>HG992306.1:5000000-10000000 GCA_905220615.1 Tinea trinotella
AATGAAAGTAAGCATTAATTAGGGCGACATTAATTCAACTTTCTAGACGGAGAACATTTAAATTTAAAACTCGTTTCACATGATGGAAGCGTTGCTAAAATAGTAATCTGGTCTTTGTTTGGTGGGTACTGTTAAATAAGTGGCGATGTCATTGGTCGCTTGCAAATTCAACTGAGAAGGCAAGTGAACCTCATCCAATCGTGCACTCTAACTGACAATAATGACTTTAAAACTTTCTTTAAACAATAAATTATTTTTATTGCTTTTTTGTTGTGGAGGTATACGGTCTATAATAGGTAAGATATTTCTTAAATTGCTAATATGTTCGCAGATCAATTGAATAAAAAATATATTTAAAAAATTTAAAGGTGCTGCAACAGTTACAACCAAAGATGGAACTTATGATCCAATAACAATAAATATACCATCAAACGTTTGGAAAGAAGCATTTAATCCGACACCTGTTTCGAAAGCCGCAGCTACTATTGTTGTTCCAATACATATAAATAATGATAATGATTATGATGAGGAAGCTGAGGACGTAATCGTAAATGAAAATGAAATCGTAAGCGATGAAATCGTGGAAGAAAATGCGCCAGTAGTATCAAAACCTAATGCAGAAACAGATTCTACAGCCGTTACATCAGAAACAAGTACGCCAAACTCATTTGACCCAGTACTTCCATTAGCTGATGATTCATTTATTGCTAATGATACAGCAGTAACGGGACAAGTAATTAGATTTCCATGCTCATGCATTGACGGGCAATGCGGTTGCTGTACTGGAACGTTACTTCAAACTATGAGTATGAAGGCTTGTGGAAATATCTCATTTGTGCCAGAAGATTTTGTTTTTGATGTTAGGTTAAGTGTTAATAATAATACAATGGTTCGTCGTCGTGTTTCAGGTAAATAATATTTGGATTATTTATTATTATAGAAAGTTGGAAGTGGAACTATATATTGTCTCTAAATATCTCTGAGAGCATTAAGTCGTGACAATCAGATAGATATGATTTAAATATGTATAAAGCAAGTGACCTGGTTAGCATACCAGCACATTACGCGTAAAGTCCCGGGTTCGTTACCCGGTTGGAACAAATATTTATTTAATAATTAGATAGAATATTATATTTGTTAATACAAAAAAGCCAGATATTTTCTCTGGGTCTGGATGTCAAAGAGTAGTGGGCAGCTATGCTGATCCCGGGTAGTATCATCACTTACAAGTAAACATACCGTGAAATGACTTAGTTAAATTTCAAGATCAGCTTGTAAGTTGCCGGTCCTAACTAGGCCGGCATAGTGGATGTGACTGCTACTTACAGTTATTTCACTGTAGTCGGCGTCACCTCCTTTCATGGACTGCACTCCATCTTAACATCAGGGTGCTGTTATATCTCGAGCCACAATAAAATAAAAGTTCAAGTCTGTGAGTATGATAGCCTTATAGTAAAACCAATAAAAATTCATTGTTTCAGCAAGTGATCCACCGCCTATTTGTTTTAATCCAAGAAGAGCACCTTTTGTACGCGTGTGTGCAGAAATTTCAAATATAAGAATTAGAAATAATAACGCATATGCTTGCTTGGATATTAATGCGGATATTGGTGGATTCGATGTTTATTCAGCTTCATTTAGATGTTTTGGGTATGTATAAACATTGATACAATAATATCAAATAAAATTTTAATTCTATAATCATAATAGTACTAAAAGTATTGTGTAAAGCAACCATGCCTTTTTTACAGGTTAGGTACTTCTGGTGTTCAATCTGGCTTAAAACCTAAACCTGTATCTTCCGGTCCTACACCAGTAAACTTATTTGGTAGCAATAACCGGGACGAAGATGCTGACGATGATGGTCCTGGATTATTGGGTGGTATTCTTGGTGGTGGAGATAGTAACGGAGGCGGACTTTTTGGGGAAAGTGGACTCTTTGGAGGGGGTGAGGGAGGTGGTTCGGACGGAGATGACGATGACGGACCATTTGGTGCGATTGGTGACGCATTCGATGGATTAGGTGACTTTTTAGACGCGAAACGATAAACTATGTTGCATAATTAGGTGTTAGTTTATTAAATTATTTATTTATTATATTGTGTGTTTATTTATATTTAAATCCACTAATTGAATCAAATTAAAGTGAGTGCGGGTAATGTGTGTGAACGTTTAATAAAGTAAGATGTGAAAGTGGATAATGTAAAGATAAAGAAATATGCTGGGGCAATCTACAGGACCGGTTCAAGATTGCTCGAAGCTTCGCGAATCGGAACGACTTATGTTATTCATATATCCGGCGCCAACGCTTGTTCATGGCAGTGGTTTTACTTTCAAAATAAACATGCGTTTTATTGTATTTGGTTTACTGATCATTAAAGCAATACTTATTTATGGCCAAGAACCCGATATCGGTAAGTTATATTTTTTTAGCGGTTTACAATAAAAATATATGTAAGTACCTCCATAAAAGTTTTTTTCCATTTTTTTTTAGATTTTTCTCATAGGTCTCTGATAATACATAATGAAAATAGGACTCATGAAATTAATTTCAAAGTTCCCGACAGTTCGTTGCTGTTATTCGACAGGATACAGCCAAGGAGAGTTGTGCATTCAAACCAATTTGCGAAATCCAAAAAGGAAAGTTCAAATGATACTTCTTCCCTTTGTACCTGTGACGCAGGTGTTTGTAAATGCTGTACAGGAGACGTTATGAATTTTTTTAATCAAAAAGCTTGTATGAGGGTCACATACAACCCTGGAGATTTTGCTTTTGACGTAGCAATGACACTGAATGGTCATGTCCTGTATGAGAATACCATGTCCGGTAAGCTAACATTTTGGAACCTAGTAGTTACTTTTTTTTCTTAATTTCTGTAATAATATTTTTATAATTGTTGTTTTTATTTATTGTTTGTTTTATTGGATGTCAATAAATATCATTATGATATTTTTTAGGAAAGAATCCCGAGCCGATATGCATTAATCCACCACGTTTAACAAATTTAAAAATGTGTGGAAAATTCTATAATGTATTTTTCCCTGGAAGAAATTTTCACTTTTGTCTAGCCATGACTGGGCAGTGGCGTCAATTCGAACTTTTTAATATTGCATTTGATTGCTTGAGGTAAGATTTTACTTATGTTTAAACCATTATTCTTTAAACATGACATTATGGATAATATCTCTCAATTAGTGGGACTATAAATGATTATAACTATACGTTACTTATATGCATGCCTAAATTGATAGATATATTTTAGGATCTTTAACACAACGTAGCTAAAAGAAGTTGACTAGGTAGTTGAAAAAAAGGCGATAATAATTCATAAATTAAATAATTAAGTGTATTATTTAATTATGTTATACAATTAATTTATTCCTCATTTGTAAAAACTTACTATTAATGAAACGACAGGCGTAACCAATAGCACGTTAATAGGAATCGAATCGGAATGATTCGATTCCTGGTCGGAGCAAAGATTTGTTTCATAGCTTTTATTTGTATTATTACTTTTAGTTGTCAAAGAACGGAGTAGGCAGTGGGGCCTAGTCTGCTGATCCAGGGTAGTACCTTATATAACTGTAGTAGCGTCACCTATACTTATGGACAGCACTCCAGCTTATCATTAAGCGTGGTGCTGCCTTATGTCGAGCAATAATAATAAAATCAAATATGTTATGAATGTGAAGGAAGCGAGGAAGTTGTATCAAGATCGTGGCAAGTGACGCTCCATTGTCTCTTCCTAACCCCGTGGGAAAAAGGCGTGATAATTTGATTGAATTAGATTGATTGTTTGTTATATATACCCATTTATAACCAAAAGAGACATAACACGTTTTTAATTATCATGAACATATTTGATATCATCGCATTTAAAACACTTATATTTACAGAATGGGCGCTCAAGGTATAGCAATGGTAAAGCCAGATGCAAATGGTGGCCTACAAATAGCTAACCCTAATGGAGGCGTCGATGCTGTAGTAGACGCTGGAGAAGATGATATAGAAGATTACGATGAGAACTTAGTACGATCACTTTTCAATATCTTCGATCGATAATATTTTAAATTACCGACCTAAGTTTTCAATGGATTTTATTTTGTACACTTTATATTACCAATCTAATTAAATTATTTAGTTCATTTATTTGTGCTATGTATTTTAGTGATTGGGTTTAATTATTTTTAGATTAAAGTAAATTTTAGATTAGGAAATTTATTCTAAGTTATTTATTGTTTTTATGTAAAGTAAGTTCTATTGTTAACGAAATAAACGCACTTGTTTTTATGTTGGAAGAGTTTTCTTAACCATTGTTTTCCTTAGCTGTAAATCGATGTATTCACGTTTTGCTGTGAAATTAAAAGATATGATTGCTAGTAATGTTGTGGAGTATGGAGTTTCTCCAATGTCGTCAGTAGAAAGTTTTAGCACGCCAGTTGCGTTCGAGCAGCACATCTTGCATACAAATAATACAAATAAACTGATAATTCTGTCCTTTACGTGCTGGAATAGTTCGACAGTCAGCAACCGTGAGTGTATTGAAGCAATCCCTTGAGACGTTAGAAAATCAGTTTTTGAAATGTTAGAAAACCGTTTAGGATTCGTGGTTTTTGTGAATGTTGCTCTATTTGTGGTTTACGCTTCAGGTACTGAACATTTCTATTAGATTTTTTAATCATGCTTGGGAATGAAAAGTATTATTACCACACTTTTGTTTTTAGGTGCAGGATATAAAAATGTAGTAACAGGAAAAGCGGCTGAAGATGTTATGGACGTATCGGATTTCTCAGTTTATTACGATATTAAAACTAATGAGGTATAATATTTTAAATCAATTTATTGTGAAAGTAGTTGTATCTGCATGTCTCTGTAGGAATTGTGGCGTGACAGTTTGATTGATTGATTAATTGTAAAAGTTGTGATTTTTATAGATAATTAATTAAATATATGAGTATATTAAATTAAATTTAATTAACAAAATTTCGCGGAATTTACCAATGGTACATATAGTTTAGAAGCTACAGTCCCACATTTCATTGCTGGTCGGCTTTGAAACATAAAATAAACTAATAAAAACAGATGCATGTTTAAAAGTGTGCTTAAAAAGTAAATAGTTGGTTTATGAGGTCTATTATTTTTAAGAGATATCAATCAATCTAATTGTCATGCCTTTTTCCAATGGGGATATGCAGAGACAATAGAGCGCCACTTGCCACGATCCTGACACAACTAATCCAGAGATAATATAATTTAAATAGTAGTTATTAAGTAACTAGTTCAAATGTAAATATTTTTTTGAAATTACAGACAATCAAGAAAATGATGCCCCGCCCGTGGTACAAACCTGGTTGGCCGTTAAGACTTCCATTTTTAGGAGGTCCATGTAAATGTGAAAATTATGAATGCATGTGTTGCACAGGAGTCAGAATACCCGTTTTCAAGTTCGATAGAGAAAGTTAGTATTAGGTTATTATTAGATAGATAGTTTTTGTCTAGTCAGATGAGGTAAAATAATTTAAAAGACAACATCTTATTATTTTTAGGATCCTTAGAAAAGCGAATTTTATTTATTTACATAAAACTCTGGTTTCAGTGTGCACAAAGTTATCTTACAACGCTTCTGATTCAATGATAGATATGGTCGTCACTATGAACGGAAACAAAATTTACAATAACAGCTATTCAGGTAAGAAAATAAACTATACGTACTTACACAAAACACAATTTATTATATAGGTATTCTATTTTTAATACTGTTAAAATGCGCGTTTTGTTTTACGTTTTTTTTAGGGAATGTCTTGAAGAATAAAGAGTTCTTCATGTAGACACAGAAAAATGTCTACATGCATCTTGAAATGTTAACTCGACTTTGCTGAATTATTGTAATTTAACACAAATCATTGTACAGAGCTGATCTACTTTTATCTTTGTAATCTATTTATATTTAAAGCTGGGTTGGCTGGAAGATTTGTGAATGTGAAGGAGTAGTGTCGGATCTTGGAAGGTGGCGCTTTATCGTCTCTGTCTATCCCGGTGGGGAAAAGACGTGACAATTTTATGATTGATGATGATGAAATATTAATCTTAGTTAACATTTGTTGGATTATAATATGAGTAAATCAATGCATTTTTTATTACAGCTAGAAATCCACCACCATTCTGCCTGCCCCTTCCAGTGCCATATCTACCTCCAGGCTTAGTGGATATGTGCATAAGATTGTTTGAAATAACTGTAATTGATCAGAAGTTGCATGTATGCATGGATGTTGATACGCGTATAGATAAAGCACCTGTTTTGGTAAATATACTTTATTATCTCTTCGCACTGAAACACGCCTAAGCAAAAGCTTTATAAAGATGTTTTTTATTGTGGCTCGACATATGACAACAACTTGCCTGATGTTAAGTTGGAGTGCGGTCCATGAATGGAGGTGACATATTTTACAGTAAAATAACTGTAAGTTGCAGGCACATCCACTATGCCGGCCGAGTTGAAACTGGCAACATAAAATAAAAGCCGATCCGGGCTGTATACGAGTACTATCTCGGATCGGCAAACTGAGCACCAGAACCGAAGCAAATTTTTTAAATAATAAATATCAATCTAATTGATTAAATATTACAAATAAAATCTATGAAACAAATATTTGCTTAGGCCGGGAATCGAACCCGGGACTTTATGTGTAACAAACTGGTGTGCTAACTAACGCCTGGTGTGCTAACTAACGCGATTTACATAGTAAAATTTCCAATGAATATTCTCTTCACACCTTTTTGCAGTTTTATAAAACTTATTTGTATAATTTATCAGGTGCTGCATTTCGACTGTATGGATATGGGCCTAGGCGGAGTCAATCTTTCCAAACCAGGTGGTGGTTCTTCATCTAATTCTACAAATTCAGCAGTATCGCCTACAGGTGAACCAGACCAAGTCAGCGGTGATATTTACGATCCAGTAGATGAAAAAGTTACAACTGAAAGCCCTTTTAACAACACAATTAAATATATTTAAGACACTTTAAATTAAATTACATGTGGTTAATCTGTGTTGTTTTATTTCCAACCCTGTGAATATTTTTTGTTTCTTTTGAAGATATAGTTCAGTTATCAAAATAACAAAATATTTTAAGTACAAAAGGAGTTACTTAAACTCTTAGTTAAGCTGGAGTGCGGGTCATGAATAGAGGTAACTGATAGTATAATTAAATAACTGTAAATAGCAGTCATATGCTCTATGCCGGTCTAGTTGGTACCGGCAACCTAGAAGTCGACCCGAAACGCGAATAAGTCACTTACGGTCTGTAGACTTGTAAGTGGTGGTACTACCTGGATTAGCAGACTGGGTACCACTGCCTACCGCTCTTTGCCAACCAGACCCGGATCAAATATCCGCCTCTTTTTTTATATTAATAAATATCTGTAATATTTAATCTTATTATCAAAAATATTACAAATAAAAGCTATGAAACAAATATGTACTTACTCTGGCCGGGAATAAAACCTGAGATTTCACACGTAACGAACTAACCAATGCGTTACGCCTATCGTTAAGTTTATGAATATAGACTTGTCGTAAATTTACAAGGTCATGCAGGCCAATTAACCGTTAACGCTTACTGTTTATTGTAATTTTAAGATAACGAAATTAGATTCAGACAAATAAGTATCCGAATATATAGCGCTTTGTACATTTTCCGCTTTTGTATACTAAAAGATGGCAGAAAGAAGAATTTTTCTCCCTATGTAAATCAAAATTAAAAATATTTTATGACACTAGTGACATTTCGTGTCCTCCGGTTTATCGAGCGGTTTGTGAAAATGGAATAATTTTAGTATATTATTCGATTTTATTAGGTTTTTATTCATAAATGGTAAATTAACATTTATTTTATAATTCACTACAATTACTTTCATAAGATGGGCGATATTGATTTATATTACCAGGGCGAAGGGTTAGTAATTCGTTTTGCATGTTGGTGTATATGGATGGGAAGTGTTTTATTTTGAGATACCTATTTTATTTGTTATTTGTGTTTGAAATATTAAATTACAATTTATATTTGTGTTATGTAAGTAAACCACGCATTGTTTTCTGTTTTATTAATAGCATGATCATCTTTGTTGCACTTGAAGTTAAGACAGCCTTTAGGTGGTCTAGACTAAGTCCAACCATTAAAAACAGTACCAATTTATTAAAAATTGTAATTAAATGTTATAATAAATTGTTTGTTAAAATATAAATTGTGTTTGAAATGTTAATGTAATATATGTTTTGATTTTAATAAATATAACTTGCTTGAATATTAAATTTAATTAAGCTTATATAAATACCGGCATCTTATACGGCTCCTTTTATCTGCCAATTTGTTTATAGATATTAAGCGACGATATAAATCTATACAGCTTTAAACTGCTTTGATTCAAGGGTGTATTTGTTTATGTTTTAGTACAATGGAGTACATTGCAACTTCCCAAGACGTCACCTATAATTGGGTAGAAATAACATCAGACTTTTTTAACCATATCAAAGGTATGTATTTTATTTATTGTGACAGACATGACACATGACTTTAACCTGAAACTTAAATACATTTGAATTTTTTTTACCTCGTTATCCAATCAGCCTGTAAATTTTAGGCCTATGACTTATAACCTTGCATCCTTCAAGCGATGCATAAAGAAGCACCTTTGGCCGGCATAGTGATAGCGACTGAGGCAGCTGTGATCAAGCTCAGTTCTCTCAGTCATCATCACTCTTGGATCTCCTCTTGCTTATCATCAGCAGGTCGAGGTCAGATGTCGTGTCACAATAAACAAATTTGCAGTATTTTTCTTATGATGCTGATTAGCGTCATTTGCAGGCGAGGGCTTAATGCACCTAATGTGATATTATTTAGGCTGTGTTTCAAACAATATAATGAGTAATTGTGGCTCTTTAAAACAGTGTAATGTCTTTAATATAGTTATACTATTAATAGGCTATTGTGTGCATCCTGGGCAAAGATTTATAACATAAAATAGTTTATTATTTGTAGTATGCATAATTAAAAAATATAAATGTTACACATGTTTGTCTTTAAAAAAAACTATCAATCAATCAAATTATCACACCTTTTTCCCATGAGGATAGGTAGAGACAATACTAAACCAATATTATTATAATGTACAACATACACAGTACACCACACTCATATCCTCATAATTAGGATATGAGTGTAATATATATATATATATATATTATATTTGATCCTAATATGTATACTATTATTATAAGTGTCAAAATTACTCTCTGTTTTTACCTAGTCTATTTTTATAAATATATGTTTTATTAAATAAATAATTTTCACCACATGTAATTTTTTTTCTTTGTATTGATTATCAGATTTAAAACTTGGTGAATTGCTTCATGATGGACAGCTCTTTGGTCTTTTTGAGGCTATGTCAGCAATTGAGATGATGGACCCAAAGATGGATGCTGGAATGCTTTGTAACCGTGGTCAGCCCAAGCCCATGACTTTTCCGGAAGCTTTAAAGGTAATTTATAATAATTTTTGTCTACAAGTTCTGATACTCATTTAATTATATTTGTTTTTTTATCTAATGATATTACTTTTGTGATATTTTTTTTGTAATTATAATAATGTATCACAAAAATCAATCAATCAAATAATTATCACACCTCTTGGGATAGGCAGAGACAATGGATCGCCACTTCCCACGATCCTGTCACTAATCCCTCACTTCCCTCACATCCACAATTCTCTTCATACATGCTTAATGGGTAAAAATAATGCAGATTATGTTATATTCTGATTACAGGCTGGAAAGTTAAAAATAGAAAACTTGGATCCAAGTGAAATTATAGGAATAATGGATGCCACAATGGCCTGTATTGCTTCCTGGTTAGAAGGGCATTCCCTCGCACAGACAGTGTTCACAAACTTATATTTACATCAGCCACATTCAATAACAAACAGAACATTGAAATCTTTTTGCATTGCAATTTATAAATTATTGGAGAGCATAAAATTGTGTATTAAAAAGTAAGATTTTATTTTGATAACCCTTTATTTTAATGAATCAAATATAAATAAATTACACAAATTTTAAACAGCTTACTATAGCATTTATTTGTTTAATTCATTAATTAATTCATAGGCAACTAGAATAAACAGACATTTTCATGACCCTATTGTTTTGGGCACTGGAAGAGCCCTGCTTTTTTTAAAACAATGTCTTCAATTTGATCAGAGAACAATCTTTTGAATAATTTATTGAAATTAACATTTATTCTTTCGATTTTGTAAATATTGTGTGACATAGCTGTAAGTTCTTAGATTTTGCGCGAACATTGATTAATAATTTAAACAAATTTTATGCGGCTTACTATCGCGTTTATTTTGGTTTTGATTTTACAATTTTGATTTTACAGTCTCTCCGTGACCACGATGGCTGCAAAGCTCTCGAAACGTCGGAATAATAAAAAATTGTAAAATCAAAACCAAAATAAACGCGATAGTAAGCCGCATAAAATTTGTTTAATTCATTAATTATTTAATTAAACAAATTTTATGCAGTTTTTTTATACAAGCTCTGCTATTAACCTAGGTTTCTTAAGGATGTCTCCGATTTGGTTAAAAAACACCCTTCTGGGTCTGCCTCGATTACCGCATGCATACACATCAAATATATAGATTCCTTATGTCAATCTACTTTCACTTATCCTGAAAATGATGATTTGAATAATGATCCAGTACCTGGAAATTTTAGGAATCTCTGTGGCCAGCCTTAGCAGCGAGAATCAAATTCACTAGAATGTTTTTCCAAGCTTTACAACTTATAACTAAGCGTCAGAATAATAAAAGATTGTAAAATCAAAACCAAAGTAAACGCGATAGTAAACTGCATAAAATTTGTTTAATTAAATAATTAATGAATTAAACAAATTTTATGCGGCTTACTATCGCGTTTATTTTGGTTTTGATTTTACAATTTTTTATTATTCCGACGTTTCGAGAGCTTTGCAGCCATCGAGGTCACGGAGAGACTGTAAAATCAAAACCAAAATAAACGCGATAGTAAGCCGCATAAAATTTGTTTAATTCATTAATCAATGTTCGCGCAAAATCGCTGTTAGTTATTTCAATCAACTAAAAATTAAATTGTTTATTGATTATAGAGCCCAAGTATCTGAAGAGGAAGATTTCCAACCGATGGGTTATGGTTTTTGTCTTGGCTCATGTCCACAAACAGGAAACACCTATGATGCAACATTAGAGGTTTCTGATGTAAAATGCGTATCTATGTTGCGGGAACAGGAAGAGGAACTCAATAAAAAAGCAAGACAAGCCAATGATGAGGTATACTAAACATTTGTTTATGAGATTAGGGCTTTGTCCTTGGGTGGTGGTGGTTTATTAAAAAATATCTTTGGCGGGCATAGTGACGGCGACTGAGGCAACTGTGTTCTGCGTTCAGTCGTCGGTTCTCTTGAACCCAACCTTGCTTAGCATGAGGCATGTCGAAGTCACATGTTGGGTCTACAATAATACAAAACATATTACTCAATTGTATGAACAATCAATTTAAAAAATCAATCAAATTGTAAGAAGGTCTTTTAGGCAGAGACAATGAAGCGCCACTTGCACAACTTGCCTCGCTCTCTTCACATTTGTAATCCTTTTTATACAAGCTCTGCTATTAATCTAGGTTTCTTAAGGATGTCTCCGATTTGGTTAAAAACACCCTTCTGGGTCTGCCTCGATTACCGCATGCATACACATCAAATATATAGATTCCTTATGTCAATCTACTTTCACTTATCCTGAAAATGATGATTTGAATAATGATCCAGTACCTGGAAATTTTAGGAATCTCTGTGGCCAGCCTTAGCAGCGAGAATCAAATTCACTAGAATGTTTTTCCAAGCTTTACAACTTATAACTAAGCGCGAGATTCAAGGAAGTGGGGATTGTGTTGCTCTCTTGAATGGCTGCTCTGATATGATGAAGATTATTATTAAGACTTCTTGCAAAGGAACACAACCTGAGGAAGATTGTGAGTTAATTTTCATTACGTATGAAAAAGGATTCTAAAGAAAATCATTATTATACATTGGTAGAGTCTGTCTAAGCCGAAATGACGCGCCCCTCCATTGCATTTAAGCACACGCGCGACTCTGAAATATGGATGCAACATACCAAAAATGCAATTGTAATTGGTCATTCAGTTGCTGGTTAGACACAAAAGCTGATGATAAAGTATAGTTAAATAGTTAGTAATATTTGTATTTACACATTTAAATAAACTATTAAAGTGGAGGGGCGGGTCATTTATAGTTAGACAAGCTACATATAATTTGGTCACCTGTTTCTACGATTTTTAGTAGCTGAGTATAGAATTATCTAAAAAAACAAAAATGAAGAATAAAAGTAATCTTAAATTTAGAAATTACGTTAATTTATTCTGGCAATCACCCAAATAATAAGCAGGGTTTTAAAATACTGAGGTTCTTAAACAACTAATTTTACACTAAAATTGCAATAACATTTTACATTTATTCACAAGGAATGAGATATAGAGGCACCTTTTATATGTAATGTATTTATTTTGTACCTCAATTTTTACATTGTACATCAAAGGTCACAGCTTATTAGTTTATTAACCACTCTGCTTCTTCTTGAGCTTGGGCTCTATAATTGATAAACAATTATTTTTATTTGATTAAAATAACTTACGGCTATGGATTAAACAAATTTTATGTGGCTTACTATCGCGTTCATTTTGGTTTTAATTTTACATTTTTTCTTTATTCGAACGTTTGCAGCCATCGTGGTCTCAGAGAGACTGACCTCGATGGCTGCAAAGCTCTCGAGACGTCTGAATAACTAAAAACGCCATAACAAATGGAGGCGACCTCTCGATGTCCACGGTCCTTGAATTGAGATTCCGCGCGGGTCGTGTAGTTGAGCGTGCAATACGCAAGACGTCAACTATTGAGATAGGCACTCTCTCAACTTAATAGTTAATAGACAGTGCGCCGAGCTCATTCACTATGCACTGTTTACTATTTTATGTTATCACTATGAGTTGTATATATTACAAACCATGACCTTAAGCTCATATTTAAATGTTCATTCCTTAGCTGTTCTGGAGTGGTGTTGTGTAAAGCTACCTTAGTTTGGCTGGCTGCATGATGGCGGCAGTACAATGGCTACAAAGTTCTCGAAACGTCGGATTAATAAAGTAAAATGTAAAATCAAAACCAAAATAAACGCGATAGTAAGCCACATAAAGTTTGTTTAATTCACATTTTACATTTCTATACTAAGCTACTAAAGTGTTTGTATCATAGAAACAGGACAACCAAAGTACATATATCAAAGATACATTGGTACCGGTGGGTGGTCTCGAACTCGTGCTCTCCGGTTTGTGTAACCATTACACTGCCACTACACCACGGTCGCCTTATAATTTTTTTCATTATAGCGGATAAACCAAATCCAATGGGATTTGAGCCAATGGTGAATCAACGTTTGCTGCCACCGACATTTCCACGATACACGCGCATAAAACAACGTGATGAAGCCTTGCTTTATTTTGACGAGTTAATCACAAGACTACGTCACGCGTGGAAAATTACTTCTTGTAACAGTTTTCATACGGCATTGGTATGTATTTAAATTGCAATATTGTTAGTTTATTCCTTATGTGTTTCGATACCTTTGGCCGACATAGTGACGGCAACCGATTTGTTTCAGACGTTGGTACTCTTTGACTTTCCCTTGCTTACCATCAGGCAAGTCGAGGTCTTAATGTAAAAAAAGTGTAAGTTGTAAATAACTAGCATACTGAAGCCATTTGGCCGGCATAGTGACGGCGACTGAGGCAGCCATGAACTAACTAAAGCCATGAACTGGTTTCAGTCGTCATCACTCTTGGATCTCCTCTTGCTTATCATCAGGAGGGACGAGGTCAAATGTCGTGTCACAATAAAAAATAAAAATTAAAAACACTGCAATATTTCAATATGATAAATGGTCTTGCTAAAAAGGTACACAAAGTCAAAAGGTTTAGTCTTAGTTTGAGGAGCTTTAAAATATCGTTAAACATATTCCCTGGAGCATCTTAAACAACATTAAAGCAATTGGCGGATAGTTTGGCAGAAAAATAGGACAACAATCCATTGGAAACCGTATTCAGGAGCTCTACAAACCAGTTCCGCGAATAATTGCAGCTGTTCCATCACCTTATCAATAAAACAATATTGTGTACATGTTAGGTGTTCATATTGTTTTGTCCACCATCCTTTACTGAGTGGTTATAAAGAGTAGTAGGTGCCCAGTATATAGATCGTTAAGTGACTTGGTCGCGTTTCGGGATCAGCTTGTAAGTTGTCGATTTCAACTAGGCCGCATAGTAGATGTGACTACTACTTACAGTTATTAAACGGTTTTAGCAGTCAGCTCCATCGATGGACCGCACTCCAGCTTAACATTAGGCGGCTGTCACATGTCAAGCCACAATAAAAAAACCTAAGACTTGTTTTTTTTTTTAAATAATAATTATGTTATTATATTACAGGATTTTTTCATGGACTTTAGCAAGCAACGTTCTTGCATTCTATCACGGTCAGCACTTCAACTTCTGTACATTTGCCCATCGCCCGCAACCATTGCTATGTCTCAAGGCAATACAAACGGAGGCAACAATTGTCACAGGAATGTATTTGTGGAAATATTAAAAGAATCTATTAAAAGTTTCGTTAATCCACCAACTCCGGCAACTAAGAATCCTATTTTATATAATCCACAGGTAATATTGATCAATACATATTTTAAATAATATAAATAATAAAAAATGACAAAATTATTTTTATTTTTTATTGTGGCTCGACATATGACAACCTGATGTTAGGCTGGAGTGCGGTCCAAGAATAAAGGGGACTGCTACTACAGTTAAATAACTAAGTAGCAATTGCATCCATTATGTCACCCTAGTTGGAAACGGTAACTTTTTGACAACCACTTTTTGACAACCAGACCCCGACCAAATATCCGCGAATCGGACACAGGACTTTATGCGTGAACTTTGTTTTACACATACATCCACATTAGATTCCTTTCGTCAATCTACTTTCACTCATCCTTTCCATGTGCCCAAACCATCTTAGCATTCCTTTGTCAATCCTTGTCACTACATCTTCTTTCAAACCACATCTATTGTGCACTGTGCTATTTCTTATTCTATCCGCTATCGTCACTTGACATAGAAGTCAAGCTAATAAAAGTGTGTTAATAATATTATCATTACAGGGAGTAGTGGATTTTTTCCTAATAAGATGTGTGCGTCCATTTGCTCGTTTACTGCAAATATGTGGCTACAATCGTGCTCGCCAGAGAGTGAAGTTGGCATTGTTGATTGAAGAGTTTGCTGCCTTACAAGAGGAAGTATGTATAGGTTCTGTACTTCTAATAAATATTGACAGACATTGATTGTATATTTTGGTATCGGTACTTACGTTGTTTACATAGAGTTGTTGATATTTTGATATTTTTTTGTGTGTACATAAGATTTTTATTTTTATTGTCGCTCTATATATGACAACACCCCGCCTGATGTTAAGCTGAAGTGCAGTCTATGAATTGAGGCGACTGCCAGTACAGTTCGATGACTGCAGTAGAAGTCGCGTCCACTATTCTAGCAACTGATACCTAAACTGATCCCCAAATGCGACTGAGGTGCTTCACAATGTGGTACTTAAAAGTGGTGGTACTACTCTGGGACAATATACTACACCAACTATCTGCCTACTCTCTCGGACCTCCTCCCCTTGCTTACCATCAGGCAATTGGAGGTCTGATGTCGATTCACCCAAAAAATGGTGAAAGCGACTGATACTTTCAATTGAACTAGTAGCAGTCTCCTCTATTTGTGATGAGTACTATCATATTTCGAACCACAATAATTAATATGTGTTTTAATTTTGTAGGCAGAGACCGTTGACAAGCATCTCCTTCATTATCCACAAACGACATGCTCCTACTACAGTACATGGATACAATATCATGTAATGCGTATGATGACCTCCTACTTGGTGTCCGGTCTCGAATTAGAATTGTATAGTGTTCATGAATATTATTATATTTATTGGTAAGTGTATTAGTCTTATTACCAACTATTTGTAATATTTAATATAATTATTAAATACTAGCTGTGCCCGCGGTTTCAACCGCGTAAAATTAGGTTTAAAAAGTCTGAACTAGTCATAAAAAAGGAGGAGGTTCTCAATTTGACGGTATATCCCCTTTTTTTGTATTTAACTCAATAACTCATATAAAAATGACAGACGGAAATAAAAATAATTATAGAAAAATGCAATGCAAGGCGTGGTGTACTGGCAGTGCAAGGGTTACGCAAGCCGAGAGCACGGGTTTGAAACCACTCACCGGTACCAATGTATCTTTGATATATGTACTTTGGTTGTCCTGTTTCTATAATACAAGCACTTTACTAGCTTAGTATAGAAATGTATAATAAAAAAGAAAATAAAAAAATTATCGCCTTTGCCATTTGGTCTAAAAATATACTTTCGGCTTTAACTTTGGAAGCTTATAATTAAACAGACAATTCAAAGACAAATAACACGTACTATTTTTTATTTATTTCCCACAATGTCAGATATTAGCTAACTAAATAAATAAATGAAGCCACAACTTATTACAGGTATATGTATGAATTCATTTATGGTTGGTGGTCGTCTTCGTTGAATCGCGCCGAAGTGCTCTACAACCAGAGTTTGCCGACGAAGCAGAAAGGTGCGCGGAAGCAAAAGAAACGTGCCAAGCCTTACGCGAGAGAGGCATTGCTATGTCAAGTTATGATGAATATGAGTGGAGGTTTTTATAAGGTAAATAAAAACATCAATATATGAATTGAACAAATTTTATGCGGCTTACTATAGCGTTTATTTTGGTTAATTCATTAATCAATGTTCGCGCATAATCTAAGAAAATACTAACATCACTATATCTTTGATAGAGTCAGAGCGGGCTTTCGCTAAACGGCATACATAGGTCTGCTTTGATTCCGATTACAGATAACTGGCCATGTGTGGCACTTTAAAAGTGATTACCAATTTATAACTGCTACACGCTAGCAACTAAATAACAAATAAAATTAACAAAAAAGTAGCAAATTTAAAGATGAGTAAGTTTAAGAAGGAATGTTAAAAAATTAATGTTTTTTCAATTAAATCTTTAAAGGACAAAAGGACGTTCGTTTACTATACCAGAGTTTATTTTTTTATGTACAAATATTTTTAAACGTAATATGAATTTATTTATAAATTAAAAATAAATTTATACTTTTAATTTCATAACTTTATTTTTAGTTTTGTAAATTTTATATTTTTGTGGCACTTGGGATTTAACAACCGATAGTAGAGAATACTTTTAATTTTATAACTCTTAATAACTTAATTTTCCATTACATAGATTAAATTTTATAACTTTGTAGGCACTCCTAGGATTTAGGAACCAAGGAAGAATCAAACACCCTGAGTCTGAATTCGACAATGAAGCTGTGAGATATAAGCATAGGTTTGCAGCATTCTCAGTCGTATCACCGCCGCAAATACATTATAATGATTTTAAGAGAATGATACAACCTTTTGTGTAAGTTTCTTTATTGTTTATATTTCTTCTGTCCGAGAGTATGTGACTAAACTTCTCCTAAACGGCTGAATCGATTAGAATATTTTTTTTGAGTGTGTTTAAGTTGTGGGCCGTGTAGATTCACATTTGAACCCGGTGAGGCGCTGCATTAGTTCTTCAGGCTGAAAAACGACCACCCACAACTCTAGTCTACCACCCACACCCAGGCCAACTATCTGCCTTTTTTTTTAAATTAAGAACAAATATTAATAAATATTGCAAGAAATATGAAACTATTTTTGGCGCCGACCTGGAATTGAACCCGGGACTTGGTAGTGCTTTTTTTATCCAGGTTGGACATCTGACCTAGACTTGACTATGTCGGCCTGATGACTTCGCTATGTTGGCCAATTAATCACCCAATGCTTCCTTGGAGCCTAATTATTTAATAAATAAAATAAACCGAACGCACTACGCGGTTAGTTAAATAAAGGTCCAAATTTCTTTTTTCAGTGTTGAAAATTGGTCTATATTGTATTTGGGCGGTTGTAAACATTTCCAACATGCGCGTATGCTATTGGAATCTCTGACGCCCGATCCGGAGGTAATTATGATTTCTTTCATCAAGGCGATCGAGACCTAGAATTCTCGGTTTAAAAACCACTTGCCAGCACCATTGTATCTGTGATATATGTACTTTTGTTGTCTTTTTTTTATGATACAAGGACGTTTAGTACAGGCTTATTTTCGAAATGTAATAAAATTGCACAGAAATTTACTAGTAGACGTAGCATAGGACGTCCACAAGATTGACTAACAGTAGGCCACTGAAGAAGTTTGACATGATGATAATAATAATTTTGTTGCAGGTGAATGATTTATTGAAAGTAGCCAAAACAAATTTCATAGTTTTAAAACTATTGGCTGGAGGACATAAGATTGATGATACTACTACACCCATATTTGACTTCTCAGTACATAAAAACTTCCCCATTATTAAATTAGCTTGACATAAGGAAACTATTGGCTCTGACGTTTAAATACGATATAATCGAGTCGCGAATCAAAGGACATCATTCATTTTGGCTTTTATGTACTACTTTTGTAATGTCCAACGATGAAAAAATATATAAATGGGAGTTTCGATACTTGTATTGATAAAACTAACAACAATTTTGCTTTTAATTGCTGTCCGATTGAGTTATTTGGAAAACAAGATATGGATTTTATATTATCTGTCAACCAACGCTATATTTGTTCTGTTTTGAACTGTCATAATTATAGTTTGATCATTTTGCACACCTAAACTATGCAAAATAAAGGATAATTTCAAATTACATTTTATTCTTCGTATATCAAACTATTTTAAAGTGCATATTAAACTGTTAATACAATAAGGCCCAATTCCCCATACAAAATGAATGATCTCCTTTAATTTAACCAAAAATCTTTTGGGTTGACAGTGATGCCAATTGCTAACTTATTTTAAGGCGATATTCCAATGCAGCGCACGCAGATCTATGCAGGATAACTTAAAATATATTTAACACAAGTACCAAATAGTCTATATTTTAAAGTCAATGCTCCGTTCTCGAGGGAGTTTGTGAATCGCCTTTATTCATGGAACACACTCTTAACTGTAAATATGCTGTCATATCTCGAAGTTTTTTTTTAACCACAATTAAAAAAAACTATATAAATATGCGAGTGAAATAGTTTATATAGTTCAAAGGCATTTTTGTTTTAGGAGTTGTGTCAGGATTGTGGCATGTAGTGCTTCATTGTCTCTGTCTATCCCTGTGGGAAAAAATTACAATCTCCGCCTGTAATAACACAATGGATAATCTAAATGATATATATACTAGATTATATTTAACTATTACTATTATTTATATCTACTACAATCGAAGTATAAATAATTATATAATAAAATAATTATAAAATAAAAATACAAATTTAAATATATATTTTTTATTTTATTTACCCTTAATAATAATTCATATACAGATCTGTTAAGAAGTTTACGCCTCAATCGAAAAAAATATTAGAATAATTACCATAATGTTAAATAAGGTTTAAAGTGTTTATACTTTATTTTTTGTTACTTTCCTACTATCCCTGGCTGGCACTTGCTAATGCACTAGGGACTTGACTTCACAGTAAACTATAACTGTACTGTCATTGGTCAATACCACCAGCGAAAAATTATCTCCGTCGAAGAATTGCAGGATTTTCAATCAATCAAATTGTCACGCCTTTTTCCCACAGGGATAGGCAGAGACAATGGAGCGCCACTTGCCACGATCCTGACACAACTACCTCGCTTCCTTCACATTCACAATTCTCTTCATACAAGATTTTATATTATAATATGTCAACATTATACTTTTCCATCATTATTATACAATACGGTGAACTGGATTAGAATGACGTCATAGGTTGACGTTACGTTTTGTTATAGAAACCATAAATAATTAAGAGCGCTGACTTGAGCTCTATAAGGATCGTCAGATTAGAAAGGCGCTGGACGACTGCGGTGGATGAGAGCACATAATTGATAATATAACATTCGAAAACAAAACGTTAATAGGTAACAAAATAAGTTACTGCTCTGCTTGAACGCCAGCGCTATTTTTATCTGCCGGTATCTTTACTTCTTACAAGGCATTAGCCGACTTGAATATCTTAACTGGCCAATAAGAAATTTCTACCGATTTAAATACTCAAACCATCATTATTCTAAGTGCTGCCTTATTTTAAGACACACGAATAGACGTTTGGTTGTTTTTCATACTGTCCCCGCAACCACTAATTATGCAAATAATCCAGACGAGTTTCGGGATCAACTCGAAAGTTGCCGGTTTCAACGCACTACAACTTAACATCAGACGGAGCTGTCATATATCGTGCCATAAAATAAAAAAAAAAGGAATCTGAAACACGACTTTATACTATTAAATACCTGGTTTAACTATGTTAAATTTAGTATAAAGTTACCTATTTCTAAGATTTAATTATCACCTTCTTCGGATTCTGCATCAGAAACGTCAGTCGGACAATCGTTTTGTAAAGTTTGCACCTTGATGAACTCTGACGACGGTGGAACTGTGAATTGTTGTAAAAATGTGATTAGAATAGTGAGTGAGTGAATAAAATAGAGTCTTCATTGATCTGCCAGCTCAGATTCTCTGTACATGGCAAAAGTAGCTCTCATTGATTGCGCTCTACCTCACCATCAGGCGGAGTGTTGTCATATGACGATCTAAATACAATATATAAAACATAATATAGATACTATATAACTTCTAAGATCCACTTGCTAAGATCTAATTATTAAACTTTTCTATGGATTGGATAGATGGATTTCTATGGACTACCTACTGTAGAAGATGTTTATGTGTGCGCTAAGATTTGTTTATTTTGTCGTGACATTTGACCTCGACTTGCCTGACGATCATCATCACCCAGAAGACGTTTACTGCTTAACAGGCCTTTCCCTTGGAACGCCAGCGACAAAATGCTAGTTGCATCCATCGGTTATTTGTGACTATCACTATGTCGTCAGTCCTAGTGGGAGGCCTACCTACGCTGCGTCTTTCGGTTTGTGGTCTCCACTCAAGAACCTTTCTTCTCCATCGGATGTCGGTTCTTTGAGCGATGTGGTAGGCCTGATGGTAGGCAAGAGTCCAAGAGCGCTGACGACTGAGAAATCCGGTTCAGTTTACGGTTGCCTCGGTCGCCGTCACGATGCCGACCAAAGAAGGATAATATAATATCTATAAGATCTATACTAATTTTTTTTGTAAATGAATAAGAACTATATATGTTATACCGTCTGAATAAATAGTATTAGCGCCAAAATCAGCGAGCGGCATTGGTGTTACAGGACGATCGACACGTCGTTCTTCGCTCTCTCCATCACTGTCGTCTAATATTATTTCTTCCTCTTCACATTCTTCTAACTGGAAGTTTAAAATTTTATTACTAACATTCAAACCCCAAGGCGGCTGCGGTTGATGAAATGGTCTCGTAAACCAAGATCTCCCAAAGTTCAAAACCCAATGTATCTTGGTTCCATCAGTTTCTGTTTTTTTACTGAGTCACTTAACGGTCTGTGCACGTTAAAGTGGTGTGGTGTTAAATTAAACTGTCTTAGAAACAAACTGCGCAAGCATGTTTAGTTCAGAAGCTTATTTTGAAAGTAAAAAAAAACGTTTTATTTGCGATATCGCAACATAAGTATCCCAGACATAAATACATAACTGCCAACATGTGAATCTACTTTTTTTGTGGCTTGAAGTATGTCAGTACCCCGCCTGATGTTAAGCTAGAGCGCGGTCTATGAATAGAGCCGACTGCTAATACAGTGAAGTAACTGCAAGTAGCAGTCGCATCCTATGCCGGTCTAGTTGAAACCAGCTACTTACAAGGTGTACACACTTGAAGTACATTTTCTAATGTCTATTTAAAAGTGCACTTACATCGTCCTGAATATCAAAAGACTGTTGTTTCTTTCTAAAATTTATCAAAGCGGATGACGATGATGGTTCTTTCTCATCAGCCATGAATTTGACGGTGGAGGGTGATGGTGTACCACATTTGGGTCCACCTTCCGTTATTTGGTAACCCACATCCAAATTCAAAGGAAGATTAGGGCCAGATGATTTACGCCTTCGTAATTGACATTCCGGTTGGGAATCTTCCGCCATTTTTATTCTTAGATGTGTGTCTTTTAAAGTTCTTATCTTCTTCTGGATACTTTAATTGTGATTGAATGATATCTGCAATATTTATTTATTCTTTATTATAAAACAATATATACAAACTCAGCCAGTCAACTTTTGCGTTGTGCAGTAAACAAAGGTAGGTAGATGGAAAAAAGTCCATATATACAATGCTTAAATTCTTAAATAGTAAATAGGGAGAGACTAATATCGTGCGCAGAGCTGAGTTGATTAAATAATTTCATCAGCATAATTTTTTTATTTACATTTCTATACTAAAGTAAAAAAATATAAAAAAAAACAGAGACAGGAAACAGGACAACCGAAGTACATAATATATCAAATATACATTGGTACAGGAAAGTGGTTTTGAACCCGTGCTTTTGGTTTGCACTGCCACTACACCACGGTCGTTAAATTATGCCTAAGTACTTTTATTTGCAGCTCACTGCGAAAGGAAATACAATTTAATATAAATTATTAAATTGTATTATTGTTAATAATTTGTTTTTCCTAATTAAAATTATGAATTTCATAACTTACCTTAAGATTTTATTACTTCAAGCAACGTTTTTCATATTGTATGCATTGACAATATATCTTGTATCGACTGAACAATAACCAACGCTACCACTGAAGTTGAAGCCTTATAAAACTAATCTTCGGTTTTTACTGTATAGTAGGACATTCGAGTATTTCATTTTTTTATTATTATTTTGACTCGACATAATTATGAAACAGGCAGGATGCTGATGATAAGCTGAAGTGCGGTCCATGAATGCTTCATTGAATGCATGAAAGAGGCGGCTGCAACCACAGTTAAATTACTGCAACCCATTATGCCAGCCTAGTTCATAAATATGTATTTTAAAAAATAATTGTTTTAATAGATTACTAAAGGTGGCTGCATCGTTTTGGGGAGCCACAAAAAAACAAACCCCTTGTTTTTTCGATTGAGATGCTTCATTACCATCCATATATGGTTGCGTAATTGGATATGATGAAAGTGGTCAACAGTAGCAGACCATCTTAAATAAAAATGCAATATTTTGGTCGTGGCTGTTTTAACGTTTGTCGATCTCATATCATCTATTCTTTCAAACAACATGTAATAAAATATTTTTGAAACTAAATAGTATCATTATTATTTACACATACTATAAGTATTTACCTTCATCACTTGTCAGGTTTCTTAGACATTGGGTAGGTACGTTTATAATATGTACAAAATATGTTACTAGGTTAAATTACTAAAATTCCATTATTGTGTCAGATTAACTAGTGGGTAATTAAATTAACTATATTTAAATAATTTTAGACTCTAGATTTAAAATAAACAATTACGACATTCCTATACAAAAATCTTACCGTTTCGTTATTATTTTCACATAAAATCATATAAAAACCTATATTTGTTTATTTCATAAATCAATGTTCGGGCAAAATCTAAGAACAACCTATTTACTGGTATAAAGCATATAAAATATATTTATTGATTTATATCTTCAAAGCCAAATAAATGGCATTATCTCCCAGTCAAGAAAGTGAAAGCAGGTGCATTTAGCGCGTAACTTTTCCGGACTTATATGGTCAATATCTTTCGGACCTAACCCTAATATCAAACTGTCCTAATATTAAAGGATTCAGGCTGATTATGTCACTGGGCGGAATAAATTATACACGGACGGATGGACACCAACGCAATGCATCATAACACTTCTACATAATTCTAGAAGTATTATGTAGAAACATGAAAAGTCAACTCATTTTCCGCCATAATGGCTACTGAATTAAATGTAAATTCAAAGTTTAAAATGTATTTATTTAAATATTGTAGACAATACTGTTAAATAATGCAAGTAGCATTCGTCTCTGCTATGCCGGCCTAGTTGGAACCAGCAACTTTCCAGCTGATCCAGATGCGCGACTTAGTTACTTTAGCACTACTCAAAGTAGTATTACTATCTCGATCGGCAGACTAGGCAAATACCACAAATTAATACATAACAATCGTTACTTCTTTGAAGTATGAAAGTTTTGTAAAAACAGTTACGGATCGCCTTGAAAGTTAGCGGAATTCATCTAGGCCGGCATAGTGGTTGCCAGTGCTGCCACAGACTAAATTAATGCATCGAACTTTATTCTACCATCAGGCGGTGTGCACTATTATTGATTTATATTGTGACTCGACATGCCTGAGGTAAAGCTGGAGTGGGGTACACGAATGAAGGCGACTTTTATTACTACTACAAGTAGCAGTCACATCCACTATGCCGGCCTAGTTGGCATTTAACAGATCGAATATTTCATAACAATGTAATATTAGATCTGATTAATCTTTGACTTTACGCGTAACGAACTGGTAGGATAACCAATGCGCCACGTCTGTCGTCAAAAACAATAGGTGTTAAGTTAATTACTACGATTAGTTATAAGTGTACCTATTATACTTATACATATTTTACATCAATACCAGAATAGAGAATACAATAGGTCGTCTATTTTATACTTATTCTTTGAAGATTAACGAACTTGGTATAAATCGTTTCCGGCCTATTAACATAATCTTAGCTTATAATTATGAACGTTTAGACTCCTTCATCCACGCATTTATCCTCATTTACAATTGCTCTGGTAAAAAGGATCTTGTCAATAAAAGATAAGAGATTAATACTAAATGACCTACGAATCTACATTTCAAACAAGTCACTATTTGTTACTGGCCTCGATGATGTAGGCCGACCCTATTAAGGTATTAATAATTATACCTAAACACCTAAGAGAAGTATTACCTGGTTCGCCTACATTTACAATGATTTAAACTTATTTAAATGTTATTACTAAAATTTGTAGATTAAACTAAGTAAGCGTTTTTAAGCGAATCCTTCTCGTTATGTGAATGGATATGTTAAACAAGGCAGGCCCATAAGGGTGTTCGCCGACCAAATCGGAGACATCCTCAAGAAAGCTAGGTTGCCTAGTGCCTATAAACATAGAGCTTGTATGAAGAAAATTGTGAATGTGAAGGAAGCGAGGGAGTTGTTTCAGGATCGTGGCGCTCTCTGCCTATCCCTGTGGGAAAAAGACGTGACAATTTGATTGATTCTCTTTATATCAACAATCCTTAAAGAAATTCAGGATGCACGGCAATCTAAAAATCAAAACAATGTCCAAACAACAGCGGTAGAAACTAGAACATGGAAATTATAACAAAAAAAAAAAATTGAACACAGTAGATATTTCAACAAAATAGATATTTTCA
The DNA here is from genome assembly GCA_905220615.1 of Tinea trinotella. NCBI lineage: Eukaryota > Metazoa > Arthropoda > Insecta > Lepidoptera > Tineidae > Tinea > Tinea trinotella. The sequence goes on from HG992306.1 coordinate 5,025,645, forward strand.
ATGCCTAATATAATAACCATTTTCAATTCGTTCTTTATAGCGCGTGTTTTATTTCTCTGATTTCATCTTTTATATTTGAATATAATTTCCTACTGTTTATTATTATATATTTTATTCGGACTTATTGAAATCTTTGCATGAAAATGAATAAAACCTGTAAATTTTCTTCCACTCTAATAGATTTATGCATTTAATTTTAACTAGTACTCTGAAATACTACATAAATATAACATTTTTATATATAAAATAATTTTCCTGTGAATATAATTGTCAACATCAAATTAAAATGACTATTGAGTAAGTATTAACTAATTAAAATAGATCAGTGTTACTTCCCAATAATTAGCATATCATAATATACTTCCCTTTTATAAGCGACTCGCCTTCACGTTTTTATATAAAAGCAGTGTTATTCTAGAAATATATCAGTTCACTAACTGACGCATTATAATTTAATCATAATGGAGCTTTTTATGTTATTGACTGTGGCCATCGTTGCTGGAGCAGCGAGTACTCAGGTAAGTACATCCTGAGGAAAAGAGATGTTCATCAACTGTTGACTTTGGTTGACCAATGCTCGATGCCCTGGATTCATTACAGCGCTGAAACCTCTGAGCCATAGAAGATGAAGATTTTCGCAAAGACATAGCGGCTCAATCGTATTTACTATAAATAATATTCTAAGGAGACCTTTTTACTTGTTCCTACTTGACATTGTTATTTCCGTGATACCTGTAAAGAACTGTTGAAGCATGTCGTCCAAATCGACAGTTGTACCATGAGGTTCGGCACGTTGGTCTCATTGTAAAACAATCGACAAGTGAAATGGCTTACCAGCCACGTTCCTTACAAGCGAAGGATAAAAAGTACCTTTAGCCGGCATTGTGACGGTCACAAATAGATTTGGTCGACGGTGCTCTTGGACTTCCCTTGCAAGTCGTAGTCAGATGTAGATCCAGATGTAGTCAGAAAAAAAAACACTTGTACAATAATACATTACTATTTTTTTTATTTTACAGAAAGCTCATCTATCTAAAGAGCAGTCGGCAAAGGTGATGGAATATTCAATGGACTGCATTGCTAAAACTGGCGTAGGTTTAGACGTTTTAGCTGATGCAAAGAGAGGACAATTCGCTAACGATGAAAAACTCAAGAAGTTCACTCTGTGTTTCTTCCAAAAAACTGGTATAATGTCCGCTGACGGCAAACTGAATGAGGAAGTCGCTCTTGCTAAACTCCCTGCTGAAGTTGATAAAGCTACCGTAAAGAAGGTTCTAGAAGAATGTAAGAAAAAGTCTGGCAAGGACGCCGCTGATACAGCCTTTAAAATGTTCAAATGTTATCACAAAGCCACCCCAACTCATGTTTCGTTCTAAAATTGATCTCTGAAATTTTGTTTGTATGTGTGCGTGTGTGATTTAATTTATTAGTCAATGTTCCTAAAATAAGGCCTTGTTTTTGTGATTGTTGATATTTTGTAATTTATTTTTTTATAATAAAGTTTTTAATAGCATATCCTTCGTTTTGTTAATTGTGACTCTAGATGTGACGTCGGCCTGCCTTTTAGTAGGTAAGCATGATGGAGGTCCAAGACTCACCGAAATAATTCTATACGAAATAAACAAAGTCTTTGTATATAAATTGTAAACTTGACTGTTGAAAGGTAAAAGGAAATAAGTGATAACTTTTGTGTAATTAAATAACATTTAAAAAATGTTCTTTTTCAAAATCGTTAAAAATTCTATTGGCTACGAATCTCTCCTTAAATAAACATGCAGCTTTACCTTTCAAAAAATAATATGAAATAAATACATATTTAGGAGTCTTTTTCTTTTAACATTCTCACAAACTTAAGGATTCTTGCTTGAAAGAGATCGCTTTTTAGTGATAGCCACAAATTTTACATTATTTATTTTCCTTATAATATTGTCTGTCTCAATAAAAAATATAAAAAAAGCATTTTCATATAAATTAAACTAAACCTAAGTGAAAAAAAAAATCACTAATCATAAATTTTAATTATAGACATCAAGTAGAAAATGTAAATAAATATTAAGTATGTACATATAAAATAATTTCTCATTGTAATAACGACTATAAGTTTTATTAAAAAAGTATAATTATTAGACGATTTTTTAGATGTACAAAGATATAAAAAAATATAAGGTATGGAGTAGATATGAGTCCATTACATACCACATGACCTTTGTTTTAGGCGTTGCTGTGGTATACAAAAGTGGCTGTGCTGTAGTGGCAAGGAAAAGTTACATTTCTAATCTAAGCTACTAATAGTGCTTGTCTCATAGAAACAGAATGATTAAAGTTAAATATAATAAAAATACATTGTTACCGGCGTATTGAACCGGGGGCTTTTGGTTACGTTACCTTTTCAATAACACTACACGATATTCGCCATTAGTTGCTTAGTATAGTAAAAGTAATTTTTTTTTATTTTTTTTATTGTGACTCGACATATGACAGCACCCCGCTTGATGTTAAGCCAAAGTGTGGTCCATGAATGAATGTTACTGCTACTATTATACAATTCAATAACTGTGAGTAGCAATCACATCCACTATGCCGGCCTAGATGAAACCGGCAACTTACAAGCTAATCCCGAACGTGACCAAATCACTTCACGGTCTGTATACTTGTAAGTGGTGGTACTACCCCGGATCGGCAGACTGGGTACCACTGCCTACCACTCTTTGATAACCAGACCCGAAGCAAATATCCATCTCTTTTTTTTATTAACAAATATTTGCAATATTTAATACTATTAAATATTACAAATAAAAGCTATGAAACAAATATTTGCTCCGACCGGGGATCGAACCCGGGACTTTACGCGCAACAAACCAGTCGCTAAACCGTTCGTCCACGCCTGTCGTCAATGATATTGACTTGACCTGAGCGCACATGCCACAGATGTCTGGCTTATCCAGAGGAGTTCCGCAATTTACAAAACTAAAACAGTTGTAATTGCAATTAAAATTATGCCGGGCACATAGATCGTAGAACAGATGGCCGTTAGGGCTAAAAAGAGAACGGAGAAAACGCACAAAAAAATGCAGCGTAGGACGTCCACTCACACGTTGGACTGGCGACCCGATAAAGGTAGCAGGAACCGCTGGATAAAGGCTTTTTATATTGTGACACGACATTTGACCTCGACTCGCCTGATGATAAGCAGGATGAGATCCAAGAGTGACGATGACTGAAAAAACAGATGGTACACGGATGCCTCAGTTGACGTTATTATGCCGGCCAAAGGTGCTTTTTTACGCATCGCTTGAAGGATCCAAGGTCATAGGATGGACAGAACACATGGGCTGGCAAAGCATTCCACTTGTCACTTGTCCACTTGGCTGTTTAGATTAATGCAATTAAATGGCTAAGTGAGTAAAAAGAAATTGATTATTGACGGCAATTAAAGTTTGCTAAACACGTATTTAAATCTTCAACCTTAAACTGAATCCGTTTTTTTTAGTCGTCTGCGCTCTTCGACTTGATCTTGCTTATCATGTGGCAAACAGAAGTCAAATGTAGCGTTTTAAAAATAACTCAAATAATTCTTCACTTTATTTATTGAATTTAAATCTAAATTGAAGCATTTACAAATTTATGGTCATATGCATCATAATAATATGTAATGTGAATAATTGTGTCTCTTTGCTCCCAGGTAGTATAATATTATTTAAAATAATTGCGTAATAGAACGAAAACCAACAGTTTCTAGGCCTTAGTTTTTCATGACCTAGAGAATTGTTGAATATTTTATTACGTAAAAGCAAGGAAAAATGAAGGAATCGTCCCATTTTTTTGGACAATAAAAAATAAGTGTTAATTTAAACAATTTAAAATTGTCGCGAAATTTAATGTTATTTGTTTCTACATAGAGGTAAAAAGATTTAAATAGCCTAAAAGATTTCTAGTATTTGAGTTAAGTAGCATTTTTTTAATGAAAAAAAAGGCATGTGTAAATCACCACAGTAAAATAAATTAGGTCTTACCGTGGTCTAGTGGTAGTGAAATGGTCTCGCAAATCAAGAGACGGTTTATAATCACTTGCCGATAATGTACTTTGGTCATCGTGTTTCTATGATACTAGCAAGTTTAGCATAGAAATGCAAAAAAAGTATTATTGTTACACGAACTCTGGAGCCCCTGCTACTACGCAGAGACATGGCGGATCTGTGCGTCTTCTATCGCCTATACCACGGAGAATGTTTCGAGGATCTCTTTAACCTTGTTTTGCCGACCGAATCGGCATTCGAACTAAAAAGTTCGGCGCGCCTTATCTTTGTAACAAAATTGACAAGTGGTATGCTTTGCCGCCCCATTTGTTTTCTCCATCCTATAACCTTGGATCCTTCAAGCGACGGGTGAAGAAGCACCTTTGGCCGGCATAGTGACGGCGACTGAGGCTGTGAACTAACTCGGTTGTTTCAGTCGTCGTCACTCTTGGACCTCCTCTTGCTTATCATCAGGCGGATCAAGGTCAGATGTCGTCGCACAATACAAAAAAATGCACTATCAATACACCATGGTCGCCTATAGTTTTAATAATGTATTAATAAAGAAATTACCACACTCAAGAGCAAACTAAACTTTATAAATTCATGTTTAAAGTCAAAGTCAAGTTATCCTTATGTTTTAGTATCTAGGCTAACGTAGGTATAAGAATACAAGAGCCTCCTTTTAGAGCACATTCAGTTTCTGCTCTCGACGGAACAGTTTCCTCATAATTATTTACTTGTATAATTAAAATAATAATAATGAAAGCCTTTGTAATTATAATAAGTGCGTTAACAATTGGATTATGTTCTGCGAGTCAGGTGGGCTTATTATTTTCTTTTATGTTAATTTTTAACATAGATTTAAAAAAAAATATTATTATACATTTCTTTACTAAGCTACTAAAGTGTTTGTATCATAAAAACAGGACAACCAAAGTACATATATAAAATATACATTGGTACCCGTGAGTGGTTTCGAACCCGTGCCACTCGGCTTACATAGCCATTGCACTGCCACTATACCACGGTCGCCTTAGTAATTGAATTTTAGTTCAATTTTTTTTTAAATAATAATGTACTAACTTGCCAGATTCGGTATTTTTTTGGTTCGACATATGATTGCGAGGTGTTATATGATGTCAAGCTAGAGTGCGGTCCATATTTCTGATACTTAAAGTGGGAGGTTGTTATAAATCAGAGACATCCTCAAGAAAGCTAGGTTGCCTAGTGCCTATACCCATAGAGCTTGTATGAAGAAAATTGTGAATGTAAAGGAAGCGAGGGAGTTGTGTCAGGATCGTGGCAAGTGGCGCTTCAGTGTCTCTGCCTATCCCTGTGGGGAAAAAGCGTGACAATTTGATTGATTGATTAATTATTATACATTTTATATATATTTATTTATTCGTCCTATTTTTATAGATAGACTTTAATTCAAATCACCGAGTAAAATATAAATGTCCGCTCTCTACTCTACTACCAACCGAGCGCATATAATATTTTATATGTTCATTATTTTGTTACAGGTAGTTCATTTGACACCCGACCAGAATGCTCGTCTACTACCAATGGCCATGCAATGTATAGTAGAAACTGGAGTAAATCCAGATGCAATAGTACAAGTAAAGGCAAACAAATACAGTGATGATGAAAATTTTAAAAAGTTTCTCTACTGTGTGTTCAGAAAAACCGGAACCGGAAGTAAAGACGGACATTTCAAAATCGACAAAGTTCTTGAAGTTTATCCCAATAATGTTGAAAAGGAACCTGTTAAGAAAGTTTTGGAAGAATGCAACAAGTTAGATGGCAAAAACAACATAGACAGGTCATTTAACATTTTTAAATGTTATCATGCTAAAACTCCAATCCATATAGTCTTTTAGGGCTTATTTAAACTGTTATTAATTTATTATGGTTTATTAATAAACTTTATATTATGGTAAAGTAAAACAACCTCATATTTGTGTCGTAATAATTTATTCTTATAAATAAATAATCATTTTCTAACAACGTGTTTCAAAAACGTCCCCATTTTCACTCGAATCTGATTTAATTGTACTATCATCGCCATCTTCTACATTATCCCTCACAGTAAAAGAAACCTCTGGAGTAGGAATTGAATTTTTCTCATAAACTGAAGAATTTGGACTAAGATAAATATCTCCATTCGATAAAGGCTTATGAGTAAGTTTACTACTAGTTATTACATCCTCTTCGTCAGTTTCAATAAACATTTCGTTCCTAATTGAGTAATAATGAGCTCTGTCTTGAGTGCGAAAGTATTCTGCGCTGTTCTCTTTCTTAATTAAATTATAATTTTCGTCAAGTGGAACAAAATACGTCTTAATGTATCCTGCGCCTTTAACAAATGTTTTACCACGGTATCTTGTCACTATACCGCATTCTTCTAATATTATTGCTGTGTTTTCTGTCACCTGCATAAAAACGTATTTGTATCAAATCAAAATGTTACGACCTTTTTCTACAGTAATAGGTAGAGTGCACTTTTCTCTCAATATCTTCATCACACTTTCCATCCCTTGTAAATACATTCCCCAAGTAAACGAATTGTTTAACTTGTTTCAATTTCTTTCCGGTATATCCTCATCTCACATTGAATATTGTATTTATATATTAATTATTTTAGGACATATCAAACATACGGAATTATAACGAATATATAGTTTCTTTAAGTGGATCGTGGCAAGTGGCGCTAGATTGTCTCTGCCTATCCCTGTGGGGAAAAGGCGTGACAATTTGATTGATTGATTAAAAATAGTTAATGTTATTGGTCATTTGCCCTGTCTCCCTATCCGGGGCAGTACCACCAATTTAGGGGTACAGACCGTGAAGTGACTAAGTCGTATTTGGGGACCAGCTTATAAACTGCCGGTTTCAAGTGGATGCGACTGCTACTTACAGATATTTAACTGTATTAGCATTCGTCTCTTTTCATGGATCATAATCCAGCTTAACATCGGGCGTAGTTCTTTTAAGAATTAATGATAAACTAATATTTTTAAATAGAGCGACACAACGAACTACTTTGGTATTCATTTGAAAGGGACTAAAATACTGTTTATAAGTATTCTCATGTTTTTATGTTTAGTTTACCTGAATTCTTCCAGTTTCCCCAGTGGAATCCATTCTTGAAGCCATATTAACTGCATGTCCCCAAATGTCATATAAAGGTTTTAATGAGCCGATTACACCAGCTGCTACTTCTCCATTTGAAATACCTAATAACACATGAAAATTATAATAAAACATAATCGCGTTTCGGGATTTGCTGCCGGTTCCAACTAGGCCGGCATAATGGATGTAATTGCTACTTACAGTTATTGAATTGTAGTAGCATGACATTCATTCATGGACAACACTCCAGCAAAACATCAAGCGGGGTGCTGTCATATGTTGAGTCCAAAAAAAAAATAAAAAAATAGTGACGACGACTAAAGCGAACTAAATCGGATTATGTCAGTCGACGCTTTTGGACTTCCTTTGGCTTCGATTTCGCCTTGACTGGCTAGATGTCGCGTCTCAATAAAAAAAAATGTATATTGACTCACCTACTCGCAAATTCATTCCTTCAAATCTTTGGAAGGATCCTTTATTAAAATTGTGTAGCTGCATAATCATTGCTGCTGCAAACTGCACCATTGTCATGACAATAGTCTTACAGTCCTGAGTTATATGTTTGTCCATAACTGAGCTCATGGACGTGGAGTCGAATGAATCGCGTCTATTTGGATTAAGGCCACACGCGGCCATGTATGTCCAACCAGCCATTTTTATCTTTTCGACTGTATGGTTGGATGTTCCAGTTAGTAACAGCTGAAAGAAGGTTAAGGATAAATTTAACTATACAATTGTAATTTGTTTTATATTTTAATTCGATTGCAGTTTAGTGGCAATAAAATGGTTTAAGAAATTGCACCAATATTATCTTTGAAATATTTTTAAATAATTCCATACTACGCTACTAAACGTGATTGTATCATAAAAACTGAACGACCAAAGTAAATATATCAAATACGCATCCGTACTGGTAAGTGGTTTTAAAATGTGTTCCTCGGTTGCTTGGCCATTGCGCTACCACTACATTAAGGGCACATTAGTACTTTAGCTACCTTGGTCGTTCGATGTCTATGATATAGTAGCATCATGTTTAGTAGCTTTGTAAAGGCATATATAATTTTGAACAATAAAAAAATCTTAGACATGGTTAAACTCGAAAACTAAAACGTAATTAATGTCTATTTCTAGATAGGTCAGTAGAGGTCATTCTCTACTGACCTATCTTAAATATAGTGTTGTACCTTTATTAACCAGCCCTACCAATTCTAAATCAAATTTAGGTACACTTAAGTTAGCAGTTCTGTAAACTTACTCTATCAAAATCAGATATAACTTCATCCATGATTCTAAGCATATATTTATCTCCGAGGTCTGAATCATCTTCTACACCAAGTTTGTAATCAGTGAGAGAAGCAAACATCACGGCAACGTTGTCATACTTCTCATAATATAATTCGTCTATAGATCTATTTATATTCAAGTAAAGTCGAACTGAAATTATAAAATTTTAAAATAAAATTAATGAAAATTATTGTTCTTGAATTTTAGGTCGATTTTGGATAAAGTTGTAACCTTTGTCAAAATGCTAAGAAAGCAAAAACATCTTTATTTCAAATGTTCTTTTTGAGCAATAATTGGCCACATGCTAAATAAAAACAATGACAACAGCTTTATTCCCTTGGCTAATTGGCTAAACGACCATATTGACAAGGGATAATTAAAATACTAATATTATTTAACTGTAGTAGCAGTTGCCTCCATTTGTGAAGCGCACTCCATCTTAACCACAGGCGGGGTGCTATAAGACGGGGTGCCATATGCATAGCCACAATAAAAAGGAAATTCCAATAAGTATTTTATTGCTTTTTTTAAATAAACTTTTGTTAAGTAGTTGTGGTTAGGCAGTCTTCCAAATCGAATTGTACACAAAAAGTCTTTAAATTGCCGATGTTGCTATGATAACTACTTAATTGTATCGTTTATACCAAAAAAATTGACAATAAATATAATACATACCTACATGTCCAGGAAGTATATTTTCTAAAAGCATACTATTAACTTTCAACATTGTTTCAGCTTCGTCTTGCTCTTGAGTCAATTGTATTTGCCACAAATGGTCTAATCTATTTCTAAATTCAGTATTTCTATCAACAAAGTACAATGTAATTGTTATAAAAACAACTGCCAGCGTGTGAGACACTCGCGGGTCCAAACCAATGTTCCATGTCGTGTCATGGGCAAATAAAAACGTTTTAGTTTCCCAAACTACCCATAAGTAGAATATTGTCATGCCACCAGCTATTAGCCATTTAAATAGAAAGAATACTCGGCTAAATAGAAAGTTTAATAGTAGAGCTAGACCCCAACAATGTGTTACGTGCTGAAATAATATAAATATTGAAATAAATAACATAATTATAAACATGCAAATTAAAGAATTTAGGCACAAAAAGGTAAAATGTTATAGTCTTTAGATCTAAATTAAAAATAACAAAAATAAAGATTTTATTCAAAATATCTACACTGTGATATTTTTTTACGACAATAGTAAACATACTATGTATTTTAATACATAGTATATAAAAAATCTCAGTCTTTTTATTTCATTGGCTATCTAGGTGTAGTGCAATCCGTCACGCAAACCCTGGTTCAAAACCACTTGCCGGTACCCATGTACCTATCTTTAATATTTGATTCGAGATATTTATGTATGTATTTTGATCATGTATGTTATAATTATACAAGCACGTTTAGAGGCTTAGTAAAGAAATGTCGAAAATACACGATTTTGTCTTTTTAGTACAATCTGTAAATCTAAATTTTATTAACATTATTTTTAGACATCTGTTATATATTCCGTTTACTAAAATATGTACCTAAATGTAATTAATAAGCCTGCTAACATATCTAATTTACAAATTTTACTATTTAATAAATACAAATATGCTGAACAAAATATTAAATGTTAAACGTGAATTTAGCTGCCTGAAATGAAAACACCCAATAAGAAAGACTCGATACTATAAAATAGAGCGCGCATTCGTGTTATTGTGAATGCGGTAAGAATATATCGATAGACCGATTAAGTTTACGATTGTCTACTAAGGCAGCGACGGCGTTGTCACTATGCCGGCCAATGCAGTGTGTTTTTTATAGGATACTTTCTATGTCATTTACGAAAGACTTTTATGTAAGACTTTTTTTCAAATTTAGTGTTTATGATTGAAGAATCAATTATAATATTACAAAAAAGGTTTAATTGTACCTTCATTTTTTATCTATATACTAGAATATACATACATTTCTATACTACCCTAGTGCTTGTATCATAGAAAGAAGACGGCCAAAGTACACATTGTATCACAGATACATTGGTACCGGCAAGTGGTTTTAACTGGGGGTTCTAGTTTTCGTGACCTACATCACGGTCGCTTTAAAAAATATCTGCTACTGTATTTTTATTTAATGCATCGGAATTATATCGGTTTAATTCATCACATAAAGGCTCTTTACGTGACCTACATAATGAGTTTTGACTAACACAAAGTGCGTAATCATCGTTTTCAACGGTTTTCAGCGAAATTTATTGTAACACAATATTCAACAAAAGCACCAATATTTGATTATGATTAAATTTCGCAAATGTTGGATGGATTATAATATGGATAATTGTTCTATTCGGTCTTTGTTAGGTATGTTAATAAAAATATGTGCATTGAAAACTATCCTTTTATTAATATAGATAGATATTTATCCTCTAGATATACATAGGTACTCTAGATATATTATGTGTGTACCCCTTATATTTTCTGTATAATTAGTGTGAAATTCAACGATTAATTGCATTCTTAGTGACCAGCGCTAACGAATTCAGAAACCCGCCTCAGTTAACAGTTGCCGTAAATGTGCCGACCAGAGGTGTTTTTTTCACGTTTATTATAGGATATAGAAAACAAATTTGACGACAGGCGTAGACGAACAGTTTAGCGACTGGTTTGTTGCGCGTAAAGTCCCGGGTTTGATCCCCGGTCGAAGCAAATATTTGTTTCATAGCTTTTATTTGTAATATTTAATAATATTAAATATTGCAAATATTTGTTAATAAAAAAAAAGAAATGGATATTTGCTTCGGGTCTGGTTATCAAAGAGTGGTAGGCAGTGGTACCCAGTCTGCCGATCCGGGGTAGTACCACCACTTACAAGTATACGTAAAGTGATTTAGTCACGTTTCGGGATCAGCTTGTAAGTTGCCGGTTCCATATAGGCCGGCTTAGTGGATGTGATTGCTACTCACAGTCATTGAATTGTATTAGCAGTGGCATTCATTCATGGACCACACTTTGGCTTAACATCAAGCGGGGTGCTGTCATATGTATTGTTCGACAAAGAAACGACGCACTGAATGGTTCAGTTCGACTGTAGATACGGTCGATAGAATGCTAATGCTTCCTTCGACAAGATTATCTCTTTAATCAGAAAATTCTCCGTGGTATAGGCGGAAAAGTGTACATTATTGTATGTATACTGTCTGTCTAATAAACTGCAAGGGCTCTAGAAAATGTGTCATTCACACCTAGTTCTATCTTAGCCCTCGTAAAAAACAATGGTATTGTAGTTAATCATATGAAACGTTTCGTATGAAGGAAAACAAAAATGGTGAGAATAAATTGTTTCTAAGAAGGCGTTATCTAGTAATCACTAAGCATGGATAAGCAATAATTATAAATAAAGAAACATAAGAATAGCAATGTATTTTGTAATTAATATTAATTTGTATTTTTCTTAGAAATGTAAAATCCGTTATAAGTAATCTACTTTTAAATAAATAACTGTAGTATAATAAGCTGTTTCGGAAGTCTGTTGACATGTCACCTATACAAATAAATGTATTGGAATAAAAATGATTTAGTAACAGCAGCATTACTCGTATATGTGGGCGATAAGCTTGCCGCTTTTCATTTATTTTACTTTTTTCTATTGTAAAACGACATCTGACCTCGGCCTGCCTGATGTTAAGCAAGAGGAGGTCCAAGAGTGATGACGACTGAAAAATCCGAGTCACTTCACGGCTGTCTCAGTCACCGTCACTATGCCAGCCAAAGAGGGCCGGCCATGCTTTAAATATGGCAGGAGCATAGGGTTGATTTTCAGTAGTTTTAATATAAATTAATCACTACATTTAAACACAACAGCAAGTATTTTACTTGTTCATATCTACTAGGTTGTTAACTTCGTGACAATAGTTTAAATAGGTATGGAAGGAAAATTATACTTCATTAGACTCTTCAAGCGAAGCGGCTAATAAAGTCGGTCGACATCTGAGCTCGATTTTTCAGTTTACGGGTGCTTCAGCCGCCATCACTATGCCGGCTACCGTCAGCGCTCTAGACCTCTTCTGCTTACCATCTACCATATGACAACTAGAGGATAGATGGTGCATCAAAATAAAACTTACCACACTTTTAATTTAACAGAGATTGAACAGAATGGTAATGAGCATTGCGGGAGAGAATTTTTTTCTATCTATGTTTTATTCTATTTATTTGTTATCAGATACAATTAGGATATTGTACAGAGATATACAGAGAGTGGAGGTAGAAAGAGTCAATCATGGCTTGCCAAATCTTTGTCATAAGAACTTAAATTTTAAAAAGATAGGTGTCTAGGTTCTCTACACAATACAAAAGATAATATGAGAAAGTAATTACCCAAGAAGAAACGCAGTTAGATAAGACAGTTTCTTTAATGACATCAACTTCAATCTCAGCACATCCAATTACAGTTACGACAGCACAAGCAGCCAAACCAATACTTATAATGACATAGAGGAAGGTTCTTAAATAGGCCGACTTTATAATCTTCGCAGACGTGTCATAAATCGATCTTAAAAAATGATTTCGTGGTTCCTCTATCCCTTTATACTTCACCCAGAAGAATTGAAACCAAGTCAAAGGCTGCATAATAATTAAAGCTATTGTAACTATTGCAAAAATAGTCCACGTATACCATTGAAATCCGCTAAACCTAAGAAGAAGAAAAAAATAATGATAGAAGCGCAGTTGTCATGATTATTTGAAATTAATTTTTAATTGCTAGAGTCACGTTATGTTATTATTTATTATTAAGTACCTAACATAAAAAGTGAACTTATTAGTATTTTCTTAGATTTTTGCGCGGCAATTTATTAATGAATTAAACAAATTTTATTCGGCTTACTATTGCGTTTATTTTGGTTTTAATTGTATTTTTTTATTATTCCGACGTTGTAAAATCAAAACCAAAATAAACGCGATAGTAAACTGCATAAAATTTGTCCAATTAATTAAGTGTGCTTATTATTTTTGTTAATGTTTAATAATTAAAGATATGTAAATGTATGTATATATATATAATACATATAGAGATGTATAGAGTATTTATTTTTAAACACCTTTAAACTTTTGAATAGAATGCCCAATGAATTTCTAAAAAATGCTAGCCTCAGCCCCAGCTTTCTAAATATTTCTTTATGGAGTAAAATGTATTCTTTAAAACGGAAATAAACACATACCAAGTTGTAGTCAATCCATTAATGATAAAAATCAAATGTATAATAACAAAACAACATAGGATGTAATATTTAAACAGAGGATCAGGAAGTAATAGATATGTTTTCTCTAAATCCATACTTTTGTGCATCAAAGAACATTGGCTAAGTTGTGTTTCCTTCTTGAATTGCTCTCTGAAATAATAATGACGAAGATAAATTAGAGGAAATTGAATATTTGTGAAGTTCTTGGAAGAGATTTTAGAGTGGAAAGTTATTTGTCTAGTCTGCCGATTCGGGGTAGTACCACCATTATTAGACCGTTAAGTGAAGTGATATGAATAAAAAAGTTTGTGATAAATATTGATTAATCATTTTGTCAATCATATTTATAAGACATATTTTAGCTTTTTTTTTACTAAGACGCAACATCTGGCCTTAAAATACTTGGTGATCAACAAGGGGAAGTCCAAGAACTGAGTTCAGTCCAACGACTTAACAACCCCGTTGGGCCATTATCAAATTGAAGACCTAGTGTAGTTATCTGATGATGCACCATAAGGATCCAAGGGATATAACTATTGAGCCATGACAAATGTTGTTTATTACTATAAAGCTGATGATATGACCAAAGGCGTTTCGGGGGTTCCTTTAAAATTTTAATTTTGATTTTTCCTTTAATCGATTTCACTGCTAAAGGTATAAATTCTAAACTTACTTCCCAAGTGAAATATCTTCAATTTCCTTAGCCATTTGTGCGTCGGCTGCTTTCAACATTTGCTGGTACTCAACAAGATTTTCATCCATAAAGGAGGTTGTTCTTCTGAAGTTAGCTGAACACCTACTGTCCGATCGCTACTGAAAATTTAGTTATTTAGAAGATAAAATGTTTTACAAATAGTTCGTTAATAGTTTTGATACCTACCTATTTACTTGGGTCGTCCGGTTTCTTTGATATAAACCTTTTAGTAGCTTAATATAAAAATGTTTAAAAAATATATATTAGCAGTTTGTTTAAAGAGAGTTGTGGATGTGAAGGAAACGATAATTATTTTAGGATCGTAAAATTGGATCATAGAAAATCCTTTGTTTTTGAATCCATGTGAGAGTAGTGAGGAGGAATCATTATATTTTCCAAAATAATAGTAATTGTGTTTTTTTTTATATGCGGATTTCTTAACTCACTTGTCTCGGCGTATTTCTCTTGATGATTTTTGTAAATCCCAGTGAGGCTCGTCTAAATGGCTTATATTCTCCAATACCAACTTGTCCCTGAAAATCATTAGAAATTATTCTACTAGCACAAAATTGAATAGGTCATAATAATAAAATAACACAAATTTATTTAATCTTCTCTTTAAATGAAGTCTTTTCTTTGTTAAAAATTAATATCTGCTTAATTGTTTAAAAAAGAAAGACTTTATCTGAATGCAAGCACCTATAGTTGGCATAGTGAAGGCGACTGAGAGAACCGTGAATTAAGTCGGTTCTTTCAATCGTCCGCACTCTTGGATCTCCCCTCGCTTGACCATCAGGTAAGTCATGCTTAGAACCATAATTTAATTTTGTGGTATAACAAATCGACACAGATAGGGGCTAAAATAAAAAGGAGGAAGTAGATGCAAAACTTAAGTGTTGTTTCGAAGAATACTAGTAGATTTTATCATTGTACTTACCCATGTAGGTCTGGATAACAAAAATGTTTCTAGTTTATTTTTAATTATAAAAGGATCATTTTGAGATTCAAAGTTTGGTTCTATTATATACTCTCTAGCAAAATCCAATAAAAGCTCAAGTGTTTGTTTTGTAACATGTACTTTGCTGAAATATTCAAAGAATTATTATATTTATTCCAACTAACTATAATATTTTTTATAATAAACATTTAATAAAATAATTTCTAACAAAAAAAAACCGACTTCAAATAGTAAACTAAAAAGCAAAAAATAAATTTTCTTCGCACAAAGTAATACGTATTTTCATTTAGTTAAATAGAAATGATTAAATAATTACTTTATAATTTTAAAGTTGGTGCCAAGTAAAACAATAACTGTGTATAGATGAATCTTTCTAACAACTGACGATAATATTAGTGGGTAATTATCACGAAATATCTGTTCTGTGGTAATTATCAGTACTTCCTTATAATTCCTTGTTTTGGTTTTGCTAACAGATTTTGTGATTTTTTTAAATTTAATACGTTCATGCTATTATTATAAGTATTGGATAGTTATTCATATTTAAATGCCATTGGATTCCATTTTGAGTATTTCATTTTAGTAAATTCTTTTGATTTACTTTGATAGTTAGTAGGTACCGATTCTTATATTTTTATAAGAATATTTAATAATATTGTGTGTACTTAGTAATTTGATATAGTAGTAAGGTTGTTGTAGCATTGACTTGGCACCGACTCCAAAATTATAAAGTAATTATTTAATCATTTCTATTTAACTAAATGAAAATACGTATTACTTTGTGCGAAGAAAATTTATTTTTTGCTTTTTAGTTTACTATTTGAAGTCGGTTTTTTTTTTGTTAGAAATTATTTTATTTTACGATTTTAAGTGATGGTTAGACCGAGCAAAGATGCTTCTCGAATGAAGAGAAGACGGTTACTTCAGACGGAAAATGATAGACGAAAACGATTAGACATAATAAAAAAAACTTAACAAACGCACTAGTCGCCCCTACGATGAAGATCCCCTCGATTTCTCTGGTCTGCCATCATCAAACCCTGATTTTCTTATCATGGGACCACCTTTGAAATATCTTCTTTCCAACAAAAAAAGAATAATCAAAATCGGTTCATTAACAACGAATATAAACGGCTGAATTGAGAAACTTCCTCTGTTTTTGAAGTCGGTTAAACTTTGATTCCCTTATCATCAAAATCGGTTCATAAACAACGAAGTTATCCGCGAACAAACATAAAAAAGATATATACAGTCATTTTAGAAACCTTCTCCTTTTTTGAAGTCGGTGAAACCCTGATTTCTTTATCATGGGACCACCTTTGAAATATCTTCTTTTCAACAAAAAAAGAATTATCAAAATCGGTTCATAAACAACGAAGTTATCCGCCAACAAACATAAATTAGAATGTTGAAAATTTAAGACTTATATGATTTTCTCATAGATGCCATTATCAGAACTGGACCAAATTAAAATGGGACCAAACGGGAAGCATCAGCTATCAAATAAAAAAAGAATCATTAAAATCGGTTCAACCAGTCAAAAGTTTTGAGGTAACAAACATAAAAAAAAACATACTGGTCGAATTGAGAACCCCCTCCTTTTTGAAGTCGGTTAAAAACATATTATTTATAAAGTAGTGCTTGCTCCAATATGACCTGGTATTATCCCCGGCAGTTGCTAATGAGCAGTTGCTACTAACCTTAGAAAGTAACAAAACGTAACGTCAACCAGTACAGTATTGGTCAATACCAGTACAGTGCTACATAACTATGAAATTATCCCGTGGTGTGACGTCACGTCACGTCAGCGGATAGTAGTTTACGTTATTTTCCATTGAGTTCGATGGTTTAGGCACATGGATAGGATGAGTGAAAGTAAATTGATGAAAGGAATAGATGCGTTAAACGAGGATAACCCATGAGGGTGTTTTCTGACCAAATCGGAGACATCCTCAAATAGCTGGATTGCCCAGTGCCCATAACCATAGAGCTTGTATGAAGAGAATTGTGGACGTGAGAGAAGCGAGGAAATTGTGTCAGGCTCGTGTCAGGGGCGTTAATATTTACAACACTATTTCCAAAAAAATTGACTTAACAAAATTGTAGATAACTCTTTAAATATTTCTTAACCTTATTTTTACGATCGTAGTCTAGTGGTAGGATTAAAATCACTTCCCTATATGCACCAATGTATTTTTGATGTACGTTGTTCGCTCAATTGACACAAGCTCGTTTAGTAGCTTAGCATAATTTTTTAAATTTTTATTGTGACTCGACATATGACAGCACCCCGCTTGATGTTAAGCTGGAGTGTGGTCTATGAATGGATGTCACTGCTACTACAAGTCAATAACTGTAAGTAGCAATCACATCCACTATGCCGGCCTAGTTAATACCGGCAACTTACAAGCTGATTTTGAAACGCGACTAAATCACTTCCCGGTCTGTATACTTGTAAGTGGTGGTACTACCCCGGTTCGGCAGACTGTGGTCTGCCTACCACTCTTTGATAACCAGACCCGAAGCAAATATCAACCTCTATGTTTTAATAACAAATATTTACAATATTTAATGTAATTATTGAATATTACTAATAAAAGCTGTGAAACAAATATTTACTTCGACCGGGAATCGAACCCGGGATTTTACGCGCAACTAACCAATCGCTAACCGTTCGTTCACGCCTCTCGTTTATTATCTAATAATAAAACGCTTTAATCGGCTTGATATATAAAAATGCATCCGTACCCAGCTTTACCCGTAGACTCCATTTTACTAGCGATAGTTGCATCCTTTGACCAAATATCATACTGCCACTTTCTCGTACCAATGAGCCCACTTAGTATCCTACCAGAATGGACTCCAATACGCATATCTATATTTAGAGATCTCTTTTCCCTGAAAAAAAAAAAACATAAACAGCCGATGACCTGAAGTCCTTAATTGAGTAATTGAATAAGTTGTGTAGGCAGAGGCAGTGAAGTGCTACTTCCCACGATGCTGACACAATTTCCTCGCTTCGGTTAATCCACGTAGTTATGGCCACTGAAGACCCCTATGTTTTGTTTGTCTCTGCCTATCTTATTTGAGAATTAAGGCGTTTCGTTAAATAAGGCAATGAAATATTACTTATCACGAAACTGACACAACTCTATCGCTTTCTGCACAACAGTTCTTAACATAGTTATGAAATAAAGTCAGCAAGTACTAATTTTAGATGATTGTATTTTAGCTTGGTTGCTTAGTGACCATAACCGTAGAGCTTGTATGAAGAGAATTGTGGATGTGAGGAAAGCAAATAGTCGTGTCAGGATCGTGGTAAGTGTCGCTCCTTTGTCTCTGCCTATCCTTGTGGGAAAAAGACGTGACAATTTGATTGATTTTGAAAAGTCTTACCTTACATCCTTAATAATATGAATCATTTCAAGTCCTAAGTCGACACAACTTTTAGCATGCTGTGGATTAGGTTTTGGTATTCCGCTAACACAATAATAACAATCACCGAGGAATTTTATTCTCAACACATCATGTTCCTGGAATATATTTATAATTTTACAATTATATAACAACGAAACACATATAAATTAGTGTTGAAACTGGAAATCGAACCCGGTGTCTGACGCTAAACACGCGCGTTAGATCCACTGTCGCATATTCTATACAATTTATCATTAATACCTAGCATATGAATTTGCCTATATTTTTTTTTATTAAAAACATAATAATGAAACATGTCTTCCTTATGTGCTGCAATATTTAAACGAAAAGTGGCATCTCAAAAGGCCGGCATAATGGACGGGATTGCTGCTATTGTCTTTTTGTCCTTGGCAGCAGTTTCCTCAACTCAGCGACCGCATTTTGATTTCAAAATCATAATTGTCAAAGTAGCCATCGTCGCTTTGTATTCAATTTTCAATTAAATAAATAATAGGTAAGTAGAAGATAAAGTGGTCTCCAAAGTTTATTTTCGATAACAAACTTGTGATGGTTGGTATGAGTTGGTTGAGTTATATTATATCGTTTCTTAGTAAGTATTTTATCAAGTGGTTTATTTTGAAAACTAACAAAGAAAAAAGTATGGCCATGGAATAGGTTTAACAAACAACAAAAAAGGGTGAATTCATTAAAATAAAAGAGAAATATTTAGTAATTATTTACTAGTTAAGATAGTTTTGGCGAGAAATTATGTTACCCATCCAATTATGCCAATACCATTGCTATTTGCAATTCTCCTAATGTCATTTTAAAAATAATATGAATAAAAATACCTTAAAGCATGTTTAGTAACTTACTAAAGTATAAATTTCATAAATAGGTACTAACCTCGGAGGCTTCGTCGAATCTACCAAATAGTTCATTCAACAGCTCCACCATTCTCATTGGCGCTAGTGTGGTGGAAATCATTGTGTAATTCACAACATCTGCGTAGAGAATGCTCACGTTGTCATGTTCCTCGACGTAAAGTTGGCTAGAAATTAAGAATAATTTAAACTATATGATGGAATTGAAATGATTTCTTCGCATTTGAGAGTTATTATTTAAATATATTAAATAAATATATATTTTTTTACATTTCTGTGAAGTGAGCCACTTCTAGTGTAGTTCTAGTGCCCAAGGTACATAATTTACAGTGGTAGTGAAGTGGCCATGGAAACCAAAAACCCGTTTTCATAATTCAATCAATCAATCAACCAAATTGTCACGCCTTTTCCTCACAGGGATAGGCAGAGGCAATGAAGCGCCACTTGCCACGATCCTGACACAACTCCCTCGCTTCCTTCACATTCACAATTCTCTTCATACAAGCTCTATGGTTATGGGCACTAGTCACTCTAGCTAATTTACAATCATCTTAAATTAACACTTGCAAACTGTAATTCATAACAATGGAGAGAACTATTGTGTCAGGAAGCGAGAGAGTTGTGTCAGTATCGTGATAAGTAATATTTCATTGTCTTATTTAACGAAACGCCTTAATTCTCAAATAAGATAGGCAGAGACAAACAAAACAAAGGGGTTTTCAGTGGCCATAACTACGTGGATTAACCGAAGCGAGAAAATTGTGTCTCCAATTTGGTCGAAAACACCTTCCTGGGCCTGCCTTGTTTAACGCATCCAATCACATTGGAATTATAAATTTATTTTCTTAATTTTATTATAGAAATGTAAAAAAGATATATTTATACAATATATTTCAATAATAACTCCCGTTTTTAATATGTATCATACAATATTTGTTTATTCATTATTTACTTACGTATTTGTTTTAATTGTGTACAAGTAGTTGTTTGGTTTTTATATTTAATTATGATTATATAAAACCTTATTGTTTTTGTGGTTTACACTTTTATGTGATTTTTTATTGTGGCTCTACATTACGACATTACCCTGATGTTAAAAAGGTAGTTCATGATTGGAGATAACTGCTACTACAGTTAAATAACTGAGAGTAACAGTCGGCCTAGTTGGAACCAGCAATTTACAAACAGACACCGAAACGAGACTAAGTCACTTCGCGGTCTGTATACTGTATACTATCCCGTGTTGGCAGACTGGCCACTACTACCACTCTTATGCAATAGTTTGTATGTATTCATATATTTTTAACGTTATTTTACCTTTTGTTTTGTACTTTCTTTATTTTGTTTGTATTTTATTGTACTTTCTTAATTTATGTTCACACTAATAGGTATAGGTTAGCTGGTAGATAATATCTAACAGGGACTTTATAACCATATTTTGTAATTAGAGAAGAAACGTTAATGCATTAAAGCGCTTACTTTGATATACTAAGTCCATGAGTACAATAAAGTTTTAAATAAAAAAACAAATGAGGCTGCATGTTGTGCTAATTTTAAGAAAATATAGATATTGACATAAAAAATAGTACTACTAAATAAATAGAGAAATAGACATCTATATTACAAAATAATACACAATAAAATTTAATCTATTTTATTTTTGTTGCCACCTGGAGCGTGGCAACAAAAATAAAAAAATATATTAAAAAAAACTCTACCAGTGGCAATCATAATGAATGGCAAACCATTTCTAATTTATTATGCAAAAAATATAGGTATCTTACTTAAAAGATTTCATGCTGTGCGTTAAACTGTGGGATTGAATTTCAAGAAACATTGTTCTGATGTCTTGTCTAACTTTTGACACAATATGCTCTGGTAGGATGCTCAACATTAGACGTTCCTGTAATAAAATTGTTTTGTTAACTTCTTAAGAAGATGTCAAAATTGCCACAAAAAATGGCAGCCGGTCAATAATAAAATAATTCTTTAAGTACTTGCATGTAATACGTGATTTGAGTAGAAAAAACATTTGAACATTTGGAGATTAGCAAATTAACCCTAATCAATAAGCGAAAAAATCAGAGTTTTGCAATACTCATAACCATAAAGTCTAAGAGAATTGTAAATGTAAAAAAAGCTAAAGAGTTGTCAGCACGTTTTGTTGTCTCTGTGCAAATTAAGGTGTGATGATGTAAAGAAAAACATTTTATTTATCCTTTAAATAACCAACATACAATAATTATTTAATAAAAATCAATTATTAAAGCCATATTATTTGTTATGTATTGGATGTTTGCCAAAAAAATAAAATGAAGTAGGGCTATTTTTTATATTTTATTAATTTCGGTTGCATTTATTATAATAATTTTAAAACGACCTAAGGCGTGGTCACAAGGTGCTTATGTCAACTACCCGAATGTTTTCATCATTTTTAACTTGTTTAATTGTATTGTATTGTATAATTTTTTTGAAAGAATGCTTGTTTTTTTTAAGTTTTTATTGCACTTGACCCACGACTTTGTACGTGATAATGCTACAAAAGGGTTTAGTTTTATTACTACTCTTGGACCTCCTCTTGCTTATCATCAGGCGGCTCGATGTCAAAAATAAAAAATAAATGTTTTAATTCACCTTTAATTTGTACAATTTTTTATTATAACGAAGAGTTTCGATATATCCCGATCGAGATTGCTCATAAATTGCTGACACGTGAATTTATTTATTTTCATTGAAGAACCAAATTTGGAAATTTGGAAATTATTTTTCCAAATTTGTCTGTAGCTTATTATGAGTCCTTGGTTAGGTTATTGTAAGTCTATGGTCCTAAATTAAATTGTTGTTTCTTCGCGATGATTAATTAATCACTGATAATTTATGTAGAGACTCTATTAATTACTTTACAATCGTATCCTATTTAAAAAAAAGTTTTTACAAAATTCAAGTGCCAGTAATAAACCAAGGTGTGCCATAATTAAGTCACAAAGGCTCCCTGTTCTAATTAAATATCAAAATGTTTAATAATATTAATAAAATCAGAATATTTTAACCTACTCGTATTTAACGCCTAAATTATCTTAAAAACTTTGATCAAAAGAATATAAGCAATTAACATTTACCTCTTGGTCTTTTACGAATTTTAGTCGCAACGTGCTTTCAACGCAGGCTCGTCTGTCCAAAAAGGACCTCCGTGTTACAATTTCGTTCATTAAACGGAAGTAAACACCCATCAGATTAACTCCAGCGAGATAAACTACGTCGGACACCAACTGAAAAAAGAGACTGGTAAATAAAACTAAACTAAGATAATATTAATAAAAAATCCTCTGGTTATTAGACATTAAATATAGACTATTTGTAGACATTATTTTTTCTAAATAAATACGTGAAACACAAGGCGATTTGACAATTTTAATATAACTAAAGTTCGGTTCGTCTTTTCTTTGTAGAACAATCGTCAAGTTCAATGCTTTGCCAACCCATATGTTAATCCATCTATAACCTTCCTAGGTTATAGTCCATCCTATAACCTTGGATCCTTTAAGCGATGCGTGAAGAGACACCTTTGGCCGGCATAGTGACGGTGACTGGGGCAGTCGTAAACTGATTCGGTTTTTTCAGTCGTCGTCACTCTTGGACCTCCTCTTGCTTATCATCTGGCGGGTCGAGATCAAATGTCGTGTCATAATAAAAAAAAGTATACGTCGTCATGCTTTTTTATTCAAAATTTATCCTAATTAAATTAGGCTCATTTAAAATGGTAATGCAAAAATAAATTAATTATGATAAATGAGTGGAAGAACTAAATTGATTTTTTAATGACCGCATCTTCCAGGCTCTGGGATTGTGCCACTACCTTTTGTAATACCTTAAAACTACATAAGATCTACTTAGTACGACACTTAAATGTAAGTAAGCATTGAGTTACCAGCCTAAAATGTACATTTATAATAGGTTGACGATTTTCCAGCTTGAAATAGGTCTCCTCTTCTCTAATGTTAATTAACTTTTACTCGAACACTTAAGGTAAAAGTTGTGTTATTTTAAGAAGGGTCCTTTAAGAATTAACCCAATGTTTAGTATAGATTATAGGTTTATAATAAAAAAATAATACAATGAGAATTTATAGATGTGATTTAAATTTTATTATTCTCAGTTTTTAGATGTCAAATATATAAAATCTTTTCGGAAATAACATTTTAAATAAAACAATCGTTGTTTTATTTAAAATGTTATTTCCGAAAAGATTTTATATATTTGACATCTAAAAACTGAGAATAATAAAATTTAAATCACATCTATAAATTCTCATTGTATTATTTTTTTATTAGGCACGTAGATTTCTCAGTAATACACAATACAATGTTTATCAATAATAAAGTGTGAATGTATGTGATTAATGGAATATATACATAGCTTATAATACCGCAATCACATTTAGAAAGATAGCTAAAAGTTATACGTTAAGAGATCATGCCACTTACTAAGTACTCGTATGTGCACCGTAAGCTACGCACGGGATAGCTACACTAAAAATAAGGTTTTAAATAAGAGATTTACACGCTTAATGACCTTAAGGATTTCGCGATGACATAAAAATAAAATAAAGGTTTTTTGTGACTAATTTTAAAATAACTGATGAGCCGGTATAAAAATAATTTGTGATTTTAGTCCGAAATTTGGCTAAATTTATTATTATAGATCTAATTTAACACTACGAATAATTCAATTAATCCATACGTTTTTTATAAATATCTAGCAAATACACCAATGACGCACGGATTCTTTGATAATATTCTACGTGCGGTATTTTAGTTATTTTACCGGAGTAATCTCCTTTAATACTCTGTTTTTATAAGAACAAAACATAATGATCGTTCACCGCTAGAGTGCAAACCATGGGTGGAGGCGACTGCTGTCATCAATCTGCAAGACGCAATTGCGTTTATAGAAAAGGCATTCTTATTTCAAGCGCTATATAGTCTGATTCTCAATACACCTGCATTCATGAATCCTCTACATGATATTGCGGCTTTATGCTAATAATAAAATTTAATCCGAATGAAATGATAAAATTGATTGTTTACTCATATGTATGGATTTTAAATAGCTTTATATCGCCGCCGGATATAGATAATTAATTTCACATCTACACCACTACTCATTAAGAGTTTAACTTAGCTAGTTATAATATTACCTTTTGATGTTTTGCATAATCATTTATTTACTATTTAATTTTGGCTATTTTACTCTAAAGGTTTTCTATCTATAATTTTTGAATCTTTTATTTCATAGTTATAATAATATTAAAAGTTCATTGTAGAAATCTTTGAATGTACCGTAGAAGCATAAAAGTAGCATTAATGCTGTATAAATACGGAGTCTATGTTAAATGACTATTGCAGACGAAGTAAACAATAAGTTGTGAATAAAAAAGAAGATTTAAGAGTAGATGTTGTAAAAAAGATTGAGAAAAATATTATGCCACATTGATAGGATAGATGAAGGATAAAAAAGGAAAGATCCAGAAGTTTGTTTTTTAAATCAAATCAAGCACATTCCTAAAAAAGACTGTATGTATTTATATTCATAGAGCTCATAGAGAATTAAGTGTATTGTGGATAAGAGTTAAGTTGAGATCCTAAAATGTGGCACTAGATTGTCTCTGCATTTGAAAATTATCATTTGAAATGATCGTTAAAATTAATTGTATGGTCGTTTTTTTCTTTAGTAACAGGATTATTTAAACTGCGATAAACTATATTTGAATACAGTAGCTAAATAGACCGGACCAATAAATCTACTTTTATAGAAAGCATACAGATAAAGCCTCTTTTTATTTATAAATATGATATTGCTATATTAAAGTCTATATTAAAAGATCACTTCATTTTTATAAATCGTA
This sequence comes from Tinea trinotella, assembly GCA_905220615.1. Classification (NCBI taxonomy): domain Eukaryota; kingdom Metazoa; phylum Arthropoda; class Insecta; order Lepidoptera; family Tineidae; genus Tinea; species Tinea trinotella. The sequence continues at coordinate 5,051,168 of HG992306.1, forward strand.
GAATTTTGTCGAACATAGCACATATTGTATATTGGAGGAAAATATTTAAAGAACATAATTATTACATTAATCCTTGGATAACTAAAAGATAAGATTACTGGTTATTCCCCCTAATTGAAAAAGTTTTCTATAACTGTTTTCCTTTTCTCTATCTATGATATATATTATTAAAAAAAAAGGATATTTGATAAATTCACGTTTATCAAATATCCTTCATTTGTTCAAGTTGATTAAATTCAAAGCTTAAAACGCCAAACAAAAAAATATATTAAACATATTATTTTTTATTAAAGATATTTGCAGCTTCTTATAGCGTTTACTTTAATCTGAAAATTTAAAGACGAACCATAATGTTCATACTAATGTTCGCGTAGAAAGCAAGTATTTTTTCTTAGAATCAATGTAGCGCCACTTGCCACGATCCAAGGTTACAAAACAGGGAGAAAATACCTGGTAAAGCATTCCACTTGTTGATGGTTCGACAAGAAGGCCCATATTCTTTAAAACATGTATTGGCTGGCATAGTGACAGCAAGTGAGGCCAACTAAAACGGTTTTCTAGTCGTCTTGCTTACCATAACGCAAGTCACAGTCACATCTCGCGTCTCAAAAAAAAAATTACTACTTGTTTTCTTTATTCTGTGCTCTTTGATAACTTTTCTATCACTTCAAAATATTCACCTTCAAATATTCAAAATATTTACCACTACAGTTCTATCAGGATCATTGACATAGGTGAAGAATCCTAACACGAGGGTATACACTAAGCTGACTGTGACGCCAAGCATTATAGCCAAGTAATTATTCCTCATAGGTAGAAATATGTACACGGATAATAATACCATTGTAGCATACGCTGGCCTCAGTGCCACATCGTCCAATGAACTGCTGTATATAGCTACAGCAATATCTGAAAATGAGTTATATTGAATGATTTACATAGACGTTTTACACTGCTAAAATATTTACTGATGGTTCGACATATCATAGCATCTAGTCTGATGTTTAGCTGAAGTGCAGTATAATGCGATTAAAATAAGAATAGGACGGAATCAGCGTTTTGTGACGTCTAACTCTCCAACCAACTTCACTTTAGTATGATGTCTTTTTCTTTGCGGACCGTCAAGAAAAAGACACCTTTGAATCAGTCAAGTGAAGTTAGTTATTGACTAACTTCACTTCCTATTCCAATCACTATAAGTCCTATTCTTATTCCAATAGCAATAGTACATGAACGGGGGCAACTGCTATTACAATAAATCAATTTTGCCGACATAGCTGAAACCACAACTTTTAAGCTGATTAGTAAACAATAGTAAACAGTTTTTTGTTTATATTTCTAAAGCTACTAAAAGTGCTTGTATTATAGAAACCAGGCAACCAAAACTTACATCAAAGATACATTGGTTTCGGTAAGTGGTTTTAGACCAGGGTCTCTTGGTTTGCGACATACTAAATCACAGTCGCTTTTAATTAATAAAAATAAATTCCTATTAAACGCACTTACCAGTCAATACAAGATCTGCTGTAATAACGAAAGTAACAAATATTGGTATCCAAAACCATCTCTTCTTAAGCGGCTCATAGATTCGTTTCCACAGTAATAACACTGGAATGGCCACTCTTAACACGTACATGATAACTGACAAGTACGTCGAATGCCATTCAAATTGCTGAAATTGCAGTCGTGAGAAAAAATAACAAAAGTTTATAATAATAATAATATTCTCTACTTGTCTTTAAAGATATATTGATTGTAGTTACTCCTTTTAAGTCTATAGGGACCAGGAGTGGGAGGAGGAGTGTGTCAGGAGTTCTACGTTCTTGCTTTTGCAATATTTTATCTATTCGTAGTAGATAAATATATATACATATTCTTATTAATTTAGTAGTTGTTAGTTAATAATAAATGAATAAATTATTATACAATTTTACGAGTTATGTTGCGATCGTGGCAAGTGACGCTCCATTGTCTCTGCCTATCCCTGTGGGAAAAGGCGTGACATTTTGATTGATTGATTTATAACTACATAATAATATATTATTATCAATTGACATGTTTTAATTCCCATAGGGATAGGCAGAGGCAACAAAGTGCCATTTCTACGAATCTGACACAACTCTTTCGTTTCCTTCAAATCCACAATTCTCTTTATACGGACTCTATTGTCATGACCACTGGGGACCCTTGTTTTTTTGAGAATGTGTCCGATTTCTTGTTTTATTGCTATAGATCCAGAAGTGCATTTTATAATGTAATAGTCGTCTATGTACACACCTCCTAGCTTTAAGCTTTGTGCAATAAAGATAAATAAATTAAATAAATAAAAATTGAGATTGTGTCGAATAGTGACAGCCGTGAACACCCGGTTTTCGCAGTCGTCGGCACTCTTGTATCTCTTCTTGCTTACCATTAGGCGGGCCGAGATCAGTCTTATTGTCGAGTTACAATAATAAAATTAAAAGAATAATAATAAAATTCTTAAATCCAAAATAATCAAACACTAACCTGCGAATATACACTAAAACAAACAACAGCGACGTGTACAGTTGAGAATAACATTAATAAACACAAATAAATATAAATTAGTGATTCTCGTAGTTTGTCGTCATATTTTCGATACAGTCCTTCCAAATCCTTCTGGTCGAATTGATCCTAAAAATATTACATTAATTAATATAATATAGGCCCAGGAGGGTGTTTTCCGATTAAATCACATCCTCAAGAAAGCTGGGTTGCCTAGTGCCAATCCCCGTAGGTAGAGCTTATATGAGGAGAATTGTGAATGTGAAAGAAGCGAGGGAGTTGTGTCAGAATCGTGGCAAGTGGCGCTCCATTGAATCTGCCTATCTCTGTGGGTAAGAGGCGTGACAATTTGATTTTATAATTAATAATATTTCTTTGAATAATAAACGATATTCGGTTGGCTACCGACATGTAATATTCAAATAAATTCAATATTATTGCTCCGACCGGGAATCCAGGAACCCAGGACTTACACGTAGCGAGCTGGTGTGTTAACCAAGGTGTCACGCGGGATGTCAGGTTCGTTATGTTGATGGTAATGATGACTCATACACTAAATATTAAAACTTTTGTCACATGTAAACTATGGCGCCTTTACGAGTAACAGGAAATTAAATTTACATGCAGAGTGTGCACAGTTTTCGATTTTGATTTTCAATCACAAAGATAACTAGATAATAATTTATCAAAACACATAGAGAAATAGTTAATTAATACTTTAATTCTATTTGATAAAGATAAATGATTAGAAATATGAAATAGATCTTATCAAACATATTTTGCCAAACATGTAGTTTTAGATTTACAATAGTTTGTATGATTTTTTGCTATTTAATCGATATCATAATAAACACTGATAAACACAGTGATTCAGTCGCATTACGGGATCTGTCTGAAGGTTGCCGGAGTTTACCGAGACCACAGAGAAGATATGACTGTTGTTTGCAAGCATTTATTTACTATAATAGAAGTCTCCTTCAGTCATGGATTACGCTCCAGGTTAATATACTCGTAAGGCGGCAGTGTTCATAATAATCCGCTATATCAGTTTAGTTATTGTTTCTTTATATTCAGGCGGAACTATGGCGACCGTGATGTAGTGGAAGCAAACCGAGTCCTGCACCCTGCCTGATGTTAAGCTGGAGTGCAGTCCATGAATGGAGATAACTGTAAACAGCAGTCACATCTACTATGCTGGCCTAGTTGGAACTGGCAACATTATTTTATTAGGATTCGAAATGTAACAGCAATTTTCCCTTGTTAAGCTGGAGAGCGGTCCATGAATAAAGGCGGCTATTACGGTTAAATGAATGTAAGTAGCAATCGACAGTCTGTACATTTGTAAGTGGTGGTACCACCCCGGATCGGCAGACTGGCTACCAAAATCAGAACCTTACCCTTAAATATTTCCAATTCCATTGATTGTTTCCTGTCTGCTCAACTTCATTTACTCTGAATTCGTGCAGCGATGAAAGCACACTTGTGGCTCGACCCTCGTTCATAGAAAACCTTGTTATCAATTCGAGTGCGTTCACTTGCAGAATTACTGAGCCAGTTGATCTAGACAGAGTACCCTGTGACAAAAAAAAATACATATTAAGTAGGGCAGACAGTTGGTAATCATCCGATACCAATTTCAAGTGTACAGACCGTAATTTTTATTTATATTTTATTGTGACACAACATTTGACCACGACCCGCCTGATGATAAGCAAGAGGAGGTCCAAGAGTGACGACAACTGAAAAGACCTTGTTGGTTCACGGCTGCCCCAGTCGCCGTCACTATGCCGACCAAAGGTGCTTCTTTACGTATCGCTTGAAGGATCCGAGGTTATAGGATGGGCTGGCAAAGCATTCTACTTGTCGATTGTTCTACAAAGAAAATAAATAGTGGATGCGACTGCTATTTACAACTATTCAATTGTAGTACCAGTCGTCTCAATTCATAGATCGAACTTCAGCTTAACATCAGGCGGCCTGCTGTCGAGCTACAATGACGGGAATTATCGATAGGTATGTACAAAGAACGTTTTAAATCCTTAATTTAAAATTCTGTTTGAATTGCATGCCATAATAATGACAATACCTCGCCCATTATTAGATGGAGTGCGGTCTATGAATGTAGGTAGTACAGTAAATTACCTGCAAGAAGCAGTCGCATGCACTGTCAACTTTCAAACTGATCCCGAAACACGACTTAGTCGCTTCACGGTCTTTTCACTTGAAATAGAAATACAGATATGTGGTCTTGGCCTAAATATATGTCATTTCTTTCATATTATTAGTCATTAAACCTTGGTTGTGATAAAACAATTAAAGCAATAAATGATATATTTTTTAATTTTAACAATTCTTGAAGTGCTTTGTCATTGAATATGCTTGATAAATAAAACAGTATGATAATTAAAACAGTTTAAATACTTTTAAATATTTTAATAATTTCCCTATGATAATGCGTTACCAAAAACACATAAAAAAAGAATATTTTAAATAAAATAATTATAATTCCTTTTAGTTAAATATACATTAATAATGCACGTTATTTTAATAATAACAAATGTATTAAAAACAAATGACACTAGTAAATAATTTGTTAGCATTAATTGATCAAATCACGTCATAATATCAATTATCCTCATTGGTAAAGTTTCTATTTAATAATAAAAAGTACTTACCATTTTTATTTTATTACACATTCATAATCATTAAAATAATAATAAAAATAAATAATAATGAATAGCCACAAGAATATTATTTGTTTACAAATAACATTTTAGCAAAAAATAATGTATCTAATTGATTTCGCGACTGTTAACTACGACGGGTAATTTCACACTATTTATTATCTAAAATTGATAAGGCAAACACTTCAACAATAATTGATATTAACTTAGGATTACGATAACAGTAATCAAAATTCAATATTATTTTAAATCTTAGCAAATGACCATTTTAATTGCTTTGATATTACTACTAAATATTCTCCTGTTCTAGGACTGCTGAAGAATGGCTTCTAATTTTACAGGCTGCTATTTCAATCTTTAATTATCGATTAAGCTTTGTGAATTCCAAGGTATGCTTCGTCTGTGGGTGATCTTGCCCATCTGTTTTGTTCAGGACTTTTGAGTCGCGACATCGCGAAATCAAATTCGTTACTGGTTGCCTCAGTCGTCGTGACTATACCGGCCATAAATCAAAAACTATAAGGGTTATACAATAAATATTATAAAATAAACAAATGATAAATTATTACTCACTTTTTTAATGTGACCAGACATAATAATGATGTTAAGCTGGAGTTTAATCATGTTTTTATTACAATTCCAAATCCAAAATCGACCAACAAGTTTTTAATTATTCTTTATTTGACAAAAAATATTTAAAATCATGGCGGTCGTGGTCAAGTAGTAGTGAAATAGTAACGCAAACCATCCGGTTCAAAATCACCTGCCGGTATCTTTGATATATGTACTTTGGTCGTCCTGTTTCTATGATACATGGACGTTTAGTAGCTTAGTAGAAAATAATTAAAAACAAGATTGTAAATTTTTCTTTATTTAAAAATTGTATTAAAAGTTGTAAATATTTAATTTAAAGTGTAAAAAACTCTTAAGTATAGTTAATTTGAAATACTGGGCCAGCAATCTGCATACTAGTCACACTTTGTTCTCACAGCAGTCAACGGTCAAACAAATTATCGCGCACCCACTAATTGGTAATGAAACTAATTTGACTTCGTTAGTTTAAAAAAAGGCGACTATAACAAGAGCATGTTTTACATTACTCTATTTAGAGAAAGTTAGCTACAAGACATTTTATTTGGAAAAACTATTTATTTTGGATCAATTTTTACCTATATTTTTTGTTCGCAGTTCTAAGCTTTGAGCTTGTTTGTACCGTGTCATATTTATACTGTTTTATAGAATAATGTTAGCCATTTAAATGTATCTACAAAAAAATTTAAATTTAAAAAAATATTGAAAATATACTTAAAAATATCCATGAGGATAGCTAAAGAAAACGGAACGTCACTTTCCGGGATCCTGACACAACTCTCTCGCTAATTTATCTTCATACATACTCTATGGTTACAGGGCATTGCAGTCTTCTGCTTTATAATCACCTATAATTCTCTAGTAATAAATATTCTCAAATATAATTAGATATACTCGTATGTTTGTTCTTAGCTTATTCTCTGTGACATACTACATATATATCCATTTACTTAATCTTTTCTTTAGCTTTAAACTGTATTAAAAATGCGTACTTAGATATTTAAGAAACAATCTAGTAACAGTAGTTCCCATAACGTTACTCATAAAGTAGCTACGTATATGTAATTGTATATTGACAAGTACAACACTGTGAAATATTGAACAATAGCATTCTATTCATATTTAATTAACAATTCCATCTTTTAACATGTAGTTCTTATGTTTGCAAATGTCATAGGAATATTTTCATATTTGGATTTTTTATTATTTTATTTTACATTTCTATACTTAGCTACTAAGTGCTTGTATCATAGAAACAGGATGACCAAAGTACTTATATTAAAGATACATTGGTACCGGTTAGTTGTTTTTGAACCCGTGCGTGACCATTGCACTGCCACTACACCACGGTCGTCTTTTGGAATTTTTACGTGGATTGTTAGTTGTTATTCTAGAGTTTACTCCTTAAAAAAATGAAAAAATAATTAGAAAAGTTTATTGATAACATATCTAAGGTCAGCATTCGTGGACCAAAGAGTATAGAGAGCTCAAGATATATGTAGGTATGTATTTAATATAAACAAGACAAGTAATATCATGATTATGGTGTTCATGTAGCCTATATAATACATTACTATAAGTATTGCATGACAAGTGGAAAGATAAGCGCCATACATCATCTTGGCAATTGCTTTAGACACTAATCTAGTTCTCAGATACTAACTTATGTATAACGTTTAGGATTTAACTGTGCTTTGTGGTAGGTATATATTCATGTATCAATTTTATTTTATTTAAATAGAATTGGAGGGGAGGACATTAAACAACAGTAGGACCATTATTTAATTATAGGAAAAATTCTATAAGATAAATATATAAGAAAGGTTTGAAACCTACATTTCGATCACAAGTCCGGAACGCTGCCTTTACTATCCCACCTGCCACGTGATGGACCCGGCACTCTCACGGAGAATCCATGGATGCTAAGAAATTGTTTCATTTTATGAAATTATAAAATTGTTTTTATTTTTGTAATTATTTTTAGACACATGTATTAGCAATTGTAAATTATTTATACATCGTAAAAAGGAATTCGGAAGTTATCAGTTTATGCATGCCGGGTCCGATTGGACAAACGGTCTAAATCGAGTCTTGCGCGGGGTATTGGAGTATTGTTCGCACCTCCCTCAGGGACGGCTCTCCTAACTAAGTATGTATCTTCTTAATGCCTGGATTCCGTAATAGCTGTTTCATGATCAGAAAAACGCTTTAACCTTGTTTCTATCTTGTCTTTGTACTCCCGCGATACCCTTTATTGACCAATTCGACAGCCGAACTAAACGACTTGATGCGTAGTTACCTTCTCGTATAGTTGATAAACGGAATGCTTGAATCCTTCAGGGGAAACATGAAAAAGCACCTTTGTCTGTCGTAGTGACGACGACTGAAACAAAGGTAAAACTGAGAGTTTTTTTAGTCGTCGGCACTTTTGGACCTACTAACCATCAGGCCAATCAACGTCAAATGTCAAGTCACAATAAAAAAAATCGAAATAGAAGTTTAACAATTATATAGGAAACTATACTATATCATTATTTAAAATAATAATAAAACGCATGTCTTTAATAATCACAGGCGCCATCTAGTTGACGTTATCCAGTTATTGAGTCTAGACTCAGGCATTTAGGCTTGAGCATTTAGTTATCTAGACTATAGTAAATTGATAGGTGGCGCTTACTGATAAGTTACTTATCAAGTAAAAATAGTTGTTTTCTTAATAGTTGTTTTGTTTGTTATTATGTATAATGCATCACAGTTTCTTACACGAAGGCCTGTTTATTTTAGTAATTCCATTTTTGAAGTATATTCAAAAGGGCATTATATTAAACTGAACCAAAAATCTTGCACATAATTAGTTGTGGCAGGCAACTGTTGGTGAGAGGACGTGCATTTTTTTTGTTTTGTTTTTTAACTAACAAAGCTAGGTTGCCTAGTGCCCATAACCATAGAGCTTGTATAAAGAAGCGGGGGAGTTGTGTCAGGATCGTGGCAAGTGGCGCTCCATTGTCTCTGCCTATCCCTGTGGGAAAAAGGCGTGACAATTTGATTGAATGATTTAACTTTTAAAGTTCAATCAATCAATAAATAAATAAATGTTATTTAGTAATTATTTCTGTGATTCGTGTTTCTTCGCGTTCTCTCTAAGACTTCATTCGAAATTTTGGTAAAGGCATTCCGCCCCACTTTACTCAAACTATCATCATCAACCTCACTCTTACGATCATTTTGTGATGAATGACTCGCGTTTCACTATCATATTGTGTTAATTTTTACTTGACATAAAACATATAATATTATATTTTTTTAATATTTGATTGGCAAGTTAAATACTACGCCAGAAAATAAAAAACATAAATAAATCTATAGCCAGAATAATGACGGCGACTGTGGCAGCCGTGAACTAAGGCGTTTTTTTCAGTCGTCAGCACTCTTGGACCTTCCCTCGTTAACTATTAGCCAAGTCCAGTAAATAGTCACAATAAAAAGAAATGTTTAAAACGTTAAAAAGATTGGTAGGCAGTAGTACCCAGTCTGCCGATCCGGGGTAGTACTACAAGTATACAGACCTTGAAGTGATTTGGTCACGTTTCGGGATCAGCTTGTAAGTTGCTGGGTCCATCTAGGCCGGCATAGTGGATGTGATTGCTACTCACAGTTATTGAATTGTAGTAGCAGTGACATTCATTCATGGACCGCACTTCGGCTTAACATCAAGCGGGGTGCTGTCATATGCAGTGGCGGCTGGTGGATCATCGAAATGGTGGTGCACTTTACTTGCTCACTAAGTCTTAGGGTTAGAAATTGCAATATTACAACATTCTTTGTATGTATACTATAGTTCCTTCTATTTTTTATAAATTAAATCGATTCGGCCTTTTTTCCGAAGTGAAATGTTCGATCACTTTTTTATTAAAATATGGTATTGTTACTATACTATACTGATAATGAGTGGTCATCCAACATGGCCGTTGCGTCGCCGCCCATGCCGTTTTGTCAAACAAACCTTAGGCGCTTTCGCTCGTTCGATAATATTCGGTTCGCGCGTGCGGCGCACGAGAATAGACTATTTGATCGGTACATTTTCTATTTTCTATGAACGATCTTTTGTCTCACGCGTCGGGCCTGTTGGATCGTATCCCATACAGGTTGTACTAGCGGCCCTCGTGCGCTTTGGAGAGTGCACGAGAACTGCTATTACAACTTGTATGGGAGACGAGCTAGTGGGCCTGATGCGTGGGACAAAAGATGGTTCATAGAAAAACTACAACTTCTTTACAGCGAAAATAAATCTTAATAGATTAACAAAGAGTTTAAATTGTTTCGTCATAATTGGAAATTAGATATAATAATATATTTTTAATCTAATAAAATGTGGTGGTTCAGCGCACGAGCGCACTTAAGGGACAGCCGCCCTTGGTCATATGTCGAGTCACAATAAATTAAAAATTAAAAAAATCGGCCAAGTGCGAGTCGGACTCGCCCATTAAGGGTTCCGTAGCAGCAAGTAACATAATAATAAGACTTTGATCGATGTTTTAATAATAGTGTATTTTTTTAAATTAATAAAAAAAATAATTATTGATAAGTAAACATTATAATTAGGTACCTAAATGATAGGATTTAGATCTAACTACGAGCTCGTATATGCGAGCCCATATAGGACTTTGATAGCTAAACAAGCTAATATAAATTTCAGTTTGACAAGATAAAGTTTTATTCTAATATGAGTAGGTACAGTATTCCCAAATTAATAATGCGCATGCAGATCTTCGTAATTGTGGTATTCCCGGAAACACCCGAATCATTGAATCGTAAGAGCCCTAAACAATGCACTTGCATTTTGCACCTTGTTCGAAAGAAATAGGAGTCAATATCATGTGTACACAATCGAAAACATTCTTCCGACGCTCGGAAATACGACCGTTGTCGAAAAGTGACGAAGATTTCTATGCGCATTATCACTTTGGGAGACCTGTATGTATTTTATGTATTTAGATGTGAGGAAATGAACAGAACATCTTAAAACTTATTAGGTTGACGTTTTATAGTAAGTATTTACCTATTTCTAAGCAGTAATTGAGTTTAAAAGAATAATTTCGATGTAAGTAATCAAAATAATTTTTATTCAACTAAAACATTATCAAATCGTAAGCGTACAATACTTAGCATTCGCAAATGTATCGAAAAATTAGCTCCGTGCGCACGAGCTTCAACAACGTCGGCCCTCGCTCTATATGGTCTCTACCTGCCCGCTTGGGTACAGTCGGCAACCTGCCCCCCGCGCGCTTCGCACCCCTATTTGTGAAGCCACGCCCCGCGCTAATTATAATAATTATTTACTTAGGCACCTATTATAGATTTATCAATCAATCAATCAATCAAATTGTCACGCCTTTTTCCCACAGGGATAGGCAGAGACAATGGAGCGCCACTTACCACGATCCTTACACATCTCCCTTGCTTCCTTCACATCCACAATTCTCTTCATACAGGCTCTGTGGTTATGGGCACTAGGCAACCCAGCTTTTTTGAGGATGTCTCCGATTTGGTCGGAAAACACTCTCCTGGGCCTGCCTTGTTTAACGCATCCATCCACATCAGATTTATAAATTCCTTTCGTCAATCTACTTTCACTCATCCTTTCCATGTGCCCAAACCATCGAAGCATTCCTTTGTCAATCCTTGTCACTACATCTTCTTTCAAACCACATCTATCACGCAGTGTGCTATTCCTTATTCTATCCGCTATCGTCACTCCACATACACTCCTTAATGACCGCATTTCTACAGCGTTAATTCTACTCTCATGCTTCTTCTGCCATACCCAACCTTCACTCCCATACATTAATGTAGGAACAAGCACCGCATTATGAACAGCCATCCGTAATAGATTTATCATTAGAAAATAATGGCTCACGGTTTAGGCATAAGGTTTATGTTTATGAAATTAAATGATTTATTATTATTTTTATATTTGAGTTGATTGAATGAAAGGTATATTGAGGTTTACGATTTATGACGTATTAAAAAAAACTACTTACTAGATCTTGTTCAAACCAATTTTCGGAGGAAGTTTACATGGTAATGTACATCATATATTTTTTTTAGTTTTATCATTCTCTTATTTTAGAAGTTACAGGGGGGGGGACCAACTTTTTACCACTTTGGAAGTGTTTCTCGCGCAAACTATTCAGTTTAGATTAAAATGATATTAAAAACGTCAATATCATTTTTTAAGACCTATCTATAGAAACCCCACACATATGCGTTAGATGAAAAAAAAAATTTAGAGTTTTAGTTCTAAGTATGGGGACCCCCAAAATTTATTGTTTTTTTTATATTTTTGTGTGAAAATCCTAATGCGGTTCATAGGATACATCTATTTACCAAGTTTTAATAGTATAGCTCTTATAGTTTCGGAAAAAAGTGGCTGTGACATACGGACGGACAGACAGACAGACAGACATGACGAATCTATAAGGGTTCCGTTTTTTACTACGGAATCCTAAAAATGTGAAATAATTATACATATGCTCATTTCTCCCAAATTTATTTTCTGTTTAGCTTATTATGTATAATTTCGTTTCGCAATTTAACTTTGTACTAAGTTTGACACTTCGCTTCTTTTATTTCCGCTTAAAGTTTAAATTGCAATTTCTACATTATATTACAAACAATGCATTTAATAAAATAGTAATTCACAAATACTTTAAATTGACTTATGCAATTTATTTTAATTACTTTAATAAATAATAATTAAAATAATAAATAATAATAATCATTCTTGGAATGTCCCTTCGCTGCGACTTAAATCACAGGGACCACATCGAACGGGCCATTAAGACCACCTCTTGCAAACTTGGCATCCTGAACAGGGTGCGGCGGTTCTTCGCGCCAGTGCTTCGCCTGATATTATACAAGGCTCAGATTCGCTCTTGCGCGGAGTACTGTTCGCACCTCTAGGACGGCTCTGCCAAGTATCTTCTCAATGCCCTGGATTCATTGCAGCGCCGAGCTGTCTGAATTATAGGTGATGCAGAGGTCACGCGAACTCTGGAGCCCATGCAACTACGCAGAGACATGGCAGCTTTGTGCGTCCTCTATCGCCTATACCACGGAGAATGTTCCGAAGAGCTCTTTAACCTTATTCCTGCCTCATCCTTCCACACCCGTAATACCCGCACAGGTCGGGGAAAGCATCCACATTTTATCGACCGAATCGGCAGTCGAACTAAAAAGTTCGGTGCGTCTTTTCTTTGTAGAACAATTGACAAGTGGAATGCTTTGCCAGCCCATGTGTTCTCTCCATCCTATGACCTTGGATCCTTCAAGCGATGCGTGAAGAAGCACCTTAGGCCGGCATAGTGGCGGCGGCTGGGGCAGCCGGGAACTGACTCGGTTATTTCAGTCGTCGTCACTCTTGGACCTCCTCTTGCTTATCATCAGGCGAGTCGAGGTCAGATGTCGTGTCACAATAAAAAAATAAATAAATAAATAAACAGTAATATCGATACATAAGGGAAAATGTTTTTTTTTTAAATTTGATTTTTAAAGTACCTAAGGACAACTAAAGTATTTATAAGTACTTATAAGTAGAAAATATATTGGTACGGCAAGTAGTTGTGATTTGGGAGATCTTAGCTTGTGAGACCGAGACCACAGTGAGACCTAGATAGCGACTAGACCACGGTCGCCTTGACTTGTCTTGAATTTATGCAATCATACTAAGAATTAATTGCCACCCCATGAATAATTTAAATCGTAGGTAAATTAAATTAACTCCAGATTGTGACTTGACATATGACAACACCCCGCTTGATGTTTAGCTAAAGTGTGGTCCATGAATGGATACCACTTCTATCACAATTCAATAACTGTAATCACATCCACTATGCTGGCATAGTTGGAACCGTTAACTTACAAGCTGATGCCGAAACGCAACTAAATTACTACAGTCTGTATACTTGTAAGTGGTGGTACTACCCTGCATCGGCAGACTGGGTACCACTGCCTACCAGTCTTTAAAATTATTGAATCCGTACTGAAAAAACGCTCATAAAGATACCTTATGCTCTGTTTATCATAATAATATATTAGAATATTCCCATGGTCATACATAAGAACAGGAAAATAGAAGGGAAATTACTTATGCGGCAAAGAAATATTTCCTTATCTTATTGACGCTGTGTGATACAAAAACGGGGGATATCTATCTAATTAACGTCACAAGTCAGTATCTCGACATCGGTCGGCGAACAACTGCTGCTAGCCTAAATCTCTATCCGTGTCAGCATTCGTCTTTATACGTGTAGACGCAAGCAACATTTATTTTGTTTGTAGTTCGACATATGACAGAAGCCCGCCTGATGTTAAGTTGGAGTGAGGTTCATGAATAGAGGCGACAGCTTCTACAGTTAAATAACTATAAGTAGCAATCGCATTCACTCTGACGGTCTAGTTGGAACCGGAAACTTAGAAGCTGATCCCGAAACACGACTAAGTCACTTCACGGCACCGTCAGTAAGTGGTGCTACTACCCTGAATCGGCTGACTAGGCAACACTGCCTGCCAAAAAAGGCGATCTTGAAACACTTTTCCTGTCAACCAATCAATCAAATTGTCACGCTTTTTTCCCTTAGGGATAGGCAGAGACAATGGAGCACCACTTGCCATGATCCTGACACAACTCCCTTGCTTCCTTTACATCCACAATTCTCTTCATACAAGCTTTAAGGTCATGGGCACTAGGCAACCTAGCTTTCTTGAGGATGTCTCGGAACACCCTCCTGGCCCTGCCTTTAACGCATGCATCCACATCAGATTTATAAATTGCTTTCGTCAATATATTGCTTTTCATGTGCCCAAACCATCGAAGCATCCCTTAGTCAATTCTTGTCACTACATCTTCTTTCAAACATACTAAATACTAAACATATTAAATACTAAAATAGTAGTTTAAATAGACAAAAGAAAAGATTCACTCGAGATTTATTTTAATCAAACAATTCTCTAGTTCTCGTTAGCAACTTTCATGTCTTGATTAATTCGTGGCGGCTCCAATGTTTTGCACCTGTCACGGCTTACAGGTGTGCTTTAACTCAGTGGCCTTCCTCACTCACAGTTTTTACAAATAATAAGTATTATTAAACAAATAAATTATTATTTATGTAGTATCCTATCTTTTTAAATGTCGTAGCAAGAGGGGAATAAAATCATAAATTCACGTATTTTAAATCTATATAGTATGTACGCAAACACAACGATCGCTATGGGAGGGAAACAGAACACTCGTAACCGAAAAGCGATTCGATACATCGTAAACATCGACACGAATGGCTTTGTTGACGACCCAAAACGATTTTATATTGTACGAATTTAATTGCAATAAAATTTACAGAGGATCCATTTTGAAAGTAATTTCATGTGATCTAAATTAAAATGTAATTGAATATAAATTTTGGACAGGTGCGGTGACATGACCGTGTTATATTATATATTTATTATAGGTATATGTTTGCATGCTTCGAAAGGGTGAATGTTGTTTGCCAGAATAATGTTTTTATTATTTTGTTAAGGCTTATTATAGATTAATTAATTTTATTATTTATTAATTATATTATTGGAAAAAATGTACACAAAGCCAGTCAACCTTTTTTTAAGATTTAATTATTTACACAAAAAGCTTTTTTTATGTTAATATTTAATTAACAAATGAAACTAATTTAAAGATAACCATTACTGGAAGTATGTAAAACTAGTACTAGCACTTAACCCCACGATTAAGCTTTTGCGATAAGATTTTGAAATAAACTATCATGGCACAAAATATTCAGGAAGCGCAAAGTTGGAAGACGGAAGAAATCCTAGATGAAAGAATGGACTGGGGTACAGTGTGAAAAAAAAGAGTACATAGTTTTGTACTGTACTGTACAAATAGCATTGCCAACCGTCAGGAGGCATAACAAAAATAATACAATCATGTTGTTAAATAATCAATTAAATTGTCACGCCTTTTTATCACAGGGATAGGCAGAGACAATGGAGAGCCACTTGCCAAGGTCCTGACACAACTCCCTTGCTTCCTTCACATCCACAATTCTTTTGATTCAAGCTCTATGGTTATGGGCACTAGGCAACTCATAAATAAGAGATAAGTAATTGAAGAAAAATAAATTTCTTTAAGGAATTTTGACTTCCGCTGATGACAAGGAAGGTGATGAGCATCGACGAATATCGTAGTGCACAATAATTGGCATATAGTGAATGTAACTGCAGGTGTTTTATAAATAGATATATTTTTACCTGACATCTTATATCTATTGTTAAGAAAAATATAATACAAATAATAATAAGTCATAGAAAGGTGCATACATAATAGTTATTGGGATCCGATCGAAATTTATTTCCAACGCTCCTGTTTACAGGGCGTGAGTTATACCTACCTGCCCATATTTTACTTTTTTAAACGCAAAATAATGTTTTCTTAGAATGATTGTTTTTTTCTTTCAATATATGACTGCGTTGAGGTTCATATTCTTTTAGAAATTGTGACTTACACTAATGACAAGGAAGGTGATGAGCGTCGACGAATTTTTATTGTGACTCGACATATGACAGCACCTCCCCTGGTGGAGTCTATTCCCGGACTTTCACTTGTATATTCCAAAAGACCATTCTTAATGCTGCTAAGCTTTTAAAGCATAGGATTAACATTATAAAAAAATTTGACCTTGACTTTCAAGAGCGTCGGGGCTCTTAAAGAGTGGGGACTGAAAACACTGTTTTAGAATACAGTTGCATAGTAGCCGTCACAATGATATTTTACCCTTTACATGAAGATCACATGAGCTGATAAACCATTCCAGTCTATTGTTCTACAAAGAAATAACGCGTTAAACCTTTTATTTAGTTCGCAGAATTCCGATGCTTCCCATGACCTTTTTTTTTTTTTTTTATTGTGACTCGACATATGACAGCACCCCGCTTGATGTTAAGCCAAAGTGTGATCCATTAATGAATGTCACTGCTACTACAATTCAATAACTGTGAGTAGCAATCACATCCACTATGCCGGCCTAGATGGACCCGGCAACTTACAAGCTGATCCCGAAACGTGACCAAATCACTTCACGGTCTGTATACTTGTAAGTGGTGGTACTACCCCGGATCGGCAGACTGGGTACTACTGCCTACCACTCTTTGAAAACCAGACCCGAAGCAAATATCCATCTCTTTTTTTTTTAACAAATATTTGCAATATTTAATACTATTAAATATTACAAATAAAAGCTATGAAACAAATATTTGCTCCGACCGGGGATCGAACCCGGGACTTTACGCGCAACAAACCAGTCGCTAAACCGTTCGTCCACGCCTGTCGTCCACCTATTGGAGTATATCATCTTCATCAGCCAGAACGCGTCCACGCGTGACTTTTACTATGTCGTCAGTCCATCTAGTGGGAGGCCTACCTATGGTGCGTCTTCCGGTTCGTGGTCTCCACTCTAGAACCTTTCTTCCCCCATCGGTTGTCGGTTCTCCAAGCGATGTAGGCGTATAACGGGAGTTAAAAGACATAAGGTTAAAAAGCGTCTCAGAACAATCTCCTATCTACTTAAATTTTTTCGCATATAAATATATATTTATATGAACTACATATCGTGTACAAACTTCAGCCCCAGTTACTGAAACAATGTACGATAGTAAACAACGTATGTCACGTGTTGTTAAATAACACAAAAATACAAAGTAGCCCTATAAATGACTTTTTTGGGGTCAACCCTACCCCATTAATAAATGCCCCACCATAAAAAATGTACATTACCCACGGCTACAGTTGTGTAAATTCATAATTTCATTATAAATTGCGCGACCTCCACGTTGTTAGAGAGGCTCTAGGGACACGTCCTTATTAGAACCCTAAGGGTTAATAACAATGAAGTGTGCCGTAGACTAATCACTAACCTATTGTTTGTCAAACAATCTAGGATCTTGTTGTTTTAATTAGTAACAGTACTCCATCATTGTAGTAGCTAAAGTTAAATTGAAAGTAAAAGATATTTAGAAAAAAACACACTAAATCACACTATATATATGTATCTGGGGACATCGGTTTTGAATTATCAGCGAATACGTCGAATTTACTCAATATCCAAAAAACAGGGCGACCAAAGTACATATAACAAAGATACATTGGTACCGGCAGCTTCTGGGTTGAACCGAGGGCTTTCGGTTTGCGTGACCAACAACCAACTCCACTTCAGTTTATAGGCCACTTCTGAAGAGTTTAAAACTTTGGTTTTAAGCCTCTGTCTATCTTAGAGTTTGATATTTCACATGTTTCTCTCTGATAGAAAATAAAAGAAGTTGCTTAATATGAAATAATAATATCGCACAACCATGGGAATAAACTATTTGAAATAACCACGGTATACTTTTCATATTGTTCACTACCCGTGAAATTTCTGTAATAGCCAGTTATTTAGTTTAGTTTATTTCTTTATCCATTATGTCCATAAACCACAGTAAACGCTTTATTTACCAAATTGTTGTTATTCTATAAGATAATTTAGCCCAATATTAACATGAAAAGTATCAAGAAAATAATATACAAAATAAACAAAAACGTACAGTAAATTGTTTTTATTGTTTAAAAATAAATGTACAATGTTTTTGTTTATTGCGTATCCTATTTTCTTAGAACTTTTACTTTAATATTTGGTTGAAAAATCTTTATTTCTGATAATGAATTGATCTGGATGAAAATATGATCCATAGATTATTGAATAAAAAATATTTCATTATTACTCAGTGTGACCGGTAATTCAATTACAAGGTGCTCTCTAAGCTTTTTCAGGTTAAGCTTCAGCAAAAACAGCTTTTGACAGAACGTGGCTTCGGAGCTTACGCGAAAATTTATAGAAAATTGCATGTAGCACGCGGTGGTGCTCTCCCGAGAGGGTGCGCGCGAAAAGGACAGAATGGGGTATATTTAGAAAAGCATTCGCTCGCGGACGCCAGTCAAAGCTCGCACACCGAGGCAACCGAACGGACGCTTTGTAGCTGCTCCCCTACGATCAACTACGATCCTATTTCGTAATTAACATAAATGAAAATTAATTATTAGAGTATTTCGTGTGTTATATTGTCAGAACCGGAGTGTTATTAAAAGTTATAAAACTAGCCCATTTTTACTTTATCGCTTTTTGTTGGAGCTTCTTGTCGACAACTTAGTGACTGACTGTTGAATAATAATTATTTGTTATCGACTGGACTAGTTCCGTTGCAATTCTGTAGATGCAAAAGGAGTGCAGTTTATGAAGCATTGAAACTGATATAAAGGTGAGTTTATTCTATTTCACGTTTGTTGTCATTTTGTTATTAATTCATTTGGAAATATTTGTTTATTTTGTATTGTTATTATACCTAATAATTAGCTCATGCCGCTTTATATCAAGTAATGTTATTTTAATTTATTATAAACAAACAGGCTTGTATAATAATGGCTAACTTTGTACTGTATTTAAGTTATTATTATTGTTAAGTAAGCTCTTCTAATTACAAAGAGGATGTCAAACTCAACTTACGAGTAAAAGAGCTGTACTTTAGCCCCTATTTATTAGTTGGTCAACATAAAGAGGCCTATAATTTCTTCTTTTTTAAACGTGTACATGATTACAGTAATAACTAAAATAGACAGTTAAATGGACACATAAATCATTTAAACGACAAGATAATAAAGTAATTAAATATTTGTATTACTATCAAACTTTTTATTATTTCTCAATTGTTTATTTAAGTTGCTTTAGTAAACTCGTTGGAGCATGGACTTTTTATAGTAGACAAACCCCGACCGCCTTTTATTTTATTGACCTTCCTAATACGTTTATCATATTACCTATCCGAAATATGAGAAAGCAATCTTAATATTATTCAAATAAAAGAATACGTGATAAGATTTTAGTAGAATCACTAGCGGTGGATAAGATTTATATTTTATATTCGTAGCCGAAACCCACACGTCGCGCATAAAGATTAGTTGAAGGGTTAAATTTAATAAAACTATATATATTTTTTTAATATAAAGAGAACCTTTCGTTTGATTGGTATTGGACGCGAAGCAATGTGAAAGATTGTTAAGAATTTCCTCTTAGACCAGCGGCGTACGTTCATCCTTGTTGCGCCGTCCATCCTTTAAAAAGCCTCCCAGGCGGGTAATCGTCAATGTAAGTAAATACTTAAGCATTCTAGAAAATAAGTTACCCATGTCTTGAAGTATTCTCGTTCGATGTTACGGCGTTTTCAGAAACATCTTGTTTCGTAAATTACTCCGCGGAGCTTTTCCTTTATAGAATTTTTCGTGCGGAAAATTGTCAAAGCTTGTATTGAATTATGTACTGCTGATGTGTAAGTAATTTAATTCTTTTTTTAAATATATGAATTCGAATATTGCTTTCATAATTTTATTTGGAAATACAATTTATTAAACACTTCAAATTATATTTGTAATTCTGTCGGGTAGTAAAAATTTAATCTTACCAATGTATCTTGATAATACATATTTATCAAAGATACATTGGTACCGGCTGGTTTTAAACCGGCACATTATTTGTCTAAGCATTGTACTCATATTACCACTATACCACGGTTGCCTTAAAATAATGAAGTCCTAAAGAAAATGTTTTACAATTCAAAACTTTTCAAATTAGAGTATCAATAAAATAAAACAAAATTACCAAAATTTTAATTGTAAAAGTATTCACCGACTTGTGTAAGTTTGAAAGAGCGGCAACTCGTGACAAAAGACTCGGTGTGTTTACAAAGAGAGCATACATTATACAAAATATATATAAACTGACGAAACTCTATACTTAGCTTATTATCATCTATTAGTTAAAGTTTGTGCGGTTTTCTTTGATGATCGCCGATATAAACACAACTAATGGTTTGACCACCAACCATGCTTACATTTGTAATACACGACTCTACGTCACATTAATGAAATCAATCTGTTAGGTCACACTTTGATTAAAATGTCAGTAATGTTAAAACTATTAAATGGCTTGCCTTCTGTGTGGGTAGGCAGGCACAGTATATAAGTTATTAGTAGTTTATTCTTTATAGTTTTTTTATAAAGGAAAGTAATAAAAATATTTGTACTTTACTTTTTTTTAAAGTGTAGATACTCTTGAATTTCTAGAATGTTTTTTTAATTATTTTTAAAAATCTAATTTCTGATTCCTAACTCTTTACCTAAATAAAGTAAAGATTTGTTTCATAGTATTAACTTGTTATATTTATTGGATATACATATACATATTTAGTATTAAAAGTTGCCGTTTTCTACTCGCAGTTATTTCTCCGTAGTAGCAGTCGCCTCCATTCATGGACCGAACTCCAGCTTAACATCAGGCGGGGTGCCGCTGTGATATTTCGAGTCACAATAAAAAAATAATAAAACTAGATAACTTCAAGTAAGTTAATTTTTATAGTTAAATTATTTATGTATTTGATTTAACAAATAAGCATTTAATTTAAGGTGACCTAAATTTAGAGAAACGGCACATAATAAGAGTATAACAAAAACTGACAATGTTTTTTAATGCAGCTATTATTTTAATTTGCGATTGAAATGCATATTACTTTATTTATTTATATATGTATTTTGTCAAAATAATTTATATTTTAAAAGTTTAAATGTGCCGCATTGCAGATTAGGTACTTGTAAAAAATCAGCACAATAAATTTAAGCAATTTACTTTAATTAAAATATAAATTAAGTCATGAATTTTATAAAAGTATATTAAAGAACGGATTTTTTTAAATTAAGAAATTAAGAAAAGAGTCTGATAAATGATTTCTCGCAATCCCGTTTTGATTGCTCGGACGATTATTTGAATAGCAATTAAGAGCAAGGTTGGTCAACCATTAATGGTTTTGTTCTTGAAGAGGTAACATTAAAATGGAATGAGCTAATCCGACTTGTCCCCGGGCTACGCGTTGGCTTGGGTGCGGTTAAAATAAATAGTTAACTATACATTTTGATATATTACACCAATGTGTTAAGATTGTTACTCGCTTAATTACCAACGCTGTTTTTTATGACCTAAATATTGCGTGTCGTTGACTGCTCATTTTATCGTTTTTTACGAGTGTATTTTATTTGGTGCAACAACTAAAAGAAAAAATAGCAGATAACGAAGAATTATTATCATTTCAAAATAACATTAAAAGGCAAATAAATAAATATAATTTACATAACTCCGTTGGGAGATATAAAATTATAAATGGAAAAGAAATAAATTATACCTATCTTTTTGAATATCAAAACAAAGCTATGCCTACATTGTTTGAAAGTGCAATAAATAATGGCTTCTCTAGACAACTAAAGTGTCTATTAATTTGCATATTAAGTAAATGATACGCGATCGAGGGAAATTTATTCTTATTGTAAAATGATATTGAGACTTTATCCATTATCACATTCGTCATGTGGCTTCCCGCCAGATGTTAGGTTGGAGTGCGTCCATGAATGAAAGGCGACTGCAACTTACACTATTTGTAAGTAGCAGTCGCATCCGCTATGCCAGCCTGGTTGAAGCCGGCAACTTTCAAGCTGATCCCCAAACCCGACTAAGTGAATGCATAGCCTATACACTACAACAGTACACCTCGGATCGGTAGACTGGGCAAATGAACACCAACTTTTTGCCTAACACTGTTAAAAGCGCCGACTAGGAATCGAACCCGAGACTTACTGGTCGTCAAAACCATACATCAAACACTCTAAATCCAGGATAAACTCCATTGATTAATAATAAATAATAAAACAATAATCAATCAATCAAATTAGCACGCCTTTTTCCCACAGGAATAGGCAGAGACAATAGAGCGCCACTTACCTCGGTTCTGCCACAACTCCCTCGCTTCTCTCACAATTCTCTATTAATAAAAATTATGTCATCCTTATCAGCCTATTATTATAAATAACTCTATCACTACTAGGTACAGGCCTTTATCCGAATGATTATCCAGGAATTTGACTACTTCCCTATGCTTTCCAATGCAGATTGAGGTTCGACTGACAGTTTTAAGCCATAAATAAATACTAAAATAGTTTAGTAAAAAGGACCTTAATGAATTCAGATATTTTTTAAATTAAACTTTTATATTATAATATGTATTTTTATATTAAGTTACTAAACGTGTCTGTAACAGAACGACTAAAGTACATTAAAACAGATATATCGGTAAGAACCGGCAAGTAGTTTGAAATTCTCTCGGTTTTCGGTTAGCGTGACCATTGCACACCACCAAATCACGGTCGCCATCAATAAAAAAATGGTACGATATAAAGTAATGTGTGGCTAACAAACACGTGTGGTCCAAAACAAAGGACATCATTCATTTTGTATGGGGACTTGGGCTTAATTGTATTAATAGTTGCATATATACCTTAAAATAGTAAGATGTATGAAGATTACATTGTAATTGGAATATATCCTTTATTTTGCGTAGATTTAGTGTGTAAAATGATCAAACTATATTTATGACAATTCAAAGCAGAACTGTTAATATGGCGTGTTTTTGTGATTAACAGACGATACAAAATCCATATCTTATTTTCCAAATAACTCAATTGCACAGCAATTAAAAGCAAAACTGTTATTAGTTTTATCAATACAAGTATCGAAAGTACTTTTTATATATTTTTTCATCATTGGACATTACAAAAGTAGTACATAAAAGCCCAAAATGAATGATTTCCTTTACTTTCAAAATAATGTAGGTGAACAGTATCTTTAAAGTAAAGTTTTACTTTATCAATATGAGTGAAAATTTTCGTATTTAACTTTTATACAATGCAATGAACCAGAACCAATGAGGCTTTTGTGTATGTACAAAGTTTCTTTATCCCATTCTTAGATAATTTAACTGTAACAGTTAAATTATCTAAGATCCCATTATAGGCTGTCCGTTTAATAATTTCCATCGTGATCAGTTTAATGCGGCATGAAAAGTTCTATTACCGTTTTTATCGATAATGGCATATTCTTATTGAGATCAGTTATTTAGCCTACTAATAACTGAGCATTATTTGGAATTTCTTGTTTAAAAAATAAAATTATAATTACAAATTTTGGATAATTAAAAATATAAGAAAGAAATGATTTTTATATTATGGCTCAACATATGATAGCACCTCGCCTGATGTTAATTAGAGTGAGGTCCTTAAATGTAGATGAATGTTACCACAGTTAAATAAGTGTAAGTAGCAGTCACATCCACCATGCCGCTAGTTGTTACCTGCATCACCTTACAAGCTGCGAGTCGACCGCGTAATTTAATGACAATGAGAATGGGCTTCTTTTTGACAGTTAAACTCCATTAATGAACTTCAAAATTAAAATTGTTTGGAAGTTGCGCGGTTGGCCACCAGATCCCGAAGAGTCACTTTATGGTCTGTACTTGTGAGTAGTGGTCGGTAGACTGGGCACCAGTCTATCCGGGTTTGGTTGTCAAAGATACCACTCTTTTTTTTTATTAAAAAATATCTGTAATATTTAATGTAATTATTAAATATTACAATTAATAAAACTTTAAAATAAATACTTGCTCTGGCCGGGAAGCGAACCCGGGACTTTACGCATAAGATGTCCTGGTGTCCTAACCAATGCGCCACGCCTGTCGTCAAAAATTAAAACGTATAACAATTACTTTAAACATTTTTGTCGACCTTCATACTACTTTAATTACAATTCACAGTAAACAAGAAGGTAACATGCATATAAAAGACAGCTGCGGCGAATTAAATTGAAATAATAATAACAGTAAAAGAATCAGAAGCAAGAGTAGCAGTTATCATCGGTTACCTATATTTTGTTGTTTTTTTTTCATTTCTATACTATAAAGTGCTTGCGTGTATCATAGAAACAGGACAACCAAAGTACATATATCAAAGATACATTGGTACTGGCAAGTGGTTTTAAACCTGTGCTCTCGGTTTGCGTAACATTTGCGCTACCACTATACCACGGTTTTTGAAAATAAAATTTTATTATTATTATTCCTATCCCTGTGGGAAAAAGGCGTGACAATTTGATTGATTGCTTGAAATAATAATTATTATTAATCACGTTTTAAATAAATGCTTTTAGTTACAAGAATAGATCCTTATTTCGAATGATCTACCACAGTTCTCATGTAAAATCGAACATTGAAAAGGCGCCAAAAGTTTGCCGAATACTAAACTTTCCTAACATTCATAAACATTTTACTTTGTTTACTTGAGTGTGAGGTTATTGAAAATCTCTGAATTGAACGAATAGAATTTATTAGTTGAGTTTATTGGTTGTATTATATATTTTTATTTTTCAAATAATATTTTATTAATTGACTCGCTAACTGCCTGATGATAAGAAAGGGGAAGTCCAAGAGTGCCGACGACTAAGAAAACAAAGAAAAATCGACAAGTGTAATACAATATCTCCCGATTAAACGATCTTTAACCATACATTCCTTTGAGCGATGCGCACCTTTAGCCGGCATGGTGACGGCGTTTTACGGAGGTAGCAGTTACATCTACTATGCCAGCCTAGTTGGAACTGGCAACTTGTAGGCTGATCCAGAAACGCGAGTCGCTTTACGGTCTGTCAATTGTAACTGCGGTAAATTATAGAATATATTTTGCATAGAAGCATCAGTTAGATTAGAAAACCGTATGTTTTCCGCCGAACACGTTTTATGAAGATAGGATTTTTTATATTTTTTTATTTTGTTGTGACACGACATATGACAGCACCCCGATTGATGTTAAGCCGAAATGTGGTCCATGAATGAATGTCACTGCTACTACAATTCAATAACTGTGAGTAGCAATCTCATCCACTATGCCGGCCTGGATGGAACCGGCAACTTAGAAGCTGATCCCGAAACGTGACCTAATCACTTCACGGTCTGTATACATGTAAGTGGTGATACTACCCCGGATTGTCAGACTGCGTACCACTGCCTACCACCAATAAAAATAAACAAAATATTTGCTCCGACCGGGAATCGAACCCGGGACTTTACGCGCAACAAACCAATCGCTAAACCGTTCGTCCACGCCTGTCGGTATAATAAATGAAATAATTTCACATAATAGCCAACATTTCGGTCTGTAATTACGAAATCCCAAGTAATAGCAATATTGGTGTTTATTTACATTTTGTTTGTAAAGTTAATTAAAAATAATCGTATATATAGACTATATTGTTAACCTTTGTTAACGGAGACCTTTATAAGACCTTTAAATAGGTTTATTAATAACTTGATATTAAATAATCTTATATTCTTTCCTCGTTTAAAAAGTTTTATTATACTCTTTTATTCGTTAAACATACAAAAATAAAGTCTTAAATATTCGTAGTCATTAGTTAAATATTTTATATCTATCGTCCCCATTCAGTTTATTACACACTTAAGATTTTTGAATTTTATCTTTACGAGTTTCACTTGTCACTATTTCGTTTATCTATTAATTCATTAAACTATTTTGAAAGTTTCTAGCTACCTATAAATGGGGATTACCTATATAAGTACAAGTATAGTGTAGGTAGGTAATACGCGTCCAACCCTCTTCACAAATACTGTTCATGCGCTAATAGGTACCTATTATATTGTGAATTTAATTACTAAAGTTCACTGTTATTATTGTTGAATAATATTCGTATTAGAAGGGGACGATAAACGTTGCAATAATCCATGTTATTTCGGTTCACGGAAATGCTTAATTATTTACCTATCTACACTATCTACCTGTACTATTTAATAGTTAGAGTGTATAATGAATTGCATTCTCTTTAGTAAATGTTACCGGAAATAAGTAATCGGATATTTCGTTATTTGATAAAAGTGTATAGATTTTTTTTCGCTAAAACTTCTAGGGAAAATATCATATTTCTCTTTTAAAGCAGGGTTATAACTATGAATCCGGTTTCTGAGGATTATATCCTATAGACATGTTTTTTTTCTAAACTGGAATTAGAACATCACGGATTATTTGAAATTAAAGATGTTTATTTTAGTAGCGGTCGTACTAAAGAGCGTCTTAAAGCGGAAACGGCATTGGTATTGTATAAATCTCGTTCAGTAAACGGTAAAATGCCGTTGTCAGAGGATATTACAATGAAGAAATATGATTTCCTTAGAAACTGCTTAATGTCACAGTAAAAACAAATGATATCGACTTGGACACAGAACTGTAAAACAGAAGTGTACGTGGCTGACCATCTACCGTTTGTTGAAGCTCCTTAATATTTAGCCATGCTCAATGCAATGGAAATTTATAGTTTAATGCAGTGTAAGATATGCTTCAATAAAAATTATTTTGTTCTTTCATTGAATGAGATTAAAAAATTAATCCCCATATTTTAATAAAATAATTTAGCCTCCCATTAACAATTCCTTTTTTATCTCCTGTGAGTCGAGTCTTCTTTATGATTGTGTGTTTTACCGAATCAATTGAATAATCGTCGTATATCCCTTTATCGTTTTTGGAGGGCCGGTAACGACCACCGATACATCAGGGTTAAGGGTACACGACCACGATCGATATTCAATATCCGGACAGAATTCACCTCTTCCGATCGCCGGATATTCCGGATATAGCAACTACTTCCACGCCCCGATTTACTGTTTCTGCTTGTTTAAATTACATCAGCAGTAAAGCCAGAATTATTATTAATGAGCCATTAGCCGCCACTCCATTTGGATTATTAAATTTCATGTCATAATTAAGGATTATAATTATTTATTGATAACGAGTATTAGGTGTTCAGATTGTTACAAATCGTACCCTTGTTAAAATATTCATTTCATCTTTAACCTCCAAAATACACAAGATCTCAAAATTTTATACCCGATAAATATAGATTCAAACTTTTAACATAATTGTATTCCCCTTCCATTTTTGTAACACAATATAGATAGTTCATTTATCTGAACAAAAGTTAATTGCTAGTGTCTTGTATTTCCACAAACGCTTACAACTTCAGATAATGCATTCAGCCCTACCCGCGCACAATGAATGGAACGTGTTACACAATATCGTGACTTAGCATTCCCACTATTTATAAGTACTATTTTATAGTGAACTTTATTATCCATTAGCTTATACTTTATAACCTGTGAATCTGTTAAATGCGTACTTGTTCGATTTGAGATCATTTCGTTTTATTCGTTAGGTTATGAGATTGTCGCATGGTGATATCGGCGGCTTGGTATTGGTGTTGTTAAAGGCTGGCACGCTATAACAACGCGATTCCATAAAACCTAACGAGCGAACCATTAGAGGGCGAAGCCGCTTAGCAGTTTTCACTGCCACAAAGCCTTTAAGATGAACGACACGTTTTGCGTTTCCTCTTTCATCGGCGATCCCTTTTATAAACTCCAGCCAATTATAAGTGCGATTTTCCTTATGGCCTTTAGATTAAAGTTTTATACACATTCGTTTGTAACTAAAGTTAATTACACTACATTAAGTGTTTTGAATAGTTAACTCGTCATGACATACTTACAAATAATTTATTTCTTTAAAATACATTTCGATAACAAACGGGTACCTAACTGACTATTATCAAATAAGTAGTACCTATGTGTTGAATACGCTATACCTGAAATGTCATTAGATCCGGCAGGTGAGATCAAACCGCAAATAACGTGATGTTTCCGTCACGCTAATGTTCACGCTATTGTTATAATAATTACTGTATTATTAATATAAGCGAGACGTTAACTTGTGCTCTCCACAAAGAGCTTAAGTATCTTAATTAGAGATCTAGAATACGTAGTTAAATATAAATAAACCATTCTTATCCAGTCCGCGTCTCTTCACATATCACCTGCTAATTTATGTAGCATTTCCAGCAAAATTATGGTGCCGGTCCGCGTTATCTCGAGCAAGATACAACTGCGGGTTCGTCGTCCTTGTGCTCGGTGATCGCATCTCGGCAGGTGTATTCTCAGCCAATGCACCTGCTTGCCCGCCAACTTACCATAAAATGCGATTCGATCCTACCCCGCGTGAAACAAAGCCTCTCTCTCACACGAGCCTAGCGCTAGAGAGGGACGCAACCGCAATCACGACTCGCATTAACTCAATATACGACGGAACGCGGTCGTTCGAAATATCACTTTTTACTGGCGCAAAAACTATCGGAATTTCAGTCTCAGCTAGCAACGCAGTAATCACTCGCCCGGGACTTATTTTTAAAACAATATCTCAGCATTATATTTCACGGAGGCAGGTGTAATTTATGGGGATATACCCCAAGTCATTCTTTTGTTCTTGCCTTTTTTGATTTTTTTTACTTTCTTTCCCGCCTCGATTGATCGAGCTCAACTCTAACAAGTTTTATTTTTCTTTTGTCTAGAGTAAGTCTTGAGACTTCCTTGTTGTTTACTTAGGACCTTCTATTATTATGTCTTTTATTGTGCCGCAATTTTTAGTAATTAAACTTATAAATCACTTATGTGACTAGCGTGCAGCGTTGTTCTATTTTAAAAGGGGGTAATAGTAGCGGGAAGTCATAAGGAATTAATCTTAAATTGAACAAGTAACCCCTGGCTGTATATTATTAAATGTTGCAAACATAATTTAAAAAGAAATAGTATAGACATTGTAACATAACATTAATCTAACATCGTATCCAATCTGTAGAGCAAAAAAATTCAATTACAAATCACAATGCGAGATAAAAGACAACATAGGCTACAACAAAACTTGTTATCTATCATTGTTGTGAAACGTTAATAGAAAACAGGCAGGCTCGAATGTTAGAGAAACAAAAAATGTTTGTATAAAATATTCCTAAGCAATGCATGTTAGAATAAATGACGAAAAAATAAGACTGTCAATAATTGAAAATGATGAAGATGTAAAGAATTTGTTTATGTTTTTAACAAAGATACGAGTTACATAAGTCTCTTATAGAGGAAAATGTTTCTAAGAAATTATTTGGGCAAAATCATATGTCATTTTTAAAGCTGTTTTTATTACAGCATATAATTTTGATATCAAAAAATGAGATAATTTATTTTCAAATTAAATTGACATTTCATCTAACAGTTCAGTTGTTCAGTTTATTTCGTCGTCTACTTCTAAGATGTAATATTAAATTTTATTAAGAATTGAAAAACTTCGTCTATTTTTCGGATGAAAGAGTTGCGCGGCGTACCCATTTTGTTAAATCAATTATTTTTATCTTTGTTCATGAACTTTATGTACGGTATTAATGAAACGATGATCACATTTCTGTTTGTGGAAAAAGCCTTTGAAGAAGCCGACGAATAAGGTTTTCAAGCGACTGTCATGGCGGGTCATGTCGAACAATAGATTTTAATTACAATGTGCTGCCTTAACAGATGTACATTGTCTGACGTAATAATTTAATTACAATGCAACAATACAAATAGTTTAAACCAATAAAAGACGTAGAACGTTTGTTAAAACTTCAAGTAAGTAAGCCAGTGCGTTTTAAGCAAGTACGTTAAACAAATAAATGTGCAGTTTAACATCATATTCTTTTTACTAAAGCTTTTGAGACGTTAGATTATAAATATTCAATAATAGGTTACCCTAAGTAAGCCGCGTCAAATTATTCAAGTTAAAAATACCTACCTAAATGTACTCGTAACTTTATAATCTAAATTAAACAGAGCAAGCGTACATAATAACATTTTTGTTGTTATTTAAAGTAGACATTGATTTAAAGTTGCCCGTACATCATATGCTAAAAGTGAAAGAAAACAAATTACATTAGAATGAATGTTACCTAAGGGACCAAAAGCTATTTCAATGGCCTATGCGTGTAGTTTGTCCTATACTGGGTATAGATGAAATTAATTCTACCATGTCACGAACGATAGTCACGACTCTAGAAATGACATATTAACATATCATATAAACACACAATAATATACAGTATATTATAAATTGGTATACATTTAATAAAACTACTTTATTATATTGTGACAGCGTTTCAGTTGATTTTGTGTAATTCTGTACAACAGATTTTTATTTGACAAATTCGTTAAAATTACGTTCTACATAATTTTGGTATTAGATTATTATTATTTAACACTGGTTAGTAAAACAAGCTTTGTAATTAACATTTGTAACATTTATTACCGTTAGTCCAGAATTAACCGCGGCTGAACACGCTAACAATAGGCTCGCGTTGTTCAGCCAAGATTCAAGCTCTTTGCTCGTGTTACGTTCTTCTCGGTCTAGACATAATATTTCTAACAGGTATTCGTAATAGCATTATGTTGTGTGCATAAAATACCAACCGCTTTTCTCTTGTTATCGAAGACTTCGTTTCTCCCTTTGTTTAGCATTCTCCTATCTATATTTATGATCTCTGCTTAGCGCTCGCTAGTGTTCTCGCGAAAGCTAATTTTAAATGATAAAATAAGAACAAACAATGCTTTTATTCATTAGTGTTGGAAGAACAATAACATCTGATGAAGATTATATTAAATACTTAGATTATATAGTTTTAATATTACAGTTACTTTTAATTTCAAATTTTAGCCTAAGGGCTTGTCAATAATACTTATTTGTAGTTGTAACAATTAAATATAAATATGTTAACGTAATATGTAACAAAGCGTGGGTGATCCACACGTATTTCCAATTCTGGCTTGTCTCGAAGTGACTCCTTAACATTCAACGAGTGGCGGCGCGCGGTAGGTGTATTTAATGTGAATTATTCCAAAGTGACTGACAGAATGTCTAAGCGACAGACAAAAAACAATAAGTAACATAAAAAAGAGTTTCAAAAGAACTCATTGTTTGTAAGGAATATTAAATTGTCGCACGGTATTCGCACTGTGAATTGCGCATATTCAAGACTCATTTCTGATTTAAAAGATTCGATTTTGGACAGGATGTTAAGCGTTGGGACGTCTAGAGGTTGTGCTCTGATGAATTTAGTGCGTTAATATGCTGTTTAATATGAAAGGAAATTGTGACTTCGTGATAGGAAGCTTCGGCAACTGACAATGAATATTAAATAACCTTTTTAACAATAGCAAGTAGTCTTTAGTTTAGGATGTTGTATAATAAAACCGACTGCATTTAGTGATTTAATGACTCATTATGGGGAATATTAAAGTTTTATAGCTGTATCGCTTACAATATAATTGGTCTGTAAAGAATAACACTAGGGTAACGCTATAATTACGCATGCTTGATAGTATGGTTAGGATGTAATATGTTTCACAAAATCATTCTCACACTTTAATTAGATTAAATGATACATCAGTTTTTGAAAGGAAATTATGTAAATTTCAAAGGGAATCGCATGTTATGGAAACATTCCCGTCGCGAGTCTCGGAGGCTTCGATAAATTTCTCAGCCGCTCTTCGTAGTCGCGTTTGTGGAAGAGTAATTATCCCGAATTAAACGAGTCATTACAGTAACGTCGGGCTAACGAAGTCGCCGGTTGTCCGCCTCATAACTGGAAGGTTCAGTTTCGCCCCCAAACGCAAAGGCAGAGTTGGAAAGCAATTACTAACATTACTTGATGGAACTTGTGCTAAAATGTTGCAACCGAAACATTATTTTTTATTAGTCAGGCTTCAACATTTAAATGTTTTTGTTCTTTTTGTCTTTAGAATATTTAACTTGTTTATTAGCTGCATGTACCTTGGAGTGAATATACTATTTAATTTCATCTCAATATTAAAAGGACGAGTCTCCAAGCAAGTCGGTGTGACACCTTGCTCATACCGGCACTAATCCGTGCCCGTCTTGTACGAGTAAATATAGACACACAGCTGCGCCGATGATTGCATAGTTCGCCACTGTGGTTGGCGCGGAACTGGCTGCGGTTACGATTTGTTCTTATCTTCGCATCCACTGTTGTTTTGAGTTCAATGCGTCGATTGAGATATTTTAAGCATTTTCTCTTTATAGCCAATAGGGAGACAAATGTAATAGTTTATATGTTACATTATATGATACTCTATAGCGCATGCGTTATTTTACGTATTCAAAAGGAAGTCAACAATCGCGAGCTTTGTCCCAACAAGAAAACATTATTTATTTCTCGCGAAATTGACAAAACAATCTCGACACATTTATCTTTCTTAACATTAACGCGAGCTAAAATCGCGCGGAGCAGCCGTCACCATAAATCATTATCATCAAACAGTCCCTGCTCAAGCGCCCGAGCGATGTCGCCTTTCATCGGACGTTTTCAATCTGGCCTCCTTTATTTTATTACAATAAGTAATTCACTCGCCTCCTATTCACTCACTTTTCGGTAAACATTCCCTGAAATTGCCAATAAATTTCCATCTAAAATATTGCCGAGCATCAGGAATGTAACCTTTTGTAACAATAGAAGAGAGATGTCGTTTTATGAAGATGTTCACTTGGACGTTTTGTTAGAACGTAACAATAGTTTTATTTAGCTGCAAGCCCACGCTGCCCACACGCCTCGGTTAATGGTTAGGATTGTATGAAGATGTAAAAATGAATGGCTTCCCCTTATAAAAGGCCAATAATAAGTTCTCATGCGCCTGCGATCAGGCTATTGTGTTCTTTTTTTTAAATCCAATCCGAGGTATACGGCGGGAATAATGGGGTAGGTGTCAATCCTGGCCAGCGAGACCGGGTCGGGCAGGTGTGTTGAGTCGCTCCGTCGCTCCGAGAAATAAAAATGTTCATAATTTCATTCTGCAGCTGCCCGTCAAGCGGCTATCGATGGAGTCGGCTTTAGTCCTTTTGTATTACCGAATTCCACACAAATTTACGTTAGACAGTCATTATTTTTAATTTGTACGTTATGGAGGGCTGCGTATCGAACGTGAGGCAATTATTTTGAATCATTTACCTTTCTATATAGTTTTTGATCAATTTTGGAGTAATACTACTAATTAGGAATTTGTAAGCTTCATTTATTACCAAGGTTAAATATATGACCGTCTACTGTTTTCATTACCCGTAGAGGTTATCATGATTTTAGCGTCATTATGATTTGCGTGTCATACTTAATACATAGAACGCATGTAATCTGATTAGCTTACGTAAGTTCAGTTTACGCAATATAAACTTTTTCTATTAATTCTAATTCTGGTAACATTTTCAATGGAAATAAAATTTAATATTACCAACATTAATCACAAATACCTTTGGAAATTAATAAGACAATATTAGTATGTAGTGAATGACTTATGGGTTTCCTGTAATTAATTTCAAAGTAAGGAATACAATTACTGATGTCTAAAGCATAGCACCGTGCCGCCCCGTTGCGTTTTCATTAAAGCTTATTTCAATATCCTCACATGTACTCTGTGGAGCACATTAACATTAGAAATCCTTAACGGCACGCGCACTGTACACGAAACGCGCCCACTAATCTCTTTTGAATAATACATAAGAGATGCCCGATATCATAGCATTAGCTTAAACAACATTTAATACATTCTCTCAATTACCAAACAATCGAGCGTGTTTGCCTATTTTGTATCAATACTCGTAAGTATCGTGTTTTTGGCATAATCTCGAGAAGTGAGTGCACGCCTAATGCTCCCGGATTCCTTTCCAGAAACACTTAATTAAAGCCCAATAAAAAGCTGCCTTCAATGGAACACTGTTTACATTCACAGAAGGGGGAATTTATAATGTGATGTTTGAATGCTAAAATTCGTGGAACATAAAAGATGAAATTATTATGCGCGCATCTTTACATTTTACGAGTGAGGCAAATGTTTTGAAGGAAACGCCTCAAGGCATGGTTTTTGATAAGATTAATGTAAGGCTGCGAAAATTATAACGAGTCTAGTTGGTTACATTATTGTGTTATTAATTTGAATAATATTAAATAAGAATAGAAACGGGAGAATTTTTATTAAAATTATAAACAAACAAATAGACAAATTCGGGTTGAATAAAATAATGATGTATAAATATTTAAATAATACCAGCCACCTACGTTTGTATGGTTGTCTCTCATAAAATATTACTTAATTTTAATTTCTTATCGGTATAAATATACGTGTGGTGTACGATGGCGACATTAAATATGAATATCCGAGTGTCATCGTTCGCACAATCTCGACCTATCAATTAGACCCGCCTACGCACCATATAAACCTTACCTTCCGAAATTCAAAACTATTCACCGATCAATTTACCTTATCATAAGACAGCTCTTATCGCCAACTAAAATATTTACAGCACAATAAAAGGCGTCCCCCCAAAATAATAAAGCTAATAAGAACGATAATGAAAGTTTGAGACGCCTTCATGATACGGACTCTGATAGGCTAATATTTAATGTTCCCTGGATGTTTTTATACTGTGATTTGTTGTTATGTTGTCTAATAGTAAAACTTGGCTCACATCTGGAACAACGTGCCTTTCCACTTTACACGTACAATTAAAGTTTTCTTTTCTTATAAATGTTCAGCTTCGTTTCACATTTATTTTTATAATAATTATATACGGTCCTTGTAGGAGGGACATAATTAGTACTTTTCATTTTCTCTTTTACAAACAATGTAATAATCACGCGAATAGGGTTGTTATACACACGTCTGGCTCCAATTGGTGTAATTATAGCCTAAGAATGTTTTCTCAACGAGTGCTGATATTGAGTTTGGTTTACATCTATTGAACATTGCATATTACCAACAGTGAGTAAAAGGCAATCTGTTACCGCAACTGCGTTCTTTTGTTTTTCCTTGTCTCCCTCATTCTGAGTGTTATTGATATTCGAGTCGCATTCAGGCACCTGTTATCGAGATAGCTTGTTTTAGAAGCCACTTCGCCACGTAGGCGATGTTATAAACATCATTTTATTCAGTACCGCCTCGTCATGATCGTGAGCGCTTCGTGGGCGACGAACCGCGGCAAGCTCTTTTCCAAAGACAAGACACAGAAAGGGGTTATTTTATTCACGAATACATTTAACGTTTCCTGTTATTTTGTAGCGCACGTTTTTAGCGACGCTAGCGATTTCGTGATAGTTGCCTTTTGTTTATGTTCTCTTCTTGAGCTTAGCGAGATATTTACTCGTGTGTCACAAAAGAATGTATTTAAATGTTAAAACAGTATATGTGTGGCCTAATCCATAGGGACTGGCTGAGATGCACATAGAATACTAAACTAATATATACCAGTTGTTATTGGGACGTTATTTTTAAATTCATAATAATCTTATTTAAATGTATAACACAACACAGTTATCACATTTTAAAATTCAGTAATAACATTTTATTACTTATGTTTTGTAGGTTTTTGGGAACCCTGTTGTGTTAACGTGGTGAATTTTAAAAATCATGCATCAATTACTTTAGATTCCAATGCATATTTAATGTCGGATAACGCAGTTGGATGCTGCGATCGATAAACCAGCATAATATATCCGAAAGCAGCAAATAACTTTTTAATATATTTTGGTAATTAATATCATTTTCCCATTAACGAAAATGTGGTATTGGGGTTAATTGAGAAATGACGAGCAAAACTTGTTCAAAGCCTCGTTCCTCATTAGACATTTCCTCTAATTTAATATTAGAGATGACATATTATATTTCATATTATTTATTTAAGCAATGACACAACATATATTCAACCAGAAACCACCACTATAATATTACTATTACATTATGCATGCAATATTAAGATTTATTAAACGGCTCAAATTGTTGACTCTTTTCTATGATCGGTCGTTTGACAATCATTTTTGACAGGCCGTATAAGAGATTCCAGTTACAGAACGTCTCGTAATCCAAGGTATGGGTTTGGAAATTGTATGTAAATATGTGGACACCTGCTGAATATATTTGTCTAGGTATGAAGGTACCGGAATTCGTTTGAGTGAGCTTTGACTAGTGCACTTGACTAAGTAAACCTATTAATATGTACGGAGGTCCAGTAGTGATGTGTCGAGGCAGTATGTAAATCGTATAAGCCTGTGTTGTCATATGAATTGCGTTTTTCTAACAATAACACGTTGTATTTATAATTCGTTGTTGACTTTTTACTTCTACAACTTATATAAATATTAATTAGAATTAAAATTTAAAAAGTCATCAATCTTAATTATTGTATAGTGTAAAAAATAATGATTTCATTTGGTCGTATAACATACTTTATCGGACTTTCAATCAACATGCATCCATTTATAAAATACATTGATTTTATCTTATAACTGGGAGAAATATGTTAAAAGAATTACCTTACATCATGGTCGCTGTCATTATTAATTATCTTTCATCTCTCAAAGTCGCCAACCAGTCATGTCGATATTTTTCACAACAAAAAACGAAAAGAACATTATGTTAACATAATTGCCTTAGCAATAACTACATAGTTAATTTATTGTCATTGTCGGGACAAGGGTAGGCTGATTTTTATAATAATTTTGGTATCATTCATAAATGTATATTTTTTTATATGACAGCACCCCGCTATGCGACCGATAAATAGGGGTGACTGCTACTTACAGTTAAATAACTGCTAGTAGCAGTCAACTCCACTAGGATTCAAACAATTTACTTGCCTCGAACAATCCAAAAATAAACTAGATATTTAATAGCTTACAAATTGTAGTACAATTTAAATAAGAGAATCGATATGAAGTTGATGAAACTACAATTACAAAAACACGAGTCACTAATTTCAGTAGCAAAAACTAGATCCATCAATCAATTGTAATTCTTACTTGCAGCATTAGTTGTTTGATTACACTTTATTATAGAGCATCTGAAAGGAAAAGAAAAAAACAAAACTAAAACAGGAAATCGAATAATGGCAACTGTATCTGAGACACTTAATAAGTCTTGAAAGGCAGCGAGATATAATTTGTTAGCTATGCGGCTGAACCTACCGACAAAATGACTGGGATTACCGTTACCAGATTCATTTGATGACCAGATACAATCTATTAATAACATTCGGTCATCGCCGACGGACAGATCTATAAATGATGAGTTTCGTTTCAGATAAGATCATCCACGATATCTGAGATGATTGATGAACCTCTCTCGGCATTACTTATGAATTCTATTACGCACCTACTTATGGCCGCGTATAATGTTTTATGCTCTATTATAGTTGTATTAGCATACAACACGATGGCAATGGAATGTCTTTTAATAAATAATTATTTTAAGATAGATTACTTCCATTAAATAGATTATGTATAAAGTTTGACTTTATTATTTTTATTTGAGCTACCGAATGAAAATAATTACTCTTCTTTTCTTTTCCCCCCCTCATAAATATTATTAGTTAAAGAAAGTTTTCAGACGGTCAAATACTGACTCTAAAATTTGGCTTCAGCGTCTGATATTATATAAGGTAATAAAACAAAAAATCTGTAATTGAAAAATTTTGTTAATATATTAAAATATAATTCAGTGAAATCTTAAAAGGATATAAAGTTATAATCGTAATAATAACTTAAACGGTTTATTATACTTTAAGGGTAATAAATGGTTTGTTATATGTAGAAGGATATCCTAATAGAATATAATAATAGTGTAGTATGAAATTTATCTAACCAGCATGCGGCGAGAGCTTAAACCAAGTATGTTAAATACCTTCTTAGAATAATGTACGGCACTTTATGATAACGATTTCCAAAGACTGCAGGTGCAACATTTTACGATCAAATGTTTACAATACTCTAAGAATATTAATATCTTAATTTTGACATGTGACCGCTTACAGTTTTCCTCTTTTCAATTTTATATTAAAACTCAAGGATAAGTAATAAAAATTTATGACCACATTAAATCAATAGCTCCGCGCTGTCAACAAATTTGTTACGCGTCGAATTTCGACATTAGAAATGTAACTACACGTCGTTAAACGCATTGGATTCAATTTAATCCTACGTTCATCCAATCTAATAGATAGCTTACAAGACCCAAAAACAGTGAAGCATTAATTGGTATAAAGAGAAAAAAACACGTAACCCTTAAAACTCACGGGTATCCAGTCGTGTAACAATCCGGACCACACACTGGCAACATCTCTGCGCCCGCGCCTTCTCTTGTTAGTGTAATGATATGCATATTTATTTCCACCGCTACATTTATATCATGTATTTATACATTAAGTACATAGTGACTTCTCCCTCAGTACATGCATAAGTTAAACAATGATAATTTCTATACGAGCTCACGTGAGTTCCATGAATCGGATCGTGGGGCGGGACGGTCGGATATCCATTCTCTAATCTGCATTTTCGAAGTACAAGCTTGTTGCTTTGTTATTCTATTCATTAAAATGACACGACTCAATAGACCGTGTAAGTCTAATGCATAAACATAACGTTAACTTTTTTATTTCAACACATTCTAAGTTGACAGTGGCAATAAATTCTAACAAAAACCTCTCGCCTGTGACAAGTCAATTGAAGCTTCGCTTGCGACGACAGTATTATGTCATAAATAATGGGTTTGACAGACATAGTAGAATCATTGGATAGATGATAATATTCCAAGAAGCAGATGAAAAAGTGGCACAATGTAATTTCTTGTTATAGCGTATGATGGATAGTGGCCGCAGGTAAAACATTATTATATCGGTTTTTATTTGACTTTACTAAAAAAAGTTCAACCCAAACATAAACATCGCTATTCTTTAAATACAATAGAAGCTTTAGGCATAAACTGCCGAACCAAATTCCAATCAGTTACGGTCGCTTAACACTCTTAATCGGCATTTTTATTTTGTGAATCCGTTACTACCATTTTGTGTTCAATACCAATCACTGTAGTGTGGCCTATAACATTTTTGCATAAATAGTCCTTGTAATTATAGTGGAGCAAATTTTTATTCACATTCTTATAAACCCAGGGATGCGCAGTGCCCATATAAAGTGCCCTTATAGAGTCTGTATGATGAGAATTATGGAGGTGGAAGAAGCGACATAGTTGTGTGAGGATTATTGATAGTGGCGTATCGTTGTCTCTGCCTATCCCTATGGTAATGAATTAACTAAAAAACTCAAATACAAATTTTAAATAAAGTATTGTAACATACATATTTACATGATTTAATAAAAAAATAATAAATGATTAATGATAAAACACAAGTGTAAAAGTAAACGAAGTAATTAAATAATTAAAAAAAAAACTATAATATCGTCAATAAATGTAAATTATAAAAACCAACCCTAAATAACCCTTCACTCGACAAA
This sequence comes from Tinea trinotella, assembly GCA_905220615.1. Lineage (NCBI taxonomy): Eukaryota > Metazoa > Arthropoda > Insecta > Lepidoptera > Tineidae > Tinea > Tinea trinotella. Next base: position 5,091,177 of record HG992306.1, read on the forward strand.
CAATATTTGGTAGAGTTGGCATAAAGAAAAATTAAGTAATTCATTTGGGGTGATAGGGGTGGAGTGTTTGCTTCTGACGTGGAAAAAAGGACTGGTATAGAGCCATCAGTTGAAATGAACGCGCTTGAGTGATTCCCTATAGGAGGTCGGCCCCGACTCGACAGCACGTCCGGCCGAGAACTCCCAACCACGGAATTTAGTCTATCAGATCCTTAGATAAACATTAATAAGTAAACAGCCATTCCTATAGGTTTGCTGGAGCGTTTTGTCATGGGGTCTCATAATGGTTTATTCATTAAATTGTTCCCGGAAAAGTTCAGATAAAGGGTACACGTTAGATAGAATATTAATGTGTCAAATTACTTTTATAAGGTAATATTCTTCAAAGTCGTTTGGATTAAAAAATAAAATTATTGTTTTTAACAATGAAACATTTATTTTTATTATTGATGTTAAAATTATACCTTACCTGGATGTTTCGCACGTGTGCAATGTAATCAGGAGTGTAAATAGCCAATGGCTAAATAGGCAAGTTACGTATATAGATACATTTGCTTAATGAAGACGTGCAAGTATTCTTTGGCATGTAAACAGGACCGGGGGCGCCGATTCTGTTTGCTCCCGGGATTAGTAATTTAAAAGTCAATGCGGACACTCCAAAGGGTCAATCGCATCGTTCTCTTCGTATATTGAAAACAGATACCCTTTTCTGTATTCCAGTAGCGGGCCATGAAAGTTATAAGGGCTGAGTTGTTGAACTATGTAATTGACTTGGTTCTGCGGTCAGAGGCTTTGTTCTCTCGAGGGCGGATAATCGAAAACGCCTCTGGTTAGCTCGGAATGATAGGAGAGAAACAATGCGAAGTTGATATGTGGATTTGGGAGATGGCTCGAGTTTGAATTGCTGTGAGCGCTATTTGGAGACTGCGGCTTTGCCAGGATATAACTGTCCGTCATGAATTTTAATTGTTACAACACGTTCTACGTAACAATGAAAGTTTGTTTTGACAACAAAACTACAAATTGTTTTTCACTAACGGTTCGGCGGTCAACTACAATTGGTATGTAGTACGCTAAAAAAATGTTCGCTAGGTCTGTTAAAAAAACAATATGTTGTTAAAAAAATAAATAACAAAGAAATAACGCGACAGCCAGAGACGTGACGTTAGTCATAAAATAGACAAAAGCGTTTAGTTAAAACACGAATTCTCTATGCTATTTAAAAGTCTGAAACGAGCCCTCTTCCATCAATTTTATTTTCTCGCACAAAACATGTCGGGCTGTCGCTTCGCATAATGTCGGGAGCGCCACACGCAACATTTGAAAACTGTTTTATTTCAGTCGTACGTGGACGTTTCAAATGATTGACTTATCCGGGGGTAATTTGAGAGGCACTCTCGGTACGACATGCGCGGTGCGCTACCGCTAACGTCACGCGGCCTATCACTGATGCACCACTGCCTCCGTCCTGGATGTCACTCGTGTAACTTTATACCTCTAAAGCAAACAAGTAGTAACAAATGCACAGGTAGGTATTAGCGATAAGAAATTTTATTTAAGGCAGTAAAGAAATTATAAAATTACATTTTACCTATAATATTATTACTAATAAAAATTGCATTGGTCATTCTTTAAAAGCTCAAAGTTAAACCCCTAGTGTAGATAAGGTTAAGAGCTAAGAGCTGAGCACGCAAAGTCTGACATGTCGGATGTCGGCACTCGTGTCGTGTCTTCGCTCCAACCGCTAATCTATCTTTGTTTGTAATGGACTTCTCCGGACGTTCGGCTTTGTTTTACTTAGAGTAAGGAAATATCGACGGTCCCTAGTGATTTAAAAGACTTCTGTTTTTAAAGAAAGGTAATACAGGCGTATGTCTGTTTTCTTTTTAAATGGAGAGACAAACTACGGCGTTGTATGCTTTGCTATTGGAAAACCCTCCAATACCTTAGTAACTATTCCTTTACTAGACAATAATAATATTATGTACTTTAAAAGTAGAATTGAATTGCCGATCTCATATAACAATAGCGTATAATGGAAGGTTTGAATGCACATCCCTTTGAGATTAGAACGAAATGAAAAGAAAATAAAAAGTGCTTCCAGCAGCGTTTCTTAGCTTAACGCATCACCATAATTCATTTATACGGGTCGACCTGCCTTTGCTACTAAAAGAGCAGTGCGTTTACAATGCTCGCACGGTTTAAGAACCCCCGCCTATTATTTATGGCACTAGTTGGTGTGTCACAAAAAACGGGCGGGTGCTTCGAATATCTCAGCGGGCGATTCGAAACATAAGCTGCAATAACACGCACTTCCTGCAACCAGAACAGTAAATACAATATGCTGAAATAAATGACTACTGGTAATCCAGATTTATTGAAAGAAGTTCCAGTCGTAAGACGAGTGTTTTTAAATTCGATACACGTGGTCTTCATTGTGGGAACTCCGCCAAGTTGCTGCTCTAGTATCTTTGTTATGTTTGTATTGTCGTTTTGCTTGAAATGTTTCTAAATTTTTAGCTAATGCCAAAGTATTAGGTAACGAATCTGGATCTATTTACATCGCCAGTTGTTTTGTGAACACTACCTTTTGTAATTGTGAAATGAATTGATTATAAACATCAAAGAAGTAACTCATACGAATGATGTTATTAGGTTTTGTCAAGTGGAAACTACCGTTCATTTTTTTATGAATTAACCGGATATTTCTTTAAAAGCATTAGATGTTGAATGTTTACAAGTGCTATGTTTTATACGATGCCTTGAAAATGCCTTTAGAATCACCCGAAGATCCCTTTTAAGTCGAAGTGGGAGTCCCTTATAAGTCCTCCTTTGTTATTGAAGAACACTCGTAAAGCAGAGCCATTTGGAAGCATTCTAATTATACTAAATCTTGAATCAACTAATGTTATTTATTGTTAAGGCATATTCAACAATAGGAAGATCCGTCAATCAGTAGCGATCAATTTTAATCCCAGAATTAAGACAAACGTCACGATCGGGGTCATTGCAACCTTCTCACGTTTGTTGACGTCTTAAAGTGTGATAATATTTATTAAACGGTTGGCTAGAAACGACTGCTAGCGATAAATAAGCCCTTACGACCATTACGCGTCACGCAAGATTTACTATGTATGGTAGCGATGATTTTTTTCAAGAAACGAGCCGCTTATTGTGCTATATAATGCGGGGAATGTCGGCTCACATTTTTAGGCGAGATGTTATCATGTTATTTTACCTGTAATTAGTATTTATTACTAACAGGTTCTCGTCCGCCGGAGGCTCATAATAAAGCAGAGCGCGATCTTTGGTGTGAAAGTTGGTCCAACGTGAATTATGTACTTTAAAGACGTTAGAGTTAAGCAATTAAAGTTTTTCTAGCCTCAACCATTTGTACTGATGTGTCACGCGATAATTATTTAATTTATCTTTTCTTTTAATTATCAGACGTGATCAGGGCTTACTATGTTTGGTATCCTTAACGACGTGTCAGTTTTATAACAAAAACAGGCGTGATCTTACAAGTAATTTTTTTTTCCATAAAATGAATATTCAAAAAAGAATAATAATAATACAACATTAGTTTTTTTGTTCCAAATATTTACAAACAGCTATTAGGGAAATTCTTAAAATTACTGACATTCCACCTAATAGATGGGGGCCCACACAAATCGATTGCATGTTAACAAGATATTTTGATAGCAAAAAACCAGCTACTGTCTTGTGAGAATTTGCTCAACATCTGGGCGGTTAGGGAATAGGAGCCGACGTTAAATTAATGCGATAGTTAACGCTTAAATGAACTGCCGACCCCTTCTCCTCCAATCCGCCTCCGTCCCTCATAGAGCCGTATAAATCATATGATAATTGAATCATATGCTGCATGTCAAAAGTAATTAACGAACGCTGCGATACGCATCTAAAGCCACATGTGTTTTTTTAATAACGTCTCGCGTTTCCTCTCCACGTCTTCAATCGAGATAAAATCGACACTGAATTCTTTTATAAGCCTTATGAAAAATATTACTTCGCATTCAATGTGTATAGAGTTAATATTAGGGTCATTGTGAGAGTAAATTGCTGTTGGAAGTTTTTGATGATCCGTGTTGTGCTTGAGGCGTTTGTAAATGGCATTTATATGGTGCGCTCGAGAAGTTAATTGTAGATATTAGTTTATTTACTGTTATTATTTTTAACAATAAATACGTTAATATTCAAATAATTTATGACAAAAAATATTTAATTAACACCAGTACCTGATTCACAACAGCAATTGTATTAGATCTATGAACGTTAAATAACGGGGTCGGGCTAGCTTTTTTTCCATACTAATGTCTATAAATCTTCAGGGTCAGCTTATCCGAAGTATTTAAATTCGTTCCATTAACGTTGTATCCAGTATTAAATTCGGCGCTGTCAGCCCAGCGGCGTTGGTAGTCTGACAATGATTGGTCTAGCGAAGCCCCAAACGACCGCCGCGATGGGCTATAAAGGTGTTTCGTAGCCGTACACCAATTACCTTAATGTAACTACCATCAAAACAACCTTTTTAGCAAATCGCTCTCCTGCTCTTTCCCACGGAACGTTAGCTCCTAATGAAATTAAAAGTAAATACCTACGAAAAATACGAGGTAAGATCCCAATGGGTGTTTTATGAAAATGAGGAAATCCGATGTTTTTGCAATGGATTAATGTTTACTTTACGCTAACACTAAAGATGAAATATTATGCTTACAAGGTGTCGTAAGCCATCCCGGACAGTAATGAGACCCTAAGGAGTCAGAAGCAATATCTTAATACCTCGGCCCGGGGTGACAAATACTCTGTATTCGCGTGGAAACGGTAAATAATTTATAACCACCCTCTTTGCCTCGTTGCCGACACATTCTGATAACAGGGCTCGAGCGTGAGCTTGTGATATTGCCTTCCTATTTGCCAAAGTAGATATGCTAGCAACGTAATGTTATTGCTGACTAAGTCGAAGCAACGCTTCGGTGCTAGATGTAATTTAGCTAAGCCGCACCCCACATACATCAAAGTTATCTTAGTCAAGCCAACTATGCAAACTAACGTAATGTAAAATATTCTTATTCGGAATAATTACTATTCGGTTCATCAAGGTGCACGAACACTTCAAAGATGCTTGACAAACGTTAAAGTTGAATAGAGACTTCAAAGAACAATAACGGGGTTCTCATAGGGACGTAATATAAATTAGTTTACGAGACACCCGCATTAATTTATTTTGTCCTGGAAACAATTGACTTCACCCCTTGTAGTGTCTAAAAAGTTAAATATGAAAGCACTCATAAAACAGTCATAAAGACGTTTGAAGAGTGTTCCAATGTTTAGAGAGTAGTCACTTTGATTTGTGTCGAGCAGCTGTCTGTTTGTAAGCGTTAATAACTTAATTCGTCACAGGCGATGGCACGGGAAGACTGTTCTTTAAATGTCGCTACATGTGTGCAGGCGCCGAGGAAATAGAACTTTTAATGCTCGGGAGTGCTAAGGATGACGATGTCACACAGTGTTACTCTCGCCGAGCGATTTGTGGTTATCGGCAGCTACTTCAGACACTCTTCAGTTAAACGACTATTAACAGCTATAAGTATTAAAAGCTTCGGCTCATTTTTGATCATAAACTGATGTTGTTTTTTTTTTGTTTACAGGTACGCAATTAAAGGAATATTTACACTTGCGACAGGTCTGATTAGTAAATATAATATAATTAATTATTAATTATCTTCCCTAAAATAAGTCAAAATTAATAAATCTAGACTGTAATATTTAATGCAATCCATTTTTTATAGAAGATTCCTCAGTAGCATCCCACAACAGGCACTTTAAATTTACTAAGAATTGTTACTCACATAATAATTTGTACACAATATAAACAGGGATTCAAGTACATCTGACAGACGCATCAAAACACTTCCAATATATAGTCAAGTCCCACTCATAATTCATTTCTTGTTACGCCTTCACAATATTCTGGGAGCCACTTCACAAGTTACTTAAGTGTCCCTCGATGTTCACGTTTAAACATATTATTTTTATAACTCAAATTCGACATGGCATCTATTAATAGAATACATGTACGAGCACGCTCCGGAGGTGCGCCTTAAGCCCTTAATGTCGTTCCCGTGTTTATTTCTTGAATGTTGCTCTTTAATTGGAGACACGTTTAAAGGTTTAGCAGTGGAATCGATAAGTCGTGTTTGCACGTACGCTTTGGAAATAATTGTTGCGTACACAATGAATTTTGATTAAGTTCACCTTATAAGATTAATGCTATGTAACCCGAACGATCTCAAGAAACGATACTTTACGATCATTTAAAAAGAAAAGTTTTAGTAAGATTTATAAATATCAACATTACAAAAGTACCTACTTCAGGAATCATGTACTTTGAGGGGTCAACGGATTGTAACTCCATTAAAAGTTTCCTTGTTTCTAAAGTAAATACGCCGCTACATCTTCAAAGGCAGCCCTTAAAAATTAATGGAGACATCCTGATTACTCTGAAAGATCGACGACTAAGTTATATTTTTGACGGCTCCTAATATCTTCATTATAACACGCCTAAAAATCTATTATTTTTATAGTAAACTTTGAACATTTTATTCCCCCGAGAGAATAAAAGCAATGAGTGGAAAATATGTGTAGTGAATAAGTAAATATTTTCCATCTCACATAATAAAATAAATTCCAAAAAGAATCTTGAACGCTCTGCTTGTCAGATTATAGGCATAAATTATTGGATACTTTTGTTCAAGTGAAAGGGCGGCAAAGAACCCATTCAATTACTCGACTCTGCCGTACAAGGAGTACGGAGTCTTTTTCAGCTGTTTGTGTTAGGGATTAGTCTGGATATCTTCGTCGGTATCTTCGTGAGATAAGTACGAATATACGTCAACGTCGTACGGTTAAGCCGATTATTTTAAATGTATTCACTTCCTTAATGGACGTCGTTTTTCATTGGGCCAGCGTCCGACGCACACTGATTCGACTAACCGAAGATTTTTGGGTATGATCCGCTTGGCGAGTGTCTTGTGGATTAAATCTTGCCTAATAATCATATTTTAGTACATGACTCTAAACATTTTATTTATGATAATAATATATCTTTAGTAAAGACACCTGCTTCATTATTTTTAATTTATGAAGTATGGTTTCGTTTGTTTAATAACATTATGTCAGTTGATGTCTCGGAAAATAATATGCTTTTTAAATATTCATTAATAGTAATAAGTTATTCTATAAAATAAATATCTACTACATAAACTAGTTTATAAGGTGAATAAAACAAAAAAAAATACCTTCGAGACCACACGCAATCACAAGCATAAAAACAAAACAAAAAGAGAGAAACTAAAACATTTATATAAAGTAGCTACATCACGATGGTCTAAGTGAACCGAAAAATAAAGTAATAACACCATCATAGGTCCACCCACCTGTGTAGGAAGGCATTGACAAATGCTGGCACCCGACCACGGCCTCCCTGGGGCGAAGGCCTCTAAGACCCAAATAATATACATATCATTATTTCGCTTCGTTCCCCCATAAATATTACTTACAAATTCGCCCATCCTATTTGGTGGCACTGGCGGTAATTTTTCAAGAAAATAACCCTGCAAAGTAGAGGTAAGAGATGAAAATAGAACTCGCACGGAGCAATTTTTAAATTCGCGGCTTACACCGAGTTCTGATGTGAAGTGTCTCGTGTAATGTCACTTTATGTAACACATTCATATATCACTTATGAGAGCAACTTTGTGGAAAACATAACTAAGCTATGTGTTTATGTTGCGTATACTTTGATATATTTTGAAATTACATTAAATTAATGTTTGGACATATTATCGCAGTGAACCTGTCTGTAATATTCTACAATAATATGCACAAATTGCCGACCGCATTTCGTGCAGCTGAACCACAACACTCATTCATGCAGCAGGTGGATATCTAATTAATTAGTCGCTACCCCTATTTTCCTAAAATCACCAATGTGAAGGGGCTGAAATTAAATGTTTATTTTTCATTTTTACTACCCGCATTAAAACGCCATAAGCCAGTACCCGCACTGCGAATTAATTAATAATGATGTTAAGTAGAAATAATAAAAGAGTAACAAGTTTTTTGTTATTGTGACGCAACGCCTGACCTCGACATGCCATTGGTTAGCATGGGAGGTCCAAGAGCTTCAGGGATTGAGAAAAAAACTACTTAGTTTAGGATTTCCTCGTCGTTGCTAGCTGGCCGGATGCACTGTTTCACGATTCGCTTGAAGGATTCAGTCATATAGGATGGAAATAATACATATATGTATTTAATAACTAAAAAATAAATAGCTAATTAACAAATTCACGCAATTACATAAAAAAAAACATACATACCTATATTAAACTAATTACTGAATCAGTTTAAAAATGCCTTATTAAGTTATCCACGCGACTATCGTGTCACAAGGCCGGGCTTTTCGCGTGAGGGTGTCAGCCTTCGTCGCAGGTCGTTTAATCAAGTAGGGGTTGCTATAAAGACAACATACACAATAGATTCGACATAGAAGTAGTAGTCTGGATTTTATTTTAAATTCTAATAAAGCGAAGAGTCCAGTGTTGTATAGTTTGGGTTGGTATCACTGTGGACTTATCATTCAACGAATTCAGCTTTCTATTTGCCATTTAACATACATAATCTTACATTTTGGTTGGAGAATATATAATAGGACTTAAATTAGCATAATAATATACGACAGTTCCATTTTACGTTTGTTCAATGTTATTTGTGAGCTTTGAGTAACACCTTCTGTATTTTCTTAAATACTGAATTACAATATAAGGGACTTAACGGATTTAGTAATTTACAACCTAATCATATCTACGAGTAGGATATTTAATGTAAACGGACTGTGAAGTGCATTAATCGCGTTTCGGGATCAGTTTGTAAGTTGCCGGTTCCAACTAGACCGGCATAGTCGAACTACTTACATTTATTCAATTGTAGTAGCAGTCATCGCCATTCATGGACCGCACTCCAGTTGACATCAGGCAGGGTATTGTCATATGTCGAGCCAAAATAAAGGAAAAGTATTTTTTAAGGTTTTACGCAAACATTTGCGGCTTACTATCGCGTTACTATCGTTTCAAAAGCATTGCAATCATCTTCCCGCGACCCTTCTGTGACAGGCATCTTCCTGTGACCGGCAGAAACGCGAATCAAAATAAATGCGACAATAAGCCGTAAAAAGAATTTATATATTTATGACAGTTTATTACAAACATAGTTGCAATAAGCAAGCTTCAAAAGCGCTACAAACGTGTTTTGTTTTCTGAGAACAAGTTGTCTGTACTGCCACGACTTTAATATGATGTCGTTTATTTCGTCCGCTTATTTTATTTCCACAAGTAAAAACTTGACGAGTGTTGTAACGATTATGCGATGTTATCTTTAATTTTATTTATTGAGTTTTTTTTCTAAGCTACATTTCATTAAATAGCTGTTCATTAACACCATTCTCATGACATAGAGAGTCGTCTCATTAGAGATGAGCTTGTTATAACATTTATAGTTCAGGGTAGACAAAAATAAACAACTATTAATCATAATCACATTTATACATCTTTCCTACACGTTATAACTCTTATACTCTTAGATGTTACAACATTAAAAGAGACAACTTTGTTGATAATTCTAATTAATCTACCCACTTATTCAAATAAATAGAAGATTAGAAGTTATTTTTGTTTACTACCAAAACGAAGCTTTCTATTTATTTGACAATAATCGTAAGACCGATCATTACTTTGTCGGATCCAATGGCTTTTCTAATAAAAAGAGAAATAAATTTCTTACTTAACAGAACCTTAGATACATGTTGTACATAAGTTTAAACGTTAACCAGTCATGAATAACCAAAGCACACCCACACTATCTTTAACACCACTAAGCCAGGCCTTACAAAACATTTAATACAACCGACCAACGACTAAACCGTAAAAATACTACCTTAAAGATTTACACTTAAATAAGAAACTTTCCAACTTTTGCATTTTCAAAAACATTCACCACCTATACTTTGACAGAATGAATGGACATCTGGTAGTACATTTACAAATTTTTTTCTGTAAAATTACTTTAGTAAAGAGCATAGAAAGCTTTTCCCGGGAAAAGTAAATGCATCATAACTTTGTTATAGGCACGGAGAGTTGCCTCGTTAATTACGCAGTGAAAAAATTTACAAACGTAAAACTGGCATTAATCTGTGATGAAAATTTTACTTCTTTTTTTCACATTTTTGTGCTATGGAAAGGTTCGTACTAATGAGCTAGGCTGTTAGCTGACGCCTGCCAGTGTCGGGTTTGTGTATAGCCTTATTGTTAAGCAATACATTCACAACTTTATAAGTTAAGTGAGCCATCAACACTCAAAACTTCTACTATCTACTCTTTTTCCCTCGTTTACGTATTTTACAACACGAGCAGTTTTTTTTTTGTATTTTGGACTAAGACTTGATCGCAATTTTAACTCGAGTACTATCTATAGTAAAATATACTAAATCATATATATAAATACATTCCTAACAAAATAATCCATTTAAACCAAAGAGGGGTATAAAAATAGACGTACAGTCCATCCAAAGTACACCCAGATAAATTCTCCCCATTTCTCTTGCGCTCACCGTATAAACGCTTCAAGTGTCTTTTTTTGTAAGCTCAAGCAGAGGAATTACAACATTAATCAGACGAAATGAACCTTTTAGCGAAATGTCAAAAGGTTTACGAAGATCTCTGCGGTAACGAGCCGCGGTTATCCGTAATGAAAACAAAAGAATGCTACTCACTTATCCGGGCATCGGCGCGTGGTTTGCGCCTCGGACCGACTTACGACTAGCTTTCTCTTAGATAAGCTGAGTGGATCCAGCTCTTTGTTTGATGCAGTACATTAATTCGAGCCTGTGATGTAACCCCGCCGAGAATTGTTAAATTGATTGTAAAGTATGCTTATTCACTCTTTCCCTTACATTTGCCGTTTTATCTAATCAATTCATTATTATTTTAAAGCATTATAAAGTAGATACATTTGTATTTTCTTTCGTTTGGGTAGATTATAAACGTTAGGCTGGGAATTACTAGTTTTATTTCGTTGAACCGTAATAAATGTTGGAGTAGTATGTTCGGGCACAAATTTCCGCGTGATTAGAACAGTGTAAAAGTTCTGTGTACGCTTCAGTACATTCAGCTTGGACACCTGCGCCATCTGTGAGCTCAGTTTTCAGAACCGTTTTGTTTCCGAATTCACAACGTTTTCCTGCAGTAAAACTTTAATTGTTATAGTAGTTTAAATGGTAATATTTAACTTTAAATTCTTGAGTAAGTAATTTTATATTACTTATAGTTTTATAAAAGTCGGTTAAAATTATGTTTTCTTCTTTAGGATTCTTTTGTATTATAGTTTATGATAGACTTTTCTTAAATATTATTTATATTATAAGTTTAGCCGACATCTACGAAAAAATAAACTTAGAAGAAATTATGAGTATCTATAAAAGGAATATGGCTTGTTTATGAGGGCTCGTGTTTATAGGGCCCTAAGGGAGAATCTTACTTTTATCGATGTATTATAGTACGCAGCGGTTACTGGAAGTGGTCGTAAACTATGAAGGTTAAAACCTCAACAAAATATAGAAATACAATTCGATAAACGTTAATTAGTTTGAATTAAAAAAGAAAGAGATTAAGCCGACTTGAACCTTTTGCTTTTTTCTTTATATTTATACTAAAAGGTCTATACATTCATTATTTTTTATGACATAAAGACTTTGTTATGGTATTATTAAATTAATGTATCAATTTGTGGCTCCTAATTAATTTCCTTTCCAATTCAAATTCTTATTCCTATTCAATTTTTTTAAATTCTAATTTTGTTTCAGAATATGTATCAGTCCAATCAGTCGAGAAGCTGATTCCATGACCAATTACTCAAGAAGCTTATAACATCATATCGCTGCCCGTAATTAGGTAAGAAATAAATTCTGCATTTTAGGATAAAAAACAAACTGCATATAAATTGTTATTTATACGAAACCATTGAAAAGAATAAGAATTTACTTTCAAAACTCTAAACCCATTCTCGGAAATCAATCCGCAATTCCTCGGCTCCTGTAATCCGTTTTCGAAAAGGGTCATTTGTATCTTTTTTCAATAAAACAACACCTGGTGCCCGTTCAAACAATTCCTACACTAAGCTGTTACTTCGGTAAATGTTCAACCATTTGTAGGGAGATTGAAAAACTGTTCCGCTTCTCTATTGCAACAGTTTGTTAGACAGATGTATGGATACATCACTGTGGCTTATATTACTATAAGGCCTACGATACATTCATACAAGTTTTTATAATAAAACAAAATTCATAAAAAACGTGCTCTAGTGGTAATAATCTTAGTAACCAAGAAAATTCTAGTTCGAAACCACCTGCCGGTACCAAAGTATCTTTGTTAAGGATCAATGTTATGGCGACCGTGGTGTAGTGGTAGTGCATTCATTGGTCACGCGAACTTAGAGCGCGGGTTCAAAACCACTTGCCTGTACCGATATATCTTCGATTTATGTACTTTGGGCGTCCTGTTTCGATGATACAAGGACTTTAGAACTTAATAAAGAAATGGAAATAAAAAATAAAATAAAACTGTATTTGATATACAATTTGAAGTACAATATTTGGTAGCTGTAAATGTAAAAACCTAAAGTAGAAATGCAAAAACTTTATTAACGTAAAAAGTATACCGATTTTTCTTTTTCGACTTGCCTCATGGTAAAAAAGGGGAGGTACGAAGGCGCCAACGACATAAAAAATCGACTCAGTTTACGGTTGCCTCAGCGCCACCACTATGCTGACTTAGAAGTGCTTTAAAATTTAGTAAAGAAATAAATATTTGTAAAAATGGATCTTACATAAAAACACGCGGTAAAAGTTAATCTTTTCTTTAAATATGTAAATATTTTTATTAGAACTATAGTGCGTTCTGGACTTAAGTGTTATTTTTCGGGGAAACTGTTTACTTTTCGTGACAGTCCTGACAGTTGCCGGTATATTTAGAAAGGCATCAGATACAAGTATAGAACATTGGGACATATATTGGGTTCTGAAGACATGTAGTATTTCAAATTAATAAATTGCGTAAATTCTACTCACGTAAAATCCTTACTGCCTACAAGAATAGGCTGAGGCAACGGAATGTTACTTTCTACGATTCTGATACAATTCTCTCGCTTCCTTCTAATCCATATTTTCCTAATACCAACACTACGGACCTGTTTTCTAAGTCCTCGCAGAAACAATCGTCTGGGTTGTCCCAGATATATTATTATTAGGCAATCATTCAATCAAAAGCCTATTCCCAATAGGCAGAGACAATAGAGCGCCACTTGCACGATCCCGAAACAACTTCCTCGCTTTCCTCTCATCCACAATTCTCTTCATACAAGCTCTACGGAAAATTAATTACAAAATAATATTAGGTGATAATAATAGAATAATGGGCATTATGTTTAGCAGATTAGTAAAGGCTTAAATCGATATGTCTAAGTTATGAACGTTAAATATTTCTAACAATACCTCTTTATTATTTATTTAATCTTTATTAATGATCAAGTATTTCCAAATTATTAATTTAAACTTTTGTGTATTCTAAAACGTGCAGGCAGCTGTTTTGGTTGTTACCCCTGTCAAACACTTTCTTAGAATTCCCAAATTTTACGAATTAAAATTATATTGTATATTAAAAAGATTAGCATTTTCAAAATAAAAACCAGAAGCTTGTTTTCTCAAATTAAGGTTGTGTAGATAAATATGTAAATACAAAAGAGACAATGACAAATTTGCATTGTTTTTCTCAGTAACAAAAAGCCGCGAGTTTCTTTTACTACCATGAAATTAACATAAAATAAAAACCTAACATTTTTTGCAGTCACACCAGATATTGTAACAGTATTTCGCTTTACATCTTTCTACTATTAAGCACTTCTTTCTTATTTTAAAACGTAATAATTGTTTAATTGCGTGAACAAACACAATATAATATACATTTAAGAATACTCGTATAATTGCTTATTATATGTATTTGGATTATATAAAATTATAAACGTTACGTAAATCTTTCGTGTACTAAAATTTTAGTAGGAGCATAAAATATGCAGATGTCCACATCAGCAACAATTTATGCTTATTTAGGCCCATTGATTATGCTGTCCGTTTAGGTAACAGAATCACGTTAGCACCATTATTCTCTAGGAAATATATTTAAGGGAATGAGGAGCATGGTGACATGGATGGACTATATCGTATCGATTTTGCATGTTAATGTTGCAGTTGGGTAATGATTCTAGTAACATTCAAAAATGTCATCTCGATCGTTATAAATGACGTTAAAAGTGCTAAGTCATTCGTATGAATTGTTACATTGACACGCCTTAATTGTCACAAGGATAGGCATGAAACGGTGCGCTACTTTGCATGGTCTTGGCACATCTCTTTTATTTCTTTCGCATCCGCAATTCTCTTTATACTCGTACAGTCTTTATAATATTACATTTTTTAGTAGTTTGCTTTCTTGAACATATCTTAATCGTCTAATTCTTATCGAATTTACTCTTTGTTTCAAACAGAAAGTGAATTTTAATTACAGGAGAAACACTTTATTGGATCAAGAATTGTATTTTTTTATTCGAAAAATTGAAATCGAATTGCGTCTTGATCGCGTAAGAATTGGTGACTCTCTGGTTGGTGAAACGGGCCTCTAAATTGCGGGCTCGTAGCTACCCAACATAATGTTCATGTATGGGAAGGCTTTTGTTAGGCTGATTCGAAGGTAGTTATCCGAAAATGGGTCAATAGGCATTTTGGTACACAAAATTTGTGTGTATCTATTTATTTAACAGTTTTTGTTAATTTAGTTGTTAAAGAAAAAAACAACAATATCTATTTTTTTAACAATTCTTATACATAAAAAAACAATAAATAAAAAACATAAATCGTATATTCTAAATGAAATACTGTTAAATTATACATTAAATAGTTTCTTATTTAGATGGTAATAACCTAAAAAAGAATTTAATTCTTTGACTACTGAACCAAAAGGTATTTATTCCTCCAGAACTCCAAAAATGAGTAAAAGTTGACATTTTAATAACAGAGAGACGTTTGATGCCTTTAATATTTATGAGGTCTACACAAAAAATATTCTTCTCGGAATTGACGCTGAAAGCTGAAAGTAAACAGGTTCCAAAATAATAAATTATTTTAGAAATATATGATATTCTTTTTCAGTCACTGTACATAAAATTTGTGAATTTAATTATTACCTGTATAAAATTATTATGTAATAAGGAAGCTGTTTATAATTTTAAAAGTAAATAAGTAAAATTATAAAATAAATGAAGAGTGAAAAATTTGAGTCGAGATATAAACGAAGGCTATGTAAGATTTAGGCCCGTCTCATTTAGACGGGCGGGATAAGTGCGGACATAATCCGTGCTCAGGATTGTGTAAATGCAAATTAACCCATAAAACCATCCCCACTTCCCCCCGAACCTCCGCTCTCTTAATGAAGAGGTGTTCGTTGGACAACCGCTGAAGGCATACCCTCCCTACAATACTACGGGCAAAGCAATTGCAATGTTGAATGCTTGAATAATCTTTAATGTGTAAATTCCTAGCTACGTACTTTATTGTAATGTCTGCCTTATATCTTTAAATTCGACTAGTGATTCAAATATTAGCAATAAAATATATTATTAAGTTATATCAAATGTAAGAATACATACTTCATTCAGTACGAGTAAATGTAAGAATTATGTTCTAAAAGTTTTACATAACATTTTACATAAAAGTTTTACAACGTTTAGAATTTAGATTATCTATTATTTATATAATACGAAACTATAAACAACGTCGTATGATATTGTATTACAGTATTAAATCTAATTTCACATCCGTTCTATTAAGCACTATATCAATTTTCTTCACGTAGTCTGTGGGAGTTAACATCCTTGGTGTTCTGTTTTCGCTTATTTGTCAGAAGCGTTCTGTTTGGGGCAATTGGAGCTAACAATTTGATTTCAGACCTTATTACCAAAGTTGTAAGGACGTAAATTGCCAGTTAAAGACGATCAAAATGTATGTAACTAAAACTTTTGTGACGTGTAGGACCTTAAGGCTCGGATGGTGAAACAATACCAGCGCGTGTTGAATTACAAATACGAGAACTTGACGTGAATTTGAATTGGAAGGGCTATTTGAACGTCTGCAAATAAGTCTACCCGTTATAAATTGATCGCGTTTGAGGCTTTATAGCGTATATTAGGAGAACACGTTTTACGTTAAAATTGAATTGTTTTTTCTTTTCTTATTCATGTTTTAGAGCAATAAATATATAATTGCTTTCAACAACAAATTGAACGGTCTCCATCAAACAGTGGGAATTTTAGTTTTACACTACCAAACCTCCGGAACTGATTCGTTTATATTCAATCAAAATCATAACAAACAATTATCGTATCGGTTCTCAGGAGAAATAATTACATTGTGATATTTGTGGGTAGCCAAGCAAAACGGTGAGAACTTGGAGCTTTACTTTAATTCATATCGCTCTCAGTCAAATAACGAACGTGGTTTTTATAGCTCTATATTTTTTATTTATTTTGTGTCTGGGATTTGTGATGTTCAAAATGTTTTTCGGTCGATCTTAAATTGAACGTTGGACATCAAAACACCGTGTAAACACTAACAAAAACCACGTCTGCAATGTTCAAATAGTAAAATTGAATATAGAAGTTTTTAGTATTTAAACTACTATTGGAGTAAATATATTACTAAAGTTAAACGTCAATTGAAACTGTTTTGTAATACACAAAGCAGTGATGGGTTGGAAAATTTGAATATTTGAGATGAATACAGTGCACTGCGAGTGATATTCGATATCTCTGTATTCACAGCGATATCCAATAATGTATCGAATGACTAGATTGCTGAATAACGGAATTCAGCCACTGCAGTAGGTAGGCGTTTTGTCAAAATGATCGTGGGAGAACGCTTCGACTAGATAAATACAAAATCTAATTTAAAAATACGATATTCGTATATTCGAAATCGATCGTAAATATCATCACATTAAACCCACTATTGACACTAAACTTACAAGTTAATAGTTATTTGGTAATGAAGAGTTAATAAAATAAATATTTGTGTATAAGTATTAATAAAACAGTATAATTTATTTATGATTTTAATCAAAATAAATACTGACATAAGTTTAGTAGTTCATTTTAATTTTTTTTTATGACGCTGTCGGAATGTATTAAAATATCAAGCTACAATCCATTCTAACCTTTTAACTCATACCAGTACATATCAAACGATGACTAGTCAAAAATACGATAAAAACTTCTGGTAGAATCGTCTATGTACTGAGAAGGAAGCACCTGTCTTGACTCAAACTGGTTCAAAACAAGTCAGCTGAAGAAATGAACATGACACTTGATCTTGCACTTACAACGGCACCAAGATGTTTTTGCGATAAAATCCGGGCTCCCTTTTACAATGCAAAAATTATACACAACTCTTTATATTTTAAGGTATGTGCCCTGACTTGTAACATTAAAATATAATAGGAAATTAATATTATTCAAATTAAAAAATAATGTTTAAATGTATATTTTATAATTATATTTATTATAAATTATGTCATTAGAAGTAGAATATTTCTATTAGGATTGGTTAAATAAATCGGTTGACCATAAACCATAAATTAAGTTTTCATGAACTTTTAGAGTAAAACCGTTCGGTAAATCACGCGGCATAAAATATATGGTTTTCGTTTTTGAAGCACGGAAAATGAAGCGTCGTAAAGTTATTCAGGTTCTGCACTCAATTTTATGCACCGTAAAACTGCACCTGGCCGAAATAGCCACCTGTACTCACTGAAGATCTTAACGAAGTACGTGATTTAATAAATACGACATTTATTTAGCACAAATATTATAAAATTTGAATTGCGCTTTAATACTTTTATATTATTAAGAAGACTGTTATATATAATGTAATCATAATTTTATTACATAAAACTCGGTATAATACCAAAATAATATATTATTTGCATTACGGAGGGTGACATTCATCAAAGATTTTCCACTGCCTACGGCTTACATCTTTGCTCTGATTTTATTTAACCCCCAGTCGGAAGTAAAATCCTCCCATTCATTCGTTCATTCATTCATAAAACGCATTACTGTTGCCGCTGCGCCACAACCCTCTGTCTCGCTTGCAAAACTAATATACGTTTTCACGTATGCCGCATATGTTTCTATTGGTTATGCGAACTGAAACGCGGGATTTCACTTCGAGTTACGCTTGCCGACTAGCCGTTGGGTTTAGCCCCGTATATCGGAGCTGCGAGATGCAGGCTTTGTACCCACCCGTTGGATATATCAGAGCGCTTCGTTGTGTATTCGCCTTTAATAAAACTGAGAGAAAAGAAATGAAAATGTCAGTTTGTTCGCGCGAAGATTGGGAGAAATGATAATTTTGCTCCGCGCTTGTTATTCAAACATATTGTTGGAGAAATTCCCTATTCAGCATTCAGTATTGGAATTATCTTTATGTAACGACACAGTCTAGTCATTTGTTTGCTATCCACATTTTTTTATACGGCTAATAGCTTTATTTGAGACTTGTGGTTATGAATAGAAACTTAACCCACAACAATTTGGTTATTCCTATTTAAAGGAAAAGTATAAATTTCCATTACCCAAACTTCTGAGCGCTCTAGTTTCATTATCCTTATTGGCATAATGCCACACAAGCTATCAAAGAAAAACGCAGCGCGCAGGATGTAGACAAAATATGGGGTTGTTTAATTTATTTTAACGGATATCTTTATTTACTGTAAAAACATGGATACCCGGCCCTTAATCTGAAAAGCAAGCTTTGAGTAAATACTCGTATATTTCCCAGCTCATTTCCCTAAAACCCACTTCACTTAATAACCCTAAAAGAGCTTCGGATATCTCACACGGAATCCATAGGATTTTCAGCCGAATGCGGCAAAGGTACCGTGCAATCGCATTCCAATAGACCCGAGTGTCGATAGGCGCTACCCACAAACTCCAACGACCTATTTCATTATTCAGACTCACTGAGGCAACTAAGGAAGCGATGGCTGCGATAGAATTGACTAATTTTGCAGTATTCTCTAAGATAGGCGGAGCGCGTCTTCATTTGGGCTGCCCCATTTTGTTGGCTTACCGCTCGATCCTCAACTTCAGCCACGTAAGCACGTCATTATGAAACGCTTCTCTAGCTCTTCATTTGGAATTATCACTCATTATCTTATATACTTTATCCTATGTTGTATTTTTGAATGAATTATTTAAACGTTGATATTTAAATTATACTAACACCTATATTCTACCATAAAATTACATTTGCAAATTTCCAAACTTTACGGAACTGCAAGCGGGCATTTAAACTGTAAACCACAAAGTGCAGACGGGGTTTAAAGTTTAAGTGACTTCTATTTTCTAAAAGCCCTTGGGATAAAGTTTCATGTGGCCTAAGTTCTAAAACATACACTAATTTGTTTTAGAAAATGAATGGTTCAAATCTCATACAAGACTTAAATTTTAGTCCGCTTGACAGTAGAAATCTGTTTTTTCTAGAAAACATTTTTTTATAAAATAATATTAAAATACTTCAACGTATATATACACCTACATTTAGGTACCTTTTCTCACAATAATTATGGTTATAATTACAAATTTGATTAGTATATCAAGAAACAACACATCAATTTACTACGAGTATATCCCGTAGCAAACAAAATTCCTAAAAAAAACGAAATTCCTCACCAAATTCTTGTTACATTCTGGTTAAAGCTAATCTAAATGCTGATAATCGTAAAGGCTCTATTTCTGGTAGTAAGCCCGGAGCATAGAGGCGTTGTAGCGTGTGTCCAGCTCTGTTCAACACAACTTGCTATTAAGGCTGTTTATCCACAGTGTATTTGAATAGTTTTGCTTAGGCCATTATGTCAGTATGGTATGGTTGTTTTCAATCAATTAAATTAACTTTACATTGGGAACTGACTGCCCATAAAGCAAAATGTAGATGAAATGCGTTTAGAACCAGGATGCGAAAAGGGGAAATTAGTTTCAATTGTACGCATGTGAACAAATTTCAACTGTATGAATTCGTATATAACTTTAACAGCAGCTACTCGTAGCTCAAGTCAAATGGATAAGCACCCTAACCCTGGAAAGTGGCGAGTTTCAGTAAAGCTTATAAACGATTCATCGACGTTTCTCGTTAGGGCGCTCGCTTGAATGGCGCTTTGCCACTACTCATTATTGCGTTTATAAAGGCGCCCACAGACAAGCTTCTAAGATGGGTTGGTGATGAAAGACAAAATGGAGCTTTGTTTGGTAAACATTTTTTTAAAGCAGTATTTCTATATAGTTCGTCATAACATCAAATTTAAACGTAGTATATCCTTTTTTATTTTATTGTGACTCGGCTGCTGATGGTAAACAATTAGGAGATCCAACTGTGCCGACGCGACGATTTATAAGATTGACTAAATTAACGGTTTCTTCAGTTGCCGTCACTATATTAAAGGTGATTCTTCACACATCGCTTGAAGGATCCCTTATAGGATCCCTTACCTTCTTTACCTCTTATATTATTTCTATAATAATTAAAGGGTTTATTACGAAATGTACCCTTATTATACTAATATTAAGTATCACAAGAACCGAACATTGACTTCCAGTGACCCAATATTTCGTCCCATAAAGGGCGGTTTGAAATTAATAAATCTTTGCTAATAATTTGACGACGAAGAGGGCGCGGTCTAATCTGGCTTTGATTGCAAAATCAATAGAGCCACTGAACTATCGACAGGTGTGCTACTCTGTGGATATTAAAATTTAGTGTTAGATATTTTTTTTATTTCTTTGGCTATAAATATTAATAAAATTATTTTTAGTTTGACTCTAAATAATAGATAAATAAGTACCTAATTACATGGATAAAAAAAATAGGTAAAATATTTGGCAAATGAAATAAAAATAGTAGTGCTAGTCCGGGGTAGTACCACCACTCAAGTGTACAGACCGTGAAATGACTTAGTCGCATTTCGAGTTAATCTTGAAAGTCGCCGGTTTCAAATAGGCTGGCATAGTGAATGCTACTGCTACTTGCAGTTGTATAACTGCAATTCTAGTCGCCTTCATTCATAAACACACCAAGCGGAGTGCTGTCATATGTCAAGCCATAATAAAAAAAATAATAATAATCGTATATATAGTGAAATTCAATTAGTGATCAGTGAGTTAGTGGATTCATTATCTAAATACCGGAGCCACACAACCTCCTCAGCAGCGGCACAAGTTTTCTCATTATGCCCGTTAGTGCCTGCCGACACTCAGACTGTTACTTACGACCATCAAACAAACGCCAGGCACGTACACGTCCGTGTTCCCAAACTTCCTCCAATAGTTTTTAGACAACAAGAAACGAATAGCAACAATTTGTTACCCGTTATTGAATGATAAAACCCCTCATGATTATCCTGTTTCGGAGAAGGATAAGCTAAGAGGTTTTCCAAACATAAATATTTTATTTCGTTGCCACTAATAAATTTTTTGACGTAAACTATTTTCAAAACGGTAGCTACGGCTAAGCAACTCATAAAAGTAGAAAGAGGGTTGGGGGTATTTTCTCGAAGAAAAGGGGAAGCGGTTAGCCGACTTTTACACTGGTTTTATTGTCTCGATGCCCCTCGTAAACCGTCCTTTGTGTTAGTAACGTCTCAAGTTCTATTAACACCCAGATAACTTCACTGGAACCAACAGTGGACCGTTTACCTAGCTACCCCACAATTAGGCAGCGCTAAGCGTATAGTTTGGATAATAATTTAAATGGAGCCGACTATATTCGTTGTTATTAATACGAAAGGAGTTTAAGACCCCTTGATATTGAATTTGGTAAACGCGTACGGAAATTGTAGCTGTAAATTATAAGCGTCCCTCGCCGTCGGTGGTTTTAATCGATGTTTAGATGTTACAGCATAATTAGAAAGGTCACCCGTTTCGTTTATTTATAACTGAACATTTTGATTTGAACTTTAGATTATTAAAATTTGATTTTGTCTTTTCTACAATTTATTTCAAATGTTTCATTGTAAACTGTTCTGAAGTTTGTCAATTATATCAAAAAGAACAATTCTTTACAAATTTTTACAATAATAAACTTTCTAAAAGTCACTCATTTTGTTAAAAGCGCGATCGGTAATGGACGAACTTTTCAATTTTCATGTTCTAGCAAACAAAACAAAAACTTGGTTCTGTGCTTGGATTAGCAGAGAAAAATGAATAAAAAGTCAGTGTACGAAGAGCTGTAGGAAATATTATGATCTTTAGCGACAAAATTTTCAACAAATTTAGTGGTTTCAATCTATAAGGTCGGTAATGGAAAAGTTCAATAGGCAACAAAGGCCGATACAAGTTAACGAAGCTCACGAAAGCGAAAATTCACGACGGCAGTTGGCAGAACAGGGCGAGCAGGAAATTAAAAGACAAAAGAGTAGAGTCCGGAGCAGTTTATATTCGGAAATGGAGGGCGAGCCTTTGCAGTCTTCTCCTTGTTGTTATCGGGCGATGTCGACCTTGTACTCATGAATGCTAAACAATTTATCTACTCTTGCTATAATTGACAGTTCTTTTATATATAACAATATTTTTGTTTATTGTCGTTTATTTAACGCCAAAGACAGGGGTTATTTAATATTTACGATTGGCTAGAAGGTTTCTTAAAAAAGCATTGAAATTTAACTTTAATTTTATAAGTCTCTATTTTAATAATAATCATTAAATATTGGTGGAAATATAATTCTAATTTGATTAGAATCACCCTTATACATGCGTAAGCTGAGAATATTGTATCAAATGAATGTACGTTTATAAGGTTTCTATAATTCCATCGTGGAGGCAGTAATCCATCGTCACTCGAATTACTACGGGCAATATATTTTTAGGTTTAAGTATTACGCGTTTAATGGGAACGTGATAAGGATTTACAGACATATAATATAGACATAATTCATTATTTCAAAATGTAGATGCGTTTATTGTAATATAATTTAGATGACTATAACTGACAAAGCTGCGGGACCAGCTCAGCACACTTAACTTTGTTTCGTAATTGAATTTGCATTTGGAATCAAAAACTTCCCGTGACACTGTTTTGCATTATTAATACCGAAGTACACTGAGTGATCTCTCGGGAGGCGCACCAGAAGCCATAAATTGAATTCCAACCTTCGCAATTAGTTATTCCCGCGCGTGAAAACTTTTGAGATCGTTCGCCTTCGTTAACAGATGTTACGGCGTTATTCATTATACATTCCGTCGAATTGTAAAGCCGAACATTTAATTTAAAGCGGCGAACACTCCTTTGTTAAATTATCGAACATTTAGTAGTCATTGTCGAAATAGCAAACTTAGAAGGCTTATATCCATAACCTGTAAAGACGTTCGTTTACTAACAGACGTTCGTCTTGAAGAGGAACGTAAGATAATAAATAAAGATGCGCAATATCGCAGTCGAAATGGGCAGCGGTGTCTCAGTAATAGCCGACGGAATGAGCTACGGCCGCAAAATACTCGCGGAAAACGCATTAAGCTCTCTGTGCCACGTGCCACTTCGTCGGACGCGCGAGGAAAAATGCCCCCCACTTTCTGCCATATTATCTGCGCAGCGTGTCATAATGCTATATTGAATAACAAATCATGATCGTAAATAACGCCTGCTCCTCTTCCTTGTGTAATATGAACAGCACTATTATGAAAGTTATGTATAATTCTGCTCAACTACTAAACAAAAGGTAATAAAAAGTTTCGCGTAGATACCGTTTCGTCTGCTTGGCACGTCTGTTATCGCTCCTAATTTGGATCAAACAGTTTCTCCCCTACATACAAATTGCAGAGACGCCGCGCATTTGTTATCTGTAATTTTTGTCAGAAATTATATTAAGATCTGAGTACTGATAACACAAATGTTTTTGCTTCCTACTCCTACCAGAATTTATTCGACTTTTATAACAACGATAAATTATATTAAAAACACTCCTAGATTATATTGCCGATGAGATTTTGTTTCTCTTATCCTACTTTTGTTTTTGTGGGGATATCTTTAGCGGTCCTCCATTTTATTACTTCGTTTATAAAATTACTTTCAAATGAAGTAAAACGACTTCCTTTTTATATTTTATGTGTCATTATTGCAATAACTAATATTATGTTTCTATCTTTTCAGGTGTACGGTGACGTATACATGAGATGTTATGGGCGCACGTGGCGTAGCGAGGTGGCGTGCTCTGTTGGTGGTGATGTGGGCGGTCGGGGCAGCAGCGGGAAAGCAATTGTGCCCCGCACGCTGCTCTTGCGACGACGCTCTGGGATCCGCCTCCTGCGCAGCCGCAGGCCTAGAGATCGTGCCTATCCAACTCAACCCAGAGGCCACACACATCAACCTAACGCACAATTATATAGACAATCTACTTTACACCTTCACCTTTTACACCAAAGTGTCAGTGCTCGATATCTCTTACAACAAAATACAAAACTTAGGTAACAAAAATTTTGATAGCAACATTGAAATGACACTTTTAAATGTTAGTCATAATATGTTAAAGAAACTTGAAAAAGATACTTTCGTCGGCCTCAAGAGGTTGCTTGATATGAATCTAGCAGACAATGAAATATCGAGTATACACGCGCAGTCATTTAAAGATTTATCTGTTTTGGAGAGACTCGATTTGTCAAACAATAAGCTAGTGGACTTCGAATCGGCCACTTTCGAACCCCTTGCCTCTCTTAAGATCTTATCGTTGAAGAACAATGCTATATTGAACATACCCTCCGGTAACCTCTTATTTGTCCAACGATTGGAATATTTAGACTTCTCGGAAAATCTTATACAGCAAGTGTCTAAACGAGGAATACCTTTTTTAAAGGAATTAAAACATTTAGATTTAAATAGCAACATAATATCTGATATTGATTCAATGGGCTTCCACAATTTGCCATCGCTTCGTCATTTAGATTTGAGTGACAATAATATGACTGCAATTCCTACTCCAGCATTGTCGAAGCTTTCAAATCTGTCTCATTTGTATCTAAGTGGTAACTTTATACAAAACGTGACGGTTTTGTCATTTCAAAGTCTGTTTCATCTGCGTCATTTACATTTAAGCAGATTATATGACCTTGAAAGAATAGACGCCAGAGCTTTCGTTGATAATATAAACTTACAAAAAATTTGGTTGAATGAAAATCTTAAGATAAGAGAAGTACCTCCACGATTATTTCATGGAAACCCGAAGTTAACCCATATATTTATGAGAAACAATGCCCTTGAAACAATAGATGCATCTCATTTTCCAATAGATAAATTGCAAGAACTGCAAATTTCCGGTAACCCGTTCATTTGCAATTGTTCTTTATTGTGGTTATGGAAACTGGGAAGAGATTATGGATTTATGGATAAAAGTAGCAGAGGGAACGATAGTACGATTTTGAAAATAGATTATGGCGAGATAAGGTGTGCCGCTCCGGAACATTTGCAAAACGCACTATTAACACATGTACCAGAGACTGATATAGGTTGTTCAAATGGGTGGGTGATAGTAGCGATAGTGGTGCTGACTGTTAGTATTGTAATTAGTGTTGTGGGCGGAGTCTTATATTTTCTAGGACCTCTAAAGAAATGTAAAGGAGATAAATCGAAGCAAGTGATGACGAGTGTGATGTTAAACGGAGACGTTTCTAAGTTAGGAAATGGTTTAGGTTACTCAACTCGTGGTAGAGATCAAGAAAGCAAGAGAAACGTTGACAGATATCTTATGATAGGGTCATCTGTCAGTAATAACTTTCATTCGTTGAATCCACCTTGGCACAGTGTAGATAAAAATCCTTATATGCAAGAGGATAGTGAAGAACATATTTATCAACAATTCGCGTATGAGACGATCCCTCATCGTACACCGGAGAAGCCCCATATAGTGTATGTGTAGCAAAAGGTCTCACAATATGACAGTGTATACTTTGACTATACAATACCAGAGACACCAATATACGATTAGTTATTATGACAAAATGTATTATAGTGAATTGAAAGACAATGAATAATTGTAAATAGTGAAAGTATAAAACAATAATTGTGATAGCTTTGTATATAATGTATAAAGTAAGTTAATATAGGCATACTCAATTTTCTACTCAACTCTAATCATTTTATATTTTAATGTTATAAATGGTTTTCTTAGATTAGATCCCTGTCTGAGTTATTAGGCGTATGAGGAAAAATACCATCTTTACTCTCCTTTATATAATTTGGGGTCTGATTCAAGGAAACGATCTATTTAATGTTCTTTCCCATTTATTATGTATTTATGCAATAATGTATAAAGCGAACAAAACTATAATATACAACCTTATGTAGATGTATAATAGTTTGTAAATAATGCTGATGATTTTGTATACACAAATTTCTTCTTTATAAATATATTATATAATGTGTATATATAGGTTAATATTGTTTATAATATATAATATTTTCGAATATAGAACACCAATACTAATGTAATGAGAACTTTGTACAAAAAAGAGCAATATAGGTTATTAATTTTTGAGTACTATAAAATAGTGTTAAAACGTTAATTTTTCTTAAATATTGTTATAGCATATTAGTTATATTTACGAAATGAAGAAATGAGGACGATTGTTTATTATGAGCTTAGTACAATCATTTTAGAATGTATTATTCAAGAAACAATTGCTCTTATGGTAAGGGTAAAAATAGGTACATTTTATTGGCTATTTTTCTAAAATAATTTACGCAGATTTTGTTCAATTTTTACATGTCGTACTAAAATATTTTTATACTATTCATATAAATTTAAATCCATGAGAATGTAATCGTCGTGTATTCGGAAGCCATTTACTTAAAAAAGGAAACAAATTAGGATGTTTATAAAAATCTGTCATAATTTAGACTAAGACTATTTATACCCACTTATGTTAATATTTTTTTGTTATAAAGACTATTTCATAACCTATGAAAAAATGACAAATAAAAACATTTAAAATAATTATTATTTTTGTTTTCTTTATTGTTTACCTAAAATTTATTACGGTTTTTTATAATCTTGCAGTTAGAGTATTACTTACAAATGTTATACCATGGTGCTAATTTTTTCAGTCGTTTGCACTGTTGGACCTCCCCTAGCTTACCATTAGGTAGGTCGAAATCAGGTGTGCCATTAAGACTTCCTCTCGCAAACATAGGATCCAGCGCAGAGTACTTATTTCTGGGACAGCTCGGAAAAGTATTTCTTCAATAATCTGAGTCCATTGCGGCGTTCATGTACAGAACTCTAGCCTCAATAACAGAAAAATATAACGATACAATACTCAATAACAATCTGTTACAAATATGCAATTTGTAGTATGTCGATTTCCTGATAAATAAAAATAATGTAGTCATGACTTGTATTATAGATAATGAATTTCAATTTTGTCATCGCAACAAGTTGATTATGATAATGTCATTTTCCCCCTTTCGATTAGCCATTCATTGACGTTTATTTGACAAATGATGTGTGGTCAACGAATAATGTCGTCACATTGTCAATTTACAATTTATTAATACGACATATCGCTCCATTTAACAATTTTGTTTTATTATTTTTATTGTGACTCGATATATGACAGGAAAAAGGAGAAGGGGACGTCCTAGAAAAAGCATTATCAGGAAGCGAATGGAGAAAGAAAGCAATAGACAAAGAAGCTTGGAGCAAGCTGGAGGAGGCCTATACCCAAACAGCGGTTCCGATCAACAGTGTAGATATCTAAATTTTGACGCATGTTATTTAAGATTGGAAATAAATGGCTTATTTATTTTTATATGACAGTACTCCGCTTGATGTTAAGCTGGAGTCCATGAATGGATGTCACTTCTACGACAATTCAATAACTGTAAGTAGCAATCACATCCACTATGCCGGCCTAGTTGGAACTGGCAACTTACAAGCTGATCCCGAAACGCGGCCAAATTACTTCACGGTCTGTATACTTGTAAGTATTTTCTGTGGCTTTAAATATTAAAGTATTTTTTATGTGCTTACCCTTAATGGTAAGTAAGTGGATAAGCTTATACACCTGAAAAAACTAATTAACTTTACAGTTGCCTCAGTCGTCACTATGCCGGCTAGAGAGACAGAAATTGTAAGACGAATACGTTTTTATATTATTTTTTATTGTGACTCGACCATCTGACCTTGGCCCGCCTGATAGCAAGCAAGAGAAGGTCCAAGAGTGCCGACGACTGAAGAAAGCCGAGTCAGGTTCACGGTTGCCTCAATCAAAGGCACCATGCCTGCTATACTTGTTATAACAACAATATAGAAAAGAGACAGTGTTCTTCTAAAAAGTTCTATAGAAAATTTCTTAAAGAAACGCAACGTTTAACGCAATACGTAAGGTGCTTTAGTTTTAATACATTTCGACTTCTCAGCATACCTCAGCACACGTTAGCAGCGAGTTATCAGTAGTGACAGTCGTTTACTTAGTGAGCGAATGGCGTAGGTAATTATTTCTAGTGCACTACTAAGATACGAGTAAAGCTCGTAAACTGCTGCCCTTAAAAAGACTAAAACCTAAAAAATAAACGCCTGAAATAAGTAAAGTTTTGTATTAAGTATTCAGCAACTTTTTCCATTTGTTGAACTGAAATTTAAAATAAACTTTATTTCCTGTCCTTTGGCGGGCTTTTAGGTCATATGTTGAGGCTCGACATATAACAGCATGTTCCAGTGCGGTCTATGAAAGGAGGCGACCGCTACTAAAGTAAAATAACTGTAAGTAGCAGTCGCATTATACCGACCTGTGACAACTGGAATGCTTTGCCAGCCTATGTGTTCTCTCCATCCTATGACCTTGAATCCTTTGGCCGGCATTGTGACGGCGACTAAGGCAGCCGTGAACTAACTTTTTTTTTTTCATTCGTCGTCACTCTTGGACCTCCTCTTGCTTATCATCAGGTGGGTCAGATGTTGTGTCACAATAAAAAAAAAACGATTACTGTCGGATCTGTACACTTGTAAGAGTGGTACTACGCTGGATCTTACCGATGGAAAAATAACCTACCACTTTTAAAAACACAGCTTTATATAACAACTTAATAAAGACATACTGTGCTTCATATATTTTACAGTTTAAATGACACGCAGTAATGAAGATCATTAGTAAACCAAGTTTACCCTTTACTAAGTCCGTGTGCTTTTCACATTGAAGTAAGGGCAGGTATTTCTATTATTTCACACGAGGGAATATTTTTTGAACGGCGAATGTAGGGAGCGTGCCATTGCGGTGTTTTCTAATGGAGACAAATGAATGTCAAAGCAGTTGCTATGTGCCATCACGGCCCCAAACGGCAAGAGTTATATTCGTATAATGGACTAAACGTGTACGGGCATTTGTTTTGAATTTCAAGTGCTATGCTAGCGTTTAATTACGTCAACTTTTTAAACTATTATTAATGCAATTTGTATAATTGAATTCGTAGGTTAATTAAATTGAAACTGGACATTTCTCTTCTGAGTCTTAGTTCAAAATTAAATTCCAGATAGAGCTTTTGAATAAAGAGATTTGTAGACGTGAAAGAAATTGTGTCAGGATCGTGGAAAGTGTCGCTACATTGTTTGTGCTTATTTTTTATAGACGATTTTATTGAATAAATGTTGTCGTAAATTGAGACTATGTTGATGTTGATGTCAGGGATGTTAGAATTTTGACTTTGCATTGTTTCTGCTTATCCCTTTAGTTAGGGCGTAATAGTCTATTGCCTGATAAATACGATTTAATATAGAAACAAAAATTTTTGAAGTGGAAAATTGACTATAAAACTATGTTCACAATTACTAAAGCAGGTGTTTCTTTGTTTATCACAGTTGCATTGACAACAGACGTTAAGTTTCTTACTTTAGTTATAAATTATTACAAAATAATTGAACTGATTTGAAAGCTGTTCTCAAAGTCAACCCTCGTTCGCTTGAGTGAGCCATTCTAATCAATCAACTATAAATCTATATATAAAAGATGAAATGATTGATCAATTTGTTTTGAAATTAAAAGTATAATATTTGAACAAACTAAAATTTGCACACATTTTCGACTTGCTTTTATTGTTATGCTAGGTAAACTAGCATTAAGTTCGCCTGCGTGAACCATAGTACGGCAAGTTTCAAATAAAGAAATAAAACATATTTTTTCTATTTTTTTTTTATTATGGCTAGACATTGACAGCACCCCGCCTGATCTTAAATTAGTATTTCATCATTTGTTATACAAAACATAAATTACCATTTATTCTTTTTACATAATTCTTTAAACGTACCAAATGAATAAATAAATGGACTTCGAAAGGGAGTGAAAATGTAACATAAATTTAACTAGTAACTTTTGGAAGGCAACCATTTCGTTTTTAAGCCTAAATTCGTTTCGATTTTATTGTTCCCTGCAGTTTGTGATGTTAATTTATTTGTCTATGTTACACGGTGACAATGGAAATCTACCAAAATACGCAATTGTTGTAAAATACATGACCATTTTCGCAGTTGGACAGCTATATTAGAAGGGGAACTAAACTAAAGCCTTTGTCACTTTATCAATCAATCAATTAAATTATCACGCCTTTTACCCACAGGGATAGGCAGACACAATGGAGCGCCACTAGATAAATTAAATAAAGGTGAGAGTGTGAGTGAGGATGAATTAAACAAATTTAATGCAGCTTACTATCGCGTTTATTTTAGTTAGTGTGACATCCTCAGCAAGAGAGTTGTGTCAGGATCGGGAAAAGTGGTCCTCCGTTGTTAATCCCTGTTATTGTTAAAAAGGCTTCTTCATAATAATAATACTCTTAATCCTGCAAACTGATAAATATTACACTAATATATGAAGGCTTTCTCGCAAAAAACAAAATTAGCAACGAAAGGCGGCATTGGCGTCTTACAATATTTGGTTGGGTAGAGGAGAAGGTGAGCGTTGACATGTCATAAAGGCTTTAACGCTACTATTTTCCCGCCTACCACGCGATGGGCTCTCTGTAGTGAAAAGGGCAGTGCATGGCAATGCACAAAAATGTAGTTTATTATTTTTTATATTAATTCGTTTAAGTCCTAAGAAACCATTTATCTATATTTGTGGAAATAATCTAAGAGGGGTGGCAGGCTTGAGATTTATGTGCCGACTGACTATTGGAAACAACTCTGAAGGGACGGTGGTCATGAAATCAGCCCCTATCAACTTTACTTAGAATTTGCCTTACCTGGGTTATGATGTACGACGACCGAAGAAACTCGTCTGTAAAACTAACACAGTCACTCGCACTACACTTAACAACTATAATTTTAATTATAATATGAAAAAGTATACAATACGTATAACAATGTATACAATGTATGTAAAATGATAAAGCATCCCATAATATACTATTTGACCATAATATAATCTTTGGTAAAGTGAAGTGTGGTTAAAGAGTGGTAGGCAGTGGTACCCAGTCTACCGATCCGGGGTAGTACCACCACTTACAAGTATACAGACCGTGAAGTGATTTGGTCACGTTTCGGGATCAGCTTGTAAGTAGCCGGTTCCATCTAGGCCGGCATAGTGGATGTGATTGCTACTCACAGTTATTAAATTGTAGTAGCAGTGACATTCATTCATGGACCACACTTCGGCTTAACATCAAGCGGGATGCTGTCATATGTCGAGTCACAATAAAAATAAAAAAAGTGGAGAATTGTAGGATCGCTTTAAACTTTCCGTAGTTTAGCTAAGACGGCAGCTGGACTGCTGCTTGCAGACATTTGTTTGTAGTAGCAATCGTTTCTACTCATGGATAGTATTCCAGCTTTTTCCTAATTCCTAACAGCTTATTCTAAATATCAATCATAAGAAAATGTCGCAAAAATAAATTTAAAAATCTTGTCGCATTGCCCAGCTACGACAAACGGATACAATTACATTATGGTCGTATTTCTTATGAAACTACCGAAGTACTGAAATGTCTTTATGACTCCACAGAGCGCCACTTTGCAACATTTTATTTGACTACTTGTGTTTGGATGCAATTTTGTAACAGTTATATTACTTATCTCATTACTTATCTCTAATTATATTAGGTTCATAACAAAGTTTGGTTTTATGCGTTTTAAGAACTCGTTTAATATATGTAATGAATAAATAAATAAAATATTTCAATCTTTTCACTTATTTTAAGTATTGACAACTATTGATATCGTCTTTAGGGTCCTGTCTCATTATTACGCCAGCCTATATAGGCCTGAGGAAATCTACACAAAATGCTCCATAACCGGAGTAGACTGCAAACTTTCTCTATTAAAAGATAAGCTAAAACAATGACTTAAAAAAAAAAGTTTTGCATCATATTCCTTCTATCTATATTTATTATTATTATAATTTTTAGTTTTTTTTTTGTTATTTTTTAAGTTTTAGTTTAGGGAACATTCTTTATTCTTACTGTGTTCTTTTGGCGAAAGCTGCGTGCGCCTATAATAGGCACACATATCAGAAATTAGACTAATTGTGTTTATTATTAATTTTAACTGTGTAAAATGTGTGCTGTTGGTGCGTCTATTTTGTATAAATAAAATAATATTATATATTCTCATGGCATATTCATTTGGTATACATCAAATGGTAGGTATACTTTCAAGCTTATTGCTTCTCTCTTCATAATATTCGTAGTGGGAATGTAAATAAATTTTATAGTCAGAGATAAAACCCATTACCAGTGGTTTACGATAAGCACTCCCCTAATTACATAACCACCACATAGACATCCTACAAGGGGAGACATACTCCTACATCTTCTGCGTTTATTTGCTATATTTATAATTATTTGTAGATATTTAACCCAAATACATAAGTAAACATAAATTTAATTAAAAATGTGACATTTTACTGTATAACTAAAAGTAAAACTTAAATTAGCAAACCAATTACATTACCTTCATATTGCAAAAAGTTTCTCTGATAGCGTTCCGCCTGATCACTTGGCTCCTTTCCTCACATTAAGTGTAACAGCAGTTTCGAATCAAGTTGTTCGCAACAAAGGGGAGTAAAGAAAAATAACCATACAACACGATGCAGCGTGCACTTCCTGAACGCCAGCCAAAAAACTCTACCATAAAACATATCTAGAACTGGCTCAGTTCATCTCAGCAACTCCGTACTCCGATAAAAGCTACTGATATATTGTTTACTTTTGCATCATATTTTATCCTTATAGCAATTTTGCTTCCTTATTTATTAGGCACGAGTAAACATTGAAAAATAATAATCTCGATTTAGCACGTTCCATAAACCTAATAATACGCGTCTACAACCCCCAAATCATATAAATTAAATGTTCTACCAACAATTTATCATTTTTAACCATCGGCATACTAATGTCGGAGGGCTTCCATCCTTCTCTGGTGGCCTTTGCATCAATAAAATTAACATTGTAATCCACTTACAGAGCGACGAAAAATTTAAAAGTAAATTTATAACGATTCTCTGTGATTTCCGAGGCGGAATAATGTTAAGCCTGTCAGTTTTTCTTATGCAAAATTGATTAAAACATTGTCTTGTTTCTGTTATTTTAAGGAAGAATTTGCAATTCTTTTCATGTTAATAGAATTTATTAAATTAGTAGTTGCATTAATTTTAAAGTACCTAATGAAAAAAATATAGTGATGTGGTTTCACGTATTATAATACATACATAGAATTTATTGTTTTATACATTTGCTCCAAAAAAGTGAATAAACTTTTTAAATGCAAAACGGGCTTTAAAAATAAAATGAAATAAAATACAACTCTGTTAAACTTTATTCAATGAAAAATCTGTACAACATTGTAAACAGGCAAAAGCTGCAAATGCATTGCGAAACGTTCCAACTATCCATGAGACAGAATTAATTCTTTCTGTAACTTTGTGAACCTTGACGACAAAGAAGGGTTATTTTTTGTGTAAAATGTTTATAAAATCTTTTTAGAATTGTTTAAAATTCAACTTTTGTTATTAAATTCATAGTGTTGAAACTCTGAACTGACAGTACGATAATGTGACCCACATACAAGCTTTGTACCTGACAGTTGTTCCAGTTGTTCATTGTTTTAAAAAGATAGACGTGAACTCACGAACCTTGCTAAAAGATAAATTCCGAAATATACGTACGTGGCTTTTTACATGTAATGAAATAAAAAGTTTTTAATAGGTTGGAAAATTATTAAAACATTTCGATGTGACCGTAGTCTAGTGGTTGATAAATGGTCTAGTAAACCAAGATGTAAAAAACACTCGCCGGTACCAATGTTTCTTTGATACTCGTTAATATACTTTGGTCGTTCTGTTTCTATGATACAATCAGGTTTAGTAGCTTAGTATAAAAGTGAAAAATCTTGTTTTTGTATGCATTCAATTATTATGAGTATGTTGCTTTGTTAGATGGACTTTATTAGGCATGATAGAATTTTTTTGACACGAATCTTGCGTTTCAAATGTCTAATGTCAGATGCAATAATGCAGGAAGTTTCCTTAATGAGTTTCACCTCGGTTGAAGCCACAAATTGGATTATAATGTTAATATCTACAATTCCGCGGGGTCTGCCGTCTCTATGGGGAACAATTTTGGCAGCATACTTCTTTGGAAGGGGAGCCTATTATCCTCATTTCAATGAGAAATAAATTACGATTTCTTATTAGATTTTCCGTTTACCGAAATATGGTAATGAAAATCTCTGTGCTTTCCGTTATGATTAATGATGCTTTCTATTCAATAACTATTACATTTTTCTTAATATTATTCGTGTCACAAACTGATTAATGAATGAGTCATTATTACAGCGACAAGATTTATTCTCAATCGTGAAAATTAGTTCAATTAAAATAATTCATCATTCTAAATAATAAAAGGCCAGCTTTTAAATATAGGTATACAAATGCGTTTAAGAACAATTATAGCATCCTGCAATTGCCTCATAATTAAAAACATTGCGCCCATAAGAATGCTTTAGGGCGGAAATGTAAATTATGAACAATTTGCAATAGTAAGCTTTGAAATCCCGGTTTAGAAGGCTTACATAGCATACATTCCCGGTATCGTGGAGCGCAGAAACGGGACAGCGTAAAAGATTTATAATCTGTAGTTAATGTCCAGCAACAATGAGATACAATTTAACTTTGTTCCGGAACAAAACATATATTTGCAAAGCACTAGGAGTCTGTTGGTAATATTTTACGTAGGTTTTTTGGTTTGCGTCGCCATGAGTTCGCAACACTGCAATACTGGTTTAATTACTTACTCTTGTTTTGGTGTTAATTGATGAGTGCATTTAAATGGCTTTTGTTGTTGCGTATTGTATGGTTTTATTTGTTTAGAATTGTTTAACCACTTAACACAATAAATGTCATAATAAAAAGTTTATTAGGCAGCTTTGTTACTTCACTTAAAAGAAGAAATTTATAATTCTCTCCAAAAATGAGCTAATCTCAGAGGTATTAAAGCAAGTTAAATAAGAGCCTTTATAAATAGATTATCTGTTTGAATATTTTGTAAAAAAAGGAAAATATGGCTTCTAAGAAATATGTTAAATTAAAAGTAAGAAATACGGGTCATAGTGATATTCGATATTATTTTACCGTGAATTTTAATTCAATGAAGCTTTGCGGACTAGGGTGGATTACAATGTAAATTTTATCGACTTTCGTCTTCTTGTAAATTAACTGCGCAGTCTCTTAGGAGTTTCTTCAATGAAAAATAAAAAATTAATACCAATTAACATTCAGATTTTAGATTTAATTATTCATTAGTAAAAGTTGTATTTAATTTATCTAAAGTAAAATTGTACAGAGTATATTTACTATATCTTCGTTTTCATTTAAAATTGTCATGAATATTATAATAAGAAACTAGTAAATTAATAAAAAAAATTAAGAGCAAAAGAAAATCCTAGAATGAAAAAAAAAAGAACTGAAAATAACACCCTTGTCCAAGCTCCGAATGAATTTTACATTGAACTGTTTGAAACCCTTTTGGTTCTTCAGCGGAACTCGAATGATAACTATTCATAACAAAGTAACAAAAAGGTTGAGTCGGTAAAGGCAACCGCCGATAAGCTCTCACGTCAAGTGCACTGCAAATAAAACCTTCCTACTCCAAAGCCGGATGCAGCTGGATTGGAAAAAGCATGAAAATTCAACATAGACCGAGGGTTAAGTTCACAAAAGTTAATGTTGAGAATGAATGTATTTTGTTAATGTAATGTTATTAGATATTATTATTTTTATAATTTATTAAGTAGGTTTTGTATTTGTTATGCAAAAAATATAATCAAGTAACTACCAACAAAAAACAAAAAAACTTGATTTTATAGAATTGATGAATAGAGACGTAATAATGTCATTAAAAGCTTTAAGTGAACAAATAGAAAATAGAAAAAAAATCTTTTTGTGAAGTAGGAAATAGCCAACTTAGCACAAAAGGTTAGGTAAAAACAGGGAACATTAAAAAAAAAACAACCGTTTTTTGTAGTTTATTTGGCCGCCATGCCATAGTAATAAGGTCGCCTTTTATGAGTATGTCTTACATAAGTATTCTACATTTAGGTTTATAATTATATAAATAAACGAACCTTTAGCATAATACTTTATGGTTAACGGATTTATGATGCCAGGCCCTTGACTAGGATTCGAACGCAGAAATCTCTGCATTTGAGGTCAATTCGCTTCTGGATAAATATGGCAAGGTGTAGATTTGATGTGGGGCTTAGGAGAACCATCTTCTGGGTATTACTTACTCACGCCATATGGTGATTCCAGTAGGGGTAGACAGAGCTCAGAGAAGTATATGTGATGTGAACTAATGTGTAGCTGAAGGTAGAATATATACTTAAGTTCTAATGTGAACTTAGATTTTATTAAATGTGTTTAAATGTTTTAGTGGAGACATTCTTAGGAAAACTAGGTTGTCTAGTACCCATAGCCGTAGAGCTTGTATGAAGATAGTTGTGGATGAGAGGGATGCTTGAGAGTTGTGTCAGGATCGTGGCAAGTGGCGCTCCATTGTCTTTGTCTAACCCTGCAAGGAAAAGGCGTAAAAATTTGATTTGATTGTATTTAAATAATAATTAAATAACGTATAAGTGGTAGTAGACAATTGATGGTCTGTGTACAGACTGTGAAGCGACTCAGTCGCGTCGCGTTTCTAAGTCAGCTAGAAAATGGCAAGTTTTAACAGACCAGTATATAAATGTGACAGTTACTTTGACGTAATTAACTAAGGTATCAGTCGTCTCTATTCAGGGACCGCACTCCAGCGTAACATCATGTCGATCCATAATAATCAAAAAAGGTATAGTTATAACTTTTAGAAAATAAAGAATAATTTATTCTGAATCATTCTATACATAAGTAATATATATTATAAGATTGTAAGTATTCTTTTAGTGAATATAAATATGATACAATAATGAAAAAAACTCAAGGAACTGTAGATAGATATAATTTCTCGTTTCGCTACACAAAAGGGATTTGCTTCGTTTTATTTTGTTCTTGAGCGCTCGTAAACACCTTTAAAGGATAGTCTAGATAACTTAGGAATTCAAAAAGAGAAAATAAATTATAAAATAAATGGAAGTAATCACTAAGTATAGGTGCATTGAGTATTTTTTTAAATTTTTTTTTATTGTGACTCGACATATGACAGCACCCCGCTTGATGTTAAGCCAAAGTGTGGTCCATGAATGAATGTCACTGCTAATACAATTCAATAACTGTAAGTAGCAATCACATCCACTATGCCGGCCTAGATGGAACCGGCAACTTACGAGCTGATCTCGAAACGTGACCAAATCACTTCACGGTCTGTATACTTGTAAGTGGTGGTACTACCCCGGATCGGCAGACTGGGTACCACTGCCTACCACTCTTTGATAACCAGACCCGAAGCAAATATCCATCTCTTTTTTTTTATTAACAAATATTTGCAATATTTAATACTATTAAATATTACAAATAAAAGAAACAAATATTTGCTCCGACCGGGGATCGAACCCGGGACTTTACGCGCAACAAACCAGTCGCTAAACCGTTCGTCCACGCCTGTCGTCAATACTTTTAAATATTCTAAAAGAATACAAACATTAACTTGCTTTAACCCCTGTTTTTTTTTGTATTCGAAAATGAATAAGCGATATATTTTTTTATACTATTATATCTGCAATATCAATTATTTACCATTCTTTCGCTCATTGACTGCTCTTTAGCTAAACATCAGGCGGATTGTGGTGATTATTATGACCACGCTCCTAATCTAATAAAACAATAATGAATTGAACAAATTTTATGCGGCTTACTATCGCGTTTATTTTGGTTTTGATTTCACAATTTTATTTTATTATTCCGACATTTCGAGAGCTTTGCAGCCATCGTGGTCACCAAAACTAAAGTAAACGCGAAAGTAAGCCACATAAAATTTGTTTAATTCATTAATCAATGTTCGCGCAAAATCTAAGAAAATATTAATAAAACATTAATAAAAATGGCATCCAACAGGCAATCTCGCATAGTTACTACCTAAATGTTTAAATTAATTTGTATTCAGCGTTAATACACGTAGCGCGCTTGATTGCATAGAAGACTATAAACGAGGCACGAGGCAGAGACTCTCGTGACAACAAAATTCCATCAGCGTTATGTTAAAATAAGCTAACACTACAATTTTCCAAGCCGCTTGCTGTTGTGTTTCAACACTTAATTTACGAGTGTTATTAGTGGCTACCACCAGCCTGTACTGTAATGTGAAACAGTTACGGAAAACAAGTAATTTGTGACGATATTTTCATGTTAACGTGCAAAAATGTTTCCATTTACAATTGTTCAAAATCAATTGTGGCTCTACGTATGACAGCCCTCCGTGTGATGTTACCAGCAATGTCCAGTTAAATCTGCCTACTACACCTCTTAAAGAATGAAAATGTTTTTTTTTATTGTGACTCGACATATGACAGCACTCCGCTTGATGTTAGGCTGGAGTGTGGTTCATGAATGGATGCCACTGCTACTACAATTCAATAACTGTGAGTAGCAGTCACACATCCACTGTGCCGGCCTAGTTGGAACTTAGAAGGCAACTTACTCCTTTTCTGTAGATTTTTAACCTCTTTTTATGTTATTTACTTATTGTGTAACAAAATATAGATAAACATTTTCTAATAATGTTGAATAAATGCGTTGTATTTGTAGTAGACAAAGAATTACAGCGTGCATTCCAAGAGAAAGTAGAACGCTATATAAATTGAAATTTCTTCTTGATTACAATTTAATTAAATACCTTAAGATGGTTGCTGTAATAACAAAACACTTTCTATGAATATTTTTGTGTTTTACTATATTTTTATTAAGGTATAATTGATACGAACCAAAGTATGCCACAATGCATTTCCATTCGATAAAAATGATAAATTAAAAGGATTTGTACTTACTTTTAATAATTATAATATTCATTAAAATCCCAATTTAATCCAATAATACCATAATTAGGTAAATCAGTTACATCATTGTCCCCATGACACTCGAGTTGGGAAAAATGAAATAAATGAATGAAATAAAGTTAATACCTTTTATTAACTAGTCTAGTTTTAGTAATAAAATGGTATTATTTTTGAAGAAGTAGTTACATAGACTAAAAAAGGGTTGAATGATGGTTTGCGCACATTGGAAGAATGAATGAAAGGAGATTTATAGGTCGGAGGCGAGTGCAAAGATAAATCGGGACGATTAATCGAGAACCAAAGTGGACATTACCAAACGGCATGTATGAAAAGAATTGTGGATGTAAAGTGTCAGGATCGTGGAAAGTAACGTTATCTCCGCCTATTTCTGTAGGAATTAAGGTGTGAAATTGAAGATGATGATGTTTTAGGCTATGATTAAATGGTAAGCTATTTATGTGTACCTAAATAAATAAATAAATTACTTATTTGTGTTAATATTTATAGTTCAAATATTGTTTACTAACAAAATACATATTATTTGAATATAAATAAATCAATTTACATAATAAATTAATTGTGACTAGAATTAATTTAATCAAAATTTTGGCTGTAATGTAGTTAATTTTATCTCTGGTCGGCATAGTAAAGGTGACTGAGATAATCGTGAACTAAGACAGTTTTTTTCAGTCGTAGGGGCTCTTGGACATACCATTTGCTTGTCAAGTCAAGGTTGAATGTTGATTAAGTCCTCTTGCTTATCATCAGGCGGGTCGAGGTCAGATGTCGAGTCACAATAAAAAAATAAAAATTTCGCTCAGATATTTAAAAAATATATATTTAGGTATAGTATCTGATATCATTTATAAAAAAAAAATATTATATGTATTCTAATTATTTTCAAATTGTAATTCATATAAAAGGTACAATAACAAAACTCATAAGTATTTGCAAACCCAAGTATTTAAATAAACAAAATATTAAGAACTCCTTTTAATATTTTGACATAAGCGTTTAGCAAGTGACATCCTTCACGTACGTTTTGTGAAGCACTTACACCATGACCCGAGAAAAGCAATCTGCGGTGGAATGTTTCCCCACTGAATTAAATTTAAGCTATTAACTCACTCACAAGCTGCCTTTATAATTAAATCAGCCTATTTGTTATTCTCCTACACTTGTGATATTTTAAGGGGTTCTTAAGAGAGTTTTTACTTTCAAGTAGAAAAAATGTAACTATAATTTTTATGTGTTTTTTTTTTATTTTGTTTCGACATATGACAGTATCCCGCCTGATGTTAAGCTGGACGGTCTAGAAATGGAAATGACTGCTACTTTAGTTAAATAACTGTTAGTAGCAGTCACAACCACTACCCCTTAGTTGAAACCGGCAACTTACAAGCTGATCTCTAAACGCGGCTAAGTCAGATCACGGTTTGTTTGTAAGTAGTGGCACTACCCCGGATCGGCAGACTGCGTACCACTGAAGTCACCTCTATTCATGGACTGCACTCCAGCTTAACATCAGGGTGGTGCAGGAGAGGTGACATGTGTACGAAAACACACAACGAACCACTTTACTAACACTTTACTCGTTCAGTTAAGCGCTAGTTACTATTACAATAGTAATTATTTATTAATGCTAAACTCTACGTAACAATAATAATAGCTAAAAGTCCTCAACTAAAAATAATGCCGCATCTTTTTGTTATACGCTTTCTTGTGGTAAAGCCATTGAATCTAGATAATTATACAAGTTTGCCTTCTTACTTTGATCGCTACATAAATTCATTAAAGCACTCCACTGTTATTAAGGATGATTATAGTAGCGGAAGAAGTCCGGGCTGCAGCTAGGGTGGTTGCCGTCTAAGGCGCCGGCAGTTTCATTTCCCCATTTGCAATTCAAAAATCCACTCAACCTTCTAGCCCATTCGTCTGTCTCTTCCATACACCTTTCTCTTTCACACTTTAATGATGCTTATCATGCTATCTCTACCGTCTTTAGTTTTTGCCTGATGTATCCCTAATGTTTCCAGACACTTTCGTGCCATACCCACGGGCTGAAGTTCGGGCGGATGGGACTCCAGGCAGTTTATTTCGAAAGGATTAGCCATAAATAGTTCTTTCTCATTACATTTTCATGAAGGCTCACTGTAGTTGTGGATTTATGGCGAGAAAACTTTGACTTACTGAATAAAAGATATCTATTTGGCACTGCTAGTGGCTTTTTTCTACGCAACGACACTATCACCAAGAATCTTAAAATGTCTGACATTAAGTTACATTTTTATACATTTACTTTGTCAGCTTGAAATTGTTCGTCCTTAAATCGTATTATCATTAATTACCAATCTTCATATGTATTATCTTTATTATTAAAATTATTCATTTCGTTTAATCAAATAGTCACGCCTTTTCCTACAGGGATAGGCAGAGATAGTGGAGCGTCACTTGCCACGATCCTCACACAACTTCCACGCTTCATTCACATACATAATTTTCTTCAAATACGCTTTACGGTTATGGGCACTAGGCAACCTAGCTTTCTTAAGGATTATAAACTATGAGATAATTTAATTATTGTAATACTCATGTAAGTCGCAAGTGACAGAGACTTGAATAATGAGACCATTAGACGTCGTTCTCTGCCAAAGTTCATCATGAAACCAGTGAATTAAGGTTGTTCCTAAGTACTCGAGTACTAAACCATAATGTTTTATAACGCGCCTTAATTAAATTACCGAGCGTTCCTTCAACACCACAAACGGGTTCGACTTCTTAACATCATATAAGTATAAGAGCTTGCTTGATTTCATAATGATTTTCTTATAAGCGTTTAGCAGACGCATTAATTTTAACTTAGGTGCGTGTTTAAAACATAAAGTAGACCTTTAATGTTGGCTTTTATTAGCGAACCTTTATAGCTTTTACATGTACATGTTTAACGACACCTATTGAAATATGGATATTGCGGTTTAATAAATTATATAAACGTTAGAAAATTAAACTTCAATAATACGCCACTAGTGAACTATAAAAAATAAATTACGACTAAAATGTTAGACTTTATATCTGCGTAAATCAAACTCTATATTTTGCACACATTATATTTCACGTGAATGAATATGTTAAACAAGGCAGGCCCAGGAGGGTGTTTGCCGACCAAATTGGAGACATCCTCAAGAAAGCTAGGTTGCCTAGAGCCCATAACCATAGAGCTTGTATAAAGAGAATTATGAATGTGAAGGAAGCGAGGGAGTTGTGTCAGAATCGTGGCAAGTGGTGCTTCATTGTCTCTGTCTATCCATGTGGGAAAAAGGCGTGACAATTTGATTTATTATTATATTTGCAAATACATAAAAAACTATAGATTAGAATTATTGGTGACTTCAGTAATAATCATTAAGAGGCTAATGTTCAAATTCATCATCCAAGTTTAGTAATAACTAAATTGAATGGTACAAGATAACAACACAGTTTGGCTCAATGACCGGCAAGTTTAGCCCTAACCGCAATTCCCCTCGTTCTTACAGAAAAAAACGTGACGTTGACATAATGGATATAGTGGTTGGAAATAACTGCATACACAATCAAATTAATTAATCATAAGATCCTAGTTTTAAAGTTTGGAGCGTCTCAGGAAAAGTTTTAAGAAGAAGCTAACGAGGAATGGGGCCGCGGATGAGAGATGAAAGTTCAGTGAGAACTTATGGGTGCTGCGATCGAGCCTCGGTGCAGACAAGAATAGGTGCAATTTAAAACTCGATTAGAATTTGAGCATTGCTGGAACGTGGTCTCATTAAAAATCTTACGGAGAAGTAATTAATGTTCCAACTTTTTTCCATTGGAGTGGATAAATTGTTTCACTTGAGAAGATCTACAATTAATTGTCATGAAATTTTATATAGGCTTTTTAGTTTCCAAGACTTTTTATTTCTAAATTGTATCGTTTTGTATAAATTAGTCATAAAAGTTGGATTAAAAATAATCACGTGTGCACATAGATTAACTGAGATCTTGATTCCCGGTGTTTTCATTACTAAATGATACATTAAGATAATAGTATAATAGCATTAAGATATGCCCAAAATAATAATACAGATCAGAAAAAAAGTGAGTTTTAGCTGCTAAAATATAACCTTGCAATATATTCTGAGCTGAAATAGGTGCATAATCTGGTGTCTTAAAAAAGTGTCTGGTTAGCGTTGAAAATAAATTGAAATATAAGACCTAACATCTAAAAAGCCGAAAAGATTTATGAATACAAATTGTTGAATTATATTAATGGAAAGATAAATCTCAGGATGTTTAAATATACAATATGTATATAAGTAGTTAAGAATTTACAAATCACATTCATGTAAACTCTTATTACCATAAACTGTCAAGCAGGAGTGGTAGAAGTTACTCGCTTTTTACGATCTATAAAATAAATCGAATGAAACCCGTGAATCGTCAGACTTGATGTAAAATATAAAACAGATGCTCATTTCTTTCTATCAGATTATAAAATTCAGTACCACCTACTCGTGCATCAAAATAGTCATTTTTCAATTTTGTAGTAAAATAGCAATAAAATTTAAATACATATAAAAATCCTTTTACGTTTTAAAAATATATATTTTATCTAAGTTAATACAAAATAAAAAAGTT
This sequence comes from Tinea trinotella, assembly GCA_905220615.1. Classification (NCBI taxonomy): domain Eukaryota; kingdom Metazoa; phylum Arthropoda; class Insecta; order Lepidoptera; family Tineidae; genus Tinea; species Tinea trinotella. The sequence continues at coordinate 5,135,510 of HG992306.1, forward strand.
AAAAGCAATTTAACTACGAAATACATGTTATTAATATAGGGACAGTAAAGTTTTTGCCTTTTAGAATAGCAAATTATTACTATTGGATATTCAGTTAGCGTTGCTTTTCGCCAATCAAAATTGCAAATTCGTATTGCATGCCTTCGTTAACCAACCGTGCTAGCATTAACAAATTCCAAAATAAACAGATATAAAATTTTATTACAAATATCAGTGTTTGCAATTAATTGGGTTTGATTGGATCAATGTTTACCAGAAATGTTTTAAGGATGGCTGTTAATTATAATGCTTTTATACTTTAACAAGCACAAAGACAAATTAATATGATAAAACATACATAATAACAAAATACATATACACGTAAAATCACCCTCTGATGAAATAATATTTAGAGAAATGGATTCCACACGATGATGTCCAGCAAAAGGGGATCGTAATTAATTAAATTAAGTTCAGAATAAGGAACAAAGTTTGAGCGGTCTTGTTAATACATAGGGAGATGATCCGTGGGTTCGCAAACCCTCGGCCGGTGGAGGTCTCTTGGGAGCCGAATATGTTGGTACTGGCCCGACACCCTGCATGCTAATAGCCAATCATATTCTGTTTACATTTCATCATAGAGTATGAATAATTTGTTATTGTCTCTGTAAACATCGATTCAGCCGCCCGTCACGGTCAGCATTGTCTGCTGAATTAATACGAGTGTGTTCTGAATGGAAAGGATTGAGTTTTTAAAACAAGGTACATACAGACGCTTTTAACCGAACCATCTGGCGGGCGATAATCCGATTGTCGAGAACTCGTAGTTTGTATAAATTATTGAGATTTATTAACAATGAAAGTTTAAATTAATGCTTAATTTCTATCTATTCTTCAACTTTTGATTTATTCGTTAAAATCTTTTCAAATAATATTGTATCGTGTATTTATAAGAGTTTAAATAAGACAAAGGATTTTTTGTGGTTGATTTTGATCGTTCATTTACTTTTAACTAATGGAAGTAATGAATGGAACGATTAATTTTGTTCTCCTGTATCTAACACATTCAAGAGCCGATATTGAGGTTGTATTTTGAACAGGGATTAAGCGACCGTTGTGTAATGTACATCGCCGTGAACCTCCCGTAGTAGCACGCCGCATCACTGTAATCAATTTTGGTTAGACAATATTGGATTTTAATTAACTGTATCGCAGCTTGTAATGGTGTCTTTGTTGAAGTGTAACAATGTTTTAGAACCACAACCTTTCGCGCTAATAACACCTGCTAAAACATTATCTATCTTACTTTAAGGATAATTAATAAAGCGGAATGTTGATTTTAGAAATTAATCTACAATTTTTTTGGGAATATATATCTTTAGTATATTTTATTTTTTTGATTGATTGATATTTTTTATTTAATTTTGACACTAAGGAATTATTCACAAATATGAATCAAATTGTCACGCCCTTCTCCCAGAAGGATAGGTAGATACGATGGAGCGCCACTTAGATCCACGTTAAAAAAGGATTTCCAAACATTTTAACCTAGGTAAGTAAAATATTGGTTATTGAATTAATATATCGGTTTATAATTATGTTGATGATGATGTTATAAAGGATTGAAAAAGGGATGCTTCGATGGTTTGGGCACGTGGAAAGGATGAGTGAAAGTAGACGAAAGAAATTTATTAATCTGATGTGGATGGATGCGTTAATCGAGGCAGACCCAGGAGAGTGTTCACCGACCGAATCGGAGACATCCTTAAGAAAGCTGAGTTGCCTAATTGTGGATGTGAAAGAAGCGAGGGAGATGTGTCAGGACTGTGGGAAGTGGCGCTCCATTGTCTCTGTCTATCCCTGTGGGAAAGAAGCGTGACAATTTGATTAATTTGATTGATTGAATTATGTTGTATTAAACAAATAAAAATGATGTGAATTGATTACAAAACTAATAATTTCCGACCTAACTCACATTTATTCTCCAGCTAAAATAAGCATTTTTGGACACAAAATTGAAATATTGTTAAAACATGCAAATGAACATTTAATGGGACATTTAAGATGCAAACCATAATTTTATTAATAAAATAAAGTGTTTACGATAAATTTATTAAATATAGTTTATAACATTTTTATATCGTAAAAAGGCACCACTGGCACAGTGAATGCGACAGTGAACACAATGAAATCTTCTTTAAGTCATCAGCGCTTTTAGACGGCCCTCTTCTTTAGGCCTCGCTTTTAGAAAAGTCGAGTTATGAAGTTTATGATATGGTTCACATTATTTCAGTAGGTTGTAACTAAATTTTCTTTTCTAGTCTGTTCCGACGAATATGGACAGAGCCAAAAGACCTTCGCTTACTTCACATCTTCAGAGAAAATGCAATCCTAATAGAATCTTTTGTAAATTTAATGATATAATTTTATAATCTTAAATGTTTTAGTTAACAATAAATAATATAACAGTGTATGTATGAAAAGCCCACGTTTTATGTTGAATTCGTATTGTGAATAACACATTTGAAACACCAACAGTTTACGTTAAGCTCGTAAAAACAACATTGTGACTGAAATCCAATGCGACTCGACGTGTTTCTGAGATGACATAAAATTATTTTACGATTCCAACATTGCACACTCGCTTTTGGAATTTCAAAATTTTGGATTTATTTTCTTCAACATTATTAATAAGGTGTTACTTAATAAAATATATAAGTTTATTAAAAGTTAAATTTTATAATGAAAATAGAATGAGTCATTAAATTACTTTTTGTATGCTAATAGCTGGGAAGTAAAGGAAACAAGTTAAATTAAGTGCGAAATAAATGCAAAAAATTAACGTGGCGTCAGCGTCTCATAGAGTTTTTAGCATATTTTTTTTATTAAATGGAATAGCAAATTGGCATCGCTCATAGTCGAGTAGGGGAGGTGTATACAATGTGTGTTGTACACGCAACCTCCCCAATCGAAATTGCAAATTTGTGCAGGGTCCGCTTCGCTTCGTTAGCGACTTGTGTTTATGCTTTTACCTGTGTACTCCTCAGGGTTGACTAATTAAGAGTTCGTTAGTTACTATACAGAGTTTTGTTTGTTAGTGCCACGTTACATTTTCACTTTTTTTACAACACTTATACAAAAGGCAATATTTATTTTTATTTTACAATTAACATTTCTATACTAAAGCAACTAAAAGTGCTATCAAATACTCGTATCAAAGATACATTGGTACAGGCAAGTGGTTTTGAACCGGGGAAAGTGTCCACGTTTTCGTAACTATTTCACTACTACTAACACTACGGTCACCTTATTACACCAAGATTACATAATACTTCGATAGTTTTAGTATTGTGACAATGTCGTAATTTAAATCAACAATTTAGGTGCAGCTCTATCAAATCATTGGATGCTTACTTTCTGGGTATAAAATTATGAAACTCTGATTTACTTTTTATGCTTTAATGTTTTATATTTTTTTCTGTTTTGTTTATTATTGTGAACCGACATCTGACCTCAACTTGCCTGATTGCATGCAAGTGGAGGTCCAAGAGTACCAAAACTGCAAAAATCGACTATCTATTGAGTTCTGATACATTGTTGTTTTTTTTTTAATTTTTTTTTGATGAAACATTGTTGAATAATAAAAAGCCAACCCTGTGGGGCCCCTTAATGAGTCTTCTTTTACAGGGCTTGTTTTAATATGGCAAAATTTATAATTTGCATACGGTGTGTAGCAATCCATTATCGTGCTACTTGCAGCTACGGAACCATTTGAGCCATATGGGCGACGACGGGCGATTAACATAAATGTTGAATTAATTCTCAAATAAGGAAGTTTTCTTTACTAAAATTAAATATAATTTTTACTGTAACACATACGTACTGCTTTTATTATTACAATTTAATTTAAAATACTTTTAGTAAAACTTTATAAATACAATACTTTTATTTTATACAGTTATACATTTTAAAAATCTTGTATTTTTATAATATATTGTTATATGCTATAGTTTTAATATCCATTAGAATTCATATAATGTAAGAAACCACTGCAATAGTTATTAATCAATACAATCAATCAAATTGTCACGCCTTTTTCCCACAGGGATAGGCAGAGACAATGGAGCGCCACTAAATCAATACAATACCACAAAAATACAAAAACAAACTAAAAACAAAATAAAATAAATGAAATCAGATTAAAATTTTAACATTTTTGCATTTTCCATTTTAAAACAAGATATTTTGTTATTTGGGCTTGATAATAATATGTTAAATGGTATTTGGGTTCAGAGCCGATACTCAATGTTCATCTGATAGCTGAAACTGAACAGCGGCGTAACGAAGGGTGTAATAAAGTTAATTAACACGTAGGGGGACGAATTATTGCATTTCCGAATCATGAACATTGGTCGTGAATTCCTTTTCAATGTTCCAATGTTGTCAACAATTTTAATTCGATTCTGATCATTCGGTTTTGTTTTTAACCATAATTTGTTAATCGATATCACAATATGTAATCACAATCCGATATATGCTTTATTTCTTTAATTTAATTTATAGATGTTGTACTCGTAATACCTTGGTTGCCCAGTTTCTATGATACAAGCACGTTTAGTATACTTACACATATTTAAAAATAAAACGAGATCAAGTCCCAAGTCCAGCAAACTGCCAAACCAGATGACACCGTCAGTTATTTTTGCAAAAATTTGAAATAAACCGGGAACAGAAAAACAAAATATGAAACGGGGTAGTTTTGGAAACAATAACAGCATCAACCAATAGGACGACCAACACCTCAGTCTCTCCGTGACCACGATGGCTGCAAAGCTCTCGAAACGTCGGAATAATATAAAAAATTGTAAAATCAAAACCAAAATAAACGCGATAGTAAGCCGCATAAAATTTGTTTAATTCATTAAACGAGATCAAGATAAATAATTTCTTTATGAAAAAAATATGTGTAAACAAAAAATATTTTTTTTTAGTATTATCGTACTTACTAAATATATATTATGTATAATTTTTTTCTATAGCTTTGACCCACCTTGGGCTGCAAAAATTTAGAAGCTCGTATTAAAATAATTAAAATTAACGTAAAAATAAATCGCAACAATCTTCTTTTCTATTATGAAGAATTTGGCCGGCATAGTGACGGTGACTGAGGCAGCCATGAACTAACTTGGTTATTTCAGTCGTCACTCTTGGATCTCCTCTTGCTTATTATCAGGCGGGACGAGGTCAAATGTCGTGTCACAACAAAAAAAAAACATGTCACATTTAAGTACCTATAATGAATTATACAATATAATGTATGAAACTTCACCTTACAAGTTCAAGGCATCCTTAATCCCAATCAAATGGGTTGTAGTCTAAATTTGCTAAGTATGAATATCAGTACAATGCACGCGATACCCGTAAAGTAACAATCGCGATGATAATGTGGTGTTCACGTACAATTGTTACGATGCACGTACCCATCACCCTATACTCCTTAGAGCTATTGAAACGTGCACGCAATATTAACACTTAACAGTCTTAGTTTAAGCATTAAAATTGCATCTACAATTTGAGATTATAACTCTACAACAGTTATTGGCAACAAAATAAAAGTTATGTTAGTGTAATTTAATAGTCTAAATGCCAGGTATGTACAGTTAAGCAGGCAGTAAAAATTAAAAAGTATTACTCGATGTAATAAGATAGAGTGATAGGCAGCGGTGCCCAGTCTGCCGATCCGGGGTAGTACCACCACTTACAAGTACCTATACAGACCTTGAAGTGATTTGGTCGCCATTCGGGATCAGCTTGTAAGTTGCCGGCATCCACTAGGCGGCATAGTGGATGTGATTGCTGCTCACAGTTATTTAATTGTAGTAGCAGTGGCATCTATTCATGGACCACACTCCAGCTTAACATCAAGCGGGGTGCTGTCATATGTCGAGTCCCAATAGAAATAATAATGAAAATAATTAGTAAGGATCTGAATATTTTCTTAGTATAAATATATAGGTAAATAAAAGTAAGATGTGATTTTATTAATTTGTTTTTATGAATTTAGATATTAAACATAACATTTTTTTCTTATACTTTAACTATAACTTTCGCTACATAGCAACAAACAATATTGTTTAAGAAATGCAAATAATCTTAGATGAAAGTAACCATATACTTTTGTGAAGAGTGTCAAGTAATTGAGATGCCGGTCTGATAGTTAGTTGTAACTTTATCCCAGACGATGCACGACGACCTACGAGCGTTCTTCTTGAACTAGTTCAATGTACACTGAATTTTAACTCAGCATGTGACTGGAATTAAATGCATGTGAATGTTCTTTAAAGTGTGTTGGGATATAAAACAAACGCTAGATTTACAAATCCTAATAGAATTTCTTATTAGATGTGTGAAGATAAATTTTACTCAAAACTTTATGTCAAAACTTATGTGAGCAAAGTGTAACGAAGTAAGATAATAAATCTTGCTTTAAAAAAATACACATAGCAAAATTATGTTTGAAAATGAAGTGGAGGACGGCGCTACGGGGCAGCGATCTTATAACAAACACAAATAAGATGACGTGATCCGCTTACTTTCATAGATTACTTGTGCGGCAGGGAAACATTTCCATATTTCTTGTGAGATTGAAATTATTCATCGCAACACTTCCACATTCTTATCGTGTTAATGTTCAGCCGTTACAATGCCATAAATATTATGATAGGAACATTTACGATATATTACATTTTAACATCGAATTTAGGTACTTATTGTAAAGTTCAAGATTAGACACAGTCGTCGAAATGAATTTATTTGATTTCTATCATTAATAGACTTCTATAAGTTGTAATTTTAACAATTCCGATATTTGATTGTGCTATGAGTGTATTTTATTGTATAATGTGTGGATGAAAATAACAGATTATCGAAATGTAATAAATATTACAAAATGAATTCAGCAGCCGCAGACTGCTGCGGTGGCTATGGTTGTTTTTCATCTCATTCGAATGATTTCCCCCCTCTCCCTTTATGATATAATATATTTCGACTTTTAATGAACAAGGGTCGTAGGCTATTTATTGAAATGGCTATCTGCATATAATGTGTTTGTGTTTTTAATTAAGTTTTACCTCATAGTAAACATATCTGTAACAAAGTACTTTATTCAGCTTTCTAGCTATCAACTTTATACAAAATAGCAAATACGTACTCCAAACTCGTAAACTGTGTTCATAAACTTTTAAACAGTGCCGTGTTAAAGTAAATATACTGAAACCCAGTCAAATACCGCCATAAAATGACAAAGTAGTTAAAAGTCGACAGTGTCGATGGAAACGAAGTCAAGCTCATTAATTGAGTGTACTAGAGCGTGACGACAAAGGGCGGCATGGACGAGCTAGACACTTCTACGCTCGCACTGAATAAACTAAGGAAACACGCGATCCGCATACGAGAAAACTCGACACATTACCACCATCAAAGTAAAGCATTTTTTACTATCAGGTAACACAAAATATTCCATTTGTCACAAATCATAGAAGCACACGAAAAATGTAGCAACAAAACACATCCGCTGTAAAAAATGCATACAATACACCATATCGCTTGGAAATGATTGTTTGTTTGCGGTGAAGTCCAACATTTTGGCGTTTATAGCTATGTGTTTCGGAAGCATAGAATTTAAACAATGAATTGGTTGAAGCCCAAAACGTCCTTAGAGAATTAATGCATGTACTCAAACATCATTTAGCATTTTGGCAAAATTATGTGATACTCGTATTTAGTTGCAATATAAAACAATTTTATCAACAATTCCTACAGAGATAGGCAGTAACAACGGAGCGCCACTTTCCACGCTCCTGCTCCAATAATACTTAAAATGTATTATAAAAACATCATTTTTTATGATCATATACAGATAATAAGATATATTACTAATATTTATTAATTTAAATAGATTTCCTGGTGCCCATAATCTTAGAGCTCATATGAAGAGAAATAATTGTGGATGTGAAGGAAGCGAGGGAGTTGTGTCAGGATCGTGGCAAATGGCGCTCCATTGTCTGCCTATCCCCATGGGAAAAAGGCATGACAATTTTATTGATTGATAATTTAAATAGGTGTTTTTACTTTTTTATACTAAGCTACTAAAGTGCTATCATAGAAACAGGACAACCAAAGTACATATATAAAAGATACATTGGTACTGGCTAGTGGTTTTGAACCCGTGCTCCTGGTTTGCGTAACCATTGCATTGCCACTACACCACGGTCGCCTTTAATTATTAGATTAAAGTAAAACATTGTCAATCTACTTTTTAAAGTTTTAATTGTTCTAGTTTCTCAAGAATTGCTGTGACATTGGAGTCTTATAACTACATAATGGAATTTTCTAATTAATGGGAACAAAATAAAGGTCAATTTACTTGATTTGTTTGGTTGTATCTCTGGCTCTAGCAATTTCGTTAAGACCTAGGTTTTCCATTTTACCGACTGTGCAATCTAATTCCCCGACATTGGTCTTTACCCACGGCTTTTCTATTTCCTTCGCAGACACTATCTGGTCACTGCATCGCAGCTTTAAAGGATATAGAATTACAATGCAACTTTACATTTTCTATACTAAAGTGTGATTTTATATTGAATTTAAATTTAATTTTAAGTATTAAAAATATTAGAATTTTGAGTATTCAACTCATATAAATATTTTAAGTTTCCAAAAAGTTTGTCTCACTTGGCAATTTTCAATAAAATTTTGAAGGTTATTATTTGTGTGTACAAACTCTGCCTATATAATTGAAATAAAGGGTTACTCGTAAAATGGTTTAATTAAAATACTTTTTCAATGTAGTTAAATAAGGACAAATAAAATGAAGCCATTTTAATTTTATTCGTTAAACTTTTTCACCAGACCATTCAAATACCGCACGTATTGTAATGTAATGAATTTGTAATAAATAAAAAAGTTTTAAGAGCTAACTGAGGTGGTAGATAGACTGGTCTGGTCTGAACTGGTTTGGACTGGTTATTTGCCCAGTCTCCCGATTCGGGGTAGTACCACCACTTACAAGTGTACGGACCGTAAAGTAACTTAGTGGCGTTTCGGGATCAGCTTGTAAGATTCTGCTTCTACAAGCAACTTCTACTTGCAGTTATTTAACTGTAGTAGCAGTTTATGGACCGCACCCCAGCTAACATAAGGCAGAATGCTCTCATATGTCAAACCTCAATAAAAAAAAAACATAACATTTGTTTTAATATTTAAGTAAATTGAAGACCAATAGGATATTGTAGTAAACGAAAAGTTTTACGAGCCGCAACATTCTGCTGAGAGGTCTCTAAGTTTATTGACAAAACAGGAAATATTTCTTATTTCTCTCTATTTGGTGATAGGAAGGCGACTGAAAATAAAATAAGTAATAGAAGGTCGTGTCGCCTAAGGCTAGAGGTAAAATCAATTTCAGCTGAATTCTCATTTTCTCGATACTTTCCTTTCTTCTCGATTCCAACCAACACATTCGAGAGCGAAATTCGGTAAATTATCTTTAAAATAACTTCATTTGTACTATAAATTAATTCTCATATTTAATTATAACTGTTTAGTTCTCTAAATTAATTTACCCTTTGTGAAATTGATATAGCACATTCAGTCTATAATACTTTTCTAATATTCTAATATTGCTAGAGGTTTTCAGCATAAATATTAATAGTATTTTTTTAGATTTTGCGCCAAAATTGATTATTGAATTAAATAAATTTTATGCGGTTTACTATCCCGTTTATTTTGGTTTTGATTTTAATTTTTTTTCTGACCAAAATAAACGCGATAATAAGCCGCATAAAATTTGTTTAATTCATGAATTTATTATTTAGTTTATTTGGTTAGGTTATTGTTACAGTATTATTACTTTAGGCCGCTGTATATTTTTTATACAGACATACAAATAAGAGAATAAAAGAGGCTAAACATATCTTATGATAAAAACATTATTTCTATTGTTACAAAGAAAGTAGGCTTTTACTTTGTGTCAAAAATATTTAGGCCCGGGGCAGATTTTCCCCATTGTACTACTGTCACGAAATCCAACAATCGTCTGAGGGCACATTCAAATGATAATCTGGCCATACGCTTTGCGAATACGGGTCGGGTAAAACGCGGTAGGCCTGCCGTCTGAACTGTCACATTAGCTTGATTTAAGCGTATTACCTGACATACTCGTTATTCCGGTAAATGCTTGCTTACCTTGATTTAGACATATTCCATTGTTAAAGCTACATTGTTGTTAGATTTGATTTCGAAAATGTTACGAGACATTTTAATAGTAAAATAACATTTTCTTTTAATGTATAAAACCGACAAACTATCTATAAAACCTATGTATAAAATAAAACTGGTACTAAAGTATTAAATGACGTAATCGATTTTTATATCAATCAATCAAATTGTTACGCCTTTTCCCACAGGGATAGGCAGAGATAATGGAGCGCCACTTGCCACGACCTTGACACAACTTCCTTGCTTATAATATATATAAGATGTTTTTACATATCTTTAAAAATACGAACATAAATGGTTATGATAAATGATTAATTAAAGTAACTTGCACAGAAGCTATGAATAATATTGTCATATCTAATATATATGTCATATATAAAAGGGAAAGACTAAAAATAATGTTGAGTATTTTTGAGACAGATGAAAGCCTACCTCAATCGGATATAAAGTTTCTTGTGGCAGGCTTTACATATGTGAGAGGAGTTTGAAGAAGTAGATAATTAATGACGCTCCTTTGTTACCACCCACATGTTCATATTTGCCAAAAACATTTTAATAAAGTACGACTATATTAAAAGCAACAGTAAGTGATTAACCTAGTTTATTACAAAGAGATTTCTCATCTTCTAATTTTCCGTTTCGAAAAAAAACCTTTAACATCTTGTGATTTTTTGTTTGTCTCAAATTGCTTTCAGCCCTAACCAGAACGCCAATACGCTGGTACAAGTGCAAATCCCCATTACATCTTCTATGGTACCCATTAAATAAACATCTCTGGCAGCTTCCCTGCTAATAACTAGCGAAGACTTGCCCCCCTTAGCCCCCCCTAGACACTCGAAGCCACGCTGATACGGCACGCAGTCGGATGAAGGGGCAAAATCAATTTCATTTTTCGACACGTGCATTAATGTTATAGAGATTGAAACGGAGCTGCGTTTCCTTCGGCACTTCAGTTTTATAGCCGTGAAGGAAAAGGGTGAAATGTATACCAGATGACACTCAATCTACTTAAATAAGTTGCTTTTAGGATTTTATGGGCATTCCAGTATTAGTTAAAAGTTTATACGAGTATTTACATTTTTATATTCGTTTAAAAGCAATTGCAATTGCTGTAGAAATATGTGGAGTTCTATTTATAACAAAGCCATAAAACTCTCAAATTACATAATATAAAATCAAGGGAAACATTTTAAACGACATTTTTTACTATTCTCAAACACATTTGCTAAAAGAGACATAAAGAAATCCGTCTTGCAATTTTATTTCTCGCCAAAGGACCACTCGCTACATGTCAGTACGAGGACACAAATACGATGTTTTACTACGATTGATTTCGTCTGCAAGAAGGTTGCCGGACCGTACTAGACTATCCTCTACTTATCTAATTTTATTGTCACTCCACAACGGCCGTCGAACCCTCTGCTGTGGCCGCTTCGAAGAAAAGTAGAAAATTCTTTGTTTCCTTTTGGATATTTTATCTTAAAAGGATATCTTTATTCGCAAGCAGTTAAACCCACTGTAACATCTAACAGCCCCGTGATAAACGAACAAGGCCGGTCCTGGTCAAACATAAAAAACGTTTCTAAAAAAAAAGTTTGGCAGAAAATGTTTTAGGGAAAGTTATGTTCTTTGTCTTCGGTGTCCCATTTTAAAGTATATTCAAGTTCATAAATAAATATAACAACTGCATTATCTCTATAGCGCAGTTATATTCAATACATTTGCGTAGGATGTGGAGTCAGATTATTTGGAAGCATGGATCCTTGCATAAAATATCTATAGAACGAAACAAACGAGAAAGCGTAACAAATGCGAAAGTAGGCGTACCGCTTACAAATACAAAATTACTTGTGTATGATATGTAGAGAATATGTTAAAATGGTTAAGAACTCGGTTTTCGTTGTGATTGCACGAGACGCGTGGGTTTTGCGCGCCACATTAGCTATGATAATTGGAACATTTGGCTTTGGACGGAATGACATTGCCTTATATTATGACTGTGGAAGACACAGTTTGTTACGAAATTGCTATCTAATATGATTATTTAAATGGAATGAGAATGCCTGTTTTCTCAGTTATCATGCAAATGGAATGGTCTTTATTAAGTTATTATCAATTTAAAAGATATCAAACTTTGATTTATACATAACTAGCTGTGCCCTGCGGTTTCACCCGCGTTTCAAAACTGTGTCTTGTAGCGTCATCAGGTACTCCATTTAGGAACTTAAAAAAATAGTTTTAGTTAGATCACATTAATTCTATTTCTTACATATATCTTGAATGCCCTACATTAGGTATCTACTCCGAGCCTTTAATTAGATAACAGTAAGGATAATGTTGGGAACAATTTTAGTTAAAGCACTATCGTTCTTTTCTTTTGGCTGACCCGAGAGAATCCATTATCAGATTCTTCAGATTCAGATTTTTCTTTTATATTTTTTCTATAAAAAGGTTTCCTGACACAACAAATATATACACAACAAAAATTAGCCTGAAGTGAGCGCTTATAATTCTGCAATTGTTTTTTTTTAATTTCTATAAAAGTCATTTCAAACCACTTAAAATTAGATTTAAATAAAATAAAAAAAGTGCGTTCATGTGCATTTTAATCAATAAGCAATTGAATGCTTAATGTTAAATATCAATTCATAAAGAATTTAATTATACGTTATATAATATATTAAATAAACGTAATATAAAACCTTGTGCAAAATAACAAATAGGTAAAGTGTAGTAAACATCGTCATTCTTCAGTAGAGCTAAGTGGTGATGCAGGAGTGCAATGAAAGTCGCGATCTCTTTGTGTCAGCGCAACTATAGCGAAGAGGCCACTCTAGCTGACTGATGACCCCACGCTCCATGCTCTACGAGAGGAATTCCGTTTGTTTCCGAGACACTTAAATGAGATTTTAGCTTTTATAGTGTTGACGATTTACGAATTTGTCTACAGGCTATATATGTGAATCTTGTATTAAAAAGTATTTGCTTTCTATCAATTCTATTGGTATGTTAAGTACTGATATTTCAAAAAAACGTATATTTCAGCGCTTCTCTTCCTGTAGAGATAGACAGAAACAACAGAGCGCCATTTTCCTCGATGCTAACATAATTATTCCGCACCCTTTATCTACGATTCTCTTCACACAAGCCATATTATGAATTAAAATATTAAATACTTATAAATTGAATCCCAGAACGTCAAACTTACTAGAACCACACATATAATAATAAAAACCTTTAAAAACGCATTAAAATTTGACTAACCATTATCAAATTAATTTGTTATACCCACTAGTATCTATCCAATAATACTAAGTAAACGCGACATAATTCGGTCATTGGCTTAATACCGGGGTTTAGCCCTGAAACTTGCATGCAAACAAAATTAGTCAACTTTCCCGTGAACCGGAAGCCTGTACCTCTGAGTTTAACAAATATCCCCATAGATTTTGTAACGCCATCGTTCGAAATTTGATATTAGGTAGGTAGTTAATATTACCTAATATCATTATCTATCCGTTAATAATAATTATTCATGATCATTATGGGTATTAATAATTCCTAGGTGTTATACATAAATATTAGTTTTGGTATTATTTTAAAATATTACATACTTTTACGATTAGATTAACCTTCATAATCCTTAGCATTTTCTTATAAGGAATTTATATAAAATGAATATTTATAAATTGGAAATATTTATGACAAGAACTCAAAAAAAAAGGTCATTGCGGTTAATGAATAGAGGGCGATTGCAACCAAATAACTGCATGTATCACACGCACCCACTTGCTGGCCTAGTTAGAACCGGTAACTTTCAAACTGATCCTGAAACGTGACTTAGCTACTTTACGATCTATTTAAAAAGTGATGGTACTACCTCAGTTAGGCAGACTGGACAAATATCTAAAATCAAAACCAAAATAAACGCGATAGTAAGCCAAAAAAAAATTGTTTAATTCGTTATTCAATGTCCGCGCAAAATCTAAAAATTTACAATTGGTAAATCATATGCAGCCTAAATAGCCTTGTCAAATTTATATAATACAACTTATAATAGATAAAGTAAATAAAACATTAAATATTTTATGCTTAAAGTAAATTTTTAAACATGCTATCAACAAACACAATTATCACTATCCTGACACAACTCCCTCGCTTCCCTCACATCCACAACTTTTTTCATACAAGCTCTACGGTTATCGGCACGAGGCATCACAGGTTTCTTGAGGAGGTCTCAAATTTAGTCAGGGAATAAATTTCTTTCGTCAATCTACTTTTACTCATCCTTTCCATGTGCCCAAACCATTAAAGCATTTCTTTGTCAATCCTTGTCACTACATAATATACATAATAATATATAATAATAAATAATATACTTTCTTGATTATCAAAATAATTAGAATATTAATGAAAGACCATGATTCGTATTACGTTTAATATTTAAAACTATTAACCTACGATACTTATAGTTTATTAACTCAATAAAAAACTACTGCAATAAAGTTTGTTTTTGAATTCGCGCTTTACAAAAGTATTTCTAAGTTTATTACCAACTTTAATATGGTCGTATTTTTTCTTTTATTTTTAGTCTAGTAACTTTGTGAATTTAATTTGTTAGATACTCGCTACAACAAACAAATTGATAAAAAAAAGTTATGAAGAGTAAAGTTATATTATTTCCGCTTAGATATCTCTCTTTTTGTAAAGGACAAATAAATAATTTAGTTTTCAGTAAAAATAAATTTAATAACAATACTTATATTTTTTGCACTTTACAATAAATTTCAAAAACTAGGTAGGTAATGAAGTAAGATGGGATTTGGAACACTTTAACAAAAAAAATCATTCAATTAAATTGTCACAACTTATTCCTACAGGGATAGGAAGAGACAATAGAGCGCCACTTGCCACGATTCTAAACCACCTCCATCGCTTCCCTTACATCCACAATTCTCTTGACACAAGCTCTACGAATATGGGCACTAGGCAACCAAGCTTTCTTAAGGATAACCTTTATGTTAATTTACTTAAATATAATATGTAATAAATATCCATTTACAAATGTGAATGGATACCTTAAACAAGGCAGGCCCAGGAGGGTGTTTGCCGACCAAATCGGGGACATCCTCAAGAAAGCTAGGTTGCCTAGTGCCCATAACCATAGAGCTTGTATGAAGGGAATTGTGAATGTAAAGGAAGCGAGGGAGCTGTGTCAGGATCGTGGCAAGGCGCGCTCCATTGTCTCTGCGTATCCCTGTGGATAAAAGGCGTGACAATTTGATTGATTGATTGTAATAAATATATAATACAAACAAATACTAAAGCGCTATTTATATAAGCTAGTAATGTAAATCTTCACACAACAATCTATTGAGTTCGGGAATTCTAACACTGCAAAATCTAAAGGTAAATAAACATAATCATGAAAGTTCAGAGTTGGGAGCATATTGGACTAACTCTGTAGAACGGAAGCTCTTTGCATCTCAGGTTGTTACAAGATTAGTTTAGAATTTGCTCTTGTGTTCGTGTGGTCTTGAAATTGTTTCTTATAATCCAACGCAATCCGATTATTTTGGCTTAGATTTGGCTGAATATTACTGTATCTTTGACCCAAAACCTATTTTATTGCTTTTAGCTTTAGTGTTACTTAATATTTAGTTCAAGACGAAGCTTGGATACTGAGTCTGTACTAAATTTAATCAAAAACTTGTTAACAAATAAGTTTACAAACTTTCTCAAAATATTATTTCATATATGCTTATACATTCGCGGTAACTAACAATGCCTATAAATCATGCTATTCAACCCATTATAGTTATAACTCCAAAGTTGAGCAACTGTTTAACATAATTCTTGTTAGGGAAGCTCAAAACATTCCTTCTAGAGCATTGTTTCATGAGCAAGTACCTGTATCACGCTCACTAATGATCAAAATTCTGATAGAGTAAGGGCACAGCAACACAGTATTAATTTGATCACGGAGACGCCATCAAAGTTTGCCTCGAGTGAAAACTTATGCGGCAAGGAGACGAAGTCGGGCAAACTGTTGACTTACCTCAGTGGCAAGGAAACTTACTCAACGTTAACAAGCTGCTTTAATTTTAACTACTCATTCATTACGTAAACTGAGAAAGCTTTCTTTGTGGTTACACAATCTAAATTTATATTTGACTAATTACGGTTACCTTTCACACATAACACCCCACAAACAATAAGGCGACTTAAACTTTATTATCTAAATTATAATATTAATTAGGCAGTAAAAAAGGGTTTTAGCTGTACCCCTTTATAATAAAAGTAATAAGTATTAACGGCGCGTATCCTAGACAAACAGACCTAAGTAAATTTCATACTATTCTATATTTTGTTGTTTCAGGCTCTAACGGGTGACACAATTTATTAACGGATTTGACCATCCCCATGGGCATGATTGCAGCGTTGTACAAAAATAAAACTAACAATTGTGGCTGGATTTTAATATAAAACTGCTATAACAATTTACCTGGGTGTATGAATATGTATGTATATGTATGTAATAAAAGTGTATGAAAAATACGATCAACATAATTTTATTTATGTAATAGCAAAATCCAATTGGTACCAGATAGAATTTAGATAGGCATCATAAACACATCACATATTCAAACAACTCCTGCTGACAGACATACAATTTTCATATGGAATTCACGCGCAATTCGGTGACCAGATTAGTAATGCTCTATAGGGCTACATGCACACAGCAAACGTCATCGACACTTACACATCAAGCACGCTTCAACAATTTCGCTGCGCAAATTCCAGGACCACGAAGTGAGCAAAATGAGGTACGGGTTTGCTGTGTCGAATTTACCAATCGAGTGATTGCATCTGATGTGGGATAACACTGTAGAATTTGCTCTTTTATTTATTATCATATAAAATACGACAGTATTATTTTGAAAAACGTTTACAATTATTAATTTCGTCGTTCATAGCCGGTAATCAAACAGATAACTCTGTTAATTCTCTAAGCAGTCAGTCCGGTAACTGCTACTGGTCGCTCCCTAGCTATCCATTAGTGGCCGTCTATTAAAGCGAGTAAGGAAATTGCTTGGACCCCACAAAATATCAGATTTCGTGTTCATGTGCCTACATTAATCAATACAGACGGGAGACAATTGAATTTGTGTCGTCTGGTTTCAATGCAATTTTTGTCATATTTCTATGTCGATTCCTAATAAATGGTATTAGGGTTATAATTGCCAGATGTAGCGTACCAGATCATAAATAAAATTTTATTTTCTAACATTGCTTACATGTGTTTTATCTATATGAGAATTAGGCATTAACATCTTTAGCTTGGTAGACCCGCTTTTTTGCTGCAAATATTTTTATTTTATTTAGGAATTAAACAGCGATATACTAGGTGCTTACTTTAAGAGTTGGTCAATAACCGTCTAATAGGTTTTATCTTCATGTTTACTGTTATTAATAATAAAAAGAACACTAAAAGGTAACAAAAAATATAACAAATTTGAAACGAGTTAATGAAATTTCATATATTGAACAGAAGTTGTCAAAGGTAGGTAATAAATAACGGCATCAATAGTCGCTTAGCATTTACGAGATGTTCATTGTCGCAAATCTGTAAAACAATGTTCATTTTATGAACAAAAATAAAAGACAGTTTCAAAAGTCAAATAAGAATTGAGTTTAGTAAGCACATCAATCACCACCCACAAAGGAAAAGCGAAAACTTTAATTTAAAATATCTACCAACCGAATGGAAGAAAAACTCAACTTTTACAATTTAAATACGTATCACAATCTCATTCATCACCGCGCATCGCTGTTGTTTCTTCTACGTTGAATATTAACACGCGAATAACACCGCCTTCGCTTCGCAATACTACTAAGAAGATAAATTTATCCGCGTGTCGGGAAATGGACCATTTTTCACAGCACCTAACGCTAGGTGTCACATGCGCCGAGCGAAGACGCCGTTACTTACGAGTTACGTGAGTGGAATATACACGTATGCGTCCTTGGAATTAGCTTCTGTTTGTTTCTTTACTTGTGCTTTATTGCGGGTGGTATTTAATTTTTCTTGCTTAATAATATTCTCCCTGCACTCGGACAATTCGAGCAAACAAGGTTTTTTATTGAATTTACTCATACACTGCATTGTATTAACTCGTTCTTATTTCATTACTTATATTTATTAAACTAAATATATATTTATGAATGGAGTTCGATCCTTGAATGGAGACGACTACTACCTGTCGGTCTAGTTGAAATCGGCTACATACAAACTGGTTCCGAAATGCGACTAAGTCACTTTGCGGTCTTTAAGTGGTGGTACTACCTCAGGCTGCCTATTACTCTACACAATATCACACTGCACTACACATCATATAGCCTATGTGCATAAATGTTGACATTACTTTCTGGAACATAATTTTTTATTCATTTATTTACATTTCTATACTAAGCTACTAAAGTGCTTGTATCATAGAAATAGGACAACCAAAGTACATATATCAAAAATACATTGGTACTGGTTGGTGGTTTCAAACCCGTGCTCTCGGTTTGTGTAGCCATTGCACTGCCACTACTCCACGGTCGCCTAAATTGATGGATTGTTTAGTACTTACGCTATTCAAATTCACAATAAGAATATATTAAAATAGCCCTTAAGGGGTTGAAGTAAATAAAATATGCTTAATAACGCGTTAGACCCAATTTAATCAATTCTAATTAGGACCATAGTGGTCAATTCAGATGTTTACATACACAGTGGGTAAACAAAACGTCCAACTTAAAGACTTATACAAATACAAGTTAATCAATTAGATGCAAAAAATTTAATGAGACTAATATATTTATTTAGATTTAATGGCCGAAATTAACTAAATCTAAGAGTTTTCATAACTTAATCTAAGTGCATTCATATATTAATGTTTCTATAAGTCAAAAGTTATCCAGGTTAAATTGGTTAAGCTCGTTAAATCATAGTGACTGTAACAACTAACCAAAAGTGATAATTTAACTTAATATTCAAATGAACTCTCGCATATTGTAGTTTAACGTGAAAATGCATTTTTACGGATAAATTCCTAATTGCAAATTAATATATATATTATTTCAGCGTGAAACTGAAACAACCGTATTAACAGATATGTGTGGAGATCTCATGTGCCCTGTTTCCATTTACGCCACCCCTAAGGCCTGCAATAACAAAGTGACAAAAGCTTGCCTATAACGAAACGCTTTTGTGTTCTCAAAATATGCTGTTTGTTTTTTCTGCATCTACCAGTCTATTATAAATGTAGCTATATTAGTAAAAGCTGTTTCGTGCTTCCGAAGCCGCAGGATTTTGGTAAAAACTTCTCCACGAATATCGTGCGAATTAAGGTCTCGCGAAGGGTCAAGGGCGAATAAGGTTAACGTTCATATGAAGCACGTTCTATATTTTGTTCTGAGCATCGACCGTTTTTATATAACCTTAATCACTACCCAGTAGACAGGTCCGCTAGCTTTAATTGAAATGAATGCATAACCTCCAAAATACCTTCATATAACCTGGAGTAATAATAACTTTCAAATACTCGTGTTTCGCGCCAAAGTCATAATTTTAATTACAAAGTGAACATTTATCACTGTAACTTAATTCTAAAGAGTTGTTATGAAATTTTCGAGAATGAGTGGCGTCTGTCCTTCATTTAGCCTCTGGTACCGATAAGGTTGAAGTTGTGATTCTTCGAGACAAGTTGGCAGCGCCTCTAAACCCGCATGTCATTTGTCACAGAGTTCGGGAACTAACCCCCGGGCGTTTGTGGCAAAACTACACTTATCTGTGTATGAAAATTTACATCACTTTGCTTTTAGGAGACCTCGCGGGAATGTTTTAATAATAGATTAAAATTATTCTACTGATATTGTTGAAGAAATATATAAATTTGGTGAATTCTTAATTAAAGAAAAACGAATTAGATTAGTAATAAAACTGTTTCCTGACCAAAGAAAAACTAGTTTGCTGTAATCTGGGACAGTTTTAGTTTTTGGGACAGGTTCTAATAAGGATTTCGAACTATTTACTAGATACTTCAAAACTTTACATTATGGCTTTTTAAATGTATCGTATTTTATACAATACATATAAAATATTAAAAAGTATTTTCTTAGATTTTTCGTAAACAATAATTAATGAATTAAAGAAATTTTATGTGGCTTACTATCGCGTTTATTTTGGTTTTGATTTTACATGTTTTTATTATACCGACGGTTCGAGAGTTTTGCAGCCATCGTGGTCACGGAAATGTTTTCTTTTAGCCAGCACTGTGGCGCTCACTGAGACAACCCTAGACTAAATTTCTTTTATTTCAGTCATTGGTGCTCTTGGAATTCCCCTTGCTTATCATCAGGCTAGTTGAGTTTAGATGTCGAGTCCCAATAAAAAAGAATCCTAAAATTATGTAGTACTACAATACAATAAAATATCTTCAATATTTCTATATGTTTATTACGATAAATAAAAGATAAAAAAATCTAAGTAAATAACTATGGACAAATATAAATCGTAGTAGACTATTCGATCTTAAAACTGTCTTCAGTTCAGTGTGAAAACACAATCAGTCACCGTGTTCACCGCTTCGCTAGCTGTGCGCCACTGATAACCACCCGCGTGACACCTGCACGTCATTTGTCAAGTAGCTTTGTTGTTCTTTCAGCGACGTGCTATTGAACTTGTTTGGTCTTGTACATTGTTATAGGCAATCTTTCAACCCCTTCTAGATGTTGTGGCAAATTGCTTCGCTGTGCGCTTTTAGGGGGAAGAATTTTCCAGAGCTTTAAATTGCACATAGAGACAATAGTAAGTCGATTTATTTGTAGTTTTACGTCTATTTAGATTTTAGATAGAATAATTCGTTTAAAAATAAATAATCTTTTTAATACAGGTCTCGCATTTTACTTATAAAACCATCTAATAAATAGATAACAAAGAAGTAAATCACCTTAGGCCGGCATAGTTACGGTAACTTAGGCAACTAAACTGTAAGACTGAAGGTTTTTGAAAGTTGAGCACAATAAGTCTAGTCGAAATAAAATAAAAACAAAGAATAATTTACTTATATTTTGTATAATAGTGACAAGCAATAAGTACGGTTATTGTTATTCCATAGAAATTTCCTCAAGATGTTTCCAACATCGTAATATAATAAATGTAAATGTATTTCATTTGGGAATAAAATAATAAAAGATTCAAAATATATTGCACTTTTAATTCAATTTTAAGCTTTTCTTGGTGTAAATAGGTAATGATGGTCGTATTTTTTACAGTATTACAGTAAAGTATTATAATAAATAAAAATTACACTCGTATTATAATACAGTAAATTATTTAATAGAAAGAAAAAGGTTTAACACCCCTTCGTAGCTAATTTCGTATATAATTTAATAATCCATTTAATCTTTGTCTTATCATAGAAAGATGCGTGCTCGATATTTTCGATAGCCATCTACTAATCTCATAAGGAAATATTGACGTATAGAAAACTGCCCCATTCCACTAAGTCGCGTAAGTGCGGGTTGTAAATGTCGAATATTTTAGTTAGGTACTACCAAGTTTGTAATCCTTAAGTATTTTATTAAGACGCGGCATATGACTTTAACTTGCCGATTTGTAAGCAAGAATAAGTCTAATAACGCTGACTATTGAAAAAAAAAACGATTTAGTTTACGATTATCTCAGTCGCCGTTACAATGCCATCGTGTTTTTTTATATTGAGACGCGACATCAAGGGGAGTTGTTAGCAAGGGGAGTTCCAAGAGCGCAGACGACTGAAAATCCGTTTCATTATACTTATATTTAAAAAATCATTAGTATAGTGGTTTTACTTTCAATCTCAGCTGGGCGCAATTATGATACCACACAAAAAAAAAAGTTAAATTTAATTGATTTTTTTGATAATAACTAGATAAACAATCGTGGCTTTTAAGAATTAAACAATTCTATATAATTTATTTAACAATAAAGATTTATTTTTGCAACTTTTATTTTATCAAAAATAATATTTGCCAGATTGAAACAAAACACTATTAGTTAAATAGAAATTATTAATTACGCAATTAGGCTCCAAAATAACATTACGAAATGAAAAGTTTAATTAATGGACATACAGAATAATTGCAAAAATGATTATTAAATATAATTTTATTAATATCTACTCTGCAAAACCACAAAATAATTAGGTAAATACATCGTCACATATAGACCGCAACCCTCAGTATTGCCGTTGACAAGCTATCCCTTCATCAGTTTTGTCGTGATATTGTCCGACAGGCCACTTCGACGATACGACTGCCACTGACATTTGCCGATGCGTTGTACATACAGAGTACACATAAATAGACACCACATCATAAATCATTTATAAGAAAAATAAATCACATGTATTTAAGTGGTAACCCAGCAAAAAACTGATGCGATTGTTTAATTGACTGGAACTGCTTTTCTATGCAATATCTATTAGGAATGTTGTCTGTGGTTGTACTCGATGATTTCCTATCTAATCCCAAGCTTCTGAATAAAGTATGCTATATATGTCTACTATGGATTTACTCTAGTTATGTATTGGTATAAAGCCTATAATCCTAACAGCCAGGCATACATTTGGTGTTTGTAAATTATTTATGCAAGCACAGTATACTATTTTTCTTTTGTGCACTTTTAAAAGGTTTTGGAAAGGCATTAGTGTACATTAGAGGTGCAACTTTAAATTTTAATTAAAGATTAAGATAAAATATAATATCGTAATAAAATAAAGTTTCCTACTCAAAAGCTTATTTATCGTATATATCGTTATTTACTTCGTACCAAAACTTTATTTACTAGTTATTTGTGTATTTTATTTACGTCTCTATAATAAGTTTCTCAACGTGCTTGTATCTTAAAAAAATCCGATTAAGATAAAATAATAAAATAATGTAAGTACTCAAATTACGAGTATAAACAAGAGTTATGTCAGGATTGTGGAAAATGGCGCTCTATTGTCTCTGCCTATCTATCAACGCAAACATGTTGAATATAAAAAAAAATGAATTGATAGACTTGGATTTAATTTGCCGCATTCATATGATCAATCAATTTACGCGGTAGAAAGTGTGAAATTAATTAACTATACGAAAATAAATATAGTTCACCTAATAGCATTAACACCTATGAAGAGGTGAATAAAAACTTTCAAATAATACGTATTGCTTATTTTGTCAATTTATCTGTGACACACGTGTTCAAAGTTTGTCATTTCAAGTAGGTCATACATGCAGTCAGTCGCTTCCAACTTAGACCGCCTCTACAAAGGCAGCCTACAAAACTTCTGTAATGAAGTGAATAATTAAATAGACCTAGCTAGAGGGAGGGTGTAATGCAATTTATTTTCACAATATCTTATTAAAGGTCGGTTTATGATATGTACTGTAGTTATCCCAAAAATTCAAAAGTATCACTAATGATATTGAATATGTTATTTATATATATATTAGCTAACCGGCAGACGTTTTCGCTATTTTAATTTTAACATTTAATATGATATTTTAAATTTACCTTTTTTTTTAAATCTTGCAATTCCATAATTATTTTTAAATCTACAGTTGAGTCAGCATTTTTAGATAGGTATCTTACTGTTACTGTGGTGTCTATGTCTAATAAGCATTTTTTTATTTATTTTTAATTTCTAGCTAGGAAATTATAAAATATATTTTACAAATAAATGCTATGTACGAATCTTCCGGCAATCGAACCTGGGACTATCGTAGTGGACTAATTTGTTACAAAATGCGCCCCGCGTACACGTGTTTTTATTATTTTTTATGTAGAATTGAAGGTCACAAAGAAACTATTATATTTTATTAAGAGCAAGTAATTTTATTATTGGATGTAAAGTTAGCAACAGAGTTGAGACGGGATCATAATAAATATCGTTCTGTTGTTTCTGCCCATTACTGTGAAAACGGAGCAGTGACGTGACATTTATATTTTTAATAATAGTAAATAGTAAACAGACAATGATGAAGATAAAAAACTGTGTGTCCATATAAAAATTTGCCTTCAATAAATTTTATCGAGGCATATAAATAATACGCGTGCGACCCTCATATTTTGTGTTCGGTCGCTCGTAAAGAAAGTCATATTTGTATAAATTACTTCCATATTATAAAAAAGTATATTTATTCGGAAAAAACATTGTTTAAACTCGTTATAGCATAAACTGATACTGATATAATGCCATCATCCGGGTTTAAATGGACTCTTTTTTGCTTACATTTTTGATATTTTTAAACCTTTTTTATCTAGTATGGTACCCATTGTTTTGTAAAAATACAACCATATAAGTAAGTATAGGTATAAGTTTAATAATTTCTACTTATTAGTAACAGTACTCGTATTATGCTTAATAATAATATAAATAATAGGAATAATATTATTCTTAAAACTATAAATTCTTTGGCAACACAGAACTGTTTTTTTTTCGTTGGTACTCCTCGTCTTCCCCTTGTTTACCATCAGGCAAGTCGAGGTGAAATGCTGAATTACTATAGAATAACAAAGACCGATGTATAAACCGGTTTCAGATAGATCGCGCAAACAGAGAGTCCCTGGTTCAAAACCACATTATTTTATTTATTCTGACACGACATTTGACCTCGATCCGCCTGATGATAAGCAAGAGGAGGTCCAAGAGTGACGACGACTGAAAAAAACGAATTAGTTCCCGGCTACCTCAGTCGCTGTCATTACGCAGGCCTAAGGTGCTTCTTCACGCATCGCTTGAATGATCCAACTTGCTGGTACCAACATACAGTCATACAGTTTCTATCATAATCATTTTAACATATTCTTACATTACAAAATAACAATAGACCCACCTCAGACAACATAGTATATACAACGGCAATAGGTAGATATCTTAACGTTCACGTCCCTGCAGACCTCGGGGGAAGACCTCGATCTGTTGACGGCGACGGTAACCAAGTGACGGTTATAAATTAAGTTACCTTTCTCCGTCGAATTAAAACAAAAAACGTCTCTATTCGAACTAACCAGACTAAACAAAGTAGCATAATGCAAATAAATATAGTAGTGCACAAACAAATTCGCTCTGCATTCAAGATCAAATACCATAATCTAATTACGGTCAATACGAATCAGAAGCACTTCTTTTCCCAAGAATAACATCTTGTAACTTTATCAGACGTCGTCACAGATTACATATTTTTAGACTCTATTTGTTTTGTGTTAATATTAGTATTTCTTTTTAAATATTTTAAGCATATTATCTAATCGTATTCATGACCACGATGGCTGCAAACTCTATACGAAACGTCGGAATAAAAAAATTGTAAATCATTAACCAAAAATAAACGCGATAGTAAGCCGCATAAAATTTGTTTATTTCAATAATCATATAGTTTTATTTTATTTTATTGTGACTCGACCTGCCTGATAGTAAGCATGATGAAGGTCCAAGAGTGCTGATGACTGAAAAAAATTGAGTGAGTTCACGGCTGCCTCAGTCGCCATCACTATGCCGGCTAAAACAACTACTTCAAACTGCTAAATCGACGTCGTATATTTGGAGCACTCAGTGTGTTTCTTTTTTTAATTTCTACACCTAACTACTAATTGTGCACAATCAAGTAGCTTAGAAACAGGACGACCGAAGTTACATTAAACACTATATCAAAGATACATTGGTACCGGCAAGTGGTTTTGAATGGGGAGCTCTTGTTTGTAACACCATTTATCTACCACTAGACCACGGTCGCCTTACAAGGTTATTACCGGCCTTAGCGTATGAATGCACCATGCAATACAGTATTAGTTTTTAGTTTCATTGTTTACCACGCGCCGTTTTAGTTAGAACCCTCAACTTTCACGCTTATCTCGGAACACGATTTAATTGATTTAATTCTTAATTCCATTTGTTAATAGCTTTCACAGTGGGTCAAGCGACACTTACGGCTCTATCTATCGGTTCTGTCTGTCTATGCGATATCTAGTGACATGTAATCTGCTGATGTCCTCAGGAGCATATTCTCACCACTCTACTGTAAGTACGTCGTTCAAATATTCATGAGTAGTGCAAGTTGAAGGGCGGTGGAATTTCTATCATATAAATATGTTGGGGTGGCGAGTGTTGGTTTCCTAATGCATTGCCTTTTTTATTTTTTTGGGCGCAAAGTTCAAAGAACTTTTTAGCCTCTGGGAAGGACAGGGTTCAAGCCAATTGATTTCCAGTGAAGTTAGAGTTCGATTTTTATAGTTATATTCTGTTTATTACATTTATTTTAAGGATAAAAAATATAAAGAAGGCTCTTTCTGCCAGACAACTTTTGGGTTGTTTTGCAGAGAGCAAAAGTAGGTAGATGGAGCAAAGTACATAGTATAAAAATATGTTTCCTGAGGAGATTTTATAGGGATCTAAGTGTTGAAGCATTTTGTATTACGATGGGTAGTTTATTCCCGAGTCTAGATGCTTGCACTATATGGGACTCACTGAAGGTAGAGCAGAATCGTCTATACCACGGAGAATGTATCGTAGAGCACTTTAACCTTCTTCTACCTCGTTTTTTCACACCCGTGATATCCGCCCTTCATAGGTCGGGGAAAGGATCGGCATCGTTTATTTGTAGAACAATCGACCAGTGGAATGCTTTACCAGATTATGTGTTCTCATAATCCCATAATCTTAGGCCGACATAGAAACGGCGACTGAGGCAACCGTGTAAAACGTATTTTTTTCGGTTCTTGGACCTCCCATTGGTTACTATCAAGAAAGCCTAGTAAATGCTAATTACATACAAATTGTCACGTCAAGAATATAATATAATAATTTATTAAAAAAATATATTTTTGGCATGAAATAGGTAAATTGAATGCTAATGTAATTTGTTTTCACCAAAAACTTTTAAACAATTTTCGAGTAAAATAACAACAACGCCGTATCAAATTCAGAACATTCGCTAAAACCGCAATTGCACGTTTCTGAAGCGCGGACAAAAAACGTAACAGAATGGTGGGTTTATCCCGTTCTTTACACTACTCTATAACTGTAAATATACTATTTTATGTTAGAAAATATTATGTTGACATTATATAATATTTTATTCAGATACTTTATTCATTTAATATCATTTTCAAAGGTTGGTATGCAGTGGTACCCAGTCTGCCGATCCGGGGTATACAGACCGTAGTGACTTAAACGCGTCTATAAGATGTCGATTACAACTAGGCAAAATGAATGAGACTGCTACTTACAGCTATCAAACGCTAGTAGCAGTTACCTACATTCTTATAACGCACTCCAACTTACCATCAGGCAGGGTGTTGTCATATATCAAGTCACAATAATAATAAAAGTGTTATAGTTATATAAGAGCGCAAAATTAAATGAAACACGATTAATATGTATGCACAATACGCTAACATCGGTACTGGTTACGAATTTGCGCCGTTTAGGGTCCTTTGGCTGGGGACCTTCAGCCAAGCACCTGGCCAAGGAGTTGCCCAGGCGGCTTACTGAGAAGTCTGGAGACAAAAAGGCTGGCAATTATTTCTGCCTGATATTCAAAGGGGAAATGTTGCCAGTCTCCTTGGGACTATCTCTGATGCGACATCATTAGATGATATAGATTAATTATAGTTATTATACTTTTAATTATATCTTTAATTATATTAATATAATATAATTAAATAAATATACGTTTTTATTAAATTATTTGATAAAAATATAATTGTACAAATGAAACAGTAATTATTAAATTCGCCCAAATATTATCTAAATATATATTTAATCTACAATTATTAGAAATGTGACTTATAAAGTTTTCAAACTGTTTGGATTTAAAGTCTTCAAACAAGTCAAATAAATAAGTTGCTCGATGTATGTAATATAAAACTTTTGCATAAAGTATCATTAATTAAAAACTGTATGAATATTAAAACAGAGAAAAGTATTTTCAAACCTGTTTCGTGTTCATTCGTTCTGCCAATGTGTTCCGATTTTTATTTGAATATTTCATAAATGTTTGCAATTGCTGCAATGTGACTATCCGATTTTAACTTGTACCTTTATTACATTTACATATTTAAACACGAAAACAATTTACATACCTAATTTTAATACAAATTCATTATGTATTTTATCTTTTTTTTGCGAATTTGGTAGTATAAAGAATTCAAAAGGGATTTATTTATTTATTTATTTATTTATTTATTTAATAGATTAACAGTAATATACATAATTATAACAGCCTAAAATCTTGTGTGGATGGATTCGTTAAACAAGGCAGGCACAGGAGGGTGTTTTGCGACCAAACCGGAGACATCCTCAAGAAAGCTAGGTTGCCTAGTGCCCATAACCTTGTATGAGCTTGTATGAGAAGAATTGTGGACGTGAAGAAGGCGGGGGAGATGTGTCAGGACCGTGGCAAGTGGCGTTCTATTGTCTCTGTCTATCCCTGTGGGAAAAAGGCGTGACAATATGATTGATTATTTTTTTATTGAAGACTTAAAACACCTCTAACAATGTAAGTGGATTTTAGTTAGGATGTATTTTGACTCTTTTACGCATTTATTTATTTTTGTTGATAGTCAAGAGACAAAACACATTTTAACTAAAATTATAGATAGATACGTTAAAGTTTTTTGAATAAGACCCTTAGATTTAATTTCTTAACACATTAAATCTACCTACGAAGTAGTTTTAATAAATTATTCATTTGCTAGATGAATTACAGTGAAATTAATTACATAATTAATATTGTGTATATTTAAGAAAAACTATTAGATAAGTTCACCTATGGTATATTTTTTTTTTTTATTAAAGAACTTTATTGCACTTATAAAAGTTGAACTTAATGCAGTTAGGTCAGTTGACCTTAGGGTAAGACAGAAAGGGTGTAAATAAAAGCGAAAACAAATGACTATAAATAAACACAAAATAGATTCATTAATATAACAGACTCGCCAAAGATGCACCATATACTAGGTAATAACGCACAGGAGAAAATCGTAAGATACAATAATATTATAATAAAATATTATTGTAGAATGATATAATATCAAAAATAAATCAAACTAAATATAAAAGACCAGAAAATTACAAATTCTACCTCAATTCTAATTATAGTAGAAATTTATATATGTTTTTTTATCCCTATCTGACGTCGACTTTCCTGATGGTAAGCAAGCAGAAGTCTAAGAGCGTTGACGATTGAAAAACTGATACAGTCGCCGCAACAATCTAATTCCTATATTTAGTATGCTAACCAATTTGGATATATCTACCACAAGCATGCTATAAATGCATATCTATTTTATTTAATGAAACATCGAATGTAATTCATTGCAACGAGAACGGTTATTGTACAATTTAAAATGTATCATTGCATTTTGTTAGTGTAACAATAGTGTGTATTGCACCAAACTGATAGTAAATTCGGGTTAACCGCAGATTTAGCAATGACATCTGCCGGCCTCCAACAGGAACGTTGCGGCTGAAACATATAAACGTTCCAAACATTATCAAAATCCCACATCGGTCAAACGCGACACGTATCAATTTTTGTTTACGATTTATTGTGGTAATATTGAAATTTATTATTTTATTACAATATCTACAAATTATCTATATAAAACCACATTCATACTAAACAAAATATAATTAAATAATGGGTGTATCCTAAAGATTAACAAAGGAATGCTTCGATGGTTTGGGCACATGGAAAGGATGAGTGAAAGTAGATTGACGAAAGGAATTTATGAATCTGATGTGAATGAATACATTAATGGTGTTATCCTACCAAATCGGAGACATCCTTAAAAAAGCTGGGATGCTGCCCATTAGTGCCCATAGCTTATATGAAGAGAATTGTGGATGTGAGGGAAGCGAGGGAGTTGTATCAGGATCGTGGCAAGTGGCGTTCTATTGCCTCTGCCTATCCCTATGGGAAAAAGGCGTGACAGTTTGATTAATTTATCCCTTGTATTATCGTAAGAATTTTCTTGTTAAAAAAAATATTTTGGTGTTTGACTTCCTTATGTTATTTTTATGTAAACATCCACTCTTCCAGACTTGACTGCTGGAGTATCTGCATTTCATAATGGACAGCAATCCAGCTTACCTACTATTTGCGTAGACTAGATTTACGAAAATAATAACCAACCAAAATTATCAAACACGTATTGATAAAATAGATTAGGTATAATTATTTTCTTGTGACTCGTTTATGCCCTTTTTACCCGCCTGATGTTAGGGAAGAGGAATCCCAATAACGCTGACGATTACTGTAAAAACCGACTCAGTTTACGGCTGTCGCAGTCGCTGTCACTACGGCGCCCGGCTAGAGGTGCTTCTTCACACTTTCCTTGAAGGATATATTGTTTTACGATAGGATAGACGCACACCAAGATTTACAAAATAAACTTTTACTAAATTAACTCATAATAATCAGGACCACATGACGATGAAAGTATGCAGTGGAGACAGTGAGACAACGTTAAGTCATTAATGTCAACTATTTTAATCTTATAGCTGTGTTAGATCGGGCGTGGAAATGTATGAAATACGATACCACTCACTTTAATGATTAATGTATGTATTTAGATATACGGAAGTTGAAAAATTTTAGTGTTCATTTTGTTTATTTGTCATTTATTTAGCATACAAATATTTTATATTTTCGCTTCTCTATAAGAATTTGCTTTGTATAATGTAATTGTAAATGTATATATATTTAAGTTTTTTTAAATTGTATCTCGAGTGCGGTCCATGAATGTATGTGGTCTTCATTTGTGAACTTATTCCTTGCCTATTGTTCTTCTGCTTGCTTATCCACTGGGCTAGGTCCAGAAGAGGTCCAAGAGCGCTGACCACTGCAAAAACCGTTTCATTTTACAGTTGCCTCAGACGCCTATACTATTTTGGGGTCATTTAGTTTTTCTATAAATCATCTCGTTTCTGATTCGATTACTTACACATCTGACTATATCAGCTTGGTACTTGCGAAGTAGTGATAAAACAAAAAAATAAAAAAATAAAATAATTAAACATGGTTATATTCCCGCTAACAGATTTTAAGACGTCATCTGGCGCCTTTTTCTACATTAATGCAAAAAGTGAACAAGCTCCAACACTGACAAAGAATAAAGTTGGACAGAACTTTGCTTTTTCCCTGTATCGCGTTTCAGCTTAATATCAAGCATAATAAAAACGTATAAAACTTGTATAAACACACTTTTTGGTGAAATTTATATGATTATATTATAATACACAATTGTACCAGTCTGTTACGCGTAAAGTCCCGAGTTCGATTTCCAGTCAAAGATGTGTTTCATAGCTTTTATTTGTAATATTACATAATTAAATTAAAGTAAATATTTTTTTTTATTGTGACACGACATCTGACTTCGTCCCGCCTGATGATAAGCAAGAGGAGGTCCAAGAGTGACGACGACTGAGAAAACCGGGTTTGTTCACGGCTGCCCCAGTCGCCGTCACTATGCCGGCTAAATTGAATGTTAAGACGACCATGGTGTAGTGGTAGTGGAATGGTTACGCAAACCGAGGGCACGGGTTCAAAACCACTTGCCAGTACCAATATATCTTTAATATATGTATTGGTTGACCTGTTTCTATGATACAATTACTTTAGTAGCTTAGTATAGAAATGTAAAAAAATGTTAATAAAAAAGAGGCGGATATTTGCCTGGTCTGGTCTGGTTGTATAGTATTTATTTTTATACCCGTTTCTGTGTTTCATAATATTTAATGCATTCCTTTTAATCTCTTGTTAGCATGCATCCCAGCAGCTATAAGTATCTTAGCTTGACTCAAGCCATTCCAGCTAACAGCTTTTAACGGGCACATTTTTAAAGAGTCTGTTGAAATGGAGCGAATGGCTGTAGTCTTCAACTAAAGTAGGGTAACACGCCTTTTCAGTCTTTAGAATTCTAGTAACAATAAGGTTGCATAGCCATTCGCAGTTCAATCTTTTTGTTACCACTTTGGCACACAGTACCTTCATATCATTGGATACTTTAATTAGACGTTTAAAGTAAATTATTAAAGTTTTGTTTACTGTTCTTTTAAGGAAAGGATATATATTAAGGTGGAATTTCAGATGCTACTATTGAGATCATAACAAAAATAAAATTGTATTAGTTTCAGTTTAATATGTACCTATATGTGATTTAATCAATCAATTAATCAAATTTTCATGCTTTTCACTAAAGGGATAGGCGAAGACAATGGAGTGCTACTTGCCACAATCTTGACACAACTTCCTCGATTCTTTTAGATCTACAATCTTAATTCTTTTTATACAAGCTCTACGATTTTGGGCACTTGACAACGCAGCTTTCTTGAGGATGTCTCCTTTTTAGAATTATAGAATCTTTATATGTAGGGATGGATAAAGGATTTTTTGTCACACGAACGAATCGGGGACACGTTGGGATGAATCATGATGGTTCAGCGCTATCTAGCAATGAACGGAAAAAACGCCACTAAATGATCCTCCAAACGTCTGGTAGGCAAGTAGAGTCCAAGAGTTGCCTCAGTTGCCGTCACTATTTAGGCCAAAAATACCCAAAAGTTACTCAAAAATGTATTATTCATTGTTTTTTTAGAAATTGCGCGAACATTGATTAATGAATTAAACCAATAGGACGACCAACACTTCAGTCTCTCCGTGACTACGATGGCTGCAATGCTCTCAAAACGTCGGAATAATAAAAAAGATAAAGTTAAAACCAAAATAAACGCGATAGTAAGCCGCATATTTTTTAAATTCATGTATTATTATATAATATACTAACGTAAATCTAAACATATTTAAAATGATGTGGTAAGCAATCAAATGTGTTGGAACTCAAAGTTTGTTTTGAAAATAGGTTATCGAAGGCAGTGCAGTCGCGACAACTATTACTGACTTGGCTTGCTTTTCAAATTGTGTTTGTATTTCAAGTAAATTAGGCTGCAGTATATTCGTATATTTTATTGTTAAATAATTAAATAATGATTTAATAAAGTTATTTATATAAATAGTACATTGAAGAAAATTGCAGGAAATTTTACCAGAAAATGTACTCAAATAAACAGTAATTATTAGGTAAATAAATTAGTTACTTCAAATTTGACCAACATTTACGACGACTGAGGCAACCGTAAACCGAATCAAGTTTTTTTTTTAAAACCGTCTATTGCTGCTAGATAAACTTCACGCTTTTTGACGCTTCGCTTAAAGGATCTAAGGTTATAGGATAGAAAGAACACTTGAGCTGGTAAAGCATTCTACTTAAAGCATACAATGCGCTGATTTTTTTAGTAGAACTACCCGATTCGGATGCGGATGCTTCCCCCGGACAGTGCGGGCAGGTATACCGAGAGTAAAAATACGAGGAAGAAACATAATTTAAGAACTCCTCACTCCTCAGAACACACAAATTTTCTGTAGGAAGATAAAAAAAGAATAGATACCTATTTTAAAATAAAATATAATCAAAATAAATTTTAGGACTGCAATTTATATAATAAATCTCTGTCAATATAAGTTCATAGTTTTATTTATGATCCTACTAGATACATAATTCATGATTATTAAAATAATTGTAGTGGTTTATTGAAAATGAAAATCTTTGATACATTATTGATTCTGCCACAACCGCAAAGAGCTTTATGCCAATTTGGCGTGGTTTTCCGCAAACAGATATGAAATAAAAATATGATACAATAATAAATTTTAATGTTGAAGTTGATTTTTCCACGTAGAATTATATAATTAAGGTTTGAAATGTCCAGGGTAATTTGTTATAGTTACCCGCTATGTAATACGTAAATTAATTTAGTTTTGCTAAATTATAATTGGGAGTCTAAATTTAAAAAAGCGCCTATCACCATAAAGCACTCATATGCATGAAGATAATTGTGAATGTGACTAAATAGTTGTGTCAGGATTGTGGAAAGTGAAAAATGGAATTCCGTTGTCTCTGCCTATCCCTATGGAAATTTTAGAACGATAATTGATCTCTAATTCATATTTAGGTATACAATAAATATATACATACAATAAATAAAATAAACCATAAATTTGAATTTGGGTTTAATTTTTTTCTTTGACAATGTTTTTTAATCTAATTTTTTTATGTCGTTAATTCTTTATTAAATTAAGACTTAAGAAAAACATATTTTTTGTGACAGTTATTTTATGATTCCCTTTCTTCTCGGGTCAGTTAGTAATGCGAACATCAAATAAAATTGTTTTACTTATCTCGTGTAGGGTTTTCAAAGAGGGTGCATTAATGACTTCGCGTTTTCTTATGTACCTCAACGCAAACACTTGACGATACTTAGGGTGTTTTTTGACGGCATACGAAACATTATTTTGTCCTTAAAAAAGTTTTGTTTTTTGGCTTTCAAAAATGTTGACTTTAGTAGCTAAGCCGAGATACTGTATTTTTAACATTTATTCTATTATATTTTAATATTCAATGATGATATTTTTTCTTGGTAATGTGAACAAGAAATCAAGAAAATATTGCAAATGGTTTTTCAATAAAATATGGTAAATTAACTTATTATTTGAATACAAAAATATATTAAATATTTACTAAATCTGAACTACATATACATCACTACTTATTTACGAGTATGTACGTGTAAACCCACAAAAAACTTTTATGAATACAGGAAAAAAGCACAAGTACGTTCGTTCAACATTAATTCGTTTACAAAATAAGTTATTTTAAATTCAAATTCCTCAGTGAAAAGAAAGCCGGAAGAAGTTGGGGTAGGTTGTTTATCCATGGTTCCGAAGACACCATTAGCACGGCGTATACCAACAAATTTATAATGCAAATACGATTACATGCCGAGTCGTACCACGCAGCCTCGCTATGGCTCCTAATGCATTTGCCTGAGGCGCTATAAATTCGGAACTACTCACCTTACAATTCAGCCAAATGGAGTGCCTCAAATGTATCTTGTGGTAGGTATTTGTATTGACACACAAATCACTTAGTTACACATACTGTATATACTAAGAGGATTTAGAGAGTTCGTGGACATGTAAGGATATTTTGTTACTTGAGGGTTATAAGAAAAATTGTTTGTGTTAAGAAAAATCATTAATTTATTTATTTATAAACTCTTTATTGCACAAAAATAAGGTACATAGGCGAGCTTAATGCCATAGGCATTATCTACCAGCTAACCTTTGTTGTGTAGTGCTGTGATTGGCTGGGTGCAAACCATTTATTATAAAGATTTAATATTATTTTAAATGACATTTGTTATAAATATAAATATATAATAAACAATTTATATAATAATTATATAAATAATTATATAAACATTAGGCAACATATACATAAAATTAAACACATATATGAGATAATAAGGATGTTATAAGGTTTGTTTATTTAAAAAGTGATTGGTAAGTAGGTGTTTAAAGTTGTTGATAGTTGGGGCTAGTCAGGTAAAGCTTGTTCCACTGGTGAGCTGCAGAGACTGTTAAAAATTCGTCGTAAGCAGTGGAAGAATGAGTTGGAATTTTTAGTTAATTATTTTGGGATGAACGAAGAGAAAGCTGATGGGAGTTACAGAGGAATTGAAATCAGTTTTTTAGATAAACAGGAGACAATGGATTGTAAAGGATATAATTGAATTGGAGTGGGTGGTAGCAACGATCATCATGCAGATTCATTAGTCATTGAGAGATGCAACTTAAATTTTTTAAATATATTTATTTTTAACTAATAGATTAACCAAATTGTCACGATTCTGACAAAATTCTCTTGCTTTCCTCACATCCACAATTCTTTTTATACATTTTTTATTCGTAATCATAGTTATATTATGCTGCTAAATGTATTTGAAACAGTGCGCGGGCATAAAACACTTTAGTTTACGGTTACCTCAGTCGCCGTGAATATACAAGCGTTTTCACGTTTCGGTTGAAGGTACCCCGATATTATTTTAAATTCTATATAGTGCCGGTATAAAAATATATTCTGGTATTTTCCTAAACAATAAAAGATACATTTTAACAACACTGAAAGGAAAAACACAAAAGAATCGTTTGAATGTTTTTCCACCGCTTCCTTGCAAATACTGACCAAATATATCTGAATAGGACATAGCTTTAACAATAGAATTGGTCAAATCGACTACAACACGGTTTAATGGAAAAAGTAAAACATTTTATTTGAACAAACTGTCAGTTAATATTTGTTTCTATTTTCTAACAATGTTTATTTTTATCAACTCATTCTATTTATTGCAAAATAGAATTAGAAAGTATCGTATTATTTTAAGCTGTTTAAAAGTAAATGTAGGCTGCTGTTCTTTTGCGGAATAAATTTAATTATCTCAAACTAAATAACATAGTCTAGATGTGTATTTAAAATTCCTTAACCCTTAACCCGAAAAAAGACTAGTGAAAACATTGATTGCAAATAAAACCGTAATTTCTCCAACAAAAGTCTAAAAACCTATAATATTATAATACTTTTTAAATAACTAAAAAAATTGAGTGTACATTGAAAAGCAAAACTGTAAAATCCATACATTCTTATTTAAATTACAAACAAGTCTTGAACAATTATTCACTTTCGCTTGCTGTACTGTATTAAATGTAAAGTCTCAGAATTCTAATTTCAAATTTTAATTTTAATATTTTCTAATTTTAATTGCAAAAGAATGCAACGCAATGATTTACATAATATTACAGTTCCTTTTAATTTAAATATGTTATTGGGTCCTTGATAAAGTATAATAAAATGATTATGAACACGATAATGAATTAAACAAATTTTATGCGGCCCACTATTGCGTTTATTTTGGTTTCGATTTAACATTTTTTTTATTATTCTGACGTTTTGAGAGCTTTGCAGCCATCATGGTCACGGAGAGACCGATAGTAAACGCTATAATAAGCCGCATAAAAATTGTTCAATTCATTAATCAATGTTCGCGCAAAATCTAAGAAAATATTATGAACACGATAACCTATAAATGGTTAATTATATCGTAACATATTATAATAAAATGAGTAACCTATTGTTTAGCTACCAAAACCCAACTTAAAATACGTAAGAAATGACTCATATAAGTCCCTAAATATCTATTATAAATAATAATCTATTTTAATCTGATCTGGAGAGGATTTATTTTTCACACATTGATTAGGAGATCGAAAGCGAAAACGTTTGGCTCGAGGCACAGGTCATTCGTTAAGCAATTAGGCTTTTACAATCATTAAAGGGCGATTCCTTTTTACCTTTTAAACCATTTGTAGATCTCTGTAATTATTCTGTGGAACGAGCACCGTAAATATACAGGGGATGAGCTCAGCTTGTATAAATCATTCGACGCGAATCCCGCTTAATTCGCGGATAGAAGTACAAGGCCTGGGGAAATAAATATAAGTTGTAGTTGCGATTGGGAATTGGTCATTTTGTTGAATGCCTTGATGCCTGATGTTATGTTTCTTCTTCAATATTTTTTAATTGTTGTTTTAAATATAATAATAATATAATTTAAATAATATATTTTTATGAATAGAGCGTATTTGCTTTATGTTTATTCCATTATAATAATATTATTCCATAGGTAATTATAAGATAAAATAGTTATTTTGAACATAAGCCAAAATTTAATTTGGTTACAACATGCCGAAAGCCACGGTAATGTTCAAGAAAATTAGAGTATCCTCGTTTTGGATAATAAATTATAGAATGCATCTATCTAACTTTACCTCTCTGATATTATTTATGGTTAATGGGGAATTTAGTTTTAAATCTACCTAATTGTAGTGTAGAATTAACACCTCAATTAGACTAGATGTTACGATATTATTTATTTATTGGACAAGTATACGTAAAATTGCTATTCACAAAAAAAATGTTATGCCTTTTTATTTGAATTTAATTCAGGTTTTTTATATTTATGTTTTTACGTGCATAGGGCACAGTGAGTTCGGTGATTGATTGTGTTATTGAAAATGCATTTTGGTTGGTTAAGATTATATCAATGTATGAATATATGTGTAAATAAATAAAAATTACC
This sequence comes from Tinea trinotella, assembly GCA_905220615.1. Classification (NCBI taxonomy): domain Eukaryota; kingdom Metazoa; phylum Arthropoda; class Insecta; order Lepidoptera; family Tineidae; genus Tinea; species Tinea trinotella. The sequence continues at coordinate 5,173,876 of HG992306.1, forward strand.
ATGCTTTTGTTTTGGTCCCTATAAATTTCTACGGTCCTGAATAACTCTCTCGCTTCCTTTACAACTACGTCTTTATAAAAGCTCGTTTATTTATTTAGTTAAGCTTTTTTTTAAATTCATTCATTCTTAGTCGTCATCGTCTATAACCATAACGTCTATAACTTTTTGTTATTAGGATTTAAAAAAGTAAAAAAGTCCTTATATCGACCTGTAAATGGACATTTAAATAACAGACTGCATATGAGGCAACTTATCGAACGCAACTATTTGTTCGACGGGGTGAATAGATAATTTTCTCCTATGTCTAATAATAATAATAATAAAGAAATACATCTGCATTAGAAACTCTATAAATTCGTCTATTTTACAAACCTAAAACTTGTGCTCTTACGGCGATTTCGTGAAATATTACAACTTGCGTCGCGCCGAGTAAGAACATTGGTCGTGCTGCAGTTGCTACCGCGTATAGGCTGGTAAAGTTAATCCTTCAGGATGTTGATTCAAAGATAAAGATGAGAGAAAAGGTGCAAAATAAAAGTAACTAATTACAAATATGAAAAATATATTGAAAAATGAATGGTATTATGTACTAGAGTACGTCAATAAATGTACTCTAATATTAGATACATAACACCATATAAACATTTTAACTAAATAAATAAAAAACTAAAGTTCTTAATTAGTTTAATATGTATGAATACACTTTAAGTGTGAATACATAAATTGATTATAAAGATTTAATCACAAAGATTTAAAAAACAAATAGCAAAAATCAATAATGTCAAAAAAAAACATCAATGGTAAATATTGACACCCCGTTTAATATTCTTCCATCGTAGAATTTGGCACAAAAGAAAATTGGTCAAGCGTTAGATGTCCAGTAGGCCGAAACGTTCTATTGTTCAATGGAAGGGGCTTACCCTAAGATATGTACAGTCGGCTACATTCGTAAATTTTACTGAATGTACCCTCTAACAGCAACCAAGATAGTACTAGTGGCAGAGATTGAAACATTTCCTTTCCAATCCTTTAATACTTCTATAGCTTTATCGAAAATCTTTATTAACAAATCTTTGTGTTTCTTCTATGATTTTGTTAAAACAAAATCAAGTAACAAAAATCACTAATAGTAAGTCAAAGCAATAATACAAATGACGACTATGTAATTTTTGAGCCATATTATGACTATGTAACAATATGGCTCCTCATCCTATTATCTTGGATCCTTTAAGCGATGCGTGAAGAAGCACTAGTACGGCATATTGACGGCGACTGAGGCAACTGTGTACTGAGATGGTATTTTCAGTCGTTAGTAATTTTAGACCATAAATAAACCATAATATTTTTATTTTTTATTATAATAGTACATTTCTATACTACTAAAGTGCATGTATCATAGAAACAGGACAACCAAAGTACATATTATATCAAAGATACATTGGTACTGGTGAGTGGTTTCGAACCCGAGCACTTGGCTTGCGTAACCATGCGTAACACTACCACTACACCACGGTTGCCTTTACTAACCAGAAATGAAAGTTGGATAGAAAAACTTTATGCATTCATATAGACAGCTGCTACCGGCAATTGAACCCGGGCGTCCTTCACTAAGTTGCTCTTGCCATTGGATGGAGTATGCCAAAAAAAATGCAATACAATACTAAGTATTTTTAGAATCAATCACAAATATTTGGACTCCTCACTTTTCAAGGAAAGAGTACATTAGATATTCGTGATCAGAATAAACTACTAAGTAATCGGTAGAAGATACTGCTAACATCAAACTGTTGAAACACCACGTATAATATCACTCACGTACTACGATAAAACCTACTTGATACAATGTATATTTTGTTACAATTTTGAGAATGAGTCACCGTGGTCGAGTATTTTGTGATATTGATTTACAGTCCGAAATTCTGGTAAAATATGACAAGCGGATGTGAAGCTGCAGTGCGTTACATAAATGAAGGCTGTACTAGCAGTATAGTACAGTCAGTTGAGTAACTGAAGTAGCTGTCACATTGACTATGCCGGCCTACTTGGAACCGGCGACTATTTTGACGCGACATTTTACCTCGACTTACCTATTAGTAAACAAGTGAACTTCAATAGCGACGACGACTGAAAACAACAATTCGGTTAACGGATGTTGTCCTCACAGATTATTAACATTATCATTTACTTAACTAAAATGCTGGGAATAACTAAATCAAGCTATAGCAATCCTTTCCTGGAAAATAAATGAAAGATATATTATTTGTACTACAAACCATAATCCAATTGGGTTAATAGAATTACAATTTCCTTTTTTATCCCGTCATCCCATTTTGGCCAGAGCTTGTTCATTGAATCGTCTCCAATTTGTCTCAATAAATACCTATCAATAAAACAATTGCCAATACAATATTGCTATTAGCAATTCACAATGTTCTGTTTCTGATAGGTATTTTGTTGCGTTGTATTCTATTTTTAAATAGAAAAAGTATGATTTATTAAGTTCAAATTAAAGAATACAATATAATAATTTCATAGTGACAATACTTAAATACAAACGCGGCGTATTGAGATCGGCTTGTCTTGCAAGTGGCCGATTCCAACGCAGTCGATGCGACTGCTACTTACAGCTGTATAACTGTGGTACCAGTCACCTCTATTCATGGGCCACACTCCAGCCTAACATCAGGCGAGGTGCTCTCATATGTCGGAGACTAACAAAAGATATATGAATACATTAATATTTAGAATACCTTAAAATGATATTTAGCATCTACGAGTATGAAAAAATATTTGATGTATAAAATATCAAAACTAATTCGTTGCAATAGAAGAGACTTGCATAGATCCCTGACAGCGGATTTCATTAGATGCAGCTTAGGAGCGGCGAGTAAACATTGGGGATCTTATCACCACTGATATTTTATTTCCCAGTTTTTTCTGATTCTTTTGGTCTTTTATAACAACATACTCTTTTACTGCATTTGCAAGATTACTATGGATTTATTGTTATAGCTCTTTTTTGAAGGGGAGCTAAAACTTTTTTTATTTTCTGTCTGTCTAGCTAACCAAATAGGTGTACTTTTAAAATATTTCTAAAATGCTTCCTTAATAGAGCATAAATAAAGTAGATTTCCTAACTAGTTTTTGATTAAGAAAGAAACGTTTTAATTTTGTTCAATTATTTCATGTACTTACAATAATTTTATTAAATATTGCATATACGAATGTTTAAATTAAATAAAACATGACCTAAAAATTAAATGCAGTATAAATAATATACGAGTACTTATATATTTTTTTGTATATCTGTATTAAATCGGCAAAATGCAACGTGGACCTGAAAAGATATGACTTTTTAATTTTATTGTGACACGACATTTGGACCTAGCAATTGGAAAACTGCGTGACGAAAAGATTAAACGATAGATACTGGGTTCGATCTTCGGTTGCAGTTAACTGATTTGTTTTCTATCATATTTTTTCATAACTAATTTATACAACAATTTTATATAAACTTTTAAGTCAAATTTATTAAAATTATTGCTTGTGCACACATCTATTTAATTATAACACATTTTCAATTAAAACCACTGTTAATATAATAGAAAGCACTTATACGCTCGGTCCATTTAAGTACAAACACTTGACAGGTTATATGCGACATTGAGAAATGATGTGAACTCCAGAACAATAACTTTAGTTGGAGCTAAAAGTGTGAAACAATTTCAGACACGAGGGGTGGGCAAACGTGGATATGATTTTCATTATGAACTGTGAAATATGACCTTATAGGAATCTAACTTAAGTTTGTTAAATAATAAAATTATTTGTGACTATAAATGAATTAAAACGAATGAATTGTAATAATAAAGATAATAAATTTATTGTTTCCAAATATAATGCAATCCGCCAATTTGTTTTTCATTCGGCAATGAAGCAACCGAATCGTCAGAATCCAATTAGGGATACATTTATAGAATAAACAGAGGCAATGCCGAAGAAAAATAAGGGCATATAATTTTCTGTATTCACTGCCAAAAGCAACTGTGGCTCCCTGTCGCCACCCGGAACAATGATCGCGAGGGTAGAGATAAAAGGGGGAGGGAATGCATAGCTTCATATTGTCTTACTGAATTTGCTGATGTCATTTATTAGCCACTAACATAAAACATTTTTATGGGAACTGATACAAGACGCCGCATACAGTCACTAGACTCCATTGTCCAAATAAGAACGCCAATTTATTGTTGTGAATAAAGTTGTCTGCCTCCTTGGTTGTTTCGTTAGCATATTTTATTGTTCGCAGCCTTTTATGATCTTCGTTCTCTTAGTGGGAAGCAATTTGTTTAATATGACGTTCTAGTTTCGTATTATTATAGTAATTTATGGTATCGTATTAAAAGTCTTTCATTATCTATGCAGCAAATATTTATATCAGACTTTACATTGTCAATAGGTATTTACGAATAGAATAAATTCAGGCTATTAGGTATATTTTCCGTAAAAGTAGGGCAATATGTTGCAAGGAGTATGTGATATTCGAAATTGTGAGCAACAAAATGTCAGTGGAATTTCTCAAAAATCCAGCCAATTAGAGTATCCGAATAAGGGGTTGAGATTTGAATAAAGAACGCCCGTCAACTATTACATTTGAGAAGGCAATAGCTGTGACAATAGTGAGGCACTCTGACAGTGACGGGACATAAGACATGTGCCACGGTAAGCCACCACGCGTGACTGTGTGCTTTAGCCAGAACTTGTGATCTTGATACTTGGGCTATTGTTAGATAATATTTTGAGTGAACATACTTTACAGATTTAAATTATTTGAATTGCGTGTAAAATACATTCAGAATAATTGTGTAATTTCAACTTTAAATAACTTTTAAGTACTATAATAGTATTTAAGTCTTACCTACTATAATTTATTTATTTTGCCTATTTTAATTTTACATTTAAATTTATTATAAACTTCAGTAAAAAAGTTTAAAATGAAATTACATAATTAGTTAATATTTATTTATTTCATTGATACTTTATCATTATATAACCTACGAGTACAAGTAGAACATTTATAATAACATAACAATAAAATTTTAGTTGGGTCTAAAACTCAATACTGCTTCATCGTCTAACACGATTTTTACTTACGTCTCTGTCGTTTGACGCTCCGACAGTGCGTTTTCATTATATGCAGCTTAGTGGAGGGAAGTAAATAAAGCAACCCATATTGCCGACTCAAGAATCTTTTTCACGAATTCTATCCCCAACTCGTGAGAGTATAATCCGCTTTTTACGATTCTAGTCGTCTAGGACGAATTTCAAATGAGAAAAATAACGTTGGAAAAACCTACGTGGTCTTATTATTCATCATATTTTATACAAGTAAGTTTAGAAGACTCTTTAATTCTTTCTTTTATTATTAACATAAGCATGTCTATTGTCTATAATCTGAAACTATATTATTATTTAAACATCTCCATTTGAACTACTCCATGCCATAAATATATATTTATAACTAACCATGTTTACATTACAAGTAGACAGACAGTGAAGTTACTTAGTCGCGTTTCGGGATAAGTTGCTGGTTATAACTAAGCCTGTATGATGGACGTGCCTGCTACTTACAGTTAGTTAACTGTAGTAGCAGTCACCTCCATTTATAGACCGCACTTCAACTTAACATCAGGCGGGATACTGTCATGTTTCGAGTCACAATAAAAAAAATAGCTTTTGCTTTATTTCATGATGGCTTAACATATGACAAGGGGTGCGATGTCAGACTACCTCGTCGTGTGTCTGTTGGGCCGGTGTTTCCTGGGCATCAGTCAATAACTTCCCTAAAGTTCTTGTTGGCTGATGGCTAAAAGTCTGACGTGTGGCGTTGCTCCACGTATTCCTCTGCTCTCAGAGGGCTCTGTGGAGCTCAACTCGTCATTTGATTTTTTCGGCATTTTAGCCCATACTTTACATCGGCAAAGTGATATTGTTGTGTATTAACACAAACAACACAGACGCCATTATTTAAAAGAAGAAGAACATTATGACATTTTTTTTTATTGTGACTCGACATATGACAGCACCCCGCTTGATGTTAAGCTGAAGTATGGTCCATGAATGAATGTCACTGCTACTACAATTCAATAACTGTGAGTAGCAATTACATCCACTATGCCGGCCTAGATGGAACCGGCAACTTACAAGCTGATCCCGAAACGTGACCAAATCACTTCACGGTCTGTATACTTGTAAGTGGTGGTACTACCCCGGATCGGCAGACTGGGTACCACTGCCTACCACTCTTTGATAACCAGACCCGAAGCAAATATCCATCTCTTTTTTTTTATTAACAAATATTTGCAATATTTAATGTTATTAAATATTACAAATAAAAGCTATGAAACAAATATTTGCTTCGACCGGGGATCGAACCCGGGACAAACCACGCGCAACAAACCAATCGCCTGTCGTCAAATTACCCCCATTACCCCGCCTGATGTTAAACTCGAGTGAGGTTCATGAATAAAGGCAGCTGGTACTACAGTTAAATAATTTCAGGCGCATTCACGATCCGGCGGATCCGGGATTGTAAGCTGATCCCGGAAACGACTGAGCAGTTCTATGTCTGTACAAAGGCGTGAAAATTTGATTTCTTTTGTCCACCTACCACTCTACAAATTATATTACAATCATATAAGAAACATATATAACACAATACAAAGCAAGAAAACAGGAATGTAGGAGTTTGTGTACGAGTTATCTAGATGTTAGATGTAATTGAAAATAAAGAATTTGTAAACAAGTTAGATTTGTTTTTTTATCAACAAAACACAACAATTCGATAATAGAAAACATACAACAGTTAAACAAAGGAAAAGTTGTACGTGTAATCTTTGATTGTAACAAGAAAGTAATCAAAAAGGTTGTAAAACTCGGGCGCCCTGCAAAAGATAAGAGAAAACAGGTTCACGCCCTAAGAGACATATCATCTTTTTCTCTTTATTTCCTGTGGGAGTCAAAACGTTATAGAGAAACAACACACCTATCAGAAGAGCTGACTCTAATAAAGAAAATGATTTTACGTTTATCTGAGAAAAAGGATTTTGTCTCCCCTACCCGCAGACAATCCCAGTAACATAATATATGGTTTGTATGATTTCATGAAATGAAAACCATTGCAAGTGTCTCGTTGTCGAGAGAAACAAATAGCACTTAGGATTACATTGTTACATGTGCACAAGGTTTGCAGTTTTTTTTGTGTTTCGACATAATGTTATAGCACTACGTCTGATTTTAAGCTGGAGTGCGCTCCACGAGGGAGGTGACTACAATAACTGTTAAATAACTAAGTCTCATACACTATGCTGGTCTACTTAGAACCGGCAACTTTCAAGCTGATCCCATAACGCGGCTGAGTCACTTTATGAGTCTGTATACTTGCAAGTGGTGGTGCAACCCCTATTTAGCAGACTGGGCAAATGATCCCAACTTCTTAAATATCCAGACACGGAGCCAATATCAGAATCATTTATTATTAAACAAATATTTGTAATATCCAATCTTATATTACAAATGCCATTAAACAAATCTGGCTCCAACCGGGAGTCGACACCGGGACTTACGTATAGGAGACTGGTGTGTTAACCGATGCTCCATGCGTCGTATATTTCTTCCTTGGCGATTGATTTTCCAATATTTAAATCTAATATAGTTGTAAATCAAACAATATTTCAATTGTTTATGTGTGTGTATGTAAACAAGAGCTTAGTATTGAATAGAAATTCTATTCCCAGTTTGTTATAGGAACACAATCGATGTAAATAGTATTGTGTTTGGGATTTGTCGTTTGTTTGTGGTTGCGCCACATCGTCGAGAAGTTGGAGAAATGGTGTTGTATACCACAAAAATGTTTGTGGAACAAATTCATTACCAATTCTTGGTAAATTATATTTTTTCTATATTAATTAAGCATTACTGGACGTATTTATATAATATAAGATTCGAGTGTTACTCGGTTAGTCCCGGGTTCAATTCCCGTCGCAGAAAAAAATAATTTTATTATATTTATTTGTATTACCTTATTATTTTGTTAATAAAAAAATATCGGCATTGGTGTGCTTTATACATATATTTAGCGGTATGTTTAAGAGTCGTAGGCAGACTTATCGTTTGTCCAGACTGCTATCTCAGGGTGGTATAGATCTCGACAAAAAAAAGAGCGCTGACTTTTGTGCTGTGCAGCATAAGGATCGGCTAATTAGACGAGCGCTAGACGACTACGGTAGGAGCAAGTCCGCGCATTTATTCTGACGTGTACGAAATTGATAATACTCTAAAATGTATACACATTCGTAAAACGAAAAGTAAGTACGTAACAAAACTAGTTACTGCGCAGCACTCATCTTCTGCCGGGATCTATTAAAAATACTGTTATATTATGTAGTTCTTATTGTTACGCCTATTGGAGTGAAATCTATTTAATTTACAAAAATAAATTGGTCGAGGTTTATTAAAGGTCCTACAAGTTGTAATTTAACAAAAACATAATTAAACTCCGAATATTATAGACAGAATTTCAAGATCTAAAGTATTAGATGAAAACACTTCGAACAATTTGTAAAGTTCCTGCAAAGCTATCTATTACTCGAGCCAATATAAGTTGTTCAGAATCACATCAAAGTTTCATCTGATACAGTAATGGAGCAAACATCATAGATATTTGGAATGTCCCGAGACTTGGCGCAACACAAGGAGATATCTCAAGAATTTCAGTTCTATATGATTGTATCATTTATAAGTTATTCTTCTAGAACGAAGAGTTTTTAAATTATACATAAACGTGTAGGCGTAGAGCTTTTGTACAGAAAATATATTACAATTTAATAAAATTTTGAATGATAAGGTACAATATATGAAAAAATATTTAAATGTTTAACTACTAAATATTATCCTTTTTTTCTACATGGTTATACTACATAATAACATTTGTATTATTATTACAAATTTTATTTTTTTGTGGCTCGACATGTGACAGCGCCCCGTCTAATGCGAAGTAGTAATGTTACATATTTATAATAATTTACTTTTTATTTATATTTCTATACTAAGTTACTAAAAGTACTTGTGTTCACAAGTGTGGCGGGCAGTGGTGGTATACTGGCCTAGTTGCCGGTTTCAACTAGGCCAGTATGGTGCATGTGACTATAATGTCGCCTCCATACATGGACCGCACCCCAGTTTAACAAAAGTCTTATGTCGAGCCACGATAAAGAAAAAAAAGGTTTTGTCCAGACGCGTGTGTCATATTAAACGAAAGTAAACATTATTTTGGCGTGGCGTACGATCCGCGACGATGCGGTGTCTAGTGACTCGTGAAGCGAAACGTTTTGTATTGAAAGCTTTCATTAGAAGCGGCGACCGTGACGAATACTTGGGGAGAATTCGTACTTTCTGATTGTATCGACTTCTGAAATTATCTTTCGACGTGGATTTATGTCTTCGAATGGTTTCTTTGCCAATTCTAAAAATGGATTTACTCATTGATTGATGGCAATAAGATACAATGTTTCGACTTTTATTCTAACAATATTCATAATTTGAAGTTCGGAACCGTATCTATTATATATGTAATTTGGTCGTCTAGTTTTTTACACTTTTAGTAGCTTATTAAAGAAATGTGAAATAATTAATAATAATAGTGCCGGGAATGCGTTAGTTGATTTTTCAGTTGTTGGAGTTCTTGAACTTTACCTTGCTTTACATCAGACAAATCAAGGTAAAATGTCGAGTCTTAATAATTGTTCATTCTTGAATAAACGTTTTAAAAATAGCCAATTTTTTTCATAAAATTTTTTGTTATGTTTTATGTTATTTTCTTTCACACATCATATGTCTAGATATGTGACGTAATTTAAATGGAAATTGACACTTTCTGTCTTTGGTATAGTTTATCCACATCACTGTTTAGATAAGTATCTTCATTGTCTGAATGTTGAGTTCTCTCCCTAACTCTGAAGTTTTATAGCCTGTATACTCCTTACAAACATCAGCCTCCTGAATTCAATTTAGATCTTACAATAAGATAAATAGGGGATGTTTTGGTTAGATTATCTTGTTGCATTTTGCTTTCAAATAAATATGAAATCTTAAAGAGCGTTTTAAAATGAACATGATAAAATCTTTTTAGTACATTTTTTACCCGAAAATCTTCGCTTATTTCATTTGACGACTTTCTTAGGGTTTGTGAATCTTTCAGGTAAATGTGCTCTTCATCATAGCTCCTATTTGCGATGATGGTTCTCATTTAAAGTTATGACTTTCGTTACGTTAATCTTTATTGTCATTTTATTACGGTCGATGTAAAGTTTTTCCTCAATAGAATGAAATTACTACGTCATTTTTTCTTTTGTAAAATTTTAATACAAGAAATATCCTAAGACGGACAACTTATTGTTTAATGTATATATAAAATTAATACTCTATTGACCCATTTACTTTAAAATGTAACTGTTGCCTTACTAATTTATAATCATGTCATGTTTTCTTGGTAGACAAAAATGAATGGTCATTGAAGTCAGTTCATTACATCAAGCCCGGTATAGGGCGCGACGGAGCGGGCCGTTCTATTACCCTAACGACACCATATTACGTTTACCCAAAAATCTTTATGGCAAATGCGGTCGTTCGCCGCCCCTGCAGCCCCGGTCTAATCAAGCTCTCGACTATACGCCCGCTACTTGCATGAAATGATATTCTGTGATGGAAAAATATTCCGACTTGGCTAATAAACTGTCACATAACCTTATATTCACTTAGCCTTATAAGTTAGGCAGAAATAAATTACCTATTCATATTATAATCGTCTACGTTCAAATATATTATTTTTGTTTATTCACAATGTCAACATTTACTAAGAAATGTTTTACTGCAAATGGAAAAATTCTTCGTATTATATCTACGACGGCGTATTGTAGAATCTACATAGCAAGTTTAATAACATTTACCCCAACACTCCAAGCGGCATGTCAGCAAACTTAATTATCATTTTGTTCAACTTGTACATATTTTAAGTAAGTGAATACAGCCGGGTATAGTCGACTCGAGTAATGACATGCTTTTACATCACACTTGTGTATAGAAAGAGATTGATGTGCCAGAAAAGCTTGTGAAATTGGTAAAAAGGAAGTCTAAGTGAGGGGCGAGAGTGATCGAAAAACGACGGCAATGGCGTTTCGTACCCGCAATTTCGTCACGCATTTTGCTGAACAAATGTTCCTATAAGATTCCACTTAACTTATGCGGCACACGTTTTATCGAAGGTTAAACTCATTGCCGTGCTTGAAGGATTAAATACTTATTTTAGCTACTGGAAGATTTTAGCTCTAATTTATGATAAAAGAACACATTTTCAGCTGTGTGCCATCAATTATTCGTGTGTTTGTAAAGTAAACCTACTTAAGAGTATTAGAAATCTGTCTTGCGTGGAAACGAGATTGCAATAAGGTGTATTGAGGGTAATTCAGTACATTTAGGTACTAACCTAATTCTTTTACACAATGTATTCCATTAGCGCTATATTGTTATAACCACTATATTAAATAGTGATTACCAAAATAAGAGATCCATATAAACGGCAATTACTTCCATTGAATCGTCACAAGGAACATCAAGCGAATAGCCAGAGTTGCACTTCCATTATTCTACTCCCTCTGGACCATTGGGCTTATTGAATCGGGCGATAAGGTGCCTCGGTAATTTCCTGCCATTTACGATCATTACTCTTCTCCGTGATCACCTAATACAGTGGTTAGGGTCGGAAATGCTAGTGGTGGGCCAGCAAAAAACTTTCAATAGTAGATATACTTATCTCACAGGATTCAAAAGAAGTAAAAGGTAATTCGCAAAATTATTTCCTTTTCCGATTATATGTAATAGTTTTGGGATGTACTTTTTTATTCATCAAGGACTTGGATTAAGGTTGTATTGATGGCATAGTATTTTGTGTTAAGTGCCAAAAAAGTTATTTTAACTCTTGAGATTGAGTTAAACGTGTATTTAATATATAATGGAGTCTAAAAATGTAGACACATTAATTTATAAATGAAGTTTTGGTGTTCATACTCTATTATTTCTAAACTATTTGTCATTCATTTTGTGTATTGTTTAAAATTGATGACGACCCAATTATAACTACACCATTGAAATCGCTGTCTATACAATCGGAACTACAAATTTCGCTTGAAGCAGTTCGTTCTAAAATAGATTGAAAATCAACAATAAATAAGGCATCAAAGCAAGGGTATGCAAGATCGATTAGCAGGGTCTAATTACGCAATTTCTGGCAATCTCTAATTGTGGTGCCCGCAGTATATTCCGCGTGACAGTGCGTTATTTCCCTCGGGGGCGGTAAAGATAGCGTTCGTTCCGACGCGACGACCGCTACGCGACTATGCTAAAATTATTCACTCCGTGACTGTATTGTTCTTTGATATTTTATTTACTTTATGAGGGAGTTTTATTTCAGTATAATGCGAGGTGGTGTATTATAAACATTGTTTTACTATAAATATATTATCCTATATTTAAATGTAGGAACATTAATCGGAGACATCCTTAAGAAAGCTGTGACTCGATGTGACTGCTACTTACAGCTATTTACCTATAGTAACAGTCACCTCCATTCGTCCATTTTACATCAGACGGGGTGTCGTCAATGTCAAGCCACAAAAAATATACATATAGGTATACATATACATAAATGAACAAAATAAATATATGTATATTGTTAAAAATACATAATTATTTTTAGGACTTTTTTTAAAATACACCTTTACTTAGGTAAAGCTAAACATATAAATACTATGATAATGTTGATGATGAAATATTTGATATTAATGTAATTCGACCAAAGCTGGATTTCCTAGTGCCCATAACCGTAGAGCTTGTATGGAGATATTTGTGGATGTGAGGGAAGCGAGGTAGTTGTGTTAGGATCGTGGCAAGTGGGGCTCCTTTGTCTCTGCCTATCCCTGTGGGAACAAGGCGTGACTAAAGAATATAAAAAAGCGATTGTATAAATGATTATAAATAATAAAAATACCATATCGTAGTCGCGACAGCATATTGATGTGGTATGCCAGAAATACGCAACACATTTGATAACCTCCAAGAATGTCCGTACACCTCAAATGCGTCACATAACAACATTGCATATGGTGGACCCATTTGACTAAACGACTAACGCTATTAACTAGGGACTTAACTTTGGCAATTTTATTTTATTAAAAAAACTTTTAGCCAAGTAAATATTCAGAGGAATATTATAATAATAATTAAAGTTTATGAGAAAGAGAATTTCATTTCATTTATTTAAGTACGTAAATAAAAATGTTTGTATTTAAAATATCTTCAACGAAAAATGTTTAGTGGAATATTAGATTCTCTGAAAAGTACGTAGATTAGAGCTCATTGTTCTCGAATTTAATACACGCATACGTATTTTGAATAGAATTGAATTCTAATAAATTTAGTCTGAAATTGTTTGTTTTCACGTACGCAGTCATTGTTTGGTTTCGGCTAGACGCGTGCGTAGCTTTTGTCGGCCATTTATATAGACCATTATAGGCTTTTAGACAGTGGAAGTAGTTTGTCTTAAACTTTAGCAGACTGATAAATACAGACGTTGTATAAATAAAATATCAAAGAGTTTATAATTAGATATATTGTTTCATAAACGAGCCAATTAAAGTAAATTTTAATAAATAATACCAATGGTGTTTTTATTATAATAAGAATATACTTTTATATAGACGTTTATAAGTTATTTTCGGTCAATCAAAATTTTAGAAGAAATGTACACTCGACATATGATAACATCCCGCCCGATGTTAAGCTGAATGGTGTCCACAAATGAAGGTGACTGCTTACAGTTATTTAACTGTAAATAGCAGTCACGTCCACTGAGCCGGCCCAGTTGTAACCGGCAACTTAAAAGCTTTATTTTTTATGTAATATTTAATCTAATCACTAAATATTACAAATAAAGCTATGAAACAAACCTTTGCTCCGACCGGGAATCGAACCTGAGACTTTACCTATAAATAATATCATATAAATTAGCCTATGAATAAACATAATACAAAGCTAATAAATTAAACTCGAACCAGCCATTATTGGAAAATTACTATGAAATCGAACATTTTCGGCTAAAACTAAGAGTTATGTTATCGCTAAAGGCGTAAATTCTAGAATCCCGCGGGATCACAATAAAATATCACAAATCCTGAACTTTAACCGTAGATAGGACGATGATAGCCACTTACTTACATGCATTATTATCTCCTTGAAACCTTTTATTAATAGCGAACAACTTTGTTTGTAGAGAAAAGTTGGGCCAAACTATGAACTAGGCTATGAGAATATTTAACTTTTACCTTAGTTTTTACCACGTTCTCGGATCACGCTATCATTTGTTTTTAAAATTACTTTTGAAAAAATGTTTGATTCGGTTTCAAATTAGCATATAATAATATATATTATGATTATTTTTTCATTTGGAATAAAAATAATTGTTCGAAATTCAGTTTCTAAATTTAAAACTAGAAGAATCATGATTGTAATTAAATAAACGCAATGTCATTAATTTTTTTACAAATTGGGGAACAATGTTACAATAGCCAACATACTGTTTATATCAAACTTAGTTATCTAGGGCATGTCTCCATCGATTTCCTTTCTGATTTGTATTCTTCCCGTAGGGACGCTACGGGCACAACGTTGGTTTAACGAACCTTGTAAAGTAATCGTATTAGTCATTTCTACTTTTTGGTTGTTTCAAAAAGCAGACTTAAGGCAGACAATAATAGCCACAAATTTTCCATTAGAGAAACAATTATTCTTTTAATAAGATCATAATAACAAAATATTTTAATTTCTTTTGAAATCTTTTCCTATTTTTAACTTGTTTATTGAGATTTTACATTCCTTTTATGTTTTTACGCATTTCAAGATTGCTAGTGAATTTTTAAAGAACATTATGTTATTAGTTTTATTTCCAGACTTAAACTACAGTGGAATTCCTTTTTAAGTTTTTATATAAAAAGCGTTCCTCATCGCAAGAATTTCCATTACTTCTTTTAGAATGTGTAATCTTTTTCAGTTCAGCAGCTGTGGGCTATTTGGATACACGAATAACGCGACCATCGTAACTGACTGACACTTCCAGGATAACATATCGTTTTAAATACCAACTGACAGATGACACATTTCGACATTCTTCAACTTGTCGTTTCTGAAATACGCAGTGTCGTCTCGCGTTTATTTATTTTCGTCTGTTACCATTAATAAAAAGTCTTAAGTGTTTCAATTTTACAATTAATTTTAATCCGTACTAAAACAATAGAAGGTCTAGTTTATATTGGCAAAGATATGTGTTATAAATTATTTTTTGTACAACTATGTAAATGTTAATGAGATCAGACAAAAAGTTGCTTGTAGACCTATCCAATTATTAACCATGCTAATGTGACCCGTCATTGGTTAAGCAACTGTCCAATAATCTAACGAAGACAAAGATCTTCTATTGTTTGTAACAATTTGCTACTTCACAAACATATAAATGTTAGAAAATATTTTTAAATAATCCATTACTGTTTAAGAAAAGCGTTTTGAGTCATAAAACGATAGCTATTTTAAACACAATTCAAATACAGTTTAAATTAGGTACGTTTGTCTTAGAGGAATTGTCGGAGTCGGCAAAATAATTGAACCATCCATAAGGCTTCTGATATCACGCCGCGGCCCTTTCCCGGCACAATGACTAATAAGAAGTTAATCCGCAAATAAAAGTGGAATTGAAACAGAAGTGGGATGCCTTCAGCCGCCGTGTGGGTAGGCTAATGTCGATTTGTCTTTGTCGGCGTCACTGAACTCGTCAGAAATAGATTAAGCGCTCTCACTCCATCTAATGGCGCCTCATTTGTTTGGCTTTAAGAGAAAAATTGCTCTTAAACTCCATAAGATAGAATCTTGTCAATGAGTTTCGTTTGTTTGACTCAATTTGAACAAGTTTTGTTTCCTTCCTTTTCTACATTTAACTTTTAGTACAATGTTTTTTGCACATTTGTTTTCAGTTTCCCTTTCTTACATAATATACTATTAAAATAATATTAAACAAAGTCACTAAAAGTAAAATCTATTTATTAAAGAAATTATTTGGGTAAATAAACCTAGCATTTTATAAAAGGATCTTGGCCTCCCAAGGTCAATGGTGAGTACATTTTTTGACCAAATATCGAAGAAATTGTTGAGGTATTACAATATTTGGTTGAGTAAAGTGGTAAGCGTTGACATGTTTAAAAGGCCTCAAATCTACTTTCCGGAACACTGTCTCCAATTTCCCGACTGCCACGCGATCGACCTGGCATCCGCGTGGAGAAATTATGGATTCTGAGAAAATTATCTGCTGAGAGGTTTTTATGCAGTGTCGTTGAAAAAATGGATATTTTAATAATGAAATAATGAGACCTAACTCATTCGAAATGGATACTTTTCTATCTGGATTCTCTGTGAAATCTTTTTGAAAACTTTAACAGCTAAAAAAGAATATGAATTTTTCTATTAAAACTTGGTAACAATTTATAAATCACGCTTCAAGTGTTTTATATTTCGTATTCAACGAGCGCTGAATTTAAATTCAAAGGGAAAGGAATTAAAAACCTGCAGCGGAATGAACTACTGTGAGTCTCGCTTACACAGACCAGATAGAAACACGAATAAATTCTCTCTGTAGATGAGATAAAAAGCATAAATATTTCTAGCAGTTTTAATTAGTAATAATAACTAGAAATATAGATTTTGATATAATTTATCTAAATATCTTAGAATATGGCGTAATGAAGAGTTTTTTTAAACTATAGATCTGTAAATGTTAGAGGCCCGATTTTATTTCTTTTTATTGTGACATCCGACCTCGACCCGCCTGATGGTAAGCAAGAAGAGGTCCTAAAGTGCCGACGACTATAATAAACGAATCTTTACGGTTGCCCCAGTCGCCGTCACTATTTTATTTCCGAGTTATATTATACATATAAGAATGAATTAAAATATATTTATTTATTTATAACTTGACGTACTAAGGTGCACTCAGGCGGACTTAAAGCTGGTAAACAATGTCTACCAACCAACCTTAGGGACAATAAAAGCAAGTCCAAAATTAAAAATATATTCAAAGAATAAAATTTAAATAAGCGATGTTATTCGCATAAAACAAAACTTCACACGAAACTAATAAAAAGTAAATATACATTGCGATATGTCGTTTAATTCTTGCTGTGTACAGAAAAATAAGAGCCTAATTTTATTTGTAGTATCATCTCTGCGTGAAATAAGCGTGAACTTGTCTGTTGGTGACCACCCAAGGAGCCGTTGACTGCTTAACGCGCTCGGCGTCATTTCTTCTGATTTATTAAAACGCAAAGGACGCCGGCAATGGACTTATGCCTCTGATATTAACTTTAGTTTAAAATTAATTTCGTTTATAGTATCATTTCTCACGCAACTCTCTTTACGGTGTCGAAAACCTAATCACATTTAAATAGAATGCTTATATGATTTATAATTATTATTTTAATTAATTTTCTTTGTTACTATTTGTACATCAGTTTTAATAAGGTATACACTCAGTAAAGTAATTCATTAACTTTTTAGAATCAAATTGAAAGTAGTTGGAGTTGAATTTAACCAAACTGTATGTGGAACGGTAGAGGAAGCGACTGCTGCTTTTAAATATTTATCTGATGCATGAAGCAATGGCCGTATTCACTTATGAATCGCTTGACCATGTGAAGTCAGCTTAACATCATGTGACAGGATCTCATATGTCGTGCCAATGACTTTAAATAACTGAAGGAGCTTTGTTATAACACTACTGCCTTATTAAATATCTACACATAAATCGCAGCCGACCGATATGCACGTTCGTTTTCTATCCAATTTTCATTACTACGAGTAATTAATGTATTTTTCTTGAGACCTCGACTTGCTTATTGAAAGCATGGTAAGTTAGCCGACGACTGTAAAAACCGCATCATTTTATGGTTTTCTCAGTCGTCTTCACTACGCCAGTCAATGGTCCTTTTTCACACTTTGCTTTAAGGATTCAATCTTTTAGGATGTTCTACTAAGTATTAACATGAATAATGTACATTGTATTACGTAATAAACAAACTTTCATACTGCCAAAGTTAGTTTGAAAATTTTAAACAAAGATTTATATTCGATACGAAAGATTTTGTTATTATATTTTTGTTTATTTTCAGGTTTCAATCAATTTGACGTAATTGCACAGAGCGACAGTATCTCGTCGTCACGTCTACTTTTAATTAAGAAGATATTGTCAGTTCTATTTGTAGGATTTCTGTTGGAGCTCAACGAAACAAAGAGAAACAAGGAAATTGCGAGAAACATCCGATAGAAACATGAGGTTTTATTACTATTAAAAGCTCGAGTTGTTGCCGACACTTGCTTATCTCAGAACTTGTTAACTCACGAAATTTAGACGGACTTCTACATTAACATGATTTTGGGGTTTGATTAACTACTGTCTTTGAGGTTTGATTAATTTACGACAACAAAATATGTTATATATAATATACAACATTTATGATAAAATATGTCACAGCTTATATGTGAAAATAAACCCAGTCATTTTTAAATAGGCTGAAAGTCAAATAATTAATTTAAATATTATTGATTTTGTTTTTCAGATATGTGTTCTCCCCATCATATAAACTTGGATCCAACGAGCGGCGCCTGACAAAGTATCTCTAGCTGGCATTGTGACGGCGACTAAGGCAGCCGTGAACTGGGTCAGTTTTTTCAGTCGTTGGTACTCGTCAGTCGTGGAGGTCCCTTGCTCTCGACCAAAAGCCAACTCAAATCGACAAGTCAAATGTCGAGACACAATATAAGTCAATACAAGTCAATACTAAGCTACTTAACGTGCTTAGACTAAAATAGACTATCATAGACTAAAATATTATAAATTTATTTCATACTAAAGATACATTAATACCATCAAGTGGTTTTGAACAGGAGGCTTTTGGTTTATAAGGTCATTCTACGAGTACTAACACTAGACTTCGGTTTATTCATTTATTATATTTATTATTTTCATGTTTGAAAAACCTTTTGCAAGCAATCATGATAATAGTTCTTGCTTTACAAATTGTAAGTACTCTTTAGCACGTAAACGGTATACGAGAATAACATAAAAACTATTGCGTTCCTACGAGTACATGTTACTTTTCGTTACAATCTTGCACACTCCTTTACCACTTTAAGTGTATGGACATTGTGGTTACGCTACGACGACCATTTTAAAGCATACCACCACTTTCGTACTTTATACTTTACTTTTAGTTTTACTTCTCTAACTAGTCGCACACCGTAAAAGCTTTTAGGTAGCCAATTAATATACCATGTTGCCTTATGGTTGTCTTTGTAACGTTCTCTACTACCTTATGAAGGCTTTGGAAACTAGAACAGCTTCCTTTAAAGTATACTACAGTTTATTTTACTATTTAGCACCTTCGCTAAGACTTTGAGCTCTTAATCAAGTTTAGCTTGTTAGCTATACTGAACAGCATTTTGCATTTAATTTCTCCACTACACTTTATTCATATTGTAAATAAGAAAAAATGTAAACTTAATTTAATGAGAAGTCAAGGAACGTTGACACTATTTTTAATTTATTCCAATTTATTTAATGGAATAAATATAAACAAAGAACAACAGCTTTTTTTTGTTTATATTTATTTTATTAGACACGCCTTTTCCCACAGGGATAGGCAGAGACAGGAGCGCCACTTACCACGACCCTAACACAACTCCCTCGGTTCCCTCACATCCACAATTCTCTTCATACAAGCTTTATTGTTCTGGGCACCCTAACCCATAACCATAGAATAAACATAATATTATAATATGAATACAATTAACTTGTAAGTATATAAATAGAAGTTTAAAGTAAACTTAATAATGAATTAAACAAATTTTAAGCGTCTCACTGTTGCGTTTATTTTGGTATTTAATTTTACATTTTTTTATTATTATTCCGACGTTTCGAGAGCTTTGCAGCCATCGTGGTCACGTAGAGACTAAAGTGTTGGTTGTCCTATTGGTTAATGCTGTTATTGTTTCTAAAACTATTTTTAAAAACTGAATTAAACCGGGAACAATAAACCCGAAACGGAGTAGTTCAAAAACCAAAATAAAAGCGATAGTAAGCCGCATAAAATTTGGTTTAATTCATTAACAATGTTCGCGCAAAATTTATCCAAGTATTATAAGTAAAATAGAATGTAAAATTAATTTCTTTTCCCAGGTAGCTAGTCCATTGTTCTGTAGTAAACTAACGTTAGCAGCTGCTAGTCTTTGAAGCTCACCCAGCACCTTAAGAACGTACACTGTTAAATGTAACAGTTGTGGGACTAAACATTAAAACATTTTACTACTTTAGTGAGGAATCTGTAGCGTTTACGTTATTTTCCACGGCATTTCACTTCTTAAAATAAGAGGCTTATTAAGGTAAGCATAATATGCTCCTTACGATATCTTTTAGTTTATTTTTATATATTAAGTTTATAATATTATTAAGGTTATACCTAGTACCTCTTAGTTCCATTGCCAATTTGATCGGTAGA
Source organism: Tinea trinotella (assembly GCA_905220615.1). NCBI lineage: Eukaryota > Metazoa > Arthropoda > Insecta > Lepidoptera > Tineidae > Tinea > Tinea trinotella. Next base: position 5,194,578 of record HG992306.1, read on the forward strand.
ATTCGAATAGGACTCCTTCGACTAAATAGAATGACAAGGTTAAAGAGCTCCTCAGGACAATTTCAACATTCAGAATTACAATGAGTTTATATAATAAAACGTTGATGTTTAGAGTGCGTAAATAACATCTCTGTACACTACGGACTCTACCTGACTCTACGCTAGCAATAGTGAAAGTAATCAGGTCTGATGGTGGCATAGTGATGGCGACTGATGCAGTCGTCAACAGAATCAGATTTCACAGTCGACGGTGCTATACTAAGTCGGTGATAAAATTGATGAAATTACTGTTGACATCCGAATCGCCTGACATCGGATTTATTCGTGAATGTGTATTGTAAATATGAACAGGAAACGACAATTGCGTTTTGCCTCCGGGTTATAGCGACCCCTCGTGGCTATATCCAATAAGAGATTGGCTGCTTGTCTCCACTAGACTTTTCGTTATTTCCCTATAGTCGTTTGTCATTTCTTAACCCGCCCTCTCACATAAATACAAACACTGCCGAGGCGGAAGCCGTGAAATTTAGAAATTCCTTTGTGTCGACGCGTCGGCGCCACTTCTCCTTTATGCCTTTAGATCTACAAATTTTCAGATTTATTCTTTGAATAAATTTTGTGGTAGACGCTTGTCAGCTTTGAAATTCAATTGGCTCAGGGTTGTGACATTGCTGACGAGTTACTTTCCCTTCTTTTATTTGAGATCTTTGGATTTGTCTATGAAAAGCCGTCTACAAACCTTTTTCTTACACAAAACGAGGATAATCTAACGAATTCAATATGATTTTTACAACAAAAAATGTGTAAAATGTTTACTTTTTTAAGCTTGCTATTTTGTAAGATTATTCTACAAAATAGCAATTGATTCTAATAAAATATTGTATTGTATACGAGTACCGTATACAATACAATATTTTATCAAAATCAATTATTATTCACAATAACAATTTGTAACATTTCCATTGATGGGAATATTTTTCCCTCTAAAAATTTGATTGTGTAAAATCGCCGCAAAAACCCATGGTGTATCGAGGGCGGAAAGGGAGGGACATAATTCAATCAGGACAGGCAATTCGGTCTTTTGTACGTAAAGACCACATCCGGATAGAGGGGTTACCAAACATAAGTACTAAGAATAGCTTTTGGATATCCTTTATGAGATCCCTTTTCTAATATGCATATGAAATAGGAAATTTTGGCAAAGGGTGCATTAATGTCCTCCCTACTTGTTTATTTTCAACTTTGTTCATGAGCTCGTAACTAGGAACAGATAACTATAATAATATTTACATATTAATATTATGTAACAGTAGCGCTTGAGTAAGAGAATTGTGGATGAGAGGGAAGCGAGGGAGTTGTGTCAGGATCGTGGCAAGTAGCGCTCCTTTATCTCTGCCTATCCCTTCGGGAAAAAAGCGTGAAAATTTGACTTTTATTTATTATGTACGTTTTTCTTCTAACTTCATTACGATTAAAAAGATATCTACTAAAATGATAAAGATTGTATCACGCAAGCGCCTTAAATGTTGGAAACGCAGCTTTCAATTATCTTTGATAAACGCCTAAATGGTAAATGGTTAACAAAGATCTCATGATAAAATGGGTTTTATAAAAAATGTAGGAGTTATCAATATTTAAACAGAAATATAACACTAAAAAATTAACAGTATTTTATTTTGTTGTGACTTTTATTAAGGACAAATGTGAAATAACTAATATAAAAGTACAGAAATAGACCTTAAAATAATTGATGTGACAATAGTGAGTAATCGATTGGCGAGAACACAACAGTTCAGTAAGGATGTGGCCCAGTGATGAATTAGTAACTACTAGGCTATTGACTACCTATTAAACTGCCTAATTAGTTAGAAAACAAACGGCAAAAAGGCAGTAACTTTGGAAATTCTTAAACGGAACGTCATCTTGTTAGCGTCTCTGTAATTCTTCAGTGCCGTCGCTTTCTTTTTAATTAATTTTGACAAATTACCCTACCTTCTCAGTTTCTTCTCTTTACTTCCGTTTAATTAAATACTGAAGTGACACTCCGCTTGGACGGCATGTCCACTTACTCACTTCAGCTGCGTTAAGTGTCTGTTGTATCGTTTACAGCTATTGAGTTACAAGAATTTTGATTACTTTTATTTATCAAGGTTTCGATTTTAACATTATTTATAACAAGTTTTTTAGTTTATTATATTAACTTTAAAACTGTTTAAGTAAACTCCTACAAAATTATTTTGAGTAATTTGTTATCTACTAACTTGTTATTTAATGATTAACTCGTAATTCAGGCGTTAGTACGATAGTATTTTACTTTTATCAACACTCCTATCTCGTATCTAAATAGCTAAGAAGTTAATTATTTTTACACATGGCATATACAAAGTTAGTATATTTTTTAAATAGTAATAATCCATAAAATATTACATAACAATAGAGTCAATATGAAGACAAATGTGGATGTAAAGAAAGCAAGAGATTTTTTTCAGGATCGTGGAAAGTGGGGCTCTATTGTCTCTGCCCATCTCTGAGGGAATCGAGGCGTGACAATTATTTGATTAATAAATAGTAAGAGTAATATGTTTTTAAATTTAAATGGCTTGACATTTGAGAGCACCCCGTTAAGCTGCAGTACAATCGCGACTCCTACATTCACTATGCTGGCCTAATAGTAGGAACTGGCAACTTACCAGCTGTTTCCAAAACGCTAGTAAGTCTGTACACTTAAACGTGGTGGCAATACCCCAGATCGGCAGACCATGCAAATGACTACTAACTGTTAAATTCAATCCAATGCAATTTATACATTTTAGTCCTAAAAATACATTATGATAAAGACGGCCGTGGTCTAGTGTTTATAAAATGGTATCATAAACAAAGAGACCCTGGTTCGGTAATAATTATTATGCACTTTGTCTCTCAATTTCTATAATACAAGCAAGTACGTTGCCAAATTAAGAAATATATTTAAAAAATATAATATACGTACAATTATATTATTATTCATCGATTTAAAATATTAGCAATGATAAAATAATATACAATTCGTATTATCTAAATATTTAATCAGACTCACGTGCGTGCACATCACATCACCCCTATAACAACAAGAGCATTATACTAATTTGTATTGATATTCCCCCTTGTTTTCCAATGAAGATTTATGTTGTGTGTGAAAAATATGTTTAAAAATGTGTAAAGAAAAATTATTATTCACCTTACCAGGGGACTCCTTATCGTCAATGACATGCGCCGTTTACCATTTTCATCCCTCTGTATACTCGTAATACAAAACGAAACACAATTTTCGTGTTCAAGTCAATAGCTCAGAATAATAAGCGATAGTAAGTAATATTAAGAAAATCCACATAAGAGCTCTCCGTACTTCGGAAGGGTTACTCTTGAATTTGAAAGAATACGATTTATTTTGTTCCAATTTAGAATCTTATATATACGAATCAATACACGCTTTATTTTAAAATGAGCGTATGTATATGACGAGACATCTGTCCTCGACTAGACTGATGGTAAGCTACGCAAGTTGATGGTAAGCTTAACTTGGTTTACGAATGCCTCAGTCATTATGCCGACCAGGAGACTTTAAATGTATGACTTTTTGCCTTGGGTATCATTACTAAAATTAAATCACGTAATCAATTAGTTCGGTAATAACATTATTAAGCAAACAAAGTAATTTAGATTGGTCTCAAAGACTCGTAATTATGAATGCAAATAAGCACAAATAATAATAATGTGAGCTAAATAGTAATTGAACCGAAAGTTAAGATCAAATGAATTTCTACAAAACAATGCAAATATCATTTCTTTTTGCGGACAAATGCTTTTATCGTACCAGCAAGTATGTATTTTTAGTGTAAACAAATTGATTCGATAAATTTACGGTCTTACTACAAAAAAAAAAACATTTAAAACGGTGTTTAAATATCAAACGCCATAATTATGACATAATGCAAATTGACTTCACATATTTTAAGTCAATTTAGTACTAAATTGACGTAAAACATGTTTAATGCCTGTCTAAAGCGCGTTTAATTGTTTGTGGTAATACGGTTTAACGGTCTACTCAGTTTACCTTTTTTTTTAAATATATCAATTATAGGACGCAACTGAATAAGCCGTAAGATTCTGTTTCTTCAGTTGTCACAATAAACTATAAACACATATCGTGTCACAATAAGCAAAAATAAAAAAAGTGTATGATGACAATATCGTTATTGTACAACAGTCGTAAGTCCTCTTGTACTAAGAGAAGACGTAAATTAATTATTTAATACAGATATTTTTTTCATATTATTGTATTTTTTTTTCATATTAAAGAGTGGTATTGTCAATATGGTAGGGCAATTCTAGGGGTGGTTCTCGTAGCTGGTTTACTTCACGAGCCATTAAATTTTCCTGTTTGCATTTTTTAGCATACGTTACTCGTAGACGAGAGCGAGTAGAAAAGCAGCGACTCTTCCAAATGTTAGTACTACTCTTTTATGTCGTTATGAGAATAAGGAATTGTTTTGCCAAACGATATCTGTGATTAAAGTTTTTAATTATTTGTGTATCTTTTATCGCAACTTTTTTTTCTAACCTGACGTGAATTCATATTCTTTATACCGCGAAGCTCTTTTAAATGTATTTTAATTATTTTAATTTTAAGAATTGAACTTAATTGCTTAAGAATTGAAATTAATTATAAAATATATTTATATAAAAATGTTATTAGGTATCCTCATGTTTTTAAGTTTAAATTATTATGCTATTAAAGTTAGTATCAATTTCGTTGAGCTAAGTCCCGATCTCAAGTGGCCACTAACTCCTGGACGGAGCAGTTGGGTAGTAACCGGATGTCACCGACAGTTACCTTATTTGGACTCAGTCCAAACCTGACCGCTAAAGTTTTATGTTATTCCAATGTGGTTAACTCGGAAAAATCGTTTTAGGAAGCGAATTGCTCGTTTGTGAAAAAGGAGAGGTTAATAAAATTGTATTTATGTTTTCATATTTTAAGATTTATTTGTCAAACAAAAATAAACCTTATTTTTCAGATATTTATTGCTTTTATCATCTCTGTTCGTCTATATTGCGGCTCAGTTTTGTTCGCTCTATATTTATACTATTTAAAAATGTTGAAAACCTAAACTAATAGTTGAATTATTACTCATGGTCATGAATATTGAATATAATATTTATTTACGTGTACATATGGCGTACGTCAACGGCTACCGGGTTTTGAACTTGGTGACTGTCTACAAGGCGCCGATGCGACTTCAGTCGAATTCTTCCTATTTTTTCATTGTACAGTTTCCCAACTGCTGGATCTACGTCGCGTTAGGCGATAGACACCGGGTTCCATTCTCGGTCTCAGTAGACCGTTGAGCGTAAAAATATTATACTGTCCTATTTTTATTTCTAATTTATACAGTAATAATACTAGCATAACAAAATGCCAAAATATAATACAAAATACCATATAGATACTTGAACTACATCTACCTATTAGGTTTTTTTTGATGAATAGGTACTAAATCCTAAGCAGTAAAATCTTTCTTAACATTTAATAGTGCATAATAAAATACGACCATCAAGCACTATTTGGGCGGAACAAAATATATATTTTAATACTAAAGATCATGATGGCATTTCACGGAATGACTAAAGTTCAACAGTGGTAGGTAGCTATATGATTTGGAGATACATTTGTAGATGCTTTCAAACAAGGTCTTCAAAAGTTATATCACAGATAATTAAAAAGTTAAAAAAAGTAGTTCCAAACTTTAAACTTTCAAGTATCCTTTAGGGCAGTTTTAAGTTAGATTATTGGATAAACAGTACAACAATAACGTAGGTTCACTAGAGAAAACAAAATAGCTTAAAAAAATATATACAATTTTATGCTTTTTATATGTTTTGGTAGGAATAAGAGTAATACAAATAAATGGCAATATGAAATGAAAAGAAAATATTAACCAAAACTAGTTCACGAAGGTTCGTGTATAAGCAAAGAGAGTAATAAGAAATAAAAATTGTGTAGTTCCCATCTCTATCCTTTTTCCGTTTAACCGCATCACGTTCCCACAGAAAGCTTCTTTTTGGAAGTTGGTCGGTGGCCAATTAAGCTAGCAGGCGCCGACATCCGGCGTTCTTCCGCCGCTCGCGTTTTTCCTCTATATTAGTTGTATCGCTTCTGTAATCTAATTAAATTAAAAATTTCATCACAAAAAAAAATATTTCTACCAAAATTAAAACGGTATATAATTACTGGCCAACTAATGTAATTTCCAATAAATAATAATAACCAAAAATAAAAGACAGAATTATTTTGATTACTTAAATTTTAATTATATCATGTCATAATTAAATTGGTTAATTTTCACTTTAACGATTAAACATGAATATAAAGAAGCAATAATAGCAACTTTATTTTTATTATTACTTTTTAAAATCATTAAAATACATTTAAAAATGTGGAGACATCCCTGCGCGTAATGAAGTAGCCATAAACGTCTTGCCACGTCCGATACGCTAATCGAAGCTACCTCATTAGCATTTAGATCACATTTCGTCAGTTATATGCACAGTAAAATAAAAGAGCTTTTTATAAAGACAGATTTTTCTTAAATTAAATGAATCGAACGAAAGGAATCCCATTTCGCTTGTACCTCGCATGTTTTAATTTAATTATAGCCCGATTCGGGGCATTTCATCTCCAATTATTTATCATGTTGGTACGTTAAAAAATGTCATTTATAATTTGGGAAGAAGTTGATAAGGCCGTGCGCAGTGCAGCATCCTCATAAGGTTCGCATTGCGTCGGGCAGGATGGCGCCGGCCAGTTGGCAGAGCGTTCCCGGTCAACGTCCCCGATATGCCATAAAAGCCTCCTCAGCCCGAGCCAAAACAATTTCGCCAAATTTCTTGCCAGCGTCCTAACACGCATGGCTTTACGATCCTTCCGCAGATTTTCTCGCCTCGCATATCGCTTATTTTTGGCCAAGCTCTTAAGATATTTTTATTGAAATTCAAGACGCCTTGGTATATTTATCGGGTTATCAGATTAAATAATATTACAAATTCCAATCACAGTCTGCAATATTATTCGGAGGTAATGGCTTGTAAAATTTATGGAATGTGAGACTTTTTCAATAAGGCGGTGTTATAACCACAAATTAAAAAACGAATTTATCTTCATATAGGAACTAACATTATCTATATACATTTTAAATTAAGGTGATAATCCAACTATAAATGAAAATATCACATCTCAATTTCCATAGGGATATTCATAGACGTAGCGGAGCGCCAGTTTCCACGTTCCTGACTCTATTAACTCGGCTAACTCTTTCTTAATATTCATAATTATCTTAATACATACTCTAATAGCATGCTTATCTTCATACATACCGGGGACGTTTGATAAGGAAAAAAATTAATTTTCTGCGCCCCCGTTTGTTCTTCTATTAACACCTAATTAATTTTTTTTTTTCGTTAATCTCCACTCATTCATTCTTTCAATGTATCCAAACCAACGCAATATATCACTTTCTTAATGAAGGTTATACGAGTACGAGTAAATGAAAAATATTTTTTATATTATTAAGTATGAGAATTTATTTATTATCACATTTCATAAATTATTTACTTAAATTAAATCTTAAAATTACCTAAATATTATAAATTACTAATATACTACTAGACAGGCCGCACTGTTTACAAAATAGTAAACATCTGGACTATTAAACTTTTGTACATAATTTATATCTTTATAATTTTCATTTTAAAGTTACTTCCTGATAGTTCATCAAGTAATCCCAATATATCATGTACATGTAGTGTTTTTTTGTTCAAATGTCACGATCGTGTATCATACAATGATCGTGACTAATATGAATTTCAAACATAATTAAATTTCTGCAAAATCTAGAGCAAAGAGGAAATATTTCAACTTGGAATTCTAATACTGTTGTTAAGACTGCAATAAACTTTTGAAGCATCAAAAGTTATATTTCTTAGTTATTAACTTTAATATATTCCCATTTCCCAGAATAAGGGGTGTCTAATCTCTTAACTTTTGGTCGGAACCCATTTTCGTCAGCAGTGTAGTCTACGTGGTATTTGAATCCATCAGGGCCAATGTATTCATAAAAGCCAGAGGATGCAATACCTTCGTCTTCAGTGTTGGGATTCTTTACAAATGCTTTCTCCTCAGCTTTAATTTTGTTTTCAGTTTCGAATCTGTGAACAAACAATAAACCTTATTTATTCTCTTCACATTAGAGCTGAAATTAACTATAGGATTCGTGATTGAGTTCCTAAAGGTCTGGGATTAGATAAAGGGACTGCTATTGTCTCAGTCTGTCCCTATAACTCTCTCGTGTCATTTATTATACCAGATATATAATGAAAAAAATGACGTCCGTTTTTAGATTATATTTAACTTAAATCAGAAAATATAGTAATTTAAATTAAAAAATAATTGACTACTGATTTATATATTCTTAAATTCCGAAAAGGTCGATAATATTAAACAATAAACACATAATGCTTTATTGTCAGATGGACCACAAAAACCATTGATTATAATTTTAAATTTTCTACGAAATGATATGGCATGTCTCATAAGACATACATAATATGGCCATTTCGGTTGTCGTAAATGGTAATAAATGATGATCTCTGAACTTTTGATATGTATTTCTTTGATCGCCGCTTTACACAGTAGGTCAAGGTTAGAATTATTATTTGAACCTAAATGATCTCCTTTGATGTTATCTAAGAGCAAGGACTTTTACTGAATATTTTATGCACTATAGCTCGTCTAAAATTTATTAAGTCATTAATTATTATTAAGGATTGTAGATCGCTCATAAATTAAAAGCTACTGTAATCTGTTTACTTTTTAGATTTCAATCAATTAATCAAATTGTCACGTCTTTTTTCCACAGGGATAGACAGAGACAATGAAGCACCACTTGCCACGTTCCTGACACAACTCCTGCTTCCCTCACATTCAACTCTTTTCATATAAGCTTTTTTTTTAGAGTTCAAGGTCTTATATTCATTTATTCATTCAATAAATGAATATAAGACCTTGATTATTAAGATTATATAATTATATAGACGCTAATAATTGTTATAAGCGTCTATAAATTTAGCTAATTAAATACAGCTAAGTAGGTTAAATAAATTCAGTCTGCAGTTTTAACTGTTATCTTCTATTATCATTAACTATGATAGCATCTATTTATTGCTCAATAACTTTATTAGCTGCTAGCTAGTGACATTCGGGCGTGCTTATACTTTTAATAATTAATTAATAGAATATGCATTGAATGTTTGTTTTAAAGTTTTTATTATAATAGTATTAATCGCTGATGGATTAATCATGAACTGTTTTTTTTTATTTTCTATTATGACTCGACATATGACAGCACCCAGCCTGATGTTAAGCTTGAGTGTGGTCCATGAATGGATGTCACTGCTATTAAAATTTAATACCTGTAAGTAGCAGTCACACTATGGCGCCCTAGTTGTAACCGGCAACTTACAAGCTGATCCTAAAACGCGACTAAATCACTTCACGGTTTGTATACGTGTAAGTGGTGGTACTACCCCGGATCGGCAGACTGGGTACCACTGCCTACCACTCTTTGATAACCATGTATATTTTTATAATAATATACTTACTCGAAATCATATTTGTCTTCGTCGTAGTTATGTTTTTGATGCAGAATCTTAATACCGTTGTTTTTATAGTAGCCTGGTTTGTAATAAGGGTTGATGTCATTTGGTGGGATGAGCACCAATTTATATTGGTCTACACTCGCTTCAGGAACGTAGGGCTCATCTACGTACGGTTCGTATGGGTTGTCGTCGTGTTCATAGGGCCTTCCATCGTGGATATATGGATTCGGTATATGGACATATTTACCTTCATTCGCAGGACGCATATATCTGAGTAATAATAAAATATATTTATTAATATTTTCCTTAAAAATAAGACATTCATAATATTTAATCCCACACACTTTAAAATGCAAGGATATTACATGTATAATTATTATTATGATGACATAAATTAATGTATGTTTAAGTCGTATAAAGTAATATAAGTGAGTTATTACTTTCCACTGTCTCCGTATCTGTTGGGGTTCCACCTTCCGTCTCCAACTGGAATCGCAACACTTGCGGCTGCGCAAATTAATAAAGCGAACTGCAAATAAATTAAATTTTATTAAATTGAATAAAGTCGTAAATGCCACAAGTTATTACAATACAAATTTATCGTATTTGGATTGTTTTATATGAAATTTTCGGATAAACGATTTTTTTATGTTATAGAATTTAATATTTACCGCAATTGACAGCATTTTTGAATTTAAACACTATTTAACTTGCTAACACTTTGACAGGAGTTCTGTCAGTTACACATTTACAGCACTAAAACTTAGTTTGCGATCACAATCCGGAAGGTTATGCTCAACCGATATGTCGCATCCGTGTGTACACTTCTTGGTGAATATCAAATCGTTATGTTGATTTCGAAACCAGCGCTTCGCTTTTATACATTTGCAACATCAACACTCATCTCTTCTGCAGAAACATGCACACACGCAAAACTACCGCGCGTATGTGCGTCACGCGTGTTAGTGTGTTCTACGTTTTTTTTTATCGTCTTTGCATACCATTGTTGGACGTTCAGTTTATTTTATTGGGGTATTCGTGTCATACTGCATTATGGTATTAAATGCTTTAAAGCTTCTTTTCTAATTCTCGCAACTCATCGCTAAGTTCTTCGATTTTTTAATGCGTGTTTGTGAAAAAGTTATTCCAAAATTGTTCCTGCAATTTTTATGAATACTGTTAAAACCATCAGATGAAATGAATCAACGAAGTCGAATGTATTTTATATATATATTTATATTGATCGTCAATAAACGTCAAAGATTTTTTATTAGCATCTTTCAAATGGTATAACTGAGTTTTTAATTTATACAACAACAGTTTCAGCTTCATAAGAATTGAGATGCATATGTTATATTTTGTACACCTGAATTTATTTTGTTCATTTTTATGAAGGTAATAACATAAATATTGAGAAGAGCATATGAGAATATTTTTAAGTAATAGTCATCAAAGGAAATTAAGGATATAAAATCGTAGAAGAGATTAGAGCTTTCACTACATTCGAAATGCAGATAAGTCTACAAAACATAATGATTAATTAGTGTTTAGCATAAACATCGAAGCAACGTGTTTAATAAAACATCCTTCATTATTGGCCTGGATTAATAAATAATCATGGCGCCAGATAAGATAAAAATTAATTGATGAAAACATTTTTTATTGTGGCTCGACATCTGACCTCGACCTGCCGATGGAGGACCAAGAGTGCCAACGACTGAAAAAACCGAGCCAGTTCACGGCTGCTACAGTCACCGTCACTATGCCGGCCTAATGTGCTTCTTCACGCATCACTTGAAGGATTTAAGGTAATATTGGGATAGAAACATGTCTATATCAATATTATAGGCATTATTCAAATTACACTTTTTATACGTTTATGAATTTAAAATAGGCTTCACAAGTTATTTTACGTATTTATTTTAAATACATTTTTTTCTTTATTTTTGCATATAGGTACTTTATAAGTATATTTTTAAGTACTTAGAGTAAGCTATTTATATATATAAGATACAATTGGTACCGGCAAGTGGTTTTCGAACCGAGGGCTCTCGGTTTGCGTGAACATTTTAGTCCCTCACCATATATTCTTTCTTTAAAATTAATAATTAAATTTAAATTTCGTTAGAACTAAAAATATTTCTCGATGCCCTAAATATTTCTGAGCTCTTGCTACAAAACCGTTTAAGATATTATCGAATACCCATTAGAAATTTTATTGTGGCAATTTAGTATTTATCACTTATTAAGGTTTAATGAATCAGGTTTTTTTCTCTATAGTTGACCTGGCGATTATTATTTTGTTGATCATCGTGGATAAGTCATCGCCACTCCTTGAAATATTCGTAAAATTATTTAGAAAACAACAAACACTGTTTATAAGAAACAAAACCGAACAAATTTATAAATTCAAATATGAGTAATAAGTTAACAGAATAATTAAATCGTGGACATCCCTAAAAAAGCTACGCATAAGTCTCGGGTTGGATTCCCGGTCAGAGCAAAGATTTGTTTAAATTAATCAAACTGTCACGCTTTTTCCCACAGGGATAGGTAGAGACAATGGAGCTTTTAGATTTGTTTCATAGCATTTAATTGTCAATCAAATAAATTGTCACGCCCTTCTTGCACATGAATAGGTAGAGACAATGGAGCGCCACTTGCCACGATCCTGGCAGAACTCCCTCGCTTCCCTAACATCAAAACATTTTTTTTCATACATGCTCTACGGTTATGGGTAACGGTTATGAGGATGTCTTCGATTTGTTCGGAAAACAGCCTCATGGGAAATCAATCAATCAAATTAGATTAATTAATTAGATTAGCTATAACAAATATTTGTTAATTATAAATTTATAAATGATATTTTCTCAGGGTCTGAGTATTTATAAGTAGTGACTGTGGATCCAAAGAAGCACCACCGTTTACAGACAGACCAAGTGTACAGACCGTGATCAGTTTGAAATAGTGGATGCAACTCCTACTTGTATTTTTATAATTTTTTTTATGGTGACACGACATTTAACTACGACCCGCCTGATGATAAGCAAGAGGAGATCCAAGAGTGACGACGACTGAAACATCCGAGTTAGTACGCGGCTGCCTCAGTCGCCGTCACTATGTCGGCCATCCACTATGTTTCCACTATTTCAAACGGTAGAATATATTTACTTGCCTGCATACTGTGCAAGAATACCTCAAATTTTTTGCACGGTAGTAGTAGCCTCCATTCATGGACCACACTGCAGCTTAACATCAAGCAGAGTACTGCCACAAGTCGGACCACAATAAAAAAACTGTTGCCCACAACCTTGCTTGCCAACCAAGCTTGCGTAAAGAGAAATGTGAATGTAAGAAAATCGACAGAGACATGTGTCAGTTTCGTTGAAAGTGGAGCTCAATTTTCTCTGCTTATCCCTATGGGAAAAAGGCGTGACAACTTGTTTAATTAATTGAATAAATAGTATTATAAAATGGTTATACGACTAGAAGATTTAGTATTTTCTTAGATTTTGCGGATTATTGAATTAAACAAATTTATGCGGTTTACTATCGCGTTAATTTTCTGGGTTTGATTTTACATTTTTATATTATTCTGACGTTTCGAAAACTTTGCAGCCATCGTGGTCTATAAATAACCAAATTGTATAATCAATAACCAAAAATAAACGCGATAGTTAGCCGCATAAATTTGTTTAATTCATTAGAATATTTAGGTCATTGTACAAGTCTATAAATATTATTTGTTTTCACATAACAAGCGACTACTTTAGGCCTAATGTTGAATAGATTGCTGGGAATTGGTACTGCAAAGTGACTAAGCCGCGTTGCAGGATCAGCTTCTAAGTTGCCGATTTCAACTGGGCCGGTATAGTGGTTGTGACGGCTACTTGCAATCATTCAACTGTAGTAACAGACGTTCTACGATTTTTTCGAACCGGGGCAGAAACGCGATAGTGGCGCCCCACTCGCCTAGGTTTGAGATAAATTACTTAGAACTCACAAATATATAAAGAATAACTTGTGATGTGGCAAGTGATGTGGCAAGCCTTTATCTTACAAGTGGTCGGTGACCACACCAGGCTTCAACCAGGGTGGAGCAAGTTTTTTACTTTTAATCATATTGCCTCGGTTTGCCCACCTCTATATCCGAGCCTACATTTTAGGACCGCACCCCAGCTGCACATCAAGCAGGGTGCTGTCATGTGGAAATCCGAAAAAAATATTGTATCTCAAACACGTTCGTGAACTATGGAAGAATTTGAATCTTTGTATCATCTACTCAAAGGCATTAGGTAATTTAAAACAACGTTTGTAATAAACAGATTTCTTGTTTGATTTGCAAATCAGAAGCAAGGACTTTATCACAAAACACAACTGCGCATTCTGTGTCCTAACAAAATTCCATTTTGACACCTAACGGCTTTATTATACTGAATAATCCCATTAATTCAAATGTGGTTGTTTATGCGTACGAATGATGATACAGTTTGACGTTACTTCGCTGGAATTGTATCACTGCTACTGTTTATTATTTGTCACGTCCAAATTAAAATTAGTTTAGTTTTTTTATTTATTTCTAGGATGTTTGTTTATGTGACGCATGATAACAAGATTTTAGGCGCCATTTTAAGAAACAATTTAAATTCTGTATTCCATTGATAAACAAGAATTTTTGTGTAAATGTTAGCATTGATTTTAGCTCATATTGAAGATCATCCTTAAGGTATAAAACTATAAAAACATACAATATTTTTATATAAATATATATTAATATAAAATACTAATAGGTTTTAATCAGTAATTAAATGTTAAACTAAATTGGTTTTGTTTGGTAAATGTAATCATTTCATAAATCATGTTTCTTATACATGCATGATATATTTAAAAAAACAATGTATTTTTCCTGTACCTACAAATATTTCATGTTGTTTTATCCAAAGTAACTTATTCCGCGTAATCAATGTTTTTATTTGTTGACATTCATTTACAACAAGTCAAGTGTTATCTGAAATAAAAAATACAAAAACAAAATAATATGTCTGTTCATAACAGCAATAAACATGCATAATTTATTATATTTTAGAAAATAAATAATATTCTACAAAGACCGGCATAGTGAAGGCGAGCGAGTAAGGAAACAATAATATAATATTTCTTGGCTTTCATTATTTTTCTTTATTAAGACGCTATCAGAACTCGGTGGTAAGCAAGGAACGGTCTAAAAGCGCCGACAACTAAAAAAAGCAGTTTCAGTTTAAATTTGTATCCGTCGCTACCACTATGCCGGCCAACGAAGTACAAAGTATGAAAGGGACACAAAAAAATCAACATTTAAACATTTAATGCATAATAGTGGTAGCATAACATAATTGCATTATAAGTCACGCAAACCGAGAGCACGGGTTCATAATCATTTGTCGGTGGTCGGTGGTACCAATGTATTTTGATATTTGTACTTTGTCGTCCTGTTTCTATGATTCAAACATTTTAATAGCTTAAATGTAAACATAAAAATAAATAGTAGTCTAAATAAGTATAAGCTTGTTTCACAGTTACGCCTACTTATTGGGAATAAAAGTGTTTAAGCTTGATCTGATCAATCATTAATCATAGATGCATTCTATTTCCAACAACAGTTACATATTCTATGCCAACAATATTATAGTTTATAACTGTACCAGGATTTAAATCATTAATTATTTTTTGTTTAATAATTTTGATTCTTCATCAGTTAAATTGTATATCATAACATCTCACCGTTTAGTGACCCACTCTGTTTGCAAAAAATGGCCGATATTGTGAAGAGGCTAATTTAAAATTTTCCCCGGGTTGACCGGTGTGTGTAGGCAGATGATTTTAACAGTACTTCTGATGTTATTGTAAATTCTGCTACACTATTGTCAATATTACAGGTTAATTAACCTCTAACTCGCTTACAGACAATTGTTCCATGTTTCGTATTTGACAGGTCTTTACAATGTAAGGCATTTATTTTGCTCAGTTTAACGTCATTAGAACCTAATCATATTTAAGTAAATATTTGAGACTATTGCAACAGTTGTTTTTTATTACATTTTTTTCATCATGACGACATCTGACCTAGACTTTACTGATGGCAGCAGAGTCACCCATGACGGAAAAACTGACTTAGATCACGGTTGGTTTAGTCGCCTTCACTATGCCAGCCAGAGGTTATGTTTTACGTTTCGCCAAAACATTTAACTTAACTGTCGATTCAGTCAATAGAATGCGGATGTGAAAAGACGATGAATGTAAAAATAATTTAGAGTTTCCGGTCACAGGCTGTTAATGTGAATATAAATATTTATTTAATTAAAGAAAAATCAGGTTGAAAGTTAAAACTAATCTAGAGCAGGGACTAAATAAACTAACTCAGAAGCATTTTAGTTCCGAACTCCTAAACATTTATGTTAATTAGATTGAGAGTACTCGAGAACTCTGTGAAGATTCATCAGCATTTATTCACAACACGTTAATTGTATAAACATTAAAATAAAAGCGCTCCGGTGACACAGCAGGAACTGGCAATGAGACTCGAGTAGCTGTTGAACAAAGGATCTCATCACCATAACCATTTAGGGACTCCAACTTGACAATGCACTCAAAATATAAGATATGAACTTGTTTATCGCAAGATATATTTTATGTTTTATGAATAAGAGCAACAGATATTTAATAAAAAAAATTTTTCGGCTTTAACTTTTTTTATGGGGAATATTACCGCCTACACTTCGTGCATAAAACTTGAGTTACTCCAGATGCGCTCAATATCTAAGTCTACATTTGCACCAAGGTATAATTTAAAAACATTTGTGGTAATGCGTGTTGTGGCTTATGATCACATATACGAGTACTCATCATCATCAGCCAGAACGAACGACAAGATGCCAGTTACATCCACCGTTATTTGTGACTTTCACTATGTCGCCAGTCTACCTAGTGAAAGACCTACCTTCGCTGCGTCTTCCGGCTCGTGGTTTCCACTCAAGAACCTTTTTTCCCCATCGGTTGTAGGTTCTTCCATGCGACACAAAACACACGTTTCATTAGTGGCCGATCTCATAATTCGATCCCAGTTGAAAATAGACATACCGACTTTTTATTATTAATAAAAAGTCTTGCATGGTGGTAAACGTAGGGAAGTCCAAGATCGCCGACGACTGAAAAATCTATTCAGTGTACGGTTGCCTTAGAATACGGTAGCCGGCCTAATGTGATTTTCCACGCTTTGATATTAGTTTGTCATTTCATTTTACAAAACAAAAACATTTTTGAAAGATAGAATAGATCTACGATGCATTAAACAAGGAAGACCCGGGAGGGTGTTTTGTAGAGCTTGTATAAAGAGAATTGTGGATTTCAGGGATGCGAGGGGGTAGGACCAGGATCATGGCAAGTGGCCATCCATTGTCTCTGCCTATCCATGTAGACGAAAGGCATAAACATTATATTGATTTTAATTTTAGAGAATAGATCTATCACTGTTTTCTACAAACGATTGTATTCCTTTCATTATTTTTCATACAAATAATTCGTTATTATTTGTATGAATGTTGATGTATTGGATGTTTCTAATTGATAAATAATATATTTGTATACTGGTATGTTATCATCATTATCAATGTCACGCCTTAATTTCCACAGGAATAGACAGAGACAACGAATCGCCACTGTCCACGATCATGACAAAACTCTCTTGCTCACATCCACAATTCATCATCATCAGCCAGAAGGCGTCCACTGCTGAACATAGGCTGAATTTAGAACGCCATTCCGAACGACAAGATTCCAGTTGCATCCACCGGTTACCCGCGACTTTTACTATGTCGTCAGTCCACCTAGTGGGAGGCCTACCTACACTGCGTCTTCCGGTTCGTGGTCTCCACTCTAGAACCTTTCTTCCCCATCTGTTATCTGTTCTTCGAGCGATGTGGCCAGCCCATTGCCACTTCAGCTTGAGAATCCTGAGAGCTATGTCGGTAACTTTGGTTCTTTGGCGAATATCCTCGTTCCGGATTCCGGAAACACCGGAAACACCGAGCATAGCTCTCTCCATTGCCCGCTGAGCGACTCTGAGCCTTTCCAATAGGCCAACATTTAAGGGCCACGTCTCAGTTCCATATGTCATCACTGGCAACACACATTGTTCGAAGACCCTTGTCTTCAGACACTGCAGAATGTTTGACGAGAAGATATGACGCATGCACAATTACGCAGACCAATATATATATATATATATATATATATATTACTGTTATATATTATGTAATAGTATATTACTGTATAAACATATAACAGTAATTCTGTTTTAAAATGTCCATAATATGTTGTGTAATTAATGTTTATTACATTTAAATAACCAGGAATTCTGCAAGAAAACTTTTAACGGATTACACCATAAATACCTCTCGGTCTTCACAATGATACCAAATATCAGTACAAAGTACTAAACGACAGGAGAATCGCATTAAAATTCTTCAAAAAGTCATTTAGCACCATCATATACAAGCCAGAACACTACTCGTAAATTGTTGAATCTTTATTGCCTCAACTTCCATATATTTTCAAAAAACCGCATTATTGAAATTGAATGCAAGTACTTTAAGACCGCCTACTCCCTGTTATTATTTTTGATATAACGGATAATTTTATAAATTTTAATAAATATTAAGATTCTTGTATTTGAATATGCCTAGATATTACATACAATTAGCTTATTTGCTAGATTTCTCTTAAAATCGCTAGTATAAATGCTACTAAGATTATTTAGTACACTTCATTTGAGAATATGGCATGGGGTAACCGTAAACATATTTTTCAGTCGTCCGCGTTCTTAAACGATCTAAAGATCAGGCAAGTCGAGGTGAGATGTCGCGTCTTAATAAAAAAAAAATATATAAGTACACTATTAGCATATACGCAATTTTAGGTTAATTGACACCGAATAGTACAAGATTTGTTTGCGATAAGGTAAAGAATCTAAAGATTTTTATATGATTTAAAACCCATGTACAAACTATATTGTTTTTTTTACAATACCCTATAAATCCCTTAGTCATTATGTTTTTATTATTTTAATAAAATTGTTGTCAGTTTTGTAATTGGTGCGTGGGCAGCTCTGTTGTCCCCACTTAACAAAACCAAGAAATTGGGTCCGTATAAATATTTTTCTTGTTATAGAATAAATAGGTACTTGCAAGTTATTTTTTGACAAGAAAAAGGCAGCTTTTTATTACGAGTTGTAATATTATTGTTATTTTCTATTATTAACGAATACTCGGATTTAGATTTTGATTGCGAATATGTGGGAGAAAGGCGTGACAATTTAATTGATTACTCATAATTCAATCATAAATTAAGATATTCTAAAGTATAAAAATTTAAATCTCGAAATTGTTGTTCACCGTGAATTAGATTATTTATTTCTTTATTTAAATTATGATTTCATTAGATATTTAACAAATAAGTTCTAATTCACATTATTCGATTTTCTAAACGAGCGAGTTTTATTTCCATAACAAATAAAATAAGCTTATTTGTTATGAAAAACAATAGACAAAGAATATGGTTATTTTGACCCGATATCTGAATTTAAGCAACAATAAAATTTACATAAAGCCCCAATAAATTTTAAAATAAATTTACTTAGTAATATATTGTTCAACAGCCTGTTTAAATCCTATCTAGATCAGTCGACAAATATTATTAAATCAAATAATACTTTGAAATAAAAATGACGTTATGTAGTTTAATCGTTGAAAAATATATGTATATGTAACTACATAAACCCTGAAATGGTTTACGGTAGATTAAAAAAGTATTTTTATTCCGTATACATTCGAATTAAAATTCCGTATACATTAACTACGTAAAGAAAATACTACAGCTATAAAATACGATGCAAACTAAGCAGCAATAAAAAACAAGTACAGGACACCTGCCAAAAGTTACTTGAGCAATCGTCAAGTGTACTCGAAGACACCTTACTTTTAAACCAGTGTAGTATTTTGCTTTTATCTGGGAGCATCGTTTGAAGTAAAAAACGAATGTTATGTCTGTTCATAAACGGAATGCGACCTTCGAAGCGTCCTTACTCGAGTTTTTGGCACCAAGAGAGGTGTCACTCGCCCACGGACCCTGACATTTATTTGTTAAAATTCTCATATGAAAAGGAGATACTTAATACCGTTCTTACAGGATGAAAGATAATGATTATTATGTTGTTCTTGTTTTAGCTTATTTTACGAGTTCATTTTTCTGCGTAACAGTTTGATGCTTAATTTATATATTATAAGTATTTAGTTCTGTTTTCTTTCGAATATGATGCTTGGAAAATATAAACAATTTATTGTACCTATATAAAAGTACATGAAATCTTTTTTTTATCGTTTGTAAAGGTTTGTATAGAAAAACACAATTAATAATAATCAAATATGTTTATTACTGATTGTCAGGGTGTCAAAATGATAATTATATATAAAACTTTAATAATTGGTTAAAATTTAATTCGTTATTAATTAATCCATCAAATCGTCACGTCCTTCTCCCATAGGGATAAGCAGAGACAATAGAGCGCCACTTGCCATTAATTCATTATCTTAGGTTCAAATATAACCTTGTTCCTTGATCTCAACGGTTCGGTGCGTCGTTTCTTTGTCGAACAATCGACAAGCGGATTTCTTTTTTACACATGTTCTCATCCTTGGAACCTTCAAAGAAAAGCACAGAGGTGCCGGCATAGAGATGGCGACTAAGGCAGTATTAGTACCACGCCTTGCTTTTTATTAAACAAGACGTTGTCAGATGTAGAGTCACATTAAAAAACTCACTCATTTTAATATAAACATTTTAACACTAAACTACATAATTATACAACGAATAACAATTAACGCGAAATGATAAAAATATAACTTATTCGTTGTTTATAATCGACTTGTGTTTCGGGAATAACAACACGATAACGGAAATACCGAATTATCAAATTATTTCTTCCAAGAAAATAAGTATTGAAAAGATTTCAATACTTATTGTAGTCATTTTTGATGCACGAATTCTTTACAAACGCATGTTATTATATAACAATAAATACATTCAACTTTAATATTAACGGTTAAAAAATAATAGGACTTCATTAAAATACGCGACCTTCGTGCGGTACCTTATTAAAATTCTTCACTAAATAATTTTAAATACAATAAAACCGCAGGGTGTGTGCTTCAATGTATGTTTATAACCAAAAATTTTAATACGAAAATAAAAGTAGATTAACACTTCAATAAAACAACAATTACAATAATAATATGCAATGAACATAATAAAGTATTCATTAAACAAAAGTGACGACAGGCGTGGACGAACGGTTTAGTTTTGGTTTGGTTTGTTGCGCGTAAAGTCCCGGGTTCGATTCCCGGTCGGAGCAAATATTTGTTTCAAAGCTTGTTAATAAAAAAAAGAGATAGATATTTCGGTCTGGTTATCAAAGAGTGGTAGGCAGTGGTACCCAGTCTGCTGATCCGAGGTAGTACCACCACTTACAAGTATACAGACCGTGAAGTAGGCATGTGTCGGATATATCAAAACGAATCTAAAATCCGATTCCAGTCACAAATCGATTTGTATCGATTTCCGAAACTAATAAATCGGATTTTAAAAAACTATAAAAAACGAACTAGCAATGTAGCCGAACCAAAACACAAACCGCACAAAAACGTTAAAAAACTAAAAACTGATAGGGAAATTCGCTTTGTTTCTGTCTAACCCAGCATACCTTAGCGGAGTAAAAAGGACGGGGTGAATTTTAACGGTTTTAGATTTCGGTTTGGATATTTTACGATCGCACATTGAAATATAGAATTACTCGCGAAGTAATAAGATCTATTTTAGATTACATTTGTTACGCTATTAGTTTTTTTGAACGCCGTGCAACGCATTTTATCCTTACTTTACTCCTATGCCTATGTAATTAGAGACCATATTTGCGTACATGATTGCAATTACTTGCTACTTGGATTTGTTTATGTTTGAAGTTCTGATGAGAGAAAGAAATGTATTAGGTGTTTTGTTTCGTTGCAAGTTAGGCAGTTTGAGCTTGGTGACACATGCGTGCACTTCGTTTACGTAAATTAGTAATTTATTTTATGTTTTGGTTTTAATATAAATAGGTAATTTCTCAAGTACTATACTTTGTAAATTTATATTCTAATTAAAAGATAGATAGGACATATTAGTGTTGTGTTTATAATTGTAATTGTAAACAAAGAGATAGATATTTGCTTCGGGTTTGGTTATCAAAGAGTGGTACCCAGTCTGCCGATCCGGGGTAGTACCACCACTTACAAGTATACAGACCGTGAAGTGATTTGGTCGCGTTATGAGATCAGCTTGTAAGTTGCCGGTTCCAACTAGGCCGGCATAGTGAATGTGACTGTTAGAGTTATTGAATTGTAGTAGCAGGGGCATCCATTCTTGGACCACACTCCAGCTTAACATCAAACGGGGTGCTGTCATATGTCGAGTCATAATAAAAAAAACATAATTAAATTAAACTTGGACTTTAAAATATTTAGTTTGAACCATTTTTTTTCCTCGAAATGTCACGAAAACCTTGTGAGGTATGGATTTATTTTCAGAAAAAAGAGTCAAAAGATTTAAAAAAATGTTAATAAAATTTATAAAGATAATTTATATTTTTTTACTGTGACTCGACATATGACAGCGCCCTGCCTGATGTTGAGCTAAAGTGCGATCCATTAAGGCACATCCACAATGCCAGTCTATTTAAAACTGGCAATTTACAAGCTAAATCCGAAGGTGACGCCACCAAGTCACCTTACAGTCTGCCTACCACTCTAAAAATGTATAAATTATATTATGAAATATAGATTATAAATTATTATAGGTACAATTTTAGTATACATTGTATGAATATATACTTACCAAATAAAACAGTAGTTTTAAAAATATATGTTATTAAGAAAAAGAATATTAAAATTGAAAACTAAAATCGGATTTTGAAATCGATTTCAAAATCCAAAATCGGATATATATCGGTTTGCGAAAAAAAATGAAAACGCCCATGCTTACCGTGAAGTGATTTGGTCACGTTTCGGGATCAGCTTGTAAGTTACCGGTTCCATCTAGGCCGGCATAGTGGATGTGTTTGCTACTCACAGTTATTGAATTGTAGTAGCAGTGACATTCATTCATGGACCACACTTCGGCTTAACATCAAGCGGGGTGCTGTCATATGTCAAGTCACAATTAAAAAATTAATAAAAAAAGTAAGAATATTTTCCTTAATGTCCGAATTTAATTTGAGACATAAAATTACACATTAATTCGAATGCACGCTGTAATAAATTAAGAAACAAAATACAGTTATTTTATATAACAAAATCAAAACATATTTAATCTCCATCATAAAGTTCACGTACACAGATAATATCCTGTGAGTTCTATATGAATTTAAGGATTAAACAAACTTTGAAGTACTAACATAAATTGACATTAAGATAACAAAGAACAATTTCAACGAGAAGGAAGCATCAACTCGAAACAGACAGTACAGCGATCGTTAAAATGTAAAAATATAGACGTCACTATGCCCCCGTAACCTCCCTTCTCTGAACTTTTAATGTGATAACATGACACCTCGAAGGATATAATGTTGAAGGAAGTGTTGGCGAATGATCCTCGCTTAAGAATTATTTACTCTATAGAATTGAATTACTAAAGAAACGATTATGTAGATAAAATCTTTTAAATTTTAAATATTCTTTATCAATCAAAATGTTTCACCTCAACCTCGAGAGGAATATCCACATATGACGGAGTGCCACTTTCCATGATCCTGACACAACTCTCACGTTTCATTTACATCTTCAATTCTTTTCATGAAAGTTCTATGCCTAAAGTTATAAGCCATGTGGGCCCCTGCTTTTTAATATTGCCCTGATTTCATCAAATTTTACTTATGATATATATTTATAATGCGCGTACACACTGAAAGAGCTATATGACCTCAGTGCAACAATAAGCCTTCGTTATTTATGCGCACGCGCCGCCAACAGTGCGCTGGCGCCTTCGTGTGACGCCACCATTCGGCGACGCCTCCGCGACATCCGCTCGCAAAACAGAATTAATAGCTGGTACATTCCATACATTCTTACTGATTCCAGTTTTCGGTAATGAATTCTTATTACAATCTCGAAACGGCTTATCGAGAATGGCGCCAGAATTATTTTCACGCGTTCTACTGTTTTATTTTGTGACGTGTACTTTTGTAATGAAAGGAAATAAAACTAGAAGTGTAAAGAAAACAAAAAAATGATAAATTATTACCGATATTTTTTTATTATTACGTAATTTTATTTATTCCTTTTTATTAATTATATTCTTATGCATATTTTATATTAATTGAAATTAGTCAAATAATCCCGGATCTTTGAGAAGGGGTTTTACCCACAAACATTTTTTTGAGAAACTATTTAATTTGACTATCATTTGAACCATAACGAATCCTCAAAAGTTTTTAATGATTTCTCGAAAAAATGTTGGTCACATTATAAAATTGTAATTTAATATTTTGGTGAATTAAATTAGCGAAAAAAGAGCGTTATTCATAAATATGTGAATCATAATATTTTATATTTCTATACTATGCTACAAAAGTGTAGAAATAGGACCAATATACATCAAATAAACATTGGTACCGGCAATTGGTTTTGAACCTTGGACTGTCGCTTTGCATGACCGACGACCGCAACCACTTACCACCGTATCTACGTACACCACGGTCGCCTATAACAAAAATATTTTTTTGTATTGTTATTATTATTTTTATTTCTAAAGTGCTTGTATCATAGTAGACTATAGTACAAATATATCAAAGATACATTGGTACTCGTACCTGTAAGTGGCTTCAAACCCGTGCTCTCGTTTGCATGACTATTGCACTGCCACCACACCACGGTCACCTTTATAATTATTATATTTGCCAATTTATTTATTAAGTACAGTTTATCTTAATTATTGCTCGACCATAATTTTATAAAGGCAAGTGTGTAATTTATAAGCGCCTAATATCGTCTGTCATATTAAGGTAACCTCTATTGTAAACCAAAGCAAAAGTGAAACAGTTTTTGGCTAGTTTATACTATAAAAAAATCTGTGATTTATGACCCCTTATCGAGATATGTGCAAATATGTAATCACACTATAAAAACTCGTATACTTCCTAAACTCCAAATCCGGGTTTTATGAAAGGATTTTCTATCCATTTGTAATTTTTATGGCCCATCGTGGGTCAAAGATAACCGGATAGAAAAGAGTGGTATTGTCTTCGTTTTTTTATAAAATCACGTACCTGCCTACATTTTCGTAAAAAAATCTAGGCATTAAGGTTAAATGAAAGTGTTACGTGCTTAAAGATATGCAATAAATATGTACCTCGTATGTTAAAAACATATTATCTATGAACTAACGGATACATGCAAGTGTGAGAATCCTTTTAAATTGTTAATAGCCGTAGATATTAATAACGGTACGAATACGTAATTTGTCAAGATCAACTTTACATGTTCCTCGTGTGAATGATTTGATTTATTGCACGTTGTTTGTATGAGATTTTTTATTCTTTTTATATTAGATTTATTACTTCATTATTGTATTAAATTAGAACAGAATGCGATCGTGGTGTAGTTGCAATGCAACGCAAAAAAAGAGCATGGGTTTAAAACTAATCACTGGTACCAATGTATCTTTGATATATGTACATTGTTCGTCCTGTTTCTATGATACAAGCAGTTTAGAAGCTTAGTATAGAAATGTAAAATAAAATAAAAAATGATCACCACACTTGTTATAATCCAATTTATCTGACATACGAAGAAGCATTTCTAAGCGTGATAGGCAGTGCCGATCCGGGGTAGTAGCACCAACCCACCACTTACAAGTTATAGACCGGAAAGTAACTTAGTCGTGTTTCAGGATCAGCTCATAAGTTAATGGTCCAAACTAGGCCAGTGCGACTGCTACTTTAATTTATTTAAGTGTAGTAGCAGTTGCCTTCATTCATGGACCGCACTCCAACTTTACTTACATCAGGCAGGGTGCCGTCATATTATGTCGACCAACAATAAAAAAAACTTTGTTCAGACCGGGAATCGAACCCGAGACTTTACTCCTAACGAACTTGTATCCTAACTAACCAATGCGTCATTCGTGTCGTAAATTTATATGGTGCTAGTCTAGGCCATTAACTTATAAACATTTATAAACTTCTAGGACAGGTTTTAATTTCGTAAACATAAAAAAAACTATTATTGTACTTCAATTCCTTAGTGCTCCGCCGATTGTTCCGTATTTAAACAAAGTAGTATTCGCATTCGATGGCTACTCTCACACGTTTAATAGTAATCAGTTTTTTTTTTTTTTTTTGGATGAATGTACGGTTGTCCAAGCCTCGATTTCTTTAAGACATCATTCCGTATTTCGTGTGTGCTGCCAGATGCACGTGTCTATCGGTTGTCCGCATTTTATTGTAAATTTTAGTGTAAATAATTATACAATCTTACTCTAAATGGGTAAAAGGCAACGAGAAGAAGCTGAAAACGAACAAGCAAATTGACAAATACCGTAGAAAATAAGATGGTTGGAGAAACGGAGCTCCACGAATACGACGCCATCACGGTCGCCCTCAACGTTTGTTCGTTTTACCTGCATGAACAAAACGATTCAGGTAAATACCGATACTGGATTTTTTTACATAAGTGGATTTGTTGCAACCAAAATGTTTTAATACTTCGTGAGACTATAACGTTCAATATTTATGAATTATTATTGTGATTGAGTGTAGTTTGAAAAACTGCAATGCCACAATTTATAATTACTGTTATTGATGGTAGTTTGAAAAACTATAATGTGACAACTAACTATAACTGTGCTTGAGTGTAGTTTGAAGAACTGCAACGTCACAATTTATTTTATTATTGTGCTTGAGTGTAGTTTGAAGAACTGCAACGTCGCAATTTATTTTATTATTGTGCTTGAATGTATTTCGAGGAATTACATCGTCACAATCCAATATTATTACCTCTTGAGCATGGGTGAACCTACGTCGTCCATATATTGATGTGTATGATTTTTATTAGAAAAATGTACTATATATAATGAGAATCCTAATTCAGGTTACAACATTTTTACCCAGGGTTTATGCTTTTAAGCACCAACTCAATAAAGATTCGAGGTCAATAAACTCTTGACCTTGTTTTATTAGTCACTCTAGACCAGTGTTTCCCAACCTTTAAAAAATGTTTTTTACCCTTAATAAATATAAATGATTACAATATTTTTTTTAAAAAAAAAAATTGCCTTTTTTGATAAATTGGTCACCGATATCTAGCATTGCATATAAATAACCCAAAGCAGAAGGGTTGAAGTCGTGTCTAATCCATTTTGAAATTACCCTCCTTAACTATCGAATTGCCCTGTAAGGCGTGGGCCCCACTTTGGGAAACACTGCTCTAGGCCATACCAAAGAACGTGAGTGCCAGAACCAGCCATACACAACTAGAACCCACAGACCGTTGGTCAAAAAGTTAGTCTGGTGTAAAAAAAAAAAAAAAAAAAGAGAGAGGGAAAATGTATTTAACACAATGGTTAACCCTTGCAAAATAAACCCTGAGGTCACATATGCAATCAATAAACCCTCTCTGAAGAGGGATAAAACAAAAAGTATTCACTATTTTGCCATGCCATGCAAATACAGTAAATCACAGTATTAAGAATAAAATTATACGGTGTTATATAGATATATCAATACCGCCATTTATTAATATAAAAATGTTCATAATGTCAGAAAGATACTGAAAAACTTATTTCAATGAACTTCTCTTTAAGAAGGTTTTTAGCCTCAGGCTAGTTCAGGTGAAGTTGCCAGAGATGCAGCACAGGACTCAACTCCTGAAATATCCCTTTTTGAAGTCAACTTTGGACTTTTGGTGATAAAATGGGAAATAGTAAAGCCGCAGCAAGTTCGACCACTGATTTTTTAAATAAATAAATTCCTTTAAACTACTGGGGACTCCCTCGGAAGACTATGTGAGAAGGTGGTTGCTACCAATATGCTGTTACGAAAGGCAACAACAAACAGCGTCAACAGACGATTACAATATTTTTACAAGGTACCCTCTGACATATTTATTTATTTTTCATGGATCTGGGACACAATATTCCATTTAATATAATACCTGTATAAATCTAATACCTGTACAATAAGTCAGGTTCCAATTGGTCAGGTTGCCTAATTTCTAAGGAAGAAATTGCTGACTTTAATAGTTCAATAAATGAACTGTTATGTAAAGGTGCTATTTATCTTGAGCTCACCAGAGTCCAATTAATTTATATCCCCACTTTATTGTCTCCAAAATAATACATATAAAAAATAAAAGTTTTATTTTTAATCCTAAAAAATTAACATCTTTTAAAATTGAGGAAATACGTACTGCTCTTAAATTATTAATAACTGCTCTGGATTTTTTTACATGACCAATATTGATATTAAAGATGATTTTGACACCCATACATAAATATAATAAAAACAGGAATTATACTTCATTAGTATATTTAAATGTTTAGATAAAGACATAATAATCATGTCTAATGGCCACAAAGGAGACTTATATATTGGCATGCTATATGCAGAATGTCCAGGACTTCAGGTGTAACATAATATAGCTGATGCGCATACAAAACAACTTGAACTATGGAAATGCATTAAATAATAATAGATATAATAGGCAAGTACCAATATCACAAGGTGCCAATAATTAACTATCCTGTTGACAAAATAATTTGTTTCACTTTCATAAGAATCAATTAATCAGCCAAAAAAAGTAATTTATGCAGATGCATTATTGTTAAATTGCGGTTATGTTGTACCACTAATAGGGTTCGGTAAGATTGATAAATAAATAAATGAACACAATAATTACCTAAATTTACTGGCTGTCTTTTTGCTTTAAAATCATTTACATGTAATAAAAGTAAGTAACTGCTTTATCATGTTAAGAATTAACAACACCACATCTTGATAGTCTAGCTAAACTAATTTAGCAGTGGTGTAAGCATGCAAGTATGTGCGTATAGACAGATTATATACCATCAAAAACAATACTGCTTCAAGACAGTTTAACAATAGAACCTAGTGAAAAACGGCAAAATATGCCTTTTATACGATTATTTCAGGTTTTGGTATTTCTAAAAAAGATTTGTTTGCCTCTACACATAATCATAAGTGTAAGTTATATATTTGTTGGCGACCAGACCACTATGCTATCGCAAGAGATTCTTTCACAATCTCATGGACGTTTTCCATACAGGACTTTTTACAAATATCATTCGTTTTCCACCCTTTTCAATTATAATAAAGCTTTTCTAAATTTTGTAACAAGGCACCTAGGGTAATTATAGTTGGCTCATATTGACCATTGCAACCATTGCCTGTAAGTGCAGGTGCTTCATTGTCAATAACATTTTGAAGCAATGTAATACATACCTAATTGTAGATTATTGTAATAGTAAAAAAAATAGTATCACAAATATACAGATACATTACACTTCACAGATAGATAAGATTTCTCTTATTTATTCTTATTTATTAACCTTTTTCTAATACTTCTAATAAAGGCTATAGTTATAATTCAGTAAATTGGTATATTCAGCAATAGCCCTCATTTACCAAATGAACTTACCACTGACATTTGTGTTAAGATACTATCTAAGAGATTTTTAGGTTTCGCCCACAAACTCGAAAATATGATTTAAGAACCCAATGTTTGTTAAGAATTATTATATAAATTATATCCAAATGAAAATATTTCACTTAATTTGTTATCCAATGTGATAACATTGTTAGCTCTTGTCACCGCTCATAAAGGATAATCCTCATCTTTAATTAAATATAATAATATGATTATTTAAAATATTGCAAGTTAAAATATAAATAATAAATTTCAATAAACCTAGGGCCAGGTCGTACACAACCAACTTTATTATTGCCTCTATTGTATAAATCCTAAAATATCTTTTGTAAAAGAGAGTTTATCTGCCCTGCACAAAACTCTTTCAGTTATATAAATGAAAAAAAAAAAAAAAAAAATCTTGTTCGTTAACAAACTTTAAGCAATTAAAATAAAGATACACTTTATATCTTGATATCTATGACATACACTTGAAAATCATAGTAATGGTCATTTGTCAACATCTACTATTTAAACATTAGGAGAGAATATTGACACTATTCGTAGAACTGTTGGATGGTCCGAAAAATCCAACACTTTTGCAAAAATTGATTTAAAAAATATATATATTATATATATATTTATTACTTGTACTAGATCACTGTAATGACTTAGAGGACGCATAATTATATAAATTTAAGAAATAATTGTTATAGAACTAAGTTAATGTGATTGAGGAGTTCTGATCATCCAAATGTCTGGTAATACTTCCATTTCAGTCCACAAACCTTCAACCTTTAAATATCTACTTTGTTTAAATACGGAACAATCGGCGGAGCACTAAGGAATTGAAGTACAATTGAGAATCAAACGAACTTACCTGTAAGTGAAGTTCGATGATAATTGTACGAACTTCCTTAGTGCTCCGCCGATTGTGAAAGCCACACCCTCCCACCTCTACATGTAAATAGGTAGGTGAGTTTCAGGTTTGTAAGCACAGGAACACTATAAACAGAATGATGTCTTAAAGAAATCGAGGCTTGGACAACCGTACATTCATCCAAAAAAAAAAAAAAAAACTGATTACTATTAAACGTGTGAGAGTAGCCATCGAATGCGAATACTACTTTGTTTAAATACGGAACAATCGGCGGAGCACTAAGGAAGTTCGTACAATTATCATCGAACTTCACTTACAGGTAAGTTCGTTTGATTCTCAATTATAGTTATACATTTTGGAACAAGACTTTGGACAGTAAAAGAAAAATAAAACAAGTAATAGAAGCTCGTAAAATTTGTATGCATTTCAAAAATATATTAGGTAATTGTATGATTCATGATCTTGACATAACTTAAGTTTCCTTAACATCCACGATTCTTATAGTCGAGTCTCCTCCTATTCCTGTGGGGATTGTAGTTTGACAATTTAATTATTTTGACAATGTACATTATTTTATTATTATTGTGCCTTAACATTATGAAAGTACCCGCCTGATGTTAAGCTGGAGTGCGGTCCATAACTGTAAATAGCAGTTATTATTTCCCTCTTATCTATAACCTTCGATCCTTCAAGCGATGCGTGAAGAAGAAGAAGAACCAAAGAAGAAGCTCATTTGGCCGGCATAGTGACGGCGACTGAGGTAGCCGTGACTTACTCGGTTGTTTCAGTCGTCGTCACTCTTGGATCTCCTCTTGCTTATCATCAGGCGGGTCGAGGTCAAATGTCGTGTCACAACAAAAAAATAACATCCACTATGTTGGAACCGGCAACTTCAAGCTTCACGGTCTCGTTCCCCGGATCGGCAGACTGGGCACGATACCAACCGGGCCGGGTAGTGGATGTTTAATTGTAAAAACAGTCACCCGCAATAAATGACAATAAAAATAATTGTCATATACAAAAAATAATAAAAAAATGTTGGACGAACGGTTAGCGATTGGTTTGTTGCGCGTAAAGTAGTCCTGGGTTCGGTTCCCGGTCTGAGCAAATATTTGTTTAATAGCTTTTATTTGTTATTTATATTATTATAAATATTGCAAATATTTGTTAATAAAAAAATATTTTTTAATAAAAATAAAAACCGACTTCAAACAGTAAACTAAAAAGCAAAAAATTAATTTACTTCGCTCAAAGTAATACGTATTTTCATTTAGTGAAATAGAAATGATTAAATAATTATTTTATAATTTTGAAGTAGTGTTCATCATAACCGTGGTGATATAAAAATAAGATATTATGATCAATGATCTAATTTAGGATGTTTTTCATTAGAGTGGAATGTAATCTATATAGATATAGGTATCAATATATAACTGCAACAATAATATTTTAGAGCGTAGGATGAGCGTGTTTATTTATATTCTATGACATTTGCAAGACAATTTATTTTGGCTAGATTTTTTATTGTCTCTCGACCAGGTATTTTATGGATGTGGAATTTCGGATATGGATACGGATACGGATACAGGAATAATTTTATACCGGTTTCAGATTACGGATATTAGATTTTTAAGGAATTTTATGAGTAAACGCCTGTGATAACATGTTTTATTTAGTCTCCTCCCCTATCCGAAATTACCCGAAATATTTATAACGAATTCGGTTACGGATAGGTTTTTAATTCGGATATCCGATAGTTTCGGTTACGGAGCTCCATAACATCTCTAGTCTCGACATATTATGGCAGCACCTAGGTGATGTTAAGTTGCGGTCTCTGAATGGAGGCAACTGCTACTAGCAAGCCATAGCCATTATATCGGCCTAGTTGGAACCGGCAACTTTCAAGCTTTTCCCGAAACGCTACTGAGTCACTTTACGGTCTGCACAATTGAAAGTGTGGTTCACCCCGGTTTGGCAAGTCTGTCCAGCCGGACCAATGACCACTTACTGACTGCCTACCACTCTTAAAACACCAAATCGTAATTTATTTGATAAATGTATCGTTAAAGTTCATTTCATTTGCAATCAATTATTAAGAAATATTTTGAGCTTTTGCCTGTACAATATTTGTAAAATAACAAACATTTATTATAATTAATTATAATTATTATAATTTAATCCTTTGTTTCGAAAGCGGTGGACATAGCTGTTCTAATTTCATATAGATAGGTTAAAACATACGGAAAGAATTAATTTAATAATAATAAAAATATTGGGAGTTAGTCTGATCCCATTAGGATAAGTTGGAACCTAAGACCCGGGATAGCACGAGTTATAACAATTGGTAAGAATAACAAGTGAGATGTTTAATAATGACACGTTGCCCTGTTTATAATCATAATCATCGGATTCTTAATTAAAATTTAAACATAACGGTAATATATTTATAAATTAACTCTCCTCTATGGGTGGAAATTCACCGTGTTTTGCTGTTCCACATATACATAAATATAATAGAGACAGAATAATATTATTAGTTTATGCAAAAGCAGATCTTGTTTATGCAAATTGTATTACATTTTAAGTCACCATTTTCTGTTCTTTTGCGTTTAAAGCAAAGCTTATTAGTTTATTATGAATAGTGATGTGAATTATTTGAAATACAAATATTTCAAATGCAAATACAAAATGCAAAATACCCATTTTTATTTTATATTTGAAATACTTTTTTTCTAAATGTATTTTGTATTTTATTTGAAATACTCTTATGTAAATATTTAGTATTTATAAAATACAAAATAGTTTCGTTGCATTTTTAATTCATTTTTACAATTTTTCATTCTTAAATCCATGATTTCCTTATTTATGAACGCACTGATCGTGATCGTAGTGTTGTCATTGTCATTTGTCAACTAGAACAATAATGCCTCAGATTAATAAATAAAATCAAAATTAAAATTTTAAAGGAACCCCCGAAACGCATGGAACCACTTTGGTCATATCATCAGCTTTATAGTAATAAACAACATTAGTCATGGCTCAATAGTTATATCCCTTTAATATCCCTTGGATCCTTATGGTGCATCATCAGATAACTACTCCAGGTCTTCAATTTGATAATGTCCCAGCTAATGGCTCATAGAGAGTAACAATTTTAGTTAAAGCACTATGATATTATCTGTTATTGATTTGCTGATCTGAGAGGATTCATAATCAGATACTTCCGATCTTCAATTTGATAACGGCCCAGCTAAAGGCCTAGTTAAAGCACTACAGTTCTATCTCTTTTTTTGCTGATCAATTGATATCAATTTGCTGATCTGAGAGGATTCATAATGGTGCATCATCAGATTGCCCGGTCTTCAATTTGATGACGGTCTAGCTAAATGCTCTTAGTGAGTAACAAATTTAGTGAAAGCACTATAGTTCTATCTCTTGTTGATTTGCGTATCTGAGAGGATTCATGATGGTGCCTCATCAGATACTCTCGGTCTTTAATTTGATAACGGTCCAGCTAATGGCTCATAGTGAGTAACAATTTTAGTTAAAGCACTACAGGTCCATTTCTTGTTGATTTGCTGATCTGAGAGGATCCATGATCAGATTTTTTAGATCCGGAATGTTTTATTTTATCGCACTAACTTTTCTACACTTAGTTTCCTACCTTCAAGACAAATCTAATAAGTCCAAACTTAGTATACCAAAAAAAAGTTTGAACACATCCAGGATTTCGTCTCCTACCTTCGAGTTCCATCATCAGAGTAACTCAGTGGTACCAGTTAAAACACACATGTATTTGTATACGTTTTTATTTCAAATGTTAAGTCACAGATATGTTTAAATGTAAATACCTATAAGGCTGGGAATACAAGTCCGATTTTCCTCTCCGATAGTCCGATCCGATAGTCACTCGTGCCATACATTTGTTTAAATACTTAATACACGTCAGATCCGATAGTCGGATCGGATGTCAGAATCGGAAACAACGCCAAGGCGCTTACGATTTTATGGCCGATCCGATTGTCTGAAGGTGCAGTTTTCATACAAAATACAGAAACAGAATAGACGTCCGATTCCTACTTCCGATTTGTAAATAATTTGCTCAGCAATATCGGACGTGTATTCCCAGCCTTATGCGTGTTTAGAACGGGCAACCCTTGTACGTCGCTATGCGACGAAGATTGTTATTTTATGTCAAATAAATATGCCATTGTTAAAACACGTAAAAAATGTTATAATTTTTCCCCTAAAATATTCAATCAAGGTAATCGATCTAAACTGCAAACGAACCTCGCCATATGAACTTAATGTTCGCCATATGAAAATAATGTTCCCAACATACTGACTCTTATAAAAAGAAGGAAAGGACAGAATCTTATTATATGTTTGTTGAGGACTCTGATTCTTCAGCAGCCAGTGATAATGTTAATACAACTACAATAGATCTGGAAACACTACAATATTTAAAAGATGAAGACAATACCTTAGAATCCTTGAACAGGTATCCTACTGTAAAAAAACTCTTCCTTAAATATAATACCTGCTTACCGAGTTCTGCCCCTGTAGAACGACTATTTTCATTTGGTGGAATGATTATGAGGCCCCATAGGCGGAACATGAAATATGAACGCTTTGAACAAATACTAGTTTTAAAATCAGTTCAATAAATAAAAGGTTATGCTTAACAATGTATTTTATTTTCAAAACCTATTTTAAAAATACGTATTTTGCATTTTGTATTTAAATACTTTTATTCAAAACTATTTTGTATTTCTATTTGAAATAGTGCTAGCAACTATGCATTTGCATTTTGTATTTAAATACTTTTACTAAATTATTTTTCACATCTCTAATTATGAATAATACAATATTGGGATTTGGGATGATTAACCAATAAAATTCCTGGAAACATGTTTTCCTTAAAATTAGAGTCCAAAGTTCACTACTTATTTTTTTTTGTAAATTATTATATTTGTCATTTGTTGTTATTTTATTTATATAATTTATTTGGAATTTAATAAAATAAAAAATTGGTAGTTAATTGCACTACATTCAGGATCCATTTGCCATCACAGACCTCAGTTTCTACACGGTTCATAAAGATGCAATCAATGTTGTTTGGTGGTTGGAATTTCGGAAAACTTCTGTTAAAATTATTAAATTTAAAGAAAGTGTCTAGACAATACTAATTGCCTTGGTTTTTGCGAATGACAAGTTACGTAATAATTTACTAGTGTTTAAATTACAATATATAAAAAAACAAAACTAAGAATAATTTATTTCTTTGTTTATTATGATCTACTATGTCGAAAAATCATACAATTCGTATACAAAATGGTGAATCGTTGAGGTCATCGAAATCTCGCGGCCTTGCGCGGTCGCCGACCAAACAT
Source organism: Tinea trinotella (assembly GCA_905220615.1). NCBI lineage: Eukaryota > Metazoa > Arthropoda > Insecta > Lepidoptera > Tineidae > Tinea > Tinea trinotella. Next base: position 5,230,307 of record HG992306.1, read on the forward strand.
GACTTTTCGACCTGCGACATTTCGGAATTCACCAGATAATATCTCCGCGATATTCGATCGGAATTCTCATTCAGGTAGCGCGTTGGGTTTCTTATTATTATTTTGAGTTGGTTTTAGTAATGTCTGTGAATGTTTTGTATTTCTGAGAATAATTTATCGTGTTTTATCTACATACCTAACAATAATTTTGTAAACTCAGCTTAAAAAGGTATTTTTTATATATTGTGACTCGACATCTGACCTCGACCTGCCTGATGGTAAGCAAGAGGAGTACCAAGAGTGCCGACGACCGTAAAAACCAAGACAGTTCGCGATTGCTCCAGCCGTAGTCCACCACTATGCCGGCCAAAGAAATAAGTATGTCAGAATGCCGTTATATTGCTACTATCGATTCGGTCTGCGGCAGGAGTCTTCTCTAATCATGGACTTCACTTAAGTGTCATCAAACGGACATAACATAAGTATCGCAGGCGATATAGTAAAAAGAAAAAATCTAATACTTTATGTAGATCAGTATGGAAATAAAATAAACAAAGAACAAGCCGACCCTAGTCTAGTGATAGTGAAAAGTCTACGCATCTCGGTACCGCACTAGGGTTTGTTAATCCTAGTGCGGAACCGATTGCCAGTACCAATGTACTTTGATATAATATGTACTTTGGTCTTCAGTATAAGTGTAAGAATGTAAATAAATAAAAAATATTTAAATAAACTATGGATTAAACCAAATAATATAATGACATATACCTACTTTCACATTTATCTAATACGTCGTACACGTAAGAAAAACTCCCAACATTAAAACTATGTAAGTAATATAATATGCCTTAGTATATAGGTAATTATGGTTATACGAGTTATAAAACTTTTATGGACCAATTTTATAATCTTCAACATGGTTTTAATATTGATATTGATCTAAAAGTATGACGATAACGTCTTTTAAAAACGTATTAATATAAATTATCGTTTATTTGATTGGGTTACAATTTCTACTTATAATAGGTACATATAGCAGGTATGTTAATATCAATAAATTAAATTGTCACATCTCAATCCCCACAGGGATAGTCAGAGACGAAGGAGCACCACTTTCCAAGATCCTGACACAACTCTATCTTTACATTCACGATTCTCTTCACACAAGAAATAATAGTTAAGAGTATAAGAGTTAAGTCATAGACTATATATCAGTAGACATCGTATACAAGAGCAGCTGCGACCCGCGACCCACTGGACCTGCTAGGAGCCTTGACGCAGTAAATACAATATGTTGTAATGTTGACGGTATGCTTAATGTATTTTTATGCTTTATACACAGTAACTCTATAATAAGAAATAGTGTATACGGCGTTGTCTTTGTCCGTCTGTCCACGGACAAACAAACTATTCCTCCAACGGCTTAATTTGGTAGGAGGTTAATTACTTTAAGATTTATAGACTGAAGTGCAGTCTATAAAGGGAGGCGACTGCTAGTATAATTCAATTAGTCACTATTCACTATGTCGGCCTAGTTGGAAACGACAACTTACAAGCTGATCCCAAAACGCGACTAAGTCCCTTCACGGTCTATATACCTGTAAATGGTGATACTACCCCGATCGACAGACTGGGTACCACTGCCTACCTCTCCATATAACGCATTTAAACGTATTATCTTCAAACTAAGAGTCTAGTGGTTTGTTGTCTGTGCTGCTCAAAATATATAGATTTCGAATTAACTAGTCAAATAAATGTAAAATGTATACATATTTCATCTTTGTTTTATCAATTTAAATTGTGTACAGCGAATACTTTAATCAAACATGACATTAATGTTTATTTAATTGATTTCCTTATCACTATTTTTTTTAAATTATTCTGTATTAAGTCTCCATATATCAAGTTATTTTAATAATATAACTATAAATTATTTACGGTTAAAAGATACACGCGGGGTCGAGTTAACCGATGTAGGTAAACGCGTGATTTTTCTATGCAATTTTCATTACTAATTTATACAGTAATAATACTCTGTATTAAAGATTCCTCTGAGAGAAAACACTAAGATAATTCAATAACATCAATGACTTAAATAATTTTGTTTGAGGTCATCATTGTTTCAGCTATGTTACTCGTACTTACCTACAATATGCGTTATAATGAAAAAACAACGTTGCATAAAAGATCCATTAATGCATATAAGTATGTATGAAAATAATTGTAGAAGTGAAGGAAGCAAGAGAGTCATGTCAGGATCATGAAAAGTGTGGTTATTAAGTGATCCATGGTTATTAAAGCGTAACAATTGATGATGGTTAAGTATCTTATCACACGTTCCAGTTGCCGGGTAGTCGTTGCCGGGTAGTGTATAGGCATGTATGATAGATAGCTTTTAAACGTTCCGGCGTAAAAGCTACATAATGCACATTTCGCGCCGAATGCCCGGCAACCGGAGCGTGTGAAAAGATACTAACGCATAAGGAATGCTTGTTACATTCAGAGCACCAAATATAGTTTTTCAAACAGTAAACATGATGTTTTCTCTATTGTTTATAAAAAAAATCTATCTATTAAAATAAGACACCAAATATTTATATATTTATGTCACAGAAAGACCTCATATATCTGGGTTTTAACATTGAATATTCGGTAAATTTCAAAGTTATAAGACCTTAGACATTTATAAAAAAAATAGTCCAAATATCCTTGGCCCTGAAATATCTTAGAATTTATGTCAGATAAAAACGTAAATCAAATGAATGACCAAAAAATAAATCATAATGACTCATTCATTTGTGTGAATATTTAGATACATTGTTATTTTTAATGCACCATTTTAGAGAGCCAGTTCTAATTTATTGAATGGCAATTAAAAAAAAGAATCAATTCACAAATCAAATTGTCACTCCAGAATTCCTACAGGGATAGGTAAAAACAATAGAACGCCGCTTTTCACGATCCTTAAACAACTGTCTTGCTTCTTTCACGTTCGCAATGCTTTCTATACATACAAGCTCTATGATCTAGATACGTTTTTATTTTTATAACCGTATACCATTTTTATAACAGTATATCTTGTAGTATAACAGTATAATTGAAGTAGCAGTGACATTCATTCATGGACCACACTTCGGCTTAACATCAAGCGGGGTGCTGTCATATATCGAGTCACAATAAAATAAATCTTTTTTTTTAAATGTTTGTCAGGTGTCTACCTGGACGAATAAATTGACTACCCGAGTGGCGCATTGGTTAACACACCAGTCTCTTACTAGTCAATCCTGAGTTTGATTCCTGGTCAGAGAATAAAATTCTTCGATATCATTTATTTGAAATATTTAATAGTTAGAAATATTTGGGGACGTAAAAACAGGTATTTGCTCTGGGTCAGGGTGCTTAAGACTAGGCAGACCGTTGCAGGTAATTTTGCCCAGTCTTTTTTATATTTTTTATTGTGATACGATATTTGACCTCGTCCCGCCTGATGATAAGCAAGAAGAGGTCCAAGAGTGACGATGACTGAGAAAACCGAGTTTGTTCACGGCTGCCTCAGCGCCGTCACTATGCCGGCCAACGGTGCTTGTTCACGAATCGCTTAAAGGATCCAAGGTCATAGGATGGAGAGAACACATGGGCAGGCACTCATTCCACCAGTAGTGGTACCTGGGTAGTACCACCACTTCCAAGTGCACAGAACTAAAGGTATGCGTTTCGAGATCAGTTTGAAAATTGTCGGCACAGTGAATCAACTATGCCAGTACTCCGCACTCCGGCTTAACATCAGGCGGAGTTTATCTCAATGTTGAGTATTGTCGAGCAACAAATAAAAAAAGTGCTTATATCAAAGCTACACCACTAGCTTTCAAAGTTTAAGAATAAGTTATATTTGAGGTTAATAAAATGATATAACTTAAAAAACAATATTTCGCGACAGTGACTGAGGCAGCCGTAAACTGAAACAGTTTTTGCAGTCGTCGGCACTCTTGGACCTCCATCGTGCTTACCATGAGGTAGGTCGAGGTCAGATGTCGAGGCACACTAATAAAAAAACCTTTATAGTCTACATAATGGATGGATTATTATATCAGATATCAGATTATTATATAATATCACTCCAAATGCCACTGTTCAAATAGAACTAAAATTATTTAACATCATAGATGTCTTACTAGGAATTTGTATCACAAACAAAACTTAACTAATAAATTAATGAAAACCATGTAAGAGAAGCTCTACAACATCAATTCTCAATACATCAAGGTCTCACATATCTCAAGTTACTAATTCATTTAGATAAGCCATTAAGCTCATTGATGGATGTTCTAACGCTGTTTACAGATCCATCCCCACTCAGACCTCCGCTAATGCTATAATATTAATTTGGTTTATATTATACACTTACTCATAGATAATTAGCGGCTAGATCATTATGTAGGTTAATTAGTAATCGACTAACATTCATATTTTTTTAAATGTGACTCGACATATGACAGCACCCCACTTCATGTTAAGCTGGAGTGTGGTCCATGAATGTCACTGCTACTACAATTCAATAATTCTAAGTAGCAATCACATCCACTATGCCGGCCTAGTTGGAACCGGCAAAACCGAAACGCGACCAAATCACGGTCTGTATACTTGTAAGTGGTCGTACTACCCCGGATCGGCCGACTGGGTACCACTGCCTACCACTCTGATAACCAGACCTGAAGCAAATATCCGCCTCTTTTTTTAATAATATTTTTTAAGACATTACATTACAAAAGCTATTAAATAAATATTTGCTCCGACCGAGAATAGAACCCGGGACTTAAGTTGCAACAAACCAATTGCAAACCGTTCGGCTACGCCTGTCGTCAAATACTTTAGTTATTTACGTGAGAATTTTTATTGATAATTATTTTATACCGTTAAAGAAGTTTCCTTTTTGCGCTTCGTTTCTGTTTCGAAGAATCGACCAATAGAATGTTTACAATCTCATGTATTCTCCACATCCAATAAAGCGAGTATGACCAGCAGACCTCTGACGGCGACCAAGAGCGTATTCGGCACTCAACAATGATTATTCGCTGCCATCATCGGTGCGGTAGGGATACGTGCGTACCGCTTATCATAAACCGTAAGAACCGCTTACCGATTCCTAAAAGAAGGAAAATTGGAATACGTTCTGGTGCTTGATAGAACAAGACGCAACAGGCGATGTGACTTTCTCTTGCTTATTACGTCGCGCCACAATAAAAAAGGTTTTAGTTAAAGCCATCAATTCCAATCAAGAGAATTTGAATCAATCTTTGATATCATATTTGAATCAAGCATAAAATAAACTTGTTCTGGTCTTATCGAACATTGTTAACAACCAATTGAAGTATGCGAGTTGATTGCATATGTAAACCTGCAAATCTCCCACAATATTTATCAACATGGAGCCAAAAACCGCAGCTACTGCGTTTTCCCGCCCCCTGCAAATACCAGATAAGCACGTACGGTCCAGCCACAGCGGTTCGTACCTCACGAAATAAATTTCTGATTTATGAATTTCATACGAACTTGGTGGTGTTTGACCGCACGGCACCGCGACGCATTGTCCTTTGTAATTTAATATTATAAAATGCTTTATTGCACTTATTGTTGTTTAAATAACAATGTTTATTTCAACAATTCATGTAAATTTGGAATTTAAATTCACATTGGTATTTCGGTGGAATAATGACAGTGAATTCTTTATTAAATTAAATAATATTATTTAATAATTACTGTGGTTAAGTGACTGTAGCTGGGAGTTTTGGGGTATCGACTTTCATTTCGAAATACAATTTACTATTATCCAAAAGAATGGGTATGTTTTTCAAACCTATGTACGAGTAGGGTACATACTTAAACACGTATTTCTTCGGCACGCTCGGCTATTCTGAACAATTTAGTGGATTACGTATGAGGTGTTATTTATCATCATCATCAGCCAGAAGGCGTCCACTGGTGAACATAGGCCTTCCCCTTATATAGCTATTTCGAACGACAAAATGCCACTTGCATTCACCGGTTATTCTTGATTTTTACTATGTCGTCAGTCCACCTAGTGGGAGGCCTACCTACGCTGTGTCTTCCGGTTCGTGGTCTCCACTTTAAAACCTTTCTTCCCCATCGGTTGTTGATTCTTCAAGTAATGTAGCCGGCCTATTGCCACTTCAGCTTGCAAATCCTACAAGCTATATCGGTAACTCTGGTTCTTTGGCGAAGATCCTCGTTCCGGATTCTATCGCGCAAAGACACACCTCCATAGCTTTCTCCATTGCCCGCTAAGCGACTTTGAGCTTTTCCAACAGGCCAACATTTAAGGGCCACGTCTCAGTGCCATAAGTCATGACTGGCAACACACACTGGTTGAAGATCCTTGTCTTCAGGTCCTGCGTGAAGCAGAAGTATCAAATGCATTTGAATATTTTTTCTTGTAAATTTCCAATCCTGCCACTCGTCCAAAAATAGGGCAGGAATGTTATTTACTTATTATAAATACAAAAAATTATCTATTTACATACAAATATGAAATGTTAATTATTTCCTCGTATGCTCATTATAATGGTATTTCATAAAGAGGTAATATGGAATTCCATGACAAGTGTCAACGTCTTAACTTTGTAAATTTGACGTTTATCATGCAATTATGTAAATATGGGCGCATCCTTAACCAGACCCAGTCATATTAATATTTTATAATACTGGTTACAACGTCAGAGAATATTTAAAATAATTACTGGATGCAATAAAAGTTTGCTATAATTATCAATCAATCAATCAAATTGTTTTACGACCGAATCGAAGACACCTCTAAAAAGCTAGGTTGCCTAGTGCCCATAACCGTAGATCTTGTATAAAAAGAATTGTGTTTGTGAGGGAAGCAAGCCAGGATCGTGGCAAGTGGCGCTCTATTGTCTCTGCCTATCCCTATGGGGGAAGGGCATGGCAATTTAATTGATTGATTGAAATTATAAAATTAAATAAGCAAAATTCGCGCGTGGGAATTGGGGATCAAACCTGGCGTCTGTCGTTTAATGTCCACACAACCTAGCTATTAAAAAAAACGCCCCATGTAATAGTGGGATTTCGACTTGGCTCAAGTGCTGTGTACCTTAGTGCTGAAAATAAATAAAACTTTGTTGTAATTTATTTCTTGTTCTCATGTATAGAACAAGAAATAAAACTGAGTCGGGTTTCTCAGTCGTTAGCGCTCTTGGACCTCCCCTTGCTAACCATCACGCAAGTCGAGGTCAGACACAATAAAAATTAGACAAATATTGTCAGTCTACCAACAATTAAAATTCAAAATCAAAGCAAGTGTTATTTATACAAATAATCATATTTAGAATTTGAATGTCACGAAAGTGGATGAATGCAATGCCAAAATTAATGTAATGCATAGTAAGATAAAAAAAAGAGAATAAAATTTTTTATATTTTATTTTTATACCGCGTACTTGAAGCTGTCGTCAGACTTTCTCTGCCAGCCAACCTTTGTTTTGTGCAAAGAACAATAAGAAGATAGTTGACGAAAAGCCCACAGTATACATAAATAATACGGAACATGGAAAATACATAATATTTTATAGGATAATATAATACAAAATAATCATATTTAAAACATGCATTGATAAACCTAAAAAAAATTCATAAAGAGAACTTCAAACATAAACCCTATCAATTGAGCTTGAGGTCTTTTAAATTTTAATGGATTTTCTGCTCATTCTCGCTCATTTATAAGTTTTATAAATATTCTTTTTAAAATGCGTCGTGACTATTGACGCTGTACTTGGGTCAATTCCTTAGTTATTAACTGCTCGAAGACAGATATCAGTGAAGCAATTTGAAACTGCGGTTGGTCCTAAGGGAAATCTACAATCTTGGTCTTTCGTAACAAAGTTCTAGTCACTTCCCAACCTCATACTTGTACTACATTTATTTGCAGACAAAACAACTTGAAGAAGACTAATCTTCTTTAGTTCTAGATAATTGTAGAATTGAAGTAAGGGCTGGTAATTTTAGGTTTAGTTTAAGTTTAAATGGAGGCATCTGCTACTACAGTTAAACAACGCCAAATAGGCAGTCGCATTAACTATGCCGGCCTAGTTGGAACCGGCAACTCTCGAGCTGATTGCGACTAAAAGTTTTTAAACAAATTTTAGATTACTTCAGTGGGTTTTTGGTTATTATTGGTCTTTATTTACTTAGCGTCAACCAAAAGAAATTACGCTAAAATAAAAAATAAAATAATTTTGGTGAAATCTAACGTAAAACATTCTAGTTTATGGTATACATAGATATTTATTTAATTTATTGATGGCTATAACCTTTCTCCAAAACGTTGTTGTTTTATTGTTGCTTGTTAGAAAGTGTCAACAGGCAAGATTCAGAATAAGAGGGGAAGTAAACAATCTATAACTCACTGAGTTTTTAATTCAATATAAACAACTCGGAATATTTGTATTACTTTATATAGGTATTTCAAAATGTCTCAGTGTATTTAGCTATATAATATAGGTGTAGGTAATTTTTTTCAAGCCTCACATTATATAATACTTTTCAAAGAATACCAGAACTACAAAAAATAACAAAGTCGCATTTTTTTACTTTCTCCCCTTCCTTAGAAACATAATAATTTTCAAACAATAGCAAATTTTGTACATTCGGTAACAAAAGAAAAGTGTCGGATACGAAATCTTTATGAATGTAGAGGGTTTATTTTTACAAGAATCGTGTAGATAAGAAGTAGGAGTCCCGCGGTGGAGGCGCGCGAGGCTCACGATAAGCCGTTCCCGATACGATCTCGCCAAATCAAACACTCCCTTGCGGCCTTGGCGCTAGATAACAGGGGTAGCAAACGTAGCTATCAACTTGTATGCCAACAACACAATTGTTATGTTGTGATACACAAATTTACTACTAAAAATAAACTTCCATTTTAATAAAACATCATTCACGCTTAAGTTATTTCGGTAATCAAAATGGACGTAGGCTAATTAGTTTTGCTTTAACAAAGCAAAAATTACTCTGCACATATACTTCTATATGAGTTTGCAATATAATTTCCAAGGGCATTGTGTTCACGGGTCTGAACCGGAACAGGATGCGGTGCTAATTGGATATGTCAGATGCCACTGGCTTTCACGCTTCCAGATAGTTTCTCAGTTATGCTTACAAGACATTAATTATTAGAATCTTGTAGGGTTTGTGCCGCTATTCTAAAGTTAAACTGCAGCACGCTTTGTTAATCTACAGGTGACGTGCACTAAATAAATTAATTTTACTCTTAAGTCATACCTAAACTCATTTGGAACTTTCCCCCTAACCAACTCAAGAATTTTGTTTGTATAGAAACTGGAAATGATTAATAATATTTCTCATGGTGTGATTGAGTTATCTGATAACGTTACCCTGCAAAATTTTATATGTATTTACATAATATTTATAAATGTCTTATAATGCGATTCAATATTATATAATAAATTCCCGAGAGCATTTATTTATTAACATTTGATCGAATGAAATACGTAATTCTAAGCGAATGCGTTTTATCTATTAAAACTTTGAATATTTCGTATGGGTCATAATTTTCCAATTTAAATGTTCCATCAGATTCGTGATAAAGCTGCTGATATAGAAGTACTTCTAAAACAGTTGGGAGTTGTGACTGGCGTGATTGATTGATGAATGTACTAGCAACGCGAAATTCGTCGATTCCAGCCAAAGTACTGTTTTGTTTGACCTAATAAAATATATTGTATATTTTTTGGTTCTGTGTCACGATTTTCGTATTTAAAAGGTTCGTAGCAATGTATAAAATTCATATATATTTAAGCACCTAGGCAAAATCTATTGTAATACATTTAATCAAAGTAATTTTAGGTAATAAATATTATAATAAATAAGGTTATAAATTAAATTATGATGTTAAATTCATATTAAAATAAGTACACTTTTTCTAACACGTCTGTTTTAAAGAATTTTGTATTATACGAGTACATTTAAAATGAATTGATAAAATAATCAAATAAATTGTGACACTTTAGTTCCCCAATGCTGGCGAAGTGTGACGTCATTTTCACGTTACCGATCAATATTTGGATATGAATTTTAAAATTATTTAACTGCGCTGTCCTAATTCTAATCAGCGTAACGTCCCCTTGAAAGCTTGAAAAAAAAACGAAATAAAGTGCTTTTGGTCGGCATAGTGACGGCTGAGTATAGATCAGATATCACAATAAATAAATAAAAATAACTATTCATTCTAATTAGATACTTTGTTGGTTCTATCATAGCTTGTATGTATTTCTATTATTAAATACTAAGTGCAGATATAAATACTTAAATACTTAAGTCATTACTAATCTCACCTATTCATTACGTAACTCTTAAAGTAGCTTAACTAAGTAAATGTAAATCCAATCAGCTTATCCCTGATAATATCTCTGTGATCTATCAAAGCCTATGTAGTGGTGGTAATAATAGTTAATTCGACTTTAAATTAACTTCTATTTTAAGATTGGTAATTTAAAAGAAGTAAAATAAAAAATAATTTATATTAAAAAATCTTTAGGAAAGCAAAGCAAAAAGCAAATTGAAAATTACAATACGAAATCACGGAATTCACTTCAGTAATTTAAACAAGCCTGTGAACGCCGGGGCAGAGGACTTAATTTTGGCAAGAGACAGAGAAAAATGTTATGCAAATTTGTACAGAGTAATTTTTCTTACATTAACCTTCAACCAGGGATTGTTGGAACAAACCAGGACAGGAAGGGACGCCGGGACTGAACAAAAACGGACTTTTATTTTGAAACTGTAATTAGGAAATTAACGACCTGGACTTACGAATAACAAATGCTTTCATGGTTCAGGATAAAATTAAAAGTATAATGTTTGTAAGAGTTTACAAAAAAAAAAGTTTAAAATTGATTTAAAATAATTATAAATGAATATTTTACATTATATTCATGGTGATTTATTTGTTAAAATTATTACAATGTATGGATATTTAGCTGTAGTGACGTGAATGCCAATTTATTCTAACATTATATCTAAATAAGAGAAAAAAATAGGAGGTAACTCCTGGATAATTTTACACACTGAAACGAGTTTGGTTTAACTTGTAAGTAGGCGCTTACTTTTTTTTTTTAAATAATGGTGTATATTAAAGCAAAAGATTAAGATAATTAAAAATATTTAAAAGGTTTCTTTTTAATGTTAATGAAGTAATTAACTTGTACTGAGCTACGTGACCTAAGTACGCTATCTAAATAGCTTTGGTCGTATCAAAGCTAGGTTTTAGTTAGCAAGACCATTTTATTACCACTACACCACGGTGGCATTAAAATAACTCTATAAAGAACTAGAAGACAACTACGAAATAGATAAGAAGAAAATTAAAGCCACAATAAACAATGAAGACCTTATCTGAAGGTTGCGAATGTCAGCCGCATTCTTGAAATCATCCATCATAAAACCACAACTGTCAAAAGTTTCAACTTAAGTTAACTAATAATATGGCACATACAAAAGTATTTATTATTCTTTAAAATAATACTTTTGTAAGATATATTTATTTTAATATTAATTTTAAAATTATAAGTTCGTTCTTTATAGAACAATCAGCAAATGAAATGCTTCTCCCCATTGAATAATAGTATTAGCGTGAAAGCGTGATAAAGTACCTCTGGCCGACATAGTGAAGATGACTGAGGCTACCGTGCACTATGTCGATTTGTTCAGTTGTCGGCACTCTGAGAGTCGAAGTGAGATGTTGAGTTACAATAAAAAAAACGATTTGGGAGATTCTACGAATTGTTTAAATAAAACAGTATCCGTCCTACTTGGACTTTAATTTATATTTACTTACATCTAATTAGACATTCATAATAGACGATAATAATATAAGACTTTTTTAAATTTATCTTTGCGCTACAGATACACGAGAAAACTAATTTAATGTAAAATAAAAAAATCCCGCTTTTACAAGTACATCGGTCAACTGCGACTGGGAATTGAACCCTATGTTAGTCATTTAATACGCGACACAGCTTTTTAATTTTGTCTCGACATATTACACCACCTCACCTGACGTTAAGCTGGAGTGCGGTAAAATCGCCAATGTAAAATTACCTTAATCACAAATTATTATTCGCAATAATCATCTTTTATATGATTATTTAACTATATATTACGTGTTTAAATATTAGAGATAAATTAGCTTTCTGTAAAAAGTCAGCCCTTAAATTCATGGAAATTTGGTTCTTTTCGGATTATCATTTGTATTATTCTTTACGAAGGTCGAGAAAAATACATTAGGAGAGCTTCTGGCATTTGTCTTCGTCGCTCTTGGGTCCGACGTTAATTAATATGGAATACCCTTTAGGTTTTCCGACTGTTTACCACTCTTTGATAAATGTCTTATTCCACTTTTATCTATTGCAAGCGCTAGTAAAATTTCGTCTATATAACTTGATTTATTTATATATAATAATAATATAATTTGTTTATTGTGGCTCGACATATGACAGTAAGCCACCAGATTTTAATTTGAGTGTTGTTCAATATTTAGATATTTTTTTCCAATATTTATACTTAATTATAAAAAAAATTAAGTCAGTCTCTTAAAATTGTCATCCTTCAGTTCCTACAGGGATAATGGAGCGCCTCTTTCCACGATCCTGACACAATATCGAAGAATGTTCCTTCACAGACATTGTTGAAAAAATCAGAGTTAGCAGTACCCATAAACTTTGCTGCCCATAGCCTGTATCGTATCGTTGAAATTTTGCAAGTATACCGGATTTTTTACGTGTAGTTTTCACGTATTTTTATAGTTTTGTTCAACCAGTTTCCAAGTACTTAAATAAATATTATTTGTGCCTATAATAAAATATTACTTGTAAAAATCAAAGGTAACGTAGGATTCTTAAAACATTTTTTTTTTCATAATTTACCAAATAAAAACAGCCTTTTATGTAATAAAATACATTCATAAGATAACATGTCATAAAATATTTACCTACTTTATATTTAAAATATATTGGAAATTGGACTATTTGTTTATCAATTAAAAACTATTTTGTATCCCGCGACCACGATAGCTGCAAAGCTAACGAAACAACGGATTAAAATAATCAAAATAAACGCGACAAATTAAGCCGCAAAAATCTTTTATTTCATGAACATTGTTCACAGAAATCCTTAGAAAATACAATGGTTTATTTATTTGGTGTTGTTTTTTTCCTGAAAATATGAACAACAACTATGTAAAAACATCGTAGATCATACATTTAGTTAGGCGAAGTATTTATATTAGTATCATAAATTAATAAGAAGTGAGGGAAATTCCAACACGCACTGCTAGTACGCCCCTCTCTTTGCCCCCCACTTCCAGAATAATTAATGACTCTCCAGAATATTTTGCATTCCTAAACACTTCGTGCTTTTGAAGGCGTTCCGTGGTGTAGACGAAGCCATGGGTATTTGTACAATTAATTAATTATTTCTTCTAATTATTTTTGAGATCATTTTATTATAGTTAAGGAACAAGCTATCCAATTTTTTTGCGGATCAAAACTAAAACTCGAATGGTATTTGGCCCAATTCGGTATTTGGCCCAATTCGGTACCGCACACGTGGAAATGTATGTTTGAACTCTGATCGAGACCATCGAGCGAAAGTGAATGATCTAAAAAGTTGTAGCAGGCATATTGAAAGGGTAGGCCTCATTGCTGTTTGTTCCAAAACTCGGTAACGACTTCAGCGGTTGGCTGATTGATGAATGTACGACCCCGCCGGGGTAGAAGAGCCACAACACATATTGATAACGTCATGCATTAATTTTGTACGTTAACCAAAATCAGACAATCTGACTGTAGATTTATTGTTCCAACTTTGTCAAGGCCTTTTTTTTTTTGAATAAAAAAAACAAAATTATCCCCTATCAGAATACTGGCGGATAAAATTAATCGGAAAGGCTTTGTAAGTACGCGCCAGATTTCAAATCGCGGGTAACTTGTAAAGCAAAATACTTACTTGAAGAGCATCGAATTGAAAGGCCTCCGGGAAAATTGAATATACACTCCGTCGTCGTCTTGCTAATTAATTCGCTGAAGAAAAACGTCCATTTTTTTCCGACCTGCCATCCCTGATTTTTCAATTTCTGTAGCAAAAGATTAATGGGAAGAGACAGCTTTCTTGGCCGAGTTTTAACTACGTTCATAATTACTTTGTGGTAATATTATTACATTTTTTTAATGTAAAAAGAATTTAAACTTTCCTTCTTTCGTGTTATCGATGATTGTTACTTGCTAGCGTTTGTTCTTGGCTTTTTCCTTTACGCTTACAGATAAAGTCTATGGTTATTTTCGTTTGTGTTTATGCCAGCTTGGAGATTGCTCGATTCCCAAAGTGCGATAGGATGCCTTGTGCGCGATCGCAGTTCGTGTAAATCAACCGCCCCCACGAGCAGATAACGAGAGCAAAATTTCACAGTAAATCATACATTTGTTTTCACACAAATCTAGATTGCGGCGAGAATATTAAACGATTTGATTTTACTCGTTCTGCATTTTTATCTTCCTTGTTTTCATTCGTTTTTATTCATTTTAAAAACACTACACTGCGACGATAATAATAAAATTTATTCGGTACTGTCATAAACAAAACTAGAACATAAACAATAAACATGTCGCTAAAATATTTTAGCTTAATACTGAGATATGAATAAATAGTTTTATTATTAATAAACTTTTGATTCATAGTCGGAACGCTTCCGAATTGCAAGTTTGAAATTAACAGAGCAAGTATTAAGTTTCCAATAGTCCATTCTAAAGAGGGGCGTCAAACGCAGTACGCTGTCGCAGCTAAAACTTTGTACCTATTGCAGAAACTCTGGACGTCTTTCAATAACAACTTCTTAACATGCCTGCGGGGTAATGGTGAACACACAACCTCATGCTTTGTACAAATTCTCTTCAACCTATTGTTGGTCGTAGAACTAACAGAAGTTGTCACTTACAGTAACAATTTACATAACAATACATGGGCAGTAAATATAATTGTTGAATTGATGTTTTTTTTATATGGCTCGACCCTGTCTGATGTTACAGTCTATAAATGGAGTCAACAGCCACTACAGTAATAGAATTACAAGTAGCAGTTACATTCACTATGCTGGCCAAGTTGGAACCGGAAGCTCATAAAGAATAGCGACTATGTCAATTCAGGGTCTGTACATTTGAATGTGATAGTACTAACCCGGATCGGCAGACTGGGAAAATGAATGATTTTTAGATTATTGTAGATTTTTTTTAAATAATTTGCACAACCTAAACTTTAAAGACTAGTCTCTTCACTTGAACAAAATAATTTACTTTTAAATTATTAAATGAAAATATATAAGCTTATATTTATCTTTATTATATAGCTAGGAATATAAACTAAATTTACATTGAAGGTGAATATTCGCAGTAAGTATCTGCTGACGTTATCAGTAGATGTGGAGCTCCTCGCTTTTACGTCAGATTCATCCATCATTCAGTTGGGAGCTGTCGGGTTGTTCCGCAACGCCAGCCTTTACACCTTAATGTGAAAGACATCGCACTTTTATATTTAGGAAAATCGTCATTTAATTTCCTTATACTCTATTAAGTTTATATTCGTCTTTTTTGAGATTTTTGCTACATACATAATATTTTAGGAATAAAAACGAAGACTTCTTTTTCAGTGACTTAAAGTCTGACCTCAACTTGCATTATAGTAATCAAAGGACCCTACCAAGAGAACCAATGATGAAAAAAACCGACTCAGTTCACAGTGCTTCAAGGATCAGCTTGAAGGATCCAAGGTTATAGGATGGGGAAAACACATGGGCGGGTAAAGCTTTCCGCTTACTAATTGTTCAACAAAGAAAGTTAGTACGGGTCTAACTGAATAGCTCGGCTGTCGATTTTGTCGGCAGAATGCGGATGCTTCCTCCGATCTGTGCGGATATGACTGAAGTAGAAGACCCGAATAGAGTTCTTAGGAACATTCTTTGTGGTATAGACGATAAAGGACGTATGTGGCTGCTATGTCCCTGCGAAGTTGCAGAGGCTATAGAGTTCTTGTGACCTTAGTATTACCTTACTCGGACAAATCGGCACTGCAATAAATCTAAAGCATCCAATAATTTTAATATCTGTCGTGACCTACTACTAGTATAATAGTTATCTGTGGTCGTGACTATAAAATTATGTATTAATATATATTATTTACTATCAAAAAGCTTTTAGCATTTGATGATTGAATGAGCCTAAAAGCTTTCATTATGTAGGCTATCATTGGCTGAAAGTGAAAGTTCTGAACTATAGAGCACAAAGCGCTGTAACATTAACATTTGGATACGAAAGAGTTTTTGCTAAAGCTTCAATACTAAGAGTGAAGTTGTTGCCAACACAGCTGTTTTATATTCACAAAGAAACTTATTCGAATACATCGTAAGTACAATTTCTAGTTTTATCAAGTTGGTTGTGGTGAGAAGCGGTTTCCATGTATGAGTCTACTTTATTTTCTTGGCAAATCGTAGAAGCGATCATGTGGCAAAACGCTCTTATAGATTTCGCCTGAGGGAACTCTGACTTCGAACTTGGCTATGTTCAAAGTAACGAAACGAGGAGATATTTGAGAGCAAAATAATGTTACTTCATTCATGCAGACTGTGTGATACACAATATACAATACATACAAATATTTTCATTAAGTAGTCAGAACTGACGACAGGCGTGGACGGACGTCCCGGGTTTGATTCCCGGTCGGAGCAAATATTTGTGTCATAGCTTTTATTTGTGATGTTTAATAATATTAAATATTGCAAATATTTAATATTTGTTAATAAAATAAAGAGATGGAGATTTGCTTCGGTTCTGGTTATCAAAGAGTGGTAGGCAGTGGTACCCAGTTTGCCGATCCGGAGTAGTACCACCACTTACAAGTATACAGACCGTGAAGTGATTTGGTCACGTTTCGGGATCAGCTTGTAAGTTGCCGGTTCCATCTAGGCCGGCATAGTGGATGTGATTGCTACTCACAGTTATTGAATTGTAGTAGCCGAAGTGTGGTCCATGAATGAATGTCATCATGGACCACACTTCGGCTTAACATCAAGCGGGGTGCTGACATATGCCGAGTCACAATAAAAATAAAAATAAACTTATCGATGTATGGTAAAACATAATATTCCTAGAAATAATTTTCCATTACCTGATTATGAATCACTCGCCTAATAACAACTTCCAAAAACAGATTATATTCCAATGACTGGCTAAAAAGAAGTGACAAAGCGTGTTTTCTCAAATAAAGTGGCAGGTCAGGCAACACTGGCGATGGCGGGACTTTATCGCGCTAATTCCGAACGGGCGCACGAAATTTTCCGCTCGATAACTTTAGCTCCTGCTTCCCCTGTTTAATTATATTAGGTGTATACGTGCTTCTAATAACGGCCAACAATGCCGTTCTTAATTGTGAAAAAATCACAGCGTCCCAATTTAACCTCTATGCTTTTTAGGTATTTTTTATTAACAATATCAAAATAATGGGCCAATTACGTTTTGTTTTAACTAGATTTTATATTTAAAATTACCTATTATGCGTGGCAATGATCCTACATAAATTGCAATTGTTAGAATTTGCTGAAATACAAAAAATAGGCGCCATAAAAAGAATCGTACTTAGGTATATTATATGAGTGAAGCGCTTAACGACGTCAGCATAAAGATAATAGGAAAAAGTTAAATTATGTCGATGTGGCATCTCTCCCGACCGCGCCGGTGTAACTACGCTCCTCGGTTATAAAAGTTGAATTTATGGCAGGAATTATTCCACTTTCTTTCCTAATTTCACCACTTTTCCACTCCGTGTGTTCAGGTGCATTCAATGAAGTTAACTTTTTAAATATCTACTGGCTGAAGAGAATTCTTTTTGTAATTTGCTTTTAGAAAGGAAATCTTTTGTAAAGTTTGAAATTATCTTTGTATAAAGTTGTACTATTACATTTAGAAGAATATTTCAAGATTATTTTTGTATAAAGTATAAACAAAATCAGGGTGATTTTCTACGCTCAGATGACACTGAATGGTATAGTTCACTGGATATTGCATATATTCGTATATAAAATTATTGCCCGAATCCAAGGTAACTCTGAAGCAAACAAAATTGAGTGTCAATAGAGACATGTTTCCCGGCCTTTTCTTGTTGAAAATTTCATGCATTACGGATTTTCTGGTCCGAGCATCGGATGGATATAGACTTGTAAGTACTCGACCCTCTCGGTTACTTACGGTCGGCTCACGTGAACGGCACTGCCTCACGCACCGTTGCCTTTAGAGATTCCAATTTGTTCTTCAATTCACTTTTGAAATTCATTGCTTTTGATGACAACTTTGTTACAAATTGGGGAGAATTGAATTACGAAGTGTTCGCTCTTATTTGTTTTGTATGCGTAGCTTTTAAATACATTTAAATTTATTTACCTAAAATCACAAGATTCTTTAATTCAGTTAATGTTGTTTCAAATTAAATACAAATTTATTGTATAATATTCCAAACAAATAAACTATAATCCATAGAAATAATTATGAGTTTTAAATGGCATGTAATTTAAAATCCCCTTGTTTGCGAGTAAAGTCGAACATGTGTTAGTTAATCCCTTTGAGTAGGTCACCGATGGCAGCGGCTGGACATTGACGAAGTGTGGTCCAGCCTGGGATTACTCTATCGGCCACACTCGCTGAACCGATCCCGGTTTATTAAGACAAATACGCGGGCATTTTTAAGCAGTGACCCTAAAATCGATGTTTAGGTCGACGTGAGTGTCCTATTTTCGGGTAGAGGTTTATTTACGTTCGGTACAAAATGGTGGTATAGATATTTATATATTGATATTAGGTACAAAATATGCACAGAATATTAAATTACTTTAAGTTTTATTAATAAAACTTAAAACCTAAATGTAACCTAAATGTAACAAAATATAATTGTTGTGCGACCTGAAATAAAATAATTTCAAAAGCTTTATTTAATACAAAGCGCAATTTAAATAATTATAATTAATTAAAATAAATCGAAAGAGTAAATCCTTTAAAATTTACACACAGGTTGTATTTTAAAATAATTCATAAGACGAATTTTACATTGCAATTTCGGCCACAAAATGCGAACATTAATAAAGCTTAAAAAGGATTTCTTATGGGAGCTTGAAAAATCCCTGTTTGCTGTGTGTGCCGTTTTGCAAAATGAACGACAAAATAATTATCTGTGTATTTAGTAGGTAAGAGGCGTAAATGGACATGTGTTTGTTAATCCGTTTGGTTGGCGTCGAAGCCTTCTGCGGCCACAGTCAGGACAGTGACGAAGTGTGATCTGCCCCGGCTTTAGTTTATCAGGGCAACCTAACCACATCAGCCGTTCCGTTACTTTATTAAGACAAATAAAGGACATTTCTTATGCAGACTACCGTAAAAGGGTGCCGCGTGTTAGAATTAAAAATGGCTTTTTGCTACACGATTAACTTGGTTTTTTAACTCAGAGTATACTTTATATTTTACGCTTTGTTAAATGGGATGTTAAAATTAACAATAAATTAAGTAATTTTAAGTAAACACGTATTTTTCTTTTTGGGCATGATACGAGTAAAGCACTTTGGAAAAAACAGGAAAATTGCTAATCTTTTGCTATCTTTAGTTACAACACGATAAAATTGTTATAATTACATCACCCATTTTTTTAGGTATAACGGCAGATTTGAACAGGTATAGTCACTCATAGAAAAATGACGACTGAACGCGTGCATCTCTATACAACGCGTATTTTCTATATTATGTAAACATATAATATTTTCATTTAGGCATAATTATACATAAGATGTCTACTGTGATTAATAAGTAGGTAATTGAAGTACAGGTGAGAATACCAAAACAAATAAATTATATCATAGTATATTATAGTATAGTATTAAATAATAGTCAATTAAATTGTCACGCCTTTTTCCCACAGGGATAGGCAGACAATGGAGCACCTCTTAAATAAGATTAAATTCATTTTCATATAATTACAGTGTTGCTAAACGGAGTCAACACGGAGGTATTGAAATTTTACCTACGCTTTCCATGTTCTGAATTAACAACAGCTGTAGGCCCACACCTGGCGTAGACTAACTTTCCTTTTCAATAAATTCAAATTGTTCAGTTTCCCTTCGGAATTTGCAACATGAATTTACTGAGAAAATTATATTATTGTTATTAGGTATTTGTCTTTAAAGTAAAATTTATCAGGTATATAATATTGTTAACTTGTTCCGTGGCAGTTATTTTATGTAATAAAAGTTTTAATCAGTCCAAAAATAATTACAATAAAAATGGTAAATTAATTAAATGCCTAAAATATTGAAGAAATATACTTTTTTAGTTAATCACATTTTTATTGTGACTCGACATCTGACCTTGTTGTTGCTTGATAAGAAGCAAGAGAAGATCCAACCATCTATGCCGACCAAAGGAAAAAAACCGTAGATAAAAAAAACTTCAAAACTTTGGAAGAAGCAATTGAAAGGCAAACAAAAAATATAAAGAATGAGATCTTTAACACATTAACATTGAAGGGAAACCGCTTCACAATGGAAAACTTTATTACATCTCCCCCCAAGTAAAGTCAGGTTTCTCGTTAAGAGGCAAATATTTGCTCTGAACGTAACAACGTATGACTACGAGTAGGTAAATAATTAAGCCTACGTACAGGCAACAAGACGAAATGTTTGCAGACTGCCAGCGAATGTAATTAAGAGTTTAACAAGAAAATAAGACAATTATTATATCAAAACAGTAAAGTTGAAAGTCATCGACATGCTGTTTTACATAAATTCTCCTAACGCCAAATTTGGAAAGTTTTCTTATTCAAATATATATAAGTTATTTTCTATTTGTATTTGTGAACTGGCAGAATAGAAATAGAATTTTCGGGAATAATAATATTTTATGAACAAAATATTAAATTACAGTTTTATTTATACTTACCTATTATAATTTTAAACCTATTATTAAAAATACTAAAGTCATATAACTTTATTTATACTTTAAATACACATAGAAATATTAATAACCCACACTTGAATATGATTAATAAAAGTGCTAGCTAGACAGTCGCGTTTTGGGATCAGCTTGAAAGTTGTCATCTGTCATCAAAGTTGTAAATAACATCTGTTCAAACTGGGTTGGCATAGTGGATGCGACTGCTACTGCATTTATTTAACTGTACTAGCAAACGCATCTAACATTAAACGGGGTTCAGTCATAATATGCCACACGCCACAATGAATTAATAAAATATTATCGCGTTGAATATATTCGCACCATATACATACGTTTAATATAAACCCCTATAATTTTAATTAATTAAATTGTCTCGCCTTTTTTCCACAGGGATAGGCAGAGACAATGGAGCGCCACTTACTACGATCCTGACACAACTCCCTCGCTTCCTTCACATTCACAATTCTCTTCATACAAGCTCTACGGTTATAGGCACTAGGCAACCTAGCTTTCGTGAGGATGTCTCCGATTTGGTCGGCGAAGATCCTTTTTTTAACGTGGGAGGAAAGCTCTACCAGCCGAAGTGCCGGGCTCTCACCGGCTAAAACCTCCTACGCCGTTTCCACAAACCGTCATCGGCGGAGCACTGGTATCGCGTTAGCAAACCCGCGTAACTCCGCCGACGTTGGCCCTTTCGGGCCCCAACTAGCAATGTGGCCCGCTTAATCGCGACGTTACTGACTCGACGAGCGGGCCCCTCTTTCTGGGAGAGACGTGCGGAAACGGCTGCACGCCTCTCCCTTACTGCCACTGCCCGGCTTGGGCAGCAGCATCCTCCATTCGCTCTACCCCGGGCTATGCTGAAAAGCACTGCCCGAGGGAGCACCTTGTTTTGGCGCTGCCGAGCAACCGCTCAAGGCAGCGCCACCGCTTAGTAGTGCGCCGCTCAGGCAATGTTCGGTCATTGCCCGGGCGACGCACTCGCTTCTCCGTCCCAGCCAGGCGCCAAGACACCCAGCTGGGACAATCCTCTCGTGTCCTCTTCCCGATGCGCCTCTGGTAGCCAGAGGCTAACAGGAAGAGGACGGGGTGAGGGCGGTGTCAAGTTCATCGCCCTCGGGTTGCGCCACGCTGGCCGTTAGGCTGGGGCGCCCACACGCTGGTTTTGGTCCGAGTCGGAACCCGGGGGCACTACGCCCGGGTCCCGATACCGCGACCGAGTACACCGTCGCGGCTCCCTATCCTCCACCCGGGAACGCGCCCGATGGGAGACCAGCAAAACTCCAGCAATCACCTACGTGTGATTGCTGTCGCCACAGACATAGTCTGTGTACGACCATGGGGGCGAACATCCTCCTGGGCCTGCCTTGTTTAACTATATATTAAATTAAAATATATACTCGTACTAGTTAAGTCATAGGCTTGTAGACAGGCAAAAGTAATAACGAAAATTCAATTTAAGAAGACATCTGATATGGCTGTCTAGTCCATATAGAAAACTGGGATTAATAAATCCAATTGTTTTATCAACATCTGACGATACAATTCGTGCGATCAAGTACAAAATTAAATAAATATACTGTTTTATCGTAGAGACTTGGTTTTCTTGATATTTGATTCATCGTTTTATATTTAAGTATCCTAATGTAACTCGAAATATTATTTATTATATTTTTAAGTACGTTAATCGAGTATAGAATACGATACAGATTTTATATAGAAGTATAGAATAGGAAAATAATTAATATAAATATTAATTATATATTTATATAAATCAAAAAATCTAATTATCACGCTGTTATCCCACAGGGATAGGTAGAGACCATGGAGCGCCACATGCCATGATCCTGACACGACTGGCTTCCCCCACATTTAGCATACAATACTCTTCATACAAGCTCTACTTATATATTTAGTTTTATTTATAAAAACTCATAAACAAGTATTCTTTTTGTAATCAAGCTGTTAAAAAGAATTTCATTATATTTATTTTAATTTACAATAACAATTGATCAATGTTTTGTGCAAGTTTAGGATAACATTAAAACTCGATAGTTTAATGATCGAGTTTTAATATTGGTGTTCATCTAACTCGTAGCAAGCCATGAGCGATGACCTCTAATGGCAGACGTTGACAAAGCGCTTCGTGGTTCCTCTGAAAACGTTCAAATACATCATCGCTGCTGACAGCACAGAGCTGTGGAGAAAGAATTGTCATATTTTATTTCTACCACGCTTCCCTAATAGTTGATACTTGATTAATGTATACTATAATCTCTTGGCCCACATTTATATGTGAATCACGTCAATCGTTTGTGCGTTTAATACAAGAATCAGATTTAATGATTACTTGTATCATTCTGTACTAATGATTTATCGCTTAAAAAGTTCTACATCTCATAAATTATTGGTACACTAAAGATAGATCAGCTAACAACTAACAGCAGGTAATGAGCAACCGGATAGTGGCAAGTGGCGCTCTATTGTCTCTGCCTATGCCTGTGAGGAAAAAGCGTGCCAATTTGTATAATCGACATATTATGACAGAACTCCGCTCGATGTTAAACTGGAATGCGGTCCATAAATGGAGGCGAATGTTACTTACAGGTAAATAACTGTAAGTAGCAGTTGCATTCACTATGCCGACCTAGTGGATTTTTCATATTGGGTATATTTTTATACTTTTGTTCTTTTACCAAATCACATCTACCTAATTAAATAGTAACCTATTTAAATTCTAGACATACAGCAACGTTTAGAATAAACTATTTAAATAAGTAATTATTCATTAAATTTAAAATAGGCATTTGGACACCAATCGAATGGTTAAAGGCCTTCTCTGACACTAATAGATGCAATTAAGTATTGATTAGACTTTTCGTGGCAAGTACACCTGTCAATTAATTGAACGGCTAGAATTTAACTAATTTTAGTTCGCGTTGATTAATTATCGCGCATTGATTAGTTCATACAATAACATCTGTTTTAAAAATATATTTTTATTTTTTTTAGGATTTACTTATTAGTTTGCAATCTATTCCCACAATGAATTGTGTATCTATTTCTTTTACAACCGATATTCAGTTTATTTACTAACCAACATGCAATGAGAAAATAATAAATTCGCGCAATTGATTTTTTTGTGTGCTATTACAGTATCGGGACTGGATCTTGTGAATCAGTTTTTATTGACATATTTAATTCGAATCATTGACATAAATTAAGAATCAAACAATATGGATTAGAGAGATGCCTAGGTGAGTTGCAACACAACTTACTAAAAGAATGTACGAGTATAGATAGGCCTTTAAAATGAATTGTAATAACATAATAATATACATTAATACAGTATTTTATATATTATTGTTATTATACATTGCTACACAAAGCTACTAAAGTGCTTGTATCATAGAAACAGGGCAACCAACGTACAAAAATACATTGGTACCGGTGAGTGGTTTCGAACCTGTGCTCTCGGCCTGCGTAACCATTGCACTGCCACTACACTAATCTTACTTATCTTTTTCACTTAAATTTTCATTTGGTTTGGTTTCACCAATAATTTGGCAGTCAAGCAACCAAGTATCATTTGCTTTTCAATAAATAATGTAAATGCAATAAGCCTATTAGTACCACCACTTCCAAGGGTATAGATCGAATAGTGACCAAGTTGCGTTTCGGGAGCGCACCTGCTTTCTTGCTGTTATTTAATTGTAGTAGTAGTCGCTTCCATTCATATACTGCGTTCTATCTTAATATCAGGAAGTGTGCTGAAAAATGTCAAGCCACAAACACGAAAACATATATACACGAAATTACATGTATCAGAAAGGAGAAACTACTGAAATTCAATTCACGAATTTGCACAATAACTTCAATATACCTTTGTTCCTCATCTGTCAAAGAATTTCTGCGTATAACCTGACAATAGAAATTATTCCCCTCTAAGTATTGTTGAAGATGCAAAAAACATACCTATATGACGTTCGGTTGCATTAAAACAAAACACAGAATGGCTATATTAATAAAGTTTTATATTATTGTGCTACAAAATAATGTTAAATAGGTAGATACGTTAACTACACGAGCTTTAGTGTTCGCAATGGCACGAGTTTGACGACTGGCATACATACAAGTGAAAGTAGGACGACATGATAGTTATTAAGAGCGAAAAAGAAACTAATATATGTTGCTCTGCATCGCGACACTGAGTTCAGGTTTGCTTATTAGCATAGTTTTAACGTGCCTTGTTCGGAGCACGTAAAACGTATCTACTTCTTTTCTTAAAATATCATTAGTGCTACGGATATCATTGTGCTAAAATTAGTTTTCAATATAACGACTCAGTGCCTAAAATCTACAAAATATTGGAATATAATTCTGTTTCCGTGTATACTTTAATAATTTATACTTTTTCTTAAGCACTTATAATGTACGAGTAACTGAATATAATATTTTTTGATATACCTACTCTTATTAAATAAAATAAAAAATCTTTATTAACATCAAATTTTACATTATAAATCTGTGAATTGAAGGTCCCTGTACTAGGTCTGCGTAAGACAATGTCTTACAGGACAACCATGTCTTTCCCTGACTCATACAGCATGCTATGAGATGTATATAAAAAAGTACAAAAGGAAAACATAACCAAACAGGAAAAAAAAGTTACATGCTAATCCTTTATACAGTAATAAATGCTAATAAGAAAATATGAGTATTATACAATGGAAAAATATATATAAAGTGTATTGATGTCTTTAATTTAATTACCTTTAGTAGGTTTTCTGTAGTATTATATCTTTAACGCTAATACCATTTACTTTGACCCTGATACTATTTAATTGACTCATGGTACTGGGAATCATTCTCACGTCCCAGAGGTCAGGGATTTATTTATTTTATATGTATATAATATATATTTTTTATTTTTTATCTATTAGTTCATTTTTAATGTAGACAGTAGCGTTGTGACGTTGAGTGATGCGTTCACCGTAGTCTTGTATTGTGTGCCCTGTGAAAGAGATTGCACAATATGAAATGCTTCAGTTTGAATTGCAGACACCTCATTGAATATGGACTACTACTAAAGCGGAACGTATTCTCATTTTTACTGCAATATTTTCCTTATTTAGATAGGATGAATGTACTACAAAAAATCTTTAGGTATTGTAACCAAATCCATAAGCACAGCCCGTGAAGTTGTAACTCGCCAGTTCCAACTAAACCAGTATAGTGAATGTGACTGCTATTTACAGATATTACAGATATTTACAGATACCTATGGGTAGCAGTCACCTCCATTAACAGACCGCACTCCAGTTTAACGACAGGCGATGTGCTGCCATATGACGAGCTATAATAAATAATAAAACTTCAAATAAAGGCTAAAATCACATCAAAATGTTTCGATAAAAAATTGGGGTATTTTTGGGTAAGTGCTAGGTACTTATTTAAACAAGTTGTTGACTTAAGTTTATAATTTTGGTCGGCATAGTATGAAAAATGACCAGTATTTGCACTTAGCCAGCCCCTTGCTTAATATCATGAAACAAGTCGACATGTGACGCCTCAATAAAATAAATATAATAAACCAGTTCTACTAGGATCAAGGAATGTAGGCGCGCTGCCTACCCAAGTGGGAATTAAGGCGTGACTAAGTATTTACATATATGTAGCTATATTTTTTAGATTTATTAAAAGAATCTAAACATAAGTGAAAAATCGTGTTTCTAAAACACCTCAGTTGATTTATATTCATTTCAATTCCATTAAAATATCATAAAATAACATCATCAATCATCACACAAGATGTGTTTATATGTAGAGAAAACAAAGATGCTTGTTTCAGTACAGAAAGACAAGCCCCTTATTTAAGTGTATATTTATTTTGGAAAAGATGAGTAAAAGTAGATTGACGAAAGAAATTTATAAATCTGGTGTTGATGCGTTAAACGAAGCCGACCCATGAGGTTTTCCGACCAAATTAATTCACAATCAGTAGACCTAAAAGAGATAGTATTGCCGAGGATCGGCATAGCGGAAAAATTGGCTTCCGAATACTCTTAAAATAGAGGTATCTGATT
This sequence comes from Tinea trinotella, assembly GCA_905220615.1. Taxonomy (NCBI): domain Eukaryota; kingdom Metazoa; phylum Arthropoda; class Insecta; order Lepidoptera; family Tineidae; genus Tinea; species Tinea trinotella. Next base: position 5,257,457 of record HG992306.1, read on the forward strand.
TCACAACAATATATATATTTAATTATTAATAAATATAAATAATAAGGAATAAAGTAAATAATAAAGCAGATACCTCCGTGAATTCAGTGCACTAAATTTAGTAATACCCTCTCAGAAGTAAGATGCATGCCGCACTATGACGAGAATACAAAACACAATATCCTCACAAAACCTCTATTATGGTAACGAAACCTGAAGCCTGACTAGATTATAAAATTAACAATTCAATATCGTCGCTAAAAGCTATTTGAATTAAATATCATTACATAACCATAAAGAGAATTGTGAGGAAGTGAGGGAGTTGTGTTAGGATCGTGGCAAGTGGCGCTCCATTATATCTATTAAAAATACACTGTTTTTGTTAGATGTTTGTATAAACTCTTATACTCTATATTAGATTGACCACTACACCACGGTAACCAACTTAATTTTTTTCAATAAATATCACTATGAGATGCCGTGAGTTTTTTTTTATCGTGACATGACATTTAACCTCCACCCTGATGATAAGCAAGAGGAGGTCCAAAAGTGACTGAAAATAACGAGTTAGTTCACGGCTCGCCATCACTATGCCGGCCAAAGGTGCTTCTTCACGCATCGCTTGCAGGACCCAAGGTTATAGGATGGAGAGAACACATGGGCTGGCAAAGCATTCCACTTGTCGAATGTTACATAACGACTTTTGTACCTATAATCGTAAAAATGGAATCCTTACCTTGTTACTTTATTTAACTTGTAGTATCATTTACAACACCACATTTTTTAATTAAACGTAATTTATATCGTAATACTATCGACATATGAGTTAAACCACAGAAACTAATAAAAAATCACTACAACTGAAAAAGTTACTATATCGCGTACGGCGGCAAGTGGGAAATGTTCTCGCACTGTAGTGGATTTTCAATATCGTGCAGCTTGCATGCTGTGCACATCGGGTTCATTTCGGAAAAGTCATTTTCAATTACCTACTAAAATAAAGGAAATATATGAAGTGTTAATTTTGTGAAATATGAAATATGTATTTTTTTTATTATTAACTTAACGAAGTTACTTTCATTAGTAATGAAAATTGTATAAAAAAATCCACGCGTGCACATCGGTTAACTGCGGCCGGGGATTGAACTCGGTGTTTGTCACTTAATCGTTGCGTCCTCTAAGCTACCACACCTATGCAATCGCATCAAAATTCCTCTATCCTATTTTTGCATCGTCGTATCATCAGCCAGAAGACGTCACCTGCTGAATATAGAACCCCTTAGAACGCCATTCCGAACGACAAGATGCCAGTTGCATCCACCAGTTATTTGTGACTTTTACTATATCGTCAGTCCACCTAGTAGGGACAAGCTCAATAACAAAACATATTTTAAAAGAATTATATAGTAAACATAATTATTGTATGAGTAAATGTACCTACATGTTATGAATAGCTGTAATATCATGCCTGTAATATTAGACTTCTGGATTTCATGTTAATGTTAGCCATTGGTTCTGATCCTTGACATATTATGTTCCGTTGTATGCCTAACAATGATTATGAGCTCATTCATTGTCTTAGTAACACCATGTACCTGCCAGTAGCACACATAACAGAAGCTTCATTGTGGCTTTTGTCAGTTTAATGCTAGTTAACTCCTAAACTTGTAATCATTTCAAAGTTTTAATCATTTATTTTGATCGTAGCGTGAAGTGGTGCTACATAATAACATAAATAGTTTCTGATGCGGCGCGTCAAAACTCCACAAATTACATTACGTAACGAAATAGAATCAGCGTCCTCGTTGCGAGTAAAACTTATTTAAAAAATACATACTCTCACATAAAATACTCAACGAAACTCATTAAAAATAACGATGCATGTATCCTTACAAAACTTCACTCGTTATGCCCTAGCCGAGTCAAAACGAGTTCATAACGAAAGAGTCGCATAATGCGTTATTCTACGAGTAGTATTTGCTATAGTGTTTGTCTACTCTCAATTGACATTCAATAACTTTTTGTGCAAGGATTATTATTTGTAAAACTGGCGAGTTTAGGCTAGACGATTTATAGCGATAGTATCGTATGGGTAAATAACCTTTTGTCTCTGTGTGTAATTTTAATGAGTTTCGCGCTAGGCCGAGCTCTGCGACATCGCCTCGAGTGAGGATAGGATATTAGCGACGCGGGTACGAGTGAAGAGCCGGAAATCCCTCGACACCCAGCCCCAAGTGCGCTGCCAAAGAACCGCTTAGTGCCGCGTGTATATTTATGCTATCGACATTTTCAAATCGAAATTTTAGTAAAGGAAGCTTTGTAAATAAACAAAAGATGAGAGATTACGATGAACATTTCTTTGTTTAAAATGTTATCGAAGTTTAAGACGTACGTTTTAAATTTTTGATGAATTTTTTTGAGATTTTGTTTGCGCTGTTGTATATTCATGAAGAATTTTAAATTATTATTTTGGTAATTTAATTCAGAACTATAAGAACGGCGTCGTATTGTACATCTGGTGCAGGAACGTTTAATGGGCACTACGGCGTAATGCTGTAACAATAAAATAAGTACAACGGCACTTCACTAGGACCGCTATTAATTTAGACAGCCCACCATAAGCGAGGCAATGCCGTTATTAGCCCACCCTTTAATGCGTAATAATTTACTGCAGGTTATATTAGGCAAAACAGAATTAAAACTTTACTCTTTGAAGGGGCGGACAAATGCCTCCGAGCTTTTACTTTGTCTGCAATTTTGATATTACCATGATTATTTACTCTGCATTGCTTATTAATTAGATATACTCTACTGATTTTACATTTTGTATTAATCACAATAAAGGGATATTTCAAGACTTAGGATACTTATTAAAATGACTTTTTTAATTTATTTTTTTATTTATTGAAAACACGCAATAAATTTAATAGCTAGGTACTCTACATAAATAAAACCAGCACGCATTAATCTAATCTGCTTGTCTATTAATGATAATTTTCGATTTTCATAATACTTAAGTAGATAATTTATAGACCCATTAAGGTCTATTAAAATTTCCGGTAGCAATCTGGATTTCCCACAGTTTAGGTGTGAAATAAGCACGCAAGCAAAAATTTCTTTGGCCGGCATAGTGACGGCGACTGGAGTAGCCGTGAACTGACTCAGTTATTTCAGTCGTCGTCACTCTTGGACCTCTTCTTGCTTATCATCAGGCGGGTCGAGGTCAGGTGTCATGCCACAATAAAAAAAAATTCATTGTCTATACCTAAAGTAACTCCTTTTATTGTCTATATAACGATACCCATTAAAGAGACGACTGTCTTCGATTCCCATTATGTAATACCTTAAAGTGGAAGCCCTTTAGACTAGTTAAAATCATTTCTCTGTAATAAACACTCAGTCAGGGACACGTCTTTTCTCTGTTGTTTTATTATTAATATTATATAATTTACATTTCTATACTAAGCTACTAAAATACTTGTATCATAGAAACAGGAAAACCAAAGTACATTATATCAAAGATTCCGGTGGGTGGTCTCGAACTCGTGTTCTCGGTCCGCGTGACCATTGCACTGCTACTACACCACGGTCGCCCTGTGTAACCTTCGATCCTTCAAGGACAGTGTAAAGAGACATTTCACTAGTTCGCCATTGTAGACATTGCTGCTCTGTCAGCTCAGACTCCTCTCCGTTGCAACAGTTATCTTCTCTCATAAATCATGCTCATAATTCAGCTAGAGTGAAGCGGCGGCGTTGTCATATGACTATTTGATATTTTTAAAAAATGTGTAGCTTATTAAAGTACGAAACTTTTTATTCTTATATTTTATTAAATTGATTATATTGACAAAAGTGTAAAGTGTAAAAAGTGTAGTAAACAACATAAAAAAGCAACGATTTTAATTTATTTTTAACTCGACTAAATATTTAAATCAGATACAATGTTAACACTTTTGAATATTGGTCTTTAGAGAAAACCTATAGGAATAACACTGCTTTTACAAGATGAAATCATTATCATTAATCTGAAAAATATATTTTATTATTTATATTGAAAAAATAAGCGGCGAAATTAGTTTAAGCCGATTAGAGTAGAATTTATTTTATGTTAGTTATATGTAATTTCCTCTTTTTCCTCTTAGTAAAGTATCAACGGAACTATTCTCGTACATAAATAAGCAAGATAAGCATTTTCTTTGACAAATATCTTGATGTTCTTTACAAAACTTGTGAAACGGAACTCTTTGATAGCATTTCGTTAAATAAAATGAACTTAGCCGTAGTTTATATACAGGCGAAATCTAAAAGAAAAAGAATAAAATTATTTATTTAAAAAAAAATTGTTTGTTAAATGCTTAGGAAATATATATACAGTACAGAAAATACAATACAGATAAATGTTTTTAGGTGACATTACATAACAAATATGTCGCTTATCATTTTTAAAAGAGCAGGCAGACAGTTGGTGGTTTTTCCAAGTCCTACAATCCAGGAAACTATCAATATTTTCAAGTTTATCATTTTTTAATGAGCTTGAAAGCTACCGCAATATATGGATACGACTGTTGCTTTCAGTCACATGTCTGTGGCCGCTAGGTACCTCCAGTCATAAATCGCACTCCAGCTTAACATCAGGCGATATGCGGCGTATGCCGTATATGTCGTGCTACAATTAAATGGCTTAAAGACATTATTGATATTTTTAGACAAAATGTAGATAGAGGTAGACTTATTAATTATTCAATTTTATACAGGGATAGGCAGAAACATTGGAGCGCAACTTGCCACGATCCAGACACAACTCCCACGCTTTCCTCACATCCATAATTATTTTCACACAAACTCTACGGTTATGGGCACTAGGCAACCTAGCTTCGATTTCGTGGGTAGACTATTCCTTGTTCATCCCGAAAGGCGTACTGGTGTTATTCCAAAAGTGCAGGGTTCAGTTCTTAGTCGGAAATAATCAGGCTGATTGCGGTTATATGTCATGACAATATAAAAAAACATTACTACAATTCTCAGTATCTATGTGAACAAAAACATTGAATCCGATGTCATTTGTCTTTTTTCTTTGAGACCAGAGAGTGAATTAAATGTAGAAAAAAAAGGTGAGTATTACACGAGAGGGCGGTCAAATCGAAGCACCAAGAACACTCATTACACGTTCTCAGAGACTGTGTTCTGGCTGAGCTTCTATCCATGATTAAATACTCTATATGTATAAGTTTAGTAGGTACAAATAATTAGCTAGGGTTGAGACATGGTTTTTTTTTATTATTTATTAGATTATTTATTTATTCTCGAATATTATAACCCTATAAGAAAATAAGGCTTTATGTTTTTTTAATTATTTTGGTACGTCCTTCTCGTCGTTTGATCGCACATCGCTTGGTGTCTGTACGATGTCTCCTCAGATGCAGTATCCGGTCAAATTAATCTGAATACGCGACTGAGATGCCACTTTTAATATCCAATCTTAACAACATAATTAATTTTATATTCTGGCAATCGAATTAGAGACTAAACCTTTTTTTAACCTTTTTTTATAAAACTGTTGTATTGTTTGAGACCTGGTTTGTATTATAACTATGTTTATTTTGGTATTTATATACCCCTAAAATTATATCGTAATTATTAATTTAAAATCTTTATTATACAATACTTAAGACAAAGTTTGTTTTTCATTTTGAATGCAGTATAATGAATTGAAATATGAATGAGTGTATTGTACATATTATATTTCAATGTTTTTTTAATCTTTATTGTTTTATAGTTTATTAAAAAATATACTCGTAAATCACTATTAATATATAAAATCATTTGTGGAATTTTCTTTAGTATGAGATAAAACATCTGGGCACAACCTAGATTTCAACATGCCAGTCGATGTAAGGGATGTGTTAGATAGCATATCAGTAAGTCAGGGTCTTATTTATTACCAGTAGCTGGTTGAGAATTTTCGAACAACTTCTCCGATGTCTTACACCAAAATCTTGTTCTCTACTTCTTATTGAACTTGATAAAAGTTTAATAAGTGTCGGTCGAGGGTGGGAATCATAGTAGTTTGAAGTTGCGTCTCCCGATAAGATACCGCTTCCGTTTCGAGGAATAGTGTATAATGTTTACTTCACTGTTGCCCGTTTAAACCAAAAACAAGATAGCTTGATAGCTTCAACTTTATAATTTCAATACTTTTTTTAAATTTACGAATTAGTTTTAAATCCAAATTACTACGAACTAATATCTAATAATAAAGGTTGCAGACTTTTTAAATTTAATTTCATGTCTTAAAGACAGGCAAAAACAACGGACCGCAACTTTCGTGTATGATAGGGAAACGAGAGTGTTATGTCAGGGACAGGGGAATCAATAGTGTTATTAACAAAACTGTATAATGTCCAAGTAGATTACATATCTATGAATATTTTAAATGTATTGCTGTCTAATAATTTTAAAAAATATTGTTTGCTTATAGTCAACCAAGTAAAGTGTCGTTACATGGTGTCAGTCTTACCCACAGGAACAGCGATTTTTCTAGAAGGCTTTTGGAAATTATCTAATCTAAATAGATAAGCAACGACGGGCTTCCAACAATAGAGTAACACAATAACACCCACAGAAACAAAAACGAAAGTTCGCGGGTTCTTTTGTTAGAAAACAATCTAAACAAAAGTTGTTTACGAGCTAGATCCAATTTTTTTTTTAAATCTTTACATATACCTATATATAAGGACCGCGACCAGGCGCGGTAACAAGGATCTTAGCCTTGACAACGAGAGCTGCTGCTATGATACGACTTCAAGAAAGACATAAAGACGACTTTGGCTATTGGACTTCAACTGTCCTTACGATTGGAATATTTGAATTGTACAAATAAAGCGCTTCTTCAATAAATTTGGCATTAACATGTATCCCTTAAGAACCCCGCGAAACGTCATAGTACCTTAAAATTATAACCACATCAATTTACTTCTAAAATAACTACTAAGTTCGAGTTTTTAGTGAAGTATAAAGACTACAAACTGATTCCTTGGTCCGCCTTCGTACGCTTCGCTGGCACTTTTAATGACTTATCCGCTTTTTCCGATAACGTTAAGAAAAGAAAGCGGTATCCTTAAATAAAGTAAAGATTTAAGAATCTTCTTGATGAAATAGCTTTTCAAAAAATACCTTTTTTCATAAAATTACTATTTAACAATACATTATTGCTGCTTTAACTGCGAGCGTTTTCGTCCATTTCACACATTTACATGTAAACCATAAAATGTATATAATAGTAGTTGGATTATATGTTAAGTTAGTTTGATTACTCATCTTAGTACATAAGTACATGTTAGAACATGTTATAAAACAAACATAATATTAATTTAAATATCTTCATTTGAGTTTTTACTAAAATTGTTTATTTAAAGCTTGCACCAAAGAGCGGTTATTGCAAAATATGTCGCTGAAAAAGAAAACGCCACTAAAACTTTTGTTTATTTTAATATGATGTATGTCTACATATTTTTATTCAAAATATATCCTTATTGTACTTAATGACAGAGTTCATTTTAGAGTTTTCCAAGCAGTTTAAAAGAGTTGAAACAAAATATTCCTGTTATTATTTGAAATTGGCCAGCGCGAACATCAGTAGGGTTGTTTTGGTAGAGAGATTAATTTTGTCGTTGAATTTGATTACCGGATACATGAATGTTTTTGGTAAACATTGGTTGTCCGTTGGAGTGATATGGTAATTAATAATAAGCATTTCGTATAACCATATTGGTTACATGGTTATATGTATTGGGAAAATCATGATATTATATTTAAATTAAAATTAAGCTCTCTGATTTTATAGATATAAACATATTTAAAACGTACTAATATTAAATAATTCTACCGAATAGACATACTGTGCTTTGTCGACAAATCATCTGAACGAGACCAAGCACCTCAGGTAATGGAGACTGAAGCCACCGTAAACTAAGTCGGTTTATCAGCCCTTCATCTCCCATTGCTCATTATCAGTCAAATTAAAGTCAAACGTCGTATCACAATAAATAAGAAATTAGGTGTTTTTTTTGGTATATAGGTACGAGTGAGGATTCTATCCTATTCTATCTATATAGACGATAATCCTATATAGATAGACTAGGATTCTATCTATGTAGGATTATCCTATTTTATTAAAAACCGTATTCGTGGTAATTATTTTCGAATATCAAAGTGAATCAATAAAAATAAATATATAAAACTTAAAATAAACGTTTTTGAGAAGGATAATACAGCCATAAAAACACACGTTGCTTTACTTAACCAATATCTATTTGAACGGATATGAAAAATAAATAAAAAATCTATTGCACATCGGAATCAAATGGTTCCCATTACTGTTGAGTAGACATGAGTTTTAGAGCCGGTAATTGAAAGCTTACCTAAGTGGCTTTTCATTCTGTAGTCGAGCTACGAAACTTTTATCTCAAAAAACGATACACAAAAATACTATTGATTTATGTATTTTTAAAATGTAGAGTCAACTCTCGGATGAAAAGTAAGTAAAATTAAATAAAATGGGTGTTTTAGGATTGTTAAGTTAACAAGTTGTCCTTGGCTTTAATTTTTCATTGTATATTGATGTCTGATGATAGGCTGGAGTGCGGTCCATGTGTGGAGCCGACTGCTTCTACACTTAAATAACTTAGCACCTAATAAAGTAGCAGTCGCATCCACCATGCCAACTTAGTTGGAACCGGTAACTTACAATCTGTTTCTGAAACGCAACTAAGTCACGTAATCGCATACTGCGGACCACTCTTAGACAACCATGTATTTTTTTAATAACAAATATTTAAAATATTCAATCATAGTTTTTTTAATATAAATATTAGAAATAAAAGCTATGAAACATATCTTTGCTCTGACCGGGAATTGAACCCGAGAATTCACGCATAACGGACGTGGCATACTAACCAATGCGCCACGCGTGTCTCCAAACACCTACAATTAGGTTGTTATAGTTTTGATCCATTTATATTTACAAATTGATAATTATTTGCTTTACATTTATTTCTTCGTGTTTAATTAAGTTTATAATTGATTAAGTTACTTAGTAGAAAATTAATTACCAGCCCTCAAAGGGATCATCTCATTGATTCGAGGGTGGACACAGCCGACCGATTCGCTATGACAAACAAATTAATCTGATCTCATCTGTTCATTGAGCCGCGTGTAACTAGATAGTGGACATTAAATGTAGATTGTAGCAATTCATTTAAATATTTTATTGTTTTGTGGTGATTATTTTTAAAAATTCAGTTAACTCTTTAATTTCAAACAGTATAAGAATTTATGTGGCCACTAGTATTGTTAAATTATAATGATTTACTTGCATATCCACTGGTCACTATAGTTTTTTAAACCCTTAGTAAAAACATAAAACATGTATTAACAAATATTAAGAATGGTGCGTATGATAAAAAAGATTGGCAAAAGAGATTTATTTAGAAGTCAGAGTTGTTCCTGAAAAAAGTTGAGGTGTAACAATGGAGCCTGTACGAAGAGAATCATAAATATGAATCTGTTGTCTGCCTTATAAAAAATAAGTCTTGATAACTTGCTTAATTGGTTGTTTGATTTTTAGTATATAAGTGTTTTTTAATTTGTTTTATTATACTTTTTTATACTAAGCTACTAAAGTGCTTGTATCATAGAAACTGGACAACCAAAGTACATAATTATATCAAAGATTGGTACCGGTGAGTGGTTTCAAACCTGTGCACTCGGCTGGCGTAACCATCGCACTGCCACTACACCACGGTCGACTTAGTAAGTTTCAATTTTTTTGGTAAAACAACTAAAAAAGTACCTAAAACAATGAACTCTATTTGCGAATAAAAATACATCTGCAAAGTATTTATTATTCAAAAGAATGTTCCTCGGGGATTGTAAATTCACCAGAATGTCATTACTGAAAACGTTTTTGCGTAAGAATAACAACATTAATGCGTTTCATGTGTCACCAGTAATGGTTTTTAGATTTAATTTTACCACTTGTTTCGGTACAAGTAAGCGGCTTACCGACCATTTTCTATCTCCTTTCGTGGTGAAGTAATACCCTTCATGTAAATAATTTAAATGCACAATACTTTATACATTTGTTTAGAGCTGTATGATTACGTATGTTTTGCCTTCCAGTTTATAATAACAATCTATATTCATAAATTTTATAGTTGTAATATTAAATAAAATAAGTTTTTAAAAGTCATAATTTATTTCATAACGTATTTATTTTTTTGCTCTTCATTCTAAGACTAGACGAAAAAATAGATTATGAAGCATAATTATATGCCGTTTTAAAAAAAAATATATAGGCAGTTATTAAAGTACATTATACGAGTATTCATAAAATATATGTACTTTAAAATAGTAAGTACATAGGTCATTTTAAATTAAATATGTATTTATGTAATAAGTTAACAAGTCTTATTAAATATATAAGTACTCCATGTTTGAAATAAAAGTAGTCTTTTTTTTCATATTTTTTAGTAAAATTTTAGAAATAATAATAATTAGTAACTGTAATTTAAAAAGGCATAAATTTAAAAAAGTTGAGTAAATTTATTACTTATCTAAATTTCTTAAAGAAAAATTGTTTCAAAAATATGTGCGTTCAATTTCACGGCGTCTGAGCCCTGGTTTTCAGAGAGAGGGTGCCAACGGGCTAGAAATGAATTATGGCTAACAATCACTATTATTAAGTAAGTGACTCAATTATTCTCTTTTACATTATTTATTATTGCATTACGTTTTAAATTACCGCCTTTACATTTTTTTTTAGGCAAACTATAAAGAACTTTCACTGTAAAATTAATTATTTTAATTGAATTTTAAATTATTAAGCTAACAGTTGGTAGATATTTGACCGCCCAATCTGTTGACCTGGCGTATCACCACATTCGAGCGTAGAGCTCGAGAAGTGACCCAGTTGCATTTCGTAAGGTTGCTGGTTATTTAACTACAGTAGCAAACGCCTCTATTTATGGATAGTACTCCAGCTTACATCGTGCAGGGAGCTGTTACACGTCGAGACTCGTTAAAAAAAGGTTCATTTAATATAGCCAAGTATCTCTTAATTAAAATCCAAGTTTTACTAAGTAAGAGTAGAGTAATATTAACCAAGTTATACTCGGAAATTTTACACTCTTTATTAATAAACGATGTAATCATAAAAAAGTTAACTTAAGAACAGGTTAATTAGTTTGTGCAAAGTTAATGAATACCGGAAATATCAGCTTTTTAAAACACCTCGAGTGTGCTACTTGTGAGTCAACCCTTCATGCGAGGGAGACACGCATTCCAGTTATTATGTTATAAATAAAAAACTTTGGCACTTTAAAGTACTTACGAGTATAGTGTAACGAGGGTTGTTAACCTCTGCACGGCGTCTGAAAAGGGCGGGGACGCCCTACAGTTTCCACTCTATTATTAATGACAGACCCTTGAACCACGCCCTTGCACGCGGTACCTAGCTTAATGCAAATTATTGCAATACACATTATTCTAAGGCTATCGCGTTAAGTAAACACTTGGGAGTTAAAAAGTTACGGACATGCAACGTATGTTACTTTTATGGCGGCTTTGTATACTAAAATTATTATTTAAGCCAATGAAGTAATTTTCTTATAATAAAGTATTTGGATTATATTATTATAATAGAAGTTATGGCTTTATTGTGACAATTTTGTGTAATAAAAATAACAATTTTGCATGTTTAAAAGCAGTTCTCACTTAGCTTTTATGTATGTTAATCTTTAATAAAGTCGTTATAATCGTGTTGCATTAAAACCTGTTCATTGGAAAGCACAAGAGATTTTACTTAACTAAATTTAAATCTATATGGACCAAAATAATAATTTTGTCTCGTAAACGGGATTGGACTGGGCGGGAGGATTTTTATTTCTCTTTGAAATAATCTATATATTCAAATAAAAGAGTTATATTTTACTGTTGCATTATTGAAAAGAAGGCAATTGCAATTAGTGTTTTCATAAGAATATAATAGATTTTTATACAACAAAATAATAGTAGTGTTTGTACATTTTCATTTTAGTCGTGGTCAGTCACGCTACGTGTTGGGTGGGGAAGCGAAAATTGGGATTTAATTGTAGAGTTGGCTGGCTTTCCACTTGGTGATATCATAAACTACGAATGAATATTAATGATATGCAAATGACGAGCATAGACTTTAACGTATGATTTAAGAATATTCGTATTATAGTTATACATTATATATATACCCTTATATTTGTGATAATACGAGTAATTGGATTAGAAAAATGTGACCGGGTATCGAACCCGCTTAAAAAGGCTTATTTTCTTACTCATTTTATTTTTTCTCTATCCTATCGTGCAATTATTTGAGTGCCATTGTCGCATATTATATATATAATACTACTATATGCAATATTATTTCTATATTTTCATTACTTTTTGTAATTACGCATTGAAATTATTTGCCAGAAATTAATAAAATTAAACTATTAAACTAGTGGTCTCGTTTTCATTAATTTGATAACATTAATTTTAAATTATAAATTTTGGAGGTAGATTTGTATAAAAAACAAATAGAAAGTATTATAAAAGACTAAACAGTACCATATTAGAATTACTTTTAAATATATTGATACATAAAATTTATATAGCTATAAATGTTTTAGGCCTCCTATGTCCCCCTATCAAACTTAGGAATTAAGAAAAATATTATTTATTATAGTAAATAAAGAATTAGAGGGAAATAAATTTATATATAATATATGTAAAATATACATAATTGTAATAATTTAATTTTTATAGGGAACGAAAAGGTTTATAAAAGGTTTAAGAGTGGTAGGCAGTGGTACCCAGTCTGCCGATCCGGGGTAGTACCACCACTTACAAGTATACAGACCGTGAAGTGATTTGGTCACGTTTCGGAATCAGCTTGTAAGTTGCCGGTTCCATCTAGGCCGGCATAGTGGATGTGATTGCTACTCACAGTTATTGAATTGTAGTAGCAGTGACATTCATTCATGGACCACACTTTGGCTTAACATCAAGCGGGGTGCTGTCATATGTCGAGTCACAATAAAAAATAAAATAAAAAAAATAATCTCTAAACCAAAACTCTGAAACTCGTCTAGTGCACCACTACAGTCGCTTTCAGGTATTACAAAGTTTATTAAAAAATGAAATATTACACTGAATAGTGAGAAATTCTTGTATTTCACAAATGAGTGGCAAGTTGACAGGCTTGCGTGTCCGCATAGAGGGTTTCTGTTCAAAGTCAAGGGTGCATTTGCTTTCATTATTTTTCAATTAAGCTCCATTAATCAGATAAAAACTGAGTGCACCAATTACGTTTTGGACGAATTAAAAAATAAAATCACTTCCCTTAATTGAATTTACGTGTCTACGTGATTGTGCAAAATTATATTTTTTAAACGTTTTTGGAATAATTCTTTATTAACATTAATTACTTATACATGTTTTCCTTCAAAAAAAATCATTACTTTTTGGTATTGTTACGTGATACCTCGACTTGCCTGATTTTTTATTATTCATTTAAATCGCCACGCCTTAATTCCCACAGGGATAGACAGAAATAACGGTGGTCACTCTCTTACTTCCTACTTCATTCAAGTTCTACATTTACGGGCTGTGCGAACCCGTAAATGTAGAACTTGATATAGATATAGATGCCTTTTACTATGCCTCCGATTTTGTCGAGGAATATCCTTCTGTTCATCAGTTTTAACTTACCACTTTTTACATTCTACCAGATTACATTTGCAAGGGATTACCGTATATGTATATAAATATTATTACCATTATGTTAATGAATCCTTAAACTGAAACTGAATCACCTATCAATCTTATAAGCGAACTTTTTAAGATCAGGCGAGTCGAGATCGTATGTCGCACCCTAGAATGAAACAAAGAGCACCTATTTTCAACTATAGTATTACCAAACCTATTTCAACAATAAAGAAAATATATATGTATATATGAAAAAATATAAAAATATATATAATATGCCCTAACTACACGTTTAAAAACTGTATATGAAATCCTCCTAATTAGACTAATAAAATATATAATAGGTCAGATATACCTTACGAGTTGACTTCTTGTCATGGCGTCATAAATTGTCTAGGTTTATGAACCAGATAATTAAATGCAACTTTGTAGTAACTAGTCACCATTTACTATTCGGAGTTAAAATACGAGACTAGAAAATAAAATATAATTTTACGGATCAATTAAAACCTAATTAATTAATAACTAAGATAGTTTCACAACATTCGGCGCAACTACATTGGCGTAAATTAACAAAAATAATACTAATTTAAATAATAATATTTATGCCGACGGAAAGTCAATGATATTAAGATGATATTTAAAACAACAACAAACACTCATCGCTGTTGTGTATTAAGAAAATCGGGGCCCTGTAGGTATGATTCAATGGAAATAAATATAAACTTAAAACCACAACACCTTTAACCATGAGAAAACCAGTAAAGTTTTAGTAATTTAAAGAAACAAATATAAACAAAGCTCAAACTACAACGGTAATGCGTCACCGTCCACGGCAGCACGTGACGTTTGCACAGGAAAATAATCTGACAACAACGTCTACTTTCAGTAGCACTGAAAATAAAGTCACGTACCTTATAACAAGTAACAGCGTTGTAAAATATAGCTGCATTCTAGTTGTTTTACCATTACAAATAATAATATTTTATTTATACATGCATTTACTATGGGTATTTAATCAATTAAATTGTCACGCCTTTTTTCCACATGGATAAGCAGAGAAAATAGAGCGCCTATTGCCACGATACTGACATAACTCCCTCGTTTTCCCCACATCCACAATCCACCTCACACGCGCTCTACGGTTATGAGCATTAGGCAACCCAGCTTTCTTAAGGATTTGGTTGGAAAACACTCTCCTGGGTCTACACATCCATTTACATCAGATTTATAAATTCCTTTTGTCAATCTACTTTCACTTATCCTTTCCATGTGGTCAAACTATTGAAACATTCCTCTGTCAATACTTGTCAACATCTTCTTTCAAACCACATACTTGTATATCGCGCACTGCTCTATTCCTCATTCGTGTATGTTTCTATGATACAATATGTGATAGGCAATGTTGAAATTATATTAATACCCAAAGAAGTGAACGGTTCCTTTCATAGTAATGAGCTGTTCATGATAAGTCACGGATCGCTTTTCATAATGCGGTACTTGTTCCTACAATGATGTATGCTTGGTGTGGAGAAAAGCAATTAAATAAAATAAATGCTAAAAGTTAATAGATTCAAAGTTAAAAATGAATAGCATTCATTAAACATTAATTAATTGTTAAAAGTTAATCAATTTAAGTATACTTTATAATTTAGGAAATAAATCAACATGGAAAACTCTGGCCCGCATAATGACTACGACTGAGGCAATCGTAGATAAAATATGACTTTTCAATCTACGGCGCTTTCTTACATTAGGCAAGTCGAGGTGAGAAGTCAGCTCTCAATATATTGCAATTATACTACATACTATATTAAAGATACATTTGAGTATCTACAGGTATAGATACAGGTGAGTGGTTTAGAACCCGTGCTCTTGGCGTGCGTAACCATTGCACTGCCACTACACCACGGTCGGCTTATATATGTATATAATGCACATCATTATTTAACGAATGCAATACCATGAATTTAATTGTGCTGATGCTACTAACATCTTTGAGATTGTGAACGATCGATTTTACGAGTAGTATGTTCTGAAACGATATTGAAAATGTAATAAAACTGGGCAGCTTAGGTATCCCTTTGACCTGAAATTAGATACTTGAAATTCCTCTTTCATATTTTGTAAATTGTAAGCAAAAATGTATTTTCTATTTTCAGTAGCAGACAAATATCGGTTTCGACATAAGAGTACTCGAACATGTATCTAATAATTTTCTTTTGCTGAAATTCTTTTACAAAAATTTTATTTGATTAAGATTTAATATATATTTTAAAATTTATATACTAAGTTACTAGATGACCAAAGTACATATATCAGCAAGTGGTTTTAAACAGGAGTTTGCGCAACCGTTGATTACACTACCACTACACCACGGTCGCCTTAAATGTTAATTGCATACGTATCTTGAGTATATTATCTATTTGTATAAGTTACCAGATTAAAGATATAATTAAAAGTTCATTATTATATTACATTTTAAACTCGTAAAAAGACAAATTGCCTAGAAGCTAAACTTCCAAACTTAATAGATCAAAAACTATTTGCTTCACTGCAACGGCCAATTGGATTTAAAAGTGGTGATCCAGTTTCTTTGGCCGAGTTGTGAACTTGCGGAAAGTCGAACAAATTGCGGTTCCGAACTAATGTACAAACATATTGAGAAGCCAATAACGGCCAACATCTGGCAACCTCGATCACAATCGAAATACCGAGGAAGTGAGACTTTTGCTTTATCGTTCGAAATATAATAAAACTTTTTTATTATATAAGTATTTTAATGTATTTAAATTATTAAGGCGATCGTGGTGTAGTGGAAGTAAAATGCAAATGGTCACTCAAACCGAGAGTCCCCGGTTTAAAACCACTTGCATATACTAATGTATGTTTAATATACGAGTATGTATAATACTTTGGTCATCCTGTTCTTACTCGTTCTATAATTTTATAATAATTTATTGACTAAATTATATAAAATCAAATAATTGTTTGAATTCTCATATAACAAATTTGGCTAGACATTTTATAATCCTACTTATACTATTATAAATGTAAATGTAAGTTTGTTTGTTAAGTTTTCACGCAACAACTACTTAACCGATCATAATGAAACTTTGTACACATATTTTTGGAGGTACTTGAAGTAACATAGGATACTTTTAAGTAAAAAAAAAATATATTTTTTGCTATAGTTTCCTTTTGACTATAGTTTCAGCTGTTTGGAATTTTTCTACATTTATTTTTATTATCGTCTGTCATTTTTATACGAGTTATCAAGTTATGTATAAAAAAAAACGGATTTACAGTCGAATATGGAACCTCCTAATTTTAAAAAATATTAACCTAATTTTACGCAAGTGAAACCGCGGACACAACTAGTATTATATATGGGCTTCTTTATACTTCTTCACAGAAGGACACTGAGTGAGTCACTCACTTAGACACACACGACGTGACTCTTTCAAGTTGTAGCCGAGGTACAGAAGTGTGTCCTTTTGTTTGTCTTATTTATATAGTTGTCAGGAGAAATCTGTTATATATATTATTTCTAATTTATACTAAAATATATGAATTAACGAGCATTCGCCTAGACAAAATTACGGCGTGTAATGTGACTGATTTTTTTAACTCTCCTCAAATATCATTTTCAGTGCGACAAAATATGAATTAAATATGAATTAAAACAATTATTTTTACCTAGTATCTAGAATAATGTACATCAATCAAATCGGGGACATTCCTTCAGAACCTAAAGTCCCAAGTGTCTTTAGCCCGATAGCATGAGAAGCATAGAATTGTAGATATAAAAGTACAGGAGGTGTTTCAGGATCTTTTGTCTCAATTCTCTGTGGGACTAAAGGTGTGACGATAATACTAAGGTATATAAAAATATAATTTATTATTTTCCTGCTTGTATCATAGAAACGTATAATAACTACCGTCATAAGGAAAAGGGGTGCATTTTTTTAAATCGAGTTATATATATATATATATAGAATCAGTGAAAAAAGCGCATTTCAAATATATAAACAACTCGATTTTTAAAAACTTGATGGATGCGCCCCTCTTCCTTATGACGGCAGAATACTACGTCATAGAAAAATGTACGTAATTACATATATCTAAGATATCAAATATACATTGTATACTCGTATATCAAAGATACATTGGTACCGGCAAGTGGTTTTGTAAAGAGGATCTTGATTTGGAAGACCATTTTACTACTGCTAGACCATGATATAATATTGTCCACTAAATATTCAATCAATTAATATGCCTTTTTTCCACAGGGATAGGCAGAGACAATCAAGCGCCACTTACCACGATCCTAACACAACCCCCCGCCTTCTTCACATCCACTATTCTCTCCATACAAGCTCTACAGTTATGTGCCTTGGGCAAACCATTCTTTTTCTTCTACCAAATAAAGTACGTAAAATTTTAGTTCCTTGCATTAGAATAACAAACAATAAAATTGTATCAAAATTTTACATTTTATGTTTTAACTGTAATTGCGGAATTCTTTGGATAATATATTACTATCGGACAGAAATAAAATACGTTCGATTCAAATATAAGGAAGACAACGGGCAGGCAATTTATCACTGAGCCGCTACAAACTGTGATTAATACATGTTACAATTTAGGATGATAGCATACATTTCTTTGTAAAATGTTTTGTGTATGGGGAAAGCTTGCGATGTTACACCGATTGTTTCCCTCGATTTATCATATCCATTAAGTAATGGGGATTGGATTGTAATGTGTGATGAAAGGAAATGGTATGCATCTATCATTAGAGTTTTAGTGACAAATGACGCTCTGAGATTTATTTATTAATAGTGGAAAACATAGAACATTAATTGCCAGGAGACTGAGTTAACGGATAATGGAACGTTTTTTTTTAAGTTGAACGGAAATTGGAGAGTTCTTATGGTATCTCAATAAAAAATATATTTTATTATTATGACTCTACAATTTATCTCCACTGGTCTTTTTTAAAATTATTTATTTATTGTACCTCGATAATACCCCGCCTTATGTTATACTATACCGGCCTAGATGGAACCGGCAACTTTAAAGCTAATCCCGAAACGCGACTAAATGACTTCACGGTCTGTATACTTGAAAATGGTGGTTGAAAATATTGTCTGTCTACCACTCTTATAATTAAACTTAATTAGTATATTCTATGCAGTTTTTGCAAAGTAGTAATTGTATAAATGTATATAAAAATATGTTATCGTAAGATTCTGTCAACGACAAAGAAAAAGTGACATGCTAACAGCTATACGTGCAAGACGTGGCTTATCAAGTGCAGATATTGGTATCAACGGGCCCTCAAAGCCGCTATTCATAAATGATCATTTAACTCCACATTTTAAGTTGCTGTATAAACAGGCAAGAAAACTTGGTAAAGAAAATTGCTACAAATTCATTTGGCTAAACGATTGTAAGATATTTGTCCGCAAAAATGAGAAAACTCGCGCATTGCTGATTACCGATGAGAACGACCTACCAAAAATTAAGTGACTGTTGTTGGTGTTATTTACTGCATTTTTATAGGATTATTAACAATCATTCATTTAATTAAATATTTAGGGATTTTTTACCTAATGCTTATTATTGTCAATATTGTGCACAACTTTTCAATTTCATATATCCTATATTATATTTCTATATATGATCATTACTCTCAATATAAATATAAACATAAAAATTTACTAGGGCATATTAAAGTGAACTGTATTTTATCTATATTTTATTAAACTAATTTGCGATGGCTTCGTTTGAAAATTTAATAATTTATTATCAAAACGTTAGAGGTTTACGCACAAAATCACACGATTTTTTGTCTGGGGTTCTACATAATAATTATGATATAATCTGTATAACAGAAACATGGTTGACGCAAGATTTCTATACCGCAGAATACTTTGATGAAAGATACGAAGTATTTAGATGCGACCGTGACTCACTTGCTAGTGGCCGCGATAGGGGTGGTGGCGTTCTTGTGGCCGTACGCAGCGAATTACTTCCTAGGTTATGTACCCAATGGTGTGCAGCACCACCAGCGGAAGAGATTTGGATTACTATTCCCCTCTCATCACACACCACCAGCGCTATCCACCAATCTCAAATTCATATAATCTGCGCTTATATCCCACACGGTCTCCATCATCAAGATAGGTTGAGCTCATTTTATGATAAAGTCTCTGATATCCATAATTTATATCCCGACGACAAATTTCTCATACTAGGAGATTTTAACGTGAGTAGTGCTAAATGGTATTATGATGATAATATAGACAGTATGAATGTTCACACGGATAATAATTTCTTTGTAACCCTCACTGCCGACTTTATGTCGTTTACATCATTCTCCCAATACAACGATCAGTTCAATACACGTAATAGAATATTGGACTTAGTGTTTAGCAATGTCTCGTGCGAGGTAAAATCCGCTGAAACACCAATAGTTACTGAAGACAATCATCATAGGGCTTTAAATATTGGTGTATCTTTTCGCCTACCTTCACCTCTTATTAAAGACAAAATAATAAAAAAAACAATTTTTAAAGCTGATTTTATTTCTATTAGGCAAAAATTATCTTTAACCGACTGGGATAATTTATTTTCTCACAAAGATATTAATACAATGACCAACGATCTACATACTAAACTAAATGAACTTATCGATGAACACGTCCCATCTCTTATAGTCAGTTCAATGACAAAACATCCCCCATGGTACAGTAAACCACTTATAAAATTAGGTCAAGAAAAATGTAAATATCATCGTAAATGGAAACGTTATGGCAATCAAAAAGATTACCAAACTTTCGCTATGTTACGTAGTCGGTTTCGGAAAATGGAAACGGAATGTTACAACAAATATATAGAACTTACTGAGACCAAAATAAAAATAAGTCCTAAATACTTTTGGTCATATGTTAAATCAAAAAAAGACAACAGGAATCTGTACCATGTGAAATGAAATACCAGGGTGTTAGCTTAAGAGGTGGTCAACAGATTTGTGATGCATTTAACACCTATTTCCAGTCTGTATTTATTGAATCACAAAACAGTGTACCCACTGATGGATGTACCGCTACAAATGTATATCTTAAATCAAGCGTAGACATTAGCACAATCAATATAAATGAACAAATTGTCGGCTCTGAACTTAAACGTGTCAACATACACAAAGGCTGTGGATATGACAACATCCATCCATTACTTATTTCGCAGTGTGCTAGCGAACTCCCAAAACCGTTAACTCTAATTTACAAGCATTCTTTAATGTATGGTGAATTTCCCGATCTTTGGAAAAAAACTCTTGTGACCCCAATCCCTAAAAATGCTAAACGCGATTTACTCACCGAATACAGACCTATATCTAAATTATGCTTATTTGGTAAAATTCTAGAAAAATTTGTCACTATACAATTATCCTTCTTGACTCGTCATTACATTTCTCTAAACCAACATGGATTCGTGAAGTTGCGAAATGTGGATACTAATTTAATTACATTTACTGACTTTTTATTAAACTCAATGGAGAAAAATAAACAAATCGATGTCGTGTATACCGATTTTTCCAAGGCCTTTGATAAATTGAACCATAACAGATTAATACACAAGCTTTCGTTAATCGGTATACACGGAAACCTACTTAGATGGATTGAATCCTATATAAAAAATCGAAGTCAGGCGGTATGTCTGAAGGGTTTTCAATCTAATTTTCTTCCTATACAGTCAGGTGTCCCTCAGGGATCACATTTGGGCCCATTGCTCTTCTCACTATATATCAATGACCTATGTGATTACTTTCAACATAGCGACCAACTATTATATGCCGATGATACCAAGCTCTTTCTAGAAATTACCACCGCCAACGATTGCAGTAAATTACAGTCTGACTTAAAATCTTTATCTGAATACTGTTCCCTAAATCAATTATTCTTAAACGTTGATAAGTGTCAAGTCATTAGCTATACTAGAAAACGTAAACACGACAGGCGTGGACGAACGGTTTAGCGACTGGTTTGTTGCGCGTAAAGTCCCGGGTTCGATCCCCGGTCGGAGAAAATATTTGTTTCATAGCTTTTATTTGTAATCTTTAATAATAATAAATATTGCAAATATTAGTTATTAAAAAAAAAAGAGATGGATATTTGCTTCGGGTCTGGTTATCAAAGAGTGGTAGGCAGTGGTACCCAGTCTGCCGATCCGGGGTAGTACCACCACTTACAAGTATACAGACCGTGAAGTGATTTGGTCACGTTTCGGGATCAGCTTGTAAGTTGCCGGTTCCATCTAGGCCGGCATAGTGGATGTGATTGCTACTCACAGTTATTGAATTGTATTAGCAGTGACATTCATTCATGGACCACACTTTGGCTTAACATCAAGCGGGGTGCTGTCATATGTCGAGTCACAATAAAAAAAAAATAAAAAAAAGGATTTAACATTATGTTTATTTTCTTTTAATTTCTCTCTTTTTAGCACAGTATCCTATTTTGTTTAAATTTTTATTTTGTTTACACTGTATGACTAGTTTTATATCTACCACAAACTGTATAACTTTTCGGCACTATCTGGTATTGTTGTAAAATTTATTTTTAAGTTACTTGTTTGTTGATTACTGTTTGTTGCCTTAATAAATAAAGAAAAAAAATATATTCTTATAAATATACATATTTCCCGCATTCTTTTTTAAAATGTATAATAATATGTACTCTTATTTTCATTCAACTATTACCTCTGCTTTTAGTTTTGACGACAGGCGTGGACGAACGGTTTAGCGGCTGGTTTGTTGCGCGTAAAGTCCCGGGTTCGATCCCCGGTCGGAGCAAATATTTGTTTCATAGCTTTTATTTATAATATTTAATAGTATTAAATATTGCTAATATTTGTTAATAAAAAAAAAAGAGATGGATATTTGCTTCAGGTCTGGTTTTCAAAGAGTGGTAGGCAGTGGTATCCAGTCTGCCGATCCGGGGTAGTACCACCACTTACAAGTATACAGACCGTGAAGTGATTTGGTCACGTTTCGGGATCAGCTTGTAAGTTGCCGGTTCCATCTAGGCCGGCATAGTGGATGTGATTGCTACTCACAGTTATTGAATTGTAGTAGCAGTGACATTCATTCATGGACCACACTTTGGCTTAACATCAAGCGGGGGGTTTCATATGTCGAGTCACAATAAAAAAAAATTAAAAAAAAATTGTATGTTATTAATTCTTTTGTATTATGTTGTACTATTGTACTATTTGTTGCCGAAATAAAATAAAAGGAATTTATAATAACACCTCTTTCATGTCTTCGTATTATTATTAGGGTCATATATCAAATAAATTTATTAAAATACATATTAGGTATCTTTATTTGTTTGTATATTTAACCACTTAACCCTTTATTAATTCAATTGAAGCTAGGTATATGTTATTCAAATAACATTCGTCCTCATTACATTAATAGCTTCATCTCTGGAGAATAAACATAGGAATCTAACAATTTAGACGCTATATAAGAGTCAACCCACTCTTAAAGTAATTACGTGTAGAAAGTAAAATAAAATCAAAATCAACTAATGAAGCTTAATTTATTCCCATACATAAATTTGTGCAGAGGTATCTGATGGTATGTAGTCTGTGCGGATGATCAAAAGATACGTGTACATAACCGATATAATGTGAATAGATTTTGCTATGAATAATACATAAGTAAGCAATAATCCACTGACAGTATTCTGAGTATGTTATTTGGTATATTTATGCTTTTGCGTGTCTAAAGAAGTGAGTAGGCCAAATTGAGATCCTCTTCCGTAACACAAGAAGCTAAATTTTATTCGTATTTTTCCTAAAAGTAATAAATGTTTACGTTATTTCAGTAGAAACAAATAATAGAATGAGAAATAGCACAGTGCGCGAAAGATGCGGTTTGAAAGAAGATGTTGTGATAAAAATTGACAAAAGAATGCATCGATGGTGTGGGCACAAGAAAAGGATAAGTAAAAGTAGATTAACGAAAGGAATTTTAAAATCTGATGTTAATCGAGGCAGACCCAGTAGGGTGTTCTCCCACCAAATCGGAGACATCTTCAAGAAATCTTGTTAACCGTAGAGCTTGTATAAAGAGAATTGTGGATGTGAAGGAAGCGAGGGAGTTGTGTCAGGATCGTGGCAAGTGGCGCTCCATTGTCTCGCCAGACTTTCCCTTTGGACAATTTGATTGATTTATTAATATGTTAAGTTTTGCTTTCATAATAGAGTTATAAACTAGCATTTTATTATTAGCGTTATTCTGATGTTATTATTTGCCTACAAGCACATTGCAACTCTATGCAACTGTTTTTTTTGTTTTTTCTTTTCCTTTGTGTTTTATAAGACTGCGTAGCACATTGGAGTTGCGACTCTCTCTCTCTAATATAATCTAAAAAGAAAAATAGTCGTGGAGACACTAAGCTTACATTATAAGTAATTAAAATTTTAATTTTAGTACTTCCTACCACGTCTTAACTCTTGTGATACCCGCCCTGCTTGCATAAGTACCTGCCACCACTTAGATGTATTTTAATCGGCCGGTTTCTATGATACAACCACTTTTTATTCAATCGATCGAATTATCATCATGCCTTTTTCCCACAGGGTTAAGTAGAGCAATGGATCGCTACTTGGCACGATGCTGACACAACTCCCTCGCTTCCCTCATATCCACAATTCTCTTCTTACAAGCTCTACTGTTATGGGCACTAGGAAACCTAGGTTTCTTAAGGACGTCTCCGATTTGGTCGAAAAAATCCTTCTGGGCACCGTTAAATATAAACTTTCTTAACATAAATAAATTTTCTTAACATAAATAAATCGTCAAGTATGTTATTGCGATAATGGTTTATCAAATAAAGCCATTAATGTTGATGTTGTGTGATAAATCGGTGAATCGACGAACGTCCATCGGATGCTGAATGTAGAGTGTGCGAGACATGGGCTTCACAAGTTCATATAAACAATGCAGAGGCAATCGTTTGTAATCGGTACACTAGTTTATATTAAGCTAAATTATGATGGAGAAGGCTTTTATACAATTATCCAATTATTTTTTGTTGTGTCTCGGACATTGACAGCATCCGGGCTGATGTTAAGCTAAAGTGCGGTCAATAATAAAAAGTTTTTTCTTTATCAATGTAATGCTGATATTTTTTTATTATTTTCAATGTTTTTACATTAAGCTTAGCTGGTAGATAATTCCTAAGGTAAAAGGCTCGCCTATTTACCTTCTTTTGTGCAATAAAGAATTTACAAAAAAAATCTAATTAGTATTTTCTTAGATTTTGCGCGAACATTGATTAATTGTAAAATCTGAACCAAAATAAACGCGATAGTAAGCCGCATAAAATTTGTTTAATTCATTAAATAAAAAATAATTAATTACATTAGTTAATATATTATTATTTTTTCTTACATTATTATTTATATTAATATGTTACATTATTTGAATTTAGGATTGTATCAACTTAATTATACAAATTTATAAAAATATCCCAAACCAATTAAATTTTCAAAACAATTTCTTTCACATAATCATATTAAGAAAATTATGAATTATCAACGAATACAATTTAGGGTGTGAAGGTAGCTAGAGAGTCAGGATCGTGAAAAGTGGCTTTCGTATTTTTCTGCCTATTCATCCGAAAGTTAAGGCGTAAAGATTTGATTTTATAAATTCACGATGTTCCCATTATGTTTCACGTGTTCTCCCATCTTATGATCTAAATCCTTCAAACAAAGGGTGAAAACTCATTCGACAATTTGACGGCGCCTGAAACAACCAAAACCTAAAGAGGTCTTGGACCACTACTTGCTTACTATCAGGCAAGTTAAGGTCAGAAGTCACAATTAAAAAAAATGAAACTATTCAATATTATCAAATTACTACCACCACTTACACGTATACAGACCGTGAAGTCACGTCTCAGGATATGCTTCTACGGATCCAACTAAGCTGACATAGTGGATGTGACTGCTACTTACATTTAATGAACATGAATGGAATCCAGCATCACGATGTCATATGTCAAGACACAATAAAAAATATATGAATTGTTTATTATTAATGCAACCAATTCATATATTATTAGCTTTAGACAGAACCATCGATGTGGCAAAAACGCGGCGTAATGTGCATTCCCGTTTATGCACTGGATGAGTTTTGTTTCTTCATACATATCAGAAACAAAACTATTCACACTTGTCAAGATAATTGTGTGACATTTTACAATATATTTCAATTAATTTGAGTTTATTTTATCGCCTCTAGTCGTACATCGACGTATTATGCAGCAAAAATCACAAGCCAACATAGTCAAAGTACCAATACAATCAATAAATTTTTCACGCCTTTTTCCCACAGGGCTAGGTAGACCCACTTGCCACAACAAAAATCCCTTGCTTCCCTCACATCCACAATTGTTTTCATATAAGCTCTACGGTTATGGTCTAGTGCCTATAGCTTTCTTGAGAATGTTTCCGATTTAGTATGAAAACACCCTCCTAAAATAGAACTTTAAAATTAAACGGTTTCTTTAGTCGACGGACCTCCTGGACTACCCCTTGCTTAACATTCGCATATGCCTTGTAAGTCTCTATAGATTCATAAGAAAGGCATATGATAAAAAGAAAACAAGAAACTTATCTATTTTAGTCTATAATATATTCTCCTTTTGCCGTCGCAATAAAAATATTAAAAGAGTGGTAGGCAGTTGTGCCCAGTCTGCTGATCCGGAGTAGTACCACCACTTAACATCAGGCATATTTTATATTTTATGTCGAGCCACAATAAAAATATATGCATAAAAACTAGCTTAATTTTGTCTCATATGTGAAGTAGTGGCTATTTCTACTATTTAGTATCAAATAGTGGAAAAACAAATTAGGTGAGTATAGTTGCATTTAAGAAAGTTGTTCCTATCAAATTACGTGTTACTAGCTGAACCGGCGAATTTTATACCGCCTTACAGTCAATGTCGTGTTACAGATTAGCCGAACTGTAGTTGTTGTGAATCAAGAAAATGACCTTTTAAATTCGTAATAACAATTTAAAAAGTAGTAAAAAGTTATTGTGCCATAACGATAATAGTTGGACATATGGTATCGCGAAGTTTTTTTGTAGATATTGATATGTTCTTTAATATTGTAGAACATACTTTTGTTCTATCATCAATAGTTTTCACAGCGCAACGAAAGACGTTTTAGGGCACTTTTTTACACCACTTTTTTTAAGTTTTAGTAAGGATCCCTAATCTTTTCTAGCAATAAATATAGCCTATGTCACTCAGGCTGAATGTAGCTTTCCAATGATGAAAGAATTTCCGAAATCGGCACAGTAGTTTTTGAATTTATTCATTACAAACATACACACACACAAAAATACAAATCTTTCCTCTTTATAATATTAATTATATATATTAGGAATATTTCAGTATATTTAGTTAAATTAACATCAGACGTAAACAAATCCATTAACCTAAGAGTAAATGGTCCTCAACTATTATGTTGAACAAGAGGGACTTGGCGCTCACGCGAACGTTGTGGAAAACTGTGATGGCAAAGTAACAATTACCAGGTCATGCAATCAGACGATCCATCACCCACTTGGATAAACTCGGTGGCAATAGGCACGCGTACTCTACTATAGGGTAGCCAACGGTCCGGCAATTTCCGCTCTCCTTATCTAAGTTAACCTGTAAGCTTTTACTCGGCCGTTTGTTTAACAGAATTAATCCGGGTGACAAGAATCTTTCACAAGGCCATTCGCGTTGTTTGCCGCTTTAAGTATTTGGTTTATAATCAACTTAGGAAGTTAGTAGCTCATTCTATTGTATTTGTGTTTGGTTCGCAAAGTAGGTTGTATCTTTGGCAGTGGCTAATGTGCTGTTACCTAGTCAAAGTGACAAAATGTGACGTCATCCCGTCATCCCGATCATCCGGCTTGTGATAAATGTAAGCAAGGGAGGTCAAAGAGCGGTAAAGACTGAAAAAGCCGTATCATCTTACGATTGCCTGAGTCACCGTAGAATATATAATTTATTGTAATATCAAATAAAAAATCAAATTATCACGCCTGTTTCCCACAGGGATAGGCAGAGACAATGGAGCGCTACTTGCCACGATCTTGACACTAATTACTCGCTTCCCTCACATCCACACATCTCTTTATACAAACTCTACGGTTGTCTTCGGTTTGTTCGACCCTCCTGTGTCTGCCTCGTTTATTGTAATAAATATGCTTTAAATAAAAACTTTGTTGAACTAGTTTAATAATGTCATTATAAAAGGAACAAGTTAAAAAACTATTCTAAGGTAAAAAGAAAATTTATAAACGAAAAAAAGCGCATAATAATTATAATAAGGCAACTGTTTCTGCAATGGCTTCGTGCATAATTCTGCCATATAAAAGCCTTTTTGAGTTACAGCGACAACCTTCATATTCCTACTATAATTTATCGAGGGTTTCCATCGCCACCAACTCTACTTAATTATTTTCTCTTGTTTACGCAAGAATTAAGATTATGTCCTGATTATTGTGAAATATTGCATATTGAAACCATAAACTGCATTACATATGCATTTGTACCCACTCACGTGTTAAATGATACTACAACACAAGTATGAACGGCTTTGTATGAAGTATAAATAATAATTTTAATAAAATATGTACAAACTGTAGAATTTGACTAGTCCATACATAGTGGCTGATAAGCGTAGGCAGAGCATTTTACATTATGTATGCCTATAAACATTAATTACCATACGACGACCCCTGGAGCAACATTGGTTACCACACCTTAAATAAATAAAATATTTCAATATTAAATTGTATATCACAAAAAATGTTTGTTTATAAACGAATGGTAAGCGAATGGTTAGTGGTAAGCGTGTTCAGCACCACTACTTTTAATCGTGTAGCAACTTCATCGCGTTTAAGAATGTTGCTGGTTCCAACTAGGCCAGCATATTGGATGCGACTGCTACCTACAGTTATTTAATTGAGGTACCAGTCGCTCCTATTCATTGACCACACCCCAGTGACCGTGATTTTATTACCTGTTTTTCAAGATGGAAAGAAGAGATTCAAGAGCTCCAACGACTGACAGATAATGAATGATTCCACTTGAACCGTTTATTTTGTCTGTCGATTTGGTCGAAAGATGGCGGTTTGAATGCTTCCTGTGTGCGCGGTTTTACAGTGTGTTTAGATACCCAGGGCCGTCTTAAGCATATTCAGCGCCGGGGTGCGAAAGTCAAGGCTCCGCTTGCGTGGTCTCAGTGTAGTAGGTACCTATCGAAGTTTATGGCGGTCGGCATGCGCCCCCTAGGACTCTGCGCCCGGGTGCACCACACCCCTTGAACCCCCGGGTAAAGACGGCCCTGTAGATACCCACTGTGTCGATGCCTCCTCCGACTTGTCCGTACGCACATACATACGCACAGACATCATACATCAAACATTGTCGAACTTGACTAGAATCTTTACATTCAAAGTACATAAAGAAATATCGTAACAAATACATTGTAGGGCTAAATCCCCTGAGTCATACATAAGGCAAGAATATAGGTAATAAAATATTTATAAGTTACTTTTGTTAGTATTGTTGTATGAAAGCTTCTAATACTAATACGTGAGGCGTAGGTAAAGCTAGTTACGATTAACTAATTTGCAAATAAATAAATAAATAATAGTAGTGAAAATTTAATGGAAAAGCTCCACGGTCGACTGCAACTGGGGATAGAACCTTGTGTGTGTAACTTTGTCAATCATTACTAAGTTTAAATGTAGCATTAAAATTCACCAAAAATTAATTGAATAAAAATTTTAACAACAGGCGTGGCGAATTGTTACGCGTAAAGTCCCAGGTTCGATTCCCGGTCGGACCAAAAAGTGTAGTTCACAAATGGAGTTGTTACCGTTTAAATAACAGCAAATATCAATCGCAACTACTATGCCGGCCTAATAAACTGTTTGCCTACTATTCCTAAACTGGCACATAATTCTTATAAAATAATTGTAAAGCTCTGAAATCCATTTTACCTGTTACATTGTTACAAAATATCTTATCGTTATAATTTATCAAGTAAAACGTTATGGCCAACTTGAAGTAACTTTTGTCCTATAACGTTAAAGTTGTGCAATAGAAAACAATAAGAAACGCAAACGACTTTGAAACATTCATTGAAAAGGAAAGTTTATCCATATCGCGACAAGCGGAGAAGCCAGGTGCTCGACAATATCGCGAATGGAGGGATACTCATTTTATGTAAACATTATTGCGATAAAAAGATAAAGATTTCTTCAATTATAAATTTTAAGTTTATTGACCCTAATGACTTAAAAAACAAATAAACAACTAGATTTTTTTCAGCTGCTGCCTCAGCCTTCATCACTATGCCAGCCATAGATGCATTCTTGAAAAATTTACCGTGCGCTTCGCTTGGTGGAGCCAAGGTTATAGGATGTGCAAAAGATATAGGCTGGTAAGGCATTCTACTTGTATTTGATAAAGAAATGACGCCCGAACCGTTTAGTTTCATTGTCAATTAGTAAATTTAAATCAATAATATTAGTCCCACATTAGGTTTTCACTAGTTCTATCGACCGAATCGACAGTCGAACTTCACGCTTCGGCGCTTTATCTCGTTGAATCTAAATAATAATAAATTGTAATAAATTATGAAAGTGGCCGTGTTTAGCTGTAATGGAGTTGTAGCCAAGACTCAAGTAGATGCGTAATAAACTTTACTCATTTACTTAGTAAGTAAAGAGGTACTCAAATTATAATTTATGATTCTTACTTGAACATACAAATAAATATATTTTTATTTGTATTATAAAGAAACTAATGATAAATTATAAAGACACATGAAATTATTATGAAGAGAGAATGTAAAGAATATAGGTAAGTGGGATACATGATCACACAAAGCATTATAAGTGGCACAATAAGGTAAATAAGGCAGCACAATTTTAAAAAGGTCGTAAGAACAACTTACTATTCTGATTTTCCCTTAATCGTGTAAGACTTAGAGGCGATTTTCGTGATTCACATAAAAATACTTGAAGTGCTCTCTGAGAAATATTATGAGTACGAATTCGCATGGAGCACGTTTTCTGTGCAAGCGATAAATAAGAGAAGTGTAGCACGAACGTGCAGCTAAATGTTTCTAATATCATGTTGTTTCACAACACTAATGAGTGAAAGATACCAAATTAAAAATAAACAACTTAATTAGCCTTACTTATGTAACATAATTAAATGTTTATCTTTAAACCCTAATTTCTACTAAATTAAACAATAAAATTTTGTCGATTGTTTGAATTTGCCTCAATGTTTTATTAGTTGTATATTTATAATTATATGGTGTTGTTATAAGCTTTATATAAATTAATAAGTAGATTCACTAAACTTTTTGCTACGAATAAAAGTTATTTTCTTTTATAACTCCTTCAAGGCGAGTGTGCAGTGGTCTCAGCTGGGCCCTGGCTTCCTTTGCTATTCCAATGGTGTGGGAGGCCATGGGGCCCATGCGAAGACGGCGGTCGATGACACACCCCAGGTAAGTCACTGTGTCCGCCCAGCTCACCCGCCGTCCACGGAACAAAAGCAGCTCCGGATGCAGGATAGCGGCGGTCTTCCCGACGTTCGCCGACATCCGCCATCTGTCCAACCACGGTGGTAGGAGGTCCAGCAGTTTCTGTACCTTCCCTGCGGCATTGACGGGCTTCCCCGATAAGGTGAAGAAGGCGCTGTCGTCGGCGTACAGCGCCAGGACGACATCCTTTTCAGCTCCCTTGCGGGACGCCGGCTGCTATGGGCTTCTCCGTTGACGCTCCTTCGTCCACTTGGACGAAGAATCGCCTCCTCTCCAGGAACAAGGACAGCACCCTGAATGACATAGATGACTGCATAATCCGGCGTCAAGGAGCTTTGATAGAAGGCCAGCGTGCCAGACTCTGTCGAACGCCTTCTCCATGTCCAAGATGACGCCGACGGATCCGGAGCAAGTTTGGGGGTCAAGACGATGGCCCATTTGGGATCAAGACGATGGACTCTTGGGGATTTTCAGCCAAGCGCCTAGCCAGAAAGTTGTCCAAGCGGCTGACGAAGAAGGCGGAGACAGGAAGGCTAGCAATTATTTCTACTAACGTATTACCCTCGCTGTACAAAGGGTAAATGTTGCCAGTCTTTTGGGGACTATCTTTGATAGATGTCTCTAGAGTATATTTTTATTTCATTAATTATTATATTTGTGTGTATTATCTATTGAATAACTGTTAATTACTAAATGTTCTTAACTAAAAATTATAAGTAAAGGACGAATCTATTAATAATTCTTAGTTGTCAATCAGTTTGAACAAAACAAAGAGAATAAGTAGTTAAGCGGCAACAATTTACTGCTGTTGATTAGCAGTGAACGATTGTGAATGCTGTATTTGCGGTACACATTGGTACATTTAACTCGCCAATTCGCAATCACGCATCGAGAAATGCTATGTACGAATGACAAACTCAATTACGAAAGCAAATACGTGACAGGCGAAATAGTTTTTGGAGTGAAATGTGTGTACCAATGTTAGTTAAATTGAAAATGGGTTAAATTCGTTTTAATGTTGTAAAAAATAATAATAAATCTCATTTAAGCCTTTTTACTGAAGATCGATTAGATCTTAATCCTTCTGGACGTATGTAGTCACATTCAACGGGTTAAATATCTTTGTACATATAATATTAAATCATTCGCTTATATAGATATATTTTTTTAATATTTACATTTCTATACTAAGCTGCTAAAGTGCTTGTATCATAGAAACAGGACAACCAAAGTACATATATCAAAGATACATTGGTACTGGTAAGTGATTTTGAACCCGTGCTCTCAGATTGCGTAACCATTGCGCTGCCTCCACCATGGAATTAATATTACTAACGTACGCTAGTAATTTTAATTCAATGGCCTCTACACCACGGTCGGTTAGGATATATATACAAAGATACCTTGCGACCATCGCAGGCGTTAGTAATATATATTTTTTAAATTAAGATCTTAGTACGTTACCACCACACGTCTTACATGTTAATAGAACATTAAAATTCTGTACAATCGTCTAGACTTTTCATTCGCATTTATTTAAGGTAATATGACACGAATGGCCACTAAATTCACTAATAAAGGCACAGCGTGTAATAATTTCTTAGTTTCATTTTAGATCCCGAGACCAAGGTAAATTTTAGTTGTAAAATTTATCTTTAATTGTTTAGCTTTGCGTGGTAAACAAAAACTTAAAATTCTGAGAGCAGAAAGACGTACTTAAAAAGTACTCGTGAAAGAATTCGCAAAAGTACTCAGAGTATTAAAAAAATCGCGTGCTTGCTGAAAGTAGTTGTAGCAACCACCGGTAGTCTTTTCGGGACCACGGCTCTTACTATTACTAATTAGATTGCCTTTAAATAAAACAATTATATCAAACGGCCGGCATAGTGACGGCGACTGGGGCAGCCGTGAACAAACCCGGTTTTCTCAGTCGTCGTCACTCTTGGAGATCCTCTTGCTTATCATCAGGCGGGACGAGGTCAGATGTCGTGTCACAATAAAAAAAAATAAAAAAAACGCGACCGTGGCGTAGTGGCAGTGCAATGGTTACACAAACCGAAAGCACGAGTTCGAAATCACCCACCGGTACCAATGTATCTTTGATATGTGTACTTTGGTTGTCCTGTTTCTGTGATACAAGCACTTTAGTAGCTTAGTATAGAAATGTGAAATACATAATAGTAATTAACTAAGTTTGTCGCTATGAGTTCATTCATAAATCTATGTATGGTATCGCCGCAGTAGTAGTAACCGCAACGTGTCAGGTGCGGTCTTCACCAGAGCCCGACAACTATTAATTAAGAACATCTCTCCAGCCGTCATCATCTCGAACAAGACAGCTGTCTGTTGTAACACGGCACACCGAAAATTTTGTTCACATGGGGTGACCTGCCCCTGTCAGGAATGCCCTTTTCTGACAAAACAATGTCTCATTTTTTACCCCTCAACCCACTGTTGAGGTTTCATTTTAATTTTAGATTTTTTCCTCATTTTGCATTAAATTATTTTTTCTATTGAAATAATGCGGATAAATCTTTTCGATTAAAGTCAAGATATTAATAACTACGTAGTTCACATTTCAGTGCAGCATTTCCGTCAAGTATGGGCGATAAATAAAAAATAAGGACGCCTGTGATGGATTTCACCCTTGGGTAATCGTAGCAACATAAAGCAACGACCACAGACTACGTATCACTAGACTCCACTTTACGAATAGAGATTAAAATAAATGACCAATAGTAAGTTAACGCATTTGGTTCATCCAATCACATTTGCGTTATGGCAATGTGATTGAAACACGTAGAGACGTAAGTGGGTAGGTCTATAACCGCTGCTATGATTATGATCTTACTTGTTATATTTGGTCTGTGACAACGGCGAACGTTTCGCCCTACGCCCACTCATCTCCTGAAATTACTTTTTTGATAACGGACGATAATGTTCTGAAATACTGAAGTCGATTCAGCAACTTGATAGAATCGTTGCACTAGATTAATCGTTACATGGCGTTTGTTTATGGCGATAAATATAAATAAAATAATATGAACGGATATTAGTTTCTATGTGTTATAGGTAGAGATATGAATCACATTAAGGCGACCGTGGTGTAGTGGCAGTGTAATGGTTACGCATGACCGAGAGCACCGGTTTAAATCCCACTTGCCGGTACCAATGTATCTTTGATATATGTACTTTGGTTGTCCTGTTTCTATGATAGAAGCACTTTAGTAGCTTAGTATAATAATGAAAAAGTTTATATTATGAAATATATGATAAGTATAAGTATAAATGTCACAAATGTTTTAAAGAGTGGTAGGTAGTGGTACCTAGTCTACCGATCCGTGGTATTACCAGCACTTACAAGTATACAGTCCGTGAAGTGATTTGGTCGCGTTTTTGCGTGGATCTGATTGCTAATTACAGTTATATTTAATATTTTTACAGATTTTTATATTTATTAAGGAATGACAATATATTAACAATTAAATTTCATTAAAATTAATAATTACCTCTAATTAAACTATAAATAAAAATAATATAATATAATATAAATAAATAAAAAAAAAAAAAAAAAAAAAAAAAGATAGTCCCAAGAAGACTGGCAACATTTCCCCTTTGTATAGCAAGGCTTATACGTTGGCAGAAATAATTGCCAGCCTTCTTGTCTCCAGACCTCTCCGTCAGCCGCCTCGACAACTCCCTGGCCAGGCGCTTAGCTGATGGTCCCCAAGGGCCCATCGTCTCGACCCCAAACGGCGCAAATTCGTAACCAGTACCGAGCTTAGCGTATTTGCGCAACTTGAGGTTCTCAGCAGAAATCGCCGCACTTCCCGCGCTTAACGAGGTCGCTTGGATGTGAGATGGGGCTAATGTGTCTACACAAGTCGCATCCCACACCAAAGACCTGCCAAGTCTCCATGGCCCAACAGTCATTCCGTCAGGTCTCTTGCCATCGCTCCGCGCAATACCACAAGGTTCTAAAATTGCGGGTACTCCAACAGTGACAAGAGCCCTTCGGATGATATCGTTGAGCGCCGCGTGACGGGAAATGCGACCGGCACTTCTGGCACAAGAAAGCCCGTGGTGTCCGAAATTATCCACCGGTTCTTCGCACCGACACTGGTGTTGATGGACAGTCCGGGCTCCGAGACGAAGACATACCGCCAGGGTCAGGGTATTTCTGTCAAGGAGTGTCCCAACCGATGCAGACGGAAAAGCCTGCAACCAGAAACCCGACCCCCTAGTAGAGACGGCTATGAGGCGAGCCCGCTCTCTCATGTTACTGGAAGATAATATATCTTCCATTACCATTTTGCAGAGCGGCTCGTCCCATAGTCGTTGAAATTTTGGTGAAATTGGTAGCGAAATATTGGGGCACGCAACTGACCAGGCATCTCTGGCATCCGACATGTACGC
The DNA here is from genome assembly GCA_905220615.1 of Tinea trinotella. Classification (NCBI taxonomy): domain Eukaryota; kingdom Metazoa; phylum Arthropoda; class Insecta; order Lepidoptera; family Tineidae; genus Tinea; species Tinea trinotella. Next base: position 5,293,286 of record HG992306.1, read on the forward strand.
CGGCTCCACGGAACCCAAAGATGGGTTTGTGATGCTCCCGTAGAGCTCGACAGTACTATATACTGACGGCAGAAACGCTGGCAGTGCTACACTAGAAATTTTGCGAGTTCCCAGACCTCCAAACCGAATTGGCAGTGAGGCCTGGGCCCATGTACGGTCGTTCATTGGACAATTTAGGATTTCTGTTAGTGTATTTTGTAAAAGTTTGTCTAGTAATAGTAGTTCATTGGGAAATTTCCAAAGTTGGGAGCATCGGAGTACATATGTAAATTTGGGGGCAAACAAACAAAATCGGATGATAAAAAGTGCCATGTGTGGTTGAATTTGGAATAAGCGTTTTGAAGTTGAGTTAAATTTTGTTAATTGTTCCTGAACGTAAATTTGAATCGATTCATCAAGGATTGGTGATCCTAGAAGTCGAAGGGTTTCGTTGTTTAAAATTTTTATATTGGGTGCCAGACTATTAAAAATGGAAATAATTTTAGATTGTTCGCCAGGTTACAGTTATTGAATTGAAGTAGCAGTGACATCCATTCATGGACCACATTCCGGCTTAACATCAAGCGAGGTGCTGTCATATGTTGAGTCACAATAAAAATTTTAAAATAATCATAAGATTAGTTATATAGACAATAAGGTCTATTTTAATGGTAGTAGGCAGACAGTTGGTTGTCATAAGCCTAGTCTGCCGACCAAGAGTATAATACCACCACTACTATGGCGTTTCGGTATCACCTTGATAGTTTCTGGTTCCAATTAGGCCGATTTCTGGGTTGATGCGGCTGCTACTTTCAACTGTTCGGACTGCACTGATGTTTAACATCAGACGGGGTCGAGCCACAATAAAAAAACTGCCTCAGCGAATGAAACAATATTTTATTAAATATGTAATAAATAATTGGTACACTAAAAGAAGTCACATAAATACAGTTCGTGAATTACATTTATTTAAAAATCTAATTAATAAGGCATTTAATATTTATGAATATTTATTCATAGACGTTCAAGACGCAAATTTAATTTATAAAGATGATTAAACGTTTTCATAATTACATTATGTTATTTGCGAATGTTGAAGACAGAAAATGACAAGCTCGATAGTACCTTGATGAGGGACTAAACTTAAATCTGACAAATTAGTAAGGATAGCACCCTTAGGGAAAGCCGTCAGTCATACCCATCTGACACCCCCGAGCTGATAAACCGTCTTATAATCACACACTTTATGCTCATCTCAATGGTAAACTCTTAAACCATCTATTATTATCTGGAATACTACCTTACTATATAGCAAATTATTTTTATTTAGGGAATAAGTTATTATACTCGTTTCTTTGTGTTCTTGAAGAAGTAGAGTATAATTGTGGTAGGTAGTGGTTTTGCTGATCCGGGGTTGTTACACCACTTACAAGTATACATATAGGAAAGTGACTTAAGTTGCCTGTTTTAATTAGGCCAGCATAATGGTTGTTACTTTAGTAGCAGTCGTCTTCGTTTATGGGCCGCACTTCAGCTTCAACATAAGGGGTGCTCCAGCTAACAGGATCCTAGTCAAATATATCGAAAGACAACAAAATTTAAAAAAGAATTCCTTATGTGTTCCATGTGTTCAACGCGAGTTGGCAACGCTTCCAGAGGTCTGCAGGAACGAAAAGGGTCTCCTGGTCTTTCTGGCTCCACTGAGAAACAAAGAAACCGCAGAGGACTCAAGTGCGGAAACGAGCCCGCACATAACAGTAACAGTAGGTAACCCTATGTGTTTTTCCCGTCCTATAACTTAATATCTATGAGTACTGTATCCTCCAAGCGAAGCGTAAAAAAGTACTACTCTTCAAACTGAGCGCTAAATATGCCTGCTCACGTAAAAAATGTCAACAATCAGCATTGCGTTCTCTTATTCGCCTTAGTGAACATCAGCACCTTTCAAGCTGATCCCGAAACACGACTAGTCACCTTATCGTCTTTACACTTGGTGGTGTTACATACACCCAGAGTCGTTGGATTGGACCAAATGCCTGCCAACAGTTTGTCTACCGTTCTTTAATAATTATATATTATTACTATTATAAGTAAATTGACAAGTTACAAAACTCAGCCCACTAACATTGAAAATGTATGTACCTACAGTAAAACATTACAGTTAATAATCCTTTTTTTATAAACATCAGATGTCCTCGACCTACCAGATGGTAAGCATGCGGAAGTCCGACAGCCCCAACGACAAATAGTTCAGTCGCTATCACTATGCCGTTCAAAAGTGCTTTTTCACGGTTCGCTTGAAAAATCCAAGGTTGGTTATAGGATGAGGAAAGCACATGAGTAGGTAAAGCGTTCTATTTGTCAATTGTTCTACAAAGAAAAAACACACTTATTCCTATAGTAAATAATAATATTAACTTGTTTAAATACGCAATCTTGTTATGTACAGGAATATTAATTAACGTAACAATTCAGGTTGTATCTAATTACACATAATGATACCTCAATTAAGTTAAATATTGAATTTCCGGGGTTCAATTCTGATGTTATTCTAAATCTGTATTACACTGACATCAGAAGTCAATTTCAGTTAATTATAAGTTTAACTAGTTTACTACGCAAAGTAGACGACGGAAAAGTGAGATACAAGCTCGTGTTCGAAATTAACTGAGAGCTATCATACTCGTAAAATCATCTTGTGATTTTACTAGTATAGCTCAAAATAGCTCGGTTTTAAATTTAAAAAATACAAAAAATGAAAAATTAGGTGTAGGAAACAATAAAAAACTTTAATTTACTTATTTTAATTCTTTTTTCCAGATATACTAACTCGTAATTTTAGAATACAGAATACAAAATCTTTCCAAGCCGTATTTTATTAATTGTTTCTCAGAAGTTTTGTATTATATATGTATAATATTTTATATTTGCGTACACATTTATATTTCTGAAGAATGCGGTAAAAAGGTTTTACGGCATTCTTCACAGCTTTTTATTATTACCTGGAATATCAGCATTAATAAATTATTTCCAATGAATAAATAAAATGTAGATTTTCACATGTAATAACAAAATACCTTATCATCTACCTTAAAATTATTTCTAAAACTAATTATTATTTTTAATTTAACTTCTTATCTAAAACTATAGGCTTTATTTAATGCTATGGTCTATTTTTAATTATTTTACTAAAAAATGTATAAACACATTTATACATATTTTATTTTAGACTGATTTAGACAAAGAATCCGCTATAATTTAAATAAAACTACCAATATCCCTTTTGTTTAAATTAGGATTTTGCATCAATTGTGTATTTCGGCTTTATATCTTACACGTACCATCAATATGTGTTTAACGTCCTCCACTTGATCACATGAGCTGCAATTAGAAAAATAAGTTTTTTTCACCAAGCCTGATACAAATAACACAAAACCAACAAACAGTGCAGGGATTCACTAATTTAGAACTTATGTTACAATTTTGTCCGCACAAACCTCCACGTAATGTCCTGAAAATTAAATAGAACAAGCTCTAATCGTTAATTGAAAACGAAGTTAGTTCATTTCCTTCAACCCTTGTACATTCAGGCGACATCTGGTACCTAATCCCTTTTTCGGGCATACCCTCGACAAAACTGTCTCCTTTAATGCACGATTACGTTTCGTTCTGATGCAGGTAAAAACCCTTATCCGGAATATATTTGAAACGGCCATCGAAATACCTCGGAATAGTTCTGAAAGGTAAAATTAACGATAAAACTTGTTTTATTATTCTATCCCTTATATTTTCAAATGTCGATGTGGTTTTGTTATTTAACTTTACAAAAACTTAAGTTAATTTATTGATTTTTGCCTCTGAAGTACCTAATGATTGACTAACATATTGAAGTTTAAATATTTTTTTAAATAAATTCTACAATAATTTATTGATTTTAGCTGAATAAAAATATATAGCCTTTAAATATTTTATCTTTAATAATAATTTTACAATAGACCGAATTTCCGTTCGGAATGCCATATCTTTGACAGTCACAGCATAAACACGCACTCCATTGTGTCTGCCTATCCCTGTGGGAAAAAGGCGTGACAATTTGATTATAATAATAATATATTATAATAATTTACTAGCATATATTGCATATTATGTAATCGTATATTTATTTATATTTATGTTTTTTAGTATACAATAGTATTGAGTATTGTAAGTAGTAAGTATTATTGAGTATTGTACAAATCTTAGCACTTTTTGCACCTCATTGGCATTTCTTTTGGTTGCTATTTAGTGATAAATTTTACATCCTGTTGAATACATATGCTATATTTTTTTGTGTCTCTTTATCAAGCTATAAAAACTACAGAAACAATTTGAATAAAATATCACACGTATTTGTTTATTTATTTTGAGAGTGTTTTCGTTTCCCTTCCGTATGATTTTTATATAGCATTCGTGACCTTGTAAGGAAACTTTGTTGGGTAATCCAGTCTTCGCCCTTCCAACAAGTTATACCAAAAGTACTTTCATTAACAGTTATGTAGCAGACTTTTTCAGGAAATACGTATCTATTAATAATTAGAACCTTGGGAATATTAATTGAAAACAAAATAACAACTATAAATTGGTTTCTATTTACTCTTAAGATAAATTGTAATATTAACTAGAATAGCTCTCCCTTGAGAATCCTTTTCTCTGTACAGGAAAGATCAGAGCCTAGTTCATGAATGTACTTAATTCTATATTTAAAATAGGACAATTTTAATCTGAACTTTATTGCTTATGCCGTTCTATGTCTTCTATAAATAACTTTATTATAATACGTCTAAAGGCTTCGTAATCCTGCAGTAAAAGTAGCACAAAGCCACACAACATAATATTTTATGTTGTATTTTTTTTCCATGTAATAATACATATTATCACAAATCTTTAACATGTAGATAATCTCAATCGTTACTCGTACCTACTCGTAAGTGTTGAGTATTGTATAAGATTTTTATTATTAACATTTTTCACCACTCTCCTCCGCGTCACTATATCTTGCGTGGATCACATTATGGTGTTGTAGCTTTTGAGCTTTTTGCACGAAGACTTTCCTCTATACTCCTCAAGATGCGGCCGAAGTTCTGAAGAACACGTTGCATCCACACATTGATAATAATCGTTCCTTAATTCTTAGGCATTTCAGGATTGAGACAATTGTACCCACATATTGTTCTTGTTCACAGTATTTTCACCATATCTCAAATATCTCCTTTCAGATGGATTAAAAAATATAAAGAAACCAGAGGGCGTACCACCATTTCTTATAGCATTATTATTTTAATTGTCAAATTAATGTCAATTCGTACGCCAAATATACTTATTTGAATAAAATTACTATTTAATTGGCACATCGTCACATCAATATTCATTCCAAAGCGTTCCACCGCGGTAAAACAAAATATTTAAGTGCAGCAGCAATACGTTTCTAAACGTAAAATCTATGCGAATACAAGGAAAAGGAAGTATAGGAAATAAGGATTGCAAAATTACAAATAAGAGATGATGGTACAAAATTGAGTAATCGTGTTTTACACATCAAAGAGTACTGTTTTAAAACATGCTTGTTTTTTAAAGTTGCTGGATGGGTTACATGTGCATTTTTGTTTAATGTTTCTAGATAACTAATAACAGTTCTCGTGTAGTTTTAGTTCTATTGTAAGAGCTAAGAAATATAAACTAGCTAAAGGTAATTGATATTTTACCAACCCTTTACCAAATGGTAATTTACTTAATACTATCTAAACACTTAAATATTAATATGAATAGAACTAAATAAATTATTAATACACAAACTCCATCTCTGCCTATACATTGATATAATTTCCAATTAACATAACGTCTCAAGGATTATGATGTAATAACCTTAATAACAATCAAAATGTCTTTGACATGAGCTTGGTTCACATATGTATTTGACATTAACATTATTAACACTTTGGAAACTAATTAATGGTCAATGTTCTTAGTAATGATAGGGATAAGACGAATTTCATAAAAATAACACTAAGAATTCCAGAACAATCTATAGTAATAATGTTTAGTTAATAAAAATCCATGTTAACAGCAGATGGTGGATAATGTTAGCGGCACTAACTAAACAGTGCGTTTTTGTACCTAGTGCATAAAGTTTTTAAATAAATAAAATTAATATAAAGGTACATACATGTACCTTTTACATTTTCATTTTTAACGTCTTTAAATAGAGTGTAAAAAATAATAAATAGAGTCTGTGAATGTGAAGGAAGAGTTAAAATTGTATGGGGATCGTGGTAAGTAACGCTCGGTTCTCTCTGCGTATCGCTGTTGATGCGTGAGATACTGATGATGATGATAATTTATGTTATATCAAATAATAAAGCACCAAAATGTTCATAATAAATATTTTTATTGAAACACTAATGAAATTATTTTACGATCTTCTAACCTGCCTTACTAGATTCTGCTACTACTCGTATATTTAGGAAATTATTATTATAATGTATTATTGACAAAAGAGAGTAAGCATAAGGAGCATTAATTGTAAGAAATTTTGCTAGATCAATTTGATTTCTGTCGGTTTAATAGTTATGTTCGAAGTCTAGCGTGGAGTCCATGTCGACCAATCACAGCTGTTTATTCAGTTACGAGACACAATACATAATTGATTAAATTAGCTCAGCCACAACGAAAATAGATGCAATTGACATATTTTAATTAAAACTTAACGATAATGCCTACTGTTATGTTATAATAATACATATAATAATTTGAATAACTTATTCAGTGACGTATTTGAGTTTAAACATTTAAAAAAATTTAAATGTTTTAACTTTTTTATCACCACTGAATGTATTTCATCAGCCAGAGGGCGTATACTGCTGAACATAGGCCTCCCCTTTAGAACGCCATTCCAAACGACGAGATGCCAGTTGCATCCACCGGTACCCGTGACTTTCACTATGTCGTTAGTCCACCTAGTGGGAGGCCTATCTAATCTTCCGAACCTTCCGGTTCGTGGTCTCCACCATATCGGTTCTCCATCGGTTGTCGGTTCTTCGAGCGATGTCTTGGTATATATTTGAGACCTTGGTATTGATAAGGTCTTTGTATATAAGTACGTATCCATGCATATTTTAGGTAAGAATTTATCAATAGGGTGTAAAAAATCCTGTACCTGTGTAAAATAAAGAAATAATCTGAAATCAGCGTAAATAGATTGAAATGGAACCCATTGAACACTAACACGATACATTAATAGAATCAAATGGCCAGCAGCCTTCTGAATATAAATAGATACTTACGCAAATACCAAAACCTATATGTCGTTAGAGACTCGTTTCACGAACACATAAAACAATGTTTAACCAAGATAACCACCCCATAATACCTTTATTTATTATATATTGAAATAAAATATATTTTAGGATTTATTTATTCCTATTTTTATTCTGAAATATGCTACTTGCAAATCTTAATAATACACGATGATACCAATCGTCACTATTACGTTGATGCAGGAGGAACGTTTAGGTTTAAAAACATTGCAAAACTTTGACGTCACGTTGAAGTAGTACCACCACTTACAAGTAATACAGACTGTGAAGTGACTTAGTCGTGTTTCGGGATCAGCTTCTAAGTTGCCGGTTTCAACTAGGCCGGCACAGTGGAAGTGACTGCTAGTTACAGTTAGTTAACTGAGTAGCAGTCACCTCCATTTTCGGACCGCACTAATAAAAAAACAGAATTTATTAGTTTATTTTATAACGTTTGATTTGTTTAAACGCTGTTTAAATGTTGATGAATAGTGGCTCAAAGTCGAACGCATTACGGTTCAAGTGGAGGATGGAGAAAATCGACAGGAACCCGACTGATATGGAGGACATCATTCACTGTACATTCTCTATGTATATACGAGTTACCCGGTAATTTATGGTCTCTAGATACTCGTATTTGCGTTATTTGTGGACATTTATTTTAGTGTGATTTAGATGTTAACTTCATTAAATTGTGTTTAAATGGGTGAATGTAATTACGTTTTACTAATTTAAAAGTATTATTATTTCAAACCAACAAAAATGAGATGATTAAAATAATAATATATTTTTTAAATCTAGCCCAACAAATGACAGCACTCTGCTTGATGTTAGGCTGGAAAGCGGGCCATTAATAAAGACCATTGCTACTAGCAGTCGTACCTACTATACCGGCCTAGATGCGACTTACAAACTGATTACAAAACGCGACTAGGTCACTTTACGGTCTCTACATCTGCAAATAGTGGCACTGCCCCAGATTGACAGACTGAGCACCACTGTCTACCAATCTTAAATCTATATAATTAATATATTATACCTATTTATTACCAAAGTTTTAATTGTAAACTAAGACAAACTGCACGAGTTAAATTATCGCAGGTCCTTGGTATTCCCAGAATTCCATATTAGATCTGACATTAGCTTCATTGGAATGCTCAGACAGTCGTTACGTCTCTAGACACATTACACCGACTTCGACCCTTCGATTTAGGCACATCATTACTGAACATTGGGATTCCTTAAATGACATTGTGGCTATCTTTGTAACAAATGACCGTTACAATTTCTGGTCTTCAATGAAATTCTTAGCAATATTAACAGATACTTTACTTAGGGGACACAACAAGTTATATTTGTTTATTAATTTAGAGTTATCTAATTAATATTTTCTTAGATTTTGCCTAGACATTGATTAATGAATTAAACAAAATTTTATGCGGCTTACTATCGCGTTTATTTGAAATCAAAATAAACGCGATAGTAAGCCGCATAAAATTTTGTTTAATTCATTATCTAATTATTCAATAAAATAGAGGCGACCAAGAAGTTATCAAATAGGGAATAAACCCCTGAATTTCGCAGTGTCCATGCCGATCGAGCTTGTATGAAAAAACTTGTGGATCTGAAGGAAGCAAGAAAGTTGTCAAGATCGTGAAAGATTTCGCTCCATGTCTTCGCTCAGGAGCGCCAATAACTAGGAGAGTTGTGTCAGGGTCGTGAATGTGATGTAAAGATAACGCACTCAATTTCCCAGAAATTTAATTCAAAACTAAACCTAATAGTTATGTACCTACTAAATCTATTGATTCGTCTCGAGGTTTCCAATTCGATCGTACTACAGCGTCTTGCAAAGTACGCAGAGGTTCACTTCAGCCGACGTTCTTGGAGTTTATCAGCCACGTAGCGCACATCCCAGCTATCGAGAATGTGTTCGTTACATACCCACAGAGATGTATTTTCATTCACTTTAACCTCCTATGTAAGCAGGATTTCACTTGGATTTAGTGCAGGATAAGTTTTGCAATGATTCAATGAAATAGGTGTGCATTTCTACTCAATTTTTTTAAAGGACACGGCGACTTCTGAGAGAGAACAGATGACTGAAAGAATAGTTTCATTTACTGTGCCGGCAAAACACATTGGCTGGTAAAGCCAGTAAAGGTTGTCTATTGTCCTACAAAAGGACGATGCGCCGAACTTTTTTTGTTATAATGTTTAATGTTTGTTAATATTAAAGTGTACGAGTACACACATTAATAATTGGTTTTTCTCGCAGATCATAAGTGCGATTAGATTGGTTCTGCTTCTGGTTAGAAACTAAGAAAGGGCGCTTTGTTAAGATAATCTTGGTGTGGCTCCTTTGGGACATCAACAAAGAAAATTGGATGGGCAGTGAGCCAATATCTTTTAATCCTCCTCTCCTTTTGATCCTTCTTATCTTGCTGTCCGTTATAATCACGTAGTAACTGCCATACGTGTTAAGACATAACGATATCTTAAATTGCAGTGCGAAACGCTTTTCAAAGCTTTCCTGTTTCTAGGAAACTGTAAATAGAAAAATACAATTCAGCAAAAAGGAAAACCTTCTATAATATTCAATATAGGTATATTAAGAGACATCTCTCAGCGCAACTTAATAATGGCAATTTAACAACAAGATTTAATATCTTTGATATATTATGAACTTTGTTCGTCCAGTTAGCACTTTAGCACTTTTAAAAGGCTTAGCATAGAAATAAATAAATATATATACATTTTAATTTTATGCTAAGCCTATTTATTTCTAATCTTTCTATATTTATTTCTAATCTTTCTATATTTATTTCTATATATTTCAAAAGATAAATTGGTACCAGTAAGTGGTTTATAACAGTTGTTCAAACCGTTGCACTAAACCACGCTCACCTTTACATCATGTAGTTCGTCCAACTACAGGTCTACGTATTATATTACCGGATATTAACACAATACATGAATTACGATCCCTGGTAGCAGTCGACCGATATGCACGTGTAATATTTTTTAAATAAATCTGATGTGCAAGGATTCGTTAGGAAGACCCAGGAGGGTTTTTTGCAACCAAATCGGAGACATCCTCAAGACAGCGGTTGCCTAGTGCCCATAACAGTATGAAACGATATGAAAAGAATTGTGGATGTGAGGGAATCCCCTCGGGAGTTGTGTCAAGATCGTGACAAGTGGCGCTCCATTGTCTCCCTATCCCTGTGGGCGTGAAAATTTGATTGATTGATTGAATAAATTTTAATTAATTGTAAGAGGGAGATGGAGGACTTTGTCTAGCAGTGAGACTATTAAATAGGCTAATAAAATAATAATGTTTTTTTAAATATACTCTTATTTGGTACTTAATAATAAATATTGCCTTTTACCGTAAAATATCAGTCGTATAGATGCAGATATTTCACAACTGTCATCATTATAAGTCAATAAGAAGCACAGCATTTATGAATGTGGTTTTTATCGCTATGTAATATCTCCTAGTGATGCATTTAATAACGGAACAGGCTCCCCTAGCCAAGACGTTCTATTAGATGCCTGCGGGGACATATCAGTCGATTGAGAGCCTCTTAAACGACCTAAAATGTCGATATTGCCCTTAATAGACGGTTTGGAACTGGAATTGGAATATTTTTCATTGCAATGGAACATCATGCACACAAGGGTGACATGCGGACGTTTAGTTCGCTTTTATATACATTTTAGTTCAAGTGTATGAAACATAGAGCTTGTATGAAGAGAATTGTGAATGTGAAGGAAGCGAGGGAGTTGTTTCAGGATCGTGGCAAGTGGCGTTTCATTGTCTCTACCTATCCCTGTGGGAAAAGGCGTGACAATTTGATTGATTGATTGTTCACGTTTATTTATCTGAAACTTGTGATGTTTACTTTTATAGTACATAGTCGATGAGTATTTAAATTCGGTTTTAAAAATGTATGATTATAATTATAGAGCCATTGCAAGAGGTTATGTCACAATCATGAAAAGTAGCGTTGCACTGTCTCTGTCTATCTTTGGTATTTAAGGCGTGAATTTTTATTGTTTGGTAAATAATAACTGGTGCTGGTGGCTGTTTTGTATATATTTACATTCAATCACCTTATTATTATTTAAGGCGACCGTGGTGTAGTGGTTGTAGAATGACCTCGCAAACTAAGTGCCTCCGGTTCAAAACCACTTGCCGGTACCAATGTACCTTTGATATATATGTACTTTGGTTCGTCATATTTCTATGATACAAGCATGTTTAGTAGCTAAGAAATGTAAAAAACGTTAAAATTGTCATATGCCAAAAGATTTGAATTAGATACACAGTTTACTTTTGAATAGAAACTTTTTTAACGAAAGATAACATTATGCCACTAAGATCAATACCGTATTCCATTTTAAAAAGGTTGTTTTAAAGCTTTTTTAAAAGAAGTTCAATGAATTGCAAATCTCTTCAGTTCTCAAGATGGTTCTTAGAATGGCGGCATTCGCCCACAGTGTAAATATTTAATGCATTTCCATGGAGACTCGAGATCTCTACTTTGTAAGAAGATCACTTAAATCAACTTGTCGGCGAACCTTTCCCAATATATTACTGGTGAGATTATAAAAAAAGTCATTATTATACCAATTAAAGTATACTGTCCTTTTCCTGTTCATTTCAATAAAAATAAATATTAATAAGCTTAATTTTTAGCTCAATTACTCAAACTTGTATCATAGAAACAAAACAACCGAGGTACATATTTTAGAAATACATACAGCGGTTTTAAACCAGAAGCCTTTGGACAAAACCACGGTCACTTTTATTTATTGCCTTTATGTAATCTGTCAACACTATTGTATCAAATTCCATTTTTAAAATACAATTTACTCACTCTCGGCACGAATTTGTAAGGTTCATAATATGAAAATAAAATATAAGAATACTAATTATAAATGCATTTTTTCTAAATTTAATATTAAGAATTCAAAGCTGAATTTTGGCTGTAAATATTACATTTATATTGTGAAACAAGCTGTTGCCAAGGCTGTTGTAAATAATGCAGTGTCGACTACAGTAGGGGTGGATGTTATGAACTATACCACTGGGAGAGCTTTGAAGAAACTTTTCAATGTCACTATGTTTCTTTTTTAGGATATAGGTCTGGAATAAAAGTTTCTTGAAGTCAATACGAGTACGCTGTATATAGTACTTTGTGTAAATATTTAAATGTAACATTTACATAAATAATGCAGTTATCTCTAAAGGATTATAAATAAATAAAATGTAATAATATAAAATAAAAAGACATGTATTTCAAATGTTTTTTTTTTATCCATATAATAGTCATAACATCTATATTTCTATATTTTGTCCATCCCTGGTGGGGATCAAACCCACGACCTTTAGATTAGAACTTCTACGCGTTATCCTCTGCGCCACAGGGACATCTCTAATTACCTTATATAATTATTTATTAAAGTAAGAACAAAAAAGAAAAAATAGATTTAAAAAATACAACTTCCTGAATACAGTTAAAAATAACAATGCAAACTTTGACGACAGGCGTGGACGAACGGGTTCGATTCCCGTTCGGCGCAAATATTTGTTTCATAGCTTTTATTAAATATTGCAAATATTTGTTATTAAAAGTAAAAAAAGAGGTGGATAATTGCTTCGGGTCTGGTTATTAAAGATGGTAGGCAGTCTGCCGATCCGGGGTACAGACCGTGAAGTGATTTGGACAGCTTGTACTCACAGTTAATTAAAATAATTTAAAAAAAAAGTTAACAACAATAATAATAAAATGCGGCGGTCAAGTGTGCCAAGGAAGTGGTAGGCAGTGGACCCCAGTCTGCCGATCCAGACCGTGAAGTAACTTAGTCTCGTTTCAGAATAAGCTTGTAAGTTGCCGGTTCCAACAAGTCCGGCATAGTGGATGTGACTCCTACTTTTAGTTATTAAACTGTGGTAGCAGTCATCTCCATTGATGGACCGCACTCCAGCCTAACATTAGGAGGGGTGTTGTCATATTTCGAGTTACAAAAGAAATATTTAGCTAAATGTTTTATATTTAGACGAAATGTTTAGCTATGATATTTTTGTACTCGGTAAAAAACTTAAAAACACTGACACTTTTCAAATCCTTTTTTAATATTTAAAGTAAAATCTATATATATAAAAGAAAGTCGTGTTAGTTACTTCACTTATAAATCAAGAACGGCTGAACCGATTTAGCTGAAAATTGGCAGGGAGGTAGTTTAGAGCCAGGAGAAGGACATAGGATACTTTTTATCCCGTTCGACAGCATTCCCGTGTGACTTGACATGTAACCTCAGTCACTATAAAATGTCAATCAATCAATCAATCAAATTGTCACGCCTTTTTCCCACAGGGATAGGCAGAGACAATAGAGCGCCACTTACCACGATCCTTACACAGCTCCCTTGCTTCCTTCACATCCACAATTCTCTTCATACAGGCTCTGTGGTTATGGGCACTAGGCAACCTAGCTTTTTTGAGAATGTCTCCGATCTGGTCGGAAAACACTCTCCTGGGCCTGCCTTGTTTAACGCATCCATCCACATCAGATTTATAAATTCCTTTCGTCAATCTACTTTCACTCATCCTTTCCATGTGCCCAAACCATCGAAGCATTCCTTTGTCAATCCTATAAAATGTGGTATAACAAAAAAGAATCAGACTTGGAATAACAAAATTGACGTATAATGACAGCTATGTAATGACGTATGGATGACAATTTGATATTTGTAAGAAACCTTTATATATAAAAATATATTGCTGTTCGTTAGTCTCGCTAAAACTCGAGAACGGCTGGACCGATTTGGCTAATTTTGGTTTTGAATTGTTTGTGGAAGTCCAGGGAAGGTTTAAAAGGTGAATAAATATGAAAGTCCCATGTAATATACAGCCGCTTGCGTGACGCACTTACCTACCGATATATCGATGTAGAAGGTTAGTTTTCCAGAAGGAGTGCTCTGACAGTTTTGACATGTATGGGGGAGTTGTAGACAAAGTTTATGTGACCCCCAGCTAAATCACAAATTTTGACATTTGACATTTTTAACTGTCAAATTATTTTTTCTCTGTGATCCTTTGCTCGCTGACGGAATTTTTTTTTGCGCAATCGATAATTCGTCGAACATTATTTAATATGCAAAAAAACTTAATTAGAAAATGTTGACGGAATCGGACTTTTTCGATACCCAAACATACAGGTTTAGTTAGAGATACAACTGTCAAGTTAGAGAAACGATTTTGACGTCAACGTGTTCCCACTGAATCACTAATAGAGCGTAAGAACTCGAAATTTTTAATTTCTCAACGTCTGCGTCGCTATCGAACTAATCGTTTTTCGGATTTTTTTCTACATTTTTTGTTCATTTTGACCCCTTAAAAGACCTCCAACATAGGTGTCATGTATAACGCGTTCGTCCACCGCGTGACAGTGTCTGTAAAACAGCCATAAAAATCCCTGTCAACTGAAAATCACGGTAGCTCTAGCGTTGGCTTCATCTAGAATAGCTGCGACTCTGCTAGAAGGGCGGAAAACTGCACATTCTGCCTCGAAATTACCATTAAACATGCAAATCAACGAAACACCAATTTGTAACATTACCACAAATAGCGCAATGGCCTAGACCCTACAGGTATGCAAATTGATTATTTGGGATTAATGCACAATGACCCATAAGAGGTCACTGGAGGCACTGGACAGAACATTGAAAACAAACAAAAAAATATTTTTGGGGGGGCCATGATTCTGTTGTCAGGTGATATTCATCAGACTCTTCCAGTTATTCCCCGATCAACTGTTGCTAATAAACTAAACGCATGCCTAAAATCATCGAATTTGTGGCGGTACGTAAAGACACTCTAATTAACAACTAATATGCGAGTGTTTTTGCAACAAGATGAAACTGCAAATGTGTTTGCGAAGCAGTTGTTAGACATTGGAAATATTAAGTCACAGTGGGCACCTCGATTTTCTGTCACATCACATCACAGACTTAAAAGAGGAGTTTATTCAGCGTGTTTTTCCAGATATAGCGCAACAGTTCAATAACCATAAATGACTGGGTAAACGAGCAATATTGTCGGGGAAAAATAAAGATGTCGAGGATCACAATGCGACCATTAAGAATTTTCTTTTGGGACAGTTGGTTTCCTTTAAATCAGTCGACGCCGTTATGAACCAGGATGAGGTAGTCAACTATCCCACGGATTTTAAATTTACTGAAATTACCTGGATTACCACCTCACGATTTGCAGTTAAATGTAGGATCAGTTGTCATCATGCTGCTTAACCTCGACTGTGCATTGGAACAAGACTGGCTGTGAAAAAGGTGATGAGTAACATCATCGGGGCAACCATCATAAAAAGAAAACACAAAGGAGAGGATGTCTTAATCTTGCGTATACAAATGATTCCAACAGATTTACCATTTGATTTTAAACGTTTACAATTTTCAGTAAGACCATCAATAAATCGCAACGCCAGTCGTTGGAAGTTTGCAGAATCCACTTGGAGTTTCCCCGTTTCGCGCATGGACAATACGTCGCGTGTTCGCGCGTCGGAAAACCGTCATTTTTGTTTATTTACGCACCACAAAACAAAACAAAAAGTATAGTTTTTTTTAATTGATTAAAAGACTGTATCATAACTGTGCGTGTCTGTCAATAGCAAATTAAAACCTTATAATTTCATGAAAACTCTGTTTTGTAAGTAAGCAACATCATGTGTAATTAATCGAAAATAATAATAATATTTCATTCATACCGAGCATTTTTTAAAATTAATTATGGATTCCTTTTCTTTGTTTTAAGTTTATTTTATTATTAAAAAGTTTAGGTATTTTATTCATCGATTGTGGCAGTACGAAGTCTGCCGGGTCAGCTAGTTAAGTATAATTAAACAGGCTACCAAACACAAATTTTTGTTGGCAAGATCTCATAAATTCACATAAAAACCACGTTACTCTTCCTCTATAGTTTGCCACGATACTGGCTGTTTCATTTAAGCAGTGAAGAGGGTGAGTGGTGCATTCTTAATAAACTGCAGCCGCGGTATGCATACAAATTTGCCGGCTATGAATTAAATTTTTGAAATAACTTTCTTCCAAACGCAAAGGTACGAGGCCTGTGGGTGGATACCTTTACTTTTCACGTGAGTTTAATAAAATAACGTGTACAAAATTTTCTTTTTTTTTTTGACTGTTAAAAAAGTTTGGATATTTTATATAAAAAATGTATGTGTGAGTTGATAGTAGAAAAATATATTGGAAAAATATTTGTTTCGACCGTCTTTATTAATAGCTCGTGTATACGGCTTAAAAAATAGTGTATTTCTTTCTGTACAAACCTCGCCTCGATTTAATTTTGCGTGCTAAAATTAATGACTGTCTATTTAATCAACTCTGTTTTGCAAAAAACGCAATTTCAAAAATCGCCGGGCTCGACGTAGAGTAGAAAGTTAACGAGTGTTATTTAACTGGGAGTCAGCTCGTTGCTCGAAAAATTGCTTCACTTTGAATTTTTTTCCCAAATGACGTAAAAGTCATGCGAGCGACCTTAAATAAATGAATCTCGCTGGCCACCAATTTTTTAAGCCTTCTATGTTCTACTGGTCAAAATAAAATGAAACAATTTATAGCAGTCTATATTTCTATTTTCTTTGTTTACATTCTAACTTATTTGTACACTTGTTTATCTGTGATTTAAATATATATAAGTTAGGATTATATGTGTTTCATTGTATTGAGTAAAAAAAACTCTGTATTTGCAAGTCAAATGTAACAAATTCCACCATTTTAGATTACAATAGCACTCTCAATTTGTCCATTTAAACCATTTAAAGTTTCATTTATCTATATGCGTATACAGCCTGGGAAGCTTACCCAATTCATATATCATGAATTAAAACATTTTTATCGCATTAATCGAAACCATATAAAAATGATACGGATAAATAGTGTTAATATTTTATGCTATTGTACAACCACTTTTTGAATGTACACAGTTAATTTGTAACTCAATTAATCATTGAGTTACAAATTAACTGCAATGACAAATTTATATTATATATTGTATATATATACTCGTATTTATTATATTTATTATCAAGACGCGACAGCTGACTTTGACTTGCCTGGTGGTAAACAAGGGGAAGTCCAAGAGCGCCGTCGACTGTATAAAATGTTTCAGTTTACTGTTTTATTGGTCGCCGTCGCCATCCTGGCCATAGGTGCTTTTCACGCTTCGCTTGAAGGATCCAAGATTATCTTTGGCAGCGGAGAACAATTGAGCAGGTAAAGAGAGCAATTTGGTTTTGTCGATTGTTCTAATTGACGATGATAAATATTTTCGGCTCATGATATGTTAGAATGGTCAAGAAATTTAATCATAATATTTATTTTTATTAAATATATTACTATTTAATATTTTACGATTTAATATTTTTTCATTAAATTAATTAACGATATATATTTTTTTAAATACACCTCTGGTTAAAATCCCTACCAATCTTTAATAAAACATCATTATAAACATTATCATGATAGTAAAATATTGCCATTTTATTAAAGACGTAGTTGTATTTTTTCTTTAGTTTCTCGCAATGTCTTTAGTTTTACAAAACACCAATTGTCATAGTGATGTAGATGCACTAGTCTCGTATTAAATCTTATAAAAAAGCCAGAATTGGGGTGAATTACGACAAAACATAACACTTAATCTAAATTTGGACAGAAGTGTGGGAAATAAATCTATGAGATGCTATGCGTGACTAGCATGCATGGCTCTTTATATACAATTTATTACAAGGGGTAAAGAAAAATACTACCAGAAAAAACTGCTTACTGAATATTTTTTTTCCGTCCCGCCTGATGATAAGCAAGAGGAGGTCCAAGAATGTCGACGACTGAGAAAACCTAGTTTGTTCTCAGCTGCCTCTGCCGCCGTGTCTATGCCGGTCATCCAAGGTCATAGCATCCTATTGACGTCCTCCATCGAGAGAACACATGGGCTAATGACTAAATAAATACAATAACATTTAGAGTCTGCCACTACTTACAAGTATACAGACTTGTAAGTTGCCGGTTCCATCTAGGCCGGCATAATTGAAAGTGGCATAAAAGTCACTTACTTAAAGTAATTTATCTGTAGTAGCAATCTCCTTCATTCGTGGACCTCACTCCAGCGGGGTGACACATCAAGCGGGGTGTTGCCATATCATGTCGATTCAAAATAAAAAAGATATATAATAGACACAGGTATTATAAAAAAAATACGAGCGACATTTAATTTGAATTGGGCTTACTGATATCACCAGTTTTATTTTGGATTTTTCATTCATTTCGTAAATATAGTATTATTAGATCATAAAATAAAAATTACATTTTTGTCTTTTAAAAAGTTAATATTTAGTATTTGAGTGTTTTAAATGCGGTAAGTAGTTTGGAAAGTGCAAAGTTATGTTCTAGCTTTTATGGTACACTGTATGAAATATTTTTGCATACTTAAAACTATATTATGCACGTTTAAATTTAAGTTATTAAAATAATTTTAATATAAAAATATTTCTTTACTACTTTTTATATTAATACTAAAAATGTAAAACTATCTCGGAAATTTAATAAATAAGTTTTTCTCTATATTCACCTTAAAAATAACTATAAAACATTATAAAGCAATAGATAAATAATAAAATAATAGGTACAATGAATATGTTATAAAGCTAGTTAAATTTAATTTTATCACTCTTATATACTTACATTATGTTTAATTACCTAAATAAAAATGTAATTTCTTATGATAATTTAATAACAGCCTTCGGGGAAAACGCTACCCTATTTCTGCTATCACGTAAGGGCGACTAATGGTTTTTAGGGATACCTTGTTTTTCGGTACGTGTTTGCAACTTGTCACTTTTTCACATAGTCATTATTACCCTTAAAAGTAATTTTCTTGTCCAGTGCTTGTAATACCTGTGCCAAATCCTAGTGTAGTGTAGCACCGTTCTGTAACCGTTCATAATATTTTAATAACTAATAATATATATAAAATCATACTATCTAAAGTTTGTAGCGGCCTCTCTCTGTCTATTAACATTTATTATAATACTAGTATCGAATATTTGGTATTGTATGCGATATATTATATGTTTTTTTTTTTCTTTGTGGTAGCTTTATTGTCAAAGTTTTTTTAATAATCAACGTCCAAAGGACTAAAATACCTAAGAAAAAAAATACATTTTATACTAAGCTACTAAAGTGCTTGTATCATAGAAAAAGGATAACCAAAGTACAAGATACATCTAGGTATCGAACTAGTGCTCTCGGTTTGCGTAATTATTTCACTGCCACTACACCACGGTCGCATTTAATTTTTATAAGACTAATAACTTTTATAATTGTAATTTAGATTTATCATATAAATGGTACTACTACTGTAATTGGTATATTTCGGATACATTAAGAAAACTTTCCTTAATAATATATTTTTATTGTAATTACTTAACTAATTGTAATACTTACTTGTTTTTACGAATATCGCGTCATGAATGAATTTTAGGAGAAAACAATTAGAGCACTTTTGGTACATTCTATCCACTAAGTGCTTCTTTGTCTTGTTACTTGAGGTCCCGTTAGTAAGAAATTCCATGGAAATAGATTGATGAAAACGCAAGAGTTACCCTGGTTCATTAAACACGCTGAATTGGGAGATTCCCCTTCCAATAATTTCTCCCCCATTAAAAGGCAATATTGTTTATAACTTCTAAATGTTTTGTTGTGATTTCCCTAAAATATTTAGCAAAAAAAATGCAATTATTTAGTTTAGTTTTTTTTTCCTAAATCAAAGTTTCTAAATATTCTAACAAAAAAATGAAATCCTGTCATGACCAGACAAAGTCAATAATAATAGCTAAAACCATAATTCCCAAAGTTTAAACTATCATTCTGTACAAACACAAAAACAAATAGATAGATATTATAATTTAAATATACTCAAAGTAAGTTTAATTAATCATAGATAATATTTTAACTAGTAACTTGTAGTATAAAACAAAAAGTAACGAGATTTTTTATAAAAGAGTGCTTAAATGGTCTTTTAATTACAAATTAATGAGTGAACAAGAAAAAAATGGCTATAATAACTTACATAGTTAAAAGCTACTTTATTTCAATATGCTATAAAGATACTCGATTATCGGTAGGTATTAACGCGACAATGTTACAGAGAAAGATTTTAAATGTTTAGAAAAGCCTTTATAAAACATTTTTAAACTGTCAAGTCTTCCAATGTTATCCATGAAAAGAAAATTCATAAATAAATTCGTATTTTTAAGCTCAGAAAGAACAATGCACTAATGTATTATTCAAATTTATCAAATATAGAAATTGCGAATGGTAACTATAAACAAAGCATTGTAACTATAAAGTTAATGTTACTTATAACTAAATTTAACCTCGTCTTTTTCATTATTATTAAAATATTTGTATTCCTAAAATTTAATATTATATTTGTATCGAATTGGTGGTATTACTAAATTACTAACACTATAAATATACACTTACAAACGAATATTTTTATTAAATACGTAAAATGAATATAGATAAATACTATAAATACGTACTTGACATAAAATATGCATAAACTTTATTTATTACCAGTTTCTTTTTATGGTAGCTCGATATATGACAGCACCCTACTGATGGTAAGCTAGAGTGTAGTCCATAATAGAAGGCGACTGTAACTATAAACTAAAAGTAGCAGTCGCATCCACTAGGCCGGCATAGTGACGGTGACTGTGGCAGCAGTGAAATTATTCGGTTTTTTCGGTTGAGTCACAATTAAAAAATCCAATACAGATTATTAGACAGAGTGGTGTTACTGAGGTATAGCAATCAATCAAGCAATCAAATTTCCACGCCTCTTTCCCACAGAAATAGGCAAAGACAATGCCACGATTCTGCCACAACTTCTTCGCTTCCCTCACATCCACAATTATCTTCATACAAGCTCTACGGTATAGCAATTATAAATAAATACAAGTGTATATGAATGAATAACTATTTTATAATAGAATAAGCTTTATTTTATTTCAACGGATTGCATTTTACATTACTCATACATTATTGCATCTTCATCAATTGTAGCTAAGAACCATATCGATCACGTTAGCTTTCAAACGAAAAAAACCGCATCGTAATCGGTCCATTCGTTTAGGAGCTATGATGCCACAGACAGACACACAGATACACAGACAAGTCAAACTTATAACACCCCTCTTTTTGAGTCGGGGGTTAATAAAATTTTTAATGGACTGTGGTAATGAAATATAACTAAACGTAGTAAAATGAAGTCTAAAATGTTACACAGCGTATTTACACGTATGTTTGTTATTACACACGACATGTTTCGTCGACGTGTGAAGCGCCTAGGAGCAAAACAAATCTCAGCCGACATCAGGTGCACTATTGGGAACAATCGCTCTTGATTGGGACAAACATGTTTCTTTGCTCTACCGCTTGCAAACGTTTCTGGCTGAATACACAGAATGCGCCTAGCAAATAATTCGAAAAATCGCCTTTCCTAAACTTTTTTCGGATATAGAAGATTTGTTCTCTTTGTAGTTTGATAGTATCCCTACAAATGGAGCGTGAAAATCGTCGAATAGAAAATAGTTTTAAAAAGAGTATTTTTTGTTTATTTGCTTGTTAGTCTAATTTTATAATTACTGTTTAATAACTATTTTAAAATAAAAATACACAGCACTTAATTAGAAAATATTTTTCGTTTACTATTCTAATGAAGTTGATTTTTCACTATATTTTTTATAATGACGCGACATATGACCTCGACCTGTCTGATGGTAGTAAGCAAGAGGATGCCCAGGATCGTGAACTAAAAAACAACTTTTCACGAATGTCTCGGTCGCCACCACCATTCCGACCAGAATATAAGATTCTTCATACTTGATTTACAACTTTTCTGGTAATAGTTCAGAAATAGACTAAACATGACAACCACACAATTATCGGTGTAGTTTATAGTAGATAATATTTGCTTTACCTTAAAACGTGATATTTTTCCGTTTTCCTCGTGACATGGCAAATGAAAAAGAGTACCATAGGGAATTACAATTTTCTAGTCTGTTGAATTTAACCCTACCAGAAAATAATTGTATGATAACTTTTTTTATTATTATAAGTGAGACGCCGACATCTTGCTTCGACTTGCCTGATAGCAAGCTAAGGCAAGAGCGCCGACGACTGGGAGTAACGTCGGTTGCCGTCACTATGCCGGCCAATAAATGATTCATATTCGTCATGTAAATAAAGCTTTATTTCAAATAACGTTTAAAATATAAGTGTAAATACAATAATAATAATAATGTTTAATAATCGCAGCAATAGTTATAAATGGAATTTATTTTCTTAATAGGCTATGGTTATAAAATGAAACCATCAAGTAAGTGAAAAATTGTTATTATTTCAGAAGCTGTTGATTTTCTTACACTAAATTAATTACCAAAGCCCTTCGCTGCATTATTGCGGGAAATTAAACCCTATTATTAGATAATAAAATTCATTTTCATTTATAGTGATAATTAACATAAAATGTGAAATATTTCAACCCTTTCTTTCGGAAATACTTTGTGAATGTTAATAACGTGTCCAGGAAAGGTTTAGGAGGGAACATTTAAATTTAACGAATAATTAACCTTTTGAACTAATGCTGTACGAAAATTAAGTATTTGACAATAATATTTTTGATTAATTTTCTTTTACGATATAGGCCAGCAAAGTTTGTTAAACTTTAGGAATGTTACTTATTTTATTTATTTATTGTAATGCATTTATTAATATAGCATAAAAAAAATAAGGCGACCGTGGTGTAGTGGCAGTGCAAGGGCTACGTAAGCCCAGTGGCACGGGTTCGAAACCACTCACCGGTACCAATGTACCTTTGATATATGTACTTTAGTTGTCCTGTTTCTATGATACAACCACTTTAGTAGCTTTGTATAGAAATGTATAATAAAAAATAAAATAATTTAAGGAGTTATTTCGTAAAATGGTGTTAAAAAACTAAATTACAGTACGGATTGAATGATCTAGAACTCAGGACCTAAGCTCTTCTCAGCCATGTCTAAAAGGAGAACCCTGTACGTAGAACCGCAAAGTGTTTGAACTGTTGTTGAAAACTTTCAGCTGAAACTAGATTCGGCTGGCAATTTCTTTGAACGGACGAAAACTTCCTTTGAAGGATCATGCACATACGAAATAGGAATTTATATTTAAATAAAAACTTTAAAACAGACTTACATGTAATAAAATAAGATAAATATAACACTTAAAATATAAAAAGTCACGGATGGCTGTTCATAATGCGGTTCTTGTTCCTAAATTAATGTATGGAAGTGAATGTTGGGTGTGGCATAAGAAGCATGAGAGTAGAGTTAATGCTGTAGGAATGCGGTTGTTAAGGAGTGTATGTGGAGTGATGATAGCGGATAGAATAAGGAATAGCACAGTGCGCGATAGATGTGGTTTGAAAGAGGATGTAGTGATAAAGATTGATAAAGGATTGCTTCGATGGTTTGGGCACATGGAAACGATGAGTGAAAGTAGATTGACGAAAATAATTTATAAATCTTATGTGAATGGATGCATTAAACAAGGCAGGCCCAGGAGGGTGTCTGCCGACCAAATCGGAGACTTCCTCAAGAAAACACATGTATAGATTTAAAATGAAATTTACAATTAGGGCTTACGGAAGACAGCAAGAACTTTTTTTTGAATACAAATGTGTCGTAATAAGATGATGCGAATCAACTCTGAGATGCTTTCCGAGAAACGCGGAACAGTTCGCGTACAACCAATACACACGTATTGGCGGTACACGACCAAAACAACGCTTGCGTTTCCAGTTTAACTACGTTATGTTATGCACGGGCTCGTTTCCGCACTTAAGTACTTTGCGGCTTCATTGTGCGTTCTTCAACGGTTTGCCCTCAGTGTAGTCACTCAGTCCCTTCTCGTCCCTGCAGACTTCTGACAGCGTCTTTTTTACGTTGCTAAGGAACTTCTGAGTTTGCTTCGGCCACGCTGCTGCATCTCATTTAGCTCATTTAGGTAGGTGTTTGTTAAAAGCAGTGTCCTATTATGGCACCTACCATGATGCGGAGTTTAGCTTCGGTTTAACTGCCACAAAGTCATTAGTGCAGACAAATCAAGACGTCTTCCTTTTTTGCCTTTGACACATAAGCATCTGGCTTTAATTATAAGTTTATATTATACTTTTATTTCCATACTTATAACCAGGATACGGCATAATACACATTATTTAAAATCTTTTGCAATCTTCGTCTCGTAAAAACAACAAAAATTTAATCAAAATTATTTTTCTGACACATCTTCGCGCAAAACTTATTTCAATATTATCGATATCGTTTTATATCAGTAGCAGTATTTTTGTCATAATCATTTAGATATTCTCTTTTTTTAATTGTCTCAAGTTAACATAATAATAATATTAGACCTTACAGTTTCCACATCGCTTTGAATCAAAGGAATCGATTAGTGTGTCTACAAGCAACACTGGTTAGCTGGGTTATGGGTCTAACTTGCGGTCACTTTGTATCGGAAACAGGCTGGTCGCTGCAATCTCTCATATATTTACTACCATTGATTTTAACAACAAAGTTATACCTTGATTAGATTGTAACAAAATTTCCAAATTAATATTTGAGTTTATAATTAATATTTTGAAAGACACACATTAGTATTATAACTAACTTGAATTTTAGAAGTTTGGAAATTGTTATGACACACATTTTTTAACAGTAAATATGAATGCGTTTTAAAAATAAAAGTAGTTAGTAATAATTAAATCAACATAATTAGGGTTAATACTTTATCGCATTCACAAACATACAAAGAACGCAACGACTCAACTTTAGACCTAAAATTAAATTAAGGTGAAGTTAAATCCCTCTCTTACTTAGGACCACTTTTTTTCCTAATTACACATTGCACGTAAATTATTTTTAAAAGTAGAGTTTAATGTCTCTAAGGCTATTTTCAACCCGGCGCTAATTTGCCTGCGTTAAAGCAAAGACGTGTTCCATATAGTCGAAGAAGATTCTTAGCGAGTTATTTAACTAATTTTACACAAGGGGCAAGTTTTAACCCATATGTTTGTGTTACCACCGTCGCGTCGAGCGAATGTCTTTACTCTGCAAATTTCTGAGACTCACTAGAGAGACGAGCACAAGTTGGAAACGAGTACACACTTCAGTTCGGTAAAAATACGTTCCTGTCTTAATGCTATCCTAAAAGGACTAGACCCTTTTCAGATGGATGTGGTTTGTTATATGTCAACCTTTAGTGTAACAATGTTGTCGTATCCTTAAGAATTAGCTACAAAACTTGTCTCTTCTTCACGGTCACATTTAGGATGTCTAAAAAGTTTAGACTCACTATTTTAGTTATGTATTGCACTGTTAACTTTACATAGTAACATAAGCAGATAATATGATTTCCATTAATTCTAATCATAAATAACTAAATAAAAATAAATATTATTTATATTACTATACAAAGAACAATATAGATTTAGCAATAAATAATCCTAGAGTAATAAAAGCAGAGAGCTCGCAAAGAATAGTTGGCACAAGGAGAATATTATTCAGTGTCACCGGCGGGACGTGTCTCATAATATATGTTTTAATAAAAGGGTTTCAATTCGCGCCCGAACATACATCACAAGTAAAACCCAAAGTATCAATAATATCGAAAAAGATCTTCAATTTATTATTCATTGAAGTCGCTGGGCGGGGAGGGCCTCTCCATAAATCCCGGGATCGCCACTAAATCATCGTTTGCAGGCTTCGCAACGCATGGCCGCGACTTTTATCCCTTTTCTTTTCCTAGCAAAAACCGATTTTCTAATTACAAATAGTAAAATATTGTTATAGCATTATTACATAACACTGATCTGAATCTAAAAGAATTTATGCTGGTTCGATTTAAGATATTTAGGCATGTTAATACACAATATAGATATTGGTACAAATGCTAAGCAGGAATAAGATTCATGTTTATTCAAAGCGCGGGTACGTATATAAATATAGTTAGAATATGTCAAAATCAAGGTTTAGCCGATCCCAACATTAACAATGTATTCAGGAATCCTAAACAAAGAGAAGCAGGTGGATCGCTGCTACGCGACTTTACACCCGCTGAAAGATTCCATAAAAAGTGTGCCAGTACCCTCGTCACGTGCGGACATCTTATTTATCTAGTCACGGCCAAAATCATTGTTTCCTTTTTCGTTGTGTTCTGGCAAAAACAGCTTCTTATTACTTCGCCTGCTAACAGATGAACTGCTGAACACGTCCATTGTCCCAAAACCTTGTGTGTGACATTTGTTTTTGGGTGGGTTTAAAAAAAACTAAGAGTGGAAGCGTCATTTATTCATGTCCAAGGGAATTCATGTCCATTAGGGTCCATGTAATTGGTAGGGTAAAAAATAATTAATTAAATAACGTTCTTTTTTGTGTATTAACTGGAAGTACGGTAAAAATAACTATATAATGAAAAATCTGCTTTTGTCATTTCCACGTATAGTTGAAATTATTTATTATTATTCGTTTTTTTATAATTTTAAATTGTAATGTTCTCGTAATTTATTTATTTAATATACAAAAACAGCAATGGACCATAATGAAATTGATAACCTACAATACCCGAGACAAGTAAATGTCTTATATTTATAGTAGTAGTAATATACCTATAGTATTTTTTTTTTCTAGTAAGAGCTTGTGGACAATAAAGACCTAAGGTCCCTGATGATGCACCACGTGAATGCAAGGGGTCCTGTCATGTTCTGATTTATGGTTAATAAACGCGAGTGTAACCGCGAGGAACAGCTAGTATTATAAGTATAAAGTACCTTAGAAAAAATAATCTTAAATCTTTGTTTACTGGTAATATTAATGTGTGTAGAAATGTGCTCGTGGTGGTATTTTTAATGAGATGCAATTAGCGAAGGTGACGCCTGCTCGGCCGCAAAATGGTGGGAATTCGCCCTAATTAACAGCCGAGTTAACCCCGCTTTTTTCTCTTTTTATAATATTTTTGTATAATTAAATACGATTATGGCCTTAAAACGTTTCGTAGCCATTCTTCTACTAATCGCATATATTTTTAGTCCTCCATATTTTAAACTTAACCTCTTTATTTTACTCGTTAACACAAAACACAAAGTGAACATATTTTCAAACTAGTCGACCAACACAAACACGATGCGGTCGACTAGTAAGTTTTTTTTTAATGTGACTCGACATCAGATCTCTTCCTGATGGTAAACTTGATGAAGGTCCAAGAGTGGCAATGACTGAAAAAGCTGAGTTAGTTCACGGCTGCCACAGTCGCCGTCTCTATGTCGGCCTAATGTGCTTCTTCAGGCATATTATTTCAATATCAAATATTTAAATACTTCATCTTTAAAACGTTATAGCATTATTAAAGAGAACACAAGTCTGGATTCTTTTTCGTCGCAACCAGACAGTAAAGTTCGACAGTCACCAAATATTTACAAAAATCAGCCTTACGCTAAATTTTGAAGACTTTTGTTTAAATTTACTCAATATAACAAATCGAGTTCATTGTAATATTTATTATAACTTTACATAAATATTAGTACTGCAACTGTACTATTTTATTGTTTCTGTGATGAACATTTTCATGTAGATGTGGTGTAGTGGTATTAATTACGAGTCCTCGGTTCAAAACCACTTGCCGGTACCAAGGTATCTGATATATTTACTTTGATCTTCCTGTTCCTATGATACAAGCATTTTTTAATTGTGACTTGACATTTGACCATCAGGCATGAATGGTAAGCATGATGAGGTCCACAAGAGAGTCGACGACTGAAAAGTTAGTTCACGGCTACCACAGTGGCCGTGAACTATGTATAATAGGCCAAATGTAACGCATCGCTTGAAAAATCCAAGGCATTTTTTTATAAGGTTTAGGAATGCAAAAAATAAATTAAAAAAAGCATTTACGGCGTGACAAATGACGATTTAATAACAAAAATGTCTAGATATAAGTTATGTTTTGTCCATTATGTTAAAACAAAACATACAATTTTTTTTAAGTTTCAGTGAATTTTTTGAATATGTTATGCTATGGTCGTGTTATGCCTTCAGGTGTTCGTTACGCTTGCGCCAGATCACCCCGGGGCGTAGGTATTTCGAGCTACCTCATTTAAACTCTTCTATTGTTTCACAAAGATCGTTTTTAGAATCATAAACGTTTAACTTTAGCTTTAAACGAGTCGATTTAAAATATTAATTTCGGTTAGGAGGAGAAATTTCAGAAGAAACCACGTAGAAAATGATAATATAAATTTTTAATAACTTGTGACTAACGATTTATTTTGGGTTAGACTAAGAGAATTTTCTCTGCGCCTCTTGTATATTTTATTAGTTTTAGCATTATATTTTCTTTGTGTTAAGAAAAATATTACGAATGTTTGTTCTACAGCTTATTTGTTTTCAATCAATCAAACAAACTGTCACGCCCTTTCCTCACAGGTATAGGCAGAGACAGTAGAGCGCTACTTGCCACGGTCCAAACACAACTCTCTCGCTTCCTTCACGTTATGGGTACTAGGCAACCTAATTTTTTTCTTGTTCTCCAAATCCCTATAACCTTAGATTTTCAAAAAGCACTTCAAAAAGCTAAAAAAGCTAATCTCCAAAAAGCACTTTTGATCGGTAAATGAAGGAACCTTCATCAGGAACCGTGGACAAAGTCGGTTTTAGTTGTCGGCGCTCTTGAACCTCGCCTTGCTTTCATCAGGCAAGTCATATGTCAAGTTACAATTAAAAAAAAGCTTACAAAATAAAGAATAGCTACTCACAATAAAAAAAATGTCAGATGTTAACAACAATAAAATATATCACAACCATATCTTACCACCCTATGCACTTAATATTTCCTTACAAAGAAGTTTTCTTTTCTTTTCTTTTCTTTGTAGAACAATTGACAAGTGGAATGCTTTGCCAGCCCATGTGTTCTTTCCATCCTATGACCTTGGATCCTTCAAGCGATGCGTGAAGAAGCACCTTAGGCCGGCATAATGACGGCGACTAAAGTAGCCGGGAACTAACTCGGTTTTTTCAGTCGTCATCACTCTTGGACCTCTTCTTCGAGGCGGGTCGAGGTCAGATGTCGTGTCACAATAAAAATAAAAAAAAATCTTTTTTGTTAGTTGGCATCGGTATTGACAATACCGACCTCGTAACTCTAATAGCAATGAGAATAAGAATCATTTTGACAGTTGAAGTCCATTAAAATTGCGACTGCGCAACTCACTGAGAATCAATGTTCATTTTCATTGACAGTTCAAGCTCATTAAAACTCATTGACCGAATGAACGGCGTTGTTTTTTACACTAACTGGGTGAAAACGACTTCTACTACATATAAGTGACTAAGCAGCGATCGCTTTCATTATTATAGGAATAATATTATTCGTGTAAACAAAACTGTGCTGTAAATTATGAAAAACAATTCTATTGTTTTAAAATAACAAGCTGACTCGTTAAATGCAGAGTCATTCACGCACTCCTGCAGAAGTAAGCTAAAACGCATTTATTACCTAACAACAAAACTTTTAAAATATTTTACCTAATATTTATTTTTACCCGACTGCCAAAAAGGACTGTTATGTCCTTTAAACGTACGTATTATGTATTATGAATCTCTATCTATATTTTTGACATGCTCTGTAGTCTAAACAGTTTGGCAGATTTTAATCAATCAATCAAATTGTCACGCCTTTTTTCCACAGGGATAGGCAGAGACAATGGAACGCCACTTGCCATGATCCTGACACAACTCCCTCGATTCCTTCACATTCACAATTCTCTTCATACAAGGTCTATGATTTTGGGCACTAGGCAACTTAGTTTTTGAGGATGTCTCCAGATTTTAACGTATGAGTTATCATTAGTTTCGCATTATTGTTAAAGTTGTTAATTTCGTATTTTTTCCGGATTCAACTTAGGTAACTCCAAATCGTAATAAAGGCAGTGGTGCCCAGTTTCAGGATCAGCTTCTAAGTTGCCGGTTCGAACTAGCCCGGCATAGCGGATCAGAACGGTATTTGCAATTTAACTGTACTATCAGTTGCCTCCGTTTATTGACCGCACTCGAGCTTAACTTCAGGTGGGATGCTGTGCTGTTTGTTATACTAGTATGTGAAACCCCATTAAAAACTCTTCTTTACTACTAACGTATAAACTTTAGTTATTCTATTTTACATTACTTGTTAAAATAATAATAATGTATAATAATTATCAAAGATAAGGTCGAAAGTCCGATTTTAGGGGATCATTTCCAAAATGTAAATTTTAGGATATTTTACCTTTTCTTAATAAGGTAATATTCGAGACTGCATATGTATTTGTGATGATTAACTACTAGTATATAACTGAGTTATTTAAACCTAAAAGAAATGGTTACATGTTCCTTTTTATTTTTTTAAATTTCTTAAAGATAGGGGGACTTCTCCTTATTCTTTTTTTTTCTTATTAAAGAATATATATTTATTATTTGAATGTATTTTAAAATATATGTAATAAACACACGCACGTGTAATGACCATGCTCATTAGTAAAAACCCTGAAACATAGTAAATATGAGCGTTTAAAACAAATCTGCAATTAACCTAGATTTTCAAACTTATTTTTAAAAAGTTTTTATTATAATTTACGTAAATCCTCACAATTTTCATATTATATATAGTAAATTAATTATTATTGCCTATACGTAGAGCTGTATAAATCTAAATAATGATAAAATAAGGACACCTATTTAGTTCTTCGATATAATTTTAAAAAGCAGAGGTTCGCAGAATCCATTAGCATAGAACTGGTGTGAAAATAATCGCGGATGGGTAGAAAGCAAAACACTAGTGTCAGTATTTTGATTAGTAGCGCGTGAGAATTTAAAAATGACAACTTGATTAATTTACGTATTCTACAAATTCATCACATTGTCACACTTTTTTCTGAAATCTAATAATCATGAATTTGATAACATAATATCAAGTATCGTTATACAATATATTATCTACACAAAACTTACTTGTATTTTATACCTTGGAAGTTGAAATCTAAGTTTAATATCACGAAATAGATAGGTGAACAAGATACTGTTTCAGAAAGTCTATTAATTTTACCCATTACAGATTATTAACAACCACCAATGCACTACAAACAAGATATTTATTAACACTTGTTATATAGAGTGTAGAAAACTGATTAATTTCAGTAGTTATTTAGTTTGAAAGTAAATTAAAAGCTGCAACTTTCGCGCTTTATGTTACTCGTTGCACACTCTGCAATTCCCTTGACTGGTCTAAATTAGTCGCAGCTGTCAAATAAACATTTGGGGTCAATCGTTGAAGTTTAACGAGTTGAATTGCGATGCACTCAGATGTTTTACTTTCAATAAGTTTTATGCTTTATACAGTACGTGTTACTAAATGACCATTGAGATAGCAGAAAATAGGGATTCATAAACGTAAAAGAAACTTGTGTCAGAACTAGACTGGCGGTCATCCATTCCTACCTCTGTAAAATTTAAAGCGTAAGAGTTTAAGGTAATAACTTACTAAATGAATATAAGAACCTGCATTTTTTTAACTTCTGTGATAGGTAGGTACCGTTAGCATAATAAAAACATATATAAGTACTATATATGAACTAAAATTTACTCGTAGAAATAAATAAGATGCGAATTTAAATAAAGGGAAACTTTAAATGTTTGTTTAAAATTAAAACTATAAATTCCATAATTTGCCATTTTTATCACAACTTTTATCATTAATCAAATCTTTAGAAATATTTTATAACTTTTTTGATAATATTTTCGGCATATTCCAAGAATACCTTTGTACTTTTCTTCTTTAAAAATATATTATTATTTGTAAAGAAGAAAAGTACGATTATTTAAATGGCCACTATTTTCTTAAAGGTTTGTTCTGATCACAGATCAAATAATAGTAGAATCTACATTAATATCAATCAAATTATCACGAATTTTCCCACAGGGATAGGCAGAGACAATGAAGCGCCACTTCACATTCACATTCTTCATACAAGTTCTATAGTTTTGGGCACTAGGCAACCTAGCTTTCTCGAGGATGTTTCCGATTTGCTCAGCAGACACCCTCCTGGGCCTGCCTAGTTTAACGTATCCATTCAGATGATATTTATTAATTCTTTTCGTCAATCTACATTCACTCATCCTTTCCATGTGCCCAAACCATTGAAGCATTCATTTAAATTATTCCAACGAGATGCCAAATTTGTATTAATCAATCTCGTTAAAAATAAATAATTTAAGAACCTGCAACCGTTCGCTCTGAATATAATAAACAAGAATTTATTTCGTATGAAAGCCGATTCATGAGCCTCTGGAAACTCTAATAGATGTAAGTATTTATTGTCTGTGTTAGGGTTCGAATATTTGAAGGTAAATTATTCTAGACAATACTTCAACCCTTCACACATTTAGAGAGAACTTACATTAATACCAGACCCTGAAACATGTATGTTAATTGGCGAGACGTAAACCTATTACACTATTAACCTTTTACTTCAATTTGAGTTTTATTAAAACTTTAAAACTTAAGATAAACAATAAAATTGTCCCTGAACTTTAAGTTATATGTAACATGATACTAGCGTACACAATAAATACTTCTATTGTATAGCTGCATTAAAATAAAGGCTGATTTTGTTATCTGTGTAAATTATGATGGGGTAGTACAGAATACGGAATCATAAACCAAGCGAGAGTATTTTTGTAGAAATTACACTTAAATAGCCCGTTTTTCTAGGCAAAAGCAACATTTTGAAAAGGTACTCATAGAAACCTTAGTTTAGTATCGTCGAACCGTAAGTATCGTTTAGTATCGTAAGCTTTTAAAGCTTAGATACCTATGTAACAATTTTTATTGTAATCAAAAAATATTCGATACTATTTTGCACCTATTATTTTGCACCTATATTACCTATCTAGTCTCATAATTTTTAAAATCATAAATTATTCAAAACTGATTCTATTATCGAACCCCTATTAAACGTCAAAACAATTATTGTAATTTAACATGCAACTAACTTAATGCGTTCACAAAATCAAATTTATGTATCAAACTTAGTTTGATTAAGGAATTATTATTATAATTACAAGTAATAGACATTTACTAGCTTCAATATAAACGCATTAGTGATTTTAATAGTCGACAATTCAAAGTTACGCCTCGCAAATGCGATTATTACTACAGGTGGTGCCACTGCGCTGCTAATTACTAAGCTACGTGCGATTTTCGCTAGATTTCCCTTTACTAACAATTATTTAACGACGTGGAAATTAGTGTTTATCGAATATCCTTACCAAATGTGTATTTTATTAGACATGCAGTTAAATTAATATAGGCTGTACATTAATAAAATTAAATTGTCAATCATTTTTCACACAGGGTTAGGCAGAGACAATAGAGCGCCACTTGCCACTTTCCTGTTACAACTCCCTCGCTTCCTTTTTTTTTACAAAAATTAGTCTATCTTCGTTTAAATAATCCATAAATAAATAATGTATAATTATCTTTATATCAGTTTTCTTTTCACCCAAAGGCCTTGACAAGATTGCTATTTAGTAATAAGGTCGCCTTTTGTGTCACTATACTTATATATTTAAGTTTCATTAAAGTTAATTAATTGCACACTAAATAATTAAATTTAGTAATTAAATGTATAAAAGAACCGCTGATGGGATTGCGTATATTGATTATTTGAGAGCCCTCTAAAGACAATATTGCATAAAACTATGGGTCTTTTTTAATGAGCCATCATGTGAACGAGATAAGCCTGGTACAGGTATAATAGTAATAAAAGGTTTTTCATGGCAATGTGCAGTATAGGGTTACAGCAGGGTTTAGATGTCGACCCCTTGCAATTAAAAGCACACCCCTAAGGGCTGCAGCGCTCTTCTAATATTGCAAACACGTTCATTGTTTTAATCTACTCCGCTGTTGGAATCTAGAACGTAACGGAGACACTTGATTGAAATATTAATTTTGAAAGGGGTCCAAACGCTTAGACGAAATTACAATGGGGTCACGAAATTAGTTCTTAGTTAACGATGTATAAAATATTTTGTTATGCATTTGAATTATTAAAGTGAATCTAGTAAACTTTTATAAATTTAATAACAAATATTAACATTCCAAGTCAGTATATTTATTAAGAAGGGTGGTATAAATTTTGTGGTTTTATACCACCCTTATTTGCAATATGATTGTTGGGGTTTTCTGAATATGTAAAATAAAAATACTTATTTTACTTGCCTGATGGTTAGCAAAGAAAGGTTTAAGAGTGCCAACGACTAAAAGAACACCTTAGTTTACGGTTGACTTAGTCGCCGTCACTATGCCGGCATTTTTATATGTATTTAAACGAACATAGTACGGGTTATTTTATTAAATAATTGATTATAATTTAATACCGTAGAGTTGGTTTAGTTAGGGATAAATACCTGTCATATAAACAAAATAGTTGAAATTTAGCTTCCTTTAAAATTTTAAAATGTCCATAAAATTGCCTAATTAAATTATAATTATACCTAATAATTATAAATTATAATTATAAAAAATAATGATGCCCTCTTTCAAGTATTACGTCTGTCATAATCTATTTAATAATGTATGAATTTTGAAATAAAAGAAATTGGTAAATATCAATGTGTTATAGGTAATTAATATCAATTCAACACTTCCATTTAAAAAAAGGGTGTTCATACATATTTAAAAAGATTATCTGTTAAGGCGCTTTTCACGGTTTGTAATGTTTTGTTCATTCGTTTTTATTTCAATACCAAATTAACAGAGTATGTTGAACTCTCTTATAAGTGTATCTACAGACCGTGAAGTGACTTAGTCGCGTTTCAGGGTCAGCTTGTAATTTGTCAGTTTTTTCTTATTGTAACACGACATTTGACTTCGACTCGCCTGATGATAAGCAAGAGGTCCAAGTGTGACGACGACTGAAAAAACCGAGTCAGTTCACGGCTGCCCCAGTCTCCGTCACTATGCCTGCCAAAGGGTCTTCTTCACGCATCGCTTAAAGGATCCAATCAGTCCGACATGGTGGATACAACTGCTACTTTATGGACTGTATTCCAGCTTAACATCAAGCGGGATGCTGTCCAGACTTAATAAAAAACATTTAAGTTGACTTTTAAAACACCAAATACATACTCCCAAATACTGCTCAGATATTGGCTTTCAGACCTCTTTTATAGGAGCAACGTAGATTGCAAATTGCAACCAAAGTAAGGCCTAATCATTTTTATCGAAATGAGTACTAATTAGATATGTTTTTGTTTTTTTTTTATTCGTAGAAATATACACTTTAAATGCTCTAAGATTATTACGAAGAAACATCAAAGAGCTATAATTTACTCTAATTGTGTACCGCCTATGTGATTAGATGTAGAAAGAAATCTACACAATAAATAAAAGTAATATAATTGTATACCGTAAAAGTTTCTAAATATCATTCGTCATTTGTGAGCACCAAAGCGAAGATGTTTGAAGTAAAATTGTCTAATTCATTTAAATATAACATCCTATTTTGGAAGCTGTCAGCAATATGGCCTGGGGGAAAATGGACTTTCATATATGCCTCCTATTCTATAGTTTTTCTTGGATCTCTTCTTGTACTCTACAACATATTTCTAACTATAAATCTAATTTATGCTCCAAAAATAATCGAAGTATTGCTCAGAGAAGTTATATTTTATTTTACTGCAATCGCTTTATCTGTGAAAGTAATAATGATATTAGGAAAAAGACAAAAGATATTTAAAATGTTTGAAATGTTAGATTCAGAATTGTTTACTACTAATGACACGGTTGGTGTGAAGATAACACAAGATTCGCAGAATAAATATATTTTTGGTTGGAAAGCTTATCTAATTATTTGTCACAACTCTTTTATATTGTTTACTTTTGTACCAATAATACAAAATTTAATATTTGGCGAAAAATTGAGTTTACCAATTAGCAATTACTACTTTTTATCAGAGGAAACACGTGATAAATATGTTTATATGTGGTTTTTATATCAATCGCTAGGAATTTATTCACAAATGACATTTAATATTAATTGTGATACTTTTGTTTGGGGCATTTTGTATATGGCAGTATCTCAGTTCAAATTACTAGATTACAAATTAAGGCAAATAAAAGGCAAGGTAATAAATGAAGAAGCCACTATTGCAGATAAAAAGAACATGCAGGATCTTATACATTGTTTAAAGCACTACGAACTTTTATCAAAGTAAGTAGTAAAAATATTATATTATTATTTCTATGTATATGTGTTATCCATGTTATTTATGTTTATATATGAATTAATTTATATATTTTGGTCACCTATTTTTATTTTGCACCCTACCTCTTATCTACATTGTCAGATCAACATCCTAAAAGTAGACAGGTAGAGAATGCCTTTGGCATTAAGTCCGCCTTTGTACTATTGTGCGTTAAGTTTTTAAACAAATAAATAAAAAAGCTGATCAAGATTTTATTAGGAAAAATATCACTCTAAGATAAAATGCCTAAACACCACATGGTGCAGATCTATGAGCGGCATTAGCAATCAAAATAATAACCCAAACGACAAAGCCAAACAAAACATTATAATCGGCTCTGGATTTTTAGGCATTGTCCTTTAGCTCTCGAAACGTCAGAATAATAAAAAAATTGTAAAATCAAAACCAAAACAAACGCGATAGTAATCCGCATAAATTTTGTTTAATTCATTATTGTCCTTTACATTATATTGGTGGATGTTTAATAACACATTTTCTTATTCCAGATATTGCAGAATAATTGAAGACATCGTTGGGTTTTCTCTCTTTGTTCAGTTTAGTATGTCATCTATTATAATATGCGTTGTATTAGGAGGACTTGTTTTAACTGTAAGATTTATTAACGATATGGTTTTTAATTTTTGTCTGTGTGTATTTATAATACATTTTTTTTAATTTAAGGCACCACCGCTGGGAGGTATTTTATCTATGTGCTTTTATTTATCAGCTATGGTTGCTGAAATATTTGTACCATGTTGGCTGGGATCCGAAATTTTGAA
Source organism: Tinea trinotella (assembly GCA_905220615.1). NCBI lineage: Eukaryota > Metazoa > Arthropoda > Insecta > Lepidoptera > Tineidae > Tinea > Tinea trinotella. The sequence continues at coordinate 5,330,852 of HG992306.1, forward strand.
CAAGGTAAACAACTTTCTCGCGCCAAATAGTTTATGACGTATTAGAGTAATCTTATTTCGTAAGGCAGGCCCGGGAGGGTGTTATCCGATGAAATCGAAGACATCCTTAAGAAAGCTGGGTTGCCTAGTGCCCATAACCGTTGAGCTTATATGAGTTGTGGGTGTTAAGGAACCGAGGGAGTTGTGTCTTTGCCTATCCCCCTGGGAAAAAGGCTTGACAATTTGATTGATTGATAATTTCGTAATTTTTTTCAGAGTCAAGATTTAGTGTCAGCAGTTTATCATAGCGATTGGTTGGAACAGTCTTTGAGGTTTAAAAAGAGTATGAATTTATTTTCGGAAAGAGCAAATACACCAATTGCACTATACGCATTTAAGATTTTTCCAATTTCTCTAAAAACATTCTCTTCGGTAAGTTTGGCGTCTCATATAGCATTTATTTAATACTGGTCATATTTTAAAATAATTTTGTGTTTTTACAGATTATGAAAATGAATTATTCTTTATTCACACTGGTGAGGCATGTGCAAGACAAACAGATTGTATAAAAAAAACTAAATCCATTTGATTGTATTATAGTTTTAGGTGTATAAATAAGTATATAAAATGCAACCTTAAGTAAAATAATATTCTTTTTAAAATAATTAGTTAACATTCATATTTTATTCAATATATAACACCGTTTTATATGCGATAAGACATTATACATTTCAATATCACCTAACACTGAAACATGTCGGTACGCCAAGCGAATTGTTTTCAAGTAAATTTATTTTGGTGGAAATTTGCTGGCATTTGGCCTGGCGAAAATCCAACATTACTTTATAAAGTTTACGCTATCTTATGTCTTAGTATTTCGTTGTTAGTATACGACTTATTATTAATATTTAATTTATTTTTCACACCACTATCTGTAGAAGCCATTGTTCATGAAGGTACTTTCTCCTTCACTACATTTGCTGCTACAGCCAAAGTTATAACTATTTTATTACTGAAAAAAGATATCCTTTACGTTTTCAAAACTTTAGAATCAGATAAATTCTTAGGAGAAGATACAAAGGGCAGAGAAATAATTGAAAATGGTAGAAGACTATACTATATATGTTGGAAATGGAATTTCGTTATTTCTCACACAACTTATATTTTTGCCATCTTCATGCCCATTGCTGTACACATTTTGTTTAAAAATGAACTCTTATTACCGATTTCGAATTACAATTTTCTAACTGATTATGCACGAAAAAATTATGTTTATGGTTTTTATTTTTATCAAGCATTTGGCATATACTTTATTATGACATACAATATAAATATAGATTCATTTATTGCTGGTCTAATGTTCATGGCTATCAATCAATATTCTTTACTTGAATATAAAATCGAATCTATCGAATCTAAAGTTGCAGAAGACAATATGATTCAATATGATTCAGCTCAAATTGAAGTGCTCGAGCACTATCGTCAGTTGTTAAGGTGAGTGTAGGTTGTATTAGATCTCGTGATGTATCTTTGCTCTATAACTTTTCTATCATTATCAATCAACACAAATCAGAAAGTGTCACCCATTTAAAAGAAACTAATAATAGATTATTTCTTAAAGATGCTACAAAAAAGAATATGTTTGTATCACACTATGTCATTTTAAAACTTGTTTTAGTGAAAGGTTTTTACATAGTTCCTTTAATTTTCTACAGTTCTATTTAATTGCAGATTTTGCACAAATATACAAAACATTATGAGCGTAACTATGTTTGTTCAAATATCCATGACATCTTGCATAATTGGTGCAACTATATGCGGTTTGATTTTCTTGGTAAGAAACCTATTTACTAATTTACTAAAAGTGTTGCAATCGTCATTAATTTTAAAGTTTTTTTTATTATCTATCCACTCAACTCAATTAATTTTATCAGCGATACTTTTAAAATATAACTTTCCTTCTTGGCTTTCTTCTTTTCTGTCTTATATTTAGTCATCTATTGTTGTCAAGCCTATTAAAATGTCTTGCTATATTTACCATATTTATTTTTATAACATGATCTTTTTATATCTTTTCACAGCCAAACAGAGACAAGACATACCTATTCTTCTACTTAATAACTATGACAGTACAAATATTTGTACCATGTTGGATGGGCACACAATTGAACATTCGAGTAAGTCATTTGTTTTTGTAAATTTAATTAATATAAATTGCCAATATGTATATTACTTTGCACAATGGTTCAGATTGGTTGATTTTACTTCAAATGTTTTTTTAAAGTGCGTCATTATAAAATGATGACATCACGCCGTCTAATTTTAAACTAGTGTGTGCTCCATGTATGAAGGCGACTTCTGCCACAGATCACACCTGCTATGAAATAATTTGGTACAGCCTCTAGTCGGCAGACTGGAATAGCGTCCACCAACACAATGCCATCTACTAATTCATACGCATCGTGCTTATCACTAACATATTTATTATTTTAGAGTCAAGAACTTGTGAATGCGGCTTATAACACTGAATGGATTCCAATAGCTAAAAAGTTTAAAAGAAACCTAATATTTCTGATGATGAGAGCAAACAAGCCAATAACACTTACAGGATGCAAGATATTTAATATAGATATTAGAACCTTTTCATCTGTATGTATTTCTATTGAACTATATACAAATACTTAAGAATAAAATCAACCAAACCAACCAATTATTCATTTTGTCTAAAAACATAATTATTTTTCAGATCATGAAAATGACGTACTCATTTTGTACTTTAATTCTCAATGCACAAGATAAACAAAAATAATTAAATAAGTCATTATTTATTATCAAAAATAACCAAAGTTGAGATTAAATAAATTAGTAAATAAATCTCTGAGAATAAAATTAAACCGTGCATTTTTTTTAAAAAAAATCCTATTCGAACCTATTTTAACAACGCCCAGGTGATTCTCACTGATAGGCATATTTTCTTGATTACCAGCGCATCACTTGATCTAGTGTCAGCCAGGCGTTTTGCTTCAATGTCATCGGGTCTTCTTGCGACTCTTCTTGAAAGTCCTATTTAAATAAATAAAAGAACTGGGTTCAAAGGGTAGTAAACAAGCTATAATTTATTTTAATTATTTGAGACATTTGAAAGGTATCAAATAATTAAAATAAACTTAGGTTCTTTGTCCTCAAAGGAAATGTTAAATTAAAAGACATGTTTATAATTGTAGCGTTCAGAAGCTATCAATATATTTTCCATTTGTCATAGTATTTGAAACTATCAGAACAAGATGTTGGGAGTTAAACTTTCTGATGCATTCAGATATAATGTTTTATTTTGGAGATGGCTTAGTCTGTGGCCCAAAGAAAACACTAATTTCCTTTACACCCTCTCCTGCGTTGTTCACCTTGGAATATTTCACATTTTCTACACTATAATACTAACTATAAACTTAATATATGCTCCTAGAATAATCGAAGTACTGCTGAGAGAAGTTTTATTTTATTTCACAGAAATCTCCTTATGCTTTAAAATTGCTACGATTTTGGTAAAAAGATCAAAAATATTGAAACTGTTTGAAATGTTAGATTCAGAATTATTCACGAGCAACGATGTAGCTGGTGAGGAAATAAGAAAAAGCTCGTTTAAAAAATACATTTTTGGTTGGAAAACTTTTACAATTACTTGTCACAATTCATTTATATTTCAATGTATAGTTCCATTATTTTTTTATGGAATATTGGGTAAACAATTAAATTTGCCAATTAGCAATTATTTCTTTTTATCGGACGAAACACGTGACAAATATATTTATATGTTGTTTTTGTATCAATCAATAGGAATATATTTACAAATGATTTTTAATATTAATTACGATACTTTTGTTTGGGGCATTTTATACATGGCAAGTAGACAATTTGATCTGTTGCATTACAAAATATTACAAATAAAAGCCAGGATTATAAATGAAGACAAAGGAACGACAGATGAAGAAACAATTATGAGTAAACTAAAACATTGTTTAAAGCACTACGAACACATATTAAAGTAAATACTTTTTTTTAGTAATTTGTAGTGATAAATATATATTTACTTGTTCATTGCCTAAACCAAAGTCTATGTTTGTTCACAATATTACGAGCATACATTAATTAAATCTAATACTATAAATATTTACGGTCAAATAGTTACGGTAATAAACAACATGTAAAAGAATTAGCAAAAATGCAGGTAAAAATAAATTTATTAAAAACTTGCTGATGGTGCATAACTGTTCATGATTAATTAATTGATTTATCAAGGAGAAATTAAAGGAATTTTTTCTTTCAGATATTGCGCAACACTTGAAGACGTCATTGGCTTCACTCTTTTCATACAATTTACTTTTTCATCTGTTATAATATGCATTATATTAGGAGGGTTTGCTTTAACTGTAAGACTTAAAATATAATATAAATAATGAAATACCGAAATACACTGACCCTGGCGGTGTGCCTTCGTGTCGGAGCCCGGACTGTCCACCAACACAGTGTCGGTGTGGAGAACCAGTGGATACTCTTGTACACCACGGGCTTGTTCCAGAAGTGGCAGCCGCAATTGCCGTGACGCAGTACTAAACGTTGTCATCTAAAGGGCTCTTGTCACTGTTGGAGTACCCGCAATACTGGAACCCACTGGTATGGCGCGGAGAAACGGCAAGAGACCCGACGACATAACCGTTAGATGATGTGGGATGCGACTTATATAGACACATTAGCCCCATCTCACATTCAGGCAACCTCGTTAGGCAAATGAAGTGCGGCGATTTCTGCTCAGAACCAACGAATTTGCGCCGTTTGGGATCGATCGATGGGCCCTTGGGGACCTTCAGCTAAGCGCCTGGCCAAGGAGTTGTCCAAGGGGCTGACGGAGAAGTCTGGAGACAGGAAAGCTGGCAATTATTCCTGCTAACGTAATAGCCTTGCTATACAAAGAAATGTTGCCAGTCTACTTGGGACTATCTCTGATGTTTCTCAATAAATGATTTATAGTTGCAAAAATATAAAAAATAATGTTTTGTAAAATATAAAATTTATTATACATATAAAAAGTAATTCTAATTTTTTTTTAGACTCCTCCATTGGGAACAATTTTATCTATGTTTTTTTATTTCTTGGCGATGATGTGTGAAATATTCATTCCATGCTATTTGGGGACCGATATTTTAAATAAGGTATTTTTAATGATTAAATTACATTCGACCTCAGCTTGCAGTAAGCAAAGAGATATCCAAGAGCGCCGACGACTGAAAAAAATACGGTAGTCTCATTCGTCCTTTCAAAAAAAGATTAGGTATTAAGCCTGTTGTATCAAGATTATGTATCAACTGTTGTCATCAGGTTCAGCTAACAGTTGCCCAGTCTGCAGTTCAGGGTGGTGCTTATACAACTTAAAGCGGCCCGATTCTCTTATTTCATAACAGCGAAGTGTGGTAGGCAGTGGTACCCAGTCTGCCGATCCGAGGTAGTACCACCACTTACAAGTATACAGACCGTGAAGTGATTTGGTCACGTTTCGGGATCAGCTTGTAAGTTGCCGGTTCCATCTAGGCCGGCATAGTGGATGTGATTGCTACTAACAGTTATTGAATTGTATTAGCAGTGACATTCATTCATGGACCACACTTTGGCTTAACATCAAGCGGGGTGCTATCATATGTCGAGTCACAATAAAAAAAAAATGAAGTGTCAACGAACTTGCGCCGATATTGCACAGACCGTAGTTAACCAATCAATGTAGTTAGTTACCATTGATTTGTCATATCAGTGCAACTTCGTTGCCACGTCATTTCTCTGACATGTATTATGAGGATTGGGACCCCGGTGTATAATTATTGAATGTTTCAGAGTCACGATTCAGTTTTTGCAGTTTATCATTGCGATTGGCTAGAACAGTCTTTGAAGTTTAAAAAAGCCATGAATATATTTTGTGAAAGAGCAAACACACCAGTTTCACTGTACGCTTTTAAAATATTTTCAATTTCTCTAACAACGTTCACCTCTGTAAGTTTTTGTTAATTTAAATTATTTTATATCAATGGTTATTTCAAGTATTATATTTTAAATAACTTTTACAGATTATGAAAACCACTTACTCGTTGTTTGCGTTAGTTCGACATGTGCACGATAATCAGAGAAATTGAAACGAAAAGGCCATTACAATGAAGCTTTATTACTCGTACTTTTTTTTCTTTTTTTTTTTGTGACACGACATCTGATCTCGACTCGCCTGATAATAAGTAAGAGGAGGTCCAACAGTGATGACGACTGAAAAAAAAAACGAGTCAGTTCACGGCTGCCTCAGTCGCCGTCTGCTTCTTCACGCATTGTTTGAAGGATCCTAGGTCATAGGATGGCGAGAACACACGGGCTAGCAAAGCATTCTACTTGTAGTTATTGTTATTGCGTAATAAAGTAATATTTAATAATAATTTATACAGCAAATGGCAAATAAAATCACATATATTATCTTTTCCGTGTTTTTGTAATCGAGTATGACAGCACGCCGTCTGATGTAAGCTAGAGTGCAGTAAATACCTGTAAATGGAAGCGACTGCTACTATAGTTAAATAAATGTATGTAGCAGTTATTTAACTGTAGTTGGCTGGCCTAGTTGGAACCGCCAAGATTGAAGCTTATCCTGAAACGCTACATTTTATTTTGTTTATTTTGAAACCATGTCATACAACCTTGTTTAAACTACTTAGCTTTAAAAAAGATTATTATGTTATAATTAAGTTTAATTGTTTATCTTCCTGTGATTCGATGTCAAAATATGGAAGGACAAATAAGCGATTATCTGTTTTAATATAAATTTAGGGAAACATGTTGAAATACTTCTTGATGCATTTAATACGAGTATAATATAATATGATTGTGGTCTAGAAAAATCTGAACTTTTAAATATGCTAAAATTGATCTTAGTGTATTTTACAGCGTAGCAATACTATCATTTTCTTAATGGAACACCCAAGGAACATCGATCTACCTCGGAAAGAAGTTTTAATTTATTTCTCATGGTTTTACTGTATCAGAATATAATAAGCTTTTTAAAATTATAAAATCAGAATAATTAAAGACTAACAAGTTTATTTAGGATTATTTTCATATTAGCTTTTATATATTTAATTATTACAAACATTTATAATTCAGATATTCGCTTCGGGTCTGGGTTTTCAAAAGTGGTAGGCACAGTTGGTGACCGTCTGAGTAAAAACCGTAATCGTGTTTCGGGCATAATTAGATTACTTAGATGACACTGCTACTAAATAAAAGTTATGAAATGGAAATTAATGTACGCATTTTCTTTAAATTTTATACTGATATCTTACGTTGCCTATGGTGTATAAAATTACTAAACTAAGAGTACGTGGCGCAATATCCTCAGCGTAATATTATGCCTTTTTAGGCAAGTTTTTGAATAGAATATAACAGTAAGTTGTGGTGCATAAGGCCTCGTAATGTATACAATGCATAACGTGCGCTGCGTCCGTGTGCATACCTTAATGATACCTTGAGGCGATGCTTCCATTCGAGCCATTTCTATTGTAGCCTCCGTCTGTGTTCAGATTGAATTCAGGCCGGAAAATTAAAGTTCCACTAAAGTTTCGCGGGACGTCTGCGATATGATACGCGTACAGATTCACAGCGCGAGTTTATTCTTCATTCAACCGCATGGTCTATCGCGTCATTGCATTGTTAACATTTTTCTTTATTTACTTACGGAACTTTAAGAAGAAGTGAATGCTTAGAAAATTAAATTATTTTTGTGTGAATATTCCTAATTTTAATTTAAAGAAAAAAACTGGTGCTTTATTTTTTAATAAGTTACCTATAATATTATAAATATACATAGGTATGTACTTGTAAATTTTAAAAACTCTAGTATCCAATGCTGAGTAATCAAGCCGAGCGGTAAAACAATGTCCCAAGGATTTACCTCCAATCAACTCGAGGACTGATTAATGCATACTAAATAGAAGTCGTGTCTGATCCAGAATCCGGGGAATACGTGTATTTTTTAGAATTTAGATTTTTATATTAAAATAAACAAGTTACACTAGATGATTACGACTGTGAACGAAATCACAGACGGCGTGAATAAATTATGTTCAATACATGTTAAGAAACACTTTTAGACGATATCTCAGTGACATGTAAGCTTTTAAGGCCGGTTTCTATTGAAGAGGGTTTGATCCATTAGATTCCAGATAATGCCCAACCGCAACATTACTTTTTTACATTTCTATACTGAGCTACTGAATAAAATCATAAAAACACTAGAACTAAAGTACATAACTATATCAAAGATAATTGGTATCAGACTATTAGCAGGGGCGTAGCTACCGCCGAATTTGCAGTATCAATTAGGCTTGGCCGTATCAAATGAAGCCCCCGAAATTAAAAATTAATAAAAAAGTTCTCAAAAATAAACTTTAGAAAAACTAGTCATCATCAGCTATAAATGGTTTAATAAATCAGTTTGCCGAAAAAAAAGGCAAGGAGAGTGTATACTCGTATTTAATTCGAATTGTTTGTAAACTTTTGGAAAAAGTGACAGATAATTATGAAGAAAAAATATTTCTTTTAATTTTAAGCAAACATTTTTTTTTCTCTTGTGAGAAATCTTTACCGTTCCTAAAGGCCCCCAAACATTTTCTTATACGGGGCCCCGCCAAGGCACGCTACGCTTCTGACTATCAGTAAGTGGTTTTGAACCAGAGTTCTCGGTTCTCGTCACCAATTCCCCAATACACCACAGCCGTTTTGAATTCTGTTTTAAAATCTGTTTATATTGTTTCAAAACATATAACATAGATTCTAATATATTATAGATATTCATATATAAAATTTAGAGAATGTGATCTCTTTGTAGTAATTTTAGATCTGCGAAGAATTCAAATACGATTTTCCTCATGTAATAGATACTTAATAATGTAATAGAAAACATTTTAACAAATAAATTATACGTAGGATTCTTATAGACGCCTTAAAATAAATAGAAATACCTTTAAATAAATGTAACTCGACATATACAACTGCCTACTGTTCAGCTGGAGTGCGGCCTATGAATCAAGGAGACTGCTACTACAGTTAAATAACTGCAAGTTGCAGTCGCATCCATTATGCCAGCTTAAATGGAATTGGCAACTTTTAGAAAAAATCAAACTTCACTTCATAGTCTGTATGCTTGAAAGTGGTGGTACTGCCCCGATTCGTCAGACTGGGCAAATTACCACCAACTACTCTTTACTATTTTTAATGTTAACATTCAATCATTATTAAAAGAGTAGTTGATTTACCGTTTCACTGTATTTTTAAAGCACTTTTCTTGTAACACGAGAAAAATACTCGACAGGATATAAATTTGCTTTATATTGACTTTTCGAGAAAGACTAAGTTTTCCAGTGAAAATCAGTGTCTACTTCATCGTTAACTAGATTTATTATAGGAGTCCGCTCAGGTGGATTTTAGCAATTACTCTTATTAGCCGATGAGGATTTTATCACTTATCTATTAACAATTTGTTAGTTTATAATATAATTATTCATTTATTCGAAGAAATAATTATTTAATAATTGTAAAGATATATATTTATTATTGCGTACTATGAATATTTAAAACTACATCAAAAGTAGATTTAAAAAAACTAAAATAACTGCTAGTTAATTCAAAATTTAACCCATATGAATACAGGCCGTATTGGTTTTTTAAAACTTTAAATATTATGTACAATAAATATGTTTTAGATAGGCAAAGACAACGAAGCGCCACTTCCCAAGAACTTGACACAACTCTTTCGAATTCTTCATATTTAATTTTTTTTATCTCCCTGTGTGATTAAGGCATGACATGTTATATATAAAGACGGTCTCTCTAAACAAGATGAACAGCATCCAAGTTTGAAAGTTATAAATTACCCAGTCGTCATTAAAATAGGTTTCCTACGCACCACAATCAGTATCAAGGATCCGGCGCTGTAGGTAATATTAAACTTTTTCTATTCACAGATCCACTGAAAGAGAAAACGAAGAGCACTTTTTGTGCTTTCTGAAAAAGTGGTGTAATTTATTTCCCCTTGGTGCAATATTTAGTGCTGTCCATTACTAGAGTTCGCGACCGAACATTATTCACTCGCATCCATCTTTTTTTTCTCGACCAACGCGAGCTCGGACCTACATATTAACTTTTTTCATTCATATTCTTGGTCAGCTTCTCGATATTACAACTTGCAAATTTTCTTTTAAGAAAAAAACGCTTACATTTACGAATTTTATGAATACATATTATTTATTCAGATCATTATTAACCTATTTCTAATAATTGATGATAATATTACCTAAAATATTATTTTAAACATATTTTATGTTTTTATTTTTTCATTAAATAAAAAGGTAAGAAATAAATAATAAAATATTCCAAAACATTGTATTTAGTTTTTGAATTTATATTAAGTTTATCTATTGCTTGTGTTTTTTCATGTGGTTGTAAAATAAGACAAAATATTGTGGCAAGCTGATAACAAGGATAGTGAAAACAATTGTTGTTTTTAAAATAACTTATCTTATTTAATAATTGAAGTTTATGTAAAACGTAATAAAACATAATATAAATTGATTAATATGTAGACTATTTTCGCCAACGCTGTCACAATCTTCGGTAGTATAGTGGTAAGTATCCCCGCCTGTCACGCGGGAGACCGGGGTTCGATTCCCCGCCGGAGAGTACTTACTTTTTGTTATTTTATTTTTGTCTATTTATTTTATGGCTATTATTAAAAAATAAAACAAAATCATTGCATTTACTTAAATTAACGAACAAATGTAACACTTTATTGTGGTTCAACATATAATAGCATGATGTACGAAGGCGACTACTACGATATTTAAATAACCGCAAGCAGCAGCCGCGTAAACTATGTTAGCCTTATTAGAACCGTCAACTTTCAAGCTGATTCCTAAACGCGACTGAGTTTCTTCACGGTCTGTATACTAGAAAGTGGTATACAGACCTAAACCCAGACGAGTCTTTTGCCACCAACCTATCCACCACGGCAAGCAAACCACTAGTTAATAATTATTTGAACAAATCAAAAATTAAAATCAATTCCCACTGGGATAAGTGGCATTGGAGCGCCACTTGTCAGCTTTCTGGCACAACTCCCTCGCTTCCCTCACGTCCTATTCATACTCGCACAGTCTTTACGGTTAAGGGCACTAGGCAACCTAGCTTTCTTGAGTATGTCTCCGATTTAGTCGGAAAAAACCCTCCAGGGTCTGCCGAAAGTATTAATGTAGTTTAATGTGTAATTTAAATAATAATAAAAACATTAGCCCATTCCATGTTTATCTTGGTGGTGTTAAAGAGGTGTGTATCTCTTAAATAGCGGATGTCCGCCGGCGGCGCTGTGCCAGCTGCATCGCTAATGCATCTTGCACTTATGTCATATGCTTTCAACGTGTGGTTTGTCCAACGGGTTGCTTAAAAGCTTTATAAAGTGTTCTGAAATCTTTACAATGTTTCAGCAGGTTAACATTATTGTAAAACATGGTTTTAGGTAGGTACTTTTTTATTGAGACATCTGACCTCGACATCTGACCTCCTCAATGTCAAATGGCGAGTCTTAATATATATAAAAAACGTTCATGGTCAGACAGCCGTTGGAGCGTGGGGCCCGTAGCATTTGCTACTTTTGCACGTGGCTAATCCGGCACTGGCCACAGTCGTCGTCACTATGCCGACTAGCGGTGCTTTATATGCTTCTTTTACGAGTAAAAGATTCATGGTTACAGGATAAGGATAAGACATAGGCTGGTAAAGACCTAAAGTATATTATAATTATTAAAATACGTAAATTTCAACTTTGTAATCCAAAATTAGCTTACGACAAAGATCAAAAACTTTATAAAAGCCTTCAAATTATGTAATAACCTAATAACAATAAGGTACCTAATTAAATGTAACAAAAGCCGCGACTATAGGCTAATTGATTTACTTACTTAATATTAATTTAGCCTTCCACGAAACAATATTAATCACAAAATTATAAAAAAGATTTATTAAATTTATCATAGAAATAAGAATATTAAGTATCAAAAAGAGGTTTATATTTTTTATAGTAGAAGTATATAGGAGCTTATTCCAACCAGTTCTTTGGCCGGCATAGTGACGGCGACTGAGGCAACTGTGAATAAAATCTAACTTAAAGTCGTCGACTTTTCCTTGCCTACCACCAAGCAAGTCGACTCTTAACCCTATCATTTTAATTTTTTTTTATACTACCCAGTACCACCACTTACAAGTAATGTATACAGACCGTAAAGTGACTTAGTCTCGTTCCGGGGTCAGCTCGGGGTCAGTTATTTAACTGTAGTAGCTGTCACCTCCATTCATGGAGCACACTCCAGCTTAATATCAAGCGGAGTGCGATCATATGTCGAGTCACCATAAATAAATAAAAATGTAAGTACACATGTTAAATACCTATTTGGGCAAAATAAAATATTATTCTGAAAACATGTTTGTAGCATACACTCGGCTGTGGGCGTGGGTAGTGCTTTCGCATTAAGTTGTAAGACATTAATGCATCCACGTGCATAAAAGAAACTTATTATGCCAAGTTTTTCATGACTTTTTAGTAATTTCAGAATGTGCTGAATTATGTTACGGAACGCGTTCTTCGTGCTTAACTCTAGTTTCACAAGAAAATAAGAAAATGTTTTTTTTTCATAAAAATCCGTGTGTAAGTGAAGCTACGTGCTTTGCCTCACACTAGGAACACTTTTTTTTTTACTTTTTCTGTTTACATAGGTACTACCTGCATAGCGCTTAGCTAAGTACTAATAGTAGTAATATTAAAATTATCTACGATTAGTAGATCATGCTTTAGGCCAGGATAGTGGATGCGACTGCTACTCACAAATATTTAACTCAAGTGTCAGACAGCTTCATTCATTGGTCGCACTCCATCCACTGGTAACATCAGGCGGTGTGCTGTCAATGTCGAGCCACAATAATATTTTTTTTAAATATTCGTCAATATTTTTATGTGAAATATTCTTACTATTAATGAATAAATAAATGAATAACGTAAGATCACGGTGTGTAAGATGTGAGTATTTAAATATCACACAATATATAGGTACTAGGTAGTCTAAAATTTCCATAATCCTTCCCCAGAAAATCCACAATCTCGAGTTTAAAATTAATAACTCTGAGAGAAAACCCGTTGTTGTCGGACAAAAAATAAAAGATTATGAATAAATAATGTATTTCTTAAATGATACGGATACAGCTCCAGCGCTACAGACTTGGTTTTCGTTGATGCAGGATATGGGAAAAATTAAGATATTATCAAATACAATTTTGTGTTTTATTTTATGTAGATATTTCAGACTAAAAATAACTATATTTTTTTTTGTCTTTTGTTTCGCTCTGAGGTAGAGATATTCTTTATATTTCAGGCAGGCGTTTTTCAATTGTATTATAATATAGAAATATAAATTTAAATTTAAATAGCGACTAAGTTTTAATCGTTTTAACAATATCATTAGACTTGATATAAAGGAGATATTCTCCTTTATATTAGCTCGCCAAACCACATATAAAGGAAGGTATACTCGTATAAAAGTGTCCGAATCATTTTCATTCACCATTAAAATTGACAACAGCACGCGAGACACAGACAGTCTATCAGTTGTGCTACTTATAATAAAGTTTCAATTTGATCAACTCGTGTAGAAATATATTTGATAATAATTAATAGATGATTTCGGCTCGTGCATATTATATTCGTGCAAATTCTAAGGATACGATTATAAATGTTTCGACATAGTTTGTAGTACGAAAACAGACGACGACATAAATAGCGAAATGAGTACTCCTTTGTCTCATTATTCAGGGTTTACTTTAGTATTTAGTAAACCCGTTTGGATATTACTTCGGCTGCTGTTTGCATTTCAGCTTAATGATGCTTTGAAATTTTATGTTATGTTTCATAAAGCTCTCTGAAGATTTACCTTCTTGTAATTACAATTCTTAACTGTCCTAAGTAATTAAAATTCTTTAATTTCTTTCTATTGATAAGTTAGCATTGTTTTTATAAGAAGTTTATTTTGATTTTACTCTAAAGAATTATTTTGACTATGGGCGATGAGCTGCCATTTGTCACAATTACATACTCTAGTGTCCCTATCTCGTCAAATTTGACTAATCAATCAAATTTGACTACTCTAAAAATTTAAATAATGTTATCTGAGCATACGTGTCAAGCTATGCTAAGTCGTACATATTTTTTTATTCTTATTCTTATTATTATTTTTGTTTTTTATTTCTTTTTTTATTGTGGCTTGACCGACATAATATGATAACACCCCGCCTTATGTTAAACTGGAGTGCGGTCCAAGAATGAATGTGACTGTTAAATAACACTTATTTATCTGCCATTCATGAAAATATAAAGATTTTCATTTTTCATCATTCGGGTCTCTGTCAAGACAAATTAAGTACTTTAAGCATCATATAATTTATAAAATATCTTTCATAGCAATAGTAATAATAAGTAATCAAGAAAGTTGTTATTTCCTCTCCCTAAGCATTGGGCAAGTTGTAACAATGTCGTGAAATAAAAAACGTAACACGAATGTTATTTATTGTACAAACAAATAACCGTTACAATATTTATAAAAAATCACGACAATTATATAAAAATGATGTCGGCGTAGGTACGCCGACGTAAATGAAATAAAAAGAAATGTTGAGTCGACGGCTGCTGGCACGATGCACGACGCGATGAGGGCGGCCATCAGACGCGTCGACTCGCAGTCTTCGGTTGAAGGGCACGGCGGAATCCCGACGTGTAGGATGTGTAAATAGATCGGCGGCGTATGATTTCCGCTCGATCTGACGAGAAGTTCCGAAAGCAGCACGGCGGAACACAAGGTAATAACGCTCCGACTCAGCACGTAGATGAATAACCTCCGACGGATAGTGGACCCGAAGCTCGCGGGTAAGATTCCCTGTCGACAGATAACTGCCGACAACGAGTGGACGTCCACGGACAGAACCCGTCGGAGCATCTCGTGCATAATAGCCGTAGAACGTCATACCTTGTGTGATGTTGTGTGGATGCCGGCTTATTGAAACTCCTCGTCACAGCATCTGGATCATGGGTAATGGGTCCAGATGGAGTCCTTCGATGGTAGTCTTCGATCTTCAGGTCATCGGTATTCTATTTGACTATCTTGGTATAATATCTTCTTGTTTTATTTAGATTGTAGAAATGAAAAAGTAATTTGGAGCACTGACATTTTTATTGTGACTTGAACGAAGATCAAAGATAGACTATTGGGAACGACATCTCCGGCAATTCTTTCATGGAGCTCGTTCCCAATTTAAAAACTAAATATAAAAAACTATTTCTAAAAATGGGCAGTATTGAAATAATTTGGAATTATAGATGCCTCGAAATATTTTAAAAACAGTACGGGTTTTTACGTGTCAACAATGTCAAAATTGACATACAAAACAATAATATAAATATCTAACGACACGCAAAAACCCGTTTACAAAATAAGCATGGAATGAAGGTATTTACAATATACATAAATGCTTGATAATCTGTCGTGAAATAAATAGACTTGAATTAGATTGATAATATATTAAAAATAACTAAATACTAATTACAATGTCTATATAAATGACAGATAATTTTATAAAATATATATATAATCTATGTGGACGACATTAAGACGTCCACAATACGATAGATCCCAATAAAGGTCGGCGGCTTGGAGGCTCACTCGACCAGGGAACACTGATGACAGGACACGTGGCACCTGGACCCCAAATGTTTGGATGTGACTTAAAGGGTACTCACGCAACTCCTGGAGTCAAATCCTTTCCACAAATCCTTTAATTAAACTGATTGTGGGCTACCAAAATTGTTCAATGTTAAACTTCCATTAATCCATAAATTTAATATTCCATATGAATTTGGATGTGAAAATCTTTATGACGTACTTTATGATGAGGCACTGCAAGGTTCTGGGGTTAACTAGCCCCAGAACAAGGCCTATAATAATACTATAGTCAATACAAGACTGGAGGAAGACTGCCGAATTCTGGGCTTTGCCTGCTTATATAGGCATAAAATCTTTCCATTCCAAAATCAAATGAAATTGGTAAAATAATCCAATTTCAAATGCAATAAAAACGATATTATGCCAAAAGTGGTCAATTTTTGTGAAATAGCCTTCATACAGGCGTATTTTGGACCAAATTAAGAAAAATACCGGGTTGTCACGTATCGATGACATAAATGTCAAAATATGTAAACAAAGTAGAAAAAGTGTATTATCAGGCTTATTTCAGTGATAATCTAATAAAATAAATAGTGAAATATGTGGAAAAATATAAAGGCTATCGATACGTAAAAACCCGTTTACAGAAGTATATTATAAGTGATAAAAATATTAACATTAAGGTATGTAACGCAATTATTCACAAATAAACACAAATAGAACTAGTATAACATAATTAATTAGCTTAAAAATGAATTATGTAAGACCGTGTAAAAGCACGGCGCTACATTTCCCCCACGACCCCAGAAAATTTTTATACTCAGAGAAAAATTTTGAGGTTATGGGCATCTTCTCAACTCTTTCATATCATCCTTTCATAAGTCATTCATTCATCATTCACGCTGTCTTCTTCCAGAGCAAGGGGTAGGGCTCACAACTTATGGCTCCTACTCCAAGAGAAGTACCTTTATTACGCGACAGTTGGCTTTTTTATAGAGTCTATCATTCCGCTCTCGTATTAAATCCCTAGTATAATGAGATGATAAAATATATACAAATGACGAAGTAATGTCATTAAAATTATAGTCAAATTGGTATTTCGACATAATTGAGCTAAGAAAAGCTCTAATAGTTTTCCCATATGGGATGTTCAAACGAACATAGCGTTACGCTCATTAAAAGCGCACACAATTGAGCTAAGAAAAGCTCTAATAGTTTTCCCATATGGGATGTTCAAACGAACATAGCGTTACGCTCATTAAAAGCGCACACAATTGAGCTAAGAAAAGCTCTAATAGTTTTCCCGAAATGGGATATTCAAATGAACATAGCGTTACGCTAATTAAAAGCGCACACAATTGACCTAGGCTTCTTTAAAATGAGTTATCATCCGCTCATATGATAGAATATAGAATGCTGAAGGGTATTAGCATTCTAAAAATATATTTTTTTTTATTTTTTTTTATTTTTTATATAAAAAATAGCTTAATAGCCTTTAATAATGGATGACCATAGTGAAATGAAGGAGTCGAAATAAATTCAGTTAATTGAAGATGAGAAGCAAAAAAAAATATAATATAATATAAACTATGCCACCCCTATTATGGGAATAAAGGCAAAATGTACAATAAACCACAAATGTAAAATATAAAATAAATAAAATTATAATAATTTTATTTATCATTTTAAATTCAAAACGTGAGCTATAAAGCTCGAAAGTATGTTTGAAAAAATCATCAACTTAGTAGGATTAAAAGAAATCGTCAATATAAATTGTCGATATGGTAGGGTTAAAATAAAAATCTGGTAGGACTAGGTAAAGTCCGTTGCCAGATGCAATTTAAGAAAAATTAAGCTATATAGTCTTAGTTTCCTTTGGTTTTGGAAAACTAAAAAAAGTTTTAAATTTAGGAAAATTTAAAAAATCTGGACTTAGTGTCTTTTGACTTCTGAAAGCCAAACTAAAAAATTGTGGACTTAGTTTCTTTTGACTATGGAAAACCAAAAAAAATATTTTAATTAAAAAAAGAATTATGGACTTAGTATCTTTTGGCTTCGGAAAACCAAACTAATAAAAACCAATGTCAAGAACTGTCAGTATAAATATTAGGTATACAACACATTGAATACATAAAAAATAAATAATAATAATATGAAATATGCCATCCATATAATAGGATTAAAGGCAAAATGTACAATATGTACATTGTACAATAATAAATGAAATAATAAATATTATTTTCATTTTTAATTATTATCAACTTAGTAGAGTTGAAGACATTTTATTATTATTTAGGCATGTTATAGTAATAACAAATAATAAAATTATTAAAGTTATTAAAATAATAAAGTAAAATAAATAAATAAGAATAATAATGAAAAAGAAAAATTTCAGTATATATGATCTAATTTTTAATATCTTTAATATGCCATTTAGCTCGTGACCCGTTATTATCTTCAAGAATATAAACTAGAGAAGAAAGTTTACGAACAACTTTGCTCCGAATATATCTAGGCGCTAATTTCGCACTGAAATAGGCTCCAGCATTACTTAAAACGTAATTCCTTCGCCAGACGAAATCGCCAATATTAAATTCTTTAAAAGGATGACGAAGATCATACCGAGAACTGTTTTTCGCATGAGAAGCGTATAATGCTACTTGGACTTTGTCGAATATAGTTGACAAAAGCCCCATATTATCCGCGTAAATATCGCGTGGCATAAATGTATAATCATCAATAACATTAGTAGGAGTATATATAGATCCACAATTTATGGTCTCTCTACCAAAAACTAAAAATGACGGAGAATATCCCGTTACTGCGTTAACCGTACTATTCATAGCATATTGAATTTTTGATAAATGAATATCCCAGCTTCTATGATCATCACCAACAAGAGAGGCTAGAGCAGTACCAATGGTTCTGTTATATCTCTCAGTGGGATTGACCTGTGGGCAATAGTGAGGAGAATACGACACGAATGGTATCTTATAGTTATTTAAAAGTGATTTAAACTCCTTGCATTGAAATTGTGGACCATTGTCCATAATAATTGTTTGTGGAACACCGTGAACTAAAAACACAAAGTTTTCCAAACAATTGATAATATTTTTAGAAATAGCACGCTTAAGCGGGAAAATTAAAGTATATTTAGAAAAACAGCAATTAACAACTAAAATGTATTGATTGCGTCCTCTGGTCATAGGTAGGGGACCCATTAAATCAAGAGATATACATTGAAAAGGTCTTGAACAAATCTTAGGTTTACCCATAGGACCATAAGGTGAATGATTAGGATGTTTATATGCAAGGCAATTCTCGCAATCTAAAATAAATTTAGATATGTCTTTAAACATACCTGACCAATAATATAGCAACGAAAGCTTTTTATAAGTTTTAAAGATGCCAAGGTGAGGTTCACCTGGTAATCCGTGATAAGTTTTAACTAAGTTTAATCTACAATCGGGGGGAGGAACTTCTTTCCAAATAAAGTCATCATTTATCACATTACGAGAGTGAGTGAGACGATACAGTTTATTATCCTTAAGAGAATAGTTAGGAAAACTATCAGGATTATTTTGACAGCCGCTAAGAACTTTATTATAGTGATCTTGCGCCGTGAGAGTCAAAACATTTAAGGTAGCAATATCGAATGTCAAATTTCTAGACCGTGACAAGAGGTCAGGGACAACATTTTCTTTACCTTTTTTATGTTTAAGTAAGAAATTGAAGGATGATAAGCGTATAGTCCAACGAGCAAGTCTACCCGAAGGGTTAGAAAGTTTAAGAAACCATTGGAGAGCAGCGTGATCTGTGAAAACGGTAAATTGTTTGCCATTGTCAAGATAACAACGCCAGTGTTCGAGTGCAGTAATAACAGCAAGAGTTTCTCTCTCAGTGGTGGAATAGTTCTGTTCATTCTTATTGAGTGATTTACTCATATAAGCAATGACTACTTCGTTTGAACCTTGTTGTTGCGTAAGCATTGCACCAATACCAAAGTTCGAAGCATCAGTATGAACTGAAAAAGGTAGGTTAAAGTCAGGACAAGCTAAAACTGGAGTAGTTACTAAAGCTTCTTTTAGTTTTAGAAAAGCTTGAGAAGCTTCCTGATTCCAAACGAATTTAGGAGCGTTCTTACCATTGCTGGTTAGTTTATTAAGAGGAGCAGCAATAGAGCTGAAATTAGAAATAAATCGTCGAAACCAACTACATGTTCCCAGAAATCTGCGAACTTCTTTACGACTAGTAGGAACAGGATATTCGAGAACAGAATTAATTTTCATTGGATCGGCACGTAAACCATGTTCGTCCACAATATAACCTAAATATTTAAGTTCATTTCTAAAAAATAAACTTTTTTCAAAATTAATAGTAAGTTTAGCGAAAGAAAGTTTTTCAAAAACTTTGATTAATAATGAAATGTGTTCATCAAAAGTTTCGCTAATAATCACAATATCATCAAGATAACAAAACACCTTGTTTTCAAATTCAGGTGTGAACAACGTGTCCATGAGCCTCTGCTGTGTAGCAGGAGCATTAGTCAGACCAAAAGGCATTACGGCAAAACGATACATGCCTCTGCCAGGTACATAAAACGCTGTTTTATCTCTATCAGCAGGGTTTAAAGGAATTTCCCAAAAGGCTTTAGCAATATCAATGCTAGAAAGAAATTTAGCATTAGTAAGATGATCAAGTATTTCATTAATCAAAGGTAGACTGTAGGCATCACGCCGAGTAACAGAGTTTAATTTTCTGCTATCTACACAAAATCTCCATTCTCCATTTTTCTTGGGGGTAATGAGTACTGGTGATAACCAAGGGCTTTCACATTTTTCTATCACCTTCCAATCCAGCATTTTATCAACCTCGTTAATAAGAGCTTTCTGTTTTTCAGGAGAAAGTCTATAACCACGTTGTTTAATAGGAGGGCAATCTCCGGTATCTATTCTATGGCAAATCAGGTCAGTACGACCTAGTACGCCCTTTTCTTCAAAAGAAATACTTTTAAATCTGAAGATCAAGTCGTCAGCAATAGCTTTTTGAGAATTAGAAAGATTCTCATACGGTAGAATCTTCTTGTCATTTTCAGAAATAGTAAGACATTGACCCGTAGTGTTAAAAGCTGAAGATAATAATTTAGGGACTAAGTTGAATTTTTTCCAAAAATCCGTCCCAAGAATAAGGGATGGGGAAATTTCAGGAAACACGTATGTTTTAATTAAATGTGTTTGCCCGTTAAAAGTAAAAGGGAGATCAAAATGTCCCAAAGATTTAAGTTTATAATTATTGGCAGTAGATATAATAATAGGTACAGACTTGGATAATGTAAAACCCAGTTTAATAATTTGAAGATGAGAATTACTCCCTAAAATAGTCAAGGAACTGCCACTATCAAGCAGACCAGATAAAGGACTATTATTAACAAAGACGTTAATAAAAGGACGAGTGTAATCCTTTTCATTATCGTACAGAACTGAAGTAGTTCTGTAACAATTTAAAAAGTTTTTGATAGTAGATAACCAATTATGCCAGTCTTCTGGGTCGAATTTATTAACCAAGTCGATAGTTAGTTTTTTGACGGTAAAGTAGATTTTAATTGCTTTTTCGAATTGCAACTAGGGCAATTGTAAAATTTAAAATCTTTAAGACCACATTTAAAACAAACGATATGTGTTTGAGAACATTCACGTAAAGAATGTCCCAATATACGACAACGCTTACAAAACGGAGTTGGTGTTCGAAAATCATTAGTAGTCGAAACAACATTAACGTTATTTTTAAAAACTTTCGTATGTTGAGGTAAGTCAACAGTAGCAGAAGAAGAGCCTTTATACGCAAAATCTGCATTGAAAGCACCAAGATTATTTTGAGGTTCTTCAAAATTTTTTTTATGATCGATAATTTCTTCGTATTTTTGACACGTTGAAATTAACTCTAGGACCGTATTTACATTATTTAACGCTATAAAAGTAGAATAACAAGGTTTAATATTCCTCAATAAAATTGTTAATTTCTCACGTTCACTTATCTCTTCGGATAATTGAGAAAACATGGCAAAAATAATTGAAACAAAAACTGCTATTGATTCATCAGCCCCTTGTGTTCTTTTATTAATAGCATTTAATAATTTAAAATCAAAGTCTTTTTCTCCAAAATCTTTAATCAATGTAGTACATAAAACCTTCCACGATAAATCAGGGTTAAATTGGCGTTGGAAACGATACCAATGTAATGCCACACCCGTAAATAATTCAAAACCAAAATCAAGAAGATTTTCTTTTGAAAGTTTCCTCGCGATACAAAATTCTTCTAAATCACGAATAAAAGTCCGCGGACAAGTTTTTCCATTAAAAGAGATTTTTTTTAATTCGTTTATTGGAGGTTGAGGTAAAACGAACTGGTGGGAGCATGGTTTTATACTAAGAGACGCAGGACCAGAGGTACTGGGATCTTTAGTTTTCGGCATGTTAAAGAAAAAAATATATATATATATATCAAGAAAAAATTAAATAATTAAAATTATCTATAAATGATAAATAAATAATAATGAGCGATGGGATGGGTGAGTTCTAACTTATATCGAAATGTTCAAGCCAAATAATGTTTGTGGTAACTTCTGAAAAGCCCAAATTTGAATTTGAAAGAAAATTAAATATTATTAATATATAACATACGTTATATTTAATTTATTAGATATATAAGTTAATAAAGTTGGGCGCCAATCTGTCGTGAAATAAATAGACTTGAATTAGATTGATAATATATTAAAAATAACTAAATACTAATTACAATGTCTATATAAATGACAGATAATTTTATAAAATATATATATAATCTATGTGGACGACATTAAGACGTCCACAATACGATAGATCCCAATAAAGGTCGGCGGCTTGGAGGCTCACTCGACCAGGGAACACTGATGACAGGACACGTGGCACCTGGACCCCAAATGTTTGGATGTGACTTAAAGGGTACTCACGCAACTCCTGGAGTCAAATCCTTTCCACAAATCCTTTAATTAAACTGATTGTGGGCTACCAAAATTGTTCAATGTTAAACTTCCATTAATCCATAAATTTAATATTCCATATGAATTTGGATGTGAAAATCTTTATGACGTACTTTATGATGAGGCACTGCAAGGTTCTGGGGTTAACTAGCCCCAGAACAAGGCCTATAATAATACTATAGTCAATACAAGACTGGAGGAAGACTGCCGAATTCTGGGCTTTGCCTGCTTATATAGGCATAAAATCTTTCCATTCCAAAATCAAATGAAATTGGTAAAATAATCCAATTTCAAATGCAATAAAAACGATATTATGCCAAAAGTGGTCAATTTTTGTGAAATAGCCTTCATACAGGCGTATTTTGGACCAAATTAAGAAAAATACCGGGTTGTCACGTATCGATGACATAAATGTCAAAATATGTAAACAAAGTAGAAAAAGTGTATTATCAGGCTTATTTCAGTGATAATCTAATAAAATAAATAGTGAAATATGTGGAAAAATATAAAGGCTATCGATACGTAAAAACCCGTTTACAGAAGTATATTATAAGTGATAAAAATATTAACATTAAGGTATGTAACGCAATTATTCACAAATAAACACAAATAGAACTAGTATAACATAATTAATTAGCTTAAAAATGAATTATGTAAGACCGTGTAAAAGCACGGCGCTACAACAACAGTAAATTAAAACGACCAATTTGCTTATGAATTATTAAAATTTTCCTTAAGGCTATAAAGCAACCCCATCTCCCTAAATGCAGATGCAGAAAGGAAATTAAAATAAATAAATAATGAGGTGCCTAGAGCTAAGAATACTAAGTATGCAGTAGGTAATTTAAATGAATATATAAATAAAATTCATAAAACAAAATTGGGTATAGTATTTGCTTTTTTGTAAATTGTCACTTTTAAAGGATCTTGTCCTCCCAAGGTCAGCTGTAATTACATTATAGACCAAATGTCGATGTCGGCATTGGTGGGGTCTTGCACGCATTTGGTTGGATAGATGAGAAAGTGAGGGCAGTAAAGGTGAGTGTGTTCAGGAAGCTTTGTGCCCGGTGAATTGTGCCTCATAATTGACAGAGGCCCAAAAATTCCGTCGTGTTGATTGGTGCTGTGAAATGGCAAACGATCGACTATTTGGTGACATCAGACGTAGAATTACTAGGTCACCCCAGTATAGCCCCGACCTTGCAATATTTATCTAGTCCCAAAAATTAAAATAAGAACTTCGAGGAAACATTTTATGAACGCCGATGAAGCAGTGGCAACCGTCGAAGAACGTTGGCAAAGTGATTTTTCCAGTGGCGTCAATGGACACTATTTTGAAAAAATATTACAATACTAACAACTCGCTAGTTTGTTCAGTTTTTGATTTACTAAAAACTATCAGTTTCGCTACCTTCATTATTATTTAACTTAGTCTATGATTCCTTTGCCTTTATTTAAAAAAAAAAGATAATTTAGCGGGTAACTGCAATTGACCCAGTTTTGGCGGGCAACTGCAACTGACAGGACGCGCAATTTTGGATTATTTGACTTGTGTTTTTTTATAAATATTAATGTGTAATAATGGTGGAATTGTTATCCAGTAATAATTTTTAAGTTGATCAAGTATAAACAAGTAATTTAAAGTTGTGAAACGTGTTTCTTCATGTTCCCTCCAAGACTTCTTCTGAAGTTTTAGTAAAGGCTTTCCGCCGCTTTACTAAAACGATCATCATCAACCTCATTCTCATCATCATTATTTGATGAATCACTCGCGTGGTTCATCTTCATCTTTACTTGACAATGTTTTAACATTGAACCATATATTTTTACTTTGACACTGGCAAGTTAAATACTAAAGCCATAAACAAGAAGAAAGAAAAAAGAACTGCAAGTGACAGGTCATGCAAATTCAAAACATGAGTTTTGGCGGGCAACTGCAAGTGACAGGACGCGCAATTTTGAATTATTTGAAAAGCTTGTGTTTTTTATAAATATTAATGTGTAATAATGGTGGAATTGTTATCCAGTAATAGTTTTTAAGTTGATCAAGTATAAACAAGTAATTTAAAGTTGTGAAACGTGTTTCTTCATGTTCCCTCCAAGACTTCTTATGAAGTTTTAGTAAAGGCTTTCCGCCGCTTTACTAAAACGATCATCATCAACTTCATTCTCATCATCATCATTTGATGAATCACTCGCGTGATTCATCTTCATCTTTACTTGACAATGTTTTATCATTGAACCATATATTTTTACTTTGACACTGGCAAGTTAAATACTAAAGCCATAAACAAGAAGAAAGAAAAGAAAATTCAAAACATTTTAAAATTTGTGTTTTTTAAATAGTAATCTTAAATAATGATAGAATTGTTATATCCAGTAATCATTTCAAAGGTGATCGAGTATTGATAAGTGATTTCCATCAGTGAAATGTGTTAGCTCGTGTTCCCTCCAAGACTCCTGAAGTTTTAGTAAAAGATCATGCTTTTGGTAAAGAGGCGGACTTTACCAAAAGCATGATCTTTTTTCACAAATCATCTTAATTTTTAAATTTCAAAATTTATCTTTAAGGACAAAAAAATATTTAACATTTATTTTAATAAAATATTAGGATTTAGATTATATTTAGGATTTAATAAATACGATTCCTTTGCCTTGAATGCAATAACACACGACGATGTTTAATTTTTGGGGTACGCGCGGCGAGGTTATCTTCACGTTTCATTATTTATATTCTTTTACTTATTAAAATGATTATGCCAAACACATAATCAAAAACACCAAAACATTATTATAAAATGCGTTTTATAGTAAAACAAGCAGGCAATGGCCGTGAGAGAATAGGTGTTTTGTCGGGATTTATACGTTCACCCGGCACGAACATTGAAACACCAACTGCTGCATTACTCACAAAGGTATTGTGTGTATTTATTAATTAGTAATAAGACCTATTATTATTTATTTCGTATAATCGATATTCAAT
The DNA here is from genome assembly GCA_905220615.1 of Tinea trinotella. Classification (NCBI taxonomy): domain Eukaryota; kingdom Metazoa; phylum Arthropoda; class Insecta; order Lepidoptera; family Tineidae; genus Tinea; species Tinea trinotella. Next base: position 5,356,665 of record HG992306.1, read on the forward strand.
CACGCAAGCACAACACAAAAGTTAGCTGGTACATTAGCTATATTTTATATACATTTATTATCAATGCATATAAAATTTAGTTACGTTTGTCCCCATCATAATGTATACATTGATACACTTTTATCAACACATCATATGGGTACTTAAAGGTCTAATTTACTTTTTTCTAATATTATCATACACAGGGTGGTAGTGTAGCTCACTTAACTGCGGATGTGTTAGCTCGAGTATTCACTTCACCACAACTCCTATGGATACCATTATCAAATGCAAAAAAGCTTGAAAAAGGAGTCAAACATCAAGGTGAAGGTATAACAAAATTTACTGGATTATATGAACATATTGCCTGTACTACATTACATGAAGTCAGTGAAGAAACACCATCTGGACATTTCGAATCAGATAAAGTCCCATTATGGACACGGAATGGAAAAGAGATACTCAGTGCTGATGGGTAATTTATTTTTCTATTAAACTATAAAATAATTCTAATTTTCGATCACCCAGACTAAATAAACATAATCTTTTCTGTACTGAGAAGAACCATTCTCAGCTATTGTATTCTCTCTGTCCTATCTATAACCTCAGAACCTTTAAGCGAGGCTTAATCTAAGTTGTTTATTTCAGTCACCGGCTCTCTTTGACTTTCCCTATCAATCAAATTGTCACGCCTTTTTTCCACAGGGATAGGCAGAGACAATGGAGCGCCACTTGCCGCGATCCTGACACAACTCCCTCGCTTCCTTCACATTCAGAATTCTGCTGATACAAGCTCTACGGTTATGGGCACTAGGCAACCATAAATCAAGTTGAGAGACCACCTCAACAAGAGAGTTGTTTTAGAACTGTGCTCAATTGTCTCTGCCTATCCCTGTAGGCAGTAATCCCTGTAATTTAATTGATTGACTGGAGTTTTATTTTAAATTTCAGATATATGAATGTGATGGAATCATTTAAGCCAGATATAATCTTAGCAATAGCTGATAGTCGAGTGGATATGAATGATGTACCAAAAAGAATTAGTAAATCTGTCTTTAGAACATGCAATATGCTTGATGTTTGCATTAAGAGGCTAAAAAACTGTGATAAATTACAAGATACTTCATTAATAGGTAAAAATATGGCTAATCAAATATTTGTGGTTTTTCTTTTTTTAAATATTGTAGATACTAATGCCATTAACCATGCCACACCAGTTCCAAAGAGCACCATTTCTCCATTCTGTTTTTTTCTTCACATAATTTTATTATTGTTATAATAGTTGTCACGACACTGACTATTGTTAACCAGGGTGTGACCCAAGAAAGGCAACCGCCAACACAGACGAATGTCTCCAAGTTGTGGTAAATGTCTCAAAACTTTTTAGCAGCTCCAGAAACGGCACTGGACATAATTACCAAATGTCTGCAGGAAAGAACTACTGCCACAAGATTTTTTATTTTTCAACCCTCGAGTTGTAAAATTGCACTGGTGTTCTCTCTTACTAATAATTTGTTTTTATCTTGTTATTTTGCATAGTGACGGCGACTGAGGCAGCCGTGAACTACTGTTTTCAGTCGTCGTCACTCTTGTACCTCTTTTGTATCAGGCGGGTCGAGGTCAGATGTGTCACAATAAAAAAATAAGCTGGTAAAGTATTTATTTCTTACATTTCAGGAGTATTGGTGGGAGGTCAAAATATATTCGAAAGGAAGAGGTGTATACAACGTCTTTTACAACATAAGGACAATTTAAGTGGCATTGCTTTAGCTGGTATTACTGCTGGTGGCTCAGCAACTATAAATGATTCTCCAGATAAGATTGATAGTTTACTTGAAGATGTTTGTGTAAGTGTTTTGATTTATTGTCATGATTGATTTAGGCCGGTATAGTGGATATGACTACTACTTACAGTTATTGAACTGTAGTAGCAATAAATTCCATTCATTGATCGCACTCCAGCTTAAAATCAGGAGGGTTCTGCGGGATCATATTATATAAATATTTTTGGCTGGTTCAGAGTTAAATAAATACAAGCAGTGTCCGAGTTGCCACTATTGCCAAATTTTTTCAATACAGGATTTCTCTTTTTCACCCGGGACAAACAAACTTTACTATAATTTTTGTATTATATTTACACTTAATTCTATACTTTGTAACGCGTTTCGTTAGCAATTATCATAACACAATAAATATCAATTTCCAAAATAAACGTGATAGTAAGCTGCATAAAATATGTTAAATTTCATCAATCAATGTTGCGCGAAATCTAAGAAAATACAATAAACATTATTAAAAATATGTATTTTACCTTGCTTTATCTTTATTGCAGAAAGAATTACCAAATGATAAGCTACTAATATTGGAAGGTTGTTGGAATCCCCCTGTCATTCTGACAGCAATATCTCATGGCTGGGATGTTTTTGATGGATCATTTCCGGCTAAACTAACAAATTGCGGACATGCATTAGTACTCAATCTAGATAGTAATCAAGAAAACAGAGAAGGTGAAATGAGTATTATGGATTTAAATGACCAAAGGTATATTTTATTCATTTTATGAAACATTTATTAGGCCAGCATAGTGGATGTGACTGCCACTTGCAGTAATATAACTATAGTGGCAGTTGCCTTTGTTCGTGGACCACACTCTAGCATAGTGGATGTGGCTGTTATTATATTGAGGCACAACAAAAAATATACGGCTCCATTCAGCACTCATGGTCATAGAAATAGTGATGTGGTTATATGGGCGGGTAAAAGCATTCTGCTGGCCTGTTGGAAAAGCCAGCAATGGAGATGCTTGGAGTGTCTGGAATAAGGATATTCTCCAAAGAACCAGAGTTACCAACATAGCTCGTAAGATTTGTAAGCTAAAGTGGCAATGGGCTGGCCACATCCCTCGAAGAACCGACAGCTGATGGGGAAGAAAGTGGGAGACCACAACCGGAAGACGACGCGTATCCCACTAGGTAAACTGACGACATAGTAAAGGTCACGAATAGCCGGTGGATGCAACTAGCATCTTGTCATTCGGAATGGCGTTCTGAGGGCGCATGGCGCGAAACGTGCCTCATTTGGTTATACACCGCTACGCTTAAAGATTTGTTGATAACATTCATTTGTAATATATAATTGTATATTACAAATATTTGTTAATATGAATGAAAAAGAGTAGATCCTATAACCTTGAATCCTTCAAGCAATGTGTGAAGAAGCACTTTTGTCTGGCATAGTGAAGGCGACTGAGGCAAATGTTTTGTTTTTTTTCGTTCATTCTTGATCCTTCTCTTGCTTACCACTAGGCATGCCAAGGTAAAAAAAACCTTCATTGTTTTATTTATTTTATTTTTTGTTTGGCTGTGTCTGGTTGTTAAAATGTGGTTGGCAGTGGTATCCAATCTGCCGATCCGGGGTAGTTACAAGTATACAGACTGTAAAGTGACTTAGTCCCGTTTCGGGGTCAGCTTTTAAGTTGCTGGTTCCAACTAGGCTGACATAGTAGAACACGGCTATGTTATATGCTGTCATATGCACTTATTTATTTTTTGTATTTCAGATACAAAGACGACTTTAGTCCAGTATTAACCGGTTGCACATGCCTTACATGCAAGGAACACACACGAGCTTATATTAACCATTTGTTGCTTACCAATGAAATGTTGGCACCAGTACTGCTTGCTATGTAAGTATAGTATTCCTGCAATTTTAAACACGTTTACGTAACCTTTGATAAAAGACTAGGCGTAATGGTGAGCATTCAGAAAAAAAAACCTGAAAACTTACATTTTTTTTGTATTGTGTAACGACATCTGACCTCGTCCCACCTGATAAGCAAGAGGAGGTCCAAGAGTGACGACGACTGAGAAAGCCGAGTTTGTTCTCAGCTGCCTCAGCCGCCGACACTTTGCCGGCCAAAGGTGCTTCTTCACGCATCGCTTAATTCGGACCGGGCGACTGTGATGTAGTGGCAGTGCAATGGTTACACAAACCGACAGCACGAGTTCGAGACCACCCACTGGTACCAATGTATCTTTGATATATGTACTTTGGTTGTTCTGTTTTTATGATCAAGCATATTAGTAGCTTAGTATAGAAATGTAAAAAAAAATGCCAATATTCTATCATCATGTACATTATTGTCAATATTATTGAACGTCTGTGGTAAGCCATAAAATTGTGGTTAAATGAAGCTAATTTTAATTATTTTATTTACATTATAAGTTTTATACTAAATATTGCTTAATTTATTGATATTTAATATTTAACTCAACCGGTCACGCCCGCCCGCCATTCACGATCCACATGTTATTATCACAACAAATCTTAGCATATTATAAATTGAAAACCTTTTTCTATTCCAGCCACAATCTTCATCACTTTGACCTAATGTTTAAAGAAATCCGAAAACACATTGAAAACAAAACATTCCATAGTTTCCGAGAGACAATAATTCTTCGTTACAATTCATCTCTGAAGCCTTCATATCAGATTCTAAAGGAAAATGAAGACCAGCCAGTGGATAGTAAGAAAAAAAAGAAGTATAATATTTGTTAATTTAATGTATAATCTAAAATGGAGTTAATAGTTTTTTATAAATAAAGAAATGTCACTATCAAATTGACATTTCAGGGATAGTCAACATCCTTAGATGAACGTTAGAAATTGATTATAGAAACAAAATGGCGACAGTGATTTGTGGCACTCGGCACAAACAAACTGAATCAATTCTTATTTAATTACATATTGTATTATTGACAATGTTTTATCGATTCTCTTAAAATTTGTTTTTTTTTTTTCTAGGAATAGTCAAATTATTCATAGCCAATTGATTTCTGTAAACATTTGATGGGCATTATATTTCATTATATTTCATTATATTCATTATATTGCATTATATTTCAAACAGTTGAATTTAGGTCACTATAGCTGACAGTTATATTCAATATTTTTCATTACACATACGAGAACATGCTACTATTTTGACACGATATTTTATCATTTTCGATACTTAAATACTCAAAGGAAGTAGTTATTGTTTTGAATTCACTATACCATTGTGTGGATTTTTCTCCAATTCCTCTCCAATTCCATTTTAGATAATAATTTATAAATATATTTATATGTATATTATAATATATTATAATAATAGGTATGGGTACCAAAAATACAATTATAATACTTACAATATCTGACAACCTATCCATCCCGCAGTGTAAGCTCTAGAGTTTACATTTTGCCTAGTTGTCGACTATGTTCGACGAAGAGTTGGTGGAAGGCTATAAATAATAGAATTAAAGGTAAAGGTATAATTGATATATTTCTGTAGTTTAGTATCAAATCAAGTCAACTCCATTTGAACAAAAATCCTGCTAGACGAGTTTTTGTGTTCTTTAGTAATGCGCACCCAAAGAAAACACGTGCTTTTGAAAGGTAATTAAAATTAGTTTGTTATTTACGTTTTTCTACTTTAATTTGTTTGCCTAGAACATTAAAATTACAAAATCCTTCAATTAATTTTGGATTTGACTTACTTTGTTACCAACCTGTGGATTTGACTGAATTTGATAATTAGGTTTGTGGATTTGACTCTGTTTGCTGTACATATTAGGGATCTAGCAAGGTTTTGATAGTTAGCAAAGGGAAGAGCAGGTGTAGACAACTTTGGTAATAAAAGACAATGTGATTTTTTATTTCTATTAGGTTCACGTGAAAGAAACATATACAAACAATTTGTCTGTTTGTAAATTATTTTTAAAAAGTATTTTAAGTAGACTAAATCTAAATGGTATTGTAAATTATCAACATTGTAAATTATGTGGATATTTCTTTATTACCAGCACCTGCATTTCATAATCTTGGTCATTTTTTGAAATAGATTTGTCAGAAACTTGGTGGAAAATAGTATCTTTTTTCTTAAGGACATGCATTGGTATTAATGATGTACCAGATCATTAAAAATGTAGATCCGCGGATACGGATACAGATCTATACTTTTTTACTCAATCGGTGTTGGTGCGATAGTTGGCCAACAATCAAAAGTTAAAACGGTGGGAAATGTTTTATATCGTATTTTTACGATTTGTCCCGGCTTCGATTGATGACAGTCGTGGACGAACGGTTAGCGATTGGTTTGTTGCGCGTAAAGTAAAGTCGGAGCAATTATTTGTTTCATAGCTTTTATTTGTAATATTTCATAATTACATTAAATATTGCAAATATTTGTTAATAAAAAAGGTGGATATTTGCTTCGGGTCTGGTTATCAAAGAGTGGTAGGCAGTAGTACCCAGTCCGCCGATCCGGGGTAGTGGTGGTACTACAAGTATACAGACCGTGATTTGGTCGCGTTTCGGGATCAGCTTGTAAGTCGCCGGTTCTAACCAGGCCGGCATAGTGGATGTGATAACTGCTTACAGTTATTGATTGTAGTAGCTGTGACATTATTCATGGACCACACTTCAGCCTAACATCAAGCGGGGTGCAATCATATGTCGTCACAATAAAAAAAAATGTATATTTTACGTACGACTCAAACATCGAAATAGTACGTGAAATTTACGACTTTTTATAATGTTCTATCTAATACTCTGATTTTGTCTGACGACAATATTACAATACATGATGAGCTCACAAAGTATGAACCCAGATCAATCCCGCCATTATTTAACAACAATAAAACACCAGGGAATCCCCTTCTTTATGCTTAATACGATAAAAGTTTCTAATTAGAGGGTACAGTTAATAAATTATTTATTTGTTAAAAATTAAAACTATTTTCAAAATAAAAAATATTATAAGTAATGGTCATTTTTTATTTTTGAATTGTTGTTACAGTTACAAAACACAATTAAAATAAGCAGCCAAATTTTCAAATTCTTAATTACTCCCTGTGCTTTGGAGGGCAAGCAAAGACCGCCCGCACTTCTTCTTAAAAATCTGTTAAAGAAGTGAAAACATGTAAATTCATTAAGTGCAGCGATATGCTTGCCACCTGTTCAGTTTATTAAAAAAAACAGGCAAGGAGTGGACACTGTTACAGATGTCTCTGACACACCGCAAAGTCGTGAGCATATTTCGTTTCAATTTGTTATTATTACTCCACCGATGGTACTAATATTGTTGAAATTAAACAAAAGATATTGACTAAGATTAAAAATGGCCGGCAATTAACGACATCCCGACTTCAACTACACTTTACAAAATGGTTGGCAACCTCTACTCCATGCATGTATGTTAGATGAAAGGTAAAAGTTTTCATCCTATTTTACTTAAATTTTTTCCTTTCTATTGTGATCTTTACTGTGGTGGCTTTCTTGCTAATTTGGGAACAGTTTCAACAATTTTGTTGCAATTTTCGTACATTATTTATTTTATTATTAAATAAAAATACGCAAAGGGCACAAAGCGCGACGGTAAAACTTTTTGCAATAAAAACAATATGGCTAATTTGTCATACAAATTAACGCTCGCTGATTGGCTAGAAAAGATTTGACTTATTTTGATATTGAAAAGTCATGGATATGTCTTCTTTTGATAATAATAGCTGGTTTAATTTATGTTTATCTCTTCAAATATGTAGATTTGGCTTCTTTACGTAAATTTATATTGTGAATTTTAACACGAAGAACAAACTTGTGTACTTAGTTAAAAAATAACAAAATATGGATTTGACTTCATTTGATACTACACGACACATTTGAGTGAACTGCACAAGTCAAAGGTTGGCGAAAGAGTGCCTTAGAAATATATATGAAGATTACAAATTACATCGTTACCATATTCGTATTTAGCACATAGAACAAAGAAAAGATCATGTATCATAAATGGCATCTAGGCCATAGCGACAAATACAAAATTATGAGTAATACATGAATTGGCACAATACTTCCCTTCCAAAAAAAAATTTTTTACTATATTGAAAAAAATATATATATTTAGAGTAAATAAAATGTTAAAGTACTGTATAAGTATAACAAAACAAATTATTGCCTCTTTCTGAATTAAAATACAAGAAAATAATATGTAAATTTATATAACTACTGTCGGTTCGGTAAAGATTGTTATTGTTATTATTGCCCATTACGTCTGCGGTGTTTGAATTTGAGATTGTTCATCGTTCATCGACTTTGTGCATTTGTGTCGTCTGTCCATTTTTGTTACTTTGTAATTGATATGTTTTAGGTTCATCGACTTTGTGCATTTGTGTCATCTATCCATTTTTGTCACTTTGTAATTGATATGTGATAGGTTCATCGACTTTACGCATTTGTATCATCTGTCCTGGTAGTGCGATCTCTGCAAATTTGAGGATGGCTTTTCTCGTCAGTGAAACTGGTAAGCAGCTAATTTGTCGCAGAGTTTTGCTTCATCGTAGTCCTTATGCCGGGGTGACATAGATCGTGTTGCGCTTTGAAGGCGTCAAAAAGATATGTCGGTGGCTGGTAAGGTCTGGGGTATGTTGAGTCGCTGCAAGGTGACGCGAAAATGCCTTGGGACTTTCGTTAAGTCGCTACAAGGTGGCGCGTAATAGTGCCTTGGGACTTTTGTTAAGTCGCTGCAAGGTGACGTGACAGTGCCTTGGGACTTTCGTTAAGTCGCTGCAAGGTGACACGTAAAAGTTCCTTGGGACTTTATCTAAGCTGCTGCAAGGTGAAGAGTTCGTGCGTGTATTACATTTATTAAGCTTTCCAAGATCTGAGTTCACAGGAGAGAGAGAAAGAAAGAAAGGACAACATGGTACGTGTTAGTACCCTAGGACTGCCGCTAAGTCGCTGAACGGTGTCTCGAACGTGCACATGGCTGAGTGCAGAAGTGAGAGAAAAACACCATGGTACTGGATGAGAGAAAGTCCTTGCTTTGAGATGCTCTGTCGGCATTTATCAAAAGCAACGATAGTGATTGGCGTCCCAATAAATTAAATTAAATAAAAAAGTGTATGTTAGTCTTCTGCAAATACCGCAATTTCATGATGTGTGTTGGAGTTGGCACGGAGAGCAGGGCTGCGACACGATGAATAGGTGTTCGGCAGGTCAGCACAGTGAGCAGAACTTCGGTTCGACACGACGGTTGTGCGTCCGGCTGGTTGTACGGACGGCAAGACTGCGGCTCGACGAGACAAATGTGTGTCTGGCATGTCAACACGTACGGCAGGAACGGGGCTCGATGCCACGGTTGTATGTTCAATGATGTGTATGTCGGTGGCGCGGCGGCAAAATTATAAGCGGGCACGAGACACAGCGGTCGGCATGACTGTGGGTGCCAGCACGTTGAAATGTGTTGAAAAGTAATACCTGGTTAACCGATAGTAGAAAGTGCAGGCGTGCAGCGAGAAAGTCAGCATCGGCAGGCAGCGAAAATCAGCGCTGGCGCGGCGGCAATATTTTGAAAGTCGCCAGCGGTTGTGCTCTTGGCGTCGACAGGCAGCTATGCGTGTTGCGTCGACCAGCGGATGTGCGCTCGGGCGTCGACAAGCGGCGGGTTGCTGGATTGAGGCGAAAGTTCCTGGGCCATTTCATACCTCAAAGTATCTTGACTCTTCGTATGTGCGAAATCTAATCCCCGGGACTATGCGCCTCTTGAAATCTGGAATCAGTGAGTTCCGCTGGTGGAAAGCTGATTCAGATGTGCTATCACGGAGATCACGTCAGCATCACTGGCCGTAGCGGGATTGAGTCCGCTACGGCCATCACGTCGGGGTCACCACTTTGCCTTGCAAGATCTGCAAGACTTTGCCTTGTTGTCGATAGTCGCCGACGGTGTGGAGTTATAAATAATAAAATTATAAGTAAATGTTTAATTGATATATTTGAGTGAACTGCACAAGTCAAAGGTTGGCGAAAGAGTGCCTTAGAAATATATATGAAGATTACAAATTACATCGTTACCATATTCGTATTTAGCACATAGAACAAAGAAAAGATCATGTATCATAAATGGCATCTAGGCCATAGCGACAAATACAAAATTATGAGTAATACATGAATTGGCACAACATTCTTTCTTTGCGGGCTTTTGTCTTAATATTTTTAGATTCTTCAGAAGGTCCAATTATATTGAATGTTGTTGGTATATAAAACTCCTATGTTCCTGATTCGGGTTAAATATTTTTTATATATTTATTATCTGTTCTCCTGAAGAATCCTCACAATTATAACTATTAGAGTAAAAATGTATAAATCTAGTTATTAATAGTGAGCGGAATATACTTTTGTAAAGGCATGACATGCCGGGTTTTTTTTCTAATACTATATGCTCGTATTAGCCCAAAAGGTTATATGTTAAAATTACTTGGGCGACAATTATTTTGCTGGCAACAGTAGGTTGGTAAGGAAGTGTTCTATGCTTTAATAAACAACTCCAACAAGCCTTTCGCATGCCAAAACAACCGCCCGATGGAATGTCGTCTGGCTTGGATTTGGTGTGTGGTGTAAACGTCTTCTCAAGATCCTGGTACTGCATTTAAAACTGGTGTCATAAGCCAGGCTCTTTGTGGATATCCAGAATTACCTTAAACAATTAATTTTTTTCTGTAACTCATATGCCAAAGATGCAAGGATAACTTGATCGTCGGCACTAGAGACATTGAACAAGTTACTCATTTCCAAATCATACTTTCTTTCACGCAACTCTTACAGGCAACTGTCCATAAATAGATTGAAGAGCCATGATGAAAAATCTAATAATTTATACAAATCCAAACTCAAAATAGTTTGTTTGTTACCTAATAACCATGTATATTCACCATCTTCATGTAGTTGGTGCATATATTGTTCAACCTGACTAGATGCCCATATAAATAAGTTATGTGTGGCTCCACCAAATTTTGGATTCACATTTATAATTTTCATGTTATGATCACAAATCTTAAAGAATTGTAGGACAAACATAAAAAAACGATAGTTTTTATCAAAGACCTAATAAATTGATAAATTAATAAAAAAAGGCTTTATTGTAACAACACCCCACCTAATTTTGAACTGGAGTGCAGTCCATAAATGAGAGTGACTGTTACCACAATTAAATATCTGTTATTAGTTATCTCTTAATTTAACATCCTCATTTAAATATAATTTTCAACAGCTGATTAACGAAAAACTAATAGTTAAATAAATATGTGTTACCATTTACATATTTAATGAATGGTATCCTTTTCTATTATAATAAAGATGCTTATATTTGTGCGTTTTAAGAATTGCAACGTGGGTGTAGTTAATGGAACCTATTACACCCAGTATATTTCGTATTTTCAATTACAAATATGTTATGAATGTATACAATCACGTGCTTCCGTCTTATTCTGGACCTTTCTTGCTGTGTTTGAGGAACACTATCCATTCCTTAACAATGGTTCCTATTTAACGCTGCCACAAATTTTTTAATGAAGTGGCTTGCTGTGACGCCCATTAATGACTCTTTGGTAGGACCCTATCGACAAGAAGTTCAGGGTGCAAAGGATCTATAAGCGCCCTCCGTTACTTTTACACTTTACCTTTATGACGATTTTCTTACCTTTCCAGAGATATTTCTCTAGTTCCTCTTAATGAAGTGTAACCCCGTAGATCGAAGCAAAGTTTATGAAACAAGCTTTTGTTTAGCCTAAATTGGCTACGAAACAACGAATCCGGTATTAATATTCTCTAAGCGCCGACGTGCAAGATTCTATCGTCGACGCCTGAGCCACACTTTTTTATTACGCGCAGCCCACAACATACTCAAAGAATGAACAAGAAAAGATTTTTTAAATAAAAGTATTTCGTTCACACGCGTCTGCACTCAGCTGACTAAATATGTGTTACCATTTGCACATTTAATGGTATCCTTTTCTATTATAATAAAGATGCTTATCTTTGTGCGTTTTAACAATTGCAACGTGGGTGCAGTCAATGCAACCTATTACACCCGGTATATTAAATTTTCTTTGAAATCTGCAAATACTTTTTAATAATCTGTTTATTGCGTGCCTCTGCCGCCTCTTCCGATAGGTGTCCAATCGGCAACAATGCATTTTTGATAATGATGGCACCGTGGATTAACACTTCATGCTTTGTTGGGGACATTGGGTGCCATCCATATTCCTCAACATATAACTTTGCAGTATCCAAAGCGTAAATTTCGTATTTGGCTACATCGTTTTCATGCCCACTAGAAATAATATAGCCTCTAATATCAATTTGAACCTATGTATTAGTTCATGATTAATGCCTGTAATATCTGCTGCCAATTCCGTGAATTCTGTTTGAAATCTCTCATGGATTTCCTTTTTCTTTTGTTCTTCTAACAACTTTTGTTCCTGTGTTCTTCTTTCTCTGTATTTTTTTACAGGTAATTTATACGCCAGGTGCAAAATACTTTCAAAAAGCCGTATCCTGGCGTACAACACAGAGATTCCAAACTCAAGGGCTTCTGGACATATCACATTTTTATTTATTGATATTGTTAAAATCCTTTGAAGTTGCTCCACATAATATAGCATCGACTAGTCGATGCTGTGTTTGTTGCCGCATTGCAATTTTCGCCATCAATAATTGTCATTTTCATGATGTGCCCAAATATGTATTCGTTGCCATTCAAATTTACTATTGTCTATGTTACTTTTACTTTTCTAATTGTTTTATGTTTACACAATACTATACAATACTACTTTTGGCCTCCGAAATCGAATAAATCTGTAGTTTGTGGCTTACACTTGCGACTTAAGAAAAAGTCTAACGGGGTCAAATCGCACGATCTCGGTGACCAGTTCACATCACCTCCACGTGAGATGACGCTCGTGCAGTATCCAATGTGGCATGAGCTGTGTGGCACGTAGCGCCGTCTTGTTGAAACCACATATCTTTGGTGTTCAGATGATCCAATTCAGGCAAAAAGAGTTGGTAATCATCGACGCTCGCCGTTGACAGTGATATCCTGGCCAACGTCGTTCTCAAAGAAATATGGACTGATGACGCCGCCAGCCTACAATACACGCCAAACAGTGACTTTTTCGGGATGCATTGGATGCTCTTGGATCTCATGTGGTTTGGTATCGTTCCAAATTCGACAATTTTGTTTGTTCACGTACCCATTCATCCAGAAATGGACCTCATCGCTGAAGATGATTTTGCGATGTAAATTAGAGTCCAGTTGAATTTTGTATGGGTGCAGGCTCAAGTCACGACGCAAATTCGCTAATTTGAGATCTGCGAAAGACCGAGTTCTTGTGAGCGACGCGAAATCGACTGCCTAGGATTCCCCTGGGCACTTTCACGGACAGCGGCGACGTTTTCGGCAGATCTTGCGTGTTTGGTGGTTTACTGAACCAGTGGACTCAAATTTATCCACCACATTGCGAATAGTCCTCTCGGTAGGACGATTATGGCGACCGTAAAATGGGCAAAACGCGCGGTACGTTGCCCGAACAGAATACCCATTTTGATAAAACAATTTTATTATTTGCACGTGTTGTTCTATATCCGTGCATGGTGATTTATTTATTTATTTATAGATAGATGCCCAAACAGGGGACAACCTAAGCGTGCACAAAATAAAATAGAAAAAACAAAGTTGTGAGATTGTAACCCAAAGCAGGGCATACAGCATAACAAGAAAAAAATAAGAACACAGATTCAAAACAATACAAGAGAAAATAATAATAATAAAAAAAAACAAGCCAGTTACGAGCATCAAATAAACAGCAAAGATTATCCCCAACCAATCGAAACAGCGCCCATAGAATCTAGGGTTGACCCGTCATCTCGTAATGATGCTCTTCAGTGATATTTTAAGTTTAGAGCGTTTCATGTCAAAAATGTCTATGTCGTGTTCTTTGACTAGTTCGTTGTAATATCGACACATTCTGACCACCGGATTGTAAAAGGATGTATTGTTTTTGAAGACGTGTAGACCGAAGATATTTGGACATCGAATTCGATGATGTGTGTTGATTTTTAAAGACGACAGCAGGTCTTGTGAGTCAATAGTACCATGAAGTATCTTATGCAGTACTATGATGTCATATCTTTTGCGCCTGGATTCAAGTGATAAGATGTCGAAGTACGCGAGTCTTTCCTCATACGTCCTTAATTTATGACAGAGATTGTGCCTATAACACAGGGATTTTAAACACTTTTTCTGAATACTCTCAATGCGGTCTATGTGAACTGAGTAGAATGGGGACCATACCGGACAGGCATATTCCAAAGTGCTTCTTATCAGACTATAATATAAATAAAGTAAGCTGAAAGGTCTTTTAAAATTCCTAGTAGAGCGTAGGACAAACCCCAGCATTCTGTTACACTTGTTGATGACAAGGTCGTAATGTTGGCGAAACGTGAGTTGATCGTCAAAAAGTACACCAAGATCTCTAGCAACACTCTTGCGAGCAAGAGTTTGGTTATCGATGCTATATGTGAATAAGGATTTGGTTTTCTTACGGGTGAAGGATATGACGAAGCATTTAGATATATTTACGTACATTCTATTTGATCTGCACCATTCAGATATAGTGTCAAGGTCTCGTTGGAGCTTTAATAAGTGGTCAGAGGTTTCCACAGAGAAGAAAACCTTGAGGTCATCTGCATAGAGTAAGCATGGACATGAGAGGGCACCAATGAGATCGTTAATAAATACGGAGAATAGGAGTGGGCCCAGATGGGAGCCCTGTGGCACTCCAGAGGTTACACAAATCGGAGAAGATACATATCCCTTAATGACGACAAGCTGACTGCGGTGATTTGTCAAAACAGACTAAATAAATGACAACTAATTTGACAGATGTATCTTCAACAAGATGGCCGTTATCGACTGTCAAAGTTCGGAAATCCCGGTTAAAAGACCCTTTATTAGGATTTAAAAAAGTAGTTTTCTTTGTAACAGGGTACTTTTGCTTGAAATTTTTCACAACAAAAAAAAAGGAATTGTTTTTTGTTTTTCGTTTGTGGTAATTAGTTTATTTAATTCTTCAATCATTGCTATACCGCTTTCCGCAATGTCGTTTCCCAAGTGGTTCATTGAACGTACAATTTCTCTGGAAGCTTTGTAGCCTTCATCTTCTCCCCAAAGACGAGGTTCTTTTTGCAAAAACACAGACGGAATACCCAGTATTCTAAAAAAATCCTAGGTGTTGCTGGTCACGAAATTCTGAAATGCGATAACCATTTTTTGTTTACTTTCAATAGAAACTTCGTCATCGAAAAAGCAAGCGCAACGAGTTCTTCGGACAGATACCACAAATGCCCCAGGAACTTCATAAGAACTTTTTTGGACATAGCTTTGTATATTTTTTCGGATTTCTTAAGATTAACAGCCACAAGTTATTCCTTGGTGTTATTATCGAGTTAATAATAGTAAACGGAATAAGTTGTAAAGGCATGACATGCTGGGTTATTTTTTCTAAAACTATATGCTCGTATTTGTCCAAAAAAAAATTCTATTGGGTCAGAGTTTTAAAGAAATACTATACCTTTTAAAGGTATACTATTATAAGAAATGCTTTTAAGAAAATACTATACATATACTTTTTCTTCAGGAGAAAAAAATACTATACAGTTTTTCTAAACTTTTAATTGTTTTTATATAGTTTATTTTTGTAAGTTAAGGATAATGTTCCTTTCTATCTGTAGTCACAAACCTCATAGATTTTTCTGATGTTTTTCCGGAAATCAAGATGCTTTGACGTACCAGTTACAGCTTGCCTCAATGGTTTTCCTTTGTTTTTAAAACTTAGCGCTCTTCCATTGTATGAATCAAACAAGTTGTCAAAAACGACGCAGTATCCAATGTGTTTCTTAAGGTATTGCTTACAACCCTCCCATCAACACAATGAGCTATAAATAATTATAAAAATTGTATAATGGAAACAGGAGTATGAACTTAAAGGTGAAAGATGAAGATGCAATAAAACTTAATAATAATTTATTTAAAAAATGATTACATTTGACAATTATTATAAACAATTTGTATTACATTATATTTACTTATGATTTATTTGTTTAGTGTAGATACATTATATAATTAATATTGTATATTATGTATATTATTTATTTAATTACATTCATTCATTTAATTTGAGTGTTTTTATTAGATGAATTTATTGTTTATAAAGTATGACTGTGACTTTAATACTAGGTTAAGCTTGTATCGTGAAAGTCAAAGAATATTAAAATATTTATAAGAATAGTTTATAAAACATTGTACATACCAATAAATGTATCTTTAAACATGTTGTAAATAATACAACGTGTGATAAATGTGTTCGCTGCCTTATCTGGTTGTACTACAGACACCTGTGGTAGTCAAGGCATCTAAACTAATTTTTTAGACGGCCAATACAAAGTTCTACTAAATTTCGGGCCCTTGCGTGGTTGGCATTGTATGCAACTTCGGCATTGCTCTCTGGGCGCATGACAGATGTCATAAGCCATGGTTGAAATGGGTAGCTTTAGTCACCTGTTTTAACAATATTGATATAAAGCAAATTACATCATATACATTCTTAAATATAAGTAGAATATATTACCAATAAGCCACTGTTCCCCACCTGCGCAGAGATATATTTTTGTTTTAGGTGTGTATTTATTTTGCTTGACATCCGCACTGCGGCCTCATGTGTAGAAGCAGGGAAATTAGGGTTCACACCAATTATATTACCTTTTGCACTGCATACCTTGAAAAAATGAGTAAATCTCAATCATAAATTTATCTCATAATCGAAGAGATATAACAGGTATACTCACAATTAGACAATTGATACTGTAGTAGCCTTTTATATTATAAAAAAGAATCCCAGTTGGACGTTGGATGAGACATTGGAGATTTCATTATAGCAACATGTTTTCCATTCACCGCAATATTTGACTCATTTTTCGACTTTATGGCGTTTAGCTGTCTTGATTTTATAGGCTTCAATTGAAATTAAATGCCTTGTAACTGAAGTGCAGAACATATGCGGTTATGGTATTTAGCGGTCCAATCTGCTTCTTTTCGTTGCTTTCGCACCACCCATTTATATTTCCAAATCTCATCCTGAGAATATCCATTAAATAATTTAACACCTATAATTAGTTTTTAGTAATTCCGACGCAGCGATGGATATAAATAAATATTGGTTAAGATAGAGACGGAAAATGCACAGGTAAAGCGCAGGGTAGCGTAACATCTAGTATCTAATAAAACAATAAAAATAACGAAGCCTTAGCATATGTATCTTGATATTCTTTACAAAGTAATCCAAATTGTTCGATATAAGTAGAGCATACTTTTGACCTAACTGATTTCGAAGCGTAAGACAAAGGGGCCTTGTTAACTATTGTGGTAATTTTTAAAATAATCAAATACATAAAATATATACGAGTTAAAAGTGATTCCATTCTTCTTGTTTTTTGTAGTAGAGTTATTTACACATCATTTGAATGAGCAAGAAGGTCTATTTGGCGTCGGTCGAATTATATGATCGTTTGGTGTAGAACTAATAAATGGCATTGATGGTTGTCCCACTGATGGTTGCGTATCCCAAGCAATATTATTCGTTACACTCTTATATACAGTGTTAGTTATAATAGGTACATACGAGTATTTAACTAGTTGAATTACTTTCACTGATTCATTCGATTCAGCTCCTACACTTGTAGGGAATATTCAGCTTTTGGTATGCGGTATATCTTTCGGATTTCTTTCTAGGATACCATGAACGGGTGAGATCGGTCTCGCAAACCTTCTCATCTTATTTTTTCTTGATAATGCCTATAATTTTATTTATGCATTAGTTTACCGGTCTGTGTGTTTTTAGTTTTTGTTTCAATATAAACAAGTTACATATCTTTTAATAAATTGATTAAAGGTAATATAATTCACATTATTTTACCTGTCGATATTATTAACCCTTATGTTAATGACCGGGTACCCGGGTACCCAACGCGATGTATTAGTATGAATAATTAAAAAAAAAATCATTTTGTGCTCTCGGATCGTTAATCCTTAACTTAAAAGCAAGCTAATTCTGAGTGCATTTAATTTTTTTTTTTTAAATAAGTTCAAACTTTGGCCATCGTCCCATTAACAACCGGGTACCCACAGTAGAAAGCATAGGAAATAAATTAAAAATGATTTCTACCTATATAAATTCATTCAACTAATTTTTATAAAAAAATAAATAAATATTATAGTTTTTATTTTCAGTAGTGACATTAATTATGACATTTGGTTCGGCTGTTTCCTCTACTGCATGACCTAAAGTACTCTCAACGACAATCTTTGTTGAGAAGTGGCGCATTACTTGCGGATTCGCTGTGCGAGATTCAATCATTGGTAATGCTAGTTCTTCACTCAGTTGCCTCATAAATTGACGACGTTCTGTCGTTTTTTTGGCAATCATTTTATTATTTTCGTAATAAATTATATATGATGCAAGTGAAGAACTATCTAGCATGTTAAAGAACATTGCCATTGGCCATCTCGAAGATCGTCTTTGACTTGTGTACCATTTTGTCCATTGTATCAACGCCAGCTTTATATTTATTATAAAAAAATATAATTTCTGGTTTCAGCTTAGTATCATCACTAACTGATGCATCTGAATGCATTGTAGATAGTAGAATGACAGCTTTTTTTTTATTCGGAACATAAGAACACATGGTAACCTTTTGGAAATCAAAAACTGTTGAATACTGCTCCCGTGTTTTATTTGCGGCCATAACACTAGGGGTGTAGGGTTTTTTTTTATCGTAATATTCCACGATAACAAATGTTTAGCAACGGGTAGAGTGCCCTACCTACCTGGAGTGCCCTAAACCAGTTTCAGATGTCATTCACAACTCTAGGTGATTCTTTTTCTTTTTTTTTCAAATTGTTAATAACTATTCATATTTAAAAAAAAATGTTTAGAAAATTTGTTTTTTAATAAATAAACAAAATTTTCAATATTAAGGTTTGTGGGTACCCGGTTGCTAAGAGACGTCGATAAAGTCGGTCATTAACATCAGGGTTAATTAGAACCACAAAATCACTCAATTTTCCTATTACATTTTCAAGGTTATTAGAAACCTAAATTGATGCCGCCTTAAAATTATCTTAAATTTTGCGCGAATATTATTTATGAATTAAACAAATAACCAAAAATAAACGTGATAGCATAAAATTTGTTTAATTCATTGTTTTAAATTAGTTTGACGTTTCTTATTTTACACCAAAAAGTGGTAAAACAAAATTCGCCATATTATTATATGCCATTACTGCAGGCTTTATGGGCATCGGCCGAATTATAATAGGTACATGTCTAACTAGTCGAATTACTTTCACTGATTCATTCGATATAATTGTTGGTGCACTCGGCATGGCGCACCTCTTGCACTTTGATTGTGTCTCCGGTTTATTTGCTCTATTAGTCTTTGTTGGTGTACATACTTTATTGTTTTTGTTAACGAGCTGGTTTTACCAACTTTGACTTCTGAAAATTTTATTTTTTTATTGTGACTTGACATATGACAGCGCACCTGCCTAATGTTAGGCTTGAATGCGGTCCAAGAATTGAGGTACCAGAAAGTAGCTACATATCTAACTAGTTGAATTACTTTCACTGATTCATTCGATATAATTGTTGGTGCACTCGGCATGGCGCACCTCTTGCACTTTGATTGTGTCTCTGGTTTATTTGCTCTATTAGTCTTTGTTGGTGTACATACTTTATTGTTTTTGTTAGCGAGCTGGTTTTACCAACTTTGACTTCTGAATTTTTTTTTTATATTGTGACTTGACATATGACACCGCACCCTGCCTAATGTTAGGCTTGAATGCGGTCCAAAAATTGAGGTACCAGAAAGTAGCTACATATCTAACTAGTTGAATTACTTTCACTGATTCATTCGATATAATTGTTGGTGCACTCGGCATGGCGCACCTCTTGCACTTTGATTGTGTCTCTGGTTTATTTGCTCTATTAGTCTTTGTTGGTGTACATACTTTATTGTTTTTGTTAGCGAGCTGGTTTTACCAACTTTGACTTCTGAATTTTTTTTTTTATTGTGACTTGACATATGACAGCGCACCCTGCCTAATGTTAGGCTTGAATGCGGTCCAAGAATTGAGGTACCAGAAAGTAGCTACATATCTAACTAGTTGAATTACTTTCACTGATTCATTCGATATAATTGTTAGTGCACTCGGCATGGCGCACCTCTTGCACTTTGATTGTGTCTCTGGTTTATTTGCTCTATTAGTCTTTGTTGGTGTACATACTTTATTGTTTTTGTTAGCGAGCTGGTTTTACCAACTTTGACTTCTGATTTTTTTTTTTATTGTGACTTGACATATGACAGCGGACCCTGCCTAATGTTAGGCTTGAATGCGGTCCAAGAATTGAGGTACCAGAAAGTAGCTACATATCTAACTAGTTGAATTACTTTCACTGATTCATTCGATATAATTGTTGGTGCACTCGGCATGGCGCACCTCTTGCACTTTGATTGTGTCTCTGGTTTCTTTGCTCTATTAGTCTTTGTTGGTGTACATACTTTATTGTTTTTGTTAGCGAGCTGGTTTTACCAACTTTGACTTCTGAATTATTTTTTTTATTGTGACTTGACATGACAGCGCACCCTGCCTAATGTTAGGCTTGAATGCGGTCCAAGAATTGAGGTACCAGAAAGTAGCTACATATCTAACTAGTTGAATTACTTTCACTGATTCATTCGATATAATTGTTGGTGCACTCGGCATGGCGCACCTCTTGCACTTTGATTGTGTCTCCAGTTTATTTGCTTTATTGGTCTTTGTTGGTGTACATACTTTATTGTTCTTGTTAGCGAGTTGGTATATGGGGATATTCAGCTCCTAGACTTTTGGGGAATATTTAGCTCCTGCTTTTGGTATGCTATATATCTTTCAATTTTTTTTCTCGGATACCATGTTCGCCATATGCCATTACTGCAGGCCTTATGGGCGTGGGTCGATTTATATTAACGTTTGGTGTAAATGGTGTTGGTAGTTGTCCCACTGATGGTTGCGTATCGAAAGCAATATTATTCGTTACACTGTTATATACAGTGTTAGTTATAATAGGTACATATCTAACTAGTTGCGATAAATAAATTCGTGCGGTTATTCTTCAAAAATTGAACGTTTAACATGTACAATAGTATTATTCAAAGTATTGCTCATCTGAAGCTATGACTTTTTCCAATCTCTCTGGCAATTTGTGGATTCCATCCCAAAAGAGCTGCGCCGGTTTTGACGGCCAAGAATGAATCAAGCTAATTTTCGATACCCTGTTCTGATGTGAACCGTATTCCATTGAGGGCGTTCTGCATCGATCGGAATAAATGGTAGTCGGACGGGGCAAGGTCTGGGCTATAAGGCGGGTGAGCCAAACTTTCCCAGCCGCTGTTTTCCAAATAGTTTATGACCGGTGTTGCAACATGAGGCCAAGCGTTGTCATGATGGAAAATTATGGACTTATGTCTGGTCAAATATTCCGGGCGTTTTTCAGCTATGGCTCTTTTCAAACGGCGATGAACTGGCGATGAACTAGTATGTATAAGCTTGTAATAAAATATCTAGCTATACTATTTGTATCTGGCTGGTTTTCATGACATTAAAAAGGTGACATTTTCCGCTATTTTTCATTTGTTTTTCTTTCTGTCAAAATGAACGAATCGAATGAAGAAATTAGATACATTTTAATAAATTATTACAATAAAAAAAATCAAAATTAAAATTTTAAAGGAACCCCCGAAACGCCTGGAACCACTTTGGTCATATCATCAGCTTTATAGTAATAAACAACATTAGTCATGGCTCAATAGTTATATCCCTTGGATCCTTATGGTGCATCATCAGATAACTACTCCAGGTCTTCAATTTGATAATGGCCCAGCTAATGGCTCATAGAGAGTAACAATTTTAGTTAAAGCACTATGATATTATCTGTTATTGATTTGCTGATCTGAGAGGATTCATAATCAGATACTTCCGATCTTCAATTTGATAACGGCCCAGCTAAAGGCCTAGTTAAAGCACTACAGTTCTATCTCTTTTTTTGCTGATCAATTGATATCAATTTGCTGATCTGAGAGGATTCATAATGGTGCATCATCAGATTGCCCGGTCTTCAATTTGATGACGGTCCAGCTAAATGCTCTTAGTGAGTAACAAATTTAGTGAAAGCACTATAGTTCTATCTCTTGTTGATTTGCTGATCTGAGAGGATTCATGATGGTGCCTCATCAGATACTCTCGGTCTTTAATTTGATAACGGTCCAGCTAATGGCTCATAGTGAGTAACAATTTTAGTTAAAGCACTACAGGTCCATTTCTTGTTGATTTGCTGATCTGAGAGGATCCATGATCAGATTTTTTAGATCCGGAATGTTTTATTTTATCGCACTAACTTTTCTACACTTAGTTTCCTACCTTCAAGACAAATCTAATAAGTCCAAACTTAGTATACCAAAAAAAAGTTTGAACACATCCAGGATTTCGTCTCCTACCTTCGAGTTCCATCATCAGAGTAACTCAGTGGTACCAGTTAAAACACACATGTATTTGTATACGTTTTTATTTCAAATGTTAAGTCACAGATATGTTTAAAAGTAAATAAGGCTGGGAATACAAGTCCGATTTTCCTCTCCGATAGTCCGATCCGATAGTCACTCGTGCCATACATTTGTTTAAATACTTAATACACGTCAGATCCGATAGTCTGATCGGATGTCAGAATCGGAAACAACGCCAAGGCGCTTACGATTTTATGGCCGATCCGATTGTCTGAAGGTGCAGTTTTCATACAAAATACAGAAACAAAATAGACGTCCGATTCCTACTTCCGATTTGTAAATAATTTGCTCAGCAATATCGGACGTGTATTCCCAGCCTTATGCGTGTTTAGAACGGGCAACCCTTGACCCTAAAATATTCAATCAAGGTAATCGATCTAAACTGCAAACCAACCTCGCCATATGAATATTTTAAGGGAAAAATTATAACATTTTTTACGTGTTTTAACAATGGCATATTTATTTGACATAAAATAACAATCTTCGTCGCATAGCGACGTACAAGGGTTGCCATCCTAAACAGCGCGTCTAATATCGCTACCGCAGCTAACAAATCGAGCTGATGACCTTGAAACCCCTGATCAGATCTTCATCAATTGTAGCTAAGAACCATCTCGATCACGTCAGCTTTCAAATGAAACAAACCGCATCGTAATCGGTCCATTTGTTTAGGAGCTACGATGCCACAGACAGACACACAGATACACAGAGCCACAGATACACAGATACACAGATACACAGACAAGTCAAACTTATAACACCCCTCTTTTTTGGTCGGGGGTTAAAAAAGGCAAAAATGCAACGCAAGCAGCGGAAAAATATTGTGATGTTTATGGACCTAATGCAGTGTCAGTAAGAGTAGCACAAAGTTGGTTGTTGTAGTTAGTTATTTGCGGGCTCGTTTCCGCACTTGAAGTCCTCTTCGGTTTCTTTGTACGTTCTTGTAAGTTGGTTTAAGTGTTTTCAATTCGGGAATTTTCGGAAACGTACTGCAGACACTGGCAGACATTTAGGAGCATTTAGTTAGGAGCTCTAAATGTTTTCTTTAATAGACATTTTCTTTTATATCGTATTTTTTAATGAAACAATATTCTTCTTCATGTACCTATTGCGTAAACGATCGTCTTGTGTAATAAGCTTTAAGTGTTTAAATGACTCCCTGGTCCATCAGTTAGATGAAACTGGTGGTTTTTGGTGGCAAAATACATCTTTTGCATTTTTGGCTGGCATAGTGACGGCGACTCTTTCAGCCGTGAGCTGACGCGGTTTTTTTAGTCGTCAGCACTCTTGGACCCTATCATGCTTACCATCAGGCAGGTCAAGGTCAGTTAATTGTTCGCGAGTTGGATGAAGTGGTCAATGAAATTTAAAACTTCATTACAGTCATTCAGCTATACAGTGCAGTACGTGACCAACACAATCACCAAAGGCTACCAGCTGGTGGGTTCCTGTACTGAATAGACTAAGGCGAAAGATTAGAAAACTATTGTCTTCAAGTACACAATTTTTTCTGCATCTTTTATATAGTTTCTGTTTCCTTGGTGTAAGATCAATGGAACTTTTTACTTCCAAGTCTCTTAATATATTATTTATTTTCTGTAATTCCTGGAAAATGATATGAGACTATAATCAGTATAAAGTAATATTACTGGCAAATAACTTGATTTTTGACATTTGATGCGCAGTACAAATATCTACTTATTTTAAGATTTTGGACCGCGCAGTAAATGTCAAAATGTTAAAGTATAATGCAGGTGGCCTTGCCTAGCTGCACTGCAAGTAAGATCTTTGACATTAGGTAACAACCAAAACTAGGATCTAACCCACTTTTCGACATTTGTCACCCAACCTCTCTTATGAATGCCCTGCCCTTCATACTCCATACTCCGGTATCAAATTAAACCAATATGTGCTATGGACAATGTTTTAAATTACTGTAAAAAGAAACCACTATACCTTGGTCATATCTGGGCTGGGGTAGTAATGTTGAGTTTTCTCAGATTCTTTAATGGCATTAGAACATTTGGATGTACTGGCCACTGGATACTAAAAGTAATAAATAATACAGACTCACTTAAGTTGTGCTTCTTAAGGTGAATTACACTACTCATCTCATAATTAAGAAAATATGTTGTTTAATAATAACAAACATTTGAAAAAGAAACCACTAAAGTTACCTTGGTAATGTCCGGGCTTGGGTAGTCATGCTGAGTCTCAGATTTGTCAATAGCTTTAAAACATGTACTAGCCACTGCATACTGAAATAAATAATATAGACTCACTTAGGATCCAGAAACTGGAAATTATGATAAATGATCTGGCAGGAAAAAGCAAAGAAGTGGGACTAGAAATGAACCCAGGCAAAACAAACGCAGAGAAGCTGAAAGTACATATTTTCAAAGTTTCAAATAATTTGAATATGTGAATGATTACATTAACCTAGGTTAGATAATATCCCCCAATGTCCAAATATCAAATCTATTGCTATTTTATTTTATAAGTTATTTGTGCTTCTTAAGGTCCATTACGCTGATTATACTGAAGTACTCACCTGAGTTATTTGTGCTCTAGCTCTGAGCGTCTTAGCAACGGTTCACCAAATACATGGATGGATCTGTCTTCGGTATATCAGTAGTGATTCTGGTCAAAATAAGGGATATGAAACATGCAGCCATTAGAACCATGCGAACGGCAGCCATTAGAGCATGAGCTATAGTTGTATGTATAATATAAGGCTTTGTTTATTATGTAAGTCAATATGAGATGCAAATATAAATTATGTCACAGTAATTGACCTAGTATATATATACTACTGAATATATTATGAACTATATTAATAATATTGAATATATTTGATGTACTAAGGTTCGTAAAATTTAGCTTGGGTCCTATGACAGATGCCAAAATGATTTAATAGTCCCATCACTTGTATAGTACTCGTATTTCTGTTAACAGATGTAACCTTGACGGAGCGGCAAGAATTCTTTTTTTTATTGTTGTTTGTTTTAAAAAATATTGTGTTATTATTGTATTTTATTATTGTATGATAAATATTATTAGTAAGCTATGGTTGTAACTACAAAAATAAATAACTTTGAAATGAACGATCGAAGAGAGACGCTGCTACAATGTTAAGTCGTCCGAAAATTTCTCATGTGTCACAGGACCCAAGCTACATTTTACAAAGTATAGGTCTATTGTTACTGGTCTATTTAATTGAATATCATAATAGCTAAGATGGAAAAATAAAGCAAAAGCTATATCCCATAATGGCATTTAAAAGTCTATTTTTGTCACTTGGAAGGAAAAATTATGTATTTTCGTATTAAACATTTCTAAACTAATATTGTGTTTTTTTAAATATACCTACTTTACTACAAATAATATATTCCGTGGTGAGGACTATCATGATTAAGAATTGGTCTTGTGAAAGATATGTTGCCATGGTTTGACTTCTTTGAGAGAATAGAGAGAGGAGGTTGATGAAAAAAATAATCGATCGGTGATCCGTCAGGATTGTTGAAGCGGCGCTCTGTTGTCTCTGCCTATCCCTGTGGGAATTAAAGCGTGACAATTGATGATATTTGGCATAACTCATGCCAAAATTATTGCAAGTTTATTCCAGTAGGGCTATTACCAAAAGTAATACTATTTAAAATAAGCCTAAGAGATAGTGGAACGCCCTTTGGTCGCTTTAAAGCCGAATGGCGGCGCGTCGTTACAGTGACTGCCCCGCTACTCGGCAACTCCTGATAATCGAGTGAAGTCACTAAACAAGTTTTAAATTGATTAAGAACACGCTAAACTCTCTAGGACAATAGAACTTAACGTATCCTCGTTATATTCATATTTCAAGTGTACAGACCGTTAAAGGCATGTTCCCACTTAGCTGGACCAGAGGATGGCGCGGCTGTCGGACGTGCGTTTTCACACATCTATCAGTTTGCGTTCAGTCTTCGTACATGATGGACGAAGACGATTTCCCAGTGCTGTGGTGTTATTTAAGAAGATGAAGGCACAAAACTTTGGGTACATACTATTCTACGATAAAGATGAACGAAATGATGTTTGCGAGGTGATCCGTGGGATATGAGGGAGTCAAATTAGTGACTTCTAAGCATTCATTTACACTATATCCAAAATGACTAGACTACGTACGTCTAAAAATGATCCGTTATTTTTCTTGGATACTTCTAAAAATGTTGTGTGAAATGTTATAAATTGAACTGCCACCGGCATATCAATAGACCGGAAAAACAGACGGCCCGTCTTAGTGCCATAAGTGACTTAGTCGCAATTCGGGATCAGCTTGTAAGTCGCATTAAAAAAAGGTTATTAAATAAAATGTCAATATAACACAGTTATTATATTTATTTCACTGACAATATTTACAAAAGATAAGTGACACTTACTGGGCTAAGCGTATTTTGTATGAAATGTGCATTTTAAATAATGTAATTAAATTACATCACATTGTATTTAATAAGAACATTTTTTGTGTAACGAAGAACATAAATACAATTTGCATTGCTAATGACGAACGAAAGAGAGCATTTCATTGGTTTTTGAGTAAAAATACATAATCTATTGTAATAATCTAGAAATGAATTAACTATACCGGTGATTTTTAATTCCGTAGGGAAAATGAAATGGCGAACTTAGTTATTATATACGAGGAGTTATATCAGGATCGTGGCAAGTGGCGCTCCGTCGTCTCTGCCTACCCTTATAGGAAAAAGGCGTGACAATTGGATTGATTGATTGATAGTTATAAACGTAACAATAGATTTTTAAGTTTCCTACATAAACAGTAAATGATATTACATTCACAAAAGTAAACCTACTTGAAAATCAAAGGCTTACGTTATTTTTTTTAAGACGGATTTTATAATAGTTATTAAATTGAAATTTTAATAATAACGTTTCACACTTTACTCACTTCATACTTATGTTTTGCGATTTTCTTTACAGAATAAAATATCACCCGGTTTATTAGTATACCTCTAAAAAACTTTTAATTCTATTTTAACAATAATGTGTCTGTTCTCAATGATACAATATTTTGGTTCGTAGTTCTTAAAAATACGTAGTTAATTTAAATTTTATAATTAATTGAATTGGCAGGATTTACCATGACAAAGTCACTTTCCAAACATTGCATTAAAATATCAAATAAAATAACACAATTTTCACATAATATAAATATGATTTGACACATTTTTTTACACGAAATGTAATAAATTTTGAATAAAATAAATTAGATTCACAAAAAAAAACGAATAGGAATTATGTTAACATTAAAAAACATTTTATCATTCCTACTTTTGGCAATTCCACTACATTTGGCACGAAAATTACATCTGGCGATTGTTAAGCTTTTAATCTACAATTAACTATTTATTACAAAAATGTAAATAAGCCAAATTAGGTTGTTTTTAATTTAGCATAAATAAATAATATTTTAAAATACATAAATAGGCGTCTACCATCACAATAAATTGATCTAAATTAATATTTAAAAAAGGCTGTAAGTACAGTGCAGTTAAACTAACACCTAAATAGATTAACATAAGAACATGATCCTTACAGCGTTTTGCACCAGTTGTTAAAATAATAACTACATAGTTGAGCTTCACAAATGAATATATAGAAATATACAACTAATAAAATACAACTTAAATACAATTTCGCTTAATGCACCAGGCATTGATTGCCAAAAATAACTATACTAGTCACAGTCTAATAAAAACATAACGCTACAATTTTAAAAGAGATAAATAAACCGTCACTCGCGCTCCGTGTGGAAGTTGGTATGTTGCATCAGTTTGAATATGTCCCGATGACGTTCACGAACTTGGTTCCACTGATCTTCACATCCCCAAACTAATTCTTTAACATTGTTATAGCTCACTAAATAAACTGTCAGACCCGATCACTGGCACGCATTAGCTTAAGTATCACAAGTCCGTCTTTTTCGTTTCACATTTAAAGACATACAATTATATTTACTGCCGGCTTTAACACTATACAAAGTCATTTGTCGCGGGCGCATTGAGTGGCTCCTGGGCCTGTGAAATAAAAAAATACACATTAGTTAAATGAATTATAAGAGAATTATATAATGTACACCAAAAGCATATCTACTAGTTTTTTGAATAATAGATAATTATGTATTTTTAAACATTTTGAAAATTATCTGTTATTTCTATAAATATCTTATTATCTTTATAAGAACGCTTTTTTATTATTATTGTCATGTGGCATCTAACCGAGACTTGCCTGTTGATATGCAAGTGAAGGTTCAAGAGCGCTGTCGACTCAGTTTATGGTGCTTTAGTTTACTATCCCTATTATACATGCTTAAAGGATCCCTGTTTATGGGCTGGTAAAGCATCATACCATGGGTCGATACAATCGGTCGACTGAATGCAGATGCATTTCCCGACCTGCACTATCACACATCGGAATTAAAAGACGAGATAAAAACCGAGTTCTTCGAAATATTATTAGATAAAGGACGCATTATGTATATCGACGATAAAGTACCAACACTTCCTAAAATATATTTTTAGTGATTATTATAATTTTTATTTTATTTTATACATTTCTATACTAAGCTACTTAAGTGCTTGTATCATAGAAACAGGACAACCAAAGTACATATATCAAAGATACATTGGTACCGGTGGGTGGTCTCGAACTCGTGCTCTCGGTTTGTGTAACCATTGCACTGCCACTACACCACGATCGCCTCGCGACTATCACATTTAAAATTTTAATTAAAGTAAAATTTGAATAATGTTGGTTTTGTTACATAGGAGTTATTGGTACTTTATCGTCGATACTTAACTAGCTTAATATAGCTACAATACGGTCTATGGTCTAATTTGCAGGACTAACTCTTTGCACTAAATGCGTATTTAAACAAAACATTAAAATAAAATTGTTACAACATTCTAGCTCATGCTCATACAGGAACTTACCATTGATCAAACCCTCGACAGGCATGAAAAATAAAATATATGGCAGTAAAATACTTTTAAGACATCTATTAAAGCAAATTAGAGGCAGAAACTATGAAAGACAAACATGTTTGCGCGTCTTTTTTAATAAATAAAAAATACATTATTATTTACAGCTTTTACACCTACATTTATATCTTTGGCAACTAATCATTAATACTGATGCGGTAAAAATGTTTGGCACAATTAACCTCGCTTAAAACCTAAATAAACATCTAAAAATCCTTAAACATTATATCTAGTTAATGCTAGGTACATCGAGTTTAAAATGTTTTACACAAATCTTATATTATTTAGCAATTATAATTTTATTTACAGTTATCCAGAGAATATGAAATGTAATTAAATTGTTTTACATTTACTTAGCGTTTTGATTAGCAAAATTAACAAGTGCAGTAAACACTGTATCATACAAAATCGTTGTTCCCAAATTCGATTGGCTTATCTGAGACTGTTTTGTATATTAAAAGTACAATCCATAGCTGTAAGAGCTCTCACCTCCTCTCCCACCGTACTTGGGTACAGTTTGCTTCCTGGTGGGTAGCCATGTTTCTCCAACACTATGTGGTCGTCCGTTGTTTTGCGGTAGACGGGGTTGTCGAAGTTCATGGATGTCACGTTTCGGTGCACGTAGTGTCTGTACATAAGCGCTGCAACCTAAAATTAGAAAAGGGTGAGATTTTGTAAAACGCATGTAAAACGCTTTTTACATGTGTTGGCGCTTTGAATTCAAAGATTTATAAATCTGTGTGGAAGGATAAAACGGGGATGACCCAGATTGTTACTCAATCAAATCGGGGACATCCAATAACCAATCAATCCGTTGGTTGGTATAATAGGATGGAGAGAACACATGGGCAGGCAAAGCATTTCACTTGTCGATTGATCTACAAAGAAAAGACGAACCGAACTTTTCTTTAAAATTATATATATATATATATTATTGTGACACGACATTTGACATCGTCCCGCCTGATGATAAGCAAGAGGAGGTCCAAGAGTGGCGACGATTGAGAAAACCAAGTTTGTTCACGGCTGCCTCAGTCGCCGTCACTATGCCGGCCAAAGGTGCTTCTTCACGCATCGCTTGAAGGATCCAAGGTCATAGGATGGAGAGAACACATGGGCAGGCAAAGCATTCCACTTGTCGATTGATCTACAGAGAAAAGATGCACCAAACTTTTTGGTTCGACTACCGATTCTGTCGACAATGTGAATGCTTCCCAGTGCGAGTGTTACGGGTGTGAAAAGACGAGATAGGAATAAGGTTAAAGAGATTCTCAGAACATTCCCCGTGGTATAGGCGATAGAGGACGCATAGAGCCGCCATGTCTTAATGTGCGTAATTGCAAAGGCTCCAGAGTATTATATGAATATTATACTTATATGAAGTTCCTATTACCTAGAAGCGTTTTTATGATACAATATAATTTAAGGCGGGGCTTCACTGAAGCATAAATTACTCCTTATCAATAGAATAGATTTATTACTGTACCGATAATATTTTATATTATAATCATAATCAAAGTAAGCCGATAATTCGTTGCTGGATTTTTTAATATCTGAATTTAAAAATCAAATTTCAGTGATTTATTTTGATATGACATATTGTTATCTCTAATTGTTTCCGCTCTAAGTTAAATGTTGATATTTTATTCATAATATTGAGTAAAATAATCTTGTGACATTTTATTTAATATTGAAGAGAACAAATGAAATTCAGTGACGCATCCTAATAAATTCGTATTTTTATTCAATACACGTATCTTAGGGGTGTATAAAAAATAACTGGTCTGCAATCTTCTGGGGATCCGCCATGTTGAATTTAAAATAACGTCATACCATACATATTCTTTCAAACTTAACGTGTATGCAAAATATCAGCACATTCGGTTGGGTATAACTAATTTAAAGATTTGACCGTTGAAACTTTTGACCATACCAGCAAGGCAAGTTATATAATAACTTAAAAACATTTATTTGTGGTATAATGAATAAAAATAAGAGCATCAATGTAGTCGGAGTCAATTAAATACGCATTATGAAGGATGACTCAAAAACTACTGGTCAGATTTTGATCAATTTGATATGGGACCACATGAGAAGCATCTGCTATCAAATAAAAAAGAATCATCAAAATCGGTTCACCTAGAAAAAAGTTCTGAGGTAACACATAAAATAATACAGTAGAATTGAGAACCTCCTCCTTTTTTGAAGTCGGTTAAAAAAGGAGTTTTTGTGCTAATAATAAATGAATGAAATAGCATAGTTAATGTGTTGATATTCAATAACATGTACACAAGTGTTACTCAATTTAAAGTGGCCTTAATGTGCAATGCATAATAATAAGTATTCACACTATGTTAATCATAGTAACATAGTGTGAATACTATCACAAAAAATAAACTATAGATAGTTTAAAAGTAACACGCTCATATGACAATGTGAAGTAAAAAGTTAATAACCACTTGTCACCTTATCGATACCTCACAGTAAAGAGTGTATTTTTATTGCGACTCGACCTCTGACCTCTACCCGCCTAATGGTAAGCAACAAGGGGTCCAAGAATGCCGATGACTGAAAAATCTAAATCATTTCAGTTGTCTCAGTCGCCATAAAAAATATAGAAATTATGGTATGGTCATCGGTTTTTAAAAAGTGTAAGAATTTTCAAATTATTCAGACCTGTAGAAGTGGGTAAAAATTAATTTAAAAGATGTCGTTACATACATACAAGTCAAGCTAATATAAGCGCGTTAATGATAGAATTTGGGTGTAGAATTATATTTTATTATATATACTCTCATAACAAATAAGTCCCTAATATTATCAGATATTTCGATCTTCCGCGAATTCATAGCAAGAGGTAAGAAAATTATAATTACAAGTTTGGACTTTATTAATTTTGTGAGGTGACTTGTCATTTGACCTCTACTTGCCTAAGCAAAGGGAGGTCTAAAAGTACCAACAACTGAACAAAATAAATCAATTCACGGTTGCTGCAGTCGCCGTCAGTATGCCGGCCAAAGGATCTTTAATATTTCAGTTTCTTTACATATCAATTTATTGTTTATACACAATCATTTTAATTATAAATATTGTCAAAAACACCTTATAAACAATGCCGCGGCGAAATCTTCCATATTGTGTGAATGAATTTTAACTACGCATAATTTAAAAAAAGTTTATAAAAAAATATTCCGTAGTTTAATTACCCGTTATTAATATCCATCAATTATTTTTTATCAATATTCAATTTCTAATTTTATCCATCTTGTGTGCTAATCAAAAATACTGTATTCATATAAATAGCTGTGCACACTAACCTAGAAAAAGCCTTCAAAAGCTATAATGAATGAGGTTATCTCCCCACCATAAATATTACTCCATCATAATTACAACCAAGTGTTATGTATACAATTCTAAGTTGTTCTAAGAAATTAACCTACTCAGTATTTGTAATCGGTAGGTTAACGCAATAAAATCTTGGTTTCCTTATATTATTAAAGTTTGCCTAATCATTACGAAGTATCTTCAGAGTATTTTTTTGGAAAATTTTTTTGGGTCGACGGTTTTAGTTTTTTCCTAGAAGTGAGCCAGATTATTTAAAGTAAGCACAGGTATTTGTTATCGGTTGTTTATCGCAAATAAAATTCGTTTTATATTTTAATCTTATTAAAGGTCCATACGAAAAAATCCATACGAAGTAACAGTCTCAGAGTATTTTTTGGGAATATTTCTCGGGTTCTGTTTTAGTATCTTCATTAAAAACTATGTTATCAGCTATTTTAGATTTTATAAAATAATATTACAATGACTAATATATTATAATTTTTCCATTTAATCATATATATTTTTACTATTTAGTTAATATAGATGTTGTATGTATGCGAGAGTTACGCTAGAATCGTGGAAAGTAGCGCTTAATTCTCTGCCAATCCCTGTGGAAATTGGGTATGACAATCAAAAAAATATTAAAATGTGTTAATATAAAAAGTAACTTACCAGTCCAGCCAAAATAATAACTCCAGTAATGACGGCAACGACGATGCCAGCTACAACACCAGCATCACGGCCAGTCGATGAGACTCCAGTTCCAACTTTAGGTGTTTCTGTACCACCTGGAATTTCAACGGAAAAAAAATGAATAAAAATTCGGTAAAATATCCATTAAATGAATTGCTGCTTGAAGAATATTTTGGCAGCTATGAACTTCATTTAACAGTTAATGTGCAATTTAAATATAGCCATACTAGGTTCGTATAGTATAGTTAAGACATCATCAAGACATGTTGTCAGCAGTGCACAGAGAGCAGAAAGGTTAACACAAACAGCTGCAGTAACCATTAATTAGAGTCGCACCTTAGGTTATGGCTAATAACACAAAACAATAGGGTATTGTAGATAAAATATACCTTCACCATATAAATAATAACACGTTTCAAAGTATGTTTTTTTTTTTCAATACAAAAACAACAAAGCGAACACCAAAAACGTCGTATCCATCACCAAATGACATAAAATCAACGATATAACACGTGTATGTGGAATGTACAAATCGAAATATTTAGGAATGATTTATTAATTTCGTAATTATTATCAAATTTTCTAATGTAATTATATTTCCTATTAATACTAAATAATGTTTTTACGTTAATGAATGCGTACTAAGATAGCCGCAAAGACAAAACTACGTGCCAAGTGCTTCATCACAGAAATATCTTGGCCTAATTTGTAGGAATAGATTTTATTAAATTTATTAAGACTGCATTTGATTAACTATTGAATGTGGATAAGTATATTTTAATTATATTAAAGTTAAAACGTATAAATTTTAACTATGAAATGATTGCCGCGTTTGAGAATAATAGGTAAATTGATGTGAGAGGTCTTTGTTATATGTTATTGAATTCCAATTGCATTGAAGAGGACGACAATACAATGACAATAATATTCAACTTGTGTATATTCACGGAAATGTTCTATTGTAAACAATTGAAATATGATTGTAAGTATGGGTTTTACTTCTGTGTCAGGTTTTACATAAAATAATGTGAGTTTAATAAACCATTATGACAAGGCTAAAGCATTTTAAAATATGTTCAATGCAAACATGCAGACATAAAAAATCTGTGTGTCTTCTAAGAAATTGATAATAAAAAATCCTTTTACTTTACCCTGTGTAACGTCAAAATGCACAGCTTCAGGTAGATAAACGCGGTTTAGACTGTCGAAATCGTATTTATATTCCGCAACTGTTTCATCAGTGGTGTTGGGGATCGTGTCCAAACCAACATCGTCCACATACGAATCCAAATATGGTTCGTGTTTCTTGTCTAAATCGAATTTAGCACTTTCCCAGAATAACACCATAGGATCGAATTCCTCCCCTGTAGGTTTTTTGGTTTGTTCCTCTGGCTTCTCCTTCTGCTCATCCCGCAGCAATGATCTTCCCAATTTTAGGAGAAGGCTGAGCCCTCTTTGTTCTATGTTCACCATATGTGATAGCGTTGAGGCACAACAAAAAATACAAACACAACCGTTTGATTTATGAGTTGCTTAGCATGCCCTGGAAAGCAGCAATCAATCCCATTTGAAGACACACAGATATAGGTAGACCACATAGGTACAATTTGTAAGCACACGTTAGTAAGGTTAATTAACAACTAATTAGTAGATTATGACGGCTCTCCAATTTATAAAAAAATGTTTATCTTATCTTTGATAGACATCTTTATTTATGTTTAATGGATTTTACTTGATAGCCAGTGAGTAGCAGAATGAGATTATCGGATTAGCAGAACCATATCTTTCACCTAATTATTTAAATCTTTAATTGTAGGTTTTCAGCAGTGTGAGAGAAATGCAGTAAGATTGAATTGAAAATTAGTAAAAAAATATAGTTCTTTTAATTAATGAACAAAAATAATGCATATCATTTAAATAGAGTAATGAATGCGAAATTGCATTAAAAAATAAACTTTCACTATCATTGATGCTAACCTTAAAATATCAAACTTATGCAATTATTTATGTCCTTATGTTGTTTAATATGGGACTTTGATAAACATAAAAAGCAATAAAACAAACAAAAACAAAAACCACATGTAACATGAGATACTCACTAATATCGGGTTCCTCGGTGGTAATATTTGGTGTACCAGGTAAATGCACTTCCACGTCTGGTAAAATAGTATCTGTTGATTTTATGACAAAAATGATCTCATGAAGCAACCCAAAATAAAATAAATCACGATGCAACTTAAAACTAAATTAAATAAACCAATAACTGTATGCGTATAAAATGAATAGTATAAAAATTATACTTTCAATACTGTAATGTTAAATGCAACCCGACGCGTCGCATCCATACGACGTGCTATGCATAAATGACATCTTTCTGTTTCACTCACTCACTTGCCCCCCCCAACCAAGCGTTCAATTTTTAACTGAATGCGCATGCGCACGCGGTCAACTTTCGATCATTACTATTAAAATACTTGTTTATTTTTTATTATAAAATAACACTAACACGTGTGTTGACAATTTGGAATTATAAATATATTATTAATATATATAGCAATAATTATATATATATTATTACAATATTATAAAATATTATGGGAAATACCACAATTAAATTTAAACCAGTGTTTAAGAAAAAGGATTCCATGCACCCGAGAATGGTACCTAAAAACTAAGAGCAATGTTGTTGTTCTGTAATGTTGAATCATTCGACGTAGGTACCAATAAGCAGTGACGGTGTGCGCCAACTAAAACCGTGGAAAAGGTGGCGTGATGCGATGACGTCGAGCCGCTGCAACCTCATTATAGCATTGGGCAACGTAACCGTAAACGATTACCTACCTCATTCTGCGTGTTGTTAAGGTATACGAAACGCACATATCCTTTTATATTAAAGTTTAAAGGATTGTCTTTAATAAATCCCTGGTAGTGTGTGTTAAATGGTTAATTATAAAGTATTGTCAACAAAGAACACCTGGACCCAAGATTTATCATAGTGGATTAAAAGCAAGTTATTAGGATTACAATAGTATTAAATCTGATTGATAACTAATCATTCATAAACTTGTATCTATGTAAATATAATTTTTTAAAAGTCCACATTTAAAAATAAACGACTATCCGTCCATGCCTTGATGCAGTTTGATTTAAACCGTAGGACGTGTATCAGGCTAGACAGGGCAAGCCTGACCAACTTTTCAAGGCAAACTGCTTTTATCCATACTATATTTGTAGAGCACTTTCGAATAGTACAATTCTTAAAAACTTGTTATCAATTGGTACCTACTTCGAGAAAAAGCGAATTAAGAGTTAGTATACCTAGAATACATAAATATAGTACCTATGCAATAATAGGAATTTTGTAATATATAATTAGAAAAAAATAATTAAAAACAATTACATTAAAATAACATTATATTGTCAACGCGTCATTTACTAACGAAATAAAAAATATTAACGCTGAAAAAAAAACGGAAATGGCGAGATGAGAAGATAGACTCCTACAAAATAGTTCATGGCGAGAGATGAGAGGGAGGCATTTGCCAAGTAGTAAAACAATTAAATGGTTTAATAATAATAAAATATAAGTAAAATATAAATATACATTAAGTAAACACTAGTACTTTAATATATATTAAAATTATTTTGCAAAATTCCATAAGTAAAGATCAACAAGGAAAGGTAAATGCACGCATAAAATTTATCTTCGAATAATGTTTAATTTACCTGCTTTTGTTATGAAATTAATATACCCAAATGTTGTTGGAAGCCTATGGTTAACGAACGCCTATTATTATTGAGGTAGGTTAGTTTACTATCAACTATTTTTAGCATATGAGGCATAACAGAAAAACGTAGGATAGACTAAGGTGCTACAGTTATCATCTATAACGTTATTTTTTAATAAAAAAATAAGCTAGTGTTTTTGGAATCAACTTAGGATCGTGTTTTTTTAAGCCTTATCTTCAAATTTTGTCATAGGATATTCGCCAAATTTACCGACATAGCGCATCGGTAACCTCTCAAGCAGGAGTGGCAATGGGCTGGTCACATCGCTCGAAGAACCGACAACCGATGGGGAAGAAGTCGTTCGGAATGGCGATTTAAGGGGGAGGCCTATGTTCAGCAGTGAACGCCTTCTGGCTGATGTAGACAATCTTTAAATTATGTCAAATTACTCTTATAACTGAACTAAAAGCCCAATGTTATATTGAATTTCTATCTAACGATTCTCTGTAAGAGTAATATATTATGTCGTCCTGAGCCTAATAAAATAAATTATATTGAATTCCGCAAAAGCGCAATGAACGAGTGGGCCAACCATGACACGGTTCCCCTGGCTACTTATCTCGAATATCTTTAACCTTGTTCCACCTCGTATTTTAACTCCCGCACAGGTCCGCATTCTATGGACAGTCGAACTAAACGGTTCGGCGCGTATTTTTCTTTTTAAATAATGGACAGGTGAAATGCCTAAAACAGTGACGGCGACTGATGCAACCGTAACCAAGTAGTTTAGTTGTCGGCACCTCCCCTCGCTTGCCATCAGACAAGTCGAGGTATGATGTCGACACAATTTTTTTTAGCTAAATATTTCTCGAAATTTAGCTGAATATCTCGCTTATATGTGAAATTAAAATAAATATAAAAACTACAAACAAGATATTAGAATAATAAAGTAAATAAGAACAATAACTATTTAATGTTCATGCAATACCATCATTACATAAATGCTTGCCTATTACCGTCATGCGATTAAGGGCCCCACATACTACCGTACGATACGCGTCGCTTCGATCAATCTGAAGTGTGAAGAAAGTATTGTAGTAACGATCGGTCGCCTTTGAGAATGCCACTACACGCGAAACGATTGATTGTTGCGATTTACTTGTTTTACGGAACGATAAAGACATTACAAATAGAAACACAAATATTTAGTAAGTACGTGCAATATAAAAAAATGGGAATCGGACTTCCTTTTATTACCTATACTGCAGAAAATTTGATTGATCATCCAAAGTACAGAGTAAATTGTCAGTATTCAGTAGTGAGACTGAGACAAAAATCAAATCGCAGAGAGCAATAATTGCAAGACTATCGATTTATCGTTATGATGCAGGGTATTTGTTGCGATCTCCGATATCGTCTTTGATAAAAAAAATCGTTATTAATATTAAAAAACACTAACGATCAGTCTGAAACAACGGATCATAAAGACAGATCGTACCGTTTATACAAAACGCCCTTTATACATAGAAACGATATTAAAGAATTCGTATTGACATTGAAGGTAAGTGCATGTATAAGTACGGGTGACGTCGACTCTTATTATCTCGTGAAGAAAATAGTTGCATATTCTATTAATGTGTAATCAATAAATCCTTCGAGAAAATACTTTAATTAGTACGTTTTAATTACCTTATAATTGCATAAATGTACAATTTTCCTGCACTTTTATTTTATTTTAATATTTAATAATAATATTTACTTGTATAATATTTATTTAGCGCAGCGATTACAAAAAACGACTTTAGGTACCAAACAACTTTTTGTTATTATTTACCTAAATTACATTTTGGTTACGTGTAAATACAATATCAACGTAAAAGTAAGGTGACGTAACCCGCTCCAATCAAAAAAGGCCGAACACAGCTATGACTAGCATATATTTGTCCCCAAGGTATCATTCACATTTTAGAATATCAAAAATATTTTCTTAATAACAAAAAGCGGTCCATGGGCGTTCTCTTTATACAGACATGAAGAGAATTGTGGATGAGAAGGTAGCTAGGCCGGCAAAATGGATGAGATTTATCAATCAGCACATGACAAGACAGTTCTTTGTCACCCTAAATCCATGAAAATTTATATTGATTGGATTTTTTTAAAACGGAAAATAAACGCGATAGTAAGCCGCATAAAATTTGTTTAATTCATTAATCAATGTTCGCGCAAAATCTAAGAAAATATTAAGTTACTATGTTTATATTATTATACTAGCTGTAAGTCAACACTTAATAAATAAATCGAATCCTTTTTGTCGGCCTAGCTAGTAGATGTATTTCCAGTTATTTATCTACACTAACAGTCGCCTCTATTCATGGACCGCTGTCCTGCATAACATCAATCAGGGTGCTGTCATATGTCTAGCCACAATATATAAAAAAGCAAGAATGTTGGTGTCAGGATATTGGAAAATGACGCTCCATTGTCTCTGACTATCCCTGTGTGAATTAAACCGTGACAATTGATAGTGATGATAACGGCAGTTACTGACACAGAAAAATAACAAGAAGAACTATGTTTAGATTTTTTGTCCGGCATTGTGACGGCGACTGTGACAACCGTGAACTGAATCAGTTATTTCAGTCGACTGAGCTCTTGGATTTTTATTAGGCAAGTCGAGGTCAGATGTAGATGTCGAAAAATATAGTATCAATCCTTTTGAATTGGCAGTCATGGCACATATGATTACTACACGTAGTAGTTGCAACGAAACACATTTTATGAATGAACAAGGCCAGCCACGTCAGGCTGATACGCTCCAGTGTCAATAACACGTACCATTTAAATAGGACAAACTTTATCTCAAAATGAATCATCACACCACACGCTTCTAACGGATTTCATACGCTCTGATTTGTATTAGCGTTCAATTTTACAAAGACTGTTTAGAACCTTTTTTTAAGAATTGAATCATTCAAATTAAAATGCTTTTTTTGGCTCGCGACTTCTGACTTGTATTTATCTGATAGTGAGAGCACCGATGCTAGCCACTATGCTATGCTTTGCTGGCCAAAATTGTTTTCTCATGTTTGCCTTGAAGAATCCAAGCATAGAAAGTTGTGAACATATGGGCGGTTAAAGTATTCTACTGTTCGATAAAGGAATACTCTCGTCTCAAATTGTTAGATTGGCTGTCGATTGGGATCGACTGAATGCGGATTCTACCCAGTAAAATGATTACGGGAGTAATAAGACGAGGTAGGAATAAAGTTGAATTCTCTGTGGTATAGGGGATAAAATACGCACAGATACGCCATGTCTCTGCGAAGTTGCAGTATAATGTAAAATGAACTAGTTGCGTATAGTTTCCGACAGATAAAAAGAGCGCTGACTTTTGAGCAGCGCAGTATAAAGATTGGTAGATTAGAAGAGCTCTGGACGAGTGCAATGGGTTGCTCCGCCTACCTATAAAGTCGTGCGCGTAATGAATAATATTTTAAAGTTTTATACACATGCGTAAAACGAAAAGTAAGTAGGTAACAAAACAAGTTACGCTCTTTTTATTTGCCGGCAACACTACCTCTATAGTCGATAAAAAATATGTTGATGGACTCATAGTCGAGACATTAGGTATAAGAACTTACAAAAACAATTGAAATGCACAGTTAGTGTTGAATTGAAAGTTTAGAAATGTGTTTTCAAGCTAAAAGTAGGTAATAACTTTTTCTTTTCCTTACTCAATAACATTTGCGGGTGTTAATAGAAGACGCGACGTAACATCTATTATTTTTATTTTACATCTTTTTTTTTTTTTACTAAATTTGTACTTTTGTTTATTTTACTATTTACTTATAATTTATAATTGTTAGAGACTGACAGACAGACAGGTGGTCATTTTCCCAGTCTGCCAATTCGAGGTAGTATCACCACTTTCATGTGTCAAGACCGATGTGACACTTCAGGTTCTCACATCGGGTTTAGGGATCAGCTAGAATGTTTCATATTCGGTCGGCACAGGCGCGATTGCTATTTGTATTTGCGATAGCAGTCATCTCCATACATAGATTACACTCCAGCTTAATATAAAGCGGGGACCTATTATATGTCGAGCCACAATAAGAAAAAATGTTGATGAATAAGTAATCATTTTGAGATGTAAGTATACCTAAGTATATCCTTCTTAGTACTACCTACGTCAGATGTCGCGTCACGATATTAAACAAACGTATCTACGTAAGTAAGTAAGTAAACATTATGGAGGGTTTATAAATATTACAAGGAAAAAATATTTTTTGTTATTTACATTTTTATTTCATTTAAGACATTAGCAACATCTTAACCCAATTAGACATATACTTTATTTATGAACTTTTAGGTATTAAAGTAAGTAATCTTTATTTGCTTGTTTTAGTGAAACTGGAAAATATCTTTTTATATATCTTGAAAAGAATCGTAAATACGATACTGTACTTAAAAAATGAAAAGGCCTCTAAAAGGTAACAAGTCAATATACTAAAACATCTATAACACTGAACAATTATATTCAGAATTTACAAAATTTTGTCAACAAATATAGGCATAAAAATCAACACTCCTATCTATTAAAATGCCGGAAGCAATCAATATTGTTTGTGACAATTGATATATCATTGTACTATGAATTGACATAGTTAACGGACAACACATTCAATAAAGCGCCCTTGCTCTAGGGTCAAATATGTCTAACGTAAGAATCGACATACATAACTTTTAGCCGGCATAGTAACGGCGTATAAGGCAACCGTCGCTTATTACCATCATGCAAGTCTAAATCAGATGTCAATTCCTGATAACAAAAAAAGTAAAAAATATTGTTAGGAATAAACGTCTTGTTTATTATAGTGCTTTTTTATTATTATTGTGACTCGACATTTGACCTCGACCCGCTTGATGAGGAAGAGGCCCAAGAGTGTAGACCCCTCAATAACACGTCAAGTGTTAATGAAACCGTGTTGTACGAGTCACTTAGATTATACAAATACACGGGCCGTTCACAGCCCAAAACGATTAACTTATACAGTAGTACGTTTTAATTTATGCGCTTCGGCAATCTTCGTGTTTTCTATTCGATTCAATTCAGAAACACGAAGAATACCGAAGCGCATTACTTAAATCCTACTGATACTTGTTTTATTAAAAATAAATTTATCACCATCCCTCCGCCATGTAGTACGAGCTCGTCTTATATAGTACGTCTTATATGCAGCAGGGATCGACTGTTTTTATATGAAGGCACGGCACATAAGAAAATACATATGTCTGTACTCCAAATAGGCTGTATTGGTAGAGTTTGGTGCAAGAAACCATTCTTTAGCAATTGCAGTAAAAGATCTGGAATCTTTATCTGCTTTATAAACTTTTCTCGATTGTAAATTAAGAGATTGTTCTAAAATTCATTAACAATTAAGGACGCATTAATTTTACTACGGAAAAAGATTGATAAAACCTAATCAATGAAATCGAATCAATTAAAATACAATTAGCGCAGCAAACAATAATCTGTACCGATTTGTGATAATTACTTGCGTCATATCCTGGGCTTTTTGTTTATTAATTGATATAAATAGATTTTAGGTACTTCAAAAACAACTAAGTAAGTCAGTCCTTGGCTAACTTTCGTATTTATTATCTATTTTATTTAACTGTGGCTTGACATATGACAGCACCCTGCCGTATATTAAGTTAGAGTGCAGTCCATTAAAGGATGCGAGTACTAAGGTTAAATAACTGCAAGTAGCAGTCGTATAGACCATGCCACAACCGTTGTTACAACCGGCAACTTTCAAGATGACCCCGAAACACAACTGAGTCACTTCCCGGTCTGTATTCTCCTATAGGCAGACTAGGCAAACGCCTACTACTCTTTAACCTACCAAGCGAATATCTGCCTTATATATTTTTTTACCAATTATTTGTGATTTTTAATTAAAACCAGTTTATGCACCTAAACCTTGCTTATCCAAATCAAACCGATAACTATCATAAAATCGAGATACTGGATTTTCACAAACTAATTTAGATAAGTGAAAGTAGATTGACGAAAAGAATTTATAAATCTCATGTGAATGAACGCGTTAAACAAGGCAGGCCCAGGAGGGCTTTTTCCAGCCAAATAGGAGACATCCTCAAGAATGCTAGGTTGCCTAGTGCCCATAACTATAGAGCTTCTATGAAAAGAATTGTAAATGTGAAGGAAGCGAGGGAGTTGTGTCAGGATCATAGCAAGTGGCGCTCCATTGTCTTTGCCTATCCCTGTGGAAAAAAGGCGTGACAATTTGATTGATTGATTGAATTTAGATGACGTCTTTCGAAGTTACGAATTGAGATCTCTGATGATTTGAATTGAGTCCATATACGAGTACTATATATAGGACCATAGTGGAAAACAGAAGTCATCGAAATGAATTTGGTCAATATATAACCAGTATCCGGTAATTGGTGGATGCAACTGGCATCTTGTCGTTCGGAATGGCGTTCTAAGGGGGAGGCCTATGTTCAGCAATGGACGGACGCCTTCTGACTGATGATGATGATGATAACCAGTATCCCCATTGTATAATAATTATCTTAGGCTTGCTTATGGTTTACAATTTAGGGTTATAAAATAAACCCGTCGGCTAAACTTCCGCTCTGACACAATGCAGTCATAACAAAGCGCAATAAGCACGATAATTGCGGCTTCATTGTATATGCTCAGCGTTAATTTATATGGAAAATAACACTGTTGGATTCCAATCGCGATGGTTTTGAATCACAGATTTACTCCTTTGTGTTGACGCATCGAAATTAATTAATGACATCACGAGTAATTATTGGACGTAAAAAATATCCAGTCCACAAAACACCACAGACTTTATTATTCCATATTATCCATAAAATCTATATTTGACTTTATTATATTAACTAAATATGTTAAAAACCAAAATATTTTATAATTTGCAATTTAATTATAAAATCAAAAACAACATTACAGCAGAGTTTAATTTTAAAAAATGGTTATACTTTAAGGTAAACGGAAGGATTATCTTACAAGTACTTTTTTATTGTGGCTCGACATGTGACCTCACCCCGCCTGATGTTAGGCTGGAGCGCGGTCCATGCCGTCGCGTTCACTATGCCGGCTTAGTTGGCGCTGGCAACATATCGTCTAAAGATATTACCGACCCGAAGCAAATATTTTTTATTCACAAATATTTGTAATATTCAATTTAATTCATAAAAATTAAATATAAGAGGACGTGACTTTACGCTATAATGAACTGGTCGTCAAATTACATAGTCCACATGGACTGGATGGAGCCTTTTTGTTTAAATTACGTTCAATTATGGTTAAACTGTGTCATTCATATTAA
Organism: Tinea trinotella; assembly: GCA_905220615.1. Lineage (NCBI taxonomy): Eukaryota > Metazoa > Arthropoda > Insecta > Lepidoptera > Tineidae > Tinea > Tinea trinotella. The sequence continues at coordinate 5,401,333 of HG992306.1, forward strand.
AAGTAAATTATCATATAGTAATATAAGACGCAGCGTAGGTAGGCCTCCCACTAGGTGAACTGACGACATAGTGAAAGTCACGAATAACCGGTGGGCGCAACTGGCATCTTGTCGTTCGAAATGGCGTTCTAAGGGGGAGGCCTATGTTCAGCTGTGGAAGCCTCCTAGCTCATCAGCCATGATGATGATGATGTTTCATATAGCAGTCCACAATAACATTTTATTTAAATATCTGTTTAGTTTTCCACTTCAAACAAACTGAAATTTCTTCAATAAGTAGCTTCATAAAATTGCTCTCGTCTTCATTTGCTGTGAAATGTATATGAAAGTGGTACTTACTGTCTTCGGCGCACATCTGGTTGTCTGGAAGTAACATTAGGCCTGTCGGACAGGCGCAGGAAACGCGAGGTGAATGAGGACCAATTCTTGGAGCTGGTAGACATAGATGAGAGCAATGGCCGTTGACAGCCGCGCAGTGGTTGACACCATCAGGTTGTCGATATGGATGGTACACGTGGATCACCATTGGATTTTGGAGCTGTTGACAATTGAATAACAAACTATTAATGCGAGTATTGTAATTAATAAGATGTTACCCCTACATTTAACAATACTTAAATTAAAGAGGAATAATCAATTTGTCTTTATAATAAAGAAAACTTTCTCTTAATAACTAACATTTCACAATATTTTATTTATTTTAAAATATGTTGCACTATTTTTGCTTCCCCGACCTGTGTATTACGAGAGTAAAAAGACGAGGTAGGAACAAGGTCATAAATAAATACAATATATAAAAATAAGTACAAATATCACAACTCTTGTACTTAACAACAATATTTTAACCCGATGTAATGTGGCTAGTAATCGTAATTTTATAAATTTCACCGGTTATAGTTATTACATCTCTTGAAAATCTGTCACAAACAACAGCCTCATAAGTACATTTATGCAGCAATAAGGATTTAAATTTCACAAACATAATTCAAAGTGGTTTATTTTACACCCATATCAATAAATGTAAGGGCTTATGATGCCTGTGCAGGCATAGATGAAAAAGACGATTTCGAGTATGTCTCAGATTTTTGCCAATAAAGGCAAAAATCGGTTCTGCCCCCAATGAAAAATTGAAAACGGTTGTGCCCCACTGTAGGGGTAAACCGTTTTTTAATATTAATACAATTTTGAGGTTATATTCATTGTGCATAAAAACTAATTCAAATGTGTAAACAAATAGTACTGTTACTCAATAAAGCCGTAAAAATTGCTAAATTGCTTTAATTTCTCTATATTTTAATCGACTGATTGTTATTGGGGCGGTTATGCCCCCACTTCCCATATTGATATTATAATATTCACAAATCTTGTATAAGTACAAAGGATTTATGAAAACAAATAAGATTACGAAAAAGTGAAATGGTATGATGAATAGTGGATTTAGAAATTGTGATAAACATGTAATTATTCAACAATTAGAATAAGCCGAGCGTAAATCTTGGATAATTTATGTATTATCAAATTAATCGTAATTGAGGCATTGTAATTTAAATCTAGGACATCTGTGAATAACTTTTAAAACAATTGCTTTTATTTAGATGTCTATATTAAATTTTTACAATAAAAGATTACTTCAGTGTTGGCATTGACAGTGAAGGCGATTGAGGCAACCGTAAACCAATTATTTTAGTCATCGGTGCTCTTTGAATTTTCGGCTTATTTTCGAATCATCGGATTAAAATATTCAACATAAACTCAATACTTGCAACTAAAACTAAACGTTTTTTCCAAATCTGTATCTTAGAACACTTTTGTACATTGCACAACACATTGCTGTATTCCATTCGGATATATCAGCGCGATTGAGTGGTGGGCCCCCCGTGAAACGGGTGATCCATGAGAAATAGAATCGACTCCAAAGTTAAGTGAAGCCTGCTTTGGAGTCAATGGAGTATGCTGGGGAAACTAGATGGCTGGAAGAGGGACCTCTAATGGGCGAGGCCTCTTCCCTTGAGTCTTCCTGTGGTGTGGGCGACAGAAAGATATTTCGCAAATCAGCCGCACCATTAGAGTGGGGCGATTTGCGAATAGCCCAGGGTAGTTTTGGCGGTGGTGGAGGAGTGTTCGATTTTAGAACACCAATATTTGTTATTTTTTAAAGTGCGATCAATCATGAGTGAAAATCAAAATATTAAAATCTATCAATGTGGTATGATCGTCTTAAACCTAAGCTCGTACTATTAAAATTATCAATCTTGATTATTGGAATTTTCATTCCAAGTTCCATAGATTGAATTAAGATATGATTTCCTAATTATCTAAGCGATAATGTTATTATTTTTTTGAATTATCTTGACGGTTGTACTGTGCTAGTGCGCATGAATGAAAAAAATATCAAAATGATAAGTACTATGGTATAGTATGCGTACATAATTGTAATCAAATAATTAATTAGTACCTACGAATCAAAATGTACTGCTTATTTTATATTATTAGATTTTTATCGGCTGTCCAAAATAAATACCGACAAAAATGTACGTAATCTTATTAATTGTGATTACTAGTAATTACATTTTTTGCGTTGTAGGTATTATTATATTTTACTTAATAAATTAGTAAAAAACATAAAAGGTAATCATTTTATAAATTTATTCTTTGTTATCACAAATTAATATTTTTTGTCAGATAAGCATTAGATATTTTTCTCACATATTTTTATGGTGTGACATAAAATGCTTTAATAAAGATATTGTTTAAAAATAATAAATAATATTGTTATGCGTAAGTATATTAACTGGAAGTTCAAATGACTTTACATTATTTAAAGAATATTTTTAAATGTCAGTTACGTTTTGATACTAGTTGACGTCTTTACATATAATTTAAGACTTCGTTAAATATATGTAAGCAGCAGTCACATTCACTATGCCGGTTTAGTTCAAACCGGCAACTTACAAGCTGATCCCAAAATGCGATTAAGTAACTTCACAGGTTGTACAGATGCTTGTGGTGGTACTACCTCTGATCGCAGAATGGATACCACTGCCTACCACTCTATACTTTGAAGCTATTTTTTGCCTTTGGCCAGCATAGTAACGGCGACTGGGACAGCTGTGAACTTTTTTCTTTTTTTTTAAATTTCTATACTAAGCTACTAAAGTGCTTGGTATCATAGAAATAGGACAACCAAAGTACATATTTCGGTTTCGAACCCGTGCCACTCGGATTACGTAGCCATTGCACTGCCACTACACCTGACGAGGTTTTTTCAGTCGTCGTCGCTCTAGGTGCTTCTCTTGCTTACATCAGGCGGGTCAGATGTCGTGTAACAATAAAAGAAAATTACATGTTTAAAACATACCGTATGTGTAGAGGTAATAGCTTCAATATCTTTTCCATTAAACTTATTTGCCCTATAAACAGCCGCCTTATCCCAATCAGTCCAGTAAACCCAGTCCTCGAAGGTAGTGATGGAGAAGGGATGACGAAGAACATCTGTTGAGTAAAGCACGACCCGACGAGCTGATCCATCATAGTTGCAAGATGATATTGTGTTCATTTTCGCATCCACCTGTAAATATTACCTATTTAGTATCCAAAAAATATAAATACAATAAGAATTTGTAGGATTTACTTACTAGTAGTTCCAAAAAGTGTACATTATTATGGAATATATATTTTTTAGCATAGAATTTAAAAAAACAATGTAACTTCGAAACATTACTGTTATATTTCGCTCCGAAAATAAACTGGTAAAGAATGTCAGACGGCATTAGGAGCCTTTGACATTGATGTAAGAAAATTCTGAATAAATAAATAGTATAAGAGTATGTACTCTTAGGTTTGTTTAAATAATATGTGATTTACGTGGCTTACCCAATAAACTCGCTTTCGTACAAGGTCCAAAGTTAAGCCATTAGGCCATTTGACATCAAATGAGACGATAGTTTGTCTATGAGAGCCATCCATACCAGCGCGTTCTATCTTTGGCGTTTGTCCCCAATCAGTCCAGTACATCCATCTAAAGAAAATAATTTAATTTAGGAGAAATTATTTATATTGCACAATACTCAAAGATACTGACATATGACAGCACCCCATCTTTTGAAATAGAGTTCGGTCCAGTAATGGAGGCGACTGCTACTATAGTTAAATAACTACAAGTAACAGTCGCATCTACTATGCCGGCATAAACGAGACTGAGTCACTTTTATCTTGCTTTAAATAAATGACAACAAACGTTCACATACCCATCAAGTGGATTCAAAGCAATTGATCTTGGTTCTTCCAAACGATCTTCGATGAGTATTTTCCGCATGTTGCCTTGTAAATCTGATAATTCAATATGATTTTTGCCAGTATCAGTCCAGTACAGATGGTTGTAGATCCAATCAACAGCTAAACCATCTGAGGTGATGAGTTGGTCTCCGATCACCACTGTCCTTTGGCTTCCTTCATCAATTGGTGCTCTAAAATTATTATAATTTAAATATAACACATATTCACCTTATATCAAAAGAAGACAAAAATAAACGTGCAAAATGTGATGGAAAGTTATCTATATCTCATATATTATTAGATTGTAAAGGTTATAATTTAGAACGAGCAAAATATAAATTAAAGAAATGTCCTAAAGATTGCCTAAATAAAGATAATCATATAGTTTTTTTTTATTTCCCTGATATATTTTTCAAAGTTTAAAATTCTGTAAACCCACTGTAAGGTTCCACTAAAGTTGACCATCAACTGTAGTCGCTTTGGACCTCCGATGTTGGAGCGACTTAAATAAATAAATAAAAAACTTTATATTTTGAAACTAATTGAGTCAAGGTAGACTGCAGTTAAGAGAGATCAATTTTCTTTTCATACATCGTCGGGATTATCGCAGGACAGGCAGAAAGGTGGAGAAGGCATTCCTGAGTTGCGACATGTAAACGCTCACCTTCCATGCCCTCACTTTCCCCTCTACCCAACCAAATTTTCTAAGACCTCTCAAATTCAAAATACCGTAAATTGAGCATAATCCTAAAATTTTCGAGTGCTTCGTGAAGAGGCATCTTGCCAGGCAGACTTAGCGGACACAAAATCACTGTCCGAGGCTGCATTACCTCGCCACATACACTAACTAAACTTAGGGCAAAGTGCGTAATGTAAAATACCGTAAAGTTATTGTAACCCTATGCAAAGCGACTTACTTGTAAATTTTCTCATCGGTGACATCACTCCAGAAAATCATTCCCGTTCTGAACACGTAGTCGAGAGCTGTGGCTGATTTAGTGTCATTAACTATAGCTACCATCTCATGATGATCTAAGCTAATCTTGCGGATGTCAAAACGACGGGCGAACAATAGCGACGGATGACCTTCTGTAGCTTTACAACGGGTGCGGTCTCGAGGATCTCGAGCATAACCAGTATGACATTCACATTTATACGTCCCCTTTTCGTTGATACAAATTTGTGAACATGCGCCTGGATCGGCGCACTCGTCGATATCTGCAAATTATATTTGCTCTATTAGAATTCAAATTAGAAAATATTTAATATTATCTGAATATATATTTTAACTACCAATATATTATATAAAATTATCTGAGTTCTTTATTTCTAGAAATTATCTAGTCTGAGTTTAATAAAATTATTATTTAAAGTATTTTTTTGTTGTTTATACATATTTTATTTACATTTCTATACTAAGCTACTAGTGCTTGTATCATTTTGTTTATAATTTATTTCGTTTCTATATTAACAAAATATATTACCGTAAATAATGGAATATTCTATATGGATATGTTTTTTATTGTAGCTCAACATTTGACCTATTAAGCTGGAGTGTGGTCCATGAAAAAAGGCGACTGCATTAATGGACTGTCAGTGGATGGACTACAAATCGCAGCCACATCCATAATGCCGGCCCAGTTGGATGTAATACACGTAAATTGTATTCTCAACATGCACAGTAATTAATTCCAATAACACATTGTAGTAGTGAGTTATGATAATTGTATTGTCGAATCATCTTGATGATAAACAATATGTGATAACTTTGAATATATAGCAACATAAATTGCCTATGATTAAGATCTAGTGTCATTTACTAATCATGTAATTTACGTACAGAAGCAACACCTCTATTGAATCAGCCTGGGTCGTTGAATCAATGTGAATATAGTAAAAATTATACTAACTATAGTATAGTCTATAGTACTACCTAGACAAAGTAACTTAACTAAACCACGTCTATAACATGAAATATTATAAACCAAAATAGCAATATTTTTATATGAATACACTGAATATAAGAGCCTTTGTTACCTTCGCAAGTAGTGTTATCAACAAGTTTGTATCCTTTATTGCAATCACAATAGTAGCTAACTGGGGTATCCACACATCGCTGCGTGCATCCTCCATTGTTTTTGGCACATTCATCTTCCCCACAACGTGCCCGCGGCTCATCCTCAAAGTTCGGGCAATCGGGCTTTTTGTCGCAAACCTTAGATAGGGGAATGCACATTCCACCGCCGCAATCAAACTCTGTTTTCTTGTCACATACAGTTTTGGGTTTTGCTGAAATAGATAACAACATATAACATAAAACAAAGTTGAACATTCCAAACAAAAGAAAATAAAAATAACTCTTCATACTTTAATCCTATTGTTTGCATGTGTCGACTCAGTAATGAAATTAGTATGACATACGATGAATTGGATATAATATTCAATTCCAATCAAAGATTGGAAGATTTAATATATATTAGATTAAATATTTAATATATTTAGGATTTAAATATTTAAGACATCCTCAGCTCCGTAATTGACACACGCAACTTTATGTAAGATTGGATGAAAACAATACCTATTTAACATTATATTTTATATTTACAGATGTTTTGACAATCATTGTTCTGTTTTTAATTAATTCATGTTAAATTCAAGTATCATACAATCTGTTGACTGTGTATGATATTTTTGGCCTATAGTCCAGCAATATAACGAATTATAAATAAAATAGTTTTATTATTCAGATTATAGCCTCTTATACCGACTTAAATAAATAAATAAAAATACGAGCCGGCAGGAATGGTATTATAATTAGGTCCAATACTTAATTACTTACAATTCAATTACACGTTAATGCTTTAGATGGAATTTAGAGTAAATTGTTAAAAAATATATTATCAATTAAGATACTCACTGCAGTTAACTTCGTCACTTCCATCAGGACAATCTTTGTCACCATTGCAATATAATGCTCCTGGGATACAGCTATGGTCCTTGCACTGGAATTGGTCCAATCTGCATGTGACATTACCTCGGCATAAGTCTTGTGCCTCGTCACCACCATCAGGGCAATCTTTATCACCATCACAAACCCAAGCTTTGTGTACGCAAGTTATACGATCATGACATTCAAACTCCGTAGACAGACATGGGGTAGGAACTTTTGGAATAGGGGGGCAACCCTGAAAAATTATAAAGTGCAAGATTTATATTATATTACAATGTGATTTTAATTTATCTTAAACTTAATTGTTTATATTATTAAATAATATTTACCAATTCATCGCTGCCGTCGGGACAATCAACATCGCCGTCGCAACGCCACCGAGCAGAGACGCAATGCCCATTGGTACAGGCAAAATGTGTTTGAGGTTGGCATGTTCTAGCTGGACACTTGACTTCATCAGAGCCATCTCCACAATCATCATCACCATCGCAGACCCATCTTTGTTGAATACATTTGCCGTTTCCACACGTGAACTCGTCCGAACGACACGTCTCATCTAAACATAGCAATAAGGTTAAAATGTACAACACTAACGGCCATGCTGCATAAAGTTACTGCAAAAAAATAAATTATTCTTCATAGTAAAAACAGAAAGTCCGGAATAAAGAGCGTCATTAAAATTCTCTTCAAGCGTGCAACGAGAACGTAATGCAAGAATCCAAAGTAAAAGACGTTTCAACGTTAAAGAAGATAATAATAAGTTGGAGAAAACAGAAAAGAATTATTGCATTATTGAATTATTAGCTCGGGGAGTATACTCTGTGGTACGAACATTAATACGATCTCATTTCATTTTCTTGCAAATCTTGGAATTATCATTAAATGTTGTAGACAAATTATTTCACCAGACTCTACTGTATATTTATTTTTTAATTCATTAATTTCTTTTACTCGAACTCTGAATATAAAAGTAATAGTTAATACTCTAAAAAATAAGAAACGCTAAGAAAAAGAAAACATTAGGTACTTCAAGGTTATTGGGAACACAATTTTCTACGAGAATTTCGCAGAAATGCTTTTCTATAGACTAGAAAAGCGCACACACGCAACGTCATCGCTCAAGCGAGCAGGGCGGGTCCAGCCGCGGGTAGATAAGAATTTATAGACGGATGAGTCGGGTGTTGATAGAATACAGAGTGTTTCGCTACGAGGGGAGAACGGAATGATTGATTGATACTGGTGGTGTCGAAGAGGAATAGTTAAACATCGACCTCGGACCAGTGACCAGAAAAACAAACATTATTTTCTTTAACTAGATGAAACGTCATTACTTGATTGAATGTCCTTGCTTGTATTAGTTACACATAATGTAGCCGCCCTTTGTCTAAAAATAAAAGGCTGTCAGGATGAAAAAAGCTAATCATCATTGTTCTGAATTTAATATTATAACCAACAAAAACGTATTAAATAAAAAGCATAATTTCGCCGATTTAGTTGCAATTCACAGCAAATCATTATTCAAAATGCAGAAAACATTCTCTGTCGATTCAAATGCATTAACGACGCCATTATTTATAAATTGACGAATATCTGAGAAAAATGAAAATCAATGTGAACTTATTGTGTCTTATGTATGTATGACTGCCAATTTTTACTGCAAAAAAAGGTTTTCTTCTTAAAACAAAAAATGAATTGATAATATCTGTCGTTAAAATTCATACGTGGCCAAATCCACAATAAATTAAACTGTAGAAATCATGTTTTTTCTTTATTGTACATTTCGAAAGACCTAATCCTCTTTTTTTTGACATTTAATATAATAGTTTAATGTATAATTAATATTTAAACAACCTCAGTAGTTATATTTGCTCTAGTTTTAGTAAATTATTGATATTATTTTTGGAGATGGCAAGATTTGATTTGAACCTAAAGAATTTGACTAGTTTTGATTTAACTGACAGTGGACATGGACAAATTTGAAACGAAAAAGCAGTGATGACGTAATCAGGGTTGACACAAGTAAAAGTAGATAGGAATAATGGCTAAAGGTGTACTTTAATAAAATAGGTATTTAAATACCTATTTTAATAAATAAAATAAGTACCTATTTTATTAAAGTACATTGTTAGCCAAAAAGATTGTTTGGCGCGTCGTTTTTTGTGGAATGTTTATCGTCATGTAGAATGTTTTACGCGCCCATTTTACACCTCTTCCTATACCCTAGGATTGTTCAAGCGGACCATAAAGAAACACCTTAGGCCGGTATAGTGAAGGCGACTCAGACGAACGTAGTACTAACTCGGTCTTTTCAGCCGTCAACACTGGTGAACTTTCCCTTGTTTACCATCAATTAAGTCGAGGTCACATGTTGCGTTACAATAAAAGAAGTAACACTATTTTCAGACTTAAAATTATTATTTTATGTATAGGTAAATTAAGAAAAAAAAAACGAAATTTCAAACTTCTTCTGTAGGTTTGTTATTATGCTAGGTTCAACACAGATATATATGAAAATTCAAATGCTCATATTAATTTTCTCAGTCTTGTCCATAGAAAAATATTTCTATACAATTAAATTGATTGTTTATTATTTATTTGGTCAACTTCAAACTCATTTTATTTACTCGAACGTATCAAAATCGTTTTAATACGCGTTTGTAAGTCAACAAACAGTCACACAATGAATAGCACCAGTCGCGGCCAGCTCCCGCAAACCCTGCGATCTACAATTGGAGAGCGTACGATTGTCGGGCGATTCATGTAGTTCGTCAGCGTCATCGCAGGGACCGAAATCGTGTCGTGAGTTTTAAAAGAGTAATTTGAACATACATTTTTACATTCTACGGAAGTCATAGAATGCTTTGCCAGCGCATGTATTCTCTCTATCCTATAACCTTGGATCCTTCAAGCGATGCGTGAAGAAGCACCTTTGGCCGGCATAGTGACGGCTACTGGGGCAGCCGTTTTTTTTCAGTTGTCGTCACTTTTGGACTTCCTATTACCTATCATTAGACGGATCGTGGTCAATAGTCGTGTCACAATAAAAAAAAAACTCACGAGCCCGAAAGCCCAAAACCGCCGCGGGCCCGACACCAAATCTTACCGTGAGTTCTTAGCCAATGTTACAGTTTGCGGGTTTATATTTTTTTCTTGTTTTGGCGCATGGATTTTTTCTTAGATTTTTCTTAGATAAAATTCATTGGTTTTTTTACTTAAGTTAGATTACTTGTATACTTTTATTTATAAAAATAATTCCGCTTAATACTGATAATAAAAGCAGATGTACTATAAAGCCATCTTGCAACACCCACAACCACTTGAATTTGCAATCCAACAATTATACATTGGACAACCCTGGTGATATCTAAAGTAACATACGAAAAGGATCAAATGAAGAAATAAAAACGTAATTACTTATAATTTATTAGTATTTAATTTCCGTTTTATGATTTTATTCGATATTGCTTTCTTTCTAGTTTGTCCTGAAAGTAATATTACTGTTTTATTATGCATTTTTCCTATTTAAATATTATAAAATCTTTACGGAGTACCTATTAATTAATGTAAAAAGTGACATTTTAAAATCACATCAACATAAACCCTGCGTTATGATTGGTCGAAATTGATATAGCGCGTTATGTTCTAGGGATATGGCCACATTTGAATTAAAATAAGATGAAACGTTTCCATTTTGTACCATTTTTGGGTGGATTTAAACAATTTTGAATTCATACAGTCCTTTTATGTACTTTTATCTATTTATTAAATGTAAAATGTGAAAATCCAAAGTGAGGTGGATATGGCCACGTTTGAATTTTAACGACACATATGTATATTTAATTTTGTTATTACGAGTATTTTGTGATAGTAAGGAGGATTTGCCCCGGACGTTATAAGAGGTGCGGTGTGGAAAGGGATATTGGCCGGATATTCGCCTAAACTGACCACCGCTCGCTTCACCACCGACCGGATACAAACCCGGTACTGTCTTACCCTATATTTTATGTGATGAAACTAAAACAAGTTCCTCATGTGAAAATGAATGAATGATGGTGCACATGCTTTGTGTTCTCTCAATGTGGATCATTCAATCGATGCGTGAAAGAGCACCTTTGGCCGGCATAGTCGTCACTCCTTCACGCAAGTCAACTGAGCCAACCGTGAACTGAATCGGTTTCATTGGCTCTCTTCATTGCTCACCATCAGATGTAAAATATCGAAGCAGTTATTGCAAAGGATTGCTGACAAAAATTGGCAGTCTATCTTGGTTAAATGAAATAAATGGAACCCTTACTGCATGCTTTTTCATCGGAACCGTCGGAACAATCTAAATTGTCGTCGCACATCCAGGTGAGGGGCACACACTCGCCAGGCTTCCCCCTGCACGTGAACTCATCAGGACTGCAACTCTCCACTTCTGCACACCCCAAATACATGCTCATGCTAAGTATGGCACAATCACACGTGTTATGTACTTACACACTAAAATAAACCTTATGAACACTTATATTAAGCTTAAAATTAAGTGTATTTACGTTCGAGTTGAAAATGATGGTTTGTGGTATATAATACAAAATCTTGATTGTGTATGACTCGTCATTTGAAGATGACATGCTCATGAACAATATATGCATGCTGGCCATGCTCATCAACTGCATGAAACTGCAGAATAGGGCATGCCCTCTTACCGCAGTTATGTTCGTCAGAACCATCTGGACAATCTGGGTAATCGTCACATTTCCAAGCGGCTGGTACGCAAAGTCCAGATGTACACATGAACTTGTGATTTGGACATTTGCGCATTGCTGTGTACAGAGGTCATTGTAAATCAAATTATAAATACAAATGTTTCATATCATAAATCTCCATGTGATCTCTCCATCCTATATTCTTGGATACTTCAAGTGAAATGTGAAAAAACACCTATAGCCGGCATAGTGACGGCAATTGTTTCAGTCGGAGGCGCTCTTGAATCTCCTCTTGCTTACTATTAGGCAAATAAAGGTCTATTATGCCTAAACTTATTCTAGTTTAATCACGCGATTAGTGGATTTTGATAGCGAGTAACATCTATTGACACACCACAGTATTTAAGCTGTGATTTTCTGACATTTCGACCTAGTATAGGTACGAATGGCTTTGACATACCAAAACTCATCTCATCAATGTTTATTTTTTTAAATTTAACATACATATAGTGCATTGGTATATGTAGTGGGTAATTTACTTTTTATTTAACAGCTTAAGTTATCAATTTGTATTCTAAAAGAGAATTAAGAGTATAATAAGTCAAAGGTTTACGATGAAATTTGGAATGTAATAGCACAATAAAAGTTTTGTAGCTTCACTTGGATTTATGATTTATCTCGCCTATAAAACAAAGCTAACCGCGTGACGGATTCCTAAAAACGAGTACCTAACCTAACATAACTTTCCTAAAAGTTCAGAAATACTTTAACAATTAATGGAATTTTACGAATTCTTTGTTAATTTATAATCATTAAGTTATTTTTCATTTAATAATATTGTTCAGTTTTGGGGTGTACAAAATAAATTCTTCGTTGGAGAAGGTTACACAGTAGAAAGGTATATTGTGTAACTTGGCAGCTAATCCATTCGAGCACTCGCTTTGCGTGTTTCTGCCAAATAAAAACAGCACTTCCATTACGTTAGGTCGACTTACGGCACTCAGTGTACAAAGTTGTGGGTCGCGGTTGCCATAACTACGCTCCTCGGCTCGGGAATAAAACCTTACAAACTTTCACAAGCTTTTTTACACATTGTAACTTGCTACGAAACAGAAACTCGAATTAAAAAATAAGTCCTACAACTGTATGCGACCACATTCTTTCTTTTCATGATGTTAACTGTGAATGTACATTTACTGCGTAAGTTAATATTTATTATAGTGTAGTGAGTAGTGTCTAGTTTATGAAAGAAAATGTATTCGAATGTTCATATTTATTTGTGAATTATTTTATATATTATAACTTTATTAATATTTTATATACTTTTTATTTTTATTCATTTCAATGTTTCTATATTTACCCTAACAACGCTAAAATGTAAACTAGACAGAAAAACTTTCAAAATAATCACATTTTGTATTTGTGTACAGATAGACTTACACAAAAGGACGGTTGCCCATTCAGCCAAATTGCATTCCAATGTTTATTAGAAAAACAATCGAGGTCTCCTGAACCCTTTCGTCCATAAGAAATCCCGTGAAAATAAATCCGAGAACAGATTTCAGGAATCTCGGTCGTAAAACGAAACACGCGCTCAAAACGATAAGTAAAAATTAGCTTTCACGTTTTATACTAGTAAACAAAAAAGTCGATCGAATCTAAAACAGAGTATGCAATCATTTCAAGTTGTCATAACTCAATTTCCCCTGGGGGCTCCGTGTTTGATCAACGACAAAAATTGCTATGAAAAATAATACAATTTTTCTGTTTATTTTACAGGTAGGTACTAAGTTTGTTATATTTATTGTTTAGTCAATCCTGCCCAATGTTTAAACATGGTGTACTTTATTTTTTGATACGGCATGACTCACGAAAAAGAAAAAACTTAATATTTAGTAAAATAAATATTTAAAATCATATTATACATATCAAATCATAGTTTGAATAGCAGATGCTAATATTTTCTTTTATAGAATAAATACTATGTTCATGAATTTAAATTATCATATGCTAGACTATTTACACGCATTTTGCAATGAATTTAATGTTTTTAATATGTTAAAACTCTAACAAGGTTAAGAGAAAGATAAAGAAAGGGTAAAGATTATGTAATTTATCCCTAAAACTTTGAATCGTAATTAAGATTTTAATCCACGTTGGAGCCTCCCGTGGGACGAAAAGCGCGTGCTACTTAAAAAGTTTTAACGTAAATTATCTGTTTTTTTTTATTATTCCAAAAATCTAGCTAGAAATGTCTCCTAAATGAGCTCTCATTAATTTAGTAAAATAAATTTGTTTGCGGGAACTTTTTTTCATCGAATGAATTTGTATTAGAGAAGACTTTGACTTATTTTTGTATAGTCCTCCGTGGCAAGTTTTTTATTTTTGTTGCGTCATTTATTTATTTTTCTCCCAGAAAAGTGAAGGAACTGACAAGTTAAGCCATCAAGCCATTCGCACTGTAAGCAAATTTGCTGAAGTAACAATGTTTACATTTTTGACGTAAATTTCAGAGCCCCTCTGTTTGATTCTAGATATTTATTTTTATTCTCTATTTTGGGAGCAAATACTTCTAAATGAAAATTCTTAATAGGTCGACAATAAATAAACACAAAAGTGTTTTCCCGAAAGTGTTGCTTATAACTGCTATTAATTTTACTTCAATCGCTTAAATTTATATTTTATATTAAATATTATATTATTCTAAAGATATATGTAATTAGATTTTGTATGTTAAAAAAACAAATGTTTATATATGTATGTATGTTTGTTTATACATTGTATATAAAATGTATATTTTGCATATTTAAATTGAGTGTTCTGCACTTCACATGTAAGCCTTTGAAGTAATTACTGCTCTCTATAAATTATACGGACCCTTTAAGTCACTCAATGATACCTAATTCTCATTACGAGATCCAACACATAAGTTATACTTTTACACATTTGCGTTGTTAATAGAAAATTACACTTTGATGAGACTCAAAATTTAAATAACTTGCAATTAATATATATTAGATGGGTTTGGGTATGCAATTTTAATAAGTGCTTTAAAAAGTAGTAATTAAATTTACCTGTTATTTTTTATATTATACTAATAATAGGTACCGCTACAATAATCTAATAAAATTAAATATAACTTAATGTAAACAAAGTCCTGCATTCAAATTTAATTATTTTAACTGACAAACAATAACAGATATTATTTATATAGTTTATCTTATTAATACAATAAATATACAATACAATGAAAAAAAAAATGCAATTCAATTACGATAAATGTGCGTCAGACAACTATACAAAACAATAAACGACAAAATATTGAATTTTGTTTGTTTTAGTAGCGTCAACAACACAATTAACTTTGAAAAAAACAGTGCAGACGGGTCTCACCCGGGCTGACCAGGGACAGGCATCAAAGCAGGACATAAGCAGGCATATGAAATCAATGCTGTCAACATAATGATTTTGACAGCTTATTATTTTTATTGTGGTTCGCGACATATAACGGCACCCCGTCTGATGTTAAAGGTGGATTGCGGTCCATGAATAGAAGCGACTGCTAATACAGTTATATAACTGCAAGTAGCAGTCGCGTCCACTATGTAGGCCTAGTTAGAACTGGTAACCTTTCAAGATGATCCTGAATCACGATCAAGTCACACACACTTATAGTAATTGAATTAATTATACACGTATTACAATAAAATGAAAGTTTAATTGTATTTATAAAGGAAATACATCTTGTAATAATTTTAATTTATAATAAATGATACTGACTGCAAATATTGGGGTCTTCATCAGAGCTATCAGAACAATCCTTTTCATTATCACATTTCCATGAAGATGGTATACAACGGCCTGAGTTACATCTGAACTCCGAAGATGTACAAGTTCGACTATCTGTGAACAAAATATGAAAAAATATATGAGTTACATATTGTACAACATATGTGCATTCTATTGACATATAAATCTATCCACCCATCACCCGAAATCTTGTGAAAGAAAGAGCCTGGGTAAATTAAATCATATAATATTGTATAATACCTCAGCTTTAAAATCATTAGCTATTATCAGTTAGCTGTAGCAAGCTCTGTTTAAACCTATGAGTAGCAGATATACGAGTAACTAAGTTGTCTCTATTGTAACTTTTCTTTTATATATTTATTACCATGCACTTATTAAAGGGTGTGACCACATTAAAAGAATGTATGAAAGGAGATTGACAAAGGAGATTTATAAATCGGTGGAAAACAAAACGGGGATTGTTTGTTGATCAAATCAAGAACATCTGTTAAAAAAGGAGGTCCGCAGTTTTCTTAACCATAGTCTGTATGACGAGATGTGAAGGAGGATTGTGTCAGGACTGTTTATTACAGTATAGCTCCGTTGTCTCTGCCTGTCCCTGTGGGACTAAAGACACACATTTGACATAAATAAAAATATACGAAGTTTTAGGCTAGAAAACATATTTTCTAGCCTAAAAGTGTAAATATAAGAATACATTTTTGTGTGAGATGAATGAAATTGGGGTAAACACGATTGGCAGCTATCATTGAAAAGCAGTTAAATTATCATGACACATCTTTTGATTAAATTATAATAGTATGATACTTTAAACCTATTTTCTCTTTATACACACTAAATTAGTGACAACGACTAATGCAAACGTAAAGGGAATCGTTTTTTTTTTCAGTCGTTGGCGCTGTTAGACTTCTCCTTGCTTACCATTACGCAAGTCAAGGTAAAATGTTGCATCCCATAAAAAAGTAAAATGAAAAAATATAATAACAAATTATATAAAGAATTCATGTTTCTTTTAAAAATAGGGTTTTAAAGAATCCTTCAAAAGTCTTCAGCGAAATTATTTATTTAACGTAAGAATGAAAAGCACAGATTTTGCGACAGCATTTTTATTTTGCTTGCATAAATTAAAAACAACGGCGAAAACAAGGGAGATCACACGACGCCAGGATAATGTCCCCACGTAATCCTACATGATAAGGTGCTTGTTTTACATCGACAGCGAGATTCTCGTTAATTACTTTACAAATAAACCAAAAGACATTTTGTTTCTGTCACCGTTAGGATTGTTTAAGATTAATGAGAACATTTTACTTACAAGAAAACGTTACAATACACAATATTGTTGTATTAAGAGAATACATTCCAGTTTTTTTTTATTATTATTTAATACCAACACATATACGTAAGTAATTAGTTACGTAAGTAAATGATATTATGTACCTACTCTCTTATAAAAAAGTAAATCAAAATGAATCTCTGAGAATTCCAATTCATAAAACATACTCTTATTTTATTCATATTAAAAATGGTGCAGTATTATATTTTCTTTGAAGTTCCAATTTTAATAAATATACCAAGGAAACAAATAAGAAATCAATGGAGCTTTTTTCCGCTTAAATCCTACACAAATCGTTTTCGCGTGAAAAGAAAATCCTCGTTACAGAGACAGTCATCTAAAATGAATAAAAATTAATGTTTCCTTTTTTTTAAATAAAATATAACTGGGTACATACTAATACGAAATTTTGTGACGTCCATTATGTTCGGCTTTTTATGCGTTTCACGAGGATAATTAGAAGGTACAAAAAAATGTAATATGCCATTATGTTTTAGGCTACGACGACACATTGATTAGTTTTCGCATCCTTTACCTAGAAACCCATAAAAAAACGTAGAAGATAGAAGACATCATATTTACAACATGATCCATTGAACTTTATTATTGATGGTATTCCATCCATATAGTATCACTTTCATCATCTATTAATATTATTACACCAAATTAGGTCTTTATTTTTATTATGTTTGTAACGCTGAAATTAAGTTATGTAAACTTACTATAAATATATAAGTAATAATAACCAACGTAACGGTAAATCTCGACGTTTACATTAAACGAGAAATCAGTGCTTAACACGCGTACAAACAATGCTGAAGAAATTATTATGGGGCATAGCAAAAAACAAAACCCTCCAAAGTTGCTACAACTCTTAACTTACATTTTGAATCTTAACTTTATGTGAATACGGTCTAAATATGTACGCCGAAAAAAAATGTTGGTTATGTTGTAGCTGTATAGGAGGCACGTGCCGCTGTAGACCAATTTGTAAACAAAAAGCACCCGCTACGAATAATATCGGCCGTATATCCAACGAGTAATCAGCCTTTTCAGGCGAGTCGTACGCACGAAATATTTGAGTATCCATAGAATTTAAATTTTACTGCAATAATAACCCTCTTTAATATACAAGGGTGAATTCTTTTTGTTATATTTTGTATTATATTCATTCGAAATTTGTTTCTTCTTCGTTGGAGTTTGTAAAACACTTTGTACTATTTTGTACATATAAAATAAATTTATTTTATACTCTACTATCAATTATGATATCTTTTTAATATTAACATTTTTTTATATTGCGATTCCATAATTACATTTATCGAATCTTTGGATAAGTCATCCTTTTTTGATATCTCACTGTTTACTTTGATCTCTATGTCTAAATATTTTTTCATTATTTTGTTCCAAATCTTCTATGATGGAAGTATGGACGGTCACTTATATTTTATATTCTTTCCAGCTAGGCAATTAGGAGTAGCGCTTAAATTTATTTAACGCTGTCATTTGCTTAGTAAATCAAATTTGGTGACATACCGTCAGCGCCTACCGTGTCCAATAGTGTTTTCAAACCATCCAGGAACTCATTGAAATATTCACGCAATATTTCATGTAAATCGTCCAGCCATTTAGGATGAGTTAGGTGACAAACACACGTGCAGAAAAATTATATGTTTATATTAAGATTTAATGCAATAATGAACATCATTATGTAGAATTTTATTTGAAATACGTTGTAATCTCATAACACTGCGATAATTTCAAATTTATAATATTCGTAAATGGCTCATCAAATTAGTACGTGTCAAACAAATTATATTTATGCAAATATAATCTCTACTGAAATTATAAATGTGAAAGTTTGGATGGATGAATGTTGTTACTGAATCACGCCACAACAGCTGAACGGATCTGGATGTAATTTGGTACAAAATAGATTACATAAAACCTGTAATAGGACATGTTGGACCACGAGGATGCAAGGTGACATGAAATCACGTTACGAGTCTAATTTCTTTGAATTAAACAATAACTAATTTCCTTAAACGATTTATAGTAACAAGAATTAGTAGCTATATGGTAGGTACAGAATATAATTTACGAGAGAACCAATTTACTTGAGGCGTTACTCATTATGTTACAATTATTTGAAGCGGTGAACTTGTATTGTGTATGTGTGTAATACACATTTATTCATGGCACGACGCCATTGTTAAATGATATACCCAAACTCAAGAGACATTCGCGAAGCGTTCTGCTTAATTATGCAGTTTCGTGTTTAAGCGTAGTTGGCGTATATTCATGTCAAAATAACTACAACATGATTATGTCTGTATCTCCATTAGTTCTATTCAGAAAAATACATATGGATGCTCTCTTTTATTTACGATTTTATTTTAATGTTTTTCGTAAAACTATGTTCTTTTTCATATTTGACAAACAAAAAAAAAAAATTCGGGAAAAACTCAAATCCCATTCAATGCAAATCCAGCTTGCAATTCAACAACACACAAAATGTAAAAAATCCACATTTTCTATTTGATCTTTTTAAATAAAATCAAAACAAAAATATAATATAATAAAAACTTTTTTGGCGCTAACTAGAAATATTATTAATTAATTAAAGTCAAAAACAGTGAAATAATACATATTTTCCCCAAACTGAATAAGTGCATTACATAATATTACATAATACTAAATTGATTTTACATTAACAATTCATCAAGTTCAAACAAAAAAATAGGCTCTTAATCTCCAACAGACAAACGTAGACACAGCAACGTCCAGTGGGATCTAATGCTATGCTTATATAATCCATGAGCTTACATCCACCCCAGCATATCGAGTGACTCAGTACTCAGTCTACTCTCCCGAGATACACGAATATTTGCTTCTCTGAAACAGTCACCATGTAACATCTAGCTATATTTATTCGAAGATGTGTTTTGATGTGTACTTACACCTGTGCATATATTTATTTATCAAATGCTCCACATTTAACAGCATTTACCTGATGTTAGGCTGGAGTGCGGTCCATTAATGGAGGCGACTGCTACTACACTTACGTGTAAATAACCCTACTATGCGACTGAGCCATTTCACAGTCTGAACACTTGGAAGCTTATACTTGGAAATCACCATAAGCGGTTGGCATATCTAATTACTATCATAAGGTACTACAGTCGGTTGTACCAAAAAAGTTTCAATTTACGAATTTAGTTTTACTTTATACTTATTCTATTACGTTTACTATTACGAAATTGTGAATTGGGTTGTTAATAATTTTATATCGAATCTACCATTAATATATGTTTTTATCATTAGAAATAACAAAAGTAGTACATAGAAACTCAAAATGAATGATGTCCCTTTAGCTTTGTATAAAATATCCGTTAAACGTAAATGTAAAATGTGGAGTTAAAGAGTGGTGCAACCCATTTTTCTTTAACTTATACAAATATTTTTTACCAATTCGTAAATTTTATTTTTTGGTACAACCGGCTGTAAGAGTTTCTAACTCTTCTAACTAAACAGTGTACACAGGGCTTAGAGTGATAGCAAGCTATGTTAATGCAAGCTAAACGTAGCGTCGTTTCTCTCCCGCTTCAATGGTTGAAATATCCTTGTTAGAAGTCCTGCTTATCGTACCATCAACCCTCTTTAGGGTATTCGTAATCGGGACACTAATTCGTGTTTACTCTCTGCATTTAGCTTACAAATTACTTTCTTCTGAATGGCAAAGCCTTATCGCAAGAAATAGGGAAGAAAATGGAAATTTAAAATTTAAACACGTAGCTAAGGGCGCTTACATTTAAATTCGCATTTTAGAAAATATATTTTAAATTGTGTCCGGCCTAATAGAAATTAGGAGGATGAAAATAAAATCAACACGTTTAGTCAATCATGATTAAGTAAACCACAAATTGCATTAAATTGTTCCGCAGACAACTACGTCTATGTTTGACCATTGTGTTTCTAATTAACCCATTGGGACTGTTCCCATTAACGGAATGGACTCTATAGGTCTCTTGGCGATGGATACCCTCAAGCTTATGTTCGAAATGCGATGGTAAGCGAATCCCTAATTTTGTAGAGCTATATATGTTAGTAGTATAATATTTTATTTTAAAAATTCCTTATTATTTGATTAATTTTATTTATAATTTAGAAAAGAAAAAACAATTTGAAATATCGAACTTTGAACGTTGTAGCATTAGCAAACGTCTACATCGGCAATAAACAAGGAGGCACAGAATTCAAATAAGGAAAGAAAGCCTTTTGAGCCTTTTGTAAAAAGCGCACGAGCGCGTAATATATTGTATGTAAAAATGTGAAAGAAAAAGCGAAGTAAAATTTCAACAACACATACGCTACAAATAGAAGTATCGTTGCAGTAGCATTAGTCTAAATTGTCCCCTAGATAGTAGTAGAAGCAACGTGATGTTCTAAATTGTATTATAGGGATGTTTTCCGAGGCGATGAGTGCATTCGTTACGTTGAAGGATACTTGCACGCGCGGGGATACAAAGAGGGTACATGTTAAGCTCCGGTTGCATCCTTGGCCGTATTTTCAATCCTTAATAGGATTGTTCTTGTTACACTAAGTAAATTGCACTTTTACAAGAAACTTTAGCTTACAAACAATTCTTATAATGCTTTTAGTAATTCGAGAGTCATATGTGATATGCCTTTGAGAAAGATTACGCAGATTGTTTATACAAGCTAGTTTGTATAGTTAATATTAATTTAATTTTAAAATAGTGTTCTTACCTGCAGTTTTGTAGTCGTATGTTTTGGTGTAAGAATCGTAATAGTCTTCGTCATACAAAGAAGCGTGCAGTTTATTTATCAAACAGCAAACTAATATGCTGAACACCACCCAACGCACCTCCATTTTGTTTAATTATTTTACAACACACTTAAGCACTGTCTACCTCAATTTATTTATATATTCATGTGCTTCTAAAAATAACAAATTGAATATATATAAATATGTATTGCACGGTTTAAGTTGCTCAAATATAACTGTTATAAGCCTATTTTAATGTAACTTTGATAGACGTAATCAAGATGAGCATTAAAAATGTTTTCACAAGAAAAATCCATTAAACAGTCAAATTTTCATTTTATTTATGATTTATTTATTTATTTTATTACCTATTTTAAAACAAAGGCGAACTTAATGGCTGTAAATTAAATTAACCTTTGAGACAAATAGTAATCATTATATAGTAATCGTTTACAACACTCGAGGGCATTCCACAACATACCAGAGGGTTCTAGGACTATTTGTATTTTTCTATAAATTACCAGAATATTCTGGCAAGCTCTAAAAAGTATTCAAAAACAAACGTTGTAGATACCAGAGGGTTCTAGGACTATTTGTATTTTTCTATAAATCACCAGAATATTCTGGCAAGCTCTAAAAAGTATTCAAAAACAAACGTTGTTTTATTATTTACATAATTGTATTTAAAAACAATTCTAATTACTATTCTATGATATTCTATGAAGTAAAAAGCTTTGAAATATATTTAGGTGTTCCGACACTGTATAATATGTTTGAAATTACTTCAAAATTATTATTATCGGTCAAGAATGTTTCCAATTATTCTAGAAATTTTGAAAATGATTTTCTATATCTAAACTTCGACATAGAAATCATGACACTATATCTGGCCAATGGCTGAATAAACCGACTCAGTTTATGATTGTCGCCGTTACTATGCCGCCCCATATGTGATTTTCCACGCTTTGTTTAAAGGTTTCAAGCTTAAAGGATGGGGAGAATATTATACTTGTAGAACGACGGAGCCACTTAGTTTGTCTGTCGATTCAGTCAGAAGTAAACATACGGGATAGGAATAAGACCTAAAAGCTTCTTAGAACATTCTCCGTGGTATGGGCCATAAAGGACACATAAAGCCGCATACCACGGGCCTTAATCGCGTCATGTATCAGTAAAATGACAAGGGCCCAGTATTACCAGAGTTTTCGTGACCTTAACATTTCCTGTTACTAGGACCGCTTAGTACTGCAATGGATCAACTACAGAAAAGATATTTGGCAAATCTGTACCAGAGGTGCGACTAGTATTCGAGCAGGCATAACTCCAGCGCGAATAACTGACTGTAAAGCACCTTGTTCAGTATGGCAAGTTTACTGGTCTTCTGGACATACGATGTGGTCCGTTATGAGAAGATAGTCGTTTTGGCATAGTTATGCAAAGCAAAGAATAAATCTAAAATACTAAACGAGATTGTGATTGAACAATTACGCAAATTACATTTTAATTGTAGAAGAAAGAAAGAACTGTGCTTAATGTTTCCTAGAATTTCAATTTAGTGAAGTGTTTTTCCGTAATTTATTCGTTTGCGTTATTAATCTCTTAATAATAACCTTTTTCATTTTTAGGAAACGCCTCAGTAGATATTTTTATTTCTTTAATTTATGTAGTAACAATGATTGGACTAAGGTGCGAGTTGTGGTTGTGAAAGAAATAAGTAAAAAAAAGTGTGCTATATGTAGGAACTTGGTTTGATTTTTGTATATTTGTATATAAAAGACATCATTAATTTTGTATGGGGACTTGGGCTTAATTGTATTAACAGTTTAATATGCATTTTAAAATAGTTTGATGTACGAAGATAACAATGTAATTGGAATTTATTCTTTATTTTGCATAGGTGTGCAAAATTATCAAACTATAATTATGACAGTTCAAAGCAGAATAAGTATGGCGTTGATTGACAGATAATACAAATCCATATCTTATTTTCCAAATAACTCAATCGCACTGCAATTAAAAGCAAAACTGTTATTAGTTTTATCAATAAGAGTAATAAAACTACCATTTATATATTTTTTCATTATTGGACATTACAAAAGTAGTACAAAGAAGGCCAAAATAAATGATGTCCTTTATCGATATATCATAGTTGCTAAGCAAACCTTTCATAAGTTTTAAAGAGCTATGAGCACAAGTTCCAAACGACCAATAAACAAGTTTATATAAACGCAATGCAATTACGGAAATTAATTTAATGCATTGGGGTCAGCCTATCCCTTTTGCTTGGGAAACCGAAACTATACTGTAGACTTGAATGTTACTCCAGTAAACTATACTAAACTAAAGGGTAATTTAATTTAGATTAGGCCTCAGATAGTTCTTGAATCGGCATGTCATTTAAGTTCTATAATTACATCTCATAGATACCAAACAATGCCCAACTAATTCCGAATCTGATTCCAGATAGAATTACAACTACACTTAAATACTAATTTAGATACAATCAAACGGTTCAAATTTGTTTAATTCATTAATCAATTTCGCGCAAAATCTAAGAAAATGCTATTATAATCTTGGTCAAAATATGTACTATATACATTTGATTTCAAAAAATTTTTTAATGAAAAGTTTAAAATGAAACTGTATAGAGTGAATTGAAAAGATAAGAAGTATCTAGACTCTATTCTTTGACAGTCAAATGGACAAAGTTTCCAATTAAGCCGAAGCGTAAACGATAGCAGCTTCGATAGATCGAGGGTGAGTCGAATATTAATTACTACAAACTTCAGGGTCCCGTCATTTACAGAATGCCATTATTCTTGTCCAACTTGACCGATATTTGAGGCAAAGTTGAGGAAACGAGCCGGATTAAGCAATTAACAGCCATCGATTGGCTATCAATAACAAATAGGGACATAATATGGTGACAAAAACATCGGAAAGTGGTTTCCAATGAATACATTACTCTCAATATTCAAACAAGGACACGCTTTGATTATTTAGATTTTGTTGCTTCAAATAAGAAAACTTAGTAGGTGATGCTTGTATAATAAATACAAAGTTTAGATTAAAAAACTTTTAACATCTCAATTTAAGGCGGCACCCAGGAAATGTTTTTTGCTTAGAAAACAAGAGTTCTAAATCAAATAACCGTTAAAGATATTTTACCATTTCATTTATTAAAACAAAGAGGAAAAAAAACGTGGTTTTTACTATGATCAGCATAAACTTAAACGGTTCAGGGTAATTAATTTTCATTTTAGCAGAGTTTGAGGAAGGAATGGGACATTATAATTTAAATTTAATTGGTCACAGTGCTGTTTTAGGCAGCAGTATAAGTAAGGGAGGATTTTCCGAAAGCGGTTTGAGTCCAAATCGGGCGGCACAATGAGTTCGTCTGTCGAGGGCACATAATTAACAACCTCTGTCAAATTCACAGCCATCACTCTCGGTCTCCGTGCCAGCCTTCCCGTTGTAAATTCACCTTTGAATAGAACCGAAATTCGTGGCGATCACAAGGAGTGAATTGAAAGGCGTGCAAACGATATCTTCCGTTCAAGAATTATAGATGGGCTTACTGAAAGTATATTGGGGTTTTGGAGAATTCTATTGAATCCTCCAATTAACAGTAATGCAATACACAACGGATTCTGTGATTTCAAGATATTAATCAATCTTTGAATAAGATACGCGTGGAATACTTCGCACTTTTGATTGAGAAGGGTAACGATCCAACCTTTATTGGAAATGTAACTCTATAGGTTCTTGTTCCGCCTAAATTCTCATCAATGCCTCTTTTTCGGAAGCCGTGTAAATTCTTAGACTTGTTCTTTGAAACTTTGTTATTGATAATTAGTTGTACTTCTAAGCGTACCTACAAAGTAAGTTGTAATTAAAGATGTAGATAATGTTCAAAACAATTTACAAAACACAATAATTATATCGAAGTATTTGTTTAGGCAAAAATATATTAAAAGGAATTAATAGAATGGATAAAAGGTGACTGACAAAAGAAATTATTAATCAAATATGAGCGGTGCGATAAAACAGGGACGAACCAGAAAATTTGATCTTTGGGTAAAACAGACATTAAAAATAAGTATTGTAAAAGTATAGGCAGTCTATCTATGCATTGTCTACGAATGTAAACATAGTTTGTATAAAGAGAACTGTCTTTGTGAAAGAAGCAAGAGTTGATTCAGGATTGTGGAAAGTGGCGTTTTATTGTCTATGCTCGCTGTGGTTATTGATAGGTGAGGCGTAAATATTAATGATAATATTTGTTTAGGAAAATAACACTTTTACAAATTACCAAAAAAAGTAATTACGCTAGCAAAAAATAAACCTAGCCATTTATTTTTATGACCCGAAAGTATAGGAGCGAAGTGGCTATTATTTTTATGGAAGCACCTGAGAAATTAGGAATCATAAATAATTAGCCGCAGTTACCACTTTGTTACAGCAATAAAGCATTAAGTACTGATCGTGTTAGACGAGATATCAAAGTCCATGAGGTCGGTTTAAGAAAGCTGTGTAACCAGTCCCATGCAGTATAA
Organism: Tinea trinotella; assembly: GCA_905220615.1. NCBI lineage: Eukaryota > Metazoa > Arthropoda > Insecta > Lepidoptera > Tineidae > Tinea > Tinea trinotella. The sequence continues at coordinate 5,427,737 of HG992306.1, forward strand.
GGTCCAGCGCTTTTCATGTTGTCTATGTATTACTTGCAAATGACACTTGTCTCGTGATTCTTTAGCTCATAAAATACATCACGATTCGGGATTAGCTTGTAAGTTGCCGGTTTCATCTAGGCCGGCATAGTGGATGTGATTGCTACTCACAGTTATTGAATTGTATAATAGTAGCAGTAACATTCATTCATGGACCACACTTTGGCTTAACATCAAGCGGGGTGCTGTCATATGTCGAGTCACAATAAAAAATAAAAAAAAATACACTTCAAAAAATCTTAAATGTAGCAAACATATTTGATGATTATGTTTGACGCACGTGTTCTAGTGTATGAAATAATGTTAATTACTTATTTTATATAATTTTTATAAAGTATTAAAGAAGATTAAATGTTTTTATGTGTTTTATAAAATTTTTATATAAAAAAAAATTCAAAGTTTAGTGTAATTTAAATGTAATTAAAACGAGTAAATAATTTGCTAGCCAGTGTTATCTAGATGTATGTAGACGCTAAGTCCCTATATAGAAACTTGGTTGGCACGCCGTACGTTCACATTGAAAGCTTAGTTTTTATTAAAATTGTCGTGGTTAGCAGACGACCTATTAATAAAGTTACGCGAAACAAGTCTCGCAGGGGAAAATCTATTTATTGCTTCTTTTATATATACTATTAACAAATATAATATAGTTTAAAATACGCATTGAACCTAGACGCTTTCTAATTCTACATGTAGTGGCACACTCTCTGGTTTTTTTTAAATTTTATATCTGCCTAGAATAGCTTATTAAAAAAATACTTTCGAGGATCTGTCTTTTAATTGTAAACTACGGCTATTTTGATTATTTATTAGTACCTAGGATTATTCCTATAGTTTTCCTTAAAATGACTTTCCAGTGCATCAAGAAACATAAATTTATAATACTAAATAATATATAATAGGTAGGTAGAGTATGCTTTGATATATTACTATAGGTATACGTATAATATAACCTTTTTTTACTTCTAAAACTTGGAATATATGGAACGAATACTAAGAAGGGCGATACGAAGGGCCTCAAATAATGATAAACGGTCAGTATCCGTCCTTACTACCAATGACCGCACCAAAAAGCTTCAGGAAGTTCTGGGCGATAACAAAGTCCACGGCCAAGGAACAAAATGTAATCAATTCATTTTATTATCGAAACAACAACGGAAGATTCTATTACCTTGTATTTTTATTATACAAATTAATAAGTTATTGGATAACCTAAATTTGGAATATTTTTGAAATATTGAATCGTTTCCTACTTTTAAAAATTATGAAAAAGTAAACTGCTGTAAGTACTTATTTTAAGCTTATTTAAACAAAATTATAACCAATTTATTTCTGCATTTTTGCATGGGAGCCGTGAACTAACTCTTTATTTTCTCTAATCGTCGGCAAAACAGTCGGGGCGATGATACTGACGAAACGACCGAGAGTGGTACGGGTGCTTATGAATATGTAATTTTAATTATAACCAAGGAGCGGGTGGTTAGACTAGTCTCATGTTTCTAAACAGTAACTATGTATTACTGTTTAGAAATAAACGTACGGCGATTTCGTCCTCACGTACGACTGTCAATAGACAATTTATTTCTCCCACATCCCACATCTAGGAAGGGGGTTAATCTACGAGTAGGTATAGAAAATTATTGACAATTGAGATTATTCAATAAGTAAGAAGCACGTTAACATACATAAATATATAAATCTTCTCCTATTGTCACTTACAAAGTACATCTAATGTGTCTAACTACACTTTGTTTGTCCACCTAAAATGGTCGGACGAACGCCTGAAGTGGATTAGAAATTGGATATAGAAGTTATAAACTACATAAATTATGAAGGAGAGTACCACGAATATATAAATATTTAATAGCCTTTTAAAACGGAACAGGGTATATTCCTAAATATCAATCAATCAATCAAACTCTCACGCCTTTTTCTACAGGGATAGCCAGAGACAATGGAGCTCCACTTGCCACAATCCTGACACAACTCCCTCGCTTCTCCCACACCCACAATTATCTTCATACAAGCTGTACGGTTATGGGCACTAGGCAACCCAACTTTGTTGAGGATGTCTCCGATTTGGTCGGAGAACTTCCTGTGTCTGCCTCTTTTAACACATCCATCCACATCAAATTCATATATTCCTTTCCTAAATATGTACCTAAAATGACACGAATCTAATGGACTAACACTTTAAATTGATTCTTGACTTTTAACAAAAGTAAAAAAATCGATTAATCGGATCGGTTCGTTTTTATACCTATATTAAGTTAATAGTTAAAGCAATATTCATGTCAGCCAAGTTAATTATAATGACAATTGAAATGTGGGACATATCTTAATTATTTTAGTTCGTTGCCTTTTAATTGATATCGAAAAACCCAAATATCAACATACTAGTTTGTAATTATGTCACCAAATGTATAATTGTCAACAATATAATAAATCAAAAATCAAAAGGTCACGCCATTTTCCCACAGGGATAGGCAGAGACAATGGAGCGCCACTTATAATATAATAAGTAATTTAAAATCACCTTAATACAGGGAATATTACTCTGTCGCAAATTATATTTATTGAAAATCATTTTCACGAAAAGCGATGAAAATATTCAGATAGGGTCGTACGCTTCTCATTTTTTTCTCCATTCACGCCCATTGCTCATATCTCAATAACAAAATCCGTAAAATAGTTACTATGTTCAGAAGATTTATCAATAAATATAAGTCGTATGATAACTATGTTATATATTGTTTTTTTTAAATAGAACAAACTTGAATTAATGAATAATCTGTCTAATTATAATAATTAAATCATACCTGTAATTATATTTAAATAATATGTATAGATTAAATAATAATCATCTATTTATTATTATATTTGTTATTTACGTTTAGTATGATCGACATATTATAGTAATATTAATATAAACTAAATAATATTTTTTTAGTAAATATTATTTAAAACTATATTTTTGTGAGTGTTCTATTATTTTTTTAACAAAGAGACCAAAACACACAGAAAGGTCTTTGTCTTGTGAAAACAATTTCAATATGCTCATATTTGTTGAACCGTACAAATCACCTTGTCACTAACCAACACTTATAAATCTTCAATATAACACTAAAACGACAAAATATGCACCGCCTTCTGAACACGTAACGCGGGCAAACGCGACAAGCGTCGACACGCGAATGTGAGAGGGCGAGTAGAGCTTCCACAGCCTCCACTCTGTAGCAACCGCGCGCCCCGGCCCACACGCCCGGCTCGCGTCTGATAACCTGCTACTTCGGAAGTCACTAAACTTACTCATGAATGTCACCTAGGCCGGGTTGCGAACGAAAATGTGATTTTTATTGAAAAGGGGTGGCTTCTGCGCTACTAACCTCGCTTTGTAAAAAAATCGATGCTTATCGAGATTAGGTGTTGCGAGTGAGATGTCATTTGCATACACGGTTGCCTAATCTTTTTCCCATAAAACGTGAATAAGAATTTTATTTAACATAAATAGATAATTTATTTATTATTGCAACCTCGCGTAGCTTATACAGACCTTATTAAATATTAGTTATAATAAAAAATATTCCATATTTCTTCGTTTTAATAATACGTGTACAACACCCGTAGTGAATGAACATTGTATTTTCATTATAAAACAATAAATCAATTGTAATAAAAACCTTTGTACTTTGTGTGTTGGCGCTATTATTATATTTTCAGAGCTCATATAATATTAAATATATTTGTATAGCATTTGCATAACTTAATTTAATTAAAGATAACAGTATAATTAATTAGTAGAAAATTAGGCCATTAATATTCTTTTTATGCAAACGTATTTTAATAATTGTTCGTTAAATAAAAACAAATAAGTATTCGTTTCATATTCTATGTTAATTACGCCAATATGGGTGAGGAACATATTCCTTTTTTTGAACATATTTTTATTTTTTATTTTTGGTGAGAGAATTTCTGTATTCCATGCGGACATTTTATAAATCTCCGTGTCATAAAATTGGAGTTGAAACTAGTCGAATGAAGCTCGACTTTAAAGACAATAAATGTTGGAGGAGCTGGAGGACCATACCCGAATTAAATATCCACCTTTTTAACTATAGATGAAATACTACAAAAATAAAGCTAGTCCAGAAAATTTTGGTCCGACCAGGAATCGAACCAGGGACGCGCGCGTAACGAACTGGTGTGTTAACCAGTGCACTGTCGCGTAGTTGAAAGCCGCAAAGAGTTTAATTCGTTTAGTTTTCCTGCCCCCTAGGACGGCAATTCAAGAAGCAAGATCGACACTTGCATGGAATATAATTTTAAATATTTGTTTGGACATTCCGATGCGCTGCTGTCCTGATAAGTTATTTAAAATGAATCGCAATGATATTCTTTGCAAGTTTTATTGCATTGCCGTGCTAGGGGGCTGATGAAACATTGCATCAGTAGTAGTTCTTGTTACTAAAAGCTCCCATGTTGCACTTTAAGCGCATACTGCAATAGTGATCGACATAACCCGGTGAGTTGCATCATTATCCCAATTAGGCCACTTATTGGATTTCTTGGACCAGTTTTTTGTGGAATAACCAGGTATATTTTAAAGTAACATATTAAGGTACTTATGTTCTTCTTATTTAAGTAATCAATCAAATTGTCACGCCTCTTTCCCACGGGGATAGGCAGAGACAACGGAGCGCCACTTTTTTATTATTATTGTGACTCGACATATGACAGCACCCTGCTTGATGTTAAGCCGAAGTGTGGTCCATGAATGAATGTCACTGCTACTACAATTCAATAACTGTGAGTAGCAATCACATCCACTATGCCGGCCTAGTTGGAACCGGCAACTTACAAGCTGATCCCCAAACATGACCAAATCACTTCACGGTCTGTATACTTGTAAGTGGTGGTACTACCCCGGATCGGAAGACTGGGTTCCACTGCCTACCACTCTTTGATAACCAGACTCGAAGCAAATATCCATCTCTTTTTTTTATTAACAAATATTTGCAATGTTTAATTATTAAATATTACAAATAAAAGCTATGAAACAAATATTTGCTCCGACCGGGAATCAAACCCTTAATTTACGCGCAACAAACCAATCGCTAAACCGTGCGTCCACGCCTGTCGTCAAAAATGCCACGATTCTGACACAACTCCCTCGCTTCCTTCACATCCACAATTCTCCTCATACAAGCTCTACGGTTATGGGCACTAGGCAACCCAGCTTTCTTGAGGATGTCTTCGATTTGATCGGAAAACACCCTCCTGGCCTGCCTCGTTCAACGCATCCATCCACATCAGATTTATAAATTTCTATCGTCAATCATTAAACAAAATGTTATTATGAGTCTGCGAAGAGTGGTATATCTAATAGTATGGTAGTAAGTAGACATCACGGAAGACGACCGTGGTGTAGTGGTAATGCAATGGTCTCGCAAGCCGAGAGCACGGGTTCAAGACCACTTGCCAAAACAATGTATCTTTGATCGTCCTGTTTCTATGATACAATACTTTTGTAACTTAGGTTTATAGAAACTTTATTTACTCAAAAGAACATAGTACAATATTCGCTTATATGAGTATTGTTAGGTTTTGTGTTAGTATTAATACAGTGACAAATTATTAAGTAATTAGTTAATTAGTTAGGTTTCCATTAGGAGTTTTTTAAATATAACTTTTTAATATAGAAATGTAAATAAATAAAAAATAACTTTTGTAACATAACTTTTCAGGTGTAAAGTAGCTTTTCATGATGTGTATGTAACTTGCCGGCATAGCAGAAACTACTTTTGCTGGCAGTGATTTAGTGGCAGGATGACTTTAGAGGCGACTAAGCTGTAAGTGGTGGGTGGCACTAGCCCGAAATGGCAGAATGTCCACCACCGATTTTAAAAATCAGATTAAGGTGAACACTAACCAGAAAGGTAGTGTACTAATTATTTTACTAATTATTTGCCATGTACCCATGAACTGCATTCTAGCTCAACATTAGGCGGATTGCGATCATATACCCAAGCTAGATTAATCAAATTATGACGACAATCATCTTAATACAATTTTAATTTGATTACATAATTATTTTCCACGGTCTATTCGTTTCTTGCGCATTTTTAGACTCCAACATGATTTTAGAAACCATATGTCAATATATGATAACATATTATTAAAAAAACAATCCAAATTGATTCTCTACTTATTAAGGTATGTAATTAAAGTAAATATATACGGAGCAACTGAAATTTCCAATTCCATTTCGAGTTATACTCGTACTGTATTATAATTTAATACAAAATTAGGCCTAGAATATAACTCATATACGTGAATTATTTCGACAAACAACTGATCAAATATATACGGGTATATTGTAAATTGTAACGCGCGCTTCTAACAAAGATAATCCAAATTGACGTAGCAAACAAAATTAAACTAAACCGCAAGTCTCTTTTGTCGTGACATACGACACAACCCACCCCTAAACATCCCCCATACAGGACCTCGACAGATGACTGACGCCCTCGTTAATTTGTAACAGAAATCTTAGCCTAAATCTGAATGTATAATCGGAGACATTATCACCTGATCATTTGAGTAATATTCATAAAATTTAAGGTTTATTTATTTATTTATTTCTATGTCAAAACGTCTTCTATTATATACAAAGGCGAGCTTAATGCCGTTAAAAATTCTGTCAGTTAGACACAAACAGAAAAATCAAAATAAAGGATTATGGATATGTTCGGTTAGTAAGGTTTTAAATAGAGATTACACTTATTAATTTATAAACTTTATGTGACTACGAACCTAGGCAATCTATTTAATAACCATATATCAAAATTAAAATTTTAAAGGAACCCCCGATTTGAACAATAGAATCAACTTTAGTCATAGCACCATAGTTATATCTCCTAAATATCCTCTGCATCCTAATGGTGCATCATCAGGCACTTTAGGTCATCAATTTGTTAAGAGCGCAGCTAAAGGCTCATAATTAGAAAAAATTTTGGTCATAGCTCCAAAGTTTTATTCCTTAATTATCCCCTGCATCCTCATAGTGCATCATTAGGTACTCCAGGTCTCCAATTTGACACCAGACCAGCTAAAGCCTTATAGTAAGAAACAAAAAACGAGAAAATTTGTGTCAGGATTGAGAAAAGTAGCGCTCCATTGTCTCCGCCTAACCCCGTGGCAATGGAGGCGTGACAGTTTGAATTGACTTGATTTATTTGTAAAAGTCATTCTATTATATCCCTAATAGTACTCTAAACAGAATGAACCGCAAGCCAAATCGTTTCAGATCTCTAATGATGAGTAACTAAATCATGTAAGATTTTACTATTGATTAGATAGCTAAGATTTATGGACCCATTATCTAAATAATAACGTAGTGTAATTACCGTTCCTCTTATTCGTATCTTTGCAGAATTGGTACAGGTATTATTATTAGAAAAAAATTATCAATCAATCAGGGATAGGCAGAGGCAATGGAGCGCACTTGCCACGATCCTGACAAAACTCCCTCGCTTCCCTCACATCCACAATTAATTTCATACAGGCTCTACGGTTATGCAACCTAGCTTTCTTGAGGATGTATGTATCCAATTCGGTCGAAAAACTTGTATTAGGGAAATTAAATGATTTATAATGAGTAATAGAAACGCTTCATTAATATAAAAAAAAATATTGATTTAGAACTTTATTGCAAGTGGCGCTCAATTGTCTCTGCCAATCCCTGTTGGAAAAAGGCGTGATTTTGATTGATCGATTGTTTGTTGCATTATGTTCAAAGGCCAAAGACATCCTTTGCAAGTTAGCATTTGGAACTAAACAAAAAGTAAGGTTCACTAAACATAAATACATATGTAATAAAATCGTACCTATAATAAATATCCAAAATACATATGATGTTTGTATATAACTACATGGTAAAATAACAATACATACTAAATATTAATTAAAGATTGGTATGAAAATATATTTTTAATTAAGACTCGACAATTGACCTCCACTTGCCTGATAGTAAGACTAAGTGCGCCAATGACTAAATAAACTTCACGCATTTCTTAAAGAATCCAAGTTTATAGGATGAGGAGTATCATATTAATTATCATACTATTTAATTTGCAACAAGATTTATTATTTTCATAAGGTATCACTTAACTGTGTTTACGTAAAATAAGAATAATAAAGAAACATAAATATTTTTTTTATCATTTGTTTTTATTTACCTGCGGAATATTTTGGTGATAGTTGGTAAAATTTCTCTCTTATATAATAAACATCATTTCTTCAAGTTCAAGACTTGACATATTTAACAAGCGGCATAATATCTACGCTTCGCCCGTTTACATTTGGGATAAAAATCTAGTATTGCCAGAGATTTATCCAGACCCGCTCTTTGAGTCCCTTGGATTTACTCTACACTTCTTGAGAAGATTAAGGGCTATAAACGCGATGCACATTATTGCTATGTCTGCTGTCCGCCATTTTGAATTAAAAGACATCATTCATATCATGTCCAATGATGAAAAAATTATTAAATAGTAGTTTCGGTACTTGTGTTAATAAAACTAATAACAATTTTGCTTTTAATTGCCGTGCAATCAAGTTATTTTAAAAATAAGTTATGGATTTTGTATCGTCTGTCAATCACAAAGGCACGCCATAATAACAGTTTTGGTTTGAACTGTTATAATTATAGTTTGATCATTTTGTGCACCTAAACTATGCAAAATAAAGGATATATTCCAATTACATTGTAATCTTCGTACATCAAACTATTTTGATGTAGGAAGATTACAAAATGAATGATGTTTTTTACTTTTTTGTAACTGTTGTTTTTAATAAAACATAAATATACACGAATTACAAGCAAAAATACTCATAGTACAAAAATCATGAATTAAAACGGATTTTCATTATTATATTATATATAATTATTTTTATTAAAGATCGAATAACCACCTGATAATAATGTGAAAGGTTATGAGAAATTTTACATGTTTTCGCAGAAAGATAATTAATTTACTAGCAAAATAAATGTAATGATGTCTTTTAATAAAATATTTATTTTGTTTAATATAAATAAGTCGTAATTAAATAATATTAAAGCATTATCAATAACGTCGTAGTGTTAACCTATGACATTGTTTACCTTACCATTCATAACATTGCTTTGGTATAAAAATTGTGCGGAATTTATTGCAAAACACTGCTTTTTTGTAATTTACGCTATAATAACAGAACATGTCCAGTTAATTCCAATTGGAATTGGTACAATCTGTATGATAATATTGTTCATAATATTATACTCTTATAATTATAATAAGTCACATAATGATAAAAAAAACATTAGTCTAATTGCAATCATTATTATTATTTATTACTGGAAAAAAGTCCTAATTTACTGAGAAGTCAATAAAATATGAGTTAATAAGTTATTGTCAATAATATTACACATTATTTTGTCTTCTTTTCGATAAAATGGTGGTTAGGTGGTATTCATATATGCCATGATTTTTCTTATATGGACGTTCACAATTTCAATATTGCTAACGAACGGAACTAAGATATATTCTTTATTCCACCAAACTTTAAGTTAGCCGTTTTGTAGTAATTATTACTTATGAATTGTGTCAATAAAATGTGCAGTTTTTTGCTAATACGTTTTTGTTAATAACTTAACAACAGAGGATAATGATAAAAACTACAGTAATTGTCAGCCCTATTCCCCACAGGGTTAGGCAAAGACAATGGAGCGCTACTTGCCACGATCCTGACACAACTCTTCTCGCTTCCCTCACATCCACAATTATTTTCATACAAGTTCTACTAAATATTAGGGCCACTAGGCAACCCAGCTTATAAAAAACTCTCCTGTGTTATTTTTATTAACTATTATCATTAATCAAAAACGAAATTAGTAAATATTATATTATCTAGATCTATTTTGAGATGCAAAGTCAATTTAAAAGTAAATGACATTGCATATAACATTTTTATCTAACACAGAATATGATCAGTGAACGCTTCATCGATATCACTGCCCTCCGGATACGCACGACCTACTTCATTGTACATCACTCTCGTCTGCCTACTATTCTAGTTTCCTATTTATTATCTAGCTGTACTCTGTAGACGTTTTATGCAATAATATGACCTATTAAGTTGGGAAGTTCTCCAGATAATATTATCAAAGTTTGGTTATAATTAATTTAGATATTCCTAAAAGGCGTTTTAAATTAAGATTGTTTTACTAGGACAAATTCATCTTATTCATAATATGTTGGCAATATTAGAGAACAGAAAATCTCAATTTTATTGAAGCTATGATTCTTATTCCGGGCTTTGCGCCTGTTCGCGGCTCGACCTCACGGAAAAAAAATTAAGATCATCGATTGCACGATGTCCATCGTATCTTTACTCTTACTCTCAGGGAGCATAAAAAAGTGGGAGAAAGCATTGCTTCCGTCAGCAGACCGAAGACAGCTTTATTTTTTACAAAAAAAAACGTAGAACTTAAGTAAAAGTAAGTATTGCTAAATATTTAATATTCAAATAGGCACTAATTTAAAAATGGCATGCCCATCTCAAGTGATATACGACCTCAGTCTGCAATGGACAGGTCAGGTCAAGCTCAAAATATGATAAACCTACAACTTTATTTGGGTCATGTCTTCAGTCAGAATTGGATGTTGAGTTTTATCGATAATTTATTTTTGAATCATAAAGGTGTATAAAAAAGTCCAAATGGTACGCTCTCAACTTTTTCATGTCGGGAATTGACTAATGAAAACCGATGTGTCGCTAAGTAAGACGGAACGTCTGCACGAGCACAATGGGACTAGTTCTAAGAAAGATTAACTTCGAACTAAGACTTTCCACCAAACTTGATGTAGAGTTCCGAAGCCAATAAATTGTTCACGACACGTTCAGGAATGGAAATGAGTTTGAAAAAGTTGAGTCAGTCGGGAAAATATTGTTTGTTTGTCGACGTGATACGGGCACGAACACGCAGGAGTTGACAAACGTGATGAAAAAAATATTGGAAAAGTTTCTGACGACCGCGTTCTTTAACGAGCAATAGATAGCGTCAAATATGCAATTTACCAAAATTAGACAAACAATGAATCGAACAAGCTACTTTTATATTACTTTCCATAAATACCTTTTAAATATTTCTGTAATTGCCAAAGATTTAAAAGATCTAGGTAGCGAAGTATTCTGAATTAATCGGTTATGTTTCCTTTGAATGTTTTTAACGAATTCATATCTCTAGACTAAAAATTTTAAACTTTATAACGAAGGGAGCTTGATTGCAACAAAAGCGAGCCCTACTCGTTAAAGTACGTCCAATCAAAAAATTAAAATTTATACATTCACTCGTTTAGTAGAAAAATTACAAAAGGTAATTATAATGGACGTCCCTCTTCATTAGCCAACCTTGGACGCCCTTTGTCGAGTCTAATGACTTTATGTTTGTCCTCTGTTGTAGGAGATTCGTTTTTCAAAGCCTTAAAAGAAATTAAAACGCAAAAAACTTATTAAATTTTGGCAAAGAAAAAAAATGAGTATATTTTTTATTAACACATTTCATATAACACACATACTTCTATAAAAGCTAATTAATTACAGGATATTTTTTTTTTTATTTTATTTTTTTGACTTGACATATTACAGCACCCCACTTGATGTTAAGCCAAAGTGTGGTCCATGAATGAATGTCACTGCTACTACAATTCAATAACTGTGAGTAGCAATCAAATACTAAATACTAAATATTTAAATACTATCAATATTTTATTACAAATAAAATATTTATAATACATGGAAGCAGTTTATAGGCCATTATCTTCGCATCTTTTCAATTAAACAAACATGTTTACAACAACGGGTTTAAGGATCGTTTAAATTACCAAGTTGTCATAATTAATTACACACATTAAACTTAATGTGGTAAAAATGCTATTAAACTAAAGTTATTAACTTTTAAATGTAAATTTAAACAACATATCAGAATTATCCTATAATAAATGAAACAATTATGAAGTAGCTTTATCTAAGGATGTGTTTGCGAGTGATTCTTCTATCTATAATTGTTATTAATAATTTTAAATGAGTTTTACTTATCAAGAATAATAGACGTACGCATTTTTGAAACGGTTATTAAGCAACCATTAATTCTATTAATTTGCTATTGTCCATATCTATTTGTTTAAAACATAAGTAGAACAAAACATTATTATCTCAAAACAAATATAAATACTATTTAAACAAAAATAAATGCGCAATTTCATTTTAATATTGAGTTGTCTATTTATTCAAAATCTAGGGACAAAATGATAATGGATTTAAAATAAAATACGAAACTTATAGATGATAAAGAATATGAGCATATTAACTGTAAATAATAAAACTGCTGTGATGAAAATATACGTAATGTCAGTTGCAGACAAAATACACATAAGCTGCCGGGGCTGGGGGATGGTAGCATGAACGGACATGGTTGCTCGCCGAGACGACCGCTTTGTTCTTCACAAGTACTAGTACACTGCACGTGAATTATTGCAATGTCAGTTATGTACACAACACAAAATGACAAGTGCTTTCTACTAACATTTCAACAGTTTATAAATCAAAAGAATTGTTGCAATAACTTTGCGACGGAATTGCTCAGGACAAATATAATGTACTATAAAATAAAAAAAAAAAACATCAATCAATCAAATTGTCACGCCTTTTTCCCACATGGATAGGCAGAGACAATAGATCGCCACTTGCCACGATCCTGACACCACTCCCTCGCTTCCCTCACATCCACAATTAAGGTAGCTTTTTTAAGGATGTCTCCGATTTGGGCGGAAAATACTCTCCAATAAAAACATAACATCTAATATAGATATATATTTATTATTAGCATAAAACAACGACGCCTTTTCGTGTAGTTTAATAGTTTGTGGTATGAAGGATACCTGTCTCAAGTAATTAATTTAAAGGGTTAATGAAGTGTTAAAGAACATTATTCCCCTATCAATTTACTTTGGCAATAGTCTTTAAGATCATCAATCTTCTTTACATGGTCTACAAGAAAAACTTCTGTTTGCGAACATGTAATTAAATTAGGCTGGTCGCAGAGAAACTAAATAGTTTTCTGTCTCCGGAATGATAATTAACAAAATGGCGGTAACAAATTAGATAGGTATGGACACAGAAAATTAATCAACAAGTTTGGACGCATCTCCCACATGACGAGGAGTTACGCCACGTATTTACGTTTATTTGCCTACATTAAATACATTGTAAACAATATGTTATACATTAGCGTACATTTGTTACAAATGACGCCATCGTTTCAGTTAAAATACACCCTCAGGCCAACAATTTTACTAGCTCGTAAATACGTCAGTTTAATATGAAGTTTTATTAAGAGTGGTAGGCAGTGGTGCCCAGTACCACAAATTACAAGTGTATAGACAGTGAAGTGATTAGTCGCGTTTCGGGTGATTGCTGAATCCAACTAGGCCGGCATAGCATAGTGGCTTCAACTGCCACGATCAGTTATTTAACTGTAGTAGCAGTCGTCTCCATTCATGGACCGTACTCCAGCTTAACATAACAAGTGCTGTCATATGTCGAGCCATAATAATAAAAAAAGGGAATACTAAGGCAACTTATATTTAATAAATAGAATAACGAGTTTGACAGATGACGCTAACAAAGGCCACGAAACCCTAAATCTCAGTTACTTTTCTTACATTAAGCCGGGTCATAAACAAGACAATATCACATTTCATTGACCATGAAGCGTGTTTCATAAATGTGGGTCTCTACAAGAAGGCCATAAACGACCGGGGTTAGGATATCCGTTTAGGGCCGTCAAAAACAGTCAAAGGACGTTGTATGTTTCGAGGTTACGAATCTTAAAAGCAATAGGTCTCATCTTTTTAGACAAAACATCCAAAAAATATGCAGTAAATATGGTCACGCATCGGTAGTCACGATACAAATGTATCCTTGCTAAAATATATGTACATTGATCGTCTAGTATAATATAATGCGATTAAAATAATAATAGGATGGAATCGGCGCCATTTTGTGACGTCTAACTCTCCAACCAACTTCACTTTAGTATGGTGTCTTTTTCTTTGCCGACCGTCAAGAAAAAGACACCTTTGAATCATTCAAGTGTAGTTAGTCAACAGCCCGTCCTATTCTTATTCTAATAACATAGTATCTATGATACAAGCACGTTTAGTAACTTAGTTTAGAAGCATAAATAAAAAAATAGATATAAGTAAATAAATGTTTGTATAAATTTAAAATCCCATCCGTCGTATAAAACAAAGATACATTTTAATCTTCTCTAAACAAGCGACTTAACAAATGTACATTAATACTAATAAAGTAACATATTAAAGTTATAAAATCTAAATTAAGGTAGCTCCTAAAATGGGTTGCTCGACAAAGCTCCTCGTATATTGTGAAGCCAATGCCGGAAAAACAAAGGAAGGGAAAGTTTCATTAGCGGCGAGGACAGTTGCCGGAATAAATATGAAATAAACACTCATAGCAGGGGATTAGGGCGCGTGACCCCAAAGATTAAGCACCACCAGCCAGGGTTAGAAATTAGGGATTGTGTCTTTTATTACTTTATCCGGAGACCGGATAACGAAACCTTAGTTTATATTGGTTTCCGTTTTAGTACACAAATAAGTATTACACAAATAATATTCGAAATAAAAATGTGAACAAAAAGTTTAAGTTGGTTAAATAAAGGTAGTATGAATATTTTATGAGATGCGACAATTGACTTGACTGATTGAATTGAAGCAAAAGGGGGTCTAAACTAAATTTAAAAAAACAACTAAATTTAAAGCTGCCTTGGTCGTAATCACTATGAATGCCAGACGTATTTAAAAATTATCTACAAAATAAGTTTGTATAATATATTGATTAATCACCTTTTTTTATTAATTTTGAAATCCCATTTATGAGATTATTTCAATCAAACTCAAATCAAACTAAAATTCATCTTATGCACCAAAAGTCGCCCACTGCTGAACATAGGACACCCCCCAGTGAACCCCACAATGGCCTGCTGGAAGTGGCCTGCTTCTAGCGGTTTCCTGCTACATTTCGCCGGTCGTTAGTTTATCTTATACGGTCGGCCATCCATATGCCCAGTGCCCATTGACACTTTAGCTTGCTTGGTCTACATTTAATCGGTCTAAACTTAAACTCATAGTGACGCTAATCTTATTTTAAGACCGCTCCTTTAATTAACATTCTGTATAATTTCATCTGTAAAAGTGGCTTCAGAGCATGCGATTCTGTTCTTAACTTTGTTTACTTAACTTTTCTTAAGTGGTTTTTGTGAGGGCGACATGACGGTTTAAATTGTTTTGGTAAAAGCTTTTAGTATGAACGACAATAGAGTAAGTAAAACATAAAGTAATTAACAATATATAATGAATTAGTTTTCCATAATTATATTTCTAGATAATTTTATACAGTAATAAATTGTTACTACACAAACTGCTGTACTTGTTGTACAAGTTATTGTTGTTTCACAAACATAGTTGATTTTCAATTAGGGTACAAAACTTTGCCGCATAAAATTTTGTGGGATCTAACAGAATTTTCAAATGACGCGTCTGGTAATGATTTTAAAGTTAAACCAATTAATGGCTCTATAATACAACGCGGCTACAAACTGTAACAAACTGAATCAATTACAAACTTTATAAAATGATTCAGTGTTGGAACTTTGTGGTGTAGTTATAAGCACCTAATAAATCTAACCCTTGTTGCTTCAAAACACATTATCTGCCTAAATCAACGAAATTAAATATATACATTTTTAACTTGGACATATTTATTGAAAATTAGCAAAAGTATATCCTAATTTCCCCACGCTCTCCTATATTCCAATTCATTGATAGTTTATAAAAATAGATGCATGTACTGAAAATGATAATTTTTATTAATTTTGTTAAACGGAATCATAACCTAATAAATAATTTATTTTTCGCCTATTTTCATTATTTACGAGTAGTATTTTTTATGTAGGCGTAAAATAAAAAGAAATAAATTCCGCATACCAGCAAGATGGTTTTGGGGTTTATGTGAGACCCACGCCCAGCCCTGAGGCAAGCCGCATCGGATAGTCATTCTGGAGCAATTTTCCGTGCCAAGGATTCCCGTGGGTGCTTTTCTTTAAGGTTTACAAGGGCGAATGAATATCTTCTTGAAAGCATTGAAGCGATGTCAAATTTTAGAATTGAGTTGCTTGAACCTAGATAATTCTTACTAAATTTCAGTAGAAATTATAGAAACTATATAATTACTAGAAAGAAAAATTTAAAAACGTGAATAAAATATAATTTTATTACTTTAGAGATAGATTAAAATTGTAATTATGTTTTCATGGTCTCCTCTTCATTTTAATTACTTAAAGCGGGATTAAAGCTTACAAGCAACATGTTAAATATTAATCATTCATAATTAACGACTTTCATAAATAATGCGAATAGCCTAATTAAATACTTTGTTAAATAATTTACAATATACTTTACTTTGTAATAATGTTCAAATTTGAATAAAGAACTAGACTTCACTTACACGCGTCCATTAAAAGTCAAAGACGAAAGGTGAATAATTCCGTACCTGTAAAAAAATAAATAATTTATTATAAATAAATGTCTATCATATATATAGTTTAAAACTAAGTCTACATTAAAAACTAAGCGCTAAATAATCCACTAACTTAGAAAGCGATACACCTGCTCGGACATTTACCCAATAATGTAAATATAAAATGGCTTGCTCGTGTGTCCACATACAACGATGCAGTAAAGACAGCATTCCATGTAGCAACAAAACGTTGTGAACATTAAACTCAACGATGTAGAACTTAAAGTGGCCTGAAGTAGTTTGATAAATATGTTGTTGCTGAAAGCGCTAACATTAGTTAACAACGTTAGTAGCCGGCCAACAGGACGTGAGCAAATTATAAAACTGTATATTAATTTCAAACTTTTAAATGTTTCAAGCTACGCCTGCACTGTCACACAAAACTTTCAATATTCCATCAGTATGTTGTTCAAAGTTTAGAAATGCATACCGCTAATTTATATTTCCAAATAGCTCTGCCGGATCCTGTTAGGGAATAAGTCGTAAGTGTTTTTTTATATATAACCTTGACTTGCTTGATGGTAAGAAAGGGGGTGGCTAAAAAAGTAGACTCAGTTTACGGCTGCCTCATTCGCCGTCATTATGAGATTCTTTTCACGCATCTCTTGAAGGAGTTAAGGTAAAATGGGGGGAACACATGAGCTGGCAAATCAGACAATTCTATTTAAAAACGGAAAAATATGACCAGTGATTCAGTGATTTCATTTCCAGTTACAAGTAATAGGTATTCAAGGAATAAACTTCTTAAATTGTACAACAGTAAGAAGTCAAACAAAGAGGCCTGTCGGTTGATAAACTGCTTGATTGGACTTTTGCTTTGTTTTAAAGCAACGTTCAGTACTCACTAACGAGAAATCGCAGCATCCAACCAACAAATTGTTTATTTCACTCCAACTCGCTCTTTAAACAATTTCTTCGTAAACAATTTACATTTGACATAAAAAATACATGTTTTTCAATTTCGTTTATCGTTTTCATTACACAATTGAAAATATTTGTTTCTTAATTAAAAATTAATATTAATTAATGCATTTATTTAAAATAACTTAAAGCGCCTTAATTTTGTTAAATTAATAAATAGAGATACATAATTTATGCTATCTTTTGCCTACTACGTTTTAAAAATTTAGTATTCAAATAGTATTATGTCAACCAATTTCTATTTTATGTGTTCAAATCTGTTCGGATGTACACGACTACAGGTCCAACACTAAAGCTCGGACTTAGGGGAATAAATAGCTGACAGCCTTCGTCGGTGTAAGCACGCCCCATTTGAGAAATATATTGCGCGCACTTAACAGCAAATAAATTGGCCGAGACCACGAGAACTGCGCAGTTTGGATTCATTTTCTTTGTATGTATGTAATGCCTTTAGAATTGTACAAACCAGAACACCTTTTAAAAAGGTAAACGGCTCGTGAAACGCGCCGAATCTTTCTAAGAGAAAAATTCTCAATCTTCTTTGTTAATATTTACTTCGCTAAGGGAATTTCGTGCATATTTTGTTTCTCAAAACACCGTACACAGTACTGCCATTTAAAGGATGTTTGTATAAATTTTATTAAAGAATTCCTACAACCTATGTTGACTTTATAAATAACATTTAAATTTGAATATATACCACAAATATATGTATGAAAATTTATGAAGATTTTTTATTTATTTCATGAATTGTATATTTACGTTTATTTCTTTGGCCGACTTAGTGACGAGGACTGGGAAAACCGTAAAATGAATTATTTTTTTAGTCGTCGGCGATCCTAGATCTCCTCTACTTACCCTCAAGATGTCGCTTCTATCTACGAAAAATAAATACTAATCTTGTTACCACAAAAAAAAATTAAATAGGCTCTCTGCACATGTTCAAGTGTTAAGTCAATTTAGTATCACAAAAAGATGTTTACAAATATTTATACGAATTTTTAATTTTTCTTAGTAGGAAGACCGTAAATATTCTCAACATTGTTTATTCAGGTATTAATTAATTGATACTATCAATTAATTATAAAAAATAATTATAGAAAATGTCTTCGACGAAATCGTAGCAATGTGCCGTAGCAAGAACATCGAATGTGACGTTCTGGAAAATTGTAAAAAGGATCAAAAATACTATATAATTTAGAAAAAGGAGCAGTGGTACGAGTAATAGGTGATTTTACGATCACTTTCGTTTCTTGGCGATTTCTCCACGGCAATTTGCTGCCGTGACAGCTTCCTTAGGCTTGGGGAGGCTTGAAATGTTCTTGCGCTCTCGAAACCCTATAAAATTCTTCACGATCCTAAAATAACTCACTTGAAAATTAATCTTTTGTGTGCTATATAATATTGTACTCATGGTGACATCTACGAGCCATTTGAAGTTAGGGTTTTTATTATTTACAGCAAATTACACTGACATGTGGCTACACATTACCAAACATAATTCAATTTATTAGCAAATTATACACAAACAACTTTCTGTACCAAATAAAGCTGTAAACAAGCGTCCCCGTAAAGTGACTTTTTATGTTCATCAATCAACATGGCTTTGTCCTTTTAGCACTTTATTTTTTAGTAGAGAAAATTTTCTAAACAAACTCTAAACCGTTGACGTTTGGTTTACAAAAACTAAGGACCAACCGCATTGTCAGAGCGATCCTTTGTTCCCAAGGGGCGGCCTCCGGATGTCAGCAAAAATGTATCGTCAATCTGACCGCTCCTTTGCCCAAGGGATGAAAACTTACTTTATATTATTTCATTAGAATAACTAAGCCTTCACAGTGTTAGATGAACCAACATTAAAATTTATTAGGTTAATGGTATACGTATACAATCATCGATAGGTTACGTTTATTTATTCGATGTTCGCGCTAATGCATCTTGCTGCAAGCACTTCACAAATCTGCGAGGGCATTGGAATAAGCCGAAATCAATCCGCCCAACAAAACAATGACGCTGTAGCCTGATGAAGCTTTCACGGACCAATTGGCAGAAATCATTTAGGTACCGAAAAACCCTGCCTTAATATATTAAACATAGTTTGATGCATAATTCGCACGTTGCTGTACTACAAGGTGCTCAGTATAGGTATGTTACTTTCACGTGGATCAGTTGTTTACATTATAGTCGATAAAATAATATTGAGGACAACTATTTTTAGGTTGTATCCAAAAAGCTTATAGTTTGTCTAAAACTCAGTTTATGCTATAAACATATAGAACGGAAGGATGACCATAAATAAATAGAGGTGGATCCAAGATATACTCATAAATGTCAGATGTCGGTAAATATACCAAATAATATCCTAATAAGTTATTTTTAGTGTGCGATTTACCATGATTTACAGACAAAAATACAAAGTAATCATATAAATAGTTTATAGTTATAGTTTTACACTATTATACTAGTGTAAAACTATAACTAAGTGTAGTATCCAAAAATATAAAATAATTCATCGTAACCAAAAATATAAATCATATTTTTTTTTTGTAGAGAATTTTTATTAGTCCAAAATCGCCAACTGCTCGACGAGCCAATGCAGCCTCAATCGCCATCACTCTTTTATATTGAGACGTCGACTATTTCAGCCAAAGCATACGAGGTAACTTGTGTTTTGTTTACTATTTTGGTATTCAGTTATTAGTTGTGGGCCGGAAGTAACAGTAATAAAATAATAAATCGAGAAACATTAACATTTAGACGAAGAAAGTTGCAGCTTCAAAATATTCAGTCCAACTGCAAACGTTTGTAAGCGAGGACGAATGGAGGAAATCGTATCTTTCTGCACATTGGAGTTTGAATAATGCTCTTGCAAGTTTACTCTTTAAAAAGAAATTCAATATTTACATTCTATGGAACATTTTAATACTAACAATACGTAGAAATAATTGCTTGACCTTTCTCACGTTCTTATTTAACCTACTCCAATAAGATAGCATTTCAAATATTGCAATAAACAAATTGTATTTATAAATCCCTATATCATGAATTGATTTATTAAAACACGCATTAAAAACGTGATTATTGAGAAATTCATATTAGTTCGAATTGTATTCTAGAGTAGTGCCTCTATTTTCAAACATTTGGTTATATGTAGCTTGACGCCAGAATGTTCTGAATCAAATATCGAATATCTGAAACGGACCGCGCGTCGTCGCTTCTGTACAAGTCTGTGTATATTTCAAATACAGACAGTTGATAAACTGTTCCAATTCCATGAATACTGAGAATAAATATATAGAAAAATCTTGTATGAAATTTATATTTAAAACCTATATTAACCTAGATAATATATGAAAATGGTGGGCAGACGGTGGTCATTTGCCAAATCTGCCTATCGGGTTAGTAACTCCGTCGTTTAAGGATCATCTTGACAGCTTCGGTTCATGTCCGCAGCCAACTAGACCTGTCCACATTGTCCACAAAGTAAACTTACTTTTATGCTTAGTGCACAAAGTTACCGACTCGTATTTATATGAAAAATATAATAAATTGAAGGCAAAAGAATGATTAAGATTAGTTTAAGATTAGTAAAATAATAGATATTGTACAAAACTTAATAATTATTTTAACGCATAGAATCTAAGGCTGCGTGCGAAACTTTGGCAGTTTATTCATATCAAACACAAAGGAATTGAAATCGCGTCAAAAGTTGATTTTTATGTGAAGAAAGTCCAATACTGTAATTCTGACAGATTGGGACGAGCCTTCATTATCTAGATTGATTGTGCAGGGTCTGCTTATACTCACACAAAGGTTGGCTGCAATTTGGAAGCGCTTTCAATTTGCACCAATATCCTTAGAGATTCCGATTTGTGGTTAACGGACCATTCGAGAACGAACGTACAAACGTTGTACCTCATCTGCCAAACATAGCCATCTTAAAATGGATACGAGGAGGCAAAACATGTACATATATGATTCACTTTATTCATAAATGAAGCGTATATAAATAGGATTATTTTGTTCATGAATAATTTTTCAACCGTTTTAAATATAAACAGAATAATAATGTATTTTTAGGTCGGTCTATATATCTATATTGTAGGCAAACAGATATTTTTGTACAATCATCCATTGTTACGCCTGAATTCCGATTTTCTCGCTTCCCTCACATCCACAATTCTCCTCATAATGACTCTATGGTTAAGGGAACTTTAGACACCTTCGTATTTGAGAATATACCTGATATTATCACGGAACAATATTACGTGTAGTCCGTTTTATTCTTCTACTTACCAACGCAAGTGCCAAATCAACGCAACATACCCCTTTACATTCTTTAAAATTGATAAAAATAAAATTCCTATTGCACATAAATAAATAAAAGTTTACAAGAGAATAAACTCAATGCCTAAGGCATTTTCTACCAGTTAACCTTTTGAGGATGTATCTGGTCCTAATTAATTCTTTGTTAATCGTTATTATTCTACTTTAATATCACATTTATCATAATCAACTATATCCGCAATTATTATCCCACATGCTCCCCATGTTTTTTTCTACAGCATTTATCCTACTTTCATGCTTCCTCGGCCATGCCATATTTTTAAAGAATAAAACGTTTTTTTGTCTATATTTAAATACAGTCTATTAAGTAATATCCCATTGTAGAACGTCTTTTGATATTAACGTTCTTTGTTAAATTTTCCAAAGTAAGAGTGATGTGGTTCTGATTTTTACTTTATTAAAGTTCGCACGTGACACTTCGGGATACAAAGAACAAAAATATTTTTCCAACGGAAAATAGGGAGAAAGCCTGCGACATTATTTCCACGAACTCGGGGATGTAAATTGGATTTTGTTAAATAACACGAAAAGTCCATTATATGAACGCTATAAAGAACTTTAATCGAGTAATTTGATTTCAATATTTTGTGGTATTGGACAAAAATAAGATATGATTATTATTTTGTGAATGTTTCTAATCTTTGCGTAAAAGCGAGTATACGATCTAATCTAAAACAACATTTCTTACAAACATGTTTCTACTTTTAAATTTTAAATACAAGTAAATACGGCGAGGCATTTTACGTTTTAAACACACATTCGGTCTAATTTTCAAGTCGAACGAAAATTAAGGAAGTCCTAGGGGGATCCAATTTCACGGCAGCTGTAATCTCATTAGAATCGTCAGACTTTCATTAACATTTATGCGATTTCCGTTGGAGAAAACTTGCAAGTACCTTCGTTTTCGCGGACACGGCTTGCTTGCTTCCCACGTACAGAAGTGCTGAACTAACTTTTGATGCACTAATCTAGATGCGCAAATCTTGGCCTCAGGTGCTTAATAGAGTTGCACTTTCAGTTTCAGAACGTTCTTGGAATTATTCACCAAGTTAATCAGACTTTGGCTCCAATTAGCACATTAAACTATATATACATATAATGGGTATAAATGGGTAAGTACTATGCCTGAAGATAAAATATTTTAAAATGATAAAGTTATCTTTATGAAAAACTAAATGCTAAGAAATAGAAAGAAAATGTTATTTATTAATAAGAAGAATCCTTAAAAATTAAATAAAAAGCACATTTTTTTACTGCAAGACCTCTCAAGATAACACGAAGCAAGTCATCTCGAGGCGAAACCATTAAAAACTAGAAAATAATAGAAATAGAAAGTTAAGTGCGCAAATTGTCTAGCTTCGTCCACTATAAATCCTTTTTGTTATCTGACGTAACGTTCTTAGCATTTACAGGCGCCCACTGCTTCAAGCAGCTTCCATTTACAGTAAATCGAATATAGGGGTCGTGAATTTAAAACTTTTATTGTGTGGGGTTCGTGATCAAGTTAATGGACTTTTTATCTTAACAATAAGATGTGTAGGTACCAAACAATGTTATCCATAAATAAATATATTCTTGAAAATAATAAAATTTTAAGTTTATTTATTTGTTGTGCAACATAAACAGAAATGAAACCTAATTATAAGAGCATTATTGACACAAAAGGCGACCCTGTAACTAAAGAACAATTGACCTACCGGGTAACCTTTAGGTAAAAAGGAAACTGATACGCTCATAATATCAGTACACAATGTACTATATCATAATTAATAACTAATCTTTTATTTATAATATAATTATAAAACAGTATCAAAATATATAATGACTTATATATAAAACAATTCTGTTTTTTTTAAACAAATTATAGAATCATTTTAATAATAATAAAGATGACAAGTGGTGGCATTTTAAACGTTCTGAACTTTGGAACGTGAGTACAATAATTTAAAAAAGTATTGCTAAATTAACTGCGTATTAGTAAACATTAAACTCGTGCCGCAGTTATCTCTTCTTATAAACCTAGTGACCGTCTGACCTCAGCTGCCCCAATTAGCCAGGTTATCGGATATTGTCTCGTTAGTTGAAATAGTGACGTCTTTATAGACTCTTAATCTTTATTGTTTGAAGCATAAAAGATAGCGATCACGTACTACGATATATATTTGTACTTATCTGTGTATAGATATAAGTTAATAAACAATTAGTTCGTAATCATATTACTCGTAAATGCTTTGAAAGCACAATAGTATTAATATTAAGTTTACAATATGTATATGATATAATATTAACAAATTGTCTTGTCTTACAGCTAACAATAATATTCCTTATACCTTTGACAAGAAATTGAATAAAGATTTTAATCTTCCTGTGATCTTTAAGTACGAGTACAATAGTTATTTATATCTAAATGTGTATTATGAAACCTTTTAGAATTTTCTAAAATATTAATTACTTCTTCTTAGTCCTGTACTTTACTGATAATCCATAAATTGTACAAACCCAAACAATTAATGACCTACTAAACGTGTAATTAAGAATAATTTGATGTAAATAATATATAGTATTCGTAATACGTAAAACTGTTATCATTCAATCAATCAAATTGTCACGCCACTTGCCGAGATCCTGACACAATTTCCTCGCTTCCCTCACATTTACATCTCTTCATACAAGCTTTACAGTAAAAAACTGTAAAATGCAGAATAATATTGTTTACAGCGATTACTACGTTATTTATTAAAAAGCTGAACACATTACTTTTACTAACAGCACTATTGGGAATTAATGTAACAGTACCACCGAAACGTTTCATTTCACAAAAAATTATTTCACGCGAGCCATCGAAACACACTTAATCACCGACTGTTTTGCCGTAATGCGACACTCGGACATGTATTTCATGTTACTGCAGTAATTGCCAAACATTTGCCAAAATAAATACAAATAGCAATGGTGGACATTTTTAACTGTAGCATTACGAGTATTGCTTTCGGTAGAAGCTCTTTGAAGCCATTAGTCACGTGCGAAAGCCTCCCACCTCGCCGTTTGTGGCCGGCGACCTCTAATTTATAGCCCTTTAAGTGCCTTGGACACGATGTAGCGGCCTAATTTAGTCAGGCGCTGTGAGCTTTTCTATGAAAGAACCACTGATTGAGACCCCACTTGCACAAGTCCTGAATAACTTGAGCCATTCAACTTTTGACAAAGAGTCTTGAAGTCTGATTTACCTTATTCATCGTTCGGAAAATCAATCCTTACCTATCTATTAGGTATATACCTAATATGGACAAAATAAACCGTAATAGCTGTATAAATTATATTCTGTTGGATTATATTGTGTTAGTAAAAATAAGTAGGTGAAAATGTTTAAGGATCGTGTTAATACCGCAATTTGAAGTTCTTTGTAGCCATTAGTCACGTAGTACAGGCGCTCACCTCGATGTCTACAGTCGACCAAGAAAATTTATGACTTTTTAAGTACTTTTTAAAGTCTCGCTTCGATCTCGCGACTACTCTCTTAAAGCGTTTACTTACACGAGGGACGTAAAACATTACTGATTTTGTCAGTGAGACTTCTAACACATGTTTATTAAATTGCTGGTTGGAAGGGACTAATACAGCCTCGTTTTTGTTTATTAAAGCTCCACATACATATCCTTGTAGTTAAATAACTGCAAGTAGCAGTCCTATTTACTATGGCAACCTAGTTGGAACCAGTAACTTTTAAGCTAAACCTGAAACGCGACTAAGTCACTGTACAGTTGTAAGTTGGTGGTACTAACCCGGATCAACAGACTAGGCAAATGACCATCAACTGTATATCTACCAGACCCGAAGCAAGTTTTAAAAATGTTTAATTAATAAAAAAATGTTATATAGGTACTATGAAACAAACCTGTGTACAAACCGTGAAGTGATTTGGTTACGTTTCGGGATCAGCTTGTAAGTCGCCGGTTCCATCTAGGCCGGCATAGTGGATGTGATTGCTACTTACAGTTATTCAATTGTAGTAGCAGTGACATTCATTCATGGACCACACTTTGGCTTAACATCAAGCGGGGTGCTGTCATATGTCGAGTCACAATAAAAAAATCTTTGTTCCGACCAGGGACCCAGGGACCCAGGGACCAGGGACTTTCAGTGTAGCACACCAGTGTTACCAAACACGCCACTCGTGTCGTCAACACGTGATATATGATATACTGCGCATGCAAAATAATCTACTTTATGTAATTAAACTGATAGGATTGAAAACTATTGTACATTCAAAATATCCTTTCATTTTAGCAGCCGACACAGCGCCGTCAAAGCTCATTGGATTAACTGCTTACATGCGCATATACTCGAACTGTATAGCATTCGAGTTTGCAAGCGGTTTTGTTATGAAACCCAATAATCTAGTACAGAATATTATTGATTTAACAATACCAGCAAGTATATACATATACATTTAACACTCCAACCAAAGCTTTATAAATAAGTATGTGTTATTGAAGAACCCTGACAAAGTTTACGTACAAACAAACAAATGAAACGGTAAAGAATAATGACGAAGTATATTTCTTAAAAGACTTTCAAGAAAATACATTTAATTCATTAAAATAAGAAATGTGCTATTGCGGTGAGATGAAAAGAAACCGGGATACACAACCTCGACTTTTCTTTTATGAAGAGGGTAAACGGAAGTGAAAATAGAAACAACACGGAGCCCCAGCACCTCCCTGTGACAGTCATTTTTTATGAAAGTTGTTATAAATAATTTTTACTTCTTTTGTTTGATTTGTTTTTATGGGATAACAATGTTTTTTTATTGAGATTTATGTTTACAAAATGTTTAAAAAACATGTTATTTTAGTAAAACATATTTATTATTCGGAATATAAGGAAAATTGAGTAATAAATGTAAATTTCAAATTTTCCATTATAGATATTATATTATTGATAATATTCGATATAAATAAATACAATAACAATAATATTATTAGAAATAGATAATTGCGTTGATTCTGATAATTAATAAAATTATTTTCTAATAACATAATTTTAAATAAACATTCAGATAATGAGTTTAAATTCTTAAATTATCACTCGTTTATATTTATATTTAATGATAATCATGAAGTTTTATTTGTTAGGTTTATGGCTGCTCATATTAATGGCTGCATCATAGAAATTGTAGATACGATAAAAGATATGACCGTGTTAAATCAGCCCTAAACATTGGGTTAAAATTATAAATTATAGATATTATGTTAAAATTAATATTTATAGTAAAAAACTCAATTAATCGTAGGTAGTCTTTTTTATATTGCAAATTAAGAAAATAAAACGCCTTAACAATAACAAACCACATTAAATTGTAAAATTCGTTTCACAAAGTAATTTTTATTTCGGATATTTTTTTTGCACGTGTGCCGGATTTAAAAATGAAACATTAAAATACTTTAAATCTGTATTTTTTTAGTCCAGATGGCTGCTTCGGTTGAGCTCCTATTCAAAACATTACGCTTCTTTTTGCTGAAAAATATTTAGGTTTTTTGGGAATAAAAGAACATCAACATTAAATAATTACTAAATGTTACTTTGTAAGCCTGGTAGGCTTTGTAGTCACCAAGGCGCTACTAAATTGAACAAACATTTTTATCACACTAAAGATTTTTTATGAAATAATAAGTCAATATTTGCATGTAAATACACTTAATAAATACAGTCGTATAGGTGTACATCTAGGTAGTATCTATCTACATTTAATACATAAAAATTGCAAAATAATGTTTTCTAATTTCAGTATACAAAGTTATCTCCTTGCATGACTAGGTAAGGTTGCTCACACACGGCGCCTGATCGCTGAATTATTTATATAGTAATTTTACTGATGCGCTCTCCTATCGGAAAGGCAAATGTTCAGTGAAAACGCGTTGGAAGGAACATAAAAAAGCACTTTGTGTAGATTGTGCGCATTGTGTGTGTGGTAGTAAACTTCTATTTTGGATTTATGATTTTAGCTGAGCAAGCATAAATTAACATGTCTCTCGTACTTTCTTTGGATCATATTAATTAGAAACAAAAACGCAACGCTTTCCGACTTCCTCAATTTCAAAGTTAATTTTTACAAAAAATTTAGTCTATGTGTCAATAGAATTTTTGGGTAGAATCAGAGGCCGCGTGAATGCCGTCACTTCGTTAACGACCTTAATTTTAGTTGTCTAACTTATTACCATACACTTCTTTGTAAAGTAATGGTGTCGAACAACAGATGTCTCGGCCTCCGGTAGCCATCCATTCCTTTTCGCAGTCTAAAAACAAAACGCTAATGGATTCTGCTTAGTATTTTTTCTGTTGAGCAGTACTTAAAAATACATCCACATTACGGAGTAACGTTCGTTTTTAGGAAGCAATTTCAGTAGCCCAGGGGCAAAGGTTGCCCGACTTGACGTCCTATTTCCGGGCCACACTACAGGTTGTCAGTCGGTGCTAAACCTCACGGGAAAGAGCAGCGGCCAGCCAGGCCTACAGGCAGGAAATTGTGTGTCGACCTATATCAGGATTGCTCTCTTCAACTACACGCTTCACTTAAGATGTTGCTTATATAAAATTATCAGGCGTTTATTTTAACACATATTTGCAACAAAAACTATTTGTTTTGCTTGTAAACGTCGATGACTTTAAAATGATTATATTTTTTTTGTTGGGGATAAAATATGTAGTCGGATTACACTAGATAAAATACAATAAAATTCAGTTTAGTGAAGAAGTCCTGAAACTCTATCATGTTCATAAAACTAGTCGGCAAAACTTGGTTGGCTCGTTGCCAATTTTTGGTAATAGTTCTTTTACCGTTAAATGGCGTAAAGGGATGAAAAATATATGACACTAATATGAGCACTTTGAACGAGCGAAATTAAAATAAAACCAAGCTCTTTTACGTTTTGTATAACAGCAACATTAAGCAAACAGCCGCTACGTTTTCACATTAGAAAAAAGGTCTTCATGCAACGTAATGCTCCTCCATTAGGCACGACACGCTCTAACAAAACCTTTTAATAAAACTACCAGTGAAAATGGCATAAGAACATCGCAATTGTTTTGCTTATCACGTTCATACAAACGTGTCACAAATTATTGTAGAATTTCGATTCTGCAATATGCAAATGTTTTATTTGAAATATGCGTTTATTTTAAAAAGTTGCGACAGTTTCACATTCATCAGCAGCAAACCTAATTGTGGCGACACCTGAATGTGAACACTTGTAATATACCACCCTCATCTACATAATCTTGAATTTAAGACCTATTCATATTACAGCGCGTGCTTTCGTCATTCCGTTTTCGCATAATACGTATTTAATGTCAAACAAAATTAAAATTATGCAAATACGCCTGTGAGGTGGTAGGAAGCGGTTAAAACGAAATGTTTCCTTCAAACGACGCATCGTAATAAGCAAACAATATTACTGCCAAGTTCGTAAAATTTATGAGGCGGTTATACGCTAAGACGTAAATACACCTACATGGTTGATGGATAGATAGTACCTACGTACAATGGCAAAATTCAATGGTATATCTGCTCGCTAGGGCATACGTGCGTAATACATTAAATCTCAAAAAATATCTTTAATAATATAAGAAGTCATGTTGAAATGACTGTCCCCGATCATATTCTTTATTGAGAAGCGACCTCGACTTGTCTGATGTTAATCAAGGGAAAGTCAAATAGCGCTGTCGACTTAAAATACAGTTTACGATTGCCTCAGTCGCCGTCACTATGCCAACAAGAAATATAAAACTATTTTAATATGTATCACAGTATAATGTGATTTAACAAAAGAAATTATATTACGTAGCAGGTACATTGTCTGTCTTCTAAATACACGATGTGGCTGTAGTAGAATATCACATGTCAGTAAACGAGATATGCATTATTGTAACCTGAATACAAATATTGTATTTATACTTATCTGTCTGCATTTACATTTACAATCGAGTATACAACGAGTTGAATTCACACAGGCCAGCACTTGAATAACATTGTTTTGTAGTAAAATAACAAAAGCTCTCTTTGACAGAAGCATTTTTACAAAGCCTTAAGAAGTAACGTAATTTAAAACTGCTTTAAAGCAACAATATAATTAAAATAAAAAGGAGTGGTAGGTAGAGATTCGGACGGTCTTCCGATCTGGGGTAGTTCAAGTGTACAGACCGTGAAGTAGCTTGGACGCGTTTCGGGATGTAAGTTGCTGATTCCAACTGCTATACAGTTATAACTGCAAGTATAGACTACTTGCAGTTATAACTGTATAGCAGTCACCTTCATTCATAGACTCCAGGCAATTAACTTCACGAGAACTCAAGCAGGCTGAAAAATAGGTTTTGTGTAAAATAAAAATATGATTACTTGGCAATATTCGCCAGTCGAGGGAGTAAGTATTCTCCACCGAATATGTTAAATTCGTCACGAATATCCACGTGGGAAAGTGACAGATTGCGAGCCTCTCGCTCATATTATTATTACCTAAGAAATTTCAGAGGTTAAGCTTCAGGAAAGTTACTCTTTTTTGTTGAAGTACTTTATGTGCGAATACTTTTACGCATGGGACATGGCCGACTATGAATAATTTATATGTTAATCCAAATGATGTACTTTTTCTGAGGTCCTCCGCCTTAGTTCACTCTTATAAAAAATAAACAAAATGTAAGCCTGTCGAATTCCCTAGAAATGCCAACTTTGAACTTTTCGGAAATGTGTTGACAAAATATATATTTTATGGAATGGTAATTGGGCTTCGTATATAAAACTAGCTGTGCCCGCGACTGCGTCCGCGTGGAATAGTTATTTTGGGATTTATATTAATTTTTTGTTTACATACCTGCTCAGCTTTATTATAAATTACCTATAGCTGTTAACCGCTACTTATTTTAGACGATTAAATTACGTAACTAATAGAATATATTTTAAAGTGCTTCTGCGTAAATTATATTTTCAGTTTTATTTTCTTGTGCGCAAAACTCGCAGCCGCTTTGCGTCTGCCGAGAACGCTGAGTCCTTTTTCTAGGCATTACAGTGACGAAGAAAGAACGATGGAAATGAAAACTTAACCAAACTAACTGTATGCTTAAACTAAAACCTAATCTAATAAGAATTGTAAAACCTAACCTTGAAAGAATGTAGATGACACCTACAGGTATTATTAACAACAAAACAAAAAAAAAGTGTTATTGTGAAAATATTAGAAACAAAATACTATACCTAAAACAAACACTACCTACTATAGAGAAAACTACTACAAAATGAAATTGTATAAAAAAGGATTTTGCACAATGATATTATATCGTAAAAACAAATTAACGCTGCATTCAACTGATCAGTAGGGAGCCGACCGCATAGTATGCTTGTCTGTCTATAAATGACGCGCCCCTCCACTTTATTAGTTTATTTAAATTTGTGAATGCAAATATTACTAACTATACTATTAAACTTTATCACGTTCGTTCCTCCTTTGTGTCTAACCAGCAACCGAATTACTGCATTTTCGGTGTGTTTTATCCATATTTTATATTTGCTCATATGCGTAAATGCAGTGGAGGCTCGCGTCATTTCGGCTTAGACAGACTATACCTCGTAGAGCTACACCCCCCTCCGCCTCGCCCGCAAGCACCGCCTCTCCTCACCCGCCGGTTAGCGCTCATCATGCGACGTGTGTGAATTTTGTTTCAGAGTTATTTTAAAATTGTATTATCTTATAAGATGTTTATTGAAATTAGGTGATGTCAATGACAATTTTGTTCACAGTTAAATACTCTTAATTAATAACACATTTATTTCGATAAAGAGTAATATTATTATGTTAATACAACTCTGACAAATAATTTGTAATAATGCATTAATTTAGACCAAATTTGACTATCATAAAAACGGTTATTGTGAGTTAATCTTAAAAGATAGACATATACGGTCGCGGACATTTTTTTAGATAATTTAAAGAGGAATAATTCTTTCATACATATTTTTTGGGTATCTCGAACGGTTTTCGCAGCGCACGCAACGGAAACCCTCAAAGACGAATAATATTCCCCGTTTTTTCCACATTTTCGACTGTTTCTTCGCTTCTATAAGTCGCAACGTAATGTTTTATAGCCTAAAGCCTTCCTCGATAATTTTTCAATTCGAACCAGTAGTTCCTGAGATTAGCGCGTTTAAACAAACAAACAAACTCTTCCGCTTTATTATATTAGTATAGATACAAATGTATAAAATAAATAAATTGACATAATAATTTGATATCAAACTGTGTTACCGGAATTTAAAAAAAAACAACAATTAATCAAAATACAAATAATCACACAATCAATCAAATTGTCACGACTTATTTTTCCCACAGAGATAGGCATGCGACCCTGACCCAACTCTCTCGTTTTCTTCACATCCACAATTTCTATTTTATTATGGTTGGACATGTGACAGCACCCCACAGACGTTGAGCTGTAGTGCGGTTTATGAATGGAGACGAGTGCTTCTACAGTTTTATAACACCAAGTAGCAGTCGCTTCCACAATGCAGGCTAGTTGGAACCGGCAAATTCTAAGCTTGTCTCAAAACACAATTCAGTCACTTTACGGTCTATGTACATGCCCACCAACTGTCTGCCTACTACTAATTATTGCCAATAAGTACCTTTGTGTTTTTAACAATGTAACCTATTTAATTAGGAAACAAAAACATGTAAGAACAAAACCTGTAGGATCAAAATAATCTTGAACAACACTTGAACTTTGAAACATGGAAAATTATACGGTTTGAATATTGATTTTCAAAGTTAGCCAAACTTTTACATCAAAACCTCTTGTTAAACAGTAATTATTATAGATCGCGAGTTATATAACCGTTCATACAAAACACGTTCACACGTAGACAGCTTTACATATATCTGAGTGAGCTGCCAAAGAAATCCCAACAAACAACAAAATGTAAATAAACTTCTAGCTATCTAAGTTGAGCAGTTTTCATTTCTTTACTGAACAATATATCTCTTACATGACAGGCGAAAACAATAACTTCTCGAAAGCTCCTCTTGACGACACGTGAAAACAAAGCTCTTTCGTCTATGCTATAAATATTGAATGTCACAATTTCGGTCATAAAACCTTTTGCGTCAATGAATAACTATAATTTCTCTTCATCTAAATAGTAAACCCGAGTCGGGAACCACTCAACCTCATTACCTACTTCATAAGGTTAATTTATATTGTTCAAACCATTTTGGAATGCCTTAGGGTGTAATATTTCACAGTCCCATTATATTTAAACTATAATTTAGACAATAGTATAAAACCAGACTTAAATATTTGTCTAAATTATATCTTGCAGCCTTTTTCTTTCGGTCGGTAGTCTGAGGCAACCTTAAACTGAGTCAGATTTTTCAGTCGTCGGCGTTCTAGAGCTACCAGCGGACAAGTCGAGAACAGATCACAAGTCTCTATAAAAAAAGCTATAGACAGATATTTTGTGAACGGGTATTTTAGGATTTATATTTTTAGTACTTATATCAATAAGTTTCGCGTTGGCAACGATGGCTGAAACTCGTAGCAAAAGTATCTATACTTTATTTCATAGTAATATTGTGGTATAAATAGTGACGATATCTATTATTCAATCGTTCTATTAATATTTTTATAGATGTGACGAAATAAACATTTATATATAAAACCTAAATCTGCAATATGTGTCTTCACTAAAATTATACAATATGTATACTTTTGTATGTATACTTTTTGCTGTCGTGGCTGAGCTCAATTCTCTATCTCAGTCCATGGTCATTCACTGCTAAACAGAGGTATCCTCCCCCTCAGTGCTTGCTTAAACTAAACTATCAACCAATCAATTTTTTACGCCGTTCTCCCACAGAAATAGGCAGAAACAGTGGAACTAAACAACAATTTGAAAATAAATAAAATAAAAAGGTAGATTATAAACGTAGATTAAAATTACTTTGTGAATTGTGACAAAAGCTGCTATAACCTCACAAAATGGTAAAAGAGTACGAGACACGATATAAAGCAGCGGCTATATGACATCTTTTGCCATCCCTCCAGAGCATTGTTATGGGCGAATAAAACTAGTTTAGAGCACACACCCGAGACTTGCGCTTAGCAACTTTATCTGTGAGCCGCAAGCGTCTCGACGTGCATTTACTGAAAAATACATTCGTTGTACTCGTGAAAGAAGAACGGCCCTCTGTAACACTCATGCATATATAAGTAGTATTTGATTTGTGATTCTTTCTTCACACGATTTCTCAGAGAATATATGTGAAGAGTTTAATTCAATTTGTACGCTTTCTGTTACGTGAATCTATTTAAAATCTCATTCCCTAAAGTTGCATAAAATGTTACTACACAAACTAAGCAGATGCTCGGTGGCGGATTTGTTATCGTACAACTTAGTCGTGTACTAAAATTTTATCGTCTCAGCGCTGTGTTAGGGGTAGTTCAAAATAAATAACTTTAAAGTTCAGAACATAATCATCATTTAAAATAACTCAACGTTGCCGATTAAACGTTATTCAATGAAAATGTAAAATCAATTCATTTTAAACGAATTCGTTTAGCCCAGTTCTATGTAAATGTAAATTAGGAAGTCAAATTAAACAACGGCCAATAATATTATAATTTTATGCAGTTGCAAATGGATTATGTTCTAAAACAATAATGTAGCTCTAGTATTCCTTAGTAGGTGGCAGCGACGTGCAACATTATTTCATAAGCTTCGAGATGCTACTCTGTACGTTGGAGCTCATGTATTTACATGAAGCTCGCGATTGAAATGTAAATTGGATCCGAATTGGCCGGCAAAGCCAGCGTATTACGGAAAAAAGCTAAAAGAGAAAAACGACGCTTTTTATGGATTGGCTTGTATAAAGGGTATTATCATCAATTTTGTATAAATATTTATAAATTTTCCATATTATGGTGAACGAAATACGCAGAATAATTTCAATAAATTTGTGTGATCAAATAACTTTTTTTAAATAAATTAAAATACGTAATATTAAAATATACATTTTACTTGAATTGAATATTATTCTGAATTTTTGAACATATTTTACATTGATATTAATAAAACTGTACATAACAATTTATAAACATAATGAAAGTCCAATGTAATTTAAAAAAAAAACAATGTTTCACTAAAATCTGATGTCATCAGAGGTCATTTTTCATCTCATTTTTTATAATAAATGTCTATATTATAATACCTTTATATTAGAGTACATAGTATAGGTACAGTAAACCATAATGAAGCATAAGTCACTTGCCAAAGTTAGTGAGGTGGTACCATAAATAAAATTGGATTGTTTCGGTTAATCCACGGGCTGCAGGGTACAATCTCATAACAACATCGCGTCGCCCCTGGCTGCGATCCAGCGGTTTCACTACCTAATATAAAAGGCAAGTTTTACTATACCGCAGGTTTATCAGCCTCTGACGTTATGCAGGAGTTCACATTCGCTATTTTTAACATTTTTTATGTATTCTCTCTTTCATACAATATATTTTTTAAAATACTTGTTTTTTAATAAGGCGTTTTTATTTATTTATGATTATTTATTTATTTACATATGGGTCAGAAGCCTATGTACACGATTATATAAATTCATATCTTATTTTAAAGTAGGTATACGTCAATAGGATACAGACCGTGAAGTAACTTCTTATATTCTTACCTTATACGGAATACCACTAAAAAGACAAAGAAAGACGATAAAAAGAAGTAATCACGATAATAAAATATACAACTTGTTAAGAAAGGAACAAATAAATTTTACAATTACATAAAAATAAAATAGAAATAGACAGAAATCCTCCAACATTAAGGGATTGTATGAGGTGTGATTGTTCATTGAAATTGAAAGGAGGCAACCGCTCATATTCCGGAGTGCTCGCAGTTGTTCACTCAATATTAATTACTTAATAGGACCTCATTATAATAACTAATTACAAAGGCCCCCGTCCTTTGTGACAAAGGAAGCGTTTGAAGTTGTTGTTCATATTTTCTTTGTTATGTTATCAAGTCGTACTTATAGTTGCATGATAGAAATATTATATAATACATACATATAACATAATAATATGTACCTATACGATATAACATTAAGGTTGGGTTGCTTTATTTAAAGTTACAATTAGATATATTGTTTTATTAGAGATACCAACATAAAATTATTGACAATAAAGCATAAAATTGTTTTTTTATTGTGACTTGAAATTTGTTCTCGGTATGCCTAATACCGACCATAACTAAACAAGGGAAGGTCCATGAACGTCGACGACTGTGAAAACCGACTATGCTATGCTGTCCAGTCGTGCTGTTCCATAGTTCGGTTAAAGAATATAAGGATAGAAAATATGGAGAACACATTTTATACCATTCTAAGAAAACAAACATTTCAAAGGACTTACGGTTTTCAAGGGTAGAATTTTGTTCGGGTAGAAGAAAAGTTGAGGGCAGTGAAGATGAGCGTTAACTTGTCGCAAAGGCCTCAAAAAGTAGTTCCAGTCCAAAACACTTCCATGTCTTTCCCGTCTGCAACGCAATGGATCCGGCACCCATGGCATTAAGGCTATCCATGAAGGCTACGAAAATTCTCGCTCTCTTCATAATTTTCACACAATTATATGGTTTTATAAAACTATGTAGGGACTCTATACAATTTTAAAGTATTTTTTTAAAGACTTAAGAATTGTAAGAGCATCTTGTAAAGAAAATAATGAATGTAACCTACGCGTTTCCAAGGATTTACTTTTGAATGTGTTTAAATGAAGCCACCGCAGAATGTATAGATACATGTTAATGAACACATCTAAATGTCACTTAAATATATACCTATAACTATACATAAAGCGTCTTTACATACAGTACATCTTTTATAGTACCTACGCAGTATTTATGGTATTTTATTCCTGTTAGAATATTAGCATGTCAATTTGATTATAAATGTTAAAAATAACATTAAACATATTATACTCTGCTATTTATATCGGACTGTTTTAAACATTAAACCAATAGATCAATCAGCAGTAGGATTTATCATTGTAGTTAGAAGGAAGTAATAGTAAATTTCCGTATCGGAAATGTAACCGATTTGTGTAAGCAAATGTTCATTATTAGTGCGATGCAAACATATGCAGCGAAGCGAGGTATCGATGCCCGAATAGCAAGCACATTTGCCTTAATTCCTATTAGTCTCAATTCACCTGTATGATACACCATACTAATCTATTTGAGTAGTATGATATTTCATAATAATACTATTCTCAAATTGTGTTAAACTCACTCTATGCAGATTTAGATTAATTTGATTTTTTTACATTAAAACTATCTGTCTAAAATTTTTTAAATTATTTATTATAAATTTTAAAAATTTCAATAAATAACCATTTAGTGTTTTTTTTTTATTGAGACGCGTTATCTGATCTTACTCGCATGTAAGGATCGTGGTAAGTGGCGCTCCATTGTCTCTGCCTATCCCTGTGGGAAAAAGGCGTGACAATTTCATTGATTGATCTCGCATGATGGTAAGTAAGAAAGGGTCTAAGAGCACCGACGACTAAATAAATAGTCTCAGTCGACTATCCTTTGGTCAGTTATCACTCCTCAATTTTTACAGAGATAGAAACAATGGAGCGCAACTTTTCACAGTCACAACACTCTCGCTTCTCTCACATCCACAATTCTCTTTACATACTCTATAGTAATGGATCCCTGCTTTTTAAGAAAAGGCCCCGATTTTTTATGCATGCATTAACAAATTAGGGTCATTTATTTTAGTTGATAGTTCACACTATTTAGACAAAGCCTAGCAGAATGTTACGCTTTATTGTCTCTGCCAATACCTATTGTAAACTCAGGCGAGATATTTATTAATATCTTAATTTAGAATTTAAAAGAGAATCACGTTTATTTTAAATTATTTTAATCCTACATTCCTCTCATGATTAAATTATGAAACAATGTAAATTATGATAATTAAAAAGTTAGCATAAAAACTTTCACTCTGTAATTTTACAAAGTTATTTTTATATTGAATCCGATTCTCAAAATTATAGAATTACGTAAAGAAATATATTTAACGTAAAATATATTATTTTATTAATCTTGTTTCCCCTGGAGATTTAATAAACATCTTAGGGACTAGATTAGATAATCCAGGCTTCGTCCTTTAGATGTGCGATCCCGATGAACTCTAGACTAGACCTTTAAGGTTTGAAGGTCAAACTTTTATTTTATTTTATTGAGGCTCGACATAGGACAGCACCCCGCCTTTTTTATTGTGACACGACTTTTGAGTTCGACCCGCCTAGTTGTCACCGGCAATACACAAACTGATTCCGAAAAGCTAAGTCACTTGACGGTCTGTATACTTGTAAGGGCACCACTGTCTAATACTCTTAGTCATCAAAACCCGGAGCAAATGTTCGCCTCTGTTTTATTAACAAATATTTGTAATATTTAATCTAATTATAATATTAAATATTACAAATAATACTATAAAACAAATCTTTGCTCCGACCGGTAATCGAACGTAAAGTCTCGACGTATACTAACAAATACGCTACGCGTGTCGTCAAACTTCTTTTCATATTATGTTTAAAAACTAATACAGTTTTACATACTTTGTTACACCATGTTATAAAATGTTCTGATGTATTATAGGATAGATAGTCTATGAGAGCGGTTAAGGAGCCTAAACTTTAACGACATAAATTACTAAAGTTTTCCACAAGCGAACGTAATGGACTTGATTCATGAGTAGTTCACTACAATGTTCGTGTTGTTGATATTTAAGAGTAACTTTAACTCTACGCCTTGTTCCCCTCTGATTTACTAAGTATTACAATATTAGACATGAAATTCCAAGTTTGCGATTAATTAGAAACGCGATTTGCAATATGTCTGAACAAATGCTTCTTTAATTACAAATTACAGTATAATTAAAGTCTTACATTATTATAAATTAAGGCGAACGTGGTATAGTGGTAGCGAAATATATGTATTTTGGTTGCCCAGTTTCTACGATACAAATACTTAATAATTTGTATAAAAATATAAAAAGAAGAACTTTAGAACTTCAAGAACTTTTTTATTTAGGTTACACACGTGACATGTTTGTAACACGTGACAATCAACCAATCAAATTGTCACGCCTTTTTTCCACAGGGATAAGGAGAGTCAATGGATCACCACATGCCACGATCCTGACACAACTCCCTCGCTGCCTAGTGCTTGTATAAAGAGAATTGTGGATGTGATCCACAATTCTCTTTATACAAGCACTACGGTAAGGGCACTAGGCAACCCAGCTTTCTTCACAGATTTGGTCGGAGAGTTTTGGTCTGCCTTAATATTTTAAATCGTTATTTAATTAATATTTAATTCAAAGTTTATTAGGAGACTCAATATATTATACTTAATCAAAGTTGATTAACAAAATTCCTTTAGAAATCAAATAAGAATAGCTAATGAGCTCGTAGCTACTACAAATAGCTAATGAACTAAAAACCTGGAGTAGGTATCTCCGTCTAGGTCTCGGTAATAAAGTTACCGTGTCCCTCGTAGGGAAAACTAGATATTGCTAACTATATTAATAACACGGTAGATGATAGACTAGGTAATTTAAATTTACAATATCCAGTGACGTCGCAGACGTTGCTTCAATTAATAAGTTATGCTGAAATATCACCTTTTAAGGCTTCCCTCGTAATTAAATTAAAGTTTTTTTAAAGTCATATAAAAATATTATCATACTTATTATTGTAACTCGACATCTGACTGACTTGCTTAATGGAAGGGAAGGTCTAAAAGCGCCAGCGACTATAAATACCGAATCAGGTTGTAACTGAAGCGACTGTAAACTGATTCGGTATTTTCAGCCGGCAGCGCTCTTTAGTCGGCCACCGTTACTATACAGATCAAAAGAGCTTTTTCACGCTTAGCTTGAACAATCCGAGGATATAGCATTGAGATGGTAAAACATCTCACTTGCTAATTGTATGACAAAGAAAGGACACGCCGAACCGTTTTAGTTTGGCTGTCGATTCGGTCAACAAAATGCTGATGCCACCAAGGACTGTTTCACGATAGTAAAATGGCGAGATAGGAACCATATTAAATAGTTCCTTGGAACTTTTTACGTGGTATAGGTAATAAAAGACGCATAGAGCCACCATGCCTGATATGATAACATTTAAATAACTGTAATAGCAGTTGCATCCACTGTGCTGGCCTAATTAAAACGAGCACCTTTTAAACTGATCCCAAAATGCAACTAAATTACTTCATGGTCATTTAAAATGGATCTATACTCGTACAACCCAGATCGGCAAAGTAGCAAATGACAACTTACTTAGTTGTTTATTTTTTTTAACAAATTTCTTAAACTATTTCACTGTTTCTTAAAAGATTCACACATTTTGCTAGAAAAATTAAAATGAAAGTAATTGGTTCATAAATTATTCTTATAATATATTAAACGTACCTTAACATTTAAAAGAAAATGTGCGGTAACTAAGTGCCACTTTACCTGTAACGAAAAAAAGGAATATTAAGAAATATTTTCTTAGGAAATATTCAAGAGAACTGTGAAAAGAAAACCAACGCTATGAGCTGCAAGAGCCCACAATTACTAATTACGGCGCAACTCAAAATTAAATTAATAGCTGAAACGAGAAAATGTTCTTCGCAAGAAATAACGAGAATGGTTAAATGGATTTCTCTGCCACCCCGTTAAATTTGTACAGCCATTATTTAAAATTAATTGGACACTACTGTAATTTCAATTTTATTGAGACTCGACATTTGAGAGCACCTCGCCTGATGTTAAGCTGGAGTGCGGTCCATTAGGTGACGGTTACTAAATTTAAACAAATGTAATAGCCAGTCATGCATTGTGTCAACCTAGTTGGAACCAAAAACATACAAGCTGATTTTCAAACGCAACTAAATCACTTCACCGTCTATATACTTGTCGGTCTGTCAAATTGTCCAGTCAATCAAATTGTAAATAGGTAAATCGAGATCAGACGTCGTGTTTAAATAAAAAAAAACACCTATATATATATATATATATATAGGTACTAAAATGGAAATATATTATTAATGTATCTGACGTTTCAATAATTGTAACCTAGATTTGCTACAATATTGATAATCCATGAATAGTCAGTAGATATCTGAAATTGACGATAACTTCGCAATTTACATTTAAGCACCACTGATATCACAAAATTATTTATATTAATTTTACGCTAAAACATTTCTGCAGATGATTATTAGCGTCAGTTAATCTGTTTTTTATTGAGACCCGACATCTGGCCTCGATTTGCCCCTTGCAATAGCATCGACGACTGAAACACCTTTTCACACTACGATTGCCTAAGTCGTCTTAACTGTGTTAATATATAACAATCCATCAATATATTAAATTGTCACGCCTTTTACCTACAGGATAGGCAGAGACAATGGCTAGTTGTCACGATTCAGTTCACGATAACCTAAGTTGCGGTCACTATGCCGGCCAAAGAAAATAGTGATGATTGTGTTTTTGTTACTTTTAATTTTGTTACGAATTCAGAAGAAGGCGACTGACAATCCTCAAGTATTTCCCGTGTGGCGCATTGGACTCTGCGTAAGTCCCGGATTCGATTCCCGGCCAGAGCTCAAATCTTTTCATAGCATTTATGTGTAATATTTGAAATTGCCCTAAAAGTACAAACAATAAATATTTATTTAGTTATTTAAAACTTGTCATAATATGGTGCATGCCAGCGGACTTATTGCTACATAGTTAGTAT
Source organism: Tinea trinotella (assembly GCA_905220615.1). Classification (NCBI taxonomy): domain Eukaryota; kingdom Metazoa; phylum Arthropoda; class Insecta; order Lepidoptera; family Tineidae; genus Tinea; species Tinea trinotella. The sequence goes on from HG992306.1 coordinate 5,469,593, forward strand.
TCTTTAGTTAGTATTGCTCGTAGTTAGTATTCAACTACAGTTATTTAACTGCAGTAGCAGTCACGTCCATCCATGGACCGCACGACCAAAAACAACTAAAAACTTTTGAGACAATAGAAACAAATCAAAATATATAACACTATAACAAATATAAATATTTAATAATATAAATGGCAAACGGTTAATTATCAAATTATATAAATTTAACTTTTACAACTTGGAAACAGGGACGTAACAATCTGTTTTTTGTGATCCATTTTTGCATTAATTTTGTACCTAATCTCGAATAATCTAGATGAGCTTTAAATAAAATAATGAATATTTCAAAAGACCGTCAGACTAAATACACTCGCTCAACTTGATGAGATGTACAACATAAAATGTTATGAAGCTAATATACCTATTAGCTTCATAATGTGCAATATCACTGTTTGTTCAAGCTTTATTAATATGATTCATTGATATTAAACGGACATCAGAATAACATATTAATTATTATCTGATAAACAAATTTGTTATTGTATTGGAAAACTTCTAGAACATATTTTTTGAGTATGCAGTCTTAATAGACAGTTGATTCAATATTATATTGTTCGTATCATGTATAACTGTACCCTAATAAAAAATATATTTTATAATTATGCCAACTCCTCCTCCGTAGTAGGCAGACAGTTGGTAGACATATTGAATGGACAAGCCTGCAGATCCGGGGTAGTACCACCAAGTGTACCTACAGACAGGCAGTTTCCGCGTTACGCAAACAACTTGTAACTTACCTGATTTAACTAGACCGGTATAGTGGATGCGACTTGCAATTATTTAACTATAGCAATCGCCTCCATTCAAGGACCGCACTCCAGCTTAACATCAAGCGGGGTGCTGTCATATGTCGAGCCTCAAAATATAAAAGTTCCATTAAGTACAAAATATTTTAATGATAATAATGCTTTAATATGATATGGCGAAGATAATATTACCAATAACATGATTGTATAATTGACGGCTAATAGTGGCTTTATAATTTAATATAAGGCCTACGTTAGCACTATCATATGATATATCAATCAATCAATCAATCAATCAATCAACGACCTTCACCCACAGGGTAAGGTAGAGACAATAATAAGGTAGAGACAATAATAAGGTAGAGACAATAATAAGATAGAGACAATAATAAGGTAGAGACAATAATAGGGTAGAGGAATGTAGAGGAGCGCCACTTGCCTCGTTTCTGGCACAACTCCCGCGCTTTTCTCACATCCACAATTCTCATAAATAGGCATGATCATGTATGATGTACATTGTTTTTTTCAGTGCCACGCTACATCATAACTCGGTTTGCCTGATGAGGAAAAATCTAGGAGCGCCGATGACCGAAAAAAGCGTATAAGTTTACGGTTGCCGTCACTATGGACTAGAGGAGCTTGAATAGTCTAAGGTTACAGGATAAACTTGTAATTTTTCCCTCAGGGATAGGCAGAGACAATGGAGCTCCACTTGCCACGATCCTGACACAACTCGCTTGCTTTCCTCACATCCACAATTATTTTCATACAAGCTCTACAGTTATGGGCACTAGACAACCTAGCTTAATTATTAGCAGTATATTAGTAATTATTATACGAAGAAATATAATTAGGCGCTAATGTGAGCGCTTATCTACGACCATCTCTAGCAGTTTTTGTTGCTTCCCGTTTGAAGGAAATTATTCTCAGTAAATTTCAAATTACCTTTACGAGGTAGAATAAAAAGTTTCGTGCTGTATTCATTTATTTTTATTAGCATAATGTGCTTGCATTTTCCCCGCATGACAGTTTAAGCTTTTCTTTTTTTATCTTTTTTTATACCTACTAGCTTATGTTTTGTGTCATTTCTATTTAACATCTTGTATTTTTTCTTTATATTATATTCACATTTTCCTTTCGTAATGTGACTTAATGCATTTTTGCAAATAAACTGGCAGTGTAACTTAACTGTTTTTTTATCTGTTACCAAAAACAAAAACTTAAACCACATACAAACCTTTATAAAAACTTTTCTTTGATTTACTTCTTAATTCCAAACATTCGGTTAGCTAAACATTAAACTTTAATTATTTTTATTACTTTAAAAAAACCTAAGTATTTTATTAAAAATTGTTTTTATTTTCTTTTTATTTCACATCAAAAGGTTAGTTTCCTTTGCCAAATGTATATATAGTCTTATAATATTTAGAAACTTTGTTCGGTTTATAGCCTATCATTAGTAAGTAGTCTTAATGTTTATTTGTATAAAAAGCAGTAAACATTTATTTTCCAACCCTGAATGTGATGAAGTGTTTACAAAGAATATACGTCTCAACTACAACTTTTCAAAGACTTTTTTACTACTCTCTGAAACTTTATAGACACTGCCGGACTAAGAGCTATTTTCTTTAACAAACTTAATACAAACTGAATACATTACAAAGCGGATCTCTTAAGGAAATTTAGAATTAATATTGTATACACGTTAATCTAATTAATGTATTACTTATGAAATGTTTGTTCGCTTGAAAAAATCTCTGCATAACAACAGGTAGTGTTCGGTCATATGTAGCCCCATAGATAAAAAAATATATTTAAGGTGAACTAATTCCAAAAGAGTTAAGTTAAAATTAAATTTACAACAAAAAGGCGACCGTTGTGTAGTGGGCAGTGCAATGGTTACAACACCGAGAGTGTACGAGTTCAAGACCAATGTACAAATGTATCTTTGATATATGTACTTTGGTTGTCCTGTTTCTATGATACAAGCATTTTAGTAGCTTAGTATAGAAATGTAAATAGAAAAATAAAATAAAATATAGACCTAAGTGAATCCTTCTTAAAATTTAATTCCAAGCATCATATGTAAAGCCTCAACGAGAAGGTTTGTTTTCAGTCTTCAGTCCAGTGAGCGGTTCTCATTAGTTCTCTGTACAAACAGCATACTTGCTGCCATGTTTGCCTCCTGCAGTTAGTTAGCTACCTACTGAAACGCTCAATCATTCAACATTGTGCACATGTAAAACATACCTTAAGTTATTTCGAATAAAGTTTAAAATAAAACGAATTTGTATAATTAACGTTCGAGAATTGTAACAAAATTTATACTGGAATAAACAGATAGAATGTGGATAAACGAATATGTATCTGTAAAATTACTTTCGTTATTTAACAGAAACAAAATACGGATTTGTTTCAATTTAATATTGTTCAGTGTACGTTTCTTATTTTGGATTGATAAAAATATATCGTAGAATTTCCCTAATATTATTTATATTCAACTATACCTATACCGATAGTTAATTGTATGTACACTAATTGTATGAGGCATAGTAATACAATTAAGGATTTTCTACCATTATATGTCATGATAAAAAAGACAATGCTTGACTAAACTTTACAAATTAGTAATCGAACATAGTAAACACGAACCGATTTTTCAGTAAGTAATTTAGGCGACCGTGGGGTAGTGGCAGTTCAATGGCTACGTTAGCCGAGTAGCACGGGTTCGAAACCACTTACCGGTACCTACATTGGTACCGGTAAGTGGTTTCGAACCTTTACCGTAAGTGGTTTTCTTTGATATATGTACTTTGGTTGTCCTGTTTCTATGATATAAGCACTTTAGTATCTTGATATAGAAATGTATAATAAAAAATAAAAACATAAAATAAAATAAAATTGTTAGAAAGGTTTTTAAAAAAATTGGTGGCGATTTTACCTGGAATAAAAATAAAGTCCTAGTCCTAGTAGCCGTGTTTTTAAGTTAAGGCCTTTTATCGAAAGATAATCAGCTTTATTTTACCCTTAGATTTATTATTCTAGCGGTAAGTTCTAAATGGCCTACACATGAAAAACGTTTTACAATTTTATTATACATATTTTCGTAAATTATAATACTATTCAAGGGAAGCGAGGGAGTTGTATCAAGTGTGGCGAGTGGCGCACCATTGTGTCTACCTATCCCTATTGGAAAAGGTCGTGAAAATTTGGTTGATTGATATGATATTAAGAAAAAAGAAATATTGATCAAAAATTTATCTACAAGATTTACAAAATTATATAAATTATTTCACTAACTTTGACAGAAATTTTACAAAATATTTACTACAGATATCCTGTCTGTAGCTTACATAAAGTTCTGTTTTATACTAAATTAAGGTTTGAAAAATGAATTTTAATGAAAAAAGCTTAATACAATTTTGTAATATAATAAATGTTTTTTATAGTAAAACAATTCAATAAAACGTTTAGAGCAAACAAATTGAAAGTTCTAAGGCTTGTTGTCTTATTGTTGTAGATCTCAACATCAGTCAGAATACGGGACTGTGGTTAACGAAGCCACACAAGTTTTAAGTGGCCTCTGGAGCTCCAAGTTTCCGCCGCCCGTTTATCCTTTACAAAGTTATCTTACAGCGCCTATCTAAATGTACGATAACTCAATGGTTTAAAGGACATCTTCATATGCCAACTTTCAAAGATACCTAACTTCAAACATAAGTAATGCAAAACGCAGCATAACTTTACGATCGGATAGATTACTTTGTCGACAAAGCTTACTGTTCATTCTGCAATCTTCCTAGCATAGCCAGTATAAAAAGTTATGAAAGTTTTACTCGTAAAACACTGTTTGTTTTTACCAAATCATAAGGAAAAATGTTTAATATATAATACGTTTAGATTTCTTTTGGACCCCTTGCTTACCACAAGTCCAATTGTAAAACCACGTAATAATACGTAAACCAGCACGTATTATTACGTGCTGGTCTATATGGGTATCAGCAGACCAATTTACCACCAGCAAATTACCACCACTAATTAAATTCCAATTTCCCGTCACGACTCCTTATGTAAGTAAACAATTAGTTAATAATTTCTAGATTATTCACCTAGAAACTAAAATGTTCAATTAATTTACTAATTTATGTTATTCGTACTACGAATTTGAACGTTATGTATGGTATTTATAACCGACTTCTGCAATTACTCATCAATATCGGAATTCTATCTCATAGAATATAGAATTTAATTAAAATTTTACGGGAGAACATCGTGAAGGCTCCTGGTTTAAAAGTATTCCGACATTGTAGGTATTCAAAACACGCAAGTAACTTGATAGTATTAAGTGGAAAAGATAGCCCTATGTAAAGCGAGGATTATTAGACTACAAAGAAGCACTATACATAATATACGGTAACAACAACTCTTTGAAACTTTATCTATATTTTTGATAGAGATACGTAAATAATGAATGTATGAATAAATATTATTTATTTTCACATCTTATAATACCTATCTAGTTTGGCGAACTTAATCGTCTGATTTCTTATTAGCACCTGAAATCCTAATTAACATGATTTTTTCTTTCCAATGGTTACTGTTACCGATAAGAGATAGTATATTATAGGAACCAGGCATTGATGTTGGTGTGTATGTATTAATTTATATATACCTATGTATTTATTACTATTGTGACCCGACACATGAATGGACATTAATGGAAGTGACTGCTACTACAGATTAAAAATTATTAATCACATATTCGATTCTAAAAAAATTAAAGCAAATGAATATAATCAGACGACAGGCGTGGACGAACGGTTTAGCGACTGGTTTGTTGCGCGTAAAGTCCCGGGTTCGATCCCCGGTCGGAGCAAATATTTGTTTCAAAGCTTTTATTTGTAATATTTAATAGTATTAAATATTGCAAATATTTGTTAATAAAAAAAAAGAGATGGATATTTGCTTCGGGTCTGGTTTTCAAAGAGTGGTAGGCAGTGGTACCCAGTCTGCCGATCCGGGGTAGTACCACCACTTACAAGTATACAGACCGTGAAGTGATTTGGTCACGTTTCGGGATCAGCTTGTAAGTTGCCGGTTCCATCTAGGCCGGCATAGTGGATGTGATTGCTATTCACAGTTATTGAATTGTAGTAGCAGTGACATTCATTCATGGACCACACTTTGGCTTAACATCAAGCGGGGTGCTGTCATATGTCGAGTCACAATAAAAAAAAAATTTGCTATAGATATCTTAAGAGTATATTACAAATAAATATTCGTAGAAAAAAATCGCAATAGTTTTTTATACAATTGTTATTCCCACCAATGTACAATAGTAAAACGTCACAGGCAATAAATTGGCTATAGGTAAGTGATGACACAGCCTCTATATACCTTTTTATATACAAATGAAAGAGGACCTCCTACTAGTTTTTCGGTCGTTACAACCCTACTCAAAAATATTTCGACACACGTCTCTGAAAAGCTTACCACATACATATATTTAGGACAGAATAGTATCTTGTATAGGTCATAATCAATCATTCATACAAAGATACGTTCGCTGAATGCGGGATTTTTTATTTTCTATACCAAGCTACTAAAGTCTACCATAGAAACAGGACAACTAAAGTACGTGTAGTGTTTGCATAGTACCTCATGCAGTAGTAACACATACCTAAGGATTATTGTAATCACAGGCTCGCCAACGTAAAGAGCCACACGTCTAACCCCCTCGCAGAGTAGTCGTGTTCTACGAAACGCTCGAGACAGTGCCACGTGCATCTAGCGATAGCACGTATATATATGACATGTGTGTATTCCTCATACACTACATCACGTATATCATACATTGGTACCGGCAAGTGGTTTTGAAGCCGTGCTCTCGGTGTGCGTAACCATTGCACTGCCACTCCCCCACAGTCGCTTTATTGAATGACGACTTTAGAAGTTCATTGATATAATTAAATAACATTAATTGCTAAATATTAACCCGTAGTAGCAGTTGCCTCTATTCATTTTTATTCATATTCTAATCTATCATAGGTGCGGTACTGTCATATGTCGAGCCAAAATAACAAAATACTTACCTATGCAAATATAAAGCTGTATGCAAATAGTAGCTGGGTGAATCTGGATGTAGTTAAGTGTTTGTTAAGTGTTTAACAAAATTTGTAAGTTCAAATAAGGAGAGCTGATAATATAGGTAAATATATTGTTTTAGAACGGTGTCACACAAATTTGTAATAAATTATTATTGAAAAGGGCTCATAGTCATATTTGGTCGGCATAGTGAAGCAACCGTGAATTAAATACATTTTTCTTTAGTAGTCAGCGCCCTTGTGTTAATCTTTGCTGTATCAGGCAAGTCGAGGTCAGATGTTGCGTCTCCATAAAAAATAGGGAATAATTTTACCTTTAGCAGCTTGCTACATTTAGTAGTCAGAAAACATTAATTTTGTTTTGCATTTCTATACTAAGCTACTACACATGATTGTATCATAGTAACAGGACAGCACTTTTCAGTCGTCTCGGTCAACTCACAATTTAAAAAAAAAATACATAGGTACCGGCAAATGGTTCACCTACCACTTGACCACAGTCACTTTATATTTATTAGATACTAAAGATGTACAACAAAATTTCATTTCTCAGACTATTATAAAAAATGTATCTAAAAATACCAGATTAAACGTTCGCGGCATATTGAAATAAAATATTTTGATACGTTCTTTTCAATAGTTAAATGCCGTGGTGGAATATTTATTCACCGCAGAATTATTCAATTAATAACGAAATGAAATGAAAATTAAAGGCTGGTAAAAGCTGCGTAGAATTGAAGCGGAAAATTGATTCCCTGTTCATATAATTTCTGCAAGCAAAATATCGAACCAGTGATAAATAATGTCACTGTCAATCGAGGGGTAGTAGCCACTCATGCAAACAAATCAATTGGCATATCCCGATACTATGTTATAAAAAATTAAAAAGAATTCATAAATTTCATTTGAATTTCATGAATCTCATGTTAAACAAGGCAGGCCCATCGGAGACATCCTCAAGAAAGCTAGGTTGCCTAGTGCCCATGAGCATAGAGCTTGTAAGAAGAGAATTGTGAATGTGAAGGAAGCGAGGGAGTTGTGTCAGGATCGTGGCAAGTGACGCTTTATTGTCTCTGCCTATCCCTGTAGGAGAAAGGCGTGACAATTTCATTGATTGATATAAAATAAAGCAGTAAAATAAAAGCATTATATCAAAAAAAAAACTATAAAAGTTTATTTATAAAACAATTCGACAACGTATCATGAAAACCAATTTTAAATATAAAAACCTTTAATATATAATTTAAGTAATTTTTTCATTAAATGTGTTATTTGCAAGTTTTTAAACTTTTAATATATTTTAATCGAAATATTCGACTTTTTTACGACAAATATATGATATTAAAAGATATGTAATATTATATGTGCAGTGGGTTGAAATACATTCAAGCCAATTTCCATTGAAACGCATTCAAACTCGTTTTCCATTATGGCTCGCTCCATCAAAATATTATGACGAAAAGTCATGAATAGATAAATATATAAACCTACTTCATATGTACATTTTTTACATATCTATACTAACCTACTAAAGTGTTTGTATCATAGACACAGAACAACCTAAGTACATATTATAATATATCAAAGATACATTGGAACCGGTCGCCTTATAAAAATACATATATACTATATATGTACATTTGTATGTAAGTATATACAAATATACTCGTACTTACTAATGTTTTTTATTACCCCACGTGCCTGAGCAAGCAAGGCAATTCCAAAAGCGGCTACGACTGAAGAAACCGCCTCAGTTCACAATTGCCTCAGTCATAGTACTATTCTAACTGTAGCTAAATTTTTAAATCAAAATATTATGCTTGTACATATATATTTTATTAGAATTATAACCTTATAATTTTTGCAACCCAGCAAAATAACTTTTTTAATTAACTCTTAGGTACAATTAATTTACCTTGAGAGATTACTCAATCGATTCTCCCCTTCATAACAAAAAGATGATATCGAAATTCGAATATGTTACAATTTTTCGAAAGGGCAAAATAAAAAACTGAAAGCCGCAACAGCCTCGAGCACAAAAACCATTTGACCAGAAAATTGAATTCGCGTTGTTATTTCGTAGAGTGAGATTAATTAAAACGAGACTTCGTATAATAACTAGTGTATATAATAAATATATATGCAAATAACCCTTTTTAGAAGCAATATACTACTAAATTACGAGTCGGTTTAAGAGAAGAAATAGACTTATAAGAAAGGAAGAGAAATTTCATTGAAGTCGATGAGAAAATTCGGGAAGGCTTCTAACCTCGCATGCCAGTCGAACAAAGGGCCCCCGCAGGCGTAAGTCTCACGAATGGCAAAACAAGGGCAAGGAATTTTAATAAAATCCTTATTATCTATTCACAGCAGCAGTTACGATCTTTTACGACATCGAAGTTGAACATTTTGCGTTTTAACTACGAATATTATTATACCTGATTTCACATGCAACTTTATATCACCCTACTTAACATAAACTTTAATATTTGTCATATTTCAATGATAGTTTTATATCAGTATAAATTAGTATTGATTAGATAGAAAATGTTCACATGTGCATATTGGGCAGCTGCGGGGCGGGAATCAAACCGGGAATCAAAACTGCTTAACCCAGCAGTCATATTGACGACTGTCCGCTACAAAGATTACTGAGGAATATTGACACTAAGCTAAGCTGTACACTAAGCTACTCGTAGCGAAGGACACCAGGTTTGATGCACACCTGAATTTATTCTATCCAATTTCTATTTTTATTTATTCAGCGTTTTTTTTTTCATACTATAAGTACATAATTTGCTTTGAAAAATCGTTTGTGATTTTTTATTGTAAATAGTTAAGGCGACTAAAGCATCTGTGAACCGAGTATTTCAGTTGTTAACACTTTAGACATCTCTTTCCGTACCTCAGGCAAGTCGAGGTCAGATATTAAATCACAGTAAAAACAAATCACTTACATGATTTTAAGAAATTTAGTAAATATATTTGGCTTAGTATTAGCGCGAATTACGGATACCAATGCTCTCTGAACTTAATAACTGACCGAGGGATTATAGACACATGAGAACTTTCCGAGAGGATTTTTTATTCTAAAAGTTTAAGAGATAATGGTGTCAATTCTCTTGGCACACGATTATCCTAAAATCCTTCTAAAAATAATTTAGACCTGTCAAAGGACTTTCGCTATTCTGGTTGTCGCATATTAGTCTTAATTTAGAGCTGTCAAAGCTTTGACAGGCCTAAATGTCAGTTTAGTTACTTAACTTAATATTTTAGGCAGTTTTCCTATTCTGTTGTACCAATTATAGGTGTAAAATTAGAAACGTCAAACTAAATTTGTTTAAGATTAGACGACACCATTTTAGGTCCAGCTTAACCTAAAAATTTTAATTCTTAATAATAAATATGAGTAATTATGTGGTTAATGCTCTAACTGAATATGCCGAAAGGTAAAATAAGGTGATTTATGTATTTTTATTTATAGTAGCTCGCCATACGACATCATTCAATGTGATATTAAACTGGAGTGCGATCTATGGATGGGGGCGACTGCTACTACTTTTAAATAACTGAAAGTGGCAGTCGAGTCCACTATGCCGGCCTAGTTGAAACCGGCAACTTGAATTATTTCGATTTTCAAGTTTTTCTGAAGAAGTCTGGGAGGGAACATAAAAAAACACGTATCACAGCATTAGATTACTTGTCATTATACTGTATAACATTTACTTAATAACAATTTTATCATCATTATACAACTATATTCATGAAACACAAGTATTACAAATAATTAAAATCTGTCTCCTGTAATTACCGCCAAAACTCATCTATCCAACAAGATGCGTTCGGAAATTAATTGTGTTACTATTACAAAAGTACAAAGTTTTTTCTATTTTTATTAACGTGAAATCAAGTTTTTATTTACTCAAACCATTACAACATTCTATATGGTACATTATTACTTACTTATTAACATTAATTATATGACTTTCTTATTACTTCATATTATTTTTCAAAAATATAAATTTTACGTTGGCAATAATTTAGGCGTGTCATCCTAAAATATAGACATTTCTTATGTTTAATTCATTTTCGACAACAGAATTGCGATTTCTCTAAAAAAAGCTTAAAATTGACAAGCTTAAAATTTAGGATAAGTTAGTGAATGTGCCAAGAGAATCGACACCAATCTCTCGCTAAATTAAAAATCATTATCAATATTAATAGATACTTATTTAATAGGTATAATTATATTTATTATACTTTTTTTGTGGCTCAAATTATGTCAGCACCCGAGGTTTAGGTGAAGTGCAGTCCAAGAATAAAAGTGACTGCTACTACAGTTGTAGAGTTAAAAATGGTAATACTTCCCTGTAAATTTATAATTTTAATATTTCATAATACAGGTATATGAATATTGTATATATAATACTATTAAGTGAGAAAGCATAATTAAAGGTAGTAAGTCCGTACCCACCCTATCAATATGGATGAGGAAAGGAGGTAGTGGTTTAACTGGTATTTACATAATGTTGAGATAATCGCTTGTGATCCCTGTAGAGGTTCGGAATATTGGCGATCGCTTCAGTGCACACCCTTGAATTAAAATACGAGAGTTGACACAAATATAGCAGGCAAAGGAAAATAACTCGTAACTAATAATAATAGTATTTTTTTTTAGGAAATTATTTGATGTTTCTTCTTTTTAGTCCATAGGGACCTGTGCCAGGAGTTCCACACGATTCCCTTCTTATACTTATAATTATTAGCCTGTTAATTAACCCTCTGCTCTGGGCAAATGGCTCCCTTTTTTCCATGACTACCTTTGCTGTCTCTCGCCACAAACTGTTGTAGGAGTCTATCTTATCCCGCTATCTCTGTTAGCACCTAACGCGATGTCCTAACCTAATTTTTTTTTATTGATTCAGTCAGTAGTTGTTAATTGTTATCAAATGTATAATTAAATAGTGGGTAATTCGGAATATAAGTGAGATTTAATATTTAAAAAAATCTGTACAAGTTTGTTACGCCCGACTAAAATAATGAGGTCTAAAATTTGTAAAGAGTACCAACGCGATGGATGACAAATAGTCTCATAAAATTCGTTTTGTCTGTCAGATGTCCCTCGTTCATCATTGTCATAGTATTTTAACTGAGAATGCCTGAGGTTTTATAAACATGATATACAACACAATTATGTCACATTTTGGTGTTATTTTAGCATATAATTTGGACAAAAACTTGAAAAAGACAAATCATGGTGTTAAATTATTACTTAAAAGGAAAGTTTTTTTTAACCAATAATATATAAACTAACAAATAACGTTTTGTTTGTTCCAATTATAGTTAGAAAAAAAAACTTTATTGTTATTTATAACTAGCTGTTACTCGCAGTTTTATCCACGTTTTCTAAACTGTGACTCGTAAAGTAAGTACATGAAAGTACCCCTTGCATCCTCGTGACTAATCATCACTGGAGTCCAGATCCTATAATACCATTCCAGGTATAAGCTCATAGTAAGAACCAGTTTTTTTTAATCACCACATTTCCTTTAGATCCTCACAGTCATCATCATCAGTTGCTTAAGATCTTCAAGTTTATAACTGCCCAGCCAAAGTCTCATAGTAAGCGCCATAGTTATATCTCTTGCATCGTCATGGTCCATCCCGATAATCCTTGATAAGGTATTTCTTTACTCCTTTCTACTATTAACCTTTCCACTATTAAAGATTGCGCTCCACCACCACTCCACTCTAATTAATTATCAAATTACATTTTTCCGGTTACGTCCTATTCCATAATCTATCTCTGTACCAAATTTTATCCAAATACGTTTAGCCGTTGTGGCCATCAAAACTTTCGTATTTATAACATTCGTACATAGATTTCTTGCGCTTGTATTTATTTATTAAAGTATAAATTTTCGTGTAACAACACTTGACTTTACCGTCGTGCAGAGAAACATCATAGAAAATATTTTGCAATGTGCAATTTCCCGAAGTCAGATACGGCGCTTGAATTTCGCTGTATAAGCGTAGGTAGCGACCGCGGGAGAGATATTATATTTGTCGCCTTATAAAAATATAATATTTACGCTTCCAAAATGTATTTTATCTTTGTAGTAAATTGTTTATAACAAGTTTTGTAGGTGTTTAAGAATGGATGGAACGAATTACTGAACAAATGTCTAAATTATTAAGGGATAAAACAAGAAAGCTTTCGCGCTTATTTTTAACCCCCGACCCAAAAAGAGGGGTGTTATAAGTTTGACTTGTCTGTGTATCTGTGTATCTGTGGCTCTGGGTATCTGTGTGTCTGTCTGTGGCATCGTAGCTCCTAAACGAATGGACCGATTACGATGCGGTTTGTTTCATTTGAAAGCTGACGTGATCGAGATGGTTCTTAGCTACAATTGATGAAGATCTGATCAGGGGTTTCAAGGTCATCAGCTCGATTTGTTAGCTGCGGTAGCGATCTTTGCTACCGCAGCTAAAATGAAAAAATGTTATCATTTTTCCCTTAAAATATTCATATGGCGAGGTTGGTTTGCAGTTTAGATCGATTACCTTGATTGAATATTTTAGGGGAAAAATTATAACATTTTTTACGTGTTTTAACAATGGCATATTTATTTGACATAAAATAACAATCTTCGTCGCATAGCGACGTACAAGGGTTGTCGTTCTAAACACGCATAAGGCTAGGAATACACGTCCGATATTGCTGAGCAAATTATTTACAAATCGGAAGTAGGAATCGGACGTCTATTTTGTTTCTGTATTCTGTATGAAAACTGCACCTTCAGACAATCGGATCGGCCATAAAATCGTAAGCGCCTTGGCGTTGTTTCCGATTCTGACATCCGATCCGACTATCGGATCTGACGTGTATTAAGTATTCAAACAAATGTATGGCACGAGTGCTTTCCGATTGTCTGATCAGACAATCGGAGAGGAAAATCGGACTTGTATTCCCAGCCTTATAGATATTTACTTTACTTTTAAACAAATCTGTGACTTAACATTTGAAATAAAAACGTATACAAATACATGTGTGTTTTAACTGGTACCACTGAGCTACTCTGATGATGGAACTCGAAGGTAGGAGACGAAATCCTGGATGGATGTGTAGAAAGTGTAGAAAAGTTAGTGCGATAAAATAAAACATTCCGGATCTAAAAAATCTGATCATGGATCCTCTCAGATCAGCAAATCAACAAGAAATGGACCTATAGTGCTTTAACTAAAATTGTTACTCACTATGAGCCATTAGCTGGACCGTTATCAAATTAAAGACCGAGAGTATCTGATGAGGCACCATCATGAATCCTCTCAGATCAGCAAATCAACAAGAGATAGAACTATAGTGCTTTAACTAAAATTGTTACTCACTAAGAGCATTTAGCTGGACCGTCATCAAATTAAAGACCGGGCAATCTGATGATGCACCATTATGAATCCTCTCAGATCAGCAAATTGATATCATTGATCAGCAAAAAAAAGAGATAGAACTGTAGAACTGATAGAACTGTGCTTTAACTAAGCCTTTAGCTGGGCCGTTATCAAATTGAAGATCGGGAGTATCTGATCATGGATCCTCTCAGATCAGCAAATCAATAACAGATAATATCATAGTGCTTTAACTAAAATTGTTACTCTCTATGAGCCATTAGCTGGGCCATTATCCAATTGAACACCTAGTGTAGTTATCTGATGATGCACCATAAGGATCCAAGGGATATTAAAGGGATATAACTATTGAGCCATGACTAATGTTGTTTATTACTATAAAGCTGATGATATGACCAAAGTGGTTCCAGGCGTTTCGGGGGTTCCTTTAAAATTTTAATTTTGATTTTATTTATTATTTAGAATAAGGTTTTTTATAAATGTTTCATGTTTGTATTTCCATTTTTTACTATTTCATTACTAATCGACAGGGAATGATGTACAATATCTTATGGTTTCTTCTTGACGGAGTCTCTCCGAAACCATAGTAGTTGTAGAATTTGACAATGCAAGAGCCCAAGAACAAAATAATGCAAACTTACAAAAAGGTTCACTTACAAAAAGTAGTATTACAAGCATGTATATTATTGTTAAGTTTGTATAAATCGTACAGTTTTTACATTGTTGTTTAATTCATCGATGTGTTCTTATATTGATCAATATACATAAATCAAAATACCGACCTATCTAAACGCCCTAAAATTTTTTTTTTATGTATATGCAAAACAAATTATAAGGTGAAGTCAAGTTATTTAAATGCGATTTGCCAATTTCGTTTCCAATTTCGAACGGAAAAAATGAGATAGATATACATACGAGTATATCCTCCGTTCGATCTCACTTCGTTGGAGCAAAATAAATTTTTGATTACGGTTCTTAGGTTCATTGGTATTCTTGGGTGAACATAACGATACGACCTTCAGCCCGGGTCCGCACTTAGCGGTAATTTACAGTTTAATTACTGCCCCTAGTTCGCGAGGGTCATAGGGATGGGTGAATCCTACCAGAAGATATATCCTATTTATGTATACTAAATTGTTTAAGAGTTTAATTTTAAAAATGAGCATTGCACGTCTTTTTTGTTAGGATGAAGAGGTTCCAGAAGTGTTCAATGACTTAAAAACCCATTATTAATCTTACATCTTTTGACTTTGAAAAATTGTCGCCAATAAGTCTCGTTCGCGCTCCCTGCTATCGTTCGTCACTGTCGGAGGATCGTGCTCGCGTGTGTCCGCGTCGTAAGCAATAAACGTCGCACGTAGTTACTCTGGGCTGTCGGCAAGGGCTCACTCAGAGGCGTCGACGACGTGTTTAACAAATTCCAATATATCCTTTAAATCCATTTAAAATGTATGTAATAAAATAAAACCTATTTACGGACTATTTACAATTTACTGTAATTGTATTGCATTTCACAGCAATGCTAACTACTGTGGTAACATTACCAGACCTAAGTCAATAAAAAGAAATCGTTTTTTTTGTTATGACTCAAAATTTTTGGTAGTGGAAACGACTGAAGCAACCGTGAACTAAGTCGGGTTTTTCAGTCGTTGACGTTTTTAGGCCTTCCTTCGCTTACCATCAAACAATTCGAGGTCAGATGTCGATTCACAATAAAAGAATTTAAAGTTAAATTTTAGTTAATTTGATTCCTAACAAAAGTTATCTGACTAAATAGTGCACTAATAACATTAGAAATTCCTACTTAATGTCAGCGTAAATCCGATATCGCGTGAAATAGTGGACGAGGGACTAAATCCCTGTTCAGATAATTGCCTTAAGATAGGACAAAAGTTAGCTCTCCGTTCAAATAAGATATCTACATGCATTCAGAGGAACTCAGTGAATAACTTCTTCACTAAGTAATTTACGGGGTTCAAAGGTTAAAATGAGATGCCCCATTTATCAGATCGTATTCAGGTTGTTACGTCACGTTAGCGGCGGCGAAGAGTGTCAAAGGCAAAATTTAATTATCAACACATGTCGGTGAAATAATAAATTCGCTCCATAATCTTTTAATTTCAAAGCTAAGTGCAAATTTAATAATTATAAAATTAGTTCATATTAGTATATAGAATATAAAAATATTAAAAACCAAGATTGGTTGTGAAAGAAATTCAGTGGCAATGGAAATATAAAATATTTTCTACTCAGGTAACAGCAAAAGGGTGTGAGGAACGGGAACATGTCCTCCGTCTATTGGACAGGAGACTGTCCGTGTTAGCATACATAATGCGCTTGGACAAAGCAAGATTTATTTGAATGTCACACGCCTGGATATCCAACAACTCTCTAGACTTGAAGTGAAACAAGACGGATTGCAAGTGTAAACTAGAACGACTAGTACATTTGTTACATTGTTCTTGGAATGTTAAGTTGTATTTGATTTGCACTTGGAATTGAATGAATATTACATGAAATGTTCTAGTTTCCAGTTCTATATTAGCTCGAGCCACTACATGCTAAAGCGTATGTGTGTTTCTTAAATTGGATACATATTTGGCATACATGTTTTCGTGTATATTTCTTTATTATTAGGATGGGACATTTGCCTAAAGGGGACGGGGCGCCAATGGCAAAAAAAAAAATGATGAAATTTTTCTATAACTACTGTGTAAAAAATTTCGATTTATTCACTGTATCGCATTATTGTATTTGTGTACTTTTTTAAAAAGAGACGTGACATCTGATTTCATCTAGCATGGAAAGCAATGGGGGGTTCCAAGAGCGCCGATGACTAAAAAAATTGACACAGTTTACGGTTGCCTCTGTCTTTGTCTCTATTCCGACCAGAGGTATTTCCCCACGCTTTGCTAAAAGGATTCAAACATAAGATCTCAAGATCTCAAGTGTTCAGACCACAGGGTCTGGTAAAGAATTATACTTGAAGAATTTTCGAAAAAGAAACGACGCGCCAACCCTTTAGTCCGACTGCCGGGTATCACGGGCAGAATATTAATTACAAAAGTTATCTAAATTTAAATTCAATACCAAGTTACTTTAGTTTCATTAAGGCGACCGTGGTGTAGTGGCATTGCAATGATTGCGCAAACTAAAAGCACGGGCTCAAAACTACTTGTAATCAGCACCAATGTACTGGTATCTTTGATATAATGAACTTTGGTTGTCATGTTACTAGCACTTTAGTAGCTTAGTATAGAAATGTAAAATGGAAAAATAATACCTAAGAACTAAAAGAATCTAATAGCACACATAACCGTGGAGCTACAGTTATATCATTTAAGCTAGAAAGTGACTCCTAAAAATATTTCAACACAAAAATAACACCATTTGCGTATATAATGGATATTATTCATGAGATTGTCTCACGGATTATTTTGTAAAGCAAAAAGGTTTTAGTGAATACTTCTAAGGACGTCTACAATGTCTAGGTATTACTCGAAGTACTTATTCAAATAGATACAGGCAATAGAGCAAAGCTAGACATAATGCGAAATATAAGAGGCTTAAGGTTGTACACTTAAGTATGCTATTTTATATTAAATGTAATATATGTCTAAAACTGAATTGATAATTTATTTATTTACGGTATCAACAAAAATGTTATTTAAGATTAAATTAACTCGTTAAAATAGGTCTAAGCATGAATCCAATATTTATTTCTATTATATGATAGAAATATACTATTTAATTGAAATATACAACAGAACTAACGTCATATTGCTTTAAAACGTATTTTTTACTTTAAATAAATAGTGACGCTCCATTGTCTCTGCCTATCCCTGTGGGAAAAAGGCGTGACAATTTGATTAATTGATTGATAAATAGTGAAAAGTGATCTATCTATCTAGTGTTAGTGAAATGTTTTTTCTATTGTGGTTCGATGTAAAACATATTATCTGATGTTAAGCCAGAATGCCGTTCATGAATGTTACTACAGTCACACCCACTATGCCAACCTAATAACAGCGGCAACTTTAAAGCTTATCCCAAAACGCGACTAAGTCTCTTTACGGTCTATACAGAAAGCAGCTTCTATGATGTAACATGATGCCATGATGATAACTCCTATGATGCTAAGCACCTGTAATATGTTAGTATTAAAATGCACAACAAAAAATTGCGAGAACAAAATCGATGTTACAATATATGTAATTTTAAGAATAAACAAAAATTAATCTTGGCTGTTAATCAATTTTATATTAACGGGAAATACTTCAAAACCATTATAACGGGGATGAATATTTCCTACAGGGATGGGCAAAGACAATGGAGCGGCAACTTCAACTCTCTTGCCTTTTTTTCATATGCATTCTCTCCATACAAGCTTTATTATAGTTAGTTTACAATAATTAAAAAAATACGCTATAGTAGGAAAGTTTCATAAAACATATTTTAAGCAACATTTGCTCAAAACCAATAAAACCCTTCACGTCATATTATTCAACGAATTATATAGACAAACATTATACTCATATAGAACAGCTTGAGGGCAGAAAATATTAAATTTCTTTTCTTTGTTTTTCTCTAAGCAGCCGACTTTGTTTCAAACTCCAGTTCTTCTTAACTCGTCGCTTCTTCAAGTTTGTAATTTATAGCAGACCGGGCTACGTTTCAAACGTTAACTTTGTGCTACCATTTGGTTACAATTGCCTGATAATGATAAAATATCTCTGCTATTACATATGTGTGATTATATAAATTTAATTTCAAAATTACATATCTATATTTCACAAAATATTTAGACATTTAATCTATCTCCTTCCCTCCTTTATGCTTTAATGTATATTATGCTTATTTACATTATATTATAAACGCTTTATTACATTTCAGTAATAATTAAAGTACAGTAACTTAACCCATTTTGTTCTTATTGTGATTTGACATCTGATCTCGGCTTGCCTGATGGTATACAAGGGAAGATCCAAGATCGCCGACGACTAAAAAAAATTCTACTTAGTTTACTATGATTACTATCACTATGATGGACACAAGTGCTATTTCACGATTAGCCTAAAGGATCAAGGCTATAGAATTCCACTTGTCGTTATTTGTCAAACAAATGACGTGTCGAACCATTTAGTTCGGGTGTCCATTCGATCAACAGCCTGAGGATCCTTCCCCTAAACCTATCAAAGCTTTTACACTACTGATTAAAATTGAGAATCAAATTGTATTTACAGAACATTTCAGGTCTGTATAAACCGGATAAGAAGACATAGTAAGCAATCGATACAAACAAATAAGGGGTCTTAGTGACTTTATGTCACCATTACTAAAAGATAATCCTAACAAATGCGAGGTCTTTTCTATCCAAAGACGTTCAATCAGAATTTAAGGCAACGTTACTACGCTTTTGTGTCGTAACTTTATATTCGCTGAGTAAGATATTCACAGAGTATCACATTATGTATGCAAAGGAAGGTCATAAGGTCCAGAAGCCTCGCCCATATATTAAGAAAAATGGGATTCGAATATCAAATTTTCACCCCAACATTGTAACTTATAAATTGCTATATCGGTAAACTTGGGATGCCTACTAAATATCCTTATTATGTATTTAGAATAGTATTAAAATCCAATCCACTTCTATATATTTCATTAAATACTTAAACTGTTTTAATATTTAGCTTTATGGCTGGGTTTAGGAATAAGTCGTGATAAACATCTTATGTATGTCTTTGCTTATGCATTAAAAACTCCTAACTACGAGCACTTCTAGTTAGTTTGATAGTAATTGTCAGGCGCGGCTGATCCCACGTGCACGTTAATCTATGTGTTTTTATTTTAATTTTGGTTATTTTGTTTTACTGATATTTACTAAAATAACATATTAATCACGCATTTGAGAACTACCCTTTAAAGACGTATTTGTTTTTATCATAAAATTAATCACAAAATTTCTAAATTGAACCTGCTGATAAACCAGATTTAAGAAAGTTTTAAGGATCGTCCTACGGAGGGTTAAAGCTAACAAAATAATAATTAGAATAATAGAAATAAAAATGTGAGTACTCTCAACGCTGTTTACGAGCGAAATTTCAAAATTAATTGACTAGAAAATTAATCGCGGTAAAAAGAGAAAATTGAGTCAGCTAAAGGAACGCGTCAAGAAAACGACTGTTTAATTATTCATAGAGCACTTTCTGTTGAAGGAGACTTGAAATGTGCAATTAAAAAGAAAAAGCTACTGAAAACAACAAAAAAGAAAAACAATTACACAAAAAGACATGTCCAAAAACCCCTAACAAGGGTAAATGAGAGAGGCGATTAACGCAACGCTATCGAGTTTTTAAGTATTTCTTTATTTACAATTAGGGATAACATTATTATTTTTTATTGTTATAAACAATTTGAAAACAGAAAGTGATTAATAAAATAAATGACAACAAATCAACTAATTTTTAAAAATTACCATTTTTATATTAACGATACCATCATTTAATACAGTCATTTTATCTATAACAGAATCACCCCATATTGTAGGCATAGATAAAGAATAAATCGATAATACTATTAATCATGATATAGGTACGTCAGTCTATATCTAATTGGATCAATTCGTCACCCAAACATTCCAAGCATGTCAAAGGTTTCACGCAGAATGCTCTAGAATAATAGATACTAATATAGCAGTTCAAATTACAGGAATACCGAGAAAGACGTGTCTATTTGTCTAAGACTAAGACGTTTATGCATAGATAGATGTTTTGTGCTAATAATGATTTCAAGTAAAATAATGTTTTTAATAAAAATATAAAGACCACTTTGTAGTAATATTTTTGTAAAGCCTTTTATGAATAAATATATTATCATTGACTCCACTTTGTTCGTAGGTGTGTGATTTTAACTCACATTCGAGTAGGTCCATGTAAATGATTTAATAAGTTAAGAATTTAACCTGCACAAGTAAAAACTATTTATATCATATTTTAATCAATTAATTGTCACGCCTTTTTCCCACAAGAATAGACTGAGACAATAGAGCGCCTCTTGCCATGATCCTGACATAACTCCCTAGCTTTCGTATTTTCTTAGATTTTGCGCGAACATTGATTAATGAATTAAACAAATTTTATGCGGCTTACTATCGCGTTTACTTACTATCCCTAGCTTTCCTCATAATAAAAAAATTAATAAAAACTTTATTTGGTGATTCACAATGTTTACAGTTTTTCATGAACGATGATATCTGCACTAGTACTTCTACTGTGCAGCAATTATCCACCTTCTCTTCTATTCGATACAAATTAATGGTACATACGCATGTAATTATTTTTTAAGTTAGTACTGTGAACAGATTTTCAGTGTCATGATAAGTCTGAGACTGCAGGCCTTTTTGTACAGTTATTTTGCAACATTTTGTGTTGAGTGGATACAAACTCTACGGCTACCATATTTTCTATATAAAAAAGTTCTTATTAAATAAATTATTTCTCGTGATTTCCAGATAAATTAATTTTTAATTGCTCTGTATTATTAAGTTGATAGCAAATGTAATATTGCGTTGTAAGTGGAGAACACAATAAACAGTTCACAAGTGGATTTGAAATGGCCGCGGTTAACCACGCATATTAACAATTTTTGGAATAGTTGAAAACGAACGGACATACAGAAACTAACACATCAAATTATGTAAATAACTAATTCTTTTAAATATGTTTTTTATAATTTGGTTGTTATACTCGTAATTGTTTTAAAAAATAATCAACTATTGCGACATCTATACAACCTTTATTAATTAATATTGATATCTTCCATTGTGTCTAACTAGTGTAGTCGTATTTTTGTAAGTCGCCTACTTTTCTACTGTTTACGTTTACGATTCTTTTTGCTCCATCCCCAATTAACCTTTTAGTCCATTATACAGTTTAAATATTTGATTCTTTTACATTTTTAACAAGCACACATCCCTAAAGTGGGTGTTGAATTATTTTTAGACTTTGTATATTATTTTCTGTTTTGTTTTCTGATAGAGATTAAAAATGAAAACAAACCGATGCATGTGGTGCAGCGAAAGCTAAAAAGCATATAAATAAACAATGTAAGAAATGCTTATACTGTAGAATGAGATCCATACAAACTCACATATTAAGCCCCAAATGTAATAACTATTCGGTAAGATTCTGCCAAAAGAATGTTTTTGATGGCATTTAAAGTAGGGATCGTGAATTCCTTCTTATATTACCATACTATTGTGAGTACCAATCTCTACTACCCTTTTTCATAAAAGTTTTTTTTATACATAAAGGGCAGGGATTGCGAAAAATAAATAGAAGTTGTGTCAACATCTCCCGCTCTGGGAGGATAAAAGATAAAGTTTTAGTCAAACAAAACGACAGTTTTGGGACACTCATCTCTATTCGAAGCGGTGCTACGCCAGCTGTCGCTTAATTTACACCGAGCATGCTCTACCCATCCAAGGCAGACTTTGACGGCGCACCAAGCATTTAAAATACGTATGTTATTGGCATTTTATGCAGATAAATACAATCAGCCGGTTGTTCCAAAAATTATAATTAATGAATTCGTAAAAAGTATCGTATAAGTAAAGGAAAAAAAAGAAAAATGGGTTGCACCACTCTTTAACTTCACATTATACATTTACGTTTAGCGGATATTTTATACAGAGCTAAAGGACATCATTCATTTTGGGTTTCTATGTACTACTTTTGTTATTTCTAATAATAAAAACATATATAAATGGTAATTTCTATATAAAATTATTAACAACCCAATTCACGATTTCGTAATATTAAACGTAATAGAATAAGTATAAAGTAAAACTAAAATCGTAAATTGAAACGTTTTTGGTACAACCGGCTGTAAATCTTTTTTTTAAATTGATGACTACTTAATTAGGTCTAATATACGAGTAAAATAATTAACTCATACGAACAAAAGTCTCGTTGAGTCTCACAAATATCTTGCAAATTAACGTTTAGCAAACACAAATAAGCTCACTGAGAAATACTCAAGTTACAAATATAGGGCTGGTTTTATTTGTTTTACTTTGCCCTAGCCCAAACAAAGGGCGGCCGTCAGAATAACACTAGGTACGTGTTCTGAAAACCAGATTCAGTATGTTCCCAAAGCCTGCCAAAAAGGCTATATATAATTAAGTCTCATTAATCCCTATTTATGGCGTCGGATAATCCCCGTGAATAGTGTTTTCCGCCAAATTTATTTTCATTATAGCAAAAAGGATGTGTCATGAATAATAGCATGAAGTCCCCTAAAAGCCACACAATTATTAAACCAATAATTAAAATCATGTTACATGTTTTTATTTAGGTATCATGTTGATGTATCTTATATCAAACCCTTGTTATGGTTGTCCTCCCAGGTACTAACAAATTACAACATATATAACATAACATATACGTAGAATTAGACACGGGTTGATGAGACTGTAGTGAGTTACGGCCACCAGACCACTAACAACTAGACGTTGCCGTGGATTATATTGTGTCTACATTCAGGTTTACGACTAAAGCAATAAATGCAATAAATTGTGTTGTCCCATTTATCGACATCATCATTTTGTATTTATTTTTTAAATATCTTTTTATCATAGCTGCGTCTATAGTTATATGGTCTGCAATTGCGGCAGATAAATTAATGTCGAAATAGTAAACCCAATCCCTATACATCGGACGGGTGTGGGTACACTGCTCAATCACCTGAAGTCCGGTGACTATATTAATTGAATGGACTTCTTGATTATATTATATAATAAAAATTAGTATTTTTATTTTACTTAGTTTTGCTGCAATAGCAATCGTGATCCGAAACGTTTTTTTTATTCGTCAGCGCTTTTAGACCTCCGGTAAGTTAAAGTCAAATTTCGCACCTCATTAAAAAATATTAAGATATTTAATATTATTCGTTTAGTTTTCCATGTTAATTCGTTTAACTATTCCATGTTATTAAAATTTTATTGTGGCCTTGTTATGATCGCGTCCACTATGCCGGCCTAGTTTTAAGCTAATCCCATCACGCGACTTGTAAGTTAGGTATTACTCCAAATCAGCAGACTAAACAATTGACCATCCACTCTAGCAGAAAAACTTATGAATATCACGATTAAAACTGATTTTTATACAATGTTATTGTGTTGTATAAATATTATCTTTAAATACAAATAAATAGTTTAAATCGCTTTACAATTTCTCCCTAGTGGCCACTCACGCTATGCCCATGTTCGCAACTATGCTCAAGCTGTTCGCACGTATGAAATTTATTGTGTCTCGTTTGCGCTGACAATATTTATTTATAGTTGCTCTCGGATTTATCACGTTTATTGCAATAAATTTAAAACTTATGAATTACATTGTAACATTGGTAAAATTATGGAAGACATCCAATAATCCAACAATAATTATAAAAAGATTTTTTTTAGTAGAATTGTAATAACATAAAAATAAACTCGTTTTCTTTGATTTTTATCTTTATGATAAAACATATAAAAGCTTAAAACTTAAATAGAAGCTTACCTTTCGTAAAATAATAATGAAGAATTTAACACATACCTGAAAAGAGGAAGATAAAATTAAATAACAATTTAAAGTAATTTACATGACCTTCGTGTAACCAAACTTAGCATAAAAACCCACAGCCTCAAAGGCGACAAATAATTAAACAATGAAAATTTGGGATAGCAGATTTGGTAGCACAACCGCGTACAGACTGTTAGGGAATAAATGAAACATTTATCACTGTCGAGGGTTTAAACCGATCCCACCGACCCGCCTCTACATCAGGCCCAAACACTGTATTTCGTTCATATAGCGAATAAATAAGATTCGCAAGATTTCCCTCCATAAAAAGTAGTTCTTTAAAAGTAATGACGATGCTTTATTGAAAACAAATAAGTGAAAAAAAATACACATAATATGAATAAAAACCTTTTAAAATGTATCTCAATACTACTGGTATATAACTCGAATGCGTTTAACATAATTATTTTGACATCGGATTAGGTGAATACTCATACAGAACAACGAATACAGTTCGGTATATTCTATCACATCGTCCGAAGAACCGACAACCGATAGGGAAGAAAGGTTCTAGAGACCACGAACCGGAAGACGCAGCGTAGGTAGGCCTCCCACTAGGTGGACTAACGACATAGTGAAAGTCACGAATAACCGGTGGATACAACTGGCATTTTGTCGTTCGAAATGGCGTTCTAAGGGGAAGGCCTATGTTCAGCAGTAAACGCCTTCTGGATGATGATGATATTCTATTTCTACATTTTTATGGTGAAAATTTTCTGTCAAGCGTAATGCTAACGCCCATCAAGATAATGTCACAATAAATTCGTAGGAAAGGCGTGTAATAAACTCACTACAAAAACAAAACCTTGGTAGAAGGTTTTTGAGCATCTTTTATTTTTACGCCAACCTTTTTTCATCTCACCAGATGTAAACATTGGTGGCTACGATCGTATCTAAGGCACTAATTTTTATAAAGCTCACCGTAGAAAGTTCGTGTCGGGTCTACATGTCCCTTTACGAGTCAACTTTATAACCTCACGTAAGGATATACAATGTAGACCACGTTACTGTCTTCAAAGCTATACTCTGAGTATGTAGGTAGGGAATATCTTTCTTTTTTTTACATTTACAAGGTATATCCTGCGATTTATTTTTATTTTATTTAACATTTCTATATTAGGCTACTACAAGTGTTTTTATGATAGGAACTGGATGACCAAAATACATATATCAAAGATGGTACCGGCAAGTGGTTTACTTCACTACTACTTCACCACGGTCGCCTTATTTCAATTATCTGAATATTCAAGACTGCTTTCATTGTACACAGAAAACGTGAAAACACGAATATAAACACTCGTATAATATCGTATGTGAATATAATAAAATATTATAAAGCAGAGACCATAGTAATTAAATACTAACATTTATTTGAGATGTTAGAATGTCGTACTTTTGGTTATTTTTCCAAGATAACGAAATGATAACTTATTATATTGGATTTCCAAGAACTCTGGGCGGAAACAGACGACATTATAAACAGTATTCTCGTTATTGGATTCCTTTCCTTGCTGTTTTTATTATACTTACTCCACTGTTCATATTTGATACTGAATATTCTACTTATCTTTTCATAATGTACATAACATTATAACCATTGTCATATTACATGTAGAATGTATATTTGAGACAAAGTAGAGATTATACAAATTAGTTTTTTATTTATTGATATATGACAGCACCTCACCTGATGTTAAGGTGGTGTGCGGTCCCTGAATGTAAGCGACAGCTGCTGTAATTAAATAACTACAAGTATCAACTATGTCGCTGTCATAGTTAAAACTGGCAACATTCAAGTTAATCCCGAAACACAGACCGTGTACCATCTACCCGTGATCAGCACACTGGGAAATTGACCGCCAACCAATCTGTAACACCCAGACTCGGTGCAAATATTTGCCTCTTTTTTATTAACAAGAGTTTGTATAATAAATATTATAAATAATTGCTATGACAGATTTGAACCAGGGATTGGTGTGTTAAGCAGAGCGCCATTTGCCCAGAGTGTAATAGAAATAGTAAATTAGATATAGAGATGTAATAGAAATAGTAAATTAGGTATAGAGATTGTTTTAAATATTGCCTTTAAATTAATGTAAAAAGTTCATATTAAATAAAAAACAATCAAGAGTTTCCAACCAAATAATGATTTTATGGGGTCTCAAATAACATTCAACAACCAACAAATATTTAAATGTATTCGTAGTGGAGCACCCTGAAAGCAGTATTTAAAATAAAAACCACTGAAACCTTTTTCAAAGCTTCCTCTTTGTCCCTGAGGGGATACCTAGAGAAGAGTAAGCAAAGCAAAATAAGTTTATAACTTAGTAAATTTATTTAAAATATTAACATTAGCGTTTTCATTTTATCTATTTACTTAACAAAAGTATTATAGTTAAGAATAAATATTGTTCTAGTGAGAGAGAAAAACAAACGCTGGTCATAAGCTATTTAAATAATTCTAGCGAGGATTGAGAAGTGACCCAATTACGAGAATAAGGATATATTCTAATCCTGAGCTGGGTCTCCAACGATAAGTTCGCAGATCGTTTATATAGAGCTATCGAATACTAACAATAGTGGATGCGAAATTTATTATGATTAAGGAACCTTTGTACACAATAAAGGGATATTTAGATAGCTCTCGTATCAAAGATCGAGGCTCGCTTAATTAAATTCAACCTATTTGTCACTCTGACGTTTATTTGACAAGAACTTATTGTATTTAGTAGACGTAACTTTAGTATTTATATTGTATACGTCCGAAATATATGAGTTTACGCAATAAATTATTTTTATTCTAGCGTAATTAGCAAGGGGTTGTAGAATGAAAACATTGTTAAAGCAAAAGAATTTCATCTTGAACACAAATATCGTGAAATAAGTTAAACAAGGGCATTATTTCTGAGGAAAGTTTTAAAACTCGCGAAACTCGTTTCCCGCTTCCAAGGGTGGAGAAACAGGCCCGTAAATTCACATTTCCGTGTCATTTTCCATAACAATGTCAAGTCTTAAGTTATGACCGCGTTATTTTGTTCCGGCAAAAAATAATTCAGACTTGAGTTACTTCAATCGTTGCAGATTTTTCAAACTTTGCGAACATGCTTCACTTTGGTGAAGTTACGAACAAAAATTATGTGGTTAATTTTTCTTGTATTTTGAGGGCTTATTTGTAAATTGGTTTTATTTACTCTTGACCTTATTGAGCATCCCTAAATACTCCACATTGTTTCTTACATAAGAGTATCTAGTCAGATTAAATCTATTCCCTCTTCAACATAATCCTTCGGTTAACGGGCTATGTGAAGCCACAATATATTAACCGGCTTTGTAGTTTATCAGCTTACATATCATATTATTGCATCCATATCTCTATTTCAGATGTACATATTATTTATGCGAAATCGCCTTTAAACAATATCTATTTATAATATGTTCTGGTCAGTTTATTTTTTAGGACAATCTGAATCTTCCTGTTATAATAAATAAAAGTCATTGCTTTTGTAAGTTTAACAATCGAACGATAATAACTATATCCCTTTGTTGAATAGATCAGATATTAAGGCTTCAATAGCAAAACGTGGAGGACAAGATAACTGAAAGATGTCTTACAAAAAGACAATTCTCATAAATTCAGCAATAATGTAACGTTTTGATTATATTATCGTATCTTCTAATTAGTGAACAAATTAGGGACAAATTGGTGAACAAACATTTATATAATTATTCCAACAACGATAATAATTTATGTAATTCCAAAAATTATGTACAAAAGTGGTAGGGCAGTGGTACCCAGTTGGGCGCGGTAGTACCGCTACTTACAAATATACAGACCGTTATATTATTAAGTCGCGTTTTAGAATCAGCTCGTAACTTGCCGGTTCTAACTAGGATGCAAATGCAACTGCTACTTGCAGCTATTTAACTGTATTCGCAGTCACCATAATAGACATGTCAAGACAAAGTAAAAATATCATATTATTTATGAAGTAACGTGTAGTCTTTAAGTAAGTAGGGACTACAAAGTAGGCAATAAAGGTCAAAACGGAATGACCCGACCTTTTCTTTACATCTTTACCAAAAGTTTGGGAAAAACCGCATCGCATTCACCGGCACATCACGTTCTTTAGAAAATTCTTTCATGGACAGAGGAGGGTCAACAAGGGCGAATATTCAAACGTGACCAGCGTTGAACCTTCAGATGCGAATCATTTATTCAAGCATGATAACAAATAAAACCTATCCCAGGTGTCGATAGACGAACAGGTAGGATTATAGAAAAATATTAAATTTGGATTCCTTGTGCTAAAAGAAAGCGCACTGCATCAAAACGAAAGAAAAATATATAAATACAGCTACTTTAAATTACTAATGGTAGGTAATAAAGTAAATTGATTAAACTGTTATGCCCCCGTTCCCCACGGAGATTGGCAGATATACTTTAAAATAGACGTAAACATTATCATTGTTGTTAGCTTATTCAATTGTCTAACTGCTTTGTCAGGGGGCTAAGTTGCCTAGTGCCCAAAACCATAGAGCTTGTATGAAGAGAATTGTGAATGTGAAGGAAGCGAGGGAGTTGTGTCAGGATCGTGGCAAGTGGCGCTCCATTGTCTCTGCCTATCCCCGTGGGAAAAAGGCGTGACAATTTGATTAATTGATTGTTTATGTATTTAATGTTTCTTTACTTTATAATCTCCGACAAATCATTCGAAACATTAACTTTGTCAATGACAAAAGCGTTTTATTCGCTTTCGCACCTTGCTATTTGTCAAGCAGTATTTGTGGGAAATTGAATAAATAATGAACTCGGGAATAAAGTAGTATTTTAATTGAATACACCTGTGGGAGTTTATGTTTGTCTCTTGTTCTCTTATGTGGTTAATATTTAATGTTGATCTACTAAAGTAGGTTAACAAGTTTATTAACCCATTTTGTTTAAATAAAAGTTATCAAATATTATATAAATATGCATACGTATTAATTTGACATAATTAATAATTTCACGTCTTAATTTCCATAGACATAGGCAGAGATAACGGAGCGCACGAACTTGACACAACTTTCTTGCTTCCTTCACATCCACTACTCCACTAATCCACATCTTCATACACTTATACATTCACTATCTTTGGTTGTAGGCATTGCGAAACCCAGCTTTTTAGGTATGTCCCCCGATTTGATCAAGGGACAACCTTTTGTCCTAGTTTTATCTTACCAATCGCCTCCGATGACTACTTCATTAATTTTTTCATTAATCTATTCTTTCAATGTGGCCTAACCATATCAACAATCTTTCTCAATATCTGTCTACATCTTCTTTCAAATCACATTTATCACGTACAACTGTATTATTTACACTTTACACTTTATCCTCAATCATCACCTCACATGTACTCCTTAATGACAGCCACTGTGTCTTTTTCGACATAATTTGGCTGCTTATTATATGGCCATCTCTACATCCCCTTTGCACTCGTCTTTCAATGTCTTCATAACAATTGATTGGTAAAATGTACAAAGTAACAAACAAAATAAGGTTTTTCAATTTATAACTGCAAAATGATCAACGTTGAAAATATAATTCCGTCAGTAAACCTTTGTAATTCCACGGCTACTTCAGCGAGATATTTACAAAATCAAATTTTCTATTTCTCCGTTCACGTAAACGCTCGATCGAGATTTTAATCAGTCCTTTAAAATACAAGAATGAACGGCTTCGGTACTCACCCCGTTTTCTTCTAAGATTATTTAGTAGACCATCCCTTTTCCTTTGTCAGAATTAATTGATAAATTAATGTATTTCAATTGAGTTTTCTGTTTTATATAAGTGAATTAACAGAATTATGATAACGAACGGCAGGAATTCGATGAATTCGAATTAACAATTCAACTGTAGCAATACAACGAAGTTTATTTGGTATTTTTACAAAATTAAAATAAATTAAAATTGAGCCAATAAAGAAAAGATGTAATGCATAATTGACCAATTGCTGGAAATTGATTGACATTAATTACTGTTACTTTTGTCTAAATTTCGAGTGCAAAATCCTAACACTCTAAACTGTCCTTATAAAGTGCTAGTACATATTTTAATTGTTTACAAAACAAAGCGGTGCGCTTTTTCCTACATTAATATATGAAAGTGAATGCTGGGCATGACAAAAAAGTATGAGATTAAGATTAATGCTGCAGAAATGGGGGCATTAAGGAGTGCATGTGGGGTAACGATCGTGATATATATTTGAAATGTGATTATTGTAATTTGAAAGAAAATGTAGTATCAAAGTTTGATAAAAGAGTATATTGTAATTCCCGGTCGGAGAAGATTTATTTAATAGCAATTATGTGTAATATTTAATACTCGTAATTAGATTGTACATTTCAAATAATTGTTAATAAAATAGATATTTGCTTCGGGTCTAGTTGTTCAGTAGTGGTAGACAGAAAGTCGGCGGTAGAGCCAGGTAGCACCAGTTAACAGTAAGTGTACAGACCATGAAGTGACTCAATCGCGTTTTGGAATCAGCTTGAAAATTGAAGAATAGTGAATACGACTGCTACTTGCATTTATGTAACTGTAGCTGATTCGCCTCCGCATTCCAGCCTAACATCCAGCCCACCTTGGGTGTCGTCATATGTCGACTCACAATCAAAAAACTAATTACTTAAAGACAGGTGCTATCTCATCAATATAAACATTTCTACCTAATTGCATCATGGGTCGGTGAATTTGTAAAGCAATACGTAGGTATATAATATATAACCATTCACACGCTACAATAATTACATATGTCAAAAACAGGATGAAGGCAACCTGAGATTATTACTAACTACCCACTAACCACATCCCAGAGGAAATTACGTGAAAATAGCCCACGTACATTTGGCTATTAATTGGACAATATTTAGTATCTAAATATAATAGTAATTTGATAATAAATCACGAAATGGTATCTATTATTGTATCTATGTTATTTTAGAGACTCGATTCTGCAATCAATGCAAATCTGACATCAATTTGCCAGAGGCGTTCAAGAGCGCCGGCGACTGAAAAAAAATATTTAGTTTACGGTGGCCTCAGTCGGCCGATATATTGCCCCAAAAAGAGATAAATCATTAAATTAGACCAAAAAATCATTTTAAAATCTGCTCATTTTAAAATTTACCGCCACTTCTATGACACAAAACTTACTTTATAAATTAACAAATCTAATTTTATATAAATGACATTTAATATTTCTATTGCAACGCACCAACAGGGTACATTAGTTAACAAATATATTATTTATGACAAGGTAAATCTTTCAAAATCCTTTAAAGCACCAATGTCAGCCAAGAAAGTTTCACTTGAAAACGTTATAATATTCTACGAAAGTAATAAACAAGCATCATGACTTGAACGTCTGAAATTTGGCAAGTTTAAGTGCGAGCTCTGTATTCGTGAAATATTCTTACAGTTCATAAAATTGTATAACAAAAGGGCTTTTATTAAGCCGCGGCGAGCAGCATTGTCATTCTCGTAGCGGCCACAGATTTCACGAACCATTGACTGACTCGAAAATAACAACACTAACTACCAGCCTACTCTCCCTGTTTAATTACCTAAATCTTAAAGATAATTAGTCCAATATAAGATTGAATTTATTTTTAAGATAATTAATCAAATATAAGATTAAATTTATTTTAATACTTATACTAAACTACGTTCAAAGCCACGAGAATACTACACTTAAAAATATACCTAAATTATTATAAAAAAAAACTGTTTTATGACTGTTTTAGAAGCTTTAGATTATGTTTTAGTTTTATAGGTTGCGCTACGTACAAATTAAAACTTATATATTTATTAATTATTTAAATAATAAACTTAACACTTTCATTTATAAATATTCACCTGTTTTTGACGTAAGAAGAAAAAAGATCATGGCATTTTTCCAGGTTTTCAGCATAGAAAAGGTAAACAATACTCTAGGTAGGCCTATAAAGTTATTTCAGTGATTTATACAGCCTTTTGTTTCACATGCCTTATCTCCTCCTTGTGAGTGGTGTTTACGTTTGATTTATCGGGACTCCGGAATGCGGCAAATTATGTTACATTTCCCTTGTCCCCCCTATTTCTACGTCATTTGTTCTTGAATATGATGCTTCATTTTGTTCCTAAAATGTATGTACTGCTGCCAAATGGCATAAAATCTGCATTACTTTTCCGCATGAAAACATACTTGCGCTTTGTGTTCTTAACTAGTTTAAACTGTTTTTATATTGATTTATTCAACTTAATTATTTGATAGTCTCGGACTCGAATTATAGGTGATGCAGAGGTTACACGAACTCTGGAGCCCCTGCAACTACACAGAGACATGGCGGCTCTGTGCGTCCTCTATCGCCTACACCACGGAGAATGTTCCGAGGAGCTCTTTAACCTTGTTCCTACCTCGTCTTTTTATAACCGTAATACCCGCCCGCACTGGGCGGGGGAAGCATCCGCATTTTGTTGACCGAATCGGCAGTCGAACTAAAAAGTTCGGTGCGTCTTTTCTTTGTAGAACAAATGGCAAGTGGAATGCTTTGCCAGCCCATGTGTTGTCTCCTTCCTATAACCTTGGATCCTTCAAGCGATGCGTGAAGAAGCACCCTTGGCCGGCATAGTGACGGCGACTGGGGCAACCGTGAACTAACTCAGTTCAAAAACTCAGTTTTTTCAGTCGTCGTCACTCTTGGAACACCTCTTGCTTAACATCAGGCGGGTCGTGGTCAGATGTCATGTCACAATAAAAAAATATTTGTAACTGAAAATACGAAATCAATGCCGCCTAACATTATTTAGGCGGCATTTATATACAATACCTACATTTATTATTTTTATACGTTTAACCTTATATCACTGATTCAGTAATAATATCATATGATAATGATTTGACTATTAGTTAATGATTCAACTATAATTCAAACTAAACACTTATAATTAATTCATGAAAAATTTCTTAAAATTTAAAGCAATTCTTTGAGTTATTAATCAAGCTGCTCGTGCTTTAAGCAAAATTAAAATAAACTTTTAGTAACTTACTTAAAAGAACAAACTTTTCACTTCCAAGCATTTCCTTTCGGTGAATAAGATGAATGAAAAATATAATTATATACTATTATACGAGTATATACATATTATATATATAATCATTTATATACCTAAATGAGACAGACCCAGGAAGGAGACATCCTCAAGAAAGCTGGGTTAATAAAAGCTAGAGCTTGTATGTAGAGGATTATGGGTGGGAGGGAAGCATGTGAGTTTTGTCAGGTACATAGCATTTGATTGATTGATTGAAAATACAAAAAAAAAATGTTAGGTAAAATATTTTAAAAATATTAATCTACTGTTATAACTTTATACTGATACAATTGAAATACAATGAATACGTGCGATTAAATCTCTAAAGGTTTTTAGTTATCATAAATTTAGGTAAATCTTTTTTGTAATATAAACTTTTACAATAAAATAAATTAATAGACATAATTTTATTTATCATATTCACATTTGTCGAGTTTAAAAAAAAATTGCCAAAAATATGGTGATTTTTGCTCACTAACTGGTATGAGGAAAATTTCATTACGAGTGCCTTTATGTAAAATTATTTTAAGTACTATTCATTTAAGTAGTAGAAGTCGATGCAAGAGAGAAAAAACCATACCAGAAAAAAACATTATCACCTATTAAAGGGAAGCCCAAGCTTAGCCATAAGGCCAACCTTAGTAAAGGCGAGCGTTAAGATACCGCGAAGCCCTTCTACTTCTACGGTCGTAGGTCCGAAACGCTATCTTTATTTTCCCGCCTGCAGGACGACGGAACCCTCGCTCAAAAGCCAAATCAGTATCTACAGACATCAAAGTGACACGACTGATGGTTATGATGGAATGATTTAGGATAAATAAAACTAATGTTCATTATTAAAGTGGAGTAGACACTTTGGTGTAATCAAACCATTTATGCTGAACAAGGGACTATGAAATGGTAGTTAATAACGATTTATGGAACCCTCTTGTACTATGTCTCTTATCTTCTCCGTGTGTGCTGTTCACGGTTGATCTATTATATCGTGGTGTCAAGGGGCGGACGAAAAGAACAGGCCTTCATGCGTTATCCGCGAAACGTGACAACACGCGTCACATTCCTCTTCAGATTATATTAGACAAAATTGTACTTTATAATACTTAATTTCACATAATAAATTAGCCTTATAACCATAGAGCTTGTATGAAGAGAATTGTGAATGTGAAGGAAACGAGGGAGTTATGTCAGGATCGTGGCAGGTGGCGCTCCATTGTCTCTGCCTATCCCTGTGGGAAAGGGCGTGACAATTTGATTGATTGATTAAAGTTAGCTATCAAATCAAAATTGTTATTCGTCAATCTTCAGTAAAACTAAGGAACAAGAAACTTATTGCAATAAAATAAACAATAATAAAATGCGAAAATTGATAACTACCTAACCCGAACAAAGTGACCCTAATTTTATCTCAAAGGTTACAACACCGTCAGTAGGGAAATGTCTGCCTTATCCTGTAACTTGTGATTTTTTCCAAAAAAAAAGAACATTCTATGAAGAAAGCTATTTCGTTGGCACATAAAAGAAATATAAATCAGAGGCGTCGGCCATTACCGCAAGCCCACCGTTGCTATACAACTATATTCGCATTTAATGCGACACAAATGTGTCAAAATACATACAAATAACTATCTTTTATACGTTTCAAATTAATGCAAATATCTGAGTAAGGTCAACTTGGGTTTATTTAAATGAAAAATAAAGATTTAAGATTTCATTTGAGAATTTACTAAAAATAATTCATATCAAATCAAATTGTCAGGCCTTTTTCCCACAGGGATAGGCAAAGCCAATGAAACGCCACTTGCCACTATCCTGACACAATCCTTCCCTTTTCTCACATCCACAATTCTTTTCATATAGGCTCTACAGTTATGGGAACTAATAATATATTTTATATAGTATTTTCTTAAATTTTGCACGAACATTGATTATGATTAAACAAATTTTATGCGGCTTTCTATCGCGTTTATTTTGGTTTTGATTTTACAATTTTTTATTATTCCCAACGACCAACACCTCAGTGTCTCCGTGACCACGATGGCTGCAAAGCTCTCGAAACGTCATAATAATAAAAAAATGTAAAGCACACTGCGTGATAGATGTGGTTTGAAAGAAGATGTAGTGACAATGTATTGACAAAGAAATGGAGCACATGGAAAGGATGAGTGAAAGTAGATTGACGAAAGGAATTCATAAATCTGATGTGGACGGATGCGTTAAACAAGGCAGGCCCAGGGAGTGTTTTCCGACCAAATCGGAGACATCCTCAAGAAAGCTAGGTTGCCTAGTGTCCATAACCACAGAGCCTGTATGAAGAGAAATGTGGATGTGAAGGAAGCAAGAGAGTTGTGTAAGGATCGTGGTAAGTGGCGCTCCATTGTCTCTGCCTATCCCCGTGGGGAAAAGGCGTGACAATTTGATTGATTGATTGTAAAATCAAAATAAACGCGATAGTAAGCCGCATAAAATTTGTTGAATTCAATATAATTTATAGACAATATTTTGACTATTTTATTAAATTATTTGCGCTGTAGTTAAATCTATCTATCTATTAACATATCTAACGCCAATTTCTACTTTTTGTAGTTAAATTTAGTAAAATAAAAATTTTGGAGCACGAATTATTCCTTAACAATATATACATTACTATCCATCATTCAATGTTACAAACATCTAATAATAATATATTTATGTTTTATTAATTTTTATATTATAATAATAAAGGGCATTAATATTATTAATAAGCTATACCATATACTTTTTAAAGTATACGCGAGTCAGGTATTCATCCTAATAGGCATGGAATAAATCGTCCAAGGAATTATGTTTCTGCAGTTTATGCTTCTCGCTGAGGGTCTTATTAGCATATGATCGCATCGTGAAGCTAAAAAATACGAATCATCAAAAGAAGGCTTGATGCCCGCTATTGAAATAAGAGCTCGGGACTCATCCTTTTATAAATTATGTAGCGCTATACTGAGCGAATACCGAAAAACCCGAGGCAACAGGAATACACTTTTGACATGTGAAAATGTAATGAAACAAGTTTACGTAAACGTCAGTCGGTAAAAACACAATTTAAGACTGAATACTATATAAACTTGTAATATGAAGAAGGTAAAACAACCCGTCATTCAATGTAGCAATTTTATTTATGACCTCGATATGTTGAACAATTTTCTTGTGAGAAAATGGTACAGGTTATTTTTAAATGCCTTGGGACTTCAAGACGTGAGGCGAAAACTACCTCGTGTTTTCTGACCCAAGCGGAGTTGATGAATCGAAGTGGCT
Organism: Tinea trinotella; assembly: GCA_905220615.1. NCBI lineage: Eukaryota > Metazoa > Arthropoda > Insecta > Lepidoptera > Tineidae > Tinea > Tinea trinotella. The sequence goes on from HG992306.1 coordinate 5,506,908, forward strand.
CGTTAGATCCTTTGTTTTCTGTTGAAATCTACGTTATGGCCCAACGAAAATTCTTCTTTAGAATTTATATTAGTAGAACTCATGTTAGGGAAAGGCACAAAATAAAAAGAAAGTCGGTAAACGATTTAAATGTGCAAAGGTCAGATGGTTTTCTTACCCTAGACAATAACACTTAGCTTTTAGTATTAAGCTTTAGCCCTACATTTAAAGTTCTAAAATTAGATAGAGAAAAAATGTTGCTCTAATGTTTGAGTTAACTAGAAATAAACCACATAAGTAGAATATATAGCATTGAAAGGATTTGTTTTCTAATGCGGAATATAGTCGGGCGGCGTTACATTACGGTACTGTTATTTAATGACGCAGAAAATTCGTAGCTTAACGTCTACGTTGATGCCGGCTTACTGTATACCGTTATTAAGGCTCAAACCTGACATTGACTTTCATATATTCACGTATAATAAATAACGAAGTAATAATACAATGTAGGAAAATGATGTGATAATATTAATTGTCATACCTAATTGTATACAAAAGATGATTAGTTATTTTAACAAAGGAATCTGTTGTTTTACAATTTAATTTTGAGAACAAAAGAAGAAAGAGAACAAAAACCAAAACATATTTTTTATTTTAACATTTTCATTAGCAAGTTCAAAGGGACTAGCAATCCGCGCTCAATTTATAAGTATACATTACTAAATTCAGTGACATTCATTTGTAACAAAAACACAAAATCTAATCTTGTGAATATTTTTTTCAACCGACCCTTATTACCATTTAAAACCGAAAGAAAAGAAAGAAAGAAATATTATTATAGCTGAATTTTCATGTAAATTGGGAAGAATACGCGACTCTTGCCTTCTAAAAATTAGATGCCTGCCTTCACTTTGGTTACGTAACCTCCTTGCGGAATCACGAACGAATACTTTTAAGTTTCAATTTTTTTACTTAGTAACCCACGTTTTTCTTTTTTTTTTACATACAAATATAAAAATATGATTTCATTGTGTTTAATTTAATTTTACTCTTAAAATCGGAAACTGATTACTCTTTGTGTTTGTACCTATACTGTTGTGCTACAATCCAGTATAGATAGCCCATGTAGTATGAGTATTAACCGTAATAATTTAACAATAAAGTAAATTCAATTCGCATCATTACTAAAACACGACTTGTTTAGCGGTTGTTGCAATAATAAACGTTATATGTTTGTTTGGGTGAGAAATTGGGCCACTTTCGCAAATTCACCCAGCTGCGTACAATTTTACAGCGGTGGAACCCGGAGGCTTACGTGACTCGCCTGAGAATCACCCCCCTCGTGACCGCACCACGGGTTATTTTAGAAAAATACATAGATATTTTGCGAGGTCTCTAACTTCTAGATATCGTAAACTGTGTGAAACTCGTGAAAGGTAAAATAATGTATTTGGTACGAATTGACTCGCGTTTATAGAACATATTAAATTGCTTCTTGAGTTATTGGAACGCCATATGTTACTCGTTTTATCGAATATCTTATTTACAATGTGCGTTTATTTTGTGACAGAATAAAAAACGTTTTTGTAGTAACAAACCCTCAGCCCTAAACTTAAATACAAATTCATTTATATGAAAACTGGTAATACTATTATATTTTTCCTGATGAATTTTATTTTAAAAAATATACTTTAATAAACTAATTTTTATGAACGTTAATTACAGTTACAAATTACAATACATATAATCTGTTGTAAAATTTAAATATTTTCAGAAAAAGACCACCACTTGGACTACCGTTTCGAACGCACGTTGTAAGACCCAATACGTCGAACCGTTTAGATTACAGTGCGGTCTCAAAAAATATACATACTTATATATATATTTTTTTATATAATCACTTGTTAATTTGTTCTTATTAAAGTAAATACTAGTAAAACGCTGGAAATTGTTGTTCTTTTAAAAATTGCGAATGCTTTAAGGACCACAACAACAGAAATCTTGAAAGTATTTTAAATATTTTTCTCGTATTCGGCGAACAAGGCGATTGTAAAGCTCTAGAGAAATCCTCTTGCGATGAATAAAAGCTTTTGAATCCTGAAGCAGCGCGTTCAAAGAAAACTTGGTCAGTGAGATCACTACAATGACCTCGAAGGCGTACTTAAGAAAGTATTTTCATTTTACCAAATCTACGAGTACAAATAACACTTTTCAATTTTGTCTACAGCACACATAATAAAATTTGTTGTTGCTGAATAAACTACGTAGATGGCGTCAAATAACAAAGTTTGTTATCGAAATTCTACCAACTTTGGTAACACAAAGTGACCGACGAGTAAACTGAAGCTTGAAGTACAATTCTAGAATGTTCGAATAATACGTTCAAAATTAATTTCACTAATGTACAAACTCACGACTAACTTTAAATACATTTCATATTACTAAAATTTTACTATCCATGGTAAATAAAAGCTGTAAACTAAAGTACTAACAACAAAATCAGCATATTAATAAAACATATATTTATAGATGCAAAAATATAAAGAGCGCTGTCTGTTAAGCCTGCTTAGTTACTCGTTTTTTATCTACTTACTTTTGAATTTTAAAATGTGTATAATTTTTCATAGTGTTAAAAATTATGTGGACTTCAGATCGGGAATTGCTCCCATCATCCAGCGCTCATTTTAATTACCGTGTGATCATAGTTTGTCTATTAATCATTTGCGCACTCAAATTCTTAATATATTAATTGTTTAAATAACTATTGAAACAATTGTTCAATTGTTTTTCTTTGAACAAAATATCATATATCTTAAAATACTTCATATTTCAATGTTATTACAATTCATTCGGGCATTCGTCTTGGTGTAATCTTTAAAAAGCCATCGTTAATCTTTTTAATAGCAGCCAGCACTCAAGAAAATTGAACTTAATAATAAATGAAAGGGACGAAACCGATAAGAATTTAAGACCAAAACTTTGAAAAGTACTAAAATTTAATATCACCAACCAGCTCAGAGTTCAGAAGACACCTCTTACGACGGCAATTACTAACCTTCATCTCGAAGAGACGGAAGATTGGTTTTACGTTTTATACGATTTAAGGAATCGTGGATATTGGAATCATCGGTTCTTTACTGTCCCTCGTGGCGTTTTCTTCCAACCGACTTTTTGTGACTTCAAAGAATTCCCTTGATACAATTTCACATATTATGTGACTCTTACATTCTGTAATGTTTTTTTATAGAATTTGGGCCATTTCCGGAATCGGTTAGAAACGTCATTACTCAGTCGTGCGCAAAAGTGTTTGAAAACTGTATTATGTAGTAAAGGGAGTACATATATGAAAAATACGGGAAAAGAAAATGTTATTAATGTTACATCAAACATTGATAGAGTCTATCACTGGCTCATTACTTCCACTTACCTGCATTCAACGCATATCTGAATATTTCTATCAGATTTTTCTATACAATTTTCGTTTCTGTGATATCGTTAGTACCTGCGTGGTTTAGATGTAGATAGATATTATTTTTCTGTAATATATACGAGAAAGGGTTGTCACATTGTATAAAGCTGATGTTGCCGCAAACGACAGTTAATGGCGCATAAAATTTACGGGAGAAGCGAGCACCTAATGTAGATATACTATATTTTTATATGTTTGCACCATTACGTAATATAAATATGTTATGATTTATTGTTTAAAAGTACGAGTATATCTATAGTTGTTTGTTCAATTGATGTTTATATTGTTGTCATATTTTGTAATTTCAATACAAATATATATTCATTTTTTTCATTTTTACATTCTATACTGTGCTACTAAAAATGTTTGTTGCTTAAAAAGAGAACGATCAAACTATATACGAGTACATTAAAGATACATTGGTACGAGCACGTCATTTTGTACCGATAAATGCCATCGTTTATAAAAAAACACGCCGCAATCTGACATGATTATGAAATAAAATAAGTTAGCGCAGGTGTTGTTTTTGAATAAAATTTCGTTTCTGAAATTTGCCTACTTTATGAATGGTAGATACGCACAATTTTCCCAACACCGCCTGAGGGTGGCACGAGGCTACGTGACCAGATTGTGGACTCAACGACCGAGGTGACCTGCCCTGATATTGCCTAAAATTTCATTCAGGCCCTCTATGTCAAATAATTTGATATTATAATTTTTTTATTTCGTATTTATATTAAAAGTCAATGTAGACAGAACTTCAACGGAATACTAAATTATAAACTTAAGGTATTTTTTACTATCCAAATTTGCATAATACAACCCCAATATATTAAATATACCCAAAATAATTTGTTATTTTAGGTGTTATAGTTCTTATTAGTTTTAATTTCATTTTTTATTTAAATATTTAAGATAAACGAAAATAGGTCACAGAAGATTAATAGAGGGTTTCATCGCTTCTTACGTAACTCCCCCATTTTATCAAGTACGATCGAATAAAAAGTTTCATCATGCATTTGGCTGAGATGGCCTTCCAAAAATTTATCTTTAAGGTCCTCTGAAAAGTTTAATTTTGTGATTTCTCTTCCAGGGACTTTCATTTCACTTGGAACATTAAGTTGTAAATCTTTTGTTTTCGTTCACCGAAAAGAAATTACGAGAGCTATATATTATTATTAGGTCATTTAATTGACCCACAAAGACAAAGTCCCCGTTTACCTTTTATCCATGTCTCTACAAACTACCACAACGCCACAACTATAGTAGGAGTCTATCTTGGCTCAATATCTACATTTGGGCCCTTGCCCATGATTCATTATATTTGTCCAGTTCCACTTCCGTTTAGCGGCTTATTACGATGACTATGCCGACAGTTTGTGTTTTGGAGCGCAGTGTGATTACCAACAATGAGCCAACTAATAATCCTAATGAAATTATGATACCTACTCGTCCTACAGTAAGTAACAAAGTTACCTTTACAAATGTATTTTCATTCCAGTTTTAATTTCAATACAAAAATGTTACACAATGTTGCCACAAGATTTTAAATTAGAAGTGGAAGAATAAAACGAGAACGACATCAAGAGATTTGTGGATGTGCAGGAAGCAAGAAAGTTGTGTCAGAGTCTAAAAAGTAACGCCCCATTGTCTCTGCCTAACCTTGTGAGAAAAGAGGAATAACAATTTGATTGGTCGAATGTTATTATTAATTACAGCTTTAAGATAAGTGGGTGACTGAAGTGAATGTCAGTAATTAATCCTTAACAAAAAAAATCTTTTAAAATTATTTTTGGACAGTAATATATTGTGATTTTTATTTAGTTAAAAACTATATTGTTTAAAATATAAGTGAGAGTATTATTAGGACAAAATTTAGTAAAATTTGATAAAAATATTATCAAATCACATTTTGACATTTTTGACATATATTAAAATCTAAATGTAATAATATTATTTATATTACATTATAAATAATAATAATTTCAGTCATCCTTCCACCAACTCTTCGTCGAACATAGCTGACAACTAGGCAAAGTATATCTGGCGAGTTGGAAACGACCAGCAAACAGCTCGTGGGATAGCTGTTGAGAACCAAAGGTCAGAATCCCATAGAGGGAAGCCTCGACAGGCCAGTTGCAGCCAGAATATTTGCAAAGGAAAGTTTGCAGCGAGTGCATAGAAGCTGGAAAAAATTGTGAAAAATGTGTACATTTTGTTATTTTATTGTGTTTATAAATTTCTTTTAAGTTATTATTTTTTGTGAATTTATTAACCAGTTGTGAATGCAGTCCGTGACACAATCTTGTGATGGCATGTCGAACGCGACCCATACATGTTCACAGTGCAGCAAGTCATTCAAATCTTTAAAAGGCCTCAACATACACACTACAAAAATACACAGGAAATGTTCTAGCCAAAACAGTTCACCTATAGACATTCATCCCATTATTCCGAGTGCGCCTACTTATGTAGCCAACAATTCAACACCTTTCCACAAATATCTTAGTAATTTAAAAAATAGTATACCTGTAGTAAAAAGAATCCCTCGAGGAGCACGAATAACCGTTGCTACACATTTGTCAAAATTAATACAGAAATGTTACATAAGCAATTGCACTCAAGACTGGCAGAACCTATTTTTATTTTCATACAACACACTACACATAATAAAAACGAATGAACCAAATTTATCACTAACACAAAAGATTAAGAATAACTGTGCTGTGAGCTCCTTACCTTCTCCCGCACCTCTTGCGATTACGAGGAGCATCAAACATGATGCCCCTCGTAATCGCAACAAACTCATAGAAAACAAAATCAGTGACGGAGATCTCAAAGGTGCCGCTCGCCTTTTGTTCTCCAACGATGTGCTATCACCAGATACCCCTGACACTCTTCAGGCCTTACGGACAAAACATCCTCCAGCTCCATTAAACCCATATTTTCTCGACCCACCAACAGCAGGGCAAGCATGCCTTCAAATTCAAAACAAAGATGTTACGGATGCTATTTTATCTTTTAAACCAGGTTCGGCTGCAGGTTTGGATGGAATCTCACCCCAACATTTGAAAGACTTAACGTCGCATTCTGTGGGTGATGCAGGCGAGCAACTTGTAAATTCTATCACAAAATTAATCAACTTTATGTATTCCGGTAATATCAATCCAGAAATTGTTCCTATTCTTTTCGGCGCGAACCTCATTGCTCTCACCAAAAAGGACGGAGGGGTGAGACCAATTGCTGTTGGATCAACACTACGACGTCTGGCCTCCAAAATTGCTGTTCGACATATTTTACCAAAATTAAATTCGGAATTTGAACCCGTACAGTTAGGCTTCGGTGTAAAAGGAGGGTGTGAGGCAGCCGTCCATGCCCTACGCTCTTTCCTAACTTACGGAAAGCCTGACGTGTTGCTCAAAATTGATGTCAAAAATGCTTTTAATTCGGTAAATAGGGATACCCTGCTGACGGAAATAAAACAACATATACCGGAAATATACAATTATCTTCTTCTCAGTTACGCTGACCCAACAAAATTGTTATATCGTTCTAATGAACTGTCCTCGGAAGTAGGTTGTCAACAGGGTGATCCCCTTGGGCCTGCAATTTTTAGTTTGGCTATAAATCCTATAATCAAAAATTTAAATTCTAATTTCAACGTTTGGTATTTGGACGACGGGACCCTAGGAGGTGATGTGAATACTGTGTTTTCGGACCTTTTTTTAATCAAAAGTAAATTTGAAGCCATTGGTTTGGAGCTTAATTTTAGCAAATGCGAACTTTTTATAAATAACTGCGCCTTAAATTTAAACGACGTAAAACAAAAATTTAATATTTTGGCTCCAAATATTAAAATAGTTAACAGTAATTCACTTTACCTTTTAGGTTCTCCAATTTTTGATGAATCTATTTCTGAATATATTAAAAATTCAATTAATAAATTTCAAAATTCTGCTGATCGTCTCCTTGAAATTAGTCCACATTATGCACTTTGCATCTTAAAATTCTGTCTTTTCGTCCCAAAATTCACGTATGTGCTCCGTTGCTGCTCTTTTTGGAATTACCCAGATCTTTTAAAACATGTAGACAACTTAATAAAAAATAGTTTAGAATCAATTCTTAATATGCAGCTGAACGAGCAATCTTGGACCCAAGCATCCCTACCCATCCGTTATGGTGGTTTAGGGATTCGCAAAATTTCCAGTGTAGCTTTACCTGCCTTTCTATCTTCTATCCATAGTTCAGCAAATCTCATAGGTAAAATTTTAAGGGCAACCCCTTCAAACTTTGAGATTGCTGCCTTGGAAGAAGCTAGAAACGCTTTCTTAATTGCATGCCCAGGTCAAAATTTTTCAATTTCTCCAAATTCACAGAGGAGCTGGGACGACATAAACTGTAAATTGACTTATGACAATCTATTGAGCAGTAGTACAGGTTCGGCGCGTGCTAGGCTTTTGGCCGTGGGTACGCATGAGGCCGGCTACTGGCTTCACGCGTACCCTTCGTCAAATACAGGAACATTTCTTGAGCCTGACACGCTCCGAATCGCAACCTGTCTACGGCTTGGGGTTCCGGTCTGCGCTCCTCATAAATGTCCCTGTGGCAGTGATGTCGACAAGCTAGGACATCACGGACTGTCATGCCAAAAAAGTGCAGGCCGCTTCTCGAGACATGCCGCACTTAACGATATCATACGCCGGTCTCTTGCCTCCGTCAACGTGCCAAGTCTACTTGAGCCGACTGGTATTGCAAGAGATGATGGTAAGAGACCGGATGGTATGAGTTTGATTCCATGGAAGATGGGCCGGGTGCTGGTATGGGATGCAACCTGTTCAGACACGCTGGCACCTTCCCATCTACATGGAACCAACAGCAGAGCTGGTGCGGCTTGTGAAGCGGCTGAAAAAGCTAAAGCGTGCAAATACAGGGGTCTAGGCTCCGAGTATGATTTTGTCCCATTCGGTGTCGAGACCCTTGGTCCGTGGGGTCCTAGCGCTTTAAGGCTTTTTAAGGAAATATCAAAAAGGTTAGTCGACATCACAGGAGACCGAAGAGTTGGCAGCTACCTCGGACAAAGAATTAGTCTAGCTATTCAAAGGGGGAACGCTGCCAGTATCTTCGGAACCTTGCCTAAAGGGACTCCTTTTAATAATGTATTTTAGTTAATTTTCTTTTTTTTTTTTTTCTTATCAATGTGTTATATTTCTTTATATATGCATTAATTTACCCATTACAGCTATAGGAGAATATATTTTAGATTATTATAAACATGTTTTTCGCTGCTTAATATTAAATACTACCTGTAAATACTTTAAATCGTGTGTTACAGGGATTAATCACGCTCTTTGAATTGACTTTTCCTGGAAATCTACTATATTTTATTAGAATTCATTTGACGAGGGTCAACGCAGGACGCATACTTGATAGACTATTAAAACATTGCAGATAAAATTGGTAGTAAAAGAATAGAATATTTATATTTATTAAATGTTTGCTACGTGATTTTTATAAGAAAGTATATATTTTCTTAGATTTCGCGCGAACATTGATAAATGCATTAAACATATTATATGCGGCTTACTATCGCGTTTATTTTGGTAATTGATTTTACATGTAAATCAATCACCAATAAAAACGCGATAGTAAGCCGCATAAAATTTGTTTAATTCATTAAGTAGGTACATATTTATTTTTTAATTGCAAAATACTAAATTGAATTGCGTATTTGGATAACAGTAGACTTTTATTATTTTTAACCTTATTAACTCATTATTATTTTATTTGTTTTTTTTTTTTTGTAGGTCATCATATGACAGCCGTTTACCTGGAGTGAGGTCTATGAATGACGGCAACTGTTACTAAATAAGCTGCAAGTAGCAATCGCATCCACTATGCCGTCCTAGTTGGAGTCGCGACTGAGTCACTTCATGGTATGTACACTTCAAAGTGGTGGTATGTTACCCTTGGTTCAGGTACAAGGCAAGTGACCAACTGTCTGCCACTCCTAAATACCCACACCCGGAGCATACAGCTAACTTATTTTACCTAGAACAGCTCTGTTTTATTTAACACTTTTAATGATTTTATTATGTAGAACTTAACACTTAAAGAAAGTTCTTAAACTAGGTAGAAGATGTACCGCACTTTGAGTACTTTTCTTCATAAAACTTTAATAAACTATAATATTAAATCATGATAAATATCGGATTTCTTTTTTACGTTAATACGTATTGATGTTTTTCTTTCAGGAGATATTTGAGTCTTTTCTTGAAATAATTTCCCTAAGGTATAATTTCTAGATGGATGAGTACAATATAATTCGTTGGGAAAATACAAGTAATCAATTACCTCCAAATATAGGAAAGAACAAAATAAATTATATTATTTAAATACAAAACTAAATAATGAGGTCTTTAAAACCATATTAGAGAACCATTATTTTTTTAAATAAATTTATCTTTATATTGTACATTTTATTATTAAAAATAAATTGTCATTAATAAAAAAAATTTATTAATAAAATAAAATGTCAACTAAATATAATATATACCTAAATATGTACAGTATATATACAGTATATGAAAAATAAAACGTTATCAATAACAAGTTATACGGTTATAATATCAAAGCTATTTATCAATTTAGGTAATTAAAGGATTCATTCATAAATGAAAGACATTGATTGATCAATATAATATTGTTTCTACATATATTTATACTTATACATATAGCTTGTATGTCAATACAAGCTATGAAATGAAACAATTTCTAAGCGCATATGGATTCTCCGTGTGGTTGGCGGGTCCATCGCGTGGCAGGCGGGAGAGTAAAGTCAGCGTTCTAGACTTGTGACCGAAAAGTATATTTAAAGCTTTTGCGACATGTCAACACTCACCTTCAACGCCCTCACTATCCCCTCTACCCAACCAAATATTGTAAGATCTAAAAATGTGCTTACGGCTGACCTTGGGAGGCCAAGATTCTTCAAAAGATGATGCAGCATTTTTGCTGGTATTCCTCATGCACCATTATCTACTGCGTAGAGCTGGGTTTTGTCCCATTTCTCGTCATCTCGTTAATGAGATCATAATATTTACTGTACTTAATGTTGTGGCCTTGGCTGTGGAAAAAGGTTTGTTTTCAGGTGTCGAGAGTAAACTAAGATGTCCGGTCTATAGGCTGTTACAGCTAGATTTCCTGAGAAAAGTAATCTAAAAAGTAGTCTTTCATTCGTAAATAGACAAACTTTTTTATTTATAAAATATTATGTAATTATACCTATATGTTGGACGAAAATGAATACATTTAGATAAAACACCATTATGCAGATTAATAAAATGACGTCGGTAAAGTGTTTTTGTATAGTTTTAATTTTAGAACATTTGTGTATTTACGTATGAATCTATTTATAAACGACATAATTTATTTTCGTGATCCTAAATTAGTTACTGACCATACCGATTTTGTTTGAATTTAAAGTCTTCGAAGAGGGTGACATTGTGGAAAATTTTATGTTTTTGTAGAACAAGAGGGTTGAAGCATTCAGTCGCAAATTGCAAAGATAATGAGAACAAGCGCGGAGGAGCGTAACTGCGACTGTCAACAACTTCCAATTTGGAAAGTTCTTGTTACAACTGAAAGTTGTTCCTGTTCCCCACAATTACACTGGTGCTGTTAAAGCACACGAACGTATTAATATTGTTAAGCTATGAATTTTACAATGTTATGACATATTTTCAAAAGTTACACATTAACAATCTTTGATTCTTCAGATATAGCTTATTATTATTAAAATTAGAGCTTGTATGAGGAGAATTGTGGATGTGAAGAAAGCGAGGGAGTTGTGACAGGATCTTGGCAAGTGGCGCTCCATTGCCTATCCCCGTGGGAAAAGGTGGACCGTCATCTGTAAAAAATGTTTTCCTCTGTAAAATCTGTAAATAAATACAGATATAAAAATACGCTAAAACTTGGGCGTTTCTCGTGTCAATAGGTCTGATTCTTAAAAGTAAAATAGTACCGCGATATCGGATTTCGGTTTTCAATGGGTTTTATTTTATTTCTGCAGTAAGTAAAATTATTATTGCCGTCTTATATTGTTTTATTTATTTTGTAGATGTGTTATTCATATTTTTAGTGTTATTATATTTAGGCAGAAAGCTAAAAAGTTGCCGGTACTTGCAGTTGCCTCCAGCTTAACATCAGGAAAGGTGCTGTCATATGTCAAGCCATAATAATAACAAAAAAATATTATTACAATAAAATTCCAAAAAACAACGACATAAAACTGTTTCAAATCTCATATTTTAAGTAGTTCTACGTGGTAATAATATTTACTTAATGATCAACTTTTCAGAATGCCGACATTAACAATTGTAGTCACGCAAATGCAATGAGATGTCGCGTCGTCGGTTTAAATTTTAAACCTAGTTTCCTTTTTAAATTGTAAAGTAAAATTAACTTTAATTGTCGGATGTCCTACATTACAAACAAGTCTGATTATAATCTCAAAATATTGTGGTATATCCCCTTCTCTACATCGTTGGCTCAACATCACAAAGGTTTCACTGGTAGAGAATACCTTGTACAATTGAATGAATTGTACCATTGCGCATAAAGATTTTAAATAAATATTTTTAACTTTGACCTCTACTTTAACAATTATGTCTAAAGGACATCATTCATTTTCGGATTTTATGTACTACTTTTGTAATGTCCAATGATGATAAAATATATAAATGGTAGTTTAGATACTTTTATTAATAAAACTAATAAAATAAGCGGTGCAATTGAGTTATTTGGATAAGAAGATATGAATCTTCAATCGTCTTTCAATCACAAAGACAATATTAACAGTTCTGCTTTGAACTGTCAATTATAGTTTGATCAGTTTGCACACCTAAACTATGCAAAATAAAGGATATATTCCAATTACATTGTAATCTTCGTACATCAAACTATTTTAAAATGTATATGCAACTGTTAATACAATTAAGCCCAAGTCCCCATACAAAATGAAAGATGTCCTTTAAAAATCATAATATGCACCGCATTTCTCAAGTGATATTTAATATGGTATTTGTTATTAAGTTTTTACTCTTAGACGAACTTATTAGCATCTATTCACCAAAATTTATTCATTAAAATTAGGTGATATTCCATAAGTGGTTACTGAATAGCGTTTCAAGGACGACAGTTCTAGTGGTAATAATAACCGCAGCTGTTGGCTATAAAAATAAAATTAATTCGACTCTAACTTTATTTTATACACGCCTTGTCAATATTTATTTTTGAAATTATTCCCAGGAAACCTTAAAATATTATAAACTTTGAAACTTCAATATGTAAATTACTAACTTTATTTTGTTTATTTTTGTAAAAGTTAGTAAATTATTTTCAAAATTAATTAACGTTTGTAAGTCTTTAAAAACTATTATTTCAGTTGAATTTGTTTGAAGAATGAAGAATCGTGTTCTTACGCATGCGTAGTTATTGGCATCATGGCGCCAAGAAGTCGCGTCAAGTCATCTCGCATCAATAAAGGAAGGCAAATGCCAATCAAGCTGAAGCACACTGTATTTAATATTTAATAATAATAAACCAACATAGAACCGATATACTTCAAAGTATTGTCTTTTGTTCCTAAATACAAATTACTAATATAAATTTAGAACCAGGCCCAGGAAGGTGTTTTCTGATCAAATCGGAGGCATCCTCAAGAAAGCTAGGTTGCCTAGTGCCCATTACCTTAGAGCATGTATGAGGACAATTGTGGATGTGAAGGAAGCGAAGGAGTTATGTCAGGATCACAATCACGGCAAGTGGCGCTCCATTGTCTCTGCCTATCCCTGTGGGAAAAAGGCGTGACAATTTGATTGATGTTAACAAAGTCCTATTGTTGACATTAAAGTGAGACTAATATGTCGTAAATATTATCTATGCTTGAGTAACAGATTACCTATCTACGGTGTGATTTTATTTTAATTATAAGCGCACTTCAATCGGATCAACTATTCAAAATAACTACGAATCCAATTTATAGCCTATTGGTAGAAAAATTAATTAGCTAGTGGTGATAAAAAAGTGATAAAAAAATATGCCAAATTCTGCCTTTAACAAGCTTAATTAAATAAACTACATTAAATAAGCTTTATGATATTATAAAAGAATGGGTATTTACCATTATTAACAAATATTTTTTTGCCAAAGTAATTTAAAAATTGCTTCGAAAAAAGAAGGTGAAGGAAATCATATCATTTATTGTAAATTGACCTTCTTAATTGTAAACTGGCGTTCTAAGAGGGAGGTCTATGTTCAGCAGTGGACGATGATGATGACATTCTTAGGCTGTTTTGCATTGTCAAATGATTTAGTATGGATTCGGGAAGAAATTATAAAAAGTCTACATCTGTCTGTCAAAAGTATTAGTAAATTGTAATACATTAATAACTTTAAAACAAAAGAGTAAAGACCAGAAGCTTACTCGTTAATTAAAAGTATAGATAATACTTGCTAACATAAATCCAATTAATACTTATTTTAAGTTCAAACTCTTGCTATTATCAAAATCATAATTTTACTCATGACGGCTTGTCAGGACTAACGAATTCCTTTTAATTGCTTCAAAAGTATTAATTAATGTACTTATTTTAATATTTGCTATTTTTATTATTATTTTAATAGGGTTTGAATAAAAAATGACATCACTATACTATTCCTATGTAGTTAGACTTTTTATAAACGTTCCCTATCGTTTTAATGTGTTATTAAAATATATATTATTATCAAACACAGACCGACAGACATAACTCTTTATTGCACAAAACAGAATACATAGAAAGACAATGAAAATAAAACATGATGAACAATTGGCCTTATCACTAAAAAGCGATCTCTTCCAGGCAACCAACCTACAAATACATTAGAATTTGGTTGGTTAGCAACAGATACATTTACAAATTCAAGGCCAGATGTTTGGACGGTTAGCAGCTACAAACATTAATTTTATTTTAACTAAGTTAAATTGCCACTTCGTTACAGACCAATAAACATCAGAGAACCCAATTGATATAAAATTACGAGAAGGCCCTCAAGTTCCCGAGTTTATTTCCAGCAATAAATATTAATAAGCTGTCAATACAAGGGGTCTTTCATCAGTTAGTCGCGATCCCACGAGCGCTTGATCATTTATTTTAAAAGCACCGTGTTATGTCAATCTTAACGTTATAATTATTTGCATTATTTTATTATACGCAAAACGACGTTCTTTGTGTGGATTTGTCTGTAACAGTGGAACGGCTCAGTATAATGTTTTGATTAAATCGGAGACATTCTCAAAAAACGTAGCTTTTATTAAGAGAATTGTAATGTGAATGAACCGAGAGAGTATTTTTTATTGTGACGTGACTTGTGACCTTTACTTTCCTGATGGTAAACAAGGAAAAAACCAAAAGCACCGATACCTAAAAAATAATGAATTTAAGTTTGCTTCGGTCGCCGTCACTATGGCAACAAGAGGTTTTTTTTTTATTGTGACTCGACATATGACAGCACCCCGCTTGATGTTAAGCCGAAGTGTGGTCCATGAATGAATGTCACTGCTTCTACAATTTAATAACTGTGAGTAGCAATCACATCCACTATGCCGCGCCGGCTTGATGAAACCGGCAACTTACAAGCTGATCCCGAAACGTGACCAAATCACTTCACGGTCTGTATACTTGTAAGTGGTGGTACTACCCCGGATCGGCAGACTGGGTACCACTGCCAACCACTCTTAAAAAGTCCTTTAGAGATCCTTTTTTCGCTCTTTAAGATTATTGGATGGGCGAACATTCCACTTGTCGATATTATATTAGAAAGTAATGCTCCTTTGTCTCTCTTATCCCTGTAGCTTTTAGTTAGATGTTAGAAATTTGTCACCTACAAGTAAATACATATAAAAGCAAAAACTTGAAGAGAATTATTCTGTATCCCAAGTTATAGCTTAACATTAAACATCCTACGCAGTTCTATATTTGTTCCTCCTAATACACTTAGGTATGTTTATACAAAAATAGAGGCAATCAAATATTGTTTGTTTTTATTTATTGTTACAATAATAAGAAATAAATATCAACGTTTTCTACGTGTTAGGTATATTTTTTAGCGATTTATAAATATCTTTCGTCAAATTTCTCCCATTAATCCTTTACAACGTGCGAAACCAAATAAACTAATGGTGAAATTGTAGAAATGGAAGACTTATACATGAAATAATGTAAAAATAAATATGAAATTTTTATACTACTTTTTATTAAGAGTATTTTTCAAGAAATGGGAATAGATCAGCACATGACTGAGCAAGGAATGTGATTTTATAGACAGATTTCCGTCCGTAAGCGAATTTAATAAAAGGATTGTAATTAAAACTATTTTCATTTTTAAATAAATCGTAATTTGTGGTTGTGTTATATCAATTTTGTTAGAAACCTATCAACATACTATAATTAATTTATGTGTATTGGACGTGGCTATCATGCGCTATGATAATGTTTGATGATTTGCCTACAGATGTGGCTTCATATTTGCTAATATATATTTTGACGACACGCGTGGCGCATGATTGGTTAGCACGCCAGTTTGTTACGCGTAAAGACCCGGTTCGATTACCGGTTGAAACAAATATTTGTTTCTAATGTTTAATAATTAGATTATAGGCGGACATTTCCTCCGAATTTGAATTTCCTCCGAATCGAATTGTGAATGTGAGGGAAGCGAAGGAGTTGTGTCAGGATCGTGGCAAATAGTGCTTTACTGTCTCTGCAAAAAGTAAACCTGTTTTTTTTTAGTAGTCGGCACACTTGGACCTCCTCTTGCTTACCATCAGGCAAATCGACGAAAGATGTCGAGCCAAATAAAAAAATATCGTAAAACAATTGGTATATACCCCCATGCGATCAGGCGAAAAATGCACATACATTCTTCGTCTGCTGCATAAAGTATAAAAGATGCAAAGAAAGCGGAGTATTGCGTCTTATCTTATTAGATTTGTAACTGTTTATTTCAGTAAAATTAATTCAATCAACCAATCATTCAAATTGTCACGCCCTTCTCCCACAGGGAGCGCCACTTGCCACGATCCTGTCACATCTCCCTCGTTTCATTCACATTCAAAATTCTCTTCATACAAGCTCGATGGTTGGATTAATTTATTAAGTTAAAATTATATTACAATGTACAATGTAAATAATATAAAGTTTATTTATTTATTTGACTTTTTAATTTATATCTAAAGTAATGTTGGCTTCAAATAGTGTTTCCTGCTTAAGATAATAATAATTAAAGTGATTACGACAGATATAATTTGTATTTGATAAATTGATATAATGATCACTCACCTCTGATCGACACAAACGATTATGGGCGTCATTAATTTAATCCGTCTCGTTGGTGCTATCAAAACATACAAATGTACTAAATAAAAATATCAACATACTAATTGGTAAATTAATTTAGGCATTTAATCTTGTAACGCTGATAAAACCTTACAAAGCACTTTAGTCTTATAAATTTAAAAGCCGACTGGGGTTTAGTAGTTTAATATGTCACTTTGATCGTCCTGTTTCAATGATTCTTAGTCGCTTAGTATAGAAATCTGTCAGTTGCAGAAAACTCTGGCTGATTTTAACTTTCATTAAACTTAATGAAACAGTTATTAGGATATTGAATAAAAGTTTCTTTATTTGACATTAGGGCTAGTCTAGTTTATTATAAAGTCAATAGTACGCCAAAAACCAATAAGTAAAAATTACCTCTTTTAAAAAATTATAGGTCTTCGTTGAACTGACTTTACCAAACCGAAGTTTCCTCTAGAACAAACCGTAGTCTTTGCATATCCCTGTGAGAATTGAGGTATGACAACTGATGATGATTTTATAATACTGATGACTAAATATTACCAAATTTTTATTGACTTTGGTGGGGAGTATTGTGTCGAAATGAAAATTACACAGCAAAACTCTAATATTAAAACAATACCTAATAATACTCAAATACCTAACTATATAAAATACCTAACAGTTATTTTATTCAAGTTATTACTCTTTATTCGACAAAGAATACAAAGAGTGGTAGGCAGTGATGCCTGGTCTGCCGATCCGGGGTAGATCCACCACTTACAAGTGTTCAGGCCCTTAAGTGACTAAGACGCGTTTCGGAATCGCTTTTGTCCAGCATATTTACGGCGACTGAGTTAACGGTTAAATTAAAACCTATTATACAATAAATATAATTATCTAATAAAATCAAGATATGAACTGACCTTTTTTACATATTTCTAAATCCTCATCCGTGTTGTCTTCGCAATCGTTATCACCATCACATGTCCACGACGAAGGTACACATTTTCCATTCCCACACTGGAACTGTTTTATTGAACATACATCTGCAAAGAAATTAGGATATGATTAATATTTTTTTATTGAGACGCGTAATCTGACCTCAACTCGCCTGCTGGAAAGCAAGGGGAGGTTCAAGAGCGCCGTCAACTGACAATTTACCGTTTCATTATACTATCGTATGCCATTATATTGTGTTATTCATTTTATTATGTTTTTTTTTATTGTGGCTGGACTTAAGTCAGCTCTCTGCCTAATGACTGCTACTACTTTTAAAGAACAGCAAGTTTTAGTCGCATCAATTATGTCGGCCTAATTCTAGATAAAAATCCACATATTTAGCTTTTAAAACATTAGTATAAATGTGTAAAAATTAAATATTTTGTATTGGTTTCCTGAGCATTATCCAAGATTAAGGTAATTTTCATCTAGATTAGCTAAAACTAATCGTTCTCCTTTTGATTTTGCGGAAGGTGAAAGAGAATTAGTTTCAGGGTTTAATATTGAATATAGAAGAGGAAGATTTGCTTTAATTTTTTTAGCTGAATATATAAGAATTTTATTTATAAGAATATTATTTGTATTAATATTTTGAGCAGTCATTAAAATAACAATACGTCGGAATGTCCTAACTAGCCACGTAAATGAATTTTTATTAATCATACGATACAATCAGGTTTTTCGGTGTCTCAAATATTTTTTTACGATTGTTAACAATCGTAGCCTAAAATACTAAAGTAATAAATGTATAAGTATATAAAATATATATTTTTCAACAATCAAAAGTAAAAAATATTGTAATAAAAAGCCCTATTTTTCCTCAAAAAAAATGTACATATCTATTCAGATTCATAACAAGTGAGTGTTATCAAATAAAAGGAAATCGTGTATCGAATCTGGGCGTATAACTCAGACAGTGTTATCTCAGTTAAGAATAAGCTCCGGCATATATTTCCATGATCCTAAACAGCTTTTGTAAGTCCATTACGTAGTGGACAGAAGGAGTCAAGAAAGCCAATACAATTGCCGAAGCTATTTCTAACGTCGAACTCCGTGATTTATGTCGCAATATTTTTGTGGAGACCCATCCAATTTCAGTGTATATAGGAAGTTAGGACCATTGTCATGATTTACAGAGTATAAAATGCATGTTCTTTGAGTGTAACAACGGTATAAGGAGATATATAATAATTTATACTACAAGTTATATTGAAAATTTATACATATTTATTTCAGAACTTACTTATCTATTATAGTATGTTTTAAGATTTTTACTAGCACAAGAATGAATAAAATATTTAAGTTATACAAGATTATAAGAGATTAATCTAGTAGTTAAAAAAATGTATCTATAATAAGGCAATTCCCAAAAGGTCCTAGTATAATATTATTGTATGCAAAGACACAAATTGAGAGTAACCCCAGCGGCAACAGTGGCCCAATTTGTATGTTAATGCCTTGCTCGATAACTAAATTTATTCTAATGACAACTTGTGAATAAAATTCTAAATGACAAACCAAGTATTTTCTGTGAATAATCGTTCGTATATTAAAAAAAAACAGAATATGTTTGGATAGTTCAATCAATCCATAAATAAAATTCTCACTTCTTCCCATAGGGATAAGCAGAGACAATGGAGCGCCACTTGCCACGATCCTGACACAACAACTAAGGATAGTTATGAAAACTTTTACAAAAATGACAAATTAGATCTCCAACACATTATCAGTCTCCATGCGATCACGGCTGAAAATCCTTTGAAACCTTTGAATCGCATTAAAATTATCAAAATAAACGCTATAGTAAACCGTAAACATCTTTTATGTTAACGCAAAATAAACAATGTTCGCGCAAAACGTCAGAAAGTATAAAAACAGACCACCTATCAATATGTACTAGGAACAAATGAACAAACATATATGATTAATGATAAAGATATTTATGTGTTCAACATACTCGTAGTACATTATTCGATGATTTATCAAAGTCTCCATAGATAAACAAGTTACTATATTTAGTCTAAAAACGATGTGCCAAAATTTGAAACGGATGGATACCTGCTTCCGTCCGTGAGGGGTTCTAATTTAATTTCATCACATTAGCCATAGACCCTTGTTCTAAAATTGAGCAAAGTGGAGTATCTATCCGAGCTCAATGACTTTGATCGCACTACACAATTAAGCAATATTGATCTATATGGCATTAGAATTAGAGTTTTAAATTGTGTTTTTAATGTGATATATTTTAGTGGTTGGGAAACCCCATATGCTGATGGAAGCTCTTTACGTTGACATCCAATCAGTGTGTAGCACCCTCATAGAGCTGTCCCATTGAGAACAAATCGCTCGTGACGAGGGGAGCGTGGGCACCGTGAAATTTTTGCAAAACTCAAAATAAATTTGATAGATCAATCACTGTGATACGGTGATTTATTGAAATAAGGTGCCGAATGAAATTGTGAGTTCACCTCACTCTAAAATTGGAGACGAATTTTCGCGTGTGACATTTGAGAAAATGAACGCAAATAAAACTTTAATTTGGTTACGTAAATAAACAAAACTACATTTAGTTTCGTTATTGTGAGTTTGCCAAAAGATGCAATATAAAGTTATACACACATATATAATTATGTAGGTATACTACAACGTCGCAAAGATTGCTCCTCATGACAAAATTAAATATTCTCTCCCAGCTCTTTAAGTTTTCGTTTCGGCACAAAGTTTTAACTAGTCTCGTGATATTACGTAGTTACTTCTTCAAGAATCTGTGATTCGGATAAGTTTTACCAGATGCAAGTTTCTGTAAGAACATAACAGACATGTAGAGTGCATCAAATGAGTATTTTATATTTTAATTAAATTTACGCTTTATCTTAAGAAATATGACTATATATAAGCACATTATTTTATACTAAACATCAAAACGTAAATAAAAGAAAATAAGAGAAAAAAACATTAATGGGTTAAACAAATTTTATGCGGCTTACTATCGCGTTTATTTAGGTTTTATTTTTTCGCGTTTATTAAGCGAAGGATGGTCCATGAATAGAGGCGACAAGATGATGAAACACAGGTTTAAAGATTTTTTCAAAACATTGTTCGTTGAACACAAGTACAATGGAATAATAGGCAATAAAGGAAGCATAAAGCTGCGATGTCTCTGCGAAATTGCAGAATTGTAGAAACTTAGAGCAAATTAATGGAAATTGAACTATTATTGGAGTCAATCGTCTTCTAATATTAGTTTCCGTCTGCTGAGTGTATATTTAGTTTTCAATTTGTAACTTGTAAACTAAATAAACACTTTAATTTTAACTGGTCTCGTTTCTAAACATAAGTCTAACTGAACACTTCTCTTAACTTTACTTCCTTCAAATATTTAAGTTAATTTAATTTGTTTATTTATTTAAAACTTCTTCAGTTATTTTATCGGGGCTCGACGTACGGCAGCATCTAAAATCAAGCTGTAGTGTGGTCCATTAATCGAGGTGACTGCTACCACAGTAAAATAATTTCAAGTAGCAGTCGCATCCACTGTGTAGAAATCGGCAGCTTTCCAGCTGACCATAAAAAGCGACTGAGTTAATTAAGGGTCTATACACTTGAAGGGTGAACATGAACATGACAAGCTTAATACCGACATTTATTGCCAGTTAACTTACGGGACTAGAGGTAAAATATGTAATAAAAAAACATATATTAAATAAATGATGAAATAGCTTGTAGAACAGCCGTTATGGCCGAAAAGTTTTCAAATGGAGACGAAGATGAACTAACCACCTGATAAACATAGCAGGAAACCGAATAGATGCAGGCCGCTTTCAATATGTCACCGTAAAGATCACTGAGGAAGGCCTACGTTAGTAGACGTCTAATGCCTGACAATGATGATGATAAAATGACCTAATACGCAATTACTAAATACGCAAAATAAAAACATATCTGACACAAGCAATTCCAGAATAATTTTAGAAAGTATCAAGAGTTGAAAATTCCAGTTGAAATGGAAACAAAGGTTGTATTCTGTCTTTCTGTACGACCCTTTACATTTAGCAATTCCTGCATCGCACACTACTTGTGTCATATGTCAAGTCAAGAGCACATCGTGCATACGTACATATTAAACATATGCTAGTATATATATGTGCTTCACTCAAGTACCATTACTTACTGCTTAACTATAAACTTGATACAATTGTATGTGTATAATACAAGTAAGAATCTCTAAATACATAAATGTATAACACAAAGTCTTAATTTTCCTATGTATGTTTTTTCTATACTAATCTACTAAAGTGCTTGTAAAAAATAGCAATAACCTACCTATTAAACTATAGTACAATGTTTCTATGATACAAGCACTTTAGTAGCTTTTAAAAAAAATGTATAATAATAATTCAAAATAGCGTTAGTTACCACACCTTTTCAAAAATATTTTAAAAATAAACATAATATAAAAATTTGCATGTTAAAGTCATACAATAATATCTTAAACAAGATCTTTGGGTTCTGTTACTTAACAACGGAAATGTATTTAAATTGTGACGGATAACAATATAAAATCAATAGTTACTCCCGCACGACCCCTATTTACCGCCTAATTGAACCAATTTGTTTGACCTTCACCACCGCTATTTTCCATTATTGGCAGATTGTTATATCTAGAATTTTAATACCACCTTTAAGTTTTATCTGTAAACAATCCAATTTAAATTACGTGTCAGAAAATTTTGTCAAAACTTTATTACGTTTTTTTTTGTAAACAATCTTCTATCTGTTTAGCGTGACTCGACATATGACAGCACCCCGTCTGATGTTAGGTAGGTACAGCAACTGCTAGTAGATTTAAATAACTGCACGTATCAGTCGCATCTACTATGCCGGCCGGCCTGCCTTATGCCTTTCTATCTGATCAGAAACGCCACTAGGTCACTTCACGGTCTATAAATTAAAAAGTGGACTACCCCGGTCTATATACTTGTATGTGGTGGTACTTACAAGTATACATACTAATACTCTTTGATGACCAGACCCAAAGCAAATAGTATATTTTTATTTTTTATTAACAAATATTTGCAATATTTATTATAATTATTAAATATTACAAATAAAAGCTACGAAACAAATATTTGCTCCGACCAGGAATCGAACCCGGGACTTTACGCGCAACAAACCAATTGCTAAACGATCGGCTACGCCTGTTCGGCTATGCCCAAAACTTTCTCAATCATTATCACTTGAAAACTTATACGCATTTATTATCTCAACATTATTTTGATCTTGAAACTGTTAGTATAATTTATTATACAAAAGCTAAAAATAAACTAACTTCTAAACAACCTTTAGTTTATTTGTCGAATGGTTTCGTATGTGGCCCATTATGTGACAGCAAAGGCTTGACGTTACTTTTCACGTTTGATTTCCCGCGAGCCCCCATGTCTCGCCGGCTCGTCCTATTTCTCTCATATTGACTGTGCGAAATATAATCGATGTAGGCAAACATCCATTGACGTATGGAAACTTAACTTTGTTTATACAACTCACTATTTCCCACAGGGTTAGAGAGACAACGGAGCACCACTTTCCATGATCCTTACACAACTCTCTTGCTCCCTTCACATCCATAATTCACCTTTCTCCATAATCCATAATTCAATAACATACTTTTTTTATTGTGGCACTTGACATGTGACAGCACCCCGCCTGGTCCAAAAATGGCCACGGCTACTACAGTCGCATCCACTATGTCGACCTAGTTATTTAGACGTATTTGGTAATAGCACTGCGGACGCCTACTTTGTCAATCAATCAATCAAATCAACTATACCTTATACCTAATGTTCACTTAGATGTCCGAAATTTTGTAAAATCTACATTTAAATAATACCATATTGTAAATTGTTGTATCCACAGCAATTAAGATAATAAACGGTTATTATTATTATTATTATTAAATTGACACGTCTTTCTCCCACAGGGATATACAGAGAGAAAATCGAGCGCCACTTGTCACGAGCTTGACATAGCTCGAGGAAGCGACTGACATCGACAATTCTTTTCACAAAAGCTCTACGGTTATAGGCACTATGCAACCCAGCTTTCTTGAGGATGTCCCCAGCTTTTTATTAATTATATATATTGGAATATAATTAGGAAGGAGTGTTCAAATATGAAGACAGCAATGAAACGATACAGCCAATAGCATCTGTTAACGATGTAAGACCGACATCAACCGAATGCGAAAACATTAAACTCCTAACGTAACGAACAACTCCCATTTCAACTCTCATTCCAATAAATGAAGGCACATTGTCTGAAAATCTTAAGGGATTAAAGGCTGTATATCGGTGGGGGTAAGGTGGAAAGTTGAATTGCTAACTCGTGCGATTTGGACGGGTTCAGCTGCGAGGTCAACAGATAACGATTGCCATATCGGCGTGAGCATCGAGGGAGCATTCATTGGCTCTTCCCGAGGAAGTGACGGGAGGTGTACGAAGGTCAGGAAATGCGATCGCGTTGACAACTTAATACATAAACATTGAATTAAGAAGCTAGTTCATTTAATACTGATTTATGGTGATTGTTTTATTATTAAAAATAAAATTAATTTTATTTAATTAAAGAGCTAAGAAGCCCAGTACTTAAACTGACAAATAAAATTAAAACAACAGAATACTGCGTTGCAAAACACAAAATGACTACTTGTAAAACTGAAGTGGCAGCTATTCTGCCGCCAGTCTGATGCATTAATTATAGGTATAGTCCACTACTAAGAAGACTCCAGATTGCAAAAAACATCGCGGTAGGACCAATCGGAAATTGTGGCGAGATGAAATAGACTCCTACGTCTCGAGAGACCCCAAAGTATCGTTAGTCATAGAATAAAGAGAAGGGGCCCTTGCCCAGCAATGGGACAATCAAATGGGCTAATAATAATAAAATGTTTAAAGCCGACATGTCTCTGCGAAGTTGCAGGGGCTCCAGAATTCGTCTGATCTCTTCATCACCTATAATTCGGACAGCTCGGCGCTGCAATGAATCAAGGGCATTAAGAAGGTACTTGGCAGAGCCTTCCCAAAGGTGCGTACAGTACTCCTCGCAGGGGGGAATTTGAGCCTTATACTCGTACAGCTCGAAGTCTGGCGCGAAGAACCGTCGCACTTTGTTCATGATTGGTGGTCCTAATGGGCCGCTCTGTGAATTAAGTCGCTGCGAAGAGACATTCCTAAAATGTCCAGTCTGTCCAAAGTACCGAGGGATATGTTACAAAAATATAGAGATGTTCTCTATATTCCATTACATTCGTAGGTATACTATAGCAATAACCAGATAAGATGGCAGCCGATTTCAGTCCTCAGCCGGATAAATGCACATCAGACACTGAGCAGGGATTTCTGTGTTTGAATACAAATGGACCGTTTATCCCTGGAAGCCAATTTGTATGTAAATTGTGGGTCTGTTTAACTATTCTCGTTAGTTGCTCATTTTCGGAACGTCTGCCTCTAGTTAGTTATTATCAAAAACAATTGCTTTTCAAAATATAAATTTCATATATTTAGATAGGTTTAATTAGTATGGGTAATTTTTTTAATTATTGAGACATGGTAGCACCGCGCCTTGTGGTAAGCTGGAGCGCAGTCCATGAATGGAGGCGACTGCTACTACATGTAAATATTTGCAAGTAGCCAATGCTTCCACTATGCCGGCCTAATTACTAAGAAACTTCACTTAATATTTGAAATACTGGCAAATATTGCCAGCCCATGTGTTTTCGCCCTCCTATAACCTTGGATCCTTCAAGCGATGCGAGAAGAAAGGCCTTTGGCCGGCATAGTGACGGGGACTGAGGCAGCCTTGAACTAACTCGATTATTTCAGTCGTCGTCATTCTTGGATATCTTCTTGCTTTTCATCAGGCGGGTCGAAGTCAGGTGTTGTGTCACAATAAAAAAAATGGTACCAACTGTCTATCACTCTTAAACAAACAGACCGGAGTAAATATCTACCTTTTATTTGAACCGTAGAGCATGTTTGGAGAGAATTGTGGATATGAGGGAAGCGAGGAAGTTGTGTCAGGCTTGTGGTAAGTGGCGCTCAATTGTCTTTGCCTATCCATGTATGAAAAGGCGTGACAATTTAATTGATTTATTGATATTTTAAATAAACTTTTGTAATATCCAATTCAATTATTAAATACAACAGATAAATGCTATAAAACAAATCGGTGCACCGACCGGGAATCAAACCCAGGACTTTACGCATTAGACCGGTGTGTTTGAGCCGATAAATAAGCGATTATATAGCATACACTTTGATCATTTTAGTGTGAAAATTAGGTTATAATATAAAACTTAACATTTTTGTGCGTGTTAAGAAGTGACAGGTTAATACAAATCACCACAAAACCGAAAATAGTATAAAATTACATTTCATAAGTTCAAGCAATGATATTTTGTCTATAAGGCAACTGTGGTGTAGTGGCATTGCAATGGTTACGCAAACCGAGAGCACGAGTTCGAAACCACCCACCGGTACCAATAATTTATCTTTGATAAGAGGCACGTTAAAACTATGCCAATAAACAAACCTGAACTCAGTGCAGAGCAACATATATTTGTCTCTTTTTCGCTCTCAATAACAATCATTCCGTCCCACTTCCTCTTCATTCTGTCGTGGTTGACCGTTCAAACTCTAAAACTGGTGTATATAACGTATCAACCTCATTTTACATCATTGAGTTCAAGTAAATGGATACGTTAAACAAAGCAGGCCCAGGAGGGTGTTTTCCGACCAAATCGGAGACATCCTCAAGAAAGCTAGGATGCCTAGTGCCCATAACCATAGAGCTTGTATGAAGAGAATTGTAAATGTGAAAGAAGCATATTGTGTCAGGATCGTGGCAAGTGGCACCCCATAGTCTCTGCCTATCCCTTTGGGAAAAAGGCGTGACAATTTGAATTGAATTAAATTGAGTTTAAGTATGACCTTCTTTAACACAAAAATTAAAACTATATTTTTTTTATAAAATATTATTAAAAATATACGTACTTCATAACAAAAACATCAAAGTCTGTGTAACTAAGTAGAGAGCAAATATTTTATTAAACTCTAAGGTCACCGTCATAACAAATAACCTTTTCTACGAAAAGAATCTACGAGACAGAACAATACCTATTACGTTTATTATTTCAGTTTATATGCAAACATTTTATCTAATACAGGATAGAAAATTAAAAAACAAATTGTCACGCTTCTGTTCCCATGGGATAGGCACAGACAATATAGTGCCATTTAGCACGATCCTGACACAACTCTCTCGCTTTCTTCGCATGTACGTACTTACAAGTCAAGATGGTCGACATATTTTTCGAGTGAGGGTACTTTATTTTTTAATTAGTATTGGCGGAGTAAAATTTAACCTATAAGTTAAATTTTACTTGGAAAATAAGTTCTATACAAGCTTTGAAAAGGCAGAAATCCGTTCGTCTTTTTTGCGTACGAACTACGAAGTCTTGGGTCTAAAAATACAAAGAACATATTGGTATTTGAATAACTGCAGTCGCACTCGCACCCACTATGCTGGCCTGGCCGAAATGGATACTTTTAAGCACTTCACATGCAGCGTGTACACTTGATAGTGGCGGTACCTCAGATGGGCAGACCCACCACTCCTAAACGCGACCAAATCACTTCTCGGTATGCTAGCCTAACATTATTTATAATTTATACTACTGAAACCTTTATATGTGTGCTTATATTTGAGCATTTTTTATTGTAACATGACATCTCACCTTGACCCGCCTGATGATAAGCAAGAGGAGGTCCAAGAGTGACGACAACTGAAAAAACCGAGTTAGTTTACGTCTGCCTCAGTCGCCGTCACTGTGCCGGCCAAAAAAAATAAAGTCACTAAATTATTTTTTTCATCAATTTACTCAGTCTTTGCTATATAAATTTTGACTAACGTAAGCACTAATGTGGAATAATAAATTTTAACACTTACGTAAGTAAGTAAACAGTGGCGATTAAAGTGTGAAATTCTCGTATTCTTGGAATTACGAGTGTTAAGTGTTTGGGTAGCTGTTTAAAACCAATGATAACTACTAAGCGTTGTAGTTTTATCTCACGAAGCATCGCGGGCTTTACTTGTGTGAAATTAAACTTTTTGAACTATTTTCGTCTGAAACAACACGTAACTTTTACGTGCAAAGTAAATTATATTATTACTATTGCAGTAATAATAATTATAATAATAATCGACTGAAAAAACAGTCTGCCTAATAATAATAAAAAGTTTAATTCAAACAAAAAGTTCATACATAATTACAAAATGAGATATTAGACTTTGTTAGTAACAATGAGTGGTAAACTATGTTAGTATTGTTAGTACATAATAACTATTCATTTATTTATTACAACCAATGACTGTCTTCACCCAGTATTTTTGGATGGGACAGTTAAACCATGGAGCAATGGTTTTCAAAATGCTGTTGTGACTAGTTCTTAGGCGCTGCAGAAGTGAAGCCGTCTTCTTGCGACCGATCGCGTAGAAGTCATCTGTCCGCGCCTCCGTAATAGAGATCGTCTACCATGTGAAAGTGCAAGGAGTTTCAAGCAATTATATTTATAAAAGTATCAACAAATTGTGTTTGTCCATACTTTTTGAAGAAAGTATTGACAAGGAAGAGAACTAGAAAACTTGCATTTTAGGCCGAATTGAATTCATGCCAGTTGTGACATAACCCAACACTATCACTATTCATAGCAGGCACCGCACTCATTAATCTCTCTCCATAACGATGAATTTTGGTTAAAAAAAAGAATTTATTTTTTGTTTACATAATTGTTCATAGACAGAGAAGACAAGGGAGGGTCACTTTTCACGGCCCTATTCTCATTTAAATTAAATATAATTGTTAAATTAAATTATTGTCTGTGTCTATCCATAATAATTGTGAAATTGATGATGATGATGACAGTAATGCATCTTGTATTTTTCCTACATAAAATATTATATCAGTTAAAATGTTAGATAATCGTACAAAACTTGTAATATAAGTGTAACAAAAAACTGGAATCTATTGACCGAGTTTGAGAAATTCACTTCTTCTAACTTTTAATTTTAAAGTTTTCTCATTTCATGGCATGCCTTGCGCCGTCCAACGCTTGTGCGATGTTTAAACTTTGAGCTTATTCAATGGCGTGCTTTGAAAGTCGGCATTACAATTTACACAGTTAGCACGTGATAACGACATATTTGTATACTTTTTAACATTACGAGTACTAATCACGTTGTGGCTGGCAAAGCGGATGCGACTGTTCCTTGCAGACATAAAAATGGGGGCATCTATATATTATTTATACCTATAATAGATATAGAAGCCAAAGACAATTGTTTATGATCCATTCTAATCATATTAAACCGCCTGTCTCAACAAGCAAGTTAGGAAGGGCTGACTGATATGATATTCCAGGTCAGTTGATCTTAAAACTAAGATAGGGGACAGGGAACGCATAATATAGGTTAAGGTGTCAAGGGGTAACTTTTCGACCGTAATTTATTGCACTAGATACAGAAGATATTCAAGTAATAAAAGCTATAATAATATAATAAATAAAAAATATTACGTCTTGCGACATATGACAGTCCTAATGTTAAGCTAGAGTGCGGTGCCTAAATGAAGGCGACTGCTACTACAGTTAAATGAATGTAAATAGCAGTCACATCCATTATTCCGGATTCCGAAACGCGACTAAGTCACTTCACAGGACGGATCGGCAGACAGACTGCCACTCTTAAACAACTTTTCGTACGATTGCAGTTATTGATTTTTTTTTCAAATCTTAGGTTTTAAGGCGACCGTGGTGTAGTGGCATTGCAATGGCTACGTAAGCCGAGTGGCACGGGTTCGAAACCACTCACCGGTACCAATGTATATTTGGTTATGTATGTATGGTTGTCCTGTTTCTATGATACAAGCACTTTAGTAGCTTAGTATAGAAATGTATAATAAAAAATAATCAATGAATCAAATTGTCATGCATTAATTCCCAAAGTTGGTTCCCTACAACAGAAACTTTAAGACTTAATATTTATTAAGGCGTAGCAGTCGATAATAATGTACTTAATAATATACCGCTTTAATAACTGGAAGTAGCAATCGCATTCTGGCCAGCAATATTCAAGCTGTTTCCGAAATGCGATTTAGTAATTTTTCAGCAATTTAACACTACTCTGGATCTGCAGACTAAGCAATTTAACACCAAACGTCTGCCTACCACTGTCTACACTCATATAAAAATGATATTATAGATTTTAACAGTTCATATAACAGTCTATTTAAATATAACTTTAAACAGATTAATATAACTTTATTAATGTATTCTAACAAATCTGCATATTACTACTGACAGCTAACAAAATCAAATCTATTATTCGTATCTTACATTGGCAAGCTAACTATATTAATGGCATTATTGGTAGTTAGTTATGAGTTATTAGAATGTCCTCAAAATATAATTTCAATAATCAATGCAACGTAGTTCTATATTCCTAACAGAAGCAATTAATGCACACTCGATTCTAATTGCCCTTTCACTCGCATAATAACATAAGTGCGCTATGAAACTGATAAAAAGTCAATCTTATGTCCATTAACTAATGGTTGAAATTCGCATGTCGTGATTTAATTTGGTAGAGTGTCCCAACGTCCACGATCTAACCCTCGTTTATCAGAGGACTGTCTATCTATATCATCGACAGCAGTCGCAGTGGGGCTTAATGAGAGCGTCCCAATACAGGATGGGGGTCAACGTTGAGTGTCACATTGGACTTGACAGTAGGCCATAATTGAGAGGTTGTCACATAAAACTGTACACAGAACAATTTATAATAATAAAGTCGCGAATAAGAAGAACATTAATATAAAATGGCTCAAGGCTTTGTTGTAACCGTATGGATGTTATTGAATTATAACTAAGAAGTTTGAAACTAGGCGAGTGGAATATACGAGCATCTACGACTATCCCTCCACGTACAACGAAACTTGGCTAGAACTTCTCTGCAATTAACTAGGAACCTAGAACATGTAACTAAATTATTTCTACCTTCTGAATACGCTATCTGTATATTTTAACAACGAACGACGTAAATCATTCTTTATTACGAAGTTTTCCTTAGCTTTATTGTTCACTTTATTACAATACGTGTTTATTTAGATAATTTATTAATGTTTTAAGTGATGTGGACATTACTTTTTTACACGTGTTCATAAAACGTGTATGTCTTTTATGAAAACTATTTCAAGTGTCCACTTTTATGCGTTGAGTATTTGCTGCAGAAATAAAAGCTCTTTTGCTCAGTTATTCGAAGTAGAATGTTATTACTGACTCGCTAAAATAACCAATTTGTGAACCCTCGTCTCACGTCACCTTCGTAATGGATGGCGGTGGACTGACTGTTCTGATGATATTAAATGTTGTCAGGAAACAAAAAAATATTTGCAGCTGTTGCACTGAAATATTTAATACATTAATAGTTATTGATTGTTCTGTTTAAAGGAAATAGCTATAAAGATAATAATTACAAAACGTCTTATAATGTGTTATAAAACGTTTTGTACCAATAATGTAGCCAATAATTATTTATATTAATTATTTTATATTACTCGTATATTACTGGCAGTCAGTACACGCGACTTCAAAGTCGAAAGGGTAACACAAAAATATTACACAGAGAAATATTTTATCTTCGCCTATTTATGTGAAAATGGGGGCGTGACAGTATCGTAGTTTAGCGTGTAGATCCAAAACTATCCTAATAATCTTCGTAAAAGAAATAAGCAGACGATATAGATTTTTAGTATCTAAATATTAGATTTAAATACGCGTAGATAAATTAAACTGATAAGAGTCAATTTTAAGCATTGTGCGAATAAATTTTATTAAAATGAAGAGGTAGGAAATGGGAGTCCCTTATCCGTAGTTGTCTGTCCATCTGCGTGAACCAGCTGCTGCCTTGCAAATAGCATTGGAATGGTTTCACCAAATCTATTGTATGTTTATTTGTTCATATTTTAAAATGTTAACTTTTCAATTGAGATAAGAGTTTTTTTATGTGTAAGTGCTTTTGATTCACATTTTCCTTGTACATAATTGATCAACTATATTTGAACGCAGTAACGTCTCAGTCATTGCCAGTCTTATCTAAATATATTCAATAGATATTTGATAACATTTAATACAATATTAATATGTATTTATTTTACTTAGGAATATAATTCCAATATACCAATTTACTCCAGTCAAATTGGAAACCAATTAGGTATTTCTTTTAAAAAATTGAAACAAAGATTTGTCACCAATAAAATACCCAATGAATCAATTGATCAAATTGACAAAAAGAGCTGGTGTAACTCTAATAAAAAAGGTCTGAATATGACAAGTGCGATTCGTTTTTCATTTTTCACAAAATGGCGCCTTCTTCGACACAAAGCCCGTTTTATAGCCATCACAATAGGATTGTGCTCTTTTCATCAGCACGACTTTTATGAACGTCCTATCCGCGTCAGCTGCGGGGGCGCCTAAATTGAGACAGTTACCACTTTGCTCACTCAACCATTATTTTTATTACATATTTTATTCGAAAAAGAAAAGAACTATGACTTGTAATCAAAGTACTTTGCTTTCTTGGTAAGTTATTTTTATAATGCATTCATACATATTTGAACCTCTTCTATACGTCTTACCAGTTTTTTTTATTGTGACTCGACATATGACAGCACCCCGCTTTATGTTAAGCCGAAGTGTAGTCCATGAATAAATCACTTCACGGTCTGTATACCCCGGATCGGCAGACTAGGTACCACTGCCTACCACTCTTTCATAACCAGATTGGGATAGTCCAAAAGCGCAGACGACTAAAAAAATCGTCCTTGCATCGCTTAAACGATCCAAGGGGAGAGTTAGACATTCCACTAGATAATTATTTGACAAAGAAAGGATTCATTTACTTCGACTGATGATTTGGATAGAATGCGGATCCTTTCCACGGGGTGTGCTGGTACGGGCAGTAAAAAGACTAAAAATATATTCTGTATTAATTACCTTAATTTATAATTTAAGTTGTAAAAATATCTACGTTAATTGAAATTTTACAATGAACATGAAGACAATAATTTAATTTAAGTTACTTAAGTGCTTCAGAATAAGCCTTTCCACTTCACTGACAATAGAAACAATAGCTTCTAAACTCATTAACGTTACTGCGCTTATCATCAACAATTCACAAATATATTCAAGGCTTCGAGAATTACCTGCTATACGTCAATTCTAATTGATTTAAGTTTAGCAACCATTGAATTTGTTCAACGGTTTAACCTAACAAAACAAGAAATGGTCGTTTTGTTTGACTAACGTATCTCAATAAAATGGTTAGATCCTTTTATTCGTATGTCTGCAATTGTAAAAGGTAAAAGTAATGTTTTCAATTCATTCATCGGTTCCTTTAACAGTGACATAACCTTTTATACAAACTCTCCCCGTAACCATGATGGTAGCAAAGCCTTCGAAACAACATACATATGATGTTAAGTCGACAGACCTTTTAGTGCATTTTCAATAGACTTATCATATCACCTAAACTAGCCTGATGGCAGCAGTCTGATTGAAAATGCACCTTTGGCCGGCATAGTGACGGCGAATGAGGCAGCCGTAAACTAAAAAGGTTTTTTCAGTCGTCGTCGCTCCTGTACCTCTTCTTGCAAATCAGGTCAGATTTCGCGTCTTAATACTTTAAAATTGGTCTATGTATCATTGCCAGTATTTAATGATAAAGATTGACCGTTCCTAAACTAAGTCACCTTTACAAAATAATAATATGACTCAATTTGATGCGCACGAACAAACGAATATACGTCATTCATAATTCCTAAATAACAAGTTAACACCAAAAATAGATTAAAACTCTTATGGCGCCAAAAATAGATTGTTTTACACCTGTATCTAATTAGTACCAAAAGCATAAGTTTCCTCTCTTTGAAACACGAAATAACTTTTTGGTTTGTTTCAAGAATAAGAAAATAATCTTATCGGATTACTTTAAAGTTAATCTAGGTAGGTAATTTAGTCGCAATAAATCTAATAGACTCAAACTCCTACACTAAATTATTGTGTTGAATGAGAGAATATTTTGAATGATTAAATAGACTAATATTCAATCAATCAATCAAATTGTCTCGACTTCTTCCCACAGGGGTAGGCAGAGACAATGGAGCGCCACTCGCCACGATCCTGACGCAACTCCCTCGCTTTCTTCACATTCACAAAATAAATCTAATAGAAAATATTACAATCTTAGTCTCCCTTTCACGCAGAGATGATTTCTTATCAAACACGGTATCTGAGATTTGTCTCCGAGATTTGTATCAGTTTCAGTATCAATACACACGTTGATTTATGTCTTGCGACACACAATCTAGTCTTTTGGCATCATGGATACCGCTAACCCGTCTGAAATACCTTCAGCATACTCCTTAGTTGTATGTTTACATACTCGCAATCTTTGCTTTTTGTATTCCATAAGCAGGAATAGAGTCTATAAATTTCTCCCAAAATTCTCTATCTGATAATGATTTTTTATACATGTTCATAAATCAATCAATCAAATTGTCACGCCTTTTTCCCACAGGGATAGGCAGAGACATTTTTAAGATGTAGTAATAATATGAACAGTACAGTCCGACAAACCGAAAACACGGATTCAAAACCAATTGCCAGTTTCTATGATTCCAGTTTTTTAGTAGCTTAATATTGAAATGTAAATATTAAAAAATAAGAATAAAATGTCTTAATAGTAGGTAGTTAAGTAAGTATAATGCATTTTTATGCTGCAGTTATTTCCTACGATACCCTTGAAAAATTCGTCGAATGGATTTCCACTTTATGTTGATTCAACCGCTAGCGCTATGATAATGAGATGACGTCATGCACATCACACCATAAATTGTAAGCCATTTTTGAGAAAAAATGCAATACGTCATTTACGACTGATTTTGGTTTTTTGTAAATCATTACTTATTGTTATTATTTTGATCTAATTTGATATTGGGGAATACATTTTGGTTTTCGGTTTAATTTTTCATTAATTTTTATTTTATTTTGGTACAAATTGATATTTTAAAACCGATTTGTAATTGTTTTGAAAACTCTGGTTTTCAAATAATCATTGCTCTAATTTTTAGCAACAAATGAAGGATAGTATATTTGAAACTAACTAACGTCATTGGGATGAGTTTCATATAATATTTGGCAATTTGCCTTCGATTATGAACTTTGTACATCTTTTTAAAGCAAAAATATACTTAAGTACGTATTGATATTTAGAATAAATATTTTTTAAAATGAAATGCAAAGATATTTTGCTTCCGGAATGACACCTATCGGAAGTCGAGTTTTGATTATTTTGACATTTTTCGCTACTTTAAATGCTACAAATACGTATTCGTTATTATTGTAAAATATTCGTAAGCAATAAATAAATGCAAATAAGGTACGCATCATCATTCTCGAAATTGCAGTTCTTGTAAAATTTGGGTATCGCCATATTTGCAATATGTTAGACTTATCACATTTTTTAACATGCACTGCTGCTTTTGTTCCGGTTCTGAACACGGTTTATTGTTAAAGCGGTCAATGAACGTAAACATAATAATATTATCGTATTTTAAATATCTTAATAATTTGAAGTGTTTTGTTACTGGTAGATGACCCTGAAATTCGAGTCTAGTTGTATCACCTGATAATATTAAGGCTTAACAATTGTATATACTACACAACGACACTCCGCGACTTGGCTTGTTTTTGGGTTACTGATGGCTAATTTGTATAGTATGCATATCTAATAAAATATACAATGGCTTGGAAAGTGGCCATCAACCACCCAACATCAAAACACGGCTTAATGATCTTAGCGATTCGCGTAAGTGTAGATTATCTTTATGCAATAACATCACGCCAGGTATTATAGAACCGTTTCGTGACTCATTCATAGAATTTGTGTTGTTTTAATCAGAACTATTTAAAATCTATCTTTTATAATAGGTATTTAAATAGATATTATATAGGCAACTTATTCATAAAATATTTGATGTAATTAGGTAAATATATTAGGACCATAATAATAATTTATGTTTCTAAAATTTATAAAACTAAAGGTTAAACTTAAATACATTATTTTAAGTAAAATACTTAAATAACGATTCTGTTTTTGAATGTAAGTTAATACAAAAAAGTAAAGTAAACAAATTAAAGCAATATAAGATCGACAATCAACAAGTTTATAGTAACCGAAGAATGTAATAAACCAGTTTTGGATGTAAATAAAGCCTTACGTATTACAAATAAATATAATAGCCATTCTAGGCTAATAAAAACATTTTAGGAAAAATCACGAATTATCTATCATCATCTACAAAGTATGAAAAATTGCTCGTGAGTTTATTTTGATCAAATGTCAATGATTTTCTAAATTTAAATTCAATGTTGTTTACTTACTGCCTGTAGCTGTTCCTGTGTTGTTAGCGGCCAAAATTCCAAATGATTTAAACGTCAATGCACATATAAACGTAAACCACCACATTTTGGCATTAGATTGGGGGGCTGCCCTCTGACAGCCCACCAAAAAGAACATAATTGTACTCTAGAAACTTTCAATCTTGTCAATTCCACTTGCAAATATTACACAGAATAAAATTATATCACAGTTTATTTATACTAACACAAAACTAACACCTAACAAATCGTCCATACACTAATGTATTATGTTTATATTATTATATGTGATGTTACAGCGATATTATTCTTGTAATGTAAAAAACTCTCGATAGTGTTTTGAGGTTATTTTTACGTGACACTGTGGTAGTGACTAGTGAGAGCGCGACAGAGACACACTGGTGCGTGCACAGTGGTACGAGGCGCAGGTGTTCCAACGTCACCTTACGCTACCGCTAGATGGCGCCACAACAAACGCGTGACATTGGTATGTTTTGCGACCGAACCGAGGCGCTGCGCTGCTGATTCTGCTACAGATTTTTCTGAACGCATCGTGACAACGACCTAATGTAAAGGCTCGATCACAAAAACAACGCTGTTGCTTTCAGTTACAACTTCGGCATTAACATTGCAGTAACAAGTTGTGGGGTAAAGCAGTTATAATTATTATTATTATTGAAAAACAACGCAAAGTACTTTTATGTGCTTCACTTTTTTATTATAATAGTATTATGAATTGTCTTCTATTACCGATCTAATAATCTTCGTAATTATATTTTCTCTAAAACATTCGTCACATTTTTTCAGATTCAACTTTGACTATTAAACCGTCTTGACAAAGAAACCGAAGAAACCAAATTACTGTAACTGTACCTTGACAATATTTTAATTCGTTAATAAAATACCAGGAAATCAATTATACAAAATAAACACAACTACGAATATCTACTTAAAGATAATTTGTGTAAAAAAAAAACATTTTTTTTTATAATAAGGTGACGGTGGTCTAATAGTAGTGGAAGTTCAAAATCACTTATCGGTACCAATGTATCTTTGATATAGTAGGTCGTCTTGTTTATATGTTACAAGCACGTTTAGTAGCTTAGCATAGAACAAAGTAACGCATTGTATAATTTTAGAAAAATGAGACTTATTAATGTGGACGTGTCTTTATAGGAAAGTTTGATTGCGCGCGCATCTATCAGCGTGTAGGCAGTTCAGGGGGGTTGAGGGAGATTGTGGGAAAGCATTAGGGGGAGGCGTGGCTCTGTTGTTACGCACATTCCACACTACGCAAGCCAAAGATAAGATATCAGACTAACCGACCAAATTAGAAATACCCCTAACACCTCACGCCATTAATATTCATGGCTCTCCTACAATTTGTTAGGTTATTGTTCCCTTCAAAATATACACAAATATTGACGTTGCCCTAAGAAGGTTTGCGAAGGTTTAAGTTTCATTGATCCCCGTGACAGTAGTATTTATAAAATAACTAAATAAAAAATAAACTAAAATATGGTCTGGTCTGTACTTAATTTAAATTTTAATTTATATTTAGAATTATTTAATAATCTAACGCAAATTACGCCCTAATTCCCATAGAGATAAGAGTTATTTTCCTAAGATTAACAATTCCCTCCATACAAGCTGGATCTGAAAGTATGAGCACTGGACGACTGGACCTCTTATTTACTAATTTAGGGCGCCCTTTACAAAATGTATATTTACAGTTTTACTTTGTTGTGGCTTGACATATTATGTCAGCACCTCGTCTGATGTTAATCTGGAGTGCAGTCACTCAATTGTAGCGACTGCTACTACAGTCAAATAACTGCAAATAGCAATCGCATCCACTATGCCAGTCTAGTCGAAAGCGTCAACATTCAAGATGATCCCGAAATGTAAATAAGAATGTCTGCACTTGAAACTGGTGTAGGTAATAAATCGCCTAAAGTTAGGCAGGAAAGCGGTAAAGGAATAAAGGCGACTGCAACTACAGTTAAATAGCCGCAAGTATCAGTCGCATGCACTATGCCAGCCTAGTTGGAACCGGTAACTTACAAGCTGATCCCTAGACGCGCCTAAGTCACGGTCTGAACACTTGAAACTGGTAATGGGTGAAATCTCGAGTTATAAGACTGGGCAAATGACCACCGACTATTTCAGTCAGTCAGTCAGATTGTCACGCCTCTTTCCCATGGGGATAGGCAGAGAGAACGGAGCGCCACTTGCCACGATCCAGACACAACTCCTTCGCTTCCTTCACATCCACAATTCTCCTCATACAAGCTCTACGGTTATGGGCACTAGGCAACCCAGCTTCCTTGAGGATGTCTCCGATTCGGTCGGAAAACACTCTCCTGGGCCTGTCTTGTTTAACGCATCCATCCACATCAGATTTATAACTTCCTTTTGTCAATCTCCTTTGTCACTTCACATACACTCCTTAGTGACCGCATTTCTACAGCGGTAATTCTATTCTCATGCTTCTTTTGCCATACCCAAGCTTCAGTTCCATACATTAATGTACGAACAAGCACCGCATTATGAACAGCCATCCGTGACTTTTGGGACATAATTTGGCTGTTCATTATACTATGGATGGCACCGTTTACTACGTTACCCTTTTGCACTCTTCTTTCAATATCTTCATCACACTTTCTGGCGGTGTACTTAAAGGCAAATGCATCATAGGTTTAATAATTTATTTTTGTTCGTTGTATTCTATTTTCGTGTGAATTGTTTCTTATGTTTTGTATTACTAGCCACATTATATCTGTATGAGCTTGTATTTGTAAATAGTCTAGGTTTAGTTTATAATGGGAAGGCATCGCCATTTTATGTGCGTAATTCCCCTAATAAAATTGATTTTAAAAAAATCACACTTTCAATCCCTAGTAAACATACTTCCCAAGTAAACAAATTGTTTGACTTGTTCCGTCTATTATTATTTCACATTCTGTCATATATACCTACTATAATTAGAAAATTTCAATTCCCAACTTTTCACTATAGTAAATTTATTTATACCAATTTGAAACAAACTTGACAATGGGTCGCAAAACCACAGACATGTGGTGACATTAAATTGTAGTTACGATGTGACCCCACACATTTTAAACGCATATTATTTATAGCCACACCAAAATTTTATGGTTTACATGTACATTAATGTTAACCGCTTTTGTTTATATTGATGTTACATTTTTAACCCTCAGATACGATAGACTTTTATGTATTTGTCTCGGGTCCTAATAAATAACGATGTATATAATATTTAATTATTGTTTTTGATGTAAAAGTAACAAACAATAAAAACTGTAGTTATTTGTTTAAAATCTCTGCCTATCCCTGTAGGATAAAGGCGTGGCAATTTGATTGATTTGAAATTAAGATGTTTGGTTTTGTTATTAATTTAGTATAAGAAGGGTTTTCTGTTATCAAAATGAAGGCTGAATATTTTGGAGCACGTAGCTGCGTATTAAGAACAAATCTGTCGCTTTATATTAAATACAATAATATATTATGAAATATACACTTATATTTCTTATATTATATATTATTAAATATGTTTAAAAAGTCAGTTAAAGTATGACCGTGGTGTAGTGGTAGTATAATCATTGGTCACGCAGACCGAGAGCACGGGTTCGAAACCTCTTGGTACCAATACATGATATGTGTACTAAAGTATTAATATCATACTTGTACTTATACTTGTATCTGTTTTCATGATACAAGCACTTTAGTAGCTGAGTATAGTAATGTAACAAAAATGCCGTTTATATATACGCCTTTTTGAATTTTAACAAAACCCGTATGACGTATGGTTCAAGGATCTAGATTAAAACTATTTTCACATGAAACCAAACATTATAATTTCAAAAATAAAATGTTTCAGACGATTATTTAATTTTCGATTGTTTTTATATACTTAATTTTTTTTATTTTTTTTATTGTGACTCGACATATGACAGCACCCCGCTTGATGTTAAGCCAAAGTGTGGTCCATGAATGAATGTTACTGCTACTATTATACAATACAATAACTGTGAGTAGCAATCACATCCACTATGCCGGCCTAGATGAAACCGGCAACTTACAAGCTAATCCCGAACGAGACCAAATCACTTCACGGTCTGTATACTTGTAAGTGGTGGTACTACCCCGGATCGGCAGACTGGGTACCACTGCCTACCACTCTTTGATAACCAGACCCGAAGCAAATATCCATCTCTTTTTTTTATTAACAAATATTTAATACTATTAAATATTACAAATAAAAGCTATGAAACAAATATTTGCTCCGACCGGGGATCGAACCCGGGACTTTACGCGCAACAAACCAGTCGCTAAACCGTTCGTCCACGCCTGTCGTCAAATGAAGATGTTTAAAGATTCATATCTCAAATCGATTGCTAAAAGGATAAATCTGTAACTTCCTGACCAAACAGCAAATGCAATTTTATTAGAAATTTATGTTAACGATATTTTCAGTTGTCGGCACTCTTAGACCCCCATCATTCTCACAATCAGGCCGGTCAAGGTTAGATGTCGAGTCACGATATATATGTATATATATATGTAAATGTGAATATGTGGAAAATTAATACATTAACAACTTAGTGATTTAATTAAAAAGTAAAAACGACTAGAAGGGACAAGTAAGTACAATCAATCTTTTTACTTATTTCCGCGTCTAAATTACTCGTAGAAGTCATCTTTTGTTCGAGAGTAGCCTTGATTGGTCGAAAATAAATTACAATTTGATGACTCCTTGGGGATCATTTCGCTGTAAAACTTCGTTGTCAAGGGACGCCATATTCATAAGCTCAATTGCTCTCAATAAATTGTGAGGCCGCGCAATGCGGAATTACTAAATATTAATCAATTTATAAGAAATAATTTATTTTTATATTAAGTAAGGTAGTAACATCATTGCCTATTATTAATTCGTTTTTTTATAGTGGCTCAACATGTGTTCGCCTGATGTTAGGCAGCGACTGCTACTACAGTTAAAATAGTGTTCTATACGCGTCTTCTATGCCGGCCTAGTTGGTACCGGCAACCCGCAAGCTAATCTTGAAACGCGACTAAGTCACTTTACTGTATTTAAGTGTACAACCTACCAAGACTAGCTTTAGAAGTTTAGATAAATTAAATGAATATAAGTAGGTGTAGGTATATAGATAATAATTTTATTAATAGTTATTTCTATTAAAATTATAAGAAACTAAAACATTGAATTAATTGCTTAGATCGTAATGCTGACGCAAGAACCCTTTATCATGCTTCAGCAAATTATGATGTAAACAAACTGTAATTATCTTCCGCAAAACCACTTAGAACATTATTGATGGTACAATATTTGCAATTTTAAATGACGCACTTGTCTATATTTCTTTATATTGTAAGATGAATTGTCCTGGGGCCTTAGTTAGTAGTAAAATATAACTATTTTCTATTACTTTTTTTACATTCCTATACTAAGGTTCTAAATGTAGGTACTTGTATCATAGAAACAGGATGACCAGAGAATTATATCTTTTTTCTATTATGACTCGGAATCTTACATCGACTTGCCTGTTAGTAAGGAAGGTGAGGTCTCACACGACTGAAATACCAAATAGAATAAGAATAGGACGGGCTGTTGACTAACTTCACTTGACTGATTCAAAGGTGTCTTTTTCTTGACGGTCCGCAAAGAAATAGACACCATACTAAAGTGAAGTTGGTTGGAGAGTTAGACGTCTAAAAACGGCGCCGATTCCGTCCTATTCTTATTCACATTCTTAATCACATTATAAATCTCAGTCACTGTTTCGTTGCTGGCCAGATAATAATAATATAAATAACTATTGGACACCATAGATATGAAACAGTAAATTATTATAATATAAAGAAATTAATAATAACAAAGAAAAAATGGTCTAGATAGGCAAAATTTATTAATAAATGCTTTGTTATATAAACATTACTATCATTTAGTCACGTATAGTATTTTACACATTTGTTGATTGTCGATTTAATGCACGTAGTAAATAACCTACTTATAAATGAAACATGTTATACAATAAAAATACACTGTCAGAATATTTAACTTCCTGAATCAGAATAAATCAATGTACTTTATAGTCTTTCCATCCATCTGTATTTCTAAAGCATCTAAATTAAACGTACTTGTGGGTTTAACCTAAACTATGTTTTATTAAAAGTATGAAATAAAATGAAACAATTTCTTAGCATCCATGGATTCTCCGTGCGGGTGCCGGGTCCATCGCGTGGCAGGGAGAATGAATGCAGCGTTCCGGTCTTACTTATTTAACTAAAAGCCGTGTTAAACTTATGATGTTGGATAGGCATTGAAATTAAGACAAACCCATATGTTTATGGGTTGGTCACTATTTTACTAGATATGTCCGTAGTCCCGATGATAAAGAAAAATGAAGCAATTTTCTCGTTGTGCATAGAAAGTTTATTTTTTTTTTTTTTTCAGTATATAAAATTTATTACAATTATTAAATGAAGCAAAGAGATTAGCTTTTTTTTCAACTTCATTGTAATTAAAGATCCAAGAAAAGATCGGAAGCGCTGGTGAAGGAATTTAAACTGAATGCAGTTAATGTTGGTTTAGCGCAGAGTAT
Source organism: Tinea trinotella (assembly GCA_905220615.1). NCBI lineage: Eukaryota > Metazoa > Arthropoda > Insecta > Lepidoptera > Tineidae > Tinea > Tinea trinotella. The sequence continues at coordinate 5,549,929 of HG992306.1, forward strand.
TTTATCTGAACCAGCATCAGAGATATGTTATAAATTTTGCAATATTATTTCTTCCCTTCAGCGGCGACTTCCTCCCAAATAGACTTAAGATAAATTTGATGATATGTTTTAGGCTCTATGGAGCTGACATGTCTTAATAGACAAAAGCTCCCAATAAATATAGATAAAAAAAAAAAAAGATCATTGAATTCTTATATACTATCGTACTGAATGGAAAACAATAATGAAATTTACACAGAACGAGTTTCATACAAAAACACAACACATCTATTAGAAGAGTATAAACGAAACTCTTTAGAATTGAATATTAGTAATTTAGACTGGGATTAGCTCAACTAAAACAAACTTTAAATATTTTAATAAGATTATTAACTTAATCACACAGAAGTAAGTAGTAAAATTCAATCCGTGCGCTTTAATAGGTCCCTAATGCCCAATTACTCGAGTCCATAGAATACAAAGTTGAGTTCGAGTGCAGCAAAATGTGATAAAAACAGCTATTCGTGCAGAACACGTCTCGGGGACGATGGTCGCCGCTGATTGCAGACCAGTCTATCCAATTACAACAATTGCGGTCAGTAATTGTCGCTCGGCGGCGTCGTACTGTGATGACAAAGGACCCGCAAACTTTGCAAAGATTTCGCGCTCGCCACATAGGTCTGTGGCATAATGTGATTTTCATTTGACATTCCGTTAATTTACTGCTATTCTATTTTAAAGTCGAGTGGCATTGAATAAATGGAGTAGCCAACATAAAAGTAGGAATGATATTCTACTTAAAGCATATTGAAGTTTTCTTTGTGTAATCATGTAGATTACCTAGCTTATATCTTTGTGTTATTTACATTTTACCTTTAATAGAATACCCGAAAATAACATTTTAACCCTAACAAAAAAAAAACGCGATATAAAACAATTAAACGAATTACATAAACAATCGTACTTATGGGTATGGTACAAGACTACAAATATTTAATATGTTAGGTATGTTAAATACTTTCATATTATAAAAGAAGCATATATCAGGTTTTATTTTATTTATTTATTTATTATTATTTATTTTTTAATAAATATTTTCATTTCATTTTCAATAATTATTTACATAATTATATTTTAAATATTATTTCGGTAAAGATTGGCAGCTCTCTCTCTGTTCACCTCATTGAATAAGACGCGCATAGCCTGGAGGTTTACAAAGGGAACGGAACAGCGGAATTCGCTCTATCCGAAATTTCCATTTTAACTGAATTTATTCATAATTCCTACTCCTCACACATATCCATCATTTTATGATAGTATCTATATTCTGTGAATTATATTGATCACTAAGAATGAAAACAAATAAACAACAAACATTTAATTATTATTCCTGGTTGAATGAACAAAAGTTTGATGTATTGCAATTAACATATCAATGGAATTATTTATTTATATTATATGTACATATTTTTTATATCAAGGCGCATTTATTATTATAAAAGCGGACTTAATGCCGCTGGGCATTATCTTCTTACCAAACCTAAACTTTGAGTTTGCGGAGTGGAATAAAGATTAAAAACAAAACAAAGACTGAAATTTAGGTATACTACACATAAAAAAATGTTACATAAACAAATACCTAATACATTAATGTCATCACATATAAATACATAAACAAAATAATTATACAATACATAATTCTCATTCCAATACTTAAATATTTTTTTTCAATATTAGCTGGACATTGTGATGTGGCCGCACACTTCCTGCTATTAAATATCTGCACCCGCAACGACGTCACTCCACGGTTTTTCTACCTAAAAGGTATAAGAAATGTGAAGTTGAGGGAAAGTTTCTTCAATGAAATGTTAAATTAACTTAAATCAAGAATCTTTAAGCTTGGTGCAAATCGTATCGCAAATCGAAAGCTAAAAAGTTGGTAAAGCTGTGACACCTTCGACCGAAGAGCAAAAGCAATTTCGTTTGAAATTTTAAAGTTAAAAAGATCAGCACTAAAACTCAGACGTGCGACCCCTGAACTGCCCACCAGTTACCCTGATCCAATATAAATAAATAACGTTTCCAACGAAACAACTCCCAGTCTATCCAATCGAATTCTAAACTGTATTCTCTTTCTAGATAAATGAAAAAGAGACCAAAGGAGTTAATACGTTTTTGTTTCTAAAAAGATTTTATAAATCGCACAGAAGTGTTATGGATCCATAAATAAATATTATTCACCGCTTAATCACAAAGGAAGAAGGTAGAAGAACTCGGTTCCAACTAGGCCGGCATAGTAAATGTGACTGTTACACTTATTTTACTCTAAGACTGCGCCTTCGGCCTACACTCCAGCCAAACATTAATCTGGGTGTTGTCATATGTCGAGTCACAATAATAAAATAAAATGAACTTTTTGGACGGCATAGTGGCTACTACTAAGTAAACTGTTGTTTTTTTGTGGCTCGGGATATGACATAACCCCTTTGATGTTAAGCTGGAATGCGGTCCATAAATTAGGGTGAATCCACAGTCACATCCACTATGCCTGCCTAGTTGGAACTAAGACCTTACAAGGTGATTCTAAGTAGTCACTTCATGGTGTGTACACTTGAAAGTGGCTGTATCTACTGGGCAAATAACCACCAACTCTCTGCCTACTATTAAAAGTAATAAAATAAATGAGAGTTAGTTAAGAACAATTTATAAATTGGTTAATACAAAATGAATTTTGTATCCACCTCTTTATAGAATTAATGTCGTGATAGATTTTGTTTATTTTAGATTATCCTATTGCCTCCCACGTTATTCTACTCCTATGTATATCTCCCACTCATATAATATATTCAAACTATAATCCTTAAATACCCGTAACTATAATTTAATTCTGACTGCCTATGTATATATAGCAAAAATAACATACACGAATACACCTCAATTCCCAGAAGGATAGGCAGAGAAATTGGAGAGCCAGTTTCCACGATTCTTTTATTTATATTTCTACACTAAGCTACTAAAAGTGTCTGCTTGTATCATGGAAATCGGACGACTAAAGTACATAACAGATACATTGCCCTCAAGGGTTTTTTGAATCGGGGACTCTCAGTTTGGGTGACCATTTTACTATTACTACGCCACGGTTCGCCTTGACATAACTTTCTTCTGACATCTCTCTCGCTTACTTGACATCCATAATTTTATAAAGTAGAATCTCTATGGTTATTTTAACTTTATTACGTACAAATTTAAATATCAATGAATAAAGTATTTATTGAATTTTAATCACGTCAAAATTAAATGGCACATCGAATTTCGCACAGGGAAATAAGCCTCATTACCTCATTAACTAAATTAATTGATCAAACGTCCGAATGGTTTATAATCGGATAATCGGAAAAGTTTAAATGCAAAAATAATACGAGAATATTTTAATATGCTCATATTTCTTCTGTCCATGTGATTGTAAGTTTTGTGTGTTTAAGTGGATTTTAAATTTACAATTGTACCCGGTTAGTGGCACTACAATTGTTTTTTATTTTACTTCTGGACAGGACAACATCTGTCGGGTCTGCTAGTTAGTATACATAAATACTTGTACTTATACTTGTCTTAAGTATACATAAGTACTTATATACTCGTATATGCTAGTTAGTAATTTATTATTGATTTAGTCTAGGTCAATTAATAATTTAGGTACTTTATCAATGAAAAATAACTGTGGTGATGGGTATAAAAAAGTAATTTGCTTTTGATGCCAATAAAAAGTTCTCATGGTTTGTATGGAAACTCGTGTCAGTTCCCATACGAGTACAATCGATGACCTAATCGGCAGTCAATCTAAAAGGATCGGCGCGTCGTTTCCATGCTGAACAATCGATAAGTGGAATGCCGATGTGTTCTCCCCATCCTATAACCTTATACCAAATCTTACTGCTAAAGTATTTTTTTTAAAATTTCGACATCAACTAATCAAACCCACCCTTGTGTTCTCCTTATCTTATAACCATGAATCCTCTAATCGAAGCCTGAAAGATTACATCTAGCCGGTGGCATAGCAATGACGACTGAGACTTGAGGCTAAATTTTTTTCAGTCGTCAGCGCTCTTGGACATTTTGTTGCTTTCCAAGAGGCAGGTCGAGGTCAAATGTCGCGTCAAAATAAAAAAATAGATACAAGCTGATCTCTCTCAAAGAGGAATTCATATTTTAAAGTAAGTTTCTTTGTGTATTTTTAACAAATAACAATTCAGAAAATCTCGCACCTTTGAAGCGCCTATGTAAATTAATGTTTTGCCGACACTGCTTTCATGGTTGGTAAAGTAGTGATTAGTTACTTATATATTTATTTAAATCCTTTATTACACATAAAGTAAACTTAAAAATATGTACATAAGCGAGTTTATTGCCTATTAGGCATTCTCTAACAACTAGCTTTTGGGATGATGAGAAAATATGGGCAGGGTGCAAATATACTACAAACTACAACTACATAAACTACATACAAGTATTGATTACCTTTATGCATCAATATAAGCATAATAAATTAATAAAGGGACATAAGAACTATTCGCCGACCTAAATATTAAGTCGCTAAGATTATGGCAAAACTTTGTGCTCGTAGTTAAGTATTTCTTAATGTCCCCAAAACTTTCCGTTTGAGTGATTTATTCGGAGAATTTCCGCACAAAGCCTACTTATTTACACATGATCCATTCTCATAACAAAACGTGTTCCCAGAGTTATTCTAACATATTTGACCCTCAACCCAATAAGCGTTTATAGGTCAACGTGGGAGTTTGCGTTATTGTTCCAACGAAGATGTAATAGCGTTTAAACAAAACGACCCTTGTGATCTGAAAGGCTCTTAGATACTTCTAAGGAAAACATTTGCAGCCCCGTTTACCTACGTTCGAGTGGTGTTCGAAGAGGAAATATCAACTTCCTAATTGAATTTCAAAATACAACCCTCAATCGTTGAAGTAAGAGTCAAATTACATCCAAAATAAACTTTATTATAGCCAATTTCCTTTATATTTGAGCACTACAACAGAACAATTATTTACGTCTTATATGATATTGTTAACATTGTAACTTATCACCATGAATATTAAATCTCTGAAAACCTCTCAAAGTTCTTTTTTTTTATTGTGTCTCGACATATGACAGCACCCCGCTTGATGTTAAGCTGGAGTGTAGTCTATGCCACTGCTACTACAAATCACTTCACGGTCTGTATACGGTGGTGGTACTACCCCGGATCGGCAGACTGGGTTCTTTTTTATTAACAAATATTTAATATAATTATTAAATATTACAAATAAGAAAAGCTGTAAAACAAATATTTGCTCCGAACCGGAATCGAACCCGGGACCTTACGCGCAACAAATCAATCGCTAAACGTTCGTCCACGCCTGTCGTCCTTTTACGAGTATCAGTCATACAAATTGTCATGCCTTTTTTCCACAGTGATAGGCAGAGACAATGGAGCTTCTTTGAAGTAATAATATTTTTAGGATTATTACTTCAGGCTCTTCATACTGTATCTGTGCCTATCTCCATGGGAATGAGGCGTAATAGTTTTATTGATTTATTGCAAAGACTGTAAAGAAACTCAATTATGCTTTGTGTTGGCATATTGTGAGAATTGTAATTTCACCATTTTTCTGTTACACTTAAAAACAACAAACAATTTTAGTACTTTTAACTGCAGTTAATAGTCGGCTAATCCCGAAGCGTCACTTCGTCACTTCACTTCGAAAACGACAAAGTTTCTTGTACATAAGTGGTGGTACTACGTCGGATGGATCGACAAACTGGGTATCACTGCTTACCCAGAGTAATTGTCGCCTCTTTTTTTATATTTATAAATAAATTGTTTATTAATTATTTATAATTTTGTATTATTTAATAATTATTTTAAACTAATTATTAAATAATACAAATAAAAGCTATTAAACAAACCTTTCAAAGGAAAAGGTTTGTTTAATAGCTGTGTCCATAACATGTCCATTGTCTCTGCCTATCCTCATGAGAGAAAGGCGTAACAATTTGATTGAAACAAACCTTTACTCCGACTGGGAATCGAACCAGGGTCTATACGTTGAGGAGATTTGTAACAGCCTCTATATACTAATCAAAATTTAGGGTACTATGTGAAATACAGAGATCCATTCGGCATTTTACATAACAAATTGTTATAGCGGTTCCATATTCGTAGTTTCACAACATTGTTGAATACAAGATCACACCTGGGTCCTGTTACTACTCTTGGGAAATCAGAAGACAGTCTCGTGTACAATAGCGGAGTCTTTTTTTTTGTTATATAGTATCCAAATGTGGAGATTAATCTTGTCGTTTATTAAACAAATGTTTCCATTTAACTGTGACAACAAAGCTTTTATTCTTTTATTACTTTATTACATGCTTTTATTACTTTATACAATGCTGGTACCAGTAGGACAATCAACGTGCAACAAAAATATAATAAGCGCAAACGTTTTGGTCATCTAAGCAGGAAATAAAAGGATTTGCCGTTAAGCACGGGGTTAGGCCGCTCTGACCACTAAGTACCTAACTATGCTGCACAGCGTCTACGCACATGGGTTGAAATTCTGCGCTATAAATTTATAATATCTAACTTTTATTAGATAGGAAGTTTTTTATTATTTTCATTTCCATATCATAAAAACAGTATTAAAATTAAGTATTAGATTATACTTTCAAGTAATCCTCTTACAGTTAAAACCGTACGGATCAATAAAATATAATTAATTGATATTATTAAGTTATGAAAATAAATATTGTTGACGGCAAAGTGACGTCGATTGAGGCAGCCCATGAACTGAGACGGTTTATTTTAGTCATCGGTACTCTTGGGTGCTTACCATGAGGCAGGTCGAGGTCAGATGTGATATTGTGTTTCTTATATATATTTTTTATTACACATTTCTATACTAAGCTACTAAAGTGTTTGTATCATAGAAACAGGACAACCAAAGTACATATATCTAAGATAAATTGGTACCGGTAAGTGGTTTCGAACCCGCGATCTCGGCTTGCGTAACCATTGCACTGCCACCACACCACGGTCGCCTTAATATCAAACTTAATATTTAGTTTTATTCTTTATTTATATAAGTTGAAATTGATTTAGAAATTATACTTATAAAGAATTATAATCGATCAAATTGTCACGTATTTTTCCCAAAGGCAGAGACAATAGAGTCCCACCTGCCATGATCCTGACACAAATCCCACTCTTCCCTCATATCCACAACTACCTTCATACATGCACTACGGTTATGGGCAATAAGCAACTAGCAATAAGCTTTTTTGGGGATAACGGAAAACGCTCTGCTGGAATAATATAATAAAAATAACGTATTATTAAAATATATAGTAAATTCGCTCTGGTTACCTCTATAATATATTAAATATTAATCTGCCAATTTCACCTTATTATTGTCAGTCTGGTTGGTAATAAAAGCTATTCTCGTAGCGTAATCTCAACGAAGGTAATATCAGAACGGGAACACAATTATTGTAGCATAAAGAAGCATTAATACGTTTCTGATTAAACTTTAATTAAGTAAGAGTTGGGTTTTGTCAAGCCTTACAAATCAAATAGGTATTTTATTAGGTTTCGGTATGTTTTATTATGTCATTGTTGTGTATATTAAGTATTGCGTTTATTTCGTTAGGGAATAAATTATTAAAGTAAAGGACATCATTCATTTTGTATCCCCACTTGGGCTTAATTGAATTAATAGTTTAATATGCATTTTAAAATAGTTTGATGTACGAAGATTACAATATAATTGAAATATTTTTTTTATTTTGGATAATTTAGGTGTGCAAAATGATCAAACTCTACTTATGACAGTTCAAAGCAGAACAAATATGGCGTTGATTGACAGATGATACAAAATCTATATCTTGATTTCCAAAAAACTTAATTGCACAGCAATTAAAAGCAAAATTGTTATTAGTTTTATCAATACAAGTATCAAAACTACCATTTATGTTTTGTCATCATTGGACATTACAATAGTAGTACATAAAAGCCCAAAATGAATGATGTCCTTTATCCATTATAATTTATCTCTGTGGGAAAAAGGCGTGACAATTTGATTGATTGATTATTATTAAAATCACTTAGTAAGTTCATCGTCTTTATAAATGTTTTAATAAATCTCTGTGACATTTAAAAATTCAAGTACACTTTCTTTATTTGTACTAAATCCGAGTTAAGATGATTTGAAATCAATTAGAAGGCGGTCGTAACTATCCCGGTTCTAATATAATAAAATTATAGTATACTTTACTATTATTTTATTATTATAAAGATATTGTCTATGTCTCTGCCTATCCCTGTAGGAATAGGCGTGACAATGTTAATGAAAATTTCGATGCTACTTTATTGAAATAAAATTTATTTACAGATACCTACCTAACTCAATTTTATTGAAACAAAATATTTGTGAATTTTCCTGTATGATACAATATAAAGCAGTAATCACATTATCCGTATAATACTCAAATACACTAGCATAAATATTTATATGAGTACTCGTATACAATATGGCATATTAAAACGATGTGCCGTGGTGCATGAATTTATGCAAATGTTGTTTATTAATCTGTATTAAATGTATCCAAAAACAACCATTGTTTTTGTTACTTTGTTAAAGGTTACGTAATTAAAACTATTTTTCCATTTGAAACTAGTCTTCGTTGCACACGTTATAATGCTATTAAAATAAGAATAGGACGGGCTGTTGACTAACTTTACTTGACTAATTTAAAGGTGTCTTTTTCTTAACGGTCCGCAAATAAAAAGACACCATACTAAAGTGAAGTTGGTTGCAGAGTTAAACGGCACAAAATGGCGCCGATTCGGTCCTATTCTTATTTTAATCGAATTATACTAATGTTTCTTTTGTTATGCCTAGTCATATGCCAGCACTCCGATTGGGCCCCAATCATCTTCACACATTATGCCGTGCCGTTGACAAAGCAGTGAAATTGCGCCGCGGTCACAAGTGACCAATTAACGTTGTTTACATATTGATTTGTTATTCGCTGATTGGTTACGAAGATGTCAAATATTAGTGCGGCACAATTTCACTACTTTTTCGAGGCCATAATGTATTAAGAGAATCGAGGCCCTGATGTTAATTTGGAGAGCGGTTTACGAATAGAGGCGACTGCTACTACAGTTAAATATCTGAAAGTAGTAATCTCATTCACTATTCCGGCCTAGTTGGAACAGGCATTTTCATACTTCGGACTAAGTCCCTTTACGCGACTAAGTCACTTTACGGTATCACTTGAAAGTGGATCGGAAGACTGGGCTAATGGGGCAAATGTTTTAAACACCCAAAATAATTTTTGATCCGACCGGGAATCAAACACAGAATCGATACCGGACAGTAAATGCTACTGATTCTAAACGGACTGAAATGAAGCGTACCTACTTATTTATGTAGTTGTGAGTATTATATACTCGTAGTATATTATTTGTATATAGTTAAGTTTGCTCGTTCTAATCCCAAAAGGAAGGGCCAAAAATAACAAAGAAATACGACACCAACGAATGACATTAAGTTTGGGAATTTTCCCGGGTCCTAAGTTCATGGAATTCACCTTTTACCACGGTTGTAAACCGGCTGCAATAAAGGAACTTTATTTTCCCGATCTAGGCCTCGTAAATGTATAAAGCATGACTTTATTCTGTATTTTTTACGTCCTTTGTTAAAATAAATATGTAGCAAAATCTGTGGCATTGTATTTTCCGCTTACATAAAACACTGATTCAAAAAACTGAATAGGCATGATGAACAATTATGTACTTATACAAATAACCTTTTTTGTTAAATGAATGTATGCAATTATACAAATTACAAACAGAATTTAATTTACCCTAAGTGAATTTTAATTAAAGTTTCAGTGATGATGATTCCAAATTAACGTCCGAAATTTCAGAGTGCAACACCTGAGTACGAAATATATTTCGTAGCACAAACTTCTATACATCAAAACTTAGATTTCATATTTCATTTCTCGTTCCCAAAAGAATATTTTAATAGATAGATAGAAATTTTAAAGCGGAAATCGAAAAGTTTTCCTCTAACCGGAAGCAGCGGTTTGGACTGTGATTGCACACTACTAAATCTTCCACTCGATGCCAAACGCTGATTGCCTTCTGTCAGATTTATCTCCCCCTACGTGCACCTCACATAAATATATTAGAAAATTGTTTATTTCACAAAATAAATTTTCCCTTTAAGCACCATACCAAATGTAAAAACACTATTTTTTTCAATTCATGCGTACATTTAATGCACTTTGATGATGTGACCGGATTTGTTTTATATTCAAAGTAGACCAAATGCAGTGGTACCCAGTCTGCCGATCCGGGGTAGTACCACCACTTACAAGTATACAGACCGTGAAGTGATTTGGTTGCGTTTCGGGATCAGCTTGTAAGTTGCCGGTTTCAACTGAATGGATGTGATTGCTGCTTACAGTTATTGAATTGTAGTAGCAGTGACATCCATTCATGGACCACACTCCAGCTTAACATCAAGCGAGGCTGCTATATGTCGAGTCACAATGAAAGAAAATACATTCACACGATTTTATCCAATAAATAAATTTAAAATCATCAAACTTATGCTGCAAAAGTTAAATTAAATCATAAAATAGTTTTAAGTGACTCATTTAAAATCAAATAATTGCTCCTGGAAGACGACACGACGACGAGCAAAAGCTCGTTAAATTCTAGTGCACTCTTCTCTACTCGTACAGCGAGATGAACGGCGAACGTTAATTATTGATGTTTTTACTTTTTTTCATTAGCAAGAACATTCTATAAATAAGTGAACAACTTCCTCTACAAATCCTTTTTCTCAACAATATTCTTCTTAATTAAATATTGAACTCTCTTCATTTCTTTTAAAGATTTTACTGCTATATTCTTTTAATTTTTCTAAGATGACACAACTCTTGACCACGACATGCCTGGCGGTAAGCAAGAAGAGGTCCAAGAGTGTCGACGACTGAGCACCGTGCCGATATAATTCAGTCGACATAATGCTTCCCCCAAAGTAATGTCTATCACAGAAGTAAAAACAAGAGGCTAAAGAGCTTCTCAGAACATTCTCTTGATTGCGAAAAATCTTTATCGTAATTAAATCAAATAAATATTCATTTATAAACTTTATTGTTCTTTGAATTTAATGTCCTTGGGCATTCTCTGCCAGATTACCTTGGGGGCAAGAGAGAAATGTTGTATTTACATAAGAGCAAAGATTAATAAGAAAAGGCAAAGCAATCAAATGACGAATATTATACACTCATATTTATTTACTAAGAACTTATTCAATAATGTGGAGAGGGAGGGAGAGGGCATAACCCCCACGCAGTATACTCACTACAGTTAAGAGGACGCTGCTGCCCATCCTCCGGTAAGACTGGTCGAGTTTTAGGACACCCGGGCCCGGATCATCACTCGAAGAACGGACAAACGATGGGGAAGAAAGGTTCTTGAGATCACGAACCGGAAGATGTAGCGTAAGTGGACTAGGTGGACTAACGACATAATAAAAGTCACGAAAATCCGGTGGATGCAACTAAGGGGCGTTCTAAGGGGGAGGCCTATGTTGAGCAGTGGACCTCTTCTGGCTGATGATGCCTTATTCAAATACTTATACTTACATATTTATACTTAAGTACTCGAATTTGAGCAAATACGTGTTACAAAGTAAATTATAATACCAATCAATTGTCTTTTAATGTGAACATGATCTCCATGATTAAAATAAGCAAGCAGATGAAAAATTTAACACATTAAATTCGCTAAGTGAGATAATTCGCTAAGTGAGATAATTACGCCTGAAAAATTTCATACTCAATTAATTTGTCATGAAACATAATATTTACTTTGCGAATTAAGAACGTAAGGCGACGTTGCAAAGATATTAAACATAGACATCAAACAACTATATATAAATTAAAGATATGTACGAGTATATACATGATGGGAGTAGGCTTCAGATTATAGATATAAAGAGAGAAAATATTGGTTTTCTTCTTCCTTTCAAACCAATCGCCTACATTTTAATATACCTGGCACGTTTCTTTCTCAAAGGGAATTTAAGCCTCCTGGAGAGTGATTTATGATACTTTTTCTAACTTAGGACTAAATAATATTTTATTACGATGCAATATTCTAATCAGTACAATTTTTTCCACAAAATTTCTTATTTTTGCAATATTTTTTAGTATAAAAATATTAGTAAGTGAGTTCGGATATTTCTTGTACAAATAATACAATCAAAAGTTTTAGCGGTTTCCAGTCGCTTTAGGAATAAATAGTTTGAGATGTACTTCAGCGCTAGATTTAATATTAAACAATAATAATAAAAATACTATTGGTTTTATTACATTAATATTTTATTATAACAAACAATTACTAGTCAACAAAGTTGCTTAATATTTTCTAGTACAATTCATGCAATAACGCAAAGTTATGTGTTCACATAGGTGGAGTAAAACAAAGAGGGATGGTGATTCCGGAGGTACGGTGCGCTACCCGCTGCGGAAGGAAGCCCGCGCGTCCGACGGCCAAATTTACGACCAACTGGAGTTAGAACCAGTGCTGATTCAGTTATACCTAAAAAATATAGTTTTAACTTTTTAGTATGCAAATTTTACAAACAGTATACGAGTAAATCATTATTTTTGAAGATTATTAGATTGAATCTTCTTCAATGCTATTGTTTAAGAGTGGTAATCAGACAGGTAGTGGTCATATTAGCCCAGTTAGTATCGCCACTTATATCACTATTTTTAAGTGTACGAACCGTGAATCGACTCAGTTGCGTTTCGGCATCAGCTTAAAAGTTGCCGCTTCACTCTAAGTCGGACTAAGTGAAGTGACTGCTACCTACAGTTATTTACTTGCGCTCCAGCTTAACATCAGGCGAGGTGCTGTCATATGTCGAGTCACAATAAAAAAAAAAAAACCTCTCAGTGCCCAAACCACAGCAACATGCTTTTCACAATTCTTTGTCGCAATGTCTCCTTTTAAAATTATATTTATCATTCACAACTGCATTTTTTCTCTATTCACAATCGTTACTTCACATAAATGTAAATATTTAAATCAATAAAATTTAAATATCTAGTTTTCAATGTATAATGGAATTCGGTCGTAGCCAGAATAAGTTAGAGTAACCAGACTTGTTACGAACTTTGAATCAAATCAGGAAGTCGTCCTTAAAACTTTAATGGTCTGAAACATCGACATTAGTTGTCTTTATGTTTATATAGTAGGGATAATATAACTTTATAACATAACCAATAGCATTATTCTTTAAAAGGAAACTTTAATTTTGTAAGTACAAAATGTTTATTAAGTATTCACCGCTCTTTCTCGAATAACTCGAACTTTATAGTCAGCAACAAAATTTAAATTGTATACATACTTTGTAATCCTTCGTAAGCCTAATTACATAAATAACTTAAGAATTATTCTAACAAGTATTTGATGCATGGAAGTATTTTGTGATAGTCATTAATTAAACATGAAGTTCACGTCTCCATAAGCTCGAGTTTTGTTACCTCGGAATATAACGATTGCTAGATACGATTGCTACTTACAGTTATTTAAATATAGCAGCTGTCACCTCCATTCATGGACCGCTTTCCAGCTTAACACCAGGCGGGGTGCTATCAATCGAGCCATAATTACTCGTAAAATAAACCTATGTTAAATAACCAACCAATGTGTTCTCTCCATCCTATAACCTTGGATCCTTCAAGCGATGCGTGAAGAAGCTCCTTTGGCCGACGGCGACTGAAGCAGCCGTGAACAATCCGGTTTTTTTTTTCAGTCGTTGTCACTCTTGGACCTCCTCTTTCTTATCGTCGGTCGATGCCAGATGTCCTGTCACAATAAAAAAAACATATTCATACAAACCAGTGTAGTGCAATCCGCAGTCTGCGGTCGCCATCGGAATCACACCTTTATACATAATACAGGGTTCAATTTCAAAAAAAAGTTTAATACAGAATAAACCTGATATTTATCAAAGAATACATCTTCTAAGGACTTCAAAGAAGGTGACAGACCAGGTGCAATAAATCCTAAGAAATACAATATACAACTTTAAACTGTGGAAATGGTGTTCGACGATTTTTAAATCTATTTGCAATACAAAAGGTACATTCATTCTTTAACAGGGTATTGTGAAAATAATTCCCGTCAATAGATCACATCCCACTAGACTCCGCTTCATTAAAAAGTATACAAGATAAATCAGTATCCGATGAAAAAATATTACCTAAAATCAATTTTTCATTAATGGTTATTTCCATAAAACAGATTTAATAATGCATTAGCTTTCAAACAAAAAAAACAACTGGCCGGCTATTAGGTATCGCCGACTGAGGCAACTATGAACTAAGTTGATTTTATCAGTCGTTGGCACTTTTGTACCCATCAGGCACGTCGAGGTCATATTATGTCGAGTTCAAATAAAAAAAAAGTGTGGTTGTAGCACTTTGTTAAGATGGTTAACATGCAATAATTTAATCCTGTGGGATAAGCAATTTAAGGCGCAGAGTAGTTGAATGGGTGATCGCTTGTGGAAGAAATCTCAACCTCACTCGTGTTTCAGATGGCATGTTAAACTGCAGATCTCTATCGTTGTCACTAAATGGTAGTCCTTAAGACTGCGGCATGATTTTAAAAACTGTCGCACGCCAATCCGCTTTGACAAGTGTGGAGGAGTAGCCAATTCCTATCTGGATAGCATCAATCCAGATAGGTCATGTGACACTTTTATCACTTACTTGTACTAATGAATGTGACGCATTAAATTCGCTTACACGCGTCTTGATGCAAATCTTTAGTAGTAGAGGTGAAAGGAACTGAAAATGACATACAGTATATTGTTTCCCAGTATTCCTATTATGTGGCGTCTAACCAGTATATTTTCTATGTTTTCGTGCAACATCGTTTTTTTTTTTTCAGGATTATCAGAGAGAAACGACGGAATTATCGGATCTTACAAAAGTATCGCTTGCTGTGAGTCTGCATTCTCATTACTGATTCTATTTTCCAGGAGCTAGCTTGAAAATGGCTAATCCGGCTTGGCTAATGTGCTAGAAATAAATGTAAAACCTCTAATCGTTTGTGCAACTTAATGTGTTTTAAATATATTTTTGTTGTCTTTGTAAACTCTTATACATTAATTATTTTATTGAAACTACAAATGTTATACATTCCTTTTTACATCTTACATCTGCGCCTGTCTGTCGCCCGTCACACAAGTTTTACGGCGAAACAGTGCTACATTTTTTTTACACTATAAGCATCTTGAGACCCAAAGCCATACAAAATTTCAAAAACATATTTTTTATTTTATTTTACAGCTAAAGAGAGGCGTAATCAAATTTTGAATGACCCCATAGTGTATTTAGTAAAGTACCGTTGTTTTTAAGCTCATTAAGTAGATGTATTTTATGTTTAAAAAAACATTGAAAAACAAAAGCGTGAGAAGCTTTTACAAAAATTTGTTCCGAAGTATTTTATATTCTAATTGACGTATAAAAATTAAATACAAATACACGCGTACAAATCGGTCTACTGCTACCGAGGATCCCGGTCCGGTGTATGTCGCTTAAAGTGCAACATGTTTCTTTCCAAATATAATTATATTTTTATACATTAATAGAACTTTAAACAATATGTCAAAATTAATGAAAAATACTATTAATTGGGCACATTAATTTTCAACGATTTCAACTCCAAAGTGTAGCATGAATTTTCTGTACATTTACTTTTAGCATGAATTTATCATATTATTTTTATTACTTATTTATCAATCAATTAAATTGTCACCTTTTTTTCCCGCAGGGATAGGCAGAAACAATGAAGTAGTGTATACAGTGTATTTATGCAAAAAAAAATCACATGTATAAATGTACCTATAATTTATTTATTGCATTCGTGAAACTTCCATATATACATTTTATTAGCTACATCCTCTGTGTGCCTTCTTAATAAATAAATTCAAGAGAAAATTTCAAGTTTCATATTTCCCATGAACTGTGTAAGCTACTTAGCTACTTATTTCCGCTGCTCGTTACGAGGACTCACATCAGCTCCCGGGGAATAAGTCGAACCATCTACAAAGGATAAACAAAATACTAAAGTCGCCTCAACCCACGAGACCTTAATTTATTACATTTTTCCTCTTAACACTAAGAATAACAGGAAACATAATCCAAACATATTTGCGAAAATGGGACCGCGAGGCTTTCTTGGTTGTATCATTATTTTTTGTTTGTTATATCGTTTTACCAATTATAGATTATCACTCGTCTACTAATTGGAAGAAATACGATAAAAATAAACTTAAAACAAATTAATAACAAATATGCGCGTTCTCGACGAAAAAATCCCCGTTTATCCCCCTTCCTTCTCTTCGTAACATTTCCCTTGGTACTTCGGACAGACTGGATATCTTAGGGATGTCCCTTCGCAGCGACCTGAATCACAGGGATCACATTGAGCGGGCTATTAAGACCACCTCCCGCAAACTTGGCATCCTGAACAAGGTGCGGCGGTTCTTCGCGCCAGAGCTTCGCCTGCTTTTATACAAGGCTCAAATTCGCTCTTGCGCGGAGTACTGTTCGCATCTTTGGGACGGCTCTGCCAAGTATCTTCTCAATGACCTGGATTCATTGCAGCGCCGAGCTGTCCGGATCATAGGAGATGTAGAGGTTACGCGAACTCTGGAGCCTCTGCAATTACGCAGAGACATGGCGGCTCTTTGCGTCCTCTATCGCCTATACCACGGGGAATGTTCCGAGGAGCTCTTTAACCTTGTTCCTATCTCGTCTTTTCACACCCGTAACACCCGCACTGGTCGGGGGAAGCATTCACATTTTGTCGACAGAGTCGAACTAAAAAGTTTGGTGCATCTTTTCTCTGTAGAACAATCGACAAGTGGAATGCTTTCCAAGTCCATGTGTTCTCTCCCTCCTATAACCTTGGATCCTTCAAGCGATGCGTGAAGAAGCACCTTTGGCCGGCATAGTGACGGCGGGTGAGACAGCCGCGTACTAACTCGGTTGTTTCAGTCGTCGGCACTTTTGGATCTCCTCTTGCTTATCATCAGGCATGTCGATGTCAAATGTCGAGTCACAATAAAAAAAAATAAAAAAAAATTCAAATCAAAGACTACAAGCGTGGCGCGTTGCTTAGCACACCAGTTTGTTACGCGTGATTCCCCGGGTTCGATTCGAAGAATTGTTTTATTGGTTTTATTTGTATTAATAAAATATTAGATTGAATATTACAAATATTTGTAAAAGAGGCGGTGGTACCACCACCACTTACAGTATACAGACCATGAAGTGACTTAGTTGCGTTATAGGATCAGCTTGTAAGTTGCCGGTTTCAACTGGGCCGGCATAGTGTATGCGACAGTAATATAACAGTAGCAGTCGCCTCCATCATGGTCCGCACTCCAGTTTAACATCAGGCTGGGTGCTGTCAATATCGAGCCACAATAATATGTACATAATAAAACCTAAATTAAAATTAATTTGTTACGATTACCCACTTCAAATTTATTTATGTTAGAGCTCGTATTTCTTTAACCTCCTCGAGATCTTTATGAGAGCGTAGCACGTTACCAGAATTATCGGTAATAATGGCTCATAAAACGGTAAATTTACGATTGCACCCCGAACGCCGTTCCGGTCTAGAGAATGTTTCAGCTTATCTGATCGGAAGAACAATGTAAATGGAAAACCACTAAAAGAACAAATTATTGAAGGGGACATTATAGATTATTGTATAAAATATCTTGATTATTTACTTTGTTCTTTTATTTGCTTCTTTGTTCTTCTTTGATAGTATATATTTATTTCTTTAAGAGAAATGACAGACAGTTGTTTGTTATTTTCCCGATCTTCCGCGCCGGAGTACGTGTAGTACGAGTACCACTACTTTCTAGTGTACAGATGCCGGTTCCAAAAAGGCCTGCATAGCTACTTGCAACTGCTACTTATGTTGTTTGACCTTCAGTGCTGTCATATGTCGAACGACATTTAAAAAACTGTAATAAAAAGCATTGTTTATTTTATTAGATCATTCTAATGGCCTGATATTGGAATGTGGTTTATGAATGGGGGTGACTGCTACTACAGTAAATAACTGCCGGCCTAGTTGGAAGTAGCATCTTATAAGTCGATCCGAAACGCGATAAAATCACTTCACAGTCTGTATAAATATACAGTGCTTTTGTTTGGACAAGCGTAAGTGGTGGTACTACTCCGAATCGGCAGACTGGGCACCACTGCCTTTCATTGCGGCAATTCTGCGGCGACTGATGTGGGATTTCATGATCTTCAAAGAAGTTCTGTAAACTGAGAAAATGACCAACAATCTTCTTACCACTTACTAAAATTTATTGACAATGCTGTCGTGTATGTATACATACAACAGACATGCATCTGTCGTCTCAAGAAACACATGACGTGGACGCGCGTAGGGTGGGATAGACACTCCCTGATCACGGCGCATGGTGGACTTAATATAATTTGCTGCGAGCCGATCATCGATGGAGCCGATACACACATAATATCCGGGGATCATAGATATGAGCATAGATTCTACAGATGCTATTTTAAAATTTATACAAGTAAATTTTGAATATCTTTCACATTATTTCTAAACCAGATAATCGGGTCAGAAGCAATTAGTGACATGCATTAGTTATATCTGCTTATCTTTTTTATTACCCGTCTTCTGACCCCGACTTGCTTGATGGAAAGCAAAAAGTCCAAGAGCGTCGACGGCTAAAAAAAAAACGAAGCAACTTACGGTTGCCTCTGTCGCCGTCACTATGCCGTATAAATAAATGTATTTATACTCGTACAACACAAGTACATACTTATATTACTTCAAAAAATAATATGTGGTCGTTGAGTAGGGAAAAGATCCCTTTACTTTTGATGCTTACTAAAATATTTAACTTTAATAGAAAACTTCTATCTACGACGAAAGGATTTACCTCACTTTACTTTCACAACCACTTAACATTCATAGAATCTATTTGAATATCTTCCAAAATTCACTCAATTTCCCAAATAGAGATTTATTCGATAATCCCAACGTTTATGAGTAGTTCTGTATTCCACTTACTTCGTCACACGAAGGGCTTCCAACTTGTTACTTTCGCGAAAACTTACATTACATTCAATAAGAGGGAGTACAAGGGAGTAAAATAAATGTGAATAGAATTTGTTCAATAGAGTTATCAAGTTACCAAATTGCTTTGAGCGTAAGTAACTTTAGGTAGCTTGTTGTCAACGTGAATTCTTTTTATATCTGTGTTTTCTTTCTTTTCCACTACGGAAACAACCTTACTATGTCTATGTTTTAGACAGTGCTTTATTAGAATAAAAGTCTATTGTAAGAGGCAGTTATAGTTCACAAGTTTTACTTATATTGCAACACTTATAAAAAGTATTTTAATACGTTGCTCGATCAATTAATATAATATTTTCTCACCTTTATTCCGAGAAGAACTGGCGCTTATTGCTTTAATTGTTATACTTCCTAGATTCTGAAGTGGTAGGTGGTAGTCATATGCCTGCTCTGCCGATCTTTTTTTTATTGTGACTCGACATATGACAGCACCCCGCTTAATGTTAAGCTGGAGTTAGGTCCATGAATGGATATTACTGCTGTATTCAATTCAATAACTGTGAGTAGCAATCACACCCACTATGTTGGAACCGGCAACTTACAAGCTAAACCTGAAACGCGACCAAATAACTTCACGGTCTGTATACTTGTAAGTGGTGGTACTACCCCGAATCGGCAGACTGGGTACCACTGCCTACCACTCTTTGATAACCAGACCCGAAGCAAATATCCACCACTTTTTTTTATTAACAAATATTTGCAATATTTATTATAATTATTAAATATTACAAATAAAAGCTATGAAACAAAACATTGCTCCGACCGGGAATCGAACCCGGGACTTTACGCGCAACAAACTAATCGCTAACCGTTTGTCCACGTCTGCGGTAGTACCACCAATTTAGTCGCGTGGATTAGATTATCAGTTCCAACAAGGCCAGCATAGTCTAAAATTTTGTAGAAGATGCGCGGCCTCTAGGGCGTAGTGGAGGCGAATGCTACTTGCAGTTATTTAACTGTAGGCTTAACATCAAAAGATGTGTTGTCATAATATGTTAAGCCATAATAAAATCTCTCTCTCTCCTCTTCAAGCACGTTATTTATTATAAATGAGAATCATGTAATATTAACAAAGTTACTTTGTATGCGGGTTTATTGTTCAATGTTAAGATTTCGTGAGTTCAAAACGTTTCTGTAAGTTAGACAACTTTAAAGCAGTTTACGGGCACACCTGTACCTCCTTTGTTCCTTTTGCGAGACGTACTGATAATTGCAGAACTATGTTTGAACGTTCATTTTAGTCGAATCAGCGATTAAGTTAACTGATACAAAGTGGAATGAACATCTAGATCGCACGATTACCATGGGTTAACTGATTTTGTTACTCCAATTGTAATTTGTAATACTTCCTACCTAAACAAATAGTCGCTATTTTAATCGTTTGTACATAAAGGCCCAACACCATGGCCATGATGGTCCACTAATAGCCACCGCCATTGTGTAACCGGAATGTCCTAAAACTTGACCAGTCTCACCGAAGGATGGGCAGCAGCGTCTTCTTAACGTGCGGTGAGTATACTGCGATCTTCAAGCCGCCTTTCAAGCGTGGGGATTATGAACGACAAAATACCGGTAGATGCAACTGGCATCTTGTAGATCAGAATGGCCTTCTAGGGGGGAGGCCTATGTTGAGCAGTGGACGTCTTCGGACGTCTTTCGGCTGATGATGGTGATTGTGTACATTGAGGTAGCAATGGCGTATAATGGCGGACAATTGCCAATAAGCAATGGATAGCGACGCGCAATGGTAATGGTGTCGGTTGTTTGTCACACTTCAAAGAAACCGTGTGTTTTTCATCAGGCGCTGCAATGAGTGTGAATACTTTTTTCGCCGACGAACAATGCTGACCTGCGTGGTGCATGACCCATTGTGTAGATGGGGCTTTATTAATTAAAAATGACCAAAACTAAAGCTAATGCATTACAAATTTAAACGTAAAAACTAATTTATTACTCGAAATGGAATCGATACAAGACGTCGCTGTAGCATCAAAGAGGAAATAATCTTTTTACATTATCCTTTGAGTAGTCAACTCCGTGTGTCGAGGTAGGAAATAAAGTTTACGCTTGGCACAAACGAAATGGGATTGGTGAGGGGCAAAGAGTGTACGGAAAGTCTCCACGTCACTACCGAAGATAAATTGTGGGAATAACTCCACGACACTAAGGAGGATGTGTGGATGGATGAATAAATACTATAAGCCTATGCTTGCTTGTTTGAAAACCTATTCGAGAGTAAATAAAGTGAGTTATTTTTATTACACAAATAGCTCTGGTATATATTTATCATCATTATTATTTGTTTTACATTAATATTTATTATAGGACAAAATAAAAAGTTGACATTGGCTTCGGATAAAGAGAACAAGAGTTTTGGTAAATTATTAATTACGTAAATGGAAAAGTACCTATTGTTACTTCTATTTTAAAGGTTGGCTGGTACAAAATGATTATCAGCATGCATTAGAATGCATATTGTATTGTGTAATGTTTTTCCTGTACAGTGAAGAATATTATTATAATTATTGTCGGTAAACATATCTCCAGCAATAATATCTTCTCTGCAAACATCTCTCATATTGTTGAACAACTTAAATTATAAAGTTGGCATCACATAGATTGATAAAGTTTGTTGCACACCAGCTACTATTTGAAACTTGGCGGCCCTCGTCCCTAACAGTTGTGAAGTAGGGTTCGCACGCTTATGCTTGGGATTGCATATAAATTTGTGGCCAAACGTACACCTCGAACTATCATAACGAAGCTAGTTTCAGCCGAAGCATAAATTCTCACGTAATTTCAGATACTTGGAATTATTTATTTATTTATTTATTTATTAAGCATAACAACAGACAACAAGTTAAACACGCATTTTAAACATCAACTATGATCAAGTACAATAAACTTGAAGTCCTATTACAGTTATACATAACATTCAAATAACATGGTCAGAACAAAATACAATGAGGTTAAAATTTAATAAATTTTACACAAACTAATTAATAACTACAAAATTAAAATAAAATACAAAATGTCAAAATATAAACTATATAGATAATTAAACAGAATTAAATAATAATTAGAACAATAAACTTGAAATTCTATTATGGTTATACGTATCATTTAAACAACATGGTCTAAACAAAACACAATGACATTAAAATTAATTAAATCACTACAAAATTAAAAATTGAAATGAAATAAAATAAACAATGTCAAAATATAACTAAATAGGTAATTATACAAAATTAAATAACTTATCAATGTAATGCAATTTTTTTCATGGAAAGACGACTCTGCTGAAATATATCACATTCCTCTGAGATACTATTATAGTAAGAGCACATGCGATGCAAAGGATTATTTCTCGATACGTTGTTACAGCTAAAGGGAATATAAAATAACCTATTTGTGCGTTGAGAGCGAAAGGGAACATGGAATTTAACCTTCTCAAGTAGTTTGTGTCCAAATAAACCCCTTACAATCGAATGAAGAGCACTGAGATCGGCAGCATTCCGTCGCTGTTCCAGAGTTTTAAGTTCAAATTTTTGCAACCTGTCTTGGTATTCAGGTAAACGGCGCCTGAGGCCCATTCTACTGCATAGAATTCGGACAAATCTTGCTTGAACTGATTCGACCTTTTTATTGTGCGTTGCATATATAGGCGACCAAATAGATGATCCATACTCTAGAACACTTCGCACTAGGGCGAAATACAACAGCAGAAGGGAATTAGGATTACGAAAAGGTTTTGTTACGCGCAGTATAAACCCCAACACCCTGCTTGCTTTACTAATTATATAATTGTAGTGTAGTGTAAAGGATAATGTTTTATCAAATATAATCCCCAGATCCCGAACCTCTTTTACACGGCTTAGGACCCTGCCGTCAATGTTATAATCATGGTTGATAGACTGTCTATTTTTTGTAAATGTGATGATTTGACATTTTTTGATATTTAGTGACATTTTATTTAATTTGCACCACGTTTGAACTTGATCTAGATCTAATTGAAGTTGTATGCAGTCGTAAGAGGATTTTATAATGGAAAATATTTTAATATCATCTGCATAGGCGAGGCATTCACACTTAATGATTTCTAATAGATCATTTATAAAAAGCAAGAACAAAAGGGGGCCTAGGTTTGAGCCCTGAGGAACACCAGACGTTGACAAAAATGGACGTGATTCGTATCCATATATTGCAACGAGTTGAGATCGGTTAATGAGATATGATTCAAGCCAACGGTGTAAACTACCGTGGATACCAATGTGTTTGGCTTTCATAAGTAATATTCGATGGTTTACACGATCAAACGCCTTTGAGAAGTCTGTATAGATTGAGTCGATTTGGATTTTTTCATGGAAGGCGTCGCAAAGGTAAGTTGCGTATTCTAATAGGTTTGAATTGGTGGAGCGACCAGCCACGAAACCATGTTGGCGTGAGCTTAAATGTTGAGTCAGGTGTCTATACAGGTTAGCATATATAATACTCTCAAAAACCTTTGCAAAGCAACTGAGAATACTTATAGGGCGATAATTAGTAACGTCGCTCTTGTTGCCTGATTTGTGTATTGGGGTTATTTTAGTGAGTTTCCAGAGTGAAGGGAAAATTCCTTCTTTAATGGATCTGTTAAATATTATATGAAGGGGTATAGTTATTGCAGATGCGCAGGAACTAATAAAGACCGGGGGTATTCCGTCAGGGCCCGCATTTTTTGACAAATCCAACCTTTTTAATCGTTGAGCAATGTCATCTATAGATATATTTATGTCAGATACTATGAAATTGGATTCAGCAAAAGTTGGTGTATATTGTGACCCGTTATCAGTTCCGTAGACAGATGAGAAGAAGTCTGCAAACAAGTCAGCAATTTCACCTCCATTGTTAGCCGTACGATTTTGGTAGTTCATTATATTGGGTATATCATTAGTACATTTTTTATTCTTAGTGTAACGCCAAAAAGCCTTAATGTTCGATTGTAAATCAGATTCGATTCTTGCAATATAAGTTTTGAAACAGTCATCGATTAATGTTTTACACCGTTTTCTTAAATAAGAAAAAGTGTCATAATCACGTGGGTTATGGTATAATTTAAACAAACGATGATATTTGTTTTTTTCCTTTAAAGAATGTATAAGGTTCTTAGAAAACCAAGCAGGGTTTCCAGTTTTTTGCACTCTTTTCTTTGGTGTATAAGATTCAATGACAGTCCAAATGGAGTTATAAAAGAATTGAACAAAATCATCTAGAGTCAGTTTTTCTGCTTGGGAATGCCAATCAATGTTTGACAGGTCCTCTAAGCATTTACTAAAGTTTGTTTTGTGGAAATTAAGTCTGTGTGACAATGTGTTCTCTTTCAACGAGCGTGGCACATTTATAATTTTAAAATGAAGTTCAAATGCAGGGTGCGGTGCTACTTCACGAACAATAGGTAAAGGAACACGGGAAATCGAAAATTCATCGTTGTGGTTGGTGAAAGCAAGATCAAGGATGTTTCCACTATTATTCTTAATTTTAGTATTTAATTGGCGTAGTTGAGCGTTATGGACGAGGTCCATCAATAGTGCAGCCTTCGTACTTAATGATGCACCATCTTGATTGTGCCAGGTAAGACAAGGCAGGTTGAAATCACCCACTATGAGTGTTATACAGTTAGTGGGGGAAGATACAATAACATTCTCACATGTATTTGTGAATTTCGAGAAGAGATTATCAGGAATGTAAGTAGGCAGATACACAGTACATAAGTTTATTGTTATGGTCTTTATCTTGATTTTTACCCATATATCCTCAACTGATGTTTGCCAATCCAATCTCTCCTCAGCTTCAAGGGATTTAGATATGGCAATGAGCACACCTCCACCATGTTTCTTCGAAAACTGCTCTTTGAATCGGGAACAACGATCCCTACGAAAGATCCTGTACCTATCGTCAAATAACTCAGATGAATAAACAGACTCGTCCAACCATGTTTCACAAAGGCATATAATATCATAACTATTTCCAAGAATGGAATTATATATTTCTAGCGCTTTATTTTTAGTAGCCTGAACGTTTTGATAGTAAATTGATAAGTACATGCAAATGACAAGGAAAATATACCTATATATAAAAAATAAAATTTGCTACAAAAAGATTTAGTAATAATATATAGTTAAAATAGTAAATTTATGTAAGGTTCTCAAGTATTTTCTCGCTATTGACGTGTATATATTTCGAATCAGGTGTCTTTCTTACGTAGATACGATTGTTGCGGACCCACACGAATATATATCCAAGTTCTCTTGCTCTAATGCGAGCAGCTGCATGAAGTTTTTTATTCGTTGGAGACAGGTGCTCAGATATGAAGACTGGTCTCCTTTCACCGCCAAAACCGAGTAATGCAGTATTTAGTTTGTCAGATTTATGTGTTTTGTTGTATCTCGATGTTGCGGAAATAAACTCGTCACGGCATAGAGTGCTTCTAAATTTTACAATTATTGTTCGTGGATTATTGTTATTTTTATTTAGCTTGGATACCCTAGTACATTTAACCAGATTGTTGCTGTCCAATTTGTAATTGATGACGGAGGCACATTGATGCACGATGTTAGTTACAGATTCCCCAGAATGTTCAGGAACACCATGAATTTCGATATTGCACTCCCTCGACATCTGTTCTATATCATTTATTCTATTTGTAAGCGACTCAATGGTACTTTGTAGGGTTATATTATCCGATTTGAGCTTAACATTGTCATCCATTAAATTGACAATGGTATTTTTCATCTGATTATGGGTTTCGGTAAGAGATACAACGGACCTCTGAAGTTCCAACACGTTGTTGTTAAGCGAAGCAATTTCCCTCTTCACCACATCAGACAGAATTTTTGGTAGTTCTAATCGTATTATTGCTAATACCTTGTTATAAATAGTATCTTCATCTATGTCTATTATGTTAAGTGGAGATGATTCGGGTGAGAGAACTTGTGCAGATCGTATAGGTGTCGTATCTGTTACTAATGTTCGCTTGGGTTTACAATCTGGACACGTCCAAGCGTTCCGAGCGTCCTTTGATAGTTTCTTATATGCGCTAGGAGATATGTTGACGCATTGGTAATGGTATACAGCCGCACATATCGAACAGTTTATTTTATCAGCTGTCTTCACAGCTTTAGTACAGGCGTTGCATACGCTCATTATAATTTGATTTACGATTGGAAATGCCTGAGTATTCCGCTAGATGGCGTTGGTACAAGACTATTTTGCTTTACAAACAGCTACGTAGCAATTCATATAAATTTATAGACAAAAAAAGCCTGGCACTATAGGCGGATTTGAACTCACGTACGTCGGTGCCAAATCCACGAGTCGTACAACTATGCCAAAATTCCCTTAACAATTGCTTCGAAATAAAGCTATGTATGAATGAAGTGATTGTTGATTATTTATGTTAGAAAGTATTTACGTTTGGAAGATTTTATGAGTACCGTCTTTGTTTATATTAGATTTATACACTATATTATATTGGTTTTTACATATGTATTTTACAAATTATATAACATTTTCACTATAGTTTTCTGAAAATATAGTAGAACTAAACACTATAACACCGAAAACACTGAATTGAGTTTGAATATGAACATGAAATACACTACAAATTATTGGGATTTAGAATGCAATTATGGGGATCCCAAATTATTGGGATTTAGAATGCATTATACCGTTATTTGTCATTTGAACGGTTTGGCGCGGTGTTTCTTTATCGAACAATTGACAAGTCGAATACCGTCGAGTTTCCTAACTTCGCCTAGTCACCTAAACTTCGCCTGAATTTAAGAAAAATTCAATATCACTGAAACCTTAGAAGTAAGTTACAAATAAACTCCTACATCTTGTTTTTTATTTAGTCATGGTAATACTTTGCTGATGGCAACCTAGTTAATCCGCTTAATTTGGCGACCATTACATCAGAAAACGTCAGTGTCGTGAGGTGTTTTTAGTGAAGTGCGGGAAACTTTGTTTGTAGTCGCTTCCAGTCAACAGGTAAGATTATCCTAATAAGTGTCTCATAATGTAAATTTATTGTATTTTCTTATAAAACAATCATTTTGTCATTATCTTTATCAATAGATATGATAACATTACAAATATGTAAGGGGACACATCAGCGGCCATGATGTTCCCAAACATCGCCTACCCGTAGGGTTGTCGCAAAGACTATATTTTCAATGTAGATTATTGAACTTTTAATTTAAACTAATGAAATTTAATTAACATATTAAAAGGTTTTTTTTTTATTTTTTTATTGTGACTCGACATATGACAGCACCCCGCTTGATGTTAAGCCAAAGTGTGGTCCATGAATGAATGTCACTGCTAATACAATTCAATAACTGTGAGTAGCAATCACATCCACTATGCCGGCCTAGATAGATGCCGGCCGGTAACTTACAAGCTGATCCCGAAACGTGACCAAATCACTTCACAGTCTGTTTTCTTGTAAGTGGTGGTACTACCCCGGATCGGCAGACTGGGTACCACTGCCTACCACTCTTAAATAACCAGACCCGAAGCAAATATCCATCTCTTTTTTTTTAATAACAAATAATTGCAATATTTAATATTATTAAATATTACAAATAAAAGCTATGAAACAAATATTTGCTCCGACCGGGGATCGAACCCGGGACTTTACGCGCAACAAACCAGTCACTAAACCGTTCGTCCACGCCTGTCTTCGATAATAGTAGAGGTATAACTAAGTATAGTTTATACTTATTTACATATTAACCAATCTTGTTCATCGGATTTTTATATATAAAAAAAAAATGTTTTATTCTTTATTGCGTAGAGAACAAAGACATTAAACATATTTTTTTAAATGTTTGACGTTATCGTTTAAAGCGATCATTTCTATGGGCAATGAGGAACGTTAAGTTCTTGTCATTATACTTATTTTTTTATTATTTTTTCAAAAAAATGGCCTCAAAAAATAAAATAAAAAAAAGAGAAGCTATACTACAAATCATGACCGACAAATGATGGACTTAGCTCTTGACATGATAAAAAACAAAGAGCTTTCCTCTTACAAAGCCGAATACGACATACCTCGGCGGGATCTTGGCGGGTATGTAAACAAACAGAATTGTCGCATTTGGGGCACAGAAAACTCGCAGGCATTCATTAAAAAGCCGGTGCACCCAAAACGAGTCACTGTTTGGTGCGGATTTTGGTCCAGAGGAATAATTGTCCATTTTTCTTCGAAAATGAGCAAGGAGTGGCCGTTACAGTCAATGGCGATCGTTATCGGGCCATGTTGAACGAATTTTTGTTTACAGAAATTGAAGAAGAGGATATTGGCAACATTTGGTTTCAACAGGACGGCGCTACGTGCCACACAGCCGACGCTACACTTGATGTTTTGCGCCGTGTTTTTGAAAATCGCATCATCAGCCGCAGAGCTGATGTCGTTTGGCCACCTCGGAGCTGCTATTAGACACCGTTGGACTATTATTTGTGGGGTGCCGTCAAAGTGCTACGTCGACAAGCCAGAGACAATTGATGCATTAAAGGACAATATTCGTGAAGCCATTGGTGAAATACAGCTGAACACAATCCATAATGTTCTTAAAAATTGGACCGACCGTGTAGGCTACTGCATTTCCAGCCGAGGCAGCCATTTGAATGAAATTATTTTCCATCATTAACTGGAAGGATTGTAAGGATTTGATTATGCTAGTACCTTACTAAATAAGACTGATTTGTAGTATGGGAGAGACTAATATAAGAACCTACTCGTAAAAGGCGTTAAATAAATAAGATAAATAAAAGTAATGTTTTTATTTTTGTGTGCTTCATTCTAAGTACTTACAACTAAGGTTCATGATAAATTGTGACAACCCTGGATGGATCTTCATATTTGTATGGAAAGAGTAATTTACCGTGCCTAACTTCGCCTACTCAATAGTAATTGAGAAAATATAATACTTTAAGCACATTTAATAAGGTTCTATTTCGTTGTTTCTAAATCGCATTCTAATCAAAATATTGTAGCTATAGACGTCTTTAGATATGCGAGGAAAAATGAGGTAGGCGAAGTTATGCACATCTGCCTTATCTTCGCCTACTGACTTTGGTAACGTATTTTGATATCTAATTAAATAACTTCAATAGTGTGTTTAGTCTGTGATTATTAAAGAACGTTACATTTATTATTATCTTATTAGTCATGGTCTCTAGTGGTAATATTTTAGAAAGTACGTTGAAAAAAGTGTCTAAATCCAGGCGAAGTTAGGGAACTCGACGGTACTTTGCGAACCCATATGTTTTCCGTACCTTAAACCTTTGATCCTTTACGTGAAAAAGCACCTCTGACTGGCATAGTGATGGCCGTTCTTTTACAGTCGTTGGCACTTTTTGACATCTCCTTGCTAACCATCAGCCAGTTGAGGGCATATGACACAATGAATAAATATTTATTATGACCGTTAATTTATTTATAACAGTGCCTACACATGTAAGGCAAATATTTGGTGGTCACTTGACTGACCACTGCCGAGGAAGCACCAACTCTTTCAAGAGTACG
Organism: Tinea trinotella; assembly: GCA_905220615.1. NCBI lineage: Eukaryota > Metazoa > Arthropoda > Insecta > Lepidoptera > Tineidae > Tinea > Tinea trinotella. Next base: position 5,579,769 of record HG992306.1, read on the forward strand.
CACTGTAAAGTGACACCATTCGCGTTTTTTATTTATTTACCTGTTGTGACAGTTGTCTTTACTTCAATCACTCCAGTTTAACAACAGACGGAATTATATATCTAGCCCCGATTTATGAAAATATAACATCACTAGTTTATTATTAACAAATGGTTTAAATTAACTAAGGAACGTTTTAGCTATAAATTATGTAAACGTGATCACGAATGAGTATAGAGAAGTTTGAGTTTTTAATTAAACCCCTAACCACACTTGTTATCTCAGAATGTTCATGGAAAGTTTCATAGGTATGTGCTGAGCATAGAAGCGAGAGGCAAGTAGGTAAAGAGTGCTCAACTCGAGTGTTTGCTCAAACGAAGTTAGTTGCCGAAGGCGATGTAGCTGTGGGACTTCGCTTCTTGCATTTATTCCAACGATTGGATTTGGACCGCACTTCAATCAGATCCAACCGTTTCGAATTACGATGCAAACGAAATGCAATATATTCGCTATTTGAATTTGTTGTTCTATCCGCAGGTCAAATACCAAATCTAACTTTATTTAACAAAACAACAAAACAAAAAAGAGGAAATGTGCAAAATAAGGTATGATAATTTATTTTTTTTTGGAAATATTTGAAAATTATTTTTATTGTTATTTTCAGTTGAATAACTGGCCTAGTTGGAACCGGCAACTTTCAAGTTGATCCTGAAACGTTATTTCACAGTGGTACCACTTGGGATCGGTGGTACCAATGGGTAATTGATTGCCAACCGTCTGCCTACAACTCCTATAATTCGGAGAACTAAATGTAAATTATTGAACAAAGTATTGAAGTACATATATCTAAATGAAGAAACTTAAAACATCATTTTAGGTTTTAACATTTATATGATTAATCAATCAATCAAATTGTCGCCACGATCCTGAAACAACTCGCTCGCCTCCCTCACATTCACCTGAAAGTGGATTTTAGTGATAAGGCCATTTGTATAATAAAGAAAATCTATGTATATATCTAGTCTTTAAAAGTTTTACTCTGCAAGCTATTAATACATTTGCATTCATTCATCCCGCCATATGTCAGATGACTACAAAACTCGTACAGCAAACAATGGCTACCTTTATGTTCCTATATAAGCACAACAGTATGTCACAGGAGAGCTGCTATCTGATTTATCTACATGTACAATGTACATATCGAGCACACGGAGCTTTTATGAACCAAACCTAATATTTGAAAATGCTGCAGTAAAGGATATCATTTAATTTAGGCTCTTTTTGTACTACTTTTGTAATGCCCAATGATGAAAAATATATAAATGGTAGCTTCGATAATTGTATTTGATGAAGCTAATAACAATTTTGCTTTTAATTGCTGTGCAATTACATGAGTTATTTGGAAAATAAACTATGGTTTTTGTATGGTTTCCCAATCACGAAAGCACGCCATATTAACAGTTCTGCTTTGGATTGTCATGATCCTACTTACTTTAATAATTTTGCACACTTGCACTTAAACTATTCAATATTTTCCAATTACATTGTAATCTTTGCACATTAAACTATCTTATAATGTATATGCAACTGTTAATACAATTTAGCTCAAGTCCTCATACAAAATTAATGATTTCCTTTAATGATATCCAAAGAGTAATTAAGAATGGTAGGCAGATAGTTGGTGGCCATCTGTCAAACCGGGGTTGTATCACCTCTTCTGCAGGGTATAGTTGCAAAGAGTGAATTTTCCCCATGTGGGTAGGCAGAGACAAAGAGCGCCACTTGCCACGATCCTGACTCCCTCGCTTCCTTCATATTAACAATAATTAACAATAGAAAAACAATTTAAGTACATTTTGTTATCAAGACACTTTCTTTTAACATATAAGAATGTATATAGAACAATTTATGTCTTAGCATCCTTTTCAGATCAACGAGTACGGAAGTTTTGATAGCTAAGCCTTTACTCTGCTTAAATTTTGCACCATTTTTTCCCTTCATACTCTCGAGACATAAACGTCAAGAGCTCATGAATATTTGATAGGTATTTTATTAAAGCGCTTTTCATTTTTATAAATTCATATTTTTGTAAACAAGCTATTTACTTTAATACGTATTTAACAATTATTGCAATTTTCCTATTAATTTTAGTCGTTGTTGGTTGGTGGTCATTTGCCTAGTCTGAAACAGTACGACCACTTTTAAGTGTACAGACTGTGAAATGACGCGTTTCGGGATCACCTTGAATATTGGCGATTTCGACTAGGCCGGAATACGACTGCTACTTAACTGTAGTAGCAGTCGCCGCCATTAATAGACCGCACGCCAAGCGGGGTGCTGTCATATGTTAAGCCTTAATAAAAAAAAACTGAAAATATCCAGTATAATCCAGTAATAACTTACTATGCAATCTCGTTTAAAAATAAAACTTTACATGACGAATGAGACAGAAGTAATAACAGTTTCAGCTACACTATTGTTAAACCTAACTGAAAAGCGGAAAAACTCGAAATTAACTGTCAGCCCCGTGGCTATATCTCGTTTGTTTGTATCGCACTACAGATTGGTCTGATTCTTTTTATTGCTCACCACTGAAATTAACTGCCTTTACAATACAGAAAAAAAATTAAAAAATACATCTATACAAGTATATATATTTTTGTGAAATTATAAATTTCTATACTAAGCTACTAAAGTGCTTGTATCATAAAAACAGGACAACCAAACAGGAATATCAAAGATACATTGGTACCGGTGAGTGGTTTAGAACCCGCGCCACTCGGCTTACTGCACTGCCACTACACCACGGTCGTGTATTAATAGTAACAAAACAAATAAATATTTAATGGTACAATGGTAATTTAAAAGATAGACTTTATTATTGTTTTTGTAGCTTGTCATATAACAGCCTGATGTTAAGCTGGAGCGTGATCCAGGAATGGAGGCTACTGCTACTACACTTAAATAACTGCAAGTGCCAGTTTCTTCCAGAATACCAGACTTATTAAACTTTTAAAAGTACCTAATTAAACTAGTATGGATAGATAGGCTGTAGATAACAAGGCAAGTCATTTACTCGCACATGTTTTTAAGTCAATTTAATTGATAGATTAATTAGTAAACAATAAAAAGGCAAACTTTTAAGTTTTCTCAACGCTTTATATAATTAAGTTTTCTTCTTCGATTACGTCGATTACGAAAACAATAAATAAATAAATACTAAGATGTAAATAAAAATTCTTTAATATGGGCTGGGCATGTCATCTCTGTCACATGTCTGATGCATAATGGGCAAAGTTCACCACTGAGTGGACTCCAGGTTGCAGAATACATCGCGGCAGGCCCAAACAGAGATTGCGAGACTATATTTCGTGGCGAGAGATCGCCAAATGTCGTGAGTCATGAAAAAAAGAGGAAGGCCTTTGCCCAGCAGTAGGACAAATAAATAGGCTAATAACAAATAAATAAAAATCTTGACACATTTTGTTAAAGAAAACAACCCCATTTTATATAAATGTACTGGTATCATGTATCGTCAAAGATTTATTTCTTCCTGTCTTCGCTATGAGGTTTAATTACAGGTAATAATTTTTAAAAACTCATCGTTAATAACATGAACATGAATATTTCTAGAGGTAGGTAATTATATTAAGTGTAAATAATTTAAGTAAGTGGGTAATATAAATATGTGTTCTTCCCATCTTATGACCTTGAATCCTTCAAACTATGCGGCATAATGACGGCGACAGAAGCAGCCGTAAATGACTCGGCCTCCATTAGGCAGGTTCGGTCAGATGTCGAGTCACAAAAGAATAAATGTAGTGTTCTATTTTTACGAATACTTAATATGTCTGTATATTTGTCTATGTATGTATATTTTTAAATGTGGCCCGACATGTGACAGTACTCCGCCTGGTGTTAAGCGGTAACGTAGACCATGAATAGATGCGACTACAGTTAAATAACTGCAATTATCAGTCTCATTTTTGGTATAAATTTAATTTTTTATAGTTTGTAACTCATTCCTGTTATGTGATGAGAATAATGAATGAAAACATAATACTTACTACGTACTAATTATAAATACCTACTATACTCGTAAACATGAAACATAATTGTTTATTGACATTTATTTGATCAAATTATCTGCAATATGATACATCGCAATGTGAATGAGATTATATCGCAAAAGCATTTAATAGCTTATCAACATAATATTTACATTGCTTTGTTAAACTCTGTTTAACTTTATGTTTTTGTTATTATCATATACGAAATAAATTAAACATTTCTATTGAAAAGGAAGACTATTTTTATAACAGAAAACAATATTATCTCAACAACGATATTGTTTATAATTTCCTATGAAAACAAAAGCTACCTTTGTATAATACTTCCGTGTTTTGGTAAGTAACAAGTAAAAAGGTTAAACCCACATACATATTTATAATAATAAATATTTTCTTTGATAAACTATAAATAGAGCTAAATTTATATTCACCTAAATAAAAAAATGTCATTAAACCGGAAAGTACTCATATAAAGGGGAAGGACTTAAAAATACATTTTGATTAAACCCGGTAGAATAGGATATGTTTTATTTTATTCTTTTATTGCGTCTCTTTTATGTTTCATATTCGTATGATAAAAATGAAAAATGCTATATAAAGATTGAGTAAAACCCACATAGTATTTTCGGACTATAAAAGTTCCTTTTAATTTGGTTCAGCTCGTTTTTGTGTTGTTAACAGAAAAGCTGCATTTTAAAGTGAAATAAAACCAAAACTGTAACAGGAAGCGTTTAAAAATTCAGGTAACACGAAAATTGAAATAACAAAGAGTTTTACCGAAAGTTTTGTTAACACCCTTTTGCGGAGAGACTCCCAGCTGTGTATAGAAATGGTGAAGTAATTTAATTAAGCCGAGACCTGCGGTGCACAGAAAATAAAGTAAAACAATACTGCAGGAGATACTGCACACGCTCTGGCTTTAATTAAAGGCTTCACCAAGTAGGCCGCAAAATAATAATTCCTACAAAACGCTTTTATATTAACGCAAACAATTTTCATGAAAAACCTCATTATAAAAGGATTCTTGCTTAAATTAACGTGAACTTTGCATCTCTGTGCTCGCTAAAGCACTTAAACTTTACTGTATTGCTAATTAAAAGGCATTCTCGGGTTTTTCCAAGTATCTATATTGAAATTGCCTAATATTTTAATTTCCCGAGCAAGCCTCATCTTATTCCAAGTGGCCATGTAGGGTTTCCGCCAAATTTCCCACAGCCATAAGCTTTTAGTGGCTGACCCCATTCTTCCGTGCTTTCACTTCGTTTCCTTTATTTGTATAAAATGAAAATAACTGCACGATCTTCACAGCCCCAAAGGGACCAGCTGTATTTACAAAAAGTCAAGCTGTAGAATATATTTATTTGACTATTCCATTTGTTGTAGTTACTTCGAAATAATCTTCTTGTAAATATTATTAGCCTATTTAAAGTGCTTCTGGACAAAAGACTTCCTCTCTTTTTTCCATGACTCACGACACTTCGCGGTCTCTCGCCACGGACGGCATAGGCGTTTATCTTATATCGACACGACTAATAACCACACCGACTAATGTTAAGCAGGATCCATGAGCGGATGCGGATGATTCCACAAGAATCTGTAAACAACAGTCGCCTTCAGTTCCTGGTATGAACACCAGATTGAGCGTTTCATACGCTATATACATATCTATTTACAAACTGGGTCTAGTAATATTTCATACCATTAGGTTTTTGAACCATATTGTACAAATAGGATAAAACAAATCACGTCATAAGGATTAAGTCGTGACAGTGAGATTACTGGTGCTGGGACAGTCATCATGCTGCTTTGTTATGTCTCGATTCTCTCTATTGGAGCGTAAAAAGGTTTCTATATAATCCTACAAAGAAAAAGCGTCTACAATGTCAAATTTGTTATCCTCTTTGCTATACTTTGTTTTATGAAAATATTTAATATTTTTAAAACATTTTTTATTGTGACTTGACATGTAACGACACTACGCCTGATGTTAAGCTGGAGTGCGGTCTATGAATGGAGGTACTACGCACTGGGCACCACTGCCTTCATTTGGACATAATGAATTCGACATACCTACAATTGTACAAACTACGAATGGACTTATACGCTATTAGAAATCAGCTTATAACTAGGCCGATATACGAGTACTGGATGCGAATACTACTTGTAGTTATTTAATCGGATAATAGATAGTATTTAATTCCTGGACCGCACTCCATCTTAACATCAGTTGGAGTTCTGTCATATGTCGAGCCACAGTTAAAAACGTCTATTTAAAGTATAGGATAAAGCATTAAATTTATTTGACAATAACGTTATTTTAGAACTATCGTAACTATAGGCTCTGAAATGAATGTCCTAATAAAACGCTGAATTGGCCAATTTCAGATACCCCTTTTAAATTTATTGTTCCAAAACATTATCTAATATTATGGTCGTAAAATAAAACCTTTTCCATGCAATTTATGTAATTGTAACTTGTGTAATTTATTAGTAGAAATACGTATCTAAAATACGTATTAAAGGTTGTAAACGTAAGTATTAAAGAATACAATGGATATTTTTATTTAAAACCACACTATGCTTGCCGATTCATATTTGACATTTTTTATTATTTACACGCTTTGCAGCTATCACGATGCACGGAGGTCAAGGTCAATAATGAAAAATTGTAACATTAATAACCAAAAATAAACGCAATAGTAAGCCGCATAAAATTCGTTAAATTTAATTCAGTTTACGGTTTTCTCAATCGCCGTCCGTTATGCCGGCCGAATGCTTTTCACGCTTCCCATGTTGACGCATTCGTAATTATGCATAAAAAAATACGCACAACATAAGGTTATTGAATTAAATTATAACTTCATTATTGTACAATGATGGTAGGCTATTCCACCTAAACAAACAGAATATTTTTAAATAATATATCAAAACAAGTATTATAATATATCATTTTATAATTTGATATGCATATATAATTATACACATTACAATATTTATTGTCTTATATTTATTTTTGTAACATTTTTTCCTTTAATCATTTCTTTTAAATATTTCTATACTAAGCCACCAAACTTTCCAGTATCATAGAAACAGGACGACCAAAGTACATATATTAAAGATACCCATTGTATTCTACCGGCACTAGCACCACACCATGGTCGCCGTGGTTATCTATAGCTATTTTATAGTTCGTTTATTCAAAGTCGGGCTACAGCTTTTAAAACTTTTTCTTTTATTTTACAACTGAACAGTACAGATAGATATGTAACATGACAGTATTAAAATTTACAAAGTAAGAACAAGTATAATTTTATTGTCTAAGAAATATTTTATGATATTTCGCTCAAAGACTATAAGCTACATATCAATACAATGCCCTGCATTCAGTTTCAACTTTAATATTATTTGAACCGGAACGTGTAACTATTTCACTCCATAGCATTTGCATAAACCTCTTTCCTATCCATTACCGGATTAAGTTTCACAAAAAAATTCACACAAAAGGACTCTTAAGGCTCTACGTGTCTTTCGTCTAAACAAATCCTTCGCGAATAGAAAACCATGTAGAAATACTTTTCAAAACTGTACCTTTCTGTTCCCTTTTATGTGTTTAAAAGGATTTTTAGATTCTTTTCTCTCGGTTCCAATATAGTAGTTCAGTATAACATAAACGCCTAAATGAAAATGTAAATTATTTGAATTATTTACAATAATCTGGTATCAAATTAAATTCTACATGGACTGGTGTCTCTGCCTATCTGAGGAGAAGCAGCACTTTCCTCAGTCTAATGGAAGGCATTCTTTAAAAAGCAGAGAATCGCTAAGAGCTGTGGTAGGATCAAGCGAGCGAGTTGAAGAAAGCGAGTTATTTTTGAAAGAAAAGAAGCGAGATGGTAAAAAATTGGAAAGAAGGCGCTGTGTACAATATTATGTACGAATTTCATCAAATTGTTATTTTGAGCAGTTATAAGAGAATATGAAAGATATTTAAACTAGAAATAAAGGTTAAATCATTTTTTGTTTATTTAAATTTAAGTGTTTAAAAATATATATATTTATGTTAATATTTCCTGGACGTTCTCTTACTTATCTCAAGCCCTTTGCTTATTGCTAAGCCCCTTGCTCAGGCCGAGGTTAGAAGTCACGTCACAACAAAAAAGTCTGCGTCATAAACGCGGACTTTTGTCACTATTTTAAAACTGGCGTCTATAAACAACAATTGTGTAAAAGAATTCGAATAGAATATGTATCTATTTATTGTCACACACAAAAGAATTTATAATAATAGCATTAAATTATTTCGCCAACGTATTTACAAATATCACAAAAACTTAATTGTAAGTCGAACATAAATATTAGATTAAGCGTGTCACTAGAAGCGTTGTGTGACATTATCGATGCTCTGTGCTCTGAAGTAAAGCAGCTGACACCGTCTGTGTAAATAATAAAAGCCACCTTATCTCCTGAGGCCGGTAACACAAGTAACAATCGCTTCGCAGCGGTAGCCGGTTGCGCATACACAGTACACACATCAACATCGGCAATCTCTAAAACACGTGGACGAACTAATTATAGAACACCATACGCATTCGAAAGAAATGACTGAAATCTTAAATCCAGCCAGAAAACACTCACCAACCACGGAACGTGTGAAATAAATTAAAAGTATAAATGATTATTTCACTCTGTGACTATAAGGACAAGTGCTGCGATGAGCCACAATCGCAAATGGAGGGAATATGTGACAGGAATATGCGGTTAGTGAATTAGTTTTCTTTATATATTTCTGAATAAGTTTTATGTGTTGCTCGCGCTACACGACAAACGTGTACGTTTGCCAAATTTGAAATGAAAAAATAGGTCACACGAATAAAAATCCTCTTTCTCTTGAAGTCAATTTCACTAATAGGATTTTACATGCATACGTCTTTCTCCTTTTAAAGTTCTTACAAATCCATTATGCATAGCCTTGAACTATTTAGCTACAATAGTTCTAGAAAAAATGTTCTCTTTTTTAATTTTTTTATTTATACATTCATTGAAGAAACCCCTTTTTATTATTGTGACGCGACACTGACTTCAAATAGTTTGACGACAGGCGTGGACGAACGGTTTAGCGATTGATTTGATGCGCGTTTAGTCCCGGGTTCGATCCCCGGTCAGAGCAAATATTTGTTTTATAGCTTTTATTTGTAATATTTAATAATATTAAATATTCCAAATATTTGTTAATAAAAAAAAAGAGATGGATATTTGCTTCAGGTCTGGTTATCAAAGAGTGGTAGGCAGTGGTACCCAGTCTGCCGATCTGGGGTAGTACCACCACTTACAAGTATACAGACCGTGAAGTGATTTGGTCACGTTTCGGGATCAGCTTGTAAGTTGCCGGTTCCATCTAGGCCGGCATAGTGGATGTGATTGCTACTCACAGTTATTAAATTGTAGTAGCAGTGACATTCATTCATGGACCACAGTTCAGCTTAACATCAAGCGGGGTGCTGTCATATGTCGAGTCACAATAAAAAAAAAAAAAAAAAAAAAAGTGTGAACGCCTAAAATTTGACTTTGTTGCTTCAGTCACTATCACTAAGCCGGTCATAGATCTTTTTTCACGTTTTGCTACTTCTAGCAAATCTTCATTCTAAGGCTATATATAGGATGGGCAGAACACTTGGGTTGGCAAAGCTTTCGTGTTCAACTGTCAAATTGGTCGACAGAATGCGTTCGCTTTTCCTCACCTGTGCGGGGCGGGTATCCTGGGAATAAAGATGAAGATGAAAGGGTTATATTATTCTTCAGAACATACCCTGCACTAATTATTAGAAGTGTTTTTTTCAAGGCAATTAAATAATACTCATAATTAGATTAGAACAAATACAAGGAAATAAATACATACGTAACTTGTTTTAATGTTTATCACATATTGATTTACGAAGCACTCTTATCATATTTATCGCATGGCCTTATTATCATTGTAATCAAGAATCGTGTGTATCTATACGAGCATTGAACAAGAACTTGTGAAAAAAACAATCGACATCTATTAACAAATACAATTATATAAAAACTCTGATATTTAATCCCAGGGGATCGCTTCTTAATAAGACGAGATCTTAAAGCTCACATCAGAAGAACCCCCTGCAGTATCAACGCTAAAGCTTGTGTGAAGAGAATTTTGGATGCAAGGGAAGTAAGAGACTTGTGTAAAAGGTGGGAACCTATTTAACTATGCCTATTTCTGTGGAAACTGAGGCGTACAAATTTGCCTGTATAATTTTTTATTATCGAATAATGCAGAACAATTTAAATCCGAAATCAACATGGAATTAATATTTAGCTACAATAATAGTCAATCATGGTAACTGAATATTTTAGTTTACAACTTATTCCGAATTTAATTATAACAATTCTATATAAAACAGTTCTCGAAAAGTTTTAGTTGCATTTAGTTTTAGTTACAATTGTGTTTCCAGAGGAGTACTTAGTCCAAATTAGATTCACATATATTCTTTGATTAAAAGAAGAGTATTTTTAATATTACCTATTCACAACATTTGTTAATATAGTAAAAATTTGCTTTGAATTACAGAGATATTTATTGTAAATAAATATGACGATAATATCTTTTAAAACTTTTGCTAAACACAGTTACTAAACAAATCTAATGAGCAGATATTTAATATTGAAAAATATATAATGAATTGATATTAAAATTACCTACCATTTTAAAACTTAGTACGAGTATAATGAAGTATAATGCACCTTATCAAATATTACTTATTTTCCATCATAACATTCCTTAGCTATCGCTCTTACTAATTATTTCAAAGCAATTAAATTCGCATGGAAAATTAACATTACAAATATCGATTTGATTAGTTTTTTTTATTTATGTTTTATCTTTGTTCCTACCTGGTTTATTTACTCCCATAATACCACTGTACAGGTCGGAGGAAGGATCCGCATTCTGTTGGCTATCGACACTCGAATTAAACGGTTCAGTGCGTCGTGATCACCAGACAAGATCACTTCTGGCCGGCATAGTTACGCGACTGAGGCAACTATATATTTTTTTCAGTCGTCGGAGAGTTGACCTCCCGATAAAATTATAATGAGTACAAATCTTAATAATGTTATTACATGTTATTACATTATTAAGATTCAATTGACCTTATTTATTAATATAAAATAATAACTTTCTCAGATTTTGCGCGAACATTGAATAATGAATTTAACAAATTTTATGCGGCTTACTATTATTATTATTAATAAACGTTATTTTTAAAAAATTCTAAAATCAAAACTAAAATAAACGCCGCATAAAATTAGTTTAATTCATAAAATAATAAGTTTAATTTTACTCGTAATAACGGTCATCAAATTTTCTAACTATTATAAAATTTATAATCAATCGTCAGTTCTACTTCTCATATTAGTCTACGTAAATTACTCTGTGTACATGCTGGCATGTAAAATAAAGATATGTGTTTACATTAATCGTACGTTTACCTATTTTGCTATTATTATATTGAGTCGATGAACTCTTGCCCTAATTATCTAACCAATTGATTACTTTATAGTATGCATTTTTATCTACGTTAGGGGTGTCAAACGTTGATGCCATAATTAACACAGCAGTAGTCATTTGCCATCCAGATTAGTACCACCACTATCAAATGTTTAGATTGTGAAGTGACAATCACCTTTTATATCTTTTATGTCTGAGAACAATAATGTATTTTTATTTATTTAACACGGAAAAATACAAGCACTAGTACGTATGAAAAGGAAGAAAAGACATCGAAAGGATATGTGCAATCTATGTGCATGTCAACCAGACCATTCGTTTATTCATACGTAAAGATTCGAGCAATTCCTAGCAAATAGGAATGTGGAGAGAAAAATGAATGTTCTAGAAAGTTCCTTCTAAAAATATTTTACATGTTACCTAACAGTATTCAGTAAACATAAATCCTATACCCAAGCAAACCTAAAGCGACCGTGGTGTAGTGGTAGAGAAATGGTAACGCAAACTGAGATTCCTCGGTTCACCACTTGCCGGTACCAATGTATCATTGATATTTGTAATTTGGTAATGCTGTTTCTGTAATACAAGAATTTTTATTAGCTTAGTGTAGAAATGTAAAATAAAATAATAAAATATATGTAATATTCTCTTAGATTTTGCGCGAACATTGAATATTGAATTAAACAAATTTTGTGCGTCTCTCCGTGACCACGATGGCTCTCGAAACGTCGGAATAATAAAATAAAATTGTATAATCAAAACCAAAATAAACGCGATAGTAAGCCGCATAAAATTTGTTTAAAATAAAATACATCGAGTATAAACTTGGCATAATAATATGAAAGTGTAAAAAAATCTGTTAAATGTATTCAAAATTTTGTCGGAGCTTACAGGCTTTTAACGCGAAAAAGAATAACAACAATCACGTCATGGATCGTTGTGTTCTACTCAAAGGCCTTAGTCCTGGTGGCTAAGGCGACCGTGGTGTAGTGGCAGTGCAATAGTTACACAAACCGAGAGCACGAGTTCGAGACCACCCACCGGTACCAATGTATCTTTTATATATGTACTTTGGTTGTCCTGTTTCTATGATAAAAGCACTTTAGCAGCTTAGTATAGAAATTTAAATAAAAAAATAAACACCTAGTAACGTAAACATAATACGAGTAAACAATTTGTTCATTGAGACGAGACATCTGATCTCGACTTGCATTATGTATGCAAGGGTCTCAGAGTTACAACGACTGAAAAAAGTCTCATCTGACACTTGCCTCAGTCGCCGTCACTATACTACCTTAACCATTTATTAAACAATTTTTACTTTTCGTATGTTACAATAAATTTTAGTAATAAATTTTGAAATCTATACTTGAATCGTGAAAGTTTGAGAAGTCCAATCAATTTTTAGTTACTTAAAGCTTTAAAACTTTTAATATTGAAATATTTTAATAAGATTTATCTATAAATAAAACTGCATTCCAAAGTTACACGTGTCCCACACTATATTATTGTATAGACTATACTATTATACAAGCATATAGTAGTCTATTTATTTCTATACATGGGAAGTGTATTGGTAACCTTCACTTGCTGTCCACATATTTATTGAATACATAAAGATTATGTAAAATATTTATACAACGAACATAATGCAGTATTGTTAAGTGTTCATTACGTCACATTTATACATCTATGTAAATTAATAACGCTAAGCTAAATTAATAACGCTAATTTCTACATAATTAGGTAATTATGTAGAAAAATAGAAACAATAGTTTTTAATTTAAAGTTGCGAAAATATAACAAAATATATTATAATATTTTCTTGACATAGTATTTAGGCATTAAATTAAAGAGTAGTAGGCAGTGGTGCCCAGTCTGCCGATCTGGGGTAGTACCACCACTTTCAAATGCACAAGCCGTAAAGTGACCGTTTTGGGATCAGCTTGAAAGTTGCCGGTTCCAACTAGACTGGCATATTGCACCCCGTCATAGTCGACATAAGTCAAACATAATGATATAAATTACAGCAACAACAAAAAAAAAACTTAATAATACGTAAATAAAAAAATGCGTTAAGAAAAAACAGTTCCCAATCGAATTGAGAAACAATATTCTATGTCGTCCGCGTTTTATCATTTCGCTTACCTCTAATTTGTCAATCTTTTTATTTTTCCGATCCAACATATCTTTTAGTTATAATCCTTGCCAATACATTTATTTATTTAAATCCTTTATTGCACCAAAAAAAAATTGGTACAATAGGCGAGTTTAATGCCTATTAGGCATTCTCTAACAACCAACCTTACATCTTCTTTTACTATTTTTTATAGTATTACTAAAAGTAATTTATTATATATTTTAGGTCTAAACCTACGCCGGCTTGACCCTACGAAATTACATTTCCATACATTGGTTACTACCACACGTATTTTTGCACGCAATCCAGCTAATTTGGTACCAAATACCGTTTTATTCCCTTCAGCGGAAAAACGATTCTATTAAAGTACACCAACCTTAATTACTAGCATATATTTTAGTAATTTAACTATGAAAATTGGACCTGAAATTTAACAATAACATAGTTCAATATCAATTTGAATGGAATGAATGCAAACACTAAAGTATTCTAGATCTGTTTGTTCAGCAGCTATGTTTGTATTATGAAAGCAGATTGATTTCAACAATTTTCGGTATTGGTTCATAAATGTCTAGCTTTGTATTCAGGGCATTCGTATTGTATTATGCCATTATCACAAAATTATTGTAAAAGAAAAGGAAATTATTATTTAAAAATAATAATAGTAAATTAAATATAAAAAAATCACACATGCACTTATCGTCTGCGTCCGGGAATTAAACCCCTCTGTCGCTTAACACGCGAAGGTCTGTCCATTAGGCTACGATGCGATTCCTAGTTGGATTAAAATTATTTATTTATCGTCCAGTTCTTTTAATTGCCGTGACCACGGGTTAATATGACACATAATACTTTATTAATATATAGTTAGGTACAAATTTATGGAAAAATACTACATATTTTTTAATCCTTTAACACTTTTCAACATAATCTTTATATCAAAACATATTATTACTTAATAATTTTTATTACCATCTTTTACAAATATACACACCAAATAAATACATTCGTTTAACGAATTTCTATTTACAGAAATTTAACTTAAAATTAGTTATTGGACGACAGGCGTGGACGAACGGTTTAGCGACTGGTTTGTTGCGCGTAAAGTCCCAGGTTCGATCCCCGGTCGGAGCAAATATTTGTTTCATAGCTTTTATTTGTAATATTTAATAGTATTAAATATTAGAAATATTTGTTAATAAAAAAAAAAGAGATGGATATTTGCTTCGGGTCTGGTTATCAAAGAGAGGTAGGCAGTGGTACCCAGTCTGCCGATCCGGGGTAGTACCACCACTTACAAGTATACAGACCGTGAAGTGATTTGGTCACGTTTCGGGATCAGCTTGTAAGTTGCCGGTTCCATCTAGGCCGGCATAGTGGATGTGATTGCTACTCACAGTTATTGAATTGTAGTAGCAGTGACATTCATTCATGGACCACACTTAGGCCTAACATCAAGTGGGGTGCTGCCATATGTCGAGTCGAGCTGCCATAATAAAAATAAAAAAAAATAAAAAACTAACAAATCTTTTTATATCTTTCAGCGACGTTAATAGCTGCTGCCGCAGGAACGACAGTAGCCTGGACCTCGCCTACGTTACCAATATTGCTGTCAAAAGACTCACCCATCGTAACTACAGCGGATGAGAGTTCATGGATTGCCTCTCTCATGATATTAACCTCAGGTAACAATTACATTCAATAACAATTTAGTATTAGTAATTCGTTTACAAATATACATTAGGCCTTGCTTATTCTGTAAGTAGGTTTTTGTGGTAGTGCTGTGACGCGGGAAATGTGTGTTTTCGTTCACAAGTCAACCTTATAGTACCGCAGGGACATACTCAATAAAGCGCTACCTATGTCTGTAGTTATCTATGTCTGTAGTTCGTATATAATTGACCTAGAAATCAAAATGGTAATGGTAAATCCAATGTTTTGCGCGTCAAATGACAGTTCCGGTCAAAGACAACACGTACATTTTCCTATCTAATTTTTGTTACTAAATAAAAAATAATATGATTTTGATTTTGTTCGTGTGGTTTATTATAAAACGCGTAATGAAACAAACTAACTCGTGTCAATTTGTTTGTGCCTTCATTTATTAATAGAATTGAGTCATAATTTATGATATATATATATATATTATTGTGACTCGACATATGACAGCACCCCGCTTGATGTTAAGCCGAAGTGTGGTCCATGAATGAATGTCACTGCTACTACAATTCAATAACTGTGAGTAGCAATCACATCCACTATGCCGGCCTAAATAGAACCAGCAACTTACAAGCTGATCCCGAAACGTGACCAAATCACTTCACGGTCTGTATACTTGTAAGTGGTGGTACTAACCCGGATCGGCAGACTGGGTGCCACTGCCTACCACTCTTTCATAACCAGACCCGAAGCAAATATTCATCTATTTTTTTTATTAACAAATATTTGCAATATTTAATATTATTAAATATTACAAATAAAAGCTATGAAACAAATATTTGCTCCGACCGGGGATCGAACCCGGGACATTACGCGCAACAAACCAATCACTAAACCGTTCGTCTACGCCTGTCGTCGAAATAATAAATATGAACATTCAAAATAGTTTAAAAAGTTTTAGGTTTTATACCCAGTTAAAAAATCAAAACCGCTGGCCAAATTGAAACTAGTGACATTTCGCGCAATTCTAAACAAATTTCGAACAGTTGAAATATTTTTGTAACCAAAATTTAATGGGTTTTTACTTTAGTCGTTTTTTTAGTATCGTATTCGTTAAACATACCTTTTGTTTTGATTATTTTATGCTAAAATAATATACCTTATAGAAATTATTTTAAATAATAAAAGACTGAAAGATAGACAATTTCCACGATCATGAGATAATTCTAACACTTCCTTTATATCCACAACTCTCTTTATACAATCTACGCTTGTGGACACTGCAGATCCCAGTGGCAATATAAATATTTTTGTGTAATAAAATAAAATCTTGACTATTAAACTATTTTAAGAATCTTCAGACTATTAAAAATCTGAACATCGACAAAAAAAATTGTACAGTAGAAAGATGCTTCTTTTGGTTTCCTAACCAGAAATAACAAATGTACGTCGTCATAAAGAATAATAATATCGTTCACATATCGTTTTTCAATATACTTGTAAAACAAAACATATTCCATAACATAATTTATTCCTGATTTGTTACACTAAATCTACATGCGAACAACATCTATTGTTAAATAAAAACACAAATAGCTTATCACTTATTTTAAATGATAATTAACGTCTATTGTATTCGCACCTTTTTGTCTTTGAATAAACTTCAAACCGTGTTCATTTGTTTCGTTCATACAAACATTAATAACGCCTTAAATTGTTTATACCACTATTCCATGCAGTGAAATTTATACATAAATGATAATAAAAACTATACCTATATTGTTTTTTTTGTTTGTAGTATTAAACAAATCTAATTCTATAAGGGAATAGTGTTTTAAGGGGGAGGCCTATGTTCAGCAGTGGACATCTTCTGGCTGATTATGAATAATATCACAAAGTTTTCTATACAAGGTGACGGCGACTGAGCTAACCAAAACTGAATCAGTTTTTTCAGTCGTCAGCATTCTTGGCCGTTACTTATAAGGCAAGTTAAAGTTCTAATCCTAACTTGCCTAATTGTGAGTAAAGGCCAAGCAAGTATCGCATCACAAATTTTACAATCTTTACATTATATTAACCACTTCTCGTGCGTGATCGCTTCAATACCACAATGACCACAATACCACAATGTTGTTGAATAAATTTTGTATATTTTTCTGTTACAGCTCTTAGCCCAATACCAGCCTCATACATGGCAGATAAAATTGGTAGAAAGAACACCTTGCTCCTCTCAGCTGTTCCTTACATAATTGGTTGGTTGCTCATTATGATTGCAACTAATGTACCTATGATTTATGCTTCGAGAATGATCTCAGGGTTGGGCTACGGGATAGCCTACACCACTGCGCCAATGTATCTTGGTGAAGTAGCATCTGATGACGTCAGAGGTGGCATGGCTACCCTAATTACTGTGATGTCTAAAGTAAGTTGGGCAAAATTTAAACAACATTGCTTTATGGATCTCTTACTCAGTTCTAAATTTATTTATTAATTATTTTTAAACCGCGTCTATTTAGATAAATACCGCGTAATCTATGTAATTTTTTTTATTATGACTCGACCTCTGACCTCGACTTGCTTGATGGTAAGCAAGAAGAGGTCTAAAAGTGCTGAAAACTGCAAAAACCGAGTCTTCACGGCTGCCCTCTCTCACGATTCTGACATTTCTTTCGCTTTTTTCACATCTTCAATACTCCTAGTATTTTCTTAGATTATGCGCAAACATTAAATAATGAATTAAACAACTTTTATGCGGCTTACTATCGCGCTTATAATTAAAAAAATGTAAAATCAAAACCAAAATAAACGCGATAGTAAGCCACATAAAATTTGTTTAATTCACAATATTCTTAATACAAGCGTAGTGATTTTTTTTTATTGTGACTCGACATATGACAGCACCCCGCTTGATGTTAAGCTGGAGTGTGGTCCATGAATGAATGCCACTGCTACTACAATTCAATAACTGTGAGTAGCAATCACATCCACTATGCCGGCCTAAATGCAACCGGCAACTTACAAGCTGATCCCGAAACGTGACCAAATCACTTTACGGTCTGTATACTTGTAAGTGGTGGTCGGCAGACTGGGTACCACTGCCTACCACTCTTTGATAACCAGACCCGAAGCAAATATCCATCTCTTTTTTTTTATTAACAAATATTTGCAATATTTAATATTAAAAAATATTACAAATAAAAGCTATGAAACAAATATTTGCTCCGACCGGGGATCGAACCCGGGACTTTACGCGCAACAAACCAGTCGCTAAACCGTTCGTCCACGCCTGTCGTCAAAATGGCGTTATGGGCGTTGTAACCCTTGCTCTTTTTAGGAATGTCCCCTATTCGATAGAGGAACAATCAATCTTCTATGTTTCTTCTTCCCAATCAACTGCGACTAATTAAATAACACCACACTTCCAATATTTGATTATGATTAATGGTATTTATTTAATATTTTCAGTTTGGAATACTGACGCAATACTGCATCGGGCCCTATGTTTCAATAATAGAATTGGCCAGTTTCAACATTATCATACCAATACTTTTCGTCGTATCGTTCAGTGTTATGCCGGAATCTCCTTATTATTACTTTAGGAGTGGAAACCCAGAAAATGCTGAGAAATCTCTTAGACGACTGCGTGGTAGAACATATTTCCGTGGAGAATTAGATAGTATGGAATTAGTTGTGAGCGAAAATATGAAACAGAAAGGCCGCTGGAAAAACCTTCTTAATATAAATGGAAACAGAAGAGGTTTAATTATTTTAATGGGAATTTATTTTACTCAGCAATTTTGTGGTAGTACAGCAATTATATCGTATGCTCAACAAATTTTTGGCGCTGCTGATGGTGGATTTGGGGCTAAAGAATCATCTATTCTATTTGGTACTGTACAACTACTCACAGCAACGATATCTTCACAACTTGTTGACAGACTGGGAAGAAAACCGCTACTTTTAATATCATCTTGTGGCGTTGCCTTATCAAATATAATCATTGGAGCGTACTTCTATATGAAACATGCCGAATTTGAATACGTTGTCAATTTACGTTTCATCCCCATCGTCGTAATTCCTATATTCATTTTTTCCTACACAATCGGCTTAGCGACAGTTCCATTTGCAATAACATCTGAAATATTTCCCACCAATATTAAATCAAAAGCGACATGCATAATCCAAATGTTTGCAGCTTTGATGACGTTCGCAGTTACTAAACTATATCAGGTGATCGCGGACAATATGGGTAATTATATAGCTTTCTGGGCATTCGCGTTTTTCTCTATAGTTGGTGTCGTCTTTATATTAATTATGTTACCAGAGACTAAAGGACAGTCCTTTGCAGCAATCCAAGAAAGGCTCTATTCAAAAAGAAGAGTTGTGTTTGAAAAGAAAGGTGAAAATATAGCGAATATTAATTTGAATTAAGTTTGCCATTTAATTAGTTATAAATCATTCCTTCCAAGCCGGTTTTATGAATTTATTTTGTGTAAATATAGATATAGTTCTTAACATAAAAGTATAAGTATTAAATGATTAATAATTCAGGGACCATAGTGTAATAAGAAGTTAAAAACTAAATTATTAGATTTAAGACCAAAAAATGTTGCATCAAAATAGTTTGTTTCAATTTACGAATTTATTTTACTTTATTATTATAGTATTCCGTTTACAATTATATTACCAATTCCTAAATTAAGTTTATACTACGCTCCAATGTCTCTGCCTATCCCTGTGGGGAAAAGGCGTGACAATTTATTGATAGTAGCTAGAAATTTGTGTCAAGATCGTAGAAAGTTTTACTAGCCTGGTGGTATAAAGTTTTTTAGTGGCGACATTTACTTATACCTTGGAATAGACTCTCGGAAACTTAGCAAATATGTAGATGTCATTAGTTACTACAGACATTTCGTCCGCCGTTGCATGGCGTGTATCTAGGTGCCAATGGCCGATATCGACTGTGATACTATGTGTATTGCTCTTGATATCACCACCAACAACAAGCTGCATAGAGCAGGTGGCATAAAAACGCAACGCAATTAGATGTTGGTTATATAATGACAATGCTTTGTTCCTGAAAAAAAATATAGGTTGGCATAAAGGTAAACCAACTGTAAATAGATAAGTATGTACCTACATATTTGTCTTAGTAGTTTGTATGCTGAACTTAAGTGGTAAAGTGACCTATTTGATTGAACTTCATGGTCTATATACCCGGAAATGCGTGTGACGTGGCCTTGTCGATTCAATAGCGGCACATAAAGTGACTGTGTCTTCAATAAGCATTTGATATACGAGTAGTCTGATATTCGTTCTTCGACATCAGTGTATGTTGATTTCAATAACTTTATTTTATCGCTAGTTTTAGCTTCATAAAAAGAAAACGTAAAACGTGAAGCAAACAAAACGTTTTTACATTATTCTTTTACTTATACGAATTCGTAAATTGAAAATTGGGGGTTAATATAATAGATTTAAAATTATTGCATAATACCACGTTTTGGTAAAAACACAGTGATATTTTCTTAGGCAATTGTAAATAGTGTTTTTTATTTGGAAATTTATTTGTAATTATTTTATAATTTTAAGATTTACGTCGTTCATATTTTTAAATAAATATCTACCTCGCAAGTATTTTATTTTCCTAATCTTCATCCTACCTAGATTTGCTTGAATGTATGCATCAAAGTAATCAATAGCATATATTCATGGTTATAGATACTGTTCGGCTTATTGGCATCAGTACTGATTGCATATGCCCCACACCAATTAATAACTAATAGGATTACAGCAGAATATCTCGAATGTTCGATCGCTAACACCAAGATGGCATAATATTAAGACTAGGTCAAGCAAATCACTTGAAGATCAATATTTAATATTTTCCATCTTTGTGTCAGGATCAGGGGCGTAGCTACCGCCGTTTTGAGGTATACGGGGTATACGAGGCCCCCGTGGCACCGACGTAACGGCAACGAGCGCTAGCAAAAATTAATGAAAACTTCGATGGGACAGGAACGCCTGTCAGACCTGTCACTATTGTCCATAGAGGCAGAAACTAGAAATAGGCCAGTAGAATTAGACAATTTTAACAGGAATTCGCAAATAGTTCGTTTCAGTTAACCATAGGTGAAAATAGGTGTATTTAGTAGTAAGGAATGTACCTCTGCAATTCCTCCAAAAATAGATAAACAGAACATTGTTTAAAAGTCACTTTTCTGTCAAAAAATCGTGAAATTCCTGTTTTTCTTAAATAACAAAAAGACAGAGGGAGAATAATTTATTTTCAAGTATCTGTTTTGTAGCCAATTTAAAACCGGTTAATTTAAGCCCCTGTTCAATAAAATTCATCCATTGGTTATTTAAATAATCACCGAAATCCATTTTTTTCAATTTTCAAAAATTTAAATTATTTTTCACGCCTCAACGAAAAATACTAGACTCTTGAAACTTTGGTAAAATATGTGTCTTAATAACCTTAACTTACAAAAAAAAATTCGTCGAAAAATGTTTATTCGTTTTCAAGAAATTTCATTTGTTTATTAAAAAGGTCCCAAATGTTTCATACAAAAGGAGCCTTTTTCCGTTATCAAAAACAGTTCAACCAGGGCTCATTTTTTTCATCTTGATATCAATTTTATGAATTCGTTGTGGGCGTATTGATTTTCTTCAATTTTGACTGTCAAAATGGCGTTAACAACATTGCTACTTTTCGAAGCAGCGTTTTTTGCAAATAACTTTACAACAAATTAACGTATCTGCATATATCTTCCATATTCGAGTTGATGGTCTTTTTCTACAATATAAATAATAATTGTTGCTATAATTCATTAAGGAGCCGAGATAATATTTTTAATTGTTTAATTCGTCAAATATTAATTTATAAACATTTATAGCCCAAATTGAAACTGGTTGTTAATAAGATCTTATATTTTGTAATATCATGTTGTCCTAGTGAAAATCGTCAATTTTTGAACATTGTTTAAAGGTCACTTTTTATGTCCAAAAATCGAGAAATTCCTGGTTTTTGTTAAACAACAAGAAGACAGAAGTAGAATAATTTCTTTTTAAGTATATGTTTTGTAGCCAATTCAAAACCGGTTAATTTAAGTCCCGGTTCAATAATATTCATCCATTGTTTATTTAAATAAACACCGAAATCCATCAAAATTTTCAATCATGTTTGACTCTTAAATGAAAAATAGACTCTTGAAACTTTGGTAAAATATGTGTCTTAATAACCTTAACTTACAAAATAAAAATTCGTCGAAAAATGTTTATTCGTTTTCAAGAAATTTCAAGTAGAAAATCGATACGCCCACAACGGATTCATAAAATTGATATCAAGATGAAAAAAAATAGCCCTGGTTAAACTGTTTTTGATAAAGGAAAAAGGCTCCTTTTGTATGAAACATTTGGGACCTTTTTAATATACAAATGAAATTTCTCGAAAACGAATAAACATTTTTCAACGAAATTTTTTTTTTGTAAGTTAAGGTTATTAAGACACATATTTTACCAAAGTTTCAAGAGTCTAGTATTTTTCGTTGAGGAGTGAAAATTAATTTAAATTTTTGAAAATTTTGATGGATTTCGGTGATTATTTAAATAACCAATAAATGAATTTTATTGAACAGGGGCTTAAATTAACCGGTTTTAAATTGGCTACAAAACAGATACTTGAAAAGAAATTATTCTCCCTCTGTCTTTTTGTTATTTAATAAAAACAGGAATTTCACAATTTTTTGACAGAAAAGTGACTTTTAAACAATGTTCTGTTTATCTATTTTTGGAGGAATTGCAGAGGTACATTCCTTACTACTAAATACACCTATTTTCACCTATGGCTAACTGAAACGAGTAATTTATGTCATTTTTGCTAATTCTACTGGCCTAAAAAACTAAAGTTATCATCAGCTATAAATGATTTATAGCTGATGATGACTTTAGTTTGCCGAAAAAAGGCAACGAGAGTGTATATTTAATTTGAATTGTTTGTAACAAATTTGGAATAAGTTACAGATAGATAATTATGATGAATAAATATTTCTTTAAATTTTATGCAAACATTATCATACGGGGCCCCGCCAAGGCACGCTACACTTCTGGTCAGGATTGTGGAAAGGCTGTGTTGTCTCTGCATAAACCTGTGGGAATTTAGGAGATAAAATCAGTTTTATGTTTTAGTTTTTATAGTGACTCAAAATATAACTACACCCTGTCTGAAATGATGGAATTCGGTTCATTATATGATACCACTTCTACTACAGCTCATTAACTGCTAATAATAGTCGCAACCACTATCTGGCCTAGTTGGAACTGACAACTTTCAAGCTGATCCCGTAACGTGACTAAGTCTCTTCAAGGTCTTGTACGGGTACTACCACAGAGCCGTACTTGGCAAAGGTCACCAACCGTCTGCCTACAACACCATCAATGATATCTGAATACAGAAACATTTTATTTAAATGGTAAAAAAATAAAATACTAGTATTATGTTGAACAAAAGCCCTCCTGAAACAAAAAGTTCATCCAATTTTTGGTTTTACAAAAGGAATTAACGCTGAATTTTTGACACGAGTATATGCACAAAATAACCAATAACAGCATACTATACAAACAACTGAAAACTGTAAACACTCGCCCTGCCTTTGATACCTTTATTGGATGGAGTTATATATTAAAGCACCATTACTTTTAATAGGTAAATTATATATTTTTATTTTGATCACGCATATGAATGAAGATAATTCTAGATTTAAAGATAACGAGCTAGTTGTGTAAGGATCGTGGAAAGTTGCGCTCTACTTATCCCTGAGGGAATTAAGGCGTGACAATAGATGAGTATGACATAAATATTCAAATATATTATTACATTTTCAGGAAATAATTTGTAGAAATATAAAGTTGGTAATTCTTTATTCTTAGAATGTCTTAAATTAGACTTATTTTGGGAAAAGCAAGAATCGTATATCGTGCAAAAAGGGACAATTGTCTGTCATATTTTTAACCGACTTCAAAAAAAGGAGGGGTTCTCAATTCGACCATATTTTATTTAATTTACAAAAATATATGTATATTCTATGCTAAGAATATGGAAAGAAATTCTTAATTTCTCAAATCAAAATTCTTAGTAGTGCAATGTTAATTTAAAATAAATGATATAAAACCTATTACATATTTTCTCCAAGAGAAAATCGAACCCAGTACTTAAGCATATCGGACTAGCGTGTTAAATAATACACTCCGTTGTCTTTGCTAAACACTATGGAAATAGAAGTTTTTTTCAGTTGTTTGCGTTCTTTGACCACCCCTTACTATGTATATTAGGCAAGTAGAGGTCATATATATCATATACATATATCATATGTATATGTCATGATGGTAATATTATATTTCTTACATAACACCATTCACCTGCAATGTATTTATACGAGAGTAACATAGTAACCACAGTTTACAGGTAGAAGGCTTTGTTTGAAACTACGTAGGTATGTTAGTGTTCGGATGGTTTCTGGCTTGAGTTTATTTGATGGGTGATCCGTTAGTATGAAAATATATAAAACCATCGATCGTAATACAAATTACATTTTTAATGTAATTTAATTTATTGTAATAATTTAATGTAATTTAACAACACACCGCCTCTTTGTAAACTAAAGTGCGGTTAATAAAAGGAGGCGACTGCTACTATATTTAAACAACTGTAAGTAACATTCGCAATCACTATGCTGGCCTAGTTAGAACCGGCAACTTGCAAGCTGATTCTAAAACGCGACAAGACACTTAAGGTCTGTACATTTGGATGTGATAATACTACCTTTGATCGGCAGACTAGGCTCCACTGCCTACCACTCTTAGACAACCAGATCTGGAGCAAAAATCTTCCTCTTTTTTTATTGACAAATAATTGTAAAATTCATTTTATTCTTTGCTTTGACCGAGACTTTACGCGTCACGGGCTGGTGTGCTAACAATGCGCCACAAGTATTTTTAGAATAGATTTAGGTATTTTTATTATTTATCGAGATTAAAATAATACATGTCTTCGTGACCACGATAGCTGCAAAGCTCTTAAAACGTCGGAATAATAAAAAATCCTAAAATCAATAACTAAAAATAAACGCGATAGTAAGCCGCATATGAATTAAACTAATTTTGTTATTATTATTTCATGACAAATAAATTCATAATACTTTATTAAACTGGAATAAAATGCATTTGAGATATTTTATAGGAGCTCCAATACCGTAGAGAATTTTATAAGATTTCACATACATATAGAATTGCATTCGAACACTGCGTGCGTTGCAGGTTCCCGATTCTCACATTTCTTCAGCAATAATATAAAAGAATTCCATAAAAATACCAATATCGAGTCATGGATGCTCATGGAAGTTATGAGTATTATCATGAAATATTATTCAGACATATGCAAATTTTTCTAAGCTATTCATCGTGATTTTATAGTAGATATCTAGTTCATAATTTAAAGTTTTGCGCTAATATAAATTGGAACTCGCGTGGCGTTTTGGTACTCGTAACTCACCAGTCTGTTACGCGTAAAGGTCCGGGTTCGATTCCTGGTCGGAGCAAAGATTTCTTTCATAGCATTAATTTATAATAAATGGAAGATATTTGAGAACTAGATAGGCGCCGGTTCTATCTGAGCGGCATAGTGGGTGCGACTACTACTTGCTGTACTGGCAGCAATGCTGTCCTAAATTTGAACAACGTTCAAGCTGATTTTAAAATGCAAATGAGAAGTACTTCCCGGTCTTCATTTTTTACAGTTCACAGTATAATAAATTTGGTCGGTGGATGTGTTAAACGAGGCAGACCCAGGAAGCTGTGTTTCGACCAAATCCTTAAGAAATCAGGGTTGCCTAGTGCCCAAACCATCGAAGCATTCCTTTGTCAATCCTTGTCACTAATCACTATATCTTTTTTTTTAAACACATCTATTGCGTACTGTGCTATTCCTCATTCTATCCGCTATCGTCACTCTATAATATTGAAATTAAATATATATTTAAAAAAAAAGGCAGTTTTCGGATGTTATAAAATATGAATTATAAAATGTGTAATATCTTATCATTATTTACTATGGATATACTAATCTATAGTAATATTAATTGGGCATAATGTAAAAATAACTTATTATACCTACCTACCTAAATATACAAATTATTGTGTCTAATAAAATAATATTAAATAATATAATATAAAAACATTATAAAATGCGATTCAAGTCACACTTTTGATTTTTGATTTTTTTTTCAACGGTTGCGAATTTATAACTCCTCGTTATTAATACATATTTGCTAATGTTTTTCGCGTTTCGTATTATTATTGATACTCATCATCAATTGTCACACTTCAATTCCCACAGGGATAGGCAGACACTAGGGAGCGTCGCTTTCCACAATCCTGGCTCAACTGTCGCTTCCACTGCGGACTCCTTTTTAACCATGTACCCGTTTCGATTATTACCGATTAGTCGATTAGTCAAAGCAGTAGTTCGTTAACGAACACATACCGAGTTCGATCACCGGCACCGGTTCAAATAGGAGGCCGATATGCACGCCAAAAACAATGGATCCTTCAAGCAATGCGTAAAGAAGCACCTTTGGCCGGAATAGTGCCGACGACAGGCAGTCGTGAACTGAGGCGAATCTTTCAGTCGCTGGCAATCTTGGACCTTACTTACCATTAGGCAAGTCGAGAGAGTTCAGAGCATCGTACTGTAACGTGATGTAAAATTTGACTTTACAAAAAAATTCATAGCTATAACTGTGTATAAACAGATGTTTCGATAAGTGCAAATAATGTTTCATTGCTAAAACAGGTAAAAATTAAGGCGCTAACTCTTAATTATCTGCATATATAAAACCTGCATTAATATTTTCAAATTAAATTTTCCACATAGAGATGCAGCCACTTGCCACGATCCTGACACAACACCCTAGCTTCCCCCACAACCACAATTCTATTCGTACAAGCTCTATAGTTATGGGCACAAGGCAACCCAGGTTTCTTGAGGATGTCTCCGATCCAATCCTTTTCATGATTAATATTAATAAGTAAATTTTTGTTTGCCCTATTTAATTCAAGGGAAAGAAAATATCCACTAAATTACAGATAAGAAGATAAGTGATATTGTAAATATTTGTGTATTTATTTATCAATGATAACGTTGGAGAAAATGTGGGACGCAAGAACTCTTAGGGCAAACTCAAACGACGAGTTTTTCCATAGATAAATATAAGTGCTACCGGAATGTAAAAGAGTGCCGACGACTGAATAAAAACGAGTCATTTTACGGCTGCCACAGTCACCGTCACTATGCCGGCTAATTCGGGTATAGACCACGAAGTGACTTAGACACGTTTTAAGATGAACTTAGTTGCCGGTTACAATTAGGCTAGTATAGTGGATGTGACTGCTACTTACAGATATTTCATTGATATGTCGAACTCCATTTTGAAAAATGTTTATCCTCTATAAATTGACGTCTTACGGCTTCATGCTTCACACCAACATACTGACAGATTGTCTCGTGGTCAACTACAAAAATGATGGAATGTTGACCGAAATTAAACCACACTTGATAACCACGTGGTAATGCCGTGTTTAGCCTAGTTAGCAAATAGAAATATAAAGGTATAGCTAATATTTTTAGTGTCCGGTCCTAAAACAGTGTTTAAATAAATATATTATGTATGCAGTCAATCGTCATTTTGTCGTACTAAATTGACTTGAAACTTGTTTAATGCCTGTCTAAAGTGTGTTTAATTCTTTTGTGGTAACGGTTAGTGTTTAGAAATAATATTTATTATCCACTAAAGGACCGTACAAATACTTTTGTTTATTGTAGTTCGATGTATTATGACAGCACCTCGTTCACAACTTATAATTATTTAGATGAAGTGCGATCCATGCATGGAGGCGGTTGATAGTAAATACAGTTAAATAACCGCAAGTTGATGGTGCTACCCCGGATTGGCAGACTAATTGGTGTGTTACACAAGGCGCGAACCTAAATCAAAATACATATACTTGGGTAGTTATTTAACAGGATAATTATTTTAATATTTAGATATTACCTACAAATCAATTATTTCCAGTCTTTTAAACACATAAAACTAGTAAATATTTTGGCCGGCATAGTGACAGCGACTAAGGCAGCCGTGAGCATTCTTTTCAGTTGTCACAACTCTTGGACCTCCATCAGGCTTACCACCACTAGGCACATTTAAAAATATATATATATTTTGCCTTAATTTATTGTGGATGTGAAGGAAGCAAGGGAGTTGTCTAAGGATCGTGTTAAGAGGCGCTCCATTGTCTCTGCATATCCCTGTGAGAAAAAGGCGTGCCAATTTGATTGATTGATTGATAATTTATTATATTGCTTTAATGAAGCTTATTTTAAAATATGACAAATCTTATTTGGACATTATATTAGGAACGTTAGTCCTCATAAAAAGAACTTAAGTTAACTTTGAAATAGCGACCCTAAGTAGGAAGTCAGGCGAATCCTCTTAACAATAATAGACAAATGATTGTTTTGCTCTTATAAAGAGACAATAAAGATTAAGGCTTTACAACAGGAAGGTAATATTTGAAGTGCACTTTGTTAGTTCGTAGAATATAATAACATTTCTATATTAGTACTGCGCCACGGTTTTCCCTTACATCTATTTACATATATGTACGTACAGATGTGCGTCAGTTAACTTTAATATATTTTGCACTTACTCTCTTGAAGACACAAGGACATGTTACTTCATGCCACTGATACCTTTACCATTGAGACCTAAAGTCTATTTCGACATCCAAGGGTCTTACTCATACTTACTGAATCTTAATTTGGTTTTACGTGTTTTTTTAATTCTCAGCTCTACACATTAGAAGTTGTTGCAAGAGGAATACCAGCAAAACCTTGCATCATCTTTTAAAGAATCTTGGCCTCCCAAGGTCAGCCGTAAGCACATTTTAGATCGTATGTCGAAGGCGGCATTGGTGGGGTCTTACAATATTAGGTTGGGTAGAGGGGACAGTGAGGGCAGGGAAGGTGAGTGTTGACATGTCACAAAAAGCTTTGAAACCTACATTTTGGTCACAAGTCCGGAAAGCTGCCTTCATTCTCCCGCCTGCCACGCGATAGACCCCGCACGGCACCCGCACGGAGAATCCATGGATGCTAAGAAATTGTTTCACTACACCTCATTACAGTTAGAAATCAGCCACAAACACATTTGTACTCGAGGGATTGCAGTAGACTCTTTTTCCTTGACAACATTGTCTTTTTGTACATTTCTAGACTAGGTTATGAAACATTCTTGTATCTTAAAATAGGACCACCAAAGTACATACCTATATCAAAGATACATTGGTACCGGCAAGTGGTTTTGTTTCCAGGGGTTTGCGAGACCTTCTCTTCCACTAGACCACGGTCGCCTTTACTTTAGCTAAACATCCGATGGATATCAGTCATATCGAAGGTAATATATAAAAATATCAGCGCTTTAATAAATAATTTAGTAGCAGTTACAATAACAATAATACGTAATCACCATTCTTATCATAGTGGGTGTGCATCACTCACACACATGGACACATAAAATGTTATATTTTAATAAAATATATTTAAAGATGTGTGTTATCAAACTAATTGCGTACGTATGGGTTACGAGGATACGCTAGCTGTCTGAAGTAAAAAGAAGGTTCCCGTAGGTGGTAAATTTTATAAAATAAATACCAGCTGTGATCTGTGAGTAACCTTGCATCCTCATCGTACATCAATCTATAAAATATATCAGCCCATAAGCATATAGTAAAAACATAATTTTTTGAATCACCTTATGTACCTATATATCTCATAGGTTAATTATTATCCTTATAGAATTTGATATTATATGTATATATCTTACATATCTCTATTATATAGGATATCATCAGGATATGTATACATATCCTGTAACTCTGTAAGCAAGCGGAAATCCAAGAGCGCCGTCGACTAAAAGTTTACGATTGCCTCAGGTAGCGTCATTATGTCGCTTTTTCTTTTGAATGGTCCAAGGATATAGGATGTAAAAAAACGCATCACCATAACGTTCAAAAGTGCTTTTTTACCCATCGCTTTAAGGATCCAGGGTTATTGGTTGTGGAGAACACATGGTAAAGCATTCCACTTTTTGATTGTTCTACAGAGAAACAAGGCACCGAACCTTTTAGTTCGACTGCCAGTACACGACAGTCGACACACTAGGTAGGAACAAAGTTAAAGTTATTTTTCGTGGTACCTATAAGCGATAAAGGATTTATAAAGCCGCCATGTCTCTGCAAAGGGGAATAAAGAAATCTACATCACATTTAACGTGGCCCTTAAATGTTGGCCTATTGGAAAAGCTCAGCGTCGCTCAACAGGCAATGGAGAGAGCTATGCTTGGTATGTTAAATAACCAGAGTTACCGATACAGCTCGTAGGAATGGCAATGGGCTGGCCACATTGCTCGAAGAACCGACAACCGATCAGAAGAACGCATCACGAATAGGTGGACTGAAGACATAGTGAAAGTTACGAATAATCGGTGGAAGCAACTGGCATCTTGTCGTTTGGAATGGCGTTCTAACGGAGGCCTATATTTGGCAGTATACGCCTTCTGGCTGGTGATGATGATAACAATCTAACCCTTACTCCGACCGGGAACCAAACCTGGAACTTTACGCGTAGATGTGTTACCAATCCAATAAGCCATGCGTTTTGCCAAAAAGAATGAGTGCGACGCTACTATCGTGGTCCTCTGTCATTTCATCACGTATAAAAACTAGTCACAACAAAGTAATAATTAAAATACATGAGTGAATTGTAACCACGCACACACTACCTAATTAAAATTATCTTAATCCTCACAGGCCGGATTCAAGTGTGCGTCACACGCATATATCCAATGATCACGTGGGCCCACATTCCAATGCACCACCTTGCGTTTTATACATTACCAATAAATCGACACCTGCAAGAAATAACATTGAAAGAACAGACGACAGTTTTTTTTAACATTGATAGTCTGTCCTGCAAATAATATTATTAGTTACAATCATATTCCTTGCAGGTATACATGGCAATTTTTTATTTATTTAAATTTCTATACTAAGCTACTAAAGTGCTTGTATCATAGAAACAGAAAAACCATATATCAAAGTCCATATATCAAAGATACATTGGTACCGGTGGGCGTCGTACCACAACGGTCGCCTTAATTTGTCGAAATATGATTATGGTGAGTCCAATAATATAGCCTTTCTTACTATACTTTTCTTTATTGTGACTCGACATATGACAGGACTTCGCCTGATTTTGAACTGGAGTGAGGTTAATGAATGGAGGTGACTGCTACTATAGTTAAATAACTGTAAGTAGCAGTCACGTGTACTATACTTGAAAACGGTAACAAGTTGATCCCGAAACGCAACTAAGTCGCTCTACGGTCTGTAAGTGGTGGTACTACGTATTATTTATTTTAATCGCAATAACTTGTTAGTGACACATAAAATATTTAATTGCTTTCTAATCATGCTTAATCGTACCTATTAATCAATTGCCCTGGCAACAGTAGACTTTAAAGACAACAATGCAGTGAACATAAGGACGGGATTAGTAAACCAACATCAAAAGTAATTTATTACGTTTTGCTTGAGATCTTATAAAATTGCTATGTTGAAGATAAAAATAACCAAGGCCAGGTAACAATAATAAAATAATAACATAATACCCAATTAAGGTAACGCGTTTGATTAACAAAAAAAGGTATAGATTAGACAACACAATTTAGTTTGTTGTTATGTTATAACCAAGAGCAAATTCTCAGGGTCAATGTGTCTAGACGGTGTAAGCTTGCCGCTTGTCACAACTTTACAATATACTACTACATTTTGCTATATTTTCTCTTAGCAGCAAATTAATCAGAGTAAAGGCGTGGCAAATTAATATAAAAGACAATTGTGCGTTGGGAATATTCTTTAAAATGCAAAGTTGGTTTGTTGCGCGTAAAGTCCCGGGTTCGATCCCCGGTCGGAGCAAATATTTGCTTCATAGCTATTATTTGTAATGTTTAATAATATTAAATATTGCAAATATTTGTTAATAAAAAAATTAGATGGATATTTGCTTTGGGTCTGGTTATCAAAGAGTGGTAGGCAGTGGTACCCAGTCTACCGATCCGGGGTAGTACCACCACTTACAAGTATACAGACCGTGAAGTTATTTGGTCACGTTTCGGGATCAGCTTGTAAGTTGATCCATCTAGGCCGGCATAGTGGATGTGATTGATACTCACAGTTATTGAATTGTATTAGCGGTGACATTCATTCATGGACCGCACTTCGGCTTGACATCGGGCGGGGTGCTGTCATATGGAGAGTCACAACGTGAATTGTTTTTTTTAAATCTCCGCTATGACTGTGGAAATTGAATCATGAATTTTTTTTCTTATATACATATTTGGATGAAGAAGTAAATTGCTTACCTAAAAATATATAAGTAAGTAGGGCAGAGCGGGGTCTGTTGAGCCGCGGGGTTTAGTGCTCCACCTATAGTATTAGGCACACAGTGTGTGATATCTACGGGCAGGTGGTATAAGACGAATCGAAGGGTTGAAGGACCCGCGCCACTGTTGCATTATTCGCCGGCCGGCATTTATTTTGGGTAGGAGCACGTGATGTTGGAAGTTGAGTGCTAAAAGTAAAAAACATCGTGCCACTGAAATTTGGTTTAAAAACTACGAATATTATCATACGGTCATCAAGTAAGTATATTGTGATTTTAACATGATCACTGTTAATGTTTTAAGTTTCATAAATAAATTATTTTCAACACATTTTTAGTTATTTAACATATTAAATGAAAATCGGGGAAGGGGTTATTTGAGACAAAACAATTGGGGTCGAATGAGCCATGTTCAAGTGACTTCTAAATTAGCCAGAAAGGATTGGCTCACCACTTTTCTTAAGAGAAATAGTGAACTGTCTATTAGAAAACCAGAACCGACCAGCTTAGAAAGGGCGACATCATTTAATGAAACAAACGTCGGTTTGTTTTATGACAAGCTTGATACAGTTATGGACAAGTGTCAGTTCACAGCTTCAAGAATATGGAAAATCGACGAGACTGGTGTTCCGACAGTCTTGAAACCGAGTAAAATAAAAATAGTAAAGCATACTGTTGGTTCTGTTACGTCAGGAGAACGTTGCACTAGTTGCCGAGATTGGGCTCATGATAAGTGCACTTCTGGTTTCAGTGCATTTTATGTTTGCATGAACTTTGACAGTAGCTAAACTATTTAAGTGTTTTTTTTTTTCAATACGAAATTTATTTAAGTTTGTTTTCATTTCTATAAGAAATCTCTAATATTTTATTATGTTTTTGTTTTTATGTTTCATATATTTAATGTGATAAGTTAGTATAACCCAATGGCTCTAGTGACCCCGTTGGGTGGTTCAAAAGACCCCGCCTGTGGGGTCTTATAAGCCATATGACTGTTTTCATTTAAGGGTAAATTTAGCATAGTAAACAACGGATTTGTTGAAAAAAAAATGATCTCAATATGTAGTCCAATATGTAAACGACTGATTTGAAATTAACTTTTTTTTAATTATTTCTTTGAATGCGCTTTACACTGATTTGAACAAAATGCGGATCAAGTGACCCCGCTCTGCCTTACCTATAAAAATATAATACCACCCACGTAAATGCATCAGAGATAAATTTGAGAAAGTTGAGAAGGTGAGAAAGGACCTACGTCAAAATACCATGTGAATGACACCATGATGTTAATGAATCTCGTCAAACAAGATTCTGGTGATTTGAGACATACATTAGACCAGTGTTTCCCAACTTTTTTTAGGCCATGCCCCACCTTAACCTTTCTAATTTTTTTATGCCCCCCAACATATTTATTAACCTTTAAAAATTATTTTGTTCCCTTAGGAAATATAAATGACAGCATTTTTTTAGAATTTGCTTTTTTTGACAAATTTGTCACCGATATCTAGAATTGCATTTAAATAACAGAAAGCGAAAGGGTTAAAGTCGTGTCGAGTTCATTTTTGCCCCCTTAACTATCGATTATAATCAGTTATTGTCTAATGCAGTGTTTTCCAACGTGGTCCACGCCCCACAGGGGGGCAATTCGATAGTTAAGGGGGGCAATTTTTTTGTCTGTTTTATAAAAAAATTATAATAGTTAAGTTAACGGAGTGTTTGCATTATAAACAGTAATACAAAAAAATATTTGCATAAGAAATATCAACAGGTAAGTAAAACAGGAAATTGTAAATGCTAAACAAACGAATGATGAGTATAATTATGTCTATTCAGCAAACAAAACTGCATATTGCTGTTGGTGTATAAACTAAATAGCTTAATAAATAAAATTGCACGGATTTTAAAATTATTTCAATAACTAATGTATATCAGCCCACTGTCCACGATCTTAACACAGCTCTCTCGCCTTCTTTACATCCATATTTTTTCCTAAAGACACGTATAGGCCCTATTTGAAAAATTGCCTATAAATCAGTAGTAAATCTTTATAAAATTAATTATGGATGTGCACCAGGCGAGAGTGCGATCCTGACACTGGTGTGACACACCAGTGTCAGGATCGTGGAAAGTGAGCCGGCATAGTGGATAGTCCCCTCCAAACTTGGACTGCACTTCATAAGGAAGCGCAATAAAAAAATAGTCGGGTCACAATAAAAAAAATGACTGGCATAAGATTATACGATTTTTCAGTCCACGGCACTCTTACACATACATACTCTTGCTTATCATCAGTCGAGTTTAATTACCACAAGTTAAAGTGCTATAATTTTTCATTGCATATATAACTTTAAAATAAAATACGAAGTAACAATAAAATTTCTAAATTGCTACTCTTTTCATAAATTGGCGTCAGAACATTTATTAGAATTTATTCAAAAGTGCAAATTGCAGACAGCAAACGCAATTCAGATCGTCGCCATTTTTATTAAAACCTATTGCGATACACTTTTATATCTACATAATATCCATTTACGGTTGTATTTAATGAATTTAGATAATATTAGGGCATTTATATAAATAAATAATTTTAAAAGATAAGGATTAGGAAATATTAATATGAGGGTTCAAATAATGTCGCGTAATCAGGTAGATTTTTATGCAGATTTTCTTAACTCTATTTCTTACAATTTCAGACTGGCCCATACGAGTATTTATTTATATCTTAGTTGTAAGATTGTACAAGATGAGTACCTTGTATCTGGCCGGCATAGTGAAGTTGACTGAAGTAACTGTAAATTGAATCTTTTTTTTTATAGTCGTCAGTCTTTGCTTACCCTCAGGCAAGTCAAGGTCAGATGTTGAGTGATATAATAAAATTAAATATAACAATGATAGATAAGGGTATGGAATAAAGGAATAATTTTTTTATTCAAATTTCTATAACTATTTTACATCTTTACCTTTTTTACTCTTGAAAACTGTATAGAACCTATTGCAGGGTTAGAAGATCGAGATCTCATCAGAAATCAATGTTTAGCCCAATCAATGTATTGTATAATAGTAATTAATACATTAACAGCCCTTTACATATATAAATAAATAATAATTGTATTTACGTCAAACTTTCCATTACTCACACTTCCTTATGGACATAACAAATCATATATTTCCTATATCCTTTTACGATTGTAAGTTGTCTATATCATATAAGCGATAAATGACAATGATAAGCCTACACGTTGCATTTAGATGAAAAACACGCTTAGGAATTGGCTTCTGTCACTTTAATAGTATTAAAGAAAATCGATAGTTTTAAGTACTAACAATTATCATGATTGTAGCCATGTTATTCGCAATATATTATATTTTAGGAGAGCGATAGCGCCCCAATATTATATTATAGTGTGTTATCGTATATTTTATTATAAATATTTATCTTAAAATAATCATTGTGTGGGAATTGTTAACAATTATGTTCGCAGTAATAAAAACCAAATGCGTGATTTTTTACGAAGTATTCAAATCTATTAATATTTAATTTATGGAAAATTTACATAAAGATGGCGCACGTTGAAATGAAAAATGACAATAACAAACCTACGTTCCAATAAAATATGACTCCTTTACGCGTCAAAAGCTTTCCTTCAATAAAGTATGGCTATTGGAGTAACAACAAATTAAATTTATGGTTGGCTACCGTTACCTACTGTGTAGTAGTGGTAGTATAGTTAGGGATACTAAGAGCCCCTGGTTCAAATCCACTTGCCGGTACTAATGTATTTTTTTAAATATGTACTTTGGTCGTCCAGTATCTATGATACAAGTACTTTTATTAGCTTAGTATAGAAAATATGTTTTAGTCATCAACGCTCCTGGACCTTCCCTTGTGTACCATCAGGCAAGTTAAGGTCAGATGTCTAATTAAGATAAATAAAATATGTATAATGAGTGATGGAGCGTACCTACTACTACTAGGTGGACTGACGACATAGTGAAAGTCACGGGTAACCGGCGGATGCAACTGGCATCTTGTCTTTCGGAATGGCGTTATAAGAGGTAGGCCTATGTTGAGCAGTGAACGCCTTCTGGCTGATGATGTATAATGAATCTTCGTAATTTTGTCGAAAAACGATTGAAAAATTTTGTCTGAGATTTGCTATCAGCACAAGATGTTAATCGCAATACCGGGTCAGATAGGTCAGTTACATACTCGCCAAATATTTACTGTTCCGATAGTCTTTAATTAAGGGTCATTACACTTTACAAAAATGTAGATTACCCAGTTATTCTAAATTATAAAATATATATATACATATATTATCTGATCGTCTCTGGGACGTTCAGAGTTTATGGATCTAAGTTAAATTTACTCATTTACACAATAATAAATTTAATTGCTTTACTAGTATAACAGAGCCAGTTATTTACACAGAGCGTTGAAAGAAAATTTTACATAATAAGCAGCCACGCCTCTAACTCATAGAGCTGCGGTTATCAACTAATACAACTACAATGTGTTCCAAGGCGCGGCGCCGCAATAATGTTTCGCGTCTTGCAAGAAACAACTATTGTTAGATATTTTTGGAGTACATGTTTAAAAATATCATGATGTCCCTATGATAGCGAGATCGTGTCGTAGAGTATGCGATGCGACGGGGCGCGCCGGCTCTGTCGTTTCAGATGTTTCTATAGTGTGCTATCTCTATCGGTCACGATAACCACGCAGCAAAAGCGTGCGCGCGCGCCGGCACCGCTCATTCGATTTCGATAGTGTTGGTCCGTTTACTTCGATCGTGTAGTGTGTTCGTTCAGTTTCTCACTCATACCGGTCGCGCTGGCACGTTCCGCTGTTGAAGCGCTTTCTCGCATTATGAACCTTATTAACAACAACAACACATAAACCATCAAAAATGAAGCCAAATCGGTTATAACGTTACTATTTAAACATTATTATTTTAGTTCGAATATATTTTATATTGTGATATTTAGTTAGTATTATTATTGTTATGTATAAAATGGTTTTCGTATATATTCATAGTATATAATATAATACAATAATTTACGCTCAAGAAAATCTCATTCCTAAGCTCCTAATTTAAATCAGCAAAGTTTAATTTGTAATTGTACCACTTGCAATGACAGGCAAAACCCGCTCACATTGGAAGGAATATAGGACAGCACTCTGTGGTAAGTCCCATTCTTTATATTTTTAATTATAACTTTAATCATTTTAAAGGCACATAACACAAACTGACCTTTAACTTTAATATGGATAACTCTAATCTCAACATACATACTTGTTTACATTATGCGTAAGTAAGTATTCGCCAACACATGTGAGCTTCTCTCCTCAAACTTACTATAGAGTACAAAGTGCGCGGAATAAAATGCATTCGCTTGGCAGAACTTATCGAATCCATTAGGTAATTGCAAGGTTAATTTCATACCTACTCGTCATATAACATACGTATTAGATTGCGACTGTTGCATTCATACAAACCTCGGAAAATGTAAAATGGAGGACTTTACAATGTCTCCACTGCTTTATTTTAGGACGATGTCTTGCGACTTTTAACTTTTAAAAGGTTACTTGAGGTTATCAACCGACTGGCCAAGATAGATCTTATTTTGTGTAATACTTTAATATTCAAATTAATTCCAATAATATACATTTGGCCTTGCTTCAAGAATCTACATACGCCAATATGATTGTATCTTTGTAATGCGGTTTCATTAAATGTGTACTTCCTCAAATTAATAAAGAGCGAATTCATGGTAACCGCTTTGTTGACGAAGTTGAATAAGACTATTAAACCATTGTCCAATGCTACATTTCTAAAATTACTTATACAATATGTTCCAAAAACAATGCGTATAAAATCTATACAGCTGTGTGCACGCCAACATCCGTTAGTAAACAGAAACAGAACATGCAGACGTACATAAAGATAGAGACACCGGCATAAAGCCGGAAGGAACCAGCAGCGGTTAAATATTTCTGTTACAAAATCTAGATTTAAAAACATAAAGTTTTTAAGGCGTGGGTTGAATAATGCATAGTACAAACTACTGTTATATGAACATAATGATTAGGAAATAGGTAAGAAAGAACACGTGTTATTATTCAACTATAAAAATACATAACAAATGGTAACACACACTGTTTATTCAATCCTATAAGGTTCGAATTATGAATAAAAAATAAGTAAATTGTACAATTTGAGTAGGTATACCTGATACGAAAGCCTCTCTTTTTACCACAATAGAAATGCGAGCTGCGGCTTTATACGTTTTATAAGAGACTATTAGGATAATGTGAATTTATTAGGGATACAATAGCCGAGAGAAGAGCCGAAACAGCTTTTGTACAACCCCTCACTCAATTCTCGGAAGGGCAGAAATCAGGTATAATAGTTGTTCACAAGATGAGCAGAAACTTTTACTAAGTGGGTACTTTGCTCGTTATTTATAAACTTTTAATATAATCAAAGAAATATGGTTTCGAAAGCATTTTTACTACACTCGGCGTCACAGAAATCGCACCTCCACAACAAATTATTAAAAACGCACCTAGCCATTACCTAAAACCTAATACATTATAAATTGATATTTTGGTCTAATCTAAAATTACCTATGTTTATTGTGTAACTTAACAAGAAAATTAATTAGGAATGTCATTAGAGAGGATTAAGGAGTCTAACTTACTCAAAGCGATTATTAGGTCATTTGAAAAATATACAATTATTTAAGAACAAAAGTGTCAAAATAATAATTAAAATTACTCTAGTTATATAGATACCTTAATTGATAATGTAAAATAATTGATCATCATGTCATACAATAATCCGATTGATAAAATTATTATTCCATAGTAATTCATTATGGTTTTACGCGTTAGTGACGGAATTCCGCGAAAATTGATCATAATAACAAGCAACGGGAGAATCGAAAGTAAATAAATTCTCAACGAGAAATGCATCCTCATGCAAAATTTACTTAGGTGAATGACCAACAGTGTGCGTTTTAATTTATTACGATCACCTTGTCTGGAATTGAGCATTGTATAGTCCCAAGGATTGTAAATCAAGTTTAATGTGGGTATGGCTGAGCAAAAATGATAAATACTCTATATATACCAGAGAACTTGTATGAAGAGGTTGTGAATGAAGCGAGGGACTTGTGTCAGGATCGTGGCAAGTGGCGCTCTATTGTGGCAGAGCCTATCCCTGTGGGAGGAAGGCTTGGCAATTTGATTTGATATATATATCTTTAATGCATTCACTGGTTATCATTATCATCCACTTGGAACGTGATATTTTGTTTACTACAAGCTATTCACGTAGAATAATTTAGTATTACTTACTATTGAAATGTTTTATAAATCATTGATCTGCTGCAATATGATTCGCGTGATGTGTACGTATACATTCGTTCATTGACTTTTCCGCTCATCTACATTTTTTTTTCATAGGAATTTCAACAAATACGCCACCTACGTGCTTATTTTCGTTGACTGATACTAAACAACGAGACGATAGTGAAGACGTGATAAATATGTAAAATGTGTGTAAAACTTGAAAATTCCAAGAATATCTTTTATTAAATATCAGAAAACCCGGAGACATTCTCAAGAAAGCTAGGTTGCCTAGTGCCCATAACCATAGAGCTTGTATGAAGAGAATTGTGAATGTGAAGGAAGCGAGGGAGTTGTGTCAGCATCGTGGCAAGTGATGCGTTCATTGTCTCTGCCTATCCCTGTGGAAAAAAGGCGTGACAATTTGATTTGATTTGATTGCAAACTTTGCTCGATTATAGAGTTATGATTAGATTTGAATTTAAAATTGTGAAAACAGTCATTTTCCAAGGCGATGTCGCAAGTTTACGTCGTGCACTGAAACCCGACAGCCGCATGAAATTTTCAGTGGTACAGGACAAACAATATGTCCTTTATTCTTTACTTTGTTCCAACGACATTTTTCGATACCTTGGAGAATTTGATATAATAACTTTTGTCATATTCGAACTAATCAAAAGTTCCTAATACTGTAAAATAAATGGAAAGTATAACTGAATTTACAGTTATATTGAATTTATTCTGACGGGACAACTAACCCTATATCTTGATCCATATTTTCTGCTATATGGATGATTTGGATGAATGGATGGATGGATGTAATGATTTCCGTGTGATTTGAGGCGTGACAATTTGATTTAGTTTAAATTCATTGGATTGTGATCAAGAATGCCTTATCTTTAACTACTGTATAGTTAAATATGTTTCACTTCATATGCAATGTATGAACAACAAAACGTGATTATCGCAGCAATGACGTTTGTATTTTAATTTACGATGTTTTACACACAAATATTTCTTCAAGGAACAATTTAATGTGCCGATAAAACTACAATATTTTATTTTATCATTAGTTTTTATTTATTAAAACGCGATATCTGACCTCGACTTGCCTGATGGTAATGAAGTCTGCCTCAGTCGTTGTCACTATACCGACCTAAAGCCGTTTAAAAATTACATTTTGCAAGCAAAGGTTAATCCCCACGACCACGATCGATAGATCGCTAGAACCCTTATTTCGATCGGTGCAAAAATAAGGGTTCTAGCAACGGGTTATAAGAGTAGTAGTCGCAAAAATTCTTAAATAGCCAAGTTAACAAAACTCACACAAATTTTTAAGTACGCATCTTAATCATTATTAAAATATTTATTTAATATTTAATGCTCTATATCAGTGTATCCAACATGGGGCCCACGCCCCACAGGAGGGCAATTTGATAGTTAAAAATTGACTCGACACGACTTTATACCCTTTCGCTTTGGATTATTTAAATGCAATGCTAGACATCAGTGACAAATGGAACAAAAAGGCAAATTCTTAAAAAAACTCAAATAATTCATATATCAAGGGAACAAAAAATTAAAAATTGGGGGGGTATGGGAAGGGGCATAATTTTTTAGAAATATTAAGGTGAAACATAGCCTAGAAAAGGTTGGGAAACACTGCTCTATATATTTGAATAAATATTTCCAGCCACTTTTAACCAGTTAATTCTAAAATAGATAATATTATCATATAGGTACAATGTCAATACATGGTTTAATATAATAAAATTATAGTTTAAAAAAATAAAAAACACGGTTATATGACAATGTAAACAAAAAGTGAATTTTGGATAAATTTCCAGAACTCACAGACAGCGGCACTGATCATTTTCAGTATAGATGAAACCAGAGAAAAGCATTAGATAGAATATTTTTATCAGTCTAACGCGTCATACCTTTTCCTCTGCGCCATGGGAACCACGTTGATCCTAAAAAAATATTATACCAGGAGGTATTAGTAGTTGGGCGCCACTTGGCTCCCCCTGTCCGCTTGTCCCACCTCACCGATACCTCAGTCGTCGTCACTCTTGGACCTCCTCCTGCTTATCATCAGGCGGGACGAGGTCAGATGTCGTGTCACAATAAAAAAAAATAAAAAAACTCACAGTAGAGAGTTAATTTTTTTTATTGTGACTACATCTGACACACACTCGCCTGATGGTAAGCAACGGGAGGTCAAAAATCCCGACGACTGAAAAAAACGAGTCTGTTTACGATTGTCTCAGTCGCCGTCACTATGCCGGCCAAAAAATGAAAGAAATAATTGTATTGTCACCGGATTTAAATAACTTTTAAAATTTCAAATTATTTCGACCTCTAGAAATCGATGAAATTAAATTTGAAAAATCCCGTTACATAGTTACATTGAAGTGAAGCTAATAAAAGTGTGTTATGTTGAAAATCATGTCTATTCACAAATGCAAATATTAAACAGAGAGAAAAAGAGATCTGCTTATAATAACATGTTCTATTGTTAGCGGCTTTATTATGTTTATTATTTAATTTTACCAATTATACATTGGTAGGTTTTGTTCTTTATAACAGTAGAGACAATTATTTTCAAACGACAATTTACATATATCTTGTTAAATACGACTGCAAAAGAGTTTATTTTATTTTATTTTTGTTGTGGCTTGACATGTGCCAGCCCAGCACCCCACCCGATAGTATGCTAGAGTGTGGTCTATGAATTGAGGCGACTCCTACTACAGGTAACTACTACAAGTATTACTCACTATTCCAGTATTGGAACGGGCAGCTTACAAGCTGTTCTTTAACTTAAAGCAGTCAGGATCAAATGATTCAAGCTGGTCTTC
Organism: Tinea trinotella; assembly: GCA_905220615.1. Taxonomy (NCBI): domain Eukaryota; kingdom Metazoa; phylum Arthropoda; class Insecta; order Lepidoptera; family Tineidae; genus Tinea; species Tinea trinotella. The sequence continues at coordinate 5,622,914 of HG992306.1, forward strand.
TACGTGGGGAATCGCTCGAGCAGTCGCAACTGCGCGAGGTGGTCAGCAGTGCGGTGAAATTACCATCAAGCATGTCGTGATCAGATATGGCGCATTAAAAGAAAAGTGAACTTTATGTCAGGAAGAATTAAATAGAAATTAAATATTCATTATAGGTAGTATCTTTTACCTTCTTTTGTAGTTGTATAGGATTACGCCTTAAATCAGCGTTATCGTAAATTATACTCCTTACTGACAATTGGCAATAAACACTGACACGTGCTTGTTCCACGCAAATACGATTAATTTTAATTATAGAATACTATTAATTTTATATTATACCACTCGTAAAATAATTATATTTTAGAACTATAAATAATTCTCTAATTTATAAATAAAAGTTTTCGAGTAAAAATTTTCAACGCATTTAAGTAGGTATTCGGTTGTTTTAATTTACGATCTACGTAATAAAACACCATCAAAAAGTTACGCCTATTTGCTTTTGAGGTTATGTGCGCTTAAAGTGATATACAATAACATAAAACTCATCTATTAATTGGAATGATATACACAAAAGACGAAAAATTAAAAAAGTATAAATTAGTAAGTAACAAGAAGTAATAGATAATAATCGTTGAAGCATTGCAATTGTATGATACTCGTATGTTGTGCAAACTCATAAATAAAACATTTTTGAATGGAATGTACCATCATGTGTTAACTTTCCTCTTGTCTCGGAATATGAGTATATTGTTTTAACAATGATTTTAATGTATAAAATAATTTCACAAAATGACGAGAACAATTAACTTTTTGACGTGATGCCAATTAACTTAATTAACCTACTTAATATTTATTATGCCAACAGTTTTTTTTTATCATTTATGAGCATTTTAATTAAGTCTATCTATATACTTATAGTTCTTTATTTGTCATAGTGTATTTCAATTTCTTTTTTATGTATTTGTTTTTTATTATTGCATGCTTGGTCTTGAATGCCAAAACTTGTAATCAATCAATCAAATCTAATTATCACGCCTTTTTCCCACAGCGATGTGCAGAGACAATGGAGCGCCACTTGCCACAACTCCCTCGCTTCTCTCAAACTTGTAGTCCTAGCAATAGTATCATTAATTTCTTTATTGAAACTCTGGATTAACGTTAATCGAAGATAAATCATTAAAATAATTAGGAACAGAGATGCCTCTTGGCTGACGCCCATCTCAATCCTCTTTAATGGCAGTTCCAATCTTCTGAAGAAGTATCGTACATTACTATATAAAATGGAAGCCTTAGTTGTTTGCTGCAATGGCATTCATATTTTATTACGCTTTAAATTGTATTTAAATTAGCGTTAAGAGCAAAACGCTGTTGTGCAACAAAGAAAAATAACTAACTAATAATACTAAGAAATATTAAAATTGTAAAAATAATCATCTTTATAGGTATTTCTGATATGCGATAATTAGAAAATTCAATTAACATTGTTTAAATCCGCCTCGTGTAATTTTAGCATCAGTTCGCCATCGCTTAAACAAATATGTTCTTCAAATATTGTATTAAACATGTTATTAACGTCAGCGACACAATTAAAATTATTATTATATAATATTTTCTTGGAATAATCCAACAATATTTAATCCATAAAATAATCCAACGCGAACATTGATTAATGAATTAAACAAATTTTATGCGGCTTACTATCGCGTTTATTTTGGTTTAAATAAAATTGTAAAATCAAAACCATAATAAACACAATAGTAAGCCGCATAAAAATTGTTTAATTCATGATTATTATATACTAGCTGTGCCCGCGGTTTCACCCGCGTTTTTTTCTAAAATAAACGTAGCCTAAGTTACTCCTTTTTACATCAGCTACCTGCCAATAAAAGTCCCGTCAAAATTGGTCCAGCCATTTCAGAGATTAGCCGGAACAAACAGACAGACAGACAGACAGACAAAAATTGTAAAAAATGTTATTTTGGTGTATGTACCTTATATATATTCATATACAATATATATTAAAAAACGGTTATTTGAATATTACAAACAGACACTCCAATTTTATTATATGTATAGATTAGAGTTTTTTTATTATTTTAAGTGGCAACGTTCGCAATCTTCGCAGCCATTATTGTCGTGTTCTAAATAGTTTGGCCGGCATAGTTAAGGCGATTAAGGCAACCGTAAACTGACTCAGTTTTTCCTCTTGGGCCTCCTCTTGCTTACAATCAGGCAGGTCTAGGTCAGATGTCATGTCACTATAATAAATTCAGGCAAGAAACCTTAGAAAATACTACACCGTAGCCATCCATATTGATCATGTCGCGTTGAGAAAATAGTCTGTCTGTACTGAGTACTAAGTACTAGCAACTGAGATACCATGTATGTTGTCAGTCGTCAGTGAATGCTCATGAGCACGGACAGGGCCGTCTTAAGCATATTCAGCGCCGGGGTGCGAAAGTCAAGGCTCCGCTCGCGTGGTCTCAGTGTAGTAGGTACCTATCGAAGTTATGAGAAGTATATGAGCATTTACGTATATGAGCATTTAAGAATAGTGAGGCTAGTAGAGAATGCATATCATTTCCCAAACCAAATTCAAAGAGTAACTACTGCAGTGGTGGCAGTGGTGGCAGTGGTGGACTTACAAGTGTACAGCCCTTTAAGTGACTTTTTCACGCGTAAAGTCCTGGATTCGATTCCTGGTCGGAGAAAAAATATGTTTTAAAGCATTTATTTGTAACATTTCTTAATTACATAGAATAAAACTAATATTTGTTAATAAAAAGAGTATATTGATCCGGCCCTGGTTGTCTAACAGTGGTAGGCTGTGGTGCTCAGCCTGCCGAGCCGGGGTAGTACCACCACTTACAAGTGTATACAGATCGTTGGGTGATATAGTCGCGTTTCTGGGTCAGCTTGTGAATTGCTGGTTCCAACTAGGACGGCGTAGTGTGTGTGACTGCTACTTGCAGTTATTTAACTGTAATAGCAGTTGCCTTTATTCATAGATCGCATTCCGACGGGGTGCTGTTATATGTCCACCAACAATAAAAAAAATGATGAATTAGGAAGTATATTGAATGGCCTCAGTTATAACTAATGTGAAGATTAACAGATAAATAAAATCAAAAGTTTTTTTGGTAGGTAAATGGTTGTCGAATTGGCTGCCAACTGGCACTTGGCATCGGTTGTTCTTTTTACGATACATTTTGCTTTATAACACACAGGTCCATTTTTATAGGTTTATTTTAAGTTAATAAAATTACAAAAATAGATTGTCAATATATGTTATACATTTCTATACTAAGCTATTGAAAGTGTTTGTATCATAGAAACAGGACGATCAACGATAAAATGGTACATATGGTACAAAATGATATAGTTTTATTTTTGTGACTGGACATATGACAGCATCCTGTCTGATGTTAAGCGCAAGTGGATGTAAGTAGCTGTCACATCCACTATGTCGGCCTGGTTGGGACCGGCAACAATCTGATCCCGAAAAGTGACTAAATCACTTCACGGTCTGTATAATTGTAAGTAGTCGTACTACCTCGGATAGATAGACTGGGTGCCACTGCCACCCTTCTTGAAACATGTTCTTTCGGTTTGCGAGACTACTGCACTACCACTAAACCACGGTTGAATGTTTTGAACACGGATAGTTTAGACTAGAATTTATACATCGGTTGTTCTCTAAAATAACATAGATAATAAATTAAAGAAATTCCACTGTCCGTATTTATTTGTTAGCCATAATATAAATACGATAACGAAAGTAAATAATTACTACATCGGAATATGCCGTCAACTGCAAGTTTATGTAAATGACAAGATAGGATTCAGATACTTGGGCAATGTGCCCACATAAATAACATGAGATGAAGCATTTGTAGCGATACTTGTCAATTGCATCGTTATTGACACTACTTGAAATATTAAAAATCTTTATTGAACATAATAAATAATAATATTTAGACGAGTTTTATTCCAGAATTTTATGATTGCCAAACTTGCTTGCCATGAAATGCACATGCATTTTATTTGACTGTTTAAGGCGACCGTGGTGTAGTGGCAGTGCAATGGTTACGCAAACCGAGAGCGTGATATATGTACTTTAGTTGTCCTGTTCCAATGATACAAGCAAGCACTTTAGTAGATTAGTACAGAAATGTAAATACAACAAATAAAAAAGGGTCTATTTTTTATGTGAGCCTCCTGATGTATTTTGGAATGCAGTCTATGAATGGAGGTGACTGCTACTACAGTTTAATAACTGTAAGTAGCAGTGACAACCATCCAACGATTCCGGCCTCGTTGAAACCGGCAAGCTGATCCTGAAACTAAACTAAGTCAATTCACAGTCTGCTTACCGTCATGGTGCTTAAATGGTGGTACTACCCCGGATCGGCAAACTCGGCACTACTCTCCATAAAATGCACCCCCTGACTGACCTCATCTTTGTTCAAATATACATTTATAAAAATAAATACAATACATATTTTCAATATGGTTTTCTATGAATAGAGGCGACTTCTACTAAAGTTAAATAACTGCAAGTCGCATGCACTATGCCAGCCTAATTGCAATTAGCAACTTTCGAGCTTATCTCGGAACGCGACTTTACGGTCTGTACTCTTGTAAGTGATGGATCGACCCAGGATCGACAGACCTACTCCTAAACAAACAGACCCGTAGAAAATAACTGTCTTTTTTTTTGTATTAACAAATATTTGTAATATCTAATTAAATGTCACAAATATTTTCTAAAAATAATATTTCTACGATTGCCTATTTTAGCCTTGAATTTCAGCCTATCTCAGCCACATGAATCCTTCTTTCTCACATACGTTTATCGTTATAGCTACACTCATTTGTCATTTACATTGTAAAGATTATTTATTAAGCAACTTCAATGTAACTATCAAGTGGAACGGTCAACCTAAGTTTCCATAAGTGTATTGATAAGAATAACCGTGCCCCTGTCTCGATAACCGGGCGTCTGTGCGTATATATTTTACGAATTTTAATATATTTTACTTGTTATGTTTTAAGCCAAATGTAAATTAGCTTGAAAAGGACATCATTCATTTTGGGCTTTTATGTACTACTTTTGTAATGTCCAATAAGGAAAAAATAAATAAATGGTAGTTTAGATACTTGTATTGATAAAACTAATAACAATTTTACTTTTAATTGCTGTGCAATTTAGTTATATGCATTTTGTATCATCTGTCAATCAACGCCATATTTGTTCTGCTTTGAACTGTCATAATTATAGTTTGATCATTTTGCACACCTAAACTATACAAAAGAAAGGATATATTCCAATTAATACATTGTACTCTTCATACAACTTTAAAAGAAGCATAAATCACTGTGTAGTATAAATGTTACAAAGTAAATGGTCATTGTCAAACCAATACAAATTTTAGAGGCCGCAGTTCACTATATGATGCTTAGTCACATAGCAGTCTTTTATACGAAAATTTGGTTAGTAAACTAGTCATAACATAGTCAAAATGTCGACATTTGTCGAAAGTGCACATACTTATTAGAAATAATAAACGTATACAACTTTTAAAATCATAAAAACAATAAATAATCCTATAGGAATATATAACATATAATATAAATTATACAGCATAGCCTATTTATGTATGTATTGCTCTCATTTAAATCCTTTTCAATGTTTTCCTTATAAAGTATTTATTAAGTAGGTGAACATATCAATGGCAGCTTCCGTCATTACTCAAGATAGAGGATGGCAAATAAGTTATTATTAGAAACTACGCCTATTTAAAATTTACTATTTATTATCACTAATCAATTATAATTACACCAAAACTTTTAACGCATTAATAATTTTAATATATTATACTTAACCAATCCCAGTCGTTCTTGTGTCTAATAATACATATTTTAAGTGATATTTTTTATTTATTTCCAGCTACTCTTATCACCGCAACTGCCGGAACTTGCTACGGCTGGCCATCACCTACGCTACCATATCTACAATCAGAACACAGCTCAATACCAACTACATCCAGCCAAGGATCATGGATAGTCTCCATAATGATCTTATGCTCAGCGATAACGCCAATTCCATCGGCGTACTTAGCAGATCGCTTCGGCAGAAAAACCACTTTACTTCTCGGCGCTCTTCCATTTATAATTGGATGGATTTTAGTAATAGTTGCCAACTCCGTACCAGTGCTATATGTCGCTCGGATATTCTCTGGTCTGGGTTACGGCATTGTATACACAGTTGCACCTATGTACACAGGTGAAATTGCAACTAATGAAGTAAGGGGGGCGCTATCGACGCTTATCACTTTAATGAATAAGGTTTGTGATTCAATTTTTAAAATTAAGCTTCTAATATTAAAGTGGCATGCTAACGATATTAGATAAATATAAGACGTAGTATTTTGCCCTCTTCTGTCTTAAATAATTAATTTATTATGTCATCGTATCGTTTGCCCTTGCCCTACGCTGATAAAACACAGACATAATGCATTATGCAATTGCAACTCAACTTTATTTAGGTATATTAATTTGACCTTTCCTAAGTATTTCAATGTGATATAGTTAATAATATTGCACTCATCAATAAAGAAATACCTAAATTAATGATGTTCTTTTTGTCTTTTCAGATTGGAATACTTTCCCAATACTGCATCGGACCTTTTGTTTCTATGAGAGCACTTGCCGGAATCAATTTAATACTTCCTATAACATTTGTGTTCACGTTCATCTTTCTGCCTGAATCCCCTTACTACTACCTTAAATTTGAACGGTCCGAGAGAGCAGAGACATCCTTATTGAGACTACGCCATGGTGACATAAGGACGGAATTAAAAAACATTGAAATAAATGTACAAGAAGATATGAAAAACCTTGGAACGTGGTGTGATCTTATAAGGGAAGCAACTAACAGAAAGGCCATGTGGATTAGCATTGGAGTATTTACGATACAACAATTATGCGGAAGCGCAGCGGTGGTGGCATACGCACAAGTTATCTTTAAGAGCACAGCCGGTCATTTCGATCCATATCAGGAATCCATCATATTGGGATGCGTCCAAGTCGCCACCTGCATTCTATCGGTGATTCTAGTCGATCGTGTTGGAAGAAAACCGCTACTATTATTATCTGCACTCGGTGTAGGATTAATGAATGGCACGGTCGGCACTTACTTCTATTTCTACGAATCAAATTCGTCCATGGTCGCAAATATCAACTGGGTCCCATTAGTTGCAATCCTTATTTACATCGTGTGCTACGCTATAGGACTATCGACGGTGCCATATGTAATCATTGGAGAGATATTTCCTACGAACGTTAAGTTGTACGCTTCCTGCATCGCACACATCTACACAGGCATCTCAATGTTTGCAGTTCAAAAGCTATTCCAGGTACATTAATACATATTATCAGACATTCTTTCATATATTTTAGAGTATGTTTATCTAACACAACCTAGACATGAGTATTTTATTTTTCGAGATAAAATACCGATACCAAATCGGCATATATGGGAGCTAGCACATGGTTTATTTTATATTTTCATTATTTTGAAGATTATCGCTGAAACAATACACTACATATTATTTGATTATTCATAAAATAACAGTACTTAGTACCGGTTCAAATAGTAACAGAAATAGGTATTAATAACTTTTTTGTTATTAATTTGGTTACGACCCCACCTGATGTAAGCTGCAGGGCAGCCTATGAATGGACTGCTAAGTACTACAGTTAAATATCTGTACTAACAGTCGCATCTACTATTCCTGGCATAGTTGGAACCGGCAACTTTCTAGCTGAGCCTAAACCGCAACTGAGTCACTTCACGGTCTGTACATTTAAACGTGTTAGTACCAATTCTTTGGCCTGCATAGTGACGGTGACTGGGGCAGCCGTGAACTGACTCGGTTTTTTCAGTCGTCGTCACTCTTAGACCTCCTCTTTTTTGTCGTCAGGCGGGTCGAGGTCAAATGTCGTGTTACATTAAAATAAAAAAACAACTATCTGTGATCTGACCCGGAGCAAACATATGCCTCGTTTTTAATAACAAATATTTGTAATCTAATAATTAAATTTTACAAACAATTTGTTATGAAATAAATCTTTGTTCCGTCCGGGAATCGAACCCTGGACTTTACGCGTAACGGACTGGTGTGTTACCGAATGCGCCGTGCGTGTCGTCAAAATATTTTCCTCCATACATACTTACCAACCTTATCTTATTTAATCACATCTCTGCCTTCTTTTTCAGGTAGTGAAGGATGCATGGGGCATTTACACAGTGTTCTGGGCTTTCTCCGCGTTTTCACTGATGGGACTTGTCTATATGATGATCGTTTTACCCGAAACTAAAGGAAAATCATTCGCTTCTATCCAAGCGCAGTTGAAACGTGACGTAGCCCGTGACAATGCCAAGAAACTAATGACTGCGGATATAGAAAACTTCTAAACACCATGCGGTGTTTTCAATTCTAAACTAATCTCACTTTTATAAGACTTAAGAATACTTAGTGCTTCTAGTTTACTTAGGCGATGATATAGATTAGTGAAGAATTAAGAGCATAACCAGAGAAGAAGACTGTGCTAAGTCCTTTTATTTTTAATTTTCACTTTTATTGATTGTGCCCTAATTTAAAATACACAGCACTATATATTTTATTTTGACGTAAGACAATAGATTATTGGGTAAAATAAGTTTGTTTATCAAAAACTACTTACCCAGGTGATTAAATTAATCTATTTTTGCAATTCATATGTTCAGTGACAAATAATAATATAAATTGTATAATTTTTTAAGATCGCATTTACGAAGTAGACCAAATTCAATTAACAACATATTTAAAATTAAGTCTTCTGTAAATTTCATATAAGTAGTAACTTATCACAGTCTATCTTAATGGTACAGATTTCGGGATCAATGTGGAATGATAAATAAGATGTACTGATACTTAATTTAATTTAGTTTTATATTTCGTACTTACTTTACTTGATTTTTATATACAAAAGTATTTAATGTACAACGATAATGTCGTTAGACGGCTAACCCGAGGTATAGAGCCAATGGTGTAACTAATGCCGCGGATGATGCGTAGGAGGGGGCCGAGCTGAATGCGGTGAAATCGTCTGGGTCGTAATCCTTTGGCAGGCGTCTAGTGGCTGCCACTTCCTTGAACAGCTTAGCTGATTGTTTCGGAGTCCGTGTCTTATTGGGGCTCTTGAAGTCCACGTAATAAAGACCGAAGCGGGACCTGAAATGTGCATTTACAAATTTAACAAATACAATGAGTTAATGAGTGAACATTTATATTTAGTTGTTTTATTTGAATTCCCATTGAATATATACAAAAATATAATTATAAATAAAAAATAGCATCTAGAGACGTCCCATTAAAGAGGACTGGTCCAAGGAGACTGGTAACATATGCCCTTTGTATAGCGAGGCTAATACGTCGGCAGAAATAATTGCCAGCCTTCCTGTCTCCACACTTCGCCGTCAGCCGCTTAACCAAATCCTTGGCCAGGCGCTTGCTTGAGGTTCTCAGCAGAAATTCACATAATTATTTTTTAAATTTAGACGCGACATTTGACCTTAATGCCTGATGGTAAGCTAAGGAGGTCCAAGATAAGAAGCCGATGAATGAATAATCCGTCACATCTTACGGGGCTCCACATTTGACAGCACCCCGCCTGATGTTAAGCTGAAGGGCGATTCATGAATGGAGGTGACTCATACTACAGTTCAATAACTGTAAGTAGCAGTCGCATTCGCTATGCCAGCTTACAGACTGATCCCGCAACGTGACTAATTCGCTTAACAATCTTTACGCTCTGTACTGTGGTGGTAACTACGGTTCGGCAGACTGGGTACCACCGCCTACCTCTCATAGATCAGCTATAATAAAAAAAAACATTTACTCCGACGCAAATCGAACCCGGGACATGTAACCAATGCGCTACGTATGTCGTCTATTATTGATATTTTGGTGTGTGTTAAAACAAAACAAACAAAACTATTACGCATTGAAACAATAGTTATTTGTTTTTAAATGAATGTTTTCACTGGGCACGTTGTGATAATATTGTAACTAAATAATTAACTCAGTAATTGGTGTTTATTTTGAGCGCGACGCAATTTCATCACTTTGAGGAATTTGTAAAAGGTTCGCCGTAACAATTTTAACGCAAATAACTTTATACGACACACATATTATGTAGATATGTAGTTAAAATTTTATGTGTAATATTAAAGCTAAGGGATTATAATCGTTCTACTCGACAGGTCTGTGGGTGACGTATACGCGTCGAGCCTACAACGTCCTGCGCGTGCAGTACAACAATGCATTCAGAATGCTGCTGGGACTGCCGGGGCGCTGCAGTGCGTCGGGTATGTTCGCGGAGGCGCGGACAGTCGACTTCTACGCGATCCGTCGCAAGAAGACGGCCTCACTACTGCAGCGCCTAAGAAGTAGTCACAACAGCATTCTGAAAACCATTGCTGCACGGTTTGACTGTCCCATCCAAAAACACTGGGTGGAGACAGTTATTGGGTATATTAAATTAATAGTTAAATAAATAAATATTATGTACTAACAATACTAACATAGTTTTACTACTCATTGTTACTAACAAAGACTAATATATAATTTTGTATGTATGAACTTTTTGTTTGAATTAAACGTTTTATTATTTTTATTATAATTCTTATGGCGACCGTGGTAAAACAAACCAAGAGCCGACGGTACCAATGTATCTACTAGCACGTACGTTTCAACGTATCTTTTATATACGTCCTTGGTTTCTATGATACCAACACTTATTTAGCTTAGTATAGAAATGTAAAAAATCTTTAGGTGTCGGTCAACCACTCAATACAGTAAAAATATAAATAAATGGCTCCCACGAATGATGATCAAAGTTATTAATTTGCTGATTTAAGATAAACTGAGATGAAAGCGAAACTAATATAAATATAAAAAGGTTTTTTTCCGACCAAATCGGAGAAATCCTTAAAAAACTGGTTTGCCTAGTGCCCCTAATCGTAGAGCTTGTATGAAGAGAATTGTGGATGTGAGGGAAGCGAGGGAGTTGTGTCAGGATCGTGGCAAGTGGCGCTCCATTGTCTCTGCCTATCCCTGTAGGATTAAATTTTAAAGGAACCCCCGATTTAAACACTTCAGGTTCATCACATGGTTCACCATCAAGCACTCCAGGTCTTTAATGTGATAACCGTCCAGCTAAGCTTTATAGTAAAAAACAACTTTAGTATGAGCACCATAGTTAAATATCTGAAATATCCCTTGCATCCTCATAGTTTGTCATAAGGTACTCCAGGTCTTTAATTTGATAACAGTCCAGCTAAAGGCTTATAGTGAGTAACATTTTTAGCTAAAGCACTATAGTTCTATCTCTTGTTGATTTGCTGATCTGAGAGAATCCATGATTGTGTATTAACAAATACTTAGTGGTCATTTGCTCAGTCAGGTGATTCAAGGCAGTATCGCCACTTTCAAGTGTACCCACAGACTCAAAGGTGACTTAGTCGCGTTTCGGGATGAAAGTCGATGCGATTGTTACGTTAAATTATTAAATACTATACTAGCAGTCATTTCCGTTCATGGGTCGCACTCCACATCAGGCGGGGTATTGTCGTATATCGAGCCACAATGAAAATATTAGATAAAATATTCCACCGTAATTTTTAGTTTATTTTAATGGAATCCTTTGGTTAATAAATTTAAGTACATATTACTAATACAATTAAGATATATGAAGGAAAATTTACTGCATTATTTCCAGGTATAGGCGCCATGTTTGAAATGATAAGATTGCAGGTTTTTGACCTGCCAACAATGTAGGTACTTGAACTACTATCGCTTCAACGATCCACATTGAAGCTGTCGCAATTCATTAACAATATGTCGTATAAATTACTAGGTATCAATCGACAACTTAGAGCAGTGTTTCCCAAGGGGGCAATTTAATAGTTAAGGGGGGCAATATAAATGGACTCAACACGACTTCAACCCTTTCGCTTTGGGTTATTTTGGGTTATTAATGCTAGATATTGGTGACAAATTTAACAAAAAAGGCTAATTCTTATTTAAATACTGTAATCATTTATATTACTTAAGAAAACAAAACAATTTTTAAAGGTTAAAAATTATGTATAGGCTTAAAATTTTAGCAATGCTAAGGTGGGGCATGGCCTAAAAAAGGTTGGGAACCACTGACTTAGAGGATTCTTTTTTATTGATACGCGATATTTGACCTCGACTTGCCTAATGGAAACAAGGAGAGGTCTAAGAGCGCCGACGACAGAAGAAACTCAATCTACTATTACCTCGGTAGCAGAGAAAAATGTCATTTAATTAAAATATAATTATAAAAAATAAGATAGATATTTGCTTCGGCAAGCTGAGTGCCTATCACACGTTCCGGTTGCTGAGTAGTCGGTGCCGGTTACCCGCCCGGAGAAGTGTCCTTTATACACATTTACGAGTATGGTAGCTTTCACACACGCATACCGGCGTAATTCATGGTCATACCTTCGCCTGGAGATGAATGTTTGCAAGCGACAAAAATGAACAAATATTTAACAAAGTTCTTCAACCGGAATCGAACTCGCGCCTTTCAAAGACTGAGTCGTGTCGGTCATTAACTAAACTATCGATCAATCAAATTATCACGCCTTTTTCTCACAAGGATAGGCAGAGACAATGGGCCGCCACTTGCCACGATTCTGACACAACTCCCTCGCTTCTCTCACAGCCATAATTCTCTTCATACAAGCTCTACGGTTATGGGCACTAAACTATACCTAATCATAATAAATATACTTCGCTAAGCTGTATTATCTAAAATAAACGCTTGAAATATCTTAATTTAACATAAAAAAAGAAGACATCATTCAACAAAAAATATATATGGCGCTCATAAATTCATACTAATCTAATACACACCAATTATGTTTTGTTTTTATTATGGCTCTACATATAACCGCCTGATGTTAAATGCAGTCCATGAACGAAGGTATTCTGCTACTACATTTAAATAACTGTAAGTAGCAGTCACATCCACTATACTATACCGATCTTGTTGAAACCGGCGACTTAAAGCTGCTTATGCGTTAATTTATTAAATATTATCATTATCTGAATTAACTTCTTGAATAAAATTGATAATTTAAGAATACAAAAGAATCAGCGCCATCTATGTGATAGGAGAGGAACTAATAGTTCATATAAGTGTTACTAGATGTCAGAGTGATCTCTAAAATTACGTTCAGATCAGAATATCGTTAAGATTTAATAGTAATTCAATAATAAATATCTTATAGTATTATCTTGGCGGCATAGTGATAGCGACCAAGGCAAAAAATATATTTTTTTCGTCTGTCGTCTGCGATTCGAAGTGAGATATCGCGTCTCAAAAAGTTATCCTATGCGAAATTAAACCCGGAGCAGCCACAGCATAGCAGAGCGGACGTGCGTCGTCAAACCCATTAAACTCATATTACTACTAGCGTATTAGTATTAGTAATATTATATACAATACGTTAGTAATATTAGTTCAGTGGTCAAACATAACTATACAAATATTATATTATAATACTCGTATCATTTAATATTGACAAAAGGAAAATATAAGGCGCTTATAAATTCATACTAATCTCATATCAACTATAAAAATGTTATTAATGTAACTGAAAGATCATTTCAATAAATCATGATAATTTATAAATTTAAAAGATACAACGCCATCTGTGTGCAACAAGTTCTCTTGATTAACTAATCGTTTATCAAAATTTCACTAGATGTCGTGCTGCTTGAAAATATTTGAAAATGCATAGAACCGTTATAATAATTTAGTCGTCCTGTTTCTATGATACAAGCACGTTAACTAACTTTGTAGGTATAGTAAATATTAAAAGAAATATAAAAAAGATATTAAAGCTGTTTAACGTGTCGCTTTACTAAAACTATCATCATCATCTTCACCTTCATGTAATGGATGATACGCCGAAGTGTTTCATCTTCATCCACTGAAGACATTATAACTGAAGACTAGGCTGTATGGACTAAGTTTCCATTGCCTTTCCAGAAAGGGACAATTAAACTGATGATAATAAAAAATATACATAGACAATAACTTACACATAACCATCATCCCATTCAAAGTTATCAATAAGACTCCACGCGAAGTATCCAACGACATTACTTTTGTCCTCGTGAATGGCGTGCAGGAGAGCATTTAAATAATGCGAATAATAAGAGACTCTGGCCGCGTCCTTAACACCATCATAGTCAGCATAACCATTCTCGGTAACAATTATAGGAATGTTGTTGTAGGTTTTTGTTATCCATTGAAGAAGACGACGGAATCCAAAAGGAACAACCTGTAAAATAGAATTTAATAATCACTTTTGTTTATTCATTTTATTATTTAGAAAAATAGCGTCCGGTTCGTATGCTCAAGATTGGTAGGCAGACAGATAGTAGTCATTTACCTAGTCTGACCATGTTCAAATGTACAGACCGTAAAGTCACTCAGTCGCGTTTCGGGTTGCCAGTTTTAATTAGGCTGGCATAGCAAATGCGACTGCTACTTTAATATAAATGTAACCTTTGAACCCCTTTAGCGCTTTTAGTCAGCATAGTGAAGACGACTGAAACTACCGTGAACTGAGTCGGTTTATTCAGCCGTCGGTGCTCTTAAACTTTTTCCTGCTTATTTACTATCAGCCAAATTGAGGTCAGATGTCACAATTACTTATAATTTTAATATATATTAATTTTTACAAATTTTACTTCTTTTATTTGACAAATAACTATGGTTAATTTGAGAATAAGACTTTTGTCTCGAGATTCTAGATAAATATACTACATTGAATAGACTAGATTTGGGCCGACATTGTGACGGCGACTGAGGTAACCGTAAACCGAGTCATTTTTTCAGTCGTTGGTACTTTTTGACTTCCTTTTGCTTACCATCAGGCAAGTAGAGGTAAGATGTTGAGTCATAATAAAATAGAAAAAACAAAAGATCCTAGATTCTCCATGTCTCACCTTAAGCCATCCTGAAGCAGATTTCGAAGGCCAAGTTTGATCTTGAACTCTTACGATTCCAACATCATTTTCATGTGACGGTATAGCTCCGACTTCCTTCCCAGCCATTGACAGCAAATAAGTGGTGTAGTGATTAAGACCAAAGAAATCTGCAGTTCCTTGGATGTATTTAATTTCTTCAGCTGTAAATTTGGGTAATCTTGACCGTGAATAGTTCTGGCTCATGCTTTTCTCGTCGACTAGTTTTATAAGCTCCGGTGGGTAGTTGCCTTCTGCTGAATAAACTGGATGTGCATACCAGCCAACCTGTTTTAAAACAAAGATGATTAAAGTAGTTTACTTTGTAAAAAGGTAAAATAGAAAAGCTGGTAAAATGAATAAAATGGAAACCACATCGTTCGAAGAACCAACAACGAATGGGGAAGAAAGGTTCTAGAGTGGAGACCACGAACCGGAAGACGCAGCGTAGATAGGCTTCTCACTAGGTGGACTGACGACATAGTAAACTGGCATATTGTCGTTCGAAATGGCGTTCTAAGAGAGATGCTTATGTTCAGCAGTGGACGCCTTCTGGCTGATGATGTTGATGAAAATGGAAAAATCTAAAAAGTTCTAAAATCAAGCCATAGGTAAATACGAGTAAATTTATATAAACTGTACTTATATATAAATCATTATTTTTCTTGAAGTTTATATTTATTTTTCTCTTGTACGTATAATCCCATAAGCTTTATTGTTGTATTAAGCTTTATTGATTTTTCAAGGGGCGTTCAATAAGTAGTGTGCATGATAAACATTTAATAAATGTTTTTTTTTATTATTTTACCAATTAATTGTGTTATGCCTGCCAGTATTTTCTTCTATCCAAGCAGTTTTAAGTAACTCATTCTTACTACTTTTTTTCTTTTTTTTTTATTGTGACTCGACATATGACAGCACCCCGCTTGATGTTAAGCTGGAGTGTGGTCCATGAATGAATGCCACCGCTACTACAATTCAACAACTGTGAGTAGCAATCACATCCACTATGCCGGCCTAGATGGAACCGGCAACTTACAAGCTGATCCCGAAACGTGACCAAATCACTTCACGGTCTGTATACTTGTAAGTGGTGGTACTACCCCGGATCGGCAGACTGGGTATCACTGCCTACCACTCTTTGATAACCAGACCCGAAGCAAATATCCATCTCTTTTTTTTTATTAACAAATATTTGCAATATTTAATATTATTAAATATTACAAATAAAAGCTATGAAACAAATATTTGCTCCGACCGGGGATCGAACCCGGGACTTTACGCGCAACAAACCAGTCGCTAAACCGTTCGTCCACGCCTGTCGTCAAAATACGCCTCGTAGAAATATGCCGTTGGATTATCAAAACAAATTAAAAACTTCAAAACAGCTAGAGATCTTATAGTCCATAATCATTCATCATAATATGTGAAGATAATTTATATGGTTTTGTAAATAACAGAATTGTGATTATCATTGACAGGAAAATATCAAGCTCCCAAATTAATCTGCAGCCGGAAATCAAACTCGGTCTCAGCCGTGCGTCATTTAATTTGTATAACTAATATTATATACAGGTAAAAAATAGTACTAGATTTAAATATCTTAAAAATAATGCATTGTTTCTAGTTATTGTCTATCGTGTCTGTATATTCTTGTAGGAATAAAGTTAACAAATTTTAAAGCGATAACTATAATTTGATCTATTTAACCTACTTCTCAATTATGTATTTAGGATCTAAATAAATGGTTAACATTTAAAAGACATTTGTTATGTTCTATTGTCTGTTTTAAAATTATTTTAATAAACATAAACACATATCCTTACGAGGAAAAAATAACAAATACCTTATTTAGTTGAGTTGAAATACTTAGACAATGTTAATTGCATTGATAAAATACGTTAAAAGACTACCATTCTGCTTGACACACTTTTGATTAGAAAATTAATGTCAATGTTAACGAGCTGATGAAATTTAGACGAAAGTTACTAACATGCGTTTGCAAATATAGCTCGGCTGCTTTTGTATCCTCCGATGAATTGGTTTTCGGTTCTGCCCAATTTGAATCTAACGCCATGCCGATTTTACCTGAAAACGAACAGATAAATAGTTTTCAATTATTTCAAGGATACTGTTGGTTTTCATTTTTACAGACTGTCGATTCTAAGTAGTCCTACAGTTTCTGCATCAGCTTGAAAGTTGCCGATTCTATCTAGGCTAGCATAGTGCATGCGACTCATACTTTTAAACATTTAGTTGTAGTAGCAGTGGCCTCTATTCGTGAACTGCACTCCATCTTAATATTAGACGAGGTGCTGTCATATATCGAGCCATAATAAACAAAAAACAACAACAAAAAACTGACAAGACTATGGTTTAGGTTGGACAATTTTTATTGCGTGTTTTCTTACAGCGAAGCCTTCATAAAAAGTAAATACACGTGTAACATAATAAATTAATAATTAAAAACACGGACAACGTACCTCCATACAATTGTTTATATTCATCTTGATATATGTGATAAACTTTCGCGTGAGATTTCAATAAATTGTGTGTACATAGATAGTCAGCTATTCCATGGCGGTTTAATACTGGTGCTCTATAGTAACCACCATATCCTTCCAAACAAGTCTGCATAGGCTCGTTAAAGGTCACCCAATACTTAACTTTACTAGCATATTCGTTAAACAAAACTGTAGCGTAGTCCGCAAAGTAATCGACAATATGTGGATTGGTCCAGCCACCGATGTCTTGTAAATTTTGTGGTAAGTCCCAATGGTATATTGTCACCATTGGCGTTATATTATATTTGATAATTTCATCTATTAATTTATGGTAATAATTTATTCCAAGTTGGTTTTTATTGTTACTATGACCGGTTGGGAGAATTCTCGGCCACGATATTGAGAACCTATAAATATTAACACCAAGTTCTCTGACTAACTCCACATCCCTCTTATAAAGGTGATAAGAATCAGCTGCTACATCCGCGTTGGAGTGATCTCTAACAAAACTCTTATTTGTATGGACTAGTCTGTCCCATATACTTTCCGATTTCCCTGAAACCAAAAATGAGGTTATTAAATCCAAAGTTTTATAATATGCGTAACTCAATGTCGCAGCTGCACTTATATCTTTTGAGTAATGACATAAAAACAATGAGTTGTTAAAATGCAATTATTACAGACGGAGGTCACGAATAAACGGTTGCTATCTCATTAATTAACAATTATGCAAGGAAAGATCTTATTATAAGATATTTTTATTAATAACTATACCTAATTATTGGGTAGTGCAAAACAGTTCTAAGAAATGTTCAACTTTTAAAATTCCCTTTTTCATTATCCTGCAGACGATGCAATAGTTTAGAGACATCGCAACTATATTTCAAACAACGTATTATTTTTTTCTGTAGCTAAAAAAATAGCATAACGTTTGGGAAAATAGCCTAGGTATATATAATAATTATTTAAAGTAAGCGTCTTTGTTTATACAATTGTGGAGTTGATTGACCATTTTAATATCTATTACAATTCTCTAACACCTGGTACATGCTTGGACTTTATATCATAGTATTCCTAGGTATATTTTCTTAACTCACAGAAAGAGCTGACTAGATCTTCCGGCGTCCAATCCACCTTAATAACTCAGCTATATTTAAAACTAAAATATACTATATAACAAAAAGTGTGTTTGTATTGACTAATTTATTATTAAAACACTGTTTAATAATACAGTTAGAGCGATTTGTTCGGATCCGGATCGGATTCGGATGTGTTAAAATGGATGAATGATAAACATCATAGATTTTGCCTGGATCCAATTTTTATTTATTGAGACGCGACACCTGAACTCGACTAGCTAGAAGTCCAAGAACGTCGACAGGTGAACTTTTTTGCTCCACATAATTTTTCAGTTTTCTAGATGACTAGTGAAGGAAATTATGATAAAATACTGATGTTGGTTTGGTGCAAAGTATTTTGTCTGAGCCGGTATCGCATTAAAAATCGGGTCAATAAAACCAGTAAATATAAAAAAGACTGAGAATGGAGAATTTTAAAGATATCATGGCTAATACTATATTTAATAACCAAATACTTATTATGCCTTACCATCAGTATTCCATGCTCCTTCAATTTGAAAAGCTGCCGTCGAAACACCAAACAGAAATTCGCCTGGAAAACTATAATTTAAATTTCTTCCCCCTGCTAAATCTATTGCTAATGATTTCCTGAAAATAATAAATTTTATATTAATTTTATAATTATTCAATAAAAATATATTTAAATATAATTAATTTTTTAAAGGCAAGGTTAAGTATTGCCCATAATCAGCTTGCTTGAAGAGAACTGTTGATACAAGGTAAGTTGTGTAAGAATCGCTATTAAACTTCATGTATAGGCGACAGTGGTGTAGTGGCAGTGCAATGGTTACGCAAACCGAGAGCACGAGTTCGAGACCACCCACCGATACCAATGTATCTTTGATATATGTACTTTGGTTGTCCTGTTTCTATGATACAAGCACTTTAGTAGCTTAGTATAGAAATGTAAATAAATAAAAATAAAAATTAGTTTAAACTATAATTATTCATAGCGACCATGGTGTAGTGGTCACGCCAACCATGAACTCCCGCTTCAAAATTTTTATCTTTAAATGTACTAAGGTCATCCAGTTTCTATGATACAAACACGCTTAAAAGATTTATAGAAATGTAATGAAATATAATACATTATGCGAAAATTATAGTCTGTATGAGCAACTTTTGACACTATTGTGCCTGCGAGAGTGACCGAGTCGAGGTCACAGCATTCAATTGAACATTGACCGAGACATTTCACAATAACCACAATTAATATTTTGTCCTTTCAATGTTGCCAATGGAAATTATTTGACAATTTACAAACGAAAAATAGACCGACCCTTTTACTAGTTCTAAGGACTAGACTTTTTTTACATTCTACTACTTCTAATATATATATAACGTTAACACACTTCAATATATATATAGTCTTTATAATTAAGGGCGGCAAACAGATGGTGGTCATTTGGCCTGTTTATATAGTGTACAATTCATGAAGAGACTCGGTCGCGTGTCGTTATTGGCCGATTAACAACTGGGGCGACTGCTACTTGCAGTTATTTGACACTATTAGCAGACACTTTCATCTATGGACCGTTTAATATCAGACGGGGTATCGTTACTTTGTAAACCCTTAACATCTGCATGCATGCAAAATTTGATTTGAAATAAAATATATGTATAAATAAATATAAACGGGTATTACTACAGATAATAAAATAATGAAAGAATAGGGAAGATAAGAAAGGTAATAGATGATAAGGTACAATGACAGATTTGTAAACATTTGATTTTATTTTATTGTTATTTATTGAGTATAAATAACCGTCACAGTTCACGGCTACCTCAGTTGCCGTCATTGCGCCGGCCAAATTTTTATTGACAAATCCCTTGTTAAAGGAGTGATAGTTGTTAAAATTAGATTTACAATAGCGTAAGAGATTGGAAAAGGGAGAAAATAAGTCTGGTCAACTGAATCAACTACTATCTCGATAATGCAATATGCCAACACAACTCACTTTTTTTTTAAATATTACTTTCGATTTTGTTTTATCTGCATTGTGATAATTATATTTTTGTTAAAAAAACGGTTAAATACCGTTATGTTTTATTCTTTAACTTTGCTTTTAAATGCTTTTCAAAAAATCTGTAGCTGGAGAAAAAAATAACCAATAAATATAGTTTAATGTTTCATTAAAAGATGAGAATTTGCATAAATTCTAGATAAATAATATGAATATCATGTTGCAAAATGCTAAAATCTTTAGTTTGAGACCTAGGATGTATTAAGTGGTATAACGTCTTCTTTTTGAATGACACTGCAAAAAAACATACTATTATATTATGTGCTCTCTAAAACCGTGTATTTTACATATCATAAAGATTTATTTTATCTTGCTAAAAAAAACCTACAAATGAATTATAAAAAAATATATATAATAGACAACATCGTTCTATAGGCTGGTATAATCGTTCTATAAAAGATTCAGGCCGTGACAGTATTGAAGGCTTCGCATGAATCTATAATAACAAATATTTATGTATAATATTATAGATAGACTACTTGTCTATCTATACAATATTATTTACTTCCACCTTCCGCATTTTGTTTTTTGGCGGTCAACAGGAATGTTCTGCAAGTTATTAAGATCACAAAAAGAATGTTTCTTTTAATATTTGGTTGTTATTAAGAATTTGGACTTAAGAAAAGACTTCTTTCCAAATTCCTTGGTTATTCCCCTTATTTCTATAATACATCAAAAAAAAAAATTTCTATAATACATTAAAATAAACAGTTGCTTTTGAACTGTGCGTCATCGATAACAAAATTAATTATTAGGTTGAACTTAGACATTAAAGATAAAAATAAATCTGGTACATGTTCATTGATCTTTTTATCAAAATCATTCTGCAAAAATATCAGGGACGTTTTTTTATATTTTTGACCTATTTTTACAAGGCTATTTTTAATACAAACTATATATATATATTTTTTATCTTTAAACTATATTTACGTATTTACTTATTTATCAAATGAAACCTTATAACAAATGAATATTATATCAAAAGAAACTTTAGTAGTAAATTTATTTTTCTACGTATTTTCACTGGATATTCACTGAGTAGCAATTATGCGCGATTTAGAGATGCACCAAAATCGTCTCAAAAAGTTTATAATAAGAATAATGATTTTCGACCGTTTTTATATAAAAGCCGTTTGTTTTGTTCCTTTCTGGGAACGTTAATATCATTGCATTTTTTTAAATAATGTATTTAATCCGGAAAAAATAATACGAAAGAAGACCTCGTTACCACTTTAAATTTGTTAGTAGAATTGTTTGTTGTACAGAGATTTTGATTCATTTGTGGCGAGAGAAAAACGAAGGAAATAAAAATAAGGGTCATAGAAGATAAAGTGAATCAGTATAATAGAAATAAATCAGTCTGGTAAATTTGATTTTACTGACTATGGCCACCTCTCATTATCTCAACCGGCCAATCCAGCTTTATTATTTTAATAAAAGGTAATGTTTCCCCAGAATAAGTCCAATAGTTCGACAGCCATGTGCAAAATAATTTATACACTATCAAATCACAATATCAACATCCGCCATTTACGAGCATAATACATTTTCTTATATGCAGTTCTTTCGTTTTCTAATAAAAACCCAAACACATGAACCGGTTTTAAATAGCATTCTGTAGAATCGCTATTAATTTAATTTTTTTGCATGTCGCATATATTTAGGCCATTTTTTTAATTTATATTAAAAATGGCTTAAATATATCAGAGATAGGTAGGCCTGTTGATATAAATATTGCAACCAATTTATTTTGCAATCTTGACATATAATTTGTTCATTATGAGATTAAAAATAAAAATAACTTTGCAGCTTTCACAAAATTACAACATCTACTATTTGAGTTATGTAACCCTCGATTAATTTTTTGTTTAACAAATTCGTTACACTTTTGATATTATTGGACATGCTGTATATTCGCGAAACTAGATACAAGTCTACATTCTAAAATTTAGTTTCTAAATCTAAACTAAATCTCCCCGCAACTGCAATGGCTGTAAAGCGTTCGGAACATCGAAATAAAATAACCAAAATAAGCGCGATAGTGAGCCGCCATTATTTTTATTTTATTAATATTTGCGCAAAAATATCACCGCTCATTTTTACTGGCCGGCATAGTGACGGCGACTAAATCTATTAACTGTAAACTCAGCGCAGGAATTTCAATTTCCAGATGTCGAGTCTTAATAAAAAAAGCAGAGAATATAGAAAAAACTAATAAGATATAATATTTATATAATATAGATATAAGAAACAGGTAATTCTATAAAACAAAATGGTTTAACAATAACGTATAATTATAATGTATGTTCACACAAACAAGGAGTCCCCGATTCAAAACCACTTGCCAGTACCAATGTCTCTAAAATGTACTTTGGTCGTATTATACAAGCACGTTTAGTAGCTTGGTATAGAAATGAAAAAAAAATTTTTTTTTGCAAAACTATAAATACCTAAAATACATAACATATTAAATTATTTCAAGTGAAAGTTGAAATAATTTTTTCTCAACGAATAAATGCTTTTGATTTTGATTTTGATAATCCAGTTAAATTTCAGGATCAGTTTGCTAAACTTCAACGAGAAACCGTTTTTGCCCGCAGAACAGTCTACATAGCTATCAGTCTTATAATATTATGCATTTCTAAATTTAAATTATTAGCAAATAAACCTGTTTATTACTTCTATATAAACATTGTATTTACATCTCGTTAATGTTTTTCTTTTGTCGTTTTACAATTGGTGTGCTTATCTTTAAATGCTATGGTGATAAATAACATCTCTAGAGATAATTTTAATAGTCATGATACAAAAAGTAATCAAATATTATACACAAACAAAACAAAAACAATGTCCTTGATATGTCCTTATAAAACATTTTAATGTCAAGTGGATTTTATGACATAAATTAAGGCATTATTAGGGTTTTATATAGATTTTTATTGAGACGTAGCATTTGAACTCGATTGGCCTGATGGTAGGGAAAGTCCAAGAGCGCCGTCGTCGACTAAAATAACAATTCAGTCTAGTTCAGTTGCCTCCGTCGCCTTAATTTTTCGGGACAAAGGTACATTATCACTTTTAATGTGTAAACAGTGTCATTAAATTGTACGTATGGTCACGTATAAGCGATACCCCAAAATGTGACTGAGTCACTATCTATACGAGTAATCTATATTTGTAATTAAAATGTCTTAATTATTATTATTATTATTGGATATTTAAATATCCAATAATAATAAATATTAATATTAATTATTGCTGTAAAATAAATCTTTCTTCACGCCGGTGTCAAATCTTTTCACAAAACCTTCCTAATATGTGGGATGAAAATGACAGTGTTTTTTGTGCTCAACTAATATGCTGAGCAGCTGCTATGGTCTAATATATATAAATTTTTTTTATTGTGACTCGACATATGACAGCACCCCGCTTGATGTTAAGCTCGAGTGTGGTCCATGAATGAATGTCACTGCTACTACAATTCAATAACTGTGAGTAGCACTCACATCCACTATGCCGGCCTAGATGGAACCGGCACCTTATAAGCTGATCCCGAAACGTGACCAAATCACTTCACGGTCTGTATACTTGTAAGTGGTGGTACTACCCCGGATCGGCAGACTGGGTACCACTGCCTACCACTCTTTGATAACCGTATTGATAATTCTTTGATAATTGTTGATAGAAGTAAAATTTTGTAAAAAATTTAGTGTAGTAATTTGTTACCACAATTATGAAAAAAAACGAAACTTATTTAAAAACTAAAAGGCAGAGTTATTCATTCTTAAAGAGTGTCTATTGTCTAAGAAGTTTTTATTGAAAGAATAAGATAAATCACATAACATTACAGTTCTGTACGAACAAATGAACAAAAAAATTTAGATTTATGTTTAATAACTAATTATCATGAACAAAAACTGTTTTCAATTACAATGTGTTCGGAAGAAGGTTTTTGTTTTAATAACGTCATGACATTTGCAATAAGTATACGTATCCAATATGCTTAATTAGCATAGTTGTTGATAAAAAAAAACAACTCATACTATAAATGTATTAAATGTTGATATTGCAGGTCTAAATTAGCCCTGAATAAACGTCCTGTTAAACCATTTATGGGCCAAGTGGTACTTGTACTTATACTTGTTCAATGTCGAAATAAATTGATAGCAACAAGTGGAGATACGTCTTATAAGTGCCTTTTACAAAAGACATTTTCGTGCAATGCGACCTCCACGAAAATTATGTTTATGGTTTCTCTAAAATTTCTATTTCAAACACGATATGTAAATCAACGCATCGCAAGTCCTGAAATTGTTATACCCTTGATTAAACACTTGAGTTGCATGAGGATCATAAAAAGTAGCGTTACATTATCTCTGTCTATCCCTGTAGAATTTGCGGCGTGAAATTGATCATGATAAACTCTTAACTCATATCAATCTATCAAATTGTCATGTCCACAGGGATAGGCTGAGATAATAGTGCGCCACGACCCTGACACAACTCCCTCAAATCCACAATTCTTTTCATACAAGCTTTATGATTATGGGGACTAGGCAACTTAAAATTAATCGATATTGAAACGGTGTGCTTAATACAAATCGGTAAAATATTTCGTGCTAAAGTAAATTAGAATAATACGAGTATCTAATAAATTTTATTGCTCAACTTCAACAAGTGGACGAAGGCAAGTTTAGGCTTTAGCCGCTAACCAGTATTGTTTAATTTAATTATAATATAATATTAACATAAAGTTAACTATTATAATAATACAATACCTAGATATAGACCGTATTGTAAACATACATACTATACAACTAATAAAACTAATATTTTTTCTCATAAAAATAATAATAATAGGAAATAAAACTTACCCTAAAAAGGTTGATGCCAACACAATTAAAATTAATTCCATTATAATAATTAATAATTAAATTATTCTACATAAAAACCTAACTAAATATCACTGAATATATCACTCAATTATTATTAATACTGGTTTTAATCGCTATAACATGACTGATTAGTATTCGAGATGTCGGATTGTTCCGACAGTGTTCTCTCCTCTACCGGACGTTTATGATCGGAAGCGTGTTGCGCTGGCGGTGTATTACCGCACACTATACCAAACGTAGCTGTCACACTGGACAGATCAGATACGCTATACCGCGAAATTACTAAATGAAGGTTAGGTTAAATACAATGGTAGGATACGATGCCCATTGACTCCTGAATTTTGCATTAACACCATTTTCCACGCATGACCAATAGGAAATGTGAAAAGAAATTCAATTAGTGTTTTGTAATTATTTTTATCTTTGTTTGTAGAAAAATATTCTGTGAACTCAAATAGTTAGATAAAAATACAAGAAACACACTTTTATAATACTTTATTCAGCTAAAAAAAATAAGAGGCAGATATTTGCTCCGGGTCTGATTTTTTAAGAAAAGTAGTGACAGTTTGACAAGTCTGGCGATCCGGGGTAGTACCACCACTCACAACTATGAAAAAACTCAGTTGCGTTTCGGGTTAAGCTAGAAAGTTTCCGGTGCCAATTAGGCTGGCATACGCGTCAAATTTCAGAAGAATTACAATTCGTAGTTACTAGGTAATTTCAGAACTAACCTTACGAAGATCTGAATAGCGTTTGGTTTTTAGAAGGACATATTTCTAAAACATTGTTTTTAAAACATAATAGTCTGTGGACTGTACCTAAATATAAAACTTAAATTGCTGTATAATTAGAAACAGTAGACAGACGTCATAGAACCCAAAACAAAGCCTTTTTTATTAGTCGAGTATGACTCGAAATCACAATGATTTAGAAATCACAAAAGGATTCAAGTCATTGAATTAAAATTAATCCTACTTATCATACCTTAATTCCAACAGGTATCGTATCATGATCCTGACTCCTGACACAAAGTTTTTCGACAGTTAAACCCAAATTATGCGGCGCATCGTTTCTTTGTCAAGAAATCGATAAGTGCAATGCTTTACCTGCCAATATGTTCTTTTCTAACTAAACTTTGCATCCCTTAAGCGAGATACCACTAACCGACTGAGACAACCATTAATTGAATTGGTTTCTTTAGTCGTCAACGCTTTTGGACCTTCCCTTGCTTCCCGTCGGGCAAGTCGAGATCAGAGGTCATTCAAAAAATTAAAATATTTAATCAACAATTTATTTATTAACGAACAATACTAGTAATGGCCTGTAATTTGCAAACATCTATTAGCCAATATAATTATTCATATACATAGATAGATATATCATAAATACAAATTGCCAATATTTTATGATCTTTTTTGTTTATGTATCTAATATAACCATTAAACATGAAGAATAAAATAATTATAATTTATCGTCTGACTCGATTGTGCTGATTTATGTTATACCTAACGTAGTGGTTATGTTTTTATTTAGCTAAAGATTTTCG
Organism: Tinea trinotella; assembly: GCA_905220615.1. Taxonomy (NCBI): domain Eukaryota; kingdom Metazoa; phylum Arthropoda; class Insecta; order Lepidoptera; family Tineidae; genus Tinea; species Tinea trinotella. The sequence continues at coordinate 5,650,117 of HG992306.1, forward strand.
CGACAATCATTAAACAGAAATTAAAGAAAGAAAATTGAGATTTTTTATTGTGACTCGACATATGACACCCCGCATGGTGTAAGGCAGCAGTGCGGTCCATGAATGGAGGTGACTGCTACTATAGGTAAATAACTGCAAATAGCAGTCGCATCCACCATGCTGGCCTAGTTGCAACCGGCAACTTTCAAGCTAATTTCGAAACGCGACTAAGTCAATTCACTCATACTTAAAAGTCTCCAGGAATCGAGGAATGGTTTTTCACCTATAATTATAAGTAAAAATAATATGAAAGTACATAAAACCTAATTTAAAAATCATTACAACGATCAAAAGGCACTTTTATCGATCAGTATTTTTCGCCTTACACGACGGAACCCGCTGCATACGAAAAATGCAAACCAGTTCCCAAAATACTTTGATAATGAAGACATTACCATTTTAAGATATGTTATAGTGGTTTTTTTTTTCATTATGGCTCGATACATTATATCGACATAATACCAGGCGAATATTAGCTGGAGTGCGGTTCATGTACAAATGCGAGTGCTTCTACAGTTAAATTGTACAAGTTGCGGTCGCATCTAATATGCCGGCCTAGTTAGAATCAAGTCTTTGCCTACCACTCTTAAACACCACCCGTATCAAACAACTGCCTATTTTTTCTATTGACTTCTTTTAATATTCAATCTATTTAATTATTAAGTATTACAAATAAATGACATGAAACAAATCTTTGCGCTGAATCGAATCTGGGATTTACAGCGAACTGGAGTGATGACGAATGCGTCACGCAGCTTGTCAAGTGATAGTCACGCGGTTCTCTTTAGTTTCAAAAATTATCAACGCTATTATTGTCTATTTGACGATAAGCCTATTATTTGTTTGCGCTTATATAATTTACCTATTTATAAGTTATATTTGTACCTATGATAAGTATATGCGAATGCACAATGCGAATAATCGAAAATAATCTTTATTACATTTGTTATTACGAGAAAAATATATTATGGTAGACGTTTTTTAACATTGTTTTTTATCAAAAAATAATGAAATATATAAATGTATATGAGTTTAGTTAGCTTGTGTATTAATACTATTAAAGGAGAATGAGTTTTTTATTAAATTAAAATCAATCCATCAATCCGGAGAGTTAAAGTTGTTTTTAAGCATATTAAAGAGGTTATTCTCGGAAGTTATTGAGACTGTTGCTAAAGAGTAAAGAATACATTTTTTAAAGTATTATGTTGTACATAGAACTTTTTTCCTTTGTGAAGCCTAGTTCTGTTGATCACCGTGCAAAATGGATTAAACAAAAACCGGCTGTCATTTTGTATATTTGTCTTTCTTAAGCTCACTGATAAAGTGAAAGGCAAATAACATTTAAAATTTACATACTTATCTCTTCAAACTTAGTATTATTTTATGTACTTATATTAAAATAATAATAACGCTATAAAGTTGTTTCAGACATTATTTAGTACTTGAAGTTTTATTTAAATTTTTTAGGAGTTTATCCCACCGTGTTACTACAAAGAAACTAATCTCCCTATAGACAGGCATTAACCATGTATCAGGTCAATTTAGTACCAAAAAAGATATTTGACTGTATACAACTATTTAAACACTGTTTTAAATGTTTTTTGTGGTGTTATAAATAACGCAGTCGCCGAAGTCGCAAATAGGTCGCGGTAATAACCAGATATCTAAAATGTTTATAATATAATCAACTCGGGGTTGACCGCGTCTTCGCCATGTCTCAACAAATTGCTGTTTATAGTAACAGCTTCACGACAATATTGCCATGACTGCGAACACCGTCGAATTAATTAACGATAAATAACATTAAAATCGATAAAACCTAAAATAAACACTTTATTTTTATACAGAGATTGATATAGTGGATCGATCTGTGTATAAAAATACATGAAAAGGAAAAATATATCTAATAAACATTGCGTCTTGATCTCATTAACAATGACACCATTTGTAAGACTTTCAATGCCAAAGTCACGAATGTATCTATGAATGAATTGTAGATGTGATCCTTCAAGGAGGGTGAAAAGTATAGTAGTCGGGTACAAGAGGAATGATGGTCACTAGAAGAGATAGTGATGGTGACGGTGACTAAGGCTACCTTGACCTAAGTCGGCTTTTAAAGTCATTGGCGTCACCTCCCTTGTTTACCATGAGGCAAGTCGAGGGCATAAAATGTTGTGTCAGCTGGAGAGTTATGTCAGGATCGTGAAAAGTGGCGCTCTGCTGCTTATCCCTGTGAGAATTGGGGTGTAAAAATTAATGATGATGAATTGTTATTTAAATCTTAAATGAATTCAAAACCGCATATAATTTGTTTCCTTATTTCCAAATATGGAATTCACGGAACGTAAAAATGTCTCAGTTTATGAAAACCAGTTAAAATAATTATATGGTTTTGAGGGAAGCCCTCTTGTGTTGCGTTATGGGAAACCCTGTTCGGTCGTATACACATTGCGCAAGCGGAATTTTAATATATGAGTGGCAAAACGTAAAAAAGCACCTTTTGCCGGAACAGTGGCGGCAATTGTGACTAGAGATGTAACGACTCGACTTTTCAACCCGGGTCAAACCTAGTTGAGGCCTAAACCGAGTTGGGTCGGTTAACATCTACAATAAACTGGTTTGAACTATTATTTATATATTTAAATCAGACACCTAATTTATTTAGTCATACATGCACATCCGAAATTTTAGAGCAACCACACCGTGTATTAGATTGTCAGACCGAATTGTCAACTCAGTTTGAATCGAATAATCAATTCGGTTTACGAATTGGGTTATCTATATTTTTAAACTATTAATTTGATTGTTTAATAATTCATTGATCACACCAGGGCCTCGATTCTCTTAATATATATATTGTGCCGACGAAAAAGCAGTGAAATGGCGCCGCAGTCGCAAGGGACCAATCGCAATAGTTAACTATTAACTTGTTATTCGCAGAGTGGTTGTGATTCCAAATTCATTACCACCCAAACCACAGTCACCGTCGCTCACTGATGAGGAATGTCTTTATAAAACACCCATATTTCTATATTTTAATTATCATTCAACAAGATTTAATGCAACCAAAAAAGAACAAACAAATACAACTTTTTTGTGTTGAATTTAATTAACTTTTGTTTATTGTGACACAACATTTTATGACCTCGACTTGCCTCATGGTAAACAAGAGAGGTGCATGAACTCCAAAGACTAAAAGCCGACTCAGGTCAAGGAAGCCTCAGTCGCAGTCACTATTTCTACTAGCATCCATCCCTAATATGGGCCACTATACATTTTTACTCTCCGCTTGAAAGATTGTAGAAAATGTACTTAATAAGTACACCACACGAGTCGAAATTAAATATAGATTAATCTTCCCTATAAGGCGGTAACCTTATAACTTGTTTTCATATTACGCGATTTCAATCCCCCTTATAACGCGGGGATTTCCCACATACGATGTCGATGAAACATTATTTCAGATAGTTCTGACAGTGAATAAACAATTAATAAAACTGTTAATTTATTTGAAATTAACTATTTTTTTAGTTCATTTGCATAAGTTTATTTATTTGAAATGTTTTTAGTTTAGTTTGATATTAATAAACTACCAGTGTGTAAATAACCTTAATTACGAACGTCATCTGAAAGTAGGTAATTTAAATCACTTTACCATTGGATTTTCCAAAACATTAATTATGTATCTTAATAATTTTGTGATTTCTCGTAATCGAGTGCAGGACATGAATTGGACATAGACGACCAATGAGATGGACGGATTACATTGTAAGATTAGCGAGCAAGGACTGAAAGTGGAATGCAATGGAACAGACCTACACTCAGCATTAAGCTTAAGAAGAAAATATTTGATCAAAAGAATCTGACATTAAAGTTATGATGACTGGTATTAACAAAGCCAAGTCTGGAAGAAAAAAAACTTTTTATTTTTCATATGTTATAAATGAATCAATTAATCGCCTTGTTTTACAGGGATAGACGAGAATAAGAGAGCGTCAGTTTCCATGATCCTGACACAACTCCGTATGGAAAATAGCTAAAAAAAACAGTTTGATAGGTCAAGTTTAATAAAATCAGGCCTTATTTCAGGTATTTTTGCGCCTATACTTTTCATAATAACCTAATCATTCGCGGTTACTTTGCTTTTAAATATTTTGTAGGAGCCAAACTTAACAGATTTAAAATAACGGTTATAAAATACAAGTCATTTTAGCCAATAACAAGTTTCACTTAATGCAAAAAAAACCAAGGCTATCAAAACAATAATCCTAATTATATTTTTTTACTGTTATCAATATTTTTTATTTAAATCAATTAAATGCATAAGTATTCGAATCGACTTGTAACTTACAATTTGATTCAATAACAGTTAAAATATTATATTTATTTATCGTCGTTACGGAGTTTTCTTTCCCAGATTCAAAATATTTGGCCTAATGCAAAAATTATCAATTATGCAGAAACTCAATATTTCGGATGGCGTAGTTGGACAGTTCAACGTTCGCCAGTTTGTCGTAGTTAAGATTCTAATTTCCAAATCTAGCTTTAAAATATATTTATTAGTTAAACCAAGTTTCAACCTGCTCTTTAACTTGAAGTTACGCTAATAATCAATGGTTATGTTTTGTTTCCTACAAGTATTCAAGTATCACACACAAATGAAGCTCTAAATATATTTTATTTGAACTTTTATATTGTACACTATGTCAGTTATTTTATTACGAATAATTTCAAGCACGCACAAGTCTTAGACATTCCATATCTCTGACACCTTCATATTGTCGGACCCACTTCCTTTGTGCGGATAAAGTGTTTCGAAAATCGGGAAACTGGTTCATTTTGAATGCTACTTAAAGGTCGACCAGTCACGAGTTACGAATTAGTTTTATTAGATTAAATAATAAGGATTAAACAGCTGTCAATATTTACTATTTCTTAACTGTTAATTATTTGAAAAATAATCAGGTTAAACATTAAAGTATTTTTGTTTACATAAACATATTTTAAGATTCACAGATGTTATTTAGTAATAGAACGTTGGAAAATACCATAATAATTAGCTAAAGGACATTATTCATTTTGTATGGGGACTTGGGATTGGGAATAATTATATTAAAAGCATATATATATATATTTTTAATGTACAAAGATTACAATGTAATTGGAATATATTCTTTATTTTACATAGTTAAGGTGTACAAAATGATCAAAATATAATTTATGACAGTTCAAAGCAGAACTGTTAATATGACAGTGCCCTTTGGGAGAATGCAACATGGGGCTGCATAAAAAATAACTAGGTCTGCTATCTTTGAAAGTGCGCCGTATTGGATTTCCACCTGTATGCATAATTTCAACTGAGTTGGTTTTAAAATTCAAAGATTGACCAAAGCAAGTCAAATAAAAAGGTTTATAATTCCCAAGTCATTTAACAACAGTGTAAAATGTGATTGTTTTATTACTACATTCAATTAGCATAAAATACATAAATATACTTGTTAAGTAAGTTTTATAAGTTACAGTAATAAAACTGCGTTACGGCGACTTAATTCGACTGGTGTCAATCAAGATACCGGAAACAATTCGCTTACAGAAACCTTTTTGTGACCTTATAGTAGATTACAGCTGTAGATAAAAGTTTATTTTGCACCAAATTGGGCTGGATATACCACTTAATAATTTTAATAAACAGCTTACTTAATAATTTGTCATATTATATCCGTGATTCCCCGGTTAGATCTGCGCCTCGATTCTCTTAATACATTGGCGTCGAAAAAGCAGTGAAATTGCGTTGAACTGATATTTGATATCTTCGTAACCAATCAGCGAATAACAAATCAATAGGTAAGTTGGTCATAATTTAGGTAACAAATATAGGTAACTTACGCCATAAAATATACCTATCAGCGGAAAATCGTTGCCAAGCGTAGTTTTTCATTAAATAAACCATTCATCATATTTAGGAAATTTATTTAAATTTAATTGATTTCTGTAATTTTTATTCTCAATTATTCAATTTTTTTTAAATCTTTCAATAATTTATTCTTATATTATGAAGCCGGATGTAATCAATAACAAATCAATAGGTAAGTTGGTCATAATTTAGGTAACAAATCAATAGGTAACTTACGCCATAAAATATACCTATCAGCGGAAAATCGTTGCCAAGCGTAGTTTTTCATTAAATAAACCATTCCTCATATTTAGGAAATTTATTTAAATTTAATTGATTTCTGTAATTTTTATTCCAATTATTCAATTTTTTTTAAATCTTACAATAATTTATTCTTATATTATGAAGCCGGATGTAGGGGGTTCAGAGATAATATCAATAAAATCAATAAAAGTCAACATGTTCTTATAAAATAAAATATATATTAATTAAATATTATTAGGTTTATGTATTTTGGTATATTTATTCTGTTTTATATATTGGAAGTTAATTCTTCGTGTTCTCACTATTTCTTTGTAATTTTTGGCTGACAATTTCGGCCTCCGAGTCTTCTTCGGACTATTAAAATCTACGTGATACAGGCCAAATTTCGCCCTGAAAATATAAATAACAAATATTATGTAACTAAACTGTGCTCCCACAGGTATAGGCAGAGACAATGGACCTACACTTGCCACAATCCGGACTCGACTTTATTACTTCTCATCAATATTTTTTTTATGCAAACTCAATATTAGTTATTATTAGTTACATTTAATATCATCAATTTCTTGCCTCAATTCCCACAGGGATAGGAAGAGACAACAGAGCGCCACCAACAAAAAAAGCAAGAGTCGTGTCAAGATCGTATCTTGACACGACTCTTGCTTTCTTTACAAACAAAAAGAAGAGGTCTGCAGTGCCCATAACTAAAGAAATTAGTTCGCAATTAACTGCCTTAAAAATGAAAGCACTTTATTTCCTATAAAGTAATATTTGTTTTAAAAGATAAACATAAAACTATTCCACAGCTCATAATCTTAATTTATGTAGAAGTTATCTTTAGTGAAATTATGTTATTTGTGTTAAGTAAATAACAAAAATAGCCTTTTAGATTAAACTAAATCCCATTTATAATCACTTCAACCATTTTAACTACAAGAGATGTAGACATTTTGTAGTAGGTATGTGAGAGAACACATGGGCAGGCAAAGCATTCAAATTAAAAAGAGAAGCATTTAGTACACTCACGATACATTAAAGTATCTCGGTAACATAATGAGCTATTTTACAATTATAACCTCATATAATAATCTTATCGTATATCACATAAACAAGTAATTTTGTTGTTATAATAAATCCCACAATTAGCATAATTTTTATGAGCTGATCATGTACATTTAATTAATTAATGATAACTAAACATCGTGATGCACGCCACAGTTATCATTATTATCATCAATTGTCATCGATTAATTCTAGTTTATATTATTATACAAATTCTAGGCTACCCAGTTACTGGCATACTTGACAAGTTGTTAGTTATTCAATGTTGCAATGGAAAAAATAATTCTTCAGCGGTATTATGATTTTTGCATACTAATTAGTTTTGTGTATAAAATTAATAACAATGTAAGAATTAGATGTAATTTTATTGAAGATCATAATGAATGGAATTCCCTAATAGATATTGTGCGTCAGCATGTTATTGGAAATTGGGTAAATAGAGTTTTGAGCGAAAACATTTACAATAAAATTGTCGTCGTAAAAACTAGTATTAGTAATTATAATTTTTTGCGGGCACCCTAAAATAATGTAAAACGAAAGTAATCCAAATATAAAAATTACTTAGGCGAATGTGTATATTTTTATTTAACTTAAATCTTTGATGATGTTAAAAATCATAGCTAGAACCTTAGGCTATCACCAAATGTGTTATTTCATCAATATGACAATCTAAATACCCGCTTAATATTACCTAAAACTATACATTTTTTAGAAAAAATAAATCATTATCGTTAGCAATTGTCACGCTTCAATTCCCACAGGGAAAAGCAAAGACAGCAGAGTGCCACTTTTAGGATCCTGACACAAATCTCATCCTTCACCTCCTCAATTCTATTTATATTAACTGTAGTTATGGGCAATACCGACCCCTGTGTTTTTAAGGAATATCCTCGAATTGAAAATAAAAATGAAATTAAATGAATTGCTACGCCTCCCGCAAAGACAATAGAACCTCACTTGCCACGATCCTGACACAGTTCCTTTGCTTCCCTCACATCTACAATTCTTTTCATTCAAGTTATATGGTTTTATTTGTTGATGTAACTTACGTGTATCCATCCTTCCATTCGAAGTCGTCCATGAGTGTCCAAGCGAAATATCCCTGAATATTGCATTTATCTTCATGCAACGCAAGTAACAATTGATACAAATATTTATTATAATAATTTACTCGTGCATAATCGTTTATCCCACCAAAATCACAAAGGCCATTCTCCGTTATGATTATTGGGTGTTTACTGCCATATTGCCTTGTGATCCAATTTAATAGTTTTCTAAATCCTGGTGGGTATACCTGTCGATATAAATTATCAAGTGAATAATGATCTTGAACTAGTTCGCCTAATAATTAAATTTAATTTTATTCTGATGCAAGAACAATTACTGTTACAGTACCTTAGTATCGGCTATAAAAGTAATTAGTAATCAATCAATCAATTAATCAAACAAACAAATGTTCTACCCTTAATTGCCACAGAGATAGGCAGAGACGATGAAGGGTCTTTTAATGATACGTATGCAACTCATTTTCTTAACATTCAAAATACTCTTAGGAGCACTGAGGAGTCATGTTTTTTAAACAAAGACCCGAAGAAGAAGAAGAGAAGAGATTATTATTATTTATAAATTTCTACACTTGACTACGAAATAAGCTTATATGACAGAAAAGGTAAATATGTATATCAAACATATATGTGCCGGAAAGTTTGTGAGAACATTTGTGTATCACTAGACGGTTATTATCAATGAACAATATCACGTATTTTTCCACTCAGCTCTTTTTTTTCTTAATTTTTATCTTGCCTCAATCTTCTTTCATCCATCCAAACCAACGCAATATGAGTATATTTCTCAAGCCTTTATACAAATCATACGGTGTATAAAATATATTTATCCGTTATGTTTTATAATTGAAGGGATTTAATGCCAATAGACCGCACGTTATCCCAATAAACCGCATTACTTAGATTCATGTTCTAATCATTCTATAATTTCAAAATCTCTGTCTATCAAAAACGCTACTAATAAATGGCAGTTAGATTTAACACGCCTCCAGTTATTAAACAAATTTAATCGTTACAGAATTTCGGCAAACTATAAAAACAATTAAACCACATAATAACAATAAAATACGTTATTATATTCTATTTTATAACTCGTTTTAATACAATTTGCATTTAATATCAATCAAGGTTATGAATTACCAAATGGATTTAAAATACGTGTTTTTTTAGATAATTACCGAGAACCAATCTGAGCCCGGTTTGGGCCAATTTGGATTTTGTTCCAATTTAACTCCTGTGTCGGATTCTAATGATGGAATTACCCAACCGTCCTCGTGAGATGATGGCGACATCAAGTATGTGGTGTAGTGATTCAGACCAAAGAAATCTGAGCTTCCACGTAGAGATTCTACCTAAAAAGTTATTAAAAATTAAAATTTTATTTTTCTATCTCATATAAACATCAGGTTTTGTCATATATCATGCCCCATAAATAAATAAAAAGATGGTTGCAGCATTTGAAATGTTATTTTCTAGGCCTTCAAAAGTATTCGCACTTCAGCTTAAAATAATACGCTATGTGATCAGAGTTTTTTTTTAATAAATTTCAGACAAATGACAGAAACAACAATATGAGTCATATGGTTTATTAATGATGTTTTATTTTTATTACATTAAGGAAATATTAAAGTAATCATTAATTCTTGTCTTAACGTAAACTGGACTTTCCCCCTATAGTTATAATTCCACGTAAATACAACAAATTAAAATTTCCTTCAACAACATATTTTTTATATACATCTGTCGATCTAATGACGAGACAAAATTCGATCTATTTTGTCATTAGATCCTTTGGGGCCTGGGACTATCCCTATGGAAATTACTTCTTTGTATATTATGACATAAAGCTACGTCAGCTCGCGCAATTTATTAGTTAATACGGTTACTTTAACAGGTGTAGCAATCGCATCCAGTATACCAGACCAAGTGAATAGCGTTAACTTATAAGCTTATCCAAAACGATATTTTGACGACAGGCGTGGACGAACGGTTTAGCGATTGATTTGTTGCGCGTAAAGTCCCGGGTTCGATTCCCGGTCGGAGCAAATATTTGTTTCGTAGCTTTTATTTGTAATATTTAATAACATTAAATATTGCAATTATTTGTTAATAAAAAATAAGAGATGGATATTTGCTTCGGGTCTGGTTATCAAGGAGTGGTAGGCAGTGGTACCCAGTCTGCCGATCCGGGGTAGTAGTACCACCACTTACAAGTATACAGACCGTGAAGTGATTTGGTCACGTTTCGGGATCAGCTGGTAAATTGCCGGTTCCATCTAGGCCGGCATAGTGGATGTGATTGCTACCCACAGTTATTGAATTGTAGTAGCAGTGACATTCATTCATGGACCACACTTCGGCTTAACATCAAGCGGGATGCTGTCTTATGTCGAGTCACAATAAAAAAATAATAATAATAAAATACATTACGGTCTTTAGGCTTAAAAGTGGTAGTACCAACTACCAAATTGTCTGTATACCTTTTACGTGATAGTCCTTTATACTCGTACATATAAATACCTTATATTATACGACCTTCATTATATATACAACAAATAGATACCTCGTCTGTTGTGAATTTGGGAAGCCGCGATTTTAAATATCCCTGATGCTTGCTGATATTGCCAATACGCTCACGTACTATTGGTGGATAATCGCCAATATCAGAGTATATTGGATGTGCGTACATGCCCATCTAGAAAATAATACATTTAAATTCTTCACGCAGTTACTAATAACTGGCTTAAATATATTATGAACTATTAAAGAATAGCTTGGAAGTTGTGTCAGGATCGTGGCAAGTTGAGCTCGATTGTGTCTGACTATGATTGATAGTATATTTGTGCAAATTTCCAAAAGTTATTATTTTTTACCATTGATTATGTAAATTATAAAAATTATGTATATTAAATAAATTATGATATATGAAAATTGACGATAAGCTAATTAGGTTTTATTACACCATGTGCCTGCTATAATTCTACTATAGATATGTGATTTTGATGAAATATCGATATCGATATGTTAGTCCTTTATACGGAATAATTTCTGTGGTAAAGAGGACGCGTTTCTCTTGCTACTCGTTTCAAAAACTTACATGCATCTGCATATATCGCTCAGAAGCTATTCTGTCCTCCCTGTCGGAAGCATTTCTAGGTTCAGCCCAAAATGCGTCTAATGTTATACCGATTACACCTGCAATAAAAGTTTTTTTTATTTTTTGTATTAAGACGCGTTGTTCAAGGATCAAGAGTGTCTACGACTGAAAAACGCCCACTCAGTTTGTGGTTGCCTCAATGCTCTTCACTATAAAGGCTTTTTCTCAAAAATATGATACATCAGAATTTTTGGAGCTTGAAATATGATAGCACCTTGCCTGATGTTAAGCTGGAGTGCGGTCCATGAAGGTGACTGCTACTACATTTAAATAACTTCAAGTAACAGTCTCTACTATGCCGGATTAGTTGAAACGCGACAATTTACTTAACGGTCTATATGTACACTTGTACGTGGTGGTGCGTACTACCCCGGATCGGCAGCTACTACCTACCACTCTTTGACAACTAAACCTTGTAATATTGTAATACATATTGTAACTTTTAGACAGGTTAGATAAAGAGCTTATTGAAACGGCTGTTAGGTTAGACCTTAACAGAAGTTTAAGCAACAAGGACAATTTAATTTCCGTCATGACAGTTGTCAAATCCGATGTCGACAAGATTACAGACGGGTCCAAATTATCAATAGTACTTTAGATGCCGGAAGGAAATATCGTAGGAGTATCCTAATTCTTATTAATGTAATAGGCGACCGTGGTGTAGCGGTAGTGCAATAGTTACGCAAACCGTGCTGGGTTAAAAACCACTTGCCGGTACCAATGTATCTTTGATATAATGTACTTTGGTTGTTTGGTTTTTATGATACCACAAGTACTTTCGTAGCTTAGTATAAAACTGTAAAAAAAATAATGTGACCTTCAATCGTGACATCGTCTTCTTAAGTAACCTTTTTTTATTTTATTTGGGCCTCAACTTACCACGCCCCACGCCTAATGTTAACCTGGAGTGCGGTCTATGAATAAAGGCGACTTCTTCTACAGTTAAATAAGCTAGTAGCAGTCGCATTCACTTTTCCAGCTAAGTTGGAATCGGCAACTTACAAGCTGATCCCGAAACGCGACTAAGTCATTTCGCGGTGTTGTAAGTGGTAGTACAGTCCTAAGCTATGTATTTGTATGAGTGCACATAGATAATGTAAGTGTGACGTCTCGGTCAGTGGCGTACCGATCGGATACGGCGCCTAGGGCAAGCATCGAGGATGCGCCCCTTTGTAAGTTACCTAAATGTAAAATAAACATATACCTTCACTTAATAAAACATATTATATCTTGATAAAGATATTCTTTAACTACGCTTTTACCATCCTTTAGACATATTTGAAAGAAACCAAGAAAAAACTCTCTGCAAATCGCGCCTCCTTAGAATGGCGCCCAGGGCACGTGCCGTACCTGCCATACCCTAGTTTCGCCAATGCTAAATATACTTTTGTTGATCACTCACACAAATGCAAAGCGCAGCTTAGACCTCACGGACTGTACTAACCCGGATCGGCAGACTGGGCAAATGACCACTAACGGTATGCCTACCAATCTTATTACTTAAAAATGCCTTAAAGTATTATGTACTAAAATAAATACCTCCTTGTTCAGGTTTGAATGTTTTATTGTACAGATGATATGCTTTAGCGTGTGCAAGTAACATGTAATGTGTACACAAATATTCGCCTACTCCATGTAGATTGAGTGCTGGTGCGAAGTAATCACCTCCGTAACCCTGTCAATAGATCAAGGAATTCAATTATTGTACACCGATTAAAGCCTATAAATCAAATTGTCATGCCTCATCAGAAGACGTCCCTTAGAACGCCAATTCGAACGACTAGATGTCAGTTGCATCCACCGGTTTTTAGTAACTTTTACTATGTCGTCATTCCACCTAGTGGGAGGCCTACCTAAGCTGCGTCTTGGTCTCCACTCGTTTATTGGTTCTTCGATACACAGAGATAGGCAGAGTCAATGGAACGCCATTTGCCACGATCCCGACACAACTCCCTCGCTTTCCTCACATCTACAATTCTCTTCATACAAGTTACAGTTGAGGATGTCTCCGATTTGGTCGGTAAACACCTTCCAGCCTTGTTTGACGCATCCATCCAGATTTATAAATTACTTTATGCTTATATTATAAATTAGCATATTAGACGTTTAGATAAAATTGATTAGAAAATGCTATTTCAGATTATTTTTGTTTTTAGCTTTATTATTAAAGCATTAAATTTTATGTATATTTTTTTATTATAGAGACGCTAAATCTGACTTCGAGTTGTCTGGTAGATAGCGAAGGGAAATACAAGAGCGCCAACGACTGAAAAAAAATGGCTCGTTATATGATTTTATTCAGTTTCTGTCACTATGTCTATCCCTATTAAGAGTTAAAGCGTGAAATCAATGGTGAAAACTTATTGTGAAACAGATCTATCTAGCTTTCTGGGTATCTCATTTATAACCAAATCAGTAAAATTAACTCACCGCAGAACAGTGCATATGCGGTTCATTCATTGTAGTCCAAATTTTAACATCATCACCAAATAATTTGAATGCGACCCTGGCATAATCTTCAAAATAATCCACGATAAATGGGTTCGTGAATCCACCAAATTCCATGAATATTTGTGGCAAGTCCCAGTGGAAAAGTGTTACAACAGGCTCGATGTTATGCAGGAGCAGAGCTTTGAAAAGTCTTTTGTAATACTTCACTCCTTCTTCATTAATATAGTTGTCGGTTCCATTTGGTAAAATTCTGTTTAACAAAAGTTTTATCGTGTCAACTATTAGGCGTATTTAGGGCGCGTATAGGCCCGTTTTCATACGATTGGTTTGTCTCTGCGCTTTAGGTATAGATGCCGGCAGAAAAAAGAGCGCTGGTATCAAGCTACGATGTGACTTGTTTTGTGACCTACTTACTTTACGTTTGACGAATGTATATAAATTTTAGAATTTTCTCAATAATAAGCACGACACAATACCGCAGTCGTTCAGCGCTCTTCTTTCAGCCGATCCTTAGCAGCTAAGCAACAGCGCAGCTCAAAATTCAGCACTCTTTTTTCAGCGTACTATATGTACGTACGCGCGTGTACACTTGTTTAATTACAATCGCATCAAAACGTGCATAAAGCAAATTGTCATATATATCAAATTAAATCAAATTGTCACGCCTCTTTCCAAAAGGATAGGCAGAGACAATTGAGCGCCATTTGCCACGATTCTGGCACAACTCCCACGCTTCCTTTACATTCACACTTCTCTTATTTCAAGCTCTACGATTATGGGCACGAGGCAACCCAGCTTCATTAATCATCTACTAATAAAAACCAGATTAAACAAAGATAAAGATAAAATGTAGGGAACTAACCTAGGCCAGGAAAGTGACAATCGGTAATATTGTACACCGAGCTCCTTTACTATTTTGACATCTTCCAGATATAAATGATAGGAGTCTGCAGCTACGTCACCAGTCGATCTGTCTGGCGTATAATCGGGATTGTCATGTACATAAACATCCCAAAGACTAGGGCCTTTGCCTAAAAGTAATACATCTGTTATTAGAGACTTCTTTAGTGTGACTCTACATCTGATCTCGAGGTCCATCAGTGCCCACGACTAAAAAACTGACTCAGTTTACGGTTGCCTCAGCCGCCGTCGCTATGCCGACCAACGGTGCTTCTTCACGCATCGCTTAAAGAAAAAGAATCCAAGGTTATAGGATGGATCCTTTAACCTTAAGAACCAATTAAGAAAGTACCTATCGTACCATCTCGCGGCTACGTCATCAACCCTTAAATATTTGAAAATAGTAAGCCGCATATTTTTTTTTATTTAATAAAAAATATGTATAAGACAACAGCAGTTGCAGGTGCAGGTGCATACTCGTCTGGCACATACCTATGTGCCAGACGAGTATTTATTTATATAACGCTCTTAAACTAATACCTAAATAATGAATGCAAGATAAGCACAACGCCATCCCCTGTGTTAATGATAATTTTTGTTCGGGAACTTGTATTTAGGTACAGGTCGGTATAACCTGTTATTGAACTCGTGAACTTTCTCTGTGCCATAATGGTATTTTTATGTTATTTTTTAAATTGAACGTAAAATCCATTTCCGTATAAAATAGGTACACCTTATTGTGACCTAGATAGGGCAAGCCCCTTGCATTGGCGAGGACAACCAGCGGTGATTACAAACACAATAAATGTATCAAAATACCTATAATTTAATATACTATGTAAATATATAAGAAAGAATCCTAATAAATGTGATAGTTACCTTAGAATTAAACCTTGAAAAAAATATTATTATTACTCAAATAATCAATTAAAGTATATTAAACATCAACTCGTAATAACAAATCATAAATGCAAATAAAATATTTTGTCTTAATTCACAATGTAAAGCCATTTATTTACCTCCTTCATTCCAACCACCTTCAATTTGGTAAGCTGCTGAAGCAACCCCGAACTTGAAATCACTTGGGAAAGTATAATTATAAACTCCCTTTGATTCGTCTATTGTGTCTACACTACGTGCACTACACAATACGCTAAAAATAATTAAAAGAAAAGTTTTAAGTATTCTTATTCGCAAAATGTAGGAACTATATTAGAAATTATTTAACACAACTTAAAATAAACAAAACAATATACATTAATTCCATAAAATAATAATTTATATTGTAATATTAAACATGTCTATAAATTCCACCATATTTGCAAATTTATAATTATATAATTAATCAAGTTATACGCAACTATTTAACTTTAATAACTTATCAATCCCTATAGTATACAATAATTAAGCTTTAGTCAGAGATTAAGACAATTACTCCTGATTGTATAGATATTACAACAAATCACAGGCTTCTCGGTGTTCTAACACAGATTGTCAACGATCATTAAATAATAAAACATAATAACAAACCACTCGCGTATTGACCTCTAAACTCCATCTAGCACTCACCTCAAACTTGCAAGGAGCGCCGTTAAGGCGACCCTACTCAAGAGCACCATTTTACAAACTAAAACAATATCGCCACAAAACTATTCAGGCATTCGTTATAAAAGCGGATAATAATAAAATTATACCCTTGTAATTGTAAAGCCTCTTCCGGGTCCACTTTTCACTAACATTTTATATATTTTAGTCATTTCTAAGGAATTCCAAAAGCATTGCTTTGTTAGTTATTTCTATAAGTATGAAGAAATAATTGCCTATCGTTATCTTATCCTAAAACTTATCTATGCATTACTTAAGGCAGCGATCTGTTTTTGTTTAGATTTTGTCGGATTGGAGAGAACATACATGATATAGGCCTAATAATACATGTACTTGTATGTTAGTATGATTATAATCCATAATTTTATTAAGGTTTTATAGAAATTAGAAAAATGTAAAATCATATTTTGATTATAGTTTTTCTTTTATTATATATTAATCCATAAAATTTTTGTACGATAAATCAATCAAATTGTAACGGCCTTCTCCCACAGGGATAGGCAGAGACAATGGAGCGCCACTTGCCACGATCTTGGCACAACTTTCTCGCTTCCGATCCACAATTCTTTTCATACAAGCTCTACGGTTATGGGCACTAGGCAACCCAGCTTTTTTGAGGATGGCTCCGATTTGGTCTGAAAACAGCCTGCCTCGTTTAACGCACGACTAAGTCGCTCGAAATATTACAGCATGCCGCCTGATGTGAATACAGCATCGCGTGAGATTTAATAAATGGAGGACTGCTACTACAGTTAGGTTTCTGCAAGTAGAAGTCGCAATTACTGCGCTGTGCCAGCCTCGTTGAAACCGGCAACTTTTCAAGCTGCTCCCAGCTGAGTGACTTCACGGTTTTTGTACTCGAAACATATTATAGAAATGTAATAACAATTGCTAGATATTGAAAGTGATGGTACTACCTAGATTGGCAGAGTGGGCAAGTGACGACTAACTGTTTAATGGATACAAATTTACCAATACCATCAAACCAATAAATAATACATCATATACCAATTTATATTTAATATATCTTACTTATATTATATATCTGTTCCCCCCTTAGAGTATACATATAAGCCGTAACCCTAATATTCTAAGGTTCCCCCTAATATTTTGTAACACGATACGCGGTCCGCATCTAATCAAGTTAGATGCCGCTCATTGTCTTATAAAATACTGTTACAATAAAATCTAAACAAATGATTTTTAAGCTGATCTGCAAAAAAATTATCACAAAATTATAAACCCAAATTAATATAGGTTAAATTCAAAAACCAAAACCCAACTAATTAAAAATCACGCCTTAAAAAGTATGAAACATGAAAATATTCTCATTTGAAATTATTATGTCCAACCAAAAGATTTAAATCTTTGGTACAACCTATTCAATATTCATTATCTACCCTTTCAACACGACGCTCAATAACGCAGATTATACCCGCGTACGGCCCGCTATTATCGCTGGCACGCGTATTGGCGTGCGCCGATCGTAGGTAAAGATTTTATTTACGCCATAGATGGTAAACATTTTGTCAATTTACCATTTATGGTAAATTATATTTAAATAATTTTGGTTATAAATTTAAATTGTTTAATTTAATAATATTTTAGTTTTTTTTAAATAATTTGTGTAATTTAATACGTCATTCCGCGGACCTCGCGCGTCGCGTCGGTCCTCAATTTGATAACGGCCCAGCTAAAAGCTCATAGTAAGTAAACGTTTTAGTTAAAGCACAATAGTTCTATCTCTTGTTGATTTACTCATCTCCTACCTTCGAGCTTTATCATCAGAGTAGCTCAGTGGTACCAGTTAAAACACACATATATTCATATACATGGGTGTGTCAAACGTGAGGTCACAGATATGTTGAAAAGTAAATACCGAACTGATGACCTTCAAAACCCTCATCAATTTTAGCTATGAACCGTCTCGATCACGTCAGCTTTCAAACTAACCGCAATGTAATCGGTCCATTCGTTTAGGAGCTATGATGCCACAGACAGACACACAGATACACATACGCGCTAAACTTATAACACCCCTCTTTTGGGTCGGGGGTTAAAAAGAAGCGGCAATGACGTTTACAGTCACAAGTTCAAGCCAAGACCTTTAGAGAAGTTACGTTAATAAAAAGTAAGCTCAAAATCTTAAACCCGAGTACTGGAAAATCACGCTCTAAAACAAAAATCAAGAAAATATTCTCATCTGATAATGTTATGTGCAAACTATTCGATATTTATTGTGTAATAAATAAACAACTTACATTTTTTTCGGGGTTAAAATTTTGTGGAAAAAAAAGGTTTGCAGATCCGCTTTAAAAAAATATCACTTGTTAAGATTTTAACCTACCGACTTTAATATGTAGAGGTTCCATCTTATGTCATTGTGTTACACACGTAAATATAATTTGAACAAGTGTATTATAGTTTATAATGAAATACGTATTTCAAGTAGTTTTGGATAAAAATTATGTTTGAACCATTCCCCATTATCGGGTGCTTCGCCGTATTCGGGTAAAAAGAAGCGGTGCTTTATTTGTTGTCTTTTTTCATTTTTATAACCAAGCAGTAATAAAAAAAGTAATTGTTTTCACCAAACAACCATGTTTATCTAAAGAAAGCGTTTCTATAATTTCATTAGTAAATTTATCGAGAAATGGCGCAAGTAACAAAAAGAATTCATATTCAAAAGAGTTGCCTTTGTTACACTATCAGAGTCACCGACAAAAAAAACCTGTAGCAATAAATTATTTCACAAAACAACTTTTAACATTATTTATAATATATTATGTTATTATAAACATAACAATGAAATTCTTAGAGGAATTATAATTAGTTATTTAAGGTATCAGCCTAATTTAATAAATTTTACAACATTAAATTACTTGTTTTAATTATGTGACCAAGCTATTCATGTCCGTTTGATAATAACTATTTGACCACGATAATAGCAAAAACTTAAATTTATCTTTTCTTAATGCTTAGCGAGTCCTTTGATTTCAAACTGTAATGCCGCTAACTCGCCTAGCGAGTCCATTGTGAAATGTTTGCGGTACCCGAGGTAACTTCATGCAAATCGTAGTGGCATTGAACTTGATGTCGGTATGATGTAAGGCACTACCACAGGAATCCCCCAAAGTATATAACACCGTGACGGTATACTAATATACATTAAATTGCATAAATACAAAGTCATTATTATTCAATAATAACGACTTTGTATAAGATCCCTGGCAAAAAAATATATCATCTCCAAACAAATTCGGACATGTTATGATTTATCTGCCATTATATTTATCTATCAATAAATGCGACCGATATTTATGAGGAACATAAATATGTTTTATTTTAATTATATTATTTCATT
The DNA here is from genome assembly GCA_905220615.1 of Tinea trinotella. NCBI lineage: Eukaryota > Metazoa > Arthropoda > Insecta > Lepidoptera > Tineidae > Tinea > Tinea trinotella. The sequence continues at coordinate 5,669,916 of HG992306.1, forward strand.
ATCATGTTCAGACAAAATGTTGTCAATTTCTGATTTACCTTTGCCGTATGTGGATAAAAAAGATCATATTTTTAAATATCGTGATTTACAAAACGAAGGCTAGTATATTATTAAAAACATTGTATATAAGCTTGTATAGAAAGGACATTATCAACAAAACTTGTTTCGCGAAGATATCATCATTTTAGTTCGCACGCCAATTGGCGTGCGCCGTACGGTAAATAGGAAAAAATTTACGCCAATTGGCGTGCGCCGTACGGAAAGGGTTAACTAAACAATTCACAAGTAAATACATATAATCATTGTAGTGTTCATAGAATAGCCGTGGTCGTATGCTATCCATATGATATATCAGGTTTAGGGCAAATTATTAAGGCAGTCCGAAACATAAAAAGTGGTACTTTATTTAATTTTTTTCACGAATAACGTGGTATCAAATTAAAATAAATATGTAGTATAACAGAGCAAATTAAAACCTATGTGCACTGAAATCGTCTGGTGAAGTAACATAGGATATAAGTTTCAGGAGTTGACTTTTTTTTACAACCTATGAATGTAAATTATTTTATAAATATAAAATAATCTTTATTATACGTTCGAAGATACAATTTATATAATTTTTATATTAAAAAAAGCAATGCGATTTTTTTATGACAATATTTTTTTGCCTAAAACTTTTTTTGGGAGTTTTGGCGGGCAACTGCAACTGACAGGCCGCGCAATTTTGGATTATTTGAAAAGCTTGTGTTTTTCATAAATATTAATGTGTAATAATGGTGGAATTGTTATCCAGTAATAATTTTTAAGTTGATCAAGTATAAACAAGTAATTTAAAGTTGTGAAACGTGTTTCTTCATGTTCCCTCCAAGACTCCTTCTGAAGTTTTAGTAAAGGCTTTCCGCCGCTTTACTAAAACAATCATCATCAACCTCACTATCATCATCATCATTTGATGAATCACTCGCGTGGTTCATCTTCATCTTTACTTGACAATGTTTTGACATTGAACCATGTATTTTTACTTTGACGCTGGCAAGTTAAATACTAGAGCCATAAACAAGAAGAAAGAAAAAAAAGAAAAAACTTTTTTTGCAACACTGTATTTCCTGTCACCGGTGACGTTATTATACAGTTAATTTTAAGAGACATTGTTTTATCTCACATGTTGGACATCTCTCTTTTCATTTCAATATTAGTATACCTAATTTTTATATTGCCTCTCTGTCTTTCACTAACTATTGTAATTTATGCGTTTAAGCATCATCTGACAGCAATTTGGCAGTAGTTCGATAATATTGTGGTGAAATATTTTAAATGTTTTTATTCAATTATTGTGACGATGTGATACAACACAATAATATTTGTTATGTGAATCATCTATAATAAATCTGTTCAGAATCTAATCATAGAATACAATACGTGTGAAGGAAAGGAAAGAATCGTATAATTCTTATAAGTTGTATTTATAAGAAAAAGCAAAAAATATGATGATTATGCGTATTATATTAATTGTTTTATCTATCGTTATTTGCGCTTTTGCATCAGGTACAGACATCGCTTTAGATGCAAAAGCTACTCTATTGCATCGAATAGATAGTTTGAATCTTCTTATTTATACTTGCCTGTTAACTTTGACTGTGTTGACGATATGGGTTTTCAAACATCGCCGAGTAAGCTGGTTACACGAAACGGGATTAGCTGTAATTTATGGTAAGTCCTTGTAATCATATCTCTAAATTACACACATATTGCCAGATAGCTATAGTTGGCGATATGCATGTTATTATATTTCAATAGTTATGTGTGTTAATCTAATTAAACGAGATAACATATTGCTGTTATAAATCATGTGCAGTTATCCTTCAAGGAAAGTATATGTTAAAAAGAAAAATATATATATAAAGAATGAAAGTTAGAGGCTCATGGGTTTATATTACTTTCTCTACTCTGTTGTCAGTATTCAGACTCATACTTGTTTCAAGTATAGCCAGAAAGTGACTAGTTCCAACAGGCTGGTATAGTGGATGAGACCTGCTACTTGCAGCTTATTAACTGTAGTAGCAGTCACATCTCTTCATGCTTAATATCAGTGGGGTGATTTTATATGTCGAGTCACAATACAAATATTTGTTTACATAATGAAGGAGAAAAATTGTGTAATGGTAGCGACTTCTTGGATCCAATGTATCCTAACTTGTGGTAAGCATATGAAATGTGATTAGCAACATAAAGGAAAATAAAATAAATATATTTTTATTAACACGCTTTCATTAGTTTGACTTGTATGTATGTAACGGAATCTTTCAAATTAATTTTCACCCACTTATAGAGGTCTGAACAATAAAAAAAAAAATACACATATTGAAAACCGATGACAATATAATAATTTAATTAAATATTAAATTATTAAACACGCTTACATGTAGTAAGCGTGTTTTTTTAGTTTTTATGTTTAATTTTTAAATTAGGAAACACATTCTTTACTATAAATGTTATGTTATAGTTATGTTTACTATAGATTGTTTGTATTAAGAGAATTGTGGATGAATAGGAAGCAAGAGATATTTAAAAAACATGATACTCCATCACCTATCTCTGTGGGGATTGAGTTTTTGATTAGTGACAATTTGATTGATTAATAATTTCAATATAACAGGTTTAATAGTTGGTGCAATAATCCGCTATGCTGGGAGTACCAATGAAGTCACATACATTGGTGTCCACCCAGATGTGGATACAAAATACAATCTCTCAGTACCACCAGATATATTAAGACTACGGTTTCCGGATAAATTGCAAATACCATCTGGTGGAGGTAAGTTTAAGAAAATGTATAATTGCATTGTTTTCTATTTTCAGGACAGACCTTAAATTTTTTTATCATAACTCGCTTGACAGCACCCCACTTGATGTTAAGCTGGAGTGTGGTCCATGAATGGATGTCACTGCTACTACAATTCAATAGCAATCACATATACTATGGCGTCCTAGTTGGAACCGTCAACTTACAATCTGATTCCGAAGTGCGACCAAATCACCTTACAGTCTGTATACTTAAAAGTGGTGGTACTATTATACCCCAGATCGGCAGACTGGGTACCATTGCCTACCACAGGTAGAATGACTATCTAACAAATTTATTTTTACACTACTATATTTAACTTTGAATGGTTAAATCTCGTTTCTGTTTATTAAGTCGCAACATCTTACCTCGACTTGCCTAATAGTAAACAAGGAGAGGAACAAGAGTGTGAAATACTGAAAGGGCTGTTTTACTTTACTGTTGCATCAGTCACTATGTCAGCAAAAGTGTTATTTTTGGATCTAGTGTCAAAATATTTTAATTTTAAATCAAATCATGTGGAAAAAAATTAAGGAAAGCATTATAGAACTTTATTTATTGCACTTTTAATATACCTATCTATTTTTCCTTAACAACTAATTTTGACTACTGGGTATATTTATAATGATCAATTATTTTCAGATATACCAATACCAAATAAAACTTACGCATACATGTTTAGAGGGGAAATTGTGAATTTAGAACAAAATGAGATAGACCTCAAGGCTACATTTGATCCAGAGATATTTTTCAATATTATTTTACCACCTATTATATTCCATGCTGGATATTGTTTAAAAAGGGTAAGTTATTCTTCTTTAATTTTTAATGGTTGCTCGACATATGACATCACCCCATCTGATGTTAAGCTGGAGTGCGGATGAATGGATGCAAATCCTACTACATCTAATTAACTGCAAGGATCATTTACATTTACCTACATTTCTTGCCTACTTTAGAACCGGCAACTGATTGAAAGTTACTTCACAGTCTGTATACTTAAGTAAGTCCGCAAGTGGTGATACTACCCTGTATCAGCAGTGCCATTACTTCAGTTTAAATTTGAATCACCATCCTGCATGGTTGTATTTTTTAATGGATTGTTGTAATTGGCTTATTGACAGCTTTAATCAGCTATATTGTAGGAAACAACTTTTCAGGAATAAATAACTTTTAATGAGTATTGAAATAAAACATGCTATCTTTGTTTTAATTAAACAAGTTTTGTGGTTTACTATATGCAAATATTATTAACTCCATATCTTATCCTGCTCAAACTTTATGACTCAATTATTATTTAAGTATGTTATTCATATTTATTTATTTTTGTATTATAAATTAACATCTGACCTTGATTTGCCTGATTGACTTTGTAAGCAAGGTAAGATGCCGACAACTGCAAAAGCCTACACGGTTTACGGTTATCTCAATCGCCGTCACTATGCCGGCCAAGGTGCTGTTCGGCACTTACTTGACGAACAGCACGTTTCGGCACTTCGAAATGTGCTTTCGAAGATCTAAAGTTATAGGATGGGAAAAACACTTTGGCTGGAAAAGCATTCGACTTGACGATTATTGCCAACGAAACGACGATATAATCGAGACCTAAAGTGACTCAGCATGGATCATCAATGGTAACGGTGGAGACAACTGTTATAGCATTTATGGATCCCACTCCAACTTACCATCAGGTGACAGTGCTGACAGTTCAAAGAAGACAATACAATTGCACTAAATCTAACATAGTCATATTATTTCAGAAATATTTCTTCCGTAACTTAGGGGCAATATTAACATTTGCTATGGTAGGAACTGCACTGTCGGCTTTTGTGATTGGTGCACTCATGTATGGCTGTGTGCAGCTAATGCCTGCGTCATTGGCTGCGAGTTTTACATTCTTAGATACTTTATATTTTGGGGCTCTCATATCACCTACAGATCCATTGACTGTATTGGCAATATTCTCTCAATTGAAGGTAATTTGATTTATCTAATTACATTTTTGTTATTTATTTTAGTAATATTATTAATCTCCATAACTCATTATTATGAATGAATTAACATGTAAAATGTAAAGTAAAATGCATTTAATTATTTTTTAACTCACAACTTTGAATCGTTTTGAATCTTCTTATTTAATAAAACTATTACTTTTCTAAATACAATATAAAATTTTAAATTTATTTCTATCTTCCATGTCATGCCTTATTTTCCACGATCCTCACAATTCTTTCTCTGCCTTCACATCCACAATTCTCTTCATACTGTCTTTACGGTTATAGGCACTTTTCAGGGGGGCGTGGCTACCAACGTATCTGCCGTATTAATTATATTGGGCCCCGGGGCCCCCAACGTGCTTAAGCAAAAAATAATAAGAAACATTTTTTTTTTGTGAGAAATCTACCCTTCCTAAGGGACCCCAAACAAATTCTTATACGGGGCCTCGCCAAGGCACGGATTCTGGCACTTTTCACGCAACTTTCACCCCTTTCGTCAATATTCTTTCAACCATCCAATGTGCCCATACCAACGCAACATATCTCCCTAATATGACAAAATTTATCTTTTTTCAAATTTAACCATTTAACATGCACACTATTTAACGACTCTACAGCATTAATTGTAGTTTAATAATAATTTTAATATTTGTAGGTAGATGTTAACTTATATGCAATGATATTTGGTGAAAGTGTACTTAATGATGCTGTTGCTTTGGTACTCAGCGGGTAAGTGCTTCTCTATTAACAACTTAATTTTAGTGCTTTCAATTACCAAGAATATTGCGCTGAGTTTTTTATTAATTGTGACACGACATCTGACCACGACCCGCCTGATAATAAACAAGAGGAGGTTCAAGAGTGATAACGACTGAAGTTATCAACCGAGTTAGTTCAAGGCTGCCCCAGCCGCCGGCACTATGCCGGCCAAAGGTGCTTCTTCACGCATCGCTTGAAGGATCCAAGGTTATAGGAAGGAAAGAACACATGAGCTGGCAAAGCATTCCACTTTTCGATTTAATATATAAGTTATTTGGAGGAAAAAGTTAGGGCACTAAAGATGTCTGTTGACTTGTCGCAAAGGCCTTAAGTCTATTTTCCGGCCACAAGTCCAGGAAGCTTATCTGCCTTCTGCGCGATGGACCTAATAATCGCACGGATAATCCATTGATACTAAGAAAATTGTCTCTGACAATATACTTTGAATAGTCATTTAAGATAAAGAATGTCTTAGTCATTTGTCGTACCACAATAAACATAATTTAAAAAAGTTGACCCATTAATATGTTTAATCACGTAATCGTATGCATTATATAGATAATTTGGCCGGTATAGTGACAGCGACAGAGGCAATTGTAAACTGAATCGATTATTCAGTTATCCGTGCTCTGAGATCTAGCTTACGTCACAATAAAGAACATAACCAGCATGAACTTCATAAATAATTTATTTGTTGTATTTTTGACATAATTATAATTTCAGGGCTATACAGAACTATGAAAAGAGATATTCAACGGATGGTGGTTTTGAAATAACAGCATTTTTGGCTGCAATTGGTGATTTCATTGGAATATTTAGTTTATCACTGCTTGTTGGTGCATTGATGGGGTGTCTTACTGCATTGATATCCTTTTAAATATTTTTAATTACATATAAGAAATATTCATTATTCTCTACATTCTGGCCGACATAGTGACGCCGACTGCGGCAAACTGAGACGGTTTATTCGGTCGTCGGTTTTTAAGTGTAGAGACCATAAAATGACTCCTTCAAGTTTTGAGATTATCTTGAAAGTGAATTCGGCATAGTAAAATTGACTGCTACTTGCAGTCAATTCATGACTGCAAGTATGTTGTACACTTGTAAGGGTGGGTTGTATACATGCGCAAAACGCTTCCATCAAATGATACGGAGTGATATGTATATTTTTTCCATCGGAACTAGTTCACTCATCTAGTTCACTAGTTCATTTAGTTCAAGGAAGCGCATTCGGTTAGTTCATTCGGTAAAGAAAAGCTCCAGTTGTTCTGAAAAATCAAGATATCCTTTCTATAGATCCTTTCTATAGAATTATTTTAGATCATACACTTCACAAATGTACACAGAAACTATAATAAACAATAATTATAATCACAATTACCAATTCGCATAATTTAAAACTGCAAATATTCGTTAGAAAAATACGTTATAAAAAGACGACGAGTTGCTGCTCTCTTTAACATACTTTCCTACCATTACTTGTAATGCACGCGGTGTAAATATTTTCTTGTGCACGCGGAGAGCAATGGATATATAAAATATACTTTCACGGTATTACGCGAAAATACTAGGTACGAGTAACGAACGAGGTACGATTCCGTACGAATGTACGATGTGTTTATATCTCGTTCCATCATAGGAGTGGTGAGTGAGTGGATATGCGATGCATGACTCGGAACTAAAGGAACTAGAGACACATTTGAATTTGCAGTGAACGAGTGAGTGGTGTAGTACCAGGATCGGAAGTATATCATTTTAGTGACTCGTTCCGGAACTACCCAAGTCTAGTGGGTTGTAATATCCTCGATCAGCAGACAAGACAAATGACACCCATCTGTACTTGCAGGCTGCATTCAGTAGCAGGCAGAATTCGACTGCTTCTTGCAGTCATTTCACGGTCTGTTGTGCACTTCTAAGGGTGGGTTGTACTGCCCTGGATCAGCAGGCTGGACAAATGGCACCCAACTGTCTGCCTAACACTTTTAAAACTTACTGTTTTTATTTACTACTTACTTAATAGGCTTATTACAGTTATACCTATTCCTTAACAACAGTTTTACATGACTAAATTCACTCATGTACGCGAATGGCCTTTGCTCGAGTCTGCGTTGTTCGTGCTTATGTCATACGCAGCGTTCCTTATTGCCGAAGTATGTGAACTAACAGGTAATTATTATCATTATTACATGTATATTATTTTTGTTTGTTAATTAGAAATAGCTGCATCGGTGAGAGGAGATTGATGGTGAGATTTAAAAATCAATGGTTAGTGGAAGGATAAAACGGGAACGAGACAGAATATTGTTTCAAAATTACTTTTTTTTAAATTCCGTATTCCCCATAACTATAGAGCCTGTATTAAAAAATTGGAGTTGTGCTCCGTGGTGTATGCCTATTTCTTGTAGGAATTTCATTAGCGAAAAAATTACATGGTCTATTATTGTTTAGCTTAGCTCCGGTAAAGCTACTTTGTAGTTAACAATCATTCGGTAATTTTTTAATGAATTTTACTATTTTTATGAAGAGTGGTAGGCAGTGGTGTCCAATCTACCGATCTGGGGCAGTGCCACCACTTAAACAGTTGCAAATCTTATTATTGTAGACATTTAGTACATATCTGTATCATAGTATTTTCTTAGATTTTGCGCGAACATAGATTAAACTTTTATGCTGCTTACTATCGCGTTTATTTCGGTTTTGATTTTACAATTTTAAATTATTCCGACGTTTTGAGAGCTTTGCAGCCATCGTGGTCACAAAGAGACTGATTGTAAAATCAAAACCAAAATAAACACGATAGTAAGCTGCATAAAATTTGTTTAATTCACATATCTGTATTATTTTACAGGTGTTGTGGCTGTACTCTTCTGTGGAATATGCCAAGCTCATTATACTTATAATAACTTGTCATCGGATTCGAGAAATAGGACGAAACAACTGTTTGAATTGCTCAACTTTTTGGCGGAGAATTTCATATTTACATACATTGGGGTCTCCATGTTTACGTTTCCCAAACATCATTTCGTCCCATGGTTTATTATTGCTGGTTTTGTATCCTTTTGAAAGTGACTGTTTATCTAACTACGCTTTTTTATAAACCTCGGTTTGCCTCATGGACTTCCCCCAGGGCGCTTGAAAAAAACGATTCAGTTTAAGGGTGCTTTAGTCATCGTTCCCATGCTAGTCGGAAAGGCTTCTAGTAAAAAGATTCAAAGGTTTTTTCTTTCGAAAACTCCATCGAGAAGAAGCTATAAGAAACTTCTTTTGAGACTTGACTTATATGACAGCAACCCACCTATGGTTCAGCTTTGGTGTGGTCCACGAATAGAGGCGACTGCTACTACAGTTAATAATAGTAGCAATCCCATGCACTATGCTGGCATAGTTGGAACCGAAAGATTTCAAGCTGATCTCGAGACGCAACTGAGTCACTTCACGATTTGGTTGAAAATTGTTGTACTACCTAACAAATGATGCTGCCTGTCTGAATCTTAGTTTCGTAAATTCCTTAAGAAACTCGATATAATTTATAGGGTTTATATTTTTTTTATAAAAAGACATCTGGACTCGACTGGCCTGATGGTAAGCAGTAAGCACCAGTAGAGGTTCCATGAGCGCCTACGACTGCATTACTATCGGTTGCTTCAGTCGTCGTCACTATGCCGCCTAAAAGTGAGCTTTAGAAACGTATCCCTATGGGACGGTATAAGTGAGATATTAGGTTAATATTTTCCTTAATAATGGTATTCAGATCACATCAGCTTTGGGCCGAGCAGTAAACATCTATCCACTTTCGTTTTTACTTAATTTAGGTAGAAAACCACCGATTCCAATGAATTTCCAGCACATGCTTTTCTTTTCAGGTGGGTAAAAATCGATTTTTAGGGGGAAATTAAAGATCTATGTTTTTTTAAAATACTTTTAGTTTTTTTTTCTCGACATAAACTTGTATGACAACATAAACCGCCTGATGTTAAGCTGGAGTGCGGTCCATAGAGTTATCTGCTACTGCATTTAGATAACTAAGTAGCAGTCACATTTACTAAGCCGGCACTTAGATCTGGCATCTCACAAGCTGATCCCGAAACACGACCAAGTCACTTCACGGTCTGCATACTTGTAGTCGTGGCTTATAACTGAACACAGTTTGATGTTAACCTGTAGTGTAGTAGATCTCTACATCAATCAATCAAATTGTCACGCCTTCTTCCCACAGGGATAAACAGTGACAATGGAGCGCCACTTGCACGATCCTGACACAACTCCCTTGCTTCCTTCACATTCACAATTCTCTTCATACAAGCTCTATGGTTATGGGCACTAGGCAACCCAGCTTTCTACATGCAGCAGTCAAATCCATTATGGCCGCTGTACACTTGAAAGTGGTGGTACTACTGATCGGCAGATCACACAATGACGATACAAACAAATGACGACCTACTGTCTGCCCTGCCTCTTTGAAACACTCAAGTAAGTAGCTGGTTTCAACTAGGCCGGCATAATATCAGGCGGGAGCTGTCATATGTCGAGTCACAAGAAAAAAAGAGTCCAAATATCTGTCTCACTTTGTCAGGTTTTTATGTAACAAATATCTCTACCATTTTCAGGACTTCGTGGCGCAATGTCATTTGCTTTAGCCATACGTAATACAGTATCAGAGGCAAGACAGGCTATGTTGACCACAACATCGCTGATTGTTATTGCAACCGTTGTGCTGCAAGGCGGTGCAGCATCACACGCGTTGGCTTATCTGAGAATACCTATTGGGTATGTTTTTCTTAAGTTATTTTAGTATATGAAATATTTTATTATATATGAAAAGCAGAGGTGAAGGAATATGAAAATGGGGGACACTCGCCCCTAATTAAAGGTATTCCGATTGTTTATTCAATACTACTAAGATAAATAGCATTATAATACCTGAATTAAACAAATTTTATGCGGCTTACTATCGCATTTATTTTGTTTTTGATTTTACTATTTTTATTAGTCTCTCCGTGACCACGATGACTGCAATAATATAAAAAATGTAAAATCAAAGACAAAATAAACGCGAAAGTAAGCCGCATAACATTTGTTTAATCAATGTATATTAATTATAATACCTCCTTAAACTTGTAGTATTATTGTCAGTTCTATTAACCTATTGAGGTACCAGCTGGTAGTTTACCTAATATCTATCTTAGTTTGACAGCAATTGTCAAAAGGTGATACAAAGGGCGATGGTATTTGTCAAAATTGCTAACCTCTGGCCAGCAATCAGTACACATCTTTTTTAAATTCCTATTCTACTGGCATAAGTCAGTACTGCCTTTACGTAATACATATTTCTATTATTATACCTATATTCATTTTTGTTAGCTTGACAAAAAATTGGTAATTACCTCTCTGGTTTTAACAAATTGTATCTATTTTATTGAGACGTGACTTCTGACCTAGACTCAATTTGACGTTTTACTTTATGGTTTCCTCAGTCGCCGTCACTATGCCGGCCAAAGATGTCATGCATGTTAACATTCAAATTATATTTCTTTTAGTCAAGGCCAAAACGATGAAACGGAAGCGTTACCATATCGAGACGTAAGAAGCGTAAGTATTAAACTAGCAATTTGAATATCCTTTTCAATAATATCACGAGTGAGTAGATAGTTAACACGATTATATTTTTCACAACTGATTTAAGGGTCCAAGTTTGCATCTGAAATTTTGTTCTGTCTTCAACTTGTTTGTGTTTAGTGGCATTAAGACTAAAAGCTTATTACTATCATTAAAATATATGTATTAGTATTAAGCGCTTAGTCCATCCATTTGCCGCCATGTTTAGTATTGCCAGTTTAAAAAATTAAATGGCGTCCTAAACTTGCCATAGACATTTTTTTGTTGTCTTTGTCCTGCAATTAACACATTGACATGCAGATTTGCTTATCTCCAAGATTATTATTTTATTAGTTATTTGCTATCTTTCTTTATAACTAATTATACTTTGAATGACACACTGCTATTGTTTGTTCTCACATATTAAATCGAATAAAATCCAATTTTTCTATTTACCTTATGCTAATATTTCTTATTTCTTTAAACTAAACTATCTTAAACTCCCTGATTTCCTTATACATATATATATTTCTTTTAATTTTACACAGCAAATTTAAACAAGCCATAATACATATGAGTTGTAAGCCTTTCTATTTATTATTTTTATTGTTGGTACCTTCATCTAATCCTCCTAATCTAATAGAGCTTTACTTTCTTTATCTGGACTGTTGGTTAAGAACATTTTATAATAGCTTTAGACTTAAGTAATAAAAGGTTGAGGGCGATGTACTAAGTTAAATAAATGTAAAAAACAAGTAGTAATAGACATATTGGAATAATTCTTAAAAATGTATTTTTTTTGTGTAATTGTCAAAACAATCTATTTCCATTAGTTTTTTTAATCTAATTTGCATTGAAACGAATGGAATGCAGGACTTAAAATGGAGTATTTTTTATGCATATTGTTCTAGAAATTTTGTGACTTTAAATAAAGTCATGGAACTCCAGAAATTAAAATAGAGTTCAGTCCAGTCAGTTCAAAGGGTCAGCAATAGAAATGCACTCATAATCGTTATTTATCGTATGTGATTGATTTTTTAATTTTATAAATCTAAAGCTTTATGTTTAAATAAACAATGCTGGCAACTCACATGGTGATGGCAACACAACGCATGTACAAAAAAAAACAGGATTATGATGATCATAGGTGACATTTCAGAGTTCAGAGTGACTATAATTTTAACTTCATGAATTTATAAGGAACTTTATAGCTTAAAGTCAACCTAATTCCGGTTATTCCGGCTGTTATTTGTTAGTTCTGCTCGTCACCGATCTACATCAAAATTCTGGTTTCTTTATATTAACATGAAATTGTTACAAACAGCTGTACCAGGCTACGGACACTGGCAGCGCGGTACGTATCACTTTGTTACAAGATGTATAAAAATGTGTTTTTATTAATTTAAAGGTGTATTTATGTAATGGTAAAAGGAACCATATACAGTGGAATGGACTGAGCTTCAGCCTCACAAAATTGACCATAATTTATAAAGAGGCGTTGCAGCGATCGCTCGGTCAATACTTTTCTTTCTTCTGCAACATCGCTTCGTCTCTATACCTCAGCTTTTACAAATGTGTAAACTAGTCATAAATATTTTTTTCGTACCTCCCACGTGCATTCGCATACTTTATGGATCTGCCCTATGATTAAATGTTTGTTTTTAACATTGTATGTTGATTTACTTACGCCTAAAGGTATAGATGGCTCTTTGTATTCTAGTTTACCGTTTTACCTGCTTCGGAGCAACCCGTCCCTTTGTCGATAACGACTGTCATACAACCCTTCGCCATAAGAATTTATAACCTCAGTTTGCACGGTTGTAATGGCTTAGTTTGCACGTGTACTTGGCTTATATACTTCACAACTGTGTGCAAAACGCTCAATCCATTCTCTGTCTATATGGAAGGAACAATTGTCATTTTTTTGTATTATTTATTGGTGTCATTTGGCCCAGATTTTTATGCTCAGAATTCTTCTATTCTCATCTTGAATCCAATAATCGCCATTAAAAGATCACTGGAAAAATCATTTGCATGCAATATATTATTGTTGTTCATCCCTTTTTTATCTTTAAGACATTGCTAAATTGATGTTGTTTTATTATAAGTAATATTCAAGTCGACGCCACAAATTCAGAAGCTCAGATCAAAAGATGTAGGAATCACATCTATTCCTACATCTTTTTGTGGCGTGTTGGATAAAAGACACGAGTTTGATTATAAAAATAGTTTGTATGCGAAAGATGTCAATCCTAATGATGATGTACACATTGGTATAAATCATGTTCACATTTAAGAGTTGTAGATGTTAATTTGTCCAATCTGTCGATCTGGCGTAGCTTAGTGTATAGACCGTTAAGTGTCTCAGTCGCGCTTCGAGATAAGCTGAAAATTTCCGTTTACAATTAGGTTCGCATAGTGGAGTCGCTACTTGCAGTTATTTTACTGTAGGAGCAGTCGCCTCCATTCATAGAATGGACTCCAGCTTAACAACAGGCAGGAAGCTGTAAAAATCAAGCCATAATAAAGTACATCTTTAATAGGTCTTCGCTACTGTCGCTTACAATAAACAATAATTTTGAAGTATTGTAAAAAATCACACCCACATTGTGCTCTGTTTTGAGCTCGTGTTTACAGTGTTTATTGTTACAGCTTAATAATATGTCGCTTTATGTGTTGTGTGTAAATAGTAACATTGTCATTAATCATTTCATATTTGGTGTTCAGACAGGGGATATGGGTTTCGGTCTGCGAAACTTGGACTCGAGTCAGCCATCAGAGAGAGCACCAGTAAGACATTATTCAATCATACACGCTTTTCTTAACGCATGTATTAAAAAAAGCAATTCTTTAATGAACTGGTCTATCCAATATGTTTTATAGTTATCTTATTATTTAAGAAAAGCATGATTTAATTTAATATAAAAAGTGTAAAAGCGTTATGAATGCATAAAGTAATCTTTAGAAGTGGCTTTGATTGTGACTGTTTTGATAATGATATATTTTTTTTAATTATTGAGACGCGATATCTGACCTCGACTTGCCTGATGTTAAGCAACAGGAGGTCCAAGAGCAATACCCAATATAAAATATAATTTTGCAGGCTAATCAAATTTCTATTTAACAAAACAGTCATAAATATGCTACATTTATATTACACTCCCTAGACGGTAATGGAATTTTACTTTTTGTACACAAAATAAACTTTTGCAACTAAATTACATTTAACTTTGCACTTGTACATATCCCATTGCTATTTTCTTTTTTTAAATAATAACATTATTATTTGGTTTGTTTTGGTTTTCTCTTTTATTTAACAAATAGGCCGGCCGCATGGTAGTTATGTGGGGGAAGGGAGACAGCGAAGTCGTAATGCCTTCGAAACTTAATCAAGATGTATGTAATGTATTATACTTATCTTATTTATTTTTTTATAAAAAATTGGAATACACTTGATTTTACTTTATAAATTAGTAATGAAAATTAGAAAAATTCACTCGTGTATATCGGTTAGTGTAGAGCGTTAAGTCAAGTTCGATCCTCGCTCACACTGATCTCAGTTTAAAAGTACAACGTTAACTGGTGGTCTTTTGCTCAGCGGGATAGCATCACCGTGCTTATTCGTGTTTCGAGATCAGAAGTTACTGGTTCCAACTAGGCCGGCATAGTAAATGCGACTACCTATTATTTACCTGTGTCCGCGTGCATTTTTTATTTGAATTTTCATTCACTAATAAATACAGTAACAATATTAGAATAAGCCAAGATTTATAAATTATTTTATAAAAGTTTAAACATAGAGATGGAACCTTCTTCTTGTTGTGTTATATGAGATAAGACAAAAAGTTCACACATTAATAAAATCTAGAAAGCAAAAAATTCACTAAATTAATACTTAAGTTTAAAAACGACATGTGTATTCCAGTTTTTACCTCTATCCAGTAATTATCACCAATTCTCAATCAGTTTATTCAACTTGGTCACGGACTTTTTTCCTCGAGTCAATTTTTTTATATATTTTAGACCCTAATTGAACTACATAGCGTACAAAATTACCGCGGGGACGAAAATTCGTTGACCAATCCGAATAAACCATCGCATCGAATGATTTGTATATAGCATGAAGCACTATGCATATTGCATGTACCACCTTTTACAAAAAAAACTATAAATGTTCACTTCAAATTACTTAAGCAATTTTAGAAATGACGATTGATCCTTTCCTTTTTTATTGTGACGCGGCGTTTGACCTCGACTTGTCTGATGGTAAGCAAGGTGGGGTCAAAGAACGCCGACGATAGAAAATCTCCATTCAGATTACGGTCACCTTACTCGCCGTCACTATGCCGGCCAAAAACTGGACAATAGTATTATAATATTGCACTAAGATTTTTTTATAGATTCCTATAGAAACAGTAAAAGATAGATACAGTAAATAGATTGAAAATACGAATGCTTTTATGCTTCTACACTGTGCTATACCAAGAAGTTTTATGATAAGTCGATTCCGATTCCAGATGAACTAGGGGACCCAATATCGACGAAATAAGCTCAAAGCCGTTGAATTTTAGACGCCAATCATATGGTTTAGTAGCAGTCGTCGCCCATTTATTAACCGTATTCGATTCAGCTTAACATCAGGCTGGGTGCGGGGTCATTGTTGGTACTTAATAAATAATTTAAAAAATAATTGTATGAGATTCGTCATTAGATTGACTTGCTTTCAACCTATTTTACTGCTATAATTAGGTCCCCATAGTAAAGATAGGAACTGTAGTTAAATTACAAAAAATAATCCTAATAATATTGAAAAAAATAGGAGACACCTCGTGAGAGTACCAATGGTGGCGATAAGGCTCGACTTGCTCGTCTTTGGGGAGCCGTCGACTCGAAACTCTTGAAGCCTCTGTTGACACATGCCAGGCCACCTTTGACGGAGACAATGCCGAGTGCTTTGAGACCTATCGCACGGGTGTTGACCACGACGCATCAATATACACAAGGGGTAAGTGTTTTTTGTTTACACGAGCTTTACGACTGAAGTTAAACGATCTAACCACTCTGGATGTTAAGTTTACCCCTTTCAGAGCGGTATCGCTTTGCATTACCTACGACTCCATTTATCTACTAGACCATTAAAATTAGTTATCACGTCTTTACTTAAACTTAAAGCCTTATTTATCAATTTTATTACTTACTAGATAATGATTTCTATATTTTAGGATCAATTTTTACCGTCTGAAGAACTTCTCTTGGCCTAGAAATTAAGGATTAAAATTTCTTCACTGAAGCAATCTCTAGTCACAACCCCTAGTAAAGGTTAACTTGCACTATGTTCTCTCACTATCTCTGGCCGGCATACTCACTATCAACGGTCATGAGTCGGTTGTTTCAGTTTTCAGCGATTTCAGACCTTTCCTTGCCTATCGACAGGCAAGTTAAGGTCAGAATGTCGTGTGACAATAAAAAATATATTCTACTTTTTGATATAGTACCTATTTTTTTTATTCATTTTTGTCATATTCCAATGCTGCATAAATTCACAATGTAAATTAGATAGAAAAAAATACGCGTGCACATTGGTCATTGCGACCGGGGATCATTCCCGGTGTCCGTCGCACATATGGTTCTCTCAAGTACGCTGGCAACTGATCTACACAAACGTATGTGCGGTCACGACACGGCTTGAGACGGCGACGCGGTATCATTGAAACTGCAACATGTTTCAACGTGTATAGTCCGGTAAGAGACTATTTTGTGTCGCGAGACTATTTTGTGTCGCGATACATATCTGAACGTGTGTATTGATGTTGAAACTGATACAAATCTCAGATACCGTGTCTGATAAAAATCTCTGTGTGAAAGGGGGCCATTGCAAATTAACTTGCCTTATTGTATAATTCTATACAAGATATAATTCTATTACACTTTTAAATTAGTCATTAATAATAGATAAAAAATGATATCCTAATATTCCAGGTTATAATAATATCCTAATATTAAGGTTACACTATATTTTTGTAAACATCAGTTTAACTTAAATTTGTTTTGTGTACACAGGACCATACTCTACGAAGAACAGACTCTGATTCTGATATATGTGTCGATGAATCTCAACCAGTTCCTGCAAGCATTGACCCACAGGTATCACACATCTACTAAACTAAAATGGACGCGTTTTTATTTATATTTTAGTTACATCATTAAGTGAAGGAGAAGACATAAATATTGCTTTGTATATTTTTTATATTATTACGTACCACATGTCACTAATAAGAGCACAATATTCGGTTGGGTAGAGGGAGAAATGAGGGCAGTGAAGGTGAGCGTTGACCTGTTTGAGCGTTAAATGGCTTTACTAGTCCTGAAACGCTGCCATCGAAAATCCATGGATACTATTAAAATTATCTCAGAGACCCCGGCTATCGCCTACTTTATTCTCCGCACATACTAAATATTGACGAGCAGAAATTAATAACTGTAAAATTAAATAAACAAAACGATATTTTTCGCTTTGTCGGTACTTTCTTATTACCCTGTATGTAGAGCGGGCTTGCGATAGCGACTCGAGATAGTCCGTTCAAGTAATGATGACCTTAACCGATATATACCACAGCGTGTGTCGTAGGAGTGGAACTGACTTAAATACGCTTATAGATCATTTGTAATTTTTAGTCTTCACTTACACTAGGAATTACAATGCCTAGCAACTGATTATGAATATTTACCATCACCAAGTCACCATCAGATGCCTTGTTACAATAAAAATAACACCTCAGCCTTTACAAACGTGCGAACTGAGAATCAAATAAAGAGTACAAGGTAAAGAAAATAATACAATATATTTTTATATTAAATGTTTATACACTTACTATTAAAACAACTATAGACGGCTCTTTGTTATATGCTTTGCCATTACTACATGATTCCGAGCGGCGCGTCCCTTTATTAATAGCTATTTCGTGTAATCCTTTGACATAATGATTTATAACTTCGTTTGCACGTTTGTAATGGCTTCACTATAGTTATGTGTGGTTTGTTAAGCTTTTTTATTATCATAACATTTTATTTGTTTTCGTTTGCTCTTTGCAGAATTGTGTTGATAGTCGCAATGGATATGGGCATGTATAGTGTGAATAAGTATTAGACACGCAATATGTCTGTCGGCTGTGATAAATGGTCTTTTAGACGATTTAGAATTAATTGTCTTTTTCGTGATTGCACGCAGCAAATATGGCCAGGGCTTGTGGACACACGCATTTCCGTGGATGGAATCACAGGAAGTAATATTTAAATATGCATTATAGGATGTAAAATAGAATCGGTGCCACTTATTTGTGAAATGTATATATTTAGGACCCCATTCAGATGTAAGTGGTATTTGTTGCCGCCGTGGATAGCGAAACCCTAGCTGCCAAAATCCTTATTGAGTTTTCCCATTATTGTTTTTTTTCTAATTTACAAAGTATAATTTTATATAACTTTTATTACTGCTTTTTAAATACGAAATACTAGTGTTGCCTAGCAAATAAACTAATTTAATATCCCCCAGAACAGGTACTGGTCCCCATTGTAAACGTGTAACATTTACTATAAATTTTGTTTCTATTATTTATATCTGTTAATTAATTACCCCCAGTGAATGGAGCAAACGATGCCCCAATAGTCTTGTCTCGCTAATAAAACAAAATGTGGGGATATATGTCCCTTCCCTATTAATATGGAATTGTGGAATAGCCAGTAGCCGATACCAATATGTCTTTGGCATATGAACCTTGGTCCCAAATGGTCGCGTAAAGAAAATTATCAGCAAAAATTTTGATGACTGCATTCTTTGATGAATTTTGCATCTACAACGGCAGCAAATACTGTTTATATTGAAATGGTCTTTATTTATCAAACTATCTCTTTACATGTTTATTATGTATCACTTGTTATGGATTAGTGGCACAGCGCTTTCTTCGTAAATAAAAAGTATTCTCTTCACTATTGAGAATATTAATGCAAAATTATAGCTTATTTATAGAACGTTTAGGGTGCTGGTGATTGATGTAAAAGGCTTTATTTATGTTAGATATTTAGTTCTATAAAGGACAATGTATTTGTATTTTATTAACGATACCAAAATTTTAAATACATAAAATGTTTTTGAATAATATTGAATTAAAATGGAAAATAGAAAGTATGGTAAGCAGTTGGTGGTCATATGCAATGATCGTAAAGTTCCGTTTCAAGGTCAGCTTAAAATTGCCGGCATAGTGTATAGACTCTTATGAACTGCACTTGAACTAAGCTGCTTAACATCGGGCAGAGTATCTTAACATAACTAAATTATATTTGATGTTGAGGCAAAGTATTTGGTTTGAACCAGCATCTGAGATATGTTGTAAATTTTATAATATGATTGTTTTCCATCAGCGATTCGATTCCAAATAGACTTAGGACAACTTCTGTATTTTATTTTTAGGTTCTAAGGGGCTAACATGTCTTAAAGGACAAGCTCCTGATAAAATGGAAATTAAAAAAAAAACATTGTCCTTGTTTTAGTATTTACTTAAATAGCACTTTTATCTCATACGTGCAAATTTATTATTGAGTGTGATTATTATTTTAATTAAAGGTTTAGAACCTTATATTTGTTTTAAATTGTTTATCAAAATTATAATAATGATTTGGAAATTCCTAACTAGGATCTAGTATTTGTCTACTTCAAACTATGCGCTTTAAAAATATATAAATTCGTTTTTAAAATATTTCCAGTGTTAATATGTAGTACTTAGGTATTATTGTTTGAGCTACAATGACAAAGTATAGTTTTAATCATCAACAGGGTTGAGCCATTTTATATATTTTCAAATTTAAATTGATTTAGTACAAAAACTTGAAAGTGTGGGTCTTTCTATACATATTTTTACTTGAACTTTTTGTTTATAGTATTATAAAATATTCGTTTTGGAGAAAGATTTAATTATTGTAAATTTAGTATGATGGTAAGATGTCACATTATCACGTCAGTTATTGCTGTTAGAGTCTGTCTAGGCCTAAATGACGCGCGCCTCTACTGGATTTACGCACACGAGCAAATATAAAATATGAATGCAATATACCGAAAATGCAATTGTGATTGGTTATTCAGTTGCTGATTAGACACAAAAGGAGGAGCACGTTAATAAAAAATATGGTGTAGTTAGTAATATTTGTATTCACACATTTAAATAAAGTGGAGGGAGGGGCGCGTGATTTACAGTTAGACAAGCTATACAACAATTTGGAACGTAAAAATGTAATGTGTAAAAAATCACATTATGAACTTCCAGACACTTCAATATAATTTATTATTAAACAGTTATTTAACACAATAATTCAAGCACGAAATTATTTCCACGTATAAATGACACTTACATTTTTTAGTCGACACTTGGATGTATTTGAAACGAGTGTTTTGATGTTAAAATATATATGTATACATATTCACATAAAACTAATTTTCACATTTTTGAATATTTAAATGCAATTCATGTGAGTACAATGTATGTGTCAGCTTTCGATAATATACCTATTAAAAATAAACAAGGAACTTTTGTGGACTGTATATGCGCTGGTCCTGGTATCGAAAAACTGTGTTAAAAGTGAATTAAAAGCAATATAACATCCATTTGATACGGTTTATTTGACGACTCCCTTTTGTACAAAAAACATTTAAAATATAAAAAAAGTTAATATTCTGGAACAATACCTATACATAAAAATGTTGACCCACCCATAAATATGTATTATTTTAAGTTGTAAGAGCTAATTAAACGAATGACACCTGAAAACTGGGCCATGTTGTAAAACAAAAATGTCACGTGATCCATTTAAATTTTGTTTGTCATTACTTACATAAATCATTGTGTGTATTTAATATAAATTGTAATAAACTTTTTAAATCATTTACTATTGTTTATTTTTTCCTTTAAAATGCTCTTTCCTGACAAACACATCTGATAAAAGGTTCTATGATTAAGTTAAGCCGACCGTTGTCTAGTGGTAGAAAGCCCACAAATAAGGAACTCCCGGTTCAAAATGTAGGTACCAAGGTGTCTTTAATATTATGCACTTTGATCGTCCTGTTTCTTTGATGGAAGCACGTTTAGTAGCTTGCTTAGTATGTAAACAATGAACCAAATTGTCAATTTTCCCATAGGGACAATGGAGCACTACTTGCCACGATCCTGACACAACTCCCTTACTTTCACAATTCTCTTTATACAAGCTCTACGGTTATGGTCACTAGGCAACCCAGTAAATAATAATTGAAATTATTCAATTCATAGAACTTTTCCTCTGTAGAAGTTATTTCTATTAAGATAACATTACCATAGTCAATCACTTTGACTTGTAATTAATTCATATAAGTAAATTTAGAAATACAGTAATCCCTATAACGCGGTAGATTGGTTCCGCTCTATAGGGGTTTTCCCGTATAACTCGTTTTTACGACCTCGTATAACACGTTACGTATAAATAATTAATCGCATTTAACTTTTCTCGATGCAGGGGGTTGAAATCGAATATTAAAAAAAAACTGTGTATGAACGAAATATGTACGTTTTATTAAAATCAAACTAAACTAAGAACATTTTAAATATAAAAAAAACTTATGCATTTTGATAACTTAAAAAAAAACAGTTAATTTCAAATAAATTAACTGTTTTATTACTTGTTTATTCACTGTCAAAACTATCTGAAATAATGTTTCACCGACATCGTATGTGGGAAATCCCCCCCCCCCCCCCCCCCCCCGCGTTATATGGGGGAATGCCCGTGTTATACGAGGGATTAAAAACGCGTTATAGGGGGGATTAATGAATATGAGATTTTAAGGGATACTTCATTGTGAAAAATAAATCCTCAAGGTTGCGTGAGTCAGTGTATCAGGGGCTAACTAAAGATCAGCGTAACTGGCATATTGGATGTGATTGCTGCTTCGTACGTCTGTGGCAGTAAAAGCTAGCCTCCGCTCATGAATCAAATCAGCCGTTGAATGTTTTTATACATGATTATTACACATTTAAATCTATTTTACGAAAGTTTCTATAATATCAGTGATTCAAAATACTCTTCAGTCAATTGCACAAAGTCCTGTTATAATTTTAAAGGATATTAAATAATAGTCCATTTTAAAACATATATTCGCCAGAACTATATAATTAAATAAACCAAATATCAATAGGCTAATTTTCGTTGCACAAAACGTCATTAGAACTTAGAACCCAATGAGTAGTTTTGAGAAATCTGCTCAAAATGTCAATGTTTTTTTAATACATTTATATACTAAGCTACTAAAATGCTAGAAACAGGACCACCAAAGTACAAATATCAAAGATACATTGGTACCGGTGGTTTCTAACCCTTGCCACTACACCACGGTCGCATTGGAAATATTTTTATTGCTATGTGACAAATTATTATCTGATGTCGTAGAGATATCTTGCGAGTGTGTTTTTTTGCGAATGTGACTTTATGAGCCGAGAGGGTTTGAGCTTCGTGCAACAGTTATCAAAAAGCTATTTAGATTTATAAAATTAATTGGAGTATCTTACAACTGTTATGTCTAATAATGAAAATTTTCATTTTTTATCATTTATTAAATATACCTAATATCTCCATTAGCTAATTAAGACTTATTGTTTTCTTCTAATTGCTTTTTTAAAGTTGTTATCATTGAATCCGTAACTTTAAAAGCAGGTCCATGACCTGGTACAATCCAGTCTACTAATTTTGCTATCTTATATCTGTTTTTTCTTTGTCTCACTGGATCCTCACTGCCTGCATCCATCCATATGCTAGGATCTTCTATGTCCTGTGATTTTTCAAATAGATCACCTGCAAAAATTACCATATATATTTAGTGATTAAAATTATCTAATATTGTATAGAAAACTAAGTAAATGTGGAGTCAGTAATGTATCGCCGACATCTATGATAGAAACAAAGGACATCATTCATTTTGGGCTATTTTTGTACTACTTTTGGAATGCCCATTGATGGAAAAATATATAAATGGTAGTCTCATTACTTGTGTTAAAATAAACAATATGCAATTTTGTGCAATTGAGTTATTTAAAAAATAAGATATGGATTTTGTATTATGAAGACCCACCATATTAACAGTTCTGCTTTGAACTGTTATAATTATAGTTTGATCATTTTGAACACCTAAACTATGCAAAATAAAGGATATACTCCAATAACATTGTAATCTTAATACATAAAACTATTTTAAAATGTATATGCAACTGTTAATAAAAACATTTGAAAGCATATCCAGTAATATTTTCCTACCCATAACATAAAATAAAGGTGTGAATGTATTTTAATTGAAACATTACCTGTAATAGCAACTACATCACAATCACCAGCCACTATAACTGTTACATCGGAAAGTGTGTGTCCTGGTGTTGGGATTACTTGTACATCATCACACAGCTTGTATTCTACACCTAAAATTATTGAATACAGATTTGTTATTAACATAATATATAAATTAAAGGCGACCGTGGTGTAGTGGCAGTGCAATGGCACCGTAAGCCGAGTGGCATTGGTTCGAAACCACTCATTGGTACCAATGTATCTTTGATATATGTACTTTGGTTATTCTGTTTCTATGATTCAAGCACTTTAGTAGCTTAGTAATAAATATAATAATATAATAAAAAATAGCATAAAATGTATAAAAGAAACGCCAACTTGTGAGATCACACATAGAACCAAATCAGTTAATTTAATTAGTGTCCTATGGAAGCATAGGTATGTCCAACAGCTTGGATATAGTTACCTAGTAGGTGATTGATAGTTACCTAATCAATCACCTATCAATATTTATAGTGACTGTATGAATTGAATATTAGACATTATAATTATTATTACTATAATAATTATAAAGACTTGATGATTGCATGACACCATAATTATGAAAGAATAATCTGTTATTTTGATTACTTAGTAAATCTAAATAGTGAATTTAGGAATTAAGTATTTTAATTAGTAGCATATAATCCCTGATACATATTCAAAATGTGTAGAGAATATGATGTGATATTTACTGAAATTCTCTGTTAATCTTCATCATCATTAATTTCACACCCTAATTCCTACAGAGATAGGCAGGGACAACAGAGTGCCACTTTCTACATTTCTGACACAACTCTCTTGCTCCTTCTATTGCACTTAATTGCCCCTAATGTAAACTGCACCCTACATCAATACAGTTATGTTCTCTATGGTTCTTAATGGTCTGAGACCATAGTGTACCAAATTATAATAAAGATACCAGGAATGAGCTTCGGAACTGTTAAAACTATGAAATATTAAAATGGATTTAAAGCGCAAAAATATTATCTGTAATGAGGTATGAATATATTAGAGTTTGCCACATTCAAATACATAATAGAAATATATAAGTTTGGTATGTCAGTATTTTATACTAAACATACTAAACTCACTAAACAGAAAACTAAAGGTGTTAAGTTTGTAATCTTAGTAATTTACCTTTGTTGAATGGATGTAAATAGTATGTTTCTTTAAATGAAACACTAAAACCAACAATGTGTTTCGCTTTTAAAAAGAGATTGTTGTTCCCAATATGATCGGAATGGCCATGGGTAGATACTACATAATCTATATCTTCTGGATTCAAACCGCGTTTATACAAACCTGCAACAAATATCATAGTCATTATTATCATAGTCATCATCAGCCAGAAGATATCCACTGCTGAATATAGGCCACTCTCTTAACCATTAATTACATGCTTAAATTTAATTATTGGTTAAGCTAGAGACAATAAATCGCGCCACTTTCCATGATCATGACACAACTATCTTGCTTCGAATTTAAGGCTTGCCATTCCGAAGGATGCGTGCCTATATAACACTAGGGGTGTTCCTAGACTCCAGCGAGCCCGACTGGGGTTAGGCGTCTATCAGGCACCGAGTTTAAAATAAATGCGGCGACGACATTCGCCATGTGCCACGATAAAGGTTCCCACAGGGCGTAAAGTGGGCATTGGAGGGCATGTTATGTTATTTACAATCTAATAAATATTAAAATAAGCAAATAATTATTTACCGTGAATGATTTTTTCTGAGTCCCAAGGGGTCATTGTGTCAATTATAATATTCTTTTGAGCCTGGACCAAAGTGCAGCTGCAATTAGCAATCATCTCATTGTCCATTGGTTTATTACAACTGTAGCCCTCATATAAAACAACTGTTTTATCCATATTTTCGTGAAAAGGAAATATTCTAATTGTTTACAAATATTACCGCCTGTCAAATCAAAAGATTGTGAAATGAAAAACAAGGAGACGCTCTAATTCACTTTTCTTCATTTCACACATGTGGTCTATTCGCCATATTATAATTTAAATTCCTCTGTCAAAATAATGCTTTAGTGATGTTACAAATTTAATAACGACATTCCAGACAAAGAAAAAAATTCAGCTTGTAATAACACATAAAATTACCTATTCAATACTGGTAGCCAAAATAGAACTGAACAAATTAAACGACGCTCCGAACCTTTTAGTTCTACTGCTGATTCGGTCGACAAAATGCGGATGCTTTCCCGGACCTCTGTGGGTATCAAAGGTGTGAAAAGACGGTGTAGGAACTACAAGGACGGTGAAGGTTAAAGAGCTCCTCGGAGCATTCTCCGTGGTATAGGCGATTGAGGACGCCGCCATGTCTAAGCAAAGTTGCAACTTGCAGGGACTCCAGAGTTCGCGTGAACTCTGCATTACATATGAAGGAAGAACTGGGGCAGGGTCGCGCGCATTAAGACGAGACTTCTTACCACAACTTGCCCTAAGGTAGTCAAGGTAGTTATAATTCTACTTACTAGTCAGATTGAATTAGGTTTTTGGACTAAGAAATTCCTATTGGTATTCAAAGTTAAAATTATAGCATATTGTCAGGTAAACTGCCAAAAAAATAGTAAATCAAACCAGAATCTGGAGTAGACCGCTCGCAATTCGCGTGATACACGTTTATTTTTAAATGACGCTATGCTTGACGCGTCATTATGCGTGCGTGCAGAAAAACTTCATTTGTACAGTCGATACAACATGAGCACAACACTATAAACAACGCCATGTTGTGTTTTTACCTTAACACGCTAGCGAGGCCGTTAGGCCGTTTTTCTTAATGCCAAATAGTCGAAATTTTAGCACATTCAAGATTCACCGTTTTCATTTTAATTACCGCCTTACAAGAAGAATGCACATGAATATTTTTGCATTTTTAAATAAAGTTTAATAAAAACACACAACTACTAAATAAATTATTGAAGATTTTTAGACAAATAGAAAAAAATATATGTTATCATCACATAGCAACCCAGAAAACCGCGCCACAGCTGTCTTCGCCGGTTTATTTTTGGTTTCCTATCTAAAATAAATTTTAGAAAGCGCAAGCACGCCAGTATCTCAGTTGCAGGTTATTTTAGAATTTCAATGTGCGCCAAAATCCTTTATTCATGAAAAGTGCGCATTTGGATTGATTCATGCCTTGTGACCGAATCCTTTGTGATAGTTCATAGACTTTATATTTACTTACTGTTATGAAACTCTAAATAATTAATTCCGTCGCCCACCAGCGCTAGATAAACGAGAATAATGTCGGGCGACGTACAACCAAGGAAGCGAAGAGATAAGAGGAAGAAAAAAGGTACATTATTTGAAAGAATATTGATTGTACTTGCAAAATTAAGTTACATTTTATATTTTATAAACTTATAGATGATGTTGGCGTTGAGGAACCCAAGGGAACTGCGGCTGCATTGGGCGATGGCGATGTGTTCATGCATTCATACTCAGATCATGGTACCGGTGGACATTGGTGTGCTAAAATAATATTTTTCTCACTCCTTGCCGTTCTGGTTGCTTTAATTGGTCTTATTATACTAGAAAACAGAGGACTCACGGACTGTAAGTATACAATCTTATTCTCACATAAAACAACAATATAAAATTTTGTTAACAGTTTTTTGATAGAGAATAAAAATTGTATATTTTTAAATAATTAGGCTGGTTTCGGAATGAACCATTAAACAATATCATAATAATAAAATACAAAAGTGAGATCAAAAGTTTATTTCTACCAAATGTTTAAGACTGAAGTAAGTAAAATTATTATTTTTAATTTAATAATAACTCTCATATTAATTTCAGTGGATGCAAGTACAGTGCAGTCACAATACTCTGGTGTACTTGATGGATGGCTTGAAGATGCTCCCGGTGATGACCATCATGATGAACATACTCTTGAGTTGAACCATCCTGTAAGATATATTTTATTTCACTGAGAATACTGTACATACATTATAGTGATATAGACATATGTATGCATTTTTAAAATTATCAGAAATACTGGGGAATTAATCATAAATGTATGTTCTTTTATTTGGGTTAGAACAGAATTGTCTTCTAACCCATGTATTCCACTTGTCTTTGTAGAACAATCAACAAGTGGAATGCCTTGCCTATGTGTTCTCTCCATCCTATGACCTTGGATACTTTAAGTGATGCGTGAAGAAGCACCTTTGGCCGGCATAGTGACTGCGACTTAGGCAGCTGTGAACAAGCTTGGTGCGCTCAGTCGTCGTCACTCTATGATATTCTATATATTATAGCATGTTATCATCATCAGTCAGAAGATGTCCTCTGCTGAACATAGGCAACCCTCTATAGCCCCTATAAAGGGGAAGTTAGTCTCAGCCAGTCTAATGACATGCTAAATGTAATTGAAGAGTATGCTTAAGGTTTAATTGACCTGATGTCAAGAACTGTGCCATCAGGTCTAATTGAGATCAAAACACCTCACCTGATTTTAAGCTGGAGTGTGATCCTTGAAGGGAGAACTGTAACCTTACACTTAAAGGTGGTGGTACTGCTTATTCAACTTTCAGCATAATTATAACATTATGTCTAATGTCAATTCATTAGACCAGAAGTAACTAAATTAAAATACAGTAGAACCTCGATAACTTAAACCTCGGTAACATAAAAACCTCTGTTACTTCAAAAAATACTATGTTCCCTTCCCATCAGAGCCCAAAACCTCTATAACTTAAAATACGCAACCTCTATAACTTAAATAAATAATCTCTGTATAGGCCCTCAGTAACTAAAAGAACAAAAGAAAATCACAGATTTTTTTAAGTAGACTAAACCTTTAGTTGTTGTTTTATTTTTATGTAATATAAGTAATGTGAATAAATATGATTACATATTTAATTTTCAGTATTTTATTGAACCCATCCTTCTGATGCATTCGAGTAAAAATGGGAGCAAGGGTACATAGAAACATGTACATACCTCTATATTAACCTTTACCTAACATAAACCCTTGATAACTTAAAACCTCTATAACTTAAAATATTTCGTGTTTCCCTTGGACTTTAACTTATCGAGGTTCTACTGTAATTAAATTAAGTAGTCATGAAAATCAGTATACATACTTATAGCTCATTGTGAGTGTTAGAGAGAAAAATCAAGAATTCAAAGGAGACAAATATTCACTCTGCCTACACTTGTACAATTGGAAATGTAGTTATTGGCAGTGTCATAGTTGTCTTGCAGCATCCATCAGCTGGACCATAGTCAGACATAGTGTAAAGTTAAAAGTATGTTTTAGCTATGCATAAAACAAACATAGATAAGAGAATTTGGGGTCTGATAAGGATAATGACATATATTTTTGTGCTATGAATATGATACTGTAACTTAATATTCAGTGTCATAAAGATTTATACATTTCTGTGTTTGAGTTATTTAACAATTTTTTTCACTTCTGTACTAAAAGTGCTTGTATCATAGTAAAGACCAAAGTACACATATGAAAGATATATTGTTACTGTCAATTGGTTTTAACCCAGGTCTTGGTTTGTGTGACTACCTCTACCACTGCACCAAGATCCTTAATTATTTAATATATAGTCACACCAATGTATGTACCACTTACTGCAATTCACTTACATATGTCTAATGAATTAAACAAATTTAATGCGGGTTATTATCGCGTTTTTTGGTTTTATTTGGTCACGGAGAGACCATGATGGCTGCAAAGCTCTCGAAACGTCGGAATTATAAAATAAAATTGTAAAATTAAATCCAAAATAAACGCGATAGTAAGCCACATAAAATTTGTTTAATTCATTAATCAATGTTCACGCAAAATCTAAGAAAATATGTCTTATCACCATTTATGAACAAAACGAAATAATTTAATTCAACTAAAATGTATTTATTATAACTTAATATGTAAAAACTTGTACGTAAAACTTCTGTCAGTCTTGATTAATCTCTCATTGTTGAGGATTGTGACTTTCCCACTGCACTTTATCTATCACCCTTCTCTCTTTTTACGGACTAATGTAATTAGAAAGATTTTTTTTATAAAAAAAAATGGAATTCATTAAGATGTTGGTTAGCAGGATGATGGTGATGAAGATCATGATGTGGAGCATAACTTAGATGACGATGTGGAGGTGGGATTAAATACATAAATTATTTATTGGCATGTATGCTGCTACTAAAACAAGGAAATTATTCAACTTTTATTATTAAAATATTCTACAGGATGACGATTTAGAACATGATAGTACTCTTCAGGATGAATCTGCTGAGAAAGATGCAGATGATGATGAAGCAAATCCTGATGATGACGATGAGGATGAATATCGTAACAATGAACAGGACGAAGATGATGAGAATGAATCTAATGAAAACGATGATGAAGAGGATAATGATCCAGATAATGATGAGGAAGATGAAGACGACGTAACAAATTATGATGACGACAATGATAATAACGATGATGAAGAAGGTCAAAATAACGAAGACGATGATGAAAATATAGATGAATATAAAGAAAGAAATAATGAGGTTCGAGATGATGTTCCAGTGTGTCGCTATTATAACAACTCAATTTTATTGGCTACTAATTCACGAACGCTTTAAAATTCTAAATCTCTATTTAAACATTTAATATGGCTAATGTTTGGACGATTTTTGTAATAAACATCTAAAGAAGGAGGTCTTAAAGAAATTAACCAGCACTTGATTTTTTAATGTTTATTATAAGTTACATTAGTAATACTTAAATATTTAGCAATCACAAGGCTCGACTTATTTTTTCTGTAGGAAGAAGAGGATGATCATGAAGAGGAGGACGATGAAGATGAGGAAGTGGAGTTAGAACATATTGAACATGAACCTTCTGATGTGGAACCCATCAGCATTGAACTTCCAGCTTTACCTGAGGAAGATGATGACGACGACGACGATGATAAAGCTTCAGATGAACCTGATGATGGTATGTATTTTATTACAGGTTATTTTAGTGTGGCGATGCCACAAGTTTCAACTAGTATGGAGATAAGGTATGGAGATTGTCGGCCAATATGTCGCAATCGATATTTGATAAAAATGTATTATAATATTAGTACTAGGACCGACACCTTACTTTACATAAATTGTCCTATTTTACTTTCCAATGCAAATAGATAAACAACAACGGGCTCGCATTAATAGGCTGGACACAATAGCATCCACGAAAACAAAACCGAAAATTTGCGACTTGCGGTTTGATACATAACGTAAACGTAAACAACCTAAACAAAAAGTGTTTACATGTTCAAATATTTTTTTTTTTAATATTCCTATATTATAATGATTGCGGCCGGCGGAACGTCACAATATTAACATATTGCACTAGCCGCACTACTTAGTAAACGTTAGGATAGAATGTAAAAATAATAATATAAAACCATCTACATAAATATAACCTGTTCCTAAAATACTCAACTATTAAAATTTTTAGAACTCCATGTTAGGGACTCCCTTTTGTTTGTACCGCATCAGTATAATGTATCTAACTTCTGGTGCAAGGGATTAGTTTGTGCCTGTTTGTGATGTTCTAAAAAAGGAGGGCTCTGTAGTGCCCATAAACTTAGTCTAAAGAAAATTGTGGATGTAAAGAAAGTGAAAGAGTGGCATTCCATTGTACCTATCTATGTGGGAATTCAGTCGTGACAACTCATGATGATAATGATGTTCATATATTTTTTCTTTTAATTGTGGAAAAATGCATACAAACTATTTATTACAGATGACGACGATGATAATGATGATAACGATGATGATGATGGCGATGAATATCTGGAGCAAGACGACGATAACGACGATTATGTACCAGAAGTTGTTGAGCTGGTATCAGCACCATCTGGAAAACCCTATAAAGAGGTAAGGTTATATTTAGGAATGAAGTTCTAAAGCCCTGAAGTATAAATTAAGAATGTGACCATTGTGCTGGTTAGAAGAAACTTACTACTTTTGACAGAAATATTTTTGCGGGCAGAGTGGTGCCTATTTACCCACGGGGCCCCCAACGTGCGAGGGCAAAAATAAATAAAAACTTTTAGGCACATTTTTTCTTTTGTGAGAAATCTTTACCATTATTAAGGGCCCCCAAACAAATTTTAATACGGGGCCCCGCCATGGCACGCTACGCTTCTGGTATAAGTACTACATTTATCTCTGCAGTTGTTACCGCTCATGTACCGCACTTTGACTTAAAATCAGGCGGTCATTGTTATATTATTCGCGACGTTAGGTCAGATATCAAACATGTCTTTAAAAAATTATACCTAAATGTATTTTTTATTTACGTATAGGTAGAAGACTCAAATGAAGTTCTCCCAGCTGACACTTTAGCAGAGGAAGAGGAATACGAACAGCGTCAAGAAGAATTGCGTCGTGAAGAAGCCGAGACAACTCATAGTAAGTGCTTCAAACATATTTATACTAACAATCTTTCTATTATTAAGAAGGTGTCACATTTATTCTTAAGGAATTTTATAAATACGGGTGTCAAGAAGGCTTCTAAAATTTTTTTTTCTTGCAGTCGTTTGTAAGATTGGAAATTGGAAACCCCACTTATTTTTGTAAGCGTTTTAAAGACAACCTAAATAATGATTTAAATCTATAATATATGTTATAATGTATTCTTTATATAATGTATTAAAAATAAGTTTATTATTAATGTTCAAATATTGCGGGTCAAACCTTTATGTTATATGAATTATCCTATCTTTTCTATACTGTTTGTAACTATTATTGTTGCAGTTATTAATATATTTCTGGTAGAGAATCTCGCTCGTCGAGTTTATTTTGTTTAAAGTATGTGACACGTAGCTTATCGGGGCCCAATAAAGCCCTTTATTAATTGTACAGCTAGTTCCAAACTTTATGGCGTCGCAGAAGCGCAATACATAAAATATTGTTTAGCGGGACTAGATGTAGACTATAGAGTTTAGAATCCTGACTGTACCTGCGCAAGTCGCGATCGTAGCTAACTTCGGAGTTTGGCCATAAAGTTTGAAACCGATTATGAAATTGTCATGATTATTTTTTACATAATTTAAAGAATTTTCTAAAATTAATAAACAATATATATCACCTTATATTGTATTTTCTAAAATTTTGCGAGAACATTGATTATTGAATTAAACAAATTTTATGCGGCTTACTGTCGCGTTTATTTTGGTTTTGATTTTACAATTTTTATTTTTCTGACGAAATAAGCCGGGAACAGAAAAAAGAAAAACAAATCACGTGATAGTAAACGCGAAAATAAACGCGATAGTAAGCCGCATAAAATTTGTTTAATTCAATCACCTTATATTATTTATTTAAAAACTTAATGAACAATAGTACAAAAGGCAGACTTATTGCATTCTCTACCAGTCAAACCTTTGGGATGTTGATCCGTCAATGTAGATAAGATAAGGGTGCAAAATAAAAATAGGTAACTAAATACATATGAAAAATATATACATTAATTCATATATAGAAAAATATACTCACAGATACATGAATAACATGTATAACACATATATACATAATATAATATAAGCAGGATTATTATAATGTAATAAAATAAAATACACCTAAAGGACATCATTCATTTTGTATGGGGACTTGGGCTTAATTGTATTAACACTTGCATATACATTTTAAAATAGTTTTATGTACGAAGATTACAATGTAATTGGAATATATTATATATCCTTTACTATGCATAGTTTATGTATGAAAAATAATCAAACTTATAATTATGACAGTGCAAAGCTATGGCGTGTCTCCGTGATTGACAGACGACACAAAATCCATATCCTACTTTCCTCCATATCTTACTTAAATAACTCAATTGCACAGCAATCAAAAGCAAAATGGTTATTAGTTTTATCAATACAAGTATCACAACTACCATTTATATATTTTCTCATCATTGGACATTACAAAAGTAGTACAAAGAAGCCTAAAATGAATGATGTGTTTATAAGTATTGCTTAAGATTGTATTGTATTGCGTCTAAATGTTTTTCAATTATAATATTATAAATAAGCATCGGGATATTGTAGCCGTAGTTAGTAAGTTATATGTAATGGCCAATTGTAGTAATGTGGTGCCTATATTGGTTGCAGTGTGGCTGAAGCTGGTGGTTGGCGCGGCTTTGTTAGCGGCCACGCAAGCCGTCGTTCGCCGCGCCTCCCGCGGTTCGTATAATGCCACACTGCTCACTTATAAATAACTCCTTTCAAACTTCTATTACTCATGGCTAATTATTCATTTTATTTCTTTACTAAGCTACTAAAAGTGCTTTGGAATAGAATCTGGGCGACGAAAGGACTTATAAATAAAGACACATTGGTACCAACAAGTGGTTTTGAACCAGGGGCTCTTTCTTCGAGACCATTTCAATACCATTAGACCACGATCGCCCTATAACCACTGTTTATATGTTGTTTAGTCTGACTCACTTTGTTTAATAACTAAATTATTAGTTTTACTTATAGTTTTATACAACTTAAAAATCTCAAATTTTATTCACTAAATTATTATTAATTAATAAATCCAGTAAGTTATTAAATATTTTTTAAATATATTATCTTAACTAAATGTGCTTATATCATAGAAGCTAGTCGACCAAAGTACATATAACTCAAAGATACATTGGTATCGACAAGTGGTTTTTGGTTTGTGATCTATTTTAATACCTACCACTACACTACAGCCGCCTAATATTTATTACTATTTTATAATAAGTTTTATATAGGATCCAATGACGCCGAAAATGGTGAAATGGAAGTTGAAGATGATGATGCAGAAGCGGAAATAGTAGAAAGAAGAATGACATTAGTACCAAACGAAGAATCTGCACCCGGTATTATCTTGTTATTATCTTGAAAAAAGTAAATTATAATTATGTTCGTTGAAGTATTAGGATCTTTAGTATCTATAGTCGATATTAGATCTTATTAAAAGTGTATAGATTTGATGCAAGCTTAAATTCTGTTTGCTGTAATGTTTCAAGCCTGATCAAAGACACTTTACAAATTTTAATCTTTAATAAAATATCCAATCAAATAAAGATCAAATCACAGATCACTAATGTATGTACACTGTAGATTAATTATGTTACTTTAACTTCATTAGCACCTGAAGCTCCTAAGAAAGAGACAGTTTTAGAAACGTTAAGAAAAACACCGATTCTCATTCAAACCACTAAACCAACTATTGAAGATGACGAAGAAGAAGATCAAGAAGAACCAGAGGAAGAAATAATTAAACCGATTAACATTAAAGTAAGTTATATACGTTTTATGATTAAGAAAACTTAAAAGTGAAGTAACTAAAATGTATTTGTATTTTAGTTACTTCAAACCAATGTATTATTGTAGGTTTTACAGTAACAAATAAACTCAATTTTTACATTAATAATAATATGTTGCTTTAAGTTAAATTATGTTCATAAAATTTACGAAATCTTTATGTTATGTAGTATGTATGTTATAATATCTTTAGTATGCTGAGTAACGAAACTGAGAACTGAGTCGGTTTTTTAGTGGTCGGTGTTTTTGGATCTATTGTGAAATTTTAAATTGTGACTAAAGGTCGAACCACAATTTAAAAATCTAGTAAAGAACCATTTTCATCACTATAATTTATTTATAGAAAATCGAAAGTAAACCTCAAGTGAAGCACTTCAAAGAAGTAACACCTGAAAAAGAGCTTTACAGCGACGAAGAAGAGTTAGAAGAAAGCGACACAGAAGAACCTGTAGTAGTTCTACAAAATAATAAAGAAAATGGTAAAAAGACGAATGGTATCGATGAGGTAGATGATGTACCAGATGACGTCGAGATAATAGATGAGGAGTTACTGGATGAGGAGTTGATTGAAGAAGAAATGGATGATGAAGAAGAAATATCTGACGTAGATGATTCAGAATTATTAAACAGATTAGAAGCTAAATACGGCCGTTTGCCAAATGAAGAGAAGAGTAATTAATTTAATGAATTTGCATGCGTTTGTGTCGCGCCGCTTATTTTAACTGTGTCAAATCTGTAAAAATATGTGCAAAAAATAATAAATAAGCTAGACAGTTATAAACAGTTAATGTTGCCAACTTTACTGAATGCTTAATTAATTACGATCTGGTAATATATATGTCAGTTTTTGTCTCCGATATGAAATATTCTGACTTTTCTGGGAGTATTTTGGCTGTCATTATTTTCTTAGTCAAGGAGTGTTTGTGTGACTTTTCTATAAATAACCATTTATAGAAATTTATAGTATAATAAAATAGTTATACAACTTTTTTTTTACTAAATAATGGCATGCGTGTTTTTAAAAATGTTACAACTTTTTTTATTTATTAGTTTATGTGACACCTTCTTTTTAGTATTTATGATTGTGGTATTAAAAGTTAATGTTATTTAAGCATTATTCTAAAATATCTACCAAAACGGAGAGGAGACGTGTTAAAAACAAACAATCGAAACACGTTATATTAAAGAGACGTGAAAATCTGATGTACCTAATTTATTGTTTTGTCTCCTCTTCTAGGTTCTAAAATAATAATATTGACTAACATTTATTCCTTAGTAAGTTTAACGTATTTATGTGGTAGAAATATTTAAATATAAATTTATGATGTACAGAGGATGGCGGCGACAGCGTAGAAGAAGACTTTTGGGCAGAGGAACCAAATGACCCTTATTGGCGTCAACAGCTTAACGAAGCTGAAAACCATCTGCATCAGGTATTTATTTAAACACCAGTTTTTACCTTATTAATGGTTGAATGTAAAAAAGATTGACGAAAGATAATAGTATTAAATCAGAGGTTATTAGAAGGACTGTAGACATTCAGTTTTATTTTAGGAGTAGTAGGCAGAAAGTTGATGATAATTGGTCTAGTCAGCTTGAAAGTTGTCGCGACAATCGACTTCGACTCGCCTGATTGTAAGCATGGAGATATATAATAGCGCCGACGTCTGAAGAAACCATCTCATCTTACAGTTACCTCATTCGCCGTCTCTATGGTGGCATAGTGGATGTAACTGCTGCTTGCAATCATTTAACAGTGGACCAACTGCCTCCATTCATGGACTGCACTCAAGCTTAACATCAAGCGGGGTACTATCATACGGCGCGTTAATATTTTGAATTCAAAATTCAAATTATAAGGATCTAAAGTGACATTTCATATATATCTGTCTGTTTTAAGCTTTAAACCAAAATTGATGTATTCTCAAGATTTGTGTGTGTGTTCTCGAATGCATTGATAATTGATTTATTGTATGATTGATTGATATTAACTTAATAACGTATCAAAAATGAGCTTAGCATGATTATGCTAATATTCCCATGTTATAATGTCAGTAGTGCATGAATTAATAAGAAATTTGTATGAGAATACATCAATATCCATTTTTTTTTTTTATTGACACGCGACATATGACCTCGCCTGATGGTAAGCAAGGGGAGGTTAAAGAGCGCTGATGACTGTAAAAAAACCAGTTTAGGGTTGTCTCAATTCCCGCTACTATGTTGATCAAAGAAAATATAACCGAACTAAAATTATTCTAAAACTTAAATTACAGGAATTCCTGAACTAATTTTAATTTAATTTACTTATTTTTTAATCCTAATGTAGTTTATCATTTGCTCGTTGTGCCATTTTTCCCCCTCAATTTTGTCATATATTTTTCGCTCCAATTTTGTCGTATAAATTTGATTGCTCGCACGCACCCTGCTTGCAATCATTTCGTTCTTAAATAATTTATCATATTATTTAAAACTTATGCGATAGTTTTTGGTTTGGTACTGAGTTCACGTGACGGTTATTTCTTACGTCAAATAATATCACGTGAACTCAGTATAAGTGTGTGCGTGTGTACTAACTTATGGAGGGGTCGTTATCTGCTGCTGTGGAATTGGTCAGCGCTCCATCGTTGAAATCCAGCGCTCGTGCCCGATGGCTTATGGCTCAAGCACTCGAGCGGCTGGCTGAGCAACGGAGGGACAACGCGCTGCTTTCCCGCTGCATTGCCGCATATCTGGAGCTGTTGAAGATGAATGAACGACTCACAGATAAACAGCTGCTAGCTGCGACCAATCGGACTGTGGATAGGATGAATTTCAGAGGTACCTATTTTTATAATGTGTTTAAATTAATTAAATTATTATACCTTAATTCACAGAGGGATTGGTAGATTGGTAAAATTTACTTTTCATTATTTTAGTATCTCGCTTCTTTAACATCCACAATTCATACAAAAAACACTTTATTTAAATATTACTAATATTTGGTAATAAAAACGTGCCCAGTCTGCCGATCCGAATTAGTATTACCACTTACAAGTATACAGACCGTGAAGTGTCTTAGTCGCGTTTCGGGATAAGCTTGTGTGGATAAGGCCGACATAGTGGATGTGACTGATATTTACAATTATTGAACTGTAGTAGCAGTAGCCTCCATTTACAAACACATAAACAAAACACCATAATATTTTTTTAAAACTTGATAATATTAAAAAAAACATCTACAACGTTAATCATTCTTTCTTTTTGTGTCTTGTAGGAAATTACCTGGGAACGGAACCTGTATACAGATTGCTAATACGAAGATTCCCTAATGAGCCGATGTATTACAACAACCTTACTATAGCATTTCTTATGGCTAACAGGTAACACATATGCCATAAACTACGAAAACTATTAAAATATATAATATAGTTCATTTTAGTGTGATAAACAGGCGTGGAACCAGTTTGTTCCGCGTAAAGTCCCAGGTTCGATTCCCGGTCGAAGCAAATATTTGTTTCATAGCTTTTATTTGTAATATTTAAAGGCGTTTTTAAAACCATGGAAGAATCAGATGATGTACATGCTCAGCTTATGCTGAAAATAACAAATTATTTTATTTTAAATAGTGGCACACAGACCGTAAAGTTACTTAGTCGCGTTTCGGAATCGGCTAGAACGTTGCCGGTTTCATCTAGGCCGGAAGAGTGGCTGCGACTTTATTCACAGATCGCACTCTACCCGTCTGTGTGCTGGATGCTGTGTGCATAGGGCGGAATGCTACAATAAAAATATTATTATTATACATTTCTATACAAAGCTACTAAAGTGCTTGTATTATAGAAACAAGACAACCAAAGTACATATATCAAAGATACATTGGTACCGGTGAGTGGTTTCGAACCCGTGCCACTCGGCTTACGTAGCCATTGCACTGCCACAACTCCACGGTCGCCTTAGTAATAAATACGTTATCATAATTACAGGGCTGATTTGGCTGTAAAAGTACTAAAAGAAACCTTGAAACTGTGGCCTGATGATCGCGTTGCGTTAGCGCATTATGCCTTCGTACAAAAAACACTTTACAATAAACTAGAAGAATCTGTTGAATTATTCCAAAGAGCATTGGAAGGCGACAAAGGGCCAGCCGTTGAGCCTAGATTCTATTTCCACTTAGGAGATGCCCTTTTACTTCTGGGGAGGTTTGAAGAAGCACACGAAGTACACAAGCGGGGTGCAGCATTAGGCATGTTCCTATCACCACAACAAAGATCCTTGTATAATGTCAATCATCTAAAAAGTACTCCCTGGTGGAATATCGATGACACTCCCTATAGAAGATTAGCACACGCATTAGAGAAAGCATGGAAAGAAATCTTAAAGGAAGGTGAAGCGGCTCGCGAGCTCTACGAACAAGAAAAGGAGGGTCTCCGTGAACGCGGTGAATGGTCCCAGTTGGATTTATTTATAAGAGGAAGGGAAGTGCCTGGGAGATGTAAAAGAGCTCCAGTCACATGTTCTGTGGTTCGGTCGGAAATGGCTGCCGTTGGTTGTCGCCGTGGACAGATTAAGTTTAGTTCAATGGCTCCTGGGACACATGTGCGGCCTCATGTTGGGCCGACCAACTGTCGATTGCGAATGCATTTAGGACTTAGCAACACAAATAATACATTCTTACGTGTTGACAAAGAAACTAGGTGAGTTTAATATCCTATATTTTTTTATTGTGACTCGACATCTGTCTTCGAAACGCCTGATGATAAGGAGGTCCAAAAGTGACGACGACTGAAAAAACCGAGTCAGTTCACGGCTGCCTCAGTCGCCGTCACTATGCCGGCCAAAGGTGCTTCTTCGCGCATCGCTTGAAGGACCAAGGTTATAGGATGGAGGGAACACATGGGCAGGCAAAGCATTCCATTTGTCGATTGTTGAAGACGCACTGAACTTTTTAGTTCGACTGCCGACTAATTATTTTGACATATTTTATTATTATTAGCCTATTTATTTTTCCCAATGCTGGGCAAAGGCCTCCTCCTTCTCTAATTTCCATGACTCAAGATATTTCAAGGTCTCACGCTACGAATCTGGAGTCCATTCAGTCCTGGAATTTGCCTATAATACTTCAGACATGCGGCAGAGATGACCAGCCCAGTCCCATTTCAGTTTGGCGGCAATATCGGCAATTCGTCTTTTGGAATTTTATTTTTGAGTTTCTCGCCCATAGTACGCTCCATGGCTCTTTGACAAACCTCGAAACCGGACTATTGATCTTAATAACATTATTAAGATCAATAGTCTTAGTCCATCTTAATAACATTATCACCAATTTCATAATCACCGTTTTAATTGCCACAGGGATAGGCGAAGACAAAGGAGCGCTACTTTCTAAGATCCTGGAACAACTTTCTTACTTCCTTCACATCCACAATTCTTTTTACTTATGCTCTTTGATCAAGCGCTGCGCCCCTACTTTTTTTAAAGTCCTTGGTTTGTTACAAGGACCAATCTTTTGAATTGTTCCAGAAATAATAAAATATTGTTTTCAGGCAATGGCATGTTGGCAAAGTACTCATGTTCGATGACAGCTTCGAGCACGAGGTCTGGCACAATGGCACAGCACCGCGACTTGTGCTCATCGTGGACGTGTGGCATCCGAGCTTGACAGCGCACGAACGGCGCACACTGCCCGCAATATGACAGGAACACACGCACAAAATCACACAACTCATCATTTTGTTACTGTTAAATAGTTTTAAGTCATCACCAAATTGTAAACCTAGATAGTTAGACGTAAGTTTAATTATAAAGTAACCTGCTCGAGAAGCTAAACAAGCATTTGTATGAAAAGGAAAATAACACAGCGCATTCGAAAACTGAACTTTATATTTTATATTACTGAACAAAATATTTTTATTCTAGAAGTCTGACGCTATCCTATACTACAAAATAATGAACAACAGCGCTCTATATCGCTATGACTCGACTAATTGAAATTGCTTGATATACCAGCGGGACGGTAAGATGGCAGTTTTGACGTTTGCATCGTTCATGAAGTTTCGTATAAATCGTTGATTACGTTTGAAGGAGCAAATTGCTGTTCTTTATTGTCACTATAAAGAACAACCGTTGTTCCTTCAAACGTAATTATACAATACGTAACTTCATAAACGATGCAAACGTCAAAACGGCCATCATAGCGTGCCGCTAGTATACTTTCGTTTTATTCCTATATTAATTTAAATTGATTTAATTTCGTTGGCTTTGACCAACTCGTAATTGTCGCTACTTAAAAGTTTTAACAGGTAAAGTAGTTTAATTTTAATGAAATTGAAATTAAAGTACTTTACCTTTAATTTCAACCTTCTCGTGGCAGGAGCTTTACACAAGAGATAATGCCAAAAGCTTTTAGTCGTATTAGAATAGAGAATCTCTTATCGCGTTTTAAAATCATTTTTAAGTATTTTTATTGTACTTAATAAATACAATAATATTTTACAATTTGTAATTAGGTTTTAAGTTGTGTAAATATACATTCAATGCTCGAACTTGTTTTTTTTATTTCATTGCAAAGATTTTTTAGCATCCTTTGGCAAGCATA
Organism: Tinea trinotella; assembly: GCA_905220615.1. NCBI lineage: Eukaryota > Metazoa > Arthropoda > Insecta > Lepidoptera > Tineidae > Tinea > Tinea trinotella. Next base: position 5,711,404 of record HG992306.1, read on the forward strand.
GTGGCGCCGACTGAATCAACTGTAAAATGAAAATGTTTTCGTCGTCTTCCCTCTCGGATATACCATCCATCAGGCAAGTCGAGATCAGATGTCATGTCCTAATAAAAAACAACTGCCGGAGCGTATTCTCAATGATTGATAATACGCTAAGAGTTCGATTGAGCTAATAGGGATAATAAAAATTAAAAAACAACACTTGATGAGAAATAGTTTATTTGGTGTAAAAAATCACCTTCAATAAGGTATTAAAAATAATCTTACGTAACTAATAAAGCTCATTGTTACAATAACCTTATAAAATAGAAGAGAGGTCCACAAGAAAGAGGTGGGTTAGTTACTCAAACAATCTAGACTATAGTAAATTCGAGTAAAAAGAGACTTCGATAGAATGTTACAACAAACGTATAACTGTTATCTCCGGCAGTTGTTAATTCGCTGGATCCTCATCAAAGTAAAAATGTCAATGTCAGTATAGTCTGTCTAAGCCGAAATAACGCGCCCCTCCACTGCATTTACGCATACGAGCAAATATAAAATATGGATAAAACACACCGAAAATACAATTGTAATTGGTTATTTAGTTGCTGGTTAGACACAAAAGGAGGAGCATGCTGAAGAAGTATAATAGTATAGTTAGTAATATTTGTATTCACACATTTAAATAAACTAATAAAGTGGAGGGGCGCGTCATTTATAGTTAGACAAGACACTATACTATAGTATAGTGCTACGTCACTATAAAGTCGTCGCGTCGTGTGACGTCACGATCCAAGTTTATTAGCATCTACCAGTGATAGACCCTATCATTGTGCGCCTCACCAAAGCCAGACAATAGTACAGAAAATGTACTTAATACAATAGTGCTAACAAATATCCTGTTTATTTTTTAAAAAAATCCCTAAATAAACTTATCAAAATATTGCTGCAAAGTACAATTACATTAATAAAAGTCAAAAAATGAGCATTTTCAAGTCTAGTGAAATTCCAATTAATAAATTATTCAGTATATAAATGTTTCATGAGCAATAACAGTGAGTAGAATCTTCACTCGATACATAAAAATAGTAATAAAAATGTAGGCATTTTCCTAATCTAATATTAGTCTTACATAACAAATACTTTATAACAAAGTAACAATAAAAATAGCATTGTGGACGGAAGTACATAATAAAATAGATTTATATAGCTGCAATTAATGGCGCAAAAACTTATAATGGATGCAGATTTCGCTGTATTTAGATTAAACAGAAAATGGTCTGTCAACCATTAAAAAAATGAAACCAATTCTCGGCGTAATAAGCATCACTATAGGCCCCGGCAGTCTTGTAGAATACTGCAATCACAACTAAAGGCACAATTGTTTTAACATTAAACTTAACTATGAAGTTACATTGAGGCTTCTTCATTGTGTAGTCATTCGATAAACTTGACAGTAGTTTCAATTTAGTCGCCAGTCACTCAAACAAGACAAATTTGGAATTGCGTTTGAAACATACGCGCCATGGTGCCGTTTTTACTTTTGACCCGCTCATGAAGTTTCGTATCAATTATTAATCGTTTAAAGGAGTAAATTGCTATTATTTATTGTTACTACAAAAAACGTCTATTGTTCCTTTAAACGTAATTATTCAATTATACGAAACTTCATGAGCAGCTTAAACGTCAAAAATGCCGTCATAGCGGTATAACAGTTCCAAATTGTAATTCAACGTTTTGAGCACATAACCTCTTCACCACAAACGTAATCTTTTAACATGAGGTTAATGTTGTATAATAGATATAACTATTAGGCCTATATAACCTCCCCCCCCCCCCCCTCCTCTTTAAAACGACACTAACAGCCGGTTGTACCAATAATTACAATTTACTAATTTGGAATTTGTAAAAAGTATCGTACAAGTAAAAGAAAAATGGGTTGGACCACTCTTTTACATTTACGTTTAAAGGATATTTTATACAGAGCTAAAGGACATCATTCATTTTGGGTTTCTATGTACTACTTTTGTTATTTCTAAATACAAAAAAACATATATACATGGTAGTTTCGATATAAAATTATTAACAAACCAATTCACGATTTCTTAATAGAATAAGTATAAAGTAAAACTAAATTCGTAAATTGAAACTTTTTTGGTACAACCGGCTGTAAAAGTACAATACCGAATGTAATAACAGATGACGTTTGCGACCTCATGTATATGATGATGTAGATAGACAAAATAATAGTAAATATATTACGAAGTGAATGAATGATTCTGAGCACTCTGTTCAATTCTGAACGATTGGAAGGTAAAACTAATACTGTTTCATATTGCTTGTCATTGGCAAGCTTACATGTGTCATCAGCAAATGAACTAATCAATTGTATATTTGATAAGCAAAACACTTAATAATTAATAGGTTCACAAACCGAATCTTACATTATAATACATCTTATAGACTAACACAATTAACTAGCCTTATGTAAGTTAATTGTGTTTGCCTTATGTAAGGTAATGTGTGTGACACTTCGAATGTCTCTAACCCTACCTTAAAAACAGAAGTCAACAAGAAGGAACATAAGTTGCAAGGAATGTACAATATATAAAGATATAAAAAAATATTCAAAACTATATAAAAATCCAATAGTAATTCGCTTTTAAAAAGATCTGAATACAAATCCAAATCAGGTAACCAATAATATCTTTGAGATTCAATTTTAATTAAGTAACACTTTGAGCTAAGTAAATATTGCTTACCACAATAAGGCACTTAGTGATAGAAAATATATAAGTACAAAAGATACATTAAATAAGACTATGACGCTCAACCTTTGGCAAAAAATGCCAGCAGTAGCTTCTTAATACATAAATTATATTTAGATCAAATTCTAATATTATGGTCCCATATTATAATGCTCTGATGCTTGATACGCAGGTGGCCCAGGTGCTTGTGGTGTAGCTCGTGCTGCATAAAGGGGCGAACGAGATGGCGGCGGCGCTGGCCAATCACCACCCTCACAAGGAGACACCACCATATCCATTCTTGTCTCATACCCAGAGTATCGATTGCGATCTTCATAAGCATGCAAGTTTTCATAACCTCCTCCATGTTCAAATGCTCTTACTGGCTCTTTATATGGACCAACAACGTCATAGCCAACAGAGAGACAGCTGCGACCCTCATACCCTAATGACAGAGTTGGCACCGACTCTGAGGGAGGCGGAGCTTCTGCATATGCTTCCTTACTCTCAGGGACATGGTAAGACGCGGGTCTTGCACCATGGAAATTCGAGTATGAAGAATGGGCAGACGTTGGTCGCGACGTTCTTGATTCCCTTGACAGAGAATTAGTTGATGTTGTGTATCCTGCATTTCTGTAAGATCTTCTTGAACGGCGTACTGAGCCGGTACCTCTGGAGCCGGAGCGGCGCTTCACACGGCGCGGTGTCATGGGTTTCAAAGAGTTATCACTTATTGTGTTCTCGGGTGGAGTGAGCTCTATTGTATAAACATGATGGGATGTTTTGCTCTCTGAAACAATGAAAGCAGATTAATACATATTTTTAAATAACAAATGAAGAAAGCGAGGGAGTTGTCGGGATCGTGGCAAGTGGCGCCCATTGTCTCTGCCTATCCCTGTGGGAAAAAGGCCTGACAATTTGATTAATTTAAATAACATATAAAAACTTGCCTGCTGAATACTTAATATAATGAGGCAGATTTGCTCTGGGCTTGGGTGTTCATGAGTGGTAGACAGATAGTGGTCATTTGCCTAGTTGCAGAATCAGCTTGAAAAATAGCAGTTTAATCTAGGACAGCACAGATATAAGATGTCTGTGGTGTAGTGGTTACGGAAGGGTTTTACCAACCAAGAGCCTCTAGTTTAAAATCACTTGCCAATATCTTGATATATGTCATTTGGTCCAAGATACAAGCATGTTTATTTTAATTTACATTTTTATACTAAGCTACTAAAGTGTATCATAGAAACAGGACAACCAAAGTACATATATCAATGATACATTGGTACTGGTCGGTGGTTTCGAACTTATGTTCTCGGTTTGTGTAACCATTGCACTGCCACTACACCACGGTCGCCTTTTTATATATGTTCTATACTATGTTTACTGCTACTTACAGTCATTTAACTGTAGTAGTAGTTGCCTCCATTCATCCAATAAACTCTAGCTTAACATAGGCGTGGTATAGCTTGTCTAACTATAAATGATGCGCCCCTCCACTTTATTAGTTTATTTAAATGTGTGAATGCAAATTTTACTAACTATACTATTACACTTTATTAGCGTGCTCCTCCTTTTGTTTCAAACCAGCAACTGAATGACCAATTTCAATTGGATTTTCAGTGTGTTGCATTAATATTTTATGTTTTCTCATGTGCGCAATTGCGGTGGTGGGGCGCGTCATTTCTGCTTAGACAGACTATACAGTGATAATATGTCGAGTAACAATAATTTTTTATATACCTTTAGATTTGGCATTTTTATAACATCTGCGTGCACACAGTACAGTCAGTGGCAAAACTGCGAGTGTCAATATAGCAGCAACAACTGACTGCACAAGTTCCACATGAGGCCAATATAATAGACATCCTTCAACTCTGGTTGGTCTCCATGACCCTGGACCTTCAACTTCAGCCCAGACTGGTTGACAACCCCAACCATTACCCTCCCACCAACTTACACTACCAGTGCCTAGAGATAGAAGCCCACTTTCCTGTAAATAATAAATAATTATTAGGTATATATATAGAGATTAGCAATGTAAAGTATTTATACTATAACCACATGTGACTGAAAGAGAACTACTTGTACTTCAATTTCTTTCTTTCGAAAGTTGTCACTACTTTTCTGCATTTACAACCACTTGTAATTGTGGTTGACTCTTAATACTGCCTAATTAAAAATCACGTGGTAGTAAGAGTAGTGGCATAACTGTTCTGTCATCCTTTTTTGAAGTATTATCATATCATTTGTTATTCTGTCAAATTAGGTTGTTAAATGATCATCAAAACTAGTAACAACCTTCTAAATTACGAATGTAAAAATGTATATTCATCCCCTTCTGACTTCTTTTTAATGCCATAAGTGAAAAGGGCTCCTTCTATTTCTTAAGTACAAATTCTTTGGTTTCATTTTATTACAATCAACAAGTGGTACAATCTTTTACCAGCGTATATGTTTTCCCCATCCTATAACCTTGGATGCTTCAAGCAGTATAAAAGCTTTTAGCCAGCATTATGAAGGAGACAAATGCAATAGTAACTAAATTGGTTCCTTCAGATTTGAACTTCTGTACTTTTCTAGTCTTAACAGTAGGTTCTGGTCAAATGTTAAAACTCAATTAAAAAATCTCCATTTATATACAGTTGAGCCCCATTTTGAGCTAGGTTGCCTAGTGCCCATAACCATAGAGCTTGTATTAAGAGAATTGTGAATGTGAAGGAAGCAAGGGAGTTGTGTCAGGATCGTGGCACTCCATTGTCTTTGCCTATCCCTGTGGGAAGAAGGCGTGACAATTTGATTAATTGATTGATTGAGCCCTATTTTGCAACAATTAAAAAAATATTAATGAGAACTAATCCAATAATAACAAAGCCAGAGAAGTTTCAACTGAGACAAGTATATTGTAATTAAACTAAATCTTACCCGATTCAGATTTCCTAAATTTAAATGATAACAAATTAGGAATACATTCCACATTAACCACATACAGCTCCATATTGCATACTGAAATAGAATAATAAATTTTCTTAGATTTTGCGTGAACGAATTAAACAAATTTTAAGCGGCTTACTATCGCGTTTATTTTGGTTCTGATTTTGCAATTTTATTATTATTCCGATAGTAAGCCGCATAAAATTTGTTTAATTCATTAGAAATATAAATTTTAATTAACTATGAAAACATTGTTTTTTTCCAGAAAACTTGCTAGTTATAGTCATTATAAAATTTATGCCAAAATTATGCTCTTTCCATTCTTTCTTTCAATTTTTAATCTGTCTAATATTCTTTCATATCACATTTATTAATTATATATTTTACATACCGCTATTAAATATCTTGTAATTAATTGTACTGCTCCAAAACATCCGAATATTATTAGAATTATGTTGACAAAGTTTGCAATTATAGGCAGCCACATATAACCCAAGAAATCGAAAACCTGCCTTTGTATGGTAAAAACCTGTAAACATAAGGTTTAATTAAATATTAAGAACAATACGAATAAATAATAGGAAATAATGTTTACTTACCAATTGAAGTATGCAAACCACCAACAACAAAGTTCTCCAATCGCAAACTGCCATTTTATAAGTAAATAACAAAGCTCTTATAGAAATATTAAGTCAAATACAAAATTTGCGGAAACAATACGTCTTTTAATTACATCGATATTGCACATTTTAGTTAAATTAAAACCAGAATATAATAGTCGAAAGCTCGAAAGTGTTTGTGTCAGTTAATCACACAAAAAAAATGGGACAGAAGAATATCATCACTACTAGTCTTGGCGTTTTTCATTTGGTGCCGCCAGTGCACAATGTACATTAGACAACCAAGATTATCTCAAACTATAAAAAGCTTAAGTTTTGACATCGCAATATCACTTTTCCTAACTTTGTGTTCATCATCAAAGATCATAACTAATTTGAGAACTTGATGTGCAAGCGGTGCTAAAAATGATTAATCCCGCTAACTTAAAATTATTTAACAGTTTGTGCTGATTTGATTAGCTCTACTGATTAAACGAACGCAATAAAAGTAGTTATGTCCGCACCGCTGTCGATGAATCACAGACTGATAGAATTAAAAAAAATGCATATACTTTGTTGCTTTATTGTGTTATTAGTACATTATTAAATGGACCAATATGTACCTAAAGATATAATTAAACTATTATTTTTGTAAGAATATTTTGTCAGCTTCAACTGAAAGAAGGAAAAACACAACACTATTGATATTCCGCCATTTGTCTGACTTGCTCAATTTTCTTTTTCCGTGAATTATTGATTATTTTTTGTGAACTAGGCGGCGGCGTCGATTATTAAAGTAAGTCTGCCTAATTATGTATTACTTTCGTTAAAGTTCTTAATAATATCTAATTATATTTACTTCATATCCTTAGACATTTGCCGGTAACCTGCACTTTTGAAAACAAAAATGGCTGAGGCACTAATCCCATTGGAATCCAATCCCGAAATAATGAACAGATACTTGCAAAAGCTAGGCGTGTCTGAGAAATGGAATATCGTAGATGTAATGGGTTTAGAGCCTGAGATGCTGTCATGGGTCCCGCGCCCGGTAGCTGCCGTGATGCTGTTGTTCCCGCTGTCAGACGCTTACGAGCAACACAAGTTGAAAGAAGAGAATGAGATAGTTTCCAAAGGACAACAAGTCACTTCTAAGATATTTTTTGTAAAACAAAATCGCAGCAATGCTTGTGGTACAATCGCCCTTATCCACAGTGTTGCTAATAATGTGGACAAGATTGAGTTGTCACCGGATGGATATCTGAAGAAGTTCTTGGATGAAGCTCAGGGCTTGGATTATGAAGCTAAAGGAGAATTGTTAGATAAAAATGATGGCATAATAAACGCCCATAAGGAGCTCTCTCAGGAAGGTCAAACTGATGCACCTGCGGAGCCTGTGAACCATCATTTTATTACATTTGCCCATGTGGATGGCTGTCTTTATGAGTTGGATGGTCGCAGAAACTTCCCTGTCAACCATGGACCTACTACTCCTGATACTCTGCTGGAGGATGCTGCTAAGGTGTGCCTGAAGTTTATGGAGCGTGACCCAGATGAAGTGCGCTTCACAGTGGTTGCTCTCACAGCCAAAGATTAGAGAATGCAGTCAAAAGGATAGGCTTATGCTTAATTTCTATAGCTTTTGGATTTCATATATTATTACAGTCATAGAACAATGTTGAAATACATATTTTGTAAATTTTTAGATATTTTATACTAAACCAATGAAAATTATACACATTTTAATATTGAAAATGTATCATATCGAGTATCAATAACACTGATTCAAATAGACACTGTTCTATAATTGTGATGATATTCAAATTGAATGTGATTGTTGCTGGAGCTTAGCAAGCATTTTTGTGATATGTCAAGTATTTATTCAATAAAAGGCTTTAAATAATTTTATTAGTTTTATTTCAACAAGTCTACAATTTTAAATACTAAAAGTTCATTAAGGTATACATATAACAAGAGATTCTAAAATAATTATAGTCAATTTGGGAAGACAATTTTAAATTAAACCTACTAAATATACGCTCTACGTCATATTAAACATTTCATTGTGTATACCTATATAAATTTTATAATGGTTTAAAACCATATTTATTTGGTATGCGTCATAAATAAAACAGAAATGAAAAAATAAATAATACTGTTCCTTCAGAACTTGATTTAACTAGGAACTAAAAACATAAGTTTTTTATTTTTTAAAACCAATGACATTTATGAAGGATTACATCTTTTTTTATTAAAAGACATCTGGTCTTGCCTTGCCCGATGGTAAGCAAGGGAGCGTCGACGACTGAAAAACCGATTCGGTTTACAGCTGCCTCAGTCGCCATCAATACGCCGGCCAGAGATGCTTTCTCACGCTTTGCACAAAGGATAGGGTGAACACATGGGCTAGGGTAATGCAATCAACAATCGGGTCCACACTCCGCTATACACTCCTGTTTTTCAGCAACGGGCAGGCAACGATAACGATAAGTCCTAGCGATAGCTGCCAGATTCAAGCAACAATGTCTGCGTCAGCACTGAGTCAGCATTGTATTTCCATATGTTAAAATAATCGTATTTTGAGTTTATTTAATATTTTATAATATACACGCCTACATAACAAATCGATAAATGTGGAATGTACAATAAATATAATATTGGGTACGCCAAGTAACTTTTTTTTTGAAAATGCTATAATAAAAAACTGAATATTTTTTCAAATTTCTTTTTTTATTTGAAAGTACAATCCTTCCGGTTAATGATGGAAAATAATTTCATTCAAATGGCTGCCTCGGCTCTTCGAAAATGAGCAAGAAGTGGCCGTTACAGTCAATGGCCGATAACGATTATCGGGCCATGTTGAACGAATTTTTGTTCACAGAAATTGAAGAGGAGGATATTGGCAACATTTGGTTTCAACAGGACGGCGCTACGTGCCACACAGCCGACGCTACACTTGATGTTTTGCGCCGTGTTTTTGAAAATCGCATTATAAGCCGCAGAGCTGATGTCGTTTGGCCACCTCGGAGCTGCGATTTGACACCGTTGGACTATTATTTGTGGGGTGCCGTCAAAGTGTTACGCCGACAAGCCAGAGACAATTGATGCTTTAAAGGACAATATTCGTAAAGCACACAATCGATAATGTACTTAAAAATTGGACTGATCGTGTAGGCTACTGCATGGCCAGCCGAGGCAGCCATTTGAATGAAATTATTTTCAATCATTAACCGGAAGGTTTGTACTTTTAAATAAAAAAAGAAATTTGAAAAAATATTCAGTAGTTTTTTATAGCATTTTCAAAAAAAAAAAAGTTATTTGGCGGCCCCTATATCACAAATAATATGTGCGAGTAAAAGTATAATAGCACCTAAATCACAAAGCCCTTTTGGGACTATTTAGAAGTACTTACTTGAGCAGTTTTAGCTAAAATTATAGGAAATGACTGATTAGAGTCTTATATGATTTACCACTTTGAATAACAAATGACAAGTTAAAAACATCTTTTATGTGCTAAACATTTAATTTATGTGATGATATGTAACTGTAGTAGCAGTCACCGCATTCCAGCTTAACATCATACAGAGTGCTACATCATATCAAGCAAAAAATGTTACTATGAGCTATGAATTTTTAAGTACAGGCCACCTCCAATGAATTAGCAACAAGTACTATTGATTTCTCAGTCAACTTATTGCTATTATAAAACCCTGGGGTCTTAAAGTAGCATAATTAAACAAAAAATAAATTAATTAATATTTCAATTCTGATCAAATGATCAATTCTGATCTTAGTGGGAAATGTTTAGAACATTAAGTTATATATGTACAGTCAGCAGCAGATATATCTGAGCACGCAATGTGATCAAAATACATTCAGGCTAGATATTTTTGACCATTTGTGTGTATAGATATTTTTGACGCATTAAATGCTCACATTAATATGACAACTAATGTTGTGTAGATACTTATGATAACCCTGAATGTTTAGATACTTTTGATCACATTGCGTGCAGATATCTGCTGCTGACTGTACAATAGAACCAATTTTATATGTTAGTCATAAGTACATAATTTTGTATTTTCTCCTTAAATAAATACATCTGATTTAATCCTGATGATCTGAACTCTCATGATAGTTTATTTTTATTGGGACACGACATAATAATATGACTTCGCCTTGACTGATTGTAAGCAAGGGGAGGCCCGAGAGAGCTATATGTTATTTTTATCATTACCTCAGTACCATCATGGACTATACTTAGTCCATTCCAGTGCGGAAATCATTTAAGATAAGGAGGAAGGTCACTGCCGAATATAGAATTATCTGTGGGGTTATTCCATATATTCGTAACACATTAGGAGTATAATGGTGCGTTGTGTTGTGGACTCTTAGCCTATTCACTAAAGGTAATTGGAGGATATTTATTTTAAATAAAAATAAAATTCCATTAAAAGTAATGCAAAAACAAAATAGCCACCAGTCACCTCTAGTGACTCTCAATTATACTCTCAATAGGCAAGCTTATGAATATTGTATGCGAGTATAATTATTAAGTAAATATGTCACGACGCATATTTGATCCTAATAAAGTAGTTGTTTCGTCAGCAATACTTGGAGTTGTCGAGTCTGCAACAAATTATGGAAATTAAATCGCTAATAGTTGTGAGTTGTGGAAATGAAATACACCTAGAGGGAGAGGCCTAAGACTTAGGGACCAAACATGAATTACGTCTACATTCTAAGTTGTCCTCTATATCCTTAACTTTACTTTTTACTTAATAAATCTCCATTAAATTAACATGAATTTTGAGACATTAAATGAAAAACAAAGTTAATGATGTGACTACGGGTGTGTTAATCTTACGCAAACCGAGAGCACGGGTTCGAAACCACTCACCGGTATCAATGTATCTTTGATATATGTACTTTGATCATCCTGTTTTTATGATACAAGCACTTTAGTAGCGTAGTAAAGAAAAAAACTGTGCGTAGCAGTCATATCAACTATGCCGGCCTAGTTGAAGCCAGCAACTTACAAGCTGATCCCAAAACGCGACTAAGTCACTTTTAAGTCTGTATCAGTCATATCAACTATGCCGGCCTAGTTGGAGCCAGCAACTTACAAGCTGATCCCAAAACGCGACTAAATCACTTTTAAGTCTGTATTTTTATTCTGTATTATTCAGTGGACATTTGCTCTGGTTCTGATTTAATCCGTAATATTACCACCACCCGCTTATAAGTATACAGACCATGAAGTGACTTAGTCACGTTTCGGGTTCAACTTACTGCATAGCGGCTGTGATTGCTACTTATTGTTATTGATGCTTTGGGCACATAGAAAGGAAGGTTAAAGTAGATTGACGAAAGCAATTTATAAATCTGATGTGGACAGAAGCGTTTAACAAGGCAGATCCCGGAATGGTGTTTTCTGATCAAATCGGAGACATCCTCAAGAAAGCTAGGTTGCCTAGTGCCCATAACCACAGAGCTTGTGTGAGGAGAATTGTGGATGTGAAGGAAGCGAGGGAGTTATGTCAGGATCGTGGCAAGTGGCGCTCCATTGTCTCTGCCTATCCCCGTGGGAAAGACAGGCGTGGACGAACAGTTTAGCGATTGGTTTGTTGCGCGTAAAGTCCCGGGTTCGATTTCCGGTCGGAGCAAATTTTGTTTCATAGCTTTTAATATAATTATTAAATATTACAAATATTTATTAATAAAAAAAAGGGGTGGATATTTTCTTCGGGTCTGGTTATCAAAGAGTGGTAGGCAGTCTGCCGATCCGGGGTAGTACAACCACTTACAAGTATACAGACCGTGAAGTGATTTGGTCGCGTTTCGGAATCAGCTTGTAAGTTGCCGGTTCCAACTAGGCCGGCATAGTGAATGTGATTGCTACTCACAGTTATTGAATTGTAGTAGCAGTGACATTCAGTCATGGACACTTCGGCTTAACACCAAGCTGGGTGCTGTCATATGTCGAGTTACAATAAAAAAAAAAATAGAAGCCTGACAATTTGATTTATTGTTATTGTTACCCCAGCTTAACATCAGGCGAGGTGCTGTCATATGTCGAGTACCTACTTAAAGTGAACCTACCATTGACAAGAAGTGCCATTGTGTTCAAGCGGGGCAAGGCCAATGTTAACACAAGTCCAACTACTGTCGCAGTGCCACAAACCCATGTTAATACTTCTCTGTAATATTCAGTTCCAGCTGCATCAGCGCTAAAACATAAAATAATCATTGGCAGATCACGAAACGCGACTGATTCACTTAGTCTTTACAACTTTTTATTATTATTTTATTGTGACAAGACATTTGACCTCGATCCGCCTGATGATAAGCAAGAGGAGATCCAAGAGTGACAACCGAGTGGTCAGCCATTACACAGACTCATTTCCGTTACGGTCCTATTTCCGGTCGGTGTAATTAAAAAAAAATTAAGAAAATGGATATTTGCTCCGAATCTGGTTATCAAAGAGTGATAGATAGGCAGTGGTGCCCAGTCTGCAAATCCAGGATAGTACCACCACTTACAAGTATTTAATCCATGAATTTTTGTATACTTGTAAGTAGTGGTACAATCCTGGATAGGTGTGTTTCGGTATCTGCTTGTAAGTTGCCAGTTCCAACAAGGCCAGCATAGTGGCCCGACTGCTATTTACAGTTATTTAACTCACCCTTCTTTCATAGACCGCACTCCAGCTTAACATCAGGCGCTGTCATACGTCGAGCCACAATAATAAAAGACTTAATATAACTTACTATTTTTGTATAAGCGCAATGGCAATGCCACATGCCAATTTGTCAGTGAAACTCATGAGCCCATAAACGAAGGCTGATGCCTCCGTGCGTGATCCAACTAAGTCGGCAGTCAATGATAGACTTGTCACCAGCATTACTGCACCACCGAAACCTGATTAAAAAGGAAGTGACAATTTGATTGACTGTTTAATAATAAGGTGTAGTGGAAGTGCAATGGTTACGCAAACCGTAGAACACGAGTTCGAGACCACCCACCGGTACCAATGTATCTTTGATATATGTACTTTGGTTATACTTTTTCTATGATACAAGCACTTTAGTAGATTAGTATATAAATGTAAATAATAATAAAAATACGTCAAACCAGTTTGAAATTTAAATAAAACCTACGCGAGTTACCTCTTTAATTGTGTTCGCGATTTATTTTCCGTGCGTTTATTTATTATATTTTATTTTTTCATATGTGATCAATTTATCTTATTTTAAGACCTGTTTTATAATCAGTGGTTGTCTGTTATGTACGGGGCACTTCACTAAGTAGGCGTTACCCGACAATAAAGTACGACATTACTGTAGTAGATTATTGAGTTGTGTCAGGATCGTGGCAAATGACGCTCCATTGTCTCTGCCTATCCCTGTGGGAAAAAGGCATGACAATTTGATTGATTGATTACTACGAAAAAACCTGTCATTCATACGCGTAAGCTGTCTAAAAGAAAATTAACGAATAGACAGGCAGGGTATAGAACTCCTTTCGCCGGCATAGTCACGAGGCGACTGTGAACCGAGTCGCTTAATTCAATCGTTGTCTTGTTTACAAGGCAGGTCAAAGTCAGAGGTCATATTTATAATTTCAGTAGAATCCAATTCCAGCAGATGTTGACAATGAAAACCCTATATGAATAGTCATATACATGTTGTGTCCTTCAACTCATACCCATTATGTATTTACATTGAAAACTATTAAACCCACACAATTGAATGACTCATAAAATATATACAATACATATCTGTTTGGATATTAATGATATGACTAATATTCAACACATTTGTTGTATTTTGTTAATATAAAAGTAGATAGATATATCTTTATTGTGCAATAAACCTAAAATTAGATGAAACACACAAATGGCGGCCTTTATCACCAACATGGAATAGATATTAATAAATTAGGTGTGTGTAAGATATTATATTAGATATAATAAGGCTGGCATAGGAAGATAATGTCAAAAGCCTATTCAAAAATAAATATATTATAAAAAGTCATTATTTTAAGCTGCAAATGTCGAGGTTAAATGTCGTGTCACAATAAAAAAAAAAGTAATAATTATTAACTGAAATTTTGTTAACCCTAGAAATTTTGTGTACATTTACACATATCCAGAGCAGCACAAATGTGTAATATTCTGGTTTGGATATTTTGAAATTCACTTACCAATAAGAACAGCCACAACATAAATACAATATTCCTTGTAAACTGCACCGGAATCAGCATAAATCCAAATGCAGGCAATCAATGAAAATGTTGAGCCTAGTATGTAATGTGCTTTGCGTGTTATGCTTCTAGGGGACAGTCTCTGAACCCCGGCTGCAGTCAGACTTCCTAGGTACATAGCTAAGGGTATCACAGCCAAAGACTTTGCAGCAAGTCCCAAAGTTCTATGCAGGTATAAAGGCACAAACACCTGCGATACATTGACTACTAAACGAGTGCTCATGTATATTCCAGCTACCTGTAATAGAATTTTAAATTTAGATGAAATGGCAGACTTAAGCTGTGAGGCTTTCTTTGCCAACCAACCTTTGGGTTGTGCAGAGAGCAAAAGTGTGTAAACGGATAAAAGCGCAAGTATAATATTTATTTATACTATATGCACTTTTATAAATTTTTTCGTGATCTTTATTTACAGAGTAGGCCGGCATTGTGGATGTGACTACTACTTATTTATTGATTTGTACTAGCAATCACCTCTATTCATGGCTTGCACTCCAGCTTAATAGGAGGAATGCTGTGATATGTTAAGTCACAATAAAATATTGGAACATTCTTTAAAAAATAAAGTGTCACTGCAGGCTATTCATTAGAATGATTTCATTTAAGAACACTCTCTTGGGTAGTAGTAATAAAACATTATTATTGCAGTACCAATAACCTTTGATCTTTCAAACTAAATGTGAAAGAGAAGCTTTCTATTGAATGTTTTTTTTAGCGGTCCTTGACGCGCTCTTGGACAGTCTTTGCTTATTTACTCAAATGACTCAAAGGTCAAATGTCACATCTCAATAACAAAAAAAAATCAGTACACATAATGTATTCTTTGCAAATGTAAAACTTAATATTCACCTGATACATAGCAGGTCGTTTTAGGAAGTCACATTGTGCACTCATGTTTCTAGTAATTGTTTCATTCTGGTACTGCCTTCTTTCTCTTACAACAAAATGGAAAATGATAGAGGCTGCCAATCCAACAGACATAACAATAAGTACTATATTGCGAAACTTCCATCCATCGCCTGGTCCAATTTGCTAAAAGTTTTTAGATAATATGTACATTAGTAATTTATATTTTATAAAATTACATTTTTCATAGTAAAAATGTTTTAAATTTAAATATTATTATTATTAATTTTTATTATTTATATTGCACATATATTATATTGTTAGTTTGACATGAATATAAATTCATATAATTTTCATAACTTTTACAGCTGCGTTAAGTACCTATATAATTAATATATATTAATTAATTATATTTATGACATTATATATTTAATGCTTTATGGTTACTGTTTTTGAAACAATCATGACAAAGCACTTATACAGCTGCACACATTGTTACTATAATTAATTTTTATTTTTGTATATGTTTATTCCTTAAAGAATAACTGTTATTGTTTACTTCGTTTATTTTTATTTTCTTTGTATTTGGAATTCGTGATCTATTCAAATTCACATTAATTCATTAGAATTAAGTTTTTTTTTAAATCAATATGACTTGGCTAAGTGATCCTGTGGATTCTATAGTCTAAAAATAAAATCAAAATAGAATTGTTTTATATCAATATTAACATAACAATAGAAAACCATTTTATACGTTTGACATTAAAACAGGAATAGTGGCCCTATTTATTTATTTTAGTCAAATAAAAAAGTTATTTTATAAATTAATTTAATTATTATACCTGATTATTACAATCCCCTGTCAAGTGAAGTACAACCCATGTTATAAGATATACAAATATGTTAGAGAATACTGTAAATCCATATCTGAAATACAAACATACAGTTAACCCGTTAAAACAACTCAACTCAAATAGGTATAAGAAATTACATTGATACAAAGTTCGCAGGGAAGATCAATGGAAAGGATAATGCTTAACCATTACAAAATTGGGTTTAAAAACTTTGTTTTATTTTATTTGGGAGCTTTACAATTTTTAATTAAAGGTTTATAAAAAAATTATACATGTTAAAATCATAGATTTTATTAAAATTACACATATATAGGTTTAAACTATAGCGTTTACAATATTTCCTCCATTTTTTGGTAAAAAATGATCAAAAGTATATGTTGGTATGTTAAAAATTATGTACTAAGCCTAATCTATATAACTTTAATTTTAGAATAAATAATAGTGGTACCTTAATGCAGTAAGATGCGACCGAGAGTGATCATCGTCAGCAAGCTCTGGTATTAAACTTAAGTGGGAAATTTGAACTGCAGCCCAACCAATTTGAAATATCATAATAAAGCTCGCATAGTAAAACATTTGGGCCCATTTGTGTGATAATTCACATCCCAAGCATTGTGAGAAGATGAATGGAAAAGACCCCAATACACATGCAGTGCCTGAAATACAATTA
The DNA here is from genome assembly GCA_905220615.1 of Tinea trinotella. Taxonomy (NCBI): domain Eukaryota; kingdom Metazoa; phylum Arthropoda; class Insecta; order Lepidoptera; family Tineidae; genus Tinea; species Tinea trinotella. Next base: position 5,728,293 of record HG992306.1, read on the forward strand.
TAAATATTATTACATTGTTATTTCTGTTGCAATTGAAATATAAGGTGTTAAAATAAATACTTGCTTACCAAATAAATGCCAGAGTTTCCTCTTTCCATATTTGGCGCTAATTGCATTATCAGTTCTATCTGAGTGATACCCAACAAATGGGGTTGATAGAGCATCAACAACTTGTCCTATTAACATTAAATTACCAGCTTGTGCTGCACTAAACTCAAGCACTAAATGGTAAAAAACTAACAGATATGTAAACCAAAGACTAGCACAAACATCATTTAATATATGACCCACACCGTACCCGAACTGGAGTAATTTACTAGTGCTAATATCTGTAAATTCGTTATCCATTTCCTAATTTTGTTTCTCAAATAAAACACAAAATTTGTTACAGCTTTAACAAATTTTAATATTGGAACTAACTCTTCCAAATGACCCCTTTAATCGACATATGCGTAATATTATATTTTTATAAACCAAGGGATACATTTAAATGTAATTTCTGGCCATTTATCACTGAAAAATCCAAATTCTGAATGAACAAAATTGAATTTCTGTTTAGTTTATCAGCAACATTTACTGACAGTGTTCTTTTTTTTGTTTATGGCTTGGCTTAGTATTTAACTTGCCAGTGTCAAAGTATAAAATTAAATCATATATTCAAACTTAAAACATTGTGAAATAAAAATGAATATAAAGATGAAACATGTGAGTGATTAGATTCAAGATAAGGATGATAGTGAGGTATATGATAAAACTTCGAAAAGATTCTTGGAGAGAATACGAAGAAACACGCCTTTAAATCATTTATCTACACTCGATTAAAATAAGAATGATTACTGGTTAACAATTATAGCATTATTATACATTATTATTTAGGTAACATAAGCTTTTAAATTAATTTAAAATTGCGCGTCTGTCACTTAAAATTTCCCGCCAAAACTTTACAACTAACGATAATTTTTGTGATGATTTTTGTTGTTTTTAATGATCTAAATCAAAGGAACTACCGTACAGCCTTGTCGCCATTTTAGGATAATAATATTGATAATAATAGGAGTGGAACACGAAATAACATGACTTACAGTATTTTAAATCATTTGGCATCACTTCAGTTTCTACTGCTTTACTAAAACTATCATAAAAGTAGGAGTTTATGCTATTAAATGGATTAAACATTAGAGTGTTTCATCATTTATCCACTGAAGTTCAATAATTACTATTTTATGGAAGACTAGGCTGTATGGACTAAGTTACCTTTGCCTTCCAGAACTAAATAAAATAAAATAAAAATTGAATTTGACTGACAATCAGTGACAATGACAGAAACAGATAAATAAATGAATGAAGGGTATTGGTGCGGTGTGCGGTACATGTGAAATGATATTGTGATATTTTATTACATACATCTTTTAATTACAAAAATGTTAATGTAGAAAGGATGTTATTGAATTGTTACTATGTTCAAGTTTAATACTATTTCGTCATAAAGATGAAGTTTATCAATGCGTGTTTGTGTTTATTATTTTTTACAAAAAAGGTATTCAGTACTAAAAGGGATGATTTCAAAGAAGAATTGTTTTTTAAACCATTATTACCTACACATGTGTACACTCATTTTCAATTTATAACTCTGGTGGATTCCGAATTAACTTGTAAGTAAATTTAATATATAATATTTATCTCTTATCTCTACACATACGTAATAAAATATTACTTACTTTCAGTTAAACATTCCCACTTGTTTCCAAGATCCCTTGGGGAAGTACTAAGCAGATTTGAAGTGGAAGAGTTACACTTAACTCTTACAGAAGGTCAGTGGAGGCATGATAAATGGGGCTACCCAATGTTGGATGCAGCACCAGGTGCTGAGGTTTATGCCTGGTTTGCACCTGAAGTGAAGGACGTGGATAATCAATGGAAGAAATTAACAGCAACCCTAGCTGGTTTATTCTGTGCATCATTAAACTTTATAGATGTATTTAATACTGTTACACCACAAATGGCATTATGGCCTACGGGCTCATACAGCAGGAATGAAAATGTTACTTCTCAATTAAGATATTCTTCCTTACCTAGAGAAATTGTATGTACAGAGAATTTAACACCTTGGAAGAAACTTCTGCCTTGTGAATCAAGTCGTGGATTCTCAGCACTTTTGAATTCTAGAATGATCCACAATACAAATTACCACTCTATAGGAGTGCACTTTAGAAAAATATGCACAACAGCAAGTTGCACAGAAACACAGAATGAAATTAAGTTGACTGTATCACTAGTATATGATGATAAAATTGTTGGCAGTGAAAATTGGTCTTTTAGAAAGCTGTTTGGTCAAGGATTACCAGGAGGGTGTCCTTTAGCATCATCAAGTCGGGTCTATGTAGATATTACATCAAACACAACACAGTCATTCAAATTAATACCCAGCCCGGGAAATATAATAACATCAACAAGGGGAGGCAGTGAAACAAAATTAGCAATTTATGATATACCCGCTGACGGACAAATGGTTAACATAGCAGTGAAATATGATAAAAAGAACTCTGTACTTATTCCTGTACCACCTCCATTGCATTTTACAAGATATGTACTTGGTTATGGCAAGGAAGTTGGTGGCATAGTGACAGATATAACTAATAGCCATTGGGCACCTATTAATGTGGTTGTGCTGGAAAATGCTCCATGGTGGTTGCCTATACAACTTAGCTCTTTAAGGATAAATGGTGAAGCAGAAAGCAAATTGGTTTTATTCCAATATTATTCACCTGGACGAAACAGACAAAAGCCTTATCATCTGGAGCTCTTACTGAGTTTACCTCCTAGGTCAACAACAACAATATCCATTGATTTTGAGTTTGTATTCTTGAAATGGCAAGAATACCCTCCAGATGCGAATCATGGCTTTTACATTGGATCAGCGCTATTGTCAGCAATGTTGCCAACTGCAAGGAACTATACAAGTGTGCCTATTACTGGTAGTACTATTGAGTCCATGGTTAATACTTCACAAAGTTGTAAGTTTCATTTTTTTAAATTATGGCTTGCCACATGACAACATCCCGCCTGATGTTAAGCTGGAGTGCAACTGCTACTACAGTTAATTAACTGCAAGTATTAGTTGCGTCCACTATGTCGACTTAGTTTGAACTGCCAACTTTCAAACTGTTTCTGAAATGCTACTAAGTCACTTTACAGTCTGTACACTTGTAAGTGGTAGTACTACTCCAGATAGGCAGACTGGACACCACTGCCTAACACTTTTAGACAACTGGATCGGAGCAAATATCTGCCTCGTTTTTTATTAACAAATATTTGTAAAATTCAATTTGAATTATTATAAATCTTATTTAAATCACAATGTACAGTTAAATATACTTTTTTTCTATATTGGTATGACATAAAATAGAAGATCTCACACTGACTGATGTTAGCTACCACAGATAAATGTCTGCAAGCAACAGTCACAACCACTATGCAGCTTTGGCAAACTCCTGGCAAACTTCCATTCGATCCCAAAACCTTACTCTTAAAAACTGAAGACAAAGTCAACAGAGAGCCACTTCTCAATATCCCAAAACAACTCTTACTTCCTTAACATCCACAGTTCTTTCATAGTGGTGTTTTAATGACAAGCGTGGATGAACGGTTAGTGATTGATTTGTTGCGCGTTAAGTCTCGGGTTCGATTCCCGGTTGGAAACAATATTTGTTTCATACCTTTTATTTGTAATATTTAATAATTATATCAAATATTACAAATATTTGTTAAAAAGAGGTGGATATTAGCTTCAGGTCTGCTTATCAAAGAGTGGTGGGCAGTGGTACCCGGTCCGTGTACAGACCGTGAAGTGATTTGGTTGCGTTTCGGAATCAGCTTGTAAGTTGCTGGTTCCAACCATCTTCTGTCCCTGTTTTATCTTAAATTATATTTTTGATATTTTTTAGGGTACCCAATTGTTTTAAGAACAAATGGAGCGATGGTTTCTTTACCTACACCGGACTTCAGTATGCCATACAATGTGATATGCTTGGCTTGCACTGTTGTTGCATTGGCATTCGGCCCATTACACAACATATGCACCAAAGAGTTGTCATTGAAACCCCTGGGATTATCAAAGTTCAAATTTATTTCAAGATTTTTCAAGAAAAAACAAGACTAATTTATTTTCTTAATGTAGACTGATAAATATATATTTAAATAATATAAAGTTGTTTTATTTTATCTGAAGAATCAGTGCATTTGTATTTGCTGTACCTACTTTACTAAAATCAGCTAATTATAACGTTTCTATCCGCATACTATCGGCCGAAGTCAAACTAAAAAGTTCGATGCGTCTTTTCTTTGTAGAACGATTGACAATTGGAATGCTTTGCCAGCCCATGTGTTCTCTCCATCCTATGACCCTAGGATCCTTCAAGCGATGCGTTTGGCCGGCATAGTGACGGCGGCTGAGAAAAAACTAGGTTTTTTCAGCCGTCGTCACTCTTATAAGGTAAGGTCAGATGTCGTCACAATATAAAAAAAAGTACTATTTTATTATACCCGTGGAAAAAGGCGTGACGATTTGTTTGATATACTATTTCAAGAGTGGTAGGCAGTGGTACCCAGTCTGCCGATCCGGGGTAGTACCACCACTTACAAGTATACAGACCGTGAAGTGATTTGGTCACGTTTCGGGATCAGCTTGTAAGTTGCCGGTTCCATCTAGGCCGGCATAGTGGATGTGGACTCACAGTTATTGAATTGTATTAGCAGTGACATTCATTCATGGACCACACTTAGGCTTAACATCAAGCGGGGTGCTGTCATATGTCGAGTCACAATAAAAATAAAAATTTTAATTGAGACTTGAAATCTAACCTTGGCTTGCCTGATGGTAAGCAAAAAGCGACAATGACTGAAAAAAACGGTTTAAGTTACGGTTGGCTCGATCGCCGTTACTATGCCGGCCAAACTAATTGTGTTATTGCATTTTTTACTTAGGATCTAAGATCAAAATATCGTGGTCTCAGTATAATAAAAATATCAACATGACACTAGAAATTGTTTAGAAACGTCATCTTAATTCAATGTATTTTTATTCGTGATGGAGACCAAATGCGGGTAAGTAAGTAGGCACCTAATATTATCAGAAAACCCACCGACTTATGGTCGTGAGCGTTGATGGAACTTTACCAACTGCTCACTATTGCTCCATGAACTTTGAATTATTTGTTATTTATATTAAACAACTTGTTATTTGTTATATCAACTAACGCGTTACCTACCAAAATCTACGGCCAGTGTGAGGAGCTGATAAAAGAGTGTGATTATTATTGGGATCAAGAGTCTAACAGCCGATTGTACCAAAAATTATAATTTAAAAAATTATAATTTGTAAAAAGTATCTTATAAGTAAAAGAAAAATGGGTTGCACCACTCTTTAACTCCACATTTACGTTTAACGGATATTTTATACAGAGCTAAAGGACATCATTCATTTTGGGTTTCTATGTACTACTTTTGTTATTTCTAATAATAAAAACATATATAAATATTAGTTTTGAGATAAAATTATTAACAACCCAATTCACGATTTCATAATAGTAGAGTAAGTATAAAGTACAACCGGCTGTTAGTCTCGTGAAGTGACTTCGCGTCTCGGAATTAGCTTGTAAGTTGCCGGTCTAAGTAGGCCGGACTGTAGTAGCAGTCGCCTCCATTTATTAACTGCACTCCAGCTTAGGCCTTGGTATATCAAAAATGCACCCTTAAAATATAATATAAGTAATATCATGTAAACTCCCACGAAAATTGTATACTTAATACTATATAAGTTGTAAATTGTCTTAACGATTAAAACAATAAACTATATCATTAATTACTCGTATTGCCTCCGTTGAAAGTCACTTATTTATTTTTTATAATGCCCAATGGTTATATTTTAGGGTGCCGTGCATTCCCTGCAGCCGAATTAAATCTGCTGAAGAACTACCGGAATTTAGAAAAATATTAGAAATCAAAGAAATCGGTTTAAGTATTTTTCAACATTTACATGGGGATTATGACGTACGTGCATGCTACATTTATTTATCATCATCATCAATCGTAACGCCTCAAATAGATCACAAGGATAGGCAGAATGCCACTTTCCATGATCATGTTATGACACAACTCTTTCACTTCCTTTATATCCACAATTCTATTTATACAGGCTTTTGGTTACTTATAAATACTATAAGCCGGTTGTACCAAAATTCAATTTACGAATTTAATTTTACTTAATACTTATTCTATTACGTTTACTATTACGAAATCGTGAATTGGGTTTTTAAGAATTTTATATCGAAACTACCTTTTATACATATGTATATCGACGGTTTCCGGGCTATTTGTTTTAAGCGACATTTTGACCGATATTGACTTATATACATATTCGGAATCAGCGATTTTTTTTGCGTCGACTGAGTCGACTTTGGTGACGATCAGAGTACTTTTTTGGCGCTTCAAACAATGCCATTTTTTGGGGCGATCCGAAATTTCATTGTATGAACCGACGCGAAATATGTCCTTTTATATAGAAAGTGTACTTGAGCCACAAAAGTTTTTATTGGTTATTTACTTAAGCGTTTTTGCCTTACACACAAATCATCCAAACGGGTCATTTAAAGCGTTTTTCCTGAAGTTACATTCTATAGGTGATGTTTGTTAAAGCATTACACCTTCCCCAAAAAAGATATAGTCATGTCGCTTAAAACATTTAGCCTGAATCCCAAATTGGTATGCAATGTCGCTTAAATCATTTCGCTTGCATCTGTTTTTAGTAAAAAAAGGCTATTAAAACATTTTGCCCTGTAGTTGAAACAGTCTTTAAATGGCAAATCAACCTTTATTCCTAAATCGGTTAATTTTTAATTGGTCGCTTCAAACAAATTAAATCTACAACTACTATAACTTCATTCATTTTTCCTATACCGATTACATCGAAAACTTGACATTCAGACACTGCAAATTTTGTATGAATCGTTGTACCAAATGTCGGTTAAAACAAAACATTTTCGCCGCTCGCGTCCATTAAACAAGCAAGTTTTTATACTATATCCCCCTGAACGGGCGCTTCAGTCTACACCACATCGTGCCATGTACAATGTGTCCCAAAATTCAACGATAAAACTGCAACAGAGGGTGGCCCTGGTCATGACTAGACGAGAAAAGAAATTAAAAATATGTTTTTTTTAAGTTACGAAAAAAATGTATTTAAAAAAAAAAAATTTTTTGTATCAGTAAGCTGAATATATCTGCTATTTATCACAATCCTTGAAAACCCCAGAAAAAATATAGTTTTTACATAAAAATGATTTATATTACATTTTTTGCTTAATACTTTTAGCTATTTACTATTTAAAAATATAGCAAGTATTTTTAATAAAAATACTTTTAGTACACTTTCACTCATCGTGGTGTAAAAAAAGTATGAATACTACTATGGCAAGTTTTATCAAAAAATGACGCAACTAATCAAGATTCTAAAATGGTATAATACTCTAGGAAAACTAGCCAAATAAAAAAATACGAGTGGTATTTCTAAACAAGAACCAAATTTCATAAAATTGTTGTTTAAATTAATCACTTTTACTATGGGATCAAAACAGGTTTTTGTTAGTCAATATTATTTTAAAACTAGAGAAAGAGAGATTTTACGTTAGAGCGAGATAGACAGATGTTAATTTTTGAATATAACAATGGGGCAAGTAGAGAAGTTGCTGTTATCAGTCAGTATGCTCTGTTCCTTTGTTTACTGTGCGCCGTTCCGCATTAAATTGGCTCTCGTACTGACGACTTTTGGGTTGGCTTTTGGACTCGATTAAGTGATCTGCAAACTGGACTGACCTGGCATTATTTTGGACTGTGATTGTGAGTTTTGTGAGTTGGACTTTTGACCTAGTGGACTGTTTTGTATTTATCATGCCGCTACCATACACACCATGGGAATACGCTAATATGCACTTAATTTATGGTGAATGCCGAAGCAATGCAAACTCTGCTAGCAGATTGTATCGGGAAAGTACCCAAATGCTCAAAGATTTTAGAGTATTTATAAATGTACATCAAGCGTTTTCGGAGGATCGTTTACCATCTAATAGGAGAAACGCTGGAAGACCAAGATCGGATCGAGATGAAGAAGTTCTGCATGAAATAGAAATGGATTCAACTACCTCGGAAGCAGTTACGGGAATACCAAGAAGTTCTGCTCATCGTATTTTAAAATATCACAGGCTTTGCCCATATAATTACAGACGTGTGCAGACGCTATTACCGCCGCTACAAAAGCACAGGGAAGATTCTCAATTCTTAGATAAAGTTTTATGGTCGAATGAATCAACCTGCAAGAAAGATGGCTATTTAAATCTTCACAATCTACATAGCTGGAATTATAAAAATCCACACCTGGTGAGACAAGATAAATCCCAATACCAATTCAACCTTAACCTTTGGACGGGCATATTAAATGGAAAAGTGATTGGGCCTTTTGAGTTACACGGAAACTTAGATGGCAATAGTTATTTGAACTTCTTACAAAATAACATGTCAGAATTATTAGAAGACGTGCCTGTAAGTGATTTACGATACTTATGGTATGGCTCACTATGCCCGTCCTGTGCGAGATTACTTGAACAATGAGTTTCCAGGGCGTTGGATCGGGCGACTTGGTCCTATCTCATGGCCACCACGTTCAGCCGATCTATACCCCCTGGATTTCTTCTATTGGGGTTGTCTCAAAGACAGGGTCTACTCAAAACCCATTACAACATTGGACGAACTTCGCCAAAAAATCACTCGGGCTGCGGATCACATAAATGCTGGAAGTTATGCAAGACGAATAAAACGATCATTTTTAAGGCGATGTCGTGCTTGTATTAATGCTGGTGGCAAACAATTCGAACATTTATTGTAATTAAATTCAATAAAAAATTAAATGTTTTATTGTTTAAACTAGTTGTTTTATTTCATTTTATATCCATAAACCCATTTTGGATACAAAGTAACAGTAGGTAATTACTATAATATTCAAAAATTAACATCTGTCTATCTCGCTCTAAGGTAAAATCTCTCTCTCTCTCTACTTTTAAAATGATATTGACTAACAAAAACCTGTTTTGATCCCATAGTAAAAGTTATTAATTTAAACAATTTTATGAAATTTGATTCTTGTTTAGAAATACCACTCGTATTTTTTTATGTGGCTAGTTTTTCTAGAGTATTATACCATTTTAGAATCTTGATTAGTAGCGTCATTTTTTGATAAAACTTGTCATAGTAGTATTCATACTTTTTTTACACCACGATGAGTGAAATACTGAAAGTAAAAATCTTTCAACATTTTAAGCAAAAAATCAATCAAATTGTCACGCCCTTTTCCCACGGGGATAGGCAGAGACAATGGAGCGCCACTTACCACGATCCTTATACAACTCACTTGCTTCCCTCACATCCACAATTCTCTTCATACAGGCTCTGTGGTTATGGGCACTAGGCACCCTAGCTTTCTTGAGGATGTCTCCGATTTGGTCGGAAAACACTCTCCTGGGCCTGCCTTGTTTAACGCATCCACCCACATCAGATTTATAAATTCCTTTCGTCAATCTACTTTCACTCATCCTTTCCATGTGCCCAAACCATCGAAGCATTCCTTTGTCAATCCTTGTCACTACATCTTCTTTCAAACCACATCTATCACGCAGTATCTATCCACATACACTCCTTAACGACCGCATTTCAACAGCGTTAATTCTACTCTCATGCTTCTTCTCATATCCAACCTTCACTTCCATACATTAATGTAGAAACAAGCACCGCATTTGGAACAGCCATCCGTGACTTTTGGGACATTATTTTGCTGTTCATGATACTATGGATGGCACCATTCACTACGTTACCCTTTTGCACTCTTCTCTCAATATCTTCATCACACTTCCCATTCCTAGTAAACATACTTTCCAAGTAAACAAATTTTGAAATTTTTTTATTTTTTTTCGTCACTTAAAAAAAACAATGGATATTTTTCAATTATTTTTTTTCTTGTTTAGTCATGTCCAGGGCTACCATCTGTTGCAGTTTTATCGCTGAATTTTGAGACACATTATTTGCCAAAGTGATTCTTATTGAGTACAACACGATATTTAAGTAACATTATGTTAATAAATAAAAAATGGTAATTATTAATAGTTTTGTTTTATTAGTTTTAATTTTATTATTGAAACAACAAAGAGTTATTTCCCTTCTAACCAAAGTATTATTATGTTTTAACCGACTTTTATTTTGAAATTTACTAATTTATTGTCATTTTAAACAATTACTTTTTAAACACTATTTGCCTCTTTAGTCATTTATCCTGTATCTCAACTGTGTTTTACTAGTCGTATAAACTAATTTGCCTTTTTCTGTTTTATTCTTCACGTTGTAATTGATACAATTAGCCTTACTCTAAAAAATACAAAAGTTATACTTAAAGCGTTTTGCTTGAATCTATTACTTGCAACATTTGGTGCTTAAATCATTTAGCCTGATTCTACAAATTGATTAAGTATGGGCGTCTTGTATTAAGCGACACATATATCTGCTAATAGCGCCTTTTTAAAAGAAGTATCTTAATCAAATTATGGGGGATATAATATAAAAATAGAAAAACTTTACTTTTTTGAAAATAAACCAGGTTTCAAAAAGTTATGAATTTTTTTCTCGAAATCAAAACTTTAAATCGCTCTCCTGTAAAGTTTTAAAAATGTCGCTTAAAACAAATAGCCCGGAAACCGTCGATATGTTTTTATCATTAGAAATACAAAAGTAGTACATAGAAACCCAAAATAAATGATGTCCTTTAGCTCTGTATTATATAAAATATCCGTTAAACGTAATTGTAAAATGTGAAGTTAAAGAGTGGTGCAATCCATTTTTCATTTTTTTTTCATTTACTTATACGATACTTTTGTAAAAATTCTTAAATTATAATTTTTGGTACAACCGGCTGTATGAGTTATGGTTCAACATTTTTATAGTTGTCTAAGAAATGCTTGAAAGGAATTTAAGTATGGGATGGACTTAATCTCTTGTACTCGTCGTTGATAAAGGCAAACCATGAATTTAAAGTATGGATTAAATTGAGGAATGAAAGAAATAAATCAGAGGTGAACGGAGAAGACGGAGAAATGTTTCTCACAATTCAGCGATTCAGTGTCTATAAAAATGTACGAGGTACCTATATATTAGGTATATAGATAATGGTAATATGCAGCAGAGTTGTATGTCAAAGTGGATGAGTTTCTGATCAATAATGAATATTTATGTTTAATCTGAATTGAATAAATTAATTATTTATCATTGCTTTTATTTTCCAGGCGAGTGCTTTTCACAAAGATGCATTTATAGTGTGTAACAAAAGTTGTATGGAAATTACTAATAAAGACATTAGAAGAGCTATCGGTTTGTGTATTTTCGAGTACATTCCTTTGTATCTTTAGCCCATATTTGATGTTACTTCAAACGTTATTTTCAGATACGTACCCATCTGATTGTTTACGCTGTAGTGAAGTAATAGCACATTTGCATAAACTAATGAAGAATATAACAACGCTTTCTAAAAACAAGATTATTGGCATATGTAACCACTGCAAACGTCGCGCCTTTGATTCTAATAAAACCTGTGAATGTGATAAAATTTTAAATATATTTATCAGTATTCTACCTGAAGATAAACATACCGTGCAAAAAAATGTTTTGCCTTCTACAGCGCCCAACAATGAATCACAAATTAAAACGGAAGTAGATTCAATGTTTACTACCAGAGAACCTATAATAGAACCGTGCGGTTTTCCAAAGGTAGTTATGCCAGAGAGAAGAGGTATTTTTAAAATGTCTAGATCAGTTGAAAATGTGATAAAAGAGGACCATCGTGTTAGTATGACAGTCCCAGCATCAATGCCCAGCTCAGACGATTTAACAAGGACCACATCTGAGAAAGTTCTGAAAAAAGGAACTTCCGATGAAGACATAATTATATTTCCCAATGAACAGATACAAAGCATATTTTTTTCTGATAAAGAATTTGATATGCAAAAAGTAACAGCGATAAGGGAAAGAAGTCAAAGTAGAAAGAAGTCCTCAAAAAGTTCTAAATTTTCTTTTCCTACTCTCACCCGAAACTTTTCAGTAAAAGATTATGAAAAGCATCATCATCACACACCTGATTTAGATAATATTTTTTCCACATCTCAATTGGAAACAGCTCCCACTAAAATTCATCAAGACTTTTCATTCTTTTTTCCCAAAGAAAAACCTAAGGAAGAATCTATAATTAAAGTGACATCAGTTGAGCTAATCCAAGCTACACGTGATAAAATTCGTATAAAAGAAATGCGTGAAAAGGAGAGGAAAAATTTAAAGACAGAAAATATAAGACAATGCAAGGTGAAGGCCCAGAAGAAATTCACGAAAAACTTGGAACAGACAGAAAACATAAAATAACACGAGATAAAAACCAAAAGAGATTAAAAAAACAGTAAAAACCTTAAACGGGTAGAATAGCGCGAGGTAAATGTACAAAAAAATAATCAGCCTAAATCTGATGCAGATGGAATAGTGTGAAGCGAAGGATCAAAATAAATTATAAAAAACAGCAAAAATCTAACACGGATAAAAAAAACCTGATTGGTTGTTTCCCATCAAGTTAAGATGATATTTTTTCCTGTGTTATTTTGACTTATATTTATCATACGTGTTAGATTGGAAAGAAAAAGAAACCAAATAAGATAAAGGAGATATTACAGGCGATAAATATTTGTGCAAAATATCTGTAAAGGATGAAAAACTGGACAAAACCAAAATGAACGAAAAAGATGATCCAGGTAAAACTAAAGGTAAACAGGAAAACAATAAAAAAAGAAAAAGACAAAATGGATATTATTCGTGGGCCTAAAGGCTCAGCAGATCAGCTTTGGCAACAACAAAAAATGAGCATAAATAAAACAAAAATAAAATTATCGATTTTGATAAACCTAAGGAAGCTCTTGGGCATAAGAAATAGCGTCGGCTATGACTGAAAAAGTAAAAGGAGAAAAAAACTAAGGCAATAGATAAGAAGGATTTTAAATTGAGAAAAACGTCAAATGGCGTGCCTTAAATCGTAATATTAAACAAAAATATTCTGCAAAGACTCTGCCTTATTGAAAGCCTTTAGCAATTAATATGACGAAAACGGTTAATGGAAAAATAAATAAAATAGATCACTGGGAAATATGCAGAGGACCTGATGAAAGTTTTGATAAAATTGTTGCATCAGAAACAGCGTTATTGTCAGCAATGTTGGTAACAATTATACAAGGAATTATACAAGTGTGCTTATTGATGTTAGTAGGTAGTTGTATTTTTCATAAATTCTTTTTTATTCTGGCTTGACGTATAAACTCAGGCAGAACACCCAAGCTGGAGTGCGGATTGTTACTACAGTTAATCAACTACAAGTAGCAGTCGTATACATTATGCCGGTTTAGTTGGAAATGGCAACTTGCAAGCTGATTCCGAAACGTTACTTTATGTCACATCACGGTCCCTACACTTGTAGGTGGTGGTACAAACACATAAATAATTCTTTATTTACAATAAATATTATAAAATGAAGGCTGTGACGTCAAAGGACGTTATGTACACTCAAGAAATAAAACAAAAATATACTGCAAATCAAAGACTAACTTATTGAAGCCTGTTATTAGCAATTGACATGGCAAAAACAGCTGATGAAATAATTTTTGAGATTTGCGAAATATGCAAGATTCGTGAACTGACTTGGATTTTCAGTCATCGGACATCCTCTTGCTTGCCATCAGGCTGGTCGAGAGCAGATGTCGAGGCACAATAACACCCGTAAATCTTTTTTAAACATTAGAATTTTAAAACATTATAAACTCAATAATTGAATTTAAAGAATTGGTGTCAATTGTTTTTTTTTAATAACAAGTTGAGTTCGTCCTCTGTAGCAAAAATGGAATCAACTCAAAAAGATTTTGGGGTGATGATTTTTCATGATTTTAAAAGTTCACTGACTCCGCAAGACAGCACTGCTTGTCTTCAAAATGCTTTTAGGAGGAAAGCACCATAAAGCTTTGTCACGAAGAATTTTATTGTTGCTTTGTATGATTGCGACAGGAGATGAAACATAATTATATTGTTACATGCTGAAAAGAAAGCAAGTCTTCTGTATGGGTGTTCAAAGGTGAAATTGAGACAGGCAAGAAACGTAGGCAAAAAAATATTTGCGTTCTTTCTCCTGGACGATCCCGCTTAAAGAACATGAGAATTAATGAGTACACCACTGATAACTATCGCTACTCACCAATAAATGGCGATAGAAATCATTAAATATAAATTTGTTCCTTATTCCATAAACCACAAGTATGACTTTTGCGTAGCAGTTAGCTACTCAATTAGGAACGTATCCAGTGTGTTATTTATTTGTTTGTGTCATATATTTATATCATGTTTTATGTATGCACTATTTTTTAATTGAAACTAAATGTGAACGCACTTCTAGCCGCATACACGCACCGCATTCATCGCATCTGCTGTCAGTCGCAGTCGCCGCACGCATCATAGACAATAAACAGTACTAAAGCACAGACCATTATCTCGCATACGTCCTTTTTCAGCTACATGGACAGGTGCAGTTAGAATATTAATTTTGAAGGTGGTAAATCATGGTAAAAGAATGTCGTGGCGGTAAATTAAGATTGTCAGATGGAGACAAAATTAATACAAAATATAAACTAATATTATAGGTTTTAATAATAACAAATTTAAAAAATATAAACACAAAATACAGTTTTTTTAAACGCGAACGCATCCAATAGTGAAAGCCGCACCGATCATCAGCTGCGGCTAGGGAGATTCGGGTGTTGCGCGTAATGCGGGGTTCCATAGAACTTCATACAAAAAAGTTCTATGGGCGCGTGTATGTGCGTTCGCCCTGAACATCTGACCTTGCCCTGCTTGAAGATAAGCTAAGGGAAGTCCAAGGGCACCTAAGACTGAAAAAGCCGGTTTAGGTTACAGTTGCCTCGATCGCCGTCACTATTCCGGCCAAACTAATTATGTATATTATACATATAATATACAGGATGCGATTGGCAAGCGAGCAAATATTTTTATAATAAATACTAAAAGAAAATTAAGTAACTATGTATTTTTTATTTTAATACCACTCAGTACTAAAATCTTAAGTAACGGAGCAGAGAAGTTTTCCTGAAAATGTCGACGATCATTGTGAGCCTAAACTACGTTCGCGCGAATGTTGAATGAATGACTTAAGAAATTTGAGCCTGTATTTGTTTCTCTCTATTTCGTAGGAAGTCTCGGGGGTGTGAGCGAGATAGAAAAAGCCGCGCTCGATGCATATGGCTTCTCATCTAGCTTTATGTGTTAGAAAGAGATACATTATACAACTATTGTTTTGTTTCACACAAGAAATAAAATTAACAAAACTAAAAATTAAATTAAATAATACCTAAAAAAATAATAATACAAATCTGTTATCAAAAAGTAAAAGCTTTTAATTATTTATCAGAAATTACTTACCATTATAACTCAGTAGTACTTCAGTAAATGTTCAAATTGTACTCCATTTTTCTCTAAGCAGAGTTTTGCACGCTTTTGACAATTGTTTTTTATTTTATTTAAAACTACCGTATCGCTTTTTAGTTCATTAAACGCGCGTTTTATTAGCGTTTTTAAGTGATCTCGGTTTTGGGCTTCCTCAACATAAACTCTGCGCTTTATTTCGCCCCACATAAAAAAGTCACATGGTGTGAGATCTGGTGAACGTGGTGGCCATGGAACAGGACCCCCACGACCGATCCAGCGGTCACCATATTCCCTATTTAAGTAGGCGCGGACAGCGGAAGCGAAATGAGGAGGAGCCCCATCCTGCTGGAAATACAAATTCCTATGGAACGCGAGCGGCAATTCGTCCATAAATTCTGATATCACTGTTTGAAGCATTGTAAGGTACGTGCCTCCCGTTAATCTCCCCTCGATAAAATATGGCCCCAAAAGTTTATTTCCCACTATTCCAGCCCACACATTAACACTGAAGCGTACTTGGTGATGCGTTTCCCTAATCATGTGCGGGTTACGAAACGACCACCAATGTTCGTTATGTTGGTTGTATAGACCCACTCGCGTAAATAAGGCTTCATCGGTCCACAGAATGTTCGAATCTCCGTGTGCGATTAACCACTCACAAAATTGTCTACGGGGAGCGGCATCAGCGTCATTTAGAGCTTGTACTTTCTGGAAACGGTATGGGTATAACCCAGAGCTATTTAAAAGTTGCCAAACTTTAAAGCTGCTAACGCCAAACCGTCGCGCCGCATCTCGGGTGCTGGTTCTGGGCTCTCTCTCAAAATAATTAAAAATCTCTTCGTCTATTTCAATATTGCCTCCTGGTCCACCATGTCCTCGAGCATGCGAAGGCAATGAAAATTGGCCATGGTCCAGAAGTCTTTGCACCGTTACCACAATCGTACGGGGTGTTGGTACACGAGGGTGTAATATGCCCTGATTTTGCAACCGAGGAACAGTTTCTGCTGCGTACATCCTCTGGGCTGCGAGTGCAGACTCGCCACATAAATGATAACATCGTACCATTTCATAGCACTCTCGAGATGAATAAGACATTTTTAAGTATCAATGCGGGCGGACACGTGCGATCGTTCGCGGGCGCCGTTAGCTACTGACTGGCTACTAAAGGAAGCGGGGTGACCTTGACACACTTCTATCACGTTTCGTGTATAGGCCGCCGGACGTGGCGGCGCGCGCGCCGTTTATTTACCATGCAGTAGTGTTTTACTATCAGGACAATTTTTATTATCTTGAAAAAAAAAAATCCTTTTTTATTTCAAAAATGGGTTCTAATACTAACACCTGAAGCCTAAAAAAAATTTTTGCTCGCTTGCCAATCGCATCCTGTATATTATATGCGCTGCAATATAGTATGTACACTAGCCATGGTTAACTAATGGCATTAAGCCTCTACTACACAGGCGCGTTATTATCGGTCCATAATACCGGATGCGTTATTGCGATATCTGTTTTTAGTACAATATGTATTAGGACGGCTACGAAGTCTGTCTAACTATAAATGACGCGCCCCTCCACTTTATTAGTTTAATTAAAGCTATACACACTGCTGCGATCTCAGATCGTGTAAGTATATTATTTGATCTGAGGCTGCGATAATAACGACGCAATAGAAGTGGACCGCAGTTGTGTGCAAGGAATCGGGACACATCGATGATCGGGACGCATTATAGCAATAACGTATACGGTATTATCGAACGATAATAACGCGTTGCTAATGTACTGCACAATTTGTTCGATAAAAAATTATAAGTAATGATGAGGACTTGGTTTAAGATCCGATTGTACGATGTTTATATACGCTCATCAAGTGTTTGATGGATAATATTAACACTGATTTTTCCTTATATTTCTTTAAAACTGCATTTCCATAACTATGCGGCCAGATATTATGAACTCTACTATTACCAAAAAGTAATACCTACTTATTGTATAAATATATGTTTTACTTAAGATTTAAGATGAAAATATCGTGGTCTCAGTATTATAAATATTTCAACATGACACTAGAAATCGTTTAGAAACGTCATATTTCAATGTTTATGAAATATGGTTTTATATTTATAAAGTATTTTTATTTGTGATTGCAATGGAGACTAAATGCAGGTAAGCAGGCTATACAATAATTAAGCACCTTATATTATTATCAGAAAGCCCACCGACCTATGGCCGTCAGCGCTGATGGAACTTTACTAACTGCTCAGTATTGCTCCGTGAACTTTGAATTATTTGTTATATTAACTAACGCGTTACCTACCAAAATCTACGGCCAGTGTAAGGAGCTGACAAAAGAGTGTGGGGCCAAGTCCTAATGTGTTATTATCGTAACTAAGTATGTTATGTACCTATGTTATTTTCATTATTAATTATTAAATTCAATTGCTACTACCAACATACAAAACCCACACAAAAGTAAATAAACGCGAACCACATGTGGGTAGTACGTATTTTCTCTGTAGTCTGTGGGTTGGTTTAGTCACTGTGACACAGGTTTGTAGCGTAACAACTCGGGAAAATGCTACGTACAGTATACATACAGTACATCACTTCACGTACAGTCCCGTGAAGTGATTTGGTCGCGTTTCGAGACCAGCTTGTAAGTTGCCGGTTCCAACTAGGTCGGCATACCACTATGCCGGCCACATAATCACATCCACATGTAATTGCTACTTGCAGTTATTGAATTGTAGTATCAGTGACATCCATTTATGGATCACACTCCAGCTTAACATCAAGCGGGGTGCTGTCATATGTCGAGTCACAATAAAAAATCTTCTTTGCACATTGGGCAGGGCACTATCCGATTTTGTTGCGGACTTCAAACGGTATTTTTATGTGACCTGTAGTAGTAGGGGAGCCCAAGAGGCTAATCGGGCATTTACTCGAGCTTCGTAGGGACCTATTAAATTTTAAAGTTTAGGTGACAGATAAAAATTAAATGTTCTGTACTATATACCCTTTTAGCGGTGGGGGAAGCGTGTACGGGTTTTATTTACTCGAGCGCGTCAGACATTCAGAGGGGAAGTTAAATAAGCCCGGCAGAAGCTGCAATTCCAAAGACTGACAATTCCGATATGACGCAAGTTCGTGGCGGATTTTTGAAAATGTAAAAAATTCGTCATTTTAAAATACTCGAGCGCGTCAGTCTTTTATACAGAAGGTTCAGTAAGATGACCCAATTGTACTGACACATAATCTAACAATTATCTAAAGGGATTTCATTAATCTGACAATTTGAAAAAATCTGTTTTTTTAAGGTAGTTGTTACACACTCACTATAGCGCACTATTCGCGGTATAGTTTAGACTATTTCTCTCTCTTTCACTCACAATCACTGCCCACTTTTACTAATGAGTAATAATATCTCAGAAACTGTGGAAACTAGATGATTTTTTTACTAAAAACATTAATAATCATTTCTAAACGTTAGCTTTCATTTTTAAAATATTCATTGTAATAAATAAAATTTGTTTAGTTATAATTACATTTGCAAGCAAATTTTTCTGTATATCGTATAATACAATGCATAACCTTTAAAATTTAATATTTTCAAAACTGTGTGAACAATAAATTTCATATTGCAACAATCAATGCAATTATTGGAAGAATAATCTTCTATACATATAATAAAATTGGAGTGTCTGTTTGTAATATTGAAATAACCGTTTTTTAATACATGTATATGAATATATATACGGTACATACACCAAAATGACATTTTTTACAATTTTTGTCTGTCTGTTTGTTCCGGCTAATCTCTGGAACGGCTGGACCGATTTTGACGGGACTTTTATTGGCAGGTAGCTGATGTAATAAGGAGTAACTTAGGCTACGTTTATTTTAGAAAAAATCCTTTATAATAAATAAAATTAAAGAAAAAATCATTTTCCCATACAAAATTGCGTGCGTTCAGAAATGTATTTTGGGTAAACTAAGGAAAATATATCAAGCTGTTAAGAATTGAAAACAAATTATTATTATTATCCTACTATTATTATAAATGTGAATGTCCGTTTGTTTGTTACGCTTTCACGCAAAAACTGCTCAACCGATCATCATGAAATTTTGTACAGATATTCTTAGAGGTATCAGAAGTAACAAAAAATACTTTTTAATAAAAAAAATGTTTTTTACGACAAATAAAAAGTTGTGAGACAATTTTTTTTCCTATTATAAGGAGTTGGTTCAAACCCTGAGTACTATAATACCATCGCACTGTCTTACCGACAGGGACGTCAACATCTAATCCAATCAACTGTACTATGGAGACTAAACACTATACTTTCCATCCATTTCCATTTTTCTTTATTGTTATTTCCTTCTGTTTGGAATATATATTTATTTTTATTTCCGTCTGCCATTTTTATATGAGTTATCGAGTTATAAATACAAAAAAGTTTTGACTATGTTATAAACCAAATTTTACGCGGGTGAAACCGCGGGCACAGCTAGTCCGTAATAAATTTAAACAATCCCTACGAAAGTGCATCTGGTAGAACAACTAAATTATGAAACAGGACAAGTAAAATACATAGGAAATTGCATTGTAATAAACAAATATATTTCTTGTAATTGAAAGATATACAGAATGTTACAGAATAAGACATAAAAATTGTAATAAATTATTAGGCCACAAATATTGCCAACCCCAGTATCTGTCATTTCAGAATCTCGAAGCAAGGCAAAGATTAATATTACAAAGGAATAATCATAATTTTACGTCCTTAATAGTTAGCACACAAGTCTGTTACGCGTTCGATTCCAGATTGGAGAAAATATTTGCTTTAAAGCTTTTATCTGTAATATAAATTTATTAAATAATACAAATATTAAAAAAGAGCCGGATATTTGTTCCGAGTCTGGTCGTCTAAGAGTGGTAGGCAGTGGTGCCCAGTCTGTCGATCCGGAGTAGTTCCAATTCTTACTCTCTCGGTCTCGTGAAGTGACTTCGTGTTTCGGAATTAGTTTGTAAGTTGCCGATTTCAACTAGTTGACGACTGCTACTTTCAGTTGTTTAACTGTAGTAGCAGTAACCTCCAATCCAATGAACCAGGCCACATTATAAAAATGGGCAATCGTTTCTCTGTGTTATGTTAATTATATCGAAAATAAACCTTTAAAATATATAAGTAATTCCAATGTAAACTGCCCATAAAAATTGTAAACTTAATACTAAGCTGTAAATTGGCTTAACGATTTAAACAATAAACTATGTATTATTAATTAAAATGTTATTTTTCTTTGATTGCTTCCGTTGAAAGTCAATTTTTAATTTTATCTTTTAATATTATATTATAGGGCGCCGTGCATTTCCTGCGGCCGAATCAAATCTGCTGAAGAAATACCGAAATTTAAAAAGATATTAGATGTCAAAGAAATTGGTTTATGTATTTATCAACATTTACATCGGAATCCTGATGTACGTACATGCTACTGATGTATTTATTTATCATCATCGATTGGCACGCCTCCATGACACAACTCTCTCACTTCCTTCACATCCACAATTCTATGATTATGCTTCACAGATTATGGGTTCAATATTTTTATAGCTGTCTAAGAATTGCTTGAAATTGAAGTATTAGATGTTGATAAAGGCAAATCATGGATTGAAAATGGTATGATGCGGTGCTTTAAAAGTGCCCACATTGAAAGTGTGGATGAAAAAAATTAAGAATTGAGATTAATAAATCAGAGGTGAACGGAAAAGACCCAGAAGATGTTTCTTAATTAAAATCGAGACAATTCAGAGCAGGGCCTATAAAAATTAATTGTAGATATCAAGGAAGCAGGAGTATTGTGCCAAGTGGTGTTCTATAGTCTCTGAGTTGCGACAATTTTGTTTTGATAAATTATTTATACCTATATTTATTTTCCAGGCAAGTGCCTTTCACAAGGATGTATTTATAATGTGTAACAAAAGTTGTATGGAAATTACTAATAAGGACATTAGAAAAGCTTTTGGTTTGTGCATTCTTCGAGTACATTCCTTTGTATATTTAGCCCATGTTTGATGTTATTTTAAACGTTATTTTCAGATATGTACAAATCTGATTGTCCACGTTGTAATGAAGTAATAGCACATTTGCATAATCTATTAGAGAATATAACAACGCTTTCTAAAAACAAGATTATTGGCATATGTGACCACTGCAAACTTCGCGCCTTTGCTTCTAATAAAACCTGTGAATGTGATAAAATATCAAAAATATTTATCAATGTCCTACCTGATGATGAACTTACCGTGCAAAAAAATGACTTACCTTCTTCAGCGCCCAACAAGGTGCCAAAAATTAGAACGGAAATAGATTCAAAGTCTACTACCAAAGCACCAATAATAGAACCATACGGCTTTCCAAAGGTGGATATGTCAGAGAGAAGGGGTATTTTTAAAATATCTAGATCAGTTGAAAATGTAATAAAAGAGGGCCATCGTGTTAGTATGTCAGTCGCAGAATCAATGCCAAGCTCAGACGATTTAACAAGGACCACGCCTGGGAAAGACATGAAAAAAGTAACTTCCTATGAAAACATAAATAAACAGATACAAAACATACTTTCTTCTGACAAAGAATTCGATATGCAAAAAATAACAGCGATAAGGGCTATTCAAGGAAAAAAAAAGTCTTCGAAAGGTTCTAAATTATCTTTTGTGACTCTTGCCCGGGACTTTTCAATAACAGATTATGGAAAACATCATCACCCCACACCTGATTTAGATAATATTTTTTCTGCATCTGATTTAGAAATACCGATCTCTAAGATTCGTAAAGACTTTTCATTCTTTTTTCCCAAAGAAAAACCTAAAAGAGAATCAACAATTCAAATAACATCAGCTGAGCTAATCCAAGCTACACGCGACAAAATTCGTATGAAAGAAATGCGTGAAAAGGAGAGGAAAAATCTTTTGGCTGAAAAAACACTACTTTTAGATTTGGGAAAAGGTGAGATGAAAAAAGAAATACTTTTAGACGCCGAAAGCCATAAAATAGATGGATTACAAGAAAAAACCTATACTGAAACAGATACAGGAACTGAAGGTATGGACGACATATTAAAACAGAAAAAACTTGGAACAGGCACAAAATATAAGACAACGCAAGGCTCAGAAGAAATTGACGAAAAACTTGCAACAGGCGGAAAACATAAAATAACGCGAGACAAAGAAACAAAAGAAATTATAAGTAAACAGCAAAAATCTGACACGGGTGAAATAGCGCGAGAAAAGAGATCAAAAGTAACTATAGATAAACAGCAAAAACCTGACACAGATGGAATAGCGCGGGGCAAAGGATTAAAAGATAATATAAATAAACAGCAAAAAATTGACACTGGTGGAATAGCGCGAGGCAAAGAAATTATAAATAAACAACAAAAATCTGGCACAGGTGCAACAGCGCAAAGCAAAGGATCAAAAGAAATAACAAATAAACAGCAAAAACCTGACACCGGTGCAATAGCGCGAGGCAAAGGATCAAACGAAATTTTAAATAAACAACAAAAATCTGGCACAGGTGCAACAGCGCAAAGCAAAGGATCAAAAGAAATAACAAATAAACAGCAAAAACCTGACACCGGTGCAATAGCGCGAGGCAAAGGATCAAACGAAATTTTAAATAAACAGCAAAAAATTGACAAGGGTGCAATAGCGCGAGGCAAAGGATCAAAAGAAATTATAACTAAACAGCAAAAATCTGACATGGATGAGAAAAATAAGTCAAATATAACACAAGACAAAGTGTCATCAAAACTTGATGGGAAACGACAACAAGAAGATAAAGAAACTAAACCAATCAAACAAGATAAAGGCGATATACAAAATTTTTCTCATATACCTAAAATATCTACAAAGGATGAAAAACTAGACAAAACTAAAATGAACGAAAAAGGTGATACAGGTAGATCGGGAAAACAGGAACACGACATTTTACCGAAAGAAAAATTGAAGAATGAGAAGCCTAAAGAAGAAAATGATAAAACTAATAAAACACGTGGGCCTAAAGACTCAGGAGATCAGCATTCACCAAATGTAACAAAAGGCATGGATGACAAGAATAATAAAACTAGCAACGTTGATAAAACCAATGAAGCACATGAGCAAAATAAATTACCGGCTGAAAATAAGGCAAGGGCGCCGGCACAGCCGCCTGCACGAGCGCCGGTACAGGCATCAGCTTTGACCGAAAAATCAAAAGCAGAAAAAACAAGAACAATAGATATAAAGGATTTTAAAATGAAAAAAACGTCAATTGGCGATATGACTCAACTCGTGAAATTAAATAAAAATATACTGCAAATTAAGGACTCTGCCTTATTTAAGCCTTTAGCAATTGACATGACGAAAACGGCTAAGGGTATAATTTTAGATGATTGCGAAATATGCAAAGGATCTAATGAAGGACTTGATGAAATTCTTGCAGCAAACCGAAAGTTAAGCGAGGACATCGAAGTTGTTATCATTGGCGATAAAGTACACAAATACAAGCGACCTATGAATTTAAAAAGTGTAAAGGCAAAGGAACGCTCAGCAATGTTTTTTAAAACAGTGCATAATACATCTGCAACCTCTGTTAGAGTATCCTCTGCTGTCGAAACACAAAAAGGACCGATACTAATGAAAGAACAACTCAAAAAACAATCAAAGCATGTAAGACATTGTTTTACACCACAATATCTTAAAAATAAATAGGGTGAACTACCAGTCATTAGACACTTTATTTATACTAGCGGCCGTTTTAATGTTTAACCGTTCATGAAGTTTCGTTTAAAGGAGCAAATTGTCGTTCTATATTGTTGCTATAAAGCATATTTTCATATTCATATTCTATATTCAAGCGTATTTAATAACTAGCTGTGCCCTGCTGTAGCCCCGGTTTCACCCGCGTAAAATTAGGTTTATAACACAGTCATAAAAAAGGAGGAGGTTCACAATTCGACTTTTTTTTAAGTTATAACTTGATAACTCATATAAAAATGACAGACGGAAATAAAAATAAATATATATTCCAAACAGCTAAAACTAAACTATACTAATATATATATATATATATATATTTTTTAAATTAAAAGTAACCTATGTTATTTCTAGTACCTCCAAAAATAAAAAAAAACGTAACAAACAAACTCACATTCAAATATTTTTTCTAAAATAAACGTAGCATAAGTTACTCCTTATTACATCAGCTACCTGCCAATAAAAGTCCCATCAAAATCGGTCCAGCCATTTCAGAGATTAGCCGGAGCAAACAGACAGACAAAAATTGTAATAATATTATTTTGGTATATGTACCGTATATTTATTCATTCATATGCATGTAGTAAAAAACGGTTATTTCAATATTACAAACAGACACTCCAATTTTATTTATATGTATACCTATAGATGTATACGAAACTTCATGAACGGTTAAAAAGTCAAAACGGCCATCATAGCGTGCCGCGGGTACACCCTAGTAACTTTCATTTTTAATTTTTTTAATTTTTTTTTATTTCTATACTAGGCTATTTAAGTGCTTGTATCATAGAAACAGGACAACCAAAGTACATATATCAAAGATACATTGGTACCGGTGGGTGGGTTCGAACTCGTGCTCTCGGTTTGTGTAGCCATTGCATTGCCACTAGACCACTACTACACCACGGCCTCGGTCACGTTTACCTTATTAATTTCTTCGTAAGTTCATTTTTTGAAACATATATCGTTTGACTAAATACGAGTATTATTATGAACATAGTATTATAATATATACAAATATAAACTATGATATCTACTTATCTATACCAATATATAAAGAACATTATTTTCGTTTAAGTACAACCTGTCTCTTATAATATTTTAGATATCGATGGACCATACTGTTGCAAAGAGGGTTATTCAATATGCCTTATCAGATCGGACTTTTATAGAGAATGGGTGGACAGTGTTACCAACGGAAAGAGTTGTAAGAAAAGTAAGTTTTATTTCGTGTAAATCTGTTAATACTCGTGGCGCATCGGCAACACGTAAAGTTCCAGGTTCAATTTCCGGTCGAAACAAGTATTCTTTACGGCATTTATTTGTAATATTTCATAGATTGTATAATATATTACAAAAAAAAAGAAGTTTGCTTTAGGTCATTAATTTGGTCCTTCTGCCCAGTTGGTAGTCATTTGCCAAGTCTGTCGATCCGGGGTAGTGTCATCACTTTCAAGTGTATAGACCGTGAAGTGACTGAGTTTGGGGATAAGCTTGAAAGCCGCCAGTTTCAATTAGGCCGGCATGTTGAAGCCAATATATATATATATATATATTAGAATTTAGGTGAAAATTTCATCAGTCAAAATTATGTAATTTATTTTTGCACGTCAATATAGTTAAATGTATATCGTATGAGTCCAGCCCATCCAGAATTTGATTGGTTTGCGCACAACAAGCACCGAGGTGACATGACTTATGAAGACGGTTCTAAGTTCATTGAATTTAATGAGAATGGTACTGGGCGGTGGTATTATAGAAACGGTAAAATGGCCTTGGATTATTATGATGCTGAAGGTATGTAAAGAAACTGAGAAATTCTTCAGTGTGCAGCCCCGATGAAGGTTTAAGTGTGCACTAATATTTGTTACATAATATTCTGTTTTCACTACGGTGGATAAAAGTACCTACATCCTAACATTTTTAGTAGACTTTTTAGTCGAACTAAAAAGTGCGTCTTTTCTTTGTAGAACAATCGACAAGTGGAATGCTTTGCCTGCCCGTGTGTTCTCTCCATCTTATGACCTTGGTCCTTCAAGCGATGCATGAAGAAGCATCTTTGGCCGGCATAGTGACAGCGACCGAGGCAGCCGTGAACAAACTCGGTTTTCTCAGTCGTCGTCACTCTTGGACCTCCTCTTGCTTATCATCAGGCGAGACGAAGATTTCGTGTCACAATAAAAAAAAACATTTATCAAATCGATAAAGGTCATCATTCATTTTGGGATTTTATGTAGGTACTGCTTTTTTAATGTCCAATGATTAAAAAATATATAAATGGTACTTTCAATATTTGTATTGTTAAAACTAAAAACAATTTTGCTTTTAATTGCTGTGCAATTGAGTTATTTGGATAAGATATGGATTTTGTATCGTCTGTCAATCACAAAGTCACGCCATATTAACAGTTCTGCTTTGAACTGTCATAATTGTAGTTTGATTATTTTGCACACCTAAACTGTGCAATGTATATGTATACAATTAAGCCCAAGTGACCATACAAAATGAATGATGTCCTTTGAATGTGTATAATTTTTCAATGGATAATAGATACCGGCAGAACAAAGAGCGCTGACTTTCGAGCTGCGCAGTATGAGGATTGGAAGAGCTCTAGGCTAGACGACTGCTGTGGAAGAAAGTACGCCTATCTATACAGTCGTGCATATAATTAATAATATTTTAACTTTTATACACATTTGTAAAACGAAAAGTAAATAGGTAACGAAAAAAGTTACTGTGCAGCTTCGATGCCAGCGCTCTTTATATCTACATATAATTTGAAAGCTGGCCTTCTACCTGCGCAGAAACGGATTTTAAGAAACTTGCGGTAGAGGTGAGGCGTAACGGTGAAGCAATGACGTCGCTCGCCCGTTATTAGGTTAATCAATTGATATTTGCTCTTCGCCTTGGGACCTTCATAGGTCCGAAGTAGGCGAGGCTTGCGCAAGCCGGAGTACCCGTTTTCAAGCATATTTTCTACCCCCTGGGAAAATTTTAAATATTGGTCCTACAG
Source organism: Tinea trinotella (assembly GCA_905220615.1). NCBI lineage: Eukaryota > Metazoa > Arthropoda > Insecta > Lepidoptera > Tineidae > Tinea > Tinea trinotella. The sequence goes on from HG992306.1 coordinate 5,755,706, forward strand.
TTTCGGGAGTTGGAATATTTATTTGGGAAATTTTTTCCTCTTTTCGAATTTGAATTATCTCAAATAGTTTTTGAGATATTTGCGAATAACCAAACCCCCTTTTTTCACTTAACTGTTTATAACTATTTTTATATAGCAATTTTTGCGAGCGGCCCTTGAATTTTCTCAAAAACTATCTACATGCCATTCCGAATCGAATGACACCTCAATCATAATTTTCGGAAAATACGAAAAAGTTTTGACCTAAAAAGCACTTGTTGACTAGATTACTAGCGCTTTTTTATCTGCTGGGTTCATATGAGTAATTATTCTACTTTCAGAACCAAATGCGCACCAACGTTATGTAGTATACAGTAATGGCGAAAACGATGAGCATGGAAACGCTCGGCCATATACAGTGTTGGCTGCGTTTGATCACTTAGGAAATGCGATCGTTTATGATCATAGTGGTAATATAAGGTTAGTTGGATGTTCAAAGTAAAAAGAACTTGTTTTTACATTGGGTCCACCCGATAACTTTTTTTTTTGAAAATGCTATAAAAAAACTACTGAATATTTTTTAAAATTCTTTTTTTATTTGAAATTACAATCCTTCCGGTTAATGATGGAAAATAATTTCATTCAAATGGCTGCCTCGGCTGGCCATGCAGTAGCCTACACGATCGGTCCAATTTTTAAGTACATTATCGATTGTGTGCTTCACAATTACATATTACGCTTGTCGGCGTAACACTTATCTATGACGGCACCCCACAAATAGTAGTCAAATCGCAGCTCCGAGGTGGCCAAACGACATCAGCTCTGCGGCTGATAATGCGATTTTCAGAAACACGGCGCAAAACATCAAGTGTGGCGTCGGCTGTGTGGCACGTAGCGCTGTCCTGCTGTTGAAACCAAATGTTGCCAATATCCTCCTCTTCAATTTCTGTGAACAAAAATTCGTTCAACATGGCCCGATAACGATCGCCATTGAATGAAATTTTCGAAGAGCCGAGGCGGCCATTTGAATGAAATTATTTTCCATCATTAACCGGAAGGATTGCACTTTCAAATAAAAAAAGAAATTAAAAAAAATATTCAGTAGTTTTTTTTATATAGCATTTAAAAAAAAGTTATTTGGCGGACCCGATAGTTTATCAAATAGTTACGCCATAGCCACCTTTATTATCCTGACGATTTCTAGCATCTCTCACTTCTCTTTATAATTATAAAAGGACAACATTCATTTTGGGATTCTTTGTACTACTTAAAGCCAGGTTGCCTAGTGCCCATAACCACAGAGCCTGTATGAAGAGAATTGTGGATGTAAAGGAAGCAAGGGAGTTATGTAAGGATCGTGGTAAGTGGCGCTCCATTGTCTCTGCCTATCCCTGTGGGAAAAAGGCGTGACATTTTGATTGATTGATTGTACTACTTTTGTAATGTCCAATGATGAAAAAATATATAAATGCTAGTTTTGATACTTGTATTGATAAAACTAATACCAGTTTTGCTTTTAATTGCCGTGCAGTGGCAGTGCAATGGCTACGTAAGCCGAGTGGCACGGGTTCGAAACCACTCACCGGTACCAATGTATCTTTGATATATGTACTTTGGTTGTCCTGTTTCTATGATACAAGCGCTTTAGTAGCTTAGTATAGAAATGTATAATATATTTAAACAAAAATACATTGTAACCTTCGTACATTAAACTATTTTTAAATATATATGCAACTGTTAATGCAATTAATCCCAAGACCCCATACAAAATAAATGATGTCCTTTATAGTTATTTATTTATGGACACTACAGCGCCTGCGTCCTTAAGAATGTTTTCGAGTTTGATAGTTAATCGTCCAATGTTTATAATTGTCTGGTTATCTTTAATGACTATAACCCTGTCAAATTTGCTATTAACTAATTTTAATTGCAGGATGAAATACAATCAAACAGAAGGCATATTATTAGACAGTTCTCTTGGTGCTGAGACACATTGGAAATGGCACACGTTAAACGAGCCACCTATCCTTCAGCAAGTGATGATAGATACCTATCAAACACACAAGGATCCCGAAATAACTAAATTAGGAAACCCACCAGAGGAGAAATATAATCCAGAAAATGAAGAAATGTTAGCTATAGAGTTCGAAAATTCAGTTAAGGAAAAAGCTAAAAAGCTGTCCCAAAAGTTTAAACCATTTCAAATAAAAATGAAGGCTTTAAAGATTAATGAGAATTTTTCGCTAAAAGTATTCGATCAGGCTAACGTTTGCTTGATATTTCGAGATGGCTTAATTCATTTAAAACTTAATTTGGGAATGAAGTTAGATCATCAAGAGATAATTGATACAGACACAACTGAAGTAGGTATGGTGTCTACTAACATGGAAGTGTTACCTGCGAAGACAGATAGCCTTTCTGTATTGAGAAAAATCATAAATCAAGCGCAGCTTAAAAATAAAAAGAGAGTTGAGAGAAATAAGAGATTAAATCGGAAAATTCCTATGTCTAGTAAAGACAAATTGACGTATGCGGCTTCCAAACCCCTACAAGCTACATCAAGTATGGCCTCTAATTTCTTTAGTTCAACTACTACAAGAATCGGCTGTCAATGTTCTAAATATCTGTATAACTAGAACGCTTAGAGTAATATAACTGTGTTGTGTGCCATAATGTCTACTCTCCATCACATAACCTTCAAGCGATGCGTGAGGAAGCTTTGGCTGGCATAGTGACGGTGACTTAGGCAGCCGTGAACTGACTCGGATTTTTCAGTCATCGTCACTCTTGGAACTCCTCTTGCTTGACATCAGGCGGGTTGAGGTCAGATGTCGGTTCACAATAAGAAAAATATAGGGTGAAAATCTTATGAATAGCAATAAAAGGCTAATATATAAATTATATATCAAATATATTTTAATTACATGTATAAACAACTTAAATGATTATTATATTAAAAATAACTATTTAGCTAATAAGTATAAAACTTGAGTAGGTACTGTATATTATACAGGGAAGATTATACATTTTATTTTATACATTTCCAAGTCTCTATAGAGTCCATGCGATGATTATTTTTTGTTGTGGCTCGATATATGACAGCGCCTTGCCTGAAGCTGAAGTGCGGTTAATGAATGAAGGTGACTGCTACTAACTGCTATAACTGTAAGTAGCAGTAACGTCCTCTATGCTGCCCTAGGTGGAACCGGCAACTTACAAGCTGATCCCGAAACGCTACTAAGCAGGGCCGTTTTAAACATATCCAGCGCCAGGGTGCGAAAGTCAAGGCTCCGCTCGCGTGGTCTGAGTGTAGTAGGTACCTATCGAAGTTTATGGCGGTCGGCATGCGCCCACTAAGACTCTGCGCCCGGGTGCACCGCACCCCTTGAACCCCCGGGTAAAGACGGCCCTGCTACTACGTCACTTCACGGTCAGTATACTTATAAGTGGTGGTATTACCCCGGATCGGCAGAGGGTACCACTGCCTACCATTTGACAACCAGACCCAGAGCAAATATACGCCTCTTTTTTAAATTAACAAATATTTGTAATATTCAATGTAATTATCATTAAATATTCCAAATAAAAGCTATGAAACAAACATTTGCACTATACAATACAACCAATTATAAATTTATGATTACCCAGATTATATTGTGCAAATCAGTCTCAACTCATAACAATCAATATCGCCGGAAAGTACTATCAGAGACATTGCCTAGTGTCCACTTCAGAAAACAATTGGCAGAAATTATGTATACTTCAATATGCATAAATATTCCCAATTAATGGATTAAACAAATTTTATGCGGCTTACTATCGCGTTTATGCAGCCATCATGGTCTCTCCGACTCTCCGCGACTACAAAGCTCTCGAACCGTCGATATAATAGAAAAATGTAATTAGAAAACCAAAATAAACGCGATAATAAGCCGCATAAAATTTGTTTAATTTATTAATCAATGTTCGCGCAATATCTAAGAAAATACTATATTCCCAATTAGTCCATATCGAATAATTCTCTCTCTAAAGTGGGCGAGAGGCAATGTCTTTGATAGTACATACACATATCATGCTATGGTATATCTTTTTGTGATCTTAGAGAGGTTCCTTCCGTTGAATCTGTGCCTCCATTGGCAAGAGGTTCAGGAGTATCAGAGGATGCGATAATGGACAAATTCTGATTCTTATTACGCAATTCGAACACCTGCGTTATGGCATCACGGAAGCACAGGAAATTATAATCTATTACACCTGAAATTAAATTCTGAATGAAAAAGCGGCAAATAGTAAAATATAGTACCACTAAGCACACCGCTGGTCGCTAGTAATCTAGGATATGGCGCGTCATGGTCGCGCATGAAACCTAACTTTCTGCTGTGTGGTAAATAAGCTCCTGAGTTGATATATTTTTTGGGTTGGAGATACATGAAAAATAAGTAATTCCAACCAAGTGCAATTTTCTTGTTGAAACATGCACATTTATGGAAAAATAGTGGCAAACACTGCAGACTGGCAGTAATTCGATATCTAGCATTGAAAAATGTTGTAAATCAAGTAAAAAGTAAAAAAATAAACTGCTTCTTGCCGAATAAGTTCCCCAACATCACCCCAACACGATAGATGTTGCTGGTGAATGTTTCACAACAAAAACTGCTTTGCCTACTTCATTTTTATACTCATTTATGTAGCAAGTGTGTCAATATTTGGCAAGGCAAATTAACGATGTCACCCCTTTTAGGCGTTGTTTTGAGGGGGAGGTCTGTCTGCCAGCAACATGCATTGCTGTATTGTAAGTTGCTGATTCCAACTAGGGCGGAATAGTGAACGTGAATGCCACATACAGTCACGTTCATTCATGGACCACACTCCAGCTTAACATCAGGCAGGGTACTATCATACATATATCGAGGCACAATAATAATAAAAAAAACAGCATACTGTGTAGTAGCACAATGTAAATAAAGAAAATGTTTTACCTTGTTTTTGGAAATTCTCCTCCCTCAATATGCAGACAAGTGCAAGGAATTTGTTCACTTCCCGCAGATACAAGACCGTGCCATTGTTCAATTTAATAAGACTTGAACTCTGATTATTAAAAGTGTTTACATCACTTTCATCAACTGCTCTGTAAGGAATAAGAAATACAATAATGTATTGGATTGACTCACCAGTCTGTTACACGGAAAGTCCTGGGATGTACGACCACTTACAAGTATTAAGACCGTGAAGTGACTTAGCCGTGTTTAGCTTGTAAGTTGAGTCAGCAAACTGGGCAAATAACCACCAACTGCCTGGCACCCTTAAAGACTTGAGGCAAGAGTGTACTGAAGTTTTTTTGCAAGCAAAGTGATTGCAACTGAGGCAGCTGTTAACTGACTCAGTTTTTTCAGTCATTGGCACTCTTGGACCTCCTCTTGCTTGCATCAGACAAGTCAAAGTCAGATGTCAAGTATCAACAAAAAATCCTCTGTGTTTCCTCCTCCTTATAAAGTACTCATTAATTTAATTAACTCACCCATATATACTGGAGACATCAATAACAACATCAATCATGTCACAGCATAGTTCATAGCTTTGCATATCAACTGGTGAGCTGTCAGTGGCAATATATATTTTAGATACAACATCAAATAGAAATGCCTTTTCTATTCCGGAGTTCTGCAAATTGAAGTATTACAATTAAACAACAGGTTTAACTTGAGGTTTAGATTGTAGTTTGGTTCAGGTTCTAATTTTTTATTTATTAAGACACCACATCTGACCTTGTCTGTCCTGATGAGGGAGACGATTAATTTTTATAACCAGCTATGAAACAACAAACATATTTTTCACACCTTTTTCCCACAGGGATAGGCCTCGCGCTTCCTTCACATTCAGAATTCTCTTCATACAAACTCTATGGTTCTGGGCACTAGGCAACCTAGCTTTCTTGAGGATGTCTCCGATTTGGTCTGCCTCGTTTAACTTTTTTTTAAATTTATATTTTCTTTTATAAATTCTTTTCGTCAATCTACTTTCACTCATCCTTTCCATTTCAACCCAAAATTTTCTTGCCTATTATAATGCAACCAAATTATACAAGTAAATATTTTTATTATTTGTCTAACACAAATATAGTTTATTCTATCTCTTACAATTACTGGCAATAGTGTATCAAAGGTGTTTCATACACGTTTTTTTCATCTAATTAAGTTTGATATTTTTAAAAGATCAAAGGTTTTTTTGCACTTACTGATATGAGAATATTAAGAAGGTTTTCTAATGTAGGCAATTGAGGAATGAGTTTTTGTACAACTTTACTGAATGCCTCAAATATTGAGTGATCATAAATGGATGTGAGGTGAAATGATAAATGTACATGATCCAATCCTGCATCCGCTAAATCATCTGTTGCTTTCTGATGTATATCACGCTGGGATTCCATTTTGTAATCATCATTTAGGCCGTCCACCTGGAAATATTTGGTCTTGATATTCAGTTAGCCCAATCTACTTGATCAAATTGGCACACTCATTACCACACAGACACAATGGAGTAAATTAAATTATTACTATATACAATCTACAGATAGTGTAAACATTCAATTATAAAATCGAATTATCACATGTTTCACCCACAGGGATAGGCAGAGACAAAGGAGCGCCACTTGCCACAATCATTGCCATGATTACCTAGCTTCCCTCATATCCACAGTTTTCTTCATACAAGCTCTACAGTTATGGGCACTAGGCAACCCAGCTTTCTTAGGGATGTCTCCGATTTGGTCAGAAAACACCCTTCTGAGCCTGCCTTGTTAAACGCATCCATCCGCATCGGATTTATAAATAATAAATTTAATATTTTAAATATACCAATGCTTTCTTTCTTATTTTTAGAGTGGCTCAACATATAACAGCACCCCACCTGATGTTAGGCTGGAGAATGAAGGCAACTGCTACTACAGTTAAAAAAATGTAACAGTTACTTCCATTATGCCGGCCAAGTTGGAACTGTCAACTATCAAGTTGATCCTAATACACAACAATGACACCCTAGGGTCTAGATGCCTTAGTATGTACAACATGAAATTGTTTCGTTTTTATAAGACTCTTCAAACACTACACTTTAAGGTATTGCAGTTAAAACATATTCCTTGTGTACTTGTATTTGTTACAATTATTTATCATCATCATTACCCAGAAGGTTTCTACTGCTGTAGATAGGCCTCCTCCTTAGAACGCAATTTCGAATGACAAGATGCTAGTTGCATCCACTGGTTATTTGTCAGTCCACCTAGTGGGAGGCCTACCTATGCTTTGTCTATTTATCAACCTCATTATTGTAATGTTTATACACTTAATAGATTCTAGTTAGTAAATAATGAGAAAAATCTTATTTGAATAAATTAAATGATATAATATTTAATTCTAGAATTGGTATGGAGGTATGATGTTTATCTTACCTTGTGGATAAAAACTTCAAATTTTATATTACTATTAACTTTATAAGCTTTAGTAACTGTAAGTTGTAATTTGTACAATGCATCTGTATAATCATCCTGAAATAAAAAATAATCTTACTACATATTTGATTAAATTAAAAGTTGTGAAAATAAAATGTAACATTTTAAACTTAAGTAGATGTAATAAAGTCAAATGCAAATTTACCTGTGCATCAATAACAAAAACTAGAGCACCACATCCTCCAAATATAGTATCAGAATCAAAAGTGGGATCAAAAAAGTCTATTTGTCCTGGAAAGTCCCATATTTGAAATTGAACAAAACTACTGTTATTGATATCATCTTTCACAATCTTATTCGTAGACTCCAAAAATAATGTTTCATTAGGGGACATTTTATGAAAAACAACTTTTTGAATCGAAGATTTACCAGATCTGGAACCAATTTATAGTTTAATTTGTGGTTATTTTTACGTTTTTATCCCATAAATATGCTACAAAATAAGACAAATACCTTCTTAGACCCATTAGAAGAATCCTTGGTTTGTGATCGTCTGGTAGATTCGATGCTTCTCCTTCACCGTCTTGCTCAAATGGCCCGTAACTAAAATCTTTAGGAAATGAGCCAACATCATACCCGCTAGGTTCATCTTGATAACTCTAAAACAAATAGTTAATAAATGAAGAATCTGCCCACAAAACAAGACTAGAGGACATACGATAAGAAAATTTACCATTTTGAACACTAACGCTCTGTTTTATTATGCCTTACGAATATTTTAGGATATGTATATTTACATGGTTTTTAAGTGTTTTTTTTTTAATTATTGAAACATATATCGCGAATTAAAATAAAGAGAAATTATAAAGACTATACTGTGGACTTCGATGACTTACGATCTGATAAATGTCAAACTGACTGACATTACTGACATCTATAAGAATAGAGACGTAACCTAACAACCAATCTCCACGATCCTGACAACCTAATCCTGACAAATAAAAAATGTAATAAATATTTAAATTATTATTACACTTAATTTATAGCGCGATATTATTGTTATAAATATATATTAAATCCCAATGACATAAAAAATCATTTCTAATTTGGTTGTTATCAGTCGCTCATAAACCTTAATTAAAATACTTCACTTGCATCCCTGACATTTGTCATTTTTTTTCGCAAGTGAAGGGGATGCGAAATGCGAGTGTTTTATTAGAATATTTAGTGCTCTTTTTAGTCTGTGATTAGGATTAAAGAATAGAGATTTTCTGTGATTGTATAATATTAACTGGTATATTTATCTTTACTGAAAGACAATAGTTAAAAGGCGTTAATGCTGCGTTATATTAGTTAATTTTAATATGTAATGGTAAGTACTATTTTAATAACTTAATAAGAAACACTATTTTACTTTAAAATATTTAAATTAATTTATTATGGAATAGGCATAAGTTGATAAACCTTGTTGGCACAAACGTCGTGTTTTATGTCTAATAGTAATTATTGAGATAAATTAAAATTACAATAAAGCAGAAATCACAAAAGAAAAAGTTTTTATTGTCTTATTTATTTTAAATTAAGCTTTATAATACTTTTTAGATGCATTGATGTATTTGTGTATGCAATATTATCATCAACGCTGTTTTGTATTATTTTATAAAATAACTAATTGGAAATAACAAAAGGTGCCAATTAGCTTCCATTATCATCACCAGTAAACTAATAACATTAAACTTTATATTTACCAATTAGACTATAATTCCATCGTATACAGTTTGATTCTTTCAAGATTGCAATAGTAATGTTTAAGTTTTACTAGCAAATAAAACTAATATTTAAATTTATTAACTTGCCTAAACATACAGTTTTAATTATGATTTTATAACATTAAAAATTATTTACATGGTAACGCTCAAATAAACATATTGTAAGAATGCTCTCAAGATTATTTTTATTATAGGCAGATTTATGATTGGTTTTGAATATAGAACATATAATAAATTAGTATATTAAGTGATATGCATTATGTGTTCATTATCCCCCATAGTTATGAATTTATAATTTGGCTATTTTTTACCAAACATATTAAAAGTTTACCAGTAAAATATGTGTAGGTATATCAAATAGAAGATGAAAATAGTTGATCAAACTTTTTAATGCATACTTAAAGAAATATGTATGAAAATTTTATTCATTATGTTTAATAGATATTGGAACATTGTAAAAATTACATATATGACAGATGGCTTTCAGCATTAAGATATTCTTTTATATGCCATTTTTACTGTTTAACTATTTGCCAATATTATAACCCTTTAGACAATGACTGCAAATGTCAGAATAAAATAATATGATATAAATATTTATTAATAACTCAAAGACACATTGGTAAGCTTATGCTATCTTTGAATTTATTAAACAATATAAGACAAAAAACTTAACATTAGATTAAAATAATCAAACTAAATGCAATAAACAATGCTCGCTCAAAACCTAAGAAACGAAAACATTAAAAACAAAGAAAACATTAGGTTTACACATTTTATGTACCTATTGTTTATATTTATAGTTATTAGTTGCTTAATAAAAAAGAACAAAAATTTATATTAATTAAGCAAGTAAAAGGTATAATTTAAATTGTTTCAAAAAAGAAACTTCAATTGTCTTGAATCATACCTTGGTTGCATTGCTTGTATAAGTAATAGTAATAGATTTTATAATAGGTGAAATAATGATTAGTTTTATCTGAATGTAGAATATAACTTACCAACTGTCACATGTCCACTTTCTAAGACCCAACAACTACTTTCCACAATCCTGACACAACTCTTAGTGCCTTTTCATATGTCTTGATAGCCGGATTTTTACCAGTACCAGTAACCCGAATCTTTTATTTTTTAACAGTAAAATGACTGCAACAAACTTCATCAACTTGACTTTCATACTTATCTAAATAATAATATTTGTAGCAACGAAAAAGCAGTGAAATAGTGTTGATATTTAGTATCTTGTGAGTAATTAGTATAATGGTTGTTGATAAAGCAGTGCAATATAGTTGCCAAATCATCTTGTTGTGGTGTGTTAAGAGAATCGGGATCCTGGACGACTGACCGCCAGTGCGTGTGACCGTTAGTCCGGCAGCCGGTTATCCGGCAACTGGGAAGTATAAAAAGGCACACGCAGTAATAGATCCGGTTTGCACTGGACGACTACTTGCCAGGCTAATTACGCTGATGTACCACAGTGTGTGTGTGTTAGTCAGTTAGTGCTTTTTAACACATTTCGGTTGCCGGGTATTACGCCGGCACATGTGAAAGCTACCGTACATGCCCGTATACCTAATATAAAGTTTTAGTTGCTTTAGCTAAAAGAACTGTTAGTGAGAATGTTACAGATAAGGCATGACCTCATTCCAAAGCCTAATATTGCCCCAGTGAACTTAAATAATTTTAATGTCTAATTAATATATTAATTGAACAGATGTGGGTATGTATATTACTTTGCGAATAGCGTGAAAATATTCAATTCAATACGTGCAAACATATACATACATCTACTCTAAAAAAAGATTATATTGCACGAACGGATGTTATTACAGATTGTATTCGATATTTTATTTGCACTATTATTAGATATACATTTGTTATATAATATAGATTGTTTATAAAAACATGTTTTCGTGCTTTTCATGCGGCATAAACAAGTGCTCGTAGATCCGATTCTATGGAATGCGTAGAAGGCCTTGAATGATAACACGTTGTTTGCGCACACGCATATTGTTTCTACCCCCACGATTACTATCGTACAATTCGTACGTAGTTGAAAATTTAACTATTTTATGCTTACAAAGTAATCTTCGTCCTACATAATAAATTGAAAAAACAGTTAATTAAAAATTAAAGACATTGAGGAATTAGGATAAAATTACGACGAAGAATATGAATTTTCTGATTAAAATTTGGATAGTCAAATCAACTGACGAAACAATTCCGGGTGAAATCCCTATGTGCGATTCCAATTAACCGATGCTTCTACATGAAGCGTCGTGAACATATCGCTAAGAAATCCTTTTATTTACTGCAGTTCTTTCCGAAAATGGTCAGTATCTTCCAAATCACTAGACATGCCGTCTTAAACTTATAAGTTGAGATCTTTCCAATAACGCCTTTATTGATCGCTACTTAACCTAGGCGGAGTAAATTGTTCACACAGGCCGTATCATGATGCTACCCAGTACACAGTAAGAACTCTGTAGAAACAGCAAAATTGCGTGACGAGGACCGGCCACTGACATTTTTTACACTGATCGGAATTAAACTAAATAATTTTTGTGGCAATCGAAAGTTGGCGATGTTGTGACGTCATTTGGCATGCTCATAACCAACTTTTTGTATTATAAAGTTTTTAACGTATCTATTCACATGAGATTTATAAATTTCTTTTGTCAATCTACTTTCACTCATCCTTTCCATGTACCCAAAACATTGAAGCAGGCCCAGGAGCTTTGTTAAGGAACCGGAGACATCCTTAAGAAAGCTAGGTTGCCTAGTGCCCACATAATCATAGAGCTTGTATGAAGAGAATTATGAATGTGAGCGAGGGAGTTGTGTCAGGATCGTGGCAAGTGGCGCTCTGTTGTCTCTGCCTATCCCTGTGGGAGAAAGGCGTGACAATTTGATTTTTTAATAATTACGGCGTATAATTACTTGTCTTTGGAGAACACAGAACACTATAGTAGGCATAATACGAATACACGGCCAAGTAATTTAAAAATAGATAACATGGAGATCGTGTTGAAGCGATTCCATCGCAGCGCCATAATTATTGCGACGTTTGTGTTAGCAGACTGCCGAAATAACGCATAGTGAAAATTGTATGCAATAGCCTGGTGACTTCACGGACAGGGCCGGACCGTGAGTTTAGGGGGCCCTGGGCTAATACTACTTCGGGGCCCACCTAATTACTCCTAATTACTACCTTAATTACACCTAATTAAAGTTATGAATTTTTTCGCATAATGTCTATTTTTGACTTTGACATGACTTAGCTGGGGGCCCCTTGAATCCACAGGGCCCTGGGCTGAAGCCCAAAAAGCCATATGGTAGATCCGGCCCTGTTCACGGAAATGTCTTTAATTACCAGTATCGCACTACAATACCATTCGTAAGAGATCATGAATTTGTGTGATCTATAAAAGTATACGACACAAAATTGGTCGCAATATCTTGTTGTTTTGAATAAGCTAACGCGCGTAATCTTGGCGAACTTTAAATTGCGATATTCTTGATGAGGTACTACGAATGGTTTATTCGTAAGCGATACGTAATGACACACCCATTCGCGTATTTAATTTATAATAGATCAATTTATGAAGAGCTTGCATGATGTACAGAATCGTGTGACAGTTCGTTTCGGTTATTAAACAAAATATTTACACCAAACAGTTCCACGTAACCTTTTTTTAAATGACGATCTTGCACCTATTACAATCCTGAGAATTATTTTATTCATGTTATTTATTCAGAATTATTTATCAAGACGTTGTTCTAAACACACTTACCAAGTTGGAAGGAAAGTTACATTGAATACGTGCCTGAAGAGTACAATTTCTATAGCTACATTCAATTCTTTCTACAATCAACTCAAATCACAAATTATTTATATTGTAGTATGTCCAGAAGAAAGCCAACTACTATTAGTTTTAAAATATTGCCTTAATAATTGGCCACATCGCTCGAAGAACCGACAACCAACTGGGGAAGGAAGGTTCTAGAGTGGTGAGCACGAAACGAAAGACGCAGCGTAGGTAGGCCTTCCACTAGGTGGACTGACGACATAGTGAAAGTCACGGGTAACCGGTGGATGCAACTGGCATCTTGTCGTTCGGAATGGCGTTCTAAGGGGGAGGCCTATGTTCAGCAGTGGACGCCTTCTAGCTGATGATGATGATGAATTGTTATTATTAGAAATTGTTGCCATTTATAATTTAATTATATCTTCTAAAAATAACTTCTTAATTATGTTTTTTTGATGAAAATGCATTATTTGCATATACTGTTATATGAAATACATTATATGCAAATAAGAAACTGATAGTTGTTTATAATGCGAGGCTTGTTCCTACATTAATGTATGAAAGTGAATGCTGGGTATGGCTGAAGAAGCAAGAAATTATAATTAATGCTGTAGAAATGCATTAAGGAGTACTCGTGGATTAACGATTGCTAAGTAAAGAATACAGTTGTGCGTGATACATGTGATTTGAACGAAGATGTAGTGAAAAAGATTGAAAAGGGTATATTGCGATGGTTTGGCCACATTGAAAGAATGAATGAAAAAAGATTTATAAATCGGAGGCTAGTGGAATCAAATCTGCAGGGACATTCTTAAAAAAGCGGGGGTTTGCAATAACCAAAGAGCATGCATGTATGGGGAGAATCGTGGACATAATGGAAGAAGAGAGTTGTTACAGGACCGTGTATAGTGGCGCTCCATTGTCTCTGCCTATCCCTGTCGGAATAAAGGCGTGACAATTGATGATGATGATATTGGAGAGGAGAAATAGATTCAACGCATAAGTAGTTGTTATTTCATGAGTCATGTTGTTATTTTGTTTCTTGAATATAAATATCATCTAGAGATGTAAACAACAGTCTAGTAATTACACAAAAAAGGAATGCTTGCCATGCATTTACTTCTCACTTTACGATTACAACTACTTATGTATACATTGTATAATTCAAATGTTTTTTATTATTGTTTATTTATATACTAAGCTACTAAAGTGCTTATCATAGAAACCGGACAACCAAAGTATATTCATTGGTACCGGTGGGTGGTTTCGAACTCGTGCTTTAGGTTTGTGTAACTATTGCACTGACACTACACCACGGTTCCCTTTGTTAACTTATAGATTACTAATACACAAAATTATTTGCATCATTATCAACTTCACGCCTTTGTTCCCACAGGGATAGGCAGTGACAATGGTGCACTATTTTCCACAATCCACAATTCCACAATTCTCTTCAAATTTCAACTCAATACAAATAAAATCTATAGAATAATGTTACTTTTCTTTTATTTATAACAATAATAAGATATTTGTCACAAATTCTCATAATAATAAAAATTTAAAACCAAGGCCTAAATCAAGCCAAAAAATATATTTTGCGCTGACATACTTTTATTATAAAATATTCGAGGTTGGGTAACATAGTCTTCTCCAGAATTTATTTTTAATTATCTTAATATTGTCTGTCGTCATCGATGTTTAGTCGTTCATACTTCTACATTCAACTCGTCTGAAACACCCAAATACACAACTCACGTTTATTAATCAATCACCAATTGATAGTTATTATTATGTATATAATAAAATTATACAAACAATTATCACACATGTTTATTCTTCATCGTAACGGTGACATCAAATGCCAAAACAATATTCAAAGAAGAGAATTAGTGGCCGCCGCAAAGTGCATCGTCAACATCGTCCGTCTTTTAAAATTAATTTTACAAATGTACAAAATAACATGAACAACCTATATTATTGGATCCTTCAAGCGATGTTGGGCGGCATAGTGACGGCGACGGAGGCAATCAAATCAATCATTCAAATTGTTACGCCCTCCTCCCACATGGATAGGCAGAGACAATAAAGCGCCACTTGCCACGATCCTGACACAACTCCCTCGCTTCCTTCACATTCACAATTCTTTTCATACAAGCTCTATGGTTATGGGCAACCGTACAATAAAACAGTTTTGGGTGTTTTTAGGCGTCGGCGCTCTTGAACATACTCTTGCTTACCATCAGGCTTGTGAGGTCAGATGTCTTATCTCAATAAAAAAAAACAAATGAACCGGAAATTTTTTTATTTCATTTTTTCTTTTTGTCCTTTTGACCTTAATTAGTATCTGCAATGCTTAAATTATATGCTTTATTGTTACCGGCTCTCTTCTTCAAAAGTACTTTCACAATTATGGAAATCCCAAATGGTACAATTATTGTACCGCTTTCGCAACATGGTGCGACATCACGCCATACCGCGCGATCAACACAGCCTTCTCATGCGGTTGAAGCAAACATTTGTATGTGTGGGTGATTGTATTCATTGATAACGTACACAGCCATTTCAGCTACGTCAGGGCACGTCAGCTGGTCGATGGAGTTTGGTGCTAGTTGCGGCTGTCACTTATGTCAGTGCAATTGTAGTATTGACGCGGCCGTCACGCGTTTCTTATGTCGTGTGCTCCTCGTGTATTGGATCGGAAGTCACCACACAACTTGTTTATATCACAAAGACTATTGTTCGATTATTATTAAATAAATTTTCAAAGTGTACTTGTAAAGATTGTGTCTGTTTTTGTATTCTTATTTTTAAAAACAAAGGTAATTAATTGTTTTTTTATTCTTATAGATTTTAGCTTTTATGCAATTTAAACTGCATCTGAGACGGATGTTATAATAAGATTCATAAGTAAATTAAATTTTAATGCAAATGAATAAATCTTACGCAAATTAAAACCGTGACTGAATTCCGTTTAAAACCGTTTTTTTCAGTCGTTGGCACTCTTGCATCAAGCAAGTCGAGGTCAGATGTCGAGTCACAATAAAATAAAAAGATTATAATTGCATAAATTATCGTATAAAGCATTCGTATTGCTTATCTATTAAATTATAAATAATTATAATCGGCGACGATAAAGTATTGTATTTGCGTCATATTCTGCGATAATGTCAATATTTTTTATGGCAATGGAAAAAGAATTAACATAACACCACCATACACGTAATTTTGCATCGGTTTGATTTTACTGTAAAAAATTATAGTTAACCTTTATTTATTTTACTCAACCGTGCTATTTATACTTGTTTATCAAGTTATACATAGCGGACACGTGTATGTCTGATCTTTAACCTGAACAAGTTATAAAACTAGTCTGGTATACAGTTTTTTTAAAAATAAAACTGTAACATTGATTGTTGGTTTGCTATTAATAGAGACATTGGGTCCTTTGTTTTATAAATTATTGCTCGAACTTGTGGTCGTAAAAATTATTATTGTTTAATGATTAGTTAGAAGTGGTAGGCAGTGGTACCCAGTCTGCCGATCCGGGGTAGTACCACCACTTACAAGTATACAGACCGTAAAGAAATTTGGTTGCGTTTCGGGATTAGCTTGTAAGTTGCCGGTTCCAACTAGGCCGGCATAGTGGATGTGACTGCTACTCACAGTTATTGAATTGTAGTAGCAGTGACATCCATTCATGGACCACACTCCAGCTTAACAACAACAGGGGTTAACATCAACATATGACAGGGGTGCTGTCATATGTCGAGTCACAAAAAATTAAAAAACAGTGTTAGGTTCATGTTTTATTTATAGAGAAGTATTTAATATTCAACATTTCTTCGCTTCCTCTATATCCGTAGACCTTGACCAAATGAAACCTTTAGACGTGCCTGGAATTTTTATTTGACTTAAATATTGTAAAAATACATACATACCTACGTATATTTAATTACAAATAAATGTATATATATAGATTTGCGTTATATGCACAATAATTATTTCTAAATTGCTCATTGTTCCCAGCAAACAGCTTGCGTGCAGTTTTTACATGAAAATTAAAAACACTTTTTTGTCGTTAAAATACCTAAGTTATGAACATTATATCGATTCGGTACTTTAAATACACTTTCCTGGCAGTAGAATTTATCTATTATAAATAGCAATCGATAACAAAGCGATTTTGTTGTATTAAGTAGCTTTTCTTTATTTTAAGCGAGGTTTATAATCGCTTCCGTAGTGTTTAGGTCTAGTAAAGGAAGTTGTGTGTAGAATACGCTTCAGTTTAGTTGTCGTATCCTGTTAGGATAATAAGATACCTACTTTATAATGGTACTCTAATAAGGGTACCTACTCGAGAGTGGAAATCACTTATCATTTTGATGTAAGGTGTGTATGTGTAGTGACGATAGCGGATAGAATAAGGAATAGTGCGCGATAGATGTGGTTTAAAGAGGATGTAGCGACAGGGATTGGCAAAGGAATGCTTTGATGGTTTGGCACATAGAAAGGATGAGTGAAAGTAGATTGACGAAAAGAATTTATAAATCTCATGTGAATGGATGCGTTAAACGAGGCAGGCTCAGGAGGGTGTTTGCCGACCAAATCGGAGACATCCTCAAGGTTGTCTAGTGCCCATAACCATAGAGCTTGTATGAAAGAAATTGTGAATGTGATGAAAGCGAGGGAGTTGTGTCAGGATCGTGGCAAGTGGCGCTCCATTGTCTCTGCCTATCCCTGTGGGAAAAGGCGTGATAATTTGATTTTATTCGATTGATTTCGATGTAAGTTAAATCACAAACTCCCTAGTAATAATGTTCACTGGAGACAATGATATTAGGTGATATCATACAATAAGGGATATACGTCACCTACACGAGTTTTAGTGTTCGCAAATGGCACGAGTTTGAACGATCAACCACGACTAGGCACAAGTGGAAGTAGGATGTAATGATAGTTATGGAAAGCGAAAAAGAGACAAATATATGATTGTCTCTGCATCGCAACACTGAATTCAGGTCTGCTTATTATAACATGCCTTGTTCGGTGCGTGTATAACATATCTACGACAGGCGTGGACGAACGGTTAGCGATTCGTTTGTTGCGCGTAAAGCCCCGGTTCGATTCCCGGTCGGAGCAAATATTTGTTTCATAGCTTTTATTAGTAATATTTAATAAATATATTAAATATTACTAATATTTGTTAATAAAAAAAGAGTGGATATTTGCTTCAGGTCTGGTTAACAAAGAGTGTGGTTGGCAGTGATACCCAGTCTACCGATTCGGGGTAGTACCACCACTTACAGTGGTGAAGTGATTTGGTCGCTTTCGGGATCTGTAAGTTCGGACTTGTAAGTTGCGGGTTCCAACTGGGCCGGCATAGTGGATGTGATTGCTGCTCACAGTTATTGTGAGCATAGTAGCAGTCGCGTCCATTCATAGACCACACTCCAACTTAAAATCTAGCCACAATAAAAAATTTAAAAAATCGAATTTTGTATAGGAATGTATTGCAAAGTTCTTAGGCAATAAAGTATGATATAAATAACATTACAAAATAAACTATAAACACATGGCCTCATGTCTGTTCACATTGTTATGAATTTATTATAACCTCTTTAATAATGTAAAATAATTTTGTACGTTGAACTTGCCGCCCTTGGCACGTGAAAGAAGCTGGCAGTACACGAAGCCGCATCAGATTTAGACAAAAATATTCATGGACATTTGCCACTAACGACTAAAAGGTTTCGTCATTTTACAATAAACAAATATAGCACTCGATTCCTATTACATTAGCAAGCAAATAAATTCACGTTTGTTCGTATTATGTATAAATTGTGTTCTGCCGATTTGTTTGAAGTAATTGTTAACGCTATTTAGTAAGTTACAAATATACATATCTAAGTAGGAAATATAATGCTCACAATTTTTTTTATCGAGGCGACATTTGAGGTTGAATTGCCTGATGATAAACAATGGGAGCTCCGAGGGTGCCGACGACTGAAAAACAGTTTAATTTTCGCCTGAAGAGGCCAAGATTATATAATGTGATCACCACAGATTATAAGGATGAGGAGAACACATAGGCTGGTAATGCCTAATACTAGTCCAATGTTGTACAAAGAAACAAAGCGCCGAACCTTTTAGTTTCACTGCCGATTCGGTCGACAGAATGCAGGTGCTGGTATCACGGCATCCGCGTAATACCCAGGACCTGTGCAGCGGCTATCACAGGTTTGAAAAGACCAAGTAGGAACAAGGTTAAAGAGCTCCTCAACGCATTCTCCATAATATTATGAGGTCTATATTCAGCAGTGAAATACTAATGGCTGGAATGACGATGGATGACTATGTGATATTTGAACATAGATACTTATGGTCAACAGCTCTGAAGTGTATTTCGATATCATCATAGCTTTTAGTAGTATATTTTATTTTCTGATTAAAATATACATAGGTATTATCAGATTAATACACTTATATTTGCCGAATAAAGGGATCGCATGTTTATCATTCTCAAACGGCTTTTAGTTTTGTGTATATTGTTTTTAAATTCCCAAAGTTTGAGATTGCTATAAAAATGTGAATTATAAACCTAATAAAAGTAATCATTTGTTTATATTTTTTCTAAACACTCGCCATTATTAGAAAAGTCTATATTCCAACCTGAGCACGCTAGATTATTGGATTAGTCATCGCACGAGTACCAGTCTGGGGGCAGAGTCCCCCCTGACGTGGCACGCCGCGGCCGCATGCTCACGACCAATGTCACGGATACTTTTTGCGGCGGGGTGAACGTATTAACACTTCGGCTCGTTTAAATCTCTTACAAATAGACTGATGTAGATTATCACTCTTGTGTAGGTGCGAAACTAACGATAAAAGCAATATTTCTTTGTTTTTCAATGAAATGTTCATATTTTTTATCTCTAGTGACCTGTTACAATAACATCTTTTGTTTAATAAATTTAGCACCAGTCTGGCATATTCGCCTATCGGACATTCTATTTGAGATATGTAATGTTTTGACCCAGTTTCCTTTGATGCTCAAAATAGTTTCGTCGACGTTTATAAATGTTGTTTTGCGAATCTTTCTACGTTTGCAAAAGTTTTTTTGAAGTATATAACTCTTTATTGCACAAAAGAAGGTACATACGCCTTAGGCATTATCTACCAGTTATCCTTTGTTGTGTGTTGTGTTGTTCTGCGATTGGCTGGGTGCAAACTATTTATTAAAAGGTTATATCATTATAATATCATTATAAATTAATGATATTTGTTATGAAAATATAAGTATAATATTTACTACGAAATTAATAGTTATGATTGCAACAAGTTCTCTTGATACTGCGTTTGTGCAATATCCTGCATCTGGTGCACAGCGACCTCATTTATTACAAGAGTTTATCATTCTATTTTTAATTTGATTCCTGCTGTTTGTTACAGCATACGTTAATTAATTATGTTTGAAAGTAATGTTTCGACACAACAGTAGCTAAATTAATTGTAATCTAAACTAATATATTTTTTTATTGTTACAGATTGCAAGTGTTGTTCGAGAAGAATGCGGGCTGTCGAAATTGGTTAATTTATTTTAACTTTAAACGACAGCGAGTTAAACAAATATTCACATATTGTTATTTTTTAATGAATTGAATGGAAGTAACAAAACCAAACATGTATTCTATGAACTATATTGGAAAGTTCATTGCGAACTTTCGTGACTTTTACAATGAAATAAATGCCGCAACATTGACGGGTGCTATTGATGTGGTTGTGGTCGAGCAAGCTGATGGGAGCTTTAAGTGTTCACCATTTCACGTGCGGTTCGGCAAACTGGGCGTCCTACGATCCAGGTTTAAAGTGGTGAGTGCTATTTTTTTATTGTGTCTAGACGTTGACAGCTGCCAGCCTGATGTTAAGCTGGAGTGCGGTCCATGAATGTAGGTGACTGCTACTACAATTTAATAACTGTAAGTAGCAGTCACATTCTCTATTTCGGCCTAACTGGAACCGGCAACTTACAAGCTGATTCCGAAAGTCACTTCACGGTCTGTATACTTGGCCGACTGGGTTCTACTACCACTGCCTACCACCCTTTAAATTTCAGTTAATCGATATATGATTTCGAGTGCAAGAGCAAAGTATTGGAAAAAAAAACGACTCAGTTTATGGTTGCCTCAATCACCGCCACTATAAGGGTCAGGGTGTTTTTTTTACATTTCAGCCTACTCATAATTTAGACAGTAATCTAATGCAAACGTATAGGCTTCATCATCCGTCTTAAACTTTTTCTATTTTAAATATTTATCTATTCATTAATCTAATCTCATGGGTTAGGATAAGATTTTTTTCCGTTTGCTTTTTCTATCTTTGGTTGATTGACTTCCTTATTACCTGATTGTCAAAATTAGGGTTATGTTTTTCGATTGTATGTATTTACTACTCGTATGTTATTATTTGGCACGATCTGAATTGTTTTAAAGTGAAAACAACGAATGTGTTTTCTTGCTGCTATTCCAACAAGTTCTATAGCTTTTTGAGTTTGGTTTCAGTTCATTTTTAACACAGTCGTTATTTTTTTTTTTTTTTTTTTAATTTCACCGTGGTGCAGTGGTAGTGAAATAGTCAAGAGAACCGAGAGTCCATCAGTTCAAAACCACTTGTCGATACCATTAATTTTGAAAAAATTATACTTTCTTCGTCCTGTTTCTATGGTACAAGCACTTTAGTAGCTTATTATATTGTGTCTGCCTATCCCCGCGGATAAAAGGCTTGACAATTTGATTTGATTAATTGATTATAGTGACGGCGATTGTGGCAGCTCGGTTGTGTCAGTCGGCGTCACTCTTGGACCTCCTCTTGCTTATCATCAGGCGAGTCGGTATAATTTTGTTATATTTTTTAAAATATGTTAATAAAAAAATATATATACATAGTATACACCACCTATTTGTAAACAAAAACATAACTTGTTAATTATTTTTTAATATCGTGAATGTGTTTAAAACTTAAAGAAAAATCAATTGATTTAGCGCCTACGTGTCTATGTACATGAAAATTATCTTATCTATAAAATAAAATAGTCAATCGTACGATGTTGTTGTATATAATTTAGTTATTTTTATATTCACTACTCTATTTACACTAGTAAATAAAATAGGAGGCTACAGTTATTTTATTTTATTTTCTGGTGAACAAAACTAATTTCAAATAAGATATAGTTTCTAGCAGAATTAGACTGCAGGTGTGCAATAAATTATATGCATACACTTATTTTATTAGAACAGCTCACCACCTGATGAATGGAGGCGAACTGCTAGTGGAAGTCGCAACACTGCAGTTTTTTTTTATTGTGACACGACCTTTGACCTCGACCCGCATAATGATAAGCAAGAGGAGATCTAAGAGTGACGACGACTGAAACAACCGAGCTGCCTCAATCGCCGTCACTATACCGGCCAAAGAGATGTACTGACTACGATGAAATTAATTTACATATTATAGAATTTTACATGAAAAAATACAATATGTAATATTTTTTTCTATTAGAGGGGGTTACAGTTAAAAGTAAATCACGACTATGAAGTATAATTTCATTTCCTAGTAATTATCTTTACTTTCATATTCATTCACAAATAATGTGTAATAAGAAATTATACTTTCTATGTTAGTGCAATGCTTAAAATGTATGTTGAAGTCTAGAATGCTTAGTGTAGTAAAAAAATGTTATATAAATGTATATTAAATTCTTAGTATATCTAGTATGTTTGAAGGTGTAATAAAAAACACAATATAATAATTTTTATTGAGGGACGGCATCTGACCTTGATTTTCCTGATGGTGAGCGAGGTCTAAGAGTGCCGACGACTGAAAAAGAACCGTTTATTTGTATGGTTGCCTCAGTCGACGCACTATCCCGGCCGAAAAATCACTTGTTTAATCTTTCGTAGTCTATCATTTCTCCGATGAAGTCTTTGAAATAATAATGTCAACTATGATGTTATAGAGATAACTATCATAGAGATTGACTATTTACTTTGATAAAAACGTGGTCTGTAAGAAAGATACAAATTTTATAAAGAATAAACTTAGACCTTTGATCACGGACATCATTTTTTAACAATGCTTGTCATTCGTGAAGTCATCGCTGGATTTAAGGTGATAGCGTACGACCTCTGATTATACGATAATTAATTTTAAAATAATCAATATATTTTATTAAATTGGTTCAGTTCATTTGGAGTATTAAGTTATCGTCTTTGTTGGGAAACTTATCGCCTACATCACCGTGAATGTTTGTCGGGTCATGAGAACCATTCGCATTCTATTTACCGAATCGTCAGGATTTTTTAATTTTAAGCGAAGCGTAAAAAATCACCTTGATCCATTAAAAAGGAATATTCAAAGAGTACAACTTTTAATACCCTAGATATATGAATGTAAATAGCCCCCCATAATGACCAAGTTGCGTTAACATTGTTTGATCTTCTAAATAAATATTTGAACATTAACAACAGCTTACGATCTAGAGCTCAGAACATCAAGAATAAATAATTAAACAATTGTATTAAAAATGTTAAACAGACATGCAGGTGGAGGTTGTGTCTACAATAGTAACAAATACTTTAAATATCTTTCCATTTATCCGGGTCACATATTCTGCAGCTGCTAAAGTTGGCATTTTATATTTAAGAAGACATTTATTTTTATTTTGATATACAACTTTACTTATTTATTTATTGTCTTTGCTAAATGTTGAGAATTAAAAACAAATTGTTTTTTGACTCTCATGAACAAATTTTGACATATCAGTAAAAATATATTGCTGAGTTTTGGCGGGCAACTGCAAGTGACAGGACGAGCAATTTTGAATTATTTGAAAAACTTGTGTTTTATATAAATATTAATGTGTAATAATGGTGGAATTGTTATCCAGTGATAATTTTTAAGTTGATCAAGTATAAACAAGTAATTTAAAGCTGTGAAACGTGTTTCTTCGTGTTCCCTCCAAGACTCCTTCCGAAGTTTTAGTAAAGGCTTTCCGCCGCTTTACTAAAACGATCATCATCAACCTCACTATCATCGTCATCATTTGATGAATCACTCGCGTGGTTTATCTTCATCTTTACTTGACAATGTTTTAACATTGAACCATATATTTTTACTTTGACACTGGGCAAGTTAAATACTAAAGCCATAAACAAGAAGAAAGAAAAAAATTTATTGCTCAAAAACCTATGTTGTATTATTTATAAAGAGAAATAAATATATTAATTTTCTCGATTCACAACAACTTAATTTCGGCTAATCTGTAAAACGACATTCATTGACTGTTAGACGGTATGAAGTTCGCCGGTTCAGCTAGTATTGATATAAAGAGGGAAGCTTTTTTATTGTGATTGCGACACGTGTCCTCGACTTGTTTAATGGTAAGCAAAGGGATGTCCAAGAGCTCCTACACGACTGAGAAGATACATTCAGGTTACAGTTGCCTCGGTCTCAGTTATAGCCTCATGCCACCGAAAGTTATAAGGCGGGGAAAACACATGGGGTGGTAAAATATTTTACTTGTCGATTGTTCTAATAAGAAAAAGACGCACTAGCTGTTTGAACCGTTTGTTTTGTCTCGTTCCACAGAATTTAATAACTTCCCCTGACCCATGCGGGAATCGCGGAAGTAGAGAGTTTAGGTTATTACTGAGAGATTTTTCCCACCAAGGAATAACTATTCTTGCTGGTTATCGCATTATTATTTTTTCTTTTCTGTACTAAGCTTACTTGTATCGTAGAAACAGCATATTACATCAAAGATACATTGGTTTTGAACCAAAAGCTATTTATCTTTTTTTTTTATATAAGTTTGCCAGATACCATGGTCGGCACATTTACATTGTAGTGTACAGCGCTATATTTTTTGTCATATTATAATTATTATATAGTTTGTGACAACCTTTATGGTACACATTTTTCTGAAGCGGAAAATTCATGCAATACTACAACTACTTTATTGTTTACTTGATACTTATAAGGACACGATCAAGTAACTGTGTTTATTATAAAATTTTCCTCTGCAAAAAAAAACTCATGCTCGTTAATTTTGTTATTATGTACATTACATACATTATTCTTTATATTTTCTGTATTATTCACTATTTTGCTTATGATCATCGATATAATTTTATTTTTATAGCTTTTGATATTCTGAATTTTGTTTCCATCATTATTACTCCATTATTTCAAAGTATTTCTTTTATTTGAATTATTTATCAAATTATTGTCCAAAATCAAAAAGGATAGTTGTTAGATATTGCAACAAATTTTATTTAAGCAATATTTTTCATTCAAGTTATCTAGAGATTTAACAGTGTATTCTCGATATGTGAAATTCCTTTTTTATCCGCATAAACTTACGTGCTAAATGTACAATTATACATTTTATATAATATTATTTTATCTTACACAATATCAATAGACTATAGTTGTGAATAATCTATGTTTTGTCAATGATGGTGTTAAATCAATACATGCGTTTGCGCAACGTTTTTTACTTAACGCGTCTTTGCGACATAAGTATTAAGACATAAATAATGTGTTTAAGCCTTATTAGGTAGAAAAGCTGGAGCTATATTATATGATAGAAGGTTTTGTTGGCTTTTAACAGACATTTAAAAGTGGTAGGCAAACAGTTGGTGTTTATTATCTGCCCAGTCCGCCCACCCGGGGTAGTACCACTACTTCTATGGACCATAAAGTGACGTTGAAAGTCCAAAGAATCAGCTTGAAAGTATCCGATTCCAACTGTGCGGTTTCGGTATCAAAAGTGTCTGGTATCGCCATATATGTACTTTATGCATACATTTACTTTGATTGTCTAGTTTCTATGATAACAATCACTTTTAGAAGCTTAGTATAAAACAGAAATAAAAGTTAATATATATTTTTATCATTAACCTCTTGATTTTTTTTATTGTGACTCGACATTATGACACCCTGCCTGATGTTAAGCTGTGCGGTCTAAGAATGGAGGTAACTGCTACTTACAGGTAAATAACTGTAAGTAGCAGTCTCATTAAAGCTCCAACGAGACCTTGACACTATATCTGAATGGTGTAGATCAAATAGAATGTACGTAAATATATCTAAATGCTTCGTCATATCCTTCACCCGTAAGAAAACCAAATCCTTATTCACATATAGCATCGATAACCAAACTCTTGCTGGCAAGAGTGTTGCTAGAGATCTTGGTGTACTTTTTGACGATCAACTCACGTTTCGCCAACATTACGACCTTGTCATCAACAAGTGTAACAGAATGCTGGGGTTTGTCCTACGCTCTACTAGGAATTTTAAAAGACCTTTCAGTTTACTTTATTTATATTATAGTCTGATAAGAAGCACTTTGGAATATGCCTGTCCGGTATGGTCCCCATTCTACTCAGTTCACATAGACCGCATTGAGAGTATCCAGAAAAAGTGTTTAAAATCCCTGTGTTATAGGCACAATCTCTGTCATAAATTAAGGACGTATGAGGAAAGACTCGCGTACTTCGACATCTTATCACTTGAATCCAGGCGCAAAAGATATGACATCATAGTACTGCATAAGATACTTCATGGTACTATTGACTCACAAGACCTGCTGTCGTCTTTAAAAATCAACACACATCATCGAATTCGATGTCCAAATATCTTCAGTCTACACGTCTTCAAAAACAATACATCCTTTTACAATCCGGTGGTCAGAATGTGCCGATATTACAACGAACTAGTCAAAGAACACGACATAGACATTTTTGACATGAAACTCTCTAAACTTAAAATATCACTGAAGAGCATCATTACGAGATGACGGGTCAACCCTAGATTCTATGGGCGCTGTTTAGATTGGTTGGGGATAACCTTTGCTGTTTATTTGATGCTCGTAACTGGCTTGTTTTTTTTTTTATTATTATTGTTTTCTCTTGTATTGTTTTGAATCTGTGTTCTTATTTTTTTCTTGTTATGCTGTATGCCCTGCTTTGGGTTACAATCTCACAACTTTGTTTTTTCTATTTGGAGACATCCTCAAGAAAGCTAGGTTCTCTAGTGCCCATAACCATAGAGCTTGTATAAAGAGAATTGTGAATGTGAAGGAAGCGAGAGAGTTATGTCAGGATCCTGGCAAGTGGCGCTCCATTGTCTTTGCCTAACCCTGTGGGAAAAAGGCGTGACACTCTGATTGATTGATTGATGAATCATTTAGTAACATTACAAATTCAGCACCTCGCGATTATTTCTATTCTTTATAGTTTGCCAATAGAAAGTTTTGCGCCAATGCCAATTGGAGACATGTACCTACATCGTGACTAATACTCTAGGAAAATTACTGGAAATTGGCCAAAAGTTTACCCTCCCGCGTAGGAATTTTCAGTAGAATTTGGCACAATCTAATTCTTAGTATTTCCGGCCACCTGCCTGTCTGTGTGATAGCGACATGACAAACATGGCGTCATGTACTTTAAAATTTTAAATTAAGCATTACATCAGATTCTAAAATCTTATCGATACTTCAACGATACTTAAATTTGGTATTTATATGTGTAATGAAATCTCTTAGCAATAGATACAACTAATAACATGATTTCATCCATACACAAAATATAATTTTCATGAGTAGTAGTAACTTGCAAACAATAATCACTTTTTCAGGCGCTTCTCGCCGTGTAAACATCACCTCCGTAAATTTAAATGTTTTAAAATGTTTTTCTTAAATAATATAACTTGATTTTATATTTAATATGTTTATTGTAAAGCTTATTACATGTGCTGATGTTATCTTTGCTGGATGTTTAACAAGAAGGAAATAACAGTGTTAAATTGTGACAAAGTGTTTGTGTGTAAACAATAATACGGATTTATAGTGTTTAATACATTGACTGTGCTTTAATATGAGCAAATCTGCTAATAGTCAATTAAAATTAAAGTTTTATATTATGTGTTTTGTGTATCAAAATAATTTTGTGAAACATTTTAACAATAACCTTAACTATATTTGTGTTTTACCAACCTGTTAAAATAGCGGCCTAATATACTCAGTGCACTGTGTTAAGGACTAATTTTCGTGAATTTAGTAATTTGGAATAATAATTGTGTTTTTAATTGTTAAATAAAATAAAAGTGAAAGTGACGGTATTTTATAGCAATGAACAGAAAAATGGTTATGATTTATTTATAAATGAAGCCTGTAGTAACTGTACCCCTGTTTTTCCGGCCCTCGCAAAGGCTTGCGTGGTCGAAGTGTACGAGGCGCGGCACGGAATCCTGTGTACGCGGGTTCAAGACCTCCACACGCGAAGTTGGTTAATTTTTAATCTTAAAGCACTTTTTTAATAGTACAAATTAGAGGTTATCATTATTCACTGCTAGCTGTCGAACCAAAATGAATAAGTGCAAGTTAAATTATTAACACTTTATTTAGTAGGACTATTTAAACGAAAATACCTAATATGTACACTAGCATAGCAAGTAATAAAAAAGTATATAACTAGTTGAGTGATTTATTAAGAGAGTGATAAAAAGCCGGTTGTTGACAAAATGGCCTCTAGAATTGTTAAATGTGTGAATTGCAATGTGGTAATCAATGAAGTTCTAGCATTTATATGCAATAAGATGGATGTAATGAACGAGCAAAGTATAAGCCAGATTTGTGTGAGCGCATTTAATGAAACTGAGATTTCAGCTGCTAAAAACTTGCTGTTTGAATCCATTTCAACAACAAAGCGTAAAAAGATAAGAAAAAGGCATGGCAAAACGCTGCGCGATATAGACGACATCATTTGTACACTTAAGGAGACTGATCCAGAGGACATTCCTACTTTTGTTGCGCGAGACTTGCATAGACTGCCGCCGGTATTGTTCGATCACGTTGATGTGACCCGCCTTCTTAAGGACCTCTTGACAATGAGGTGCGAAATGGAACGTTTTAGTGAAGAATACGCTACTGTTAAGCAATTAAAAGATCTGCATATGGAATTAGAATCTCTAAAACAAATGTCAATTGTTAACAATTTCTCGCGGAATGTTAATATGAAGAGGGGCGCCGCGAGATTATCGAGCTTCGAATATGAGAGTGGGCCATCTGCATTACTCCCACAGCCAAATATTTCGGCAGCGGAGGATAGTGGTACAGAAACAACCAGTGTGTTGAATCAGCGAACGTTACTAGTAGATGTTAGTTTAAGCAATAGTGCGCAGCGCGCGAGCGACCGCTTACCACCAAGATCTGCGTCGCTGCCTCATGCGCCTTCACTGTCATCAACCTTGCACTCACCTCAGCCGTTGCTACAAGATGGACGTGCAACACCACCGTCATCAGTGAGCCCTGACAAGGAACTCATGATGATCTCGGACATCAGAAAACAACATGAATCACAAAAGAGAAAGTTTTCTGATGTCCTACAAGATGGAGAGTGGGTAACTAAAGAACAGGATGCTGAGTGGACTCTTATACAAAGAAAAAGGTTACAGAATCGGTTCGTGGGTAAAACTGGAAGTGCTTCAGTTGGTGTTGATTCTAAATTTAAGGCGGCGGACATTAAGATACCGCTTTATATTTATAATGTTTCAAAGGATGCGTCCATGTGTGACATCACAACTTATGTCAAGAGTAAGACTAATGTAGAAGTGCGCTTAGAGAAAATGTACATGAAATCTATGAAAGACTATAATGCTTACAAGGTGTTTGTCCCAAAACATAAATTGCATATATTCTTGAATGATGATTTTTGGCCTGATGGTGTAATATATCGTCGTTTTATAAATTTTGGACGAAATACGACCGGTCGACATGCCAAGCAGGAGATGGTTAATGGAAAGCACTAATTTATATAATAAATAAACATACGAATAATGTCTAAAAATAAAACTAGATTAGTTACTTTTAACTGTAAGAATGTGGAGAGGTCAGTCGAATGTGTAAGAAGACTTTGCCGCTCAGCTGATATTATTGCCCTACAGGAGACCTGGCTTCTTCCACACAATTTGACGTTTCTGGGAGGCGTAGATGATGCATTTTCTTATACAGGAAAATCAGCCGTGGATACATCACAGGGAGTTCTAACAGGAAGGCCTTACGGTGGCGTTGCCTTGTTGTGGAGGAAATCTGCGTTTTCGTCGGTAACTGTTATACAATGTAGTAGTGTGCGCTTAGCGGCAATTAAGGTAAAACCAGATAGACACCGGGATTTTATGGTACTTTCAGTATACATGCCTACTAATAAAAATGACAATTTGCCAGTATTCACTGAATGTCTCAGCGAAATTAGTGCTTTGGTTGAGTGTAGTGATGTTGAATCGGTATTTATACTGGGTGATTTCAACGCCAACCCGGGTGGCTTATTTGCAAAAGAGTTGCTCGATTTCTGTGCAGAGCAGATGTGGACGTGTGTTGATATGGATCTAATGCCGAAGGACTCGTATACGTACATAAGTGACGTGTACGGCACGCAAAGCTGGTTAGATCACTGTGTGGTAACTAGCGCAGCGAGACAATCTGTACTTAATGCGTCCGTTATTTATGATACGTATTGGTCTGATCATTGTCCCATATTAATTGAATGCAATTTAAATGTTATTACATCTAAAAATACTTCCTCTAACGTTGAACAAAATATGATAAAATGGGGAGAGAGGGATGAAAGCCAAATTAACGAATATTTCAAGTATTGTAATTCAAAATTAAGGGAGTTTGATTTGACACCTGCGTTCTGTGATTGTGCTGACAAAGTTTGTAATAATGAATCGCATAAGTTGTTGCTGAATGATATGTATCTTAATGTAGTCAAAATATTGTCGGATGGTGCTGAATCTACTTATAATAGACCTAATCGAAAACACCACAAATATGTGATAGGATGGAATAAATATGTGAGTTCTGCGCACAGGGAGGCTCGACTTTGTTTTCAGAAGTGGTTACTACATGGAAAACCTAAAACTGGTACTATCTATAATGATATGTATGAGTCGCGAAAGTTATTTAAATCAAAATTAAAATATTGTCAAAACAATAAGGATCAAATCAAAATGGATAATATTGCAAAATGCCACACTGAGAATAATTTTAACAAATTTTGGAAATTGACTAATAAGATAAATCCAAAGTCGAGCCTTCCAGTGAGTGCGGGTGACGCACATGAGCCACAAGATATCGCTGCCCTCTTCCAGCGCCATTTTAAGGTTGAGTCGCTGCTCGGCCCGGCTGTGCGGGTGCTGGGTGCTGGATGTCAGAATGGAGATGTCAGCATCAGGTTTACGACGAAAGAGATAGCTGCCATTATCAGAATGATGGTAAGAGGCAAGTCTCCAGGTCATGACGGCCTTAGCATCGAGCACCTGAAATACGCCGGTGTACATTTACCCAGAGTCCTGACTTTTTTGTTCAACTTGTTTCTTAGTCACAATTATTTACCTGATGACCTCATGTATACAGTGGTAGTTCCAATATTAAAAAATAAGACTGGCGATGCGTCCGACGTTTCAAATTATAGACCTATATCGCTCGCTACTGTCATGGCTAAGGTGCTGGACAGGCTGCTTGATCAACAGTTAGCGAAGCACATTCACCTGCATGACGCTCAGTTTGGCTTTACGCCTGGATTATCAACCGAGAGCGCTATCCTCTGCCTCAAGCAGACTGTTCAGTACTACACAGATAGGAAGACTCCCGTGTATGCTTGTTATTTAGATCTATCAAAAGCCTTTGATCTCGTAAATTATGATAAGTTATGGCAGAAGCTACAGAGCGAAACTCATCTGCCTGCCGAGATTGTATCGCTGTTTAAATACTGGTATAGTCATCAGCAAAACAGTGTAAAATGGGCGGGAATTCATTCCGACGTGTACAGGTTGGATTGTGGAGTGAGGCAGGGGGGGTTAACCTCGCCACGTTTGTTTAACCTGTACATGAACCAGCTGATTGGCGAGCTCAGCAGTGCCGGCGTCGGTTGTTCCATAGGCGGTGTGACAATTAATAATATCAGTTACGCGGACGATATGGTGCTGCTGAGCCCATCAATTGGAGGTCTCCGGAAACTTCTTAATATCTGTGAGTCGTATGCTGTGGCCCACGGGCTTAGATACAACCCTAAAAAGAGCGAGTACATGGTATTCAAGGCCGGCCCCAAGTGCTACTCGACACCCGTGCCTGTCACTCTTTGCGGTGTGCAACTAAATAGGGTAAACCATTTTAAGTATCTGGGCCACTGGGTCACAGACGACCTATGCGACAATAAGGACATTGAAAGGGAACGGAGGGCGCTGTCTGTTCGGTGTAACATGCTGGCACGTAGGTTTGCACGATGTACTGGCCAAGTAAAAGTAACGCTCTTCAAAGCCTACTGCCAGTCGTTCTACACGTGCAGCCTATGGACCAGCTACTCTCAGCGGGCATACGGCGCTCTTCGTGTGCAGTACAACAATGCATTCAGGGTATTGCTGGGACTGCCGAGGTTTTGCAGCGCATCGACAATGTTCGCACAGGCACGCACTGACGACTTTTATGGCATTGTCAGAAAACGGAGTGCCTCGCTGTTGCGACGCTTTAGTACCAGCACTAGCGGTATCCTGGGTGTATTGTCTGAGCGGTGGGACTCACCGATGGTGAAGAGGTGGATGCAAATGCACACCAGCTCAGCACCATCTGTTAAATAATTATTATTTGTAGAATTTTACTAACATTAGTTTATAAGTTGACATAAGTTGTTACTAACATGAATGTAAATTATTATTCTTGTAAATTATGGACATGAGTCTGAAATAAAAATTATTATTATTATTATTATTATTATTAATAATATTATCAATCAATCAATCAATCAAATTAACACTTTAAATTTTGACTCGACATATGACAGCACCACGCTTGATGTTAAGCCGACGTGTGGTCCATGAATGAATGTCACTGCTACTACAATTCAATAACTGTGAGTAGCAATCACATCCCTATGCCGGCCTAGTTAGAACCGGCAACTTACACGCTGATCCCGAAACGTGACCAAATCACTTCACGGTCTGTTTACTTGTAAGTGGTGGTACTACCCCGGATCGGCAGGTTGGGTACCACTGCCTACTACTCTTAAAACCACACTTCCCACATTTCTTTCCCACGATTCTGGCATAACTTCCTCGCTTCCCTCACATCCGCAAATCCTCTTCACACAAGTTCTACTGTTAGGCACTAGGCAACCCAGCTTTTTTGAGGATGTCCCTGATTTGATCAGAAAACATTCTCCTGGATTTGCCTCGTTTAACGCATCCATACACATTAGAATTATGAATACTTTCATACATCATTTCCATTGTATTTAAATATTGGCATAAATAAAATACATTTTAAACTTCTATATATTTTTTTATATTTTGTGACTTGCCTTGCCTGATGTTAAGAAAGAAGTGTAGTATCATAAAAAACCGACTTCGTTTACAGCTGCCTTGATCGTCCTTACTATGCCAGCCATAAATCATACTCGTAAATAAATAAATTAATATTATTTTAACAATCAGTACAGTATGAACTCTTGGCGCACAAACTGTTTATTGTTTGAAACGGAAGCTGTGATTATATTACTACAGCGAGCTAACCGGGTTTCATATATCATTCTATATAACAATCTCAATTGCCTATATACGTTAAATATTAACAAGAATAATTTGTTTATTTAGCACTTGTTCAATTGGGAAAAGGCGTGACAATTTGATTGATTGATTGTTTAATTACAAGCTCTAAGGTTATGAGCACTAGGCAATCTAGTACAAGCTATGTATGAGGAGAATTGTGGTTGTAAAGGAAACGAAGGAGTTGTGTCAGGATCGTGGCAAGTGGCGCTCCATTGTTTCTGCCTATCCCCATGGGAAAAAGGCGTGACAATTTGATTGATGATTAATTGTTTAACTAAGATATCTTCGAAAGCTTTTTTTAGTAAAAGCAGTAACGTCAATTAATTACATATAGAAAGATTCTACAAGTACAAGGACAAATCTGTCCTAAGTTACTAAATTCTTGTATCCTAAAAACTAGGCGACCAAAGAACGTACTGTATATCAAAGTGCGGTCTATGAATAAAGGTGACTGCTACTACAGCTAAATAACTGTAAGTAGCAATCACATCCACTATATCGGCCTAGTTGGAAGTGGTGGCAACTTACAAGCTGATCCCGAAACACGACTAAGTCAGTTCACAACCTATAACTACACATAACTGATCTAGACTTGCCTGATGGTAAACAAGGGAAGATCCAAGAGTGTCGACGACTGAGAAGTGTACGGTTGCCTCAATTGCTGTCACTATGTTGGCCAAAGATTAATGGATAATATTATTTTAGGTGGACTTGGAATTGAATGGAGATTCACTTGACATTCATATGAAATTAGGAGAGTCTGGTGAAGCGTTCTTTGTCGAAGAAGTCGGTGAAGATGAGGAGGAATGTTCAGCTCGGTTGGCCACCTCACCTATTCCAGCAGGACATTTTGATCAACTCTACGAGCCGAGACGACGTAATTCTCTTTCGGCAGTTGAACCTGATCATGGACAAGCCTCTGACTACACTAAGCGGAGGTAATTATTATTTTTATTAATTCTATTGTCCTTGCCTATCCCTGTGGGAATGTTTGATTAATTGATATATATATCAATTAATATACAAAACACACAATATATACACGGATAAACAAAACATCTCAGATTTATTCTGCCTTCACACATTAGGATTAAAATACCCGGTTTTATCGCGTGGCAAGCAGGAAAATAATCCGGACTTTCGACATGTCAACCTTTTTACTACCCTAAGTTTCCTCTCTACCCAACCAAATGTTGAAATACCCTACCAATGAAGTCGACCGTGGTGTAGTGGCAGTACAATGGCTACGTAAAGCGATTGGCACGGGTTCGAAACCACTCACCGGTATCTTTGATATATGTACTTTGGTTTTCCTGTTTCTATGATACAAGCACTTTAGTAGCTTAGTCCAGAAATGTATAATAAAAAAGAAAATGGCGCCTACGAAATTTGGTCTTAAAATTACTACTTGATTAAATGCTTATATTCGTTAAAAGAAAACAATAATTTGACGTTTAGGAATGTATTTATAAACATTCCTAAACGTCAATTTAATTGAATTGAATTCCTTGAGTTCGGGCAAGTAACGTCTAGAAACAGAATGGTAAGCAGTGGTTCAATTATAAGAGTGGTTACTGGTTGACTGTGGTGCCGAATCTGCCAATCCGGTGGTACCACTTACAAGGCCGTGAAGTGAATTAGTCTCCTCTTAGGATCAGTTTGTATGCTGCCGGCATAGTGGAGGTTACAGTTACTAGTTATTTGACTGTAGTAACAGTCGACTCAATTCATAAACTGCACTTCAGCTTAACATCAGGTGGAATCCCCAATTAAGGAAATGTCAAGCCCAAATAAAAAAAACAGCGAAAATACTTCAAAAAAGGATGACGGAACAATTATGCTAGTATTAAAAGTCAACCACAATTATAAGTGGTTGTAATTGCCAAAAAGTAGTGCCAACCTTGGAAATGAAGGAATTGAAGTACAAGTAGTTGTCTCTTTCAGTCACAAGTCGTATAAACATAATATAAATGAGACAAATAACAATGAATTAGTTCCTATTTTAGCACAGATTCTATTCCTTCCAAATTCTTTGGTTTAAATAGTATTACAAATTATTTATAAAATGCTATAAAAGAGTTTTTGCCAATTGTTCGTGTCATATCTATTATTCATTCAATTGGCTTATTTAATTTTGTAATGATAGCATTTATCCTTTGTGCGGTCATTGGTCTTAATAAACAAGCGTCTGTGAATTTAATGACAACGCACACATGTTACATTTCATTTTATTGTTACTCGACATATAACAGTATCCCGCCCGATGTTAGACTGGAGATTGCGTTTCATGAATGAAGGCAACAGCTACGTACAGTTCAATAACTGTTAGTAAAAGTCACATCCACTATGCCGGGATAGTTACAAGCTGATCCCGAAACGCGACTTCACTTTCTGTATACTTATAAGTGGTGGTACTACCCTGAAAAGGCAGTCGGGCACCACTGCCAACCACTCTTTGACAACCAGACCCGGAGCAAATATCCGCCTCTTTTTTAATAACAAATATTTGTAAAATTTGATGAAACACGTGAAATTTAAATCTAATATCTATAAGAAACAATGAGAGTAGAATTAATGCTGTAGAAATGAATCATTAGGGAGTATATGTGGAGTTAAGATAACCGCTAGATTAAGGAGTAGCACAGTGCGCGATAAATGTGGTTTGAAAGAAGGTGTAGTGACAAGGATTGACAAAGGAATGCTAAGATGGTTTAGGAACATGGAAAGGATGAGTGAAAGTAGATTGACGAAAGGAATTTGTAAATCTGATATGTGTAGATGCGTTGAAAGAGGCAGACCCAGGAGGATGTTTACCGACCAAATCGGAGACATGCTTATGAAAGCTGGGTTACTTAGTGCCCATAACTGTAAAGCTTGTATGAAGAGAATTGTGGATGTGAGGGAAGCGAGGGAGTTTTATCAGGATCATGGCAGGTGGCGCTCCATTGCCTATCCCCTATTGATTTAATTGATTAAAGAAACAAAATTGGTCTTTCAAAATATGTTGACATGGCCAGTGTGATGGAACACACGCATTAGAATGTTGCATTTCCTTTCATATGCAACATTCGAGATTGGCCATGCGTTAACATTTCACGATGCAAACTATATTAGTAATGGCATTGCATTACCTTGTTTTAATTATTTTTTATTAGACATATGACAACACCCCTCCTGATGTTAAGCTGGAGTACAGTCTATTAATGGAGGCGACTCCCACCACAGTTAAATAAATGTAAGTAGCAGTCACATCCATTATGCCGGGTTAGTTGAAACCGGCAACTTACAAGCTGATCCCAAAACGCAACTAAGTCGCTTCACTGTCTGTATAGTTGTAAGTGGTTGTACCCCGGATCGAAAGATTCGGCACCACTGCCTACCACTCCTAAAATTGTACTACGATGTCACTTACCCGAACTCAAGGAATTCAATTCAATATTTTATTTAATTATTATTTCAAGCTTACATTACGAGGGCGGTTCAATAAGTACCCGTGTTAGAAATGAAGACACGATTTTTTTCAAAAAAATGCTTTTTATTTTTCAACATAGTCCCCTTTTAGTAAGATACACTTCTCCCAACGTTCCGGCCATTTTTTTAACCCCTCCAAAAAATAGGATTTGTCGAACTCTCCGAAATACGCCTCTGTCCCGGCGATGACTTCCTCGTTTGAGCTAAATTTTTTTCCCGCGAGCCATTTTTTCATGTTAGGGAACAAGAAAAAGTCGCAGGGAGCCAGATCGGGTGAATACGGGGGGTGCGGCAGCGATTCATAACGCAATTCATGCAGTTTGGTCGCGACAACACCAGATGAATGTGCTGGTGCGTTACAACACCTTTTTTTCGCCAAATGTGGCCGTGTCTCCTTTAATTTTTTGTCGAAGCGGTCTAATAACTCACTGTAGTATAGTCCAGTGATCGTTCTTCCTTTTTCTAAAAAATCCATGAGGATGACGCCCTTCGCATCCCAAAAAATCGTCGCCATGACCTTACCGGCCGATGGGACGGTCTTCGCCTTCTTTGGTGCAGATTCACCGGGAGAAATCCATTGTTTTGATTGTTGTTTAGTTTCTGGTGTGTAATGATGAATCCAGGTTTCATCAACGGTGACAACTCGACGCAAAAAGTCCTTAGGATCTCGCTTAAATTGCCTTAAACACTGCTCTGAAGTTAACAGCCGCATCCGCTTGTTGTCCAGCGTGAGCAATCGCGGCACCCATCGGGCCGACAATTTTTTCATCTCCAACTTATCATGCAAAATATTAATTGCCGTTCCGGTCGACACACCTACGGCCTTAGCTACTTCGCGGACTTTCGTTCGTCGATCAGCGAGAATCATGTCGTGGACTTTTTCAATGATTTCCTCGGTAACCACGTCTGCCGGGCGTCCTGGTCGCTCCTCATCAAAAACGGATGTTCGCCCACGTTTAAATTCGTTAAACCAATATCTAACTGTGGTCATAGATGGCGACGTGTCTCCATAAACAGCATCCAACTTTGCTTTTATTTCCTCGCACTTTTTCCCATCCAAAAACATAAAGCGAATTACCGAACGTTACTGCTCTTTTTCCATCTTAACGAAAATGACGAAACACGTCTGACTCGAATGGCTGCCAAATCGAAACTAACCTATCAATCAGTCTGAATTTTATATTAGCGCCGTCTGATAGATGGCAGCACACGATGATAACACTAACTTCACTCAGGAACGCCCTCTGTCTTCAAACACGGGTACTTAATGAACCGCCCTCGTAAACATTATGGCGTGACAAATTAATTATTGATTGATTAAACATTCCTAAACATCAAATTGTTTGTTTTCTTTTTTAAATTTAACTAGTATTGTCGAAGGCTCAATTGGTATAGTCAATTGGCTCAATCTACTACGCCGGCATAGGTGGAACTGGGAACTTACAAGCTGATCCCTTAACGTGACCTCGGCACTTCACGGTCTGTACTAAGGTACCTTTTATTATAACTCATTTGAGGGACATTGCCGGAAGAGGTACTATTGGAAATTACTTTGTATTTCACATCAGTCCTTGGTCATACACCGCTGGATCGCGCCATTCCTGTCGACTTCTTGCTTGACGCATCCAGGGGTTACCAGCCTCTCTGCTAAGGTCGTCGCTTCACCTAGCCAGAAGGAGTCTCACAGTACAGTTAATCCCTACAAAACTAGTGACAATTTGAAATTGTATAACTTTCTAACCTGACACTCAACCTAAAGTTTCATATGAGAAGGTATACAATCAATCAAATTGTCTTTTTCCCACAGGCAGAGACCATGTTGCCTCGATCCTGACACAACTCACTCGCTTCCTCCACATCCTCAATTATTTTCATACAATCTGTACGATTATGGACACTAGACAACCCAGAAAGAAAATATAAGGTATACGAAACCAAATAATATATAAAAATTGTATATTATAATAATAAATTGTATATTCGTTTTCAGATATACCGCTGATGCACAATCGATGCAGAAACCAAATATAAGTAAGCTACTAAAGATGGACACGCCACCTGAGGACAAACAGATAAATTCTGACATACATGATCACGATGCTTTGTTTGAGATGGACGGGTTAAATGAAGACCCATGGACTGATTCAAAAACACCAAAGACATTTTCCGCCACTAAATTAGGCCCTGTAGAGAGTGAGGCTAATCAGACTGTCCAGAAGATTAGCGCTCACAATGACTTTCGACCCATAGAGTCGAGTGAGGACGTTAAACAGAACAGCAATGGTAAAAAGAAGAAAAAGACACGAAAAGTTGGATCTAAGAAGAAGCACCAACGGAAATCCTCTTCGAGTTCGGTATCGAGTCAGTCTGATCGTGCTGGTTCTGAACAGAGGACGCCTCAGTCGAGTATGCTGCCTTCTAACAATGACTTCTTTAGTGATTCCGAAGTTAATGCTTCTATTAGGTAAGCTTACATTACCCATTAAGCCTAAAGTTCACATTTATTCATAAATGATTACTTTTCTCCTTTATTCTTATGATTTTAGGTAATAAAAGTATTTTTAATGCTACATTTGTACATACTTTTAGTACAATAATTAGAGTACATTTGTACATAATTTCAGTGAAGAAATGTCCAAGATGAACCTGAGTGGAGACAACCGTATACCGATGGCGTTGTCGGATACAGCGTTCGAAGTCCACGCAGCATCCAGACACTCGTAAAATATATTTTAATAACATTAGAGCACTTAATTGTTGATTCACTAGCTTTGCAATTGTACAATCATAATCATTGCTGAAGTAATAATGTAGATATTTGTATTTCGGGAATTTTATATTTGAAAATAACAGATGAAATTTTATATCTAGTCGAAGCTGGTTATAATTCACGAATGCAAATCTCCCTCATAGGGTATTCCCATCGCGAGGCTTTAACAACTGTGTACTACAGTTTTCAGTTTTTTATGCTCGTGAAAATCCACTGCAGCTTGCCAGTAACAAACACCAATAAAGTAGTATTAAATAGTAATGGTCTAATTTGAGCTTAATTAGCCATTGTTATTTGTATTAATAGCTTAATTGTAGAATTAAAATGTATTATCGGTATATAAATTTAAATAATTAACCTCTATACATAATTAAGTATGTGGAATCAAACTAGATGGCAGAACTACTTGGAATAACTATCCCTATCATCATCAATTCTCTTCCCCCCCCCCCCCTCCATTCGTTCAGAATACAGTAAGAATCTAGCATTGGAATAGAAAAAAATATATAATAAAAAAAAATTATTTAAAAGTAAAGTTCTCATTAATCTCTGGATTTTTTTTTACGATGATGTTTCGCGGAACCATCTGAGGGTACGCTTGTTTATTAAAAAAAACTTTATTTAAACATGAAACTGTATTTGATTTTTTCAATTGCTGGTGCCCTTGGACAAGGGCTTACCATAACAAAAAAAGTAAATAAAATATTATGTATATGTACCTTATGATATTATTATTAACCCAACAATCTACGAAAGTTGGATTATAGTATGGTATGGTCATTAATTTTTACACTCATAAGTAAACTGTAAATATTTTAAAGTGTCAGGGGTTCATTGAACTTTGTAATATTTACTTTTTTTGGGCAATTTAAATAAAATAAACTAAAGCATATTGTTTGTCTCTGGTGTGTCCGTCCCGGTTAGGATCCGTGTCTCAGTCTGTATCTGCTTGAGAGTATTGTTATGGCGCTTGGGTTTATAGTTTTGTATGAGCAAACGAACAACACTGATTTATTCATTATAGTAGGCATTTCATATATACTTTTTTTTATTGTTTTGGCATACATTTTACTTATATTATGCCTTTGAGTAGGCAGGATGTACAAGAAAACGTATAATCTATGAATAAATCAGTGTAAAAACAGCTCTCGTTGGGTAGGGTCTTTTATTGCTTGCTAATTACGTACCAGAAACTTACCAAACCCACTAACCTGTCAAAGCGTTTTGTTTACCATATGTCTAAGCTTGGTTCATGACGTTTTGGTTATGTCCAGTAGAGCCATCTCTTGAAAAACAGCGAGAACTTAGCGCAAATATGTATCCACAAACAGTACATACAGGTTCTTTAATGGTCATGGGTGTTCGCTGCTATTCTGCCAATATCAAGAAAGAAATTCCATCTCTGTAGCTTACTTCACATTTCTTCAATTTAGCTCTTACAAGCTTAACTGCTATGAGCTCTTCTGACACCAGCTTTCTTACTTAAAAATAATTTGATCAAACATTTTCTGTAGCTTACTACTAGGTTTTTAATCATTATTTTGTTCCTAATGTACAGTTAGATCCAAACTTAATGGCGTCTCCTAAATTAAGTCCGAATGAAACTTCGCGCTGATACTGTCGTAATAATAGGCAATTAAAAGGGCGACTGTGGTATAGTGGTAGTATTTTTTTATTCTTGATATATAACGGGGCCTGATGTTAGGCTGGAGTGCGGTCCATGAATGGAGGTGACTACTACTACAGTTAAATAACTGTAAGCACCAGTCATAAACTATGCCTAGTTATAACCGGCAACTATCGAGCTGATTCCGAAACGCGGCTAAGTCACTTTACCGTCTGTAGGTATACTATTAACTATTATGGTTTAAAACCACTCGCCGGTCTACACGGATATGTGTACTTTAGTCCTCCTGTTTCTATAATACAAAAAATTTAGGAATAAGCATTTTAGTAGCCTAATAAAATAAATAAATAAAAGCTCTCTCACGTACTTTGAGCCCCTATATTTCACGTAAGCGCATCAAATTGCGCCTAACTTTGGAGACGCCCTTGAATTTTAATTAAATTATAACAGCAAACATATTTTTTTTACAACTTTGCAGT
The DNA here is from genome assembly GCA_905220615.1 of Tinea trinotella. NCBI lineage: Eukaryota > Metazoa > Arthropoda > Insecta > Lepidoptera > Tineidae > Tinea > Tinea trinotella. Next base: position 5,797,712 of record HG992306.1, read on the forward strand.
AGATCAGCAGACCCTCGTTCAAGTACACCAGTGCAATCGGATACAGAAGTTGAGTTGGCGCGTACTGCTGGGGCGGAGAAGAGTTCCCAGTCGTGGCGTTGGGGAGAGTTGCCTGAACCGCCTGTGCGTGGGGCTGATTCCCCCACTACTCCCCCTTCACCTGCGTCACCTACATCGGAAGGATCGCCTAAGTCACCTGCGTCTCCTATCGAACCTTTGAGGTAAGTTTAAAGTTTCTGTTTGGTTATTGGGATTAAAAATGTTTGTTCTTTCAAATTCTATTTAGAAATTATGTTTAAAACTTTACAAATATATCAAAACAATTGTCACACATCAATGAAGATAGGAAGGCAATAGAGCGATATCTTCCACGATCCTTGATCAATTCTCTTATCCACCTCATTTGTTTTTATTTACAAGGCGAAAGGCGACATTTGACCTCTCCTTGCCTGACTGTAGGCAAGGGACTTCCCCCAAGAGAGCCGAGTCGCCGTCACTATGCGTGCCAAAAGAAGTGACACAATTCTTTTTAAATTACATGATTTTATCTATAAATTTAGCAAAAGTCTAGAATAATTAACGCCCTATAAAATAAGTCTATATTCCATAAATCTTTATTAAAATAATATAGTAATCATTTAATTCTTACTCCTTACGATATATAATCAGATTTGATTTATTAACTAATTATCATTTTATTCAAATGCTTATTTCCGTGGATAATTGTTTTTATCGGACATAATTTGGATGGTTTATTAATCGTACGATTGTGTACGAAATACTTGTTTAAATGATAACGCACGAATGTTGGCATGAAAGCAACGTGATCACTTTTAGACAAAGATAACATATATATTTATGAAAAACATACTTAGATTTTGTTGATAACATGTACTAAGTTTTAAGTATTATTCATGTGATGTAAAAACTAAAAAGGAAGCAAAAAAATACATGTGATTTGTTAAGAAAGGTCTTTAAGTGAGACAACTAGTTGGTTTCTAATAATTTTTATATGTATTTTGGAGGCCGGAGCCGATACTGCTCGTTAACACCGGTCTACACTCTAACTTAACATCTATCGGAGTGAAATCCTGTTTTTTACTGCATAACATTTTCAAACTTTAGTTGCCAATTACGTCTTAATCTTAACAGCTTTTAGCTTAATTGTCCACGGACCAACGGACCTATATACGCGTCGTGTCCTAATGCGAGTATAGTACTAAATATAACTTAATATATTTTAATTATAGAAGTATAGTACAAAAAAAAACATAAATAACTTTATTTTATTTTGTAATAACTTCCTCAGTTCTGATGAAGAACGTGGCACGGGACGTCGTGGTGTCCTCAGTGGAATGTTCAGATTTATGGCAAGAGAAACACGAACAGGTGCTGGAGGAGTGTACCTTGATGAATTGGATAGGGGGAAAGTTGACCCCGATTTATACTTTCCTAAACATCACGCTGATCAGTATCGCGCAGGTATGTTCCTACTAATTTCTTGGTTTATTTGGTCCTCAATATTATTTTTATATTTTAAAGTGGTAGATAGTGGTGCCCAATATGTAATATGTCTACAGACTGTGAAGTGACTCAGTATCGTTTCGGGATTAACTTGTAAGTTGCCGATTCCAACTAGCCCGGCGCAGTTGATGTGACTGCCACTTACAGCTATTTAAATATATTAGCAGTCGCCTACATTTATAAACCACACACCAGCCTAACATCACAACTTAATGACACAACTTAAATGATACTTTTTTAAACCTTTTGATATAAATTTTAAATTAACCTCAAACACACTGCATAACATTACAAAATTAAAGAGTATGTCGCTTGAAAGGATATACTTTTTACTTTTATTAAAACATCATATTTTATAAGATATCGCCACGATGGTTACAATACTCAGGTTAAAATAATCCCTAAAATAAGCCTATACAATATTCTTTCCGTGACCACGATGCAAAGCTCTCGAAATGGCAGAATAATAAAAAAAATGTAAAATCAATAACCAAAATAAACGCGATAGTAAGCCGCATAAAATTTGTTTAATTCACCTATGCAATATTATGGGAAATCAATCAATAATAATGGAAGTTGTATCCCTGTGGGAAAAAAGGCGTGACAGACAAATGTCTTCAAGCGAGCAGACATTTATTGCAGCTAAATAAATTTCAGTCACTTTCAAGCTGATCTTGAATCGCGACGATGCTTTTAACACCTGAATATGGTGCAAATGACCAACAATGATATGCTATGCTATCCATTAATGTTTTGTTATTTGTCATGAATATTGCAGCACACACAGCTGGTCCCACAGAGGAGGAGTATGAATCTGGCAATGGACCATCCCTTCCGCAATCACCAGCGTCCCTCGAACCACCACCACTTTACAGTGATGAAGAGGACAATAAGTTGCTTAGTCCGTGAGTATTATTTTTTTAATGTTACTATCATATCAATCAATCAAATTGTCACGCCTTTTTCTCACAGCGATAGGCAGAGACAATGGAGCGCCACTCCCTCGCTTCCTTCACATTCACAATTCTTTTCATACAAGCTCTATGGTTATGGGTTTTAGGCAATCATAAAATAAGTAAATTTGACTGTCAAGTAACTTGGTCGCGTTTCGGTGGTCGCATCTACTAAGTCGGCCTAGTTCGACCGGAAACTAACAATCTGATCCCTCTTTGTACACTTGTAAGTGTGTATTCGTTATTTTGTAGTTTATCTAAAAACCCAAATTTTCTGTATATTTGTAAGTGGTGGTATTACTTTGGATCGGCAGACTGGGTACCACTGCCTACCACTATTTAAAGGGTCTATTATTGTTTCAGGGGCCAGATTGGCATTTACGTACGTGACGAGGGTGTAACATCTGTTTCTCGTGCAATAGAATATGAGGAGTTTTGTTTAAGAGGCTGTGAATTATTATCAGAAGGTCGCCTTTTGGTGCGACTTGGTGACAGGTACCTTCCCTGGAGGAGTGCTGGACCACTTATACTGTCGCAACTTGTCTTTAAGAGGCCGTTACCTAATGTAAGTTTTAGAGTAGTTTATGAAACTTTTTTTAAACTATAATACTTTAATTTTTTTAATAAAGGATGAAAGAAATTCTTGAGAGAAAATAGGTATTGAGTGAATAAAAGTGACTGTAGTGTAAAGGTGTCTATAAAATAGGCACCATTAAAAAAGCCCTGGTTCAAAACCAGTTGCCAGTACCAATGTACGTTTGATATATGTTCTTTTGTTGCCCAGTTTCTATGATACAAGCAAGTTTACTGGCTTAGTGTAGGAATAGAAATAGTTTTGTTGTAACCTATTTTATATTTTGCTACTTCAATAACTTTGTAGCGAGTATATTTAAAAAAAAAACATGTTATTTGTTCTTGAACCTATGCTTTTTAAGCTGTCTTAGTTTAATTAAATAACATTCTATAAATAACTTTTTATTCATAGAGAATGTTGGAAGCTTTAGAAAAGGATTCACACAAGGATGGCGGTGGTACTGATAGTGGGAGTGCCCGTACAGATAATGCATCTAACAAATCACGCTATTCATGGTGGAGCTGGCGACGTACTAATGTAGAGGCTAAGAGGTAACAATTTATAAATTAACTATATCTACTTTTACCATCATCATCAGCCCGATGTCCTCTGCTGAACATAGGCCTCCCCTTAGAACGCCACTCCGAACGACAAGATACCAGTTGCATCCACTGGTTACTCGTAACTTTCACTATGTCGTCAGTCCACTTAGTGGGAGGCCTAGAACCTTTCTTCCCCAACGGTTGTCGGTTTTTTGAGCGATAACTATACTTGTATATAACTGAATATATTTTCCTTGGCCTGATTATAAGCTGGAGTGGGGTCCATTTCCATACATGGACTGTGGACCACTGCATAGTGGATAATACTTTTTTTTTATTGTGACACGACATCTGACCTCGACCCGCCTGGTGATAAGCAAGAGGACGACGACTGAGAAAACCGAGTTTGTTCACAGCTGCCACAGTCGCCGTCACTATGCCGGCCAAAGTAAAACTGTTATTTAACTATAGTAGCAATTGCCTTCATCCATAGACTGCACTCTAGGGACAAGGCGATGTCATATGTCGAGCCCTAATAAAAGAGTCATAAGTGACCAGAGGAGGTGACATTTCGTATTAACAATAAAATATTAATAATTATATTCCTCTATTTAGAAATGAAGCATCGCCAACGAAAGACGTGCCAAAGGACATGGAAGTTACTGCGGCAACAGTAACTACAGCAACAACAGTAACTGCGGCAACAGTAACTACGGCAACAACAGTAACTGCAGCAACAGTAACTGCGGCAGCAACAGTAACTGCGGCAACTGCAGTAACTGCGGATGAAACTGTAGTGGAAGCTGTTAAAGATGCCGAAGAAGAAAGAACTCCTACCAGTGAGGAAGTGGACACTGTTAAAGAAGAGACAGATACTGCCTTTGAAACTCTTGGGGAGAGTGATGCGGCATCCATGTTAGAGGAACAAGGTGTTATAGAGAAGACAGAGGAAGTAGTTGTTGAAGAAAAGATACCTGAACAAGGTAAATATAAGAATTAAGTTTCCAAATTCCTCCAACCACGGAGGATATTCTGAGAAGCCCTTCAACATTAACTTTGTTTTTACATCCTTTTTTAATTCCGTGACACGTGTTCTGACTACCGGATCGGCAGTCGAACTAAAAGATTTTGAACTAAAACTCCTGACGGTGTCTTGGACAAAATAGTCACTTGTTCTCACTTTAGCACACTATTCACCGAGGAAACGAGCTTTACAAGAAAATTAAAGTAGTGCTATCTTTCAGTTGTCTTCCAAATCTTCTATTATAGTGTAGAAAAGTTTGCTGTTTACATTCTCATTTTGAAATTCGTTGCATATAAAATACGTCACTATTTCGATAAATTGTTTAGTTCGGTATCATAATATATCTCTAGGAAATATGGACGGCTAGACTTATAATTTTAAACATAATATATTAACTGTTAAAAGATTTATTGACTCTGAATGTGAACAAATATTCCTCTATTAAGAGAAACTTTAGTAAGTGGCAATTAGCCAAGATATTTTTATTTGCTATTAGTTCGAACAAAACGACTTTTTTGTCACAAAATTTCATCATCTTATCATCAGCAATATGTAAGGATAATGATATAATAAATACTACCCGGTCACATTATTTGTACACTTTGACTCCCACTTCCCCCGAGCCCTATTGCGTTCTCGCTGTTTTTTTTATCACAGGGGAATCCCTTCGGATACCCTGCGTTATGTAGTGCGCGCTTAACTCCTGCGGCGACCATCTCGGCGCGTATATGAGGGGGGTGGAGGTTGGGTAATAATAATACTCGTACATATATACTTCAATAAAACATACCTTATGACACATATAGACTTACACACCATATATTTCTTTCTATAAATTATTATAGCTGAGGCAGCAGGACACAGTTCATCTGAGTCTGACGAGCCACATGCACATTTGAAGCCATCACGCCGCCAATCCGTATTCAGAAAGAGTTTGCGTTTGTCATCTGATCAAATTGTAAGTTAGAACCATCGATCATATGTTTTTAATTTTTAATAGATTAACAGTCCCATACAAAATAATGTATTAAAAGTGTCCCCAATGCACGACGACGCCCTGCCTACTTTGCATGGAACATAGTAAGTAATCAAAGGACTGGAGTCCCTGATTTTTATTATTGTGACTCGAATTTCAGTGCCGCGCCTGAAGATAAGATAGAGTGCGGTCCATGAATGGAGGTGACTGCTACTACAATTAAATAACTCTAAGTAGCAGTTACATCGACTATACGGGCCTAGTTGAAACCGGCAACTTACAAGCTGATGCCGAAACGCGACTAAATTACTTCACGGTCTGTATACTAGTAAGTGGTGAACTACCCCGGATCGGCAGACTGGGCACCACTGCCTACCACTCAATCTCTCAAATCTTTAGAATATATCTATTAATCTATAAAATTTACAATCTATATTTTGATGTACTTTTCAGAAAAAACTAAACTTGCGCGTGGGCATGAATGAGATGGTGTTCAGCGTAACAACAGCGTACCAAGGGACGACACGATGCAAGTGCAACGTGTTCCGATGGCGTTACGATGATAAAATTGTTATTTCTGATATTGATGGCACTATTACTAAGTAAGTTGTTTCATATATATATTATTTTATTCTAATTTTTTTAGGGGACCATGCCAGTCCCATCTTAACAACCAACACAACTAGAACAGTTATATGATTAAGCTTTATATTATTTAAAGATACTAAAATACTACCTCGAGGCTATTTTCACTTTTTCTCCGTGGTAAATTAAATAGGTATTTATGACCTCCCTCGCTTCTCTCACATCCACAATTCTCTTCATACAGGCTCTATAGTTATGGGCACTAGGCAACCCAGCTTACTTGAGGATGTCTCCGATTTGGTTGGAAAAGCCCTTCCTCTGCCTCGTTTAACGCATCCACATCAGATTTTAAATTCCCTTAGTCAATCAATCTAAATTCCATGATTTTTTTTTGACATTGTAAAGTGAAATTAAAGACGGTTAAATAAATGCATTCGCATCCACCATGCTGGCCTAGTTGGAACCGATAACGAGTAGAAAACCTTCAATTTGTGTTGATGCTATGTTATTTTAGGTCTGATGTCCTTGGTCACATATTCCCTCTGGTTGGCAAAGATTGGGCGCAGTCTGGTGTAGCTCAACTATTCACGAAGATCAAGAACAATGGCTATCAACTGTTGTATTTATCAGCACGCGCCATTGGACAGGCTCGGGTGAATATAAATTTATTGTTTTTACATGCATTATAATTCCAATTTATAACTATTTGTACGACGTCAAAGATTTTCTTCTACCGTTTATACTCTGTCCATTCGTTTACTTTTCTTTTTGACAGTTCTAAATTAGTGACGCCCTCACACGTTACTGATTCGATTTAAAATAATATTAGATTTTATTTTATCTAGCGCATTCATTAAGTCATACCAGTTCGTAATTTAAATTGTTAACCGTCGCTAAGCCGGCTACCACGTCCCAATTGTATATACTGTGAAGTGTCTTAGTCGCGTTTCGGGATTAGCTTGAAAGTTGCTAGTTTGAAGTAAATCGGCATAGTGCATGTGACTGTTTCTTTTATTAATGCAACTCTAGTGGCAGTCGACTCCATAAATAGACCGCACTCCAGCTTTATAGGAGGGGTGCTGTGGTTTATCGTACCACAATAAAAAATGCAGTCTTAGATTGATCTAAAATAGTAATTTCTTAGATATTGCGAGAACGTTGATTAAGATAAGAAACAATTTTCATGTAGCTTACTTTCGCGTTTATTCTTGAAACGTCAGAAAAAAACTTGTACAATTATTAACCAATAATAAACGCGATAATAAGCCGCATAACATTCGTTTAATTCATTGAGCAATATAATGTTTGAGTTGTGTTTTATTCAACCTCGATGAATAAAACACATTCATCGAGGTTACAATACCAACAGCATAATTAAAACTATTTAAATTACATTTTCAGGTAACGCGTGAATATTTGCGTTCAATCCGTCAAGGCGAGCTGTGTTTGCCTGACGGACCACTTCTCCTTAACCCAACATCATTACTACGGGCTTTCCATCGTGAAGTTATTGAGAAGAAACCAGAGGAGTTTAAAATCCATTGTTTGGCTGATATTAAAGCTCTCTTCCCAGCTGGCTCCAATCCATTCTACGCTGGCTATGGAAATAGAATTAATGTAAGTTCTTCATCGAGATTCGACATCTGACCTCGACTTGCCTGATAGTAAGCAAGAGGAAGTCCAAAAGCGCCGACGAATTAAAAAACGGTTTCTGTATACGATTGTCTCAGTCAACGTCGCTATGCAAAATAACTTATATAAGTTATCTTCAATCTCAAAAGGAGTTCTCTTTGCCTGCACAAGTAATTATATTATGTCTAGTAATTATGTCTTAATAGGTAGATACAATGTAGGTAGGTCCAATAGTGCCGACGACTGCAAAAACTATGCTTGCCGGCCACTTTCTCTGTCATCAGCGGTTTTGGACATCTCCTTGCTTATATTAGGGAAGTCGAGGTCAGAATGTTTACTCCTTAAAACTCAAGAGGACTTATGACGTGTTCAGATATTTTTTCTGTATTAAACCTATATATTACAGGACGTATGCGCTTACCAGGCTGTCGGCATTCCCATAGTACGAATATTCACAATTAACTACAAAGGCGAGCTCAAGCACGAACTCACACAGACATTCCAATCGACGTAAGTATAACACGGACTTGTTCAATATTTATAGAGTTAGTTTAAAACTCAGACCGCTTAAAAACGTATTACAAGATTAGGATTTTTTCAAAATAGAATCTTTATCACGAGTTTATATGGGTCGAGTTGCAATTTTCCTTAATAGCGGACTATGTGAGCGAACCATTCTATAAAAAAAACATGTTAAAACAGTTTTTTATTCAACTTGTCTATTGATTGATCCTACTTATGTATAGATACGTTCATTGTTATCGACACAGCCGTAGAGTTGGACAGTATGAAATATTATAATACAAAAGATTAGCACCAAATACTATTTTATTAACCTTCGGAAGGTGTGATTGGTATTCTTGCCAAAAAGAAAATAAGTGTACCAATAAATTACCTATTTCGTGTCAAATGGCGACATAAAATCATGATCGTGAAGTATCAGACGTTTCACTGTTCCTGTTCCAATTATCATTGGTCTCGTATTCACCACTACTGAAGACACCTAAGACCGGTTACAATGCCGAAATACTTTGGTGGGACCTGGGTATTGGAGCCAAGTAACACTACTGGAGTCTTTTGGTTGTGTCGTTAATAAGAAACGTATAAAGGACATAAATGAAAACAATATGTTCGCATGTTTACATAGTGTATAATTTCATAGTGTATTACATACATTATATTTACATAGTGTATAATTTCTAAACAAATCAGACACCAATAAACCAGTCTGCCCTTCTCACTCCGAAGCCTTTTTGACTAACAGATTGATTGCAGTCATAATTTTGGTAACTACCACGCCTTCGTAACGTTATAAACTACTTAAAACAAAATTGTGCTTTGCTACTGAAAATCATAGAATTTTACAACTCAATAACAAAACAACTTTTATTTCTTTTTATTATATTGTTATTTAAAATATATATTTATTGTTATTGGTCCAATAATAATTGTTATAAGCAAGCATAATTGTTTAGTGTAGTGTATGATAAGACTTTTTATTTCAGTTACAACGTGCAAAGTGACATGGTCGATGATCTCTTCCCACCAGTCCAAAACATCATTTTATAGTTTATTTGTATATCTCAACTGTTTCTCGCCCATAGTCCGCCGGTAAGCCGTGTGGCATGATCTTACGCAGTACTGGTCACCTCATTAATTGACATCGCTCGAATTTCTAACACTACAAATATATGTACATATATGTACACATAGGTTCCCAAAGTACGTATGTGGAGGTCGCAATTAAGTCAAAATAAGCGCTTATAGTCGTGGTAGCTTGGGTTGGCAAATGTCAATTTGATCTATTATTTTTGCGGCTTAAGATCGCATTTATTTTGACTGTTTAAATCCTACTTATTAAAAGTTTTGTTTCGATGACGATATTGTTTTGTCGTCGGGCCTCTTGGAATTCCCTTTACTTTCCATCGGACAAGTCAAGTCAGATGTCGAGTCTTTGTAAAAAATCTTACAACCATTATTACAGTTATCAGTATCCTACGTTCGATGACAAATGAATAGTTTGGGAACCTATGCTCGAACACGCTCAATCAGTTTAAAATCATTTTAAAAAACTACTGATTCTTGTGACCATCATCGACATGTCATTACTATTGTAAAATGTCTTTTCACTCATCAAAAGCTAATACTCTGTTTAACGTTAATTTCTTGTAACATCTTGTGTTGTCCTTTGTTTAACCCTTTAAGTCTATTTAAAAATATCAATAATTTTTTTAATACTTTTCTGCGACAATAGCGGGGTACTAATATGAAATCGCATTAAATTATATTTTTTCTGCGGTAATAATGTATTCATGGTTATTATAAGCATTTCGGTGGCGTGTAGACAAATTAGTATAGAAGTGTATGAATATAATATTAAAAATAGTTATAAAAACAAAAACTTTCCTAAATGGGTGTGGTTCTTAAAGGGTTAAAATTGTATGTATCGATATGCTAGTGGTGTCGGTCTTACAGGTAAAACATAAACTAATAATAAATACATACAAAGTGGTCGAGAAATGCACTAGATTATAATTAACAGTAATAATATGATAAATAATTCATAGTTCTTAAATAGAATCAATTAAAATTTAAATATATAACTTTAATATTAGGTTTAATACAATAAATAACACTAATATACTTTATATGAATATTTAAAAGTTATTAACGTGGTTGAGAAATTTGAAAACGTATATGTAGTAAGAGTTTTCATATAACTAGAACCATGACAAAAAAAAATAAAACCTATTTTGGTATTATTATTTTTTCATGTGAATTGACATTTTTGTATAATAGATCAATTTAACACTCGTCCTATTTAAATTGTTTATTTATTACTATGATTTCAATAAACTAAGAAAATAGAAAAGAATTTGTGCTCTATACAATTTCCCTTTTATGTATTATCTTATTAATAAATATGTTTCGTCATCAGGTACTCCAATATGTCGGTGCTGGTCGACGAGGTATTCCCTCCCACCCTCTGTGACCCAACGGATGAATTCTCTCAAATTATATTCTGGCGTGAACCATTGCTTCAAATAGAAGAGACGCCAACTACTACAAATGAAATACAAAAGAAATAATCCTACTAAGTTTTATTGACATATTTTATGCTTTAGGTGCACACAAGTGCAAACACGACATCACTTGACAAAGAGTTGTTAGTGGAAACTTGGCCCGCCACGAGATACAATAAATTCTGCTGAACTTTAATGTAGCTACAATTACGAATTAACCAAAATTAATCAACTTTATTTAATATACGACTAATACGAAACTTAGGAGCGTTGTCGTTTAATGTTTTGCGGTACAGGAACGTAGGTCCGCCATTTTGAAGTTTACGCGTCATTTTAAGGTAATATTTTTTATGGTCTAAATGTTGCGAATCCCTGAATGTTTGGTTACACGATTTATAGCCTCTTGTGTCAGAGACGTTTGCTCAGTTTGCTAATCCTTTTTTATGTGTGCAAAACCTTAATTCGATGAAATGAGGCTTGACTTTTAGTTAAATTTTAGTTTAAAATTCAATTTTCATAGACATTATTATGAAGTAGCAGCGCACGATTGCAGTCATTTTTTTTTTCAAGATTCCACCAATTCATATCTTCCTACTGCAATCGGTAAACTAGCGACAAACAGTGCGGAAAATGTGTAAAGTTTCGCCTAGCAACCCTTTGTCGCGATGTGTCTTTCATATTGCTTAAGTGTGCAAAGGGCCTTAGGATTAAACTAGTGATTGTACATAATCGGATTTAGTTATTGTATCTTAGATATTCAAGTGATTTTAATGTACTACATTAGCATAAGTATTTAAGAATTTCATCGATTGGGTGCAAATGTTTAGGCAGTGGTAGGCGGACCACAGTTTGTGGTCATTTGGACAGTCCGCCAATAGATCCCGGCTGATAAAAAGAGCGCTGGACGACTGCGATAGAAGCAAGTCCGCGCATGTATTGTGTCGTGCTTATAATAAATAAAATTCTAAAATATATTCACATTAGTTAAACGAAAAGTAAGTAGGTAAAAAACAAGTCACAGCGTAGCGTAGATGCCAGCGCTCTTTTTATCTGCCGGCTCTATATCACCTCTTTCAGGGGTACTGACCGTGAAGTGACAAGGTCGCGTTTTGGGATTAGCTTAAAAGAAGCTTAATTTTATACAAAAGACGCGGGGTGCTGTCATTTGTATGAAATTTAATTGTGCTAATTTTTGGTGAAACAGAGAATTATTAGTGGAATTTATAGGGAAATTTTGTCTTCGCTTGTAGATATAATTCAGTATAATAGCTGTAGATGTTTTGTCGTAGATGTTTTTGTCTTAATGAGAATGATTCGTCGTAACTTACAATGCAAAAACGTAATACTAATTATTATGTATTCATTTAAGTATCATTTTTTATAATTCAAGTAGACAATTATTTTTAGACGTTTATATCATGTGTGAATGTGATAAAGTTGCAAAGGGTTTGTTACTTTGGTGTGACCAAAAACGCGTCAACCCATGGCAGTATTAGCGCTGGAACCTTGTCAAAGTAACAAAACGTGACGTTAACCAGTGGTATTGGCATTGCCTGTACAGTGCTACGTCACTATGACGTAATCGCGTCGTGTGACGTCACGGTCTAAGAGCATATCCAACTGCTAGAGATAGTACTATTCACAGTGGCGTAGCGTGGACAACAGCAGCCCGGGGCAGAAAAAAAATTGCCACCCCCTTATTTTTGTTGTACTTATTATTTCAATCATAGGTACAACAAAAATATGAATTTCAGGTTCAAACTTATTTAGTTTTTTTAAATTTTGCCGCCCCCTAAATGTGCAGCCCGGGGCGGTTCGTCCCCTCCGCCCTTGCCACGCTACTCCACTGACTATTCAGCTAGGCCTGTTTTGAAAATATTCAGTGTTTTTGAAACTCTTGTTGTGAAAAAGAATTTCGTTATAGTGTATAGCTTTTTCACAGTAAATTGTACCTGGTTAAACTAATCGACATTCTGGAGTACAGACCCACCTTTTTAATGGTAAGCCTCAAGTGGTTTATAGTTGGCTCAATAATTATGTTCAAATTATAATGTATAGAGTTACTAAAGTTAATATTAAATTACTTACAGCGGCGGTAGTGCGGGTCTAAAGTTAACCGCTTAGGTGAGAACTTTCTACTAATAGTTTTCATCATCATCAGCCAGTGGACGTCCCACTGCTGAACATAGGCCATTTCGAATGACAGTCGCATCCACCGATTATTCGTGACTTCGTCACTATGTCGTCAGTTCATCTAGTCCTATCTACGCTGTCTTCCGGTTCGTGCTCTTCACTCTAGAACCTTTCTTCCCCATCGGTTGTCGGTTCTTCGATGTGGTGGTTAGGTTAGGTTAGTATTCTATTAGTACGAGTATTCTAAAGTTCTTTTCCTTTACTATCAAAGTAAGATTGATTGGCGTCTGATTAACGGAAAGTACTCACTTAAAGCGATGAGAATTTTAACTAAAACTCACACTACTGCCCAGAACTAATATAAAATTAACAAATAAAATCTCCAGAGTTCCTCATAAAAAGGCTTGGTTAACTTAACCTAATAGAATAGAAAGGGCTTGTTTAGGTAATTTGAAAGTACAGACAACATTCCCACTAGACTTCGCGGTTACCGTAACAACTAAACACGCATCAATCGCCGCGTTTGAATTTAGTTCTAACACTTCACAATCTATAGCTCAATGGATAAGCTATCCTCTTCTTGCTTTTAGTATTTGCTTTATCAATTTTATCACCAAGTACTAACAAAACTGACTTTCACAACATTTTTCTCGATCTTTAAAATATTTTTTGGGATCAAGTTTATCGTAGCGCTTCGTTTCACCAATTTTTAAAGATTTTCTTTTATAAAGCGGTGTTTAGAATATTGTCTGTATTTGATAAGTAATGTTAGGTGTGATAAAAATGATCTCAATAATACAGCACTTGTATGGGGCTAAGATATCACATTGTCACATTAATGGGCTATTTGGGTAAAGCCATTGCAAAGATCAAAATACTAAATAAACAATGCGATTAAAATTACAATAGGACGGACTTTCTGCTAACGCTAACTTTACTCTGTTCTATTAATACCGAAGTGTAAGTTAGCTACGAAATAGAATTTATGCGGCCCCATTGTAATTTTTTTGGCGTTATCAATGATTCAAACTTATTTTTTTATTTCACCACAAGTCGAACACAGTTCGAAAAAAAAAACAAAGCAGGTTACAACACTTAGAGGTGTAGATGCGTTATCAGTTGATTCTGTATCAAGTGAGTATGCAGTGACTCGCAGATTGACGGTATTACTGCAAACACAAATGCACTCGTATAATGCGATTAAAATAAGAATAGGACGGGATCGGTGCCATTTTGTGACGTCTAACTCTCCAACCAACTTCACTTTAGTATGGTGTCTTTTTCTTTGCGGTCCGTCAAGAAAAAGACACCTTTAAATCAGTCAAGTGAAGTTAGTCAGCAGCCCATCCTGTTCTTATTCTAATAGCATAGTAGTATTCTTGAAGACGGTGACACGCGAAGTGTATGCGTCGGCGCGAGCTTCGAATAACTTCACCATGGTGGATCTTGCCTGAATGAAGGCGATCGACGCTCATACGGAAGCTTGATACAGTATCCTTGATACATGATACACCGCCAAGTAAGTTCTGTGCTTAATCACTGCTCCAAATTCATAAAAAATTGCGCGGTTTGGAATGATTGGATTAAGGCCACAGTTACACATGCTCATTACTAGCACGTAAGCATGCTTTTATTGAGCAAATGCTCATTGGTAGCATGTGTATTGAAACATTGCTAATAATGAGCATGCTCAAAAATCGACGGTCGTACGATTTTTGCATGCTAGTATGTAGTAGTAAACCAGCATGCCTAATGCTAGCAAATGTAAACTGCTCATAAGCATGCTCATATTGAGCATACTCAATAGCATGCTATTTTAGAGCATGTGTAACAGTAGCCTAAATTCTATTTGGAACTAGCTCATAAGTTACCTATTGCTGGCACATATAGGTAAAAAAATATAGCATAGATGAGGACGATTATTTATATGCTAAATTATATTAGTCATTGGCAGAATGTAGTTAAGTGATACCATTTGAAGGCTTTAAGTCTTATGGTTAAATAATGTTTTCCAAATTGGCATTCCTCGGCTATTGTGTGATAGATTGTAAATGATCTGTGCCCTGTGTGGTTATTCTCAATAAATGGTATAGTACCTAGTGAATTTGTATTGCATGTAGCTAAACTCGTATGTATTTACTATTTGGGACATTCGGGAATCTTCGATTTACTTGCACCATTGTAGCTGTGATGTGAAATTGATATATCATTAGCATCTTCTTTCTATGTGTAATTTATATGGGATTAAAGTTAATGTGTAGCTTGTAACTGCAGTGCATACAGGCGTGGCCTGGGCTCGCTATATTTTTTATAATCAGCTTAATTATTTTTTTATTATACTATGTTTTCTAAGAAAAGGAATATTTATTATTTTGATTCATATTCGTAATATGTGTAAATGTTTATTTTCTGTGATTTTTTATAATGTTGTGCTAAGTTTGTTCCTGAAACGGGATACATATTTTGTAATATTTAACATTTTCTATATTTAGTTGACTGACTTTTTAGTTCTTTAGTATTGAGATTTGATTTATTGAATTTTGTTAATTTATAATAAAATTGTGTTGCCACCGATATATTTGCGTTTTAATTTCATAAATTCCTCACGAAATTGCATACAATTGATACATATGAATAACCAAATCATTGGTTATTCATATAAAGACACATTTTTTTATTGAGACACGACATTAGGACTCAACCCGCATGATGATAAGCGAGAGGAGGTCTAAGAGTGACGACGACTGAAAAAAAACGAGTTAGTTCCCGGCTGCCTTAGTCGCCGTCATTAGGTGCTTCTTCACGCATCGCTTGAAGGATCCAAGGTCATAGACCAAATAATAATGCCTTCACAGCTGTTGCTTATTATTTGGTCTATTAAAAAAATATATACTTCATTGACTATCCAAATATTGTAACTCAACATCTGACCTTGAACTGCCTGATTCAGAGTTTCGCTTCTATTTATTAATCCTTGTATCATTTTTATTCATGTAATGAAAATTGTATGTACCAAGCCGAATATAGTGTAGTAAAGGAAGACTTGGGCTTTATTAAAAGAAAATACTCATGTAAAATATACTTATTTATTATAAGTTGATAACGCTTAAAACTATGTCTCATCTTCTTCCATGGATTCAACATCCACCTCCTCATTATTGTCCTCTTCCTCGCTCACATCCTTATCAGCAACAAATCCTTTATCTTTGGACCAATGACATTTCATAATTAATTTGAATTGAGCCATTTGTATATCTAACAGTTTTAATATACTTGCTTGTTCTGGTGTGAGAGCAGCACCGTTTTTACAGACCTGTAATTTTTAACATTGCCTTCAATGCTGGATCTAAGTAAACTTGAGAACATTTATTAAGAGCAGTTTAGGGATTTGGACATGAAGGATGAAACACGTGGAAACAAATTGTCAATCCTCAATTATGAGGGCCAACTGTAGAGAGAATGACAAAGCTTAAAAATCTATCAATCAAATTATCACACCCTACTCCTGCAGGGATAGGCAGAGACAATGTTTTTTTATGTAAAAGAAAAGGTATTTACTAATTATAAAGAACTTATTTAATTTCAATGGTAATAGGCAGTGGTACCCAGTCTGCCGATTTGGGGCAGTACCAGAACTTGTAAGTAACAACTATGAAGTACAGGCTATGAAGTGACTGTGCCATGTTTTGGGTTCAGCTAGTAAGTTGCCAGTTTCATTTAGGCCAGCATAATGGATGTGACCGGATTCTAGCTTAGCTTTCATATTATGTTGAGTCACAATAAAAAACTAACAGAAAATAAATAAATTATTGTGTAATAAACATATTTTTTACCTGGTATTCTTTTATTAAATGTATAATCCCTCTCTCAAGTGAGGTTGGAAGGCCTAGTTTTCGAAGATGAGGTTCAATTGCATGTGAAAATCCTTCTAATGGGCCAGCAGGTAATACCACATCTCTTGTAGCAACAAATCCAGCACGAGCAAACTCCGTTTCACCAAAGTTTTCAAAATATTTTAATACATCAGCAACATCTTTATTTGTCATAAGTAAACCACATTGGCCCTTTAATTTTTTTGAAAGCTAAAATGAAGATCAGAGAATTATTAACTGTAAAATTTGACTTGTACGCAGAAGAAAATAATTTATAGTTTTTTCTAGAAAACTTTGACATGTTGTTTAATTAAATCATGTTTAAAAATGATTCTGAAAATGGGGATCAAGATGGATCATATTTTTTAAATTTATGTGAATTTCTCCTTTTATTCTGTATTATTCCATAAACTTTTTGATATGAAAGTATTCAAGTATGCTAAATAGACATTACAATCATTATAATTTGTTTCAAAGTTAATTAAAGTAGGGGCCACCATTGATTTGAGGTACCCAAATTGTGGAGGTATAAATTGGCGCCTAGCAGCTGTCGCTCAAGATATTCAGCATATCTGACATGAGCCTACAGTACTTTTTTTTTATTTTCGCTCTAACTTTTACATCTGGATGCTAAGTTCCCATTAGTGCTGGGGTGCAAATTCATACCACTGTTAGTTAGCTATTCCATACATTAATTCCATACATTTGAATTTTTTTTAATAATGACTCACTAGATTTAATTGTTCTCCTGCTTCATCAGATTTATTTCTTCCAAGTGCTAGTGCCATGACCTTATTTTTACCGAAAAAGAATCTGGAACCTTCCCAATCTGCTCTCAAATCTTTCAATTTAGCATTTCTCATATTTTCAACAGTAAACAGAAAGATGTGTTCATATTTTGAGATAGACTTTCTTATTTCTTCCACAGTTTTTTGTTTTAATAATAATCCCTTTTTATTTGTCTTTGTTAAGGAAACTGTAAAATTAATTGTAAACATTAACAAAGGCATCATATATATTTGAAAAACTTATAAAAGCAAATTAATACCTTTTTTATCTCTTTTCGACTTCGGCATGGTGTAGGATATATATTAAAAAATAAGTACAAATCAATGCAAAATTACGTTATATATAGTTTTATATTACAATTTAAAACAACCTAAAACAAGCATGCACTTTATTTTGACATTTTGTTTTATTTTAGGCAGTGATTTTCATCGACTTTTATTAACCGATTCAATGCCGGTGGCCCTAATTAGGGTCCTGTCAACTCAGGGGGGTGACAGCTTAGTTCTTAAAGTTCACACGAAGCGCTGCACAAAGTACGGAGTAGCGATGTGCAAGTCGAATGATTCCATTAATCGAATAACCAATTGATTATTAAACTAATATAATCGAATGATAATACTAATATTAGTAGCAACAGCTACTAATATTAATAATACTAATAATAGCATACTATAAATTTAACGCATTAATACTAGTGATGAGTGAGTTTCCCTGTGGGCACATTTTGATCAAAAGTTTTCCCAAAAAAATACCTCCGAAACCCCCAGTATTACGGCTTATATAATGGTAAAACAATATAAAGATATGGCTCTGATAGATAGAAACACGAATCCTCTAACATTTTGGGAAGACCTAGACCAAAATGACAGATATATAATATAAATTAGCCAAAAAATATTTATATATTCCTGCAACATCTGTCCCAACTGAAAGACTTTTTCCAAAAGCAGGATGTTTAACTGATCGGCGTAATCGGTTAAGTCCAGAGAAGCTAGATTCTTTTAAAATGATAATGTCAAAATAATTTTTAGATATGTATTTTCTTTAAAATGATTTTCCAACTAAATAGTTATGTTGATAATTTACATGTTAACTTCTATTTAAATTATTCGAATCGGATCTTTGGTTTAGATGTTACGACGACAGGTATAAAAATGTCTTTCTCGAATGACAGATGTTTCCATACATAAATGCTGTGCTACGAGCGAACAAATCTATGCTTAGTTTAGTTTATTTATTACTAATAACTTACAGATTTTTTTTATCTGATTATGTTAACCCGTCGTATTCCATTGTCGCAGATCTACGACAAACAAAAACAACTTTTTTTTAATTCATTTCTTTGTGTCAAATTAAACGATTGTTTTTATATATTAGTTTTGTTTTACTTTAATACGTGTCTTGCTCGGACACGCTTTTTGTTACTTTTTGTTTAATTAAACAGTAGTAGTTGCAATAAATCGAAATCCATAATACTAATTTTTAATCAATTTATTCGAATTGTCGAAAAGCTAATTTTTTAAACAAATGTATTCTAATAAATAATTACAACGGAGTTTATTGTTCTTAACGCTAAAGTTAGTAACTAATCCCTATTAACAATCGACTAAGTCGAATGATTACTGAAATCAATTAATTCGATTATGCACATCACTACTGTGGAGTGAAAATGGCGTTCGCGTTCGCTAGCGCTGCGTGTGAACTTTTAGAACTATAATAACTAATGTCAAAGCAGCTGTCCATCTGTCAAATAGTGAATTTGACGTGGCATTGAATCGGTTAATAGACAAAGTTATTTACTTTTTTTTATAAAAATGGATTCATCCTTCTCTATTACTTTATATTTTTCTTATACCGCGTTCTCACAGGGCGAATTTAGTTGATCAATATTTGTCGTTAAACAAAAATTTGAAAGCAAATATTGACGATATGGAACGTTCTCACAGGGCGATTTCAGTTGATCAATATTTGTCGTTTAACAAAAATTTATATATATTTATTGCTTCAATTTGGTTGAAAGTCTGTTCAGACGGTTCAAATCTCGAACGATTTCGCAGTTGATCAACTCAAATCGCCTCGTGAGAACGCCCCAGTAGCGTTCTCACGATTCAATAATAATCGACTCAATATTACATGTGTTATTACACTATCTGTTCATTTTATCATTTTTCTCGTGGATGTGGATGCCACAATTCACATTTTATTTTACAAACAAACAAAATACTGGTGATAGAGGAATGCAATATACAGTACATAGGTACTCAATCGCGCTGATTGACTGACTGATTATTCAAAGCAAGTTGAACGAACAAGTTCAGACGAGTCGATTTGCTGTCAGCTGTCAAATGAATCAACAAAAGTAGTAAGGTCTTTAACTTTTGTTGAATAGATATTTATTGCTTCAACTTGATTGAAAGTCTGTTCAGACAGTTCAAATCACGAACGATTTCGCAGTTGATCAACTAAAATCGCCTCGTGAGAACGCCCCATTATTATTTTCTTCGGTACAATTCTGCCTTTTTGGGAAGGCATATGAAACTATGTCCATACAGCATAGTCTTCCGTGAAATAGTCATAATGTCTTCAGTGGATGAAGATAATTTACTTTAGTGTTTTACCTATTACATGAGAGTAAAGATGATGGTGAAAGTAAAGCTGTATAAAAGCTTTATTAAAACTCTTCCGACGGAGTCTTGAAGGGAACACGAAAAGACTCGTTAAACAGCTTTCAATCACTTGTCTATACTCGAATCAACTTAAAAATGATTACTGGACAATAATTCCATCATTATTACACATTAATATTCAAGAAACACAAGCTTTATCAATTATTAAAATTTGCACAACCTGTCACTTGCATTTTACCGCAAAAACTTTTTTCTTTTTATGTGTCAATTAAAGGCAAAGGAAGTCCTTAGAAACTATGAGTTAGAAAAAAATATATTATGTTTTCAGTAGATAATATAACACGCTAGTATTTCTTTCACTAAACGATAGTGTAGATGATAAGTTCGTAAAGTAGTGAATAACTTTTTCAACAAGCCTTGGAGGCAACATAAAATAATATTAGTCATAGTAATTTAAACCACTTGCCTATTTCGAACCATTTTTTAAATAAATATACTACATAAACTCAACGAAAATATCTTCTGTTAGTTGTAGTTGCCCACCATGATAGGCAAATAAAATATTTTTTTGAATACAGTGGCTTAGAAAATTACGCAAGTGTTAAACAAATAATGTTAATGTATTTTAGCGTCTGATATCACGTAATTATGAGTCTTAATACTTTATAACATTACTTTTAGAGGTTAAAAAAATTAATAAAATACAAAGTCATTAGATAAAATTAATGTTTTGTCGTTCTATGAACAACAACTTAAAAATCCCGCTTCGCGCGACTTCCGGTATAAAAGATCAAAATGGCGGTTTGAAAACCCCGTTCCGCCATTAATTCCCCCTCTGACGCCCCCGCCGCCGTCAGTGAATAGTGGTCGGTATCGTTCAGCACATTAGAAAAACTGGATTTTTTTAGCGATTTGCTGTTTTAATTAACTTTTCCCTTCTAACAAGTAAGTTGCCGTAAAATAATATATAAAGTGTTTCAAAAATATATTGATATTGCTATTACAAGTGTTTTATACCATCGAAATTGTTATCCGTAGTTTGATTGATTGTGACGCACAGGAGTGCCCGCCTTCAGCCATTTTGCCTTACCGGCTACGATTTTACAGCGCGGTTGGAAATAGGTAATATAAATGTGTTAATTAATATAGTTCTGTGTTTTATATTTGATGTATAAAGTGTTTTTGTATGTTAACGTTTGTACTTGTGTCATTGAACTACTTAAGTAGCTTTATCATTGACATTTCTGGATCTCGTGTTACATTCGGAGGCACATCTTTTATCTAATTTTGATTACAAATTCGTTTAACGAGATGATAGTGAACGTCCTTGATACTTAAAACATTTGTAGTACAATATCATTTATCACATTATCGATTATAGCGTCCATATAGTTAATGCGTAGATATGCACCTCTCCGTAAGACGTAACCTGCTATCACGGCTGTACCCTGTAATTTCGCCATGCGTTTGATTGTCGTTATCTGGATTTTGATAAGATTTTAATGTAACATCATCTGCAGAACGCGAGCGTCTTTGTTAGAATTGGTAAGTGAACCTTTCACAGTCATAGTAATGGGTATCGTGATTCACCGTGTGGCTTTGAGATAACTACGCCCGGTGAGCAATGCCGCGAAGTGTCGCATGGCTTGACCCTTGTGTTACTTTTTGCATACATTTCTACATATATCTAGTTTTCGATGCTCAATGTTTAGTAATCATATAATAGTTTTAATTACTTTTGTTTTATATTATTTGTGATAGGTTTATAATGAGTTTCTGATTATAACTACGGCAATTTGTGACAACTATTTAAAGCTTTGCAATAAACTATATTGAAGGTCAATCCTAAAATTATAGCAACCTACCTCCTCAAATTAAGTGTATAAAATTAATTATTCAGTGCAGGTATTCATTTAGCTGTAAGATTAAAAAGGTATACTTGGTTTAAACATGGTATTTACTACTTAAAATAGTATATTATTCAATTATTTATTCTTTGATTTATGAATTCAACATGTGTTATTTTCAATATTTAATTAATTGTGTTTTTATTGCAATCAGGCAGCTGTCTATGAGCATCTAGGTTGTGACATGTTGAAGTTTTGTAAGTGATGGGCCCTAGTGGCATGGTTATCTGTCAAAGCATAACTATTTAGGATTTTGATGTGGTGCAGATTTTATATATACTAAACTGGACATTTAATCTTAGTTTTTCTATAAGGGTGCTTTTTTATTGCGTTTCAACATATGACGGTACCCTGGCTGATGTTAAGCCAGAAAGCAGTCCATGAATGTAGGCGACTGCTACCACAGTTATAACTGCAAGTAGCAGTCTCAACCACTATGCCTGGTCTGAACAAACTCACAAGCTAATCTTAAAAAGTGACTAAGTCACATACACATGTAAGTGGTGGTAGTACCCGGATTGGCAGACTGGAAAAGTAACCAACAACTGCCTGCCTACCGCTTGTTGATATTATGCTATAAATTAAAACTTATTCCACATTTATTATGTTAGTTTTTTCCTAGTATGTATATGAGGGATTTTTTTTATAGCATATGACTGCCAGCGACACACTGATTATAGGTAATAAAAAAGAGTACCAATGTAACTTTGATAAATAATTTTTGGTTATGCTGTTTCTATGATACAAGAACTTTTTGTAGGTTCTTATTGAAATGAAATGAAAATTGTTAGTCTGTGGTAGCCCTGTTAATAAGGCTTCATTATTTTTAAATTTATTAGTCCTGTAAAAACAGGCCCAAAATGTAAAACTGCAATATTTATGTATTGTCAGTCACAAAGTCTAACCAGTTTTTATGAGACTGGTTTCAGATTAAACAATTTAGAATACATTGAAATTTTACACAAAATATTACAACTATTTATACTTATTTAATGTAATAATAAAATATTTGCTACTTGTATGAGTCAGTCGTAATAAACTTTAATTTGACAGTTGCTGGTTAACACAATTTGATACATTCTAAAATGAATGAATCACTCTCTAAATTAAATTTTGCTTTATAATGCTTAGAAAAGTGAAACAAAATGTAATTTGTTCACATATACAGATTAGAAATGATACTTGTTACAAATAAAGAAAGCTTTTCTAAAGCACTTGTATAAAGAGAATTGTGGATATGAGGCAAGCGAGGGACTTGTGTCAGGATTGTGGCAAGTGGCGCTTCATTGTCTGGCCATCCCTGTGGAAAATAATGTGACAATTTGTTTTTTTTTAATCTTATGCATTAGGTAGGGAACTCAAAAATGACACATTGGGTTGTTAGTGTACACTATTTTAAAGGCTCTGTCTCATCAGATCAGATACAGAAATAACTATTCAAGGCAATCATGGCCTAATCTTTCATTTCATTCAAGCCCCCCCAAAAATAAGCTGACTAACCCTAATGTTAAAATAATCTTGATGGACAAATAAAGACTACTCTTTGTGTATTATATTGTGGTCATAGTAGTGCATCTCTTTATGTTAGCTGTAATTGTTATCCTATTGAGATTTTGTCCTAGTAATTTGATATACCAGTAGTAGTTCTTTGCCGTCCGTATAGCCACATTATCATATTTTCCTGTCCCAATAAGACTGCAGGTGGGTGCTACAACTGCATTCGGCAACACATGCATGAATTCGCGACTTTAGTACCATATTGACAGTTTTCATATTGAAACTTTCCCTGGCGTATCCTTGGGCTCGCTATGTTGTTAATTTTTCTTTTATTGCAAAATTGTCTTGTTAATACTGATTTTTGCTGTTAGACCAGTTTTAAGTTATTCTAATTATGAATATAAATTGTGTTTTAAAACCTATAAAAAGTAATCACGTTTAAGAAAAATCCCAAAAATATTCTAACGAACGAAACTAAAACTAGATTAGATAATCAGTGGTAGGTAGTGGTACCCAGTCTGCCGAACCGGGGTACCACCACTTACAAGTATACAGACCATAAAGCAATTTTGTCGCGTTTCGGGATCAGCTTGTAAGTTGCCGGTTCCAATTAGGCTGGCATAGATTGCTACTTACAGTTATTGGATTGTAGTAGCAGTGACATCCATTCATTGACCATACTCCAGCTTAACATCAAGCAGGGTGCTGTCATATGTCGAGTCACAATAAAAAAAGTACAATTAGGTATTTGTTATAGTTGTGTATTGTAATACTACTTTTTGATAGTATTGTTGTTAGATGTAATGGACAACGATTGACAAAGGAAAGCTCAGTTGGGTTAGGCACACAGAAAGGATGATGAAAGTAGATTGACGAAAGGAATTTATAAATCAGATGTGGATAGCCCAGGAGGGTGTTTTCTGATCAAATCATAGACATCCTCAAGAAAGCTGGGTTGCCTAGTGGCCACAATTGTGGAGCTTGTGTGAAGAATTGTGGATGTGAGGGAGCCAGGAAGTTATGTCTGAAACGTGGCATGTGGCGTTCCTTTGTCTCTGCCTATCCCTATGAGAAAAGGGCGTGACAATTTGATTTGATTGTTATGTACATACCCAAAACTTTGTTTAGTTTTGCTTTGTATTATTCCTGCGTTGTTAGATGAAACTTACGCCTTACCATTTGGAACAATCCTCTTTTAAGAGTTGGAGGTAGAAAATTGTTTGTCATTTGCCCAGTGTGTTGATATAGTACAACCACTTTCAAGTATACATACCCTAAAGTGCCTAAGTTGCGTTTTGGGTTAGCTTGAAAGTTACCTGTTCCAACTAGGCATAGTGGATATATAGTTAAATTGAAGTTATTTAACAATAGAAACCTTCATTCATGAATCACCTTTAGGCCCGATGCTGTAAAGCCATAGTAATAAAAAAGGAGTTTTATCATAGTTTATTATCCCCATGTTGCGTTTGGCTTTACATCCATCATTTATCTCCTATGATCTGCCCAAACTTATCAATATTTCAATCTTGTACACATTTTTTATTTTAAAATTGTCCTGTTTTTTGTAAAGAATACTTAATGTTGTTTATACATTTAGTAATCACATCATATACCCCTATAAAATAGGTAATTGTCATCCTTGACCAATAGATATTGATTTATTATCGTTGCACTTGATCAAGTAACCTTGTACCTATTGTTTTTTTATTTATATAATACAATTCAAACGAAGACTTTTTTTACATTACTTTTTTAGCAGTATGATCTGTAGTAATCTTATCTGTAATTGTTGTATATACTATGAATTGTTATTACTTCAATAATACAATTTGTTTTAAACTGCAATTTGTAGATATCGGTTTAACCGCTTCAGATATTTTTCACGTGTTCCCCCAGTAGCACACTTATTGACCTTGAATTTTGTAATTAATAGTTTGTTTCTATGTGGGTAATCTCAAAATAATACACCTCAATTGCAAATGGCGATCATATTATAATAAAGGAGGGTGAGTTGCCGTGGGGGTGTGTGGGGCGAGGCGCCAGAGGTTCGGTGCGGTGCAGGCGGGAGGGGTGCAAGCTTCGCGCTAGTCGTATTTCGTCTGGAGTGTTTATCCCGTGGCGCCGGATCGATACCGGTGGCGCAGTGGCGGTGGCCGGGCGGTCTCACGGCGACGGCGCGAGCCGTGCTCGAGTCTATGAGATGCTGTCAATCCGAACGGACGCCGCGCCGATGTCGATGCCACTGGCGTGAGAATAGCTCCTTCGAGCACATTGTACTGTAGTTAACGCGCCAGTGCGTTCGCGAGCCTTCACAACAGGTGTATTTATCGTTTCATGATGACAACATATCCCATGATTGATTCGCTTTCTGGAAAGTGATACCTAAACGATTAGTCTTTCTGAGATGACGCACATGTTTCCTTGAAAGTACGGAGTTTGCGCGAAGTGCTGAACGCGGATTCGTTTAATTTCAGGGGCATCTGTGAAATAAGCCTCTCCCATCATCGTCCACGATGTCCGTCGACAAAGAGGAATTGGTGCAGCGAGCCAAGTTGGCGGAGCAGGCAGAGCGGTATGACGACATGGCGGCCGCGATGAAGGAGGTGACCGAGACCGGCGTCGAGCTGAGTAACGAGGAGAGGAATCTACTCTCTGTCGCCTATAAGAACGTGGTCGGGGCGCGGCGGTCCTCGTGGCGAGTCATCTCTTCCATCGAACAGAAAACAGAAGGGTCAGAAAGAAAACAACAGATGGCTAAAGAATATAGAGTTAAAGTAGAAAAAGAACTCCGAGAAATATGTTACGACGTATTGGTGAGTATTACGATTAGTTAGACTTTTGACAGGTACAAGGCCATGTATTAATTCGCTGGACATTGGATGACGTGATCCTCTCGCGGCCACATCGGGGGGTGATGCAAGCATCGCTATATTGTCGTTTTCGTTAATAATGGGCGTTGAACCGCCGGCATTATTCGGAGCATGCAGGGCGCGGTGGCGGCATGAGAAGTCGGGGGGGCACGCGGGGGAGTGACGTATTGCGTCGCGTCACTGCGCGCGCTTCTATTCCGTTTCGTTCGTTGCCCTGCGAGATTCTCGAATAATTACGTCGTGTCGAACCAATCCTAAAATTGAAAATTAATGTATTGGCACTTAATCAATATATTTTATAATATATTAATTATTTATTAATTAATTATATATTTCATGACAATAATTTTTAATTTCAACAAATAGCGTATTTCACAATTTCTTATTTCGATATTAGAAACAAGATACGTCTGTTAATTGCATTAAAGTTGTATGTAAAACTTTTTTATGTTATAAAAAAAACACCAGCGTGAATGATTCATTCATTAAATATAAATAGCGTTGTTGACGTCACTCTTTCCAAATTAGTAAACTTGTCTCTTCATATTAGAACCAACACATCAAATCAAACACCACATAACGTTTGAACCCACTAAATAATCATATGAATTAAATTTAATGTAGTAAATGTACCTAAGATAAAAGAAATACAAAGGTGACATGAGTTCTATTCAAATAATGTTTAATGGTATATTTCAATTCCTCTTTTTCAGGGCTTATTGGACAAACACCTTATTCCCAAAGCTAGTAATCCCGAAAGTAAAGTATTCTACCTTAAAATGAAGGGAGATTACTACAGGTACCTCGCCGAAGTCGCCACCGGCGAGACAAGAAATAGTAAGTATTTTTGGTTTTCACAAACAAGCAGGACAAAGGCTGTCCAAAAGGATTGGATCACTCAATTAGGATTTGCACACAGTTATAATAATCACAGACATATTATTATAACTATAAAAAAGAGCTACAGCATAAAGCCGGCAAGAAGTATGATAAGTATCTATATATGTGACTACTCAGCATTACATTTGAATATGACTTATTCACATTATGTTTGTCTTCAGTTACAAATTTTCAGTGTATTATTTGATACATTTTTGTTTGTAATATATTCTGTAAATGGTTTATTAACCTTGTTTAAATTACAGCCGTCGTAGAGGACTCACAGAAAGCATATCAAGACGCTTTCGAGATCAGCAAGGCGAAGATGCAGCCCACACATCCCATAAGGCTGGGTCTGGCGTTAAATTTCTCCGTCTTCTACTATGAGATATTAAATTCTCCAGACAAAGCGTGTCAACTCGCCAAACAGGTCATTATTAGTGTCAGTTCCGCATAGACAGTGTGCTGGCTGGCACGAGTGTTGAAGCTTCTTGTAACCACATGTCTTGTCCCCAGCCGTCGTGGAGGACTCGCAGAAAGCCTACCAGGAGGCGTTCGACATTGCTAAGGCCAAAATGCAACCCACACATCCCATCAGGCTTGGTCTTGCACTCAACTTTTCAGTATTTTATTATGAGATTATCAACTCCCCAGCGCGCGCCTGTCACTTAGCCAAACAGGTTTTTGTGGTTATCTATCTGCATCCGTGTGTGCAGCGTGACTTCCCATCTAATCAACGACATTTACTAACGCTACTTTTGAACAGTGCATGTTAGACATTGTCTTCATTTCACATATAATATATTTTTAATTATTTATGACTAATATTCTCGTGTGCATGACTTAACTCCAAATCTCGATCCAGCCAGTACCTGTGTGCTTTAGTTATTTGTATTATAGTGTTATTAGAATAAGTTTTTAGTATTTTGCCAAAATCCAATAATGTGCTTTCGTGACAGGCCTTCGACGACGCGATCGCCGAGCTGGACACATTGAACGAGGACTCATACAAGGACTCAACGCTGATCATGCAGCTGCTCCGGGACAACCTGACGTTATGGACGTCCGACACTCAGGGCGATGGCGACGACCCAGCGGAGGGCGGCGACAACTAACCGCGTCGCCACGCTCCTCACACGCATTTGTTCGCATCGATGTTATGTAACGAGTGAATAACGTTGAGTGGCGAACGGCCCGTGCGCCGGGAGCCCTCGCTTTGTCTAAACAAATGTTAAATGTCGTTCGCAGCGGACCTTCGCGTTCCGTCTAAATGTTATGTGTCACCTTTGACGGTTTTTGTATTTCTGTATTTACACTGGATTACAGATATCGAGCTGACCTGATGAATATAAATATTTATAACTTAAGTTATTAAAATTACGGTTTCTTAAGTTAAAAGTGTTTTCCTTTTGTAAAATTATAATATAATTAGCCCGGTCGGCCCCTGACGTAACATTCCTCGCCGTGCGTCCGCAGTGAATTGGAGACTTTGATGGTGAATATGGTTCAATAAGGCAACTGAAATTGTTAAAGTGCGCCCGGTATATTACACATTTCATATAATAACCACAAAATGGCTGTCTCACATAAGGGCACAAATAAAACTTGGTGTCTATTCGATTTGTCTCCTAACATACCAAAGCAAACATTTGATTAATGTTGACATTAACTATTTTGTTGTGCCCGTCACTATTAATTCTTTAGCATTCTGATTTTTCAGGCATTTATTAGCTAGATATTTATATGAGATGATATTGTAACATTTTTGCTGCATTTTTTTCAGCCATTAATCTTATATTTTTCATGTTTTCACCAATAAACTTTTGTATTAAATACAATTTTTAGTTTTAGAACCAATATATTTAAATAGCCACCTAAACCCTTATGTTTAACTTGAGTCGTTGCAATAACGATTAGTGCCTCCATATTACATTATTACAATCAATACTTTGTGTTCATTACTATTGAAATAGCTGTGAAACATTCACTTGCTATCTATACTAACGTTAATTAGATTTTTGCATAATCTTGGAACCTGAACTATACATTATTTTGTTATGAAACGAAATTTGTGCACTGTATTTGCTATCATACTAGTGATCTGACATTGCATGATGTAAATTCTATTCCTCTGGCCGGAAGTTTGCAGATTGAGGCGCTTGGAGTTTTTATTTGAACTGGTAGGTATGGATTATGAAGTTAAAGTACCTTTAGTTGGAGAGCCTGTGACATATTAACTTCATGACGGGCAATGGCAGACGACTAAGCGCTTTTTACACCGTATTAACACAACTGTTGCTTCTTTCACATCCACAATTCACTACATATACTATGTGTAAAAACCAAACTAGACAACGTGGCAGGCATTTTATTAGGGTGCCATGTGGCCTGAACGTCTTCTGATGTTAAGCTGAAATGCGATCTGTAAATGCCGTTTGTACAAAGGTATAGCCAGTGCGTCTCTATTTCGGCACATTTTTTGGCCGGCATAGTGACGGCAACCGTGGACTAAGACAAGTTTTTTCAGTCGTCTGCGCTCTTTGGCCTCCATAATGCTTACCAGCAAGCAGGTCGAGGTCAGGTGTGACAATAAAAACCTCTGTGGTAAGGAGACAATTCCAGCGGTAGCACAAAATATGAACATGCACTGTTTGGGCGGCTGTTTAGTGGTATTCAGCTCAGCTGGTCCTGTCAGTCACATCACTGGCCGGATTACTGCGAATCGACGATCATGATAATGCGCCCTAAAAAAGTTGTATTTAGTAGCGTCAAACATCTTTCCCAGTCATCGCAATCGCCATTTGATTTCCATCTCCAACATTTAAGCAATTGGATGTTTTAGTTATAGAGTAGGACGACGTTTCGTTGGGAACTATGTAAAGTTATATTAGGTGTAGAAGCTAGAATCGTGGTCGCCTTATTGAATTTGCCTATTTCTGAAAATTGTGTTATTTTTATTAAAACATATTTATTGAAAATAATCCTTGCTCCGTCTAGGAATCGAACTCGGATCGCGAGTAATGATAACTGTCTTCAAGGAGTCTGCGACACAATATTTGAGATATTGTAAAATTCATTTACGTGTAGTTGTGTACCACAAGTTAGGCCTGCATAAATACTGTGGAGAATTCAGTTGGTAATTTCACGATCCTATCCATAATTTTATATGATTATAAGCCAATATAAAATGTAAGACGCTAGTTCTCTGTGTGTTATCAAATTTCAAATGCAGAGGAACTTACTTAATAAATAAAATTCACATAAATATTTGGTACAATTTAATAAGTGTCTTAAAATATTCTCAGTCGCGAGTTTGTGGTCTTATTATATTTACCCTAATGCGCTATATCAGTCCTCTTTTATAAGATTTAAAAAGTAGGCTAATATATATATATATATTTTTTGAATGCAAGTCCAGCAAATAAAACGCAAGGTCCGTCTTCACACGTCATCAGTCTTACTGGAACGAGGAACGAAAAGGCATCGTAAACTTGGTAACTGAGACACGTATAACAATGGTCTGAGTAAGCTTGCTGTCAAATAAACACAAGTCACAGCTAAGTTCAATTTTGAAAGTACAGCGTCTCTGTGAATAGAATATGCATCTGAGCTGTCATCTACCGCAGGTGCCGAGTAAATAACATAGTTTGTGAGCAGAGACCGAGGTAAACATAGTAACATATATGTCACTATTAACCACAACGAAAGTTTCAAAGCTGGCCCTAAATCATCGTATCCAGCTAACGACCATTTCGTTTTAAGTTTTATTACTGTGAGCGCACTGACTACACACAATATAACCGTTGGCAAATACACATTGAATATAGATAACATTGAATGCATGTTAACTCGGTGACTAGGTTCGAGAGAGACGCATGTTTCGCTGTTGTTGCCTGACCGTATGGTGTTCGCGAGTGCAAATTCCGGGACACTGAGGGACGCGGCCAAAATCCATACAAATACACTTGGTAAAATAACTGGAACTTTGGTATCCACTATTTTGTAGTCAATATTCATTGTTCTTGGTGGGGTAGAGGAGTCGCTATTTGCCATCAAGCTATGGCGAGAAGATCTGATTTCGTCATCATCACAATTTCTTTTCGTTCGTCGATTAGCTGCCTTTTCTTCAATATTTATTGTGGCAATTGTATGTAGTACTATAGTTATAATTAAATACACTGTTGCCGTTGAAGTCACAACATCGAGCCCACAATAGATTTTGCAGCCCACGGCTCCAAACTGCCATGCTGCTTTATTGCGAGACCACAGTTCTAATGCTCCTGGTCCAATCAAAATAATAATATCAATCATTGCCAACTGTATTAATATTGAGAAGAGCCCTGTAACGAATAGTAAATTTTAATTAAATCGCTAATAGATTCATGCAGCTTTTCAGTTCTTTCAATGTGAAAAAGGTTCTAAATACAACTCACCACATCTGGACTTTTTAATGAGAGCAGCGAGTGCTGCACAATTGGCCAGAGCACCTGCGCCTGCGATGCAGCCTCCGAACGACAGCACAGCCAGTGGTGACACGAGCTGTTCGGGAGTAAGCTCGTGCATGGCGTCGTGAGGCCGGGAGCGCCTCGGGATCAATGACTGCGCGCCCCGACCGCGCCGCGTCGTCGCCTTACAACTCTGCCATCGAGTACTGAGGTTTTTTTCTCATATTGTGCGTGCGCGTGAGTCAGCGCCAACGCCAACCATGTGTGTGGAATATATCCTTGGAGCAGGAAATTGTCCAAACACGCACTCGCACCCTTTCGTATTCATTTTTTAAGCTTTTTGTAGTTATTTAAAGTGTTCGTTAAGTTAATACTTTCCTTCTAACACCAAGGCGTAATACTTAATTTTATCTGAAAGCATATGAACGCAAATAATGTAGGTATACATTATTATTCCAAATGGGCCCATGTCGTTGAAGCTAACGGACGTGCTAATATTTCAAATAAGCATCTATTGAAAGGGACACTAACTTCTATTCATTTACATTGGCGAGTAGATTTATATTATGATAATAAGATGCAATAGAGCTTTTACTAGTTTAGATTTATTTATCGATAAAGGCGGGCGGTGCCTGATAAGGTGTTTGGTCGAAGTTTGATGATTTTATCACATATTATGGACATGATCATGTTTATTTGAGGTGTAATATTATAAATACGAGTATACCCAGCTAAATGATATCCATACTATGTAAACGAAAACACTGTCATTGCAATCAATATGTTTGTATTGTACCCATATATAAGAGTCACGGATCCGTGACTTCGCAACTACAAATTCTTTATAATATAGCCTTTTAATATTTTTTATAGGAAATCCAATAAATAAATATACAATATTGTTTACTATAATTTTAAGATATGACAGCCTAGGTCTACAATTTTTTCCGCCTTATTAATTAACAAGAAAATGCCTTTACAATTTCCATAACGCATTACCTGGTCAAGTCCTTTATCATACTAACGACAATCTCGTTTGTCTAAGTATTTTTTTTTATTAAAATAATAGACAAGCGTTAACCGCGTTAGCACAAAATGACGTTTGATTGTTTTCAAATATTTTAACACTGTTAAATATTTTTCGTAGTAAGACCGCTCATGTTGATTCCCTTGGATAGTAAGTTAGGGAAGGTCGTAATCAACTTTAATTCAGGGATTAGGTTCTACGAGGGTTGCCTTTTAAGTTTCGGGATTGGGCAACCCTAGTATTGCAATCTGGCAACTGACAGCTCTATCGTAAAGTTGGACATTTTTGAAGTTATACGTACTCAGAACGTTTTGACATACAAGCGCTATTTGTGTTGTTTACAGTAACTTAAAGATTCATCTCGGAATTAAATCGTGTGATTATTTTTTTACAACTTTGACGTGGATTAACTCAGCAACAGTGCATGGATGAACTTAATTCAATTATTGGCGATGAAGCTCCATCAAGGACCAGTGTTTGTTGGTGGTATGGTGAATTCAATCGTGGTTGCAGTTCACTCCAAGACGAATTTCGTGAAGGTCGTCCAAAATCAGTTGTTGTTCCGGAAACAATTGATGCTGTGCGCGAACTGATATTACAAGATCGTCATGTGACCTATCGTAAGATTAAGACAACCCCAGCATTAGTGGGACCAGATACATTCAATATTGCATAAACATTTGACTGTCAAAAAACTTTGTTCGTGTTGGATCCCACATAATTTGTCAATCGCTCAAAAAAAGGCTCGTGTCGATTGGTCGAAAGAAATGCTCAAAAAATACTATGGCGGCGCTTCGAAACAGGTCTATGACATCGTTACAGGTGATGAATCGTGGATTTATGCGTATGAGCCCGAAAGTAAACAGCAGTCGACTGTATGGGTGTTTCAAGATGAGCAAAATCCAACAAAAGTTGTTCGCGCACGAAGCACTTCCAAGCAAATGATCACCTGTTTTTTTCGAAAAAACTGGACATGTCGCAACCGTGCCACTAGAACAACGCAGAACAGTCAATTCTGAGTGGTACACAACCATTTGTTTGCCATTTGTCTTCCAAGAAATCAGGAAAACCAACCGCCGAAGACGGATCACTCTTCACCACGACAATGCGAGCTCTCACACATCGGCTCAAACAACTGCATTTTTGAGCACCCAAAACATCGATTTGATGAGTCATTCGCCGTATAGTCCTGACTTGGCACCGAATGATTTCTTTTTATTTCCGTACGTAAAAAACAAACTGAGAGGTCAACGTTTTATGACACCTGAAGAAGCGGTTGCTGCATTCAAAATGCATGTTTTGGAGATACCTCAATCAGAGTGGCAAAAGTGCTTCGACAATTGGTTCAAACGCATGCAAAAGTGTATAGATCTGCATGGGGAATATTTTGAAAAACAATAAAGTGATTTTTAATGATTAATATTTGTTTTTGTTCTCTAATCCCGAAACATAAAAGGCAACCCTACCACTTATATTTGGAATATTATCATAATATTTTTTTTATACTTCTGAAAGTGTACCTCCGAAAGCGACAATTAAAACTTGACAGGTCTCCAGTGAGGAATTCGACATGTGTAGACACATTAGCCTCATCTCACGGCCAGGCGACCGCGTTAAGCGCGGGAATTGCGGCCATTTCTGGTGAGAAGAGAACCTTAAGCTGCGCAAATACTCCAACCTAGGTACAGATTACGAGCTTGAGCCGTTTGGGCCGTTTTGGGATGGGCACTTGGGACTTTTAGCCAAGCGCCTGGCCTAGGAGTTGTCCAAGCGGATGACGCAGAAGTTAGGAAGGCTGGCAATTATTTCTGCCAACGTATTAGCCTAGCTATGCTAAAAGGAAATGTTACCAGTCTCCTTGGAACTATATCTCATAAAACGTCTCTAATCTTTAGATATTTTTTATTTATAGTTTAATTATTATAGTTAATATACATTTATAATCTTATTTTCATGTACAAGTAGAGAAAGTAAATGCGAGTCCCTTGGCTCTGCCGACCCCTTGCGGGAATTACATTATGCGATTTTTAGTTAAGTCAAAATAGCATACCTATTTTTTTTGTAGAGACGCTATATCTAACCTCGACCTGCCTGATGCCAAGCAAGGGGAAGTTCTAGAACGCTGAGTATTAAAAAAATATTAAAAAAAAAATACATTTCTATACTAAGCTACTTATGTGCTTGTATCATGACACAGGACCACCAAACAGAACAACCAAAACACATTAATCAAAGATACATTGGTAATGGCGGGTGGTTTCGAACTCGTGCTCTCGGTTTGTGTAACCATTGCACTGCCACTACACCACGGTCGCCTACATATGCAGATTAGGGTTGCTTATGTCGCCGTTACTGCCGACCATAAGGGCTTTATAGTATCTCATAGGCATGGACATACTTTATACAGCTAATCCATGGAGATATATGTTATTACTATATATAGAGTATATTTAATAACATATATCTCTTTATGAGCTAATCATAAAATTATTCATCGGATAGTTATTATCGTTATTGCCTATTTAATTGTCCCAGTGCTCCTCCCTTCATTTTTACATGACTCTCGCCACGACCTTTTTCTTTCTTCTTGTATATGGCTTTAGTATTTAACTTGCCAGTGTCAAAGTAAAAATATATTATGGTTCAATGTTAAAACATTGTCAAGTAAAGATGAAGATGAACCATGCGAGTGATTCATCAAATGATGATGATGATAGTGAGGTTGATGATGATCGTTTTAGTAAAGCGGCGGAAAGCCTTTACTAAAACTTCAGAAGGAGTCTTGGAGGGAACATGAAAAAACACGTTTCACAACTTTAAATTACTTGTTTATACTTGATCAACTTAAAAATTATTACTGGATAACAATTCCACCATTATTACACATTAATATTTATGAAAAACACAAGTTTTTCAAATAATTCAAAATTGCGCGTCCTGTCAGTTGCAGTTGCCCGCCAAAAAACTCCACGACCTAAAAAGTGATGACATCTTAGGTAGACGCAGTGCCGGCCCAGGGCACAGGCCGCAAAAACGAACAGACCGGCTAGCACGCTAACTAGCCCGCCTATAGTAAGTACGGCACCCTTCAAACAAATAAACTGTTCTAGGCGTCTATCTCATCTCGCTATCTCTGTTAGGGCCTATCGTGATGTCTTACAATCTGGAGTCCATTCACTCGTTTTCCCACAATCCAAAAGACATGCGGCAGAGATGTCAAAACTTGAAACACAAATTGCTAACGTAGCCACCTCTGGTCATCTCTGCCGCATTGGCTACATGATTAGGACAAAAAACTTATATCATATAACGGTAATACAAAGGAGGACAAATTACTCATACTAAACCGATTTTGATGTAGCAATTAGGGAAGAAAAACGGTAAACATAATTTGCAACCTTTTTTATCATGCGCTCACAAAGAAATGTGTTACTTAATTTTGCCTTTAAAATGTACTAAAGGCTGACTCACTGGTTTTATATTATAATATACATTTGCACTTGCAAATAACATTATCTTTTGTACAAAAATGTAATTAATAACAAAACAACATGCGGGTAGTTGTAAATCCTCTTATAGATATGTTGTATATGTTTTTTTGCAATAATGATGCATGTTCAATAATACAACTCGGGTACTAAAGGTATATTTTTTCACCTTGACACAGATTTGTCAATGTCATTTTGCCCTTATAAGTTCTTAATAACTTGCTAATATACTAACAAATTAGGTATTTATTACATGGAGTTTTCTTTTTAAAATTTTCTTTTGTTTTTAAGTATTAAAGAATACTCAGATATAAGTACTTATTGTTGCGGAATGCAACATAATAGTTTCGAGGGTGATTAAATAACGAACGATAGTGAGAGTTGTCTCTAATACTATCATTGCTGATTGTTGATTACGTAAATATGAATGAACGGACCGAGTCGTGAACGGAACGATTGGCACGTATTGTTATCTCAGAGGGTTTGTTATTTTGCGACGTGCTGCATTCGCCGGCGAGTGGGTCAGCTCTGCGTGACGATATTGTTCATTTGTTTTGATTAGCGGAAGACGACGACGGCCTGCGGCGGGTTCGAGTGATGGAT
Source organism: Tinea trinotella (assembly GCA_905220615.1). NCBI lineage: Eukaryota > Metazoa > Arthropoda > Insecta > Lepidoptera > Tineidae > Tinea > Tinea trinotella. Next base: position 5,834,682 of record HG992306.1, read on the forward strand.
GACTCGCGACAATGCTCCTCCGGGTACGCGTGTGGGCGGCGTCTCGACAGCCAAAATCTACACTTTCCTTCGACTTTCTCTCAGAGGTGCGAAAGGTAGCTCCGGGGGCTCTCAGCGCTTATTCAGTAGCAGACCGCCGCATAAGTGTACGCGTTCTAATCCATCGACCCGCTCCTGTTGGTCCCGCAGCGTGCATCGGTGATATTCAAAACACCTGCATAAGGAGGGCAGCTCGTGTGTGTTATATAGTGCGGCAGGAAGCGCGCGGCGACAGTGAGGGTGGTGGCCGGCGACGGCGTGCAATGTGAAGGGGCATCCCCGCGATGTATGTGTGTGTGCATCTCCTGCTCGCCGTGTGCACAGCGCAACGCGCACTTGCACTTTATCCTGTGAGTAATAAACAATCGATCGTGGGCGGGCGGGATGCACTCAAACTGCCCGCCCATGTTTATTATATTTGGTATAAATTAATAATTTATTTATTTATCACAAAAAAACTATAAATAAATATTTTATTGTCCTAAAATAATAAAATAATATTTCATTTCTAATTTGTTGTTAATATTTTTTATATGTATTATTCAACTACGCATGAATAATACATAATTATTTATATTTGCAACCTAGTCCCTACAGTTTAGTATATCATTATGTAATAGGAATCAAATTAATTTAAAAAGAATTTTTTTTTTCCAAGCTTACGAATTTATTGTGTGTTTTATATAAATAACGCTATTTCAATATTTTATTTTGTTTTCTCAAAGAAATATTTTTTTCTATATAAGCCCAAATTTTTAAAAGCAATTTTATTAAATATTCACACACATCCTTTGATTTCAACTCGAAAGCTTTTCTTGTTATGTTACTTTCATTACTTTTTTATTAACATTTCTATACGGAGCTACTAAAAGTGCTTGTATCATAGAAATTGGAAAACCAAAGTACAATATATTAAAGATACATTGGTAACGGCAAGTTATTTTGAGGTTGGTTTGCGTGACCCTTCACCTATAATGATCTTGGACCCTGTAAGCGAAGCGTTTATAAGCACCTTTGGTTGGCATAGCGACTGAAGCAAACGTAAAATGAACCTGTTTTTTAGTCGTCGGCACTCTTGGAGCTCCCCTTGCTTAACATAAGTTTCAATAAATAAAAAGAACACGAGTTGTTATCTCCGAGTGTTACATTATACTTTTTGTGATTGTTATTTTCGTGAGTGCGGTACCGGCAATTGTATGAATTGTTGCACGACGATCACACAATAAGTTTGCATTAGAAAGAGCGGAATGATCGCCGAACACGTAATTGAGATTGATGCGAATAACTTTTATCATCCATTTCAAACGTAACATTCACAATCGAATTCTCAAATTAACTCAACTTTAATATTATAATGATCCCTCCGTGAATGCACTTGACTCGATAATTCGCTGGATGCTATTGTCTTGTGTTAAAGAAAAAGAATAACATTACTTTCCCCTTTGCTCACATCCGCTAATGTACGACAACACTTAGCTGACTCATGTGATATTTTCGTTTTCACTCGGCTCCCTAATTTCAAAGTCCCACAATTATATATAATATAAATAAGTATGATTTGTACAACACAAGTAGCACAATGTCGTGTTTAATGCCACAACGGAGTCGACAACTCATTATGTGAGATTTATTTACACAAGCTAACATGACTTTGCTTTGCTGTCTATTTACAACTACCTACATGTATTGAATTGTGAGCATGACGACATTCTTTCACAATTAATAATTTTAGTAAACCAACTATCTTTAATGCCTACGCGTAAAAATTATCGTAGTTAGTATGTTTAGTTTACAAAATAAATTCGAGAGGCATTTTGTTTAATCTGTGGTTAAAGAACCCAATCATGGGACAATTATTTTTAATATAAATTCCTATCCGTATTTTATACACAGTTAAACTATTCGGTTTGGCGCGTAAACTGAGTCGTATTTTTCAGTTGTCGACACGCTTGGATCTCTCCTAGCTTAAGCAATTTGCTTCGGTTCTGGATGTTTCTTAAGGCAGACGTTTTGTGGTAGATTCCATGACAACTTTTAGGTGTGGCAGTCGTGTTTCTAGATCAGCTTGAGAGTTATTGTAGTTCAGTGAGAATACGGCTACATTTTGGAGAAATTATCTACGGCAACAGTCACATCCGCTCATTTATTATTATTATTATATTTTTAAACTGACGTGGGACTGGGCAAGTCATCTCTGCCGCATATCTGATGCATTATTGATAAAGTCAACTACTGAGTGGACTCCAGCAAAAGACATCGCGGTAGGCCCGGAGATGGCAAGATGAGATAGACTTCTACAATATTTCGTAGCAAGAGACCTCAGTGTCGTGGAAAAAATATTACTAAGCTACAAAACGTGTTTGTATCACGTAAACAAGACTACTTAATATATGTTTATCTTGTTTATATCAGAGATACACGTACATTGGTACTGGCAAATTGGATATGAACCGATAACCGAGGAGTTGTCGGTTCACGTTACCACTACAGGACGGTCGCCGTTGATGGCACTCAAGCCTAACAAGAGGCGGTATGCGATCATATAGTTCGAGCCCTAATAAAAGAATAACAAACATAAACAATTATCAATATAAAAAACAGAAAACACAATTACACACAATAACCCATTGTTGATTATATTTTTATAACATATGCATATATTCTAAATTGATATCGGTGTAAAATGTCCCCGTTTGCTCTAACATTTATCACTGTATGTCGCATATGATTTGCTTGCTCTTGATACCTACATTGATTTCATTGTGTTGGTAAAAATACAATATTGAGTGACAAACGAAAGAGAAACTTCATTCAACTTATGCATAATAATGAATCACCTATGATTAAGTCCACGAAATATTTTATTAAAAGAGATTACCTATCTGTCGTGTTTATTTGTTACTCCATGTTTGTTTTCATTAATTATATGAAGATTCGTGGATCCCGAAAATTTATGTTATAAACGTAATAAGCGCCCATATTTTATGCCTTAGGTCAATTTTAAGAACTGAATTCTTAAAATTATTGGTTATGAATTAAGGCTTGTATAGTGGATGGTAGTTACCACTTGCTGTAATTAAACTATAGTAGCAATCGCTTCCATTCATGGACCGCATTTTAGCTTAACATCGTTTGTCGTGTAAAAGTACTTCTTTGGAGCCTTAATTATTACCTGATTTTTTAATAAATTTAATAATTATTTATAAATAAATAAAATTTAAAAAATTAATAAATTTATAAAATCAGGCGGGATGCTGTCACAACAAAAAAAGTTATGGGCACTAGGCAACCAAGCTTTCTTGAGAATGTCTTCGATTTGGTTCTGGGCCTGCCTTGTTGCATGGCCTGCATCCAGTGGCGTAGCGTAGGAATTAGCCACCCGGGGCGGAAAAAAAATTTGCCGCCCCCTTATTTAGGAAATTCAATCATAGGTACAGCAAAATTATGAATTTTAGGTTCAAATTTCGCGCCCCCTAAATGTGCCGCACAGGGCCGGCCGACCCCTTCGGCCCCGCCACGCTACGCTACTGCCTGCATCCATCCACACCAGATTTATAAATTTCTTTCGTCAATTTGATTAATTGATCGATTATTGTATAATTATACGGACTATATTTTTTACTTTCATTTTTTTCTAAGATGGTAATGCCGTCTTATAAGTGGTGGCCAGGAGTACGATGGGATGCAGATCTGGGGGATGATGCTGAAGTGGTGTATCTGCCGGCACTATTACCACGAGAACCTCAACTTGCTGACGACCAGATATCGCCCGACGAACCATTGTCATACAACTTTGACGCTTTTGGACGGTAAGGAAATTAAACTGATATTACGATCTGATGATTTTCTATCACGAATGATAGATACCTAAATATACTCTTTATTGTGCAAATTGAAAACTATAAGTATAAGTACCACAATAAAAAAAATATTTATTTATAATGACCCGCGAACTATTATTCCAGGCAACCGAAAGAGAACAATATTAAATAATTTAAAATATACCTGCAAGAGTTTTTTTTAAATGGTGGAGATAGCTGGCCAAGAGATCGGCGTTAGCCACTCGCAGTGAGCCATCAGAATGTCTTAGCGGAAACGACAGAAACTAGATTCCACAATTTTGGCGAGACTCCAAAAGCTGCGGCTACCCGTTGGGTGCGCTAATAGACTTTTGCCAATCCTGAAAACGCGGTGTGCCTTCGCTCCTTTAAAAACTTTCTTGCACTTGGTGGCACGATTACAGGCTGCTTTAAAAGAACTTCTAAATTTAACTTTGATGAATTCGTTGACATAGAAACGAGCATAAAATTTAATGTTAAATATGTTCTTGAAACTTGTTTGTGGTTTCAATTAATCAATTAAAACTTTACCAATTTGTCTAGTCTTGTTAAATATTATGAAACAGAAGCAAACAGATTAATTAATTAACATTAATACGATCTTAGCTATGTAGCTGGCTGCACTAAGAAACTATTATATTTCTTCGTAAAGCTCCGCAAAGCGCCTACTTTGACAGGAAATGATAGAAGGGTAGTGTAGCGTGAGGTCAGCGAATGTGTGTCATTCCGGCACAGTGAACCTTTTTAATCAACCGTGTTAGACGGAATAATCTAATAATACAAACTTTGCGCTCTGTATATACTAATATAATATAAAAAATATATACTGTATATAAAGTATATATTGTTATTTTTTATTGTGACTCGACCTATGTTAGCACCCCGCTTGATGTTAAGCACTGCTACTAGAATTCAATAATTGTAAGTAGCAATCACATCCATTATGGCGGCTTAGTTTGGAATCGGCAACTTACAAGCTGATCCCGAAATAGATACTTTTTGGGATCATCCCAGCAGATAAAAAGAACGCTAGCAACTTAATTACTTTTAGTTTTTTGAATATATATAAATGTTAAAATATTATCAATTATGTCCAGCGCTCTTCTAATCTGCAGATCCTTATACTGCACAGATCAAAACTCAGCGCTCATTTTATCTGCCGGGATATAAACTTGGAATCTGTAAATAGCTACACGTTCCACATTTTTTATGTAGCAAATGTTTCCTGCAGGAATTTCAAATTACGTCTTGTACCTAATCGACGTCTCGTAGCACCGCAATTCCGAGTTTGGACTGATAAGGGTGAAGAAACACCTCTTTCTACTATTGACTCCTCTTGTCATTATCTGCATACTGGACCCGGCACTGTTGCTGCTTTATCTGCATGCAGAGATCATGCACTTGTAAGTTAACATATGAGCTTTTTGCAAGTAATTTATGGATTAAAAAAAAAAGTTTTTTTTTGTACTGCGGTGAATGGAGGTACATCCACTATGCCGGCCAAGTTGGAACCGGCAACTTACATGTTGATCCCGAGACGCGACTAAATCACTTCACGGTCTGTATGACACCACTTACTACCCCGGATCTGCAGACTGGCCACCACTCATTAAAATTAATGCCTTCACATCGGTTAGCTAAGACCGGGAATAAAGTTATAGTACTAGCTAACAATGGAAATTGCCTAAAAATATCATATAAAAAAATGAGGCACATCATTTTTGACTATCTCATTTATGTGGCATTAATCTGACAATAACGACCCAGCAGTTAAAAATTTGAACGATGAAAAGATAGACGCTGTGTAGCTCAGTGGTCAAAGCAGACACCGGGTTCCATTGCCTGTCACAGCTGACCGATATAAATACGTGATTTCTTCTATCCAATGTTCATTATAAATATTTATTCTATATTTTTTTATTGTGACTCTACATATGAAAGCACCCCGCTTGATGTTAGGCTGGAGTGTGGTCCATGAATGGAGGTCACTGCTACTACAATTCACTAACTGTGAGTAGCAGTCACATCTACTATGCTGGCCTAATTGGAACCGGCAACTTACAAGCTGATCCCGAAACGCGACCAAATCACTTCATGGTCTGTATACTTGTAAGTGGTGGTACTACCCCGGATCGTCATCAGACTGGAGACCACTGCCTACCACTCTTTTATAACCCGACCCGGAGCAAATATCTGTCTGTTTTATTAACAAATATTTGCTCTGACCGGGAATCGGACCCAGGACTATAAGCGCAACAAACCAATCTCTGACAGTTCGTCCACGTCTGTCGTCGAAAATAACAATAAATTAATTCATCAGTATTACGTCATCATTGCTTATTATTTTCAGCATGGTCTAATTGTGGTTGACAACTCAACATACGAAGTTCGTCCTCTAGACGTGGGCACTGCTCGCGTGGAAGACATGCCAGGGCGAACTGCTCACGTAATTAGGCGAGCCGCACCCCCAACACCTCCGGGAGATGACGCAAGACCCATACGACCCCGGCTAAGAAAGCCACGGGCTGGACCATTCAAATATAAAAATCCTCCAAACTATACAATTGAAATAGCCCTTTTCGTAGACGAGGCAGCTTATAAAATATTTCATCCTTTCTTGAATTATAACGAGGCTGAGTTGCGTGATATGTTACTTGCTTACATTAATGGTGTAAGTTTGTTTGGAGTTTTTTTTAAATAATAATAATACTCACATAAATAATATCATAATCAATAAAGACATTTAAGCAACAAAATTAGGTCAATCAAACCGAATAATATGTGGACTAAAGTTAACATTATTAATCAATCAATCAAATTATATTGTCACGCCTTCTCCCACGGGGATAAGCTGCGACATTGGAGCGCCACTTGCCACGATCCTGAAACAACTTCCTCGCTTCCTCACATCAAATTTTTTTTCAACCTCTAATATACCCAGATTTCTTAAGGATGTTTCGGATTTGGTCAGAAAACATTTTATCATCATTTTCTTTTTAAACATATACATTGACATTTTTACATTATATACATAGATTTTTTATTTATACAATATAGGTGTGCGTGTGTTGTGGCTATGTTTGTGTTTGTGTATGTTTCCTGTCTGAACTCTGAAATGTGTTTGAAATGTTCCAGGTGCAGGCATTATATCACCACTCGTCCCTCGGGACTCGCATTCAGCTGTCGCTGGTGAGACTGACATTATTACGTACACAGCCAGCTGGTCTGCCGCCTCATGCTGAGCGAGGTCGTCTACTTGATTCATTTTGTGCTTATCAAAAAAATCTAAACATCGAAGATGATAATGATCCAGATCATTGGGACATGGCATTACTGCTTTCTGGGTAGGGAAAATGATAATAAAAAAACACGCAACGCTAATAGATTATATTCACCCTGGTCTACTGACCTACTTTCATTTTATACGAATTTTATTATCGCCTTTTGTGAGTCACTTAGATGTATGTAAATTCATCAATTTATCACCTCATCATTTCGAATTTGTGAAATTATATAGAAATAATACAATCAACTTTTACCAATTAGGATAAAACTTATAAGCGGATTATAAGCTATTATTTGTTTTAGTCTAGATTTTTACGCGGATGAAGGTGGTCGTCGGAATGGCGTAACAATGGGTTTGGCTCCGGTTGGTGGAGTATGTTTACCAGCTCATGCATGTGTGGTTGCTGAATTTGGTGCCAACGATCTGCTGGGCCGACCATATCCTTCGGCTGGTTTTACTTCCGTCTATATCCTGGCGCATGAAATCGGGCACAAGTCGGTGATGAACAGTTTTTATTTATTTTATAAACGCGAAATATATAGATTAATATTTTAATGATAAGTGTAGTTTTATACATTTAAAACATTTTATTATTATTATTGTGACTCGACATATGACAGCTCCCCGCTTCATGTTAAGCTAAAGTGTGGTCCATGAATGAATATCACTGCTACTACAATTCAATAACTGTGAGTAGCAATCACATCCACTATGCCGGCCTAGATGGAACCGGCAAGCTGATCCCGAAACGTGGCCGAATCACTTCACAGTCTGTATACTGGTAAGTGGTATACATTAAGCCTCTGTGATTTATAATTACATCTACAAAATTTGTAGGTATAATGTTGCTCAAATCGGAATCCAATTCGAAGTAAATAAACTAATTAAATCTGTGAATTAAACCATGTGTTTGGTTTTAAGAGTGGTAGGCAATTTGCCCAGTCTGCCGAACCGGGGTAGTACCACCACTTTGAAGACTGTGAAGATCAGCTTGAAAGTAATCAGTTTCAACTAGACTTACTGCTACTGCAATTATTAAACTGTAGTAGCAGTCACTCGCATTCATTCGTAAAACCACACTTCCGCCTAATATTTAGCAACAATATATTTTTAAGAAAGTGAAAAGAGAGTTGATATGTTTGCTTGTTATTTATTTATGCCAAATACCTACTTTACTTGAAATCTATTACAAAAAACATATAAACTAAACATCAATAAAAACACTTACACGTGGAAGATATACTCGTACTTCTTCGGTCGTCTTAAAAACGTTCTTAATATTTGAATCAAATGACGATTTTTTTATTATGCGAATCATAATGAGGCGATAAGGCAATACCCCGAGTGATGTTAAGCAGTTCATGTATAGCTTGTCTAACTATAAATGACGTGCCCCTCCACTTTATTAGTTTATTTAAATGAATGAATGCAAATATTTCTAACTATACTATTATACTTTATCAGCGTGCTCCTTCTTTTGTATCCAACCAGCAACTGTATGACCAATTACAATTGCATTTGCGGTGTGTTGCATTCATATTTTAAGTTTTCTCGTGTGCGCAAATGCGGTTGAGGGGCGCGTCATTTCGGCTTTGACAGACTATACTACAGTTCAATAAATCAAATCAAATTATCTCGCCTTTTTTCCACAGGGATAGGCAAAGACAATGAAGCGCCACTTGCCACGATCCTGACACAACTCCCTCGCTTCTGTCACATCCACAATTCTCTTCATACAAGCTCTATCGTTATGGGCACTAGGCAACCTAGCTTTCTTGAGGATGGCTCCGATTTGGTCGGAAAACACTCTTCTGGGCCTGCCTTGTTTAACGCATCCATCCACATTATATTTATAAATTCTTTTCGTCAATTTACTTTCACTCATCCTTCCATGTGCCCAAACCATCTTAGCATTCCTTTATCAATCCTTGTCACTACATCTTCTTTCAAACCACATCTATCACGCAATGTGCTATTCCTTATTCTATCCCCTATCGTCACTCCACAATCCACATACACTCCTTACAGTTAAGTTACTATAAGTAGCATTCACATCCACTATGCCGATTTTTTTACCACTTCTATACTAAGCTACTAAAGTGCTTGTATCAGAGAAACAGGACAACCAAAGTACATATATCTAAGATACATTAGTACCGGTGGGTGGTCTTGAACTCGTGCTCTCGGTTTGCGTAACCATTGCACTACCACTACACCACGGTCGCATTAAATTTTAACAAAAAAAAATTTTGATTTATCAATTAGTAATGCATTGATCGATGGTTTCCAGTCTAGGTATGCATCACGATGGGACTGGCAATGGTTGTGCACGTGATGGCTTCATAATGTCTCCTTCGCGAGGCACCAATGGTGAAGCTACATGGTCTACATGCAGCGCTCAAGTCATTGCTGATTTACAGTAAGTAGCTGATTATTTAAATTATCAATCAATCAATCAAATTGTCACGCCTTTTCCCACAGTGATAGGCAGAAACAATGGAGCGCCACTTGCCACGATCCTGATATAACTCTCTTAATATTTCCAATAAACAGATGTTTGGTTTTAAGGATTAATTACCAATGTTATTATATTTGCATTTCTATACTAAGCTACTAAATGTGCTTGTATCATAGAAACTGGATGACTTTGACGACAGGCGTGGACGAATGGTTTAGCGATTGGTTTGTTGCGCGTAAAGTTCCGGGTTCGATTCCCGGTCGGAGCAAATATTTGTTTCATAGCTTTTATTTTATTTAATAATCTTTTTAAATATTGCAAATATTTGTTAATAAAAATAGAGATGAATATTTGCTTCGGGTCTGGTTATCAAAGAGTGGTAGGCAGTGGTACCCAGTCTGCCGATCCGGGGTAGTACCACCACTTACAAGTATACATACCGTAAAGTGATTTGTCGCGTTTCGGGATCAGCTTGTAAGTTGCCGGTTTCAACTAAGCCGGCATAGATGTGATTGCTACTCACAGTTATTGAATTGTAGTAGCAGTGACATTCATTCATGGACCACACTCCAGCTTAACATCAAGCAAGGTGCTGTCAAATGTCGAGTCACAATTAAAACAAATGAGACAATGGAGCGCCACTTGAAATGATCCTGCAATAATTTTCTTAATATTTCCAATGAACAGATGTTTATTATTAGGATTAATTAGGTACCTATGTTATAATTGTATTTTTGCATTTGTATACTAAGCTACTAAATGTGCTTGTATCATAGAAACTGGATAACCAAGGATACATTGGTACCGGCAGATCTAACGTCCGGTCCAAGAGCACCGACGGTTGAAAATACGTTTACGGTTGCCTTACGTTACTGTTGCGGTCAAAATCTTTATTCGTATTTCGTACATCAAAGATTTGCAAGATAATTTGTATATCAGTAGATCATGGTCATCTTTACTATACCTGCATATTTTATTTAACAAATAAGTTTATAAAATATTAAACAGTTGTGTTATTTATCTAATACGTTAATTTAATTTAAAGAGTGGTAGGCAGTGGTGCCCTGTCTGCCGATCTGGAGTGCACCACTTACAAATACACATACCGTGAAGTGACTTAGTCGCGTATCCGGATGAGCTTGTAATAGTCTGCACTCTAGATTAACATTAGGTGGGATGCTGTCATATGTCGAGTCAGAAATAAATGCACTAATGATTAGTTAGGTTCATAGTTAAGAGTGGTAGGCAGTGGTACCCAGTCTGCCGATCCGGGGTAGTACCACCACTTACAAGTATACAGACCGTAAAGTGATTTGGTCACGTTTCGGGATCAGCTTGTAAGTTGCCGGTTCCATCTAGGCCGGCATAGTGGATGTGATTGCTACTCACAGTTATTGAATTGTAGTAGCAGTGACATTCATTCATGGACCACACTTCAGCTTAACATCAAACGGGGTGTTGTCATATGTCGTCACAATAAAAAAAATAAAAATAGGTAGCTATTCCGTAAAGAGAATTTCGTAATAAATTCCTTTATTCTGATTTTTAATAACAGAAATATTTTTAAAGAAGTCTTTTATGGAATTCAATAACAGTAAATAACACAATTTCAGATGGGCGACATGTTTATTTGACGGAGACGATCTTGATATTCCACCGGAATTAGATCATGATCGTTTCGGCGATGCACCTGGCGCCGTTGTTGGTGCAAAAAGGCAATGTGAGGTTTTACTGCGAGATGGGGATGCGGCGCCCATATCTTCTATCCCTGTCTCCTCGCATTGTGCTCAGTTGACGTGCCGCACACCGCACAGAGCTGGCTTCTATTATGCAGGACCAGCTCTGCCTGGTACTCCTTGTGGAGCACATAAGGTAAATAATTCAGTTTTGTTTTATATTATCTACAATTTATTTATTAAGTTAATTTCAAAAGAAATAAAGAGAGTATTATAGGGAGTTACTACACTAGTTTGTTACGCAGATAAGTCCGGGGTTCGATTCCAGGTCGGAGCAAATAGTTGATTCAAAACTTTTATTGGTAATATTTAATAGTTATATTAAATATTACCATCCATCCTTACCATCCGACACAGCAATCAGCTACTTACAGTTAATAGCAAACACCACCACTCATGGACCACACTCCATCAGATGGAGTGCTGTTATATGTCGAGTCACAACAGATAAAACTCACAATAGAAAAAAATAAAAGGCTACTTGTGTCCAAAGGTAAAAGGGCAAGAGGCGGAGCCTTATACGCCAGTCGGACCAAGCCTTAATACCACCTTAAATGAGGTGATCCATTGCGACAATAGATAGGGTGACGTGGAGAAGAATGGTGAGAAATAACAGAACTGATAAATACAAAATATGTTCCGTGGGAATAACAACGAGATTCACTAAAGGAACAACTGGGAAAAAAAGTCATATCATGTATTACTATCAGAACATTTATTATACTTTTTTTTGTGACTCGACACCTGCGGGGTTAGGTTAGGTAAGTTAAAACGACTATCGTCTGTCGTCGGCGGTTGTCAAAATAATAAAAGCTAGGCTAAATCCAATAAAACGAGACTATTAGTCGTTGTGACGAATATCTGTGCGACGACACGTTATTATCAATAGTCTCAATTTGGTAGATTTAGGGCCGGTTTCTTGATGGTTGGTGAAATTTGTCTATTTGTAACTTTTATAATTAGTTAAGCAACTATAGTATATTCACTAAAAAATAGTAATCAGCGAAATGTGTTTCTTGAAAAAATAAATTATTATTGTTATCAACAGACAGATCGTAACTATTTATAATTAATATTTTTAAATTCATTGAGGCATTGATTACCGTTTGACATGTAGTGTTGCGACTTTCTTATTTTTTAAAATTAATTGGGTCAGAAATGCACTAAATACTCTATCCTTATGCCAATAAAAAAAATATTGTCAAAGTCAAACTTTATTTCCCAATACATATGTAATATTCTTTTAAATATCTTATTGGTTTGTAGATATATTAGTGGATTATGGCAATAATAATGGATAAAAATAGGTAGGAAACCCTCTGGATCTAAAGAACCTGATGATGGATCATCTCACATAGGTAAAACCGCAAGAGATATAACTATGGTGTTTTAACTAAAAATGTCTCTTACTATGCGCCTTTAGCTGTGCTGTTATCAAATTAAAGCCTGGAGTAGCTGATGATGGATCATGAGGATGCAGGGGATATGTAACAGACATAATTATGCTGATTTAACAAACTGTTTCTTACATTAAGCTCATACCTAGGCTGATATGACAATATGGTTGAGGAGTACCTGATGATGGACCACAGGGATGCAAGGCGTCCTGTAATGTACTCAAGCTACGAATTACTGTTTATAAACGCGGGTTTGACTGCGGGGAACAGCTAGTACAGTTTCCGGCAAAAGAGCGCTGACTTTTGAGCTGATGAAATATAGGAAGATTAAAAGAGCGCTGGACGTCTGCAGTGGAAGCAAGTGCGCACATCAATATTATATCTCAGTTTTGATACTATTCTATGTTTCTGCCTATCCCTGTGGGGAAAAAAGCATGACAATTTAATTATACCTATTTCTTTGTATCCTATCTTTTATTTTTCAAAACTTTTATAATGAGTATTTATATGTATAGGTTTTGTATATTATATAGAATAACATAATAGAAAAGGACATCCTCAAGAAAGCTGAAAGCTTACCTAGTGCTCATAACTGTAGAGCTTGTATGAAATTGTATTGTAAATGTGATGGAAGCGTGAGAGTTATGTCAGAATCATGACAAGTAGCGTTCTATTGTCTCTACCTAACCCTGTGGCATGACAATTTGATTGATTGATTGATTTTTATATCTAAAGTCATCAATTTATGTTATATTTATGCAATATTATATGGCTGGATTATTCATAATGCAGTGCTTGTTCCTATATTAATGTATGGAAGTGAAGGTTGGGTATGGCAGAAGACGCATGAGAGTAGAATTGCTGTCGTTATGGAGTGTATGTGGAGTGACGATAGCGGATAGAATAAGGAATAGCACATTGCGTGATAGATGTGGCTTGAAAGAAGATGTAGTGACAAGGATTGACAAAGGAATGCTTCGATGGTTTGGGCACATGGAAAGGATGAGTGAAAGTAGATTGACAAAAGAATTTATAAATCGGATGTGGTTGGATGCGTTAAACAAGGCAGGCCCGGGAGAGTGTTTTCTAACCAAATTGGAGACATCCTCAAGAAAGCCAGGTTGCCTAGTGCCCATAACCACAGAGCCTGTATGAAGAGAATTGTGGGTGTGAAGGAAGCAAGGGAGTTATGTAAGGATCGTGGTAAGTGGCGCTCCATTGTCTCTGCCTATCCCTGTGGGAAAAAGGCGTGACAATTTGATTGATTGATTGATTGGATTATTCAGATTAAAAATACCTGTATTATTATTAATAATTTTATTTTATATACTTTTGTAGATGAACATTATAGAAAACTGGCCCTCAAAGCGGGGTTATAGACCTTTCACAATATCTGTAGCTTCAATCTAGTAAGGTGGGGACCTTACTAGATTGTTTTGATCTAGTAGGGACTTTTGAAAGACTATTAGAACTTAATAAGCGCCGGAGACAAATTGTGCATTAATGTGCACTTCAAACCTCCTCAATGGTAAGCTGTTCAATCTAAATCTCCAGGATCTTGGTGTGAGCTCTGTAGCCATTTTGGCATTAACTTACGTTTTCCAATCTGAAATGATATTAATATTTAGGTATATATTTTTTATTGTGACTGACATTATAGCAGCACCCGCTTGATATTAAGCAGGAGTGTGGTCCATGAATGAATGCCATTGCTACTACAATTCAATAACTGTGAGTAGCAATCACATCCACTATGCCGGCCTAGTTAAAACCGGCAACATACAACTGATCCTGAATCATGTTTAAATCTCTTCACGGTCTGTATACTTGTAAGTGGCAATGTAAATGTGGATCATATTCTGAGGTAAGGTTCAAGAATGTTTTAGTTTTGAATAAAAAATAATCATTCCATCAAATTTTAAGTTTTTTCCCACGGGGATAGGCAGACACAATTAAGTGCCACTTGCCAAGATCCTGAAACAACTCCCATCACTTTTTTGCTTCCATCACATTTACAATACAATTTCATACAAGCTCTACAGTTATGGGCACTAGGTAACTCAGCTTTCTTGAGGATGTCTCCAGGGCCAATATTTCCAGTGGCATTAAATCTTATTGTTAATAATATTTGATCCTTTATACTGACATCATGAATTCTGTAAGAAAATAATTTAGATTAATATTCAGTAATTGGTTGTAACTGTATGTTAATGATTATTTAAAACTTTGCATGACCAATAAGAACATAAAATGGGTCATACAAAAAAGTATAGGATTTTTTATGTTATTTTAAGGCTAAGAATTATATTGACCAAAGTACATATATCAAAGATACATTGGTACCGGTAAGTGGTATCGAACCCGTGCTCTCGGCTTGCATGACCATTACACTGCCACTACACCATGGTCGCCTTAAATTGCGCCGTGATTTCTTAGCATTACCTCTTTTACGGGAACCCTGTCCTAATTAGATATTATTTTCTTACCTTGTTGTTTGGCGTTCAAGAAACATTTTTAATTCTTTTATGAGCCACGTGCATATTTTTTTATTAATCCGAAATCTTTCATTGACATCATGTTAATCCCACAATCTAAAATTATCTTTCCTGGGACGGAAAGTCTTTTTATGTCTTTTTGCCATAAAACAATCTTCATCCGAAAATTGTTTGTGAATGAATGATGAATTTTCACAATAGGAAAAATGCATTTTCAATGCTCAAATTCGTTTTAATTGAGATAATTTGCAAAAAAAACGCAATACAAACATGTCAATTATGACACTAGTTCGCATACTACTAGAGATTAAATAGTTTGACCACTCACATCTGAGTGGTCAAAATAAATTGTTATTAGTGACGTCATATAATAAATAGCATGCCTAACAATCCATCAAGAAACGCATTTTTTTCGAAATTCAGTCAATAGTAAGTTATCTGTCATTATTTTACGATTAGTTGAGATAACTATCCATCAAGAAACCGGGCCTTAGCCAAACTTTTATTATTTTGCCAATCGTCGACGAAAGACGATTATCGTTTTAACTTGCCCAACCTAACCTCGATGGCTACGTTCCTGATGGTAAGCAAAAATAAATCTACGAAAATACTGACACCGTCACTATGCCGGACAAAATATTAGTAATATATTACTGATATTATACTAATAACTTATTATACATTTTAATAGATATTCACCAAATAACTATTGTAAGCTTGAAAATCGTTAATTTATTGCCAGTGGTGTCAGGGCGGGGAGTGCGTACAGGGGAGTAAACCACCCAGCCCAGCGTCGGGGGTCGTCGGTGGAGGTTCGTTAGCCTCGGTGGGGTGGTCTCCCTGGGAAGAGGGGGTATGTCGCTCTGGTTGTACTTTACGATCCCGCGGTACCCGGGAGAAACGACGTCACTGTCCTCAGCCCGATGCATGCCAAGGGACAGGCTACGATGTTGTACTATGCGATGATTTGAAGGTATATAAACACACTAATCATACTCATTAATATTATAACTAAGACTATAGTTTGGGAAATTTAGGTAATAATGAACATATTTCCCAATAAATAATACCTAATAAATAACCACTAAATATACTAAATTTGTCATAAACTTCTTGCTTGCGAACAGACCGTCTAAGAAATGGGAAATTGTAATTTCGTATTTATGAAAGGGACGTATGGCAGCAGGTTGGCAACCCTAGCTATAATTATTTAACAACAAATACTAATTTAATACATCATTATAATAATATCAGCTTGTAAGTTGTCGGTTTCAACTGTACCGGTAAGTGAAACGTGCTATTTGCAGTTATTTAACAGTCGGCACTCCAACACAAGCTTAACATCAGAAGAAGTGCCATCAAATGTTTAGCTTAAACAGAAATAAAAATGCTAACAAATTGATAATTTAAATTAACAGTATAGCTTGTCTAACTATAAATGACGCGCACTCCACTTTATTAGTTTATTTTGTGTAGATACAAATATTAATAACTATAATACTATACTTCATTAGCGTGTCTAACCAGCAACTGAATTGCATTTACAATTTCAATTGCATTTTCGGTGTGTTGCATTCATATTTTATAATCGAACATGTGCTTAAATGCAGTGGAGGGTCGCGTCATTACGGCTTAGACAGACTCTACTTGAAATCTAAAATGTATCATAAAACGTTTTACAGGTGTGCGGCAAGAAGACACGTGTTGGCGCAAACGAATTGGCATCCCGTAAATGTGCGGAATACGCGACATTATTGAGCGAGCTCGATCCGCGCGGGGGTGGGCTACAAGCACCTCACGACCCCAGTCAGTATTAAATATATTATATCGGATAAAAAGCTATCTAATATAAACATTATCATATTAAATTTTAAAATAATAATAAACTCCTTAAAACACATTTTTATCAACTCCTTTTTCAGTGTTAAAAAGCTGAGTTTTAGAAGATGAAATAAAAAATATACATTAAAGTAAAAGCTTAATTGAATTGGTAAAATGTATACTGAACAGGAAAATTATGAAAAGTTATTTTCATAAGCCTACTGTAAAATATACTTATTGTCACTTATATTTAATATTTCAACCATTTCGATGTTATTACGAACATACAATCTTTCAATCTTTTGATAGCAATAATTTTACTTATTACACCAAGAAAAAGTAATTTTCATCGTTTTATGGAATAGTCATCAAGTTATTTTTACATATTATGGGCGTTAACGCTACTACGCAATTTGTCTGGATATCCTTCATATTTCATAAGCTGAAGGTATAGTAGCGCCATCTATGTTTTAGGTTTAACATTAGTCGATTTAAATATGTATAGTAAAATTAATATATTTCATGTAAATCTAAAGAAATTGCTATAAATTGAGAATAACTTATAGTTATATTCAGCTTTGATTAAATATTATTAAAACGTTATAATTGTCAGCGCCATCTATCAGAGACTTTTTAACTATGATGTAGATAAAAATACTAACTTCTAAACTAGTTATTATTTTTACCGATAGATGTCGCCGATTATTTTTTTTTTCATTTCAAAATTACTTTAATTTATGCTTTCTCTAGTTGGGCCATTAAAACAAGTTTTTTGCTCTTTAACTCTTACTTTTCAAGTCGAGGTCAGATCCTATCTCCCAGTAATAATAATAATAAATTCCAGCTCGAATGTGGATGGGATGTGCTGTATTCTGTCGAAGAGCTGCAGGCGGAGGTTTCTACGCACCGAGAGTTGAACTAAACGATGTTGGCATGGACCCTTACTTTCCTGATGGTACTTGGTGTCATTATGATGGAACAAATAACTATTACTGCTTGCAACATCACTGCTTACCTGAGGTTTGTTCATATTGATACTATTTGGACAGGAGAAATCCAAAATTTAGAATAATAGCATAATTTTAACCATCAAGTGGTAGTAGAATGGTCAGGCAAACCTAGTGCCTCCATCTTAAAAACCACATTCCGGTACCAATGTATTTTTGTACTTTATGCGCTCAGTTTCTAGAATACAATCAAAAGTAAATTAGTACAGAAATGTGAAAAAAAGAAGAAAATATCTTCTGCCTGGGCACGAAGATATTTTATGAATGGTTACTGTACGTATTTACTAACGTTTGAAAGACAATTTATTCTGTTGGGCGATCGTAGCAAATTATTACGGAGGGCTCTTGGAAATAGATAATAAAGATTTTTTATATGACCACTAAAAAAAAAGTTTAATATCAATATCTTAACAGATTATTTTGTATTATGATAGTTGAGTTTTAAATATGATTACATTCCTAAAATGATTTCTCTTTTCTATATACGGAGCAACCATGGTCTTTAGTGGTAGTAAAATGGTTTAGCAAACCAAGAGCTTACCCTAAGTATCTTAATAGTAGTTTTGATCGCTCAGTTTCTATGATACAATCTTAGGTAGCTGTAAAAACCTTAAAAAAGTGTTGTAGATGTACGAGTACACTACTGCGAGGTTAGGTTGGGCAAGTTGAAACGATTATCGTCTCTCGTCGGCGATTGTCAAAATCAAAATAATAAAAGCTAGGCTAAATCCAATAAAACAAGACTATTAATCGTTGTGACAGATCGTTTGATCATTATCAACAATAGTCTCAATTTGGTGGATTTAGCCTAACTTTTATTATTTTGCCAATCGTCGACGAGAGACGATTATCGTTTTAACTTGCCCAACCTAACCCCGCTAAGATGATACTATGATTCACTTTAATATGAAGGTCAACTGTAATGTCCAAAAATCTACCATTTGACTTTGTCTTATCATGTATGGCTGACATGCATATCTAAGTAATTATCATTGTTTAGTTTTTAACACTTCACAAGTTAACAAAATATTTATGTCGTCCATACCTATGTAAAGAATGTCATCTATTTAATCTTTACGGGCACTTGACTAATGGACGTAAAGTATACCAAATAAAGTATTAAAATGCAGTATTATAATGATAGACAGGCCACGGTTGTATGACTTCACTTATCAATCAATCAAATTGTCACGCCTTTTTTCCACAAAGATGTCACGATCCTTTCACAACTCCCTCGCTTCCTTCACATTCACAATTCTCTTCATACAATCACTATGGTTATGGGCACTAGGCAACCTAGCTTTCTTCTTGTCTTAACATTGAAACACAATAAACTTGAAAAAGTTGGCGGTCATTTACCCAGACTGTGAAATCAGGGTAGTTCAACAGTCTGGTTAAATATCAATATGCCAAAGGTTAACTGTAGAAAATGCCTAAAAGTATTAGGTTCGCCTTTTTGACTTGGTTTGTAGTTATTTGTTGCAATAAAGAATATTTATTATTGTTATTATGTATATTTTTAATACTGTTATTTTTTGAATCGGGCATAAGTCACCGATAGCGTAGCTGATACGTGATAACGTAGCGTATTTCTAAACATTCAAGTTCAGTAACGATGCTAAGATTGAATTGTTATAAATAATAAAGCAACAATATTAAATTTGAATTTGAAAGTTGTTTTTTACATTTCATAGGATTATTTCACGACAATCTTGTAATATTATAATGGAGTTGGGTGATAAAAAGAACTTAATTGCTATAAAAGCATTACATTAAAAAGGTATGGAGCTATATGCAATTCGAAAAGCTCTATTCGCTTAGTATTAGTCATCGATGGTATTAGTCCTTTGTTTGTCTACCGGTCTATTGAATTGATAGGTATATTAAACGTCCTTTGCTTGTGTCAGAAAAAAAACACACATAGTAGGTATTTCTACTAAAAAGGCGATTAAAGAAGCGAACGAATGAATTTGAAGAAATCCTGCGCGAAAGCAAAAGACTTTATCTAGAAAAATAGATATAGCACATCATGATAGAAGAAAATACTGTTTAGTTTGACGGAGCTTATTAAGCCCGATAGCGTGGCTGGAAAGGTACGTTTTTGACTTTATCAGAGCTAAAGACTGTGTCCCATCTAGTCCCGATCCACTTAATTGTGATTTATGGTCTCTTTTAGAGACTATATGATGGCTTTGAATGCCATAATGATTTTGAGTCCCTTAACCATTCCATAAGATTGGTGGCGAATTTTCCTATAGGAACAGTGCGCGTTTGAACCGATAAAATCGGCCACAATGCATAAAAGATTGTATTATTGCCAATGGAGAACATTTTGCTATATTATTGAAAATATTATATTAATAATGTATAAATTAGCTTAGGTACACTGCAATAATTAGGAATATGTAAAATTGTAAAAGTAACAATATTTAGTCAATGTTTGCTAGTAATATTTTGCCTTCGCAAAAAGTAAAGTTCATCGATTGTTCTACATATAATATTCTGGTTTTATTATTGATTGGCCTTTTAATATTGTTTATATTTAAAAGTCATATTATTATGACAACTTCATTCTTAATGTGTAAAATAAACAATAAATTTTATAGCTTTTTAATAAAGCCATTAAAAATTATCAAATCATTCCTAAAATAATTTTACGAGATGATATGAAAACGAGTAATTAATTTCATAGCTATAAAGTATTATACATAGTAATGTTATAATTAGATATCATTAAATTGGCATGTGTTACATATAAAAGGAGTAAATGAAAAAAAAAGAATACATTTTAGTCTCATTTTAACACGCAGTGTTTTACTTGGATAAATTATTAGATTAAAGAATGTCTTTCATGATGTTAATATAAACCATAACAACTAAATGTGCTCTCTGTAGATAATTATAAATTGGGATGGTATTATTATTGGATGAAATTAGGTGACGTTTACAGATTCTTTGTTTAAAATGTTACCCATGAACTTAGAGCTTGTATGAGGAGAATTGTGGATGTAAAGGAAGCGAGGGAGTTGTGTCCGTATCGTGGCAAGTGGTGCTCCATAGTCTCTGCCTATCCCCGTAAGAAAAAGGCGTGACAATTTGATTTGATTGTTCAAAATAAAATGCCATTTTTTTAAGAAAAGCCTTCACAACTATAATAACGAAATATTAATAATATTAATCAGGTCCGTAATTCTATACAAATTCTTTATTTTCACTAGTTTATAAAGCCAAAGTTCTTATCCAAAACGCAGTTGTAATCGCAAGTATCGCGTACTACCCCGCTCCCGCGCACGTTTGTATAACGCAGTACGCACGCTCGAATCTTCTACGCTATGCTGGTGACAATATAAAGCATGGCTAAAACATAAAAAGTTTAATCGATCGATCAGATTGTCACGACCTTTTCCTAAAGGGATAGGTAGAGACAGTGAGCGCTAGTTGTCACGATCCTGACTTATCTTTCCTCACATCCACAATTCTCTTCATATTAGCCACTAGGCAACCTTGACATAACTTCTTATATATAGTTGTTAAATTCTAAAATAACATTTACACCCAAATTCCTTTAACCCATCGTCGAATTCTAGTACCTATATTACGAGTAATTCGACAATAACATCTTGATTGTAAATTCTTTTTTAAACTGCAAGTAAACAAATGAAGCGTGCCTTATAAGTAATCATAAACATTATTTTAGTCATGTGATAAATTATAGTATTTGAATTTCAGATAATAAAATGATTATAAAAAGATTCATTTTATTGTTTCATATACCTGCCTATTATATATTACTGCATAACATCTGGTGTTATTTACACCACAAAAATAGCATTTACTGCATCTATCTGCTGGTAAAACAGATCCACTTTAAAATATTTCCAATTTAATTCCTAAAATAAAAATCGGCCGACCATAAACATAAAATAAACAATCTACGTTTAAGTGGTCAATTGAGTTTATGTTTGTTTATTTTTGTTAAAAGTAAAAAGAAAACTAAACATTAAATACACGGAGTATATTTTTAGATCGTAGGTATAAGAGATAATAAATTAAACACAAACAAATCAATCAATCAAATTGTCACGCTTCAATTCTCACAGATATAGACAGAGACAATGGAGCGCCATTTTCCACGAACTAGTGTGACACTTTAATAGGAATGTTCCCGATTTGATCAAGGAGAATAATCAAACAACCTCTGGCCAAGATATTTCTTTTGTCATTATTTTCATTTATCTTAATTATTGTCACAACATCCTAATATACCTGTACCTAAGTATATCTACTATATTTATTGTTATTTATATTTATCGTTATGTCAGGATCGCGTGAAAAAATCATGCACGCGGTAAAATCTAATTATTAAATATAACAAATATTTGCTCTGACTGGGAATCGAACCAAACAACGCGCTGCGCCTGTAGTAATGCCTGTGTTAGAATTGTGGAAGTTGATAAAGTACTATTTGAGATATAATTACATAAATAAAAATACCACATCTAAAATGTTATGAAATATTTATTATAATCAATAAGTTTGTTTGTGCCCGAAGGCCTAGGTGGGCCCTACCAATATATAAGTGATCCATCATGTGTGTTATTAAATGATGCGCGCGCATACGTCAGCGTTGATGTTTGACTGTCAAACATTTCAGTGGGTTTAGTACAAAACTCTGCAGCTCGTGCGTCATACGTTTATTATATTTGCTACGGTAAATTATTTCCTAATTTGTCATTTTATCAAGAATTCCTACTTGTTTGTAGGTCCGACTTTATATATAGATCTATTATCTACGTAGTTGACACCTTTTCTGATTAATCTCTTGAATTAATAAAAATCTGGCATGGGAACATCAATTGCGGTTAGCTATTAGTTGTGGTTCATTTAATTAGCCTATAAAATCTTGCGGTAGCTGCCTGATATCAAATCTGCCGCAAAGTTTTCTTTCATATGTATATGCTATTACATATGAATTTCTTTAGTTACATATTAAGTTAAATTAGGTTTATAACACAGTCATTAAAAAAGGAGGAGGTTCTCAATTCGACTGTATATTCTTTTTTTTTGTATTTATAACTCGATCTAATATTCTGAAATAATGGAAATAAATATATATATATATATAGAAAAATTCCAAACAGCTGAAACTATAGTCAATTGGAAACTATAGTAAAAAAATATTATTTTTAAAATTAAAAGTATCTTATGTTACTTCTAGTACCTCCAAAAATATGTGTACAAAGTTTCATGATGATCGGTTAAGTAGTTGTTGCGTGAAAACGTAACAAACAAACTCACATTCACATTTATAATAATAGTAGGATTAAATATTGTAAGAATAATAATAAATAAATAAATAAAAAATGTTGATACATAGTAATTGGTTTAGTTTCCCGTTCCGGGTAGCACCATCACTTTCAAGTGAACAGACCGTGACGTGCGTCAACGTTGTAAAGGTTGCATAATATTTATTTGTAGTAGCAGTCGCTTTAACGACACTCTATGAATTACACTCCAACTTAACATTAGGCGGGGTGCTGTCATATGTCCAGCCACAATAAAAAAAATATTTTGACTCGTGACAGGCGGCGCGGCAACTGAGGCCACCGTAAACTGAATCAGCTTTTTTCAGTCGTCGGCGCTCTTGTACTTCACCTTTCTTAGCATCAAACATCAAGATGTCTAAACTTGTTAAAATAGTGACAACATAGTGATGGCGACTGAGGCAGCCGTGAACTAACTTGGTTTTTTCAGTCGTCGTCACTCTTGGATCTACTCTTGCTTATCATCAGGCGGGTTGAGGTCAAATGTCGTATGACAATAAAAAATATATACAATATACTCGTATATTGGTGGGTACGTAATATTGTTTTTACCTGTTCTATTTGCGTTAGCGCAATGACCGCATATTTTGAAGTTATTTTATTAACCTCACTCGGCAGAGAGAAGCCGATTATAATAATATTTATTGCAGTGTGTATTTAAATAATTTTCATTTGCGTATTTTCGTTTAACGTTTCGGAAATTTACTCTGGAATTTTATTTAAAATCTTTCCTTTTAGAATATGTACCAAATACAATAAACTCGCTTAAATATAGTACATTTAATTGATAGATCGCTTGACCAATAAAGTAAATTACCTTTTAATTGAATCATTGACGTTTAAGAGAACTCTTATCTTTGTCTTTGACTTATATACGAGTCATCATCATCATTAGCCAGAAGGCATTCACTGCTGAAAATAGGCCTCCCCCTTAAAACGCCATTTCGAACGACAAGATGCCAGTTGCATCCACCGGTTACTCGTGACTTTTACTATGTTGTCAGTCCACCTAGTGGGAGGCCTACCTACGCTGCGTCTGAATACGAGTATTAACCCTTTATTAATGCACCTGCATCACTAATAAAAAACTAAACAACAGAAATGTACTTTTACAACATTGCTTAGCACTACAGTTGCGTTACGAGTAAGGTCTCCAGGTTCGATTTCTGGTCGGAGGAAATACTTGTTTCATAGCTTACAAATAGTATCACCACCACATACAGACCGTGAAGTGACTTAGTCGCATTTCAGGATCAGCTTGTAAGTAGCTGATCAGCGGGGTTCAGCCATGTGTAAAAAGCCCCAATGAAAAAAGCTCATTATGACATTTAGGGGTCATGGTGTAGTAGTAGTGCAATAGTCACGCAAATTGGTATATTGATAATATTTAATGAACTTTGATCGCCATGTTTCTTTATTACAAGCACATTTAGTAGCTTAGTACAAAAATGTGAAAAAAAAGTCGTCTACTGCCTTCAGTTACCTGCGGACCGACCGCGTAACTCAATGAGAATAAGCTTCGTTTTGACAGTTGAACTCCATTAATGAACTTCAAAATTCAAATTGCGACCGCGCAACACACTGAGCATTGACGTTCATTTTCATTGACAGTTCAAGCTCATTGAAACTCTTTGTCCGAATGAATAAAAGTTGTTTTAGACACTAACAGCGACCGCGTAACTTTTTGACAACTGGAAATGAACTTTATTTTCATAAACATTGAAGTTGCGCGTCGGCCCCCTACTACTTTTAAAGAACTTTTCAGCCCCAATGATGGCTGTCAGTTTTACGAGCCATGTACCCTAGACAATTATTTAAAATTGTAAGAATGCTATATGTTTAAATAACAATGTTTATAATGTGAATTAAATAAACATTAAACAATGCGTCCAGGCAGTTGCATTGTAAGCAGTTAGATATACGTTTATATATGCTAAAAGTATCATCAAGCGGAAATGCAAGGTCTGTCAACGATCACGTGTTGTACACCGCAAGCCTACAGAATCAGATAATATGTGATTATTGTCTATGTAATTTATTTACCGCAACGAGATATACGTATATGATATATTTATGTATCTGCGTTCTTCATATATATATTTAGGTATCTTTATTGCAACAGCCCCTGAAATTTCACACCTAAACTTTTTTTTATTGTGACTCCATGACGTCCATGAATGAATGTCACTGCTACTACAATTTAATAACTGTAAGTAGCAATCACATCTACTATGCCGGCCTAGTTGGAACCGGCAACTTACAAGTTGATCCTGAAACGCGACCAAATCACTTCACGGTCTGTATACTTATATCACGGTATGTACCTACTTACATACCGTGATGACCACCACTTCCAATATTAGCAATATTCAAATATTCTAAAAGCTTAGCATTAAGTCCGCCTTTTGAATATGAGTGGTAGGAAGACAGTACCACCACTTTCAAATGTACTTACCGTAAATTGACTCAATCGCGTTTCGTTTTTATTGCCGGTGCCTCTAAGCCGGCTTAGAGAATGCGACTGCTACTTGCATATAGGTCAATATTATGCAACAATATTTGAAAAAATAATATGCATGGTTTATTATTGTATGAAAATAAAGAATATTCTCGCAAACTAAAAGCGCGCCGATATTTGTGTAATAATAAAAAGTAAAACATGAGGTTTAAATTTAAAATCATTAAAACTACTCGTTAAACTAAATAAATACAAGTAATAATACAAAAACAATACAGATTATTAAACAATCTGCGCTGCGGTTAAAAATATCGTCTATTTTCTGCACTGACGTCAGTTAGAAAATAATATAAAAAAAACTGAAACAATAATATTTAAAGTGAAAAAAATAAAATAAAACAAACATATATATATGAATATATCATCGCGGACTTTTATTGTAGATCTTTTTAAACTGCGAAGTAAAGCATGTGATATTCTAGTTATATGCAACGTGGACCCCGCAGTTAAAAGAACTGCGCGATAAGAATTTTGACAACTTATCACATAGGCGCTGTGGCCGCGCAGTTTGTGCACGGTCTCCACCTGACCGATATGCACGTTAATTTTTCTAATTTTCATTACAAAAAATTAAAGTTAACCAATTTTTATTTTTTTATTCCCATTTCTATACTAAGCTACTAAAGTGCTTGTATGATAGAAACACGACAACCAAAGTACATATATCAAAGAAACATTGGTACCGGCGAGTGGTTTTGAACCCGTGCTCTGGGTATGCGTAACCATTGCACTGTTACTACACCAAGGTCGCCTTTATGATATCATGGAAAAACAAAAGTTCTCCTAATAAGGATCAGCCACAACACACACCTCCGGTCTCCACAAAGTATCATTCCATATTCCAATGCTCTAAGAATTAGTGCCCCAAAGTTCGTAATTATCCTAATTACTTTAAAAATACTGTTAAAAATACCATTTTATTTTACAATTTTTTATTTTATTTTAGAACTTCAAGATGACAGCCCAGTACCACATTTGGGAGCTTCCAGGGGAAGATATCAATGGTTCCTTCAATGCAAGAGCACGTTCAGCAAGCGACGACTACTATGACCCATTGTTGCAATCCTACTTCACCATTGATGAAGATGGAATACCCATAGCAAGATCTGCATTTCCACCGAAACTCCCGCAAGACCCTGAACAAGATTGGGAAGTAATCGATTATGTAGATATACCAAATTCTAAAGATATACATAAGCAAATAGAAGCTAGTATTAATTTATCTTAGGAACGAAGCATAACTATCAGATTTTGATTGCCAATTTTGCCTCTATCAGTTGTGGCTGGTCCTTAGTAGGAGAGTTTTTATTTTTCCATGATATCAATGAACTTGCCGAAATAAAGAAATGTATTACCATTTATAAGTGTTAGTTTAGTTGTAATGAATAAGGAAACATAGTTAATTTTATTTATGCATTTATATTTGACAGTATTAAGTAGATAATTTAATTTGTGTTAAATAGATAAGTAAGTAATGTTAAATGTAAGTTTTATGTTATATTATAAAAAGCTAGTCTTTTTTTTATTTATTGTTATAAAATAATAAGGTTACCATATTTATTAAGTCCTTAATTGTGAAAAGGCAGACTTAATTCCGTGAGGCGTTCTCTCTACCAACCAACCTTTGGGTTCTGCAGAGAGCAAAAGTATACGGAGAAAAGCGCGTGGCATAATAAATAAATACAAAACATTGAAGATATATATGAACAATAGTGGGTACTACTTATATAGACAATAATGTCAATTAATATGTAGTTTGCTTCATCCAAGCGTTACGAATATAGACTGCATTTTATGATTTTAATAAAGTGTTATTATTTAACTTTTTGTTTATTTTATATCAATCTTTCCATTTGATTTTCTTTACTGATTAGGATGCTGCTGAATAAATACAATGGAATAATTATAGCTGAAATTGATAGTTAATAGCAAGTAACGGTATTTAGCACGTACTTACTTAATTGACAGATTAATATTTATCCGTCGATTAAAGGGAAGATTAATGTTTTATTAGTGATTGACTGTTGTGCTACTGTGAATATTTATAATGAATGTCCTTGGAATAATGTGACACTAGTTTTGGAATGGATGGGATAATAGGTTCGTTGCTTAATACTAAAGGTAGGTACAACTCATATTCTCTAATGTGTAGTACAACTTTAAAGTTTTAAACTACACAGAAAGTAATATAGAAGTTATACTGTTTTGTTATATAGAAAAATGAAACTGTGATGTGGAGAAATGATATCTCTAATACATATTTCTAAATAATCATTTTTTATGATTCTAAAATAGTTTTATTGGATATCCTCGTAAGTGCAGGAAAGACGGTATTCGCAGTAAATATTGAACGCACACTGAGATATTACATAGTTTAATTCATTCACGATTTCAGGCGGCATAGTAAATCCGATTGGGGCGTCCGTAAATTGACACTTCAGTCGTCAACGCTCTTTGACCTCCCCCACTTCCTTACCATCAGGAAAGTCGAGGTCAGATAAAAATGCATTGATATGCACTTTTACCGATACGATACCGATATTAATAAACAAACAGTGCACGGACAGTGCAGAATCTGGGCTTCAACTGATATAAAAATTTAGAAACAGACTTTTATAATAATATTGTTTAATATTTATTTTGAATGTTAACTAACGAATTTAAAATAAAATGTAATTTAACATATTATTAGTTTTTTGTTGAAAATGGTAATAAAATAAATCGATGCTAAATATAATAATAGTACGAATAACGCTCGCCACGACATATAAATTAATCAATAAAGTTCAATTTGCAATTATTAATTTAAATTTGCATTAATGTGATTTTTATTCAGAAACACGTTTATTGAATTATTAAGTAAACCCCGATTTCATAAGTCTTTTTTTTCAAGCCTGCCTTAAAGAATAAAATATACCTTTCGAGATACAAAAAACTTATTTAGATACTTGAAATATTGTAACGCGGCATTTTAAACTGTAGTTGCCACAGATGTCTGCAAGTATCTGTCGCTTTGCTGAATTCTGATAAGTTTCAAGCTGAACCTGAAATTCACGCTACTTGAAAATGGTCATACTACCCTAGATTGGCAGTAAGCATTAACCGTTTACAAATAATAAATCAAATTGTCACACCATTTTTTTACAGGGATAGGCAGAGACAATGGAGCACCGCTTGCCACGATCCTGACACAACTCCCTCGCTTCCCTCACAACCACAATTCTCTTCATACAAGCTCTACGATTATGGGCACTAGGCAACCTTTTCTTGATGATGTCTCCGACTTGGTCGAATAAAACCCTCCTGGGTCTGCCTCGTTTAACGCATCTATCCACATCAAATTTATAAATTCCTTTCGTCAATTGTTTACTCACTAACAAAGGTTTAATTTTATATAACTTTTATAAAGATTAGCTTCTTGGCTTTAATAAAAATATGATTTATGAGTAGATTTTATTGCCATTCTGATGATAAAAAACAATCGAACGTAAAAAGCAATCTTTATTCTTTTTCTATTTTATAGATCGGTGTATCAATTTAATTTCAAACATCTGGAACTCATCCAAGGACATTCTCCTGATCGAAAAATAACGGCTTCAAAACAATAATTTTGAAGAACATTACATTACATTTAATGCGCATGAAATTTTAGGTACACAACACTTTCAGACATAAATAAGCTGCCCCATTTTCGTTCGAGTGTTTAAAAATAGTACGTAGACGCATTTTCTACAGTCAAGGAATATAACTATGCAATATTACAGGCATAGCGCTTAACTGAGCAGGTCCTTGCAGTAGTAGAGCTGTGCTGGAGTTACATATAAACATAAACACATTCCTAAGTATAAAGAAATATACTCTTTAAGGCAGAAAAATCGATGGTAATCTGAAATATATTACTTTACAGTTCATTTTCTTTGTTGGAGCTCTACACGCCACCTGATGTTAGGTTGAGTGCGGTCAATAAATGGAGGTAACGACTACTGCACTTATATAACTATGAATAGCAGTCACATCAATTATTTCAGAACCTGCCGAAATAAAGGATTGATTGTAAGTTGCCACTTACAAGCTGATTCCGAAACGCGACAGTCAATTCACGATGTATACTTATAAATGTACTACATTCTTCGACAACCTGGCCTAAAATCAATACAATTTATTTTAAAAACGAAAATGTTTTAATAGAGACCTAACTTAAAACCTACAATGAATTTGAATGACAATGCCCGTGACATTGGCCATAAATCTTGCCATAATGCTTATAATGCTAGACGAGTTCGTAATGGTTATATTTATTGTATAAGCGTAAATTATGCTAATGTTTCTTTTTAAGTAACGTAACGTTTTTCTAATTAGTAGGTATTTAGTATTCACAATACATGGCTGTCTTAATAATAAGACGGCGACTAGTTGGATGGTCTAGCGGTCAGTAGTTGGATGGGTAACCGCTTGTGGCAAATAAATCTGATTCCACTCATGTTTCTGGCTGTTAAAACGTCGGCATTACTTTAAATTTGCATCCCATTCCGCATTGGTAGTCGTGGGGAAGTAGCCAAATCCTGTGTAGAAGGATGGCCAGGATCTGGACAGAGGTATGTGCCCAGGAGCTACGAGTATAAGCGTATGTTGTCAATAATACTCATGATAAAAAATAATTTAAAAAAAACAAAAGTATTTTTTAACTGATAGCTGTTAGTGTAAAAGAAATTTTTGATTAGTACCGGACAGTAGTCCCCAGATACGGCACTGAATTCCAAGCTGGCAGGCTGTTAATAAAAAATTATGTTATTAAAAAAAATATAGACAACACCCATTCTAAAAAAAGTTCGTGAGTTTTAGTAATTCATGCAACTATTTTCAATATTTTTATATATGTATTTATGTATCTCTTTTTTAACTTACATAATTTGTATCAAAAACACTTATGTTGGAATCTTTACATAAACGTTAAATAAATCTTATTTTTTTAGTAAGGTTCCTCCTCCTTCTTGGCAAAAGGAAACTTAGTCCATCATTCGTAGATGAATTATGAAGATGAAACACTGATTGTTTTAGTAATGCGGCGTAAACATCGATGGGCGGAAAGCTTTGGAAGTTGTCTGGGAGGAAACACGAAGAAACACGTTTCGCAGATTTAAATCACTTGTCTATACTCGAACGACTTAAAAATTATCTGGATTACAATTCCACCATTATTACACATTATATGTAATATTGAAGAAACACAAGCTTAACAAATAATTTAAAATTGCACGACCTGTCACTTGCAGTTTCCCGCCAAAAAAAAAACAAATATAATGTTAACATAAAAACAAGTGACTGTGACGTAATTTGTATGAATAAATGTGCAATTAACTTTCATTCGACACTTATTATGTTTTTACCACTTTATTGATGTTCCGAACCATTTCAATATATTGGGATTGTTCTATTAACTAAACAATAACGCAAAGGCAATATAAGTAAACAAATGCACATTATACAACGCATAGTACATAAACCGCAAAAGCACTTTTATCTTAAGGTAACATTTTACAACCACACAGTCAACTAAAATAATTAAATTTGTTTTTATTTATCTAAAATCACGTTTTTTTATTGAGAAGCAATATTTGACCTCGTCTTGCCTGATAGCCTCCCCGGCTTAAGAGCACCGACGATTGTAATAACCGTCTCATCCTACGATGTTGCCAATAAGGGGGATTTATTGATAAGTTGCTGATATTGAGTTCTGTTGTGCTTATTATTGTTGTCAACTCAATTATAAGGACGAGCACTGTCTTCAAAAATATGGCCAGAAATAGGCGGCCGACCGCGCATCTTCAATGGTAATGACAATGAAGTCAAAGAGTTACGCGGTCGCTGTTAGTGTCAAAAACAACTTTCGGACAATGAGTTTCAATGAGCTTGAACTATTAATAAAAATGAACATCTATTCTTAGTGTTGTGCGGTCGCATTTATAATTTTGAAGCTCATTAATGGAGTTCAACTGTCAAAACGAAGCCAATTGACATTGAGTTACACGGTCGGCCCGCAGTTTTGACATTAGAGCACGGTTTTTACATTAGTTTTTAGGACCATATTTTAATTTTAATTATTAATTTCAACTTGAATTTTACTATGAAATTGATACTGTTATTAAATTACTATTTACAAAACATACCTATTTCAAAAAAATAATCAACATAATAATATTTTGTTTGATTAATTTTGTTAGTTCAAAAACATTTTAAGTAAATACTAAACAATGTTAAGGTAATATCGTCTGTTTCTGTATTTTCTATTTTAAACCCAAAGGTTTTTACACCTTTTGAAGTTTGCAGTGTCCGTATTAGTATCGGTATAATGCGATTGAAATAAGAATAGGACGGAATCGGCGCCGTTTTCTGACGTCTAACTCTCCAACCAACTTCACTTTAGTATGGTGTCTTTTTCTTTGCGGACCGTCAAGAAAAAGACACCGTTAAATCAGTCAAGTGAAGTTAGTCAACAGCCCGTCCTATTCTTATTCTAATAGCATAGCATCGTCGATACTTTGTTATAAATATCAGCAAAAGTGCGTATCGATGCATCCCTAGTTTAAATGTCCATTTTTATTAGTTCTTTTGTATAAGTTATGGTGTGTTAATAAACCGTTTTATTAGTAAATGAACAGTTTTGTACGATCTCGTGATCAGTAATTGGATAATCAAAGTTTACTAGGGCAAATTTTGTGTAAGTTAGTTGGTTATTGGTAACTTTATATGACCTGATTAAGTCTGGACAAGATCTAGGCTTCAGAGTTATATAACAAATTAATTATGAATAGAAAACAGTATTACCAGGTTCACGTAAAAAAATAGGTTATAAATTAAAAATAAGTTGTAAAATCTAAAAATACGTGTACTGTCTTGCGAAAACTGTGTTCTTGAGCGATTTATGACAATCCATTGTCTTTTACTTATTTCTCTTGAACGAATGCGTGAGGATTGAAGAGATGAAACTCATATGAAGTGTCGGTATCCTAGTTTTCTAGTATGCTTAATAGTTCTAGTACTAACTTAATGTCAGTTTCATATTTTTTTGAGAGTGCTGATGACTGAATCACTTATTTTACGGCCACCTTGTCAGTGTCATATTCTCCGCTAAAGGTACTTTTTTACGCCTCGCTTGAAGGATTTAAGGATAGAGAGAACACATGGGCCGTCAAAGCATTCTACTTGTCGATTGTTCGACAAAAAAACGACGCGCCGAACCTTTCGTTGTTTTATTTTCTTGTTCGCCATAGTGTGCTTTATTCGGGGACACTAATTTGCCATTTACCAATTGTAGTCGCGTTTTTTTTTGTTTTGTATTTACAATTTGTTATTATTCCTCTCTCAAAGCTCTCGAAACGTCGGAATAATAAAAAAATGTAAAATCAAAACCAAAAAAAACGCGATAGTAAGCCGCATAAAATTTGTTTAATTCATTTACTCATATAGTTATTTCCTTAGGGTAAAAAATATAGGTTCATTCATTTACTTTTTCAGTTATTTAGATTAAATATAAAAGGTGATTTTTTAAAATATGTACTTTCTTTCATATAGTTTAATAATTTCATGGTGATTTCAAGTAAGCAATGTAGCTCCGATGCTCCCAACTTTGGAAATTTCCCAATGAACTACTATTACTAGACAAACTTTTACAAAATACACTAACAGAAATACTAAATTGTCCAATGAACGACCGTACATGGGCCCAGGCCTCACTGCCAATTCGGTTTGGAGGTCTGGGAACTCGCAAAATTTCTAGTGTAGCACTGCCAGCGTTTCTGTCGTCAGTATATAGTACTGTCGAGCTCTACGGGAGCATCACAAACCCATCTTTGGGTTCCGTGGAGCCGGCGTACATGTCGGATGCCAGAGATGCCTGGTCAGTTGCGTGCCCCAATATTTCGCTACCAATTTCACCTAAATTTCAACGACTATGGGACGAGCCGCTCTGCAAAATGGTAATGGAAGATATATTATCTTCCAGTAACATGAGAGAGCGGGCTCGCCTCATAGCCGTCTCTACTAGGGAGTCGGGTTTCTGGTTGCAGGCTTTTCCGTCTGCATCGGTTGGGACACTCCTTGACAGAAATACCCTGACCCTGGCGGTATGTCTTCGTCTCGGAGCCCGGACTGTCCATCAACACCAGTGTCGGTGCGGAGAACCGGTGGATAATCTTGGACACCACGGGCTTTCTTGTGCCAGAAGTGCCGGGCGCATTCCCCGTCACGCGGCACTCATCGATATCATCCGAAGGGCTCTTGTCACTGTTGGAGTGCCCGCAATTTTAGAACCCTGTGGTATTGCGCGGAGCGATGGCAAGAGACCTGACGGAATGACTGTTGGGCCATGGAAGCTTGGCAGGTCTTTGGTGTGGGATGCGACTTGTGTAGACACATTAGCCCCATCTCACATCCAAGCGACTTCGTTAAGCGCGGGAAGTGCGGCGATTTCTGCTGAGAACCTCAAGTTGCGCAAATACGCTAACCTCGGTACTGGTTACGAATTTGCGCCGTTTGGGGTCGAGACGATGGGCCCTTGGGGACCATCAGCTAAGCGCCTGGCCAGGGAGTTGTCCAGGCGGCTGACGGAGAAGTCTGGAGACAGGAAGGCTGGCAATTTCTGCCAACGTATTAGCCTTGCTATACAAAGGGGAAATGTTGCCAGTCTCCTTGGGACTATCTCTGATGCGACGTCATTGGATGATATTTTCTATTTATAGTTTAATTATTACTTTAATGAAATTTAATTGTAAATATTTATTTTGTTTCGTAAGTAATAAATGAATTATGGATATCATTTATAGTAGACACTAATAGAAAAAAACACATTTTTACTACTTATATAAATAATATTTAATCCAAGAAATCAAATAAAATATTTAAATCAAAGCAATGTAGCTGAATATTTCGTTTAAAATACCTGTTATTACTCTTTGAGTTTTATTTAGTATTTTCTTAAATTTAAGAAAATACTATATAATATGAGTAAACCTCTAATGATAAAAATAATATTATATAACATATTGTAATAGACTATTAGTGTATACATATTTTGGGATAAAGCTATTTACCTACTTTTACGATTAAGGTTGATGCATCAGTTGAGAACTTTCGCATCAATTTACTTTCCAATTTTATCTGTACATAATTGATTTTTTATCATTACGACATTAATATTGTATAAATAACCTCGACTTTTGGGGTAATTCGCCCAAATATATTTATAAAATAAAAAAATACCGCACTTATGGTATAAGCAGTCACATCCATAAGCCGGCTACTTACTGATCTGATCCCGGTGATCCCGAAACGCGATTAAGTCTGTATACTTGTTAGTGGTGGTACTAACCTGGATTGGTAGTCTGCGCACTACTGCCTACCACTCATAGAAAAATGTAAATTGTTTCAGGGTAAATCGCTTCTCGTAAACTTATCGTAAACAATGATTGTTTCTTTTGCACGGACGATGAAGAGGAATCGCAAAAGGTAGCCTAGAGGGAGATTATATAAGATTTACGAGTATGTTATAATTGACTATATAATTAAAACTCTGATCAGTCCCAGAACCTTCTTTCATTAATCTACTGCTTGATGTAGACCTCTACCAGCGATCTCCACAGTTTATAGCTACCATCAGCAACCATCTTGTGGGATGCTGCGTTTTATAATTAACTTAAACATTTTTCGGAAATTTTAAACCTAACATTGATAAGAAGAGATTTATATGGCCTAACAAATTTGTCTATCAGATGAAGGACGTTAACAAAAAGTGCCTACACATGATTGACTGGTTAATATCAAAATAATAGTTACCATAAATCTGTCTCACTTCCAAGAGGAAATCTTCATACGCTTATCAGAAAATCATTCTTATCGTGGAGGTTACATATACACGAGTAGGCTTAATTAATGAATGAACTGTTGACTTTTAATCAAAATGTAGATTAGGTAACTTGTTGCTAAGGGATGAGTAATGACACAATCCTGCAGAATTACCAAATAATACTTACTCCGGCAATTAGATTGATAATATAAATTAAACTGTTATTATTTATAAAAAAGACTGATTAAACTAGTATCCACATAAATTTTGATACTATAAACAATTGCTAATTATAAAAGTAGATATCAATGGCAATGACATCTGACACTGTTTGTTTAATGAGTAAATAGTATAATTGCATTGGATACGGTAGAAAGCAAAGCTGGTGCAAGCGAAGAGCGGGGGCTCCGTGTCTGTCACGCCGGGCCTGTCAACTCGCATCGGTAGTCAGTCGGCGAATAGTAGGCGTGTGTGCGGCTGGCTCTCCGCACTAAGCCGGCGAATATCAGCCAAGTAACTTCGCCGTACAGTTAGCTATAAAGTCGGTCACCCGCGCATACGCCGCAGTCTCAAACCAACCGCGCTCCTTGCACTGCGACCTGAGAGCGCCACAATTACTTAACATAACTTCAAGTGTTACTACTTAATATACTCAAAGAACAATGGCAGAAGATTGGGGATATACCGTTGCCAATGGTAAGTTTTTCCTTCTTCATGTTCTTCAATCGTGGCGACCGGTTTGTTTACATCGAAGCACGTGACGACGCTGCTTGCATAAACCACCGTTTAAAAAAATACTTATTTTTCGTGTGTCGGTTTTTTGAATTAAATACTTACAATGGAATTTAAACTTGTGTTTATTTAAATAAATTAATTATATGTACTCGTATATGCTCATTTATGATAAATTATTCAAATTTCGCGATGTTATTTTCAGCGGTTTCGTATTTGATGGAACAAATTACATTACCTACTTCTATTAACTCTACTGACACAGGTGACATTTATGATAATAACGACCATTTATAATAATTCTTTATAGTTTTTACACATAAATAATAATTTTAGATCGCTACAATAATAACTGTTATTATATTTTAGTATAAGGTCGCAGTGGTAGGCAGTAGTTTGCCGATCCGGAGTAGTACCACTATATATACAAGTATACAGATTGTAAAGTGACTTAGTCACGTTTCCGAATAAGCTTGTAAGTTGCCGGTTTCATCTAGGCCGGCATAGTGGATGTGACTACTACTTCAGTTGTTGAACCAGCTTAACTTCAGGCGGGGTTATATATCGAGTCACAATTTGTGCGAATTTATCAAAATTAAAATGTAAATAAAAAACTAGCACATAATCGTGATAAACTTCACGGGTGTATACCAATCATATTGGCCCAGATAAGTGACGCGTGCGCCTTTTTCTCAGACCCCTCTCGCTATGAATGCTTTGTATCAGTATTTACGCATCTACATTTTGATTGAAGCATAAGAGTAAATATAAAAATAATTTGCAGTTTATTTACATTATCTACAGATGAAAATTTTTGTTAATTCACCTCGGAAAGTGTAAAACAAAATAGAAACTAAATTATTAATTAATTTCGATTTAATATACGAGTATTTAAAAAAATGAGACTTTCGTGATACTTCCCCTTCCCCGCCTAGTGTTAAGTTGGAATGTAGACCCGGGAGAAGAGGCGACTATTGTCACAAACATTTTATTTCTATCACGGTCAAACTAAAAGTGGTGGTCAAAATGACAACTCCTAAAGGCTCAAACCTCGAGCAAATGTCTCTAATTTTTTATGGCAAAATAAGTTATTAAAATTACATATAATAAATAAATATTATGAAACAGAATTTAGTTCCGACCAGGAATCGAACGCTGGGCTTAACGCGTAGCTAATGCGTCCGTGTTGACCACCCACGCGGGTCCTCAATTGATAAAGCAATTGAAACGTTAGAATAGTAAAAAATCATGTTTTTTTTTGCGAGAATGCTAAAAATGTAAAAAGTACATTAACGATGCTAAAAAATAATGCAAAAAATATTTTAAAGACGCAAATATCGAATTAACTACAGATAATGAACAAATTACTAAATGATTAATTTCTTGAATTGTACAATCATCATTTTTTATTATGACATTTTGGGTTTTCATATTTATGTACTCGTATTATTAAATTATGGATACTCCATCATTATACTTTTTTATTACATTAATTTTAGGGATTGATAGTTTATTACCTATATACCTTTATGTATGTTTTTTTTCTATATACGAGTGTATATAAATAAATATAATTATGTTTTTACTTTTATTAAAGTGTATTTATAATATAATAATAAATTATTTGCACCTTTTACCTATTGTTTATTTTGATCTCTAAGTTAATACAGTAGATAATATCTAGCGGCATTAAATTCGTAGTACATAAAGTTTTAAAATAAAATAATGAAAATAAATAATTTGTCCCTGCCTATCCCTGTGGGAAAAAGGCGGGACAATTTGATTTGATTGAAGAAAAAATGTATAAGGAATAATTCTTAATGCTTATTTTTATTATTACGACTCTACATCTGATTTCAACTTGCTTGGCGGTAAGCAAGAGGAAATCCAAGAGTACCAATGATTCTACCGACTAAGTTCACGGATGCCTCAGTCGCTATGCATCCTAGAATGCTGTAGTTTAGATAACTGTGGTTTTAATGGCACTTACTATAACTTTCCCGTTGTTTTGATTTAAAAGATAAATAACTTTAACGATAAATGTCTGTCAATATTAAGTAGTAAGAGGTATTTTGTTAGGACCATGTGACCGTGAAGTGACTTAGTCACGTTTCGGGATTAGCCTAATAGTTTTCAGTTCAGCTTAACATCAGGCGGAGTGTTGTCATTAGTCGGGCCACAATAATAAAATAAAACGTAGCCGGTAAAGTGGAGGCGACTGCTACGTTTTTGTATTATTTACATCAAGTTTTATATTAAGTTTCTTGTATCATAGAAAAAAAACGACCAAAGAATATAATATATAATATCAAAGATACATTAGGACCGGCAAGTGGCTCGCTAAGTCGTGGATGTAACTGCTATCTGCATTTATTTTATTATCAGGCAGCATCCTATCATATGTCGAACCCTAATGAAAAGAAATCGTGAAACAATTTTCATGATAGAGTCGACCGTATATCAAATAATTTCAGACAAAAATTGTCGATTATTATTTGTTAATACTTATTGCTATTAATAGTACATTTCTAGGAACGTCTATGTACTTATTTTTGCCCCACCTAAAAGACAATAATTTACAGACATAATTAAAATAAGGTTAGATAATTATTTTTTACGACCCCGGTTGGTATAACGCCTGTGAAGTGATAGCTATTCCAGCAAAAAATATCAGATAGAGTGCTGTATATGTTCTGCAGTATACAATGAAGTATTTTTAAGAGTAATAGACAGACTGGTGGTTTATTGCGTAGTCTGCCGATCCTGGGTAGTATCACCTCTTTCAAGTGTACACACCTTGAAATAACTCAGTCGCGCTTCGGAATCAGCTTTAAAGTTGCCGGTTCCAACAAGGCCGGCTGCAAGATAGTGGATTTGACTGCTTCATTAATGGACTACACTCTAGACTACCATCAGGCAAAGTACTTAATAGCGATCTATTGAGCTGTGATAAAAAAATACAGGTCATCACTCCCACCTAACCTAAGTTCCTAATGACACGTGAAAATGTGAATGACTGAATTTGAACTGAGAACCAATTTACAGCTTCCTCGTCCCGACCATAACTATTTCCTGTAACAGCAACATTATAAAGATAATTTCATTGTTATTTATCTATAATATATATTTTATTACTTCCTATAAAACGCAGATTCTAATTTTAGTTCCTACATTGTATAGTAGATAATATTGAAAGACAATCATTTGTAAGTAGAGATGTTCTTGTAATCTTGATTTCTTTATGCAAAACGTGAAAAAGTAGTTTTGACCGGCATAGTGAAAGCGACCGCGGCAACCGAAAATGAAACAGTTTTGCCAGACCTCTCAGATGGCGTGTCTCAATAAAATAAAAGCAAATCTTCATCATCATCAGTCATCACTGCTAAACATAGGCCTCCCCCTTAGAACGCATTTCCGAACGACAAGATGCTTGTTGCATCCACTGGTTATTTGTGACTTTCACTATGTCGTGAGTCCACCTAGTAACCTAACCTAACTACGCTGCGTCGGCCGGTTCGTGGTCTCCACTCGAGAACCTTTCTTTCCCATCGGTTGTCGGTTCTTCGAGCGATGTGGCTAGCCCATTGCCACTTCAGCTTGAGAATTATACGGGCTTTGTCGGTAACTTTGGTTCTTTGGCGAATATCCTCGTTTCGGATTCTATCACGCAAAGAAACACCAAGCATAGCTTTCTCCATTGTCGTCTGAGCTTAATTAAGAGGGCAAATCTTAGTTACTGAAAAAAGTCCAAATTTATCAAATCAGAAACAGTAGTGCTTAACGTCATTCTATTTTCTACATATTACCCAGCCAAGAAAAATATTTGTATTATAATTAAGGATAACAAAATTTTTATATAAAGGAAATTCTAATCTTATTGCAGTCATGTTAGATACCTGGGGAAGTCCCGTAAGCTTAGGAGCAATAACTATGCTATCAGGAGGTTGTTACTACTAAATAACCAAAATAAACAAGATAATAAAAGTCATAAAATCTCTTAAATAATTCCTTATATACTTCATACCTTTTGCAGATAACCTATCTATTATTATAATAAAACATCACTTTATAGTATCATAATTAAATAACATTTATTGTGATTGCGTTTAATGGAAATAATATTAACTAGAATGGCTGATTTTTATAATTAAATACCTATAACTTAAAGGAAAATGTAAACGTAAAAAGTGTCTCGGGATTTGTTATATGCCGTTAAGAAGTAGTTTTTTTCTATCTTATAGGTAACCATTACTTTTGTAACCTTTACCTTGAAAGTTAATTGGAAAAAAAATGAGGAAATTCACGCCTATGAACATTGGTATAGTTAGAGTCCAATCGTTGGACTGACAAATAGAAAGAGCATTCATGAATTAAACAAATTTTTATGCGGGTAACTATCGCGTTTATTATTTAAATTTAAGAAAATACTAGAAAGAGCATTCGTTAATCGTATTAACTTTTGATTGGATCCTACTTTTATATCAGCTGTGAATTAGCAATAATAAAATAAAATTAATGTATAACTTAGTAATCAAAATTGAAAAGAAAACAAATTTGTAAGCTTATGTAGGCGCTGTTCAACGCGTAAATCTATTAAATTTTTATAACTATTTTTAATGCTTAAAACTAATTAATATTAAAATAATTTATAAAATTTTTGGTGATGGAAATATTGTAGTAGTCGTTTACCCATTTTTTCCGATCTGTTTACTACCACTTTAAGATGTTTAACTCTGAAACAAAACTTATAAGCGACTCAGTGGCGCTTCGGGATCGCTTGAAAGTTGCCGGGGTTAAACGAGGAAAGTCAAGCAATTCGTCGGCGAATTCACTACAACCGGTTTGCATTTTTTACGTAATCCACTTTGTCTCGCCGTCTTTGCCGAAAGTGACCGGGAGAGTTAGTTTAGAATGTA
This sequence comes from Tinea trinotella, assembly GCA_905220615.1. Classification (NCBI taxonomy): domain Eukaryota; kingdom Metazoa; phylum Arthropoda; class Insecta; order Lepidoptera; family Tineidae; genus Tinea; species Tinea trinotella. The sequence continues at coordinate 5,876,091 of HG992306.1, forward strand.
AAAAATACGCACTTGCTCATTCATATAGCTTTTTTTTAATTAAAATTAAGTATATATGTTTCATGTTATTTTTTCACGTAGGTTAAACAATTATCGTTATTTCTCTATCCTTCTTTTATTGAATTGTATTTTACATAATGATATTTTTCTTTGTTTACATTTCTATACTAAAAGCTTAGTATAGACTAATGACAATAATGCCATTGCCACAACCATAGAGTTTGTATAAACAATAGTAGTCTAAAGAAGGCGAGAGAGTTCTGTAAATTTCGCGGAAAGTAGCGCCCTATATTGTATCTACCCGTCCCTGTGAGATTTTTTATTATACATTTCTATACTAAGCTACTTAAGTACTAGTATCATATAAACAGGACAACCAAAGTACATATATTATAGATACATTGGTACCGGCAAATGGTTTTGAACCCGTGCTCTCGGTTTGCGTAACCATTGCACTGCCACCACACCACGGTCGCCTTTCTTATACTTCATATTATTACAACCGACGTAATATTTTAGTGAATATTTCATCCATTTCACTTCATTTACACCATCCAACCGCTTATCCTCACTTATCCTCATCATTTTATACACATTGAATTGCTAATACAAAATTACCTCACAGAATATCTAAGCTATTGTTATTATCTCAACTTGTCAATAAAATTGGTGTGCGCAAATATTATTTCGTTATATTTTGTTTGTCTTAAACTTTAATACAATAACTGTTTAATATAACTCTCTTTCATCTATATACATCGTGTTTTATAAACGTTCAAACATAAATAAACCTTTATGAGCACTATAAAGCATAATAATCGTACGTTACTTGCATAAATAACTATGTATAATATAATACAAAAAGTCGCTATATCTAAATAACAGCTAAGAACATCTTCATTTAAATAATCACAGCACGCAGATAATATCAGGTTATTAACAAAGATCTAGTAATTATTTGTGATAATGAAGCTCAGTTATAACTTGGCGACAATTTGTCATTAATATGCTAGGTAGACTACTATACGAGTATGTAAATCTGCTGTAGGAAGGTATGGTGCCGGAAGTATGGTACGGTAAGTAAGCAGCCGTGGTGTCGTGGTTACGCAAAACAAGACCACAGCATCAAAAAACCACTTGCCGGTACCAATGTATTCTTGATGTATCTTAGACAAATGTACTTTAGTCGTCCTGTTTCTCTGATACAATCACTTTAGTAGCCTAATTTAGAAATGTAAACAAAATCTCTACCGTAAGATGACATATAATGATGAGGATGGTGACTTATTCTCTAATAAATCTCTAAATTGGTGAATAAGACTCTATAAGTAAGGACTCTAGGTCATAAGGTCTCTCTACCTACTTACAATTAAACTTTAGGGATTTAGGATGAGCTAATAAAAATAGGAATATTACAATCTTAAAATTAACGCGGGTTTTTTTTCAGCCTTTTCTTTATTTATACTTCTTGGTAACCTGAATTTCATCAGATTAAAGATCCAAGTTTTTCAGTAGATATTGTATTTTCTATTCATATCGTATAAAGCCTTCACTTGTTCCACATATGAATTAATTTCACAAATACCGGCTCCTGTATAATTATTACGCTTCATTGGCTTGAGAAATTTGAGTTGTGAACACTTTCCTCATACTTGACATGACTCATTTATACCGAATATATTTTAATATCATTATGTTTAAATATCTTCTAATCTAGTGTTTATGAATGCGTTTGAGCCCAACCGCGAACTTGCGCATGAGCCGACCTCGATGGCGAACAGTTGACTTTTTTTTTACTGAAGGTCAATTTTATTTTATAGTTATAAATCACAATTACAATAATTTGTAGCAGATAAGAAAATCATAGGTCATTCAGAATAACACAACCTTTTTGTTGATAAAGTTACAATGAACTGAAGATGCTGCTTCGGCATTAATTTATTTAAATAAGAATATGCAATAAATAAAATTGCAGAAATGTGATTACTAAAGTGATTGTAATAATAACTATAAAATAATAATAAATGTTATTTTAAAACAATCATATGTATGGTGCAACTTGGTCACGGATTAATTCGTCCAAATCACGTGAGCGAGGTTATGAACTTTATGACGTAGACAATCATTTTAGTTATCTCTCTACAGCGGATAACTAAAACAGTGGATACTCTAAACCAACTATTGCCTAAGATTCCAGTAGTCAGATTTTGTAATTAATAACTAAAATATACAAGTCGACGAGTCAATAATGTCAAAATAAAATGATTCTTAAAAATAAGTTTCGTAGATAGATCTATCGTAATAAGCCAACTTAAATTATAGAAGAAAATTGTTATCAAGGAAAATAGCAAAGTTGTTGAGTGGTGAAAAACAAAGTCGTCGGCGTAAAGCGTAAAATTGCCTTTAATGACGGAAAACTGCTTGTTTTTGAGATAATTCCCCGTAAAATTTGTTTACTTAGGTAAAGTCTATTTGTATAATTTATATATATTTGTTAACTATCTAAATTACCCACACCGTTTTATTTCATTTACCAGTTACTTTACTAATAAAAAATAATCAGTCGTTTTTATCTAATTAGTGAAAAGAAACATACAAAAAACATAATAATTAAGTAATATTACATAAATATATATGATAACGTATAAGTAACATACGAGTTTGTACTAGTTTACCTCCAATAACTGAGTCACTATGCTAGGACATCCAGTTTGACGCATAATAAAAGGATACCTTATTTAAAAGACCTGTTTTTTTAAATAAGAGATCCTTCTTTTCTCGTCTTTTCACTCCCGTGATAGTACGCGTAGGTCGGGGTAAGCATCTGTATTCTGTCGACAACCGAATCTACAGTCGAACTTTATGGTTCGATGCGTCGTTTCTTTGTCGAACAATCAAGTCGCTTATTAGCATCTTCAAGTGAAGTGCTAAAAAGGAATTCTGGCCGGCATGAACGCGACTAGGAACTGTAAACTTTATATTGTTTTATTTTATGGCTCATGGCAGCACCCCGCCTGATGTTAGGCTGGAGTACAGTCTATGAATAGAATTGACTGCTACTACAGTTAAATAAATGTAAGTAACAGTCACGTTCACTATGCCGGCCTATCGGGAAACGCGACCAAGCCACTTTACGGTGTATAGTTGTAAGTGGTACAACACCGGATCGGTCTGTAAGACTAAGTCGACTTTTTTTAGTCGTCGGCGTTCTTTTGCTTAAGGAAGGTCGCGTGTTAACCATAATAGGCCTGTTTTTATGATCTATCAGTCTATTATGAAAACGTATGAAATTCCGCTGACGCATTTCATTGGTTTATGTAATACAATCTTTCGTGTGTTAATGCACTCTTTATTGTAATTGTACAAAATAATAAAGTTTACTTTCTTCAACCTCAGCTGATAAGATAAATGGAAACAATGATCAGGAAGTCCATAGTACTAATATTTTGAATGTGAGTACGCCTTTTATAAAAGTCTATATCTATTTTTATACCTACCATTATAAAAATGATTTAAAGAAATCATTACTCCAAATTTCCATATATGTAGACAGACAAAACATTATAGGTTCCATAATTACCCAGTGCAAAACAATATTATTCCCAATTTATAATTATTTTGGAGACATTGGATTATTAATGATAATTGCATGGAAAAAATCACATGTGCACTTTGCTACCTGGTAAACTTTACCGGAACTAGACTCTGACACAGCCCATTTTTCAAATTTACAATAACAATTTTCGTAACGTATTATCTAATTAAATATAACTATATTAGTATAACTTTCTTATCAGAGAATTAATGCTATCATGTAAAGGAATTCTGTACTGTCTTTCATAATTAATGAAACATCTCTTGAACCATGCCATTTGTTAGGAACGGATGATAAGATAAGAAGACAAAGCAAATATTCCTCAGCCGTCGCTCATCATCTCCTGACATGATAGTTAGCATATATTTGCGTGTCATCTGCAATTTATTGTCATATTGTTGTTGTTTTAATTGCGATAACAATCTGGAATTTTTATGAAAATAACATGCTTTCTTTCAAATCATATATCTTTCAAATAATCAGGATCGTGAAAAATGGACACCGGAGCGCCAGTGTATGATAGAGCCAACGCGAGAAATGTAGCGAAGGTATTAGGGGTTGGTCAAACAGAGACTTTTTAGTGTTTTAATTTAAAAAATACGTAATTAATATCTAAAATATCAAATCAAATTATAAATAAAAATAAATAAGACAAAATGTTATTTTTTGTTTATATTATCTTTTACAGGCGCGTAACATATAGAATTATATATGTAAAGTATAAAATTTGTTGCAGTGCCTTTAAAAGTACTCAACATTACCTAATTAATTAAAAAAACATTGTCTGGTCATCAGCGCTAGTAGATGTAAGTAGGTTACTTAATGACGGCCGCTCCCATTACTCTGTTAGCAACACAATGTAATGATTTATTGTCCTTTATCCGGCGATTAATTTAATTATAGACTTATGGAATATCTACTAATCAACGCGTATTGTTTTGATGAAATTAACTTGAAAAACTAATCCGGTTATTTAGTAAAATACGAAAACTGGATGGAAACTACAGCAACTAGAAAGACAGGAGCCGGTTTAGACAAGGGTTTAGAGATATGTTGTTTATTTTTTTTTGTATATTTTAATGCTATCGTTGCTTAATTATGTAATGAAATTAGAATAGGTAAATTTTACACGTGCACTGAGAAACGTGCAAGCAACGCCTACGTAGGTACTCTACGTATTCTTCAATCCTATATTTTCATCGTGCCGTTCGCACCACTGCGGGCTCCATTAAGGATATTGTCGGGTTAATACCACATATGTATATTGATGTACAAGCGTGCCATTTCTTCTATTCATTTTTCAATTTTTTACATAATACATTTTTCAAATTTATTATGTAAATCATTGAAATTCCAAGAACTCGTTCGTATCTTACGGAGATTCCCACAATGCGTTCATATATGAATTATTTCATTTATTTTTTACATTTTTTTTTTTTTATTGTGACTCGACATATGACAGCACCCCGCTTGAGGTTAAGCCAAAGTGTGGTCCATGAATGAATGTCACTGCTACTACAATTCAATAACTGTGAGTAGCAATCACATCCACTATGCCGGCCTAGATGGAACCGGCAACTTACAAGCTGATCCCGAAACGTGACCAAATCACTTCACGGTCTGTGTACTTGTAAGTGGTGGTACTACCCCGGATCGGCAGACTGGGTACCACTGCCTACCACTCTTTGATAACCAGACCCAAAGCAAATATCCATCTCTTTTTTTTATTAACAAATATTTGCAATATTTAATATTATTAAATATTGCAAATAAAAGCTATGAAACAAATATTTGCTCCGACCGGGGAGTATTCTTAGAAAATAATAAGTACTTGTTATGACATAGTAAAAACAAAAAATATAGAAAACTAATGATGTTTTATTGCACACAGGACCCGCAACATGGACAGACAAATTCCCTGAAGCCAGAGGAGCCCGTCAGAGCCCAATCAATATTAACACTACAAAGGCAAGCTCAAATCCTGACCCAGCGCCACCATTGAAATGGCGTTACTCAGTTAATCATACACGATCTGTTGTCAACCCTGGCTACTGCTGGAGAGTTGATGAAAACGGTTATGACTCAGGTAAATCTCTTTACAGTGTATCAACCAACGAATAGAAGGTTTGGGTTCTTAGAATTCGGCGTTTGTGTAGAAAATAATTCTTTCGGAAGTATTAGCTCTAAATAAATAAACCTATCACTACCTAGTCAAAACGTATTACTCATACCTCAGGCCTACGAAGTTTGGACTCAACATTCCTAACGTATCGTGGTTGCCTATGCGCATATGGTTTGTCTTCTAAGATTTTTTTAATGTTGTTTAAATTTACTTATATATTTGTTGTAAAAAATTAATTATTTTCAACTAAATATTTATCTTACCTTGCCCGTCATGCCTTTTCCATGATTTAGGGTAAAAAATTCTATATAGAGTATAAAGCTGCTTTATAGGCTTTTCGGTTGTTAGTTTTTGAATAATTTTTTGGCATATTTCAATGTTAGTACTATTTACTGTATAAATTAGTCTGTTGCGCGTTTGACGGTCACACGCCGTGGTAAATCCGATGTGCAGGCGTTGATTTTATTATATTTATTTATACATACAGTCGGCTTTTTTCTGTTAAATTAAATTGCTAAGTAAGTAAATAAACTTCACGAATCATTTCGGATTAAAACAAATTACAGACCGTGCCAAAGAATTCGCCATACGAGTTCATACATACACTCAAAAAACATTACTAATAGTAATAAATACGTGATAATTGATCCGGGTATAATGAAATACTTAATATTTTAAATTCCGTTTAATCAGAATGGCTAAGTTTTAAAGAAAATCCCAAATCTCAGGAGCAAACCTTTACATTGAACTAAATGAATATGTTTGTCAGTAATTGTGGAAATTCGATTCCTATTAGGGTCAACAGTGGACTAAATTTTGTTTATAATTCAAAAACCAGTTACATGAAGAGCACAGAGACTGATTTTATTATATTGCGAAACACTCCAATACAATTTAAATGAAGTACAAAATAAAAGGGGATTAAAATGTCAATTAAGTAAGCACCTTTTGTACTATTTTCACGTACGAAGTCGTGGGTATAGAGCTAGTATAATATAATGTGCTTAATACAATATACAATACATACTGATGACATTTGCCATGCTCAGAAAAAACGGTGTATTTTTACCGTAAGAAACCGTTATTCGTAATGTTGTAACAAACTAAATGAACCATCAATATTGAGCACAAAAAACCCCTATGTTCCTATTGTGGCATTAACAAATAACGGTGTATTGATTAAAACCAAAACCTGCATTAAATTCAAAAGGTAAATTTATTTTACTTATTATATTTGTGTATCAACACAAGAATTTATTTAACTTCTCTTACTTGAAATTATCACCATCGATTCCTGATAAATTCAAGTAATAATATATTTTTCGTTATAGAATTGACTGGTGGTCCTCTCGGAACCGATGTGTACCGGCTGCAGCAATGGCATTGCCATTGGGGCGCTGTGGACGGCCAAGGTTCTGAACATACGGTCGACGACCGCACATTCTCTGGCGAGATTCATCTCGTTCACTGGAACACCAGCAAATATAAGAGCATCTCTGAGGCAGCTGGACAATACGACGGACTCGCCGTACTAGGAGTATTTTTAGAAGTAAGTAATTGCCTATAATTAGCACAATGAAGTTGTGACGAAGAAACTATTGGATGTGTCAATTGGAGTTTAGACGCAAACCAATAAATCTCGAGGCTTTCCAATACAAGTGTCATCTTCACAATAAATAAACGCATATCATGTTATGGCTGAATGATAGTTATTAAACATAAATAACGCTTATATAGTGGATGCAATTTGTTGACATTATCAATAATAACCCAATTGGGTTCTGTTCATCTCGTTCGATGTGTTCGTGGGGCGTTGGTTCTCGTTATTGCAAATTATTATTATACGGCGCTCCCTCCCGTTTTTATATTGATATTATCCTGTCTTATTTGTTCTACTTATACATATTGCACAACATTTCGCGTAAGCGTTTTCCTGTTAAAAGATTATTAGCATTTGCCAAACCACATTTAGAAAAAAAAACACTGTTTGATTTAAAGACAAACCACAACGCATACTCATTTTTTTTACATTTTCTATACTAAGCTATTTAAGTGCTTGCATCATAGAAACAGGACAACCAAAGTATATATATCAAAGATACATTGGTACCGGCAAGTAGTTCTGAACCCGTGCCTAACCATTTTACTATTACTACACCACGGTCGCCCTAAAATTAAATAAATGTTAAAATAGGTATTAGTAATGTTGAATAGTGTTTAGAAGAATTATACAGCACGTCACTGTCAACTTGTGTAGTAATTTAGCTACCGGCTCTCTCTTCCGTTACGTACTTTCACTATAATACGTTAGGCATATAGGTTCACATGAGTTAATATAAATACATATATACCTACATACTCGTAAAATTATTATTTACAATACTAATAATAAAATTAACCAGCATAATAATATATTCTATTACATATGTATATACTTTAAATGTATTATGTTCTTATGTATGTTTATTACGAATAGTTTTATTGTATTATAATACATTATGAATAATGTATGGAGTATTGTTAAAAATTTTAGCACTGCCCATATTAAACCCCATGCCAATATTTGTTTTCACTTGGCATCAGTTTTACTACCTTAAGGTTGGTTGCCTGAAAGGGATTGCTTTTACATTTAGTGAAAAACCCGCGATATGTTGTGCCAAAATATATGTATAAAAAAAGCAAAACGCATTGGAATTTGAATTTAAAAATAACTGAATTGCATCCGCGGGACAAATAAACTCAGTCGAGTTTTGTTAAAGAGCTGTTTATGAATCAAATGTATGCATACACACGTGTACATTGTAAAAATATTGTAATGTATAATATAAATAAACAATACCTAATAGTAAATATACATGAATATATTATGTGTATTGTATAATCTAAAATAAGTTTTACAGTTGCAATCGATTTGATAAGTAGGTATTTACGTCAATAGATCTGAATTACATGCTTTGTTTAATAAAATAATAGTTTTAATAATCTTCTAATGAATGCTCAATTTTCACAGGGATAGACAAAACAATGAAGAGCCATTTTTCACAATTCTAAAACAGCTCTCTCGCTTCCCACCCATTTACGATTTTAATTTTCTTCATTGCTATGGTTATGGTCGCAAATCCGGGAACCGTACCATCGTTTATGTGGCCATCCTTCCGCGGCTCTTGGTTACACTGTTGTACGCTGCTTTGAACGCGAGGTTGTATTTGATTTCTGATCTAGCCACAATAAGCTCCGGTTATCTTTACAAAGGAATGTCACTAATTTTGAAGGAATATAAACAATTTCGCTAGTCGTCAAAGTTTATGCTACTAATAATACTTTCCTAATAAATAGTCATCTAACATTTAGAACGGTGATTGATCATACAAATCATCATTCGACTATTGTTCAGACAGAATAGCCATTATTTCCACTTCAGTTTATTTTAGCCCATGTCACTTTACCGTCTTTTATGAATATCCCCTAGAACAAGTCCCAACATTGTTCTCTCCATAGCACTATAGTATTATATAGAATATATTGCTTCTACTATAATATATTATAGAGCATTATAATATTGAGATATTGCATGAAATTTTAATATATGCAATTTTGTAGAAAATCAAATAGAACGTTTTTGTGAAAAGGCAAATTGTTTTAGTTGGTTACTACGTTTTATATATTTATTTTGTGAATTGGAGTTGATTAATAAAACACGTTATAGCGGAAAGCTTATTATTGTAAAAATTCACATTAAATTAAATAACCCTTCAAATATGTTGACAAGACTACGACATAAATTATCGCGGAACCAATTAATTCATATGGGATAATATGTTGTTATAATAATGTTGTTATAATATGTTAATATAATAATGAATTACTAGAATTGTTCTTATTAACTCCTACGTATTATTAGGTGAAACCTACACGTACTGTACTTGATGGTATTGATACGTCACATAGAAGCCTTCCAAGTGGAGGCACAATCCTTTTATGGATCTACTCATGAATTACGAGTATAAGCGGAATAAAGTTCCGCGCTAAATTGCACAAGACACAAGCATTGTTCTTGTGAATCTTAATGTACAGTCGTAGTTTTATACAATAGCTTAATGATGACACATTTTCCGGCCATTTAGATTCATAATTGAATCGTAATATTTAAATAATTACACATAATTAATATATTGTATATCGACCATTTAAAGTTAGAATACGAAATTAAAGGATTTTTTATAAGTTGATTTTGACTTCTAGCAGTTTACAATCGATCAATTGTCACGCCCTAATTCTAGCAGGGATGGGCAGAGACAACGGTGCGCCACTTTCCACAACCCTGACACTACTCTCTCTCTTCACATCCACAATCATACACATACATGGTTACACAGACTGCGAATCCTTTTTTTAGGTCTCAGACTTTATTTAGTATTTTATTAGGATGTATATCTACTTCGGGTTATTTTTTACGTTTTTTTCTAACAATAACAACTTTATCTTCTAGGTTGGAAACAATCATCCGGAATTGGACAAAGTGATTCGTCTGTTGCCTTTCATTAAACATAAGAACGATAAGGTGACAATGCCAAACCCACTGGACCCTGCTCGCTTGTTACCAGCCAGCACCGGCTACTGGACATACCCCGGCTCCCTTACAACGCCACCATGCACCGAATGTGTGACTTGGATTCTATTCAAGGAACCCGTCCAAGTTTCCCCTGATCAGGTAAAATATTTCATTAATTTAATATGATACAACTTTTTGATGTCCAAAATGGCTATTAACAAGGCTATTAAGACCTTGTTGGCATACTGAACGAGATGCGGCGGTTCTTCTCGCCGGAACTTCGGCTGTTACCATACAAGGCTCTAACGCGGAGTACCTACTGTTCGCACCACTATGACAGCTCCGACATATACCTTCTCCATTCCCCTCCAACATAGCAGCGGTGAGTCATGTCAGTAATAGGCCACAACCTTGGATCCTTCAAGCAAAACACGTCTGGCCGCTGTAGCGACGTCTGTGGTAGCCGTTAACAACTCCCGTTGTCACAGACGTTGAAGTTTTTGGACCTCCCATTGCTTACCATCAGGCAAGTTGAAGTCAGATGTCGCGCCCCAATAAAACAATTAATATGACGAATCTCCATAGAATAATGTAAAATCGTATAATTGATTTGAGCCAAGAGTTGACCATAACTTACCCACAATTCCTATTTATAACAACCATTTAATATTTACAGTTAGCGTCGATGCGGACGTTGCGTTGCGGCGAGGCCAGCACCCGTGGTGTTGAAGAGATGGAACTCATGAACAATTACAGACCCCCATTGCCGCTCGGCAACCGTGAACTCAGGGACTATGGTGGCAATTAGTACCTATACATATACATAGATACCTGGCCACCTGATCTCACACATCTCACTCCACAAACAACACAATAATAGTGCCTGTGGCAACTAAACAATTTACATAAGCAAGCTTTAATCTCACACAAGAGAGTAGGTAATGTGATATCTTGGTACAGCTAGTTCCAAACTTTATGGCGTCTCCGAAGTTAGCTGCAAGCGGGAATTTGCGTAGGTACAGTCACAACAGTAGGCTTTCAGCCTCACTTTGAACTATTTTGTGTTACGCACAATGATATTAAATGAGGTAGATACAGAATATATGTTGGTCTGCATCGCAACACTGAGTTCAGGTTTGCTTATTAGCATAGTTTTAACGTGCCTCTCTAGGAGCGCGTATGACGTATCTACATCTTTTCTTTGTATCATTGTTGCTCTTTGTCTTGCGGCTAACTTCAGAGCCGCCATTAAGTTTAAATGTGCAAAAATAGTTTTAGGCAATCATAATGATAAATTATTATTGTATTTACATAATATTAGCTACACATATACGTAAGGCTCAGTAGGAGTAAGACTTTAGTCATCGTAAGCATAGCAGTGATCTGAATTTATTAAGTCAATAATAAATCTCATAAAACTATATTTTATACTTATAAAGTTTATATAAATATAATCAAGTAAAAGTCAAACTAAATTAAGAGGTGCCTTAATACCATACAATGGAGAAAAGAAACGAATTTTAATATGTATATATATTTATTGAAGAATGATTTATATATATTTTATTTTTTATTTCGTAATATTAAGGACGATATCTAATGAGGATAGGTAGGTTTTTTTTAAAGTATTAAGTCGTGTGCCCGTACGTAGGTATAAATAGGTAGAAAGTAAGTTATAGAAAGTTTCACTAATAATAAAGTGTTGTGTTTGTTGTTTTAGTATCATTTATTTTTAATTTTTTCATGATTTATGAAATCACATGCATTTCCTAAATAAATAATATAATAAGAAAGCTGGTGTTTTAATTTATTTGTCCTTTTTCTTCATGCTTTATTATTATTTATTCCCATTTCTATACTAAGCTACTTATATGCTTGTATCATAGAAACAGGACAACCAAAGCACATAAATCAAAGATACATTGGTACTGACAAGTGGTTTTGAACCCGTGCTTTCGGTTTGCGTAATCATTGCACTGCCACTAAACCACGGTCGCCTTATTTTTTTACATTTTTTATTATTTACTTAAAATATTCAGCACCCGGTCTCATGTGAAGCTAGGGTGTTGTCTATGAGTTGCAGGCCGGCCTAATTGGAACCGACAATTTAAAAGCTGATTCCGAAACGCGACTAGGTCTCTGCAGACTGGGCCCCACTGCCTACCAATCTTTGACAACCAGACCTGGAGCAAATATCTGCCTCTTTTTTTATTAACAAACATTCGTAAATTTCTTAAATTTTGCGCGAACATTGAATATTGAATTAAACAAATTTATACAGACAACATATATCTTTCTCTTTTTATAATAATAATGCGGGAACCAAGTGGATAACTCAATAAAACAATGCTATATAAATTTAATTATTTATTTTTTATAAAAGAATATAAACATTTGTCACAAAAATATATTTTCTTTAAACATTCCATACTTATTACTTTAATAGAAATTTGTTCTTTAAAATGTGTAATACTGCATTATATATTTTTGAAATTAATTTTCAAAGTTTTTTCTTAGCACCCTAATTAATACCAATCGGCATCGGCATTATACTCATATAATAGATATTTTATATCCTTCATAATATTATGCCGTCACATCTAATTTGTAAGGTAAATTGGCTCACTATGAAGCATCGATCAAATATTTTTCATACACAAAAAGTCCCATACAAAATACACTCTTGGACAAAATACACTCTTGGACAACGAGACCCAACGCAACTACACAACAAGGCATCGCTAATGTCAAGCAGCGAGCAGGGTCATTTGACGAATGACAACAAATGAAGGCCCAATATTAATTTGCGCCTTCATTTGAAGCGCCGCTTTTTGAGTGGCAATTGTGTATCTATCGTAAATTGATCGAAGCTATGAGAAGTGATAGATGTCATACTGGACAACACAAATCCGATATTTATTGTAAATAACAACATATCTACCACTATTGAGGATCTCATGAAGCAGTAACGTAGGTTTAAAATATGTTAAAAGATCAGAAACGATTTTTTTAATTGAGACGCGACATCCCCCTCTACTTGCCTGATGAAGAGCAAGAGGAATCCCAAGTAATTTGTGGATACCGTTCCAACCAAATAAAACAAGAGGCGGTTAAGGTAGCAAATACGATAGATAAGTGTATATTCATCGTGGAATCCTATCCTAATGGGAAAAAGTTCTTAAATTTTGCGCGAACAATTGGTAAATGAATTAAACAAACTTTATGCGGCTTACTATTACTCTCCGTGACCACGATGGCTGCAAAGCTTTCGAAACGTCAGAATAATTAAAGACCAAAAATAAACAACGCGATAGTAAGCCGCATAAAATTTGTTTAATTCATTAGTTCTTAAACAGTTTAAAAATACACCAAAGCGAATAGAGTACAAAGAGAATACAAATTAAATGGGAATAGAGTGAAGATTCATCAAGATAGTAAATGTTACGCAATTTATACTCGTAGCATATAGCAATCTAACAGCCGGTTGTACCAAAAATTATAATTTACGATTTTGTAAAAGGTGTCGAAGAAAAAAGGGTTGCACCACTCTTTAACTTCACATTTTACATTTACGTTTAACGGATATTTTATACAGAGCTAAAGAACATCATTTATTTTGGGTTTGTATGTTCTACTTTTGTTATTTCTAATGATAAAAACATATATAGTTTCGGTATAAAATTATTAACAACCCAATTCACAATTTCGTAATAGTAAACGTAATAGAATAAGTATAAAGTAAAACTAAATTCGTAAATTAAAACTTTTTTGGTACAACCGGCTGTTGGAGTAACCTAATCATTTTGTTTTAATCAGAACGTAAGCGGCGAAATGAGTCACTGCCGCCCTCGCTTTTTTTTTGTTTTTATGCACCAAACTAACTCAAAACAATCAATTCGCTTTTTATATCAAAATTGTATTACATAATCATTTATATTATTCTACCGAATCTAGAACAACCATATTTTTCTCGCAGGCTAAGAGGCTCCAGTGTAAATAGGTACTGGTATCTTTAATATATTATGTACTTTGAATTTCCTTAGTTTTTGCGCGAACATTGATTAATGAATTTAACAAATTTTATGCGACTTTCTATCTACGATAGGAGCAAAACTCTCGAAACATCTAAATAAAAATTACCCATAATACAAACAAGTTGATTATTACAGAAATGTAGTCCGATTTACGTAATAGCATATACACAAGAATCATGGAAGCAGCCTATTTGCGTAGATCAATCCAATATTATTGCATAGGTAATGCTGGTATGGATTCGAAGACGTCAATGAGAAAGTAATCCAAAGTATCCCATTAGTTTCACACCCTTTGCGCACTTGCCTTGAATAGAACGCAGCCGTAGACGCATTCAGCATCACAACATCATGTTCTAATTTCGAATTGTATTAAAGGCTATAGTAATAGAAAAAAACAATGGTAAACAATTGAAACGTAGAAAAACAATAATTTAAATTTATTGTGACGTCTCGTTCATTCCTATTGTTTGCGTAATGCTTCGTATTCTCTTGAATGATTTATGTAAAGCAATACTTGGAACTTATATTCTGTCGAATTAAACAAATTTTATGCGGGTTACTATCGCGTTTATTTTGGTTTTGATTTTGCAAATTTTCATTATTCCGAATTCATTATTATTTGAAATAAACCAGGAATAGAAAAAACAAAATGAAAACATCAAACAGGGTAAATTTAAAAAAAGTAACAGCATAAACCAATAGGACGACCAACACCTCAGTCTCTCCGTGACCACGATGGCTGCAAAGCTCTCTAAACGACAGAATAATAAAAAACTGTAAAATCAAAACCGGCCAAATAAATAACATACTCGTATATTCCTAACATAATTTCACCATTGTCTCCAAAAAATGGTTAACACACAAAACAAAGATATAAAAACTAAGCTGGTTGAATCAGAAAATCAATCATGATCATGATTTGTTTTATTTACTGCCGAAACGAATTATTCCAATAATGGAATGTATTACCGCAAAAGTGAACATTATTGGTTATGCACTAATCCTTTACGCATAACTTAAGTGAGATTTTTATTTAAGTGTTGGTATTTTAAACGACTGATTATTTTAGTTCGATTTTTTGACGGTATTTTAAAAAGATTATAATGGTGGTACTACCCCGGATCGTCAGACTGTACAACATGACCACCAGCTGTCTGCCTGCCAAATTTAGACCTAGAGCAAATCTAATCTTATTTGCACGGCATTCATTTCCAGACAGAAAAATGAGATTCAAAAAAATTAACGATCTTAACGAAATCGCTCCCGGGGCTCATTACAAAAGTTTTCCTTATTTCTTAGTTTCGAAATTGGTCCTTCACGAACACTTAGAAGATTCAACATATTTTAAATTTTTCTACGGCTTCTCTGAGACATGCATCGCTCTGTTCTATATCAACTCAGTCCATAAACATTTTAGCGGATTCTAGTAAAGTGGTAATCGTAAAAAAATAAGCACTTAGAAAATATTTGGCATAGCATGTAAAAATACTAGGTAAAAATACTAGGTAAAAATATATTCAAAAAACTTACAATCTAACATAACATAAATAGAGAAATAATGTCATCCAATTTATCAATGTAACATGGTAAAGGTATCAGGAATTTCCTCTCTACCTTATAATAAAACAAATTTATACATTACTTTAAAAAGTAGTAATGAAAATTGGTTACAATAAAACATTACCAATTTATTAAGTAATATTACTATAACTATAATATGCCCCAAAAACAAATAAAAAAATTATACTTCTTTATATCTAAAAATAATGTCTGATAATATCTATAATTAAATTTTAACTCAATGGCGACTCTGAGGCTCAAGTCAATACGCAATACATAAAATACGGTATAGCGAAGCTCGTAATAGTAGGTGAGAGAGCTTATTATTGTGACTGTACCTACTGCGCTAGCGGATAACTTCAAAGACGCCATAAATTTTGGAACTAGCTGTACATTTAAACTTTATTTTAACTTGGCAAGAATTAATTGGCTCTTCATGCATTTCTTTGACGGAACCAAAAGTATATAATTCTATCTTTACTTGACAATATAAAAGAGCACAAAGCTATCTGCTATAGTAACTATTATATATTGTCTCGATACTATGCCACACGGATGGAAAGGGCCTTCAAAAGCAAATGTGAAGCAAGTCCTTAAGGCCGATTCAGACAGGATGCGTATGCGTGGCGTGACGCGCACACGCAACGTTTATAATGTATGAAACTCTCAAAAATATTCCACATTGGAAGCGTGACGTGCGTACGCTGTAAAGGGAGCTGTCACACACACGCAGAGCTGCATCTGGCCGACAAACAGATCCGTGCACGCGCGAGCTGTGATGACATTGTATTAAATGGCGTTCTCTGATGTCAGGGATATCATGCTCACTATAACAGTTGGTGCTGATGTTTACAAATCAATGCAAGTAGTACTGGCACGCTCAAGTCACGTCACGCATCATGTCTGACCCGTGCTTTAAGCTGAAGTTTGTCCAATGAATGAAGGCGACTGCTACTACAGTTAGGTAAATCGGCAGCTTTCATAATTATCGCTAAACTAGACTGAGTAAATTTACGATCTTGAATGTGGTGGATCTACTATGGATCTGGATACCACTCTTAAAAATCAGTACCAGATCAAAAATCTGCCTCCTTTTTATTGAAATATATTTTTAACATACAATCTAATTATTAAATATAACAAAGAAATGATATGAAACATGAATCAATCTCTAGTAATTATTTATTGTGGCTAGAGGGGACTGCTACTACAGTTAATCACCTGCAAGTAGCAGCCGCATCCACTATGCAAGCATATCATCTATATTCATTTCACAATGTATCTATTACAAATCTTAGTGTTCATATTCCAACTAGATTTATTGAACAAATTATATTGACTAGATGTAATACACAGTTTTCACACGTCACAATATTAAAGGTAATCGTAAGGGTTAATTATAATAATAAATATCATAAAATATTTAAAGTACTAAACTAAAATCGGCCGCAATATAATAATCACATGCAATGCAAACTATACCTTTTTGCCACCATTTACATTAGAATTGGCCCTACGTCAGAATATGTTTGTTCTATTAACTGAGAAATTGTCAATATCTCTGTTGTTGTTAATTTTAAGGGCGTTTTCACACCCGGCGTATGTTCGGCGCGTATAGCTCGTCGTCAACGCGTGGATGACGCTACGTGCACATCTCGTACGATTGTTAAAGCAACAAGCGAAGAAACGACATTTTATTTTTATTGGTAATGCAGTCCATGTTGCTACTGTCCAACCTGATACGCACACGAATTTAGAAACTGAATTGCACTATGTTGGTCCTAATTAATTTCCAATACTAACATCTTCATCGGCACCTTTTGAGAAATGTTTTTATCGAGTATGACAGCACCTCGTGGCCTTAATGTGGTCCATGGATAGAGGCGACAGCTACTACAGTTAAACAACTGCAAGTAGTAATCGCATCAACTATGCCATTTGTTAAAATTTTCTTTATTACTTCACTCCCATACTTTTTAATTATTTTAAAACGCGTATGAAACAACATGAGACTTTTCACTTCCTTTTGTTCCTGTGTTGTAAAGAAAACGTGTTCCGTATAACACAGGAATTTTTATACTATGTTAAATTAAAAATACATACAATATAATTTTATTACAATAACATACTATGATCAAAAAGTAGTAAGACTTTTCAATTTAAAATGCATAAACTTTTTTTTATGTTGGTTAATTTACTAGACAGAAGGCTCAGTTGTTTATGAGCTACGCTTGTTGACGATAACCTCTAAAAAATATTTTCCGATTAGGCAAAGACATTAGTTAAGATTGTGCCAAGAAACAAAAAGTTTATGCATTTAGATAAGCCCGGAAATTTTAAATGGAAAAGTTGTACTACTTTTTGATCATAGTGCTATGGTTATAAATTTTGATACATTTGCATTGTCATTATGTACAATTATTTTAATTTAAGATAAACACACTTAATAGTAAAAGCAAGACTTAGAGGAACAAAGGTGGGTAATATAATATTTTAAAATGAATTCTAGAAACAAAATCATTAATTGCTGGCCAACCACTAAGGATAATTCTTTAATCTTTAGGCTCTGCATTTAGGAATATAGTGTGTTACATTTTTTATAGTGGCTCGACATGTCACCGTACCCTGCCTAATGTTCACCTGGAGTGTGATGGAGTACTAATGGAGCAGACTGCTACTACAGTTAAATAACTCCAAGTAGAAGTTACATCCATTTTTTGTTAACAAAATTTGTAATATCTTTCACAATTATTAAATATTACTATGAACTAAATTTTCGTCCCAACCGGAAATTGAACTCGGAATTTACGCGTAGCTGACAGCTACAGTTACTTAACTGTAGTAGCAGTCGCCTCCATTCATAGACCGCACTCCAGCCTAACATCAAGAAGGGTGCTGTCATATTTCAAGCCATAATAAAAAAAATGATATTGGATCTCCCTCAACCTCAAATAATAACCTTAGTGGTCAGGCAGTTATATTGTGGCAATACCTACGAACTCATATATTAAAACTTAATCAGATCTTCATCATTGTCTATACAATTTTCATTATCTTTAACCAAAGTTGGCACTTCTAAATTTTTCGGGGACACTTTCCTTCGAGGAGGAGTTATTGGGGTTGGATCCAATATTCCCGTTTGAGCGGAAAAAATTCCAGAGTCAGGTATTTTAGGTTCTAGTTCATTTCTTCTGGGATTAGGTGAGAGCTTCTTCCTGACGGGAGGACTAGGTGCGGCACGGGAATACATAGGACGGTTGTCAAAAATGGAACTATTTATTGCACTTAACTGATTGTTTGACAGCACGGTCGTTTTACTACGTTCTAGAGAGTATACCGTAGTCTCATCAACTTTCAATTTGTTAGTATCTTCATCAGTGTAAAAAGTTGTTTTACTATGTGTTTTTACTAAATGTTTACGAGTCTGAATATCTGACTTGCTTCTTTCTAATGCAAAGGCACCATTGGGATGCAAATGACAATTGAATGATGAATTTGGCTGTCTACAGGCACCAGGGGCTGTTGGCTCCCAGAGCTTAGCACCATTGTTACGGGGGACCAGTAGTAGTGGATCCTGAAAAGAGGTTTAGGTTTCATTTTTATTTCAATATCTATGAAGATAACTTTTGCAGAGAAAATATATGGTGACCATGGTGTGGTGGTAGGGCAATGGTCATGCAAACCAAGCCAAGAACCCCTGGTTCAACAACCACTTGCCAGTACCATTGTATGTTTGATATTGTACTTTTGTTGTCCTGTTTCTATGATACAAGCACTCTAGCTATACTAAATAGAAATGCAAATTTTATACTTTTTTTATTATAGTATTTGGATAATAGGAAAAATTGTAAATGAAATAAACATCGAAAAGGATACATTAACAGGATGAGGAAATTTATTTATGGAATATTATCTGACAGGAATAACTGATGGGTATTTACAAAAAAATATAGGTATTAGGAGTATTAAGAGTGGTAGGAAGAGTGGTAAGACGGTCAAGAGTGGTAACTCATTTGTAGAGAACAGACTGCCAAGTGACCCAGTTGGATTTTAGGATCAGCTTGAAAGTTTCCAGTTTCTAGGCTGGTATTTGTGAATTAGCATTCACTTACATTCATGGCCTGTACAACAGCTCAACGGGTAACCATCATATCTGGAGCCACAATAAAAAAATATAGGTATACCTTTCCTGTCATAGAATATATTTTGGATTGCAATGCATGTAGTTGGCCTCGTAAGTATTCATAAGATGATGTTCGTAACTTCATTACCCATTGTACAACATTGTCTTCAGTTCTTGCAGCAAATAAATGCCTTTTTTCTGATTCATCACTGAAAATATACATGTGACATTATTTTTATAATTTCACAGCCCTATTTCCACAAAGATAGTCAGAGACAATTTAACAACAAATACCAAGATCCGTACTTGACAACAGCCGCTGCGCATTTTATTTTTTAATGCAAAGTTCTGAGTTTGGTTTCATGGTCAGATCAAAAATAGCTTTTTTTGTAACATTTATTAATTTAATATTATATTTGTTAATAAAAATAAAAAGGCAGATTTGGTTCTCCATGTCTGGTTACAAAAAGTACCACCACTTTTCGTAACCACCACAACTTATCAGCATATAAGTTGCCAGTGTTAACTAGGCTGGTATAATGGATGTGACACTGCTTAGTTATTTAACTGTAGTAGCAAAGACTTCCATTCATGAACCACACTCCAGCTTAATATCAGGGTAGAGACATATATTGTGTCACAACAAAAAAAACCTGGTTATCCATATACAAACCCTATCAATATGGATTATAAATTTGTATCTGCAATATTATTCCACTAACTTCCAGATTAATGATAAATATAATCAACAATAATAAAAAACATACATGAAAGAAATAGTGAATGCAAATGGTATACTCTGACTATGTTCCATGTCCACAGATGAATTCTCCATAACGAATACTCCGGCAGGATGCTTGGTATCGAATTTACCCATTTCACTTATTTTATAATAAAAAAGATAGTTGTTAATCAACCGAAACCATCTTTCTTTAAAAACTAGAAACATAAAAGAGAAAAAAGAATACATAATATGTGAGAATACATATTAAAGTATATTAATATATATTTGTAAATCAAATAGTTATAAGATATGTTACAATAAACTAACCATTTTGTCCAAGATATCCACTGTTAGATATTTTCTTGTAGTTCAGCCTTCCTTCCATAATACAGGGTAGGTCGCTCATATGAGCCAGTTCTCGCACGTTGCATTTCATTTGTATTTACTATTTAATTATCATCCATGCAAGTACACATAATTACCAAAGTGTAAAAAATCTAACAAAATGTAATAAATCAGTGAATGAAAATCCTATCAGCGGATTTTCATTGTGGCTCGACTGACATGACTGAAACTACTGACATTTTTTTTTGTTCAATTAAAGGCATTGGTAATGTATTGTATTCAACCTTATACACAGTAGATAGGGTTGCCAACTTTTTTGACAAAAAAAAACGTATTCAATTGTTTGAATAGGATAAAAATAAAGTATTTGGAAGAAAAATAAAGTATTTTTCAAATTTTATGCCTTAAAAACGTATTTTGTGTGCTTTTAGCATTTACTAACAATTTTTTGCTATTTTTAAATATTTCAAAGCTTGTTTGACAATCATCATTTAAAGGACATCATTCATTTTGGGTTTCTATGTACTACTTTTGTAATGTCCGATAATGAAAAATATACAAATAGTAGCTTTGATACTTGTATTGATAAAACTAATAACAATTTTGTTTTTAATTGCTGTGCAATTGAGATATTTGAAAATAAGATATGGATTTTGTATCAAACGCTACATTTGTACTGCTTTGAACTCTCATAATTATAGTTAGATGATTTTGCACACCCAAACTATGCAAAATAAAGGATATATTCCAACTATATTGTAATCATCGTACATCAATTTAATTCAAAATGTATAATATATGCAACTGTTAATACATTTAAACCCAAGTCCCAATACAAAATGAATGATGTCCTTTATATACTTAAATAAGCAATTCGTTTGCTACGCAATCACAAATAAAGTATTTTCACATACTTTATTTGTATGCAAAAGTATAAAGTATAATTACCAAAAATAACGTAAGATACGTTATTATAAAGTATGGTTGGCAACCCTAACAGTAGATAAATAGACCTATGAATCATTTTAATAGATCCATTACGGATGAATTATGAAGTTTTCTCATCATCCCAAAGATTAGTTGGGATCGTGGCAAGTGGCGCTCCATTGTCTCTGCCTATCCCCGTGGGAAAATGGCGTGACATTTTGATTAATTAATGTACCTAATTTTAAGTTTAGGTGCAATAAAGTCTTTAAATAATTAAATGATACCATCGATGAATGATACACACCATTGAAGAGACACATTACATGAGGGTGAAGATGTTCGTTTTAGTATATTAGCGAAAACCTTTACTAACACCCTTCCGACGGAGTTTTGAAGGGATCACGAAAAAACAGTCACTGTCATACAATCAAATCAAATCAATCTAATAAATAAACCAAGCAGTCGTCTGAGTTGACAGCTTATTGCCCATGAGCCAGTCCTGAGTGAACTGTACGCCGCGCCGCCCACTTAAGGACGATGCCACAGACCCCAGTTTAGGTAATAGTTACTACTTACTACGGCTGCACCACCTTTTCGCCTCTCTTTTATCATCTTTGTTTCATTCTCAGTAAATGGCCGAAGTTTTAGCCGAAGCCGAAGGTTTCAAGCAAGGTAATTTTAATAATCTCTAGGAGTATTTTATATATAGTCAATATACACTTTTAATTTAAAAGTTATTTATTATTTACTTTTAGCCAATCTTAAACTGTAAATTTTAGGGCTTCGGTCAGAGGTTGTGGCGATCAATCAGCTTTGGTAGAACTCTATTCAGAGCTCTTCTTTCGTACGTGTCTGCAGAACTGGGATAGATAAACGTATAAAACGCTGAGTGCTATGATAAATGAGGGGATAATATGACCGTGGTATAGTTACACAACCAGAAATGAGATCGACTTCATCATGACGACCAAGAAGCGAATATTCGATGATGTCTCCGTGATCGCCAAGGTGAAAACCGGTAGCGATCACCGTATTGTTAGAGGCACATTGAATATCAATGTCAAGCTTGAAAGGTCACGTCTGGTGAAGTCCACGCTCCGGCCTGGTCTTGCCCAGATCCAAGACCCAGAAAGCTTTCAACTTGAACTGCAAAATCGCTTCCAGTGCCTAGCCGAATGCAAAACTGTGGACGAGATAAACAATGGGCTGGTGGAAACTGTCCAAGCTGTGGGGTCCAAGTTCTTTAAGACCCCACGCCGGAAAAAGCCGCAGAAGCTCTCAGAAAGAACCATCAAACTGATGGAAGACCGGAGAGAAATGAGACTGCAATCTTCAGCCGACATGTTGGAATATGGCAAACTTAATAGACGAATCTCGAAAGCTATGCGACACGATCTGCGTTCCTACAATACAACATGTATTGAGGACGCAATTAAGCGGAACCAAGGCTTGAAAGTGTTCGCAAAGAATTCGTCTATTGGGCAAAGCCAGATGACGAAGCTGAAGATCGAGGACGGCAGTATCATTTCGTCGAAGCCGGAGATTCTGAGAGAGATTGAGAGGTTTTATGGACAGCTGTACACCTCGACACCAAAACCCATTGGCAGTACAGCTCAGGACACCAGAGCTAAACTGACCCGACACTACACTGAGGACATCCCAGACATCAGCCTGTACGAGATTAGAATGGCTCTCAAACAACTTAAGAATAACAAGGCGCCGGGTGATGACGGAATTACGACAGAACTTCTGAGAGCGGGTGGCAAACCGATACTTTTAGTCCTCCAGAAGTTATTCAATTCCGTCATACTCGAAGGTACAACGCCAGAAGCATGGCACAGAAGTGTGGTGGTGCTCTTCTTCAAAAAGGGTGATAACACCCTATTGAAGAATTATAGACCCATCTCACTTCTGAGCCATGTGTACAAGTTGTTCTCGAGAGTCATTACGAACCGTCTCGAACGAAGGTTTGATGACTTCCAGCCTCCCGAACAAGCCGGTTTCCGAAAAGGCTTTGGCACCATAGACCACATACACACGCTCCGCCAGATTATACAGAAGACAGAGGAGTATAATCGGCCACTGTGTCTGGCGTTTGTGGACTATGAAAAAGCCTTTGATTCAATCGAAACCTGGGCAGTATTGCAGTCTCTTCAGCGATGTCATATTGACTATAGGTATATCGAAGTGTTGAAGTGTTTGTATAAAAACGCCACTATGTCGATCCGGTTACACGATGAGAGCACAAAACCAATCCAGTTGCAGAAAGGCGTGAGACAGGGAGACGTTATTTCTCCGAAACTGTTCACGAATGCACTGGAGGACGTTTTTAAGCTCTTAGACTGGAACGGATACGGCATCAACATTAACGGCGAGTACATCACTCACCTTCGTTTTGCTGATGATATAGTCATTATGGCCGAGTCGCTGGAGAACCTCAATGCGATGCTCAGCGACCTGGGTAACGTTTCCCAACAGGTGGGTCTTAAAATGAACATGGACAAGACGAAAATCATGTCCAATGTCCATGTTGTGCCTATACCAGTAATCGTTGGGAACGATACTCTCGAAGTTGTTGACCACTATAATTACCTCGGCCATATTGTCCAGTTAGGTAGGTCCAACTTCGACAAAGAGGTCGCTCGAAGAATCCAACTCGGATGGGCGGCGTTCGGGAAATTGCGTTATATCTTCTCGTCAAACATCCCACAGTGCCTGAAGACAAGGGTCTTCAACCAGTGTGTGTTGCCAGTGATGACATATGGCACTGAGACGTGGCCCCTAAATGTTGGCCTGTTGGAAAAGCTCAGAGTCACTCAGCGGGCAATGGAGAGAGCTATGCTTGGTGTGTCTCTGCGCGATAGAATCCGGAACGAGGATATTCGCCAAAGAACCGGAGTTACCGACATAGCTCGTAGGATTTGTGAGCTGAAGTGGCAATGGGCCGGCCACATCGCTCGAAGAACCGACAACCGATGGGGAAGAAAGGTTTTAGAGTGGAGACCACGAACTGCAAGACGCAGCGTAGGTAGGCCTCCCACTAGGTGGACTGACGACATAGTGAAAGTCACGAATAACCGGTGGATGCAGCTGGCATCTTGTCGTTCGAAATGGCGTTCTAAGGGGGAGGCCTATGTTCAGCAGTGGACGCATTCTGGCTGATGATGATGATGATGATGATGATGATAGTTACACAAACCGAGAGCACTAGTTAGAAACCAGCACCAATGTATCTTTGATGTACTTTAGTTGTCCTGTTTCTATGATACAAGCACTTAAGTAGTTAGCTTAGTATAGAAATGAAAATAATAAAATATTGAATTGACCTTCTAAAAGTGACCGTGTTTAAATGGTCTACTATATATAGACCATTTGGACTTACAAATACACGTCTAAACCATTATACTAGGGATGTTATGGATGCGAAATTTCGGATATTGATATTGGATAATATTAATATTATACCAGTTTAATATACGGTTACGTAATTATTTCGGAACATCCGATAGTTTCGGTTACGAATATTAGATTTTTAATGAAGTTTAAGAGTAAACTGAACTGAACCAACTTCTGATTCCGCTAGAATGTTATTTGATTACGTAAATCAAACATTAGTATTAAACATATATTAAGTTAGATTTATTATTGTATTACTATAGATATAAGTTGCCAGTATTATGTTTAGTGTGGATATAATGAGGCCGACATATTCATATTTTATGAAAAAGGCCTCGACAAAAATTTTGAATAAAAAAAAAAGAGTAAAAGCCTGACATAACATGATTAATTTAGGCTCCGCTCCTATCTGAAATTACCCGAAACTTTTATAACGGATTCGGTTACGGTTACAGATAGGTTTTTATTTCGGATATCCGATAGTTTCGTTTACGGTGCTCTATGACATCCCTTCACTATACATCCGTTATCTACACATGTATAGATAACATACGTCTAACAACAGCACAGGGCCACTACCAATTTTGGTTACTTTGTTAGTTTGATTTTAGTGGCTTTATATATTAGCAAATAAAAACAATGTTATGACGTTTCCAAATAAATAAGATAAATAAATAAAAAACAAAGTTAAGATTACTCAATTTATTTTTAACTTTTAGTATAAAATAAAACTAGTACACAGGGATATATCAAACCTAGCATTTGCAATGTTGAATAGTCCGAGGCTTACGACAATAAGTCTTCTCATTTGTACTATTAATGGTATTAAAAACATCGTACAGTTAAGTCATTTTATCCCATATCAAAAAATAAAACTAGTCAATACTGAATAATGCAATGACCATCTTTGAGTTGCCATAAAATTAACAATTTAAAACCCATCGTACGAAATTATTTTACAAGTGATCCTGCAAAGTTTCTTTATTTTACATAAAATTATTTAAAACTTGAATTTCGTATGCTCTTGTGCATTCCTGGCGTTCAACATTTGAAATACACGACCTGGCAGCCGGCCCCGCAGTGACCCACACATCCTGCGTATTAACTACAATTCCACTGTATTACAACTAATTATTCTTCACAACGACATACACTTCACATATATATACTAAATGCCATTCGTGTATAGCAAACATTACTCACAATAAACAATTTTATAACCTTTAACAACTTACAAAGTGCTATCAAAGTTTTATTACTTTTATATAAAAAAGAAAACAGAAAAATCTTAAAAACTATTTATGGTGACACCACATACAACAACATGTGATATTAAAAGAAGACATCCCTTCATATAAACAATATTAATACAAAAAAATAAAATTGCATTTTTAGACACAGTTGCAGCACTCCGAAAATAGCTTTAACGTCTTTTAGTTACAAAATGAAGTCATAATAAAATTAATACATAAATATACCTATATTTTTCTAAGTTATTTATACTAACTGAAATTATGTGTTAATTAAAACAATATATTTATATATATATATAAATATATATATGTTATGTAACTATTTTTGGTGCTCTCTGCGGTGGATATAAAAAAATTCCATGATTAAAATAATTTAATTTAGACAGTCTAAATGCAAATAATTTATAAAAATGGTATAAGAACTGGCCTCCAGCGTAAAAAGATCTAAAAATTTTGTATATGCTGTAGATTTTGCTAAAGCCTAAATTAAAAATAATAAGTACAAGAATTGCTATTTAAATAAATTAAAAGTCAAAAGTAAATTAGTCGTGAAATATTATTTCCTAAGTATATACATTTGAATCTACTTAAATTTATTAAACCCTCAAAGAAGTGATCAACATTATTCAGAAATGAACTATTTCCAACATAAAAACACAACAAATTAACAAAAGAAATGTAAATAAAATCCCACAAAAAAAACATACTATGACGCACTGCAAAGTGCCAATGGACACAAATACTATTTATGTGAACATTATTGCATATTTCAAAACAATATTTCAAGAAAAATAACCTAAAATTAAATTAAATGTCTTAAAACCAAAATAAACTCAGCAATATACACATAATTACACTATATATTCGAAAATATAACAAAGAAAGGGGTATCCATCATCATAAGTCAACATCTGGGATAGGGGCTCAATCACAGTTGTCACAAACGATCTTCCAGCAGTCATCGACACTAACACTTATTTACATTAAATACACAACTTAAATGATACGTTGGCAGTGCTAGGGGTGCGTGCGCTCCCAATCGAGGGAAGGCGGCGGTGCAGGCGGCGCCGGGGGCCAAACTGAGCCCCAGCGGGAGCCACGGAAGAAGCGCTTCTTGAAATGGTGCGCGGCGGCTGCGGGCTCGCTGGGCGGCGACGGTGCGGCTGGCGTTGCAACGGCTGCGGGACCACGCGCCTCGCCATGCCCGATTCCCGAGTCAGGCGACGTGTTGCACGTGTCGTCGGAGCGGCGACGTTTGTCGTCCATAGCCGTCGAAGCGAACGATATTATCTGATCGAAGCGAAATCCGATGCGCTCTTGCCACTTGCTTTCCTCCACTTCTTCGCCCGCTTCGCCGTCTAAAGATATATTACATTTTTAGCATTGGAGAGCTGAAAATCCTTGCATCGAGACGGAAGTGGCGGCATCTAAGCCCGCGCACTCTACTGGATAATACTATGGAGTATGTAACGTACCGGCTGGTCTCGACGGATCGGGCAGTTCGTCGACGAGCGGCGTGGACGAATTAGAATGCGGATCGGGCGGCGGAGATCTGCGCCTGGGGTCATCAGAATCACCGCCGCCTCGACCTCTCCAATGCTCTGACGCCAACACTCGGGCTTGTAAGCATGCAGCTAATCCTAAAAAAAAACACCAAGTTTTAATATATAAATTGCAATTATTGCTCTCATATGGTGATTTATTTAATATTTAACAAAACATTACGAACCTTCGAGTGGTTGCGCAGGTTGTGGCTGAGACGTATGATTGGCGTGCGACGAATGTGAGGTATGATGCGATGTTTGGTGATGTGATGTATGCTCATGAGGAGGATTATATCTGGCGCTCATGTTCACGGCTGCGTTGATGATGCTCTGGTTGGAGATCTCTAGAGTACGCTCGATCTCTCCGTTCACGAGATCGCCAATAGTACGAGCGCCCGGCGTCGATAATCGTTCTTGCGACAGATGTCTGCGTAACGCGAGCTTTGCCGGCGATACCTAAATGTAATAGGAAAAGTATTAGTAAACTGTCGCAATTAAGTCACAATGAGTTGTAAATAATGCAATGTTAATTACTTGTGTATAATCTGGTTGAAAATGATGTCTGGGCGGCGGATCGGGCGGTCTTCTTGGCGGGGTGTCATAACCTCTGTAGTCCCTAGAGGAGCGGCTATATTCGGATGCAGATGACGGCGCACGCGAGTTGTACGAGTGAGGTCCACGGACGTAACCGTTCCTGTATTGGTTGCCGGCCGACATTGGCCACGAGGACTTCCTTTGCTCCTGTGGAGGAACACGCTACATGAACGTTAGAGAGGTAATTCTACAGTAACAAGCTTAAAAAAATAAAAATGCATGATTTTTAGATTATACTAATGTCAAACACATGCTGCCTGTTTCGCTCCCTGTCATTCTTACGGGCATTACGGGAGGCATTGTCGTATCGATGTTAATATTATGAATAAAACTATAGTTAAAAAACTAAAACAAACACGCTTATATAACAATGTGAACTATCAAACAAATTGTCACACTTTTTCCACAGAGATAGGCAGAGACTTGCCACTTGCCACGATACTGACACAACAATGTGAACTAAAAAGTGAATAAATGGTAAGTAAGCAAGAGGTCCAAGAATGCCGACGACTGAAAAACAGAGTCAGTTCACGGTTGCCTCAGTCACAGTCAATATGCTGGCTAAAAAAATTTTGATTGAAATTTATTGTTTTCATCAGTTTAATACGTGTCAAATTGTCATATTATTTAGATCTCTAGAAGTGGATGAAAATTGATTTGATAGATTCCGTAACATAGTTACAATACACACAAGTCAAGCGAATAAAAACGCGGTTTATGTCTACGCACGCAGCGAGTGTTAGACGTTAGAGAAAAAAAAATAGAATCTATAAATGAAAACTAAGCTCAAACCAAATGCTTGAATAAGAATATTATAATATGGCATAGTAAGTTACCTGATCCTCATTGAGTACTGTTGTGATGATGCTCTTAAGGCGATCTTCAAAATTGATAACTTTGGGTGACTCCTGCACTTTGGTGACAACATTAAGTGGCTTCTGTGGCCTGTGCGCCAGCGGTGGTGGATTCACCCTCTGAGGTGGCGCACGCAATATAGGCGCTGACAACTTACTATGTCTGTAGTCAATGTGCCTCTCGTGTTCCCGGCCATACCCGTTAACAATCACGTTAGGTTTAGTAATTATTTTATTAGCCTCTATTTGGCGTCCCGTTTCTAATATCTTTTGTGCCAAAAGCTCTGGGTTGTTCTCCTCGATTTTGCCAATATCGGGTACCTCGGGCCATTCTTGGGAGCGAGACCTGTGATCGCGTGACTTACGAGGCTTCGTAGTCACCGTGTGTGGCTTCACAGTTGCCACAGGAACAGTGGTGGTCACTTTTTGTTCGCTGGCCTTCTCCATTTGCACTATTTCGTTTTGTAGGAAACTAACCTGAGCCTGCAGCCTCTTTCTGTGTGATAATGTTGATGTGATTTCTTTAAGAATACAATCGTGGGCAATGTTTTGTGTAATTTCTGCATCGGGCGGAATATATCCTAACTGACGATATTGCTCGGTTATTTCAAAAGTTCTCTGCTTAACTAGTGTTGCTTGTTGACCTTCAATGTTGTTAACCTAAAATATAAAACACAGATGTAGAACTTTAGAAAGGCTAAATATATATTGTACTGGTCAGCATAGTGGGCAAGAAAGACTGAGGCAACTGTGTAATAAAACTTGTTTTGTTTTTCAGTCGTCGGCCTCCGCGTGCCTACAATGTCAAGGTGTCGCGTCTCCATATAAAAATTGGAGTGGTATCAAAAAGCTTTGTAAAAATTATAATAGCCCAAATAACTAAAATACATAAACTTATTGAAATAGTTAAACTGATAAGCAGACAGTTGGCGGGCGTTTGCCCCGTCTGCCGATCCGCTATTATCAATCTTATTCAGCTTTTAAATAAGAATCATCAAAGTCAGTTAACCCAGAAAAAAGTACTGAGGTGACACACAAAAAAACACACGGCCTAATTGTATAAATCCTCTCTTTTTGGGAAGTCGGTTAAAAATAGTCGTACCTGCGCTTGCAATTTGGTCGCTTTGCTCTGTAGCTCCTTATGACGACTCACAATCTCCTTGGCCTTCGCGAGCAGGTCCGCAGTGGTGTTAGCATGGATGCCCAATTCACTCATGCGCGCTTTCAACAATGCAACACTGTCACGTATTAACACCTTAATCTGCTTGTCTAGCTGCGATGCGCGTGACTGTAGCTTCTGTTTCCTTTCCTGTAGAATAAAACATATGATTTTAATACAACACAGTGAAAACTAGTACGGAGTCTTATAATTACCCTCAATGTGTGTTTTATTTATTTATTTGTGTTTTATTTAGAATATTATGTATAGGATTGTATTAATTGATGTTAATAAGATAAATTATTATTATTAATATAAATTAAAATAACAATATAAATCCATTACACTTAAATTTTGAATTATTTGAACATTCAATCATTTTTTTATTGTGACTTGATATCTGACCTCGACCTGCCCGATGGTAAGCAAGAGGAGGTCCCCAATCGCCGTCACTATGCCGGCCAAAGATGCTCCTTCACGCATCGCTTGAAGGATCCATGGTTATAGGATGGAGACAACACGTGAGCTGGTAAGGCATTTCACTTGTTACGCCTTAATTCCCGCAGGGATAGGCAATGATAATGAAACGTCACTTAACAATCCTAAAGCGACCCTCTAGAGGCCTGTAATTAATTTCTAAATTAGAAATGAAGTAATAAAGAAGATTGTCATTTTGTATGCAGACTTGGGCTAAATTGAATTATCAATCAATCAAATTGTCACAGGTATAGGCAGACAATAAATTGTATTAACAGTTGCATTTACATTATAAATTAGTTTAATGTACGAAAATTACAATGTAATTTGTAAATATCCTTTATGTTTAGGTGTGCAAAATGAACAAACTATAATTATGACAGTTCAAGGCAGAACTGCTAATATGGCCTGTCTTAGTGCTTGGGAAACGATACAAAACCCATATTTTTCTTGTTATTAGTTTTATCAATAGAAGTATCGAAACTACCATTTATATATTTTTTCATCATTGGACATTGCAAAGGGAGTACAAAAGAAGTCCTTAAATAATAAATAATTTAACACCCTATCATTTTCACAAAGAGAGGTTTTAACACAATACACATGTAATAACTATATTGTAACACTTTGGACGAGCACTCACACCTGTAATACAGGTCAACCTAGTATGGTTGTCAGGATTTAAACACTTTTTAAGTTTACTTTTTGGTTTCAAATAAATGTTTTTTCTAATTACCTTCTCCTTGCTAATAAGTAATCGTTGTTGTTGTTTGTAGTCCGGTGTCTTCATCCTCTCAATGTAGGCGAGGTACTGATCCCTGAACGAGTCCAATAGCACTTGCAGTGAGTATGGCGTGTGCGGTGCCCTTGGTATTTGCAATTCTGTGTGTTGTTGATCTGCTGATTGCAGCGTTACACCTAATGCTGACAAGCGTTGAGTCACGCAACCGGGCGGCGGTGTTGTTACCTGCGAATTAATTGTTATTAATATATTTTACATAATTAGAGTAGTTAAATTAATGGCAGGCATAGTGACGGCGACTGAGGCATCCATAAAATTAAATGATGTTTTTTCAGTCGTCGGCGGTCTTTAACCTCCCTTTGGCAATACCGCTGTTTTCGTGGCGCCATAATATGATGATGGATTATAGAACTTGACGAAATACAACGAAATTTAGGTAAATGTAACAGAAGAATCCTCCTTGCTTACCATCATGTCCAGGGTTCAGTTACTTCGACTATACTTTTTTTTCAAAATGCCTAATATTAAGCTGGAGGTCCATGAATAAAGTTAGTTAAAAACCGCAAGTAGCGGTCAAGGAAAGAGTCTCCACTCAAATGACCCTTTTTTACCTTTATACCCTCGTAGTTTTTCAAACGCGAATTAGAGAACGTAAAAGGGAACGTAAGACAGCTTCGAAACCAATTGAAATTTGATATATTTTTAAATATAACTATTATTTAAAACATAACTATTATATAAATATGATTGTTATAAATAAACTTGTAAACAACATTAAATATTTAATTTCAATAAAGTATTTTTCATACCACACAATAGCGAAGTAAAACGGAATAACGAATCGTAATGTTCCGCCATCTTGGAAAATAATAACATGTCTACTGTCTACGATTAGGTAAGTCGTCGTCGAAGACAGAAAGTGTATTTGTTAAAATTTAGTTGTGTTTTAAAAAGAGGGTAGAGAAGAGAAACTCTCCCTGACCCGATACAACCCTTTAACAACATATACAAGCAGATGAGCTGAATTCTAAACTTTACCCAAATAATATTCAATATTTATGCAGATTCTCTAGGCACATAGCCTACCCTAAATTAAATATGGTTAATGACTAATTTTAGGATGACAAGAAAAAACTGTTGCCAACACAAAAATTGCAACAGAATTATAAAAAAATGCATAAAATCCCGACGATTTGTTATAATGATTAATAAAAATAAATGTTTATGTAAATAAGAATTTAAAAAATAAACACAATTTTGATTTTGTTATTGTGAAGTAGCGAACTTGGCAACACTATATTTTAACTTGATGGGGTTCTTTGTTGGCTGGCAACAGAACATGCTGTTTCAAATTATAAGTAAAACTTATTGTTGCAAAGTGTGCAAAAAAAACTAAAGTGCAATAATGGTGAATTTGTTATAAATTGCGTACTTAAGTGTAGTTAATCGATTTAATGTGAATTAAGTTATTTCGTGTTACCTTAAAGACTTAATTAAAATTTATTATGGGATCGTATCCAAGCCATAATAAAATATGAAAAAAAAAAACTTAAGGTTTAGTAGTTTCAGCAGGGACTATATCTGATAAATCGTGCCGTTGTTACAAATCATTAGCAAGACTTATGTGTGTGTTTTTTCATATTAATGCGTAATAATGGATTAACTATAATAATATAAGCTCAAATAGTGTACTCAAGTGTAGCCAAGCTGATTTTAATACTGTGAATCATATTGTGGTGCTTTATCAGACTCGAAAAGTTTTTGTAAGTTCAGTACTTTTTTTACCGCTTTACAAAAACCGCTATCCTCAGCCTTATGTGATGGATAAAATACTATCGTATTCTATGTTCATAATTTATCCACTGAAGGGAATATCAATATTTAACTAAATACTAAATATTGAACAATCCCTTTGTCTTTAAGTTTAAGGTTAAGCCATAGTGAATAAATAAAAAAACCTAAGGTCATTGTTATGTTATTATATTTATACAAACATTCTTTCCAAGAATTATGAATTCCTAGTATTCTGAAAAGGATATTCATTGATGTCACGATTGCGCAATGTGATAACAGTAATATAAAACCGTTATAACGCATTGAAATACTAAGAAATACATTGTGTATAATTTAAAAAGGTGCTTAAATGATTATGCTTACGCAAATTTTAACTAACATTTTTATTTTACATTAGGGTGTGATTCCGCTAGCGACTGCACTATAGCTTGTCTAACTATAAATGATGCGCCCCTCTACTTTATTAGTTTATTTAAATGTGGGAATGCAAATATTTCTTACTATACTATTATACTATATCAGCGCGCTACTCCTTTTGTGTCCAACCAGCAACTGAATAACCAATTACGATTGAATTTTCGGTGTGTTGCATCCATATTTTATGTTTTCTCCTGTGCGTAAATGCAGTAGAGGGGCGCGTCATTTTGGCTTAGACAGACTATACTAGTTTGTATGAGATCGATTCCGTGCAAGGCGACACTATTGCAACAATCAGCAATCAGCAAGTCATAGATTATAACTATGATGTTTGGAAACAATATTAATGCGGCAGCTGCAGACTAGTGTCCGCCTTGCACGGAATCAATCTCATACAAACAAGTACGGCAGCCTGCGGTCTGCAGTCGCCAGCTAAATCACACCTTTAACATATACTCTGTTTAATATATAATAATAAAATTTTATAATAAAACGATTTTATAAACTGTGTTGAACTATTAAAACTGTGTTTTATTTCAATTAAATATATAAAATATTGTTTGGTTCTTTACATCGAGTCTATTTCTACAATGACTTGTCCCTGCTACATCGAGTTCAATGTTGTGTACAATAAAAGAAACAAATACATATTTAAACTTCAATATGTATTTGTTACGATTATTAATGGTATATCAGATATCGCATGGCGGTCAGTTCTGCATGGCCAGTCTTTTGGGACCCCTACCTCAGAGGGACTCATTTTGTACATGAAATCTTTATAGACCACGACATCTTTAGTCGGGAACCGCTCCAACGCGTAAAACATCGAATGTACCTGATCCATACATCGTGCTATTCTTTGGATTGACGACTAAATACTATTCAAAAAAGGACTTCGATATTACAGGGGCCATATGACCCTCCATTGCAAACATAGATCATGACCATAGATCTTCCCATGTGAACTCCAAAACGACCAAACAAAATCAATTAAATTCAATTCAATGAATAAACTTTTCTATTTTTGTGCAAGACTATAATTGGTCTATGGTCACTATGACATGTTTGTTTATATTATTTTTTAAGTAAGAAAAACTCAACATATTCAGTGCCAGATAGAGCCTACGTAGGGCCCGTAGCAACTGTGAACAAGGGGCCCCTACATAAGGTAGTCGCAATTTTTTTTAAATTACATTTATGGTTTTAATTAAAAATTTAGGTACATGAAATCTAAAACAGCAAATAATATTATATATACTTAAATGATAGGAACAAAGAACTGATTCGACTTCGAGATCAATATTAAGGGACTACGCTGCAAGTATTGTGGTGTTGCCATCTTGCAGCATAAAATGTATCTATTTTTTTACTTTCTGGGTACAGGAGGTAAGGCAAGCGGGAAGAGTCATCTCGTCAAGCCGGCATAATGGATACGACTCTTCCCAGCTCAGATCTTAGTCTGTGGCAGCAGTTGTCTACAATCATGGACCGCAATTTAACTGAACATAAGGCAAAATGCGGTCATACGACAACCTAAATGTAAAAAAAATATGCTGTATTTGCTGTAAACTTGTAAATATGCAAGATTAATTAAGACAGATTGTCAAAAGGATAACTTTATATGAGGTGAATGAAATTATAAATAAAAGCTGGACTAAAAGTATTATTTCCAGCCATATTGGAAATGTTCCGTGCACAAGGATTCTAAAAAGCAGTGTCCATAATCAAAAAGCAAGTACGAAGAGAATTGTGGATGTGAAGGAAGCAAGAGTATTATGTCAGGATCGTGGAAAGTGACGCTTCGTTATATCTACCTGTCCCTGCGGCAATTAGGGAATAATATTGATGATGATGCTCCCAACTGTTTTATGAGCAGGATTTGAAATATTGTGAATAAAGTTTTATTTACATTTCTATATTGAACTAATAAATTGTTTGTATCATAGAAACATAAAGACCAAAGTACATCTATCAAAGATACTTTAGTACCGACAAGTGGTTTTGAACCCGTCCTCTCGGTTTCCGTGGCCATTTCACCACCACCATGGGTGCCTTATATTAGTTAGTTAATATTAGTATGTAAAAAAAATGTTAGTAAGATGAACAACGCAACAATCTAATGGGTTTGCATTAGAATGATTGTCAAAGGGGTTCATGATAAATAAAGTACCTCAGTATAAAAAACAAATAAATTATAATATATTAATTGTATCACAACTTCACAAACAACATTTTGTTCTAAGTCATTGCGACTCAGACAGTGGCGTCCATATTGTATTTAAGACTGTGCCTACCCTGATGTCATATCATAAACTATTTATAAAGACAATACACATAATACAGGGGCCGACCGCGCAACTTCAATGTAAATGACAATGAAATTCATTTCCATTTGTTAATAAGTTACGCGGTCGCTGTTGACAAAAACAACTTGATGAATTTAAATGAGCTTGAACTGTCAATGAAAATGAACATCGATTCTAACATGAACGATTGTGTTGTGCGGCCGCATTTATAATTTTGAAGCTCATTAATGGAGTTCAACTGTCAAAACGAAGCCAATTGACATTGAGTTACGCGGTCGATCCGCAGGTTGTTTACCTTTGTAAATTCTATTATTATTGTGACTCGTCATCTGACCTTCACCTGCCTGCTGATAAGTATGATGGAGGTCCAGGAGTGCTGACGATCGAGTAAACTCGTCTTAGTTCACGTCTGCCTCAGTCGCCGTCACTATGCCGGCCGAAGTCTGTTTAGATTTTAATTCTGCCTACTCTACGTAAAATATCACTGCACACTACTGGACTCAGAAGATTAAATTAGGGACTATCTCAGAAAAGCTGTGCTTTACGGTGCTTACTCTATAAGAGAGTTGTGGATGTGAAGGAAACTATACTGAGGGTCGACATATAGCTTAACCCCTGATATTAAGCTGTAATGCAGTCTATAAATGGAGGCGACTGCTACAATTAAATAAACGCATCCACTTTGCCGGCCAAGACCGTGAATAAAAGGCCAATCCTTTATCTATCTGCAAATGCTGATGCATTGTCCGTGCGTTAACATCTAAGAATAAAAATGTGAGATTTTAAAGCAACACGTTCCTAGTTCATGCCATGATGAAGCTACATTTACATGTAAACCTCGAATTATTATTAAACCTAGTTAACAAAAACATAAACCTGAAATATAATATTTAATCTTAATTGCACTTATCCAATTTATTTTAGAATTATTTAAAACGCCACCTTAAATTCGCTATAATTTTTTTTTATAAAACTTGACGTTTGACTTGTTTACGCAAAAACTGTATACCACAGATTAAAAATATCTCTAAAATAACTAAAATTACGTTTACACCCTCTTTTTGGCCCTTATTCACTGTTAGCCAGTCTTGATTCAGTTCTTAGAGTTTCTCGGCCACATATTGTGGCAATAGCCGATTAATAGGTTTTGGCTAAAAATCTACCCTTACTCGGGCACTATTAATCTGTGATACAGAATAGAGCACGGCTAATCTGTGTGTATTGATAGGCTCAAACAATTTTAGAAAGATTTTAGTCTAATCGTGTGCCAAGAGAATCGAAGTCATTAACTAAATTAAATATAATATAAATCTGCCTTTTACATTAAAAAATACTTACTGCACCGGTCTCCCTCGTACTAGCGAGTGTGGTATCGTGCAATAGATCGAGTCCAGCGATCGGTCCACCAGGCGCACGTCGCCTCTTATTACGCGTTGTCCTTCGTCTGTTATTGCTGCCAGCGCTTGCACTACGTTTTGTACCAACGCGACGACTTCGGCCTAATAAAATACAAATACCAATTAAATAAATTGGAAAAATCAATCAATCAAATTGTCACGCCTTTTCCCACAGGGATAGACAGGATGGAGCGGTACCAGTTGTGTCAGTACCACTTGCCACGGTACTGAAACAACTTCCTCGCTTCCTTCACTTCCACAATTCTCTTCATACAAAAGCTCTTTGGTTATGGGCACTAGGCAACTCAGTCTCAAATTGGAAAAAAAACAGATTTGTTAAATTCAGACGCGACATCCGAGCTCGACTTGCAAGAGAAAGTCCAGGAGCACCAACGACTGGAAAATCCGATTCAGTTCTCAGTTGCCTCAGTCGTCATTACTATGCCAGCCAGAGCATATAACTCACTGGTCGCCATAGGGGGGACGGGACCCAATCTCTGTCAACGTTTACTGATAATTGATGACATCTATTAGTCATCAATTATCATAAATAAATAAAGGTCAAACTTTCAAAGGCTGCAGATAGGTGGCGCCACAGTGTGG
Organism: Tinea trinotella; assembly: GCA_905220615.1. Classification (NCBI taxonomy): domain Eukaryota; kingdom Metazoa; phylum Arthropoda; class Insecta; order Lepidoptera; family Tineidae; genus Tinea; species Tinea trinotella. The sequence goes on from HG992306.1 coordinate 5,914,609, forward strand.
TGGTATTACAGTAAGTAGTTAGGAGAAAATAAATTATCTACAAAAGTACCGTGTAGAAGGATAAAAAGGGTGAGACAAAAAGAAAAGTTGTATACTAACTTGTATCAGTTGACGCCCATGGTGCGCCCCATTCCCTTGGAGCAGGCTCGGGAACAGCCAAAGCATCATCAGTACCAGACGATTCTTCCTCTGTCTCTGTCTCCGACCTCCTCCGCCTCTTAGCTGCAGCGCGGGCCCTTCGCGGCTCATTATCACCCCTAAAATAACTATATTTATTTTTCTGGGTCTATGGGCTTCACATGCAAGCTAACACCACACCACTAACAAACTGCACGTCACCTTTTACAGTAACATTACACATATTACATTCTATTGCAAGTTTAATAAAATTTGACAACGCCACGCCTGATGTTAGGCTGGAGTGCGGTCCATGAATGGAAGCAACAACTACTACAGTTAATTAAATTCAAGCAGCAGTTGCCGGCCTAGTCATAAATGGCAACCTACACGCTAATCCCGAAACATACTGATTCATATAAACCAGTAGTGCGGTCTGCAGTCAACATCGGAACCGCATCTTTAAGAGAATCGGGGCCCTGAACAATTGGCTGACAGATAAGCGTCTTTTGTGCTAATAGTACCATACAATAAAGTTTTAAATAAATACCTGGCAGCTCTTGGCCTGGTAACCTTCCTTCTCCTCTCTGGTAATGATCCAGTGCTATGATTACTATTGCCATTGAACAGATCCGGTGTGGATTGCCTCGTCGGTGGTGCACTCAAATTCCTTCTTCCACATGGCTCATCATCAATACCATTCTGACCCTGTTGTATAAATAGAAGTTCAATATACTTGTAATTTTTGTTACTAAATAAATCTGTACCACAGAAGTAGAACTGTGCTAAGTAATTTTTTTCATCTTTATATTGGTAAATCATTGATTTAACACAATTTATCATTATCAAATTGTCACGCCTTTTACCCGGATAGGTAAAGACAATGGAGCGCTACCTGCCACAATCCTGTCACGACTCCCTCGCTTCCCGAACATGTACAATTCTCTTCATACAATTTACCGGTCATGGACACTAGGCAACCCAGCCTTCTTGAGGATATCTCAGATTTGATCGTTTGTAGCCAAATCGGGAACAATAGAGTATGTACGAAGAGAGTTGTGGACGTGAAGGAAGGTAAAGATTTTGTGAGGATCTTGGAAAGTGGCGCTCTGTTGTCTATTTCTATGGGAATTAAGACGTGACAATTTACAATGATGAATTTATTTAATCAACCTTTTATGTGTGTTTAAAATAAATATTAATGTGCAAATAAACCCTTTTTATATAAATTCTTAAGAATAAATACATCTACAAACAAAACAACACAACACCAAAATGAATTCAAAATGAGTGCAAAATAAAATTACCCAGAAAGCAAAAAGAAAATAAAAAATAAATAAAATGTGCAATCACCCACCATGATTATTACTTTTATAAATTTATTGTGGCTCGACACATAACAGCACCCCGCCTGATGTTAAGCTAGTGTGAGGTAAATAACTGCAAGCATCAGTCGCATTCACCATGCCGGCCTAGTTTACAATCCCCATTAAATTACCTCGTAATGTAAAAAAAATCACATAACATTACATAGGTAATGTCAAATGTGCATTTAAAAAAAAACTAAAAAAAAAAACTTTATTATTGATTATAATATAAGGTATGTTTAGGCAACAACAAAATATAAGTAATCAATATTAAAGTGAAAAATAAAAAGATGACATGAATGATAACAGACCCTTTTGCTGACCTTGACTTTCGGATTTTTCAGTCTTTGAAAGTATCTCTCCAACTTGGTCCTATCTATGATGTGCAGATAGTATGAGACAGGTTTCCCCGTCCATGAGACAGACCCCTTTAGAGGTGACAACTCGCTCACGTGCATTATAGTGCCTATGTCGCTTAAATTACGATCGGTTATCCTGAAGTTTAAAGGACAAAAACTCTTTGATGATACAATTTTAGCACCGTCTTTCAAATCTGCGAATCTCTCTTTGAGCTGATGATCGACGTGTGGCCCGAAAGCGAAGTTGTTTACGAACACAATGGTGGCTCCATTAATTTTCTCCCGATGCTCATCCAATAAGAAATCACCTTTTATCAGCTTATACTCTCCAAACTTTTTTCCATACCATTTCATCCATGTTCTAAAATGATGATCCATATTCTGAAAAGTCATTATAATAAATTATGTTTGGAATTTATAACACAAATAAAATTTTAAAAAATATTGTAGCTTGACATGGCAGCACTCCGCTTGATGTTAAGCTGGAGTGCGGTACATAAATGGAGGTGATAGCTACTACAGTTTAATGACTACAAGTTGCACCAGCATCCACTTAGCTAACCTATTTGGAACTGGTAACCTTGATTCCGAAACGCATAACTTAACTTTACTACATGATAAGTATGAATCTTAGTGTTATACACAAAGTCTGAAAGCACCAAAATGTTATAACGACCGTGGTGTAGTGGAAGTGCAATGGTTACGCAAACCGAGAGCACGGGTTTAAAACCACTTGCCAGTACCAATGTATCTTTGATATTAAGTACTTTGGTTATCCAGTTTCTATGATACAAGCACTTTAGTAGCTTAATATAGAAATGTGAATTTAAAAAAACTGTACACCAACCTCAGCATATTTGCTGGGAACTTCCGCCTTCTCAACCCCGAAGCAGGCGCCACATGGTGTTGCAGCGGCGACTTGCAGCACCACTTGCCCCACCCCCGAACCAAGATCCACGAACACATCATCCGCTGTTATCTCAATCTGATCTATCATCTGACACACCAGCTCATACGACGTTTCTCCATACACCTGAAATACAAAACCATTAAATTAGCTATTGTACTCGAGTGCGCTAAAAACAATTAGCATTTGTTTGAGGCACTCAAGATGCATACATTCAAATAGTTACAATATGTTTCTTTCTTTTTCTGTTTTTGAATATTGAACTTTGAACTCTGCCCAGTAAGCAGTAGTCACGTACAGACTCGAAGAAAACGGTTCTCACATTCTTCATCGTATTGTTTCAGCCGGAAAGAAATTTTGCCACTATTGGGGAAAATCGTGTACGTATAATTACAACAGCTGAGGACACTGGTATGAAAAACATGAAATATGGAAAACATGCTGTCGTTACGAACACATTATAGAAAGGTTTTTCATTAAACGATTGGTGACAATTAAGATAGATTAAAATAATAAAATTCATAAACATATATTTTGATAAAAGCTGGCAAAAGTAAGCTAAATTCTACAATAAAGGCTACTAGAAATGCAAATTACTACTACAAAAGTTAATTTCAATCATATAAGCCTTACTTTGCAGCTATATAAAAATATTTACGAAAATGTTTGGAAGAACTTTGAAATCATTGGATAGGCAAAACTTTAGTGTGACAATTGGCTAGTTATACAATCATTTTTATTGTGCCTAATAATCAGTAAAGCTAGATTGTTTCCTCTGCGAAGAATCCTGAGATAATTAAAGTTCTCAAAGAAATTGGTAAATGCAACGGTACTTAATCCAAAACGTGCTGAATAAGCATAATTTTACTACCCAAATGTATGTATCACCATCGCTTCTTTGATAAAATATCTTTATGATAATGCAAATTTTGGTCAAGTTAGCTCTTTCAACAGTTGCCAAAAACAATATATTAAAAATATTTTATTGAAGTTGCAAATATATCACGACATTCGACATTGCGAACGTGAGAGATGTTATGACAGGTTTTTTTTGTGACTCGACACCCCTCCTGGAGTTAAAATAAAGTGTGGTCCACCAATGAAGGCGACCGCTACCACAGTTAATTAACTATGCCGGCCTAGTTGAAATTGAAAACTTACAAAAAAAACGCGAGTTTGTCACTTTACGGTCTCTATACTACCCCGGATCGACAGACTGGGCACCACTGCCTATATTTATGCGTGGAAAGTAGTGCTCCATTGTCTGAATATCCCTGTTGGAATTGAGGCGTGGCTGTTTGAAAGACAGACTGGAATGAAACATCGTGAGGCATATCCTTACAACCGAAAGATGTCGAGAATTGACAGAGATCTTACGGGCTCATATAAACGGTCTATTAAAGACATCGGAAGTGTACATCCTACTTTTAGAAACGTGTCAAGAAATTCAGAATCCGTGTGCGGTTTGGTAATAATCGCAACCAGCTGAAAACACTTAAATAGTACTTCCACTTTCACGTTCAAAAAGGCGAGCATGGTAGTAAAATAGTCGCGCAAAAACGAGAATCTCAGTTCATAACCATTTTCCGGTACCAATGTATCTTTGAATAATATATTTTGATACTGTTTCTACGAGACAAGCACTTTTAGTAGCTTAGTATAGATATGTAAATAAAACATATCTAGGTCGGTATTTGTATCATGATAGCTTAACTTCGATCGAGTGTATGAAAAACATCTCGGAAGTGACTTAATCTAATAGTTTTTCTCACTGGGACGTCTGATCTCGACTTGCTTGATGGCCGACGACTGAATAAACTTATTAAGTTTACGGATGCCTCAGTCGTTATCACTAAGCTGTCCAGAAGTGCTTTCCATTCAGCACGAGGAAAACACAAAAGCATTTATACAATCATGCATTATGTTGCCTTTTGATAAGCAAGGGGAGGTCCAAGAGCGCAGACAACTGAAAAATCTTACGGTTGCCTCAGTCGCTGTCACTATGCCGGCCAAAAACTTAATTTAAAATCTCGTAAGTCCACTTACCTCAGGTGAAAATGGTTCATACTGGTTGAGTTTGTCGGGGTCTGCAACAGCTTGGTTGTATGTTTGCTGTAGGATATGCTTGAGGAGGCCGCGGGATGGATACCGGTTCAGTCGTTGGGTTGGCAATGAAGTACCTTTCTCCTGTTGACAAAAAACAAACAATAAATTAGATAGGAACATGTGAAAAAGATAAAAAGGAATTGAAAGAGATTTATAAATTAAATTGTCACGCCTTTACCACAGGGATAGGCAGAGACGGAGGGGTGCCACTTGCCACGATCATGACACAACTCCCTTGCTTTTTGATTCCACAAATTTGAAATCCACTTACATTTAACAGTTTAAAAAAAGTATAATTTGCTTTAAGAGATAATACCGAAGTCTTTTATAAAATCTACTTGCTTGATGGTAAAGCAAGGTGAGGTGCAAGAGCGCCGACTACTAAAACAAATCGCTGCCACTATGCCCACCAAAATTTTGTTTTAAAATAGAGGAAAAAAGATACTGTTGAAACCAAAATCAATACAAAAATGTTAATACTCTAAAATAGAGAGTTATGACAATCATTGAAGCCCTACAATTCAAATATGATTTTATACGAGTTTACTAGACCTCTGCCCTAATCTATAATCTAGCTTTCATATACTTTGTAATAATTGCTCTTAAATGAGTGTTGATGCTATTGTCGCGTGACCGTACAACACTAAGGAAAAGGAAAGTTGAAACTTAACATAAAGGCACAGAACAGAGAACAAAAACTATATATTTCTCTGTTCTGTGTATAAAGGCCTCCACTGACGAAGCGTCCAACACTCCAAATGGACATAGCATTCCGAAATTTGAATGTCGTATACGTACGATATTTTATAGACGGCATCTTTACCACTAATTTCCAAACTGACGCCATTCTATTAGGAAGGGTTCACGTGGTCGCCTTGGAATTTTCGTCAATACGACAAATGTGATCCAAGCTGGACGCACTCCAAATGCTCCGTGAATGTTCAACACTACACCCATTTTTATTTCATTTCGCGTCTGGCCGTTACGGTAGTCGCACGCACTGCCTGAGTTACCTAAACATGGATAGACCGGATTCCACAAATGTCCAGTCGAATCTTTGTTCTTTTATTAATTAAATTTTGTCACAAACTAAGACTAGCACGCCAAGATTATTAAAATATGAAGCTTTAATTAAATAATACCAGATTTTAAATAATTTCAACTTTAAGCACTTAAGTAATTAAGATTTGTAGTCAGCGTGTCCGCCTCGTCAGTAGGCTTTAAATTTGAAACGCGTCTTTTTGAATACATCCATTTGGACGCATTTCGAATGGTCAATCACGTCAGTGGCCTTAAGAGCAGGATCATAAATACACTGTGTAGGTAACTCCTAAAATTAACGCAATCAAATATAACAAACAAAATAAGAACAAATGTAAATATAATAGAATGATCTTTATTTATCATTTGTGTTTTCCTTCCTTATCGTATATTGTACTCTTGCATTATTATTCCAATGCAAATAACCCATTAGACATCTTCCAACAACATGATGACGTCTACAATGATCACAACATTACTCGAAATTCATACTTCCTTATAAGAAACGACAGAGGAAAACAAATACTGTCCGGTCCAAGTCTCGGAATATGGCGAGCGGTATTTAGCGGACGCACTCAAATGAGTTGATTATGAGCCGCTTCACTTTATTAGGCAGTCCGGGAAACGCGGCGTTTGCAGTGTGTAATAGCGTGTGTATATGATGTGTGTGAAGCTATTTTTGTGCGGACAGGTCGCCAACACACGACCGGAATAACTCGATACCACTGCTATGCGGGAGGTGAGCATCCATCTACCTCTTACACAATCATTATTTTCACAACAAAACACTATTATTGCATAGACGAATAAAGCTCAATACTTTATAATCTACTTTTACATATTTATACATATCTTTATTGTTAATTTATTTTTGGCAGGCATATTGAACACGAGTTAGACATCAGTAAACTACATCAGTAGTTGGCATTCTTGCTTGCCGTCAGGCGAGTTTTTTTTAGTTATTGTGACCCGACATCTAACCTTCACCCGCCTGTTGGTAAGCAAGAAGAGGGGCCGAGAGTGCCGACGACTGCAAAAACCAAGTCTTCACGGCTAGAGGATAGAGAGAACACATGGGCTGGTAAACTTGTCAATTGTTCTACAAATAAACAATGCACCGAACCTTTTAGTTCGATTGCCGATTCGGTCGACAGAATGCGGATGTTTCCCCCGACCTTTGCGGGTATTACGGGAGTGAAAAGACGAGGTAGAAACAAGGTTAAAAAGCCCCTCAGAACATTCTCCGTGGTATAGGCGATAAAGGACGCACAAAGCTGAAGATAAATGTCACGTTTTGTTTTAAATAGATTCGCTGTATTCCATTGAGGACATTTCAGCGTGGGTAAGAAGTGGATCTTCCGTGAGTCGAGTGAAATCGAGTGAAGCACAAAGGAGACAATGAATGTGAGGAATGTAAATGTCACAATTAAAATACTGATTTTATACTAAAGGAACGAGATATACAAAAAGCATAACAAAAACAAAACGATAATCCCAAAATCTTAAGGTCGTCATTGATAAAGCGTATCGTGAGCACAAAGACATGAGTATCAATATCATTTTCAATAATAGCATCAGCAGCGAATTACATAATTAGCCGCCATCACGTGACATAATACAAAGGATAGAGATGTATAGGTAAATTTAGCAATGTGGAAAATCAATACCGCCCTCCACTGAATAGCGGGTGGCAACAAGGCGGGCACGCGTTCAGCGGCCTCGAGCACATTTTCTTGTTTGTTTACGTTTTACACGTTCATCGGATACATATTTCATTCATTGCGACCATGGTGTAGTGGCAGTGCAATGGCTACGTAATACGGGTTCGAAACCACTCACCGGTACCAATGTCTTTGATATATGTACTTTGGTTGTCCTGTTTCTATGATACAAGCACTTTAGTAGCTTAGTATAAAAATGTATAATTTAAAAAATATAATATAAAATATTGCATAAGTACTTTTATTTAGACACGCGGAAGACACGAACACAACTAAATACAATGTTACCTTTTGTGCTAACATATTTTACATTATATTAATTATATTACTAACACGGATTTGCCTAGTGCCCATAACCGTAGCCTGTATGAAGAGAATCAAGTGCAAATGGCGCTCCATTGTCTCTGCCTATCCCTGTGGGGAAAAGGCGTAACAATTTGATTATTTGACTAATGTAAAATACTAATAACCATGACTATTGTCCTATAGTGTAAAATGATTTTAAAGCAAACATTATATAAATATAATAGAATCATAAATAAAATCAGTAGTCGGCATAGTGACGGCGACGTTTCTTTAAGTTGACTGCGCTCTTGCTTACCATCAGGCAAGTCGAGATCAGATGTCGCGTCTCAATAAAAAAAAGTAATTTGATTAGAATAAATCAACAATATTAAAATTAAAGTTACTTACATTTATTAGGGAATAACACTCATCGTCATCATAAAATGTAGGTTAGCAACACAGAGGGGAGCAAACGCGTATCACGGATCAATACAGGCACATTTTGTGAACGCATTCTTTTATAATCTTTATTTAAATATGCAAATTAAGACAGAAGGGCCAAGTTTAAAGGGGCATATTTTTATATATTTCAATACTAAGTTACTAATCGTGCTTAACTTGTATGAAAGAAAGAGGATGACTAAAGTACATAAATCAAAGATACATAGGTGATATTGAACCAGAGGCTCTTGGTTTGTGAGGCCATTCCACAACCACTACACCACGGTCGTCATAAACACATATTATAGAACGAACTTAAGCAGGTAGGTATTGAAGTACCAAGTTGAGTTGCGCAACGATGGTTCGTAGTACTGATGCCCAAATAACCCACATGGCGCTACATCTATTGCATCAGCAGCTAGTGGTGAAAATTAGAAAGCGGCCCTTCGCTACAACGAAGATCTCTCGAATACAATGCGACTAGAGACAAAAATGATGTGCCTATACAAGAGTACTTCTTTAGCTTTAAACATCAATCAATCAAAATGTCACGCCTTTTTTCCACAGGGATAGGCAGACAACGGAGCGCATTCTTTCCTCCTTCACATTCACAATTCTCTTCATACAAGCTCTATGATTATGCGCACTAGGCAACATAGCTTTCTTGAGAATGACTCCAATTTGGTCGGAAAACACCCTCCTAGGTCTGCATTGTTTAACGCATCCATCCACATCGGATTTATAAATTCCTTTCGTCAATCTACTTTCACTTATCCTTTAAACCATCGAAGCAAACATGTAGCCACAAAATGTAGTTGTGGCTAGCCCTAAACAATGTATAATAAAAGTATGATCATTAAATTTCGCGTAAATGGGCGTCGTCAACATAGTAATAATACTACTCTCAAATTCGTAAAGGGCGAAGGGCCAAGGCCCCGCCAAAGTTCGGGGGAAGGTCTAGCGTCCCTGCGATTAATCAATAACTGTGTTACGAATAACTTTTATTATAGCAGCCTTTTGTATAGACTTCGGGGATAATAATTATGTTTTTAAAACATTAACAAATACATAGTCATTTTTTTTCATGTATGACGTAACAATAACGTAGCTAAATGTTGCAATATTCACATTACCTATTCCAATGAATCCGGTTTAAAATAAATCAGCAGCGTAAAAACACAGGTTTGTCCGGTCAATCACCGATCAATTATTATTTTTATTCATGTGATAAACATGTTATCAACCTTTATTTACGTTTAATGAAACATTTGTTTTTATGAATTCATGCAAGAAACATATTTCATCATTGTTTCTGTTTATTACGAATGGTAACACCTGTATTTAGAAATTCATAATGGCCTATTGCATTTGTCTCGAAATAAGTACAAAGACAGTGTACATACTTTTGTTATTTGAATATGAAACAAAGATCAATCTTAGCGGCACTGTATAGGCGCATCCAAAAAAAAAGGTCATTAACACGCCGTGAGACATTCGCGTTCGTTCAATATTGCGGTCATCGCCCCCACGCTTCGCCCGCTCAGCTAGAGCTACACCCGCCGAACTAGCACCGCTCGCCATACCACACGACATTCGTGATATTCATAAAAGCAGTCAGTGGAGCTCGTGAGTGACGTCACTTACACGTGAAACCGCATCCTATATACATAATATATAGGATGCGGTTTCACGGAATTAAATATTATTCAACGTAACCAAAACCCAACAGATAAATATCCCAAATGAATCATGTTCATAATGTAATTGGCTTTAGATGGTTATGTATATTTAAAACAAAAATGAAATATTTCTTGAATATAATGTAAATGCATGCGAATGTTACTGTGTTGGTAAGTAGATATTAATGCAAATAAGAAAGTTATGTTATTCAATCAGTAATCACATTACTACGTAATGGTACAACATGCTTTGTTTAGGCTGCTTTCAACACAAGTCTGTGTTTATAAACACAAACAAATTTGCGATAAATGCAATAAATTTATTAATACACTCGACCTTACACAGGCAGGCGGTTAAAATGTGACTTTACGATCTAGTGTCATTTAACAGTAAGGCCATAATTTATCTTACAATAAGTAGTTAATTTTATAATACAACTAACAATTTTATATGTTTCTGTAGTAAAATAATAAAGATTCCACTTCATAGAAGTTTCATACAAACTTCCAAACACCAATTTACTCATTAGTGGGGAAAAAAAATTTTTTTTGTGGATTTTGTTTGTCAAAAAAGTAAGTAAGTAAACACTGAAATGAATGAGTGTTATCAAAAATAATATATATATATTAAATTTGTATTTTTTTTCTTATGATTCCCATTTTCTGCAGTCTACAGTAATGCGACTCTTAATAAGATATGTAAACTACGATAAACGTAAGATAACGTAAACTAGATATCAAATACATATCTATACGCGATGGGTACAGTTTTTATACTATAGTGGCAACCCGGTGAGCTCTAATTTTACATGCGCCGGAAGTAAATGTGAATTCAATATAGTTCAATTCGAACAATAAGTGAAAAACTTTTTTTTAATAAAGTAGAAAACAACTTATTAGCAATGACGTAACAAGTAACATTGTTTTCTCATTGTTTTACACTAACAGTAGAAGTTGTTCAAATAACATTTCATGCAATTACTACTATTAACGTTGCATTTATAACCAATTTAAAAATATGTAAGGTTGTTCTTTTAGCTTACAAAGCGGAAACTGAGGAACTTATAAGAGAAAGTTTTCGCGCCTTTTATTCGCTAATGAATGAACATTCAGAGATATTCCAAACAATGGTATCTATATGCTATCCAAAACTAATTTCAAATCAGAGCAATATTATTATAATCTTACCACGCAATTTCGTACAAAAAAGTAACCTTATTTTAAATAATACTACTTCCTAAAGTTGGTGGTAGTACCTCGCCTCGCAAACTGACTAGATTTACAGTTGTCTTAGTCATTATCACTATATATTATTCCTAGTATATCACAATCAAAAATCAATCAATCAAATGGTCACGCCTTTTCCCACAAAGATAGGCAGAGACAATGGAGCGCCACTTGCCACGATCCTGACACAACTTCCTCGCTTCCCTCACACCCACAATTCTCTTGGTTACAAGCTCTATGGTTATGGGCATAACGCGCCCAGGTTTCCTGAGGATGCCTCCGATTTGGTCTGCTTCGATTAACGCGTATATAGCATATCAATAGCATCAAAAGTAAATAATTCGATATTTAGTAGCAATTTTGTAATTCGAAAGACTTGACATCGTTTCTCAATGCCCTGGCAAAGTAGAATATCAAATACTGAGATGTAGAACTCATAAAATACAATAAACATGATGTGTGAATAATGTAAATTATAACTATGTATTGAGGCGAGGTTCATCGGCGATACGTGAGTACGTCCTGCCTCGCTGCAAGGTTACGGCCGTATTAGTATGCCTGTCACCAACTGATTCCGCTGTGACATCATTTATAGCCATCGAACGTAGCCACAATACCAGGAAGCTATTTTAATGCCATTCCTTTTACATCAGAATATTTCATAAATACTTCTAGATATGACAAGTTAAAGATAAACTTTAATGATTAAGGTCGATTTATTCTTAATAATAAATCGTTAATTGCACTATAATTCAACATAGTGGCAATGAGGCAACCGTAGACGGTTTCTTTTAGTCGCCAAGAGGTCTGGACGGAGGTCAAGAGCTACTCCGAGGGGAAGGGGAGCCTTGTTTACCATCAGGCAAGTCGAGGTAAAATGCATTAAAGTGCCTGGCTTAATGCCATTCATTTTCTTACAGCTAAATTCACATATATTTTTAAAACTTGATCATCTAAATACCTCCTATTTCAAAACACCTACCTACGTAAAAGAAGTTAGTTTATTTATATCAACTGTACGGAAGTTAGCAATATAGTAAAATTAGATAAGGCGACCGTTGCTTAGTGGTAGTGAAATGGTCACGCAAACCGAGAGTCCCCGGTTCGTAATGAAAAGTTGCTGGTTGTATGTGCTTTGATTGTTCTGTTTTTTTTTTATACAAGCACTTTAAGTAACGTAGTATAGAAATTAAAAAAAGAGGACATATTTAACGAATTAAACAAAGGTCAACATTCATTTTGTATTGGGACTTGGGCTTAATTGTATTAACAGTTGCATATACATTTTATTAAAATAGTTTAATGTACGAAAATTACAAAGTATTTGGAAAATATCCTTTATTTTGCATAGTTTAGGTGTGCAAAATAATCAAACTATAATTATGACAGTTCAAAGCTATGGCGTGTCTCCGTGATTGACAGACGACACAAAATCCATATCATATTTTCCAAATAACTCAAATGCACGGCAATTAAAAGCAAAACTGTTATTAGTTTTATTAATACAAGTATCAAAATTACCATTTATATATATTTTTATCACTAGACATTACAAAAGTAGTACAAATAAGCCCAAAATGAATGATATACTTTTATCCGGCTATTTATTTTGGTTATTGATTTTACAATATTTTATTTTTCCGATGTTTCGAGAGCTTTTGAGACATTTATTATTTTCTTCATATCTAGTCATCTATCCTGGACAGCATATACGTGCCTATCAATTAAGTGTGACGTGTCTAAGTAGGATGCTACACAGAGCCCGGTGCAGTGTGGCAGGTGGAATCAACTACCCGATGTTATGTTAATGGGCCACCTGGGGTGCTAGCCAAGATGTCATCGCTCGGTATCGATTCTATTTCTACAATCGCTAACGCTCAAGCGTTAACGATAATATGTGCGCAGCCAAGATGCAATGCACTTAGCGATCGCTTATTCTATGGCAACTTTCGATAACTGTCTATGATTTCGCTCAATTTGGCGAACGGAATGTCATTAACGTCAAATTCACAAATGGGGAGTTTTGGCGGGCAACTACAAGTGACAGATCGTGCAATTTTAAATAATTGCAAATCTTGTGTTTCTTAAATATAAATGTATAATAATGGTGGTAAAAATGGTTATCAAGTATAGACAAGTGATTTAAATGTGTTTCTTCTTGGTTTCTTTAGGCTCTTTCAGAAGTTATAGTAGTATTTTCTCCGCTTTACTAAGACCATCATCATTAACCTTATTCTCACCCTCATCTTATATTTGTTTATCATCCGGCATGCTTGATGGGAGGTGAGGAGAGGTCCAAGAGCGCCGACGACTAAAAAAATTACTTCTCTTACGATTCCCTCGACACTGGCCAAAAATGCCTTTTTTAATTTAATATTAGAATTAATACAGTAGATTAAAGTTAAATACTGCTTTCCTAAACAATATGACGCAGTTTAAATTATTTATACCTATTAACATGTAAAATGTACGCATTTTATATGTTAATACAACGCTTACTAGACATAATAATGTGATTTCCACCGTCTCATTACGATGACTGAAATTATTATAATGTGATTTTTACTTAAAAAAATGCATAATTAACGATTTTTAGCAAAATTAATTTAATAATTAACAAAAACGCACATATCTTACATATTTTAAATCAGCTGATCGAACAATCCGCCATTTTGTTTCGTTTTCTACAGCATATTGACGTTCGATAACTTTGAATCGCCAGCAAGCGAACGACCTGTCAAAAAGTGCATCTTGGCTCGGGTTATCGAAGGTTTTATCGAATCGTTCGATCGAATAGAAAGAAATTGTTGACTTGGCTACGGATTTGAAGATCGTTTCGCTAGACCACGTGACTTTTCGTTAACAAATGTCATTCCCATACATTTGTGTTTCTATTCTATAGCGATTTCGATTGTAGAAAGGCAACTTGGCTAGGCCCCCTGACCACGTGCGTAAGTACCTAATAACATTATTTATAGAAACGAAACTATTTTCTTAGAAGTTGTAGACATCCTCAAGAAAGCTAGGTTGTCTAGTGCCCATAACCATAGAATAGAGCTTGTATGAAGAGAATTGTGAATGTGAAGGAAGCGAGGGAGTGGTGTCAGGATCGTGACTGGTGGCGCGTGTAAGAAAAGGGCGTGACAATTTGATTTATTGATTGGTAGGTAAAACGAAAAGTGACTTGGTCGCGTTTCGAGATCAGCTTGTAGTTAGCGGTTCCAGCTAAGCCGGCATAGTAGTAGTCACCTCCACGCTCCAGCTTAACATCAGGCGGGGTGCTATTATATGTTAAGTCACAAAAAAGTTGCTAGTTGCCGGTTCCAAATAGTGGATGTGACTGTTACAATGCAGCTATCTAATCTTTATTAATGGACCGCACTATGTCAAGCCCTAATAAATAAAAGTTTTTTTACATAATTTTCTACCAACACATATAATATGTAACAAGGTAATAATGACTCGATATAGCTATAGTAATAGTGAGTTTGCAGGCTGGCGATACGGCCGGTGTCTGCGGCCATCGATCGTTGCGTCGCCGCCATCTTGGCCCTCGTGTATCCCTCCTGCTCCACTCCCCTCCTCAATCCTCTCACTGGCCCACATTCGCCGCATCGCTAGATATCGTCATATGCCGTCTGTACTAACATACGATAACGCACACGTGACGAGTTTCTAACATGCGGACCACTTTTCAAAGAAATAGATTGCTGTTTTTGATTTGACCTAATTTTAGTTTATTATGTTGTAATAATTATTTAAAGAGTGGAAGGCAGCGGTACCCAGTCTGCCCATCCGGGGTAGTACCACCACTTACAAGTATAACAGACTGTGAAGTGATTTAGTCGCGTTTTAGGAACAGCTTGTACCAAGTTTTAACTAGTCCGGCATAGTGGATGTGATGTGACTACTAGTAGCAGTAGTAGCAGTGTGACTTAGGTAGTCACGTCCAATATGCCGGCCTAACATACAAGCTGATACTAAAACGCGAATAAATCACGATCTGTATACTTGTAAGTGGTACTACCTTGGATCGGCAGACTAGGCACCTTAAACACGCACAGAAAATAAATATAAAATTATAATAAATATTTTTTTCTTAACAATTTCTCTTATGCCCAGGGGCCAGAGGCACACCACAAGACGGCCTTGCCTAAGCGTGGTTCTTCAGTTATGAAGGCTCGTTCATTTAATAAACGCGAAACATATGAAGGCAACTTTAATAAGCACCATAGCAACTAATTACCTAATAACACAATGGCTGTGAGTTAGCAATTTATACGATGATGTTGCGATTGGAACCATAGTGCGGAAGTACGTGAATAAATAGCGGTGACATTGACGGCACGTTTCCGCGAAGAAACCAAGCCAAGAGTAGTAGTAGGGTTGCACATTATCGAATCTTCACTAAAACATAGGTTAAAAGAACTGAATGAAGTACTTAAATTTTAAGTAAGTCCATAGACATAATACTTCAAGCGGAATTCAAGCACTAAACAAAGAATTGTATCCACAATAAATTAAAGGATAAATGGAGAAAGCAATAGATTTGTGTCAGGATAGTGAAAAGTAGTTTCTGCCTATGCCTATGGAAAATAAGACTTGATTTTTTTTGCCTTATAGTAAACAAGGGAAGATCCAAGGGCAAATAAAGCCTTAAGTCGCCGTCACTATGCCGGCCAAAACGTCTATTTCACACTGATTATGCGCGTGATATTATTGTACGCATCATCGTTATGTATGAAGGTGAACAAAACGGTTCTTATGACCTTCTCGTTGAGATAAGAACGTTAATTTATGATAACAAGTAACCTAGAGCAGCTACCAACTTCGCACTTTATCACACAAAGACATGCACAACATCAAGACACGACACGGTTACGTGACACTTTGTCAATTAGACTTGTGTACGGTACGAGTAACAATTAATCAATCAATCAAATTGTCACGCACACAGGTCTGCCACGATCATAAAATAACTTCCTTGCTTCCCTCACATCCACAATTCTCTTTATACAAGCTCTATGGTTATAACCACTTTCTTGAGGATGCCTCAGATTTGGTCAGAATACACGCTTCTGGGTCTGCCTCGTTTAACGCATTCGTCAAAAACAATTTATAATATTGAGTCTCTAAATGTGAAAGCACCCCGCCTGATGCCTAGCTGGGGTGCGGTCCATTAATAGCAGCGACTATTACTACTGTTAAATAACTGCAAGTAGCAGTTGCATTCACTACGCCGTACTAGTTGTAACCTGAAACTTATGAGCTGATCCCGAAACGCGACTAAGGAACTTCACGGTCTGTATACTTGTAAGTGGTGGTACTACCCCGGATCGGCAGACTAAGCAAACTACCACTATCTACCTAACCTACCAGTCTTGTTATTCTAATTAGAGATGTATAGACTCGACTTTTAAACCCGGGTTAAACCGAGTTGAGACTATTATATACTTAAGTATATATAATTCTAGATCAGATGCCAAAATTATTTAGTCATATTTGACATCCGAAATTTTATAGCAAACCATACTGTGTATTAGGCAATTTAGATGCTCGGACCGAATTGTCAACTCGGTTTGTGAACCCGTTAGAATCGAATTTATCAATTCGGTTTGCAAATCGGAATATGCATATTTTTGAATCAACCTAACTTGGTTCAAAAAAATTCGAGATCGTCCCATCTTTAATTCTAAGCTTTGTTCCGTTCCGGACACCGATATTAAAATAAATTGCGCTTTTAAATTGTATGGTATGTTTTCCTTCAGTACAATGACAATAAAAGTGCCGTTGTAATACAACGTGACAAAGCCTGGAAGACATCTGCACGCAACATTCGAGTGCCAACAATATGTCCGAAAAGTAATAACTCTAAGAAAACAAAAAGAATCAATACGTCAGCCATGTCATTGTTTATTTTTAACATTGTTCAATGCTTTGTTATTGATGTTGATTTTATGATAATTAGACACGGACCGTTTTAGATGATTTTGAACATTTAATTGCCACGATTCCGGTCGATTTTTCTGGCGACTTTTGATGGCACCCCGCCTGATCTTAAGCTAGAGTACGGTTTATGAATGAAGGCGACTGCTACTATAGTCAGTCGAATCGTCAACTTCCAAGTTAATGACGCGAAACGGTTCACGATGTGTCTACCCCGGATCGGCAGACTGGGCACCACTGCCTAACACATTGGATCTGATCTCGACTTGCTGAATAAACCGTCTCATTAGAATTTTGGTTACATCAGCCGCCGTCACCTAACCATGCCATCAATATTTATTTGGGTTAACAATAAAATAAGCACTAAGCCTAACATAACTAACATTACAATGTCTAATGTCGAAGTGTTATTTTAATATATTGTTATTTGTGTTACATGTAGTTAATTATGTTAGCTCATTATACAGAATGTGCTGCACAGGCCGTTATTAATAATCATGATTTTCTGTTAGTTGAAGCAAATTATAATGCATTTGAATACATTAACGTACGCATACGAATAGGTAAAGGTAGTACATGAGCGTATTTTCGGAAGTTGTACGTATAGATATAATTAAAGTGACAGGTTAGACGGCAAAAGGCTGGAATGTAGGTCAAGTAACTCTCTACCCGCGGCGCGAACCATCCCCCGCGCCCCTTCTTGCGCCCTCTGTTTAGAGGCTCGCATTTCACTTTCGCCACGAGCTTGCCAACTGCGTCCATAGCTAGCGGCTAAAATATGAATTGAATAGAGATGTGAGAGTGCAAGGGAGCGAGCATTAAGACATCTAGTGCCAAAATAAACTTCTGCACCAGATATGACGCACAATGTTCATGGTCGAGTGTTTTCACCAAAATATAATGTTCATTTAGACATCCGAATATCTTAGTTTGATTATAATTAGGATTCCAGCTTCAAACAAATATAACATATAACTATATTTACACAATCCACATTGTAAAATGCTGCAATAGTTCGAGCATTGATCGGTTTAACCAACTTCCCGCACAAAGCTGTCGACACAATAGCCCAAGGCCATGTTAACAGCTGTTCAATGTAGGTAGGCGAATCCCACCCAATACAAACGAATTTATACCTGCTTCACGTACCCTAGAAAACCTGAATAAATTGTAATAAAAATTGTAAATATACGCACCAATGCGACGACGGAATCAATGGCACGGTTGTAACGATCGCAAAGTGATCGCATGCTTTCGTACGAATGAGTGTCGTAATCGCACAGGATGTTGTGCTCCAAAGCCGCCTTCATCTCCGGTAGATCGTCGCAAACCCATCTAGGAACAAAAATAAAATTTATTATCAATAGAACTAAAATTGTAGTCTGAGTTATTAATAGACTAAATGAATATTGCAAATAAATGCAAAATGTTAGTCTCTCAGTCGCGAATACCTAATACAAAATCTATCAACCTTGACATACTTTGATTTTGTAAACAATGTCGGTAGCAATGGGTTTTCTCTCCCTATCCACGCATGACCTCACTCACACTTGCAAGATTAATTCCTTGGAACAGAAAATCAGCCAAACACTTTGAAGGACATTATATTGTTTAGCGATGTTATGCTAAACCTAATTCACAAAAAAAAATTCTCAAATGTACATTCCTGTTGATATGCACGCACACTGCATATATGACAAAACAAGAGCAAGATGAAGGTCAGGACGGGCAACTGTCAGGTCGTAGAGGTCGCATGTGGTTGCTCCCCTCGCCCGGGACTTGCCAAACAGGTTCCCGCTTTATTTCCGACGTGGAAGTGCAGGTGGTACGAGTGAGTATTCTCATACTTTGTTAATAATGTAATGAAAATACTGTCCGTCTTCTTTAGTGATATCGCTAACGGTCATCACAACGTTTAATAGATATTTGATTCAATAAAATAACTAACTTTAATTTATTTTTGCGTTGTAATATTAATGAAAAAGGAGGTCAGGTATTTCATTCATTAACAAAATAATGATGTCACATCAGCTAAAAGGCAATTAAATAATGATTGACATTTTCTGCAATGTGGGTAATTTATTGCACTCAGCGATATATCCTCGCAACGTGGACTTTATGAATCACAACAATTTACTATCAAGGTCACGCCTTTATTTATTTACGTTACGTAAGGAGGCGTTCTCAATCGGTTGCTCCGTCGTCCACTGGCTGCGAGGTATCACGTTTATTACGGCTATTGTTTTTATTCTGCAAACTGGTGGGGCACTAGGCCGCACTGGCGGTATGACGCCACGAAATATACGCTCCGGTTATCGACCTCATGTCCTTAATGTTCATTCAACATTTTATTAAAAACCCTTAGCCTGGCATATACTAATTATATGCCAAAAATATATGTTTATATTATGAATTCATTTAAACCCAGATAAACATTACGCAATGTATTGATATAAAATTAATAATCAAATGTACCGTATTTTGTATTTTAAAGTTATTGATACTATGTTTTACATAGTTTGAGCTTAAGAACTCTTTTGAAATATGTCTATTTGGGTGTAACTGAAAAATAAGCATTACTAGGCATATTCTCTATTTATGCACTATTTATAAGTTTTGAAACAATACTTTCATGCCCTAGTTTCAGTTAAACGCAAACATTTTTAATTTATGTAACAATGTATTGTAAGTAACGCGCATACTTAAGAGGAGTGTAGCTTTTATAACTAAATATTAGGGAAACAATAAGTTTGATTGATTTTGACTGTTTTATCAATTAATGTCCAATGAACTTTGTGATGTTTATGTAACTTAATTTGTTGATATATTTATTACTTAGATAAAACAGCAACATGAAGTAAAATAATATTTTTGGTAATAATATGATGTTATAGTGGTCACCATATTGCATTATAAACATGAATAAATTAAATTACATTGTTACATAATACATTATTTTCTGCATCATAGCCCTGTATAGAGATTTTAACTCATTTTAGCATCCTCAATAGATATATTAAGTAAATAAATAATACATTTGCCTGCCTGCCTTATCATCCAAATAATTATTATTGACATTTCCAGCTACAACTGTTGTTTAAGCCAAATTAGTAGTACTGGGAATAAGTATGAAAACAATTTATTAAAAAATAATATATATTTTTGTTTTAGTTGTCATAATCATAGAGCTTGTATAAAGAAAATTGTGGATGTGAGGGAAACGAGGGAGTTATGTCAGGATTGTTCCATTGTCTCTGCCTACCCCTGTGCGGAAAAAGGCGTGACAATTTGATTAATAGATTGATTTTCACTCTAAATCAGCAGTACTACAAGATTTATGTTGTATTTCATCAGGCTAGGGGTACATTAAAGGAAACACTTGTTAATACAGTTTAAAATCTGGAAGTAGCAGTTGCATGCTACTATCTTTTGGAGGCAACTTTAAAGCTGCACCCAAAACATAAGTCAGTCACTTCATGGTCACCAGGACCAGATTTAGCCATCCCATCTGCCCTCCCTTAAATCCGGCCATTTGAATGGCAGAAGAGAAGTCCCTAACTAACGTGAAATGACTTATCAACACAAAAGTCTAAGTGATATTCGCCTTTTGATAGAACTTTGTATTATTTATATGATATGGTTGTAAAATGGCTTTTACAACCTTTATAGCTGGAAGAACATATACAATAATTTTAAATTAAATTAAAGATTCTTTTAATAACATACCTTATTGTTTCTACTATTTCTATGGCTCCATCGTGCTTGTCCTGGAACAAATGAAACATAATATTAATTCATAATTTTAAAAAGACCTAGAAAGTGACACTACATTGTATCTGTTTACCTTTGTGAAATGAGGTGTAATGATTTGATTTATTGATATTTTGGATAACTCAAAAATTTACATTGATTACGAAGTGTCAGCAGTTCATTGCAACTTAGGCTGCTAATCTGGTGGGCTATGTCAGTCACTCTATAAACCCATCCGTTTCTAATTCAATCACTTAGTGTTTCTCAACACAGCCCTCTCTATAACATGGAAGATGACTTTGAGGTTGTTCACAAGGCCCATATTTAGAGATAGCTTATAGAATAGAGAGCCGTTAGGACCTATTTAAGTTGGACAGATCCACCACAAGTAATAAACGAGTTCTATATTTTAAAAGAACTTATAAGGGAAAAAACAGAATATGATTTCCATCCAAAAGGTAAACATACTGACTAAAGGTGACAGGAAACTGTTGGTTGGGGAAAACTAATGGGGGAGGCCTATGTCCAGCATGACTAATGGTTGACATGATGACCAAGTATCAACTTTAATTTATCATTATGTTTAAAGTAAATTATTTATGTGCAAAACTAAAATACTTAATACTTCTTTCATACTAATCTCTTAAAAGAGCACATAAGTTATAATAAAATAATATTATCATATATACATAACTCAAATTATTTGATATTTATGTGGCATCACCTACATGAAAAAAGTATTTTTTAAATATAATATGTGTTTTAATTGTTAACTGAAATGTTTGTGCAAACTAAAATAAGTTTACTCACTTGAAAATGACACTATCTATAATTAATATTTAAACAAGTAATAATAAAATTATTTATTGCATAAAATATGTAATATTGCAGGCACATAGGCGCGAACTTAATGCAATTCAGGTATTTTCTTGCAGATATCCTTTGGGATATGAAAGCAGTAAGTAATGGTTATATAGCATTATTTATGACTGTATAGATCTAGTTATAATAAACAAGTGTTATAACAGCGATGTAGTTCTCAATCACGCTGCGTAGGCATATAAGAAATTACCAACCCAGGTATCTAAAAAAAGCAGACACCTTGACAAAACACGAGGTCAATACACTCGGTTGCAATAACCCGATAGACATGCTGTGTCAATCTAAAAATTAGTACACTAATAAGTGAAGACGAACAATTAAAGCCGTTTGCGGCTTCTGTAAATAGATAACTTGCATACGACATTATAAATAAAGGCACAATTTTCTGTTTACAAAAATAGCTAGTTTCAATGGACACACAACGTGAATTACCAGTCACTTGGAAAAAACGTAAGTAGAATACTTGAAAAATATAATTTAGACGGAAGCTATGAAACTGCCCTATTCAATAGAATATTTGATCATAAAAATGTAAGATTTCCTTACCGAGCCATGACCTGAAGTGAGGGGCCATGTATAAACAACAGGTTCCGCGCCTGCAGGAGAATGCAGGCGTAAATCCAAAGCCATGGTAAGATACACGCTGCATTAAAACTCACACTTTTCACTTATACACTAATATTATCACTAAAACTTTGCATATTATCATAATTTCACTGCACTTTCACACACACACACTCCGCGCTACCGAGCGCCATGTTGAAATTGTTTTAAAAAGATGGCTGACAATGGCTGACAAGTAATATTGTAAGATGAAAATAATAAATAACAAACATTTATTCATAAAATCATGTAATTTTTCTATACAATTATATTTTTACAGATAGTAATATATTTATTGCAGAAAATATATTCTGTTTTATTTAGATTGTAAGTAAACTTTTGTAAGTAATAAATACAATTAAAACATTAGGTTTTTGAACGAAATTAAATCCATATAATATTTTAAAATAAACTTTATGCCAAAGGTGGAAGATTTCTAATACAATGTTTATTTATTATCGGAATGGATCAACTTAAAAATAATACATTTCAAGTTTCAATTCAAAAATTTCGTTAACGGTGGTGGCAAAGTGGTGGCGATTTTCATGCAGCTTTTTGTTCGTCGTTGTTATTATTAAGTTAATATATTACTTTCGGAGACGGCGTTTCAATTGTGGTAGACCCTAATTATTCAGAAGTATGTCGGATGAGTTTGCAGACGTCGTGATAAGACGACGAGAACTTGCAAAATTTATCCCTAATGGCAAATGCATTTCAAAGTTATTTTATCCTAAACTAGCGATTATAAGTGATGAACACTATATAACTATTTTGGATATAGATTCCAAAGAGGTAAATGGTGTGTGTTCGAGCGATTCGTTCCATGAAACTGAATCCAGCATTGTTGATGTCCACTTTCAAGAACGCTTACTGTGGCTTATTGTGAAATCAGGACAACTCATACTATATGACTTAATATCAGGGCAACAGTTACTACTAGACCTGAAAATATATACAAAATGTTGCTTTAAGAAATTTAAATCTATTGGCAAGTCATTGTTTTTACTTACTGACACTGAGTTATGTCTAAAATTAAAAGATTCAACCTCTGAAATCATCAATAAGTTTAACGCATCTGATAAGGAAATCTCACTGAGTTTGGAAAAAGTGCCTATTGAAACTTACTTGTGTAGTCAGAGATATGATTACACTGTTTATGATGATACTGAAACAGGAGTTTTTCTGGAAATTGATCAGGGAGCACTTGTCATTAAGTGTCCTTTAACTAAACTTAGAGCTATAACTGCTCCTATTGGAGTATTTAAATGGACTCATGTGATACAATGGGGAGAAAGAGCAGTATTATCAGATGGTAAAGGAATTTGCGTAGTATGTTTAACAGATGCGGAAATCCAGTTGGAAATAAATATGGATGCAGCAACTTATCTTCCACTAGCATCATCGGCTGATGCTTTTTACTATTTAAAATGTTTTGAGGATGAGGTAAAATATGTTTTTTTATATATTTATAAACATATAAATATAAAGATATTATGATTTTAAACTTTATTATTAATTTTTCAGGCACAAATACATTGTGTTTACAAAGCTTCTATAATAGAAGAAGATGGATTAAATAGCACCAGCAAAGATGTTCAAAATGCAAGATTACAAAAGTCTTTAAAAGAACAGCTTGAACAGTTGGTAAATTCAATAATAACTGAAGGCTCATTGCCTGAAATATCCTATCAAATTGATGATCTCTTCAATAACATTGATGATGTAGATTTTTTACTAAACAAGGCAATGAGGCTCAGTGAGCACAATATTCAATATAAATTCCTACTAAATACTCTTCATTCAAAAGTTCAAAATAATGATGTTATTAGTAAAAAAATTGGTGATCTTATGGCAAGGATTGAAATTAAAGAATACATACATTTAATTCAAATTGATAGGTATAAGGATACAAATTTATTTGAGATAGATTTTGTAGATCTATGCATAGAATTTATTGCCAATTCAGATCTTGATTTAGCTTCGATGACTTGGATTAAATTGTTTAGATTTTACAAGGAAGTATCAGTTGAAAATATAATGAGTATACTCAACGCTACTCCTCATAATATAAAAATGAATGCATTTATCTTGTGGCTAAAACACTTTATACCTTCCACCCTAGAAAACAATCCATTTCATATTGATTTGTTTGTTAACTGGGCTACAGATAGGGTATTTTCATTTGAAAAATCACCATATTGGCCTAAAATTGGTATCAAATTCATTGATGAAATACTTTACGTACTGGAGTCATCTCAAAAGAAATTTATTCCAATTAGGCCCACTGCAATGGACAGTCTCGATATTTTAAAAGTTCATATTTCCAAAATTTTTGAATTAAAAGAGAAGTACAAAATAAATGTATTATTAGGAGAACTGAGTGCGCTTGGTCCAATGCAAACTGCTTTAATAAAGTTGCAGCGCTGTTACACTGAAGATTTAGAAATGTTTATAAGAGACTACTTGTCTGCATTCGCAACAGAATTTTTATTGGAAATTGATAACATTTTGCAAAAGTATATTGAAGCTGAGGCATTGTCCAGTGGTGGTGGTGTAGATGATACAAGGTTAAGAATAATTCTTAAAGCTTTCCATGCGAACTCTATTAAGTTTCAGTGTTTACTTGATGTTTTGCGTACACTAGAAGTTCCTTGGAGTGGTCCTATGCATGAACTTGCAATTTCTTGTGTAAAAGTTCAAAATAAAGAGTTCACCATGTGTGATGCTGATTTACAACTCATTCAAGAGATCAAGATGGAAATTAATTATTCTAATCTGAAAGTAGTCTTAAAGAAATATAATTTTCCTCTTGATATGACTGGCTATATGTTGGTGCTAAATAAAGTAGCCAGTGCCGAAACTGTTGATATTAATGATTTAAAAATTATTATGCAATCAATGAGCGGATATAATAGCTATGGAAGTCTACTCTACATCAGTAGATGTTTGCAAGACAATTCTGTGAAAAAAGCTCTAGAATATTTTAAAGGTTTATCAGAATTAGAAAAAAAGATTTTACTGCGATCACTTGTGATTAAATATGAAGTTTTAATAAATGAATCATCAAGTAGTTCAATGATTGAACGAAATTATTTAGACTTTTTTAAGGGAACTCATTCATTGAATAATGTGAGAATGTTCGAAATTGAAGACATGTATCACCTAAAAAACTCATATAATCTTAAACTGAGTTTAAATGAGATCTCATGTGAATCATACAGAGAAAATAAAGTCAATGAATGGTTTTCAAATACTGGGGAGAAAGCAAGTACTGGACGAGGTGCTTGTATTAGTCGTCTAGCACGTTTGCCTCATTCATTCACTACTACCTTAGTAGAACTTTTGTCCCAAACATCTGCAAGTGTTCAAGTTCAGTCATTAGTTGAATCACTAGTTACAATGTTCACAAGAGACAAAATACATTTAAATGAAATTGATGGTATTTTAACACATTTCAAGGATACAAATAATTCCCCTGACCTTTGGAACTGCTGTTTGATACTAGTTCATCTAATTTACAACTGTCCAGAGGAATACTTACATCTGCTAGTCACAGTTTTGACAATACTGAGCTCGATTGTTAACACGTCCATTATTGTGAAACACTTGACTGTTGCATGGAAGTTTCACTATATTTTTGTTCCAATGTCTAATATCTCTTCTACTGATAACTTAATTTCATTTTATATAGATATTCTCTCTCAGAATGATATTGACCAAAATTACATGAAAAAGCTTAATGTGAAAAACGATTTTGTACCTTTTAGAATGTTATCTACTTGTACTTACACCCACATATTATCAAATACTTATGGTAATAACATGTTTATTGAAAGCAAAGAAAAAATATCAAAAAGAATTATTTCTAATATTATACAATCACAAGAATGTGATGAGTTGTTGCTCGCGAGCTCATTATTGATATTAAATTCCACCATGGAACCTGAAGAAAGAATAAAGCCAGACTGGTTATGGAATGCATTAGATGACCTTGGCGATTCCGTCCCTTCGGCAATTTCTAAATTTATGTCGTCGCCTATGATGAGGCGCGCCTTAGCGTTGGAGAACTATTTGCTCACAAACCCAGTGTCTGCAGCACCGCATAATATCTTGAAAACGAAATTCAATTTGAATTTAGCCGACCTAGCCTTAACTGACATTACAGAAGATACGTGGGATGCAAAGATTGTGTTATATTATGTTTTGAAATGTTATCCAGACACTACATTACAGAGATTGCATGTTTTTTGTCAGACTTTAAATGTAAATATTGATGATGGCCTTTCCTTGCAACTTATTTCTCAGTTAGTTGCATGGGAGTTGAAATATAAAATGTTATCTGATGATTGGGAATATTCCCAAATAAAATATGAAAACGATGAAAATACACTGTATTTTAAATGTTCTGTAATTTGGAACAGTATTAAAAATAAAACGTTTATAACTGATGTTTTAAAAGATTTTTGGAAAAAAGGTGAGGTTTCGTTACATGGCCGACTCGTCTCCATAAATCCATATTATTATGAAATTTACTTGTGTATCTTTAAACTAATGGGAACCCAACGAGACTGGTTAAGCTTAAATGAATACTATCTGTTGAATTTCCTTAAGGATTATAGACGTATCAGTACTCCTAAACAATATGAATTTGAATTATTTTCAGTAAAAGGAATATTTCCCGAAATAGGACATTATCGGTTACCATTTCAACTTTTCATGCGGGAAGATATGTGGGCTCATTTAAAATCTGAAATAACATTAGCTAGTTATGAGCAGTGGTTGCCGATTGTGTCATTGTTAGGCTTAGACGCAGATTTACAAATAGCACGTGATATGCTTTGCAGCAATGCTTTGAAACAAACTATGACAGCACGCAAAAGGAATGGTGAGAGTAATGCCGATGAAAAACATAATGAGCCTTGGCGACTAGAAGCTAAAGAAGAGCCTTTGCTTCGTGCGGCGCATAGGTGTGTTCGTCATATCGCTAATATGGAATGGGCAGCTGCGTGTTTGTTTTATGTGTTACAAGGATGTGCGCGAGGTGCGGATCAAGTCGCAGCCGCACAGCTTTGCTATCATTTTGCTCAAAGATGGGCATCAATACAACCAGCCAATAGGGCTGTTAGGCAAATGGAAAAACTGCATGGTACCCTTTCTACAAGGCATGCACTTCATAAAATCAATTGGGCCTCAGAAGACTTGCTAAAATATGTGGCAGA
This sequence comes from Tinea trinotella, assembly GCA_905220615.1. Lineage (NCBI taxonomy): Eukaryota > Metazoa > Arthropoda > Insecta > Lepidoptera > Tineidae > Tinea > Tinea trinotella. Next base: position 5,942,259 of record HG992306.1, read on the forward strand.
ACCGCTGCAGCTTATTCATGCCATGTATTGTCACCCGGATTTTGTAAATAAAATGACGAGGTATAACGTTAACAGAGCGGTTGATGAAATTGCAGATAAAAACAATGTAAATATTAGCTCGGTTAGAATTAATATATTGGAAAATATATTGTCGCAAAAATACAAGAACGAAAAAAAAGGCGATAATGTGGGATTAAATAGTGAAGATCTCATGAGGGCCAAATATATTCTAAAAGCTACTTGTCCAAAAATGGGAGCTATGTACTTGGCTCGTATCGCGTTTGAAGACGATACTGATTACAATAATAATAAAAAGCTAAGGGCTCTCCAGTGCCTAATTAGTATTGTTGAACCAGATACTGCTGTAAAAGTCGCTAATAAAAATCGGGAGACATTGTGGTGCTGCCTTATAGACTTATTCTTTGCTATTCGTTTAGAAAATGTAGATATGCCATGGGCTGTCGCTACCTTAAATAAAGATAAAGAACGTACACTCGAGCAAGTCTGTACCGCTTCGGAAAACAATAGCGAAGCTTTGCAATTAGCAGCAGAATTGACTGTGAGGTATGGACATGAAGAAAATATTCGGAAACTTATTCCACGTTTAATTAGCACTAGTTTATATGATGTGTTATCTATTTTAATATGTAAGATATTTGTATATCCAGATGATTTAATTCGTAGTGCATGGCGTGCTGTCATATTATCGCCATTTGTTCATGCTGATTATCCTATTACTGACCGTCAGCGACAGAATTGCCTAAATGCTATAAATTTATTGCCACTATGTTCTTGTCTATCTGACGAAGACTTGCACGTTGTTTGGAAACATCTAATGCGTATAAAATGCTATTCAATGGGATGCCTAATATTGCCATTTATGTCTGTCAAATCTTGTCAATCACTGGCTGAGCTCAAAAAAATAGATAAGAGGAATTTAATAGCTGGATTAAAAAACTTGCAAACAGATTCTTATCTCATTAATGGTGCTTTATCTGTTATTGAAAGTACTACCTCTAGAAAAATTAGATAGGATTATAATTTAAATAGTCAGTAATTAATTTTAATAAATGTATATTACTTTGTGAAATGAAAATAATAATTTAGTATAATGTGATTAAATAAGAATAGGACCAGATAAGCGCCATTTTCTAACGTCTAACTCTCCAACCAACTTCACTTTAGTATGGTGTATTTTTCTTTGCGAACCGTCAAGATAAAGACACCTTTGAATCAGTCAAGTGAAGTTAGTGAACAGCCCGCCTTATTCTAATAGCATAGTATAGGCGGGCATGGAGCATGCACTTTCTTACCATCCGATTCTAATGGCTGACTAACGCTGAGTTTTGTATCGCAAAATGCATCACTGATTCCGTATCACGATAGGTACTAGTCTCATTGTGTAAGTGATGGTTTCAAAGTATGATATACCGCGGTATCCGTTTCCCGCCACTGGCTAAAAACTTCAAAGCGGTATCATAAAACATGTTTTAGACCAGCCTTTCCCAACGTGGGGTCCGCGGGCAAAACAAAAAATTACGGAAGCATAGTGGTGCAGGCGACCGCTCGACTGGAGCGCGCAGTGAAAACACTACATTACACTACATGAGGTTTTGAGAATAAAATATATTGACCTATGCAGAGTACTGCAAATAAATTTTTTTAGGGGTCCGGCCCTTAAACAGAACTTAGACCAATATATTTAAGGCTGTTTTAGACCAATATATTTTCAAAATAAACAGTAAAAAGCTATTAATACTGCTGGAGATATCTCGGACGTGTTAGAGGTATCCATTATCGCGATACAAATAGCAACGTGCGTATGGATGGTGAAACAAATACAAATCTCTGAGACAGATCTCAGATACCGTACCCGATACATATCTAAGCGTGAGTAGTGGCCATTATACTTAAAAATATACATATCTGCTAAGTGATTGAATATGTATTTTATTTACATTAATTTAATCAATAATGTGTCTTATTAGGATTAAAATAAACAAATTGTATTTGTGAAATAAATTTATTTTATATTGTAAAGTTTTTGTAATTTCTTATACACTTTTATTGACATTTTAACCCCTGTTTTTACTTAAAGCTGACCGAACCTCTGGATTACATGTAAAAGCAATGCTTCGAATTTGTGTAGCTGCTAGTAGTACCATGTCAAATAAAGGTCCATAAATACCATGGCCTTTTGCCAGGTGAGCTGGTGTTTCTCCAGAAATGTTCTCCTTCTCTGTTATATTTGTAATATCTTCTCTTAACAAGAGGACAAGTAAAGTAGACTTGCTATGACTAACTGAGGCTGCTAAGTGAAGTGGGGTTTGATCTGCAATTAATAAAATAATTTTAGGAAAAATACAACAGGTCTGATAATTAATTTGTTTATTGCAAGAAACATTATTAGATAGGACTAGAAGCTTTCAAAAAAATATATACCTCCATCAGATAAAGCAGCTGGATCTGCACTTGCCGCCAGTAACCGGGCAGCCACCTTGTAGTTGTTCCAATTGCAAGCAGAGTGTAAAGGAGTCCATCCCATTTCCGTCTTTGCCGTTACATCAGCTTTTAGTTTTAGTAAATATGATACACATTCAAGATGGTTTCCATAAGCGGCACGATGAAGTGGTGTATAGCCATCACCATCCCTTACCTGAATTAAATCAGGACGAGAATCCAACAGCTCTATTAAAATATCAAGTTCGCCATTCTCAGCAGCCCATAATACATGATCTACAGGATTTGCTGTAAAGTAAATAAAGAAAACAATCAGTACACTGTACTAAGCTTGCCAATTTTTATTTGTGGCAAAAAAAACAGGATTTGCTTACAAATGTACAGAGAGACAATTTTGGCTGTATATCTACAAGACTGAAATGAGTCTATTAATTAGTGTTTTAGACTCATTTCGGTGTGCAGATGCGAATGGCCGCTGTCACTCCCTCATGTATGTATTGTGCCATGCAGTACTGTATCTTAATTTGAAACAGGTATCTGGTTGATAAATCTAACTTAACTAGATTTATTTTGAAGCATGATGATTAGCTTCCCACATATATGTTTTGAAAAAGATCGCAGAAAAGTTTAAAAGAGATGACTGTGGTGGCTCTCAGTTAGAACCACTGTTGGTGCATTACCATTAGACCATGGTTGTCTTTATCACACATCTTATTAATTGTACAACATTGATATATTATGTATTTATAAGTTTATTCATTATACCATGTTCTATACACCACCATAGGAAATAGTCTCCATATTTGAAGCATGCTGGACTTTAAATGGTCCACTACCAATTTACACTCTGTTCACCAACTGCATAATGCATTCATACATAAAATATACCTTTAGGATCCTTAACAAGATCTAAATCCTGATCGGCGTCATCCCATCCAGATACAAACATACGCGCCGTTTCTGGATTTTTCTTACGACGTTGTATTTCATCACTAACTTGTTGGAAACTTTTGTAGTCATAAGTGTCCGAGTCTTCAGAATCAGACATTTCGTTATTTTAGTAGTAAATTTTATTTGTTATTATGTATTTCTAAATTGATAAACAAACAAAACATGGAAAAAAGTTGACCGACAATTTTTTTAAGTTAAAGGCAAAGAAATCGTTGGCTATCTGCATAGTCTTTAGTTAAATATTTATGATGTCCTTAATAAATAATGAAGATAAGATTTGCTGATGTCCATTACATGAAGATATTGGTCTTATATGCGGCGGAAAAACTACTAAAACTTTCTACGGAGTCTTGGCTGTTATGATTTTTACTATTTCAAATCACCTAGACACACTTCGTTAGCTATTTGATCTTAATTTATTATAAATCCACCATTATTACGCATTGATATTTAAGAAAACAAGTTTTACAACTAGTTGAAAAACTACAAAATCTTCAAATGCAATTTTTTTTTAATTTATTTATTAGGGCATTGATCTTCAAATGCAATTGCCCGCTAAAACTGTTTATTTTTTATTTGTTTTAGGCTTGGTATATAACTTACTAACGTCAAAATATTATACAAATACATTTTTAGAATTCTAGCAGGCAATCGTCAGAAGAGTTCCTTAACCTTGTTCTTTCCACATCTGTAATATCCGCACAGATCGGAGGAACCAATCAATCAATCAAATTGTCACGCCATTTTCCCACAGGGATAGGCAGAGACAACGGAGCGCCACTTGCCACGATCCTTACACAACTCCCTTCACATTCTGTCGACTACATCGGCGGTCGAACTAAAAATTTCGGTGCTTCTTTTCTTTGCAGATCAATCGAGTAGAACACATGGGCTTTGTCAGCCCATGTGTTCTCTCCATCCTTCAACCGTAAAAAATAAACTGTCGGCACTCTTCGACCTGCTCCCGCTTAGGCTCCGACTCAGGCAGGTCGCGACCTCGGTCAGATGTCAAGTCACAATATAAAAAGACAAGGTTTACTCCTACCACAGGAGCCATTATGTTTAAATTAAAATAAAATACAATTTACTGAAAAATACTTTTATTCAATTATAAGTTTGGATTTTTTTATTGGCACAATATTATTTGACTTCAATTTGAAGCCTCTCTTTAGGTTTTTGGATTTATTAATTTTGTTATCTATTTCTTCGTGTATGTATTTCTTCGTTTTCTGTATGGCATTATGATAAATGAAAGAAAGCTTATCATAGATTTGTGGTGGAATTTCGAGTTCAGGCACATCAATTTTTCCACCTGACTGAAGAATGGTCTGTAAGGAATTGGTTATATAAGAAACAAACAAAGTATATAATAACACACCTTGAAAGAAAAGTAGGGCATTTAAATCCGCGTAAATTGACTTCAATAAAATTTACCAACGACGAGGGTTCCAAACGTACTCGCGAAATGAGACGCCTTTACTATACTCCCGCGGTGCGTACACATCTACTTTTTTACCACCAGGACGAAAAGTTCGACTTTTACCGTAAATTGGAGGAAGAGAATGTTGCTTTTTCTCCCGTAAAATAGAGTAAAACGTCGAACTTTTTATTAAGGTGTGAAAATCTAGGGAAAATAGGACATCTCAACACCACATGTGTTGAGATGTCCTATTTTCCTTGATGAATTGACTGAGCCGAAAGCGAGGGTGGCAAACACACGAGGAATGAGATCCCCTAATATTCTTTATAAATATTTCCATTAAGTAGTGGAAAGAAAAATCCACATCTTAATGGAAAGTTCGACATTTCACCCTATTGTATGGTAGAAAAGTCCCACATTTTCTCCTTGCTTTTGTGCTATTACAAATTTTATGCTCATGCATCAAGCGTTCTTGACATTCATTTTGTATCTATAATTAATAAGATTTGTGGTACTCATATAAGCCACATTCTCTTCCTGTAAAATAGCGTGCAAATTAAACATTGAGACTGGTCTGGAAAAATTATATATGCACCATAGGAGAATTGTAGGGCATCTTATCCCGCATGTGTTTCGGATTCACACAGATTAAAATGTACTACTTTTCTCCTTAGGTGTGTAAATATACTTTATTTTTATACATTTCTATACCAAGGTACTAAAGTGCTTGTATCATAAAAACAGGACAACTAAAGTACATATACCAATGTAGGTATCGGTGGGTGGTCTTGAACTCGTGCTCTCGCTTTGCATAACCATTGCACTGCTACTACACCATGGTCGCTTCTACTATTCATACTGTCCAATTAATTGACTTTTTTAAAACAGTTACCTTAAACACATGAGTTTGGTTTGGTAATAACATAGTAACAGCACATCCCTTTCTACCAGCCCGTCCTGTCCTTCCCACTCTATGAATGTAAGTCTTAATGTTTCTTGGCAAATCATATGATATCACATAGTCACAATCCGGTATATCTATTCCTCTGGCTAATGCATCAGTTCCAATTAATCTGAAATATAACAGAAATATCAATAAGGCTAGGAAATAATCACAAAAAGTTATTACTGTCACCTTTATGTTAATTATTTCTACACGGGCCCAGGACGGTGTTCTCTGACCGAATCGAAGACTTCCTTACGAAAGTTGAGTTGCCTAGTGCCCATAACCATAGAGCTTGTATAAAGAATTGTGGATTTGAAGGAATCGAGGGAGTTGTGTCAGGACCATGGCAAGTGGCGCTCCATTATCTCTGCCTGTCCCTGTGGGAAAGAGGCGTGGCAATTTGATTTGATTGACTTTTAATTACTTAGTGGATCTGACTGCTTGCAGCCATTTAACTGTACTAGCAGTCACCTCCATTCACTTCAGTTTAACAGCAGGTAGGTTGCTGTCATATGTCGAACCACAATAAACAAACATTTCAAGAAAAAAGAAAAGCTTACACATTAATCTCTGAATTGTGAAACTTTTTTAAAACAGATTCTCTTGTTGTCCTATCTAAAGCTGCAGATAGTTCAGCTACTTTCATTTGCTCCTCTCCCATATGATTCAACAATACCGTGAGCCTGTGTGCTGATTGTGATGAATTTGTAAAACACAAAACTCTATTCCATTTCTCTTCTGCTAACAAATGGTATAATATCAACGGTTTCTGCTCTGGGTCAGATATAATACACTTCTCTGTTAATTCCTCAGGTGTTGTATATTTCCTAATCTGCTCATCATCTTCAAACTCACTTTTAGGCCCAGCGGAAAATAATTTAGGTTGACACAAAGCCCATTGTTCAAGTTTTTCGGGGTCTTGTGAGAGTGTTGCAGAGAACAGTAATTTATGTGGAGAGGCTTTTAGTGATTGCAAGTTTGACCAATTAAGTACAGGAGTTTTTCCACTCATTAATTTATTTTGTAGTTTAATATGTCTGTCTAAATGATATAGCCAATCATTTTGTATGTGATCCATAATTCTGTCTGCTTCATCAATAACTAAAAACTTTAAATATTTCAACGAGAAACCTTCTGTGTTTTGTAAATGTTCAACAAGACGCCCAGCTGTGCATACTATGATATCAACTTCACTGACCCAAGATGATGATTCAGCTGTAAAAAAAATGCCAGTTGCATACATTTACAGGAAACTATTTTAAAAGTATTAATTAGTATTAAAAATTGCATAGAAAAAATCATGTGTATAAGAGGCTATATAGAAAACTAGTATGTGAACTTTAATTTATTTAATAAGCTTTATTCAAAGCTTCTAAAACCCTTAATTTCTCAAAACTTAGATCCAATTACACTAACAAAAACAATTTTCAATTACTTAAGCTATAAAAGAAAGAAAAAGAACAAATGTTAATAGTGTTGCAAAGTCACTTTAAATCTTTAGATATAAGAAATCATATTAAAACTTACTGTATCTTATAAGCTGAGATTGTTCTTGTCTTAGAGGTGTTAATCCACTCAAAAGCGCAACTCTCAAACCAGTGTTTGTACAATATTTCCGGAACACTTTAGCCACTTGAGCTGCTAACTCTTGGACAGGCAATACAATTAATGCACGAGCATGGCGTCCCACTTCATTCATTAATGTCTGCAAAATATGGGTTGACATCATTAAATAAAGTGAATAAAGTTTCACTAACATGTTAGTAACAAAGTATGATAACTTATAAAATATGGTTGACATACTTTGTTACTATTTATTACTTTTTAATGTATTTGTATATTATTTTGTAGGTAATTCAAAACAACGCCATTAAGACACTGTTTCACTATTACTACTACCTAACTCGAACAGAAACATTATACAGAGAAACAAAATTCCTTACAAATACAACAACCTCATGGTGTTCTATTTGTATATATATAAATTATGGGCCTAAATTAGCCTGAAATCAAGATTATTATTTTTATAGTAGTGAAGAGAAGAGTGAGAGATAGTCGAATAATAAAACCAATAAAAAAAAGTATGAATATAATGTACTTTTTCTTTTTGTATTGACATGGCATATAATTGCTGCCACACTGCTTGATGTAAGCTGGCGGCAACTCCTGCTTAACCCTTTCCGTACGGCGCACGCCAATTGGCGTAAATTTTTTCCTATTTACCGTACGGCGCACGCCAATTGGCGTGCGAACTAAAATGATGATATCTTCGCGAAACAAGTTTTGTTGATAATGTCCTTTCTATACAAGCTTATATACAATGTTCTTAATAATATACTAGCCTTCGTTTTGTAAATCACGATATTTAAAAATATGATCTTTTTTATCCACATACGGCAAAGGTAAATCAGAAATTGACAACATTTTGTCTGAACATGATAATGAAATAATATAATTAAAATAAAACATATTCATGTTCCTCATAAATATCGGTCGCATTTATTGATAGATGGCAGATAAATCATAACATGTCCGAATTTGTTTGGAGATGATATATTTTTTTGCCAGGGATCTTATACAAAGTCGTTATTATTGAATAATAATGACTTTGTATTTATGCAATTTAATGTATATAAGTATACCGTCACGGTATTATATACTTTGGGGAATTCCTGTGGTAGTGCCTTACATCATACCGACATCAAGTTCAATGCTACTACGATTTGCATGAAGTTACCTCGGGTACCGCAAACATTTCACAATGGACTCGCTAGGCGAGTTAGCGGCATTACAGTTTGAAATCAAAGGACTCGCTAAGCATTAAGAAAAGGTAAATTTAAGTTTTTGCTATTTTCGTGGTCAAATAGTTATTATCAAACGGACATGAATAGCTTGGTCACAGTATTAAAACAGGTAATTTAATGTTGTAAAATTTATTAATTCAGGCTGATACCTCAAATAACTAATTATAATTCCTCTAAGAATTTCATTGTTATGTTTATAATAACATAATATATTATAAATAATGTTAAAAGTTGTTTTGTTAAATAATTTATTGCTACAGTTTTTTTTTGTCGGTGACTCTGATAGTGTAACAAAGGCATCTCTTTTGAATATGAAATCTTTTTGTTACTTGCGCCATTTCTCGATAAATTTACTAATGAAATTATAGAAACGCTTTCTTTAGATAAACATGGTTGTTTGGTGAAAACAATTACTTTTTTTATTACTGCTTGGTTATAAAAATGAAAAAAGACAACAAAGCACCGCTTCTTTTTACCCGAATACGGCGAAGCACCCGATAATGGGGAATGATTCAAACATAATTTTTATCCAAAACTACTTGAAATACGTATTTCATTATAAACTATAATACACTTGTTCAAATTATATTTACGTGTGTAACACAATGACATAAGATGGAACCTCTACATATTAAAGGCGGTAGGTTAAAATCTTAACAAGTGATATTTTTTTTAAAGCGGATCTGCAAACCTTTTTTTTCTACAAAATTATAACCCCGAAAAAAATGTAAGTTGTTTATTTATTACACAATAAATATCGAATAGTTTGCACATAACAATATCAGATGAGAATATTTTCTTGATTTTTTGTTTTAGAGCGTGATTTTCCAGTACTCGGGATTAACGTAACTTCTCTAAAGGTCTTGGCTTGAACTTGTGACTGTGAACGTCATTGCCGCTTCTTTTTAACCCCCGACCCAAAAGAGGGGTGTTATAAGTTTAGCGCGTATGTGTATCTGTGTGTCTGTCTGTGGCATCATAACTCCTAAACGAATGGACCGATTACATTGCGGTTTTGTTAGTTTGAAAGCTGACGTGATCGAGACGGTTCATAGCTAAAATTGATGAGGGTTTTGAAGGTCATCAGTTCGGTATTTACTTTTCAACCTATCTGTGACCTCACGTTTGACACACCCATGTATATGAATATATGTGTGTTTTAACTGGTACCACTGAGCTACTCTGATGATAAAGCTCGAAGGTAGGAGATGAGTAAATCAACAAGAGATAGAACTATTGTGCTTTAACTAAAACGTTTACTTACTATGAGATTTTAGCTGGGCCGTTATCAAATTGAGGACCGTCGCGACGCGAGAGGTCCGCGGAATGACGTATTAAATTACACAAATTGTTTAAAAAAAACTAAAATATTATTAAATTAAACAATTTAAATTTATAACAAAAATTATTTAAATATAATTTACCATAGATGGTAAATTGACAAAATGTTTACCATCTATGGCGTAAATAAAATCTTTACCTACGATCGGCGCACGCCAATACGCGTGCCAGCGATAATAGCGGGCCGTACGCGGGTATAATCTGCGTTGTTGAGCGTCGTGTTGAAAGGGTTAAGATAAATATCTAGTCATAGGCCGGCATAGTCATTGGTATTGGTACCTTGAAAGTTACCAGAGCCAAAACCTATTTTTTTTGTTTCCAGAGCCCCTAAACAGCTAGACCTGGAGCATATCTGAGCAATCTTAAGGTGTATATAAATAATGAATATTTTATTTATTTCATAAATTAAGTTAAAGGCTTCAATACCTGAATAATAGGCAACACAAATGACAGTGTCTTTCCACTGCCTGTAGGAGCTGACACACAGACATCTCTGGGCCACAATGGTGCTGGCAATCTTTGCTGTTCCAATACAAAGGGTATTACATCTGCTTGAACAGGGAATAAATGTGTTATACCCTCAGAGTGGAGTGTGAACTTCAGAGTTGGATGTAACCATGACTGATCATTTATGTTGCAAGACAAATTCTTAAGGTTCACTGATATGCTGCTTGGGTTTGACAACCAGTGTGGTAGTACTCTTTTTACCTATTACAAGAAATACAATTAAAGGTTTTGAGCTTCTTCAGATACATCCTCAAGAAAGATAAGTTGCCTAGTGCCCATAACCGTAAAGCTTGTATAAAGAGGCAATATATATATGTATAATTGTAAATGTGAGGCAAGCGAGGGAGTTGTGTCAGGATTGAATCCAAGAGAATGGAGGGCTCTCTTTACCCATGTTTGGTGTGACAATTTGATTGATAGACATACATTTTTGTCCTTTTTTATTCTTGTTAATTAAGTCATTTTATTGTACATAAAAGGTTTCCAAAAACTAGTTCCAAAATTGTAAAATATAAACCAAAATAAACGCGATAGTAAGCTGCATACAATTTTGTTTAATTCATTAGTTTCTATGTTATTTTATGTTTTCGACATAATGACATATATACAAAGTCCGACATATTACCAATAACCAAATAATATTACCTTAATTTTCTTTTCGAATTCATTACTGCCTAAAACTTTATACTCAGTTTTTGGCTTTACATCAACATTTTTTGTTTCTCTTCCCACTGGGGCCTCATCTTCCTCAATACTCTCCTCCTTGACAGGACTTTCTGGTGGAAAGGGAGTTGTTTCCACTGGTTCCTTCAAAATTATTACATCTTCTGTTCGGTTTTGTAACAATAAATTAGCCTTTTTCCGTTGTTCAATTTTTTCTTTTAATTTCTTTAAATGTTGAGCTTCCTGATCTGCCTGATTATTATCTTCTTCTAAATCTTTATATCTGAAACAAAATAAAAACATTAAACATAACCCAACATTAAATTTGTAATTTATAATATATATACAACATGTTAATTACCTGTTTATTACAAAAAGGTCCATGACTTAAATATATGTATTGTAATATTACTTTATTAAATAATTCAAATCTAATTTTCACACACGCTGTGTGTATTTTGACAGCATCCACACCAGGCCATGGAACACAAGGCCATGGGCCTATTTGTTTTTTTTTTTATTATTTAAAGGTATAGATTTAAATTTAGTATACACGACCAAAATAAGACTGGTTTTGATTGAGGAAATGGTGAACATGTGATTATGCAAGTCCCACAAACAAGAAGTAATTTCTGTCGTAAAAACATTAACTTGTATAAATTGGCCGTGTTTCCTTTAACACTTCGTCGGAAGAGTTGATGGTTAAAACCTTTAACCATTATCTTTACCCACATATAATCGTGTTGAACCTGGACTCCTTTGATGTTTTCCCGCCTTTTATATTTAATAAAAGTAATGTTGTCTAGAAGTTGTCAAAGAGATGTCTCTCACAATTTTACGTTAAATAAAGTAACTTCTATATAAATTGGTTTTCACTATTCTTAGCAATTCAATAGGTTATGGGCCCAGACCAAGTAAACCCAGACCAAGTAAACCCAGACTAGGCGAAGTGTGATATTTTAAAATGGATAAAGCGTCGTATAATATTGAAACGTTAAGAAAAAATAATTTCGATACGTGGAAAATCCAGGCGCAAGCAGTGCTCATAAAAAATGGACTATGGGGATATGTAAGTGGAGCAAAAGTAAAACCAGTCGAAGACGAAAAGGCCAAAGCCCGTTATGAAGAGCAGGACTTAATTGCTCGTTCAGAATTGTTGCTCGTAATATCGCCCAGTGAACTAAAGCAGGTAAAAAACTGTAAAACTGCTAAGGAATTATGGGACAAACTGCTGAATACACACGAAAGCAAGGGACCGGCTAGAAAGGCAACACTTCTAAAGAAGTTGATACTGAATAAGATGAAGGAGGGTGACGAAGTACGTGAGTACCTTGATAATTTTATGGACACGGTCGAGAAATTGAATGACATGGACATAAATATCAACAGTGATCTACTAAGTATCATGATCCTGTACAGTCTACCACCCACATTTGAAACATTCAGAATTGCAATAGAGTCGCGTGATAATCTCCCTGCACCTGAAGCTTTGAAAATTAAAATTATAGAAGAAAGTGAGGCAAGAAATAACAACCTAGTAGATAATGGAAATGAAAACGAAGCATTATATGGTCGGAATAAAAAATACACATATAACCCACGTCATAGAAACAAAGAACCAAATGTCATATTCAAATATAGATGTCATAAATGTAGAAAAAAAGGGCACAAAGCAAAAGATTGCAAAGAAGAAAAAGCAAAAATTGTAAATGCTGAATGTAGCTACAGTTCTAATTTTGAAAAGACAGATAAATTGAAATGGTGTCTAGATAGTGGATGTACGTCACATATGTGTCACGACAGAAATAAATTTTCAACATTAGATGAAAATTATAAAAATAATACTTTGAAATTAGCCGCTGAAAGTGCGACTACGGACATCAATGGAAAAGGAAAAGTCTCCTTGGAAGTAAATAATTATAAGATAAATTTATTGAATACATTGTATGTTCCGAACTTATCTACGAACCTCATATCAGTCGCGAAGATAACTGAAAAAGGAAAATCAGTTTTATTCAAGAAGAATGTAGCGACAGTTAAAGATAAGAGTGGAAGAGTTGAATTAAGAGCTATAAAGACAAATGGATTGTATTATGTGTCAGAAAACCAAAATAGTGTGAAGCGGAGCCAAAACGAAGCAAATTTTAATGTCACAAATGACGAGAATGAAATAACGAAATGGCATCGAAAACTTGGACATATAAATGAAGCAGACCTAAGAATGTCAATTAAAAATGAATTAATGAAAGGATTAAAATTCAACCTGAATGAAAAACTACAAAAGTGTGAAACGTGCATAAAGGGAAAAATGACCAGATTACAATTCGCGAAAGGAAGTTCAAATAGAACGAATGAGCAATTGGAAACAGCATTAGCAGATGTTACGGATGCTATTTTATCTTTTAAACAAGGTTCGGCTGCAGGTTTGGATGGAATCTCACCCCAACATTTGAAAGACTTAACGTCGCATTCTGTGGGTGATGCAGGCGAGCAACTTGTAAATTCTATCACAAAATTAATCAACTTTATGTATTCCGGTAATGTCAATCCAGAAATTGTTCCTATTCTTTTCGGCGCGAACCTCATTGCTCTCACCAAAAAGGACGGAGGGGTGAGACCAATTGCTGTTGGATCAACACTACGACGTCTGGCCTCCAAAATTGCTGTTCGACATATTTTACCAAAATTAAATTCGGAATTTGAACCCGTACAGTTAGGCTTCGGTGTAAAAGGAGGGTGTGAGGCAGCCGTCCATGCCCTACGCTCTTTCCTAACTTACGGAAAGCCTGACGTGTTGCTCAAAATTGATGTCAAAAATGCTTTTAATTCGGTAAATAGGGATACCCTGCTGACGGAAATAAAACAACATATACCGGAAATATACAATTATCTTCTTCTCAGTTACGCTGACCCAACAAAATTGTTATATCGTTCTAATGAACTGTCCTCGGAAGTAGGTTGTCAACAGGGTGATCCCCTTGGGCCTGCAATTTTTAGTTTGGCTATAAATCCTATAATCAAAAATTTAAATTCTAATTTCAACGTTTGGTATTTGGACGACGGGACCCTAGGAGGTGATGTGAATACTGTGTTATCGGACCTTTTTTTAATCAAAAGTAAATTTGAAGCCATTGGTTTGGAGCTTAATTTTAGCAAATGCGAACTTTTTATAAATAACTGCGCCTTAAATTTAAACGACGTAAAACAAAAATTTAATATTTTGGCTCCAAATATTAAAATAGTTAACAGTAATTCACTTTACCTTTTAGGTTCTCCAATTTTTGATGAATCTATTTCTGAATATATTAAAAATTCAATTAATAAATTTCAAAATTCTGCTGATCGTCTCCTTGAAATTAGTCCACATTATGCACTTTGCATCTTAAAATTCTGTCTTTTCGTCCCAAAATTCACGTATGTGCTCCGTTGCTGCTCTTTTTGGAATTACCCAGATCTTTTAAAACATGTAGACAACTTAATAAAAAATAGTTTAGAATCAATTCTTAATATGCAGCTGAACGAGCAATCTTGGACCCAAGCATCCCTACCCATCCGTTATGGTGGTTTAGGGATTCGCAAAATTTCCAGTGTAGCTTTACCTGCCTTTCTATCTTCTGTCCATAGTTCAGCAAATCTCATAGGTAAAATTTTAAGGGCAACCCCTTCAAACTTTGAGATTGCTGCCTTGGAAGAAGCTAGAAACGCTTTCTTAATTGCATGCCCAGGTCAAAATTTTTCAATTTCTCCAAATTCACAGAGGAGCTGGGACGACATAAACTGTAAATTGACTTATGACAATCTATTGAGCAGTAGTACAGGTTCGGCGCGTGCTAGGCTTTTGGCCGTGGGTGCGCATGAGGCCGGCTACTGGCTTCACGCGTACCCTTCGTCAAATACAGGAACATTTCTTGAGCCTGACACGCTCCGAATCGCAACCTGTCTACGGCTTGGGGTTCCGGTCTGCGCTCCTCATAAATGTCCCTGTGGCAGTGATGTCGACAAGCTAGGACATCACGGACTGTCATGCCAAAAAAGTGCAGGCCGCTTCTCGAGACATGCCGCACTTAACGATATCATACGCCGGTCTCTTGCCTCCGTCAACGTGCCAAGTCTACTTGAGCCGACTGGTATTGCAAGAGATGATGGTAAGAGACCGGATGGTATGAGTTTGATTCCATGGAAGATGGGCCGGGTGCTGGTATGGGATGCAACCTGTTCAGACACGCTGGCACCTTCCCATCTACATGGAACCAACAGCAGAGCTGGTGCGGCTTGTGAAGCGGCTGAAAAAGCTAAAGCGTGCAAATACAGGGGTCTAGGCTCCGAGTATGATTTTGTCCCATTCGGTGTCGAGACCCTTGGTCCGTGGGGTCCTAGCGCTTTAAGGCTTTTTAAGGAAATATCAAAAAGGTTAGTCGACATCACAGGAGACCGAAGAGTTGGCAGCTACCTCGGACAAAGAATTAGTCTAGCTATTCAAAGGGGGAACGCTGCCAGTATCTTCGGAACCTTGCCTAAAGGGACTCCTTTTAATAATGTATTTTAGTTAATTTTCTTTTTTTTTTTTCTTTTTTTTTTCTTATCAATATGTTAGTAATTTATTTGTAATATATGTCTCTACGGTTATATAATGTTAAGTTTATGGTATGTGTTAGATTATTAAAATAATATTTATTAATTACATTAAATAGAGAAAACTATTTGACAAAAAATTGGAAATTATACATTCTGACGTCTGTGGACCAATGCGCGTGAATTCACCAAGCGGTAGTAGATATTTTGTTACATTCATAGATGATTATACAAGATATTGTAGAGTATATTTCATGAAACAAAAGAATGAAGTACTTGTCAAGTTTAAAGAATATAAGAAAGAAATGGAAAATGTAACACAAAAACGAATAAAACATTTACAGACAGACAACGGAATTGCAGAATATTGTAATATAGAATTTACTAATTATCTGAAAGATAATGGAATAGTAAGAAGATTGTCGGCACCGTATACGCCACAACAGAACGGACTTGCTGAAAGAAAAAATAGAACTCTATTAGACAAGGCCAGATGCATGTTAATAGACTCAAATCTCGGACAAAAATTTTGGGCTGAAGCCATAGCCACCGCGAATTATTTGTCAAACCGATGTCCTTCAAGTGCAATTGGTGGAAAGACGCCATTCGAAAAATGGGTTGGACGCACTCCCAGTGTTCAACACCTACATATTTTTGGACAAACGGCGTACATTCTGAACAAACATAATAAGAATGGAAAATTCGCTCCGAAGGCTAGTAAAGGAATATTCATGGGCTATTCTGAAACATCTAAAGCTTATAGAATATGGATACCTGATAAGAATAAAATAGAAATAAGTAGAGATATAAGAGTTATTGATAGAATGTATTACAATGATAAACAAGAAAAAGAAGCAATTATAAATAACGTTGTAGATAGAAAAACTGTAAATATATTATTAGATAACTGTAATGAACAGAATGAAGATAATGATATTGAAAATCCTGTAAATATTATTGAAGATCCTGTAAATAATGTAGATGAATTCAATGAGAATATCTCTGAACCAGATATTATGGAAAATGATGTTGATGAAGTCGAAAACGACAATGATTGTGAAACATGGCAAGACACCGAGTCTATAGACGAACCTGAAACTTGTACATTAAGAAGATCGGAAAGAGTAACCAGACTTCCAAAGAGGTTGAACGATTACGTACTGAAAGTTAATGGTGATGATGATGATATAGATGAAAACGATGATGGGTGGATGGAAGCCATAAAATCTGAAATAAAATCACATTTGAAGAATAATACATGGGAGATAATTGATAGGAAGAAAAATCATAACTTGGTTAGCTCGAAGATGATATTGAGACATAAACTAGGTTCAGATGGATACATTGAAAGGAAGAAAGCTAGACTTGTGGCTAGAGGATTTACACAAGAAGCTGGAATTGACTATAATGAAACTTATGCACCAGTGTCAAAGCTGAGCTCAATAAGAACTTTAATAGCAATTGCTGCAGAAAGTAATTATAAATTATACCAGTTAGATGTAACAACTGCTTTCTTGAATGGGGAAATAGACGAAGAAATAGTCATGAAAGTACCGAAGAACTTAGAAAAATATCTAAAAGAAATTATAAAGGATGGAAGGAACACTGAAGAAAGTATTCGCAAGAAGGCAAAATACATGCTTGGAAAGTTGACTAATAGTACAAATACTGAAAAAGCTTGTAAGTTGAAAAAAGCTTTATATGGTCTTAAACAAGCTGGACGTCAGTGGTACATCAAACTAGATGAGAAGTTGAAGGAAATGGATTTTACATGTTCAAATGCAGATCCATGTGTGTATACATCACCATCAGTGGGAATAATTGCAATCTATGTGGATGACATAATAATAGCATACAAAAATGAAAGAAGCTTAAGAAAAATCAAAGATTTGCTTATGAAGACTTTTGAAATTAGAGATATTGGAGAACTGAAATATTGTCTAGGAATTGATTTTATAATTACTGGCAATAGAATAAAAATGTCTCAAGAATTGTATGTCAAAAAGCTATTAGAAAAATTCAACATGGAAAATTGCAAACCTGTTAGCACACCAATGGAATTTGGATTGAAATTGGAGAAATGTGCTGATGTATCTGAGAGGAAGGAAATACCGTATCAAAATTTAATTGGATCGTTAATGTACTTGGCTGTTGCAACTCGGCCTGATATTATGCACAGCGTAAGTTATTTGAGCCAATTTAATACGTGCTTCGGAACAGAACACTGGAAAGCTGCGAAGCGAGTTCTCAGATACATACAGGGAACCAGAGAAATGGGCTTGAATTTCAAGAAATCGAACAAACCGATAGAAGGTTTCGCCGATGCTGATTGGGCTTCATGTACACTTGATAGACGGTCATACACCGGATATTGTTTTAAGTATGGAGGGGCTATTACAAGTTGGGAATCTAGAGAGCAGAGGACAGTCGCTTTATCAACTTGTGAAGCTGAATACATGTCTGTCACTGAGGCTATAAAGGAAGCCATACATTTGAAGAGGTTGATAGCAGATATGGGCGTTGAGCAAAGGAAGCTTATTATTTATAATGACAACCAGGCTGCTCAACAGCTGATGAAAAATTCAGTCGTGAACTCTAAAACGAAACACATAAATATCAAGGAACATTTTATTAAAGAAATCATGAAGGCTGGAGATTTCGATATAATGTATAAAAGCACAGATGAAATGACTGCAGATATGTTGACCAAGTCTTTACTGGGACCGAGGCTAGCTATCCACAGGAAGGCTGCTGGTATATATTGAAATTGTTCGTGAGGGGGAGTGTTGAACCTGGACTCCTTTGATGTTTTCCCGCCTTTTATATTTAATAAAAGTAATGTTGTCTAGAAGTTGTCAAAGAGATGTCTCTCACAATTTTACATAAAATAAAGTAACTTCTATATAATTTGGTTTTCACTATTCTTAGTAATTCAATAAATCGATGAAACACTAAAGAGTTTATCTTCATCATTTATTATAACTAACCGCGGCGGTTTGTCATATAAAAACATCGATGCATAAAAGATAACAGGAAATGAGTAAAAGATCACGTGTGGTGATCTTTACAGCGATTTTGTGACTCTTTCTCTAGTTGTATTTGTTATCAGATGCATGAATGGATAATTGTACAGTTATATGGCATTATACTGTTGTTGCAAGCATAACATAAGTCAATAAACATCTAAATTATTGTATTAGTGCAAATATTATGCTAATAGTTTTTTTTATATTATACACGACCGAAAAATAAAGCAATGACTGACTTGCTTGATCAGCGATTGATCAACCCACTGAAAAACGACGTTAGTCGCCGATCGCTAAAACTTCGACATCCTTGATTTTTTTGTTTAAATTGGTGCTGATGTTGCTTATTTACCGGCTTTTGGTTAGAATATAATTTACAAAAAGACAGTGTTCAAAAATAAAGCACTTTTGCTTTAGAATATTTTGTTTGGGAAAATAAAAACGTAGTCAAAATGGCTAGTGTTTCATACCAAATAGCCAATCTTCTTGAAAAGGTAAATTGTTGTATTTTCTTTGTATATTTGTTTCATATTAACTCTGCTATAACATATAATGATGCAATTTCAAAAATGCACCAAATATTACATTTTAATTGCATTTTAGATGACATCTAATGACAAAGACTTTCGCTTTATGGCTACGAACGATTTGATGACTGAGCTGCAGAAGGATAGCATCAAATTGGATGATGATTCTGAAAGGAAAGTGGTGAAGATGCTTCTTCGTCTTTTAGAGGACAAGAATGGCGAAGTTCAAAATTTAGCAGTGAAATGGTATGGAATACCTGAGTTGTATTACAAAGGACTATTTTACATTTTAAAGTATATGAAATAACTCAATGGAATTGTTTCTAATTTCTTATTCAATTTACTTTTCATAACATTGTTAGTATTTTAAATGGTTATTTTAAAATTTTAGCCTCGGTCCACTTGTGAACAAAGTAAAAGAATACCAGGTTGAAGGTATTGTAGACACCCTATGTGCCAACATGCTGTCTGATACAGAACAATTGCGAGATATTAGTAGCATTGGGCTTAAAACTGTCATTTCGGAATTGCCTCTCGGCTCAAACACTTTGGCTGCTAATGTTTGCAAGAAAATTACAGGACGACTCAGCAGTGCTATTGAAAAGGTAGACCTAATATATTAATTTAACAATATATAGGAAAGAGAGTCAAATGGTCATTCTGTATTGTATTTTCATATATATATTCTATGGTGACGAAAGGAATTTATAAATCTGATGTGGATGGATGTGTTAAACAAGGCAGGCCTAGGAGAGTGTTTTCCGACCAAATCGGAGACATCCTTAAGAAAGCTAGGTTGCCTAGTGCCCATAACCATAGGGCCTGTATGAGGAGAATTGTGGATGTGAAGGAGGCAAGGGAGTTGTGTAAGGATCGTGGTAAGTGGCGCTCCATCCCTGCCTATCCCTGTGGAAAGAAGGCGTGACAATTTGATTGATTGATATATTCTATGGTTTGTTTAGGATATACATGAAATGTTTATAAAAGTAATAGGCAGTGGGATCAGTAAGAAATTAGGTGGTTCCAATTAGGCCCACTTAGTGAATGTGACTGTTACTCAGTTACATGTATTCATAGATCAAACTCCAGATTAACATATCATTTTCACTGATCAGAATTTTGCATGGTATTTTGTTAACAATCAACTTGTTCACCATTAGTCCACTGTTGGACATAGGCCTCCTCTAGCAATCTCCACAGCTGCCTGGATCAAGCAGTCTACCAATTTGCTGTCTTAATCTTGTGTGTAAATGTCTATTTCATTTAACATTGCTTTAATAAATAAACTGTAATCAGATATCTAATCTGACTTTGCTGATGGTATGCAAGGGAAGACTATGAGTGCTGAAAACTGGGTAAAAGGAATCAGTCACTATCACAGTGCTTATAATGCAGTACTTAAAGGATCTAGGGATGGATTAGAGATATATTGACTCGACTTTTTACCCCTAAGTTAAACCGAGTTGGATCAGTGAACACCTACAATAAACCGGTTTGAACTATTATATATATATTTAGGTCAGACACTTAATTTATTTAGTCATACATACACATCCAAAATTCTATAGTAAACCATACTGTGTATTAGGCAATTTAGATTGTCGGACTGAATTGTCAACTCAGTTTGTAAACTGATCGGGTTATCCATATTTTAAATCGACCTAACTCTGTTCGAAAAAATTCGAGTTTGGCCCCATCTTTAATGAAAATACAAACTTTTGCAAGAAGATCATCTTAATCCATTCTCTATTTTAGCAAGAAGATGTGTCTGTACAACTGGAAGCTTTGGATATATTGTCAGATTTATTGAGTAGGTTTGGTGGTCTACTCATTTCTTTCCATACTATCATACTTAATGCATTATTGCCCCAACTTGCTTCTCCTCGTCAGGTAAGCATTACTATTTTGTAACAAATACAAAGCTTTATTTTTTTAGGTAAATTAGATTAATCACATAATAAAAAAAATTATTTAATTTTTTACATTTACAATTTCCAGCGGGGTTAGGTTGGGGAAGTTAAAACGATATTCATCTCTCGCCAACAATTGGCAAAATAATAAATGTTAGGCTAAATCCACCAAAACTATTGATTGAGACTATTGATGATAATGATAAAGCATGTCGTGGCACAGGCGATATTTGTCACAACGATTAATAGTCTCGTTTTAGTAAACTTAGTCTTGCTTTCATTATTTTGACAATCGCCAACGAGAGACAACAATCGTTTTAACTTGGCCATCCTAACCCCACTGGGCTCCGATTCTCTATGCTGATAAAAAGCAGTGAAATTGTCTTGTGGACGCAAGTGACCAATCAACATAATTGACATATTGATTTGTTATTTGGCTACGAAGATGTTAAATATCACTGCAACCCAATTTCACTGCTTTTGCGATGCCATAATGTATTATGAGAAACAAGGCCCTGAAGTGAATAGTACGTTTTTTCCTTACTTGGCAAAAGTAGTAAACAATCTTTTTGCATAATGACTGATTAACGATAAAACATAAATAGTACTGACGCGAACCAATTCGAATATATAAAAATATCTATGAATTACTGTGAAAATGGATTTATTTTTAGGGCAAATTTGTCATTTGTAAATTTACTGTTTCGATATAAATGGTTTTTGATAAAATAATGTATATATGTGTTATTTTAATAACTTTTGTGTATTTAATACATTGTCTATTTTTATTCTATAGAATAAAACAGTAGTAAACAGTTTTCTTAAATAAAGGGCATGGGAAATGGTGAATTTCATGTTTGTTTACTACTTGGGCCAAGTAAGAAAAAACACAGTATATCTGGAGACAGGCAACATGTTAAAAGTGGTTTATTATTTTCAGGCTGTGCGCAAGCGTACAATTGTTGCTTTGTCACATCTAGTGATGTCATGCAATGCAACATTGTATAATAAGTTGATAGATCATTTGCTGGAAGGCCTAGGTTCGGCCACATCACCTAATGTTAGCCGCACGCATATACAATGTATTGCATCTATTTGGTGAGTGGGTAAAATTGATATATTTTAATTTTCTAATTTGTTTTATTATCAGCCAGGAGACGTTCACTGCTGAACATAGGTAGGCCTCCCCTTAGAACACCATATCGAACGCCAGTTGCATCCACCGGTTATTTATGACTTTCATTATGTCATCAGTTCACCTAGAGGTGGCCTACTATGCTGCGTTTTACTATAATTTAGATTAAAAATTAAAAAGTAAAAAAAATATTGTTTTAAATGAATTATAATTTAATTTTGCTTAACTTGTTTTGGTTTGTGCATTTATTTGTATGGTTGTTTTTCTCTGTGTTATTTGCTTGTACAACCTCAAAGTCCTAGATGTATGTAGGACTTAAAAAAGGGCACTATAAACCTTTCGAAACAACTTGTATATCTTTGATTGCCAAATTTCCATGATACAAGCATGTTACATACCTTAGTATAGAAATGTTTTTTTTTTGTTTTTTTTTTATTGTGGCTCGACATATGACAGCACCTTGCTTGATGTTAAGCTGGAGTATGGTCCATGAATGAATGCCACTGCTACTACAATTCAATAACTGTGAGTAGCAATCACATCCACTATGCCGGCCTAGATGGAACCGGCAACTTACAAGTTGATCCCGAAACGTGACCAAATCACTTCACGGTCTGTATACTTGTAAGTGGTGGTACTACCCCGGATCGGCAGACTGGGTACCACTGCCTACCACTCTTAATGTAAAATAAACCAATTAATATTTATGTTTTAGTCGCCAAGCTGGACATAGATTTGGTGAACAGCTGTGGAGAGTAGCACCCCCTGTACTGGAGCACTCAACAGATACAGATGAAGAACTGCGTGAACATTGTCTGCAGGCTTTGGAGGCGTTTGTGTTGAAGTGCCCTAAAGAAGTCCAGCCTTATATTCCAACGGTAAATTACGCACCTGATGAACTATCAAAATGAGTAAAAATACTGTAAACTTGATTCTTCAAGTAAAGGGTGAAAAGCACATTGACAGCATCTGAGGAAATTAAAATAAATATAGAATGTTCTTAGTTGTATTTCAACCATAATTTAAAGTTATTTTACTACTTTTTGGACACAAACCACTTTTGTTTAGCTATTTAAATGGGTAAGAAAAGATTGCTCTTTTGCTCAAAAGATTGATCATTTATCAGATCAGAAACATTAAAAAAGCAAGGGTCCACAGTGCCCTTAATCATAAATCACCTACAATAAGAAGAGTATTTTGGATGTGACTAAGGATCGCGAAAACTCACTATTCATTGTCTTTGCCTTTTCCTGTGAAAATTAAAAGCGTAACAATTTAATGTGTTAAAAATTTAAATAATCTTATCCACCACTGATGTGCAATTAATTATTCTTTTACGCTTTCAGTGCTACAGGGATAATCAGAGACAATGGAACGACATTTTCATGATCCTGACTCCATGCTTTATTCACATGCTGAGTTAACAGTCTTCAATTTAATTTGCAGATTATAACATTATGCTTGGACATGGTTACTTATGACCCCAATTACAACTATGAGGAGGAAGGTGTTGATGAGGAGATGGAAGACCAGACTGTTAGTGATAATGATGGATCGGATTCTGAAGAATATTCCGATGATGATGATATGTCCTGGAAGGTACTACTTTACTCATTACCATGATCATACTGCAGGTTATAGTGTTTATAGATCCCGGAAGATAAAAAGAGCGCTCAGTAGAGCATTCAAGCTGCACAGTAAATTGTTTCTTTACCTAACTTACTTTTCGTTTTCGAATGTATATAATTTATAAAATATTATCTTTTACGTGCACGACTGCACAAATGCGCGGACTTGCACACCACCTAAAATTATTCCATCTTTTAAAAAGAAATTGTCGCATATTTCTGGGTTAATACAACAATTGGTGCCATAATAGTGGTAGGCAGTGATCCCAGTCTACTGATCCGGGGTTATACCACCACTTACAAGTGACAACTTACAGACGGTAAAGTGACTTAGTGCATTTTGGGATTGGATTGTAAGTTGCCAGTTCCATCTAGACCGGCGTAGTGGATGCCTTCACTCATTGACTGCACTTCAGCTTAACATCAGGTAGCGTGCTGTTGTCATGTGTCGAGCCACAATAAAAAAACATGCAAGCTCCAATGTACTATGAAATGTTCTATCCAATTTTCATTATTAATTTTTACTAGCATTAAAATATACAAAATATTTAATCAATCAATCAAAATATCGCCTTTTTCTCACAGGGATAGGTTTTTTTTTTTTATTGTGACTCGACATATGACAGCACCCCGCTTGATGTTAAGCCAAAGTGAGATCCATGAATGAATGTCACTGCTACTACAATTCAATAACTGTGAGTAGCAATCACATCCACTATGCCGGCCTAGATGGAACCGGCAACTTACAAGCTGATCCCGAAACGTGACCAAATCACTTCACGGTCTGTATACTTGTAAGTGGTGGTACTACCCCGGATCGGCAGACTGGGTACCACTGCCTACCACTCTTTAAAAAGACAATGGCGCTCCACTTGCCACGATCCTCACACAACTCCCTCGCTTTCCTTACATCCACAATTCCCTTCATAAAAGCTCTACGGTTATGGGCACTAGGCAACCCAGCTATCGTGAGGCCAAAATATTATATTATTTTTCTTCCATCTAAGGTCCGTCGTGCTGCAGCCAAATGTTTGGAGTCAGTAATCTTCACACGCCATGAACTGCTGTCAGAGATGTATGAGAGTGTCTCGCCTGCCCTTATTGCTAGATTCAAAGGTGATTTTAAAATACTTTTTATTTACTTGTAAGTAGTCGGCATTATAGTAATCGTAATACAGTTCTTGAATTGAATCACGTACGGGAAAACGCAGCGTAGGGAGTTCACCCACCTTATGACTTGCTTAAGGTTGCAGGAAACTACTGCGCTGGATATAAAACCTCTGTGGAGATCGCTAAGGGAGGCCTATGTCCAGCAGCTTCGAATGGCTGAAGTTTTAATGATGATGAATTATGGCATGATATGGTTCCAACCTAGCTGTGTGGTACCAAAGATTCTTTATAGATATGTCTATAATTGTCAACACTGACTATAAACCTGAAAATATTACTCTTTAGGAAAACTTAGTGTTTGAATTGTGACATTTTAAATTGGACATTAAAAAAGTAGTACATTAAAGCCCAAAATGAATGATGTCCTTTCTTTCGTTAATTAGTTGCATTTTTACCTTGATATTTTAGAACGCGAGGAGAATGTGAAATGCGACATCTTGAGTGCTTACACAGCGTTGCTGAAGGCCACACGTAATTTGCCAACGTTGCCTGGAAGTGGCACAGAACCACCACCAGGATCAGCCCAAGCCATGCTACTGCAAAGGGTAAGCGAACTATAAATGCTACAATATTATTAAAGACTGTTTATTGCATAATGCTAAGCGTTACACGCGGCGGCCATTTTGCGAAGCGACTGATTTTGCGCATGATTTTGTTTATAACTTTATTTTTTAAATTCACATTATATACTAAGTTACTAAAGTGCTAGTATCATAGAAACAGGACAATCAAAGTAGATATATCAGAGATACATTGGTACCGGCATGTTGTTTTGAACCCGTGCTCTCGGTTTGCGTAACCATTGCGCTGCCACAACACCACGGTCGCCTTGTGTAACATAAATAAAATTAAAGGGATGAAATGCTAAACCTGTTAAAAAGCTTTGAAATCTACATTCACAAGTCCGGAACGCTGCCTTCACTCTCCCGCCAGCCACGTGATGGACCCGGCACCCGCACGGAGAATCCATGAATGCTCAGAAATTGTTTCATTTCAAGTTTGTCTGAGACGAATGTCTCCTTATGGAGTTCATCTTTATGAGCCATCTCATATGTTTTACTTATGCGCCATTCCTTCCGTCGGGTGCACTATATACTATATATAATGTACTATTATACTAATAGGTGAATCTGGTGGTGACGGGTGCTCTGCGTGTTATTCGTGGACGTAGTGTTGGTGCCCGTGCATGTGCGCTGGCACTGTTACGTGAATTACTCATGGCATTGCCTGGATGTCTGGCTGACCAAAGTGCACGCATCATTCGGGCACTAGTTCCTGGACTTACGTATGTATATTATTATTATTATCTAGAGTTTAATTTTTTTGAGACTCGTCATATGACAGCAACCCTCCCTGATGTTAGGCTGCAGTGCGATCCATGAATAAATTTCACTGCTACTACAATTCAATAACTGTATGAGGCAGTCAAATCCACTATGCCGTCCTAGTTGGAACCGGCAACTTACAAGCTGATTCCGAAACGCAACTAAATCACTTCACAGTTTGTATACTTGTAAGTGGTGGTACTACCCCGGATCGGCAGACTGGGTACCATTGCCTACCACTCTTTTATAACCAGACCCGAAGCAAATATCTATTTTTTTTTTTATTAACAAATATTTGCAATATTTAATATAATTATTAAATATTGCAAAAAAGCTCCGACCGGGAATCAAACCCGGGACTTTACTTTACTGGACTGGACTTTACGCGCAACAAACCAATCTGACCGTTCGCCCACGTTCGCGTCGCCTGTTTTCAGTAAATATTTAATTACAGGGACAAAAGCACCTCATCATCAATGAAGATCGAGACCCTGGTGTTCTTAGTGTGCCTGGCCAGAGGTCACAGTGAACGTGATATGCAAGCGCATGTAACTACGTTAATGCCAGCTGTGTTGGTGTGCGTGCGTGATCCATTCTACAAAGTCACCGCTGAAGCATTGAGACTGCTGCAGACTCTCGTCAAGGTTATGCGGCCGATTGGTTAGTATATATATTTCATAGTATATATTTAGACAATGGAACGCCACTTGCCACGATCCTGACACTACTCCCTCGCTTTATTCACATCCACAATATATAATAATGTGTATATTGTATTATGAAGGTATATTTATATTATATTGTTAAGTATTATGTATAAGCAAAACATCTATTGTCACCTCTCCCCTAAAGGTCATATTGTATTGAGTTTTTGCGCTCTTTATCTGCCGAATCTAAACGAATGTATCTTTGATATATGTTTGATCGTCCAGTTTCTGTGATACAAGCACTTTTAGTAGCTTACTATAGGAATGTAGATACGATGAACATAGCGCTTATGACCAGAGAATCATATAATTCTCTGACCTAAATAGATTCACTCACTGGCGCATACGGCAAGAGCGAAGGCTGATCTCTTGGTTGAGCTCTTTGCCGTTAATTCACGGATCGACGATCGTGGTGCAGAGCCACCCACCTTGCGTCCATGCGGACATACGATGCCTGATATACGTATCAGACAACGCGATGTCCGCATGGAGCTACGATCGCTCGATATCCGAAAGTCCAGTGGCCCTGACGGTATCCCAGCGATTGTGCTTAAAACGTGTGCAGCGGAATTGACTCCCGTCTTGACGAGGCTATACCGGCTCTCATACTCGTCGGGCTGTGTGCCTCGGGCTTGGAGGGGGGCCAATGTGCAACCGGTCCCTAAGAAAGGCGACCGTTCAGACCCTGCAAACTACCGTCCGATAGCTGTAACCTCAGTTTTGTGCAAGGTCATGGAGCGGATTATAAATGTCCGCCTCATGGCCTATCTGGAGGGTCATCAGCTGATCAATGACCGTCAATATGGCTTCAGGCCGAAACGGTCAACTGGTGATCTTCTGGCGTACACCACGCACGTCTGGGGGGAAGCGTTGGATGGTAATGGAGAGGCCCTTGCCATCGGCTTGGACATCTCCAAAGCGTTTGACAGGGTCTGGCACAAGGCCCTTCTTTCCAAGCTCGAGGCATACGGTTTACCTAACCGTCTGCGTGGCTGGATAGCCGGCTTCCTGCGTGGCCGCTCCATACGCGTTGTTGTGGATGGCAGCGCGTCACGTAGGGTGTCGGTGAATGCTGGCGTTCCTCAGGGCTCTGTGCTGTCGCCGACCTTGTTCCTACTGCATATCAATGACATGCTGGACCTTGGATCCAGCATTCATTGCTATGCAGACGACAGCACGGTGCATGGACGCTACACTGCCCGCCCCGCAGCCGGAAAACAGGAGATAGCCGATATGAGAGAGTCTGTTGTAGCGGAGCTGAACCGGGTTCTTGATTGTATTACCCATTGGGGCGACGAGAACCTGGTTCAGTTCAATGCAGACAAGACTCAGGTATGCGCGTTCTCGACGAAAAAATCCCCGTTTATCCCCCTTCCTTCTCTTCGTAACATTTCCCTTGGTACTTCGGACAGACTGGATATCTTAGGGATGTCCCTTCGCAGCGACCTGAATCACAGGGATCACATTGAGCGGGCTATTAAGACCACCTCCCGCAAACTTGGCATCCTGAACAGAGTGCGGCGGTTCTTCGCGCCAGAGCTTCGCCTGCTTTTATACAAGGCTCAAATTCGCTCTTGCGCGGAGTACTGTTCGCACCTTTGGGACGGCTCTGCCAAGTATCTCCTTAATGCCCTGGATTCATTGCAGCGCCGAGCTGTCCGAATCATAGGAGATGTAGAGGTTACGCGAAATCTGGAGCCCCTGCAATTACGCAGAGACATGGCGGCTCTGTGCGTCCTCTATCGCCTATACCATGGAGAATGTTCCGAGGAGCTCTTTAACCTTGTTCCTATCTCGTCTTTTCACACCCGTAACACCCGCACTGGTCGGGGGAAGCATTCACATTTTGTCGACAGAATCGGTAGTCGAACTAAAAAGTTTGGTGCATCTTTTCTTTGTAGAACAATCGACAAGTGGAATGCTTTGCCAGCCCATGTGTTCTCTCCCTCCTATAACCTTGGATCCTTCAAGCGATGCGTGAAGAAGCACCTTTGGCCGGCATAGTGACGGCGGCTGAGACAGCCGTGAACAAACTCGGTTGTCTCAATCGTCTGCACTTTTGGATCTCCTCTTGCTTATCATCAGGCAGGTCGATGTCAAATGTCGAGTCACAATAAAAAAAAAAAATTTAGGTCAGAGATTTATATAATACTCATCAGCGCTCATGGATTTCTATTAAGGCAAAGGTTCACGTTGTTATAAAATTTTCCATTAATAATAAAATATATAAATTAAAGAAATTTATGCGGCTTACTCTCGCGTTTATTATTAAGTTATTGTCTCCGTAACCACGATGGCTGCAAAGCTCTCGAAACGTAGAAATAATAAAAAATTGTAAAACCAATAACTAA
Organism: Tinea trinotella; assembly: GCA_905220615.1. Lineage (NCBI taxonomy): Eukaryota > Metazoa > Arthropoda > Insecta > Lepidoptera > Tineidae > Tinea > Tinea trinotella. The sequence continues at coordinate 5,971,702 of HG992306.1, forward strand.
AAATAAACGCGATAGTAAGCCTCTTAAATTTGTTTATTTCATTAATCAATGTTCACGCAAAATCTAAGAAAAAAGATCTATTTCACAGAGGATATTCTAACAACTCCTTGCGAACCAGAGCTGGAACAATTACTGCCTGGGATGTATGAGTGTACATTGGTACGTTTGAGAGCTACAGACATGGACCAGGAAGTCAAAGAGAGGGCTATTTCAGCATGTGGACAGCTGTTGTGTAATTTTGGCGATTATCTTGAAGTGAGTTTAAATAATTGACTTTGTTCTTATGTTTAATTAGTTATAGGTAAATTTTAGGATCATTCTCTATGGATCTAACTGCAAGATTTCCAAGGTATTTTCTCTTTAGAGTCATTTCTGATTGTAAAAATCTGATAATAATTAATTTCTCTGCAGATCCAGTAAATAAATTCGTTGTGTCAGGTTCGTGAAAAGTTCTGCTCCATTGGCTCTGCTTATCCCTGTGGGAATTGAGACTTGATAATTGATTGTTTTTTTATTTTAGTGTAAAATATTCTATCAGTCTTTAATAATGATTTTGTCTAATTTAATAATAAGAAAAGGTCTAGTTGATAGTGCAACATAGTCACAAAAACAGAATGTCTCTGGTTTAAAACCACCTGCCGGTACCAAAGTATTTTTCTATTATATGGTTTGGTCGTCCAGTTTCTATGATACAAGCACTTTTAGTAGCTTAGTTTAGAAATGTAAAAAAGAATAATGAAAATGAGTAATTGGGCATGCAATGTCGTGAATATATTTATTATTTACTTTATTGACTTTGGTAATTGTTTACAGAAAGAACTTCCAACTTGTCTGCCAATATTCCTGGAGCGTCTCCGTAATGAAATCACTCGTTTAACAACAGTCAAGGCTTTGACTAAAGTTGCTTCTTCACCATTGCATATCGATCTCAGACCCATACTAGTAAGTATACCTTTTAAAAGAGCTTATTAAATTAAAGTGTTATAGATTATATATAAAATCCCAAACATTTATTTCGGATTGGCCTTTTGGCTCTTGTGCATTGTCAGACTACCACGATTCCAGAAAAGTATATGGCGGGTAGAAATTACAAGATACTCGTCAATTTTTTATTTATTTTATATTTTATTGTGACTCGACATATGACAGCACTCCGCTTGATGTTAGGCCGAAGTGTGGTCCACGAATGAATGTCACTGCTACTACAATTCAATAACTGTGAGTAGCAATCACATCCACTATGCCGGCCTAGATGGAACCGGCAACTTACAAGCTGATCCCGAAACGTGACCAAATCACTTCACGGTCTGTATAGTTCACGGCTACCTCAGTCGCCGTTACTGTTAGTTACCGTTACATGCCGATCAAAGGTGCTTCTTAATAAAACAATTTATAGATATGTATATATAATTGGAAATAAACTTTGTTTGCAGTCTGAAGCGGTACCAATTTTGGCGTCGTTCTTGAGAAAAAATCAGCGAGCTTTAAAATTATCTACATTAGTTCTCTTAGACACATTGGTGCAAAATTATAGCAATGCTTTAAGTATTGACCTTTTGAGTAAGGTATGTGTATATTATATATATGTATGTAGTATATAAATTGTAAATAAATAAACTAGTGGTTTGTTGGAGAATTGTGGATGTGGTGGAAGCGAGGGAGTTGTGTCATAATCGTGGCAAGTGGCGCTCCATTGTCTCTGCCTATCTCTGTGGAAAAAAGGCGTGACAATTTGATTGATTGGTTGGTAAAGGCCGTATTCTAGTGGTTATCTAATGCTCTCATTACTCAACAGACCCCGGTTTGAAATCAACCAATAAAATGTAAAAAGAAATGCATATATCTTATGTTTTATTTTTATTTACATGTCTCATAAGCTACTAAAGTGCTTGTATCATAGAAACAGGATGACCAAAGTACATATATCAAATATACTGACAAGTGGTTTTGAATCTGTGCTCTTGGTTTGCGTGATCATTGCACTACCACTACCCACCACGGCGGTGTACATATAAAATGGCGTAAATTATTATATAAAATTAATTAAAAAAATGTTTCAGGCAATCTTGGAAGTGCCACCGTTGGTATGCGAGACAGACCTACATTGTGCCCAGGTTGCATTGGCATTGATCCGTTCTACTTGCATCGCATGCCCAGCTGCGTTGACATCAGAGGCTCTTACAGCATTGACGCCTAACATACTTGCGCTGGCGAAGTCACCACTTCTGCAAGGTTTGTCGAGGTTTTTTTATTGTGACACAACTTGTAAACTCGAAATGCCTTTGTACAACAATCGACTCCATTATGGTGGACTCAGTCTGTTTGAAGGATCCAAGGTTTTATTAATATATAGATGGTCAAGCACTTCAATTGTCGAATGTTTGACAAAGAAACGACGGTCATCAAGTTCACTACACTCAATAGGCCTACCTAAGGCGGCACCCATAGCTTTCTTTAATATTATTGTGATTTGACATATGACAGCACCCTGACTAATTTTAATTCGGATTCGCAGCGGTGCGACTGCCACTATCAATAATTGCAACTAATTGCAATTATCAGTCGCTTCTACTAGGCCGGCCTAGTAGAAGGCGGCAACTTTCAAGATGTATTAGAAACGCGACTAAGTAACTGCACGTTCTGAATACTTAAAGGTTGTTAACCTTTAAGTATTGTTTTTCTGCCTACCTATTTCTGCATAAATTGTCTTTCTGCCTACCACTATTAAATACCCAGACTTAAAGCAAATATAGATCTCATTATATTTGTAATATTTATTCTAATTAATTAATATTACAAATAAACAATTTTTATCTTCGCCGTACTTTACCAATCCACCATGCAGGTCGTCAAATAAAATGTAAATATTTGAATAAAATATGTGACCAGGTGGAGCTCTCCGTGCAATGTTGGATGTGCTATCAGCTCTGGTGACTGCTGATGTGCCAGGATGTTCAAGGCGTGAATTGTTAGGGCTATTAGTGGCACCCGTCAATGAGCTACAACCACACAATGCTCTGCCACATCTTCATAAACAAGTAAGTTTAATGTATAATTCGTAAGTAATGTCGCTGTGCCTAACCGACGCTTCTAATCCGTAACGTTCTTCTTATATAAAAAAATATATACTGCCCCAATTTATGACTGTTTTATTCAGCTGGATGTTAGGTTAAAGTGCGGTCCATCCGGGGATGAATGAAGGGTAGCTACAGATTCATAGATTTGACTGACACACATGGCGTTAAGCTTTGATGACGAAAATAGAGGCGGATCAATATTCATCACAAAACATTGGGAAATGGTCTTAATATATAGCTCGATTCATCAATCAAATTGTCACGCCTTTCTCCCACAGGGATAGGCAGAGACTATGGAGCGCCACTTGCCACGATCCTGACACAACTCCCTCGTTTCCCCAACATCGACAATTCTCTTCATACAAGCTCTATGGTTATAGGCACTAGGCAACCTAACTTTCTTGAGGAACTTTACTTTATAACTTTACAGATAATAACTAAGTAGCAGTCACATGCACTATACTGGCCTAGATGAAATCGACAACTCGTAACCTGATTTTAACTAAATCACTTCACGGACTGTATACTTGTAAGTGGTGGTACTAACCTAGATCGGCAGAATGGACACCACACCACTGCCTACCACTGTTTAAATTATACTAATATGTAAAAATCCTTATATAAAAGAGGATGTATATCTATATGAAAAGATTTGTGGATGTGAGGGAAGCGAGGGAGTTGTGTCAGGATCGTGGCTAGTGGCGCTTCATTGTCTCTGCCTATCCCTGTGGGTAAAAGACGTGACAATTTGATTGACTGATTCATGTATAAGTTATTTAACTTACGAGTGTAATGGTTATTATTTTTAGGCTTTCCATTCACTTGCGAAATGTGTGGCGGCAGTTGTATGTGGTGGCATGGGCAAAGCTAACTCAAATGCGGATTGCATGGAAGTTGTGCGTGGTTTCCTAAGAGATGCACATAAACCACCTTCGGACGCGCATCACATGTTCTCATTGCTGGCTATTGCTGAGATTGGCAGACACCAGTTAGTAGACGATCATTTTAAACTAAATTGCTTTAAATATAATAAGTATATTAAGAATATAATAATAGGAAGGCGCAGTGGCGTAGCGTGGGAGTCAGCCACCCGGGGCAGAAAAAAAATTGCCGACCCCTTATTTAGGAATTTCAATCATAGGTACAAAATAAATATGAATTTCAGGTTGAAATTTCAACGATTTATTTTAGTTTTTTTTTTAAATTTGCCGCCCCATAAATGTGCCGCCCGGGGCGGGCTGCCCCCTCCGCCCCCGCCACGCTACGCTACTGGGAAGGCGACCGTGATGTAGTAGCAGTGCAATGGTTACACAAACCGAGAACACGGTTTGTGTAATTAACAATGCAAGCCTGTTTAGTAGCTTAGTATAAAAATGTAAAAAAAATGCGTTAAGGCATGGCGAGTACTTTTTATTATATAAATTTTTACATCTGACTTTGTCTTACTTGATGGTAAGCAAGTAAAGGTTCAAGAGCGCCGACAATGTTCCGAGGAGCATCAGAAATATAATAATAAAAACTAAAATATAAAAAAAAGTTATTTATTTTTTAAGAATATCGACACCTGTAATGATATACATATAATTTTAAAAATAAATGACCTAATTTTTTGTTATTTTTCTGTTTTCACCTATCACCAGTTCCCGGCTATATACTTCTTCTGCTTCTAAAATACTAATTCCTAAAAGCTTCTTAAACGCTGCTGAGTCGTAAATATAGGAAGCCGTGGTCGTTCGTGGTCTAGTAGTCGTGAAACAGTCTCACAAACCAAGTGCCTCGGGTTCAAACACCATGTAAAAATACTAAATTCTTGGTATATGTATGTACTTTGACCAAAGTATCGATAATTCAAACGCGTTTAGTAGATTAATATAGAAATGTATAATAAATATTAAAAAAAGGATACCAATATTTTCAGAGATCTAAGCGTAATGCCGAACCTCAAAGAAGTACTATTGCAATCATTCACCCCTACGTCTGAAGAAGTGAAGTCAGCTGCCAGTTACGCATTAGGGTCAGTGGCTGTCGGCAACTTGCCACAATTCCTGCCATTCATACTTGGGGAAATAGAGGCACAACCAAAGCGACAATATCTATTGTTACATTCACTCAGAGAGGTAGTATTATAGTTATTTTTTTATTTAGACTCGACATATGACAGCAACCTCCCTGATGTTAGGCTGGAGTGCACTTCGTGAACGGAGTTTAAATAACTGTAAGTAGCAGTCACTAATTATAGTTATTCAGTCTGGATATGTTACACAGTTACAGTTACTAGTTTAAACCGGCGACTGACAAGCTAATCCCGAAACGCGACGAAGTCACTTTACGGTCTGTATATGTACTTGTAAGTGGTGGTACAACCCCGGATCGTCGAACTGGGAACCGCCACTCCTTTATAATCAGACCCGGGGCAAATATCATCCTATTTTTTATTACCAATAATATTTAATTTAATTAATAAATACTTAGGGAAATATCACTCATGCGCACTACAAAGCGTGATGTATTTTGACAGTTGTAGAGATGTGATACTACTTGAAATGTTAATCGATGATTTCGATAATTGAAGAAAATATTAAATTATGTTAAAAATATAATATGAAATCTTAACCTTTTTGTATATTTTTTGTTATTATTCTTTTAAACGAAGATTGGACTTTTTGCAGATTATTTCATGTGAGTCGTGCTCTCCTGCTGGTGTGGAGGCTCTTAGGCCATTCATCCCTGATATTTGGGTACAGTTAGCAAAACATTGCCAATGTGCCGAAGAGGGTTCGCGTAATGTCGTGAGTAATAGATATCTTCCTTTATATTTTAAATAATATAATGCTATAAGCTCGAAAATTAAACCATATATTTAAAAAAATTGTAGACCTAAAGAAACGTAAATTTGTGTTTACGACCGTGGTCTGGTGGTTGAAAATTATTTGCCGGTACGAATGTATTCTTGATCTGCCTTGTAAGCGTAAAGCAATCCTAATCAACAAAATGCTTGATTTTCAATCAATCAATCAAATTGTCACGCCTTTTTTCCACAGGGATAGGCAATGAAGCGCCACTTACTACAATCCGTACACAACTCCCTTGCTTTCTTCACATCCACAATCTCTTCATACAGTGTTACTCTGTGGTTATGGGCACTAGGCAACCTAGCTTTCTTGAGACACGATTTGATTTGATGCTTGATTTTGTTTATCCTATAAATTATTATTTATTTCAGGTAGCCGAATGTTTAGGTAAACTATGTTTGTTGGAGCCACAGGACTTATTGCCTCACTTGAAAGAATTCCTTAAGTCGCCAGAACCCCTTACCAGGACTACCGCTGTCACCGCTGTCAAGTTCACTATTTCCGATCAGGTAAATTATAAGAAAATTAATCGTCCTTTTCAGATAAATAATACAACCTCGAAATCACTCCGATATCGCGCAATACCTACAAATTGTCATTAGTTTAATCGGGAACCGTTAGCGGTACAGGAAAATACAGAGTTTCAAAGTTATAAATTAACAATTTTGCAATAGATCGCCATAGAATATCAAAATTTTAAATAAAACATTTTTCCAAGTATTTTATAGTACTCATAGTTTTTTTTGCCATTTATAATTTCAATGCACTATTTCGGTGCAATTTTATTATTATTAGGGTTTTGGCTATGTTAAATTATCCGCCCAACAAATTTTATTCATAACTGTTTTCTCTACAAGATTTATTTATTTATTGTGACACGACATCTGACCTTGACCCGCCTGATGATAAGCAAGAAGAGGTCCAAGAGTGACCACGAGTGAAAAAACGAGTTAGTTCACGGCTGCCTCAGTTGCCTAACTTAAACAAATTTTATGCGGCTTATTATCGCATTTATTTTGGTTTTGATTGTACATTTTTTTATTATTCCGACGTTTCGAGAGCTTTGCAGCCAGTTTTGTTGATCTCCGACTAAGCTGCATAAAATTTCTTTAATTCATAAATCAATGTTCGCGCAAAATCTAAGATAATACTAGCTTACTATATTACATTACGATCTTTTATTTAAGCCCACTTTTGTTAAAATCCGTCCGGATGCGATTTGAACGGGTATTAATTCTCTGACAAACGCGACTACAGCTCTTCTAATTATTAATTCCTTTTCAGCCACAAGCGATTGATCCACTGCTGCGCGCGTGCATGCATGAGTTACTGGTGCCACTGCAGGACAGTGAGCTTTGTGTGCGTAGAGTCGCAATGGTCGCATTCAATTCGGCCGCGCACAACAAACCATCACTCGTACGTGACCTGTTGCCCGAACTATTACCTATTATTTATGACGAAACAAAAGTTAAGGTAAGGTTTAGTTATTTGTTATACTTACAAAAAGTATTATATTCTTTTCTTTCTTTCTTCTTCTTTATGGCTTTAGTATTTAACTTGCCAGTGTCAAAGTAAAAATATATTGTTCAATGTTAAAACATTGTCAAGTAAATATGAAGATGAAACACGTGAGTCATCACAAGATGACGATGATAGTGAGGTTGATGATCATCGTTTTAGTAAAGCGGCGGAAAGCCTTTACTAAAACTTCGAAAGGAGTCTTGGAGGGAACACGAAGAAACACTTTCCACAACTTTAAATTACTTGTTTATACTCGATCAACTTAAAAAATTATTACTGGATAACAATTCCACCATTATTACACATTAAAATTTATGAAAAACACAAGCATTCAAATAATTCAAAGTAGCAGTCACAACTACTATACCGGCCTAGTTGGAATCGGATACTTACAAGCTAATGTAACGCGACTAAATTACTTCACTGTCTGTATACTACCTGTATACTGGATCTGCAGACTGGGCACCACCGTCGTGGTAGACAGTGAAACTTAGAAACATCGTTTCTTTATAGTTATAAAATATGGTGCATTCACACAGCCCATCGGCATTGTTAGTGCCATTGGATGTCACTATTTTGCACTCTCACCGCAATGAAAACCCGCCATGCTCTAAATAAACAAACTACATTACCATCTACTTTGAGAACTGCAAATGAACTGCTGCAGGCTTTATGCGAATTCAACATTAGACAGTTGGTGGCTGGGTTTTTCCCCAGTCTCACACCTTACCTTTCAAGTACCTTATCACTTGGTCACGCTTCGGAATCAGCTTGACTGTTGCCGGTTTCAACAAAACCAGCATAGTAGATAGCAATCAATTGTCTAAGTTATTTTAGATTATTTTTTTTGTGAATTTCTTCGTGATAACTACAAACGGCTCATCCTAATTTATATTTAAAAAAATGTATTACAGAAAGAATTGATCCGCGAAGTGGAAATGGGCCCATTTAAGCATTCTGTTGACGATGGCCTTGACTTGCGTAAGGCTGCATTCGAATGCATGTACACATTACTTGGCACATGTTTGGATCGCCTCGATGTATTCGAGTTCCTGAGGCACGTCGAGGATGGCCTACGTGACCATTATGATATCAAAATGTTGACTTACCTAATGTGCGCTCGGTTGGCGCAGTTGTGTCCCGCTGTGGTGCTGCAGAGTATGTATTAACAATAACTCGTTTGCCTTTACTTAGCCTAATACAATTTTTATAAGGCATATGTTTTATTGTGACTCGACAATAACTTGCCTGCTCGTAAGCAAGGAGAGATCTAAGAGTACCAATGACAAAAAAAAGATCAGTTCACGGTTGCCTCAGTCGCCGTCACTATGACGGCTAAAGGTGCTTCTCTAAGCATAGCTTGAAGGATTCAATGTAATTGGATGAGGAGTACACATGGGCATTCCATTTGGTGATTGTTGTATAAAGAAATGACGCACTAAACCCTTTAGTTCGACTGCCGATTTGGTCGACAGGATGAGCTGATGGTAATTTGCCCAGTCTGCCGATCTGGGGAAGCACCGCGGCTTTTAACTATACAAACCGGGAGTTGACTTAGTTGCATTTCCGGATCAGCTTAAATGTTGCTGTTTTTTTATTGTGACGACATCTGACTTCGACCTGCTCGATGATAAGCATGATGGAGATACAAGAGTGCTAACGACTGAAAAAAGTAAGTCATTTCATGACTACCGGCCTAGGTTTCCAGCTAGGTCGGCATAGTGGATGCGAATGCTACCTGTAGTTATTAAACTGTACTGGCAGTCGCTTTTACTTATGTACAGTACCCCAGCTCAACATGAGGAGTCTAGTGTCGAGCCACAAAAAAACGATTGATCTTTTTTCCATAGGATTGGATAAGCTGGTGGAACCACTCCGCGCGACATGTACCATGAAAGTGAAAGCCAATTCCGTGAAGCAGGAATATGAGAAACAAGACGAATTGAAGAGATCTGCATTACGCGCGGCTGCTGCGTTGATGCACATCCCTGAAGCAGGTCAGTATTATTCATACTACACATCAAATTAAATCAACGCCTTATTCAGGAGCGGAACTGCTTGAAATCGCTTAAAATATTATATATGAAGTATCTTAAATGTATATTATATTATTTATATTGTATATACAATTTAAAGAGTGGTAGGCAGTGGTGATTAGTCTGCCGATCCGGGGTAGTACCACTTAAAAGTGTACAGACCGTCAAGTAATTCAGTCGCGTTTAGGGATCAGCCTGTAAATTGACAGTTAAAATTAGGACGGCATAGTGGATCTGACTGCCACTTACAGTTATGGACTGCACTTCAGCTTATCATCAGACGGGGTGCATATTATGTCAAGTAACAATATACAATTTGTTAGTAATACAGTACTAAGTTTTGAACACTCATCCCTTGACCCAACTAGTTAGGAATTTTGTATAAGTCGATAGATTGTTTAAAAGATATTGACCATCAAGCTACAGGTGATATTTGACTGCAGATGTTTGCTTTTTTCTTTCACAGATAAAAATCCCGACTTAATGGATTTCGTGACGCAAATAAAGTCATTCCCTGAACTACAACCAATATTTGAATCAATACTTAAGGACTCGACGGGCACTAACTCAATGGACTCAAATCTCATGGATCTAAGTTAATCATCAGATGTACGACAGGCGGAATTTTAAAAACAGTTAATAATTTCAAGTGTCGAGAACATTATGATTTTTGAAATCTCTCGTGTTTTGATTTAATTTTTTTTTAATATAAACAACATGGTTATATTTCTAATTATTTTTTATAATACTATTTGAAATTTAAAAAAAAAAACAGTTATATACTCAACAATTTTATTATAAAATTACAAATACCTATATGTTGATCAATACAAACTTTCCAATATGGAATTGATATAAAACTCACGAAATGCTTTACGAGTGTCTCAGGGAACTATAGGGGAAGCATGTTAGAATCATAGGATACAATTATTAATCTCTTTGTATTGTATTTAAAACTAACTAATAATTATAGTTAAACCAGAATTGAATGAATAGTACAACCTCACAAATAACAAACTGGCGTCTTATTGGTCAGTTGAGTTCTCTTCGCATAAATTCTGGCTAGTATTGTAAAACCGTGTACATGTTCGTACTGGTATTATGTATTGTATAAATTTGTTGTAAGCGCTTCTCAAGTACAAGGGTCTTCCCTAGTCAGCATCAAACAAAATTATTGCATAGACAAGATTGGAACTAACAAAAAATCGTTTTGTGATATTATAAGTAAATGGAAAATCATTAACTGATTAAATACATCTTGTGAAACTACAATGTTCGTTTCATTTCCCCTTTCTCTTGGCGGCGGGCGTGGCACTCATTGCACGCGATTTGGTGCTCATTTCATTTGTCTGAAAAATAGAAAGATTTTTTTACTGTGGCTTAACATATCAGCACCATGCCGATGTTGAGCTGAAGTGTGGTCCAAGAATAGAGGTGACTGCTACTACAATTTAATAACTAAGTAACAATCGCATGCAATATGCCGGCCTATTTGGAACAGGCAACTACAGTCTGATCCCGAAACGCGACATAATTTACATCACGGTCAGTATACACCCTGGACACCACTACCTAACACTGACAACCAGACCCAGAGCAAATATACGCCTTTTTTTCTCGAGCAAATATACGCAAATGTTGAAATGATGTGAAGGTCATAATTCTACATTTCGGTCACAATTCCGGAACACTACTACCTCCACTCTTTCGCCTGCCAGGCGATGGAGAGAGGATCCATGGAAGCTAAGAAAATTGTCTCTCTACTTTATTCTTTCTAGAGAGTTTGCAGAGTCGTGGAAAATTGCGCTTATTTCAATCAATCAATCAAATTGTCACGTCTTTTCCCCACAGGGATAGGCAGAGATAATGGAGCGCCAATTGCCACGGTCCTGACACAACTCCCTCGCTTCCTTCACATTCACAATTCTTTTCATACAAGCTTATTTCTCTTTATCCCTGCAGGAGTAAAAGGGGTTCTTCCCTACCTGTGTTGATGGAGAATTTGATGCACGCGGCAATGTCGCAGAGCTTGCGTTACGTACCATCGTAGATACCGCTGCTACTGATGCAGGTCGCTCTGGTGTCTCATCTTTGCTAAAAATAATACACAATAATATTAGTACATACGGTGCTCATAGAAGGTCATGTATCGCTTGTAAAGAAAATAACTTTTGAACCTAATATTTTTTTCTGACTGTGATTAATGCGCGTTGCGGTATCATCGTGAAAGTTGCTGGTTCTTACTAGGGCGGCATAGTGGATGCGACTGCTCCTTGCAGTTATTTAAATGTACTAGCAGTCGGTTCATTGTAGTAGGTAATTATCAAAATATGAAATTAGACTTTATTGTCTTATTTTTGAAAGATTATTTTAACCTAATGTTGAGTTGAAGTGCGGTTCACGAATGAAGTAGTCGACTTCATTCGTGAACCGCACTTGGTACAAATAAATAATTGCATCCACTGTGCCAGCCTACTCGGAACCAGCAACTTTCAAGCTGATCCCGAAACGCGACTAAATCATTTCACGTTCATTTTGTTTTCTTAAAAGTGGTAGTACAACCTCACATCGCCAAATTGTCTTTACGCAGATATACTTTTGTAGTAAAAAATAGGTATGTGCTATTGGTTTATATTTAGGTATAATTTATTTACCTATTCCCTCTGGTTAGATGACCTTTTCTGGTGAACATGTCTGACAAACGGCCGCGTAGATCACGTTTACTACCAGCAGCACTCATGTCAGAATCTGAACCCTGTAATGAAATTACTTAACATTAGATAACTTAATGCAATAGAAACTTGGGTGGTAATATGCTCGAAGAACCATGACTTCAGCAACCATTCAATGGGTTACCTCTATGTATCACATAGAGGTTGTGGTACTTTCCGTAACTTATAGCAACAGCAAATATTGCTTATCTCTTAATAGCAAACCCTGGTGGTTTGTATCTTAAGGATTCGACCATTAATTTCACTGCCTACAGCTGTGCCAGGTATCCTTCCCTCAGCATATGGGATATGTACTCTTACAAAAACTCGATAATCTGGATGTCTTTGATTGGGATAGATAAAGTTGGGCAGCTTTTCTGCCAACGCCCATAAATTAAATGCATATCGGCATTATCGCGAGGTGTGTACCGATACATCGAAGACATCACTAGGATTACAAAACACAAGTCGTAATTAAGGTGAGTTCAGGGAAAAATCAACGTAAAAACGTCAGAATTAACTTGATACGTGTGCTACGGCTGGGATCACACTGAATTCTTTTAAGATTTGTCGTGTCAAGATTGTGGAAAGTAGCGCTCCATTGTCTCTTTCCACACTGTGAGAATTGTGTATTTGTGACAAATTACACCGCAATAAAAAATCCATTCAAGTGAAACGACTTACCTGTGAAACTGTGCCAATAGGTCTGAAGTCATTCTCGGTGTCAACATGATCGTCGATAGATCGAGATTTTGTCAACTTCTTCAGTTTACCAAAGAGTCCCTTCTTTTTTTTCTTTTCTGGGAGTACGTCACTTTGAGCTGATCCTCCAGATAGGCGACTAGAGAAAAAAAAAATGTATTTAAGGCACTAATGTGATGACCACGCCAATACGTTCGCTACTCGGTAGGTCTTATTCCCAGACGGAGCAACAATTTGTTTCATAGCATTTATTTGTAATATTTATTAAATATATATATTTATTAATTTATGGTGATTATGGTGGTTTAGAGTTGTAGGAGACAATAGGTGGTAAGTCTGTTAAATCTACATTTTCTCATTAGACCACCTCTGCCAATTCTTGTGGAAAAAAGTTATTCTTTGATTGATTGACCTACCACCATTGTCAGGTGTGAGGACTCAAAAGAGGTGCAGTCGCATGTCTATAGCCAGCTCAGCATAGTTAAGGCGACTGCAGTCGGCAGATTTATATTAAACTAGCTGTGCCCGCGGTTTCACTCGCGTAGAATTATGTTTATAACAGTCATAAAAAAGGAGGAGGTTCTCAATTCGACTGTATATCTTTTTTTTTGTATTTATAATTTTGTAATTATCGATAACTCAGATGACAGCCGTAAATAAAATAAATATAGAAAAATTCTAAACAGCTAAAACTATAGTCAATTGGAAACCTTTTTTTATATTAAAAGTATCCTATGTTACTTCTAGTACCTCAAAAAATATGTTTACAAAGTTTCATAATGATCGGTTAAGTAATTGTTGCGTGAAAACGTAACAAACAAACTCACATTCACATTTATAACAATGTAGGATATGGTTTTTATGAACTTAACACGCTCTAGCTGGGTCTCTTACCTATCTAAGCTAGCATCTCGCTGCATACTAAATAGTCTCATATCAGAGTCGCCGCCGTCAAGTGACTGCATTGATGATACACTGCTTTCGTCAACGGACTTCCATATTGCCACCTGTGTGAAGTTAAGTAATTAATAATAGTGAGCTTGCCCGAGTGGTTTATAACCGTCCTTGATAATGTACTTAGTATATAAAAGTAAAAACAAACGCATATTTTCATTCCAATAGAGATATTTTTTCGAGTAGTTTCAATACATTGTTTTACATAGTTCTATATCAAAATATATTATGATAAAAAATCTTAAATAAATTAATGAATTTATCATTCTAATTTATACATAAAATTAAACATGTGTAAAATGTGTCTATTTTAAATTACATTCATATTTAGTTACCATAGATGTTTTTGTTATTTTTTTATAGTCACACATTTGACCTCGACCCGCCTGATGATAAGCAAAAGGAGGTCAAGAGTGACGACGACTGAGAAAACCAAGTTTGTTCACGGCTGCATCAGTCGCCGTCACTATGCCGGCCAAAGGTGCTTCTTCACGCATCGCTTGAAGGATTCAAGGTCATAGGATGGAGAGAACACATGGGCAGGCAAAGCATTCCACTTGTCGATTGTTCTACAAAGAAAAGACGCACCGAACTTTTTTTGCCGATTCGGTCGTTAGAATGCGGATGCTTTCCCCGAGCTGTGCGGGTATTACATTTGTTGCGCTGTAAGATACTTTTTAATAAACAAATAGTGTCCATGCCAACGGAACTGAATGAACGTGACGGAAACATACATACAGATACAATATAAAATGATTCTTTTTATTTCGTTTACGCTTTAATGTGTGCTTGTCATTAAATTACCTGTTCTTTAGTAGTTTGTTCCAAAGATATAGATCTCTTCTTGAGTGATGGAGCCCTAGTTGGTGTTCTCGTTGTAGGAGGTAATGCTAATGTATCGCGTGGCTCAGTTGATACCGCGCTGTAAGAACAATCACAATAAGTACATATGTAATAAAACAAATGGCTATTTGCTGAAACATTCCCATAACGACAGGCGTGGACGAACGGTTTAGCGACTGGTTTGTTGCGCGTAAAGTCCCGGGTTCGATCCCCGGTCGGAGCAAATATTTGTTTCATAGCTTTTATTTGTAATATTTAATAGTATTAAATATTGCAAATATTTGTTAATAAAAAATAAAAAGAGATGGATATTTGCTTCGGGTCTGGTTATCAAAGAGTGGTAGGCAGTGGTACCAAGTCTGCCGATCCGGGGTAGTACCACCACTTACAAGAATACAGACCGTGAAGTGATTTAGTCACGTTTCGGGATCAGCTTGTAAGTTGCCGGTTCCATCTAGGCCGGCATAGTGGATGTGATTGCTACTCACAGTTATTGAATTGTAGTAGCAGTGATATTCATTCATGGACCACACTTTGGCTTAACATCAAGCGGGGTGCTGTCATATGTCGAGTCACAATAAAATAAAAAAATCAAAGAGTATAGTGTTGTGTCAGGATTGTGGAAAAAGGCACTCCGTTGCCTCCTCGTATCCCTGTGGGAATTAAGGCGTGAAATGTTTTCTTTACTTAACTTAAATAAATAGCACAGTCGCGTCCGTCGTCTATGCCGGTCTAGTAAGAACCTGTAACTTTCAAACTGATCTTGAAACGTGACTAAGTGACTACTTAATACTTTAAGTAATTTAGTGGCTTACTGTCTAATACAAGACTGTTTAGTAGCTAAGTATAGATGTAATATTATAAAATAACATTTAATAGTCCTAACCGTCGAGCATTTGCTTGTTGTCTTCGTTGCCTCTCAGCTATCCTAGATGCTTTCAATTCTTCAGTCAATTTCTGCAACCTAATGACAGTAGCTGCTGTACCCTCGTTAGCGCTCTCTGGTGTCGCCTCACGGGAACGGGATTTCGATGACTGTAACAAAATAGACAAATTAGGGCTAAATAAACATGGGCCCCGATTTTCTTAATGCATTATGCCCACGGTCGCAAGAGACCAATTTGACATCTTCGTAACCAATCAGCAAATAATAAATCATTTGGTAAACTACGTTGATTGGTCACTTGTGGTGCAATGCCATTGGTCATAATGCATTAAGAGAATCGGGTCCATGTTTGTAAATATCTAATATGTGTTTATCTGCAAATACAATTGTGCCGGATAAGTTTCTGTTGTGTGCCACCAGAGGGCCTACCACCAACTTTTAAAAACAAGCATGTTTCAATACAGTACTGTTTGATGCATAAAACAAGATTACTTAACTTCGTACCACCATCTGTTATTTATTATTTTGTTTTACTCCTTCAAATTCATTCCTACATGCGCATAGATTTTACGTCCAGAAACGTTTTGCTGCTGCAGTTGAATACTAAAACTTATTTTTTGCGGTGGTACGCTTTAGAATAAATATTGATGTGACGGCACAAAACTGCCCATATTAATTTTATTCAAATAAGCATATTTGACGTACGAATTGACATTTGACGTTTAAACAATAATGCTATAAGCGATGGTGGTACGCCCGCAGGTCGCTTGTTGGTCGGGTTACCCCTACTTAAAATATGATTGACGGGGATGATCCTGTGAGCTCTCCTGTGCCATGCTTCTCTCTCTTTACTACTGTGTTTACTTGTATTTGACCATACGAGCGAACACCTTTAGTTTTCCTACAAGAAAAAAATACGTACCCTATTTCTTCTAGGTGGCGTTGGGGTCATTAATGTTTTTTCTGGTTTAACAGGCTCCTTCTTAAACATATCAGGACTCTGCTTCATGAGATCCTCAATGGTTTCCAATAGCTGTGTAATCTTTCTGTCATCATCCTAGAGGAATATTAAGTGTTATTAACATGAAAAGAATGAGTGAAAGTAGATTGACATAGGGAATTTATAAATTTGATTTGAATAGATGTGTTAAACGAGGCAGTCTGATTAAATGAGAGACAAACTCATGTAAGCTGGGTGCCCATAATCGTAAAGCTTATATGAAAAGAAATGTGGATGCGAGGGTAGCAAGGGAGTTGTTTCAGGATCGTGGCAAGTGGCGCTTCGTTGTCTTTGCCTATCCCTGTGGGAAAAAGGTGTGACAGTTTGATTAGTTTTCGAAGATTAGAAAGGCAAATAATTCCCACAGGGATAGGCAGAGACAATAGTGCACCACTCTCCACGGTCATGACACAACTCCTTCGCTTCCCTCACATCCACAGTTAGCTTCACTCCAGCCTAACATAACACCTGAGAACATGCCCATGCTAAAGAATTATTTTCATTTCATTTCATGGTTGTTGTATATCGACCCTTATTAAAATAATAATAATAATATTCATTTGTACCTGTTGAGTTCTCTTTAAAGAAACTACAAGTAATTTATTTTGTTCTCTTTCCCGATCGTGGCGTTCTTTATCCCGTCTTAATTTCTCATTTGTTGTTCGTAATTTTGCATGTGCATCTCTTAATTCGAGTAAATCACATTGCAGTTCTGTTACTTTCTTCTTAGCCTCTTCAGTCTCTTCTTCTGTAGTTCTCTTTAATTGTTCTACCCTTCTCTTCATGTCTAAACGCTCTTTGTCTCTTTCGCGTTCAACCTGAAATTTGATTGAGTGTGTTTTTAATTATATTAATTATAATTTAAAAAAGTCATCAGTGCACGCGATAAATTTCGAGAAATGAACTAATAAGACGGGTTTTGTTATGGTAATTATTTTTTAATTTAGTTTCAACGCACAACGATGCTTAAGAAGTTACAAAATAACAATTTGGCAAAATTTTCTGGGACAGGGGACCATAAGTCCAGGCATGGTTCCGAAGAATGATTAGATCCACATGCGGTGCTTCACGTGTAGTTGCTTAGTTCTACAATGCTATGTATATAGTAGTATCTAGTATTTATATCTAGTAGGCTGTGACATCCGCATTATTTTTCGCTACATTTACCTCAAATAACGTTTGGCGAAGATCTCTAGCAAGTGTTGAGGTTTCTTGCAACAATCTTTGTTGTTCATCTCTCTCTTTATGCCAAGCGAGCTCCATACGTGTGGCTAAACCGGCAACGCGAGAACGACCTGATGACAATAACCTTTCCTCTTCGTACTGGAAATAAAATAATCAAATGTGGATTATGCAAGATATCTATTAAATTAACAAAAGTTCCGCAGACTTGATGAGCACTGTAAAATGATTGTTAAAAATGTAGCATTCGCTCAGATTATCAAGTAACATTATTAACTAGTACATTTTAATCAATTTAAGTCATATTCTAATGCTTGTACTTTATAAATTAAGTAGATTGGTACATTTTAAAATTAATTTTAGATATTCTCCAATGCTTGTACTATTATTTTATAATCTACCTAGTATAGTATTTTTTAAATTAATACTATTACCATAATTGTACTATTACTTCATAAACTAGCAATGAAAATTGGATTTAAATAGATACATCGGTCTAAGTAGTTGATTAGACCGATGTGCACGCGCATTTTTTCTATCCAATTTTACATTACTTTATAAATTATTACTATTATTACTAATTTATAAAGATGATGATAAAAACCTAAATCCATCTCTATAGTAAACTAACCTCATTCAGTCTTGATTGCATTTCAGCCAACCTGACCTCAGCTGAAGATCTCTCGCTGACTAACTCAGTGTTTAGTTTAGATGCAGTCATTCGAGTTTCACATAACTCATCTTCCAAACATGCCACTTGTTGCTCCAATAATGCAAGCTTAGAACGATACTCCTCCTGAAATTTTGTAATTATATATCATATTTTTTACCATGTCTACAGGACCGTCTTTACCTATAGTGCAGATTGTGCAGCACGCCTAGGGGACATGTCTTGGGATATATCCGGGTGCTGCGTGTTAGTAAATTACTGCAATCCATGTAAATATAGTGAATTTCACGTAATTAGAGAGATGGTTTGTCTTTAGGCATGCCCGAGTGTATACACTGCTCTGGGTAGAGCAGTGTATACTGTATACACTCGGGCATCGTAAGGGCTAGAGCCGGCGTTGCACGTCTATACTAAGCTACTAACAGTAGCTAACTTGTAAGACACTAGGCGACTAAAGCAATCAATGATAGCGCTCGTCATATTTTGTTGTGGCTCGACATATGACAGTACTTCATGTTATGTTAAGATGGAGTGCGGTTTATGAGTAATAATAGTTCATTTGCATGGCAGTAGTAGAAAGATCAAGAAAGGCATTAGTCTGTAATTTAATATTTTTCTTTAAAAATTGTGTTAATAAAAAAGTTTCTCACTTCGTCAGTACTTGATATAGAGGCTCTCTTATCTCTTTTAGTTTTGTCTCCATTCTTCATATCTGACATTGTCTTTTGTGCTTCATCTAACATTTGCTTGTAACTATCTCTCTCGCGACGGAACCTTGATACCTGAGCAGTAGAAAAATATAATCGTAACTAGCTTTAGTAAAATGCATTATCAGTGTTCTCCGCGGATGTTTAACAATTTGGATCGTTAAGCTAAGAGTGAAAAGACACACCTGGCCGGCATAGTGACGGCGACTGGATAACCGTAAATTGAGTCGGTTTTTTTTTAGATGTCGGCGCTCTTACTGGTAAATTAAGATCACATGTCGCTTCACAATAAAAGAATGTATGACACTTCATCAGCGCGTACAATTAGATAAACAGGTTTAACAGAGAAAGGTTCAATTTGTGTTATTTACCTGATTTTGCAAAGATTTTAGTTCATCGCGCATTGTGTTCATTTGCCCATCATAACGCATTTTGGTATCAGTTATTTCACTCTTTCGCGCACGTTCTGCATGTTCAAGTCTAGCATTCATAGCTGTTAGTTCGCGTTCTAGTTCAGCATTTTCTGATGTCAAGTTACGTTGGACTTTGGAGACCTTGTCATAGTCTTCTAGTTTCTTGCGGATTTCTTCTAACTGTAATTTAGGTCACAAGTTTTAATTGTCCATTATAAAATATAAGGTTAAATATGCGTCAATAGTTTTCGTCAATCGTTTTCTTAAACTGATTAAAGTTATTCATAACAGAAAATAACATTTAAGAATTTTAGGAACATTAAAATTATAAATAGTTCAATCACAAAATCAAAAATCTGGCATTCATTCGTTTTTATAATTAATTTACCTCTTTCTTAGTGAGATCATGTTGATGTATAGATACATCTCTCTGTTCATTGGCAACTTTAAGATCACGTTCACGTTGTTCCAACTTTGCTGTAAGTCTTGCTTTCTCTACTTCCCAACCACCACCGCATAGACGCTCTTGTAACGATGATATTTCGCTCTGTAAGTAAAAATGATAATGTCTTGTAAATATGTGTTATGATCAAATTATATAAATATCATGAAACACATATTCGTATGCGCACGTTATTCCTAAAATTTCTTTCTATACTTAGGTAATTTTTCATAAGAAGTATAAAGAAGTAATATATTCTTCTTTGCAATTAATTTTCGAAATATATATTATATTCCTAATATTCTAATATGTATAATAATTCTCACAAAATTCGATTATATTACTATAAACCAAGTATCATGGGTAAAAGTTTTTGGATCTTACCTGTAACTCAGACTTTTCTTTAAGCCATGCTTCATGAGAATCTTTTAAACTTTTCAGCTCAGCCAAGGTCTCCGTTAACTCTTTACGTGCATGTATTGCATCGCTAAAATATGAATTCAATTGTGAATAAAAAAAGGTGTAACTATATTATTACATGATATTAGAGTTTATTAAATATCATTAATTTTCATAATTATATTTGTATAGTTGTACTATTTATTAGGCTGAAATATGCCTTTAGGCAGGATTGCTCCCAAACTTATGTAAATAAATATTGAGATATTAAACCTTTGTGCTGATTCCTTTTCAACAGTAAGTCGAGCTTTAGTGACGACATGTTCTTCTTCCAATAACTCATACTTTCCTGTCAATTCCTCGTATTCTGCTTTTTCTTCTGCCAGTGAATGTTGCAATTCTAAACAAATAATTGTATATAATAATTATTTTAAAATTACACGCGATTATTTTTGATGAATACTCTATAGTTACGAGAACTTATAAAATATAACAATAAAATAGTATTTTAAGAAACGGCGCGCCGTTATTCAATAATTTAAGCAAAACGATTGTTTCACTTGCAATTATTTCAATAGTAATTTTTTTAACAAATCGTAATAAATATAAATGTTGTACATATTGTTAAATACAAACTTTTTATATTCTCTTCGTGTTCTTGTTTAAGTTCAGTTATTCTCTTAACACCTGCTCCAGAAGATTGTTCAAGAACTTTAAGTTTTCCCCTTAGAGTTAAAAGTTCAGCTTCCTTATTTTTGATATCTTTGTCGTGTGTTGATCGTATGCGTTCAACTTTTTTACGCTCCGCCTGAAATAAATTAAGATTAAATTTATTTATTTTTATTTAATCAGATTGTATACTAAGTTTGAATTGCCTAGCTCTAACTTTATATTATTTATACTAACTTTGTAATTACAACACTTATAACGTAGGTACAATTAGCTTCTAATAAGTAGATATTTAAATTTGGTACAAATTATTTAGTATACCTGTAAATCAGTGTCAAATTCAGAAGCTTTACTTTCCCAATAACTGGAATCCTTCTTTTCATTCGCAATTTTATTTTCCAGATCTTTTTTCTCATTTTGCAACTTCGATAACTCTGAATTTATATTTGTTGCAACTGATTGTGCGTCTCTAAGTTCCTTTGCCGTGTCTGCTAGGTCTCTCTTAGCTTTGCTTAGTTCATCGCTCTTTGCTTCTAATTCTTGTTTAGTTTTATCAAGTTTCTCTTGCACTTGTGCTAATTCTACAGACGATATAGCTTCGTCGTACTTTTGATTTGATGTTTCTCTTAGAGCGTCTTCCTAAAGTTTAAAACATAAAACGTATTATTTTTTAAATTCAGATAAGATGTTATTAAGTTTGAATAATTATACAAACTAACATCGTATGTAACTAGAAAGAATTAAAATCAATTTAAACAGTGATTGTATTTCATTATCAAAGTTTTTAGGTCATACAGATCTAACGTTTATAAAGTGGAAGTTAGAATAAAAATGGAAAATAATTAGTCGTTTCACTACCTCTAAATATTCAAATGTTCGTGCAATAAATAGAAACTGAACGCAGATGGTAGAAAGTTGCAAGTTACCTGAATGTATACAAACTACTATATTTTTGAACGTCCAGTGGTAAAAAACCGTAATATTGTCCTCTCGGCACTGGTTATGTTATTCATTCAATACTCTTAGGACAAATAAAATATTGGTATATATTTCTAATAATAAATGGGATTGAATAACTAATTAGTTTGTCGAACAAGTAAAAAAGACGCGTAAGGTGAATTGTATAAGTGTTATTAAAAGGAACGTGCTGAAAACAAAAAGTCAAGGGTGTAGATGCAGGGTACGTGCAAAATTGCACTCCACAAAACAGTACCAGTTGCTTTATATGAAAGTCTTTTGCAGCTATTGTAGACTCGAGTGTGGTTATTTTATTCTCGTGTTCAAATTTCATATCCCTTATATCAGATTCTAAAGTAATTAATTTACTTTCTGATTTAATTAACTTTGCTTGTATTTCGTCCTTTTCTGTTGTGTATTCGACAGATAGTCGCCTGTGCGATGTGGCTAGAGCTTCGGTTTGCTCCTTCTCTTCAGAGAGCTAATTTGTTAAAATATCATTATTAAGACGTAAATTATCTTGATTGTAAACATAGGTTATAATCAAATACCTAAGGCAAAATTAAAAATTATCTTCGCACATTTTACTTATTTTATTATCGTTTTTTCATTAGAAATGGCCAGAATTTTATATTACAATATATAAATTTTACTTTATAATATATATTATTATACTTTTATTAAATATTTACATACCTCCTTTTCTAATTTATTAACACGATCTTTTCTTAATACAAGTTGTTTGTCAGCTCGTTTGCACTTATCGTCTAAATCTTTAAGTTTTTTCTCAAATTCAGCTATTTTTTTAGTTTTATCGCCAACCTTAAAATAAAAAAATCTTAGCGCTCTTTACATTTAGTTGATTTTTTATACATCATTTTTGAAATGTATCACTGCGATTGTAAAGCATGAAAATACTCGTAAAATATAATTATAGCAAAAGGCCAACTACAGAAAAAATAAGTTAGTTGTAATTTAAACTGGGAATAGTCCAAGTTAATACCTACTTCTTTTAGCAATTTATTTTTATCCAGTTCTAATTTAGTTATATTTTCAACTTGTTTCTTAAGTTTATCTACTTCTTTATCTTTGCTATCAATTTCTGCTTTTAAATCTTCTATTTTTTTCATATAGTCTGATATTGATGTCTGTTGAGTGCTTGATTTTTCTAAGAAAATTAAAAAAATATATATTATTATTGTAATAAGGGTAGGAAAACACACCTTGTATTATTAGAAGATTTTAAATAGTTCAGATAGATCTAGAAAATCTAGTACATGTTTGATTCGCTGGAAGCCAAGTATCAAAATATCAAATAATGTTGATTCAAAAGGCAAAACAAAAGGTCAGGACAAGATTAAATCATCTAATAATCTTTTTACTTACTTATTTAAATTAGTAAATACTCACTCAACTCAGCGTTTAGTTTAGTAATCTGTACTTCTAACTTTTTCTTTTGTTCTAGAGCCAATTTAGATTCGTTAAACGCATTAGTTCTTTCATCTTCAAGTTTTTTACACTTTTCTACGTGTAATTGTTTGTCTGATTCTAGCTTAGCATTTATTTGTTTTAGTTTGTCTATTTCATTTTCTAACTTTTTCTTTTCACTCGACATTTCTGTTTCAGACCGGTTTAATTTAGAGCGTATATCTTGTATGTCTTTTGTTAACTGTTCTCTTTCGTTTACGCCATTTAATGTTACCCCAGAGTTTTGCATTATTACATATAAATCGCCTAAAATAAATTTATTACACGTCTTTAGTCCCAACTAGGCTAATTAAACATTGAAAATAAAATGTAATAGAAATAACGTTAATTTCTCATATCATCCTAGTTCCACATTGAATGAGGTATTATTTAAGACAGCTTCACTATACGCTGGCAACAAATTAAATAATTTTAACTTACCAATTTCATTTTCAAGTTCTTCAACCATTTTCTTCATTTGTAATTTAGTTGTTATGTCTGATAGTTTTTTTGGAATTCTTGGTTTAATTGATTTAATGGCATCATCTCTTAACATTTTCAATGTCGCTTGTAATGTTGAGTTTTCTTTCTCAAGCTACAATATAATTACATATAACAATTTATCAAAGAAAATAAGTATTAAAAATTCCTGTTTATTATATAACAGTTACATACTTACTTTATTAAATCTTAACTTAAGTTTATCTAATTCATCTTGTTTAGATTTAATAGAATCAGTACTATCTCTTCTTCCCATATCACCAAATCTGACTTTCTTTTCAGAAACTTTGTCATCCTTTTCTTTATTTTCTAATTCTTTAATTTTAGTAAGTGCTTCTTTTAGTTGAGCTTCTAATTGGTTTACTTTTTCTGTGTTTTGTTCTAAAGATTTCTCTGTTTTTAATGATTTTGTATTTTTTATCAACTGGAAATAATTATTATATACTCGTAACTTAAGATTGTTCTAAAACGCTTACTGGTCATATACCAGAAAAGCATTTATAATATATTGTGACAGAACATTACATAATATGTATATTATAAAAATAAATACCTGTAACTTCTTATTTTCTGCCTGTAGTTTTTCATTATCTGCTTCAAGACTTTGCGTTTTAGTTCTTAATACACTTGCTTCTTGTTCAATAACTTGTAATTGTCTTTTGAGGTCTACATTTTGTTGATCCGTGTAACCGTCTAGAGATCTTAAAAAAATATAACATTATTTTGATATTGTCATGAACCATATCATAGCCAAAGGTCTAAAACTTACTTGCTCTTTATTAGTGATGCTTTTGGTTTTTTATGACTTAAACTTAATTCTGCATGAAGCCTTTCACAGTCTCTTTCCTTTTCAATTAACTTTTTACGTAACTCGTCAATTTCATCTTCCAAAACCTAAAAATATGTATCGTTAATTTACTAAGTTTTATAATTTAAAACTGGCGTGGTTCCAGTAGTTACCACTTACCTTAACTTTTTCTTCAGCCAAGTTGTTCGCCTTTGTCGCAGAATTCTTTTTTAATCCAACCGAAGATGTATTGTTTTTTACAGTTGTCGAAGCAATTTTTTCTGATAACTCTTTGACTTGGCGTTTAAGTGAATCTCTGTCTTGTTCCAACTCTTCTGCTTTTCGTCTTAGAACAGCTGCTTCCTAAAATGGCATAAGATAGCGAAATTACATTCTCATAGCCTTTTATAAATAATTACAAAATAATTTAAGGTATGGATAAAATAGTATTACTTGTCGGACGAATGTACCCCAGTTCTCAAAAGCCAGCGTTCGTGCTGACGGAGGCCACTGTGGGGTTTTAGCCGGTACGAGTCCGGCATAAACCTGGTTACTACCCCGAGAAACCAGGAGTATCCATGAGGATTTCCTCACGAAAAAAAGGGATTAATGAGTATTTACCTGTTCATTAAGCTCTAATAAAATACGCAATTCAGCAGGATCTTCTTCATCTGAAATCCCTTCGTCTTTCTCATTAGGTGCTTCAATAGCAAGTCTGTTTGTAGGAGGAGTAGGAGATAGTTTGCGACCTAAAATATTTGAATAGTGATATATCTTATGTATCTCATAGATAAGTTTTAGGATATTAAAGGATTCACGTTGTTAAAGGCCAAGCTTAGTTACGAATGAATATTATGACAATTTATTAAATTATACAATAATGGAAAACTCGAGTAATGCGTTAATTATTTGGAAAGGATTAACAACTCCATATTAATCAATATAACGAAAATGACAATAAAAACAGTTCTAATACAACAACAGGAAACAAACGAATTCCAAAACTGGAGAAAATGGCTACCACCAATTTACGTCGTTGATACTACGACGAAAGCAAAGCGTGTTAGTAACATTTTTGAAAGGTTGCAGAGCCAAAAAGAGACAGATGTATGTCATGTGATTCTCAATTTTTGTAATATAATGATATTGTTAAGTGAAAATTAATTTGGAGGGGCGAAGGTAGACTGTCTAGTTGAAGCAATTTTAAGACAGCCCGAAACGAAAATTAGTTTGACGTACTTCTGGCTTTGGTAGCCATTCTCTTCAGCTGTAGAAGCAAAGACTCATTGTCGTCCTCGACGCGAGATGCAGTCTTACGTAAATTATTTGCCTGAAAAATTAGTTAGGAATTATTAACAAGGAATTAAACGACTTGGTAAAACCTAAATTAAAGGACACTGTTACTTACAAAGAAAAAATCAACAACATTGATAATAATTCTGAATTTTAAGTACCTAATGAAGGCAATCTTATGAGAGGCGAGAAGAGAGAAACAAAAGGAAACGAAAATCGTGAAGAATGTGCTGATGATTTATCTGGAGACAATGGAGGACTTTCCGTTTTATCATTTGATTTAATTTCAGTTTCCCGTTCGGATTTATTCGACATTTCAGGTATATTAAATATTTCAATATTATCAGTCATAGTTCCTTCATTAATCACATCTTTTATGTCTGTTTCAGTAGTCGCATTTGTAAAATTTTCTGCTTGTATAATTTTGTTCCCATATTTATTGCTTGTTTGAGTTTGGAAATGTCTTACTTTAGCTTTATCTGTCTGTAGGCAGACATTATTGCTTCTATTAATCGTTTGAATAGATTTTCCTTTTTGGAAAGGTTTTTCAGTTTGTGTATACATTTCTGATGATTGTATATCACACTGCATATTAGAATTTAATGTGACTTTTCTAGTATCGATCCCAATGTCATGAGTCATTACAATATCTGTCTGGATACCCTGACAATACATTTGTATAAAATCTTGCGGCGATTGAGTAAATTTATTTATACCAATTGATAAATTATCCAGATCTAAGGAAGACAGTTGTTTATTCAACGATAATTGCATTTCTAAAACTCTCAACGTTTGAATTGTATTTATTTCATTAGAGTTGTTACTTGATGAGCTGAGAGGGGAAATTAAATCTGGTTGATGTGTTGATGTTTTCGATTTGGATGATTTGGCAATAACTCTGTCTTCGAGAAGACGTTGGCGGTAGCGATCGGCCTGTTTCAATTACAATATTCATTAACGAGATAAACAGTAAATAAATATGTTATAAAACTAAATAGAGTTGATAAATTCTACTTTAAATAAATAATTTATTTAAATATAATAAAATAAAGTTATCACTAAAGATGCAATCCAAAAACTTTAAAACAGTAGTAGTTAAGAGTGAGTCATTGGTCAGTGCTCGCTAATGGCCGAACGCCAGCTGGCTACTATTTTAACATTTAAAGCAATTGTATCTATTATGAAGTAATAAAATAAATTGATTGGTATTACAAACTAATGATTTTGCGATCAACTTTAATGGATATTTATTTCCTGAATACTATTTGAAGTGATGGAACCTTAGTTATGGAAAACTTAGTTAACCAATAAAAATATAATAGTTTACTGACAGACTTTTTTTAATTCTTACCTCTTCTTCAGCATTTTTCAATTGTTCACGCAAATCAGCCTCCCTTTCAAGGGAATCTTGTAAATCACGAAGAAGTTGGGCTGGATCATCCTGACTTCCTCCACGAGTTAAAGACGACCTTGATACTTTTTTCTAAAAATTGTACAGGTAAAAGCATTGGTATATTATTAACTTTTAATAACTATATAGTAATTTCTATACGGTTCTGATTGATAAAAAATAAATATATTAGGTTCATAATTACTAAGTCTGTAGTAGAAGGTTTCCGTTGATTAGCAGGGACACCGTTCCCTGCTGATAGTTTAGCATTAGCTTCGGCTAATTCCCGTTGTAATCGAAGAGCAACTTCTGTAGATCTTGAGAGTTCTTGTTCCAACTCCTTAATACGATTTACACGATCTAAGCCTTCTTGGCCTCCAACGATCTAAATTAGATTATTTTGTTACTTTATTCTATATAAAACATGAATTTATAGAATTAAAATTACAGTATTTTTTAACTTTAGAGAAATGTCTTTAAAGTTCATTTTATATCAGTAAATTTGTTAATATCGAATTGTCTTAAAACAATATTTTAAGCGTGGCAGGGAGACAGTTAATAGTAATTTGCCTCGTCTACCGATCTGGGGTAAAACCATTACTTATATAAACCGTGAAATGCAACTCAGTAATAATTATGCACTAATTATTACAAAGTAATAATGAGTGCATAATGTAATCAATCAATCAATCAAATTGTCTAAGGTTATGGGCACTAGGCAACTTAGCTTTCTTTAAGATTTCTCCGATTTGATCGGAAAACACCTTTTTATTGTGACACATTTGACCGCGTCCCGCCTGATGATAAGCAAGAGGAGATCCAAGAGTGACGATGACTGAAACATCCGAGTTAGTTCGCGGCTGCCTCAGTCGCCGTCACTATGCCACTAGGCCAAAAAATGCCACTGGGCCTGCCTTGTTTAACGCATCCATCCACATTATAGTTATAAATTGCTTTCGTCAATCTAATTTCAATCATTCTTTCCATGTGCCCAAACCATCGACTGTAGTAGCAGTCATTCATTTCATACATGGACGACACTCCAGTTTATAATCAAGGGCTGCTGTCACATGTCAAACATAAAAATAAAAAATCTTTGTCATTGTTAAATTGATGATATAACAATGACATTTGATGATTAAAAGAAACTTCTATAAATTAACTATTTTATACGCACGTGCTTATGTACTTACCTCTAAAAGTTTCTTTTCGTTATCAACCTTTTCCTGTTCAAGTTGTTCAGCTTTTCTTTCAGTTTTCTTTAACTTGAATGACAGTACCCGACAGTTCTTTATAGTTTGCTCTAACTCTCTTCTCAGCGATGAATATTCATCTGCTTGGTCCTCCCTAATTTAATTTTAAAGGGTAAATTTAAAAGGTAAGCAATCATTGTAATATCAATTGTCTAATAAAATTTTAATTTTGATAGGGGACTGTGACAGGTGACGGTCTTTATCTTTGCCAATCTCTGTAGGTCATAAACAGAAATCGTACCAGTTTAAAATGATTGAGCAAGTAGTCGTTTTAATTAGTACCTAAATAGTATTTAATTTTTTGTTAAATTATTTTCGCGATATTCTGAATTGGTAACAAACCTAAAATTATCTTGCATTTCCTCTATTTCCTCTTCCAGATCTCTCAATTCTTTTTTCATATCTTCGTTTTCATCCATCAGTTCTTCGCATAAAGTCTCCGCCGCCAGTAGTTTGGCACGAAGCTGTTCTACTTGACGTGCTTGTGCTTCTGCCGATGGTCTTGCCTAAACAATATTTTTAAACATCCCTGTATTATAAATAATTATTAAGGTGCTGGTATAACATGGGGTTGAGTGAAGTTTAGGTCGACACACGCTTGTATAGCTTGTAACTAAAAGTCAATACTATACTAGTCTATGTTCCGGTTTATATGATATTCAAAACTATAGAAATATATTATTCGTACTAACCTCAAGTTCACATTCAATTTCTTTAACCTTAAGTGATAAAGACTTTTTCTCGTCTCTAAGATCTTCATTTTGTGTAGTAAGTTCATTGACCTTTTGTTGTAGTTTCAATACTTCAGACGACCGACCAGTTGTATATTTATTTGCAGTATCAATATTAGCTAGTCGTCGTAAAAGAATATCACTCTTCTCCTTTTCTAGTTTTTCGCAACGCTTCCTTAAAGTTTCTACTTCTTGTTTGAGCAATTCATTTTCTTCCTGTGACATAAAATTTAATTTTAGGATTATAAATAAATGGGAATAATCGGCAGGGCAAGTATATTTTACCTGATACTCCCGAACATTGCCATCAACGAGTGTTGTATCGGTAGTAGTGGTACCAGCATGACTTTCATCATCTGATTCCTCTCGATCACGACCTGGACCACCTCGCATTGGTGGCTTAGATGGTGATGATTTTCTGGAGTTCTTAACCTATAAAACAAGTTAAACGAAATAGATTAATTGCGTTTGATTTTAGGGATTCAAATTCTAAACTTTATATTTCGTTTCACTTTTTTTACTTGAGTACTTGGCATTTTTGCAATCTGGTTTATCGGGTTTTTAATGATAATATTAGATTGTTATCACAAATTATGTACACATATTTTTACCTGTATTAGGAAGTTAATGTCGTCCTTTATAGACGCCTTATTTGCTTCGTCCTTTATTCGTGTTTTTTCTTCTTCTTTACTTTTAGATACACTTCTCTTTTCTCTTTCCTTTTCCACGCTCGACTCTTTCTCAAAACTATTTTGTGCTTTAAGTAGCTGCATCTGTTAGAAATGTTTGATGACGTATTGTAAGTAATTTATAACACGAAGCGTAAATCGTTATGAAAGTATAAATTAATTTTTATAAATAATTATTTGTAGTTGTACTAATCTTTCTTTTAAATTTACATGTGTATGAAGTTCGCCTGTAAATTAACTATTTACGCAATATTTATTATTTCATTCATAGTAAGTAGGTAAAATGTCTAATAGACACAAAAACAAAACTAGATTTTTTAAACATGAGTCGACAACACCCGCCTTATGTTAAGCTGGAGTGCGGTCCATGATTGATAGTACAGTAAAATAACTGCATTATTTTGTAGCATTAATTTTATTTAAAATTGTTATTTTGAATTAAACTGATTATTTATTTTACAAACATATGTTATTTATAATTCAATGTTAAAATGAAATCACCCTAATTTGTAGTCGTGTAGCATATGTTTGTACTTATTAAAAAATATACAAAACAATATGAAACAGTGCAACATTTATTATTTACCGGCACTGTTTGATCTTGCCAAAGGGTAATGCTGGCTTCGACCTTTCAATTTTATTTTGAGCATCGCAACAGACGCAGTTTTATGGTACGCTTGCATGAAGACAGATTTACTGAATTGACCTACTTTGTATAATTATGGACTCTTTAAACAGAGGTTCAATTACTTTAAGTTATTATTGCAATGAGCATTAGTTACATCAATTTATGATATTAAGTGTAAGAATACATTTGCGTTTTATATTAACATAAATGTTATGATTAAAACACTCATTTAAAAATAACACAACATCAATATCCTTATTGAAATTAATAATGGAAAATTTATAGAGGGTGTGCGTGTGTTCTTAATTCTCCTATTAAACGTCTTTACTGATTTCCATGTTTTTAACGAATATTTGTAATATTCAATCTAAAATGGAATTAAATAAGTAATACAAATAATACACAACAAATCTTTGTTACGACCGGGATTTGAACCCAGGACTTACGTGTGGCGGACTGGTTGGCCAATGCGCCACTCGTATCATCAATTAGTTTTGTATCTTTTTTTGTATTACGGTTATATTTACGGTAGTGTAAAATCGGTAACTAATTTAATTATAGACAGATTACCTTGCGCACTCGTTCAGCGAGAGAGTCATTTTTCGTGATGGTAAGATGAGCGGGAGTGGAATTTGTTGAAGGAGGTGGCGATGGAGATGGCCGTCGTAATGTCACTGTTGCGGGTACTGGTTCTAATTATATATAAAAAATAGAGTTAATTAAAATAGATAATAAAAAATAAATGTAAAATGAATTATTTTTTGAAATGTAATTTTTCTTGAGTTTCTTTTGCAGGTACATTGTTTATAAAATAATAGTATTTGAGCGTTGACATTCATGTATAATGTTTCGAAAGCTTTGCAGCCATCGTCGTTCTAGCAAACATAAGTCACAAACTCACAAAGATCTTTTATTTTATACATATCGTAATGTTTGTTTATTATGTTAAAAATTAAATCAACAGTGTCGAGATTTGCGCAGTAATACAAACATATTTGTAATACATGTATGACCATTATTGTTCACACGAGCCTTAAGTATAAATATCAAATGTCCTTATATTTTGCAGACTCTCAAGTATGAACTAAAAATTAAAAGGTACTTACAGTGGCGTAGCGTGAAAGTTAGCCGCCCGGGGCGGAAAAAAAATTTGCCGCCCCCTTATTTAGGAGTTTCAATCATAGGTACAACAAAAATATGAATTTCAGGTTCAAATTTTAACGATTTATTTTAGTTTTTATAAATTTTGCCGCCCCCTAAATGTGCCGCCCGGGGTAAACGCTACGCCACTGGGTACTTAATTATGTTTTAAAGCCTTTGAAGCAATAGATAAAATACCATGCTTTTGATGATAAAGTTTTTAATAAATGATAGAACTTTGCCATAATTCTCTTCCTTGGCAGCGAGTATTATATTATAAATATACCTAATATTTTATTTTATGGTGAAATATAACTTCTAAAGATAAACATATTTATATATTATCCATGTTTCAATGATTGTGAATGTACCTTTATTCTGGCCAGTATCCAACGAGGGTAGTGGTCCAGTGAGCCTTCGTTTAGGCAATTTAAGGCTCACTGTGACGGCTGTGGTGTTCTCTGTTTCACTTTGAAGGTCCGGAGTCGACGTCCACGAAGAGCTGACTTTATTCAACCCTGTTTAAAAATAATATATTCCAACGCATTAGATTAAATAGTTGTTTATACGAGCGTCACTTTTTACAGTCCTTGGTGAATGCGGGCCCAATTTGGTTGAAGAGTTGTCCCCTTTCAGTCACCTTTGAATTTATACTCGAAAATATCATTCGTTCTTTCAATATGGCCAATCCATCGTATACCTTTTACAATATTTGTCACTACATCTTCTTTAAAGTTACATTTATCACACACAACTGATAAATGTAACTTCATTCTTCATTCTATATGTAAACCTTACTTTAGAATTTTCTTAGATTTTGCGCGAACATTGATTAATGAATTAAACAATTTCATGCGGCTTACTATCGCGTTTATATTCGGTGATTGTTCAATTTTTTATTCCGACGTTTCGAGAGCTTTGCAGACATCGTCTCTCCGTGACCACGATAGTAAGTCGCTTTAATTAACCTTACTTTACATACAATTCTTAATGATGGTATTTTTACTTTTCATGTTTCTTCTGCCACATTAAACAGTAATTTTCTTATTCCCTACATAAATGTGGAAACAAGCATCGCATTGTGAATAGCCGTTGAGAACATATTTTGGCTGCTCAATGCTGAATGGCACTATTCATTACATTTTTATATCGTGACGCATCATTACTACCGAACTACCAAAGTAAAATTCACGATTTCCGACTACTAAAATACAAAGCTTAGCAAAGCTGGCTTATGTTTGCCTCAGTCACTATGTTGGCTTATTAGGGTGCTATTTCACGCGCTACTTCAAGGAAAGGATAGAAAATGGTAAACTATTCCACTTGTCGACGCGCTCTACCGTTTAGTAAATAAATAATAATAATAAATAAATGTTTCTTTGTAACCCATTTTACACTTTACTTGTTT
Source organism: Tinea trinotella (assembly GCA_905220615.1). NCBI lineage: Eukaryota > Metazoa > Arthropoda > Insecta > Lepidoptera > Tineidae > Tinea > Tinea trinotella. The sequence goes on from HG992306.1 coordinate 6,005,010, forward strand.
TATTTTATTTTAATCTATCGTTACGTTAGATTGTTATTTGCATAGCGACTTGATCATCTTACACAAAAGACATTTAATTACCATCTTATTCATTATATTATACCCTTTCACACAAATCTTTCAAAAGTTTGATAAAACATTATAAACATAAAATTACCAGTGCTTTAATTTCTTTAGAACAGTCCTTCATTTTTTTTAAAATGAACCTTGGAATTTGAAAAAAGGCTAATATAACATAATATAATATAACTGTTTTTTTTTTAATTTTTTAAAAGTGTAATCCCGCCGTCGACTGCAGACTGCACTACTGGCTTGTATGAGATTGATTCGGTGCAAGGCGACACTATTGCGACAATCAGCATTTGTTAAGTCATAGATTATAAATATGTATGATGTTTGTGATGTGGTTGCAGACTAGTGTCGCCTTGCATGGAATCAATCTCATATAAATAAGAAATGCAGTCTGCGGTCTGCAGTCGCCGGCGGAATCATCCCTTAAAACGCAACTACTGACCTCATGCTTGTTGGTGAGCAAAAAGAGGCTTAAGAGCGCAAACGACTGAATAAACCGTTTAAGTTTTCGGTTACCTCAGTCAAGGTAATGTTTAGGTATTATAAATATATTACTTTGCTTTTGGATTTATTGTATTATGATAAAATTATTCTTACCCGTGGAGAAAGCGTCCTTCTTAGATGTGTCAATGGCACTGAGATTTGAGCTGGATGCCCATCCTCGGCCAGTCTTCTCCCCGTCTGCACCGTTCTGCTCGTCACGTTTGCTAATTTTTGTAACATTCAGGTTAAATAATATTACAAAAGATTTTTATTGGGACGAGACATATGACAGCACCCTGATATTAAGCTGAACCGAGCCATGAATGGAGGAGACTTACTAAAGTTTAATAACTGTAAGTAGGAGTCAAGTCCACTTTGCCGACCTGGTTGGAACCGGCAACTTACAAATTGATCACTTTACAGTCTGTAAATAAAAGCTATGAAATTTGCTTCGACCGGGAATCAAATCCGGGGCGTTATGCGTTACAAACTGGTTCCATTGGTCGAATATTACAAAACTAAATTCCTTTGAAATTCATAAAAATACTAGTGTTACAAAAACATTATTAATGGTTGTTTGTTTGTGAGCGGTAATTTCAAATGTTTCCAAATAAATTAAGTGGGTTAACTATTTCAGAATTAGTTTATCACGTGGACCACACGTCTAAAAATGTTACAAATTGTTATATATTTTTTATAAAGTTAAGGATATTTATTCTCTATGTGCTACTAAAATATTTGATGCGCCATACTGTCTAAAATATTAGTGTTTTTTAAAATTATATTCATATCAGCCGTCGAACTAAAAGTCAAACCATGTGTTCTCCCCATACTATAAACTTGAATCCTTCGAGTGATACGTGAAGAAGCACCTATGGCCGAAATATTGGCTACGACGGAGGCAAGCGTGAACTGAACCGGTTTTTTCACAGTCGTCGGAACTCTTAGACCTCGATCATGCTTACCCTCAGGCAGATCGAGATCAGATGGTTTTTCACCGAAATAATATTTTATGGAGTAACGTATGTTACATATAAATAAGTAATCAAAATTGAATAGAAATTAATAAGTTGTACCTAAGAACGATCTCGATCAAGTTTGCTTTCAAACAAAAAAAAACGCATTGTAATCGGTTCATTCGTTTAGGAGCTACATTGCCACAGACAGACACACAGATAATTCAAACTTATAATACTTCTACTTTTTGAGTCGGGGTTAAAAACAGATGTATTTAGTAGGAGAGAATTTCTTCCAAATGAGAAAGAGTATTGTTAAAATGACGCTTTTATGTAAAAAAAAATCATAAAAATTGGTGTTTCTTTTTAAATTACTTTAAATACTGTTATTTTTTCTCGAGTATTTCTATTGCCTAGGTAATTAAAATTTGAGCCCTTGTTGATAAAATTTCCTTGATTATTTATTAAATAATCTCAAAAAATTCTCAATTTCTCGAATATTTCAAATAAAAGGAAAAATGCTAGTCATTTATTATTTATTTATTATTATTATTATGAGCGTTTTTTACTATTAACTTTACAACACGTATCTTTCATATTAACAATTTTAACACAAATTTAAATTTAAAAATATTTCAATAATGCGCCAAATATTTGGCCGAAATTAAAAATGTTTGTTATTAAGATCTTGAATTATGTAAATTTATGAAGTCTTACTTGAGAATAGGGCACACCTCTTTTTTTTTAAATACAATGTTTAACAATTAGAAAATTCAGAGCGTCCTAAAATTATTTGGCTTAAGGGATAGGTGATCTAATAACCGAACGAGTTTCAAATTGGGGCAGCGAGAAAAATTCGTCATATTATGTCCGTTATTTTCCAGGCACATTGAAAATATTGTAATAATAAACAAATAATCTTTATAAACAAGTTTTTTTCTTGCATTTATTTTCACGTTCGTGGCGTACGTACTAATCTCAACCAAAAAATACTAGCGCAACAACGGCCATCATGTCAGTGTCACTATGCCGGCCAAAGATAGAGACACGGTTCAAGTCGCAGCCGACCGATGTGCCATTTATGCAATTTGAATTACTTATTTATTCAACATGGGTTTCATTCCTGCCCCCCTAGCACGGCAAGCCAAGAAGCAAGATAAAGAATTGCAAGGAATATTATTGTAACTAATTTTAAATAAATAACTTAATAGACAGGATCATCAAAATGTTTAAAAAATATAGGTATTTATTAAAGTTTTCAACGTTGTTTTGTGTGAAGTTTTAAAATATATGTTTTTGGATAATTTGATTTCAAAAAATTTCTAGTAAGTAACTTAAAACGAGTTGCAATGATATTCTTTGCAGGTCTTTATTTTGTTTCTTGCTAGGTGGGCTGTATATTTATTCAGACGTGACATTAGACATTGACTTGACTAATGGCAAGAAAGGGGAAGTCCAAGAGCGCTGACGACTAAAATGCCCTGTTCAGTTTAAGGTTGCTTGGAGGATAGGATGGCTATAGGATGAGAAGAACACATGGGTTGGTAAAGCATTCCACTTGTTGATTGATCCACAAAGAAACGACGCGCCGAACATTTTAGTTCGATAGAATGCGGGTGTTTACCCCAGACCTGTATGACGGGAGTTAAGACGAGGTAACATAGGAGCAAGGTTAAAGAGCACATTGGTCTATATAATTTACGTGCAACAAATTGGTTTAACAGCAATTTCAATATATGTATTCTGTGCCATATTAATTATACATGTATCATTCACGGACAAGGGCATATGCCAGCTTTCTATAATATACATACTTTTGTTATTTAAAATTTATTGTCACTCGGAATATGACAGCACCCTGCCTCATGTGAGGCAGGGTGCCGTCATACAGTGCTACAGTTCAATAAGGATTTATTTTATTTTATTGTGACTCTACATATGACAGCACCCCGCTTGATGTTAAGCCGAAGTGTGGTCTATGAATGAATGTCATTGCTACTACAATTCAATAACTGTGAGTAGCAATCACATCCACTATGCCGGCCTAGATGGAACCGGCAACTTACAAGCTGATCCCGAAACGTGACCAAATCATTTCACGGTCTGTGTATTGCACTGCCACTACACGACGATCGCATTGTGAATGCAGATTGCAGATTGTACAAAGCAGTTAGAAATCTAGGCAAAATAATCAAATATAACAAACAATCCTTTATGGCGCAACACAAACAATACAACGCTAAAGAACTTGGATATCTGCCACATATTTAAAAAATGTTTATGGAAGTCATCCTCGTGTAATGTAGTTAGGTACTTGCTGCATGAAATAATATTCTCTATGGGGAGTAATTTTGATTATAGTATGATATTTTTAAACAAGTTTCATTTTAGCATATTACGTGGTAGGCAGATAGTTTGTGGTTATTTGCCTAATTTGTCGATCCAGCGGGCTTAGGTTGGGCAAGTTAAAACGATTATCGTCTCTCGTCGGCGATTGTCAAAAATGTAAAAGCTAGGCTAAATCTATCAAAACGAATATCGTCTGTGCGACGACACGTTTGATCATTATCATCAACAGTCTCATTTTGGTGGATTTAGCCTAGCTTTTATTATTTTGCCAATCGTCGACGAGAGACGATTATCGTTTTAACTTGCCCAACCTAACCCCGCAGGGCAGTACTACCACTTTCTAGTTTCAAGTGTACAGTTACGAAATCAACTTGAAATTTGCCGGTGCTTATTATTCTGGCATAGTTGATGCAACTGCTACTTGCAGTTACTTAACTGTAGTAGCAGTCCCCTTCAATAATAGACCGCACTTTAGCTTAAGACCAGGTGGGGTGCTGTTATATCGAGTCACAATAAAAAGGGAAAATATTTACCGTGACGCCGGTGAGCTCCATGTGGATAGTGTTGGCGTTGAAGCGGCAAAATCATCTTCCTTCTTGCGGCCGCCGTGTTCTTTATAGTCTCTGAAGCAACGTTTGCATCGTGTGGGCCACCGCACCTGCGGATGGAAACCCAAAGGACACAGAGGATCGCCCTTGGCTAAAGGGTATAAGTGATGCATCTTCAGACTTTACTCTCTACTAATACAAATGCACCTCACAAATGTCACTGATTTAACTAAATGCCATAAGTCATTTAACACACAAGTAGACCTGCTACATTCTTCTCAATGCACACACAATCTATGCCTCTATTCCCATGTTCACAATATCGGATCGACACATTCGTTTGTTCGAAAAGTTTTGTCCCAAATGATTTAGTTAGATATAAAAACGTCAACTATTATGATTAACTATCCAGTGGAAGATAGGTAGCTGATATATAAGACGATCAAATTATAAATGAAATGAACGTAAAGAGATAGTATTGGAATGCGATTTTCGATTGTAATCTGTTGACAAGCGTTGAGCTCGCGGGGCGCCTGCGTTGCACGCAACAGTAGTCATAAAAATATCCCGCTGCTTACACCCGTACCGGGCGACCCAAATCTGCAAGTTCGACTTGAGCTACCGTTCAGCGAAACTTTCATACCTACATGTGAAAGTTACAACTTTTGCACTGACCCGGCCGTGTTTAAGATTTCAAGGCTTCTTATATAATGGTTAGTTTTACGGTATACAAATATAAACGTCTATAATGAGCGTACGATGTCTGCAGTGTGGCGTGGAGCAGATGATTCGCGGAAGCGGCGCAGGCGACGGGCGGGCCGGCGCTCTGGGGACTGGACGTTCCGTGGGCATCGAGCCAACACGCACCTCCCGTCTCTTCCACTTACGCTCTATTACAACACCGGACAAACTATAGATACAGTCCATCAATAAAAATAAATTCGCCAAGTAGCTACTCCCGCAGGGTGAGTGCCGCTGTGCATATCATTACTAACTGTCCGTGTGTTGACGTCTAGGCCATTTAGGCTATTGCAGTGTGTAGCGAAAATAAGTTCGCATCTTTGGGAACTTTTCGCCAAAAATAGATATGAAATGCGCGCGGACGCAGTTGTGGTGGAAATAAAAATATAGAACTGCGTCGCGACACACATTAACTTTATGAATGGAGGTTGACGTCAAGCAAATAAATTGACGTGTTGAAATAATAGTTGGGCAATAATAAATGCTAAATATGAGTTAGTCACGTTACGATTAGATAAAAATATCTGAAGAAAAAAACACAAAGAGTGTTTATCTCTATAGTTTTTATTTCAATGTACACAGTTGGTGATAAATGTTAGAAAAATAAAATAAAACAAGATATATATGTAACAATATTTATGTTGTTATACAAACAAATGTAGTAGATATTAAGATGAAGGATAAAAATACATTCAGTACAAAGTATATACATCTAAGAATTTGTACTAAAAATATAGCTTTTAATATAACTTGTATTGTGCAGGATTATAACTGCATTTATAATTGAAGATATACATAATATGTTTTTTCTTATAATTATTCATATAACCTTGAGAACTAATTATTAATATATAAATTTATTTTTATATCGAATCATGTACGAAGTCTACACGACCTATAAACGGAAAAATAATACAAGTTTATTAATTAGTTTCAATTTTATTTTTCTCATTTCATTACGGCAACGACATAGGACATCTTCCCTCTCAATCTTTCATGCTAAAGACATTTTATTTTCATGCATTGTTAGCATTATGTACAATAAAATATATTACTCGTGAGCAAGGCAGTTGTAATTATAAATAGTTTAATAACAAAACAAAAATACTTGAGATAACCTGTTTCTGGATTTCTAAGTAAAATTTTACGCAAATGTCGAACGTAACTGACGCGTAAAAAAATACTTTTATATAAAATTATGTTTTGTACATTTGGCAACATTTTTTGTGATTATTTTTAATGCAGTCCAAACGTGTTTGGAAGTAATGAAATAATCGCAATCAATTCAAACTCATATATTATACGTACATATAAAAACAGTTTAATTAAAAAGTTAGCTTAAATAAAGTATATTTTATATCTAGTTTTAGTGGACCTAAGTAAGACCTCTGACAGGATTTTTTACAATACCCAATAAAATATTACATTTAGGTAGACTTTTAGCATAGGAAATATTATGGAATTTATAAAGGCGAAAACAGAAAATGTAAGGAGCGGCAAGTCAAATAAAAAAAAATTATAATCAAACCCCCTGGTAAGCCTTAGGTTTGCTATAAATATACTTAAACCCTATGTTAGGGTAGGGTAAAAACTAGGGTAAAACATGATTATAGATTTAATAAATTCGTGTAAAAAAATTCTTAACAAAAATCTCCTTCATAAATAGGCTCATCTTCTCTTTTATCATAGACAAGTGTTTTATAGATCGCATCTTCAAAATGCAACGCGTTCAATCCTTTAGGTTCGGCTACTTTGATCTTCACATCTCCAGGATACAATATCTCGCCCTTATTCTTTGTGCTGCCCATCACTAAGGATTTCTGCAGTTTATCGATGCAGGGAATCTCTGTAACACACAAGTCATACTTGAAAATCATGCTGCCGCCATCCCCAAGCCTGTACATACATAGCACACATAGTTGCCCCGTAGCAGGGCAAATCAAGAAGCAAGATCGACACATGCAAGCAATGTCATTGTAACTAATTTTAAATAAATTACCAGGATAATACATCAAACTGTCCCTAAAAATATTTAAAATAAGTTACAATAATATTCTTTGTGCGTAGTCGATCTTGATTCTTGATTGCCGTGCTAGGGGGCTAGATTTCCTAATAAAGTTTATGACAGAAAACACAAGTTTTTAGATGTATAATCGGTTTCAAACATAATGGCGTCTCCAAAAGCAAGCGCGATTTGCGCAGCTACAGTCACGTAATAAGCTCTCTCGCCTACTCTGAATATCGTATGTATTGCGCATCGACTTGCGCTTAAATTCAGAAGCACCATAAGTTTGAAACTAGTTAAATAAAAAGTATTAACAATCAGATTCAGAATTTTAACTATACTTTCTTTATTAACATAACCTCACTTTTATATCTTGATAAAATTGAGCATAAAAAATTAAGCATTTGTTAGATTTTTTTCCTATAAAGTTTAATTTCCGTCGAAGATCTCGAGAGTATGCATATATATATATAGATATATCTCGGTATCCGTTTTTTTGTAAGGTTCATTTAAAGACAAAGAAATGTTAATCTACATAGCTTGGCTTTTAATTTGAATTTTTTAGAACGTGAAATGATTTCAGCGTATTTAAAAATTGCTTTGTATGTTGTTGGTTCCAACTAGGCCGTCATAGTGGATGTGAATGCTACTTGCGGTTATTTAACTATAGTAGAAGTTACCTCTATTCATAGACCGCACTCTAGCTTAACATCAAGCGGGGTGCTGTCATACGTCGATACACAATTTAAAAAAGACTGAATTGCTTAACCTAAAGTAAAAATACATATCTATTTATTTACCTGAGGTGACTACTTTCTTAATAGGTGTACCCAATGCTGCTTCTATGACGCGGACATCTTTAACCAATTGCCTAAATTCTGTCGGAGTAAGAGAGCACACATGGTCGGTTCCTTTCATTGATTTCTCCAAAGTTATATGCTTTTCTAATATCTGAAAATACATTGATATAAATGAAAATTCCGTGACGTCAGCATAGCAAATAAACAATTTTTATTTTTTATTGAGACGCGACTTGCTTGAGGGCTAGGGGAGATCCGAAAGCCATGATCAGCTTGAAAGTTACCAGTTCCAACTTCCAATATTTATTTATTTACATTTCTATACTAAGCTACTAAAGTGCTTGTATAATAGAAACAGGACAACCAGATGTACCGGCAAGTGGTTTTAAACCCGTGCTCTCGGTTTGCGTAACCATTACACTGCCACTACACCACGGTCGCCTGAGGCCGGCATAGTGGATGCAGTTATCTACTAAGCAGTCCTGCACTCCAGCTTAACATTAGGCGGAGTGCTGTCATATGTTGAGTCACAATAAAATATGAGTTTTTTTATTCTTGCTCGTTTTGCCTGTTAGTAAGCAAGGGACAGTCTAAGAGTACCAGCGACTGAAAAAACCGCCTCAGTCGCCGTTTATCCAAGCTTATAGGATAGCCAAGAACACATGGGCTGGTAAAGTATTGTCGATTGTTCTACAAAGAAACGTCGTGGTCGTACCAAACCTTTTATTATAGTTCTACTGCCGAATGCGGTCGACAGAATGTAGGAACAAGTTTAAAGAGCTCTTTGGAACATTCTCCGTGGTGTAGGCGATAAAGGACGCATAAAGCGAAGATAATATATAAGTATGTCATTCAATATAAAATTACCTTAGCACCAAGCGCAACAGACGCGAGTCCCACAGCAGTGCCGACTTCCTGTCCAGAATAACCAACAGGTATATCAAATGTATTCTTATAATCTTGTAGTACTGTCAAGTTACAGTCCTCGTACGGCACAGGATATGCAGAAACACAATGTAACAAACAAAATTGCTTATGCTGCGCCGATATAATGTCATAGATAGTTTTGACAGCGGTCTTATCAACCATTCCAGTGGATATTATGAGAGGTATCTTCTTCGAAGCGGCGTATTTTAGGAAGAGTAAGTTGTTCGAATCTCCTGAACCTATTTTGATGAATGGCACGTGTAGGTTTACTAGGAAGTCGAAGGAGACCTAAAATAAAATAGTAATTATTTTTATATGCAAATGTTTACCTATTTAGATTCCGAAGGATTGTTTTTCTTGAGGCTCAACATAATGTTAAAATCCTGCTGGAGTAGGGTCCATTACAAAAGAAGACTGCTACTACAGTTAAATAAGTAGCAGTCGCATCCACTATGCCGGCCTAGTCGGAACCTAATTTATTGCAAAATACAAAAGGAGGCAAGGCTTTTTCTGCCAGTCAACCAACCAACAAATCTGAGTCGTGTAGGGACCAAAGGTAGGTGGATGGAAAAATCCTATAAATAAAGGGACTATGCTTTCTATGTAGGCCGACACGACAACCCCCAGTTAAAAACTACTGGTCGTTCAGTTTCTATAACATAAGCACTCTGTAGCTTAGTATAGAAATGTACAAAAAATGTATCCGTGGTTTCTGTATGTAAATACAGAAAAGTAACATGCGATTAAAATGAGAATAGGACGGAATCGGCGCCATTATGTTACGTATAACTCTCAAACCAACTTCACTTTCTTTGCGGACCGTCAAGAAAAATACACATTTGAATCAGTCAAGTGAGTAAAGTTAGTCAACAGCCCGTCCTATTCTTATTCTAATAGCATAGTACCTATAAATAAGCTTCACTCGTATTATATAACTTGTACTATAAAGATTATGCATATTTTTTTTTATTTTTTATTGTGACTCGTCATATGACAGCACCCCGCTTGATGTTAAGCCAAAGTGTGGTCCATGAATGAATGTCACTGCTACTACAATTCAATAACTGTGAGTAGCAATCACATCCACTATGCCGGCCTAGATGGAACCGGCAACTTACAAGCTGATCCCGAAACGTGAACAAATCACTTCACGGTCTGTATACTTGTAAGTGGTGGTACTACCCCGGATCGGCAGACTGGGTACCACTGCCTACCACTCTTTGAAAACCAGACCCGAACCAAATATCCATCTCTTTTTTTTTTATTAACAAATATTTGCTCTGACCGGGGATCGAACCCGGGACTTTACGCGCAACAAACCAGTCGCTAAACCGTTCGTCTACGCCTGTCGTCAAAATATATAGATATATCTCTTATCATATAGTCTGCATTAATAATTATGGTATTAGTAATTGACTCATACGAACCATATCCATAGCAGAAGCAGTAAACAGAATGCCCACTTCATTGGCATATCTAAACAATTCCCTGTATTGGCTTTCGGAGAACTCCAAGTGTGTTTTGTGCTCTCCGTAAGTTTTCCCCCAAGAATTGGGACTGTCGTAGGAACGCTCCAAATACTTCTTTGTGAATTTCTCATTCAGACATGTCTTCTGGAATTTGACACAACTCGCTCCAGCTTCCTAAAAACATTAAATCATTCGCATATATAGTAAAAATAAATGAAACATGTTTTATTTCCTTTCCATTATTTCTCATTATAACAATAATGATTATATATGTCAGTTAAAAACAATGTGTACTGTCCTGTCAAACCAGGAACTAATTTATAAGGTGAATTATGAACTCTTACTAAGCAGAGCGCCGGACTTATAGGACCCAAACCTGATGTTTGGAGCATTAGACTGGGCGGCAGACCCTATGCGGTAATTAAATATGTTTTATAAGTTCTACTAGGTGGACTGGCAATATAATAAAAGTCACGAACAACCGGTGGATGCAACTGGCATCTGGTCGTTCGGAATGGCGTTCTAAGAGGGAGTCCAATGTTTAGCGTGGACGTCTTCTGGCTGATGATGATAAAATTCTTAGCCAGTTTTTGCATTAGTGCATTGCATTAGGTATCTGAGTATAACCAAACATTTTAAAAGCAATTTGACGGGTGGTAAGAGGTAAGTAATATTGTTCTAGATGAAAGTATTTTTGTTGTTTGTGTAGGTATAAATGTTCTTTGTTTATCATTATGTCTTTACACAAAGAAAGGAGTAGTAAATTACCTATTACCATAGTTATAAGCATTAATTATTCCAGTCATTGTTCGTGCACACTTTATTATTGAAAATTCCAACTAACGAGTAATTGTAAACTCGTTTTACTTTCGTAATGTTGCGATGGAGTCAACTATTATGAGTTACTATGAAATATTATGTTTTTAGGTAATATTAGACCTAACATGTATGCATCAAGTGATAGAGGGATATACGTAAGTTCGATATAAATAAATAAATAAAATAACTTTTCTTTCAAAAATACTACGAAGCCTGACAAATTCCAAGTTTTGGATTATTAAAATCAATTTTAAAATTTGATATTCATCGATAAATAAATTTTCGCGAGAAATGTTAAAAAGTACAAAGTACACACCAGTATGTTACGCGAAAGTCCCGGGTTCGATTCCCAGTCGGAGCAAATATTTAATTCAAAGCTTTTATTTCTAATATTTAATCATCATCATTAGCCAGAAGGCGTCCACTGCTGAATAGGTGGACGCTGCTGAAATGGCGTTCTAAGAACGCCATTTCGAACGGCAAGATGCCAGTTGCATCCATTGGTTATTCGTGACTTTGAACTATTATTGATTTAATAATTATATTGAATATTGCAAATATTTGTTTTCAGTACTAAACAGTGTACCGTGGAGACAAAATTCCATTTACCCTTTAGCTAAATGTTCCTAATAGAAATTGTAGATTATTTCTGTATTGCAATCTCTTAATATTAATTAAATCATACACTCGTTAAGTGAAACTAACTATTAATCTATTTTAATTTAAAATATTTCACGCAATATACTATTTACAAGAGATTTTTTAAAGATAACGGGCAGAAAAAACCTAATAACAGAAAATTCTCATAATAAAAGATGCAATCTATCTGATTACTTTGAAGTGCTTTAAACAATAGGCTATTACGTAAAAAACATATTTACATAAACAAAAAGAAAATGTAATCTATATATTATTGTTATTGATTATGTTATCAGTTTTTATCCATCAATAAAATGGCTTATTGTAGATTATATATTGCCTTTCGTAGTTCACAATTGATTGCCTCATTCAAAACAACTCAATTTAAGCTCATTATGAACTCAATTTAAGATAAATTCAATTGTAATTATAATTTATACGGTACACACAAGTATTCAGACCGTGAAGTGATTTGGTCGCGTTTCGGGATCAGCTTGTAAGTTGCCGGTTCCAACTAGGCCGGCATAGTGAATATGATTGCTACCTTCAGTTATTGAATTGTAGTAGCAGTAGCATCTATTCATGGACCACACTTTATATTTTATTTACATTTCTATACTAAGCTACTAAAGTGCCTGTATCATAGAAACAAGACAACCAAAGTACATATATCAAAAACACATTGGTACCAGTGGGTGGTCTCGAACTCGTGCTCTCCGGTATATGTAACCATTGCACTGCCACTACACCACGGTCGTCTTGTATATATATATATATGTCAATTAAATTAATTTCAATATGGTAATCTTAATTTATGTATCGTATAATGAAGATTATCATTAATTATGTATGTGCTAACGTGTTTGGTATATCAATAATACTGCTAATAATAAGTAAATGACATCAGACATAAATGAATAAAATGTATTATTGTAGGTAATCAACGTATCTACCAATGATATTTAGTATCTACTGTATGCAAGTACAGTTCTATAAATATTCACGTGCAAAAATTAGCCAGTCATTATTGTTGTTTACAACTCTGTTGCATTTAATGTTGACTAAATAAGAATAGATTTTATTCTGAATATTGGACTCACCTTTGCAGCTTTGATAAGTTTTTTTGCAATTTCAATGTCACCTTGATGATTTTGCCCCACTTCCGCTATAATAAAGCAGGGATTGTTGCCGCCTATTTTGACTTCGTCTGTTATTCTAACCTCACCCATCTTTGTTGTCACAATAACTCCATAAACACAAAGAGACACGACCTGACTGTGTATTCAGACACACGGACTAATGCAGGGAGCGAGCCATAGAAATAAAAGAAAACAATGTTGTGTATGGAAGGTTTATCGACCTTACGCTCAAGATCAGTTTGAACAAATAAGGTCGATTCAATATAAAACGACACGTTCGCCCGAGCGCGCCCACAATTACTACCAGCTCGCACACTAGCACACAGCGGACTAGAGTCTTCGACGCTAATGTAGCCACTCAATCCGCATGATAAATGATAAAAACCAGTATCGGCCGACTCGTAACGACCTCACACAGGATCGAGGAAATAACAACAAACTTTCAACAGTCAACAAGTTTACTTTTGTATATTATAAAAATAAAATATATGTATTAAAGTATTAAAACATAGTTTTCCTGTATTGAATTAGTCCTGTATTTGTAGTATTTTATTATATATATATATATATATATATATATATATATATATATATATATATATATATATATATTAAAATTTGCAGCCAGCAATTTTAACAATATCACTGTGATTTTTGTATTTGTCGCTTATAGCACGATTTACTCTTGATTCTGTCGGCTTGGCCAGGAAGTTGGAAATGTATCGCCCCGCTTCAATGAGTTTGACAAGGTCCACTTGCGTGTTGACGCCTAAGCCATAGAGGAAATAGACTAAATCCTCCGTGGCTAAATTACCGGTTGCACCACGCGCGTATGGACACCCACCCAAGCCAGATACAGAAGAATCCACCGTTGTGATACCAAACTAAAACAACAACAAAAACCTAAATAAAACATCTGGTATAAATTTATAAAACATGACTCCAGCTGTTTATACCAATTTGTACCTACATATAGTTTATACATAATATACATTATAGTTTATTAACCGTATAAATTAGTAATGAAAATTGGATACAAAAAACACGCGTGACTTTTCTGTCAAATTTTCAACGGTTGCGATTATGCATAGCTAAATGGTAAGAGCGTGATTCCGCCGGCGACTGCAGACCGTAGTCTGCACTACTTGTTTGTACGAGATTGATTCCGTGCAAGGCGACACTAGTCTGCAACTGCCGCATTAATATTGTTTCCAAACATCATGTTTATAATCATCATCATCAGCCAGAAGGCGTCCACTGCTAAACATAGAACGCCATTCCGAACGACAAGATGCCAGTTGCATCCACGATTATCCGTGACTTTCACTATGTCGTCAGTCCACCTAGTGGGAGGCCTACCGACGCTGCGTCTTCCGGTTCGTGATCTCCACTCTAGAACTCTCTCTTCCCCATCGGTTGTCGGTTCTTCTAGCGATGTGGCCAGCCTATTGCCACTTCAGCTTGAGAATCCTACGGGCTATGTCGGTCACTTTGGTTCTTTGGCGAATATCCGCGTTTCGGATTCTATCGCGCAAAGAAACATCGAGCATAGCTCTCTCCATTGTCCCGCTGAGCGACTCTAAGCTTTTTCAACAGGCCAACATTCAAGGGCCACGTCTCAGTGCCATATGTCATCACTGGCATTTATAATGTATTGTTGCAATAGTGTCGCCTTGCACGGAATTAATCTTATACAAACAAGTAGTGCTGTCTGCGGTTTGCAGTCGTCGGCGGATCACACCTTTAAGCGATAGCGATTTTGATCCGCCGCTCGCAAACCAATGTGCACGCGTGAAATGTAACTATCCAGTATTATTATTACTATGATATAGTAATAATAATACTAACAATATAACCGTAGAGCGTGTATGGAATTGTGTATGTGAGGGAAGCAAAGGAGTTGTGTCAGGATCGTGGCATTGCTCCATTGTCTCTGCCTGTTTATGTGGAAGGCGTGACAATTTGATTTCTATATACAGTATAAAATATACTATACAGTGTTTTTTTTTTAAATTTAGACTCGACATCTTATCTCACCTGATGCTAAGCAAGGAGATGACCAAGAGCTCTGGCCATTGAAAAAACGATTTAGCCCACGGCTGCCTCAGTCACTGTTACTATTTTTAACCCGACATAGGACTGCACCCCGCCTGATGTTAGGCTTGAGTGCGGTCCATAAATGGAGGTGACTGCTGAAAAATATTGTAACCTATTTACATGTTTATCTACCTTCAGCATTTACAATTAACTTATCTTTGGCCGGCATAGTCACGGCAAATGAAACAGCCGTGAACTTACTCGGTTTTTTTAGTCGTCGTCACTCGGACCTCCTCTTGCTTTATCATTAGGCGGGTCGAGGTCAGATGTCGTGTCACAATAAAAAAAAACTTAAGTGGTAATTAATGGTAGCAGAAAGTTTGTGGTTAATTGCCCAGTCTGCTAATCCGGGGAAGCACTACCAATTATAAGTGTATGCACCACTGTTATGGGCCCATGCAACCTAGCATCTTTGAGACCTAATATGGATAGCTGCGTTAAACGAGGCAGACCCAAAAAGGTATTTCTGACCTAATCGGAGACATTCTTAAGAAATCTGGGTTGCCTAGTGCCCATAACCGTAGAGCTTGATGAAGAGAATTGTGGATTCAAGGTATGCGAGGTAATTGTGCCTTTCTCTCTGGGAAAAAGGCGTGACAATTCGATCGATTATTTGAATTACAAATATTTGTTATCATGAGAAAGTTGCTGATTCCAACTAGGCCGGCATAGTGAATGTGACTGGTAAGGTAACTGTAGTAGCAGTCGCCTTCATTCATTAGCTACAATCCAGCTAAACATGATGCGGGGTGCTATTATATCATTGTGGAACCCACGAAAAAGTTTGAAGCAACAAATTGACCTACTCAATAACTATAAATATGATTTAATAGGCTTTTAATTGATAAATATTATAGTAATTTATTTCATAACAACGATATATTGATATATAGGTCTTTGAACTAGAACTTTCCATTCGTAAAGTTGTCTATTGATAACGTATGTTGTTATATATATATAAGTATTTTGTTATGATAAAATTTAGGTATTGAAAGAATGCCTATAAACACTTTAGATAGCTACAAAATGGCCAGCATAGTGACGGCGACTGAGGCAACCGTGAAATCTCGGTTTTACAGTCGTCGGCACTTTTTAACCTCCTCTTGCTTACCATAAGGCGGGTCGGGGTCAGAATTCGAGTCCAAAGATAAAAAAATACGAGTTGGCCAGACGTTGGACAACTCGTATTTTCTTAAACGAGCTATGCAATAATATGTATAAAATTATAGTTTCTTCTTCTTCAAAACAGTCCTAAATCATTTTACAAAGTTTGCACGATAATGGTCTTATATTTCCTGATAACAATGTTGTTATTATATAATTATTTATGACAAGAGACTTAATGATGCAATAAATAAAACAATCACTGTTGCTTGGCGATGATTCTACTATATAATATAATATCAATCAATCAATCAAATTGTCACGCCCTTTTCCCACAGGGATAGGCAGAGACAATGGAGCGCCACTTACTACGATCCTTACACAACTCCCTTGCTTTCTTCACATCTACAATTTTCTTCATACAGGCTCTGTGGTTATGGGCACTTGGCATCGCTTTCTTGAGGATGTCTCCGATTTGGTCGGAAAACACCCTCATGGACCTGCATTGTTTAACGCATCCATCCACATAAGATTTATAAATTCCTTTAGTCAATCTACTTTCACTCATCCTTTCCATGTGCCCATCGGAGCATTCCTTTGTCAATCCTTGTCACTACATCTTCTTTCAAACCACATCTATCGCGCATAATATAATAAACATACATATTAATATAGACATATATAGTAATTTCTTTAATGAGATAATTTCCGCGCGGAAGCACTTGACATATCGCGTGGCAGGCGGGACAGCGAAGGAAGAAGCAATCCGGACTTGCGACCAGAGTAGTTTAAAGGCCTTTTCAAAATGTCTACGATTACTCACTGACCTCTTTTCCCTCCATCCAAACAAATACCCACTAATACCCGGTAATACCCCGTAATACAGGTCGGGGAAAGCATCCGCATTCTATCGATCGAATCGGCAGTCAAACTAAAAAGTTCGGTGCGTCTTTTCTTTGTAGAACAATCGACAAGTAGAATGCTTTGCCAGCCCATGTGTTTTCTCCATCCTATGACTTTGGATCCTTCAAGTGATGCGTGAAGAAGCACATTTTGCCGGCATAGTGACGGCGACTGAAGCAGCCATGAACTAAGTCGCTTTTTTCAGTAGTCGTTACTTTTGGACCTCCACTTGCTTATCATCAGGCGGGTCGAGGTCAAATGTCGAGTCACAATAAAAAAATTGCCTGCACACCTCTTTTGAGGTGCGATTTCGATGGCGACTGCAGACCGCACCACTGGTTTGTATGAATGTGTAAGAAATTGATTCCGTGCATACAAACCAGTAGTGCGTTCTGCAGTCGCCATGACAGACAATTAGATAGAACAAATATCTTAAACCTAATTTTTGGCAAGTGTAGTGGCAGCGACTGAGGCAACCGTAAACTAAAACAGCTTAATCAGTCGCTCTTGGACCTCTTCTTGCTTACCCATCATGCAAGTCGTAGTCAAAGTAAATTTTTAATATTCTCAAGCAGACTTACCTCTAAACCAGCTAATAAATTCGACAATCCTTGGCCATAAGTGTCATGGAAATGTAAGGCCAACTTATCAGGAGTAGCGACTTTCATTACTTCTTTTAATAATCTTGTGACAGAACCAGCAGTCCCAACGCCAATCGTATCGCCTAATGATACCTCATAACAACCCATCTCTAGGAGTTGTTCCGTTATCTAAAATAATAATTGCTAGTTATTATCGTTTTTGAAAGTGCTAGGCAGTGTTACCAAGTCTGCCGATCCGGGGTAGTACCACCACTTATAAGTATGCAGACCGTAAAGTGACTTAGTCGCGTTGCGGGACCAGCTTGTAAGTTGCCGGTTCAGTGGATGTGACTGCTACTTACAGTTGTTTGCCTATAGTATCAGTCCCATCAATCAATCAAATTATTACGCCTTTTTCCCACAGGGATAGGCTAAGACAATGGAGCGATCACTTGCCCCGATCCTGACACAACTCCCTCGCTCCCTTCACTTTACAATTATTATTATTTTCACGGGGATAAGTAGGATGGTGCGCTACTTTCCGTGATCCTAACACAAGTTCATTAATAATCTTAGACCCTTTAAGCAGAAGGTTGAAAAATTACCTCTTGACGGTATAGTGACGGTGACTGAAGCAACCATAAAATTAAACTGTTTGGTCAGTCGTCGGGGCGTTTACCGACGACGGTAAGTCGAGATCAAATATATTTTATCATTATCAGACAGAAGGCATCCACTGCTGAACATACGCCTCCCCCTCCGACAAGATGCCAGTTGCATCCACAGGTTATTTGTGACTTTCACTATGTCGTCAGTCCACATAGTGGGAGGCCTACCTACGCTGCGTCTGCCGGTTCGTGGTCTCCACTCTAGAAGCTTGATCTGATATGGCGTTTCAATACATAAAAAAGTCCTTTCAATAAAACGGGAATCTGCAGTGCCCATAACCTTAGAGCTTGTATGAAGAGAATTGTGAATCTCCCATCCACAATTCTCTTAATACAAGCGGGAGTTATGTAAAGATCGTAGCAAGTGACGTTTTATTGTCTCTGGATTTTTTTTGAGAATTAAGGCATTACAATTTGATTAATTGCTTAAGTTTTTAACAAATTAATTTGTCGGGAATTCATAGATAGACTGAATAGTCATATCTATGAATACACAATACAGTCGAGAACCTGGTTCAGTTTAACGCAGACAAGACTCAGGTGTGCGCACCGTTCTCGACGAAAAAATCCCCGTTTATCCCCCTTCCTTCTCTTTGTAACATCTCCCTCGGTACTTCGGACAGACTTGACATCTTAGGGATGTCCCTTCGCCGCGATCTGAATTACAGGGACCACATTGAGCGGGCTATTAAGACCACCTCCCGCAAACTTGGCATCCTGAACAAGGTGCGGCGGTTCTTCGCGCCAGAGCTTCGCTTACTTTTATACAAGGCTCAAATACGCTCGTGCGCGGAGTACTGTTCGCATCTCTGGGACGGCTCTGCCAAGTATCTTCTCAATGCCCTGGATTCATTGCAGCGCCGAGCTGTCCGAATTATAGGAGATGCAGAGGTTACACGAACTCTGGAGCCCCTGCAACTACGCAGAGACATGGCGGCTCTGTGCGTCCTCTATCGCCTATACCACGGAGAATGTTCCGAGGAGCTCTTTAACCTTGTTCCTACCTCGTCTTTTCACACCCGTAATACCCGCACTGGTCGGGGAAAGCATCCGCATTTTGTCGACCGAATCGGCAGTCGAACTAAAAAGTTCGGTGCGTCTTTTCTTTGTAGAACAATCGACAAGTGGAATGCTTTGCCAGCCCACGTGTTTTCTCCCTCCTATAACCTTGGATCCTTCAAGCGATGCGTGAAGAAGCACCTTTGGCCGGCATAGTGACGGCGACTGAGGCAGCCGTGAACTAACTCGGATGTTTCAGTCGTCGTCACTCTTGGATCTCCTCTTGCTTATCATCAGGCGGGACGAGGTCAAATGTCGTGTCAAAATAAAATAAAAAAAAACACAGGATAAGTGAAACTTTACCTTGGCAATTCCAGTTGGATTAATGGGTCCATCGTATGGGCATCCAACTACACAAGACACATAACCTCTGACTCTAATACCATCTTTCACAGCCTGGACAGCTACTTCTTTAAAACGCTTTACACCTTCCTCCACAGAACAGTTGAGATTCTTTTGAGAAAATCCTTCAGAACCAGCAGGAAATATCGCTATCTCTTCCACATTGCATTTCATCTAAAATTATTATAAAATACATTAGACTATAATAAAAAATATATATACATATTCTAATGACTAGGACGGCGTAGTAGATGAGACTGCTATTTTTTTTAGTGCCTCGACTTGACTGATGCAAAAGCGCCGGAGACTGAAAAATAATTTCACAGTTGCCTTGGTCGCCGTCATAACGCCGGCCCAATAATTAACAGTTCTACTAAGTAGCAGTCACCTCCATTCATGGACCGCACTCCAGCCTAACATCAGCATATAAAATAGGTTTAGAAGATTTTTTCTATTTGACAGCACCCTGCCTAAAAATTGTGTTACTATATATAATAAAAGTAAATTTATCAATATTATGAATATCTGATATTTGTATGAAGATGTTTATAATTTATTAGTAGTTTATTTAGATGCGAGTAGATTATTATTTTTCTTTATTAAATGCGAAAGATCATATATTAATATCATGTATTTAGTAAAAAATGATATTTTTTATTATTATTGTGACTCAACATCTTTTTTTTATATTATTTTTTATTGTGACTCGACATGACAGCACCCCGCTTGATGTTAAGCCGAAGTGTGGTCCATGAATGAATGCCACTGCTACTACAATTTAATAACTGTGAGTAGCAATCACATCCACTATGCCGGCCTAGATGGAACCGGCAACTTACAAGCTGATCCCAAAACGTGACCAAATCACTTCACAGTCTGTATCCTTACAAGCTGATCCGGGGTGGTACTACCCCGGATAAGCAGACTGGGTACCACTGCCTACTACTCTTTGAAGAGGCCTCGATTCGCCTGATAATAAGCAAGAGGAGGTCCAAGAGTGACGACGACTGAAAATACCGAGTTAGTTCACGGCTGCCCTAGTCGCCGTCACTATGCCGGCCAAAGGTGCTTCCTCACGCATCGCTTGAATGATCCAAGGTCAAAGGATGGAGAGAACACATGGGCTGACAAAGCATTCCACTTGCATACCTACGGTATACGGCACACATCATAAATTGCCACGTCTTAATTCCCACAGGGATATGTGAAGACAATGAGACGACACTTTTGACGACCCTGACACAACTCTCTTGCTTTCCTCACATTTATAATTCTCATCTTACAAGCTTATGGTTATGAATGGGGATTTAATCATGGAACAAACTTTTGGGTTGTCTCTGTTTCATATTACAACTCGCGTTTTATAAATTCCTTTTCGTCAATCTTCTGCCATTCATCCTATCAAAGGGGCCCAAACCAAAGCAATATCCTTGTCCACATCTTCTTTCAAAATACATTTATACACACAACTGTACATTATTCTATCCTAAATAGTTGCTTGTTATTAGTTATTTATTTATATAGTTTGGTATATATATGAAGTAATATATTTTTCTTATGCATTTTAATGTAGCTAAAGCATCATAGGAAAAATGAACATACCAAATTCAGTTAGTAGAGGTGCAGCCCCTTATCCACTATAACAAAAGCAATACAAAGCTATTTAAAAAAACATGCACCAAACATTATAAAGTATAATTATAAATAATAGCATATAATAGCATTATAAATAATAATTATAGAAAAGGAAATAAGGATATATTAGACCATTATGAAAGTGAAATTGTCACATAAACCAAGAACTTCTGGCCACTAGCCGGTACCAATGTATCTTTGACTTTGGTTGTTCTGTTTTTATGATACAAGCATATATATATCAAATTCAATGGAGTGGTTTGTCTCTGCCTATCCCTGTGGGAAAAAGGTGTGCAAATTTAATTGATTGGTTGATTGATTTGTCTGAATAAAGGAGTAAATATCCTAAGTTCCAGATATTTGATTCCGTACAGTGACCATTAATGGGTTATGTGTAAAAAGATATTGTTTGAATTTTAGTTAACCTTTTTAAGTTATAAAATCAACATTATGTTATTGATTGTGTTTTATAATAATAAAAGCAGCAATGGTCTTTTATTTAATTCCTCCCAGAAATCAAATTTTAAAAAGCAATTACATATTTATAGCTTTATTGGGTAACAACAATAAAAAATACATACAGCAGTTTCATATCCTTTTAAATTTGGTACAAGTACTGGATAATTAACTCCAGGTTTTCTGTCTATTGTTTTCATGACATCCACCCCGTCTGTCATTTGTTTTACCCATTTTGGACTTACAAAACTGAAAAAGTAATTTATATTTGTAGTCAGATCGGATTGTCACTCCTCTTTCTCACAGGGATAGGCAGAGACAATGGAGCGCCACTTGCCACGATCCTAACACAACTCCCTTGCTTCTTTCACATCCACGATTCTCCTCAATTTGTAGTAATAATATTTTATTACAATTATAATATGATTGCAGTGGAATCAAGAAAGGGGTGAAGTAGTAAAACTGATGCCATTAAAATATATACATATTTATTTTGTCATTATGAATACAAATTACTAATAAAATTGTATATAAAATAAATATATAGCCATAATTTATTTTTCATTCCAATACTTTGATTAAGGCAGCAGTAAACTGAGAGTTTTTTTATTTGGACCTCCCCTAGCTTATCATCAGGCTAGTAGAGGTAAGATACTTAGTAATATAATTAATAAAATTATATTGGTATAATATTAAAAATAACTTAAATAGTTACCTAGCTGATTCAATATGTTTTATTCCAGCATCACCAAGTTTCTTAATGAGCTCTACTTTAACCTCTGTTGGTACAAGTTTTTGTTCATTTTGCAAACCATCTCGGGGACCCACTTCATATATTCTTATATCAGGAATAGTACTCTTAAATTTGTTATATTTTAATTAGCTTTCACAAACTTATGAATCTATAAATGGAAAATAACACTAATATCTTTTAAAATAATGTACCTACTCAATATGATGTAAATATAAATGAGTGATATTATTTAATTAAAGATAATAAAGTACTCACAATGTAACATTTTGAAATATGATTTGAATTCCTGGTTAATATCACAGACAATCCTCTAGATAACATTGGAATCATCTTTAACTTTAAGTATAAATACTGTCAATTACAGTAGTTAATAAAAATCAGAATCTTATTCCCATAAAATACGATAGTGTAACGATAACAAGTGATAAGAGTGGAGGAAGGAATGTGGAAGTAATTTCGAATATTTTTGACAGTCAACTTTAGGCAATGAATTGATCCTATTCAGTACAAATATGTTTAATATAGTTTAAAAATATTTGTCCACTTTCATTATTTAATGTATACAAAATGTTTTTGGTTTAATTATTATTTGGTATAAATAATGATTTGGTGTCTTACTTAGTTTCAAAATTGGTTTTCAAATTATTCTTAACTTTGAATGGCGCCAAATGTTGACAGTAAACCTTATAATGTTGCCAGAGTAAATAATGTCGTGATGAACCGATGCACCGATCAGTCATATCTGTCAGTAAACTTTTTTTGACTTTTCTTTGTAAGTTTGGAAAAAATTAGGTGGTTTGCCGGTTTTAAACGGCTTGTATATGTAAATAATAAAGCGTTTCTATTTGAGATTAAATACTAATTAATCAATATGGGTTTGTATGACATTAGTATAAATATAAGTTATGAATATAAGGCGAGAAAGAAGATATTTAATTTAAAACACTTGTTTCAGCGGTTAACAGTGCCACGTCTTTTATTTTATCCACGATACTGACTATATTATTGTTTTCTTCAATGCAAATGTTTAAGCCTATTCTAGTGAGATCGCCAATTACTATTATCTTCGGTGGTTATCTGGGATCCTTGATGTTTATGTTCTTCGTTACTGTATCCTTTACAAAAATAATTTAATATTACTACTTAATAACTGAAAACGGAGTGTGGATGTATTGGAAATAGTAGGTATGCTGATCACCGTAGTACTGTTTGATTTGATATAGCATTAGGAATTAAATAATAATTTAATGTGAGTAGGTGGCAAGAATATCAACAAGAATATGGATACCAAAATCTTATAAGAAAATTAATATAAACACAGAGATTTGGGATCTACCATACAAAAAGTTGAATCTGTGCAGCCATTCTTGTGTCTTATAGTGGTTTAGGCTATACCAGTCAGCCAGAATACTTTATAATTGGCTATATCAGTCTGCAGAACTGTTGTAAAACGTAAATCTTTTGGAGTTATTAAAGATATGCAATGGTACCTTTGTTGATGACCTAACTGGACAACTATAATATTCCTAATTAATCTGTGTGTAACCCTCACCTGTTTCATGTACTAGTTGCTTTCAACAATATTATTCACAATAGTCATATTATGTGCCATGCCTACAACTTTTATCGGCAACATTATTATATTGGTAGTGTATTTTTCATTTGACTCGATATCTTTATTTAATAAGTATTGTTCCTAAACTAGTATTTTCAGGCTGTCGGAAACTTGGAATCTACACTATTTGGCAAGAACTTTCAGTTAAAACTCCCAGAAATTGTAATATCTATGGCAATATCATTAATTGCAGCTGGAATGGTACACAGGATCTGCTTCACTACATGGTTTGTAAACAATTTAAGTTATTATAATTGGCCCATATAAATTAAATACCTGGCTGGTGTGGCGCATTGGTTAACACACCAGTTCGTTATGCATATAGTCCTTGGTTTAATTCCTGGTTGGAGCAAATATTTGTTTTAAAGCTTGCATTTTTTTTTTTTTTTTTTTTTTTATTGTGACTCGACATATGACAGCACCCCGCTTGATGTTAAGCCTAAGTGTGGTCCATGAATGAATGTCACTGCTACTACAATTCAATAACTGTGAGTAGCAATCACATCCACTATGCCGGCCTAGTTGGAACCGGCAACTTACAAGCTGATTCCGAAACGTGACCAAATCACTTCACGGTCTGTATACTTGTAAGTGGTGGTACTACCCCGGATCGGCAGACTGGGTACCACTGCCTACCACTCTTTAAAACCGTTATATTGATATGTTATTATATTTATATGTTAATAAAAGAAGAGGCGGATATTTGCTCTGATTCTGGTTGTCAAAGAGTGGTAGGCAGTTGTACACAGTTTGCTGATCCGGGGTAGTACAAGTATATAGTCTGTAAAGTGACTAGTCACATTTCGGGATCAACTTGTAAGTTGCCGGTTCCAACTAAGCCAGCATAGTAATTGTGACACCTACTACATTTATTTAACTGTAATAGGAGTCTCCTCCATTCAAGGACCGCACTCCAGCTTCATATGAGGCAGGGGTGCTGTCATTTGTCAAAATACTATTACATTAAAAAACAAATGGGTTGGTAGAACTATGCGGAATAGTTTATTGTGTGTAATTATTTATTTGGTCAATCCATATGGCTTACAGCTATATAGTTTTCAAAGTCAACCATACATAAATTTTAATTATAGTTCAATGTTACTGAATACAACATCTTGTTCTTGTTATTAGCCTATTTATTAGCAAAGGCCTCCCTCTCTTTTTTTCCATGACTCACGACATTTTGCGATCTCTTGCCACAAACTATTGCAGAAGTCTATCCCATCTCGCTATGTCCGTTTGGGCTTGCCGCGATGTCTTCTGCAATGTACTCAGTAGTTGCCATAATGCATCAGACATGCGACAGAGAAGACCTGCCTACAAACATTAAAGAACAAATATTATTATTTTATGCAAGATTGTTTAACAACAATCTTGTGAAATTAATGTGTACCATATATGTATGTATGTTTGTTAATTTATAAAGTATTATTTATATTATTATTTGTTATTTGTAAATACAAGTCCTTATATATACATAAATATTTACACATATATGCATTGTATTTATAAATTCCAAGATTTTTTCATATTTTATTATTATTTGTTAAATTATTGTTCACAATAACAAAAGTTAGCTGGTTGATAATGCCTAAGATGGTAATCTCACATATGTTCATCAAGTTTTTTTAGCACATAAATAACTATCACATATAGTAGTCACATTAAATAAACAAGTCCTTTTTAGAGATTGCGCGAACATTAATTAATGAATTAAACAAATTTTATGCTGCTTACTATCACATAAAAATTGTAAAATCTAAACCAAAATAGATGCGATAGTAAGCCACATAAGATTTGTTGAATTCATTAAACAAGTCCTTATTAGTATTTGTAAATACAATATTCCATAGTGGTCCATAGTTCTTATTTATTGTGACTTAATATCTGAACTCCGCCTGTCTGATGGTAAATATGATAGAGATCCAAGAGTGCCAAGGCCTGAAAAAAAAAACGTCTCAGTTCACGTCTACCTCATGCCGGCCAAATCGTTTCTTTTTTCATTCTCTGCTCTTTCACCTGTATTAAAGGGAAGTGAATTCCTAGATTTAACCATATTTTCTTATATCTGATGTTAATGTTTAATATTATTTATCATAATTATAGAATTGTGAATGTGATGGAAGCTAGGCAGTTGTGTCAGGATCGCTCCATTGTCTTTCAGAGGGGTGACAATTTGATTGATTGATTCATGCAGATAATAGACAAGTGAATCTCTTTTTATTGTGACGGACACTCCGCCCGATGTTGCGCTGAAATGCGGTCTATTAATAGAGGCGACTGCTACTACAAGTTATTAAATGCAAGTAGCACTCACAACCACTATGCCGACAACTTGTTAGAAGCTGATTTCAAAACGCGACTATGTCACTTCATTGTCTTTACCGCGGGTGTACACTTAGATGATAGCGCTTGCCCTACCTCGGTGTTTCTCGCTAGCTCTCCGTCTTAGGTCGGTTTTTGCGCTCGAGTTAAAGGGTCTCGCGAGAACTGTGAGCACGTCGCTGTACACTCTCGCTTCTCGGACGAGACACAGCGAGTATTCACGCGCGAGAGTGTATAACCGCCCGTCTACGTCGTGTTTATTTACACTGCCTGCCTACCACTCTCAAACAATCAGACCCAGCAAAAAATTGCATTTGTTTCGTGTTGTTAATATTTTTAAATTTCTTAATTATGCTAATAATTATTCCTTTTTCTTTTTCAGTTTGATATTCTCAATAATAACAATTTACTATATGAACAGAATATCTCAGAAGACTTATGCGACAGTGTCAACAACCGCAGCGCCATTGAAGGCTCGTCGTCACAAATAATATTAAGATATCCATTTTTTATAAGTTTTGAAATAAACTATTAAATAGAAAATTTAGTTTCATTTTATAATCTAACTGGTACGATTATTGCTTTAAATACTTCAGATACCTATAATGTCGTCATATTTATGGCGACAGGCGTGGCCGACTGGTTAGTACACCAGTTTGTTACGCGTAAAGTTCCGGGTTCGATTCCCGGTCGAAGCAAATATTTGTTTCATAGCTTTTATTTGTAATATTTAATAATTGTGTTAAATATTTGTTAATAAAAGAAGAGGAGGATATTTGCTTTGGGTCTGGTTATCAAAAAGTGGTAGGCAGTGGTACCCAGTCTGCCGATCCAGAATAGTACCACCACTTAAAAGTATACAGAGTGATTAGTCGCGTTTCGAGATGAGCTTGTGTGTTGCCGGTTAACTACAGATATTTAACTGTAGAAGCAGTCTCCTTCATTTAAGGATCGCAATTCAGCTTAACATCAGACTTGATGCTGTCGTACAAAAAAGCTGCCGCCGTCCTAAGAGTTTACGTATCCTTATTATTGTGGATGAAAAGAATTACATCCACAATCCTTTCCATACAAGCTATTCTATTATAGGCACTAGGCAACCCAGCTTTCTTAAGGATGTCTCTAATTTGGTCGGAAAATCTCTTCCTGGGCTTGCCTCGTTTAACGCATCCATTTACACCAGATTTATAAATTGTAGGAATTTATAAAGTAAGCAAGGGAGTTGTGCCAGGATCGTGGCAAGTGGCGCTCCATTGTCTCTGCCTATCCCTGTGGAAAAAAAGCCGTGACGATTGGATTTATTCACTCTTCTCAATTTACGATTGTCTCAGTCTGGATCACTATACTGGCTTTTTCTTACACTTCGCTTAAAGAATCGTAGGTTACTGAGAAACACATAGGCGTTTTACGGTTGTTTTTATTGTGACTCGACATATAACAGAATCCTGAATATGTGCAGTCCACGAATAGAGGTGACTGTTACTTATAGTTAAATAACTGTAAGTAGCAGTCACATTTACTATGCTGCACGGCCTAGTTAAACCCGGTAACTTACAAGCTAATCCCGAAACGCGACTAAGTTACTTCACGGTCTGGGGTACTACTTCGGATCAACACACTGGATGCCCACTCTTGGAAAATAGATCAGCTTGTGATTTGTAGGTTCCTGCTATTGAAGTTATTTAACAGTAATAGCAGTCAACTCCACTCGTGGACCGCATTCCAGATTAACATCAGGCAGGGTGTCGTATTTTGAAAAACATATTGAAAAATCTTGCCTGTACTGTAGATAAGGATTGTTTTTTTTTATTGTGACTCGACATATCACAGCACCCCGCTTGATGTGTGGTCCACGAATGAATGTCACTACTACTACAATTCAATAACTGTGAGTAGCAATCACATCCACTATGCCGGCCTAGTTGGAACCGGCAACTTACAAGCTGATCCCGGAACGTGACCAAATCACTTCACGGTATGTATACTTGTAAGTGGTGGTACTACCCCGGATCGGTATACTGGGTACCACTGCCTACCACTCTTTGATAACCAGACCCTAAGCAAATATCCACATCTTTTTTTATTAACAAATATTTGGTATATTTTAATATAATTATAAAATATTACAAATAAAAGCTATGAAACAAATATTTGCTCCGACCGGGAATCGAACCCGGGACTGGTACGCGCAACAAACCAATCGCTAAACCGTTCGTCCACGCCTGTCGTCAAAATAAGTCTTTGAATAAATGTTTACACACTGCTGCTTACTATCAGTACCTAAACTGTCAATCAATCAATCATACTGTCACGACTTTTTCCCACGGGGATAGGCAGAGACAATGGAGCGCCATTTGCCACGATCCTGACACAACTCACGTTCCTTCACATCCACAATTCTCTTCATACAAGCTCTAAGGTTAACTGCTGTCACCTAAACTGCTAAGAAAAAATATAAAAAAATTATATTTTCTTAGATTTTGCGCGAACATTGATTAAAGAATTAAACAAATCTTATGCGGCTTACTATCGCGTTTATTTTCTCCGTGATAAACGCGATAGTATAGTCTCTCCGTGACCACGATGGTTGCAACGCTCTCAAAAAGTCGGAACAATAAAATAAAAATGTAAAATTAAAACCAAAATAAACACGATAGTAAGCCGCATAAAATTTGTTTAATTCATTATTACAAAAATAATAATAATGAAGACCATTATAGGGTAAATAAATAAAACTACTAATTGATTAACAGAGATATAATGTTTATTAAGAACAAAAGTATTATCTGAAAATTCAACTTAAAATAACATGACAATGGATAAGTAAACTAATTAACAAAGTATTAGTAAGTAATAATTTACGAGCTTATTATAAATTATAATTTTGTTCATTTATTAGCAGTATTATTCACAACACAATACCTTCCAATCATATGACACTAACTTTTAAATAGAAGTCTTCGAAATAAATTAATACATATCAGATCTGAACTGATCTTTTATATAATAATTATTATACTTATCTATATAATCATAAACTTAAATAAATAAAAAAAAAACGTAATATTGGGAGGAGATTTGTACATTTATCTTACTTTCAAATGGTAAATTTACGGAAGAAAAATCAATGAAAATAATATGTAAGAATAATTGATTGTTTCAAAATTATATTACCAGAATATATAATAGCATCCATTTTTTTCCCAACTAGGCCTATAAGAAGTGTCCGACATAATTTGTCCATCTACGCACTTCTACTTTTTAGAATTATGTATTATTAATTTGTTCTTAACAATTGTGTAAATAGTAATTTAAAAGCAATCATAATTTAATTCCCTCCTGGCCACCGCTGTAGTATTGTCCAGCATACAATTTGGGTGAAGTTGGTCTCCGGCATATACATTGAGGTAAAAGTCACCTTCTATACATGTATAGATATAATCTAATTGTCAGGCCTTTTTACCACAGGGATTAGGCAGAGACAATGGAGCGCCACTTGCCACGTTCCTGACAAAACTACCTCGCTTCCTTCACATTCACAAGTCTCTTCAAACAAGCTCTATGGTTATGGGCACTAGGCAACCTAGCTTTCTTGAGGATGTCTCCGATTTGGTTGGCAAACACCCTCCTGGGTCTGCCTTGTTTAATGTATCCATTCACACGAGGACTTCATACCCCACCCAAACCCAGCTGTGGCAGATTATATTGAATCATTATATTGAAACTTTTTGTTTACATAATATTTCTCACAACAAAAAGGTGCTCTCTTATAAGATCTACACCAAAAAGGATGGACGGACCTAAAATAGCATAGTGCCCCTTCCTTTAGAGGATAATTTAAATCACTTTAAGACCTATCTACGTATTTGTTTACTTTCTCACTCTAATAGTGGATGGAATCATAATTCTTATTATCAGTTACATATTTATCTTATTTATCTAATCTCTATCATATGTGTCATGCACAGTTCTGACTCATATTATAAATGTATAATAAATAAAGCATTTCAAAATTAGGTGTTTCTTTTTAATTAATATGTTTTAAAATGACATCAAAAGTCTTATTTTATTAACCACTATTACACTGCTTTAAAAAATCATATAGAAAAGGTCATTAAAATCATTTTAAACTAGGTCCACCATTATAACTTAGCATTGAATAATAATATATTATAGAGAAATGACTAAAGTCTGTTAAGCATTACCATAATCTATAATTAATCGTAATGTCTTTTATTGAATTTTACACTTAAAAGATATACAGTGATGCTTAGCTCCTGGATGTTGCTATACTAACTGGGCTAGCTAACTGGGTTTCTGCAGAGTGGTGTTTTCCCAGTGAAACACACCACTGTGATGTTTTTCCTAATATGTCATCTCTTCTGCACCACTCTACTACCAAAGCAACCTACCCAATTAAGCGCGATGCCTGTAGTTTTTACAGTTTAATTTAAAAGTAGAAAATTTTGATTGAAGAACCACAGAGCAAGTGGTTGACTGTGATAATAGTCCAATGTATTTCATTCTTATTAAGTGGTCCTGTTTTGAATGGACAGTTTTCACAGCTTATTGTGATAGTTAATTGGGGCCTCAGACTAGTAATAGCTATCTAATTATGAAGAAAATGTTCTCTTTGTTTTTCTATCTAATATTTAACATTCTATGTATGAATATAAAACGCAACTAGAGTTATAAAGGTGGAGTAGTAAGTAGTTATGTATTTTGGGAAGTTATATTTTTACTGATTATTGCTTTGGCACATAAAACAGATTGAAACACAAAGTGTGATACTAGAATGTAACTACTAAGAAGCACTTAATATGTAATTTGTATTTAAAATTAATTTTGAAACATTTCAATTATAGTATTTCATTTAAATACTCAATGAAATGGATTCTAAGAATTATGGGAATTGGACAAAACATCATTATCACAGATGGTAGGTAGTTTTAAAAAACACATTAAGGCACTTTAAATTTAGACAAATTGATGTCAAAGTATAATTACTACTTATATGAATTATGATGTCTAGAATTTGCATTAAAATTCAAAAACTTTGATTTTCTTTCTTTTATTTACAACCGGTTGTACCAAAAATTTTAATATACAAATTCTGAAAACACACACACAACATACACGAGATAGTGTTGCAACCCATTTATCCTTTTTTCTTCTACTTTTACATAACTTTTTATGAATTCGTAAGTTAAATTTTTTGGTACAACCGGCTGTTAGTCTCTTGACATGACAGCACTCTGCCTGAAGTTAAGCTGGAGTGCTGTCCATGAATAAAGGCGAATGCTACTACAGTTAACTAATTACAAGTAGCAGTCACATCCACATCCATCTAGTGTGGCAACTTTCAAGCTGATCCTGAAATGCAACCAATTCACTTCATGGTTTGTACACCACTCCAGATCTTTTATTTTCATATTTGTAAAAGTATATTGACTTTAATGCATAACCATAAAAGTGTATTTGCACAAAAGATAATAGTAGTTAATACTTTGCCATCAAAATCCTGATATAGCACGCACACTTCCTATAAGAGAAATCTAATACAATATATTGCACATAGCTCAAATACATTGTGTTATACATACCCACGTTTTTACATTAAAAATAACTTTCCGTAGTACAAAAACAATTTAAATACCATTATCATTTGTTAGTGTATAATGAGCAGTAATTATATTAATTTGATCACATGCAGTAATAGACTCTCAATAATTTACTTATTTCTAATATGCATGCTATTGTTTCTTGAGTATGGGTTTTGCAAAATTCGAGGTGTAGTTTCCATGACTCTTAACAACAATTCATCCAAGTAATTTTCCAAGTCTTTGTTCTTCTTCTTCTCATATTCCGCATCTTTCTGAAGATTGTAAATCATTACAATTAGGTCTTCTTTAGATTTTCCATCAAACTGTGTCAATATAGTTTTAGGAATACTGTTGTAAGCGGGATTTGCATCTTCCTCAGCAATATTTTCTTCACCAACAATGATTCTCTCCTCAAGCAGTTTCTTAGGCTTGTGGCTTTGACTAAATTTCTTAAAGAATTTAGGACTGGGTTTCTCTTTTAGTGAACTGGGACTGTCTAGCTTCTTGTTCCGTTCTAAACTGGCAGACTTCTCTTTATCAATTAATGTTTGGCTGTTAGCTTTGGGTCGTGAATAAAGTTTTTGAGACCACTCATCATCATTGTTGATAACTTTGGTAGATACTTGAGGAGTGAAGGTATCAAGACCAAGTCTAACTGGCTTTTGTGGTATGGATTTATCTGAGCTTGCAAGATTGCTGCTAGTTGACCTCCTTAAGAATTCCCCTCCACCAAGATTTTCCAAAGAAGCATTTATAGGTGAGGGAGTATATTTATGGCCTCGGGGCAAAGTATGAACATTTAAAGAACTGCCAGAGCTTTTATGGGACAGGTCATCAAATGCAAACTCATCTTCATCTTCGCTAATAACACCCGGGTCAGCTTCTCCTTGAATCTTCTTTGGTGTAGAGTGATCAGGGGTGGAAAGAGCAAGTCCTTTTAAGTTGCTCACGCTCCCACCCAATGATGATGAATCACTGTGTTTATCTTTTTTGTTCAAATTAATTTTTGATCCGAGGTTTTTAGCAAATTTCTTTAAACCTTTGCGTTTCTCAATACTGCCAATACTCATCAAACTGCCACCTACATTCTGAGCAATGCTTGACAATGAGGACTTGTGTTTATCTTTTTTGCTGAGGTCAGTCAAGCTACCTTCTTTTGTACTGAATGATATTTTAACTTCCAACTCACCTCTATTCTTGTCGGTCTCCTTGCCTGGCTTGCCCTGTAAGGTGAACCAACGATTTCTTGGCCGTTCATATGCATCGAGTTCATTTAACGGAATTGACACTTGACCCAACAAATGATCTTTAACGAAGTCTTCGTCATACACTTTTAGCACTATTTCTGCAGTATTTCCTTGAGAAGGAATTCGCAATTCACATTCCTCGAGCCATTCGACGTTCGCAGTCGCTTTGTGTTTAACGGATGTTTGAAATTTTTCCTTACCGAGCGCAATAGTAACGTAACAGTTATTTGTCCCGTTTTTGCCTTTAATCACAAGACCCCGGGCTCTTTGAACGGTCACTTGGACGTGGGTAGGATCTAACATTGTTATTTAGTCGCACCAACCGAAAAACAAATAAACAAATTACGACATAAACATGTAAAATTCACAACAGACAAATTTCGTCACCAAGACTTCAGTACACTAAAATAATTTTAGGAGAGGTAGGTCTGCTTGAGGGAGGAGAGAAGAGGGCGTATGTCAGGCATCAGTCACGTCTTTATCTATGGCCATATGTGTTTTTTTATACAGTAACACTGGTATAGAAATTATAATAGCGGATTAATAAATAGAATGAGATTTGGTCATTACTTAATACCAGCACATTTGTATAGATTAAAAATAATTAAATAATGTCGGTACTATGATGTTGATAATCTAACATTATTATTTAAATGCTCAACTTTTACCATGCAACGTCTCATACTAGTATCTGAAATATCGGAAAAATAGAAATATACTCCGCCAAATTACACAATTACTGTGCAACTTTGAAGCAATATAATACAATATAGCAGTATGTAACAACAACTGTAGAAAAGAAAAATCCTACAGACTGCGGCTGAAAGACATGATTGATGATTTACTTAATAAATAAAACAGGAGATTTGGCGGGTCGTGCAATTTTTTATTATTTGTAAAGCTTGTGTTCCTTTAATATTAATGTGTAATAATGATGGAATTGTTATATAGTAAAAATTTTCAAGTTGATCGAGTATAGACAAGTGAATTAAAGCTGTTTAACATGTCTCTTTGTGTTCCCTTCAAGATTCCGTCAGAATAGTTTTACTAAAACCATCACCATCATCTTCACCCTCATGTAATGGATGAAACCATCTTGAGTACAATGTTCCTTGGATGAAACACTAAATCTAAAATCTAAATTCTCAACTCCAAACTCCAAATTGTGCGAGGAGGCCACTGGGCACTGGCAATGTCGTGTGGTATTATTCTAGCGCTTATGCCTTAATTTTTCATTTTTTATTTTTATTATTTTATGAAAATGCTCTAACTGCTCGTAATAATATAAAATAACATTAGCAATAAAATTAAGGAAAAATCCTGGAATGCGCCCCTCATGTCTAAGATTAGCGGATATAAATATTATTTTCAAAATATGTTAACGACAGGCGTGGCCGATTGATCAGCAATTGGTTTGTTGTGCGTAAAGTCCCGGGATCGATTCCCGGTCAGAGCAAATATTTGTTTCATAGCTTTGTTTTGCGGATATTTGCTTCGGGTCTGGTTATCAAAGAGTGGTAGACAGTGGTATCCAGTCTGCCGATCCGGGGTCGTACCACCACTTATAAGTATACAGATAGTGAAGTGATTTAGTCGCTTTTCGGTAAGTTGCTGGTTCCAACTAGGCCAGCATGGTGGATGTGACTGCTACTTACAGTTAATAAATTGTAGTATCAGTGACATCCATTCATGGACAACACTTCAGCCTAACATCGAGCTGGGTGTTGTCGTCGCACATAAAAATAAAAATAAAAAATATTAGTGTGAAACACGGCAATTTGATTTGATTGATTTTAAAAGTTATAGTTGACTAAATAGAAAGCAATTACTTACTCATACCAGGGTAGAGCTTCAAATATGTATCTATGTATCTAATAAAAATTAAAACTAAAATTTTGGTCACGCGTGTTTTATTTAATATTCTGCTCTGCAATGCAGTTGTAACTAAGTTATTCCTCGGTTCTCTCATTGGCATATATGACACGTAGAAATGCTTAAATTATACTTCTTTCTTTAATGTAGTTATGTTTTTTAGGTTTTTTTTAGATCACCATATATATATTTTTCTTAATTATTTAAGTATTTTAGTTCTTTATTATTTGAGATAACTTGTAAAACTGGCCCTGTCTTTAAAAATTATTGTTTCTATCTGACTTTTTAGCCGTAAGTTGTCCAATTACTCTTAAATAAATAAATAAATTAAATATATTTAATAATTAGACTACCCATTCAGTAACATTTAATAAAGAAGCCTTTTTGGTACCTATTAAGCAATCAATGGCGTAGTATAATAAAGTACACATTTTAGGTACACATTGAGGCGACCGTGGTGTAGTGGCATCGTGCAATCGTTACGCAAGCCGAGTGCACGGGTTCAAATTCACTCACCGGTACCAATGTATTATTTGAAATATGTACTTTGGTTGTCCTGTTTCTATGATACAATCACTTTAGTGGCTTAGTATAGAAATGTATTATAAAAATAAAATAAAAAAATAAGTTAAAGTATTAACTATCACGATCATATAAAATATTTGCAATTTAATATTATTAAATATTACAAATAAAAGCCATAAAACAAATATTCACTGGTGTGCCAAATTGCACCGCCTGTCGTCAAAAAAGAGTATTATATTATTATTTGTGAAGGAAGTGCGAGATTTGTGTCAGCATCGTGAAAAGTGGCGCTCCATTGTCTGTGCTTATCCCTGTGAGAATTGTGCTATTGCAATTGACTATATAAGTTCATTTTTATCTGAAATGTTTCACAATTACTTAATTTTTTAAAATATCTGCAATGTATTTATAAAAATTATAAATTCGTTAGCAACATATAAAGAGTGGTACGAACATCGATTGACAAAAAGGTTTCAGCCACAAAGAGGCATTAAGAGGACGCCAGCCCTAATCCGGATAAAGCTACCAATTAAAATACTTACTCTGTTGGTATTTCATCCCGTAATAGCGAAATTTCGGCCAAAATTTCGCGATCCTTTGGTAATATTTTATAAGACAGATTATTAAAATTTCCTTGAAAGACATTGAGTAACTTTGTGATAAGTTACTGAGACATTATTGCCTTTGTAATCGGTCTGATAAATATATAATAGGTACATAAAACCAGCCTATGTAGATATAAATCTATTTAATGATCCTAAATAAATAAGTATATAACTGTCTCTGCCTATCCCGGCGTGACAATTTGATTGATTAGATAAATAACTTATTTAAAAAATCGGTTAATGAATGGAGGCGACTGCTACTACAGTTAGCAGTTGCTGGGTGCGGGCTAGTGGGAGCTTTTCGGTGTGTACATTTTATGTGGTGGTTAACCCCGGATCGCCAGATTAGGCAAATGACCAACTAACTACTTTTAACATCAAATTAAGCATGTACCTATCTATTGTATATTTAAATCATTTTTTAATAGAACTATCGCTGGATAACTTCAGATATTGTATAAAGAGAATCGTGGATGTGAAGGGAGCGAGGAAGTTGAGTCAGGAGCAAGGGAGTTGAGTCAGGAACGAGGCAAGTGGCGCTCCATTGTCTATCTCTGCCTATCTCTGTGGGAAAAATGCGTGACAGTTTGATTGATTGATTGACTATCGCTGAAGCCATATTAAGAGAATAATCCATTTTTTACATAGTTGTATATTGACAAGTTCTTAAATTTGTATTGTGAGAATGATATTAAAAATATTAATGATATAAATACTACTCGTTTTAGCATATTAGTATATTTTTTTAATAAAAAACTACAAAAAAAACTACAACTACAATAACTAAGGTTACCTGGCAGATTTTTACCTTTAGGCTTTAAGCATTGTCTAATAAAGATTTTAAATAAATAATAAATATATCAAAATATTGAACGACTTACTTCATTAAGTTATAAAAGCTATAATTACTATTACTATGTAAATGGATTCCTATTAATACAAAAGGTCGGGGACCCGAAAGAACCGCAAATTTATCATTACGGAGTGATCCAGTGACCTTTAAAATCTTTCCGAGAAATCTAATGATGGCAGCACAAAATAAAGAAATATAAATTGATTGCGTAGCATATGGCTGAATCCGTAGACGTGATATCCTTTTTCATTTATCAATGTTTATTCTTTTATAAATTTGATGTTTGTAGGTTTGGATGTGAAAAAAAAAATTTTTTTTACATACAATTTTTTTCACTCTTCTTTAACAAGTTAAAACACATATTTTATTAAATAGATTGAATTATTATTATAATACCGCAATAACAATGAAAATAACATTTAGCGTAGTTATTTATAACTATCAATCAATCACATTGTCACGTCTTTTTCCCTCAATGATAGGCAGAGACAACGGAGCGCCAATCACCACGATCCTGACACAACTAGCTCGCTTCCCTAACATCTATAATTATAGGCACTAGGCAACCCAGCTTTCATGAGGATGTCTCTGATTTAGTCAAAAAACACCCTCTCGGGGGTATAAATATATACACTTACCAACTTAGTAATTTACTTTTCATTACAGTTCGCTTTTCCTAGTACACAATAAGGCTCTTAACTCTTTAGGTACCTCAACAATAGATACAGACGTTAAATAGATAGTCTCTTAGTAATACTTAGATTAGATGTACATCTTAGATCCGTTTCCTTTCATATCAAACGACGGATTAGGCATTATATCGGTTTTATGATTAGAATTAATTTTAAAATAATTTACTTTAGTTTAGATAATATAAAAAATATAACTATCGCATAGGATAAGGATAAGAAGAGCGCTGGACGACAGCGGTCCTCTGCGACTGGAAGAGCAAGTCCGCGCATCCGTACATTCGTGCATAAAATTGAAAAAAATTAAAAATTTATACACATTCCAAAATTGAAAAGAAAGTAGCTAACAAATTAAGTTATTGCGCTGCTTGAATGACAGCACTCTTTTAATCTGCTGGGATTTACGCCATAAAAATGAAACGGAAATTGGAATCTTTATAAATAAATAGGTATAAGATTTAACAGCAAACTGCACGGAACGAATAATTAAGATCATGCAGAAATTATTATTATTATAAATTATGACTAATAGTCATCTGCTACTGGACATACATATTTTAAAGAGGACAGGACCTCTTTAATATTTTAATTATTATATTGCTATCGATTGTATTTTTAAAATTATTATTTTATTCAAATCTCTCTTGGCTTTTTAAATTCTTTGGACGGCATAGTGAAGGCGAGTGTAAAGTGCATTGGTATTTTCTGTCATCGGTGCCCTACAACATACCCTCGTTTACCATCAGGCAAGTTAAGTTCAGCGATGAAGCTGTTTTTATAATAACTGCAGAAACCTTAGTTATCTCCTGTAAGGTTTGTGGTTGACAAGAAGCGTGGATGGCATGACCCCGCGTACCTCTACAAATTACGCCGGGCTCACTGCCCCATCTCTTTACTCGTGAATATTTTAACAGCACGTAAAATCCGAGCTAGCACGAAGTTATTCCCACTCACCCATGCTCACAGAAATGCGGAACGAAATGCATATTGAATATTTCAACAAGTAAAATATACGAGCCTGTGATTTGTTTTTATTTTGAGATAATAAATGTTTAAACAACCACTTTTCATGTTATTTAAATTTGTACACAATATAAATTCTCTTCCTGACATATAACAAATTTATTAAACGTTAATGTAAATAAATAGCATCTATTTACAGTTTTAATTATGTTAGGTAATACTAACCACTTAAGGCGCTC
The DNA here is from genome assembly GCA_905220615.1 of Tinea trinotella. Lineage (NCBI taxonomy): Eukaryota > Metazoa > Arthropoda > Insecta > Lepidoptera > Tineidae > Tinea > Tinea trinotella. Next base: position 6,044,092 of record HG992306.1, read on the forward strand.
CCTCACCGGAGGAATCGCGTGTAATGTAACGTTACAGAGTCTCGACTCTGCTCGCATTACATCAGTGAGGGAGGAAAACTGAGCATTACATGATGAGCACCCTGTAATGATACAATTAATATTGGGCTACTTAATATTAATATATAATCGAATTAATACTGCTGCACTCAGCACAATGACCGCTTCGTCTGACATTATGGAAACAACTAAATCAGAATGCTCGCAAATTCAAATCTATACTAAATGTTACAATATACGCGAATACTCGTCAGTCAGGGAGGTAGTATTGTAATGTAATGCTCATAGTCGAATCTATAATGTTACATTACACGCGAATGCTCCCGGTGAAGGAGCACCTTTAGATTTTGCGCGAACATTGATTATAGAGAGACTCTCTCTCCGTTACCACGATGGCTGCAAAGCTCTCGAAACGCGGGTACAATAAAAAAATGTAAAATCAAAACCAAAATAAACGCAATAGTAAGCCGCATAAAATTTTGTTTATTTCAATAATATTTTTTTCGGCTTTGTTACAGAGACTGAGGTAACCGTAAAGATCTGTTTTTTTTAGTCGTCGACGCTTTGGAACCTTCTCTTGCAAAGGCAAGTTGAGGTCAGATGTGGTCAATAAAAAAAGATTTTAATATTATTGTAGCTCGACATATAACTGCACCCACCCCGATGCTGGAGTGTGGTCCATGAATGCGAGGCGTAAAAAAGCACGTCTATTTGTCATAGTTACGGGAACTGAAGTAGCCGAAAACTAAATCGGATTTTTGATTTTTTAAATTGTGACTCGAAGTGTGGTCCATGGTCCGTGAATGAATGTCACTGCAACTACAATTCAATAACTGTAAGCAGCAACCACATCCACTATGCCGACCTAGATGGAACCGGCAACTTACAAGCTGATCCAGAAACGTGACCAAATCACTTCACGGTATGTATACTTGTAAGTGATGTTACTACCCCGGATCGGCAGACTGGGTACCACTGCCTACCACTCTGTGATAACCAGACCCGAAGAAAATATCTATCTCTTTTTTTTATTAACAAATATTTGCAATATTTAATGTTATTAAATATTACAAATAAAAGCTATGAAGTAAATATTTGCTCGGACCGGGAATCGAACCCAAGACTTTACGCGCAACAAACCAATCGCTAAACCGTTCGTCCACGCCTGTCGTCAATAGAAATTGAAAAACTGTCTCAAAGTATGAAATAAAAGACGCAGTTTATGATTGTACGAGTATCAGTCTCTGTTACTATGACGGCCAAAGCTAATAAAAACTGTAAGTAAGTAAGTTTCTATATTAATCTTCTGCGTGTATTCGTAAAACAAATGACTACTTTGCTACCTCAGTGAATACGAAAGAAAATATTATCAAACTAATATGATATGAGATAGAGTACCTACATCAAAGAAGAAAGAGTACTATTTCATTGTATATTTTTTTATTCTTAAGAAATATGTATCTAGATGATTTCGATTTACACTTAGATACGGCGATTTACTCTAGTACCGTTAAGTGACTTATAGTTGCCATAGGTTGCCAAAGGTTGCGTTTGAGGGATCCTACACAGCTAGTAATGCCAGTATGTGTCAGTGGACTATGTAGAACGAATTGCTACTGTATGGCAATAACGATTTTAATAAATTACCACCGGACATAAAAATGTTATCAAAAAAATGTTCTAAAAATGAATTATATCAATGGTTGACGCAAAAGTGTTTCTATAATATAAAAGAATATTTAGAATGTAAGGATTGACATTATAATATAATATAATACATTAATTTTAATTGAATTTAAAATTTATATAATTGTTTAAATTTTAAAATTATATATTTAAAAATTTGCATGCCAAAATGGTGGATCATGTGAAACTACCATCTACATTTCATCTACTGTATACCATGTATCCTGCAAATAAAGCCCATTTCATCATAAGGTTCAGACTAGGCCGAATAATGGATGCGACTGCTACTTGCAGTCACTTATCTTTTTTTTTATTTTTTATTGTGACACGACATCTGACCTCGTCCCGCCTGATGATAAGCAGGAGGAGATCCAAGAGTGACGACGACTGAGAAAGCCGAGTATTGTTCTCGGCTGCCTCAGCCGCCGTCACTATGCCGGCCAAAGGTGCTTCTTCACGCATCGCTTGAAGGATCCAAGGTCATAGGATGGAGAGAACACATGGGCAGGCAAAGCATTCCACTTGTCGATTGATCTACAAAGAAAAGACGCACCGAACTTTTTAGTTCGACTGCCGATTCGGTCGACAAAATGCGGATGCTTTCCCCGACCTGTGCGGGTATTACGGGAGTGAAAAGACGAGGTAGGGACAAGGTTAAAGAGCTCCTCGGAACATTCCCCGTGGTATAGGCGATAGAGGACGCATAGAGCCGCCATGTCTCTGCGTAGTTGCAGGGGTTCCAAAGTTCGCGTGACCTCTGCGTCACCTATGATTCGGACAGCTCGGCGCCATTCATGAACCGCACCTCAGCCTAACATCAGGCGGGTTGCTGCCATATGTGGAGCCACAATAATAAATAGAGATAAATCAGAAGCCAACATAAGTAAAACAAACAGTTTGTGTTTGCTTTGTTTTCATAAATTAAGTGTGCAAAAAAGACTATAATTTAATTCAGGCCACATAATAAAAATATCTATTAAAATTTATTAATAAATCCTCATTTGAAATCTTAAATGTGAGAGTATGTAAAAGCACTTACAAAAGAAAAAATATAAAAAATGCATTTGTAAAGAGAGTTTAACTCGTTTTATTTTTAATTTTTCTTTTTCCAATTTGTAAAACAATACAAAGTCAGCTTGATCTGATGCTTATCCTCAAAATGCTAATTAACCTTTCCTTCTCTCCGGCTATAAACCTTTAATTAATCCGGGTAAAGTTTATTAAGTTACAAGCGTTGATTTAAAAATAACAATTAAAAGATATAGCAATGTTTCCTTCCTATATATGGGAAGTAATTGATTTGGGTCATCTATTAACCGTATACTGTTGGAGATAAACCTCACAGTGGCTTACAAGAAGCGGCCTGCATCCAGCAGTTTTCCGCCACATTTAGCTGGTACATGTTGATAAATGATGAAGCTAGTATGTTTTATATTAAACGATCATGGTGATTGTAGAACGTGTGTAAGTGGTAGTCACACAAAAATTCTATGATACAAGCACGTTTAGTATAGAAATGCGAAAAAAGTGACGTAGCACTGACATTACACTGACTGGCATTATAGTATTATTATGCTAATAACAATACTGTAATGCCAGTACAGTGCTACGTCACTTTTTTCGCATTTATATACTAAACGTGGTTGTATCATAGAATAGGTATAACAATACTGTAATCAGTAAAACAATTCTTCAGCAAAAACAAACTAGGTTCTGCAAGTATAACATATTTTAAAAATACATAAATTGTCATTAAAACTACTTGCTTTAATTTAAAATTATTCGAGAAAAGCTTTATACAATGATATAGATAATAATAGCTAAACACTTAAGTCAAAGTTTAACTTAGATGAACATTCTGTTGAAAGGTCCAAGTTTCTTGATTGATGAGGCATGGGCATTGCATTCCACCCTTTACTTGTCCTCCAACAAGATAACAAATCCCAATTGATGATTAATGAATTAATTAATGTAGCGAAAGGGGTTGGATACTGTTGCCATGCAAACTTTATTGTCAATATTTATTTGGACTTTCAGTAGTTTCAAAGCAAATAGATCCGTGGATCAATTTAAAGTTGTTAGCTTTAATCTATTCGAGTGGATTTATTTACATTATCGAAGTAAAAGTTGGTAAGTAACGGATTTTAATAGTAAACGATGTTTCCAAGAAATGGCACTTTAAACTTTTCTTACTAATATTTTTTTTATGCATTAGGTTAACTAAATGGATCTACGAGTAATAAAAAGTACATTAGTAGTAATAAAAACTTGATATACCCTAGTTTTGTATTATATTTAAACATACTAAGGATATAATTTTCTCTTTAGTGATTTGACAGAACAGCTCATCCTGTCTTTGTTCCTTAGTTCAATAGATTTACATGGAAATAGTAACAATAAATAGTGATAAGGTACCTAGTTGATGCAAACTACCAATCGACTTACTCATTATTTATTAAATACTAAGAAATAATTCGTAAAAATATCTTAGTACAGTCTGCAAGCTCTAAGCTAAGCATTGTATTTATGTGAGTGATTACTTAAAGTAAAGTAAAAAAGCAGTATAAACCGGTTTAAATTAAGCAAAGGATCAAATTAAGGTGTGACTAGGCCGACGTCACAACCTAAACTATCTATGTGTACTCACAAATAGCTCAGCTTAGTGCTCGCGAATGCTATTAGAATAAGAATAGGACGGGCTGTTGACTAACTTTACTTGACTGATTCAAAGGTGTCGTTTTCTTAACGGTCCGCAAAGAAAAAGACACCATACTAAAGTGAAGTTGGTTGCAGAGTTAGACGTCACAAAATGGCGCCGATTCCATCCTATTCTTATTTTAATCGTATTATACCTACTTTTTGCACCTTGTACTTAATTAACTATTTACATTATTTATTAGTTCATTAGCTCTACATGGGTTGCCTCAAAGAAAGCGCTTTTTAGGGATAAGGTCGCTAATTATACTTCTATTTACATCTATACTTTGCAATAAATAATTTCGTCTGTCAGTTTGTACTTTTGTTTAATATTAATAATAAAAAAAGAAAAATAATAGAAAAGATACGAGAGACAGTTTGAATAGCAATTTTCAGTTGGCATAAAAACAGCGACCGTGTATTGTATATATGGTTGGACGATTTGTCATTGTGAACGCGAGATGACAAATACCTCACAGAGTATTTCCAAGTGGAAAAATTAAATATGGACTTTTTAAAATATAACATAATTGATTATAAATTAAACAAATACTATTCTAACGCACAATGTTAACCTTATCCTATTAAATAGTACTCTATTCAATATATTGACGGCGGCTGAGGTAACCGTGAAATGAGTCCACTTTTTAAGTTGCCGCTTTGAGAATATCAAGGTTGTGTATTAAATAATACGCACACCTATTTATTTTTGTATTGATTTATTTAATGAGAAGATACTTTCATATATTTCATAGATGCCTCAATATCATGCAAGTTTCTTGAGCTTGGCCGGCACAGTGGATATGACATAGATAGATAGTACATTTATCTGTGGTAACAGTAGCCCTGTCTCATTTCATCTCATCTTGAAGGTCATAAAATATGATATTATAAGCTAGCTCATATGTTTTATAGCGTAAATAATTATTTAGATACATGAACGACTTCTGAGTGATGTGAGATGGTGTCAGTTACAGTCTACGAGGATTCAATTATTCATTGACTAAGATTAAGCCTTGTCACGTAGCATATTCATATTGTATGTTTAGACGAGCTTATATAATTTATATTATTGTAAATTATTATATTTAAATTTAAGATTTTATCTTCAATATTGATAAGTTATTAATATTTGAAATATTATGAATCAAATATATTATCCGATCAAATCGGAGACATCCTCAAGAAAGCTAGGTTGCCTAGTGCCCATAACCTCAAAGCTTGTATAAAGAGAATGTGAAGGAAGCGAGGGAGTTATGTCAGGATCGTAGCAAGTGGCGTTCCATTGTCTCTGCCTATCTCCGTGGGAAAAAGGCGTGACAGTTTGATTGATTGATGAATGAGCAAATGTAAGTCCGAGTTCACGTGTCGTAGCAAGCCTGTAAATGGTGGTAGAAAAAGTGATTATTGTTATTTTTAATAATTTTAATTTGATTTTATGAATGTTTTTTTTTTTAAATTGTGACTCGACACCTGACCTCGACCCGCCTGACGACAAGCAAGAGGAGGTCCAAGAGTGCCGACGACTGTAAAAACCAAGTCTTCACGGTTGGGGGTTGCCGTCACTATGCATTTATTGCTATGACCTCCTGGGTCTATATAAATTCAGTATCTAACAAATCTGAGATATGAAAGAACTATTTTTGGAGTAATCTAATCAGACGACAGGCGTGGACGAACGGTTAGCGATTGGTTTATCACGCCTTTTTCCCATGGGGATTCCCCGACGGAGCAAATATTTATTTCAATTTGTTGCAAATAAATGTTTTGTTTCATTTGTTAATAAAAAAGAGGTGAATATTTGCTTCGGGTATGATTATTAAAGATTGGTAGGCATTGCAGTGGTCAGTCTGCCGATCCGTCTGACCACCACTTACAAGTATACAGGCCGTAAAGTGATTTGGTCGCGTTTCGGGATCAGGTTCCAACTAGGCTGGCATAGTGGATGTGATTGCTACTCAAAGTTATTGAATTATAGTAGCAGTGACATTTATTCTAAGACCACACACTAAGACAACATCAAGCTGGGTGTTGTCATATGTCGAGTCACAATAAAAAAATATATTTAATAGAGGATAAAGAATGAATGAAATTGTTTTAGTAGTTTTATAGTAATAGATACTTTGAACCGGCATAAAACCTTCATGGTGTGATAGGTAAGTTGGAAAGAAATAACACAACTTTTTTTTAATAAATAAAGATTTTTTATTGAAAAAGAACGTTTGAGTTTTGGTTTCGTATTCTGTGCTGAATAATCATTGTTTGTCGTGTGCTTCGTAGTATCCGTGTACACCATGGCAAGTAGTGCAGTACATTCTAAGTGGCTGAAATATAAGAAAAAAAATAATGTAATTGTATGAAAAGAATTGTGGATGTGAAGGACGCGAGGGAGTTGTGTCAGAATCGTGGCAAGTGGCGCTCCATTGTCTCTGCCTATCCCCATGGGAAAAAGGCGTGACAATTTGATTGATTGGTTAATTGTATCAGTTAGTATTTAATCTCGCACGGAGGTCCATATATTTTTTTTACACCTAATTCGACGCTTTCAACACACTCTTTTAATGAAATAACACTGTATATAAGAAGTCAAGATCAACACTTGCCAGGAATATGATTGTAACTCATTTTAAACTCATCAAAATGTCTTGCTTTAAACTCATAAAAAAAAACTGCATCAAATGCTTGCTTATCTAGTTGCTATGTCAGTCGCCCTATTTCTTCTACGAATCTTCTTATTTCTGATTTGATCACGAAGCCCTCTGCTTAGCACGTTGAGTGACTCTGAGCTCTCTCCCAGGGATCTCTGAACTCTAATTCCTCAAGATCCCTGGGATTTTATTTGCGAATATAAAAATATTAAACCAAAGGCGACCGTGGTGTAGTGGCAGTGCAATGTTTACGCAAACCGAGAGCACCACCGGTATCAACGTATCTTTGATATGTGTACTTTGGTTTTTTTTTTTTTTTTTTTTTTTTTTTTATTGTGACTCGACATTTGACATCGACCCGCCTGATAATAAGCAAGAGGAGATCCAAAAGTGCAGACGATTGAGACAACCGAGTTTGTTCACGGCTGCCTCAGCCGCCGTCACTATGCCGGCCAAAGGTGCTTCTTCACGCATCGCTTGAAGGATCCAAGGTTATAGGAGGGAGAGAACACATGGGCTGGCAAAGCATTCCACTTGTCGATTGTTCTACAAAGAAAAGATGCACCGAACTTTTTAGTTCGACTACCGATTCTGTCGACAAAATGTGAATGCTTCCCCCGACCAGTGCGGGTGTTACGGGTGTGAAAAGACGAGATAGGAACAAGGTTAAAGAGCTCCTCGGAACATTCCCCGTGGTATAGGCGATAGAGGACGCACAGAGCCGCCATGTCTCTGCGTAATTGCAGAGGCTCCAGAGTTCGCGTAACCTCTACATCTCCTATGATTCGGACAGCTCGGCGCTGCAATGAATCCAGGGCATTGAGAAGATACTTGGCAGAGCCGTCCCAAAGATGCGAACAGTACTCCGCGCAAGAGCGAATTTGAGCCTTGTATAAAAGCAGGCGAAGCTCTGGCGCGAAGAACCGCCGCACCTTGTTCAGGATGCCAAGTTTGCGGGAGGTGGTCTTAATAGCCCGCTCAACGTGATCCCTGTGATTCAGGTCGCTGCGAAGGGACATCCCTAAGATATCCAGTCTGTCCGAAGTACCAAGGGGAATGTTACAAAGAGAAGGAAGGGGGATAAACGGGGATTTTTTCGTCGAGAACGCGCACATCTGAGTCTTGTCTGCATTGAACTGAACCAGGTTCTCGTCGCCCCAATGAGTAATACAATCAAGAACCCGGTTCAGCTCCGCTACAACAGACTCTCTCATATCGGCTATCTCCTGTTTTCCGGCTGCGGGGCGGGCAGTGTAGCGTCCATGCACCGTGCTGTCGTCTGCATAGCAATGAATGCTGGATCCAAGGTCCAGCATGTCATTGATATGCAGTAGGAACAAGGTCGGCGACAGCACAGAGCCCTGAGGGACGCCAGCATTCACCGACACCCTACGTGACGCGCTGCCATCCACAACAACGCGTATGGAGCGGCCACGCAGGAAGTCGGCTATCCAGCCACGCAGACGGTCAGGTAAACCGTATGCCTCGAGCTTGGAAAGAACGGCCTTGTGCCAGACCCTGTCAAACGCTTTGGAGATGTCCAAGCCGATGGCAAGGGCCTCTCCATTACCATCCAACGCTTCCCCCCAGACGTGCGTGGTGTACGCCAGAAGATCACCAGTTGACCGTTTCGGCCTGAAGCCATATTGACGGTCATTGATCAGCTGGTGACCCTCCAGATAGGCCATGAGGCGGACATTTATAATCCGCTCCATGACCTTGCACAAAACTGAGGTTACAGCTATCGGACGGTAGTTTGCAGGGTCTGAACGGTCGCCTTTCTTAGGGACCGGTTGCACATTGGCCCCCTTCCAAGCCCGAGGCACACAGCCCGACGAGTATGAGAGCTGGTATAGCCTCGTCAAGACGGGAGTCAATTCCGCTGCACACGTTTTAAGCACAATCGCTGGGATACCGTCAGGGCCACTGGACTTTCGGATATCGAGCGATCGTAGCTCCATGCGGACATCGCGTTGTCTGATACGTATATCAGGCATCGTATGTCCGCATGGACGCAAGGTGGGTGGCTCTGCACCACGATCGTCGATCCGTGAATTAACGGCAAAGAGCTCAGCCAAGAGATCAGCCTTCGCTTTTGCCGTATGCGCCAGTGAGCCATCAGGCTGTCTCAGCGGTGGCAGTGAGGAACGACAGAAGTTAGATTCCACAGTTTTGGCGAGACTCCAAAAGCTGCGACTACCCGTTGGGTGCGCTAATAGACTCTCGCCAATCCTGGAAACGCGCTGTGCCTCCGCTCTTCTAAAGACTTTCTTACAAGACTTGGTGGCACGATTAAAAGCTGCTTTCAACTCATCCACGCGAGGGTCATGATTTCTTCGACCCTTGACCCAGGCACTGTGAGCCGCGTTTTTTGCTGAAACAGCAACCGCGCACTCACCATTGTACCAAGGCCTGCTCCGGTCGTTGCGAGATGCACGGTTGGATGGAATGTAATATTTCATTCCCAGTGCGATCTCATCAACAACGGCCGAGGCACACGTAGATAGGTCCTCGGAGCTGAAGCAGCGCTGCCACCAAGGGAGCGAAGCGAAATAATTTCGCATTCCCTCCCAATCTGCCGACCGGTAGTGCCACAGACGACGCACCTCCTTCCTGGCAGGAGGAGGCACGGCGCGCGGCACTGTCGTCTCGACCAGGCAGTGGTCAGAAGTCCCTAAAGGGGCCTTGACCGAAATTTTATACCCGGTCGGACGATTAGTCAGCAGAAGGTCCAGAAGAGAGGGGGCATGACCGACAATATCTGGCACCCGGGTGGGCTGGGTCACCAACTGAGTCAGGTCATGCAGAAGAGCGAAAGCATGAGCAGCCCTTCCTGCGTGGTCAGTCCTTGGGGACCCCAACCACACGTCGTTGTGTGCGTTGAAGTCCCCCAAGACTATAACCTCCGCGGTCGGAAACCGCTCCAGCGCTTCATCTGTCGCCCGGCTTAGAAATTCGAAGAGCCGGGTTGTCTCCGAATCCCCGTGGTGGGAGCGGTAAAGGCACCCGTAGACCCTGACTTGAGAGCCAAGGTCTACGTGTACCCATAGGAGGGACAGGGAAGGATCCTCCAAGTAAAGCAGACGGCGACAACAGATATCGGACCGGATGTACACGCATACCCCGGCTTTCGCTAAGAACCTTGACTCAAGCGTGTAGCCGGGGTAATGTAGGTATGAGGTGTCCACCGGGTCCTTTATCTGTGTCTCCGTCAGAAACATCATTGCAGGCCGTGCCGTCTCAAGGTGGTGGTGGACGGCACTGAGATTGGCGTGGATTCCACGAATATTCGTGAAATCCACTCCAAGCTCATTAGTGATGGGGTTTTTAATGGCCGCTGGGTAAACTATTTTTTTAAATTTTACTTTCATATTGGAGGGGGTGGGGGGTGGGGCGTGAAGATGTTGAGGGTTGTTTATTCGGTAGGGACGAAAAGTGCAGCTATCCGCTTCGCCACATGTATCCCGGTGGTGTGAGTCTGCTGATCCGTCGGACGGAAGGGCCCCCGTACCCTCCCGGAAGTGATCGCCTGGACCCCATATCCGATCACCATTCGGCTAGACGACTCACCCCGGGATTATGCGCCGCATGGTGGGGCAGCCTCCCTCCGTGGTTAGCGGTGGGCTCAGGCCCCTGTACTGTGCGGCGGGCGGCCAGCGGTTAGCCGTTGCTACGGGTCTCCCTGGCCGACGGGTCAGCAAACTCTCACCGGAATACAGCAGGTCAGCTGGAAGCCACTGTCCCTAACCGCATCCACAACCCCCAACGCAACTGGTGCTACACAAACTAGTCCCCGAACGCGACGTGGTCACTATGGGGGGATTTGCATCTGTGTAGGGTGGTAATTGCAACCAGCTGAGAACACTTAATAAAACGGAAGTGTCCTCTCCCACTCGGTTGTCCTGTTTCTATGATACAAGCACTTTAGTAGCTTAGTATAGAAATGTAAAAGCAAAATAATAATAATGAATTATAACTCACCAAGTCATATTGTTCTCGCAGCAATGTATACACTCTTTGCTCATCAGCTTTATACGAATGTCTGGTTATACGTGAAACAGCTCGTTTAACGAGTACATCAATGTCGGCTAATGTTCTTGGTATTTGACGAGCTGCTGCACGTTCTTGAGGTGTTAGACTTAAACCCCACTTGTGATGACTGCGGGGCCTTCTTCTATATTCGTGGACGTAATCGTTTGCGGCTGGCAAATTCACCATGATTTCTGATAACCTTACTTCAAGATAACTTCAAATCGAATGTAATTGTGTAGAGCATACAACCCCGTATTTAAACATACTTATAACGGTAATTTGTAAGCGGGGATGAATAATACTTCACTAATGGGAAATCGAATGAATGCGTTTTCTGGGAATATTTATTCAAAGGATTATAGTAAGACAATTGTTTTTAGCAATCTCTTCAGGTAGCCAAATAGTTTCTATTAGGTAAATAAAATTACCAAATGTTGTCCACATTAATAGAAATTAAAGTAAACAATATAGTTGTGCGTGATGAATGGAATTCTAAAGAAGTTGTAGTGACAAAGATTGAGAAAGGTGTTGGTTTGGTTTAGGTAAATTTATTTATTTGAACGATCAATAAAAGTAACAATTTAAATTAATTTAAAACAATCACATGCAAAAAACTTATTACTTAAATATTGTTCTTTGGATTACAGATCGTCACTTTAATAAAACTAGACTTTATAATTCTAAAAATATTAATAAGAATTCTCTATGAATTTTTTTTTGGGAGCGCAGTTAAATAAGAGCATATGACGATTTTTTGATGTGATCTTAAAAGGAGATTGCTGAAAGGGATTTATAAAGCAGGGATGAGTAAAAGGATAAAACGGGGATGGCCAGGAGAGAATGAAGGCGTAAAAATAAAGCGACCGTGGTGCAATCGTGACACATACCGAGAGCACGAGTTCAAAACCACCCACCGGTACCAATGTATTTTTGATATATGTACTTTCCTTGTCCTGTTTTTATAATACAAGCACTTTAGTAGCTTAGTATAGAAATGTTAATAATAATAAAAAATGTAAGGTTGACGACGAAGAAATGTCCGGTTGCTTTTATTTTTTTAAAACTAATAAATCAAAATGTTATTATTGATATAAAAATTGATATTTTAAACCATTTGGGCGCCAGTGCAAAGTTGTTGGTCTAAACTTCAAGGCTTCAAAGTCAAACTTTCGTAACTCCAATCATTACTTAATCTATACCGTGCTCATTAGATATTTTAAACCCAAAATAATCTTGTTGGAAAGTCTCAAGGAAATTAAAGTGAGTTTTAAATCGAGGAAATTGATAGCCTTTGGTTAAAATACGCATTTAATTTAGATTATATTCATTAATTCATCCAGCTATTTTTTTTATCTTATAAATAAACTGATTATTTGTAAATAATGTGAAGATATATTCTATTGTTACGCCTTATTTTTACAGGGACAGGTAGAAACTACGAAGTGACACTTTTCACGATCCTGACACAAATTAACATTATGTAAAGGTGAATATTTCGCAAGATCGTTTAAGATGTTTTAGATCTTTTGTTTTGACGATTTTCATCACTCTCCTTTAAGTCCGCGTCGCCCTGATTTCCTGGGTCATAGCATTTTTTGTGGAGGTATTACGTACTGCTTGATCTGTCCTTTCACCTTCGGATTTACCGGATACAAGTTGTTTTAATAATTTAGCTTTAATTTGCGGCCGGTATAATGACGGCACCAGTCGGCTCATTGTCCTCCTTTGCTACTTTCAATTCGACAAACCGATGGCGAAGAAAGGTTCTAGAGTGGAGACCACGAGTCGGAAGACACAGCGTTGGTAGGCCTCCCACTAGGGGAACTGACGACATAGTGAAAGTCACGGGTAACCGGTGGATGCAACTGGCATCTTATCGTTCGGAATGGCGTTCTAAGGGGGAGGCCTATGTTCAGCAGTGGACGCCTTCTAGCTGATGATGACCACTTTCAATCAGGCTAGTCAAGGTCACATGTCGAGCCCCAATTACAAGGTTCTACATTATATTATATATTATATGAATTTTCTATTCTATATTTAAATATTGTACAGTGTGTCCTACCGTAAAGTGAGTAAACGAAATATGGCAAAATTAGATATAATTTTATCGACAGAAAAATGAGTTTTTTATTATTTGGTAACTATTTTTTTAACAATATTTCAATGCTTTTCAAACAAAAAAATAAATTATTGTCCTAACCCGAACGCATTTCTACTAAATAGATTTAACAAAGGAAGACGTACGCGGTTTAAGTTGCCGCATCGCTCATTTTCCTTTCATCGTATTTTTTTATTTCCGGTTCTCAGTGCAAAATATTCAAAGTAGTTTTGAAAGGAAGTCTTAAATTAAAACAAATAATTAAATAATTACCATGTTTCGTCAATATACTTTTATTCATCCTTTCCACGTGCCCAAACCATCGAGGCATATCCGTAAGTGGTTTACCCCAGGTCAGTAGATTAGAGAAATAAGTAATAACCATTAACTGTCTGTCTCCCACTCCTAAACATATCCTTAATGTTAATGCGATACTAAAATGAGGCATGAATTGATGGTTTTGGAAACAACAGTTCGTTTGACGACAAAGGTTGAAGACTTTATTACCTTAATCAACAATTAGCATGTCAAAGAAGCGGCATATGTGACATTTGTTTGTCTCGTGTGAAACTGGAATATTGTGTGCTAGTGAAACTTGGTGATCATTTTGCTTGTATAGTAAAAACAGGATTGCATTAATATATGTACAGTTGTACATAATCACAGATACATTGGCATGTAGTTTTGAACCGGGTACTTTCTATGACCATTGGACAATCACTACAAGCCTTCATTTTGTTCGTGTTCGGAGTAACTGCCGTAAATTGTTTATAGTGGCTAAAATGATCACAAGGAAATTAAAAGAAAATAATATGGTCTCCTAATATAATCCATACGTTGCCTTCTCCAATATACTCTCGCGGACCAACACGCCACAATAGCGGTATTGCTTTTGTCATATACACAATTCTTTTCATTATTTTATATAAATAATAAAGTTATAATTTGAGAATAGCCGAAAAGTGTACTCAACAGTAAGTAAAAGTTGCATCCACTTAGCTTACTGGCAAACTGGCAACTTTCAAGCTGATCCCAAAACAAAAACTAAGTATATATATCTATATAGTATGTACTATCCCGTATCGGCAGACTGCATAAATGCCTGTCGACTAATCGTACATCACCCAGACTCGGATCAACTATCTGACACATACATTTATTAACAAATACCTACAAATACCTATGGTTTTAGTAAGTATTTAATATTCAAACTGACAATTAAATATTACAAATAAATGCTATGAAACGAGTCTTTGTTCTGATAGGGAATCGTACTAATTTACTTAACCAATAATTGTGCCATATGCCAATAGGTATTATGTTATAGGTAATATATTGTTATTTATTTTTAATAATATTTATGTAATAGGTAATGACTAATTCATATTTCTAAACATACATATAAATTTCCAAATAATTATTAATGAGTTACTTAGAGATACAAATAATGAACGAACAGCTACTAAAATTACTTAGAAATAAGATTAAAATACGAGATCTTATTATCCAGGTTGTCTAACATAGCAAATGGAATAATAAAGTTTCGTAGAAATAACGGCTTCTATTGTTTCTTTTCTTTTCTCCTGTGACTAATAAACCACTTAAGTGGTACACAGTGGATGGATCCTTCGGGATAATATTATTGATTTAATAATTTAATCTACCTTTTACAATTTTTTAACATGACTAAGTTATATACAGTAAAATAAAAGTTTTATTAGGATTAATACACATATTACGAATTATAAATTTATCTCTACCTATCCCTTTGGAAAAAGACGTGATTCTTTATTTAGTTATCTTTTTCCTTTTTTTTTGGTGGTTAGTAGATATTTTAAAGTTTATATTAATGTAATTATTTTATATTTTATGGCGACCATGGCCTAGTGGTAGTGAAAAGTAAAATGTTTTACACAAACCTAGTGGCCGGTACCAATATATGTTTAGTACTTATATTTTTTCATGTTTGATATGCAGTTTCTATGATACAAGCACGTTTCGTAGCTTCGTATGAAAATCTAATTTTTTTTTATTGTGACGCGACATATGACAGCACCCCGCTTGATGTTAAGCCAAAGTGTGGTCCATGAATGAATGTCACTGCTACTACAATTCAATAACTGTGAGTAGCAATCACATCCACTATGCCGGCCTAGATGGAACCGGCAACTTACAAGCTGATCCCGAAACGTGACCAAATCACTTCACGGTCTGTATACTTGTAAGTGGTGGTACTACCCCGGATCGGCAGTCTGGGTACCACTTTATTGTGACAGACATCTGACCTCGTCCCGCCTGATGATAAGCAAGAGGAGGTCCAAGAGTGACGACGACTGAGAAAGCCGAGTTTGTTCTCGGCTGCCTCAGCCGCCGTCACTATTCCGGCCAAAGGTGCTTCTTCACGCATCGCTTGAAGGATCCAAGGTCATAAGATGGAGAAAACACATGGGCAGGCAAAGCATTCCATTTGTATATACTCGTAGTTTTGTGTTAAAGGACTGGAAGTGCTCCTTTCCTCCTTCTAACTCATTTAAGCAAATATTTTGCATATCTTCTAACAAAGCGAGGTCTACCGGTATATGCTTCATGGGAAGAGTACACACAATTTCCACTCGGAATCCTCCCTTCAAAATTTACCAATACCCAGCCCCATTAAACATAATTTTAAACTGAAAAAGAGGAAAATGACCTCACAAAAAATTTTAATTTTGTGTATTATGTTGCTTTTATATTTGTCTATTGATCTTGTGCTTATTAAACAAATTACAAATCAACGAACGTTAATGACATCTACAACAAGAAACTAGAATAATAATTAGGAAGTGTTTTTTTCTAAAATTGTAATAGACTGGTTTTTTAATCGTTGCTCAATATGACAGCATCCTCACTCATTCAATTATTATTTACACTCTGAACATTAATAATTCTGATTCCATATAAATCCTCCGTTTCAACTTCAACCAATGAGGATTTTGGTATAATGAAAAAGGTTTGTGTGGATTGTGCAATCAAATCAAAATTGTTTATTTTATATTTTTAGAATCAACATACTCGTATTTTTATATGATACTGTATATATTATAATATATTTGGTATTATTTTAACGTTAAGTATAATAAACACGCACCATCTCGTGTTAAAAAACAATAATCTAAGTGGTTAAAAAAAACTATATTTTCATTTTTTATGAAAGAGTGACAAAGTTATATTATATATACATTAAATTATGATACCTTTAATTTCTTAGATTTACACAATAAAAAAAATGCAATATATGCGTATATACACATATAACATTTTTGTCAATAAACAAATACATTATTAATATAAATTAAAATGGTAGTGCATATACGAAAGTTGAAAGTTGACTAGGAAACTAAAGTAATATAATTAGGTATATGATTGGTTAAATTCGAAGTAAACGACGTACTTCCGGCGAATGAATGAGGAAGTTAGATGGAAGTCAACATGTTAATATTAGGAAGTCAATTTTGTGATCAGAGTTCTTAATTGATTGAATTATTTATGTAATGAGACGCCTACAAAGTATTTTAAGTCCCGTTTTATTCTTTGTGCGCTATTGTAGACAATATTTGTAAGTAATATGTTTTCTTAGTTTCTTAGATTTCGTGTTAACATAAGTAATTAAAATTAATAACTTATATCTTGTTAGATTCGGTAAAATGTATAAGCCATTCACAACATACTCGTACATTATTTACACCTAACTTAAGAAATAAATAAAGTGGATCATCTAAGATGATTCTTCTCTATCAAATCTCGGACATATTTATTGTAAGAAGTACCCATAACGTGAAGAGAAAGAATGATTAAAAAAAACTTTATTTAGTTTTTATTGTGACCCGACATCTGACCTGATGGGAGCTAGAGTGCAAGGTCTAAAAGTGCAGTTCACGATATCTTTGGTCCCCGTTACTGTGCCGTTAAAATAAATATTACACCAATTTTATGCTTTTTTGAGATGTGGCGCTAAATTGCGACGAGCGACGAAATAAAAATAGAAATTGTAAAACTTTTTTTTGTGACTCTTCTTATAACAGCATCCCGCCTGATGTTAGGCTGGAGTGCGGTCCATGAAAGGAGGTGCCTCCTACTAAAACAACTGTAAGCAGCAGTCACATTCACTATGCCGGCCTAGTTGGAACCGGAAACTTACAAGCTGATCCCAAAACGCGACTAAGTCACTTTACGGTCTGTATACTGTATAAGTGGTGGTACTAGCCCGGATCGGCAGACTGGGTACCACTGCCTACCACTCTTTTATTTTATTATTCATATTTTTTATGGTATAGTGTTTAATTTTTTATGTGCAATGAACCGCAATTATAATTCATTTGAGCATTAAGAGTTAATTTAATGTAAGAAAATAAACGAACCCTTTTGGGCAAGCCTATTAAGGTAAAAGAGGGATAAATTAATTTACTTACTTTTGTCTTTCATCTCAGTAATAAATATGCCTTAAAATAATTTGTCTAAATTGAAAATGTCGTAGTAGGCACAAAATACGGTATATCATTAAGTTACCTTCACGATTTTTTACTTACGATTACTTTATATAAAGTCAAGTGAGAAATGGTATATATCGACATAAAACAGCACCCCGCTGTAAGTGGGATTCGCGCCCACCATGCCTGCCTAGTTGGAAAACTAAGTCACTTCACGGTCTGTACACTTGTATGTAGTGGTACTACCCCGGATGTTGGTAATATAACATTAATAAGAAAACAAGTAAGAGGATTGTCATTATGAGCTTGGATTACCACTAATCCGTTTTTGGGTGTAGCCCATTTAGCTAAATAATAATGTCTTATGCCCTACAATGTCTTAATATAACCAAGATAATAACTATTAAAATATTTTATAACCGTAGAGCTTGTATGAAGAGAATTGTGAATGTGGCAGGTGACGCTCTATTGGATCTGTCTATCCCTGTGGGAAAAGGGAGAGATATTTTTTTCAATTAATTAAAAATATACATGTTTTAGGCGAGACTGTTACTCGCAGTTGTTTAACTGTAGTAGCAGTCACTTCCATTAATAAACCGCACTTAAGCTTAACATTTGGGATCCTGACTTAAGTCAAGCCACAATAATAAAACGAGTAAAATTATTAATTAAAAAAATATAAAATTCTACATTTAAATTATATTACATTTTATTACATTTAAATTTTATTAATAGCATAATTTGTGAAGCGTATTTGCCCTAATGGAGGTCAATAAATCAGCCCAAAGGCCCTATTACCTGCATCAGACAACCAACTCAGACGTTTATATTCAAGGGATAAATAATTCTGTATTCACGCGTGGTTGTGTGCAATCCTTCACCCTCGTGACCGCAACCTCGCACGAGGTCCTACCCTATGGGATGAACATAAGATATTTGCCCAGATTTCCCAACAAAAGATTTATCTATTAGTATTTTATTGTTTTTCTGTTAAAGATTTATTGGCGGTATTTGCAAGGTGAACGCGAGAAACAAGAAACCTGCGTGTTCATTTCTAAAAATACTTTTGTAGGCATTGTATAAAGATTTTAGCATTCAAAAGGTGGTTTTGTTTTAATTTGTGACTACGTTGTTTAATATCATGGTACAAAATTAATTGTAACTATTTGAGTAAGTTTCGTGTCGAAAATCCATTAGGTCGAATTCACTAAACCCACTATAATACACACGCGAAGCGTCGTTTGTTGTTTTTTGTTCAACTTTACACTCGAGAGAATTTATTTAGTGTTCGGGTTTGTTCAATATAAATCATAAAGTACTTATTAATATTGGTAAAAGTTTTTCTACATTTATATTAACATGAATAGTTATATCAGACGTATCAGGATAGTGATGGAGACCATCTTTAGCTCAATTTAGGCGACCATGGTGTTGTGGTAGTGCGATGATTACGCAAATCGAGAGCACGGGTTCAAAACCACTTGCCGGTACCAATGAATCTTTAATATATCATGTACTTTGGTTATCCTGTGCACTTTAGTAGCTTAAAATTTTGGATGTGAGGAAAGATGAGAGAGTTGTGTCACGATCGTGGCAAGTAACGCTCCATTATCTCTGCCTATCCCTGTGGGGAAAAAAAATGGTTCAACCAGTCGAAAGTTATGAGGTAACAAACATAAAAAAACATACGGGTCGAATTGAGAACCCCTCTTTTTATGAAGTCGGTTAAAAATGCATTATAATTTGATTGATTGATAGTTAGTTCATTTGAATCGGCGACACAAGAAACTATCGCATCCATTATGTCGGCCGGTCTTAATTCCGGAAATAATTCAGTTTTGTTGTTACAAAAGGTTCCCAAAAAATGCTGAAAGGTTCTCGAATAGAGACCACGTGCGGGAAAACGCAGTGTAACCTATAGTGTAATGGTCAGTCCACCCGCAAGGTGGACTGACCATTTGCTAGTGATAGCCGGGACGATTGCTGGGGGAGGCTTATGTCAAGTAGTAGCCGACATGATAATAATTGTAACAACCCAAGTTTATTATTATTATTAAGATATTTATTTTCTATATATAATCTGAAATATGTGAAAGCAATTTTTTTGGCCGGCATAGTGATGGCGACTAGGGCAACCGTAAACTGACTCTGGTTTTTCAGTCGTCATCACTCTTGGACCTCCTCTTGCTTCGAGGCTAGCGGGTCAAGGTCAGATGTCGTGTCACAATAAAAAAAAGCAATGAGACAGAACAATGAAACCAGGGTTCTTACAAACCAATAGCGGGCGGTTCAAAACCACCTTATGCCTGTACCAATCTGTTTACTAGTTTAGTATAGTATTATATATACATATAGTATTAAAAATACAACACAGTTTGTATTATTTTTGTCTAAAAGTTTTTTTTTAAGAAAAGTATATCAGTAGTAAACCCGTTGTTTATTCTGAACCTTAAACGGAACTACTACAAAAAAACTGCCCAAACTATTATAATTTATTTGCGTATTAGGTTAAATACATCCCAAAAGAAATGGAAGAAAAACATATTTATACGTTGTAGTTAAATTTGGTTCCGTTTAGAATTTTCTTTAATATTCTCATAATTACTTGTGGATACGTTACTAATAGTCAAAGTTATGTAATAGTACCTAAATATCTAGTGTGTATAAAATATAAAACTATAATGATATATAGAAAAATAGATAAAACCAAGATGATGATTGTTACAACCCAAGCTTATTTATATTGTTAGGAAGTTTACTTTTTATTAGAAAAAATCTGAAATATGTGAAAGGAATGAGACTAAAATATGAACAACGAATGTGCATCGAGAAAAATCTGCAATGCAGAACAGGAACCGGAATGAAGAAATAATCACAAAATTTAAATAAAAAAAGCACCAAAATGAGAGCAAAGTTATACAAAATATTTAATGAGTATTTAAAAAGAGTACCTACCTATTGTGAATAATGAATAAGCCGGAAGGAAATGTAGATTTCAATGTGAATCATAGGTATTTAAAAAAAAGTAATATCTTTACGGAATATACCTATATTCCATCTTCTCGGTTAAAAACATAGTGTTAGTGACTGAAGCAACTGTAATCTTTTTCGTTTTTTTCAGTCGTCGGCGCTCTTTTACTTCACCTTGATATGAGGGAAAACAAGAGAGTTGTGTCAGGATCGTGAAAATTGTCTCTATTGTCTGGGCAAATTGTGACTTGATAAAGTGATTTGAGTCAATCAAATCACTTCATTTCATTGCGATGTTTTTTCTTCGTGCAATCTGAAAATTCTACAATGATATGATGTATTTTAATGTTACTTAGAGTATCAAAATACAAACTGAACAGATATTCCTATTAACATTATGCTGCAAACGGTAGACGTCATTTAAAAGCACTGAGGATGCGGACCACATACTGCTAGACTCTGCTTTATTAAAACTAATTAACTAACCAGTCACGCCTCCGTCCCTAGAGGAATAAGGCAAACTTGATATACGATACGAGTAACTCTCTCAATTTCTTTACGCTCACGACTCTCTTCATAGTTCTACAGTTATGGGCACTGAAAATATTGAACATTCTTGTCGGTCTTCTTTTTGCTCACTTATTTTTTATCTATTTATGTACTATATATTTTTTTTAATTAGAAATGTTTCTCTACGTATATACATTTTATATTGGCGAGTGCGATGTCTAGTGGCAAGTACCTACTTTGTGATGGGGGATAATGTTAAAATAAAATAAAATTAAGTGGTCCATTGTTGTTCTGATTTATTTGCCATAAATAATTTGCTTTATGAATTAAACAAATTTTATGCGGCTTACTATCGCGTTTATTTTGGTTTTAATTTTACAATTTTATTTTATTATTCCGACGTGTTGAGAGCTTTGCAGCCATCGTGGTTACGGAAAATCTATTGAATTTTTATTTATTGAGATGTAACATGTTGATGGTAAGCCTGATCTTGCGTGACTGTAATCAAGGGGAAGTCCAAGAGCGCTAACGACTGAATAAACCGATGAAGTTTACGGCATAGTCGCCGTCACTTTGCTAGACATGGGTGCTTTTTACGCTTCTCTTTAAGGATCCATGGTTATATAGTGAGCAGAATTTATGGGCTGGTTAAGCATTCCACTTGTCAAATATTATTTTTATTATTAAAAGTTACAAAGATTAGAGACAAGTTCTCCGTAACTTTAGATAAAAAAGAAAATTAGTATTAATTGTAAATTAAAGGTTGCGTGTTCTCTCCTAATTTCGTCATTAATATGAAAAGTAGTGTTTACTATTTTCTGTATAATTTGATACATTCAGATTTTATCAGAATTTCGTGTCTGAGCTCATGGATAATTTAGTTGTTTTAACAAACATAAATTACCACATAAAGACACAACATTTACTGTTTTATGTATATCAAAGAGACAGTTTATTTTTCAGCATTTACTAAAAAAAAAATACTGTATACAGGAGGCTTGTTCACAGCTGGTTTTAAAATGTATATTTCTGATACACCTGGTACTTAAAATAACATTGTTATGAATAACATCTCGATTAAGGCATCGAAAAAAGTGGAAAAGTTAAGGATAGCTACGAACTTTTATAGAAATAAAAAAAAAACAGCAAATTTATGGTGTATTTTTTATTTATCCATTTCTAAAACAATTTTAAATTTACAAGTATATCACAGTCGTCACTTCAGTAAATGCAATTTTTAATAATAAATTTGATTAAAACAACAACAATGTTGCAAGATAAATAAATTTGTGAATTAATCTAAAAATAGGAGATCATAAAGTGCATCGCAGAAACTGCAATTCAAAATTAAACTACATTTGGTATTCTATATAGTTATATGCAAAATAGTGTATCTAATGCAAACCTACTTTTTTAAATATATAAAATCTCATATTATAATTGTCTATATTTGTTAAATTATTATATTACATAATACCAAAGACTACTTTCATTTATTTACTTCAAAAATAAATAAATAAATATATAAATAAATATATATATATATATATATATATATATATATATATATATATATATATATATATATATATATATATATATATATATATATATATATATATATATATATATATATATATATATATATATATATATATATATATATATACGACAGGTACATTTACATAAAGGGTTTGTATGAATAGAGTATCGCATGTCATAACGGTCGCAACATTTATTGAATCCGAAGAACGACCGACAAATAACTTTTTAAAAAAGCTAAACTACTATTATGGCTAAATTTTGTAAATTCCTTATTGATATTAAATCTGACTATGATATTTATTATACTTCTGATCATTATACTTCTATTTATTCCCTTTCATTCATAAGGACTACATTTCTTTCTATACGAGTATACCGTCGTTTAAGTTCTAGCACCGGGTAACTTAAAAATGTATGCTATTAGAATAAGAATAGGACGGGCTGTTGACTAACTTCACTTGACAGATTCAAAGGTGTCTTTTTCTTGACGGTCCGCAAAGAAAAAGTCACCACACTAAAGTGAAGTTGATTGGAGAGTTAGACGTCACAAAATGGCGCCGAACTGGTCCTTTTCATATTTTAATCGCATTATAAGAGTTACTCGTAGGTATGTCATTCGATAGAGAATCGAAAGGCATATCGTTTGAGCAATCAAAATCAAGAATACGCTCTTTTTTGGAGAAAATACTAATAAACTTTAAACACTCATTTAATTAAATATTAAGTTGAGTTGTCGTTTTGAGTTACGCGGCGTTAGATCTTAAACGACGATATCAAGAAATACGCGTACTTACCAATTTCAAATAATAAAATAGTTTATTAAAGAGATATCTCAATGGATAGCTCGTTTAAAATAAGAATATAATAGAGAACTGCCATTTTCTTGTCTAATTTGTTTCCATCAAATGTCACAGACATGAAATGTTGAAAAGTGTTAAAACTGATTTTATATTCCAAGGGTAAATTCGTATTTCTTTGATTTTTTAATTAACCGATAGTTTAAATATAGTGAACATAATGAAATAAAATTTGTAACTAATAAATTGTCATGATTTTTTTTTTATCGTGGATCAAGATAATTATTATGACAGCACCCCGCCTGATGTTAAGCTGGAGTGCGGTTCGTGGATGGAGGTGACTGCTACTATTGTTAAGTAACTGTAAGTAGCAGTCACAAACACTATGCCGGCCTAACTTACAAGCCGCTCCCAAAACGCGACTAAGTTAATTCACGTTCTGTATAGTCTGTATACTCTTCCACAGTAATAGGCAGAGATAGACATATCTTAATACAAAATAAGGGCAGAATTACAGATAATTATAATAAACGACCCCACATCTCAATTTACACAGTAATGTATAATTATAATCAAAATGGAATAAATAGAAGTCAGAATAATTAATTTTAAATAAATAGTTTTAATTGATATAAACTACCATTTATATAATTTGAAAAAATATTATTACACTCGCATGGAGTGTACCTAAATTCCTTATAAATAATGTAGTTTCTAATGTCTAGAGATTATTATAATAATTGACTAGAATAAATATATTATTTATGACAAAAATGTATAATAAATCACTAAGAAATTGGAGTTTGCTTTTCTAAATAATTTCATTGATTAATTTATACGCACATGCATAGATAGGTACATTAGATAAGTTTGCGACGACTAAACCAATATTAGCAATAATGCAAATTTTTAAGACTAACCAGTTTATTTCATTCACTATAGACAGCATAGAGGATTTTAATTTCCAGGACTTCCAATTTGTCTCCTTCCTTAATATGTCCCTTTCCTTATATACGGCCGTCATGACGTTCATTTAGGAGTAATGAAAACCAGGGTTCTTACAAACCAATAGCGGGCGGTTTAAAACCACCTTATGCCTGTATTTATCTGTTTAGTATAAATGTAAAAAATACAATACAGTATTATTTTAGTCTGAAAGGTTGTTTTGAGAAAAAGTATACCAGTGATAAACTGTTGTGTGTTTAATCTTTAAATGGAACTACTGCAGAATTGTACAAACTTTCCGGCCAGACTTTTTTTATTTACGCATAAGCTTTAATGTAAATTCCCAAAAGAAAAGGAAATAAAATTTAAAATTTTATATTTATATTTAGTATTTAAATTTGTTTCCGTTTACAATTATCTTTACTATTCTTATAATTACTTGTGGCTACGTAATCATTACTTTAAGTTATGTAATATTAATTATCTAGTGTGTAAGAAATATAAAACTTTAATATGCATAAAATAAAATTAGTGTACTAATATTTCTAGTAATCGTGCAAATAAGGTACTAGGTACTTTACAAAACACTAATATAATGAAATTGTTCCCAATCCAGGCAATTCGCAATCAAATACTAATTTTAATATTGATAATTTATAATAAATATTAATAATTCTATAATAATAGATATAATTGAACTAAGTCACACCTCATTCTCTTATATCGATATTCACTAATATCTCAGATCTAATAAGTCAAGCTTTCTAATGGACCCCTTTATTGACTCCTCTACACGAAATTAATATATTGTATTTTAATAAACCGCCCCAATCATTCGTACACTTAAATATTGTCTTTTGACACCAATGTCACTGAACACTTTTTATTGAGGGTTATGTCACTTTAGGCAATTAGGCTTTCATAATGTTCGTACCAGCCGTCACTCGACGGAGCCGCTGAGCCGCCTCTAGGGCGAGCCCTGTCACCCTCAGAGATAGTTAGGCCGCGACACACAACACAGCACGCCCATGCTCTTGTACAAAGAGCCTCTTCGTTTACTACGCCATGCTCCGTTCACATCGTCTCCTTTCAAAGCGACGTTGGTCTCTGTAACAAGATTGGAAATATTGATACGAGAAATAACTTTTACGCACTAACAGCCGAGGTAAAAGGTTTTATGTAACTTATTTCCTAAGTAAACTAATATTATTTTCGAGGACGAGAGAAAAGGAAAGTGATATACCACGAGAATGCGAATAGCTGAGCAAGCAGAAACTCTGTACAAAGTTGTAATCTGATATTGATAAGTAAATTTACCTAAGTGGTTTAGGTTTTCATGTTGTGGCAGGTACTCCTGAATGTCATTTACTATTCGGGTGATCTCTTGCGTATCCTTGGCGATGCTGCATAATTCCTCTTGATTGAAATCCGGAGTTATTTGTTTACATAGTAATATTTGACTGATTACGTTGCCGAAGTTGGACGGACCGGCTCGGTTTTCTGTTAATAAAAATTATAAAAAAATATATAGGGTTAGTCGTAAAGTTTCCTAGTAAAATTTACGAGCATATAAAGTTACCATAGTAAGAAGTCATGTCCATAGGCACTAACTGCACAAGTCGATGGCACTTGGCAAGTTCTCGCAACAACAGCTGCGCCATAAAGTAAAGTAAAACCAACTGGGGTTGTTCTGAACTGCCCTCCACTCCTGACCTGTCACAACCACAAATATATTACCAACACTATCTTATTGAGCACTAGGATATTAAAGATATAAATTTAAAGCTTTCATTTAAGTGGCCACTCGTAAAATTTTATACGAAAAATAAATAGAGGCGCAATATTTTTGGAATTCAATTGAAGCGAACAATTTATATACTATTAAGAAAAGTATTGCCTAATTTTAAAGATTCTTCGATTGAGAATAACAGCAATCTGGGAAGGAATGTTTATTACGCAATAGCCATTTAATTGTCTTTTAATGAGAAAATATATATTGTGATCAAATGGTCGCAAATGCTGGAATTGCTCACTGGTAGTCCGCAACAATTCGTTTTACTTTATCCTTGATACTTCAGATAAACAAAGCGTGAAGGTAGAAACTGTTGTAATTAGTTTCCTTTCCAAATTAACTTCCGACCAAATGAACGATACTCTTTTGAAATGCAAATATTCCCAGATTTTGCATAAAAGGTGAAGGATATAAAGTTTATTTAATTTGTTCCTCTCTTTATATAATAATAACATATTATATTTAAGTGAAATACTTTATATTTTAGGTAATGAAAAAGATTTGTTCTTGATTTAAAAGCGGCCATGGTGTAGTGGTAGTCAAATGGTTACGCAAGCCAAGTCCCCGGTTCGAAACCACTGGCCGGTCCTAATGAACTAAATATAATGCTTTGCCTGCCCATGTGTTCTCTCCATCCTATGACCTTGGATCCTTCAAGCGATGCGTGAAGAAGCACCTTTGGCCGGCATAGTGACGGCGACTGGGGCAGCCGTGAACAAACCCGGTTTTCTCAGTCGTCGTCACTCTTGGACCTCCTCTTGCTTATCATCAGGCGGGATGAGGTCAGATGTCATGTCACAATAAAAAAAAAAAGATTTAATTATGTACTTTGGTCGTCCTGTTTCTATCATACAAACAAGTTTAGTAGCTTAGTATAGAAATGTTAAAATAAAGGATAGACAAAGGGACAATAGACCGCATATGTTTTTCAACTTCTGAGATCATATCGACTTATGTTTTGTTTCATTGCGTATTATTTGAAAAAAGTACGTATGTAAAATATGCATGGCTAGTTTTAGTTTGTTGCTGTTCGTATAGTCATTTGTCTATTTGTGAAGGAACATTTATCTGCCTCTAGACACTGATCGGACAGTCCCAAGGGGTTGTACTCGATTTACAACCACCGACTAAACTTGTTATAGCAACTAGCTTTGTGTATTAGGTAACAAATTAACATTTTAAAAGTTTTAAGAACATTTGACCACAATGGTTATAAAATAACAATACGCTGATTTTAAATCTCACGTTGTTAACATAATATACAAAATACTTTTAATGGGTTGAAAGAGAATACATACATTTCAATTAAATGAAAAGTTCAAATACAAAATTCGGCTAATTGGGGAAATATTTTGGAAAATAAACAAAACTGGCACAAAGCTCGGACTTGTTTGTATTAAAATGTTAGCATTGGTTATTTAATAAGTACATACGTTTGTATTTTTGGGAAGAAATAACAATAATATAAATTTCGTCATTTTCTATTTATTTATTTGCCTTTTAAAAATTAAAAATGGGATTAAAATTTTCGTATGTAGACTTTTTTTATTATTAAGAAGACCCAAGCAAGTAAGATATAAAAAATACATTGTTTAATTTATAGTTTTAAAACAGTGCCGACGCCTAAAAATGCAGGCTTAGTTTAGGGCTGCTTGAATTGCCGTCACTATGCCGGCTATATGGACTTTTTCACGTCTCACCTAAAGGATCCAAGGTTTTATGACGGGGAACTTGTCGATTGTTTGACAAAGAAACGACGCGCCAAACCGTTTAGTGAGACCGTTTCAGTCGAAAGAATGCGGATATTTTCCCTGACCTGTGCGGGTGTATCGACCGCTAGATGGCGTTGCATGTGTCCAATACCTCGCAAACGATTTACCGACAAAGTATAGCAATATATATTGTATATTAGAGACGTCACCGGCTAAGTGGAGCCCTGTACACAACACGCGTACAGCTGGGAGTACTCCTTTCCTTTTCCAACATGCGGAATAATGCTCCGCTAAACGGGTATGAAAGTTGCCTATACAAATACTTACTTTTTACAATTTGGTAATATAAGTAGGGTTGTCTGTTTGGTGGCTTCCACGCAGGCTCTACGGAGTCTCCGCACGCGTTCTCGTAGCTCAGGGTTGTCATGAGGTTGTCCAATGTGGATGAGCAAGTCTCGAAACAGCGCCAACTGCACGTTGATCTCAGTAATCAGCTGTAAGTTAAAAATATATTTTACTCCAACAATTCGATTAAGTTAAAAGTTCCTTGGATATCATTATTTGCTGTCTAAAGTTCATAGAAGAGTCTAATATACTCTGTCTGGGAAAAGGCGTGACAATTTATTTGATTGATTGATAATACACTGTCAGTCTGCAATGCAAAAAGTTATAAATTAATTTACATTACCTTTCGGCTTGTAAATACATTAATATATACCAATAATACAAACATTTTGGTATTTAATTTAATTTATTGAACAGTAAAAAATAATATTTAATAATCAAAAGAAACTGCGCGTCGTTTCTTTGTAGAACAAGAAGAGACAATAAAGCGCCTTTAGTAACCGTAACCGTATGGTAAAACAAAAGGTTCTAACTAGGCTGGTAAAGTACCGGACATTATTCCAATCAAAATAATTTTATTGTTTCCATTCATTATTTATATTTATTTCATCAAAATTGTTTTATTTTTTCTAAAATAGAAACATAAAATCAGAGGCTTCCGAAATGAAGCGTGTAAATGTAATGACGCGTTGAAACGAAGGTCTTCGCGATAAATTGCCACTGTCATTGCCTACTACACGCTCGCGTTCCAATCAGATTAATAACGGTCCCTGCTAATTACGCGAAACACATCGTTCATATACAACCAGTATGCGAGACTATTATTATGTAATTAATTATAATATAAAATTAATAATATTATAAATACTCGTAGCTCCAGAAAAACTTAATTTTTATATAATAGCTCAAGTTATATAAAAATGAAGAATAATGAATTATTTAATATTTTCTTAGATTTAGCGCGAACATTAATTGATTAACGAATTAAACAAATTTTATGCGTGACCACGATGGCTGCAAAGCTCTCGAAACGTCGGAATAATAAAATAAAATTGTGAAATCAAAACGCGATAGTAAGCCGCATAAAATTTGTTTAATTCATTAATGAAATATTTATTGTACAATATAGGTTAACTGATAGAAAGGCATTAAGTTCGCCTCTTGTAAACTTTTGTAGTTATATTTTGTGTAAGCTTTTGTAATACAGAATTCTATTATTATATGAAGGGTAGTGCATAATGTACTTAATATGTAATAAAAGGTATTACATTTCTATATACCTACAAAAGTAAGTAAATAACCGTAGAGCTTGTATAAAGAGAATTGTGGATGTAAGGGAAGTGAGGGAATTATGTCAGGATTCTGGCAAGTGGCGCTCCTGGCAAATTTTGTTTTCATTTGATTTATTAAAGTATCTCTATTTATCTCTATATATAGATAATTTACAAAAAATACAATAATATTTTCAAGTCTTTCCTATACTGAACCACCCCATTTCAGTACTGTTATTTATTCATCTTATTATTGTATGTCTATTTATAGTTAGAAGTACGAATAATAGAAATCGCAACACCAATAGATCATCATCATAGTTCATAGATTTTTATAAGTGACAGCAGAGAAGCTATTGGCACGTTTGATTCTAACTCCCATCAATCACTCGCTCAAGGAAGATATAGCAATAGGCTTTATCTTCTTACGTACACGCTCAAGTCGAAACAACTTTGGCCTGAAAACGTATTTTTTGAACACAAAAGTCACGTTCCTATTAAACTTTATTTTAATTTTTTTTCATTGTGAAGCTGGAGTGTGGTCTATGAGTGAATGTCACTGCTACTACGATTTTGAATTTTACAAGCTGATCCCGAAACGTGACCAAATCACTTCACGGTCTGTATACTTGTAAGTGGTGGTACTACCCCGGATCGGCAGACTGGGTACCACTGCCTACCACTCTTTGAACATAAACATTCATAAAAAATGTCTTTATAAACATGCTGTTAGAGTATAGCCTGATGCTGGTGTGCTAGAAGGCGCAACTTTTAGGTTGGTGTTGAAACGCAACAGGGTCGTTTTATGGTCTGTAAACTTGAAAGTGGTGATACTACCTCGGATTTTTAGACTGGGCAAATGACTAGCGACAGCAGGACTTTTGAACAACCAGACCAGGAGCAAATATCTCTATTTTTATTAAATCTTTTACTTAGATTTTGTTCAAACATTGATTAATGAATTAAACAAATGCTGTTATTGTTTCATATTGGAAACAATAACAGCATCAACCAATAGGACGACCAACACCTCAGTCTCCCCGTGACCACGATCGCTGCAAAGCGTCAAAATAATAAAGAATTGTAAAATAAAAACCAAAATAAACGCGATAGTAAGCCGCATAAATTTGTTTAATTCATAAATCTTTTGTATTCAGGCTTTGAGTGATACGCGATGATAGAATACGTGTGATATTAAATACAAAATACCCTTACTGCGAATACCCTTTTATTTAATTCTTATAATAGCGTGGAAAATATTGGAAACGTGAAAAAGAAATAGTAAACGTGTTGGTAGATATTGCGTCTACAGCTCATAAGACTACAACGTAGCAAGTGGCAATCATTTGCTTCAAACTTGACATAGTTTGCCGCTGCATCAATGACGTTGAATTGAGATGCAAAATAAAAGTATTTGTTTAACTTTTTTGTATTATATTGATTTAAAATTAAATTCTAAGTTTTTCTTTACAGAGTGTTTGGCAGTGATGGTACCAGAGTGTTGGTACCGCTACATCTTGCGAGTTGCCGATTCCAACTAGGCCGGCATAGTAAATGTGACTGCCACTTACAGTTATTTATCAGTATTTGCAGTCATCTCCATTCATGGACCGCACTGCAGCCTAAAATCAGGCGGGGTGCTGTCATGTGACGAGTCACGATAAGAAAAAACCAAGGCAGCTTTATACAACCCTGACCCCTTGCTTACCATCTGGGATGTCGAGTATTGCGTCATAAAGATTATAAAAAAAACTTATCGTTATTTCGTCCAAATAACATAATACTAAAATTCATAACAAAACAAATGTTCCATTATTGAACAAGTCAATTTATTTTGTGAGGTAATTAATATAATATAAAGCAGGCAAGCAAGCAAAGCAATTAATTTAAAATAGCTTTTAAATCACAAAGCATGTATTAATTGAATTAATACATGCTTTAACTGAACAACATTAATTGGTATACTTAATATGACAAAGTTCAGATAGGTTCCAAATATTCCGACATATGACAACACCCCGCCCAATATTAAACTTAAGTGCGTTCCATGAATGGAGGTGACTGCTACTAAAGTTAAATACTATAAGTAGAAGTCATATCACCTATGTCGGCCTAGTTGGAGCTTACAAGCTGAACCCGAAAGGCGACTAAGTCACTTCACGGTCTGTAAGTGGTAGTACTACCCCGGGTCAGGTACCACTGCCTACCACTCTTTGATAATCAGACCCGAAGCAAATATCCACCTCTTTTTTATTTATTTATATTTCTATACTAAGCTACTAAAGTGCTTGTATCATAGGAATAGGAGAACCAAAGTACATATAATATATCAATGTGCTTTTGTGGTTTAATATATCAATGTGGTTTTGTGTAACTATTACACTGCCACTACACTACGGTCGCCTTTCAATCAATATTACTATAATTAATAAATATTAGAAATAAAAGCTTTGATACAAATATTTGCTCCGACCGGGAATTAAACCCGGGACTTTACGCTCAACAAACCAATCGCTAACTGTTCGTCCACGCCTGTCGTTTGTTTATGTTGAGCTGGAGTCGACTGCTACTATCGATCAGCTTAAAAGTTGCAACTAGGCCGGCATAGTGGATGCGACTGCTACTATATTTAACTGTAGTGGATAATACATTTAACTGTACTTTCAGCCGCATTTCATGGATGGCACTTCAGCACTTCAGGTGCTGTCAAATGTCGATCAACGTTTAGAGAAGTAGTAATAAAAACATAAAGAGTTTTATCAAAGTCGTTAAAAAATTTGTATTTTAATAGCCGTTTCCTAATAATAGCCTGATCTTGGCATTTATCCATTCATGATTGTTTGATTGTTTAGTATTTATGCCCAATATGAACCTTTTTTGTATTACCAACAATATTTACTATTACAATTATAAAATATTTTTCACCTAATTATAACTGTTTATTAACAACAACAAATTGTCACGCCTTTTCCCCACGTATAGGCAGAGACAATAGAGCGCCACAAGCCACGACCCTGACACAAGTCCCTCGCTTCCCTCAAATCCACAATTCTATTCATTTCAACAACCCAACTTTTTCTCTGTTTATTTACTTTGTGTTAATTAAATTACGTCAAAACCTTTTTTTTTAATCTAATTCTAGTGTACGCTTATAAATATAGAAATATAACGAAAGAGGTATAACTATGGCAACATGAAATGACACGAATTGCATCTACAAAGGGCTAAAGTAAGGGTACTCATAATAATCTTGCACATAATATTATAATCCTAACGTCGCTGGCGTGTATAATTAAATAAACCATTTTTTGTGAAGGTAATATTCCTTGGAAGGGTTTCGTCAGACTTTTCGCCAAGTCACTTTACTCGCTCAAGAATAAGATGAATTTTCCTACAAATTACCCATTATGAAATATGGCTCATAACTCTTCAATAAATTTTATTTCATCTATTAAATATTTTTGGCGTCTAATGTAATTTTATCATCAATTATGTAACTCATAACTTTCTTTCCAAGTGGGGAAGACAGGTAAAGATGCCTGTTTGGATGGGGGAAGAAGGTAAAAATGCCAAAAATGACACTTTTGGCCGGCACGCGACTGAAGCATCTGTAAGATGAAATGGTTGTTTCAGTCGTTGGCGCTCTTGTATAGTCCCTTTGCTTACCATAAGACGAATAGAGGTCAGAAGTTGTATCTCAATAAATAATAAATAAAACCTTGGACAATCCTATAAAATTAACTTTTTAGACATTTGTGTATTTTTGTAAATGATAATCTTCAAGTTTAAGAAATATAAAAAAACTATTCAAATTTTCTTTTAGGACTGCTATATTAATATTTGGCGTTGACGAATAAAGTAGCAAATGTTGTTTGTGTTTAAAGTGTTTTGTGAAATTCAGTTACATAAGTAAATACTCCACAAATAAATAAATAAATATAAAAAACAAGCATTTCTAATAGCTACCATAAACCTACTATTCTAAAATCTAATTTAGAAGGATTAAAATATTTTTACAGTTTGTACTGCCTTTATAAAAAAATACAATTCAAAACTAATATATTATTTTTCTTGCAATTAAATTCTCACAATACACCTCACAGTGTATTGTGAGGTTCTTGGATACTAACATGTAAGAATGCAAACAAAATGGTATAAGACTGTTAAAAAATAAAAGGAAATGGTTTTGTATAGATTTATTAAGCAGTTACATTTATATGAGCTATTTATGGCGCATAATTATTAATAATACTTTCTCATCACATGAACCCTTTCGTGGGGGTACCAGTCTAAGCCAACCCTATATGTACCCTTTTCCACGTCCTAAGCCGAATTAGCTTGTCGAATAAATCCGTTTACGTCCGTATTCCTTGCAGCTATGAATCCTTAGTAAAGACCGATTAAGGCTCCACTTTAACATTTAGACCAAAGTCAATGATTTATATTTATTATACAATTGTAATATTCCTTTGAGGATTAATACAATTGTGGTTATTTGTGAAATTAAATGAGATACTGAGTGTTGTTTTTCTAGAATAAAATATTGCGATCATGAGCTATTTTTAGAATTTATTAAGGCGACCGTGGTGTAGAGGTGGTACAATAATCACGTTACGCAAACTAAGAGCACAGGTTCAACAACGCTTGCCCGTACCTACTTTGACATATGAACTTTGGTCGTCCTGTTTCTATGATACAAGCACTTTAGTAGCGATTCCGCGGTAATGTAAAACTCTAACTTACTCGTATATTGTTGTTAATTTATAATAAGCAAACTTACCGTGTTTGGCGTCTGTTGTGAGTCGTGGTGGTAGGTGGGCAAATGCCGGATACTGTTAGCCATAGCTCAACACATAATTAAACTACATTTTCATCTACCACACGTTCTCTATGTGGAACACAAGCACTGCTATCTTTTGATATTATAAACACTTTCCATTCTTCTAAGCTTATCTGGATTGTTAATTTCATAAGTTTAAACGTTAGTTTAAATATGCAGAGCGCGTGAAGTAGGATAAACCATAAGTATCGGTATGAACAATGCAATTACTACATATTATTTAAAAACATCACTGCACAAAAATTTACCTAATTATATTTACTATTTGACGTAAGTAATGCTATAAGACATTTTATATTGTATCACGAATGAACTAAGAACTAGAAAAAAGTGCTATAAACTATATTTTATAGACCGATATATGTTTTATACGTCGACTTATTTTTATAGATTTTATCTTCTTGATGTCGATAGACACTATAGATTTAGCTGAGTAAGATGTTTTGCAGTACTTCGCCTTTAAGCGTTATACAATTTAAAATAAAGAACAACAGCTCATAATAGAAGAAAAGAATATGAAGAAACATTCGCGTTCTTTTATATCTATACACTATGTACAAATCATATACAAATTGTATATAAAAGCTCAGTTTGTTTACTTATATTCAGAGAAAATCAAAGTCGTTTTAATAAGCTTTGTATAAAGTGCTAAAGTTAATTATGACTTGTAAAACTTGGGATTAAGCTTAATTAAATACGTGTATACGAATATGTTTCGTAATATTATTATTTGTTTTTATATAATAGCAATGACATATTTGAACATATATAATTATATAAAGTGATATTTGTTGAATGAGCAGAAGCTGCCATCGATAAGCAGCTCCACGCAGCAGTCCGCAATACCGGACTTTCTAGCTGATTCCGAAACACAACTTTCAATATGTAATTCTAATCGGCTGTTTAAGCTTCATAGGCTGGTTAAACGTCCACCAACTGTCTGCCAACCACTCTTTACATATCCTATTAAGTATTTCTATAGTAGATATACCCATATTATAGTACATTTTTATGGTAGTTATTAAGGTATGTATATATCGTATATACGTAAGCAGATTAAATGCATCTGAATTTCTTGTCGATATCTGGATCATGTTAAATCTCACCGAATACTACAACATAAACATACTAATAGTGTATTTAAACTGATCAGGAGTAAATTCGAACACACGACCTTTGGAACGTCATATATGTACCCATGTAGAAAATATTGTTATTGCCATAAAAGTAGGCAGATAAATAGTAGTTATTTCTGTTTACATTATTCGATAAATGTCACTATGAATGATGTCGGATTTCACGTATACGGTATATTATTGTTATACCTCAAACAATGTTCTGGTATCCTGGCGAATATAACGTGGAAGTATCATTGAGACTCTAGACCACTGTCGTAATAACCTGAACACGAACTACAAGTTTTAACTGATTTAGCTAATGATATTAAGTAAAATGAGGTAGATACGGTCACCTACACAAATCTTAGTGTACGCAAATGGCACGAGTTTGAACGACCAACTACGACTAGGCATACATACAAGTGAAAGTAGGACGAAATGATAGACTTATTAAGAGAAAAATATGTTGCTCTGCATCGCGACACTAAGTTCAAGTTTGCTTATTAGCATAGTTACATATCTGTTTAATTTTACTTCTATTTAGGAAGTTTACTAAAACAACATTAGTTAATAGAAATAGAAAAATTACAACTGAGTAAATACTAAAACATTACAGGATA
Source organism: Tinea trinotella (assembly GCA_905220615.1). Classification (NCBI taxonomy): domain Eukaryota; kingdom Metazoa; phylum Arthropoda; class Insecta; order Lepidoptera; family Tineidae; genus Tinea; species Tinea trinotella. Next base: position 6,080,202 of record HG992306.1, read on the forward strand.
TTTTATGATGCTTTGTGAAACGACAACAACATAATATGACGTGGCTTGTTAACCTCATAGTGTAGGTAGATTTAAATTTTAACAAAGCAACTAACACAGAACGTGTACTAATAGACGGAGCATTGAATCATTCAGCTACATTAATAGAACCGTTAACAGCAAAATGACAGAGGTGTAGCTATTATTCCGATGGCAATTATAAGTCTGTGTAGTGCATGGGACTGCTGCTTGAGTCATATGCCGTAGCACCAAATAGAACTTTGACTGTGTGCAACCAAAATTCACAATATTAGACCGTAGTGGTTTTGGATCGCCCTTTTTGGTTTTATGATTATCCAATCACATTGCGCTTTGTCCTCCCTCCCCACACGAGTTTTTAACAATAGTGATATTTTCGATTACTTTATATTTTATGTACATATACAAAGAGATAATTCATATATTTATCATACAAATTCTATGGACTGCCATGTCAGTTTAGTTTAATAATACGGAGTCTAATAAATCCGAGTTTTATTACTAGATGGATATTTATTAGATAGATGGAGTTTTAATACTTTATTACATTACGTATAAATGTGAACTAAATGCAGCTAGAGATTTTAACCTTCGGAACTGAACAGAAAAAATAATTTAAAAAAAGCGAAGTCAATATGTATGTAGTCTGTGGCAATAAAGCCACTACTACGCTTGCAATGTTTACTATATCAACATGATTAATATTTTACTGTAGTCACTACGAAATAGTCACATTTGCGCTTTAATTTTTACATTTCCCTAACATTACGTATTTTATATTATAAGTACAATGAAAAAGCAGTGGTCCGCAGTGTCCATAACCATAGAGTCTGTATGAAGAGAATTGAGATGTGATGGAAGCCAGTGTTGTGTTAGGATTTTGGAAGGTGGCTCAAAGAACTGACAACTGATGGAGAAGAAAGGTTCTTAAGTAGAGACCATGAACCGTAAGACGAAGCGTAAGTGCTTTGGTTAACATAATAAGGGTCGTAAATAACCAGCAGATGCAACTGGCATCTTGTCGTTTAGAATGGCGTTCTAAGAGTATTCTTATAAATTAATTCTATGTTCAGCAGTGGAAGTCTTTTGGCTGATGATGTTGATTATGACGAATAAATAATTTTTAAATTTAAATTTAAAAAATAGATGCTACTTGATCCTTAGTAATACTACGATGACGGTGGTTTTGGTTCTAATAATAATAATGTAATACCATTTTTCCATTTCTATACTATCATAGAAACTAGACGACCAAGATACTTTGGTAGCAAAAAGTTGGTTTTGAACCGGAGGCACTTAGTTTGCTTGACTATACTGATTTTATGTAGTTCTATTTACGCATAATTACGGTGCACGTTATGCGATAGACACGGGGTTCGATCCCTGGTCCCAGATGACCTTATGCTATTCCTTAATGGCGTCATTTCTACAGCATCATTTAAAAAGTGGTGGGCAGTGGTACCCAGTCTGCCGATCCGGGGTAGTACCACCACTTACAAGTATACAGACCGTAAAGTGATTCGGTCGCTTTTCGGGATCAGCTTGTAAGTTGCCGGTTCCAACTAGGCCGGCATACTGCTTACAGTTATTGAATTGTAGTAGCAGTGACATCTATTCATGGACCAGCTTAACATCAAGCGGGGTGCTGTCATATGTCGAGTCACAATAAAAAAATTAAAAAGCATTATCCTACTCTCATGCTCTTTCATGACGAATAATATAATAAATATATAATATGTTACTGCAGAGTTTTGCCCGTTGCTGCCAGCCATATTACTAATTAAACAGTATACGAGCACGTTAATCGATTATTAAAGCTTTCCAGTGCAACAGGTTTCCTACGTTTTGAAGCGGAGTGAGAGTAAATATTAAACTTTGACATTTATACAGTAATTAAGTAATAGTATTTTCTTAGATTTTGCGCGAAGATTGATTAATGAATTAAACAAAACTCTCCGTGACCACGATGGCTGCAAAGCTCTCGAAACGTCGGAATAATAAAAAAATGTAAAATCTAAACCAAAATATACGCGATAGTAAGGCGCATAAAATTTGTTTAATTTAGTAATATTCAAGAAAATACTAAAATCGAATTTAAATTTGTTAATAAAATGGCATAAAATTATGAATCAAAATATTTTTATATTCAACAATTCTTTTACTCCATTTAAAGCTTATTTATCAAAGATTTATGAGTTGCGATACGAGAAGTTTCTGAGAAGGATTTTGTACTTATTTTGTTTTTGCAAACTTCTTCGCATGACTTTTAATGGCATGGTTAAGAACATTACGCAAATACTGAGAACCATTTTGAACACAAATAGTTTAATTATCATTATCTCAATTCTCTCAGCGATAGGCACCACTCTTGACATAATAATGTCGATTCCTACATATCCACAAATGGATAAAAAATGCATTAAAAGGAAACTATGAATTGATACTTTTTATTTTAGATCGATATTTGACCTCAATTTGCTTTTTATATATTTTTATTGTGACTTGACATCTGACCTCGACCCGCCTGATGGCAAGTATGATGGAGGTCCAAGAGTGCCTACGACTGAAAAAAACTTAGTCAGTTCAAGGCTGTATATATGTCACTATGCCGGCCTAAAAGGATTGTTGTTGCAGAGAAATATCTGCAAGCAGCTATACAATGCTAAAGATGCTAAGCTTAAAGAGTCTCTCAAGTGTCAAAACTAATAAAATGAGAAACATAGTCTAAGCCTTTGAACGTAATGATCTTTGAATGTCACCTTTATTGCCTTAGACATTCTCTAATACTTTGTCAAACTTTTGGGACTTTGAGTTCTTTGAATGAGTGACGCAATATACATTAATATTATGTTATACATTATTTTATAATAGTTATACAAGTTATATTTTATTGGATGAGCAGCGTTCGGGAAACTACTGTTATTAAGTCGCCTCTATTCACAAAGGAATATTTCGATTAATATTAAGCTACTAAATCAAAGATACATTGGTACCGGCGAGTGGTATTAAACCCGTGATCTCGGTTTACGTGACCATAGTGACTGCGACTGAGGCATACGTATACTAAATCGTTTTTTTCAGTCGTTTGTGAAAAAAACGATTTGTCCTATCTTATTATCAGGCAACTTTTGAGAAATCCAATAGCTACAGGAAAGATCGAAGGAAAGAGGCCACGTGGACTCAGTCCAAGACGTTGGACAGATCAAATGACGGAGACACTGGGCTCGACGTTGTATGATGCTATGCTGTGCACATGGCCGATAACAGGGAAGGTCAGCGTCGTATTGTCGGTGTTCTATTGAAGACGCGACCATCAAAACTGAGGGACTAATCGACGTAAGAAGAATTGGGTTAAAGTTGTAAAGCATTCAAAACGCTTCGGATTAAAATAATAAAAATAAACCCGCCATAACTTTCGGCAGACCCAGAAGGGTGTTTTTCCGCCAAATCGAAGATATCCGCAAGAAAATTGGGTTGCCTAGTGTCCATAATCGTAGAGCTTGTATGAAGAGAATTGTGGGTGTGAGAGAAATAAGAGAGTTGTGTCAGGTTCATGGTAAGTGGAGCTTCATTGTCTCTGCCTATCTGCCTATGGGAATAAGGCGTTTGAAAGTTTTTTTTTAATTTTAACTATTTTATTTATTTAAAAAACATAACGCAAAGTTACTAAAGCGGAGTTAATGCCCAAGGATGGCAGTCAAACCTTTGGGATGTTATACCGACGATGTAGATGAGAGATTTATTTAATTAGGAGGCACTTAGTAAATTGTCGAGAGTGATCGCAGTGTTTTGAGTGCTTAGCATTGTATTAATTAAATGGCCTATTAACATTGATAAAATATATTAAAAATTACAAAAAATAAAATCTACATCACAAAAGTAATTACCCTAAATTAAAAAGCCGACCGTAGCAGAGTTGTATTAAAATAGTTTCGCAAACCAAATGTGGGCATTTCAAGACCACCTTCTGCTGATATTTTAATCGTTCTGTGTCTACCTAATAAAGGCAACTTTAGTAGCTCAGTATAAATAAAATAATATCAATCAATCAAATTGTGACACATTTTCCCCACACAGATAGGTGAAGACAATGGAGCGCCACTTGCCACGATCCTAACACAACTTCCTATAAATAATATTTATTTTATAATGGTTATTTCATGTACCTATATATATTTAAATTTATAAAATTAGAAATTAGAGCAATCTTAATTTAGACTTTTAAACCTTTTACTGTTAAGATGTTTATTAAGATAGATACCTAAAGTTAAATATGACGTATAACAAACAACGATGTGGGTGAAGCTCTTCAATAATTATCTACTAACGTCACTCTTGTACCAAATATATCTTCAGAAATTATCTGACCTTTCGCAGTCATAAATATGAGTAGTTTTATTATGTGCACAGGCACATAGAGTAGTAGGCAGATAATTTGGTGGTCATTTGCTCAGTCTGCAGAACCGAGATAGTACTACCACTTGAGTAGACCGTGAGGTAACTTAATCATGTTTCTGCATCAGCCTAAAAGTTGCCGGTTCTAGCTTTGCTGACATATTGGACGCGAATACTCGGGGTGCTCGATATCATATGTATTCGAATGTGGAGCCACGAAATAAAAAACAATTGAATTGAAACAATACGAAAAAAAATTTTGTGTAAATATTTTAACAAACCTATTTTATCAAAATAATAATGTTTTAATAATAAACAATAATACGTATAATTGTTTGAGATAAAATACAAAAGACTTTACCCTGTCAATCAATTTAAGGCTATTTGAATATGATATTTTTAAAAATTTAATGCATGTGATGGTATTATAATTTTTAGGCTGGCATAGTGACGGGGTCTTTGAGGCAACCATATAATGAAACCTTATTTTTAGTAGGCGGCTCTCTTGAACTTCCCTTTGCATAATTACGAGTACATCAATCAATCAAATTGTCAGGCCATTTTCCTACAGAGATAGGCAGAGATAATAGAGCGCCACTTGCCACGATTTTGACACAACCCCCCGTTTTCTTCACATCCACTCTTCATACGGCTTTCCGATTCGGTCTAAAAATATCCTCCTAAAAACAATTCCTTTTGTCAATTTACTTTCACTCATCCTTTCCTTGTGCCCGAACCATCAAGCATTCCTTTGTACTACATCTTCTTTCAATCCACAATGTTGTATATTAAGAGCCTCTTCCGTTGTGTGCATCCAAAATGTATATTTTGTAAATTTAAATATTTATAAAAACAAATAGAAAACATATATTAACAATTAAACTTCATTAAAAGTAATAATTAACTATAATTAAACTATAAATAAAAAATATCATCTAATGACGTCGCATCAGAGATAGTCCCAAGGAGACTGGCAACATTTCCCCTTTGTATAGCAAGGCTAATACGTTGGCAGAAATAATTGCCAGCCTTCCTGTATCCAGACTTCTCCGTCAGCCGCCTGGACAACTCCTTGGCCAGGCGCTTAGCTGATGGTCCCCAAGGGCCCATCGTCTCGACCCCAAACAAAATAAATTAAGTTCATTAAGTGCGGTTTTCTTATTAATTAATTAAGGATTAACCATAACACCCACATAAGAAATAAAAAATATATAAGTAATTGTAATAAAATTGTGATGTTAAAATGCCGTGCGTAAATAGCTCGCAGATCCAAATTGAGATCTACGAGCTCGTTCATTTGTTTGGCGTACTCGGCTGCCTTCTTGTATATACGTTTTGTTGTTTATTTCTCGTGATAGATTACTCAATAGTTCCGCATATAATACCTAAATAAACTAATGTTGATTCGAAACTCGTAAGGTAGTAATAAATGATTCGTAAAAGGTGCAATTGTGATTAATAATCACAATTGACCATCGCTAATATATAAAATAAACGCGATAGTAAAATGCATAAAAATTGCTTAATTCATTAATCAATGTTCGCGCAAAATCTAACAATATTATAGTTAGGTATAGAAACATTTTTTTTATTGTGACTCGACATATTTTAGCACCACGTCTAATGTTAAACTGAAGTGTGGTCAATGAATGGAGATAACTGCTGCTACAGTTAAATAACTGTAAATAGCAGACACATCCACTATGCGGCCTAGTTGGAACCAGCAACTTACACGCGAACACGAAACGCGACTAAATCACTTCATGACCTATATACGAGTACATGTAAGTGGTGATACTACCCGGATCGGCAGACTGGGCTCCAATGCCGACCAGACCCGGAGCAAATATCCGCAACTGTTTTATTAACAAATATTTCAATTATTAAATATTACAAATAAAAGCTATGAACCAAATATTTGCTTCGACCGGGAATCGAATCCCGGGACTTTTCGCATAAGGAACTTGTGTGCTAACGATTACGCCACGCCAATTTACACGTAACGCTAATAAAATTCGGATTTTATTTTATAACCTATAAATTAGGATTGTAAAATTTACTCTAGGTATTTTATTTTATTAACAATATTGCGTAAATATAAATTTCAAGTCCTAATTCCCACAGGGATAGGCAAAGTCAGCGGAGCGCCACCTTCCACGACTTTGACACAACTCTTATAGTATTTAACTCAGACTCTTCCTTCAGATCCACAATAAAATTACCATTAATTAAAATCTTTAAAATTATCTTAAACCATAGGGTTATGGGGACATTTTTAATAATGGCTCTAATTTTATTGAGGAGCAATTATATTTTTTTTTGTGGCTCTACATATGACAGTATCCCCCCTAATGTTAAGCTAGAGTGCGGTTCATGAATGAAGATATTTAAAAAATATATAGTAGCAGTCGCATCTACTATACCGACTTATTTAAAATCGGAAATTTACAAGCTAATTCCGAAACGCGACTAATTTACTTTACGGTCTGTAATTTACTTGTAAGTGGTGGTACAGACTGGGTACCACTGCCTACCACTTTTTGACGATCAGACCTAGAGAACATATATGCCTATTTGTTTATTAACAAATATCTAAGCAAATAACAAATATATGTAACAAATATCTATAGCAAATATCTAACAAATATCTAATTTAATTTATTAAATATTACAAATAAAAGCCATAAAAACAAATATTTGCTACGACCGGGAATCAAACGTAACGCATCTGGTGTGCTAACGATGTGCAGTGATTTTATATAACCTGTCGCATTAGCAGTCGCTTCCACTATGCCGGCCTATTTGAAACCGAAAACTTATAAGCTGATCCCGAAACGTGATCAAGTCACTTCACGGTCTGCATGCTTCTAATAACCTCAGATTTAATATTTTTAAATAACGGATTTATAAATGGCTAAGATTAAATTTCAGTCAATTGAAGATTCTTTAAGGTACTATTTTATCCAGTGTTAAGATTAGATTAATTACTATTTTAGATAGAAATTTTAAGTTTTTGAATTGTCAGTTATTAATTTTTACTAAGAAGAGGCTTCAAGATGTTCAGCCAGATTTAGCAATCAGTCAACTTCACAAAAGTTTGCAAACGAGCGATTACAACTTTTGCTTTAAATTTTCACTGCAATTCAGAATAATTCTAATCTTATTAACATGGTTTAATAATAACTTTGATACCATGTTATGAAATCTTTTTGTTTTAAATATTTCAGGTCATCAGACCTCCCATTGGCATCTGGTGTAAGTCAGATGTAGTCCAAAAGCACCGAAGACTGAAAACCCACGAGTCGCTGTTACTATGCCGGTGAAAGAATAAGAATAATATTCATATTTGACGAGTGGTCTATTAAAGCGGCCGTGGTCTAGTAGTAGCGAAACGGTCCCTCAAAATTAGAGATGTTATACCGGTTCAAAACTGCTTCGTCACTGACCGATGTATCTTTAATATAATGTGTATGTATTTAATATTATGGTTGCTTATTTTCTATAACATAAATACATTTATTAACTTAGTATAGATATGCAAGTAAGTAAATATAAAAATGTAAGTGGGGTGGCAGTGGTGCCCAGTCTTCTGAACCACCAGTTACAAGTGTACAGACCGTGAATTGACTTAGTCGGGTTTCAAAATCAGCTGGTTGCTGGTTCCAACTAGGCCAGCAAAGTGGATGTGACTATTTAACTGTAAGTAGCAGTCACGTCCATTCATAGACCGCACTCCAGCATATCATCAGGCGGGATGCTGTCATATGTCGAGTCCACAATAAAGGTAAAAAATAATATATCATAATTATGAAAAAAATAGGTACTATAATCCTCTTTTTTTTTGGTAATTAGTATCTTTTCAGTGGGGAAAAAATACCTAAATATAAAGTATTTATATTGCTATTGTATTCAAAAAGGAAATATCCATTAATTCGTTAATGGGCCCGAAGCCCTTTCTTTAATGATGTTAGTTCGGCAGCGAAGTAGAATTGGTTATTTCACACTTATAAAGTGCTCACTGTCATTTTAATTAAACGATGCAGTAAATACAAAACTAGTGTAGAAAATTAATTAAACAATTTGTTGGAAAGTGTTTAAATTGTATCAATAAACAGATTTTAATTTACACTTGAATGCGGGTTATAAATGCTTGTTGCTGTGAACGAGCGTAAGCTGTGTACGCACGTGTTCGACGTAGCGGTCCCGCGGGTTGAGATCGCGAGCGGCGGTTCGGCCGCTGGTTCCCGCCCGACTGCCGCAGCTACAAGCGACCTCGGGCTCGCGCTTAACACCACTCCACCATAATGATTGACGAAATATTTTCACCTATGTTTCCTTTCAAAAAATTCTGGACGTATAACAAAAATCAACATAAAAGTAGGTTAACATTTCTTCGAATTTTATTTAACCCTAATTGAATTTTAGCCGATTGTAAAAGTAAACAAATGAACGGCCAAATGATTTTTATTACTAAGCCGCTTTATTTCATTTACTTTTTATACAATAATGTTATTGTTAACATATACACGTAAAACTTGTAAAAGTGCTGTACAATATTTCAAAAGAATTCCTTTGATAATAAAGTAAATATTAAAAACATAAATCATTCGTTTTTACGAGCTTTAAATTAGATTTGGCGATTTTTCCTTCTCGCACCTTTGAGTACGAGGTAGATAAAATTAAGAGCTGGTGAGAAAGTTAACCGGAAGCGGTCGCATTCGTGGCCTCATCTATCATCCGGAGAATCTCTCAGAAGCGGACGCGAAGACAACTGAATCACCGCGCGCTCGCCCGTGCGGCTAACGAATAAACAAAACCTAAATAACCTAAATAACCTCTATGCACCGGCAAAGATACATTGCTACGCCTGAAAACAACAAAAAACAAACATCCTCAAGAATGCTGGGTTACCTAGTGCCCATAGCTTGTATGAAGAGGATTGTGGATGTGAGGGAAGCAAGGAAATTGTATTAGGATCGTGGCAAGTGGCGCTCCGTTGTTATTATTTGTATTGTACCACTTAAATGACAGTACCTCTTGATGTTGAGTTGGAGTGCGGTCTAAGATCGACTGCCACCACAGTTAATGAACTACAAGTAGCAGTCGTATCGCCTCTGACGCCCAGTGTGAACCGGCAACATTCAAGCGACTGGTCACACACGTACACTTAAAAGTGGTGGTACTACCCTGGATCGACTGCAAATAACTTCTAACTCTTAATTACCCAGACCTGGAGCAAATAGCATTTTATTAATAAATACGAGTAGTTTGAATAAAATATATGTTTTATTTTATTTAATGTCACATTTACGAGTATTGTTAAGTAAAGTTATATTTATTTCCATAATAACTCCATAAATCTTTTTTAATAGCTTACATAATATTTTGTTTCAGCTTTCAGCCAAGTCAAATATTCGTTTCTAGTTTGTCGTATTTACCGGAAGCTTGAATAACAATTTGTTTATTCTTCGTTTCATTCGGTATTGTGTGGATTTCATTTGAGAAGTAGGTCATTGTTGTAAAGAAATGTCTCACATTTATGACATTGTTCTACTTCTTGTCTTGTTGCCTATTGTGTGTGAGTCTTAAAGATATCTTTAAACCTAATTACTTGCTTAATAAAATATAAACATTCAGGTATGAAGACGATCCAGAAGAATATTCCTTAATTAAATCAGTAACCTTATTTAAAAAGCAGGGGTCTGCAGTGAACGTAACTACAGAATATGAAAAGAATTATGGATGTGAAGGAAGCGAGAGAGTCGGACCAGGATATTGATTAGTGGCGTTCCGTTGTTTCTGTCTATCCTTGTAGGAATTAAGGCGTAACAGTTGTTATTGATGAAAATATACTTAAAGTTTCGTTACTAAGGACTTTAAAAGTAATGTCAAAAGAATATCATTAATAAAGTGAAGTCCGAAATGACTTTTGTGACAAAAATAAAGTTTCAAAACACCGGAAGATCCTTGAAAAGTTTCTTCCCTCAATGAATACAACGAAATCAAATAAAGATCTCACGAAAATTGATAAAATATCAAAAGTTCTTAGACCCATTTTAGATAAAAGGTCAGTGTAAATATTATTCTTGGGCAGTCGACTTGTTGCTTCGGTTATAGTAATATAAACATATAGGTACTGGGGAGAAATCAATAATCAATTTGTATATTTTTTCGTGGTGAAATATAGCGTATGGGTTTTTAATTTCAACAAAATTATACAAGTACGTAGGCATGTATGGACATTTTATATAGAAGTTAACACAAATTATTATACTTTTATTTCTACGAGCGGAGTTTTAGATCGTTACTCAAAATTCAAACAATCGAGTAAGTTTTCGTTTTGTATGATTCCTGAAAAGAAAAACCGAAGTTAGAAAAGTACTTGACTTAAAGTATGAATCCTTGTGATATTACTCGTATCTTGTTTATTATGCACCGCCATATGACAGCACCCCGCCTGATGTTAAACTGGGGTACGGCCCATGACTGATATTTAGGTAAAATATTTGTAAGTAGCAATTGCATACATAATGCCAGCCTAATCTAGACCGGCAACTTTCGAGCTGATCCTGAAACGCGTCTGAGTCACTTCACGGAATGTATACTTGAAAGTGATACTACCCCGGATTAGCAGACTGGGAAAATAATATTCTTAATTGTGAACATCAAAAAGATTTTGCTCTGAAGGGCCCCTTTTTGCGGAATGGTATTTACTATCTATATTTTTAGGAATTAAAAACCATTAGAATACGAGTATAATACTTATCAAAATCGAATGGTCACGCTCTTTTCCCACAGGCATAGGCAGAGACAATGGAACGTCACTTGCCACAATCCTGACACAACTCCCTTGCTTCCCTTACATTCCACATATATTTTCATTGAAGCTATACGTTTATGGGTACTAAGCAACCCAGCTTTCTCGAGTAATACTTCCTAGTTAGCAATTACCTATAAATAGTATCTATAAATAGATATGTTACAAAGTGAAACCAAACACGATTCGAGATGAATAGTTGATCCTTACATTAAATTTATATGACGAAATACGATACAAAAGGATATTATAGGTACTACTCATAACTTATGTGCAAATGTAATTGGGTTGGAACCATGGATCAATGTTAGCTTTAGAAATTATTTTATTATATATTGGTTCAATCATAAAAGGTTGTGTTTATTTTCGTATTAGATATAAATATATTTCTCATTGTGTTTACAGAGAACAAGATGATTGAGAAAGGTATTGCGTTGATTGAGGATGTAAGAAAGGATATTGACGAAAGTGATCTATTTTCGGTTACATAACCGAAGGGCTTTTATGAAAAAAATTGTGGATTTGAGGGAAGCGAGAGAGTTGTTGGCGTTGTTGCCTATCCCTGTAAGAAAAGGCGTGACGATGGTAAGTCGATAAGTCCTTAAGTAAGAAATGTTTTATTATGCTGTAAATTTATGCAAATACATAAATAATCCTTTCTTAAGATGATTTCTTATCACAAAATTATGTCGGTTTACGTATTTACCAAAATAATTCCGTCTTGAAAACAAGATATGTCTGCCTGTATTGGAGCTCGACATATGGCAAACCCCCCGCCTAATGTTAATGCTAATGCTGGAGTGCGGTCCATAAATGGAGGTGCTAGCTACTTACAGTTAAATAACTGAAAGCATCTACTATTGCGGCCTGGTTAAAACCCACAATTTACAAGCTCAACCCGAAACGCAAATAAGTCATTTACGGTCGGTACACCTGAAAGTGGTGGTACTACCCCAGATCAAAAGACTGAGCACCACTGCCTATTACTCTTAGATAGACAGATATATAATAAGTACAATCATTTAAATATTTTTACATATACAATAAATTTCAAGAGCATTCAGCCACCGTGTTCTTAAGGAGTCTAAGGTGTAGGCCGTCTCATTAAATATCCTTATAAAGTTTCCAAAACTTTGGGGTTGCAAAGTTTTTCTTCCTCATCATCACGGGTTGAATATTTATAATTTCGTAGAAGTTAACAGTGTATTAAATAATCAAAATAAACGCGATAGCGAGCTGAAAAATATTTTATTTCATAAACAATGTTCGCGGTAAACCTCAGAATAATATGACAATAGTTAAATATAAAATCTATTTCTGTCATATTAGCAAATATAGAGACGAAATATACATTGCCATTATGATCAAAACAATAACCGTTTTATGTAAAAAATATTGAATATATTTATAAAATAAAATCTTTTAATTACGAGTTTATTTTGCAAATGCAAAACTATTTAGGAAATATTAACTATTGTTTACAATAACTTTGGACTGCAAATAATAGAATATCGTAAGAATATTGTATTTACGCTATTGGTGTGTTAGTGTATTGGCTTTTGTTTAGCATTATTTTTTCTGTATAGTCTTAAGACCAGGCGCAGCGGAATCCGTTGAGCACGAAACAAATACTCGACATTTTTGAGCCTGTCCGGAGTGCGAGCAGACGCGATCCGGCGCTGCCGTTTTAAATTACATTTTGAGTGAAGTGTTTCCTTCACTATGATTACCTTAGCCGCCCATGTTGTTTGCCGCTAAATTGATAAATCAACACAACAATTGGATGTGAAGGAAGCCTTTTATTTGGGTGTCCAAGTACTCTGGACATCTTTGGATAGCGTCTTAAATTTTTGTATAGGATTACGTGCTTTCTCATTTTGTCAATAAACATTATGTAATCAGTAAGAAATATTTATTTCTAGGTTCTGTGAGCGTTTAATTTTAGCGATGTTACAATATAAATGCTCAGCATGCACAAAGGACAGACATCTTCCGCTTATACCTACGCTCCGCAATCCGCTTGCGGGATGAGTCGTCGCTCAGGACCTTTGGCCTAACTATCAATCACCTTAAAAAAGCGCCGATATGACATCATCGATTTTAATTTTTATCACCTTGTGTATGGTACTATAATTTATCTATAGGAAACATATAAAGTGTTTTTCTTTGAACAATTCATATTACTAAACGAATTAGACCTATTGTGACTGTAGATTTTGCTTAACAGATTATGTATGTATGTGTCAATAGAAATTCAAATCCATCCAATGCATGCTGCAATGCGTCTTGCTCAGTCATTCGTGTGATCTACTTTGGACGCAGTAATTCTAATCCTACTGGGTACGTTTAAAGCTCATTAAGATATGTCAAAACATAGGATAACATTGTTTATGCCCACACTTTGAATACTAGCCAGCTGATAAAAGATTAAAGTTAATAATTTTTGGGATGAAGAAAAGTTACACAGTGCCAGTTTGCTACGTGCAAAGACTCGGGTTCCATTCCCGGTCGGATCAATGATTTGTTTCATTTATAATTAGCTTATTGCAAAAAAAAAATTATAATATATAATAAATAAAAGAAGCAGATATTTTCTCCGGGTCTGGTTGTTTAAAAGTTGGTAGTTTGGCTCATTCTGTCGATTCGGGTTAGTACACTTATAAGTTTACAGACCGAAAAGTGACTTAGTCGCGTTTCGGTATCAGTAAAAATAACTTGCATCCACTACAATAACTCCGTCATGCTTACTTTCAGGCATATCGAGGTCATATGAAAAATAAAATATCACAATAAAATTAAGAAATCAAATATCGTGATTACTATTTATTGTTTTGTATTAGTGGCTAGTTCTGGGAAAATACAAGCATAGTGCAATGTATATTTTAGGGTATTTTCTGAAACTCGAAATATATCCGGATCCTATCTAAATTTCTGGATCACTCTAGATTTCTTTATATCAACAATATATTTCATACAACTTCGAAAGTTATGGTTTATAATAACTTGGCAAATAAATCACAGCACTTATTCAGGTAAACAAAACCTAAACGCAGCGTCGTCAGAAATATAATGAAAAACAAAAAACAACATATAATAATAGGTTCTTCGTTAATTACTAACTCGATGCTGATTACAGACAATTAAATCACCATTATTTACCTTTGCCGCCCATGTTGTTTGCCGCTAAATTGATAAATCAACACAATAAATCGACGACAACAATTTATTGATTTCGTGTCAATATTTTTACCTCTGTTAATTGTTGGTATTTTAATTATAATTATTATCTATCTAGTATAAATGTCTCTACATAGCAGAATCTTAAGAAGTGTCTCGACTTCTGATCTCGACTTGTCTGATGGTATTTAAGTCCATGGTGCAATCCGATGGTCCAAGAGTGTTAACGACAGAAAAAAACAAGTCTGTTCACGGTTGCTTTAGTGAAATGGCAAAATACCAAAAATTGCATTAGGTATATTAAGTTTATTCTTATTTAATTTTCCAATTTGTGGAAAGTACATAATATCGTTGCGGGTTTTTGATAATATTGATTAGTATTATATTTTACTTAGACTTCCGTTGAGACTCCTAACATAAAGTACTATTCTATAAAATGGCAAAGCCTTATAGAGTTTATCACCATAAGAATATAAATATGAAAGACAAATCCTTATTTTATTTAAATAATAAAACCCATGAAAGTAAAAGAAAAAGTAAAATACTTATGAAAGTAAAAGAAAAACATGAACATTCTGTAAAAATGACGACGTATGTAATATTCATAGAAATCCTTATGAATTGCTTAGAAAAAATAAAGAGAATGAAAAATGATTACGTGTGTATAAAAGAAACACAAGTTTATTTAATAAACTCGAGAGAAAATATCCGCGGAGTAACGATGTGGAATGACCTGCCTCGTACAATCATGCTGAACCAACCAATATACTCTTAATATAAATTTCAATTCTACAGGAGCGATTTGAAAATATAATTTGGGGAATATAATTCAATCAGCCCAGATTTGGGACGTTATTACTTCATACAAAGTTGTCAAGTAAACTCTAGTTAAAACTAAAACGAATCAACAAAAACGTTATTTGTTGAAAGGCTCGGCGAGTAAGAAAGTACGTATTTTTTTATTATTATATACTTAAGCCTTGCTATTATTATGTTCATATGGTATTAATATTATTTAAGGCGACCGTGGTGTAGTGGCAGTGCAATGGTTACACAAACCGAAGAGCACGAGTTCGAGACCATCCACCGGTACCATTGTATCTTTGATATATGTACTTTTGTTGTCCTGTTTCTATGATACAAGAGCACTTTAGTAGATGTAAATAAAAAATTGACGAAAGGAAATTCTAAAATTAATTTAATGTGATATTAAATTAATACTCAATTGTGATATAAAAATATTTTTAATAGCCCTAAACCAATAGAAATCACTAAAGCACTACAATTGCGATGGCGAATGTCTAAAATATTCGCAACATAAAACATGAAATAAGAAAGAAACGACTACAATCGCGCGCCAATGAATCGAATGGCTATCGCATTAAATTGTAATCGGATTGGAGTTAGGAGTGAGACCACCAGGTCGGGGTAAATCATACAGCATGGGCCAACAGTGCCCATTCGCCTGATCCCGAGCTCACTCATCCGAAAGTATCACTAGTAGGTGACTACAACTTTGTTTTACTATTTGTGCCAATCAACTTTATTGGTACTAAGGTTACCTGTCTTACGTAATTTATTTATTTTGTTATCGCACATGAAGTTATATTTCATATTTTATTAGTTGATGTTTTATTACGAATATGCCGAAGTTTATATGTTTTCCATACTATAATTCTTTTTGTGAAGTATAAAAAGCTTTTTTCGCTGGCATAGTGACAGCGACTGAGGCAGTCGTGAACTGAGTAAGTTTTCCATTAGTTGACACTCTTGCTTACCATCAGGCTACTCGAGGTGAGATGTCGAATGTCTTATAGACTAAACAATAATAAATATATACTAAAACAATAATAAATTGTTATTTGATTGCGAAAGCTATTTTGTCTATCTAGTTGTTTTGAAACCACTAAACTAATTTGATCTATAAAACATTCTGAACTTCCTTTTTTTGATTGAATTAAACAAATTTGATGCGGTTTACTATCGCGTTTAAATTGGTTTTGATTCTACATTTTTTTATTATTCCGACGTTTTGGGAGCTTTGCAGACATCGTGGTCGCGGATAGACTGTTCCTTTTTTCGTGTTAAAAATATATTTATTTTAAAATTGTCAAATCAAAAACCATGTATTCTCCTCATCCTGTACCTGTACCTCTGACCGGCATAGTGAAGGCGATTGAGGCAACCGTAAACTTGTTTTTTTAGTCGATATCAGATGTCGCTATAACAAAAATATTAGGCCAGTACGGATTATTCATAGTGGTAGGCAGTGGTACCCAGTTTACCGATCCTGGGAACGTGAAATGATTCGCCGGTTCTAACTAGGCGGTATAGTGGATGTGACTTATTGAATCGTAGGAGTACTGACCTTCATTCATGGACCGCACTCAAGCATAACATCAGGCGGGGTGCTGTCATAGACGAATTACAGTAAAAAAATATTTAAAAAACCTGTTTGTATCTAGAACTGTTTACCAATATAATTTTCGTGTCACATTTTTATTAAGACGTGGTATCCAATTTTGACTTGCCTGATAGTAAGGAGAAGTTACAAATGACCAGCTCATCTAACTTAAGATTATCCAGAAACGCTGGTACTCGGGTCTACCGTTCTAAAAATTTACGATTGTCCGAAAAGTTTGCCTGTAACAAATGTCATATTTCGACTTCCTATTTCATAATAAAAATGTCAGGAAACATTTTCGTTATTGGAAAAATTTTGCGGACCTTTGGGGACAACGGGAAATGATATCCGCGGTACGCACTGCTGCATCTGACAATGACATCTAAATGAACAGAATAAATTGTACAATAAAAGTTTACTGGGTAGAGCGTTTATTTAGTTTTTTATTGTGTGATTTTTTATATATGACAGCACCCTGCCTGATGTTAAGCTGGAGTGCGATCTATCAACGGAGGCGACTTCTACTCAATCAATCAAATTTACACGCCTTTTCCCACGGGGACAGGCAGAGACAATGGAGCGCCACTTACCACGATCCTTACACAACTCCTTTGCTTCATTCACATCCGCAATTCTCTTCATACAGTCTCTGTGGTTATGGGCACTAGGCAACCTAGCTTTCTTGAGGATGTCTCCGATTTTATTTAAAAAAAAACAATATTCGTTAAAAACTTTAGATATAACGGTACCTATATATTAGTATGGTTATATTAAGGGCCTATTTCAGGACGTCGGAGTAAATTGCCAAGTAAGCTAATTGTTACATAAAGTGACGTTTGGTAGTGGTTGTCAATTTCACTAAGTCCGAATATCTCTACCTGGGAAGTAAACTCTCCAGTATCCAGTATTTATTGTCTTTATTTATTGTCCAATGCTAATCATTAAGTAACACAAAATGCTAAAATTCTTTACCTTTGAATTTCTGTAGTTAAGAGGTAACTACTTTTTTTTTTATTTGACATCTGACCTCGACTCGCCTGGTGATAAACAAGGGGAGGTCTAAGAGTGACGAGTCTTATTAGTCTTATTTAGGAGGTAACTATTTTAAATCGTTTTTTAGTTTATTTCAAACCACATTACCATCAGGTACTTCTTCAGGTCTTCAATTTTTTTATATATTATACATTTTTATACTATTTTTTTTTATTTTTTTTATTGTGACTCGACATATGACAGCACCCCGCTTGATGTTAAGCCAAAGTGTGGTCCATGAATGAATGTCACTGCTACTACAATTCAATAACTGTGAGTAGCAATCACATCCACTATGCCGGCCTAGATGGAACCGGCAACTTACAAGCTGATCCCGAAACGTGACCAAATCACTTCACGGTCTGTATACTTGTAAGTGGTGGTACTACCCCGGATCGGCAGACTGGGTACCACTGCCTACCACTCTTTGATAACCAGACCCGAAGCAAATATCCATCTCTTTTTTTTTTAATAACAAATATTTGCAATATT
Organism: Tinea trinotella; assembly: GCA_905220615.1. Lineage (NCBI taxonomy): Eukaryota > Metazoa > Arthropoda > Insecta > Lepidoptera > Tineidae > Tinea > Tinea trinotella. Next base: position 6,098,537 of record HG992306.1, read on the forward strand.
TAATACTATTAAATATTACAAATAAAAGCTATGAAACAAATATTTGCTCGGCTATGCTACTAAAGTGCTTGTATCATAGAAACAGGACAACCAAAGTACATATATCAGATACATTGGTACCGGTGAGTGGTTTCGAATCCGTGCCACTCGGCTTACGTAGCCATTGCACTGCCACTACACCACGGTCGCCTTAAACAATAGCCAGTTATCAATCAATCAAATTGTCACGCCTATTTCCTACAGGTAAGTAAAAGTAGTAGAACTGTCATTCATAGGCTGCACTCCAGATTATCATCGAGCAGGGTGCTGTCTCGTCAACGATAAAAAAAGGTATTTGTATTATTTGATTTAATTACTAAATTAAGTATAAATTGTTTTAAATTGAGTTAATAATCTTAACAAGTTGACCTATAAGTGTTATTGTGAGGGTATGTATGTGATACACATCAAAATAAGTCACGATTTTAAAAATTACTCGTATATTATTAAGGTGAGTTCTTAATAGGAGCGTTCGCGTGTAATGTAACGGGCTAATACATTCAAAACAAGAGAAATAATACTCCAAATAGATACATTTATTGAGAAACAGATTATATTAAAGGCATATTAACTATAATTAGACTATAAATAAAAAAAATATCATCTAATGACGTCGCATCAGAAATAGTCCCAAGGAGACTGGCAACATTTCCTTTATATAGCAAGGCTAATACGTTGGCAGAAATAATTGTCAGTCTTCCTGTCCCCAGACTTATCCGTCAGCCGCTTGGACAACTTCTTGGCTAGGCGCTTAGCTGAAGGTCCCCAAGAGCCCATCTTCGCCGCACTTCCCGCGCTTAACGAGGTCGCTTGGGTGTGAGATGGGGCTAATGTGTCTACACAAAACACATCCCACACCAAAGACCTGCCAAGTTTCCACGGCCCAACAGCCATACCGTAAAATAAGTCAACAGCTGGTGTTAAGCAGCCATGGACTGCACTTCAGCCCCTCTAGCACGACAATCCAAGAAACAAGATAAACACCTGCAAGGAATATAATTGTAACTAATTTTAAATAACTTAATAGGCCAGCACATCAAATTGTTCAAAAAAACTATTTAAGTTTTCTACCTTGTGTTGTGTGAAAACTACAGAACCTTTAAATATATTTTGATGCGCTGTTCTGGTAAGTAATTTAAAATAAGTTGCAATAATATTCCTTGCAAGTCTTTATCTAGCTTCTTGGATTGCCCTCCTACCAGGGCCAGGGCTTAACATCAGGTTGGATGCTGTCATAATATGTCGAGTCACAAAGATACAACAGAGTTACTTTTCACGATCCTGACACAACTCTCTCGCTATCTCTCCTGTACAATCGTGGTGAATAAAATACGCCTAATAATCGTTTTAACTCAATCAATCAAATTGTCACGCCTATTTCCTACAGGGATGGACAGAGATCCATTTTAATTATTATTATATGTAATATTTGTGTATACCTCCCCTTAGAGTAGAGCTTGCGTGTTTCGCCTTTTTGAAGAATATTAACTAGGTTGTTATGACTTTAGTATTTTTAGTAACACGTGAACTTTGATTAAATATAAAATATTGTTAAACTTAATACATAAATTAATCTGTATTATGGGGTTGGATGACATGAGTAATGATAGAAAAATGGTAATTTTATACTTCATTAATTTATGCATGTGATTATCTTTTTAGTACTGAAATAATTATGTTAAAATCAAATTTAAAAGAAAATTTTAATTTTTTTATTACATATTACTATACTAAGCTCTACCACAAGTGCTTGTACATACCATAGAAACGGGACAACCAAAGTACATATCAAAGGTACATTGGTACCGGTGAGTGGTTTCGATCTCGTACCACTCTGCTTACGTAGCCATTGCACTGCCACTACATCACGGTCGCGGTCTTGAAACAAGATTGGTACCACGTGATGTTAAGTTGGAGTCCCGTAGTGTAATTGATCTACAAGCGGAAGCGGCTATTATAATCTAATATGCAAGTTTGGCCTACAGCAATTGCCAAACTGATCCTAAAACGCAATTGCGTCACTTAAAAGTGTTATTTTAAATTGTTATTTTTATATATTGTTATTAAATATATCAATAGTCGAAATCGTAAAACATGTTATAGTTAAAGAAATGTATTCATCATCATATTTGACAAAGAACATGTTAAATTACCAAACCACCAATTATAATTTAAAAATAAAACGCGCCAATACAGCGCCATCTAAAGTAGAAACTCCGAAGTACAAAAGCTAAATGAAGTCAGTTTTCATTAAACTTTTAGCCGTTCGTCGTCGTTTCAAGAATCCTTCTTACAGCCCGTTAGATGGCGTTAGGTGATGAAAATTTATACTGAATAAATTTATATTAACATAACACTACTTAGGCCCGGTTTCTTGATGGATAGTTATCTCAACTAATCGTAAAATAATGACAGATAACTTACTATTGACTGAATTTCGAAAAAAATGCGTTTCTTGATGGATTGTTAGGCATGCTATTTATTATATGACGTCACTAATAACAATTTATTTTGACCACTCAGATGTGAGTGGTCAAACTATTTAATCTCTAGTAGTATGCGAACTAGTGTCATAATTGACATGTTTGTATTGCGTTTTTTTTGCAAATTATCTCAATTAAAACGAATTTGAGCATTGAAAATGCATTTTTCCTATTGTGAAAATTCATCATTCATTCACAAACAATTTTCGGATGAAGATTGTTTTATGGCAAAAAGACATAAAAAGACTTTCCGTCCCAGGAAAGATAATTTTAGATTGTGGGATTAACATGATGTCAATGAAAGATTTCGGATTAATAAAAAAATATGCACGTGGCTCATAAAAGAATTAAAAATGTTTCTTGAACGCCAAACAACAAGGTAAGAAAATAATATCTAATTAGGACAGGGTTCCCGTAAAAGAGGTAATGCTAAGAAATCACGGCGCAATTTAAGGCGACCATGGTGTAGTGGCAGTGTAATGGTCATGCAAGCCGAGAGCACGGGTTCGATACCACTTACCGGTACCAATGTATCTTTGATATATGTACTTTGGTCAATATAATTCTTAGCCTTAAAATAACATAAAAAATCCTATACTTTTTTGTATGACCCATTTTATGTTCTTATTGGTCATGCAAAGTTTTAAATAATCATTAACATACAGTTACAACCAATTACTGAATATTAATCTAAATTATTTTCTTACAGAATTCATGATGTCAGTATAAAGGATCAAATATTATTAACAATAAGATTTAATGCCACTGGAAATATTGGCCCTGGAGACATCCTCAAGAAAGCTGAGTTACCTAGTGCCCATAACTGTAGAGCTTGTATGAAATTGTATTGTAAATGTGATGGAAGCAAAAAAGTGATGGGAGTTGTTTCAGGATCTTGGCAAGTGGCACTTAATTGTGTCTGCCTATCCCCGTGGGAAAAAACTTAAAATTTGATGGAATGATTATTTTTTATTCAAAACTAAAACATTCTTGAACCTTACCTCAGAATATGATCCACATTTACATTGCCACTTACAAGTATACAGACCGTGAAGAGATTTAAACATGATTCAGGATCAGTTGTATGTTGCCGGTTTTAACTAGGCCGGCATAGTGGATGTGATTGCTACTCACAGTTATTGAATTGTAGTAGCAATGGCATTCATTCATGGACCACACTCCTGCTTAATATCAAGCGGGTGCTGCTATAATGTCAGTCACAATAAAAAATATATACCTAAATATTAATATCATTTCAGATTGGAAAACGTAAGTTAATGCCAAAATGGCTACAGAGCTCACACCAAGATCCTGGAGATTTAGATTGAACAGCTTACCATTGAGGAGGTTTGAAGTGCACATTAATGCACAATTTGTCTCCGGCGCTTATTAAGTTCTAATAGTCTTTCAAAAGTCCCTACTAGATCAAAACAATCTAGTAAGGTCCCCACCTTACTAGATTGAAGCTACAGATATTGTGAAAGGTCTATAACCCCGCTTTGAGGGCCAGTTTTCTATAATGTTCATCTACAAAAGTATATAAAATAAAATTATTAATAATAATACAGGTATTTTTAATCTGAATAATCCAATCAATCAATCAATCAAATTGTCACGCCTTTTTCCCACAGGGATAGGCAGAGACAATGGAGCGCCACTTACCACGATCCTTACATAACTCCCTTGCTTCCTTCACACCCACAATTCTCTTCATACAGGCTCTGTGGTTATGGGCACTAGGCAACCTGGCTTTCTTGAGGATGTCTCCAATTTGGTTAGAAAACACTCTCCCGGGCCTGCCTTGTTTAACGCATCCAACCACATCCGATTTATAAATTCTTTTGTCAATCTACTTTCACTCATCCTTTCCATGTGCCCAAACCATCGAAGCATTCCTTTGTCAATCCTTGTCACTACATCTTCTTTCAAGCCACATCTATCACGCAATGTGCTATTCCTTATTCTATCCGCTATCGTCACTCCACATACACTCCATAACGACAGCAATTCTACTCTCATGCGTCTTCTGCCATACCCAACCTTCACTTCCATACATTAATATAGGAACAAGCACTGCATTATGAATAATCCAGCCATATAATATTGCATAAATATAACATAAATTGATGACTTTAGATATAAAAATCAATCAATCAATCAAATTGTCATGCCACAGGGTTAGGTAGAGACAATAGAACGCTACTTGTCATGATTCTGACATAACTCTCACGCTTCCATCACATTTACAATACAATTTCATACAAGCTCTACAGTTATGAGCACTAGGTAAGCTTTCAGCTTTCTTGAGGATGTCCTTTTCTATTATGTTATTCTATATAATATACAAAACCTATACATATAAATACTCATTATAAAAGTTTTGAAAAATAAAAGATAGGATACAAAGAAATAGGTATAATTAAATTGTCATGCTTTTTTCCCCACAGGGATAGGCAGAAACATAGAATAGTATCAAAACTGAGATATAATATTGATGTGCGCACTTGCTTCCACTGCAGACGTCCAGCGCTCTTTTAATCTTCCTATATTTCATCAGCTCAAAAGTCAGCGCTCTTTTGCCGGAAACTGTACTAGCTGTTCCCCGCAGTCAAACCCGCGTTTATAAACAGTAATTCGTAGCTTGAGTACATTACAGGACGCCTTGCATCCCTGTGGTCCATCATCAGGTACTCCTCAACCATATTGTCATATCAGCCTAGGTATGAGCTTAATGTAAGAAACAGTTTGTTAAATCAGCATAATTATGTCTGTTACATATCCCCTGCATCCTCATGATCCATCATCAGCTACTCCAGGCTTTAATTTGATAACAGCACAGCTAAAGGCGCATAGTAAGAGACATTTTTAGTTAAAACACCATAGTTATATCTCTTGCGGTTTTACCTATGTGAGATGATCCATCATCAGGTTCTTTAGATCCAGAGGGTTTCCTACCTATTTTTATCCATTATTATTGCCATAATCCACTAATATATCTACAAACCAATAAGATATTTAAAAGAATATTACATATGTATTGGGAAATAAAGTTTGACTTTGACAATATTTTTTTTATTGGCATAAGGATAGAGTATTTAGTGCATTTCTGACCCAATTAATTTTAAAAAATAAGAAAGTCGCAACACTACATGTCAAACGGTAATCAATGCCTCAATGAATTTAAAAATATTAATTATAAATAGTTACGATCTGTCTGTTGATAACAATAATAATTTATTTTTTCAAGAAACACATTTCGCTGATTACTATTTTTTAGTGAATATACTATAGTTGCTTAACTAATTATAAAAGTTACAAATAGACAAATTTCACCAACCATCAAGAAACCGGCCCTTAATGATGAACCATTTATTATATTAGGAGATTTAAAAATCTATAAGTTCATATCATAAGTTTTTTATTTTTTATTTATTGTGACACGACATTTGACCTCGTCCCGCCTGATGATAAGCAAGAGGAGATCCAAGAGTGACGACGGCTGAAACATCCGAGTTAGTTCGCGGCTGCCTCAGTCGCCGTCACTATGCCGGCCAAAGGTGCTTCTTCACGCATCGCTTGAAGGATCCAAGGTTATAGGAGGGAGAAAACGCGTGCGCTGGCAAAGCAAAGAAAAGACGCACCGAACTTTTTAGTTCGACTGCCGATTCGGTCGACAAAATGTGGATGCTTTCCCCGACCAGTGCGGGTATTACGAGTGTGAAAAGACTCGTTTTTTCACACCCGTAATTAACCCGTTAACCTTGTTCCTACCTCGGTAGGAATAAGGTTAAAGAGCTCCTCGGAACATTCTCCGTGGTATAGGCGATAGAGGACGCACAGAGCCGCCATGTCTCTGCGTAGTTGCAGGGGCTTCAGAGTTCGTGTAACCTCTGCATCTCCTATAATTCGGACAGCTCGGCGCTGCAATGAATCCAGGAAAATATATAGGCTGTATAGGTTATATCAAAAATGAATAAAGCATATTAAAAGAAAAATATTTTTTTAAGTAGAGACTCTTGTGATTATAAAATAGATTTATTTTAATAAACTAAGCTCAATGGATGCCAATTTTCGGTTTCGTTGAGAGCACGAGTGGGACGAGGTCACAATAATCTCGTGAACACAAACCTATTTGCCAACTAACCATAATAACCTCGATTTTACAACCAGCTCCGATGTCGTGGATATGGCTAACTGCAGACTAGCTCTTTTATTCTCATAAATTTAAGACATGTATTTCTCATTTTATGACAATGACCCGACTCATACCATGAGTTACTATTTATTTTTCAACTTTAAACCTAATAAAACATAAATTGGAATTACAATTTTGTTATGGACGTGCTTAGAAATTCAATTTTGGAATATTACAAAATGCCTTATAAATTTTCACTTGCCAGCGAGGTGACGTTGTATCGGAACTTTTTCCTCCACTCTTGTGACACAAATCTGTTGGTGAATGTTGCAAGGAGGCTGTATATCAGTCAGTGTCCGAGAGGCACTTTAATTGTCCCCTAATTTATAGCCTCTTATATACGAAGTCGGGCTGACTTAGCCCTGCGTCCGCCGGCCGGGATACATATTAACATGGAAATTGCTAATCATGAATCTTCCTTGACAATTTTGTTCTTACAAGAAAAAGTGCCACAATATTAGCCATGTCAACAAACACTGACCATTAATAACCATTAAACAATTTTCTATTTACCAGCAAAACTCTATGATGGCCGTTTTGACGTCTGATCCGCTCATGAGTTTCATATAAATTAATATAATTACATTTAAAGGAGTGGTACCCAGTCTGCCGATCCGGGGTAGTGCCACCACTTACAAGTATACAGACCGTGAAGTGATTTGGTCACGTTTCGATCTCAACTTGTAAGTTGCCGGTTCCATCTAGGCCGGCATAGTGGATGTAATTGCTACTCACAGTTATTGAATTGTAGTAGCAGTGACATTCATTCATGGACCACACTTCGGTTTAACATCAAGCAGGGTGCTGTCATATGTCGAGTCACAATTAAAAAAAAACTGTTCATTATTGTCTCTATAAAGAACAACAAAATGTTCCTATAAACGTAATTATTAATGTATACGAAACTACATAAGCGGCTCAAACGCATTATTATTAAGTATTTTCTTAGATTTTGCGCGAACATTGATTAATGAATTCTCGAAACGTCGGAATAATAAAAAAATGTAAAATCTAAACCAAAATAAACGCGATAGTAAGCCGCATAAAATTTGTTTAATTCATTAAAGATTATTAAATTAGAAATTTAGCATAACCCTCCAACTATATCAAAACAACTGTATTGTTCTCTAACCGCGGCTTTTAAACTAAATCTCAATTAAATTCGAGTAACAAAGAAAACATCTCTAATGGACGGAGTGACATTAACTCATTAAAGGGCTTGCATGGGAATACTTTATAACAATGCTGTTAAATCCCACTAGCCTACTTCAGCTTCACGATGAGTTGGCGCGTGGACTGGCTCGACTGTAACAACGAGTTTAAGCCGTCGCAATCCACAAATTAAAGAAGATGTCACGAACTCAGTTGCTCAGTCCGTTTTAGTTTTTCATTGTATTTTAACATTGCAATTATAATATTATGTTTATCGTAGGGATAAAATAGTATCTATGACTTACTAGTCAACACAGGAGATTACTTATATTGTACAATAATATACTATTTGTGGTTTGAATGGGGATATAGTGACAAGGATTGACGAAGGAATGCTTGATGCTTCGATAGTTTGGGCACATGGAACAGATGAGTGAAAGTAGTTTGACGAAAGGAATTTATAAATCTCATGTTCGCCGACCAAATCGGAGACATCCTCAAGAAAGCTGGGTTGCCTAATGCGCATAACCATAGAGCTTTGTGAATGAATGGAAGCGAGGAAGTTGTGTCAGGATCGTGGCAAGTGGCGCTACATTGTATTCCTGTGGAAAAAGGCGTGATGATTTGATTAATTATAATTATTTTTTTATTTACATTTCTATACTCAGCTACTAAAGTGCATGTATCATATAAACAGGCCCACCAAAGTACATATATCAAAGATACATCTCGAACGCGTGCTCTCGGTTTGCTATTGTAACCATTGCACTACCAATACACCACGGTCGCCTTGATTGATCTATATGAACTCTCTTTTTTATTTATCTTTTATTTCTTTTTATTATGATAGAATGACACAAATAGTTTGTTGCGGAAAAGTGTTGTTAATTTTAACACCCATTAAATTTTACGAAATAACTGTTTTGATTAACTGAATGTCATTGTAGGCTCTAACGACATTTTGTGCAAGATAATTTTGTCTGTGGATGTGAGGGAAGCGAGGTAGTTGTGTCAGGATCGTGGCAGGTGGCGCTTTCTCCTGTAGAAAAAGACAATTTGATTAATTAATTGAATTTATTGTTTTATATATAAAAACTAAATCTGACGTTTAGTTTTTATATACAAAACACTGGTGACAGCGACTGAAAGAACCGTAAACTGCATAAGTCATCGGTGCTCTCGAACTTCGCCTTGCTTCCTATCATTCAAGTCTGAAGGTATAAGATGTCGCATCTCAATAAAAAAACAAATATATATCAAACCACGATTAGTTAAACTTAATACTATTATTGTTACCTATAATTACCTTAAACTGATATTTATAGTTCATACAACATTTAAACAGTGCAAAGTATCTAGTGGCGGGCATTGATTGGTTTTCTAATAATATGCTCATATCTCACCCATATTTTTTATTTTTATTTTTTATTATAAATTTCTATTTGGTGGTGGCCATTGCACTGCCACTACACCACGGTCGCCTTTATACGAGTATACTTATATACGAGTATTTACTTGCAATTACCACAAAACATAACGGCCTTTATAGCCTTGTCTAATAGAGTTGGGCGCAATAAAGTATAAAGGCCAGCTTTGCTTTAACCGGGACACCATTTGCCAATATTGACGCGCGAAAATTCACTTCCCCTTAATGCATAGAGATTTGTAGGACCGAGCACCTCTCGCTTCAATAAAGCCCAAAAAGGTTTTAGCTAACACCACTAGCTTCGGAGTAAGTTCCCTTTGAGGTGAAGAAGTATTTATATTAATGTTACACTTCATCACTTCATCGGAGGGGAAAAGTACAGTTTGACTTTTAGTTCGTCATTTAGTGTTAAAGAAGTCTTGTACAATTTAAAAGAGTTTTTCTTATCTTTTATCTAATTGTAAGTGGCATATTAAGTTGTGTAAGGATTGTAGCAAGTGGCGCTCCATGCTTATCCTTGTGGGGAAAAGGCGGACAATTTGATTGTTCTTTTTTAATTACTAAAGTGCTTGTATCATGCAGGTAGAAACAGGATAACCAAGGTATATTAAAGATGCATTGGTACCGGTGGGGGGTCTCAAACTCGCGCTCTTCGGTTTGCGTAACCATTGCACTGCCACTACACCACGGTCGCCTTATAGACATATTATTGGCATATTAGCCATTTGGCTAGCATAGTAACGGCAAAGTACGCTGAATCGTTTTTATTACAGTCGTTAGCGCTCTTAGAGTTTCCCTTGCTTACCATCAGGCAAGTCAAGGTTAGATGTGTAGGAAGCGAGAAAGTTGTGTTAGGATCGTGGAAAGTGTAATGCCGCTATGGGAATTGAGGCATCACAATTTAATTTTGATTGATTATTTGTACGGTGTATGAACTGAATTTTAAAGAGAAAATCGTCCGTAAATAACACTTGATAACCGTTATTAAATAAGTACTTGATTGTTTTTAGTAATTATTTTTTATAAAAAAAAATGTCACGCCTTTTTTCCACAGGGATAGGCAGAGACAATGGAGCGCCAATTACCACGATCTCTACACAACTCCCTTGCTTCCTTCACATCCACAATTCTCTTCATATAGGCTCTGTGCTTTGGGCACTAGGCAACCAGACTTTATTATCTTACAACTTATATATATATTGCGAATATTGTATACAATGGGTTTAATAGGTCAACACAAATACAGATTTATTTTCCTTCATAAGGGTTTTTGGGAAGTTACTGTGTAGGCGTGCCGACCGCATAAGTTTTGAATGCTTTCATTCAAACTTGTGTTCAGTAAGGCCATGAATGGCCGATGGCACAGTTCGTCTGGACAACTTTGACGATTTAACTTCACTTGGACCATCCTGAGGCTTATTCAGACTCAACTTTGAAAAATAGCCGTCCCTTGGAATTTACTTGATTTACGATTTATATCCAAACTTTTGTACTTTTACAGTAGTAATATCTAGGCCAGTCTGAGGGAATGTTTCCTTTGTAAGAAAAAAATATATTGTTCAATATTAAAAATAAAAAAATAGTCTGCAAGTCTGCCGATCTAGGGTAGTAACACCACTTTCAAGAGTACAGTCCATAAAGTGATTCAGTCGCATTTCGGGATCAGCTTGTAAGTTGCCGGTTCCAATTAGACAGGCATAGTAAATGCGGCTGTTTACGGAACTAAGTCAAGTTAATATCAGGGTCATAATATATTGAATCAAAACGACCATGGTGTAGTGGCAGTGCAATGATTACGCAAACCAAGAGCACGGGTTCAAAACCACTCACCGGTACCAATGTATCTGTACAGTCCAGTTAGATTGTACACTTGTATGTTAATGTGAAGTTGGTGGAGGTACGTGGTGAACAAGAAATACTCGCGAAGTTGTTTATAGTTATGCCAAGTTTATTTATAGTTAGTTAGTTATAGTTAAGTTAAAGATAATTAAGGGCGAATCTCTCTTGTCGTGTGCTCTGTTCGGCAGTTAGTCACGCACTCGTCTTTTACATACAATGTTGTTAATAAATACACACGGCTAAAGTAGGTCGCCGCATGTACAAAAAACAATGCACGGTGATGAGACCGTACATGCTGGCAACCCCCAAAAGGGTTAAAAGAATGATTCGCCCTTATGAAACAAACATATTAAAAGTTTAAATAACAATTATAAACTAATAATTAAAATTAAAAGATATATCAGATGCACGCAAGTCTCGCTGTTGTTGAGGGTGGGCAGGTCTGGATTCCAGCGCCGTTCGTGCCATCTTTTGAGCGTGGTTAAGCTCTGGATTAGTCCTCTTCATTTTTTGACGCAATTTCAGTTTCGATGGGGAGTCGTGATAGTTTTACAACGGGCCGTTTCATTGTTCCAGCTTTAGTTTTTATCGTAGTGACTCGGACGTAACCATCAGGCCCAGGGTGAAGCTTTAGTACGCGCCCCATAGCCCATTTTCCAGGTGGCATATTGTCCTCTTTCACCAACACAATATCGCCCACTTTTAAGTTTTCAGTTGGTTTACCCCACTTGCTTCTTTTTTGTAATTGAGTCAGATACTCGTTAGACCACGTCTTCCAAAATTGCTGCATCATGTTTTCAGTTAGTTGCCACCGGCGTCGTGTGTCGATGTTTTTCACGTTGCTGTAATCGGATAATGGTAGCGACATCAACGCACTGCCAGTAAGGAAATGACCGGGAGTTAAATAGTTATAAAATTCTTCTGGGTCTTCAGTGAGTGGGCACAGAGGTCTTGAGTTCATGCAGGCTTCTATTTTTGTCAGTAATGTAGAAAATTCCTCATACGTAAGTTTTTGATCTCCTAGTACACGGTGAAGATGGTACTTCATGGATTTTACAGCAGCCTCCCACAGACCGCCGCCACTAGGCCACGAAGGAGCGTTAAAATGCCACTCCACCTGCAGCTTGCTGATTTCATCGAAGAATAAGGGTGACAAAATATTTTTGAATTCTTTAAATTCAGCACGTAAGTGTTTTGAAGCTCCAATGAAGTTAGTACCGCAGTCTGAATACATATGTTTAGGAGTGCCACGCCGTGCGCACATCCTTTGAAATGCAGCGATAAATGTTTCAGTGCTCAAATCGGACACCAACTCAATATGTACCGCCTTGGTCGCCATACATATGAAAATTGCGATGTACCCTTTAGATGTCTTCACACCCCTTCCCTTGTTATGTTTAACCTCAACGTGACCGGTGTAATCGACCCCTGTGTGTGTAAATGGTCGAGAAGGGGTTGTTCTCTGCTGTGGTAGATCACCCATAAGTTGATAATGTTTTATTGGCTTGTAGCGATGACATTGTACGCAGTGACGTAGTTGATCTTTAGTCGCTCTGTTGCCGCCCACGATCCAGAACTGTTGTTCTGGATCGTTAGAGTTAATCGGGCTCCACCATGAAGCGTCGATAGGTGTGCTTGTTGAATGAGCATTTTTGTTAACCTCCCACACCGAGGTAAAATAGCAGGATTTTTCATTCCGGGAGGTAAGTTAGAGTTATTGAGCCTTCCGCCTACTCGCATGACTCCATCGTTATCCAGGTAGGGATTGAGCTTATAGATGTTGCTTTTAATTGAGAGAGGTTTATTTCGTAATAGTTGCTCGTATTCTTGCTTAAACTCCGTTCGCTGCACATGTTTTGTTATTTGCTGATTCGCTTTATCCAGTTCGTTGACACTGAGGTAGTTGGCTTGTGACTTAGTCTTGTTGCGTGCGTTTGCAATAAATCGCATCGCGTATGCCGTCACCCTGCTTACTTGTGTCAATGAACTACATTTGTTTAATAAGTGTTCAATAAAATGTTCACTATTTTTTGATGCTAGGGTTGCTTCCGTTTGATTTGCATTCCCCAAGTTAGTTGTAAATAGACAAATCGTAGGCTCCGGTTCTATATGTTTCTTGTATGCCTGAAGAAACGCCGGCCCTTGCCACCAGAGGTCAAAACCAATAAGTTTGCTCGGATAGAGTCCCCTAGATGCGCAGTCAGCAGGGTTCAATTCTGACTTCACGTAATGCCATTGTTTCGCCTGTATTACTTGTTTGATCTTTTCTACTCTGTTGGCCACATATTTCTCCCATCTCGATGTATCTCCTTGTAACCAAGCTAAGACTACTTGTGAGTCGCACCATGCGTTGATAGTTAAGTTGCAGCCAGTTAAAGTTTTCTTCAGTTTTTCCATGAGTTGGGATAGAAGTAATGCTCCACATAGTTCCAATCTTGGCAATGTAATCTTTTGAGCAATTGGCGCAACCCTAGTCTTAGCGGCAAGCAAGGTAATCGTTTTGGTATTGAGTTCATTCTTTACTCGACTGTAAATGACGCATGCATAAGCCTTTTCGCTGGCGTCACAGAAACCGAATAATTCAATGTCTTGTCCTGAACCGCTGCCCATCCATCTGTTAAGCTTGATGTTTTTAACGTGTGACAATTCTGTTTTCAGCTTTTGCAAGTCATTTTGTATGTCTTTAGGTAATATATCATCCCACCTAAGCTTATTTATCCAGACCTTTTGGAATAACAGTTTAGATATTATAGTTACAGGAGCGAGCCATCCCAGTGGGTCATAAAGTTTAGATATCTCAGAAAGTAAAGTTCGTTTAGTAACTTGCGACCGCAATCCTCCCTCCTTCTCAAAGTCCCAGTTAAATGTGAATATGTCTGTACTGGGGTTCCAGCTCAGGCCAAGTGTTTTCATTGATTCTTCATGTTTAAAATCAAAAGTGTTAGTTGAGATTTGATCTTTAGTTAAAGTTTCCAATAGAGCTGGGTTGTTGCTGGACCACTTGCGTAAGTTCATGCCGCCGCCCTTTAGCAAGTCGATTAGTGATCGTTGCAATTGACGAGCTCCGTCAAGTGAGTTGTGACCGCTTATAAGATCGTCGACATAAAATTCATTTTGAAGTATGTCTGCTGCGGCCGGATGTTTATGTCCATCATCCATGGCTAACTGTTTAAGGGTTCTCATAGCAAGCCAGGGTGCACACTTCATGCCATATGTTACAGTGCAAAGTTGATATTCTTGCAATAGTTGAGCTGGTGAGTCTCTCCAAATTATCTTCTGGAGCGGACGTTGTTCGGGAGATATCCATATACACCGGTACATCTTCTCAATGTCGGCAGTGAATGCGTATTTGTAATATCTCCATTTTAAAATTAATGCCTGAATATCCCTTTGTAGGTTTGGCCCCATTCTTTGGAGGCTGTTTAAGCTGTAGTCACTGCTAGTTTTTTGAGATGCATTAAAAACAACTCTAAGTTTAGTTGTTGTTGAACCTTCCCGCAATACTCCGTGATGCGGCAGATAGCATTCTGTAGTTGAGGGAGTAAGCAAAGTGGCGGGTGTCATATGTCCGAGCCTTTTATATTCGTGAATAAATTCCCGATACATAAGAGAAAGTTTTTTATTTTTATGAAGTCGTTTCTCGAGCTGAAGAAATTGCGCGACAGCTATATTTTTAGAGTTTCCAAGCTTTTCTTCTAAATCGGAACATAGTGGCATCGACACAATGAATTTTCCATCAGAAGCTCGTGTTACGGTCTTCTTAAAATGTTCCTCACATTGGTCGTTCTGGGGTATGTCGTTGGTTGTTATTGTTATGTCTTCGTGTTCCCAAAATTTAGTGATCTCATTTAGATCGATTAAAGTTGCATGACAGTTAAAAGTTTTCGCCAATTTTCCACATAAAATCCAGCCTAATTGCGTTTGCTGGGCAATTGGTGATTGTTGTTCACCCCTCAGGACCCCATCCAGGATAATATTTGAGTATATCTCGGCTCCGAGCAGTATGTCAATAGGACGAGAGATGTTAAATTCAGGATCAGCGAGTTTTAAGTTTATTAAGTGTGACCAGTTGGTCGTTTGGAATGACGAGTTAGGTAAGTTGCTGGTTAGTTTTCTCATTATTAAAGCTTGAGTTTCAAAAGTGTAATCTGAATGAACCGATTTGCAGCTTAGTTGCAAACGCCCCCTGCAGTCTCCAGAGGCAGATCCTACTCCAGATATCGTAGCGTTAAGTTTTTGTCTTGGTAATCTTAATAGTTGAGCTGCCTTTTCAGAGATTAGGTTAACTTGCGAACCTTGATCTAGGAGAGCTCGAAGTTTGATGTAAGTTCCATCATAAGATTTTATGTTTAGTTGTACCGTTGTCAGCAGAATTTCTGTTTCGTTACTGGACAGATGATTAGAGCTCTGCTGCTGGTTAGATGTAGATGGTTGTTGACCCAGATTTTTCTTGGAAGGTTTACTAAAGGGCATGTGTAAAAGCGTGTGATGTTTTAAGTTGCAATCCTTGCAGGTTTTAATTGATTTACATTCTTCGTTGCCATGACTAAACAAACAGTTTTTACAAAGATTTAAATTTGCAACTAAGTTATTTCGTTGGAATGAATCCATGTCAATGAACTTCGCACATTGCATTAAAACGTGACCTCCTTTTTCGCAAAATGGGCATTTTTGACACGTAGTGTGATAAGTTTTTGAATAGTATTTTCTTTTGTCGAAATACTGTTTCTTTTCAGGGCTTTCTTGGTTAAAGGGCTTAGTAAAGATTTTCTGTTGGCTAGACGCTTCCTTTTTTGAGTGTTTTATGTTTTCGTATGCCATGAATTTTCCTTCTAGGAACAATAAAAATTCTCGTAAGTTAGGTAGCTCTCTGTGATGTTGCAGTCCTTTCATGTAATCATTATATAAGTTGGAGTCAAGTTTTTTAGACATCAAATGTACAATAATCGGATCCCAGGTTGATATGTCGAGTCCAATGTTCGTAAGGCCATTTGTGCATTCCTTAATTACGTCATGCATTTCTTTTATGCTATAGGCGTCTGGATGCTGGATGATAGGTTGGTTTAGCATAGTGTTAATAAAGGTACTAAATTGAAGTCTTCTGTTGCCATAGCGTTGGTTTAGTATATCCCAACAGGAGTCATAGTTGTCGGCGCTGACAGATAGGTGCTGCACCAATCTTTGTGCTTCTCCCTTTAATCTAGTCTTTAAATGCTGCATTTTCTGAGCCTTGTTTATCATTGGGTTGTTGTGAATAGTTCCCTGAAAAAGATCCTTGAAAGAGATCCAATGATGGTAGTTTCCTGAAAATTCTGGAACCTCGATTTTTGGAATCGACTGCTGATAGTGTACCGTTGACCACATTTTGCTGTTCAGTTGTTTTCTCATTTCTTCGTATTTCTGTTCAATGTTGTTATATACACTACGAGTATTGTACTCTTGGTTGGTACCCTCAAAGTTGGCTTCCAACTCCCAATGTAGTTTGTCGACGACATCCCACTTAGTTTTCAAAATGCTAAGGTGATCTTCCAGTTCCCACCTTTCATTTATAGCTTCAATGTTAATTTTTGATAAGGCATGGTCGATCGCCATGAAGCTGCATTCTTGTTTGCGCAATAAAAGTTTTAAGGAGTCATCACTAGTTTCCTGTTTAATTCCTGTCAAATCGGACTTGTTTTTGTTCTCTTGGTCTGTGAGATGCAGCAGGAGTTTCTCCATGTCTGCCTTAGTTGTCTCAACAAGCTCTTTCGCTGCGTCGAAGATGTTATCACAGAAGTAAGATATGTTCAAGTCTTCTACTTCTAAAACAAGAACGGAATGTCTCTTTTGAAAATCTGACCATTGAGTTTCAAGAGACGCTAAACGTTTATTTAAATAATCTCGACCTTTTCTCGAGATGCTGTCCTTTTTGTAATTAGTGCACAAAGTTTTAATGTTTTCAAAGCAAGTTTGCTGAAGTTTTAGATTATTCATTGTAAGTTTATTTATTTATATAGGTTAGTTACCTTAGTAAAGTAGATTGTTAAAACGCTCGAGGTATCTGTCGCGTAGTTGACGGCGACAGACCAAGCTAGCGGAGTTCTGCGTTGGTTCACGACCTGAAGACCTCTGATGGTATGAAGCCTGCTTCCGATCTTCTTGGAATCCGGATCTCGTTGTAGTTCCGAACTCCCACAGAATTGAAACGGTCTTGAAGTACTTAGTGCTCTATCACTCTAATTACGATATCTGCGCCTTCTCAAACTAACTGGTTAGACCCTCTTCTGGGAAGCCAGCCAGCCCGATTCGCTATCGTAACAGTAAAGAAACACTAAACACAATAAATGCTCGAAGGACCAAAAAATGTACAGTCCAGTTAGATTGTACACTTGTATGTTAATGTGAAGTTGGTGGAGGTACGTGGTGAACAAGAAATACTCGCGAAGTTGTTTATAGTTATGCCAAGTTTATTTATAGTTAGTTAGTTATAGTTAAGTTAAAGATAATTAAGGGCGAATCTCTCTTGTCGTGTGCTCTGTTCGGCAGTTAGTCACGCACTCGTCTTTTACATACAATGTTGTTAATAAATACACACGGCTAAAGTAGGTCGCCGCATGTACAAAAAACAATGCACGGTGATGAGACCGTACAGTATCTTTGATCTATGTACTTTGGTTGTCCTGTTTCTATGATACTTTAGTACACTAAATACATTTATTTTTAAAGTTAAACAAAACAAAACGTAGGTACGAATAAATTTCGATTGTATCTGACAATCTCTGTGCACATAAAACGAACACAATCTCTAAGGAAAGAATTTAGCATTTGTCATGAATATTGTCTGTCTTTGTGACTTCGTAGTAATAAATTGAATCAAAAATTGCACGCTGTTGAATTTTTACTGTATTTTGGGGTCGTTCAAAGTCCGAAAAAACAATTAGATTTAGATAAAATGTTAAGTTTTTTTTTAAATTGTGGCTCAACATAATATGACAGCTCCTCGCCTAATGTTCGGTCCATGAATGATGAAGACTTTTTTATGGACTTTTTACTTTTTTATTATGGTAATGATATATATATTTTAAAACTTACATTTGTCCACGACCCGCTATCAGAGCAAGAGTGACGACGACTGAAAAACTCGAATTAGTTAACGGCTGCCCCAGTCGCCGTCACTACGCCGGCCAAAGGTGATTCTTCACGCATATGATAACATCTAAAGTTAAACTGGCTATGAAGGGAGGTGACTGCTATCACGGTTAAATAACTGCAGGTAGCAGGCGCATCCACTATGCCAGCATAGTTGACACTATAAATTCTTAAGCAGATCCCGAAACGCGACTAAGTCATTTAACGGTCTGTACTCTTGGATCTAGGCAATAGGTCGCCAACTCATTAACACCCAGACCCAGAGCAACTAAATACCTTTTTTTTTAATTAACAGATTTGTTAAATTTATTACAAAATTATAAATATAACAAATATGGTCATATATAAAAAATGCATTGTTCATAATTTCATATTAAATATATTCAAATAGATATACATTTATTAGACTCACTCTCGCTGCGGTGTGGTTTTTTAATATCCCAACTAACCAAATATAGCATGTTATGTGATAAGGTTTCTAACTCCTGACCCTCTGTTTACATTTCCTGGAACAAGTTATTTCGTTCGAAACAAATTATTTAATTATCTTTGAATGTAAACCATCTGGGGATTCAAGCCTTACTAAGTTAGGAGTAAATACCGAAAATTAGGGCCTAACTTAATAAATATACATACATATTACATATGTACATTTTGAAAAGTGTTTCATATTAAGATTATTGTTGAGTAAACATTAAAAATTCAAATAAATCAAATTGTCACATTCCCATTCCTGTAGGGATAGGCAGAAAGAGATCTTAACGATCCTGACACACCTCTTCACATCTGCAATTCTCTTTATCTGAAATTATATTATGCTCTATATTTATAGAAAATACGATCCTCTACTTCTTTAAATACGAGTATGTCCGTTTTGATGTTAAATTTTATAGTTACTTTAACAAGTAAGTAAGAAAGTTAAAAATGTACTTTTCATATAATGTCTCCGGTTTGATGTCTAATGTAAGTTTTCAATTTATATTAAAATTAAAAAAATAAACGAGATTGCCACCCCTGTTTCCCACAGGAATAGGCAGAGACAATGGAGCGTCACTTGCTACGAAATTAAAATAGTATCGAGAAATTAAGCGTGTGTATTGTAAGAATTTAGGTTATCATGGTGCTGATAATGCTTGATGATGTTTAGTTTTATAATATTTAAAAAATATATATTTTAAAAAGTTGGCGTTGAAAAAGTAGTTTAAACATAAAACTCCTTTTATTTTATTTTTTCTATATTTACTTAATATTTTTTCTTAGTTTTTGAGCGGACATTGATTAATGAATTAAACAAATTTTATGCGGCTTACTATCACGTTTATTTTGGTTTTGATTTTACAATTTTGGACCACAATGGCTGTAAAGCTCTTAAAACGTCGAAATAATAAAATAAAATTGTAAAATCAAAACCAAAATAAACGCAATAGTAAGCCGCATAAAATTTGTTTAATTCACTATATTGCACTTGTTATTGCAGCGTGTATGCAATGTTTTCAGCACTTACGTTCACCATTTGATGCATTGTTAGGTTTACACACTCCATATAAAGCGTTTTAAGCAGTTTGAAAATTTAATTAAATTCCATTCGACTCTTAAGCCCCGAAAAGGAGAGAATTGCACGTTTCACTTTTAAACAATTGTGATACAGCTATATATTGTTGTCTTGTTAATAAGTCGAGTGCCTTTATATTAGGTATTTTTTATTGTGACTCGATGTCTGACCTAAACTTTATGGTAGATGATAAGCAAGGGGAGGCCCAAGAGCGCCTGCTGGCATGAATAAAATATGATGAATTGCATTTTTCAGTGTAATTCATACTCGTAACAGAACAAAATACAGTTAAAATCTACTGGCGTTAACCCCTTTTTACAAACTTTGTAATTAGAAGTAACTTAGTAAGAGTGGTAGGCAGTGGCACCCAGTCTGCCGATCCGGGGTAGTACCACCACTTACAAGTATACAGACCGTGAAGTGATTTGGTCACGTTTCGGAATCAGCTTGTAAGTTGCCGGTTCCATCTAGGCCGGCATAGTGGATGTGATTGCTACTCACAGTTATTGAATTGTAGTAGCAGTGACATTCATTCATGGACCACACTTTGGCTTAACATCAAGCGGGGTGCTGTCATATGTCGAGTCACAATAAAAAATTAATAAAAAAAAACTATAATTGTGTAAAGACGTGTTTCGGGATCAGCTTGTATAAATTGCCGTTTCCAATTAGGCCGGTATAGTGGCTATGACTGCAATTTACTGTTATTTAACAGTAGTAGCAGTCCTGCGTCCATAGACCGCACTCCAGCTCAACATAGGGGGGGCTCGATTATATGTCGAGCCACAATAAAAGAAAATGTTTGTAATTTTTAGCTCTTTTGTAATTTTAGCTTAGTTGTTTTTAACTTGCATATAATAAAATTAAACAATTTTACACTTCTTGTGTGCGTTTTTAAACTAGCAAATACGAAACTAAAGAAGAAGCACGGTAGGCCGACATAATGACAGCGACTGTGGCAGCTGTGAACTGACTCGGTATTTTCAGTTGTCGGCACTTTTGGACCTCCATCTTGCTTGCCATCAGGCAGGGCGAGGTCAGATGTCGAGTCAAAATAAATAAAAAAAACTATGAATTATACACACAAGTTATTTTTGTAACTAAAAATATCGTCGGAACATCGTCATGGAAAATCTTATATTTCATAATGGAATATTCTCGTTCCCTCTCTTAATGCAAAAAATGTCAATGCGTGTGAAAAGGTCGTGAGATATGAGTTTAGCGGGAGCAAAAAAGGGTAAGGTTGAAACTGCCACGTCAATGTCTTACATAAATAAAGTACAAGACTGCTATTAAGTTAGCTACATAGTTTAACATATTATAATTTTGATACAAAAGATAATGAATTTAACGTTTTTGTATCGTGGTCTCCTCGTGACCACGATGGCTGGCAAAGCTCCCGAAACGTCGGAACAATAAAAAAATGTAAAATCATTAACCAAAAATAAACGCGATAGTAAGCCGCATAAAAATTGTTTAATTCATTAATCAATGTACAAATGTATCAATGTAATTCATCAATCAATATACAAAATCCAAAAATATTCAATGTATTTATTTTGATAGCTGAGTTGCCTAGTGCCCATAACATTTTAAGAGTGGTAGGCAGTGGTACCCAGTCTGCCAATCCGGGGTAGTACCACCGCTTACAAGTAAACAGACCGTGAAGTCACGTTTCAGATTTGGTCTTAACCGTAGTGCTTGTATGAAGAGAATTGTGGATGTTAAAAAAGCGAGAGAGTTGTGTTAGGGTCAATGGCCCTTTATGATGCCCCGATTTGGGCCTACACCCTGCAATCTGTCGCGCTGTTAAGGAAATCACAGCGCGTCATGGTCAGCAGGGTGATTCGTGGCTACCGGACCATCTTGTACGAGGCGGCGTGTGTCCCTCCGTGGAAAATTGAGGCTAAAGTCTGCGCGGATATGTATGAAATCTGCGCAGACGAACCTGCCAGAGTGCGGAGGCTCCTGTCTCGACAGGAAACACTACGTAAGTGGAACGAGAGGCTGGTAACACCATCGGCTGGCCTCCGAACTGTCGAGGCAGTTTGCCCAGTACTGAAGAAGTGGGCGAACAGGCAGCACGGTTTCCTCACCTTTCGGCTGTCACAAGTGCTTTTCGGGCATGGTTGCTTTACATATGGTGCTGGAAGAGAGCCGACGACCATATGTCACGAGTGTGGAGACTGCGACGAAGACACGGCGCAGCACAACTTGGAGGAATGTCCTTCTTGGACATTGCTGTGCCGAGAATTCGTCGCAGAGGTGGGGATGATGGACCTCTCGCTATCAGCTTATAAAGGCTATGGTGTCTAGCGAGGGGTCATGGAATGCGGCCGTCTTCTTCTGTGAGTCTATAATGTTCCAGAAGGAGACCGCGGAGAGGGAGCGGGAAAGATCTCAAGATTCTTCCTCTATCCGCCGCGGAAGAGCCGGGATCCGGAGGAGAGTACGATTCGCCTCTCCTCCCGCCCCCACCTGACCCCGTCGGCGACAGTTCTTGAGTGAAAAGCGAACTTCAGGATGTGACTTAGAATTCAGGTGTAATTCTCTGTAAACCACTCAAACTAGCCAATATATTGTAGAGATCTACCTGTACATTAAAACGCGAAACGACGCGCGAACCGTTTGTCGACTGTAGATTCGGTTGATAGAATGCGGATGTCACAAGAGCAAAAAGACGAGGTAGGAACAAGGTTAAGATCATCAAAAGAGGTTACTACTTTACTACCACAGTTCTTTTAACAAAGAAATGTATTTGAATAACAAATTGATTCAATTACATATTGGAATAATATAAAACTAAATTCACAAAGAATAGAATACGATGGTCAATATTATTAAAATCCATTCTTAATCCCACACAATCTCGTCCCAGTCTGCGTCGTTCATACAATTCATACGAGTGGAAATGTCACATTGAATGAGATGTGAGACGTCTGCTCTATATCGATAAGCGAACTCTAACTATCATCTATAATATAGATATACAAGTATAGATATAGAAGTATAGTTCACTAGCTGCCCTACTACCATCCATACAATTATAGTTGTGTTTGCTTCGACTGCATATGTAATCTAGTACCTACATGTCTGATAAAATTTCTGTATAAATTATTGGATTTAAAAAATATCGGTACTGACTGGGCTGGCATAGTAATGCGACTGCTACTTTCAATTGTTTAACTATAGAGCAGTCGCATCTATTTATTTATTCAAGCCTAATATCAGACGAGGTTCTGTTATTTGTCAAGCCATAATAAATACGTAAAATATTGACGAATGCACATCGGTGAACTGTGACCGGGAATCGAACCCGGTGTATTAAATGCATCTAATCATTATGTATGTATCTATATTAATTATTGTGTTATGATCAGGTTGTGGAATGCCCTCACAAACCTAGAGCATTCTGTTCAAAACCACTTGGTACTAATGTATAAATAAGGCAACCGTGGTGTAGTGGCAGTGCAATGGTTACACAATCCGAGAACACGAGTTCGAATCCACCTACCGGTACCAATGTATCTTTGATATATGTACTTTGCTTGTCCTGTTTCTATTATACAAGCACTTGAGTGGCTTAGTATAGAAATGTAAATTAATATATATATTTAATAATATATGTATTTATTTTATATATTTAGTATTTATATACTTTGGTCGTCTTGTGTCTATGATACAAGCATATTAACTACGAGTATATAATATCTAAAAAATAAAAGTAAAAGTAGATGTCACGTCACTATAAATTATAATCAATAATACCGAATCCTAACAAGAGCAGATAGTCTCATATTAATTAATTAAATAAAACGTGTATATGTCAAAGATCATATAATAGTAGATAGTACCGTCAAAGAAAATTCAATTTGATAGATTCAATAATAAAGATACCATAGAAGCAGAGAGTACCCACATAATCACCTATTTCACGTTCAACATCGAGTTTGATGCCGCGTTCATGTAGCGGATAATATTCTTTAATCTTTGCCTATTTTCAGAGTACCCTGCTGATAACTAACATTATATCGCATAATATGATACTAATAGCTTTGATACTAAGTTTATAAATACAAAAGATAATGTATTTAACACTATGAAAGTGATACACCTTTTTTTATTATACTGAGCTTAAAAAACATGCTTGTATCATAGAAACTGGGCGATCAAAGATACATAATATGGTAAAAAATATGGTATACGTTTGAGTTATCGCTTCTTAATGGCCTTGTAGTCATTAGAGGCTTTCTGGCTACCAACAGATTAAATCGTATCTAAAATTAAATTAAATCGTAAACAGTATCTTGCCACGCCAAGGTACTGTGCGACTGTGGTCCCGTGGTTGTAAAACAGTAGTCTCGCAATCCAAGAACGCCTGGTTCATAACTGGTAGCCGATATCTATGTATCTGTGGTTGCTCAATTACTATGTACGTATAGTAATCGTATAGTATAGTCTGTCTAAGCCGAAATGCCGCGCCCCTCCACTGCATTTACGCACACGAGTAAATATAAAATATTGATAAAACACATCAAAAATGCAATTGTATTTGGTTATTTAGTTGCTGGTTAGACACAAAAGGAGGAGCACCCTAATGAAGTATAATAGTATAGTTAGTAATATTTCTATTTACACATTTAAATAAACTAATAAAGTGGAGGGGCGCGTCATTTATAGTTGGACAAGCTATAGCTTAGTATATAAATGTGAAAAAAAAAACCGCTTGATACTATTAAATGTCCGCCCAATGAACAGATACTACATGTATTTATTTATTTATTTTAAAATTAAATAAGTTTTATCATATATCACGATAAGCGCCTAAACGGTCACCAAGGTGTCACAGAATCTTCGTAAATTACAGTCATTAGCGTTACAAATTAATGTTTATAATTTTATATTAAGAAAGATTAGAAGTAAATTAAGATAACGATTCATTAGCGTCACGCACAGATATAGGGGGATACATTAAATTTTATCTCATTTTAGAGAAAAAGCGATTTCGTGCATATACAAATAGGTATGTTTTTGTTCTGGGTAAGGATTCGCTTCTATTTGATAATATGTAAGTTACGAAGAGAAGTATCATTGTAGTGTTTGCATAGTACCTCATGCAGTAGTAACACAGATAACTAATCTAATAACTATAAGGATTACTGTAATCACAGGCTCGCCAACGTATTATGCCACACGTCTACCCCTGTCGCAGGGCAGTCCTGTTCTACGATACGCTCGAGACAGTGCCACGTATATATATATATATATATATATATATATATATATATATATATATATATATATATATATATATATATATATGAGTGTGTGTGTATTCCTCATACACTACAATCATAAATAATAAAATAGTTACGCCTTTTTTCCACAGGGATAGGTAGAAACAATAGAGCGCCACTTGCAACGATCCTGACATAAATCTCTTGTTTCCCTTACATCCAAAATTCTCTTTATACAAGACAGAACTATAGACGGATATATGTGAATGATATTTACACTACTTCACTTATCAATAAAGTTATAAATTATTTTTATGGCTTACAAATCAAATTGTCATAGTTCGCACAGGGTAAGGCGGAAATAACGTTAAGCCACTTTCCACGATCCTAACACAACTTCCACCGGTGTTCTCATACATGGTGCTAACGGCCGCGACAAAAATGACTGTAAAGCCTTCGAAACGTCGCTTTACAATATAATCATAATAAACGCGTTAGTAAGTAGCAAAATTCTGTTATTTCATACCTATCAAAATACAAATACGAGCTGATTTTGTATCTATCAATATAAAATAGTATTTTCTTAAATTTTGCGCGAACATTGATTAATGAATTAAACAAATTTCATGTGGCTTACTATCGCATTTATTTTAGTTTTAATTTTACATTTTTTTTAATATTCCGACTTTTTGAGAGCTTTGCAGCCATCGTGGTCACTGAGAGAGTGACCAAAATAAACGCGATAATAAGCCGCATAAAATTTGTTTAATTCATTTAGTATAAAATAAATAATTTAATATGTTTTTATTTTGAAGCGCTATCTGACCTTGACTTGCAAGATGGTAAGCAAGGTTTTGAACCGGGAGTACTTGTATTGTGAGATCATTTATCAACCAACAGACCCCGGTGGTGTGAGATTTATTAGTCCATAGTAATTACTAATGCAACAGGCGTCTAGTGACAAATGATCTGTGTGGTCAAAGGAGCGGCTTGTGTGTTCATCATCACTGTTTACACATACCGATCGATGTTTTATATCTAATACTTGGTACCCTCTCCAAGTATTAGATATAAAACATCGATCCCCTATAAAGGGACGTACTATAAAAAGGACAATGTATTATGAAGAAAACTTTGAGACATATCAAAGATATATTGACGTTACTGGCAAACTGACCTCCTGTCAAAAGTTTAATGAATTGATCCCAAAAGTTTGGAAGCCACTGAGAAATAGTATGTTTTTTATATTTATTAGAGGTATGGTAGCTCTGTGCGTCCTTTATCGCGTATACCACAAATAATGTTCTAAGCAAGATTTTAACCTTGTTCCTACCTCGTTTTTATACTCCCGTAATATCCGCACTGGTTGAGAGTAGCATTAGAATTCTGTCGACCAAATCGACACTCAAACTAAAGGAGGTTAGAAGCTTCGTTTCTATGGTAAACTATCTAAAAGTGAAGTGCTTAATCAGCCCATGTATTCTCCCCATCCTATAACCTTGGATCCTTTAAGCGAAGTATGTAAAAGCACCGATAGCCGGCATAGCGAAAACGATTGAGGTAACTTTCCGTTGCTTACCATCACGACTATCTCTGGTTTCTGTCCTAATAAATTTAAACAATCGTATATCTTAACTTTATTTATTTATTCAGTAAGCAACCTACTCAACTTGCCAGTATCATAGACACTGGCCGATAAAAAATGTAATCAATGTACATAAATTCTACAAAATGTAAAAAGGACGTTAGTATTTGCTTCGTTTGTTTCAAACAATCAATCAATCTAAATTGACAACCTAATTCCCACAGGGAGCGCCACTTTTTAAGATCGTGATATAATTTACTCGCTTCAATTGAATATATTATATTAGATTGGAAATACTTAAATACCTTTTAAGTAGAAGATTTAATTAGTAGAATAGATGACTTTTTAATGAAGAGTTGGACCATCAACAACGTCTCATTCATCTCGAGAGAAATATTTTCCGCTCGAGGAAATGAAGCGAACTTTATAATTAAGGGTAGGTAACTGTTTACTGTGGCCACCTGATTTATTATTATACTATAGAGAATGGTTTGTTTTTTTTTATACATATAACAAGATAAATTATTGTATTTTATTTTCTATGCTATGTCCTTAAAGTTGTATCATAGAAACAGGACAACCAAAGTACATATCAACAAAGTATCATAACAAAGTATCAAAGAAATATTGGTACCGGCAAGTGGTTTTAAACGGAGTCTCTCGGTTTGCGTGACGATTGCACTACCACAATACCACGGTCACATAATGTAACTATTTAGTGAATATTAATGGTATGTCAGACCGCTGTACTGTGCTGGAATAATAAGTTCCGTTTAACGTCATGTTCAAGTTAGAAAAATGTAGTTATAAAATCCGAGGGAGTTGTGTGAGGATCGTGGCAAATGGCGCTCTATTGTTTTTGCCTATTCCTGTAGGGAAAAGGGTTGACAATTTAATTGATAAATATAATCCATTCGTTTTTTACAAATGAACGTGATAAAAATGCAGTCCAAGTAGCGCAGACGTCCATCCACAAAAGCCGTGTGAATCGTGGAGAGAAGATCGCTGGAAGAGAATTAGTCCAGAAGTGGCCGACAAATGACTGACGTGATGATGATGAACTCTACGGTAAACGGCTGGATATCTTTTATTTAACCTACATTCTTTATTACTTACTTTTTTGTAAGTTTAACTTTTAATTATTTAAATTAATTGTATTCCTTTAAAGAAGTTCTTGTCATTATCAACCGATGTAAAACGAAGTGTTGCTAACGACCTCCTCTTGTTGCTGTCACTCACTTAAATTATTTAAAACAAACTTTCAAATTAAATACTTGTCACGAAACTCAATGTTTTCAAATAAATAAAAAGATACTTTTTGCCTAATTAAAAAGAACCTAATTTTGTATTGCATTGCATTAGCTTGGTGTTTGTCGAAGAATTTTATAATTAAAAAAAGTAAATTAATTATTCTAATGTACTTTTTTGTTCTGCATCTTACGATGAACTGCTACTACGGTCGGATGACAGAACATAGAAGAGACGGTCATAGGCGAATCCGGCAACATTCAAGATGATCCCCAGACGCGACTGAGTCACTTCACGGTCTGTACACTTGAAAGTGCAGAACGGCAGACTTAGCAAACCAATTGTCTTTAAAATCAAAAATCTTTTTTTTAAATATATTTATTACTCGACTTCTGACCTCGACTTGCCTGATGGTAAGCAAGGGGATGATCAAGAGCTCCAACCACTTAAAAACTGACTTATTTCACGGTTGTCTCAGTCTTAGTTCACGGATGCCAACCCAAATTACTTTTACTTCAATTTTACTGCTAACATAACTTTTAAATTCACACACTTAACAAATACCTATCAATTTAGCTATTTATGACTTTCCACGCCTTATTAATTAATTGGTAAATAAGGGATATTATTTTGTGCACAATTTTTATTGGCTGCAAAAAGGAAACAATTTATTTTCTTAAAGCTCAACACGTTTTCTTCGCTTTATCTCACAGGAACCAAGCGGGAAAGTTAAAAGGAGAAAGTTACGAGTGCGCGTGCCCAAGTGCTAACCATCACTGCAGTACAGATAAAATAGAGTGTACACGTCTTTTAAAGTCTGTTATCTTAATTGTAACCTAAGACTTGATTTATAAAATATTAGAAAAATTCTTATGAACACTAATACACCAATTTGAGGCGACCATGGTGTAGTGGCAGTGCAATGGCTACGTAAGCCGAGTGGCACAGGTTCGAAACCACTCACAGGTACCAATGT
The DNA here is from genome assembly GCA_905220615.1 of Tinea trinotella. Lineage (NCBI taxonomy): Eukaryota > Metazoa > Arthropoda > Insecta > Lepidoptera > Tineidae > Tinea > Tinea trinotella. The sequence continues at coordinate 6,127,397 of HG992306.1, forward strand.
ATCTTTGATATATGTACTTTGGTTTTCCTGTTTCTATGATACTTTAGTAGCTTAGTATAGAAATGTATTATAAAAATAAAATAAATCAAAAAATACCTAAAGGACAAGTTTACTTTCCTCACCTCTTTCCTGAAGCGTGAAAAAGCACCTTTGTCCTGCATAGTAACGACGACTAAGGCAACTGTAAGATGAGACAGTTTTTCCAGTCGTCAAAGCTCTTGGACCTCCCCTTGATTACCATCAGTTAGGCTGAGTACAGATGTTGCATCAAATTAAAAAAGAATTTGTTATTCTTTTGTAGTAGTCACTTCGTCTCTTTGGAACTCTTTGTCTTGTGTCCATTCGTTAGGGGCTGCACCGAACCGCGTTCTATAAGAATTGTTGTCTGCTTTAGTTTTATTTGATGGTAATGTAATTATATACATCTGTACCAATTGTTCCTGTGTGTACCTTTACATAAATGTATGTATCTTTAGTGTGTCTGTTGTTTTTGACGATATATCAGGAAAACCCTCTCAGTTTTTCCCTGAGATCCACTAGCAAAATGTACATAATCCAGGAAATTGTCTACGAGTAACTTAATATTTTCTTAGATTTTGCGCGAACATTGATTAATGAATTAAACAAATTTTATGCGGCTTACTATCGCGTATATTTTGGTTTTTTATTTACAAATTTATTTTAATATTCCGCCGTTTTGAGGGCTTTGCAGCTATCGTGGTCACGGAGAGACTGACCACGATCGGAATAATTGATTTTAATAAAGTTTTAAATCAATAAAATTAGTATACAAAAAAAGATATTAAAAGAACAGATTTTCAACTTATTTAAAACTTGTTTGTTTGTTGTTTTTGTTCATACATGTTGCTACGGTTCATACCTCACCATATTGCGCTCTACATATTAAAACGCTTAGTAAGCGTACTAATAGCAACCACCTTCGCACTTCATTGTAAGGAAATACAAACTCAAGATGTGATTCTCACTTAATAGTGCGCTTTTAAGAGCGGAGTTTCATAATTTCAAACGGTTTAATTTTTATATACAAAATTTTATTTTTATTACATGACTTTGACTGCTTTTAATGCAAATATTGTTAATAAAAATACTATTATAATAAAATAAACTAATTTAACAAAATAATTGTATAATAATGCCGTTAAGGAGCTCACTTCCTTTAATATTAAACTCCTTGAACATTTTTGTTTTAAATAACAAATAAAATATTACCAATAAAAGAAACAATTTAGAAGCTCGATAGTGTGTGAGCCTGTACAAACCTTTCATTGAAATATATAATAAGTTTATTTTTATAATACATTCACACATGTCATTCAACTCACATGATCATGTAATTTAACAAATTTAATTATGTACAAGTCCGTGTGAAGCACCTCCAAGGGAACAGGCATTGTGAATTATGTAATAAACTCATTTTCACTGTCGTTCGCTTCTCCTTAGCGTACTCGACGTAACTCGGGAGTGACGGCTGACGGGAGATAGTAAAATTTCAGATCCACTTTGTCATTATTATTTCACGAAGGAACGATCAAAATGTTGGTATGATACTGACTGATATAGTGTGTTTAGCAAAGAAAATGATGGAAATATTCACAACGAAATGTATGTGTGCTTTTGTTGAGCGTACATCCATTTACATACTAGGTTATTGGGGCGGTTTCACGTTATTTCAAGTCTTTATACGTGCAATAAATATACTACGAGGTCAATTCTTGTGTAATCGCAATTTATAAATCTGATGTGATAATGATAATCTATATTTATCGATCAATTTTCTCTTTCAAAAATCATAGTGCATCACTAGTCAATTAACAATTGCAAACAGTTGATAACAAAAAGTGAAATAATTTATATCTAAAAATAAATAAATTACCTAAATTAAATTTACAAAACTGTTTTTTTATTTTATTTTTTTGCATGCATGTGCGGTATGTTTTAATAATGAATTTAGAATTACAACAACATCAATATTCCTAAATGTACCTACAAGTTACAATACAATTTTTCTGCGACTAATAATTTAGGCTGATGTTTAATAATGTATTGAAACAATAGGATACATAAGCAGGCGGGAATATCTTCCCTTCCTTTTCACTCCCCACATTGCAGACAATTGATGGTAATTAAGCCAGTCTGCCGAACCTAGGTAGTACCACTAATTTTAAGTGTACAATCCGTGAAAGTAACTTAGTTGGGTTTTGTGCCTTAGTCGTGTTTTCGGTTCCAACTAGGCTGGCATAGTGGATGCGATTGATACTTACAGTTATGTAATTGTAGTAGCAGTCGCCTCTATTAAGCCGCCAGCTTAACATCAGACAGGGTGTTGTCACTATCGAACCACAATTGCCTAACTCTACATTGGCGAAACTTATGTTGGCATTTCAATCAATCAATCAATCAAATTGTTACGCCTTTTTCACACGGGGATAGGCAGAGACAATAAAGCGCCACTTGCCACGATCTTGACACAACTTCCTCGCTTACTTCACATCCACAATTTCCCTCATACAAGCTCTAAGGTTAAGGGCACTAGGCAACCTAGCTTTCTTGAGGATGTCTCTGATTTGATCGCAAAACACCCTCCTGGCCTTTTTTATTTGTCTTTGTTATAAAGTACATAAATTAAATTTGTTTTTATATAAATCAGTAGGTAAGGCGACCGTGGTGTAGTGGCAGTGCAATGGTTACACAAACCGAGAACACGAGTTCAAAACTACTTGCCGGCGCGGCGCCAAGGTATCTTTAATATATGCACTTGAGTTGTCCTGTTTTTATGATACAAGCACTTTGGTAGCATAGTATAAAAATGTTAATAATAATAAAAAAAGGTCCGTCTATTCCTGTGGGAAAATGGCGTGACAATTTGTTTTCATATGAATGAGTAGGTATTAAGATAACTGAAGATTTAGTTATATTAACACTTCGCAATCGGGTAAACAATCTATTCGGGGCTTCTTTGTTTAGGCACTAGATAAATTATATTTGTAATACATTAAACAAATGAAAATTGGTACATAATGTTTGCAGGAAGTTGCCGATCTCAATTGTTATTTTAAACTTGAATTATAGTTTAATGTATAAACAATAAATCTATTTACCGACTATTTGTTTTTAAATATGTTATGAAATGTTTTAAAACGTAAAATTTGTTTAATTTTCTGAATTAAACAAATTTTATGCGGCTTACTATTTAATGCGGCGAAACATCGGAATACTAAAATAAAATTGTAAATCAAAACCAAAATAAACGCAATAGTAAGCCGCATAAAATTTGTTTAATTCATTAATCAATGTTCGCGCAAAATCTAAGAAAAGATTTTAATTTTCACTTATTTCTTTTACATTTTCACTACTATTAGACATATATGACGACACCAAGCCTGATGGTAAGCTGGAGTGCGTTCCATGACTGGATTTGTATCCACTATGCCCGCCTAATTGGAACCGGCAGCTTACGAAACGCGACTAGGTCACTTTACAGTCTTATACTTCACTTCACTTCAGGGCGATACTACCCAGGATTGGCAGACTGATCACCAACCATTCTTAAAAATACTAACCCTTGACTGAGAATGGATGAAAAATTTGTTTTACCTACTATGAATCTATCAAGTGAGTCCATATTATTCATTAATTTTTTTGTAACACATTTTTTTCTCGAATGCTCTAATAATAAATTCTTTCTATGAATACCGAAAACAATTAGATTATTTTATTCACATTATTAATATTTACTCTAAGATTACGTTGTTTAAAGAATATTCTATATGTAATAATATTCGATCTTTTTCTAATTAGAGACAAAATTGCTTGCCGCCAATTCATTATGTACGAAGGGGAAGCGTAGTAAGTATGAAATAATTTGCAATATCCCCCAGTGATACATCAACAATTCATCACGTTATCACCCTCAACATATTGTTCTAAGGGCTGTCTTAATAAAACATATTTATGTATTTTTTGTATATATGTACTTTGTTTCGAATAAAATAAATCACTTTATTACTTACGCAGTAGTATTAGTTATTAAAATACTCTGTAAGTAATTAATACAATAAATTATGATATGAGAGTAAACAAATCAAAATATTCTATTTTTTTTTTATACATTTATACATAAATGTATAATATTATATAAATGTATACATTTACAATATTATACATTTCTATACTAAGCTACTAAAGTGCATGTATCATAGAAACAGGACAACTAAATTACATATATCAAAGATACATTGTTACCGGTGAGTGGTTTCGAACTCGTGCCACTCGGCTTACAAGACCGATTTAATTGACTAAACATTTTATTGTAATTAAAATTATGAAAATATCTTTATTATATTTGTATATTCACTTTATATATAGTGTAATAAGGAATGGTATTAGCTGTGTCATAAATCATATATGATGTCGATTAATGAGTCGTTGATATTTAATGAAAATTCTGCAAAATATTTACGTAATTTCATAATTGCAGATACTAAGAACATAAAAGCGTCAAATTAAAATATATTAAACGGCTCCAACAATTTACTCCATTATTAAATCTGAAAATGTTGAAAATTTTATAAAACGAACCGCAAATTTAAATATATTCCATTCAGTTATAAAATGATTCTTGCTTTAAAAACTCTCAAGGTTAACGCTTACGAGACCAAAAGGAAGAGCTCTACAATGTTTCAAATATTACAAATACCAGGTATATGAAGTAAATAATAATTATTGATAATTGTTTTTATATTTATAATAAATCTATAGTAGAAATTTTAATTTCAAAATTTGATTCTTGCTTTAAAAACTCTCAAGGTTAACGCTTACGAGACCAAAAGGAAGAGCTCTACAATGTTTCAAATATTACAAATACCAGGTATATGAAGTAAATAATAATTATTGATAATTGTTTTTATATTTATAATAAATCTATAGTAGGAATTTTAATTTCAAAATTTTTGTTATGACATCTATTTTTCATCTATCTTGCTTTCTGCTCAACCCAAAGGTAGACTGACAGAAATGGAGAAGGCTTTAAGTCCGCCATATGTATGTTTTTTTTACAATCAATAAATGAAATAAATAACATAATGACGGCAAAAATATGTATTCTTTATAATTGATTGAACTATCTTTTCATTTTGTCAAATTAGAATGACATGCAAAATTTATTTTATCTTAACTGGCTAAAGGTACACGAAATACATACTTAAGATTAAAAATCAACCAAAAAAACTATTATTTGGTTTTAGTTGTCTAATTTTTTTGTTTAATTGTATGATGAAAGAAAGAAAAATAGAATGTATGTTAATTCCAAAAACCTTCATTTGTCCTATGACAAAGTTGCAAATACAAATTGAGTCAAGAAAGTGCAACAGCGGTTCTGTGTAATGATGTAGAAGATACATTCACTGCTCTAGAACATTCGTGGCCATAACTATTTTTATAACTTTGAAAGAAAACGTTAACTTAATTGTTAGTTTTACGATTTTCTGCTATTAAAATTAAAGCTCCTGTTTGCAAAAACCAAATATTAGAAACTCGTTAAAAATTCAGAAAAAAAAATCCATTCATTAAAAAAATTCAAGTCATATTTTTTTACATTAATTTTACATTTATAGACTTAGCTACTAAACACGATTGTATTATAGACAAAAAGTGGTTTTGAGCCAGAAGCTCTTAGTTTGCGAGACCACTTATCTACCACTAGACCATGGTCGTTCTAAATTGTAACTGAAGTTTCCTTATCCTAAAATACCTGTTATTTTATTTTTTTGTTATACATTTCTATAATAAGCTCCTAAGGTGCTTGTACCATAGAAACAGAACAACCAAAGCACATATATCAAAGATACATTGGTACCGGTGAATGGTTTCGAACTCGTGCCACTCGCTTACGTTATTGCACTGCCACTACACCACGGTTATCTATATATTATTTAAAACTATGTACAAAATAGTTGTTTTATTTTTTTTGTTAATATAATTTTTGGCTGGCATAGTAATGGCAACTAAGGCATCCCATTGCTTACCATCAGGCAAGTCGAGGTCAGATATCGCGTCTCAATAATAATATATTAAAAAACATATTAGCTATATTAGCGAGACAAATAGGTACAAAATTGAGACAAAACCTTTTGTTCTTTTTCAACTTCCTAGAGCTTTTATCTGGATGTTACAAATGAGAAGGTAAAGTAAGACATCGTCTTCAATGAGATGGATTGAAACAAGAGAATGAGTTTTACTTAGTAAATTGACGTAAAACATTTTAGGTATCTTATTTCAGTAGAGAATTTTATAACAACATTCGTTTTATTCGTTAAAAAATGTCGACAAGGCAACTAAAGTTTTGTCACTAATAAATTTATATTTAGTTTTTATCATATTTTTAAGTGACAATATTATTCAGGAGTTTTTTTATTATTATTGTAACTCGAAATATGGCATCACGCTGGAGCGTGGTCCATGAATAGAAGTAACTGCTACTACAGTTAAAATACGTAAGTAGCTCGCTCTTCCACTTTGCCCGTCCCCGCCTAGTTGGAACCGGCAACTTACAAGCTGATCCCAAAACGCGACTAAGTCACTTATGGTCTGTTTACTTGTAAGAGGTACACCCCGGATCGGCAACAGGGTTCCACTGCCTACCAATCTTTAAAAATAATAACCTCTCTTTAAATAGTCGAGAAAAATCATATCCACGTTCAACATAATTTAAAAAAAAACAATTAGTTATACGCATTTTTACAAAACGTTGTCGTAAACAAAATGCAGAGTTAAAAAGTAAGTTCGTTTACAATTTCCGGGAAACGTAGCTACGTATAACAACCATATTGTACTGCTCACAACCGCAGCACACAAAATGTCAGTAATAGGCTGCCAGTAACTCAGCCAAACGGCAAACATAACTTTCTTTGAAATACCGTCTGTTAGTTTTAATACGATAAACACGGCAAATTGATCGTTTCCTTGAATTTTATAATGTACTTTTTTCTTTTAAGGGTCTATTAATCTATATTTTTTTACGTAAATAGTTTACTTCCTGATTGCAAGTTTCTTTATACATTACCTATTATTAGAGTTACTGTTTAATATTTATTTATTAACAAGCGTGACGCATTGGTTAGTACACTAGCCTTTTACGCGTAAAGTCCCGGGTTTGATTCTCGGTCGAAACAGATTTTTCATTAGATTTCTTTTGTAATATTTAATAATTATATTGAATAATACAAATACGAATATTTTTTATCTAAAAAAGGGTTGGATATATGCTTCGGGTCTGGTTGCCTAAAAGTGGTAGGCATAGGTTCCCATTTTGCCGATCCGGGGTACTATCACCACTTACAAGTATACAGAGCAAAATGACTTAGTCGCGTTTTAGGATTAGCTTGTAAGTTGCCGATTCCAACACACGTCAGCATAGCGGATGCACTGTTACTTATTGTCGTGTCACAATAAAAAAAAAAAGTTATTTAACTGTAGTTAACTGTTTTATTCAATCACGAACCTCGTTCCAGCTTATCCTGTCATATTTTAAGCATTAATATTAAATATATAACTGTGAGCGGCTTTAATATTATCCTTTGTGTATCTACGCATATCTACTGGAATGTTGTAAATGTGATACCTGGGTTATCAATCAACAATGACAGAAGGATGTCTCATTTGTAATCGGAATCAGTTAACGTCGAGAGCTAATTGAGTCATGTTCCCAAATAGGGCAATTTGCTTAGCGTTTCGACCCATTTATTATGCAAATTTCACTCAGCTGTTGCCGTCGATTTCCCTTTCAAGACTCGATTTTGGCAAAATCTTTACACCATTGATCGAATAAATAATTTAGTGGGCTCTCGGCTATAACCAGAGCGCTTTACCGATCCTAAATTATACGCGTGGTTGCTATTGCTTGCCTAAACTGTTCCAATATTTAGGACAATGAGTTTTCCAACAATGACATTCTTAATCGAAATTGCTGAGCTGCAATTAATATGAAAATACTGTTTATATTTATGTATAGTTAGCAATAATTTATTAATATTGTTTAAAGTAATTATTTTAAGGCGCGTGGTCATGTGGTAGTGGTATTAAATATTAAGTCGACTTGTGTCTATGATAAACTCACGTTTAGTGGCTTAGTGTAGAAATATAAAAAACATATTTAGCTAAGACGTAAGTTAATGTTTTATTCATAATGACTTTTTGCAATCGCTTTAAGAACACGCCTGCACAACATAGCAACATCTATTTTTATTTTTTATTTTATTTAAATCTTTAGTTTTCATGAAAAGAATCTTACCCTGCTCGGATCCTGGTGATTGGTGACATAGACGGAGGCTCGTCGGCCTAACAGGGTGCGGCTGACTATGGAGCTGCTCCTCCTACCGGACATCCGATCCTGCGGCACTGGCAACATTGTAACACGCTAATGTTCACCTATGCATCGTAATAACAATACTAAACACTTTTATAAATCTTATTTATGACCTTCTTTATGATACATAATTTACTCATATTAGGCACAAATTATTTTTAATTTGAGGCCAAAGTTTAGTTCTACATTACTTTAGGCACTACTGTGTTAATTATTATTATATGAAATATTGATGTTTATCTGTAACAAAAAATAATTTAGTCAATATTGAATATTTTATGTGTTTGGAAACTTAATTACAATAATGGTGTTTTGATTTTCTTTCTAAATGAGACAGATACTTGCTCCGGGTCTGAGTAAGTACTTAGTTGTCTTTTTCTCTCTGCCAACTCGGGGTAGTACAGACCATAAAGTGACTCAGTCGCGTTTCGGGATCAACTTGAAAGTTGCTGATTCCGAAAAGGCCGGCAGTTATGTCTGCACTCCAGCTTAACACCAGGCGGTGTGCTGTCATTTGTCAAGTAACAATAAAATTAAAGAGAATAATATCAATCTTATATTACTTTCAGAATATACTTAAAACACAGTTTCACGAAGTTTTAAAGCGAAAGTTTGTAAGCGCTGACGACAGGAAAACAATGCCGTACTAAAGCATTATTTCCGATTATTTAAATTTTAACATAGACATCTATCTAAATATGTATGTATACACACAAATTATTAAGAAACGTAAAATGTAGACATTAAAACTGGTTGACATAGAAAAGAGCACTTAGCTCTTGCAAACGTTCGCTTTTCTGACTCAAGAAACGTAATGTTGTGTCTAGTATTCACAAATGCTTTCGCAAATGGCCCTGAAAGCCTCCACGGCTCATTTTGTAAGATTTTTTCAACGTTTAGATAAACTGAGCTTTATTGATGGGACTTACTTACAAATATACTTTACGTAACTTATACTGTCGAATGCTGGATTAATGTTTGAAAAGTATACTAAAATTGAATAAATTAAATTTATAATTTACTAAATTTATCATTTTTTTTGGCCTACCATCCCGTTTTTATTTTATTTTCGAATTATTTACAATAGTTTATATTTTATTTTGACAGCGACTGATCCGACCGTGAACTGACTCTGTTTTTTCAGTCGTAGGCACTCTTGAATTTCTCCTTGTTTACTATCACGCAAGTCAAGGTCACACGTCCGTTTTAATTAAATAAAAGATTAGCGATGGCACGATGGTGTTCGCAGGAAAAATTTGGTGTTGGTTGTCATTTGAATTTTTTTAAATAGTTCCAAAACTTTTTAATTTTTATTGTGACTCGACATTCATATCATCAGGTGGGGTGCGGTCCATGAATGGAGGTGACTGATACTGCAGTTAAATAAATAACATTATTTGATTATCACGCCTTATTTGTGTCCAAAAATTATGTGTCTTCGAATTAGCCTCGTAGTATCCATATTCGGTGCTAATATGGTCCTAACCTAAATATTATGATTTATTTAAGAGAAAGAAAACAATAGCCTTGTCCAAGTTTAGTCCATCAATCAAATGATACTCCTGTACTGTCATAATATGAGAAATTCATTAATCAATTTATATTAACTATCTTATTTACTATTGTCTTCCTTTCATTGTAATAGAACGTTGTTTGAGGAATTTGTACCCCAGGATTATTACCAGAATAAGAAAGTGGATATATGGATATATGCATTACTGTATGGACAGTAAAGAAATTGTATTTCATTATATTTTACTTGTTTGTTCTATCATTATTTTTTAAAGATTAGTTGCGAATTACCGAGTTTCATTTATTTATCATTAGATACATATAACGGTCGCCTTGAAAATTAATAAATTTTCGCTTATCCATGTTTTAAAAATTTCTTTATTGATTTTTCTTTCCGGGTCTTTCAGATGTAAAACAAACTTTCTATAAGTTGTCGGTGTGCATTATTACTATTCATTGTTTTTAAGCTGTGACAATTTTATTCGATTTTAATCAATTTTTTGTAGCTCTACCAGCCTTTTATACGAGTATACCATATATTTTTTTAATTAACATTTCTATACTAAGCTACTAAAGTGCGTGTATCATAGAAACAGGACAACCTAAGTACATATATCACGGTCGCCTTGAATAATTGAATGATTCTTATGAATACCTATTTTTATGACTTTCTTCTTTAATATTTCATTACGTATTATAGTAGCACATAAGCTCTGCGTTTCGTCAGTTTGGGCCGAGGCTTATAAGCCATTCGAACGGGGCGGAACTAAATTAAACAGTCGCAATCAGTCGGAGCTTATGTACTTACGAGCTGGTGAAGCAATATTAAATGTACACAAAATTCAATAACACATTCTAATTGTACATGCTAGTTTCAATTTCATTCAATTATTCAGTTTAGAAATTGCCTTTCAATATTGACGGGTGAATAGATACCTCAGTTTCAAACACGTGCCTAGTACATTTCTAAACTACATGAATAACTAAATCACAATTTTTAAATATAATAGGCAGAAAATACGATTTAGGAAGAGTTGTGTTGGTTTGGGCACATTTTTTATTATTATTGTGACTTGACATATGACAGCACCCCGCTTGATGTTAAGCTGGATTGTGGTCCATGAATGGATGTCATTGCTACTACATTTTAATAACTGTGAGTCGCAATAACATCCACTATGCCGGCCTAATTGGAACCGTCCACTTACAAGCTGATCCCGAAACGTGGCCAAATCACTTCACGGTCTGTATACTTGTAAGTGGTGGTACTATCCCGGATCGGCAGACTGGGTACCACTGCCTACCACTCTTTGTTAACCAGACCCGAAGCAAATATTAATCTCTTTTTTTTTAATAACAAATATTTGCAATATTTTAATATTATTAAATATTACAAATAAAAGCTATGAAACAACTATTTGCTCCGACCGGGGATCGAACCCGGGACTTTACGCGCAACAACCAGTCGCTAAACCGTTCGTCCACGCCTGTCGTCAAATTACGAGTAATCTAGAAAGCTGGGTTGCCTAGTGCCCATAACCTTAGAGCTTGTATTAAGAGAATTGTGGATGTGAAGGAAGCGAGGGAGTGGTATCAGGATCGTGGTAAGTGCTTATCCCCATGGACAAAAGGCGTGACAATTTGATTGGTTAATTGACAAGTAATCTCTCATCTACATCGCCAGATCAACATCCTGAAGTTTTGAGTGGTAGAATATGCCTTTGGTATTAATTCCACGTTATACATTGTGCAAAGGCATTTAATAAATGAATAACAATATACATTTTTCTTAAATTCAGCAATAACATAGACTCTTGTGTAGTTTTGTACAAATATTTTTGTGTTTCGAAGGGAAAAGCGATTCGCCTGCTATTGTCGGCAGAAAAACGAATACCTACGTGTGGTTTGAATAAATGAACTGTGTCAGGCAACCCGCCCGAAGCAAAATGTACAAGTATATAAGAGCATTCAAGACTATGTACACTAAAACCACATTTATATTACACGAAACATTTTTTTTTCTTCACAATATTATACTTTTTACAATTAGTTATATAATTTATACATATTAGGATAAGTCGCAGGGACGATTACTGGTCAGATCATAATTAATCTATACTTCTATACTATTATTATAAAGAGGAAAGATTTGTATTTTTTTTTATTTGTAATGAATAAACACAAAAACTACTGTTCTAAACAAAATCATATTATTTTCAAGTCTGTTTCAATTCATATAGATTACTTTTTGAGTTGTTATTACGAATTTAATGAGTCATAGAAATAGAAAAATAAACGCTGTCGCGTTGTGCATGTTATTCATAAAAAAAATCTTATATCTACTCAAGCGAAGACGGGACGGGCCGCTAGTATTTCATAATTTGATATTATATTATATGTTAAAAGCAGGATTCTGTAGCGCTCGTAACCATATAACGCATGAGCTCTATAAAGAGAATTGTGGATATGAAGATAGTGAAATAGTTGTGTCAGGATTGTGGATTTGATGTCTATCCCTGTGAGAATTGAGTGATTGATAAATGTTCGCTAAAATAATTATTTATTTCCAGCTAGGCCGGAATAGTGGATATAACTGCTCCTTGCAGCACTCGCCTTTATGCATGGAGTGCGACTCCCGCTTAACATCAGGCTATTTGTGATAATTATGTCGTGGCAAAATTACACATACGATAGAAAACACATATTTTCGTTATTATAGTATAGCATAGAAAATAATTAACGACTTTTAGAATGTTGCACAAACAAATAATTTGAAATAAAAAAAAGGACCAGTTCATGGCAGGGGGTACTAGAAGTCGCTTCTTTTAAGTGTACGTGTTCAAACCCCAGCACAGGTGCCTATATACCTACATTTTGTATGTACGTTTCTCATAGGAAAACGGTTGCTGAAAGGAAACATCGTGTGGAAATTCCCAGGCATTATTATTTATTATTATTATCCATTATATACTTAGAATAGTTGATATTTTAAAGTGGTAGGCAATGGTGCCCATTCTACCGATCCGGCAACTTACAAGCTGATCACGAAACGTAATTTTGTAAGTGATGGATAGTACCTACTCACCACTTACAGAATAACACATCAGCTTGTAAGTTGCCGGATCCAACTTGGTCGGCCTAGTGGATATGACTGCTACTCACACTTTCATAGACGCCATCTCCATTCATAGACTGCGATCTATCTTAACATCACGCGAGGTGCTGTCATATGTCGAGACACATTAAAAAATAAGGCTTTCTAAGTAGTTTCGCTAATCCATTTGGAAAATATACGTGTTTCAATTTCAATTATTCAATTAAATTGTCACGCCTTTTTTCCACAGGGATAGGCAGAGATAACGGAGTGTCACTGGCTACGATCCGATTGATTGAACTTTCTTGCAAAAAATATGTTGTTTTGATTCGTTTTTAGAACTAAAAGATAAATTAAACACGATAGTGAGCAAGCAGTATTACATTTCTATAATCAAACTTTCTTAATAAAAAGGAAATAAATAAACTTTTGTTATCTGCAAAATAATATGTTTTTATCTTGTAATGATAATCTAAACAACCAAACAATTGGTTTAGTTGTTTGAACATGATTTCGTAATTAATTCTGTGTTGTTTAATATTCATGAATAATAAAAAAATAATAGTCCACTATGCATCTACATTATTTTATGCTTGTGTACTATAGTAACTATACCTATACTCTGAGATACTCAGTATCAGAGTATAATATTGACATTCATTGTAAATTCTTTACTTTTAATTATTTTTTATTTAATTTAATTTTTTTTACATTACTATACTAAGCAACTTAAGTGCTTGTATCATAGAAGCAGGACAACCAAAGTACATATATCAAAGATACATTGGTACCGGTGAGTGGTTTCGAACCCGTGCCACTCGGCTTACGTAGCCATTGCACTGCCACTACACCACGGTCGTCTTATTGTACTCGTATAGTATCTAAAAGTTATGCACCTTGATAAGATATTAAAATTTCCAGGTATTTTGGTATTTTTAATATACTATTAAACTTTGACATTATAAATTTCTATGTAATATTTTTAATATAATGATATTGATAATATGAAAAGGATGAGTGTAAGTAGATTGACGGAAGGAATTTATAAATCTGATGCGGATGGATGCGAGGCAGACCCAGGAAGATGTTTTCCGACCAAATCGGAGACATCCTCAAGAAAGTTGGGTTGCCTTGTGCCCATAACCGCAGAGCTTGTATGAAGAGAATTCTGGATGTGAGAGAAGCGAAGGAGTTGTGCCAGGATCGTGGCAATTGGCGCTCCATTATATCTTCCTATCCCTATGGAAAAAAGCGTGACAATTTGATTGATTGAGAAATTTATTATACGTACTCGTAGATCATGAGGGTACAAAAACTGGTCTGTTCATCATCACTTAACTAACTATGTATTGTTATCCAAACGTAATATGCATGCAAAATTTCAACGCAATCGGTTGGGGATTACAGTTTTAAAATTAAGTTGCAAGATTTCACTCATACATAACCGTAGAATCAGTCCGACTTATAAATTTATTATTAAACAATTATAAATAGAAATTTAATAGTATTTATTTGTTCTATTAAATTTCATTTACCGAAATAAGATTGAAAAACTCGACGGCGCGTATTCTGAGTCTGACCTTCTGTCAACGGCAGCCCCCGCAGTGAAGCACGTTTTGGACGAAAATAGACGTTTAGCTACATTCTAATGTCTTAAAATTTACGGCCACTAAGAAGAGATGGTTTATAAAAGTAACTAGTCTTTTATAGCCTGCTTAACTTTATTTTTATTTGTAATGAGAATAAGCTGTATGTAACATTATACACATTTGTTGTAATGTCTATAAAAATATATATCTATAAAATTGTAGTACTTAAAAATATTTCTGTTGAAAACATATGAATTCTAATTTCAAATTTATTTTATATTATAAACATGGATGGATATCTGTTTTCAAATCAGTATTTTTAATAGCGTTAGAAATGACCATCGCGTAAAAAAGTGATGGTCTTATGCCACCAACAGCTTACTAAACGGCATGAGCATTACTGCAGATATGTTCTGTAAAGAACTAAACACACTGATGGAGAAGCTTGCACATTCCTAACCAGCTTTGGTCAATCGCTCATCCCCTCATCATCATGCTCTTGCATGACAACTCGTGACTCCATACTACACTACAGACGGTCTCTAAACCACAAAAGATTACGCCTACAGATTTTTTAGCAGGAAAAAATCCAATACTCAAGAGGCAGTACAAAATTATTTTTAATATAATAGTTCGTGGCCTCCTGTCTAGCTGATTTCTTCAAGAATGGGATCGATAAACTGCCACTTTGAAAAATAGAAATAAAATAGATAGAAGAGAAATAACTCTACGAATTTATTTCGTACAAAACGGCAATTTCATAGGTGGTCTTCACTTATAAAATTATAGTAAACATTATTAGGTAAGTTTTAAGTAAATAAACAAAGGTAAGAATACACCGATGAAAGTCATTAAAGAAAATTGTTAGCAAAGTTCACGTACATACCCATGTTGATATTTACTCTGAAAGTAATAGACCAGTTGATTCCATTGAGGTCGACTATACTAGTAAGTATAGTAACTACTAACTAACTATACTAGTAACTAACTATAGTAGTTAGTTATTTTTATACGCAAGACTGAGCAACCATAATACTTCTCACGTGTTTAGCTTCTAGCTTAAATGCTAAATTTTAATACATATTTTTCTGTTTAATTATAGTAAAAAATATTAAAGCAATTTATTTTTTAAAAAACGTCATATTACTTTGACTTGCCTGATGGTAAGCATGGAGAGGTCCAAGACGCCGACGTTTGAAAAAATCCGGTTACCTCATTTGCCGTCACTATGCCAGCTAAAGAACCTGAACATGCTTGAAAAACTATGCGGAGATTAACTATAAACATGATAAAGACAATCATTGACGCAATCAATCAAAATGTTTTATTTTTCTCAAACGATGAGATTCCTGACGTATTCTCTCGCTTCCTTGACACCAACAATTCTTGCCATTAGTTTGTCACAGTGAATAAACCCCTGTTTTTTAAGACGTCCCCGATTTGGTCTTATTCGTAATCTATTCACATCTTTAGCTATACATTATACTTGTACTATTTCGTCATTATTATGTAAAATGTACAGAAAAATTATGGTAAAACGACGTTTTGCATAAAATAACTTTTTTTTATCATGATGCATGCAACCGGTCGTTAGACTGATTCCCTAACGCGATATGCGCGATGGATCAGGGGGCCGACCGCGCAACTTCAGTGGGAATAAAAATGAAATTCATTTCCATTTGTCAAAAAGTTACGCGGTTGCTGTCAGTGTAAAACATGTTATTTATGCGGACAATGAGTTTCAATGAGCTTGAACTCTCAATGAAAATGAATATCGTTCAGTACGTTGCGCGGTTGCAATTTTAATTTTGAAGTATATTAGTGTAGTTCAACTGTCAAAACGAAGCTCACTGTCATTGGAGTTACGCGGTCGGCCCGCCGCTCAGAATATTGGAGTTGTCCTCTGACATTGTACTAAACACAAAACAATACAACCCTTTTTAATTCTAATTATATGGGGTATTGCAATACAATTATTATAACTATATAATTTAGTTATGAAAAATACATAAATATAATTTATACAGTACCTAATACAACACTTCTTTTCAATGAAAAAAACTGTCCTAATTACTACTTCGCAAGTTGTTTTTTCATGAATTAAACAAATTTTATGCGGCCAACCAAAATAAACGCCATTATTTTGGTTTTGATTTTATTTTATTTTTTATTATTCCGACGTTTTGAGAGCTTTGCATCCATCGTGGTTACGGAGAGACTGACGGAGAAAATAAACGCTATAGTAAGCCGCATAAAATTTGTTTAATTCATTAAACAATGTTCGCGCGAAATCTAAGAAAATTCTATTGTTTTTTCATGTTTATTCTAATCAGCGGCGTACCAGTGGACTGTTACTGACGCCACCGAAATATATAGGTAGCAAACAAAATTTTAGGGAGCAATTCACGTTGCTCTCGCCTACTACTATTATTCTTGGTTCTTAAGTTCTTAGCATATTTAACCCATTATGGGGTTAATGGCCAATGTCGGCGTTCTTGCTAGTACGTCGGGTCGTGCCTTAATTTTCCGCCAGTTCTTACTTAACGAGTTGCGCCCCTACTGCATACAACGCGACTACCTATCACACGCCATCCATTTATAAAGATACCACAAACTTTGAAGTAGCTACAGAAGCGAATGAGGCGTAAATAATACAAATTGGGAACTTAAATAATACCGTAAGCGTGAATGGCATATGAATAATTCAAACGTTACACACACTAAATAATTTATCCCTCTAATCCACCGGAGGAATTGCGAATGAATAAAGAATGACAGAACATTTCCGATATAATTTAGGTATACAGGTAAGTTGAGAAGCTAATTAAGATTTAATTATCGCAAGTGGATAATTACGATTTTTTTATTGAGACGCGACATCAACCTCAACTTGCCTGATGGTAAGCGATGGAGGATACAAGAGCGTCGCCGACTTAAAATTCCGATGCAGTTCACGGTAGCCTTAGTCGTCACCGCCACTATGCTGGTCAAAGGTACTTTTCCCCCTTAAATGATCAGAGGTTTTTAATGGGGAAAAGCATAGTCAACCATAGTTGTGACTCGACATATGACAGAACCCCGCTTGATGTTAAGCTGGAGTGTGGCCCATGAATAGATGTCACTGCTACTATAATTCAATAACTGTGAGTAGCAATCAATTCCACTATGCCGGCCTAGTTGGAACCAGCAACTTATAAGCTGATCCCGAAACGCAACCAAATCACTTCACGGTCTGTATACTTGTAAGTGGTGGTACTACCCCGGATCGGCAGACTGGGTACCACTGCCTACCACTCTTTGATAACCAGACTCGAAGCAAATATCTAAATAAATATTAAATACAACGTTGTAATACAATAAATTTGTATTACAACGTACAAATTGAAATTGGTTTTAAAAGTTTGCATGTATGTCATCAAGAGGTTGGTTGAAAGTTTTTTTTACAATAATCTTTAAGCTGGAACCTATATTAAGGAATATCATTATAATCTCAGCTTAATGTGGCCATAAGATATTCAGCAACTTGAGTATCCATATTCGCTCATTGAATTCTCGAAGTTTGTTTACAAGTTTCAGATCCGAATATTAGTGGATTAACGCACTGCGGAAACTTTGCCTTTGATTAAAACCGCAAGACACCGTGACGAGAGTTATGAAAACAGCAATTTCGGAAATGGCTGTTTTTATGATATAATATAACTTAATGGGTAATATTTTGCGGTTGTCAGTTGTAACGTAATAGTTACGATAGAAATGGTGACGCTTTCGATACGGATGAACACATTAGAGATATTTGTCGGAAATAACGATCAACAAATTAATTGTTAAGGCGCGTCTAGACAGATATATTACGCAAAATAAATATCACGTTTTTTTATATCTATTCGTATATTTTCGTACCTGAACTCATTAAGTATCATATCGGGACGGTAATTTAGGCGATGTGGTTGGTAATAATACCATTTCACATATCTATATTAAATATACCTTAAGATCTTGGCCGGCATGGTGACGGCGACTGGGTCAGGCGTAAACTGACTAGGTTTTTTTAGTCGTCGTCACTCTTGGACTTCCTCTTGCTTATCATCAGGCGGATCGAGGTCAAATTACGTGTCGCAATAAAAGAATAAAAATGAATACTGTCTGTGTAGGATGTGAAGGAAGCGAGGGAGTTGTGTCTGGATCGTGGCAAGTGGCGCTCCATTGTCTCTGCCTATCCCTGTGAAAAAAGGACGTGACAATTTGATTGATTTGTTGTCTAAGTGTAGTATAAAACTTGTTATGTATCATTCTTATTAGTATTAGTATTTATATTGACATATTCCATAGCTACTGTATAAATTAGTGATGAAAATATAAAAAATTCACGCGTGCCCATCGGTCAGCTGCAAGCAGTTTAACACGATCACATAGGCGCTGTGAGCATAGTAGCCAGAGCGGCTGCGAGTTAATTGACAGACGCTGTCCTCGGTTGCAGCTGACCATTTCTATACAATTTTCATTATTAATTTATACAGTATTCTCAATGTACGCGAGCGCAAATATTTTCATCAAAATAACAGATACCTACTCTTAGTTAGTATTTTCTTAAATTCTGCGCGAACATTGATTATTGAATTAAACAAATTTTATGCGGCTTACTATCGCGTTTAATTTGGTTTTGATTTTACATTTTTTTATTATTCCGACGTTTCGAGAGCTTTGCAGCCATCGTGGTCACGAAGAGACAAACTCTTAGTTGTTTGTTTTCAATATTTTTATTAACAGAAAACATTAAATGCTGCTACAAAACTTAAGCAATTTAAATCTATTGTTACCTACAGTTCAAAAGATAATAATGATGTATTAATTGTTTCTCCAAAAATAGTGCCAGTACTTCGGTTTAAATTACCATTTGAATTCCTTATCAGTGAAGTTTGTTTAGAAAGCTTTACTTAGTCATACAAAAAACTATTCAATGTTATCTCTTCTACGCTGTACATAATGACATTTTATCGACAGTTTAACGACATAGTTGAGATTCTTCTATGCTATATTAGAATGAGTAGTTATAGGTAAGTATAGGTACCTTAACTTTAAAGTAAAAAGTATATTATTATTGTTATTGATATATATTCTTCTTACACGTCATTCGCTAGTAATGATATAAAAAATGCAATTTTTAATTTATTTTATTACTTAACTACAAACTTTTTTTTATTTAAGCCGGGATCTGATCTTGACTTGCCTAATGGTGAGCAAGTAGAATTTCAAGAGCATTAACATATCGCGACGACTTTAAAAAAAACCATTCAATACGGTTGTCTCCACGGTGTCTATGTCGGCCAAAGGCCACTTTTCACGCCTAAAGTATTACTAGATATCTAAAGTATCTAAGTAAAGGTTATAGAGTTGGAAGAATACATGGGTTGGTAAAGCTTGCTTCTCCCGACTTGTGAGTTTTTTAAAATTAAATACAATTTCCTGAGATAAATTAATAATAATTAATTTAGGGTGAGTATCCTAGTTGTTCTTTCATATGAATAAAATAAAAAAGCATTCATTTATTTTTTTATTTTAGTCTATTTTACTATTTTAGTTAATGATATTATTTAAGGACTTGTGTAGCAATTTCATCGTATAGTAACATACGTAATATCTATTCACTATTGCGTAATATCGTATACAATCTGCATATAAATACAAATTCTAAGCGAAAAAGGTGATAAAAACAATCAAGATCGACTTTAACACAAAATAAATTATTGTGTTTATTTGTAATACTTTTTAAAAGAGGCAGCACAAGTTACTTTCCTACGAGATTATGTAAAGATATGTCGCTCGCAAGTCTTTTCAGAGTAAAGTTCGGCTCCCTAAACAGTTAGTTACTCAGCGATTCATAAAGCTCCGACTACATGCACAATCTTACTTGTACTAAGTGAAAGGTGGATTACGGAAACACATTACATACGTTTAATATTTACAGCTTGTAATTATCACAATTCCATACTCGGCATTTCATTAGTTAAAAGGGACTTGTGCAAACTTTGCTGCGGGGTTAGGTTGGGCAAGTTAAAACGATTATCGTCTCTCGTCGGCGATTATCAAAATAATAAAAGCTATGATAAATCCACTAAAACGACACTATTAATCTTTGTGACGAATATCGTCTGTGCGATGACACGTTTGATCATTATCATCAATAGTCTCATTTTGGTAGATTTAGCCTAGCTTTTATTATTTCGCCAATCGTAGACGAGAGACGATTATCGTTTTAACTTGCCTAACCTAACCCCGCTGGGCAGGTTAGTCGGTATGTGTAAACGGGCCTTAATTTGGAAGATACTCCAATGGTTGTTATGCCACTCACATCGTGTTATCTCGAGTGAGTACGTTTGTCGTAAGAAGTAACCCGAGGCGCACAAGTAATTGTAATTTTCCAAATGAATATTGAATATGATTTTATTAATTAAGCAAAGTTTATATAGACTCCTTGAGTGACTATCTTGTTACGCTCGCAAACCTTAATTACCTACTTGCTTTATTGTTGTAAATTTTGGTTTTGAGATTAAATAACAACATTTCTGATATTTGTACATCATTTATGAATGATTATGACTTATAATAAACATTTTGCTATTATTAATATCTATTATTAGTATGTAAGAATGTAGCTTCTTATCTAATTTTGGTAAGATTATTTTTTATTACGTAAACGGGTCATTTTTTTTTCAAACACCTACAGATAACTATTGATACAATAATATCGAAAATAGAAATACGTTACAATGATAATTATATATATATTTAATTATTTTTAATATTAGGAATAAATTCTACAACAATATTTGTTATAAAAAGAGAACATTAATGACTTATAATATTTTCTGAAATTAATTACCGTATATTTTGGTGGTTTTCAAAGTTATAAATGTTAGTCGGAAGTTTGATTGCTGTGTTTGAAAAAGCGTTACCCAGTGACCGCGGCTGACGCCAAAGTTTCTACAACGTGGTCCAAAGCTTCTTATGTTGGGAAAAGCTTTACTGTAAAACATCCAAACGAGGATTATCTTTTAAGTTCTTTTAATAAAACTTATTATAGCGCTATTCAACACACCGATGTCTTTTAGGTTTAGTATTAAATTATTACACGTTTATGTTTTTATTTTATTTAGCGTAATTATTATTAAGGAAACCTTATATGGACATAGTATATTTTGTTTGCATTTCTATACTAAGCTACTAAACGTGTTTGTATCATAGAAACAGGACGACCAAATAACATATATCAAAGATACATTAGTAACGGCAAGTGGTTTCGAATAAAAAATATACATATATTATTATTGCTTTTTGCTTTGTCTATAAAAGCTTAATTTAACGAACACATTTGTGAACCCACAGCGTAAATATAACCTACTTTGTCCCGTTAAGAGATGTAGGGGGAGACGATACTTATTGTGATGTATTGTGCCAATTTGAACAAGAAAACGACGTCACCCTGCCATAAGTCTTTTCTGTTCTGTCTTTTCCGACATCTGCGCTTCAATTTAAATTTTAAATAATAAATTATCAAACGATAAATAATAAATGTGGATATAGGTAGTTTTGATTCCATAACCATATAGCTTGTATGAAGAGAATTGTGAATGTGAAGGAAGCGAGGGAGTTTTGTCAGGAGCTTGGCAAGTGGCGGTCCATTGTCTCTGCCTATCCCTGTGGGAAAAAGGCATCACAGTTTGATTGATTGTAATTTTAAAATATAAACTCCTAAACGGCTGGACTGATTTGGATTAAATTTTTGAGTGTTTATTTCAATGGGTTCCTGGATGGTTTGAAAACACAACTGGACCCGGTGTGCTATCGATATGTCACCAAATTTACTGCCATGCTTCCACTATAGAAAATTTGTGAAAAAACATAGAGACCATAGTAAACAGTGAGATATCCCAAAATAATGGCACAACCGTAGATTCGTTAGCAGTAATTATGGAATCGCAAAATAAAAAAAATGTGAGTGTTAAATTTAAAATATTCCGGGTTGGACGATGTCTGCCGGGTCCGCTAGTATTGTATAATTACTTTTATTATTATAGATTTTTTTTAATAAAGAAAATTGATGAAATATTTTTTAAAATTAGATATGAGTAAAAGGTATGATTAAAAAAAATGTTCCTGGAAAAAAATCGAGAGGCAAATTTAAAAAAGCTGGTAGTCGCAGTTTTCATAATTTAGCTAGTACGAAAAAAAGGCACGATCATGGAAAGTGGAGTACTATGTTACTGCCTCTCCTTAGTTAAATAATTATGAGATTGTATAAACTTTAATATAAAATATATGCTGTTACTTTATCTTTGGAAATTAATTTATTGTAGAGGTAACAAAAACAATAAAAATAAAAGAGAAAATTGGCCGGCATAGTGACGGCTTCTGAGGCAAATATCGGTTTTTTAATTCGTCAACGCTCTTAGAGTTTCTTTTGCTTAGAAGAAACTCTTTAAGAAATTAATAAAAAAACAAATATAATGCCTATAGATACCATCTTCTAGGGCGGTAGGCAGTGGAGACCAGTCTGCCGACCTTTACTTACTAAAGTGATTTAGTCGCGTAAAGGGCAGCTGATTAGTTGTCTACTCCAACTAGGCCGGCATAGTGGATGTGAAGAAAAATACAATAATAGGTCATAGGTGATTGTAAATCAAGTATATTTATTTAATATAGAAAATATGCTTTTGGAATGAATAACGAGCGTGTTGATAATAAATAGCAGTCATATAACACGCGAGGCCCAACTCCATACAAACAGGGCCATTCACCATAACGCAAACAATTTATATAATAAAGCTGTTCTCACATACCACGATAGGCAGACGTGTCAAATATGTAATAAATAATTTGGATATCAATTCAAATGAGGCGACCGTGGTGTAATGGTAGTGCAATGGTTACGCAAACCGAGAGCACGAGTTCGAGACCACCTACCGGTACCAATGTATCTTTGATATTTTGATATATGTACTTTGGTTGTCCTGTTTCTATAATACAAGCACTTTAGTAGCTTAGTAGAGAAATGTAAAAATAAAAAGTTGTCACGCCTTTTCCCTACAGGGATAGGCAGAGACAATGAAGTGCAACTTGCCACGATCCTGACACAACTTCCTCGCTTCCTTCACATTCACGATTCTCTTCGATTCAAGTTAAGTAGATAATTATTAAATAAATATAACAACTATTTAAAGAGTGATAAGCATTGGTGTCCAGTCTGCTGATCCGGGGTAGTACCACCACTTACAAGTATACAGACCGTGAAGTGACTAAGTCGCATTTCGGGATCAGTTAGTAAGTTGCCGGTTCCAACAAGGCCGGCATAGTAGATGTGACTGGTATTTACAGTTATTAAACTGTCGTAGCAGTGACCTTCATTCATGGACAGCACTTCAGCTTAACATCAGGCAGTGTGCTGTCATATGTCGAGTCACAATAATAATAATAAAAAAAACACTAATCAATTAATTAATTAGCTGGCTTAGTGATAGCGACTGGGACAATTGTTTAATGAAACACTAATATCAGTCATCGGGGCTCATAGACCTCCGCTTGCTTTTATCAGGCTAACCAAGGTCAAATGTCATCTCAATAAAGAAAAAAACGTTTTCTCAGTATTAGGTACTCTTGGACCAAAAATAAAACTTAAAACAAGCCAAATCATTTTCTATCATGATAATATTGTGCCTCGATATGTAACATCACCCCTGATGTTAAACTGGAGTGCGGTCTATGAATAAAGAAATGAATTAGCCTTTATTTTAGTCCTAGATTTCTTAAAAGAGCATTTAATAATTAAATAATAATTATTACTTTTTAAAATTAATTAAAAATTAACTTACCAATTCCACAAGCAATATAAACCTATAGCACACTAATTGCATACGAATACTATTTACTATTACGAATACTATTTACTATTACGAATACTATTAATATAAAAGTGACGTTAATATTCGACACTTGGCGAAGTTATTCGGAAGACGCGTTAAGATAAGAGAGCGGCGCGTTCGTCTACGGCCGCCGTGACGAGGCCGCGCGCGCGACTGAGCTACGACGATTCGTAGTTATACGAAGCCTGAAGCAGATGTATTGCAGCGTGTGCAATTAGAAAGCCATGAAACTAATATATAAGGTAATAAGTTTTATTAATAACGACAAGTTTCATGTATATGTCTCATATTAATAAATTTATTGTAGGCGATGTATTTGATGTGATGTGATATTATTATTATATTTTTTTTACGTTTCTATACTAAGCTACTAAAGTGCTTGTATCATAGAAACAGGACAACCAAAGTACGTATATCAAAGTTACGTTATTTATTTAATTAATAAATAAATATTAAAGATACGTTAGTACCGGCGAGTGGTTTTGAACCCGTTCTCTTGGTTTGCGTAACCATTACACTGCCACTACACCACGGTCGCCTTGGTGTAGTGGCCCAGTATTTATATCGTTTGTTCGTAACATTTATATTTTTATTATATTGTGTATTTTTTTTATTGTGACTCGACATATGACAGCTCCCCGCCTGATGTTAAGCTGGAATGCGGTCCATTAATAAAAGTGACTTTTAATACACTTCAATAATTTTAAGTAGCAGTCACATCCACTATGCCGGCCAAGTTGTAACCGGAAACTTACAAGCTAATCCTGAAACCCGACTTAATCATTTCGCAGTATGTATACTTGAAGTGGTACTACCCCGAATAGTAGGCCTTTATATAAAAGTGAAATGCTTTGCCTGCCCATGTGTTCTCTCCATCCTATGACCTTGGATCCTTCAAGCGATGCGTGAAAAAGCACCTTTTCACGCATCACGAATGAAGCAGCTGTCAACAAACTCGGGTTTTTCAGTCGTCGTTACTCTTGGCGGGTCGAGGTCAGATGTCGTGTCACAATAAAAAAAATGAATAATTAAATTGTTAAATAAGCACAATCATCCTTATACAACTTTGTGACTTACCTACAATACCCACATTTTAAAGTTTGCTACATTTGGAATTCTCCAAAACAATTCTGTTGGTGAACTCAGTCTGAAGTTTGAAACATTTGAAGTAGGTTTATAGGAAACTGTGACAAATGTAGAAGACTTAGGAGAATGCACAGACAATTTACCACTAGAAGGTATCTCCAATAATGTAAGCTATAATTGTTCTCCTGTGAACTCCCCTGTGAATGAAACAGTTTATTGTCTATTGTTTTTTATATAAATTTCTCGATAGGCGGGGTCTAATAGTAAGTTATCTGTGGGTCATGTCTCCTCAACTGGGGCACCGTAACCACTCATTCAAGTAGGGAAGTTCACGACATATACCTAATGTGTTAGAGATTCTATACATTTATTCAATTGTTTCTCACATGTGTATAAGTAAAATTTAACAAATTTTCTTAGATTTTGCGCTAACATTGAATAATGAATTAAACAAATCTCATCCGGCTTACTATCGCATTTATAAAACGGAATAATAAAAATTGTAAAATCAAAACTAAAATAAACGCGGTAGTTAGCCGGATGAGATTTGTTTAATTCAAAATTTAACGAAGTTTAGTAATTATATAAGAAGTCACAGCACCTTTGTTAAATTTTCATAAATAGGTATTTCTGTCGATATCTAAATACTTATTTTTCATTGAATTAATATTAAGTCATTTTGTAGTATCCGTCGTGGTTTCAGTGTAATATCACTATTTTGTGGAAACTCACTTAATTTATTTCATAGTATTGTGGTATTGTCCGTTGTATCATCTGGCCGCTGCGGTATAATACCACTATTTTATGAATTTTTATTTAATTTATAGTACTTAAGTCTTATAATGATATTGGTCGTCGTTTTATCTGGCCGTTTCGGTTTGATACCACCATTTTCTATGAGTAGTAGATTCTGTCTGTCGCGTTACTAAAGATAAACTCGCGTTACTTTTCTGTTGAAGTAATTACTTTGTTTGGATCTTATTAGATTAAATATACATAAGAGTATAAATAGTATCTATTCAAATAGTTCATTCCACATAACACTCTTCAAGCAAATACTTAGTTTGAATATCTCTTCTACGTTTTATATCTATTGTTATTCTAAGCTCTGTACCTTTTGAAGTCTTTTAACAAAAATCCAAGGGTATTTTTTATCGGATACAGAGAGGAAATTACTGTAACTGACAGCTCAGCCGAACGTCGAGTGTGCTTCGATTGGCAGCTCAACATAAAATCTAGTCGTATATATCTACATGTATCGTATACCTATGTATACGATACATGTTAGATATAAAATATTTTCGTTTTGCCTTCCTGGAATATCATATCTTTTAGTAGTAACTCCAAAACTCTATTGAAGATATATCAAGGATAAAAAATTCGGATTTTATTAGATTCTTATTTTATTATATTATGTAATTTGAAAATAAAATATTTACAAATGTTTCATATATAGTTACCAGTATTTTTTTGTGGCTCGTCATATAACTTTACCCCGCCTGATGCCTCTAGAACGAAGATGACTAAAACAGTTAAATTTAACTGTAAGTAGCAGTCACATCCACTATGCTAACTTACAAGCTGATTTTTATAGAAGAAATCGTGTCGCATTGCAGTTTTTCGGACGTGTGACTTAGCTAGTGATTCAGTGATTGATTGTGTATAGTATATGTATTGTGTATTTGATTATAGAGTTCATAAAAGGTTAAAAATATATACACTATATATATATATATATATATATATATATATATATATGTTTTACTATGCTTTATGTCATTTTTTTTCTAACCAAATGCATAGGTTGATCGGTTGTTTGTCAAAGGAATGTAGCGTTATTATAACAAACGTTATGATTGTGGAAAGTGGATTGTATCTGCTATCTCTGTGAGAATAAGGCGTAATTATTTGATTGAAAAATGATTATTATATTTTTATATTTTGATTCAAAATATAATGCTTTATCGAGAAACAGATAAAAGTATCAACAGATATCATAATGACGCTTAAATATTTATTGTAACTTAATAGTTATTTATTTAATCCTTTTAAACGTTTTAAAACTTTTTTTCGAAACGAATAAATGGTAAAGAGACGTCTAAATTCCATTTTAGTAACGACATTAGGAAAAGAACATCGTAAATTTTATAAGCTTTTAAACAAAGTAACGAGTCAGCTTGTATTAATTGTTAGGAACTATAAAGTAATCCTAAACTAGACTTTAGGGAATGTTAAACTTAAGTGTCGACCGCTAATACTGTAAAAAAATCTATATTATTTAAATAGAATTTTAGACTTTGTAAATTATTAGTAAAATGTGTTGTTTTGTTTATTAAAACAGTTATGTTTAAGAATAAATTGCCTTCTTGTGAATGTTTGGTTATGGTACATAATATAATATTGTAAGAGATGTTATTTATATGTTTTTAGCATTTTTTATAAATATATATACAATATATTTTTTATAATTTATTCATTTATAAAGGCAAAACGTTTGTACTACGCCATTAGCCGACAGCTTCGCAACAAAATGATTAGACTTGTATCGATGGTAAAAAAGAGGTTTGTGATTTTTAACAAATTTTATATATAAATAAAATATATTATAGATATAAATAATTGTAAGTATGGATATATTTACACATGTAATATAATTTTTCTATTACCAAATGTAAGTAACTGAAAATTTAAGTAACATAATAACAATAGAAACAATTTTGTCACCTATAAAAAGTTACTTTACTATTTCAAAGGCATACAAAGTAACTCATAAAATAGTTTCGCTCTACCATTCGGTGAGTAGACTTAACTCTGTTCAACTATTTTACTGAGCACAAATACTCGGCAATAAGCTTCAAGAAAAAAGGAACGTGCTTCCACTCTATATTTTTTGGGTCTTAAACTCATTCACATACATTTTCTTTACAACCTTTTCTCGTGTTGACCTTTTTGAGTCCAACTCGATTGTGCTTACCGCTCAAAAGGTTTAAATAACAACAGCTAAAGGGTGTCGAATTCAATTACACTTACGATTACGTTTGTTTCATTTTATATGGATTTATATATTTGTAATTCAAGAAACTACACTTAAAATGCCACGTCGCTTGAAGAACCGACAACCGATTTTGAGAAGGGAAGAAATTGAGAACTTCTAGAGTGGACACCACAAACCAGAAGACGCAGCGTAGGTAGGCCTTCCACTAGGTGGACTGACGACATAGTGAAAGTCACGAATAACCGGTGAATCCAACATCCAACTGGCATCCTGTCGTTCGAAATAGCGTTCTAAACGGGAGGCCTATATTCAGCAGCCTTTTAGCTGATGACACTTAAAATGGTAGGCAGGGTTTAGATTTGGTGCCACTATGTGTAAACGCCTTGAAGTGACTACTACATTTCGAACCCACTACATGCGGATATTTATCTGTGGAAGCAAGCAGTATAAAAAAAAAAACGAAAAGAGTAAAATTATTTTAAGGCGACCGTGGTGTAGTGCCGATGGTTACGCAAACCGAGATTACAGGTTCAAAACCAAAATATCTTTGTTATAATATTATGTACCTTAGTTGTCCTGTTACTATGGTACAAGCACTTTAGTAACTTAGTATAGAAATGTCAATGAATAAATATAATAATATATAAATAGTGAGTGAAAAATAATTAGTAAAAATTGTTTTTTGACATGTGGTAATTGAGATGCGAATTTATTGATGCTACGCAAATCGATACTCGAACTTGACATGAATTCTAGAGCAGATTCGCTTGTTATAAAAGTGTACAATACAGTACAATATTCTTTATTTCACAAAACAAGTTTTTACTAGTTTTAAAAATGCAATTTTAATGCCTTTTGGCATTTAGGCATTTTCTACTTAGTAACATTTGGAACCTGGTTACAATGATCAAGTGACTTCGATCAATCAAACTATCACCCCTCTTTCCCACAGGGATAGGCAAAGACAATAGAGCGCCACTTGCCACGATCCTGACACAACTCCCTCGCTTCCTTCACATTCACAATTCTCTTCATACAAGCTCTATGAATTCAAGTGAATTCCTTACGTGCTAAAACCAAAGTAAAGTATCATTTACTCTGTTTTTTTTTCACAAATTATTTTTTAATAATGTCAATATTTGTTTAAAAAAATATGATAAATTTAATACTTATATACCTACTACATAAAATTACTGTAAATATTAGAAAATGCAACATTTACTTAATCACGGTAGTTTACCGAATAATACTTTACATTTATTTAAAAATATAATTTGTTAAACTTTTTTCTGAGTTACTAAACGTGCTTGTAGCGTGTTATAAAAAACAGGACGACCTAATATCAAGAATACATTGGTACCAGTAAGTGGTTTTAATCCAAAGGCTATTATTCACAACCACTACACCACGGCCGTCTTGTATGAAATTAAAAATACCCAGTGTAACACCTGCGAACATAAGAACTAATAAAACCAACTCCTAGTGCAATAATGTCAGCGTAATTTTCGCTTCGTATTCTCAGTTTTCCATTTGGCTGATCCATCGCTGTCGGTCGTAGGCACCAATTCCGATGAGCTCAACTCGCCCGTGAACATAGCAAATGGATATTTGAATATTTCCAGATTAAATATTCACTGACATATAAAATGCACAGATTATTTGGGTTACAGTGTACTTGTTTCATTTCAATTATAGTAATATTTAAATAATCTATAATTTTGTTGAAAACTTAAAGTACATTTTAAATTAATGTTATATCTATATTTGAAGAGTGGTAGGCAGTGGTGACAAGTCTGCCGATCCGGGGCAGCTTACTTACAAGTATACAAACTTGTAAGTGACTTGACTTGTGAAGTGACTTAGTACCATTTCGGGATTACAAAGTTGCTGGTTTCAACTAGGCCGGCATAGTGGATGTAACTACTACTTACAGTTATTGAACTGAAGTAGTAGTCACCACCATTTATAGACCGCACTCCAGCTTAACATCAGGCGGGGTGCTGTCATATGACGAGTTACAATAAAATATTCGGTTGAAGTAGAAATTGCTACATAATTTACACATTTCAGTTTATTATTACCTATTTTTTAATAAGTTATGAGATGATTTTTTTTAATATTCATCGGATTTATTAGGGCTTTCACGATTGAAATGTAGATTTGCAAATTTAATATTTTAATTTGTAAACTAAACTTTAATTTTTGTACCTTTGTCAGGATTGTGAAAACTGACGCATGTCCCTGTCTATCCACGTAGGATAAGATGCATTACGTTCAATTAAACGATTAAATAATTTTCTTAGATTTTGCACGAACATTGATTTATGAATTAAACAAATTCTATGCGGCTTACTATCGCGTTTATTTTGGTTTTGATTTTACAATTTTTTATTATTCCGACGTTTAGAGAGCTTTGCAGCCATCGTGGTCATCCGTGTCGATGTCTATTAAATTTGTTTAATTAAAAAAATAATTCTTTGTTCTACCAAGTATTTAAGTATTTATTTAACTTCAGTAACAAAATAATTTAAAGTAACATGGTTTCCAATTAAGTGTCTTCGTCCCATTTTCCTAACACGAACTTTGTGTGGCACATCAGTTGACATTCTCATGCATAGTTTGTATTAGTGCCAGCTCGTAGGCTTCCAACCCACAATATGTTTGTGAGAATTCAATCAACTACGTTTATAAATGTTTTATTCTGTAGTTATTGTTCATCGACATGGAACGTAACGGTATATTTATAGTATTTATATAAAATAATAGATGTTACTATTTTACATGACGTATTTAAATATTGTATTTTATTAAATGTATGACTTTATTACCACAATTATTTTATATATATTTTTTAGATTTTGAGCGAATATTGAATGAATGAATTAAACATCGTGATCTCTCTCTGTGGCTGCAAATCTCTCGAAATGTCGGAATAAAAAATTGTACAAGTATTAATTAACCAATAATAATAGTATTATTAACCAATAATAAACGCGATAGTAAGCCGTATAAAATAATTTAATTCACAATTATTTTATTAAATATTAATGTTAACAAAAGGCTAGTAGCTGGACTAATTAAGAATGCCCCGTGTCATTAAATTCGCTTTTGTAATTAATGTACAGCTATATTTTTTTATTTCGTAACCGTCTAATTCGACAATAAAAAATACAATACCCAAAGATGAACTTCACATGGAATCGATATATGCCAATTGTCAATGATAGTTATATCCACGTATAACACTGAAATCTGAACCATAAATGAAACGATGCTTTAATAACTTTAAAGGACACGTCATCTAAATTAACACTCCCGACTGTACGAATAATAAATAAATAAATTATTGTAAAACAAATTATAAAATTATTTATAATTGGTTTAATTTCATATCCATAAATTTTAAATTTACATAATTATATTTACTCTGCAATAGAAATTGTATAGCCTAAATTTATCAAAGCTTAAGAAATTTTAAATAAAAATAAAAATCTTTTAATTTATTATTTAAATAAACTAAAATGTTATATAAAATTCCAAAAGCAGTGCACTGATGTGGGTAGATTCAGCTAAAACAAGATTAGTTTGTAAACCGTGACTGAGACCTCATTTGGTTTTATTAGTCTCTTGAGAACTATTAACCTCAACCTTGAAATAAAAACATCGCACAAAAACATAAATACATCGGAATTCGAACTCTTTTAAAGCGTCTAATAAAATCTAGCTAATAAAACTTCTAAAGATTAGTTCAAACATTGGAATATCATAGGCTAATACATTATTTAGTAGAATTTTTAGCAAGGCATCATTTAGTTAGACAGATATAGCTGCAAAATCATTCGCAGAATCATGGGATATGCGGTTATTATCATTTTGTTAGCCACTGCTCGACATAGCCTTCTACTAGCCATGCTGAAAACTGCTGAAAGCAGTCCACATAGCCGGTGTGTAATCATATGTTCTATCAATATATTTTTTTATACAGATGCGTCGCCTGATCTCGACTTGATGGTAAGCAAACCCGATGACGACTGAAAAAAAAGATTAAAATTTGCGGTTGCCCCAGTCGCCGTCACTATACTCGTACCAGCCAATCTCTATAGGCATGGGTCCATGTCTGGTCATGATGGATACTTCTGCCACTATCACCAACTGATGTATAGAAAAGTCAATTTTTTTTTGTGACTGGACATATGATATCTCCCCGCTTGATGTTAAGCCGAAGTGTGGTCCATAAATTAATGTCACTGCTACTACAATTCAATAACTGTGAGTAGCAATTACTTCCCTATGCCGGCCTAGATGGAACCGGCAACTTACAAGCTGATCTCAAAACGTGACCAAATCAATTCACGGTCTGTATACTTGTAAGTGGTGGTACTACCCCGGATCGGTACCACTGCCTACCACTCTTTGATAACCAGACCCGAAGCAAATATCCATCTCTTTTTTTATTAACAAATATTTGCAATATTTAATGTTATTAAATATTACAAATAAAAGCTTTGAAACAAATATTTGCTCCGACCGGGAATCAAACCCGGGCCTTTACGCGCAACAAACCAATCGCTAAACCGTTCGTACACGCCTGTCGTCAAAAAATAATACATAATACATTTTATCGCGCCATGTCATAAATAACAATTACACTGACAATCATAGGTCAGCATTCAGAATAATCAAACGTTAATAAACCTATTATTTCATAGAGCTTGCATGAAGAGAATTGTGAATGTGAAGGAACCGAGGGAGTTGTGAAAGGATCGTGGCAAGTGGCGCTCCATTGTCTCTGCCTATCCCTGTGGGAAAAAGGCGTGACAATTTAAAATTTTGATTTTGATTTTTCATTTGAGTACGAATAAATAAGTATGCCCTCTACCTCTGGTGCTTGCCATTTCATCTGAAATGGCCTTTAGCGCTGTATTTAAATTATTTTATGAAGTCGTAAATTAGAGCTGAATAAATTTTATTACGAATGGATGCTAATTTATTGGCAGCTATTGCTCATTTAAGCGTAACTGCAATTTAGTTCAATGAAATATCAATTAACTCGCCTATAAACTAATACAGAATTTAATTGACAATATTATCTAAACTGTTAATTAAGAGCAAATTAACTGGTTCATGAATTTAACACAGACAAACAATTAGATATGCATATAAAACCTTACAAATTAAATTGAATGTATCATGATCGTTATCAATTTTACGCATTTTATTTCTATAGAAATAGGTAGAGACAACAGAATGCCTCTTTCCATGATCCTGACACATTTCTCAAAGATAATACTAAACAATATTATGTAAGGTATCGTTTTTAAACGCTTAATGTATATGAAAAATGTTTATTTTCCTTCATTACAAACAATTAAATTTAATTCAATATATCGACGTTAACGCTAACGGTGGTCCCTCGTTCCCATTTATATGCTCCGTAGGATAATCAAACCTGACTAATAAGCCATCAACGTCTACGACAGTTCGTTAATTTTTCAATTCAATTAGTTCGTCCAACACCTAGCCATTGCTGGTTGAAAGAACGTATAAAAATGCTTCAGTGACATAATGAGAGCCTGCAGCATAATGAATCCGTAGCACTGGATTCATTAACCCACTTCGATTTAAACACAACAATAATTTTCAATTAACCTAAATTTCATGAGGTTTAATTGTATTGTTATATTTTTAGCTTATTTGTCAGTAGCTTTCATTAGGTATTAATTTCTTGAAGAAAAACAAAGTTAATTTTTTAGGCAAACTTTTGGGATATATTTGCAATATTTTTAATTTCTATATCAATTAAATATAGGTATTTTACAAACGAGAATAACCAAACAAGAGTAAATTTTATTATTCAATTTGTCACACCTCGTTTCACATAGAGATAGGCAGATACAACGGATTTCCGCACTTCCGTCACATCTACGATTTAATTCATTTAAAAATAGTTAAACCGTTAGTTACGCGAAAAAGCCAACAAGACGACCGTGGTCTAGTGTTAAACTTGTAGCTCTCGGTTCAAAACTAGTTGCCGGTATCAATGTGTCTTTGATATGTGCACTTTGTCTTTGCATATCCCCGTGGGAGAGAGGCGTGACAATTTGATTGATTGACTTTGATATCGTACTGTTTCTTTGAGTATAGAAATGTAAAATAATATTTGCTGATATTTATAACTAGATACTTATATAAAACTTAAAGCATAAAAAAAAACTATCCTTATTACATATTCATTAAAAAAGTTAATAAACAAATAATAACTCTTTTCAAGTTAGAGTGAAATGTTATCACCCAGATTTCCCTAAGGTTTTCCTACCTTTCAGTCCATTTTCATAAATTTTTATTAGAGTGACGCGCGTTGGCCTGCGTCCATCCAATTTGAACCCGCGTTCACTCGTGTCCCTGTTATTACTCTTGTTATAATTCCACTAGAACGTGACGCCTTCAGGAGGTCCTATGCCCAGTAATTCCACCATTATTTACTGCAAGTATAAGGTGAATGTAATAAATTATAAGTAAGTGGTTTTAAGTTTTGCTTGAAAGTAGTCATTCTTTTTATTATTTAGATTTTTTATATAAATTTTTCATGGATTTATGTATATTTATTTCCTTTTTTAATATTTATATAAACTATCTTAATGTAGTAAATGTAACTATTGCACTATAAAAGCCTTACCATCAAAAGCGCGTATAACTTTATCGGACAGGTTTACATTATGGCGAGTAGTATACACGCATCTTAATATTGACATATTTCTTTAAAGATTAGAAAATCAGTCATTAGGATGTCGAAAATTTATTCAAAACCGATTAATAGAGTCCCATCAATATCTCAAACTTTACGGATACCAAGATAATTTCTCAGATCCCTTGTTCTATATATATTAGTGATTTTTTAAATCCCCAACTAACGTCTATCTGGAAAGTGATAGATGTTCTTGGAAAATAAAACATCGCCTGAAATCCGTTCAAACTTTCATTCTAACCGTAATTGATCATTGTCAATAAAAAACGCATTAGCTCACTAAACACTCTTCTGGGCATACTCCCTCTCAGTTTGAGACCGTGTCGTTTAAAAGCATCTTTAGTTTTTTTGTCTTGAGAAAACTATTTGTCTCCATATAGCTCTATAAAACATTTACTTCGTGTAGTCCGCTTATTGTACGAGAATCGATCAACCCTATTGTAAAATGTTATAATTTTATAAAAACTTTTCAATTAAATATAATGTTAAATCTTTTTAAAAATCATAATAAACTAATAAGTTATGTCAGGATCGTGGCAAGTGGCGCTTCTTTGTCTTTGCCATTCCTATGGGAAAAAGGCGGGACAATTTATTTGATTAATAAACAAACTAGATTAAGTTTGTTAGGAATTAGTTGCTGTTTATTTAACTGCTAAACTAAATATTTTTTATTATTATTATTTTAATGCCGTAATGTTTTTTATAGTAAAAACATGTTGTAGTGGTAGTAAAATGATCTCCGATTCAATGCATTTGGTCGTGCAATTACTAACTATGATACAAGCAATTTTAGTAGCATATATTAAATAGTATTGAAATGTAAAATAGTGTCCAAATCTTCACACAAAATATACAATAATATTTTAAATATTATTGTCAATTATTTATTTATAAATTGGCATATACAACAGATCGCATATATAATTGGACATGGAACATGTGGTACGCAGTAGGAAATTCTGGTCTGCAATCCAAATGTCAATTATTACAAACTGAAAAACAAATTTAACCACGCTTTTATTGATACATTACTTATTTCATAAGTGTTACACGCGAGCACTAGTAATATTTTTAGTTAGATAGGTTACCTAGTGCCCATAACCATAGAGCATGTATGAAGAGAATTGCGAATGTAAAGGAAGCGAGGGAGTTAAGTCAGGATCGTGGCAAGTGGCGGTCCATTATCTCTGCCTATCCCTATGGGAAAAAGGCGTGAGAATTTGATTGATTGATTGGTAGGTTACCTATTATACGTATCATATCTAGGTTTAATAAGTTTAAGTTTAATTTTACTTTGTCTACGTGTAGTGATGAATCAAACGTATAGTATGTTCTAGAGTGAGAGCTCATTAATCACGAGTAGCTATCTTGTCCGAACGCTGGGAGATCCCTTTAATGTCAAATACTGGTGTGAACTAACATGTTTCTTAACTACATTCTCACATGTCGTTTATTATATTTATATCATACGAAATACTGTAATAAACTGAATTAATGGTAGCACTAGCACTTAATATAATGATCATTAGTTTTCGTTCTAATATTTCCAATTCCCTCACGAGGTTTCTTATTAGAAAATTAGTTATGTTATTATATTATAAGTATAAGGATAAAAACTACATTAGGGATACAATCATTTAAAAAAAGGTATAATAAAACTATTTCCTTAATTATTCAATTATTTTTAATTTATGGTTTGAGTGGTAGGCAGACAGGTGGCCAATTACCCAGTCTGCTGACCCGGGGTGTATCTCTAGACCACCAAGTGTATAGCCCTTCAAGTCGTTTTTGTCGCTTTTTTGGATCAGCTTGAAAATTGCCGGTTCCAAGGTAGCATCTAACTGCTACTTGCAAATATTTACCTATAGTACAATTCATCTCCATTCATGGACGGCACTCCACACTTAATAACAGGCCGGGCGATGTCATAATATGTCTAGCTACAAAAAAAAGTAACAGATTTATTTCCCTTTTATTACATTTCCTATATCTAACCATAAACTAATAAGTGTCTAAGTATGTGAAGTACGTGCGGCCACGTTTTAGCCCAACCGAAGTGAACCAGGAAATGAGATGAGTTTGCCTAAACAGATTGTCAGCATGAGAAATGGACCAATCTAACCAGCGAACCTTTATAACCTTTTTCAAATTTCCGACATTAAACGAATAATTGGAAGATTTTAGTGTTTTGTGACGAAAATTTTGTTTTAAAAAAATAGGATTTTTATTTATTTAAAGTCGCTTAGCTATAACATATTATTACCGGATAACTATTTAATTTTTGTTATAAAAATCAATCGAAAGCTTAATAGTCAGCAAAACTATTTTAGTTATAAATATGGCAATAATATTAACTGCTGCAAAAAAAGCGGTATTAGTGATTAAAGCTACACAGCGGTAATAGCTTTACTCACTATTTCTGCTGTGTTTATATAAAATTTATATATTAAGGGTTTCTTTAAGATTTTAACAAACAAAATAACATTGTTTTTCGTACAGCGCTCGTCTGTCACCGCAGAGGTTATATTACACTCCATTGACTTGCAAAGCAAGCTCGTCCTAACTTTGCATTCCTTCGAAATTCAGATAACGTTGTCAGACCTTTTCATATTGAAGAGAGATTTGTAAGTCGAAACAGAACTCCCGTAATCATGCCTAAAGCCTTCCTTGTTGAGGAAAATGTCTTTCATCACAAATTAAACCTATTTGAGACGTAAACTGAATGCCAACATAGTTCAATTATAAACCCCTTGATTTTCACATAATAGATTTCAAAGAACATTCGCTACTCAAGTATTTAGATATTTGAATGATTTAAGAATATTTAGTTTATTATTATTATTAATGCAGAGTACCATTTTCAACGATCCTGCACAACTCTCTACATCCGAAATTCTCTTCATACACAGGCTCTATGGTTATGATAAAAGAAAAATCTTCTAAATCGTTACTGTTTTATTCTTCCACCTCTGATATAAAAATCTTTTTCGTTAATCGCCTTTTATCCATCTATTCCATGTCTTTTAATCAATTTTATCAAGCACAACTACAGTCCCTTTATCTGCTATCATGAATAATTAGTTATAGTATTAATAATACACAGTTATTTTCTGAGGCAAATAAAAGTTATAACATATATTGGATTATCTATAACGTAGACAAGTATGCAGCGAACTAAATTGACTTGCAAAACAGTGAGCTGTGCTCGTTGTTCACTGCCGAGCCGGTCGTGCAGACAAATTTTGACAAGTCAGAAATCCCAGTTGAACCGCATACTCAAGCTTTGCCTCTGTTTCCTCTAACATATTCCAACTGAGATATACGAGCACTTGACACTTATTAACAACACAACTCGTGTTTCAAACAAAAGTTTTTGGTGTTTAGTGTAGGTTAAACGTGTTTTTTTATTGTAACTCAATTTGCCTGATGGTAAGCATCCTTATAGTAAGCAGAGGTCTAAGAGCGCCAATGACTGAAAATAACGAATCAGTTCAAGTTAGCCTAAGTTGCCGTCATTATGCCAGCTAAAAGAATCGATTGCTTTTTACTTTTTGGACTGATTTAGTCTTTATTGTGCAAATTTTACGACACGAGCTTATGTATTCAAATTATCTTGTGTCCTGTAGTACTTGTATCGCGATTTACATTTTATTTTATATTTAAATGAAAATAATCATACAATCAAACTGTCAAACCTTTTTTCCCACATGTATAAGCAGAGACAATCGCTTTCCTCACTATTATATAAAACTATTATATCTATTATATGAAACGAAGTAATAGATTCATATTATTACTTCGTTTATTATCTGACATAAAACTTGTAATCGCTGTTTAGCTCCTAGTATTCTGGGTGTCTGGGTGGCTCGTAGCCTTATTATGGACCCAGCAATTTACTTAAAATTGAAAAGAAATAAATACTAGAAATAAAATAAAATTGTTCTTTAAAATAACAAATGACAAGGAAACGACAGAAACTCTGTAATCGAATTATTGCAACGAATATGGAATATACAAAGACAAAGTTTATATAAGTTTGTGTCCCCACGGACAATGTTCTGAAAATGTTATAGATAACTAAAACAAAAACTCATCCACAAAATTGACATTCATTGGATTTTGCTAAGATTGACTTATTTATTTGTTTTTATTACTAAATTTTACACGTACGAATATGTAAAGTTATGTTGAATTTATGCAAATTTAGACTATACTGATTGATATACCTACCTATCAAATATCAAGATGTTTTAAAAACATTTTAATATGACACGTTTATTTATAGTTTTTTGTCGTCTGTCAGACATAACTCTGTATGAATATTCACTCGTATATTGCTTAAGGTCAACCTGCCAGCGAGAAACAATGCTCCGTGAGCCTGCATCTGAATAATTTGTACGTATGCTGTTGCCATTGTCCACTTTAATTGTTTCAACCTATCATTTATAACTAGATATGCAGTATTTAAGTATATATATATTTTGTTAGTAACATATCAAGAACTATTATTACATAATTACAATGATGTCTATAATAAATAATGAAATAGAAAATATTATAGTTGAATATAACAAAGTTTTATTTATATATAGGCGTTGCAATTATTTAATTGTAGTAGAAGTCCATCATGGACCGCATATTTAACATCAGGCGGGGTGCTGCCATTTTTTTAAATGTGACTCGACATTGAAAGCACCCAGCTTGATGTTAAGCTATTGTGTGGTCCATGAATGGATGTCACTGCTACTGCAATTCAATAACTGTAAGTAGCAGTCACATCCACTATGCCGGCGGAAACGTACAAGCTGATCCCGAAACGCGACTAAATCACTTCACGGTCTGTATACTTGTAAGTGGTGGTATTACCTCGGATCGGCAGAATGGATACCACTATTCTTTAAAAAAATGTCGAGCTACAATAAAAAAAGTTAGTTATACGTAGTCAGTGGTATAATTAGAATCTAAAATAATTAAGATAATTAATAAAATAATGTAAAACTAAATATTGTATATTATTTATTTTATAATCATAAAAGTGTCGTCTATTAACATTTAACAGATTGCTTTTAAAGTCTCCTTTTAACAGTAATAATTCCAAGAAAGAAAACAGTAACAAGGCCGCGAAGCATGAAAATTACTTGTTAATAGGTTTTCAGTTCTCATTAGTGGCGTTGCAGGGAGATATCGCAATCTTGATAAAACCTTCCAATCAGACCGTTGCCCATCAAAGTGTCATTATAAAGCAATCAATACTCTCCGAACGGCTGACAGTGTACGCAAATCATTATTCATACATAATAATATTGTTAAGAAAAATGTGTGAACAATATACAAAATATATAGAGCTTTTCTTTATATTAAAATTAATGAAATAAACAAATTTTATCGCATTTATTTTGGTTTTGATTTTACATATTTTTATTATTCCGACGTTTCGAGAGCTTTGCAGCCAACGTGTCCGTGAATTGTATTTTTTTTAATGTTTAGATAAATATTAAAAAGAGTTTATTAAAGTTTACTATATAAATTACAAAGTATTATTTATAATACATGGCGTGGCTTATATATAAATATAAAGTTAAATTAAGTTAAATTGTTGTATCATATTATAGTATTTATTTACTTATTTAACAGAAAATTGTACATTACAGACTTAATCCAACTAATACAATATATTTCTTACAAAAAATCTTAATATTAAGCCTAATTTACTAACCTAACTTAACCTAATCGCTCCACGTAATTCAATACAATTTTATCGCTTTA
This sequence comes from Tinea trinotella, assembly GCA_905220615.1. NCBI lineage: Eukaryota > Metazoa > Arthropoda > Insecta > Lepidoptera > Tineidae > Tinea > Tinea trinotella. The sequence goes on from HG992306.1 coordinate 6,168,484, forward strand.
ACAATTTTATAGTGTTTTATTATTTTATTAAGTTGTGATTAAAGCTGTATATTGTTATTTATTAAGACAATACATAGTAATTACAATCACTCAGCGCCAATTTATCGGTTATCGGACATTTAACTCAACATTGCTGCTTAATTGTCGTAAATTACTCTCTGATAATTAACGGACGCTTTTGATGATAATGTAAACGTTTTGGGGTGGTTAAATTAAATTAAAAGTTAAATTCACCACCATAAAGGTTCATTAATATTTAAAATATTGCATGATAGATTGTTATAAACTTACGTTTGTTTCAAACTTAACTCATTATTAGTCTTCTTGTGACAAGTAGAGGGAGATGAATCAGATCAAATTGTCATCCTTTTATTCCCACCGTTTTTCCACCATTATTTCCAAGACAACCGAGCGCACTACGATCCTTAGTATGCGTGATTTGCGTATGAACTTATGAAAAACTATTTCATATTCAATTTTTTTCTCGTTACCTACTTAATATATGTATAAATATTTTATTTCATATCCTGGTGTCCTGAAATACAGGTGTTTACCTGGTTTGAGAATGATAATAATAAATTAAAAAGTTTTTGTCATGCTGTCGGATGTGTCATAAGTCCCAAACGGATTCCTGGCGGGCTCACGTTATATGAATAAGGTTATGAGTTATGACAAAATATATTAGGTACTTATGTTTTTTAAATATTTAAATAAAGTCAAATATTACAATATAAACGGTTAGGGCGTGACGGTTAAAGGGACAATCGGTCGTAAAATGGACATTGGACACGTAAATCAGGAGCTGCAAATCAAACCAGTGGGCTGTTCAAATACACTTGCCGGTACTTTGGTCGACAAGTTTCTATGGTATAAGCATATTTAGTAGGTTAGTACAGAAATATTAAAAAAAGACCGAACCCTAACCAATTAAATTGTCACGACCAGACTCACACGAGTATATCACTTTAATGCAATATGATATTTAATTTGCCTGTTTATTTTATTGAAAAAGTGTAATTACGTAAAACTTTTTATCGTTATTTACTAAAATATCAGGTAAACAATATTTTTGACGACAGGCGTGGACGAACGGTTTAGTGATTGGTTTGTTGCGCGTAAAGTCCCGGGTTCGATCCCCGGTCGGAGCAATTATTTGTTTCATAGCTTTTATTTGTAATATTTAATAATATTAAATATTGCACATATTTGTTAATAAAAAAAAAGAGATGGATATTTGCTTCGGGTCTGGTTATCAAAGAGTGGTAGGCAGTGGTACCCAGTCTGCCGATCCGGGGTAGTAACACCACTTACAAGTATACAGACCGTGAAGTGATTTATTCACGTTTCGGGATCAGCCTGTAAGTTGCCGGTTCCATCTAGGCCGGCATAGTGGACGTGATTGCTACTCACAGTTATTGAATTGTAGTAGCAGTGACATTCATTCATGGACCACACTTCGGCTAAACATCAAGCGGGGTTAAAATATAAAAAATAACATTAAAAACCTACATTCTCTATATATCTACATGTACGTATAATTACTTTTGATACTATTATAGTCTAGTATAAATTACTATAAAATAGTACTTCTCTTTTACGTAAGAAAAACACGTACTTCTATAATAATAAATCTTAAATGAAATTTATTTTTAATCATATATTATCATCGAGCTTATTTCTCTAGAGAAGAACCCTGGTTACTTACATTGTGCTTTTACATTAGAAACAAACGATGTGTAAGACTATTATGTCTAGACTTTTAAGACATTTTAAAACAACTAAGTAAGCTCTCATCTTAATGTTTCGACAAAGAACAATTACAAAACATTAACCAAATAATATGGTATAGTTTTAAATGTTTGAATTTCTTATTTTCTTATACAATTACTCGTATTCGAGCTTTTTTATTTCGACTCGACATCAAATTGTGACTTGTCTGGTAGAAAGCAAGGGTAGGTTCAAGAATGCCGACGACTATAAAAAATGATTTAGCCGTCACTATACCGACCAGCTAACATATTAAGAGCCAAGATTATATAATAATATCATGTGATTTCTCAGTTATATACTTTTTTATTTAAGCTACTAAATAAAAAGGTGCTTGTAAATGGGTCGATCAAAGTACATATAACAATGATACATTGGTATCGGCAAGTGGTTTTGAATCCGTGCTCTCTGACTATTTGCACTACCACTACACCACGGTCGCCTTGAATTACTATTATTTATTTTATTATATGAACAAGTATTAGTGCGTTTAAACAAGTATAACTAACTGTACATACTAAAACATAACAAAGGTATATACAATATGTTAGACGTAGAACAATATCGGCGACAACGCCTGACCGACTCCCATAGGATACCCGCAGTCCCAGTTTCATTAGCCCAGATGTACTGTCGATGTTGATGACCTGGATCACGTTATCTTCTATCTAGATTAATGGAAAAATGTCTACCATGACACTACAACAGCGCTCCAATTTAAAAGTCCAACAATTGATCCGATAGCAATCAGAAACCAATTTAACTATAAAGTCATTTATTATTCAGATACATCCAATAGGAAGTTAAAATAAGATACAAAATATCCGATCTAAAATGTAAATTTATTTTACACTAATCTATTTTACTTGACACGTAATTATTCGAGAAAATGTATTTTTATAAAAAAAGGTGGTGTAATTTTGTTTCGAATTGAATTTTGTTAGGTACCTACGCAAAATTTTCATCGTCACTTGAATACAAATTATTATGTTCACCTACTTATTATTTTCAAAGCTCTGAATAAAGCTTATGCGAATAAAATTATCTTGGCTGCTAAGGAGAAACCTTATAAATCAGAAAGATGAAAATATAGTGTGCAAAATTCAACGTAGCAGATTTTATCTATCTCCTACCTTAAAGAAGCTGATCTTGATAGTTTTCTTTTAATTAAAATAACACTCGCAAGTGGCCACAAGAGATTTTTAAACTTCATTATCAAAGCCAATTTAATTATAAGTGTAAATTCAAAAGAATTCCCAAAGTCGGTCGGTCTGTCTGTGTGTGAAAAATAGAGTCATTTTCTTTCGCGGTCGCTCTTAGCCGGATCTCATTTATCAGGATACAACTTATCACGCGTTTACAAAGTTCTCCAAGCGTCGCCTCTACACATACAATTTACATAGATACCTAAATTTTGATAGTAAACGTCTTGATTTATTTAAAAAATATACTTCATAATTCATTTAAACCATAAAGTGTACAGTATTTAAATTAAACTAAACATTTTAGAGGCGAGTAGATATGTAAATTATACCTACCCACTTTAAAAACCGACAACTATAAAAATGCAAATATGAGTACAGTCGATCTTACGTTCTTTGTTCGTTGAAAATTCACGCCTCGCATAAGTAGTAGTGAGGTTTGTAAAACATGCTTAAGCTAAAATATTATAATAATTTTGAAGTACCAAATAAAGGAATTGCTGAAAATGGGATCCAAAACCCTCAACTTATACTAAACGTTTGCAATAAAGGGGCAAGAGTATAAAAGTAGCAACGACCCATAATATTCTCGTACGAAACAAAAATACATATTGAATTTTCCATGTGGCCTAACTTAAACACGTAAAAGATGTTATGACGAACAGAATTCCGGTTGGTTGTTTCATTTGTGAACGACTTTCAGATAATAAAGCACAGAGAGACGTTTATCTGGGTTTTTATTGAAGTTTTTTCTTCGGAACATTTGAGCTGCTGACGACATAACGCTATTCATCGTCTGACACAGCTTTGCGTAAGCGTCGTTCTTAAAATAATAGCTAGTATTGTTATTGAATTTATATTTTGGTTTACTATATTAATAAAACATACTAAAGTAAGGTTAGCAGGTTTCCGGAAGACATTTTTATGTTAAGCTGGCGTTCGGTCTATAAATGGGCGTGACTAAAAGTGAAGTATGATTTAAAAAACTGCATGAAGCAGTTGCGTCCACTATGCCGGCCTATTTAGAGCCGGCCACTTTCAAGCTCATACCAAAACGCGACTAGGTCACGGTTTGTACACCTGAAATCGTTTGTAGTACGCCGGACCGGCAAACAGAAAAATGACCACCAACTAGACAGTTGACCAAGTAGAGCTTTCCTGTACTACTCCTAAACAACCACCAAATACTCTTAAACCCTGTCGACTACCTCAACAATAACTCGATAACATTACTGTGGAGGGATTTGCAGATGCCTACGAGTTTAGTTAATTGCAACTATCAGAGGTCTTTAAAATTTTAAACATTGTAAGTGCATTCTCCCATTAGTTTTAATTGTAGTGTGTAAAAAGCACGGTTGTTATTTTTAAGGATCGCTACTATGATGATACAAAGCTTTATAATGATGCCGGAATTCAACTTCCTGACATCTTTAGTGCACACTAATTGCAAACTCCTCTGTGGACCCATAAACTTAAACTTTTAAAACAATGTAACTCTTCAATATATTGCAAATATACTTTACCTGCAGTTTTATCTGCGTTGAGTGCCCTCTTTTATCAATTACTAAGTAACATAATTATATGTACATACGCTTTTCAACAGTACTTGTTTTTATTGTGACACGACATCTGACCTCGACTCCCTGATGATAAGCAAGAGGAGGTCCCAGAGTGACGACGACTGGAATAACCGAGTCAGTTCTCGGCTGCCCCAGTCGCCGTCACTATGCCGGCCAAAGGTGCTTCTTCACGCATCGCTTAAAGGATCCAAGGTCATAGGATGGACAGAACACATGGGCTGGCAAAGCATTCCACTTGTCAATTGTTCTACAAAGAAAAGACGCACCGAACGCACCGAGCATGGCGACTTATTTTGACTTTAAATCGTGTTGACACATTATCATCAGCCAGAAGACGTCCACTGCTTTACATAGGACTCCCCCTTAGAACGCGTTTCCGAACAAGATGCCAGTTGCATCCACCTCTTATTTGTGACTTTCATTATGTCGTCAGTCCACTTAGTCTTCCGGTTCGTGGTTTCCACTTAAGAACCTTTATTCCCCATCGGTTGACGGTTCTTCGAGCGATGTAGTTAGCCTATTGCCCCTACAGCTTGCAAATCACACAAGTCGATAAATCTGGGTTTTCGGCGAATGTCCAAGCATGGTTCTCTCCATTTACCGCTGAGCCATTTACATTAAACAGGCTTTTTGAACAGGCCAACAGTTAAGGACCACGTCTCAGTGCCATATGTCATCACTGGCAACACACACCTCGTTTTCATGCACTGCGGGATGTTTAATGAGACAATGGCATCTACATCTTTATTTTTTTTTATTAGCAAATATTTGTAATATTTAATTAAATTAATAAATATTACAAAATTGTAGCTATAAAACAAATGTTTGCTAAGACCGGGAATCGAACCTGGGACTTTTTGCGTAACGTACTGGTGTGCTAACCAAAACGCCACGCCTGTCGTCAGAAGGCGTGGTAATCTAGGTCAGATGTCGATAAACAATAAAAAAATTGGATGTAAAGAAAGCAAAAGATTTGTTAGGATCGTAGGAGGCTGGAGCTCCGTTGTCTGTCCCTGTAGGAATGAGGCGTAAAAATTATTTCAATCAATAAATTAAATCGTGGGAAAACCACAGGTATGGGCAGAAACAATAGTGCGCCATTTGCCACGATCCTAAAACAACTCCCTCGCTTCCCTCACATCCACAATTCTCTTTATACAAGATCTACGGGCACTATAACCATGGGCACTAGGCAACCAAGTTTTCTTGAGGATGTCTTCGATTTGGTCGAAAAAATCCTTCTGAGTTTGCCTCGTTTAAGGCATCCATCCACATCAGATTTATAAATTCCTTTCGTCAATCTGCTTTCACTCATCCTTCCCATGTGCCCAAACTATGTGAAAATTTAATTTGTTAGGTGGGTACATTTCTTTCATTAAGTTTAGAAATCTCTCAATGTATTCTTCATCATTTGTAAACGTAGGCTCGCTCATATATATTTAAAATCAATTTGCCAAGAAAAAGGGCATAGCGGCGTGTGATTGGGGCAACGATTTGAATGCTCATTGAATATATGAATACAGTTGGCTGGCATACTATGTTTGTTTACACTACGAAGGTATTCTCCATTCGGTTTGACTGTTTTGTATGCATTGGAAGTCCTGCCCAATGAACTGTGTATGTAAATGTGATTAGATATCGTATATCAGGTCAGGCGCTACGCATACGGAAATATAAAAAAAGAAAAGTTACCTTTTTGCATAATTTCTCTGTTCGTGCGCATTTAAACGATCAACATTGGATTAAATGAAATCTTTTGAATATTATATTTGTTTTACTTCAATTATTTTTAGATTTTAGATTACAGAATAAATATAGTTTTATTGACATCTTTCGTAAAAAATGCCTGTTTTAATTTATTATATTTAAGTAAAGTGGCGATATATTTAAGTATATCTTTATCTTAGGTATGTCGATATCTTTTATATATCATGAAAAAGTCACAATTACAATAAAATACCTAATAATATTTATTTCAAATATTTTCTTTAAAACCCGGGGTACATTGGCCCATTTAAGCCCTTGTATGAAGATAATTTTAGATGTAAGGAAGTAAGCGATTTGTGCCAGGATTGTGGAAATTGCTCCTGCCTATCCCTATGGGAATTTAAGCGGCACAATTTGATTAATTTATTATAATATAAAGTATAATATGATTATAATATATTTATAATATGAAGTATTTGGACCAAAAGCCTGATTTATTTACATTTGAATTGAATGTCAATTATTCAACAATTCATTTGCATTGTTCATGAAATATTTGCCCACAAAATTAATATAATAAGCAATATCATTGAGTTAATTTATTTTGGTAGCTAACAGAGGTTTATTATCATAACTTTGTGGGCAAACATTGCAATTCATTGTTTGGTAATCCAATGTGATTTTAAATATTTTAATATAACCGCTGGGTGGCGGTTTTCCAGTTACATAAATCATTGTGGAATTATTACGTTTAAATTATAAATATAAGAATTATTGTAGAACTACTGTTAAGTAACGCGTTTATTTTAGTTTTGATTTTAATTTTTTTTATAATACCGGCGTTTCAAAAGCTTTTTTTAATTCAATGATCAAGAAGTTTGTTTAATTCATTAATCAATGTTCGCGCAAATTCTAAGAAAATACTAAGATTTTATTTTTGAAACATAAAAAAAATTGTGGCTGAGCTATAAAGTTTGGCCGGCATAGTGGCAGGTAATACGAGTTTCACACCCGCAATACCCGCACAGGTCGGGGAAAGAATTCGCATTCTGTCAAACGAATCAGCAGTCAAACTAAAAGGTTCGATGCGTCATTTCTTTGTAGAACAATCGACAAGCGTAATGAGTTCCATCCTATAAGTTCTCTTCATCCTATAACGTGAAGAAGCACCTTTGGCTACATCCAACCTAGACTTGTCTGATGGTACGCAAGGGGAGGTCCAAGAACATCGACTACTGACAATACCCTTTTATTTTACGGTTGTAATCGCCGTAACTTTTTTTTTCTTAAAACTCGACATCTGACCTTGAGTTGCCTGATGGTAAGCAGAAGGAGGTGAAAGAGTGCCGACGACTCAAAAAAACTCAGTTCACAGTTGCCTCAGTTGCCGTCACTATGCCGGACGAAGGTGCTTCTTCACGGATCGCTTGAAGGTTTCAAGGGCAGAACACATAGGCTGGTAAAAGCACTCTACTTGTCGATTATTCTACAATGAATCGACGCATGGACCCCTATGTTATCATCATCATCAGCCATAAGGCGTCCACTGCTGAACATATGTCTCCCCCTTAGAACGCCATTCCAAATGACAAGATGCCAGTTGCATTCACCGGTTACCCGTGACTTTCACTATGTCGTCTCGTGGGAGGCCTACCGTTGCGTTGCGTCTTCCGGTTTGTGGTCTCCATTCTAGAACCTTTCTTTCCCGTCGGTTGTCGGTTCTTCAAGCGATGTGGCCCTATGTTATATCAATGAGTGAATACTTAATATTGACAAAGGTATTAAACATAATTCAGCCATCTCTCGTTACCGCATATATATGTATATCTAGAATGACTTAAAATTCGTGAAAGGATCCTTCATGAAGTGACATGGCTTTTGAGATTACAAGCGCTCGGGTGTCATATGAACCCTTGTCGAGCACCCTGTTGGGGTGTGTAATGGGAATGTTAAGGTGAATGAGGTGAGGAACTAATTACTGGAACCCTTCGCTCGTGTGATTTGCCCGTTGATTACTCTTGGCTATCGGTATCTTAATTACTAACTACTATAGTATCTTAACTACTAACAGGCCCCTTACTACGCGCGGAACGGGGAGGGGGCAGTTTTGTAATCATGAATTTTGTGAGTTTTAATTTAAAAGTAATTAAGAATAATTGTGCCCAGTCTGTTGATCCAGGGTAGTTGCACCACATACCGTGAAGTGACTTAGTCGCGTTTCGGGATCAGTTTGTAAGTTGCCTGTTCTAAAGTAATTACCTATTAGATTTTATTTATGTAAATTAATATTTTCTTAGATTTTGCGCTAACATTGATTAATGAATTAAACAAATTGTATGCGGCTAACTATCGCGTTTATTTTGGTTTTGATTTTACATTTTTTATTATTCCGACGTTTTGAGAGCTTTGCAGCCATCGTGGTCACGGAGAGACTGAAGTGTTGGTCATCCTCTTGGTTGATGCTATTATTGTTTCCAATTTGATAATTTATTTAATTCATTGTGTAAATTAGTGTTTAGTGTAGTTATAACTAGCTAAATGTATATAGTAAAAGGCTCCGACAAAATATTTCGCATTCAGGTTTAAAAATATGTTGTTCCTACCTCGCATTATCACACTCTTTGGAGGTCGGACAGAGATCCGCATTCTATTCATCGATTCTTTAAAGAACAATCGATATGTAAAATTCTAAGAAAAAACGCACAGAGGCCTGATGCTCTTAATACATATAAGGGCTAAAAATCAGTGAAATTGCGTCGTGGTCGCAAGTGACTCATCAACGTTGTTGACCTATTAATTTATTATTCGCTGATTGGTTACGAAGATGACAAATATCAGTTCGATGCAATTTCACTGATTTTCGACGCTAAATATATTAAGAGAATCAAGGTCAGTATAAGCATCCGAAATCTATCGTCCGCTTAGGCAGTCAAACTAAAAGGTTTGTCCGCCGTTTCTTTGTAGAACGATCGACAAGTAGAATTCTTTACCAGCCCATCTATTCTCCCCATCCTATAAACTTGGATTCTTTAAGCGATGTGTGAAGAAGCACCTTTGGCCGTCAAAGTATGGTGAAAGGTAGTGGGGTAGCCGTGAACTGAGGCGTTTTTTACAGTCGTTTGCACACTTGAACCTACTCTTGCTTACCATCAGGCAAGTCGAGGTCAAAGGTCAATTCACAATTTTAAAAAATCTTAAAGGGATGCGTGAAGAAGCACCATTGGCTGACATAGTGACGGCGACTGAGGCAACCATGAACTGTGTCAATTGTTTCAGTCGTTGACACTGGGTCCCTTGCTTTCTATTAGGTAAGTCGAGGTTAAATACTACAATAAAATATATTATTTAAAAAATAAGTTCTTACATACTATTGTAGATTTTTAGTGTGAAAATGTTTATCTGTGTTTTTTAATGAAATTGGTTGTTCACTGTGATGTGGTAATGTGGTAATTCGATTACTTCATCACTATTGTGTCTCGTTAAATTTCTCTTTGTCATACAAGAGATACGAGTACAAAAGCACTACCAACTAAATAACAAGATAAAATAATACAATAGTAAAATTTAACAGGTTAAAAGTTTTCATAAAACTGTTTTTATTATTTATTTACAGGGATTTAACATGATGTTAAGCTGAACTACGACCCATAAACTGCCACAACATTAAAGTTGCATCTACTATGCCAGCATAGTTGGAATAGGAAACTTATAAGCTGACCCCGAAACGCGACTAAGTCACTTCACGGTCTGTACACTTGTTACTACCCTGGATCGGCAGACACTAACACCAACACACCTGCCTACTACTCAAGCCAGCTTTTGTGCTATTTTTGATTCAAAAAGGATGAAAATGCAGGCCAGTTGCATTTTGACTCGACATTTTACTTTTTTCTACTATTGTATTATTTAATTTTCTAAAGCTAGCCTATTAAATATGGACCAATCAAGTATGGGTTTATTAAAACATGTTTTAGTAGATCGCCTCTTAGATTAAACCATTTGTCACGCTGCCAACTGTTTCGGTTGAGTTCACCTCATTTCATGTCCTACTTTCATCAAATGGCCAATATTTTAAAATAGCAGGACACTTCATTTTCAATACACTAACTTAAATATTATTATTCCAAATTGTTATAGACTCAATCAATCAATTAATCGAATTGTCACGCCTTTTACCCTCAGGAATAAATAAAAACAGTGTAGCGCCACCTGCCATGGTCCTGACACAACTCCCTATGGAATTATTTTAAACCTAACTAAACAAACGACAAATAAAAAATCTGTAGTCCGCGTAGCTCAAAAACTGTAATACACATGCTAAAAATAGCAGCTGTAAAAAAATTTTGTGGATATATTTATTGTGGAGTATTTTTGTGGCCTGTCATGTAACAGTACCTGGCTTTAGGTTTAGCTGGAGTGTAGTACATAAATGGAAGAGACTACTAATACAATACTCCGTAAGCCGTTCAGATATCCTACATCTGATCTATATGACAATGCTACTGTTCTAACAGTGCGCCAGTTATTCATTAAGCTGACAATTCAAAGGTTCCATAGACATGTAATACCAAACACAAAATCTAAAAGAGTCAAAAGCTGCAGAACTCCTTTTACTCAAACGGTTTTCGCTCACCGCCACTACGATTTTCTAGCACCTTTTCTTTATGATAAGTGTAACAAGCAATTGAATATCATGGGTTCCAGCAGCTACCAATTAAAGAAAAAATTGGACATATGGTTAAAGAAGCTTGATTATAATGCAACTGAAGAGTTGCTTAAAGTTATATCGTAATTGAATTTTAAATACAACTGCTGTAATCTAGATAATAGTAAATTAATAGTGCCAAAACTTCTTTATATTCTAAGGCTTATCTTCTAAGGCCTATACACACACTAACTGACAATCGAATCATTGAGACATACGCACGTAACCTAAACACACAAACACACACACACACACACACACACACACACACACTAAACACACCAACACACACGCACACTAACACACACACGCACCCTATAATTTTACTATATTTCTTTTTATTATTATTATTTTTTAATATTTTTAAGTTGCATGCTTTTTTTTTTGCAATTTATTGTTAATTCTTTTATATGCGTCATATCAAAATGTATTTTATAGTTTTTGGTATGTAGTTTTAAGCTAGATTTTATTCTATTTTATCATTTATTTGTATTGAGCATGCGATTAAGTTAATATAAATGTAAATTATACATAGGTCTAAATTGGTATATTTAAATAATATTAACTTTTTTCTTTTCTAAAATAATTTACTTAATTAATTTTTGACGACGGGTTTTCTAGGGTTAACAGTGCGCGCAAACTAGATTAAAGTAGTTTTATAATTTAATTTAGGAGTGTTACTATTTGCATTTTTATTATTATTTTTTTCTTTCTTAGCTATTTTTGTAAGTAGTTTTAAGATATTTATTTTGTGTCAAAAATCGGAATCTGCCTTCTGGAACTCAGATTATCTTTTCCAGAAGGCAGTGATCATTGAGTGCAATGATGTTCTTAACTATTATTATTATTACTAACGATTGCATCACAACATTTTTGAGTGATTGGTGGACGTCTAAAAATATTCCACATTTAATTTTATTGTACGATCTTCATTGTCCAATCAGAGTTTAATCTATAGTTTAAACTATGTAAAGACCTATGTTAAACAGCGTAAAAAATTGCCACCAATAACCCAAAAACGATAAATTGGTAGATGATTCGAATTATTTTCCTCAATGTAAATATAGGTTACTAAGTATAAACATCAATAATCGTGTCATATTAAATGTTTATGTTTATGTACTAATACAATTAAATAACTGCAATTGGTATCCACTATGCTGGCCTTGTTAGAACCGGCAACATACAAGATTTTGCCGGCACAGCGTCGGCGACTGGGCAAGCCGAAGACAATAAAAAAAGCTAATTCAGAAACGCAACCAAGTCACTTTAAGCACTGTATACTAAAAGTGGTGCTAAACCGGATCTGCAAACTAGGTCAAATGACCAGCAACTGTTTGCCTACCAATCTTATCTACAAAGTGGTAGGTAATAATTCGCAAAATACATATCTTAGTAAAAAAAATAGCATTCAAATATTAAAGTATTTTATTGTCCAAAGAATATACAACTATTATTGCAAAGTGCTTATCACTTTATTATAAAGTTTTATGATAAGGAATGGATTAACAACATTGATGTGTACATACGTGTTTTATTCACTAAAGTGAGCACTTTTACAGCCGTTGAAGCGATATAAAAGTCCCGTCACAATTTACGATTTTCACACAAAACTACAAAGTTGTATTAACAAACTTTGTTAGAATTAAAGTAAAGTATTAAATTTATTTTAATTCGTTTTTTTTAGCGACGTATTTAATCCTTTTTATTCCTGTGCTCGCTGGCCATTTCTACCACTAAATTAAGCGTACAAAAATAATTAAATTAAACTAAAATAACATGGAAAAATGTTGGTAGATGTAAAAATAACAAAATCCACGTTGAAATCATGTCCAACGAAAAATAGAAAAGTTTGTATAAATATTTGCTCACTTTCTCCTTGTTTGCTTATTCACAAAAAACGTTTTGGCTTCCCTCCTCTACAGTCTTAGTAAAGCTTCCTGAAACCTTTTGTGTGAGGTGGCTCTAATTGGTATGAACTTTCTGTATTCATTCATGTAACCTATATTATATTAAATAATAAGATATTCTAAGAATTTCTTGTCTATTTGAAAATGGCCGACATAGTGGCGGCAATTAAGGCAACCTGAAACGGTCAGCCGTCAGCACTCTTCGACCTCCTCTTGCTAAATATCAAGCAAGTCAATGTCAGATGTCGCGTCTCAATCCTGAGCCCAAGTTAAATTCAACGAGCTATTGTACTCGTATTTAACTTGTACATTGATTGCTATAGCATTTTATTACCACCGAACCACTATCATCTTAATTTATCACGCTTTGTTACATTGACCGTCAACTGACGTTGACAAAAACAAATTAATTAGTTCCTTAATAATAAAGTTGAAATTCGATTGAGCAAAATGTTTATTTGCCCATAAAATCTGCCACAACCAATGAACATAAGAAAAGGAGCCGGTTCCTATCTATCATACATACATTACTTTACCCGATAAAGTTTCAACCAAGACATTAAAAAATAATGGGAATATAAATAAAATGGTCTTGTTTTACGCTCGCTAGGCCATAGAGCGAGCTTCTCAAGTGCTCGATACGATGACTCGCTTGTGTTAAATTACAGTTTTTATTTCACGAGATTTTATTATGGTAATAACCCGAAAAGGGCTATGAATAAATGTTTTCATCTTTATGATAAAATAGTGAAAGCTCTCGCATGAATGTCTTTCACGAAACCTGTAGCTCGTGTCATGATTTACATAATACCTATGCATGTCAAAATCATTCACCTATCATCTTATAGGTTAACTGTATGAATATATTTCATGTACGCAGTTTCCCAGCTAGAACTGAGACAAGATTGTCCTTTAAGGGTGTTGGCGCAAATACGGGATATTTCCAAATAAGAGTTTTGCGGGAAAAACTCACATTATTTCTACTTAAAGCTCGGAAAAATGGGCGCTGGATCCGAGATGAAAGGAATTACGCGCATTGTCCTCGAGTCGGGGGTTGTAAAAATAATGAATAACACTCTGAATACGCTCTCATTTCAATTTAAAATGCAAATAATAAGTTATTACTACATACATCTGTACATTATAGTTAAGTATACTTAAATCCTTTGTTTTTTATTATGAATTAAACTTTCTAGGAATATTCAAGTTAAAATGTAATCGCTTCCTGATCAGTATCCATCTAATAAAACAAAAACGTATTGGTAAAAACAAAGATACTAACTATTTTATTAAGTTTACGAGGTAGAACTGAAGATGACCAAGGTCATAAGTAACAGCACCGAACATACTCGTAGGTTGAACATAGATGGATCAAAAAAACGAATATTTTGTATTGTTTGAAAATAAATCTATATTATCATACATTTTAAAACACTTTTAAATGAAAAAGTGATAATATTTAATATAGGCTTTATTTTTTAAATATTTCGCATCTTTCTCACTGAAACATTCCGACTGCCGCAACATTGTGAACAAGAATTTAATAAAATACATTTAAGTGCATTGCTGGCTCTGCATTATTCCAACGTAAAATGGCGCCTCGTATTTCCAGTTACATTCTGTGAAAACTCCTTACATGATTTCTTTTCATAGCTCGCGGCTGTCCACACGCGATCACATATTAAATTTACTAAATGGTTGGTGTCAAGATTATATTTTTAGTTTAATTTACACACAATTGAGTATAATATTTAAAAGGAATAAATATAATACGACGTAAAATATTGAATACCAGGAAATTAGTATCAAACATCGAGAAGATTGTTTTTTAATCAATCCGGGAAGAATATTAAAATAGCAGGTCCGTAGTGTTTATAACTGGAGTTTGTACGAAGACAATTGTGGATGTGAGAGAAGCGAAAAAGTTGGATAGTGCGGCGGTTATAGTGGATCACCTCCATCAAGGACCGCACTCCAGCTTACCATTAGGCGGTGTTTTGTCATATGGCGTGTCATAATGAAAAAAAAAAAAGGAGTGCTTTGCCTATTTTTCTGTGGAACTCAAGGCGTGACAACCTGATTTACTAAATGAATAACAATCAATCAAATTTTTTCGCTTTTGAATTAAACAAATTTTATGCGGCTTACTATCGCGTTTATTTTGGTTTAGATTCTATAATTTTACTCTAGATTTTACGCTCCGTGACCCGATGGCTGCAAACCTCTCGAAACTTCGGAATAATAAAAAATTGTAAAATCTAAACCAAAATAAACGCGATAGTAAGCCGCATAAAATTTGTTTAATTCATTAATCAATGTCCGCGCAAAATCTAAGAAAATACTATTTTTCGCTTTTTTCCACAGGGATAGGCAGAGACAATGGAGCTTGCCACGATTCTGACACAACTGCCTCGCATCCCTCACATCCTCGATTCCCTTCATATAATCTTTACGGTTATGAACACTAGGCAACAATAAACACTTTATTGCAACTTAAATTATAACTTAACCTACTTATAAAATTAATAACTTCAATATAATAATAAAATATTATAATTAAAAAAAAAACAGTATCAGAAACAATACAATAAATATAAACACACATTAAAACATCATATGGAGAAAGGCGAAAGTGGTATAGTGGCAGTGCAATGGCTACGTAAGCCGATTGGCACGGGTTCGAAACCACTCACCGAACCAATGTATCTTTGATATATGTACTTTGGTTGTCCTGTTTCTATGATACAAGCACTTAAGTAGCTTAGTATAGAAATGTATAATAAAAAAAGAAATTAGTAGGTATACTCATAAACATTGAATAATATTTAAACGAGAACATAAATGTTTATTATTATAGTATTAAACTATAATAAACAAAGTGAAATATTTTACACTCACATAGGTTTTCAAGAGTGGTAGGCAGTGGTACCCAGTCTTCCGATCCGGGGTAGTACCACCACTTACAAGTATCCAGACCGTGAAGTGATTTGGTCACGTTTCGGGATCAGCTTGTAAGTTGCCGGTTCCATCTAGGCTGGCATAGTGGATGTGATTGCTACTCACAGTTATTGAATTGTAGTAGCAGTGACATTCATTCATGGACCACACTTCGGCTTAACATCAAGCGGGGTGCTGTCATATGTCGAGTCACAATAATAAACAAAAAAAAAGGTAGTTATAATGTAACTTAATTTTAACGGTCAAGGAAGTACATTGTATCAGAGTGTTTTTCCCTAAATTGGCCAGTAGTTTAATGACCGCCGCAGACTAGGATCCAAGAGGGTGGAGTAAAATACTTTTATAGCTCTCCAGCTGTGAAATAAGTGTTCATATGTCACAAAACACTTTGTACTACCTACATGGTCAAGATAATAATTATCTAATTCCGGAGTAATACAGTTAGTTGAAAAAAAAAGGATGTCTAATCCATTAATTTGGCAAAGATCAATGAATAATCTCATCCATCAATAGTATCTGTATTTAACAATTTTGTATTACTTAAATAATTTTAATAATAGTAGGTATCATAATAATAAATAATTAATTACTTAATTACAGTCAAATAATGTCGAAAACTCTCGGATGGCTGTTCATAATGTGGTTGGTACTTCCTACATTATTGTATGGAAGTGAATGTTGGGTGAACTCTGTAGAAATGCAGTTATTAAGATGTGTATGTGAAATGACGATAGCAACCACATCAATGCACAGTGCGCGATAGATGTGATTTGAAAGAAGATGTAGTGACAAGGATTGACAAAGAAATGCTTAGATGGTTTGGGTACATGGAAATGATGAGTGAAAGTAGATTGACGAAAGGAATTTATAAATCCGATGTGGATGGATGCGTCAAACGAGGCAGAAGAGTGTTTTCCAACCAAATCGGAGACATTCTCAAGAAAGCTGCCTAGTGCCCATAACCGTAGAGCTTGTATGAAGAGAAGTGTGAATGTAAGAGAAGCGAGGGAGTTGTGTCAGGATCGTGACAAGTGGCGCTCTATTGTCTCTGCCTCTGTGGGAAAAGGCATGATAATTTAATTGATTGATTGATTAATATTATGACAAACTTAGATATTTACTAATTAATACATTTTATAGTGCGGTCAACTAAATAGTTCTATTGACTAAGTATGAGGTAGCTTTTTTATAATATTTTGAATTAGAAGAGAATAAAGAGAATATTTGCATAAAATATTTCAACTAAAATAAGACTGGAATTAGGTAAAAATATGTGTGTGAGATGTAAATTGGTCCGGACGCTTAGAGGCGAAATTGAGCCAAAACAACACCTGAGACGAATCCACAAAAAGTAACAACAGAAAATTACTGTAGCATATTAAACGTGAAAAAATGACGGCCCTGTAAATAATATAAAAAACAAGACTTTTTATTAAGGTTCTTCTGCTTGCAAATACATGTAGAATTTATAAAGAATTTTACCCGGAAAGGAGTGTTATATTTGGGCTCTGTAGTTTTAAGAGTAGGCATTAGATTTGTCCTAATTGTGAGAGTGCCTTAGGAAACAATATTTAAATAAGATGTCAGCGAAAAAAAACGAATCTACCTATTTATATTATTTATCTTGTCAATCGAACTTCGCCGTAGAGTTTATTACGTAGAGTTTATTACGTTAGTATTATTATTCAGTAGTTTCATCATTTATTAGTTTAAACTAAACGAATAAATTATCTATTTGAAACAAAATTATTTAAGAATATAGCAACAAATACAAAGGGAACAAGCTAATAGGAAATGCAGTCCTAGTTCCTAACTAATGGTTCTTCAAGTCACATGAAGATGCAAAGTTTTATTAAAATAGTTTATGCAGCTTCTTTGTATTCAGTTATAATATTCAACCAACTCGTACTCCATCTTTCATAATCCAATTTACCTCAGAAATGTCAACGCATAACAATTTATATTTTTGTATATTCTCTCATTTTGTATTATGTACCTACTTATTAAATAGAATATAACCCAAAAGATTGTTTCTTGATAAAATGGTGGACATTCTTTAAAGTAAAAGTTGTTAATAAAGTTAAAGTTTCGCTAAGATAGTGAAAAGTGGCGATACGTTTATTTGAAAAATATTTATTGATACCTATATGTGATATGTGATACCTGTGTATATGATATGTGATATTGATACCTATATGTGATTTTCACTAGGCTGGTCTTAAACACATTTCCAAATCTTTAAGTTCCAAGGAAGGATTGGATACATTTTCATCATCTATCTACCTTTACGAGTACATCTAGTGATTTCTAATAGTTTAGCCGCCCTTAGAAAATTTGATACTCTATATAAGTAAAATATATAAATGCATTGAATGCAGACAAAACCATTTATTCAAAGCAGGGGAAAGATACTCACTTGTACAAAGTATTTTAAAGAAATTGGGTAATTTTCTTAAAGCCACATTAAAGCTAGGGGATTTATTACGTTTGCCTTGAATACGAAATAGACAGAGATAAAGCTAAAAAGTGCATTTAAAACTTAAATGAGCTTCAATTTTCCAAGTAATAATCCACATTGATCCATTCATTTCTACATGGAGTGTCTTTTAGTATTTCAAAGTTGCTACCAACTTTTATCTTTCCTTTTTCAAGTAACTTTGTCTTGGAAGATCATTATCATAAAGATCAAGGCTAAGTAGAGAATTCAATCTGCTTTTTCTTTAATTCTTTATTTAGGTTCAAAAGCTACGTCAACGGAGTGTTTTGAAACATTTTTCATTTTATTTTTAATCTTTATGCACTATGTACAAAGACGACTTAATGCCGCCAGACATTCTTCGCCAGTTACATTAGGGACCAACAGAAAGAAAAAAAAGGATAAGGTGCAAAATGATAATAACATGTATAAATACACTTTATTAAAAGTTACATACGAGTACATACAGCGCAACTTACTACTGTGCTATACGCGTCGAAATTATTCTATCATGAAATTCTTTCAATTTCGACTTCCGATCGCAGCTGATAGATGTTAGTTATTAATTAATAATTATAAAATAATTATTTTCTATTAGTATCTATTTAAGGATGAGTGAAAGTGGATTGACGAAAGGAATTTATAAATCTGATGTGGATGGATGTGTTAAACGAGGCAGGCCCAGCAGAGTGTTTTCCGATCAAATCGGAGATATCCTCAAGAAAGCTAGGTTGCCTAGTGCCCATAACCACAGAGCCTGTATGAAGAGAATTGTGGATGTGAAGGAAGCAAGGGAGCTGTGTAAGGATCGTGGTAAGAGGCTGAGGTAAGGTAAGAGGTTGTCTCTGCCTATCCCTGTGGGGAAAAGGCGTGACAATTTGATTTGATTAATAATTATTTTATATAAGTATAATTATAAAATAAATTACAAGACCATGACTTCGTGGTCTTTACACCCGAATTCTTTTAAGAGCATGCGGTGTAGTATTTTTTTTATTATTGTGACCAGACATTTGACAGCACCCCGCTTGATGTTAAGCTGGAGTGTGGTTTGTAAATGGATGTCACTGCTACTACAATTTAACAACTGTAAGTAGCAATCACATCCACTACGCCGGCCTAGTATTGTGAAGTGACGTCGCAAACCAAAAGCCTCCGGTTTGAAACCAAACCTTGCCGGTACCAATTTATCTGGTTGGTTTTTGATGATGGATAATTGTTTTTATGATAAAAGCCCGTTTAGCAACTTAGTATAGAAATATCTAACAAAAAATGTCTTTAAAGTCCAAAACAAAAATTAATTATAATAAAAAAAAAACAGTTTCTTGGATGATTAGCTGCTGTGTGTGTTTTTGCGGTTGAATCTACTATGAAAAAATATAATATTATTATCTAGTCACAATCGTTATCTTTATAGAATGAAAAAGCAAATTGAGAAACCCTAAGGGGGAAGGCAAATAGCAAGATGACTGGCCACTTCAAACAAATTTCTTGGAATACCATCATTCGTCATTTTCTGTTGAATAATCAGGTGTCGAAGGAACGTTTTTTTAGAGAAACTTGGCTGGCAGCCAGTCGCCTTTATCTCTCTCTGCCTTTGCCTACAACTTGAATCTAGTCCATATAAAAATGGATCTCTTTATTTTTATATTGCAGACATTTTGATTAAATACTTTGTGATAGAAAATGGTTTCCTGGCGATTGCTTTTGGAATTGGTAGAATTGGTCTACGCACATATACCTCAATTTCTAACGACAGGCGTGGCCGAACGTTTAGCAATTGGTTTGTTGCGCGTAAGGTCCCGGGTTCGAATTCCGGTCAGAGCAAATATTTGTTTCGTAGCTTTTATTTGTAATATATAATAATAATCTTTATTTATTTCACACAAATAATACTTAACATAAACTTAATATAAAATTAATCTAAAATACAATAATCAAGTGTGACTGTTGCCCCAAACTAGGTGAAAACCTGTATTTCAGGACACCAGAAGTTCACTCACCGAAATGCAATTACTTGAATAAAAGTGTAAATATTGCTAATATTTGTTGATAAAAAAAAAAGAGGTG
Organism: Tinea trinotella; assembly: GCA_905220615.1. Lineage (NCBI taxonomy): Eukaryota > Metazoa > Arthropoda > Insecta > Lepidoptera > Tineidae > Tinea > Tinea trinotella. The sequence continues at coordinate 6,188,859 of HG992306.1, forward strand.
GATATTTGCTTCGGGTCTGGTTATCAAAGAGTGGTAATCAGTGGTACCCAGTCTGCCGATCCGGGGTGGTACCCTCCAGAAGCCTAGCGTGTCTTGGCGGGGCCCCGTATTGGCCCGGCCCGGCTTCTCACAAAAGAAAAAAAATATTTGCATAAAATTAAATAAATATTGGCCTTTTTACTCCTTGCCTTTTTTCGGTTATTTATTAAATCATTATTAGCTGATGTTGAATAGTTTTTTTAAAGTTTCTTTCTGGGAAGTTTTTATTAATTTTTGCTTACGCACGTTGGGGGCTCCCCATGTATAATTGATACGTCAGATACGGTGGTAGCTACCACCACTTACAAGTATACAGACCGTGATTGGGTCGCGTTTCGGGATCGGCTTATAAGTTGCCGATTCCAACTAGGCCGTGATTGCTACTTACAGTTATTGAATTATAGTAGCAGTGACATCCATTTATGGACAACACTCCAGCTTTATATAAATCGGGATGCTGTCATATGTCAAGTCACAATATTAATAAAAACCTACATAGTACGAGGATCTACAGGCATTATTGTTACTTGTAAAACTGTATTCAAACAAAATTATTATTTTGTTTTCATTGACTTTTCTCTCGAAAACAGAAATAGCAAATGTTAGCAATATAATGAAAAAAGTTTTAGTAAATACGAAAAATTTTACCAAAATTATTTTCAAATTTCGGTGCACGTGTAAGTTGAAAGATGATGCTAGTAGTAATTAAACATTTTTATTGTTTATATCTTTACTGAAGATTATCTGGACGTAAATAATTATAGTATTTACGTCCAGATAATCTTATAATAATATGGCGACCGTGGTGTGTTGGTAGTGCAATAGTTACGCAAACCGAGAGCACGGGTTCAAAACCGCTTGCCGATACCAATCGGTTGTGTACTTTGGTTGTTCTGTTTCTATGATACAAGCACTTTAGTAGCTTAGTATAGAAATGTGAAATATTAAAAAAAGTCATTTTTCATTTGCCAAAAGTCAAAAGTTTTTTGTCATTTGCTGGTTGCGACGAGTAAAACTAAACAAACCCTACTTCTAAATTTAATTATTTACAGATTCGTTTCATTTGTTTATATACCTATCGGGGGGGGGGGGGGGGGGTAAGGGATAAATCCTGAATACTGTTGATATAAGTTTATGAGCCTATTCCCTAATGTCTATAATAAATATTATGAGGAGCAAGTAGGTATTAAGAGAAAACGTTTATTGAGTTTTTATAGGGCAATCTGAGAGCTAGAAAGAAAAATAGTACATGCTGAATGATTAAAATGAAGCAAATAAGCACTTAATTTTATGAACGCTCATATAAAATTGCTATAAACTAAATGAGCTATATAAGAAAATCTGCACGATGACGATAGAATAGCAGAACTACTGAAGCTACTAAAAAAGCGAGGCCGGCATAGTGACGGCTACTTATTTTAGCCGGCATTTTTACACCAAACTGTACAATAATTTACTAAATTGACATTTGTTTTTACATTTGTTTTGTGAACGTTTGGCTAGAGCGAAATGAATGAACTGTTTTGACGACTAAAATTAGGATCACGTAGGACCTATGTTTAAAATGTTTTCCCGTCTCAGCTCTCTCCATGACAAATCCCTTCGTTCCTCTAACAACCTTACTCTTGCGATTCCTCCGCATCACATTGCGTTTCTTTCCAATTCATTTGCTATTACTGCCTTCCAGCGGCGGCCTTACCTATTGCGAGGCTCCGGGCGGCAGGTCTTTGCGAGGCCCTTTGTCCTACCGAAAAGTACCCATTTGATGCGAAAGTAGGTCTGGTTGTTTGGTAGGTAGGTATACGTTATGTTTGAATGCTAAAGTTATACAAATAAATAAAATTTGAGTAATAAAATATTTTACTTACATTGTAAGTTTTACAAAATTAACAAATACAGTGATGATAAATTTTAAAATTGTTGTTTGTGGCTTTTACTAAGACTTAAATGAATAATTAAGAATCAAAAACGAAAGTTTTGAATAAAAAAATATAGTTAAAAAATCAGTATTTTAATTTGCTTAACGCGAGGCCCCTGCAAGAGCGTGGCCCCGGGCGATTGCCCTGTTCACCACCCCCTAAGGCCGCCACTGCTGCCTTCAGGTTGTGGAATGATCTTCCACAACATATTCACGATGCTTCTATCTTTAAAGAACTATATCATTTCATATTGCTAAAAACTCAACAACTTAGGTAGATATTCATGTATATATATGCATAAGCATGTGTATATTTATTTATTTATATATATTTTAAGTAAGAATATATCTGTATGCATATATTTATATGTGTGTTTATATATTTGTCTCTTTTCTTTGTATTACCTTCCTTTTGCTCATATTTTGGACTTGCTTCTATTGTTCCAAAGGTTGACTGGTAGAGAATGCTAACTAGCATTAAGTCCGCCTGCGTGCATCTTAGTACAGAAGTTATAAATAAATAAATATCTATAGGAGTCATTCAAGCTACATTTCGGTTAGAACCACAAAACAAACGCTCGGCAAGTCTATGAATTTGTTGCCATACCAAACTTGCATGCTTGCAGTTCATAGAAAATATATAGGTACTTTTAAAGATTTTTCTTGTGACCAATCCCAAATTTATTATCAAAGGTTTTTTTCGGTTGACTACCCAATAGCTATCCTACGTCGCATTAAATCAAAAGTTGAGACAAGGGATGAATTCACGTGTGGATTTATGTTCATTTCGTATGCTCTACTTTGTTATAAACCTTACTAGAAATGGTGTCTATTATATTGTATAATTTAGGTGAATTTTTACGTTTGAGATATATTTCTAAATCTAATAACTAAAGCTGTATATGTTCTAGGGTTTTGTTCGAACTGTGTTTATGAACAAGATTTTTGGGGCTTTTTTGGTCTCCAAAGTCTCTGCCAACCCCTATAAGAAAAGGCGTGACAATTTGATTGATTGATTGTTATTGAAAATAATCAAAACAATAATAAGCCGCTAAAATCTTTTACTCCATAAAGGTAGTACGAATGCAAAGTATAGTCCATTCGTACTACTACGGACTATGTATAGTCCGCATCACGTAAGATGGCAAGATTTTAACGTAGTGGGGGAACGTTTGCGCATGTACACTGGCCGTGCAATAAAAAAGGGTCTCATTAAAATTCATAAAAAATAATAATAGTAGTTTAAGTGAGAGTTTGACGAAAGAAAATTAATCTGATGTGCATAGATGCGTTAATCGAGGCAGACCCAGGAAAGCTAGGTTGCCTAGTGCCCATAACCATAGAGCTTGTATGAAGGGTTTATCGCGAAAAGACAGACGCGGCGGGGGACTAATATGTAGTAAAACTATTAGTATGATACAAAAACCAGTGATGCACCATTTTAGTGCACCCAAGTGTACGCGGGAGCGAACGGAGCGTGGGTGCCACGCGGGAGTCAATGATCGACTGGCCAGCCAATCGCGCGCACGGAACATTGTTACCTCATTCCCCGTGTTCCTAAACACACCTAAAAAACGACTTCTGCGCATCTGACTACTCTTGCCAACTTACGTGACGCGAACTATACTTTCCATTCGTGTGCTATAACAATGGGATATTCTGTATAATACACTGATATGAGTTGTAATTATTGCATGGCATTTAAGGCAATGGCAATCGTAATGTAATTACAAAATTAAAGCCGTTATTTGGTTTCTTTTGTAGTTTTCTCTTTATTGTGGCTCGACAAATGACAGCACTCCACCGAATATAAGCTGAAGTGCGTCTTGGAATAGAGGTGACTGCTACCACAGTTAGTTGTGACTCGACATCTGACCTCGACCCGCCTGATAGTAAGCAAGAAAAGGTCCAAGAGTGCCGATTACTGAAAACACCGCATCGTAATCGGTCCATTCGTTTAGGAGCTACGATGCCACAGACAGACACACAGAGTCACAGATACACAGACAAGTCAAACTTATAACAGTTTTTGAGTCGGGGGTTAAAAACAAGGTCTTGCTGAACTGTTATTTTACTATATGAAACAATAGGATTAGATGAGGAACAATTAAAAATGCTAAAATGAAATTAAGTAACATATTTATTGAAAGTACCAAACGTATCATGTATAAAAACGTTATTTATTATACACACATACCTTAACACTAAACAATAATGAATTTATAAACATTATACAAAACGAAATGTATTTAGGTTTATACCTAAATGCATTTGCCACTATTCCATCGCTCATTTTAAATTAACAGTCCATATACATTTTAAAATAGTTTGATGTATGAAGATTACAATGTAATTGAAATAAATCCTTTATTTTGCATAGTTTATGTGTACAAAATATTCAACTATAATTATGACAGTTCAATGCAGAACTGTTAATACGGCGTGTCTTCGATACAAAATCCATATCCTATTTTCCAAATAACTCAATTGCACAGCAAATAAAAGCAAAATTGTTATTTGTTTTATCAATACAAGTATCGTAACTACCATTTATATATTATTTCTTCATTGGGCATTACAAAAGCACAAAAATAACTCAAAATGAATGATGTCCTTGATTACTAGAATATGTTTTTTTATTATTTTGCATTTCCTTATTACATTTTTTATATAATTATACATAGCTTACTACTAAAGTGCTTGTATCATTGAAATAGGACAACCAAAGTATATATCAAAGATACATTGGTACCGGCAAGTGGTTTTGAACCCATGCTTTTGGTTTGTGTAACCATTGCACGGCCACTACACCACGCCTTGATGTATACACCAATCTTATTTTTTTAGCTATGCATTTCGTGATAAATACAGGAAACGTTGTATGCTAACTGACGTTCGCAAAACAAGTATTAGGCGCCTGTTGTTATATTATTAACCCCCGATCAAAAAAGAGGGGTGTTATAAGTTTGACTTGTCTGTGTATCTGTGGCTCTGTGTAACTGTGTGTCTGTCTGTGGCATCGTAGCTCCTAAACGAATGGACCGATTACGATGCGGTTTGTTTCATTTGAAAGCTGACGTGATCGAGATGGTTCTTAGCTACAATTGATGAAGATCTGATCAGGGGTTTCAAGGTCATCAGCTCGATTTATTAGCTGCGGTAGCGATATTAGACGCGCTGTTAAGGATGGCAACCCTTGTACGTCGCTATGCGACGAAGATTGTTATTTTATGTCAAATAAATATGCCAATGTAAATACACGTAAAAAATGTTATAATTTTTCCCTTAAAATATTCATATGGCGAGGTTGGTTTGCAGTTTAGATCGATTACCTTGATTGAATATTTTAGGGGAAAAATTATAACATTTTTTACGTGTTTTAACAATGGCATATTTATTTGACATAAAATAACAATCTTCGTCGCATAGCGACGTACAAGGGTTGCCCGTTCTAAACACGCATAAGGCTGGGAATACACGTCCGATATTGCTGAGCAAATTATTTACAAATCGGAAGTAGGAATCGGACGTCTATTTTGTTTCTGTATTTTGTATGAAAACTGCACCTTCAGACAATCGGATCGGCCATAAAATCGTAAGCGCCTTGGCGTTGTTTCCGATTCTGACATCCGATCCGACTATCGGATCTGACGTGTATTAAAACAAATGTATGGCACGAGTGACTATCGGAACGGACTATCGGAGAGGAAAATCGGACTTGTATTCCCAGCCTTATAGGTATTTACTTTTAAACATATCTGTGACTTAACATTTGAAATAAAAACGTATACAAATACATGTGTGTTTTAACTGGTACCACTGAGTTACTCTGATGATGGAACTCGAAGGTAGGAGACGAAATCCTGGATGTGTTCAAACTTTTTTTTGGTATGCTAAGTTTGGACTTATTAGATTTGTCTTGAAGGTAGGAAACTAAGTGTAGAAAAGTTAGTGCGATAAAATAAAACATTCCGGATCTAAAAAATCTGATCATGGATCCTCTCAGATCAGCAAATCAACAAGAAATGGACCTGTAGTGCTTTAACTAAAATTGTTACTCACTATGAGCCATTAGCTGGACCGTTATCAAATTAAAGACCGAGAGTATCTGATGAGGCACCATCATGAATCCTCTCAGATCAGCAAATCAACAAGAGATAGAACTATAGTGCTTTCACTAAATTTGTTACTCACTAAGAGCATTTAGCTGGACCGTCATCAAATTGAAGACCGGGCAATCTGATGATGCACCATTATGAATCCTCTCAGATCAGCAAATTGATATCAAATGATCAGCAAAAAAAGAGATAGAACTGTAGTGCTTTAACTAGGCCTTTAGCTGGGCCGTTATCAAATTGAAGATCGGGAGTATCTGATTATGAATCCTCTCAGATCAGCAAATCAATAACAGATAATATCATAGTGCTTTAACTAAAATTGTTACTCTCTATGAGCCATTAGCTGGGCCATTATCAAATTGAAGACCTGGAGTAGTTATCTGATGATGCACCATAAGGATCCAAGGGATATTAAAGGGATAAAACTATTGAGCCATGACTAATGTTGTTTATTACTATAAAGCTGATGATATGACCAAAGTGGTTCCAGGCGTTTCGGGGGTTCCTTTAAAATTTTAATTTTGATTTTATTATTAAGCGAATTGTCTAATTAACGAAATATATTTACAAATATACACTATACTTGGGAATCCCCGCGCAGACTAAATGGGAGGATATGTCGGTCATTAGGGTTCGTACACGTAAGTTACGAACCCTAATGACTTATTGTTAGACTTATTGGTCTCCTAAGAGTTAGACCAATAAGTCTAACTCTTAGGAGATATTTTAAATATAAAAATAATGTAATGATTTCTGAATGTCAGCTTAGAATAATCTTAGCAAAATTAATTTTTATTTATTAATTTTATTTTCACAATAGGTTTATCTTTTAGAAATGTTTATAACTACGCTCTTAAGTGATGTAGATAGTTCCTCAGACAACCTAACAACATTTAAATGTGTGAGGGCAATCGTTTTGTAAACATTCTAAAATTATTTTCTAACACTAGCTATAGCTGTATTTTTGTAGGCAATAACATGAGACCAAAGGTGAGTGAATTATTTTACTAATTAAGGGAGGTACATGTGCCCTGGCGTTTGAAACCAGGGCACAAATTTACGGTGATTTTAAAGAAAGAAGTTCTGCTCTCGGGATCTAACCAAAAAAATAAATTAAAGCGTTCTTAGAAGAAAAAATACATTCTTAGAAATACAACATTCTGATGTAAAAATAAAAATATTTTTCTAGCATATAGCGTAATGCTAAAAAAAGTCAAGTTATCGAGGTAAGAGTATTTGCAGCTGTAAGAAGAACTTTTTTCTTATCTATCTCTATAGAGTAAGACTCTGACCACCTTGCCTCTCTTGCTCTTACATATACCAAGCAGAACAGAATCACTACTTTCATTTACGCTTGTAAATGGTGGTTTCAATTCTTCAATCGCACCTCACTACTCCATTTCTTTGGATTCTTGTACATCGTTAACTTCTGAATCCATGTGTTCTGTATTTTTATTTTTTTTCTTATTATTCTTTTTCTTGGAAACAGTTTTAACGTCATTTTCATTTGTCACTTCTTCCATTTTATCTGTTTTTACGGCTTCGTCTTTATCTTCCATACTTATTGCAGATTCAACTTGATTCAATTTTGTAGCTTCTACTGGTGCTGTATCCATTATCATGTTCTGTTGTTTTCCCTGGAGTAAAAATATGATATTTTATAAATCCAGCTTTACAACCTCGTATCCTACATACATACAAATAATTTAGAAACAGGCACAGCATTGTAAACAGTCATTAGTGCATTTTTTATATAATGTAGCTGCACATCATACTATGAATGGTGCTGCACATTACACTATGAATAGTGCTGCACATTATACTATGAATAGTGCTGCACATTATACTATGAATGTTGCTGCACATTACACTATGAATAGTGCTGCACATTATACTATGGATGGTGCTGCACATTACACTATGAATAGTACTGCACATCATACTATGAATGGTGCTGCACATTACACTATGAATAGTGCTGAACATTATACTAAGGATGGTGCTGCACATTACACTATGAATAGTGCTGCACATTATACTATGAATGGTGCTGCACATTATACTATGAATGGTGCTGCACATTATAACTATAAATGGTGCTGCACATTACACAATGAATGGTGCTGCACATTACACTATGAATAGTACTGCACATCATACTATGAATGGTGCTGCACATTACACTATGAATAGTGCTGAACATCATACTATGGATGGTGCTGCACATTACACTATGAATAGTGCTGCACATTATACTATGAATGGTGCTGCACATTATAACTATAAATGGTGCTGCACATTACACAATGAATGGTGCTGCATGTTATAACTATTAATGGTGCTATTGACTACATTACCATTTAGCACTCGTATTTGTACATTACAATATGATAAAGAAAAAAAAAACGTTAAGATTCTCACCTCTCCCTTTTTCTTCTTTTTAGTTTCATTAGATAATATCTTTTGTTTGCGGGAATTATCAAAATCTTCAATGAATTGTGCTTGATTGATGTAATTTTCTGGTTTTGTTGCAAGAAATAATTCATGTACTTTTATATCTAAAATAAAGGAAGATATTAAATAGATAATATTATAATCTGATTTATAGAAATCTATTTACAGGTTAGATCTACATTAGAATCTTATACGTTTTTATTTGAAAGTAACAAAAATTACAATGCAGCGGTTCAAGGTGTATGGCGAAATTTTTCTATCAATTTTTAATTACTTATTTATAAGGCAATAGTATCGTTGTTGACGAGAATCCAACAATTAAAAGAGTTGCACAATGAAAAGAAAGATAAGAATAATTTCAACGCGAGTAAGTTAAGCGCCCTGAGGAACAATCACTTTGTACACAATCATTAAACGAAAAACGCCCGCGAAGGTTTAAATAATCGATCACATCTCTCCTATGAACACGCGTGATTTTTTCTATACAAAAAACAAATGTTTTTCAAAAGACCGAGGAGCTCGGACGCGTTTCGGGATCTAGTTGAAACCAAAAAGTTATTGGTTCCTTGTAGGACTATAGGAACCAGTAACTTTCTAGGCCGACATAGACTGCTACCTGCAATTAGTTAACCATAGTAGCATTCGCCTCCATTCATAAACCATATTGCAGTTTACAATCAGTGTGGGGCGCTGTATGATTATGTCGAGCTACAAGGCCAAAAAACCAAGGGTTGACCGTTAAAAAATACTAGCTGGTCCCAATGTATCTTTCATAAAAGTTTCTATGATACAAGCGCTTTTAGTTGCTTAGTATTGAAATGTAATAAAGCGACAACTAACCTTGACCTAAGACTTCTTGCAGCATATAAGGGTACAGCCATCCAACTAAGGGAGTCTCGCCACTAAAATAGTGTGCATGCTTGTGATAAAATAGAAATCCATCTATTTTAGGTATGTCATTTTCAAATGGAGGATATTTCATAAATAATCTAAAAACAATAATTAAAGTTAAAAAATCATTATGAATGCATAATATAACTTTAGTAGTTTTTTTTATTGCGACTCAACATCTGACCTCGACCAGTCTGATGTAAATCATGTTGGAGGTCCAAAGTGCAGACGACTGAAAAAAACATCTTTAAAAAAAATCAAAGTTCGATAAGTTTTTTTTTTAGAGTAGATGCTACATTTCAATCATTTTAGCGTAAGAGGTTAGTTGGGTTTACAACAACATTAGTAAAGTTGGAATTGAAATTAGGAACATGAGGCACATTAGAAAATAACCTATGAATAGATAGTCGAAAATGGTGATTTATATATTTTTTATTGGTAACATTTGAGCCCGACATTTTTAGTGGGTCCCGAGTCCCGACTGACTGTTAAAGTCATTAGATTTTTATTTGTCTTATATATGTATCGATTATCGATCGATTTTAATGAATTAAATATTACTTAAACAAATTCTAGACTACTGGATTTCGTTTTTTTCTTCAGTTTTGTGCAGTTTGTTTTTTATTATTATACAAATTAGGTATACCTATAAGATACTTACTCATTTAAAGATGAAGTATCACAGGAACGTTTTTTCAGAGCTGTAATTCTTATTTCATTTTTATTGTTTATTTGATTCAAGTCGGAAATTTCAGATAACTGAGTTTCTAGCCAATACTGGCGAAAACATGCCTGAAACAATATATAATATTTTATTATTACTATCAGAATTTTTCAGTAGATTTATTAATGTATAAAATGTCACTTCAGATAAGGTGCTTTAAACCAATATGTCTGACATTTTGGCATATAGCAGTTGCATCCAATATGCCGGCCTAGTTGAAACCGGCAACAAATTTTTAATTGCGGCTTAAACCAACAGTCTGCCTGATGTTAAGCTGGAGTGCGGCCCATGAATGGAGGAGCCTGCTACTGTAGTTTGAATAACTGCAAGTTTTGAAAAACTATTTACGAACCTCTCCGTCTGCCATATTATGTTGTTTCCATGATAACACATCCAATACGTAAAATGTATTATTAATATCACAATAAACCCCATCTAAAACACAAGATACTCCAGAAGATTTTCGTGAATATGCCCCACCACCAGGCAAGGCCGTAGTACATTTAAAGATAAGGTAACCAAGTTTATTGTAAAGAGAAGTAGCATTCTGAAAAATAAAAGAAAAAGAATAATAACTTGGTTTGGTTTAAATAAAGGCTTCATTTGAGCGTCGGGCGGCGCGAACAGCGGTGCGTGCAGCGGTACGCGAGGCGACAAGTGGAGCGGTGTCTACGTTTTGTCTTTGTTTTGTTTACATTGAACCACTTCTTATAGTAAATAATTCACTTTTTACTATTTATTTTTTATATATTTTATTTACATTTCTATATTAAGCTACTAAAGTGCTTGTATCATTAGTGCAGTCATTGAAGCGAAAAAATACGGTCTTACCTCCGATTTTTTTTATTGTGAACCGATTTGCATTGAATTTTGGAATTAGGTTCATCTTACCCTTAACTTCAAAAGTGAAAATGATTTGAACTCCGCAACCACCTTGGGGTGGTAGCCACCCCTTCTCGGGGGTGAATGTTTTTTTTTTCAAAATAACCTCGGATATCGATAGAAGGCCTAATTTTAAGCAAAAAACTACCTTTACAATTTTTTTATAAATTGTGATAGCATGAATAATTTTAATTTTGGTGGAAATGGCACGTATGAAACCCATTGATTTAAAAGAAAAAACATTAGATGCTCCTCTTATTTGCAATACAGCTCACTTATTTTACGTGCATAAGACTTTTAATAGTGCTCATTTTTAAGCTTATTTCAAGCACTACAAAACCCTTTTTTATTAGAATGCATAAAATGCATCTGCTCGCCGCTAGATGGCATTGACCACATCGATTAAATTTAAGACAAACTAAAAAACGGCTTTGATCTTTAATATCTAGCATAATATTGCACTTAGAATACTTTATTAAAAACCAAATTGTTCATTTTTTACCTGCTACAATTTTGTTCTTGATAAAATTTTCGATAAAACGTATATTTTTGGAGATATTTGCAAAAAACCGATGAAAAACGTGAAAGAATTGCGAATTTTCAATAATAACTTGAAAAGTATTGGATTTTTCGAAAAACTTTATAGATGTTTTTTTGCTTAAAATTAGGCCTTCTATCGATATCCGAGGTTATTTAAAAAAAAACTCACCCCCGAGAAGGGGTGGCATACACCCCCAAGGTGGTTGCGGAGTTCAAATCATTTTCACTTTTGAAGTTAAGGGTAAGATGAACCTAATTCCAAAAATTGTATGCAATTCGGTTCACAGTAACAAAATTCGGAGCAATAATGCTTCAATGACTGCACTACATAGACACATGGCTACTAAAGCACATAATATAACAAAGATACATTAGTACCGGCAAGTTGTTTTGAGCTCGTTCTCTCGGTTTGCATGACAATTGCATTACCACTACGCCACGGTTGCCTTAAATTATCTTGTAAAAATCGATGACGTACTACATTGCACACGTCAATGTTCTAAGTTTGTAATTGATCGTGTGACGCCGCGGTCTTCGCTGCATTTTAAACAAACGCTATTCCGTATATCCGTAAACCACCATATGTTTGAATTTACGCGCCGCGTATCCGTAGATAAGGCCTCAAAATTAAGAGAAGTACCTCAAGGAATAACTGCACATTTTAAATTATTAATCAAATTGTCGCTTGTCCACTTTCCAGGATATTTTTTGAGACGCGACGTAGTCAAATTGTGTGGGATGTAGGATTGATTGTATCTGACTCTTGCCTATGCTTACGGATGACCGAATCTCATGGAAGGTCACATGCCTGTCTATTTCGATCATACGGAACACACCACGAATGTTTTTGTTATTAACAGCAGTAAACATTTATCAACAAAAACAAAATAAAAAACAGTGAATAACAAGAATATTGTTTCAGGTTATTCACAGCAGTCCCACGCAAAGCGAGCTAGCCTTTTCTGCTCAATTGCAGAAAAACGAACCCGCGTGTTCTGATCTATACCTATTCACAGCAGTGGACGGGGCTACCAAGTAATAAGTCACGAGATTGACACACGCCCGAGGGATTAAAACCGAGCGAGTCTTTGCGGAACAGTCAAACAGTTTTTGACGACAGGCGTGGACGAACGGTTTAGCGACTGGTTTGTTGCGCGTAAAGTCCCGGGTTCGATCCCCGGTCGGAGCAAATATTTGTTTCATAGCTTTTATTTGTAATATTTAATAGTATTAAATATTGCAAATATTTGTTAATAAAAAAAAAAAGAGATGGATATTTGCTTCGGGTCTGGTTATCAAAGAGTGGTAGGCAGTGGTACCCAGTCTGCCGATCCGGGGTAGTACCACCACTTACAAGTATACAGACCGTGAAGTGATTTGGTCACGTTTCGGGATCAGCTTGTAAGTTGCCGGTTCCATCTAGGCCGGCATAGTGGATGTGATTGCTACTCACAGTTATTGAATTGTAGTAGCAGTGACATTCATTCATGGACCACACTTTGGCTTAACATCAAGCGGGTGCTGTCATATGTCGAGTAACAATAAAAATAAATAAAAAAAAAAAACATAGAATTTTATTACGAGTTAAACCAGAGGTGATGTAGATGCCACAATGGAAAAACAAGTGACAGTTAAATGAAATTAACCGTTTTCGAGTTCTATTTTAAAATTTTTAACTACTAAATATTGTTTATGTAAGTAGTCACTTTCTGTAACATATAGTGCGCAGTAAGTATCACCCACCTCTGATTTAAAAATCTTATTCGTCAATCTCCTTTCATCCATCCTTTTAATGAACCTAAATCAAAGCATATCTTTTTTAATCTTTGTCACCATATATTCTTCAACTAAATATATAATATATTTCTATTATTACACTAAAACCTTAAATCAAAGGTACGCTTAGCCCGGCCGGCTCCTTCATTAGGAAGGAAATTGCGTACCAAAAATAGTCAACTGCGCGCGCAAATAGGGACCGTAAATTTGTGATTGTTATTTTTCTTCATTTGTTATAATTTTATAGGTAAATTACATTGGATGAACTCGAATTTTGAACTATATACTCATATATGACGACTATTAAAAAATATGTGTTTTACTATTCACGTATAAAAAATACTTTAGCAGAACTCTTTGTCCTTTTTAATAAAGAAATTGTGGTGTTTTTACGTCGCCTTAGCAACCCTCCAGAGGGTAAGGGTCTCGCCCCACACACGTCTTTACATTAAAGGGGTTAGTTAATTGGTGCTTGATGTATTGATTTATCTCCATTATTTTTATTGTAATGTAATTATAAATTAAGTTCTAAAATCTTATGAATATATTTTTTCGGTGACACGTAGTTTTGATATTATTTATTAGTTAGTGATTTTGTACGCACTAGACAGAAAAAAAGATTTAAATAGACGGGTTTGTATATTGGGTTAGTAAATAGGTAAATATGATGGCAGTGCAGTGTATTGTATTTATCCAAATTTATAAATAATGATAACATTATTGAATAGTTAAGAAAGCAATATACATTATTAATATAATACTATATATAAAAATTAATAGATTCTGAGGCTTCTAGTGTTTATATGCCCAAGGTACTGCAATACTGCAAATACTGCATTATTTATTTACGAGGTTTATGAGCTATTTATTACACACTGCATAAGTTTTTGTTTTTTTCAAATGGAGCAATACTTATATCTATGGAGAGCTATATTACCGCACATATCAATTAATAAAATTGTCACGCCTCTTTCCCACAGGGATAGGCAGAGACAAAGGAGCACCACTTGCTACGATCCTGACACAACTCCCTCTTTTCTCTCACATCCACAACTTTATACAAGCTCTACAGTTATGAGCACTAGGCAACCCAGCTTTTTTAAGGATGTCTCCGATTTGATCTGAAAACACCCTTGTACTTTGTGTTACTTAGTGTTGCGCCTACTTAGTGTTAAACACATCCATCCACATCAGATTCCTTTCGTAAATTTATTTTCACTCATCATTTCCAAACAATCTGAGCTTCCTTTGTCAATCCTTGTCACTACATCTTCGTTCAAACCACATCTATCGCGAATTGTGCCGTTTTTCATTGTATCTGCTGTCTTCATCGCACATAACCGTGAACTAAACGACCCAGCTTGCCCACATGCTTTCCCCATCCCATCCATCAAGCAAAGTTAGTGCTCTTGGAGCTCTGCTTTCTTACCATCAGGCAAGTTAAGGTCAACTGTAGACCCATTACATAAAATGAACTAATATTAAGTTAAAATGTAATTCATGACTGCTACTATATAAATACCAAATAAAGCATCGGTTGCATCTGCTATGACAGATTAGACTAAATTAAATGAAACAGATTAAAACTGAACAGAATGAAAGTTTTCATTCTTACAAATGAAACTATCTAAACAGGCTCAGCATTTTTGTAAATACTGATAAACTAAATTACTTATAGTCCAATTATTTTAAATCAAGAGCTATGAAGTAATCCTGTAAAGTTAGATAAAGTTCTCCCCCATCCTTTATCCTGAGATCCTTCAAGCGACAAAGGCATCTTGAGCCAGTGACTAAGGCAGCCGTGAGCCGAGTCGTTTCTTTCAATCGTCGGCGCCCTTGCTTACCATCCAGCAAGTGAAGGTCAGAAGTCGAGTCACAATTTAAAAATAAGATCCTATAGAATAGAAGAAGTATAAATGGCAATCTATACTAATATAATAAAGCGGAAGAGTTTGTTTGTTTGTTTGTTTAAACGCGCTAATCTCAGGAACTACTGGTTCGAATTGAAAAATTCTTTTTGTGTTGGATAGATCAATTATCGAGGAAGGCTTTAGGCTATAAAACATTACGTTGCGACTTATAGAAGCGAAGAAACAGTCGAAAATGTGGAAAAAACGGGGAATATTATTCGTCTTTGAGGGTATCCGTTGCGTGCGCCGTTCGAGATACCCAAAAAATATGTATGAAAGAATTATTCCTCTTTAAATTATCTAAAAAATGTCCGCGACCGTATATGTCTATCTTTTAAGCTTAACTCACAATAACCGTTTTTATGATAGTCAAATTTGCATTTTTTGCATTTACGCATACGAGCAACTATTCCACGCGGACGCAGTCGCGGGCACAGCTAGTAATGTAATAAATTCTTAATGGGTGAACATACATACCCTATTTGCTATTAACAATGATCTCTTTCCCACCGGACATGGTGTAACAAACCAATCATTTTCAAGTGTACTTGGTTTCTCAATCATCCACTCCGATAACATGAGTATGTCTCTATATGTGTTTGCAGCTACTGAGAATCCAGCTACATATAATTTTGGCCTGTATCGCACTCTCTACAAAAAAAAATTCATTAGAAACAATTTAGAGATTGAACAATAACATGAATTTAGACAGCTGGTTTAAAATCATTTGACAATACCAATGTATCTTTGATATATACTTTGGTTGTCCTGTTTCCATGTATAGTAGATAAGTATAGAAAGTTTAAAAAAACTGCATGCAACTGCGCTTAATGATTCTCAGTCTAATTCATGTTGTATGATGAGATGAGAAGATCTCCATACATAGGCATACAGGGTATATCCCTCACACCTACAATTTTCCTAATACACACTGTGGTAAGTCACTGTGGACTACATTTTTATGAATGGGTTGTGGCTTAGTATCGTCCAATCCTAGATTTCTTTCCATTTTCCTTTATTTCACGCAACTCAAAGTTCGCGGGTCGCGCCACACCAGCCAATTAGCGTGTGGTGCTAGCGTCCAGTTTTATGTGAGTTACGTGCAAAATGGAAGGAAATCTAGGGTAGGACGATACTGAGCCACAACATTTCTCAAATTGGATTAAGGAATAGACTTCTGGGGAATCCCCACTTTATTCTCCTCTTAATGATTAATAAATCATATTTTTTTTAAATAGTGTTAAAATAGTTTATTACCTTTTCACTTTCATCATCTTCCAAATCTGTTATTTGATTTAAAATCCCTCTTAATTTATCTATTTTTGTAGTTCTATCACTGTAAGTTATTTTTGTTCAATTAAAGTACTGTTTATTGTGTAACATAATAAACTTAAAAATAGTGACAATAGGTGACCTTATTACTAGGACCTTATTACAAGAGTCATAAGGTAAGACTTAATGGATTAAATTGTTAGTGCAATAATCTGGGCTTTCCATTTATTAAATAGTGACAAGAATAATAATTACATATAAGTAAAAGACGTGTAGTAAAGTAAATTGACTAATGACAATAAATATCTTGCTTATATAATATGAATAAACCTTTTAATTGCATTCTTGGTTGTTTACTGTGTTATTGTTAAATTGTTGTGTTAAATTAAATACCTTTTTTGTAATATTGCAAATCATGACATTTTTTTATTATGGCCCAACATGTGCCCTGATCTGCCTAATGGTAAGCATGATGGAGATCCAAGAATGTATAGAATTTTGATTAAGTTGTCAGGAATGAACATTACCATAGTGTCTTTGTCACAAACAACTTTTGTGCCTTTGAGATTTCTACCAATTAAGGATGCATATTTTTAAATACAAACTTGCATCATAGACACTGAATAGGTTAAAAAGCAGAGGACCAGTATCAATTCCCAGCCTGAGTGAAACCAATACACTAGATTGACTTTTTCTAAACAATTATCGTTACTAATTTAAAGTGTAATTGTAATTAAAAAATTCATACTCCTTTTGCCGCTGGAGAATTTCTTGACGGCGTAATTCTTGCGTGTCTAAACGTCCCCAATTTTTATACAATGAAGAATATGCTTCAGATTTGTTGGAAGAAACAAGTGTGGTACCAAACTTCTCAAGTATTTCATCCATTTTAAGCTGAAAACATTGGTTTTATTATTTATATGTTGCCTTTAAGTTATACAAGTAAGTACATATGTATAGAGGGATCTAATATAATTAAGTTTATTCATACAAAAGCAGAAATTAGCCTTGTGCTATCTTCGGGCAACGCAAGTTATCCTGTATTGATAAGGCAGGCGATGCCCAAACAATGTGAAAATCGAACGATGGCGACGTTTGTTTGCGAAGAGTAGTAGCGGACCCGGCCAGGTAGCCTTGTATATATTGCAAGCAAGTATAAGGCATCTCGAGATACTACTAACCGGTACATTACTACTTCTAATTATCAACTTGCCTGATACGACGACGCAACGCACAACTCAGTTAACCAAAGAATGCAGGAAATACATATATGCAGTCAACTGCACAGACTAAAAACAGTACTAAACTAATAAATGTGCTATTTTAAAACGAAATCCATACCAATCTATACTAAATAAATAAATGTGTAGACGCCATTAAAATCTGACGTTAATGACAGTTTTATTTTTAAGCTTAGAGCATCAATCACTTCACATATTTAATAGAGCGCCTAACTACACTATTGCGACAATACACATGTAAGTCATGAATTATAAATATGATGGTTGGAAAAAATATTAATGCGGCGGCTGCAGACTATCAATCTCATACAAAAAAGTAGTGCAGTCCTAAGAATATGGAGAAGATAGAATCCATGCTAAAATAAGAACTTATTCATTGATATTTGTCTCATTTATATTATGTTTATACCCGTGTGACTGAAAGAGACAACTACTTGTACTTCAATTCCTTTATTTCAAAGGACGGCTTAACTTTTTTGCAATTACAACCATTTGGTTCTAATTTAATACTGCCTAATTAAAAGTCACGTGGTAACAAGAGTAGCGGTATAATTGTTCCGTCATTATTTTTTTAAGTATTTTAATGTCAATTGTCATTATGTCAAATTGTGATCGAGTTGTCAATTAATATATTATAATAAATTAAAAATATTGTTTTTTGCCTAAAATTATAAAACACGATTAATTGAATTTACTTTAAATAATAATATAAAATGGCATCTGTAGTGCAAGTATGCAAATCGCATACATCCTGCAAAGAAAACGATAATATGCGGCTTTATCTTTTCATCGGTAAGTTTCATATTTTATACATATTACCATTCATAATAATGTGGTATTCAATCTAAAATAATTAAATCGAAGTCATAACTTTGATTGTACACAAAGTAATATATAGCTTTTATTGTTTCATACTTTTTTTATAGAAATAAAGGAAAAAATAGGGATGTGGAAATGGATACCGATATCGATAAAGTTTCCTATATATTTCAGATTTCCTTGTGATGAAAATTTTAAAAAGGAGTGGGCACGGATTATTGGGAGAACGAATTGGACTGTAAAAAAAACAGACATATTTGTTCCAAACATTTCTGCACAGATTTATTTGTTCCGAATAAAAATATAAAATGGAGGAGACTGAAAATAGATGCTGTACCAACTTTGTATTTATCCGTTAAAAGTGTTGAAGAGGTAATATTTAATTTTTATATTTATAGGTGTAAAACATCTATTGACATGTAGTTTTATCTAATTATCTCTGCCCATCCCTGTGGGAAAAAGGCGTGATAGTTTGATTGATTGATAATATCTAATGCTGTGACGATGGCATTGTGTAACGCTGGGGGCAATTTTATCTTGGTGGTGGTGGTGGTTTTCGTGGTGTTAGTTTTGGTGGTGGCAGTGGTGATTTTAGTGGTGATGGCTATGGTAATTTAGTGGTGGTGATGGAGGTGGTACTTTTGTTCGAAGTAGTGGTTTCTGTGGTGGTGGTTTTGATGGTACGTTTATTTAGTAAATCATATTTTCATGCATATTTTTTATACTAAGTAGTTTTTAATTTTCATGTGTTACCAGGCCTGGCTCCTACACGGCTCCTACTATTACATGACTACAACTATGTCAGTACCGTACATAATATGTGCCATGAGAAACAGTTAATCCAATACGACCGTCGCTAGCGGACATTTAAATTTAAAATATTGTCGTAAAAGTGTTAATATATGAAATATAAATTAATATATTGCGTCTTTTCTTTGTAGATCAATCGACAAGTGGAATGCTTTGCCTGCCAATGTGTTCTCTCCATCCTATGACCTTGGATCCTTCAAGCGATGCGTGAAGAAGCACCTTTGGCCGGCATAGTGACGGCGGTTGAGGCAGCCGAGAACAAACTCGGTTTTCTCAGTCGTCGTCACTCTTGGACCTCCTCTTGCTTATCATCAGGCGGAGGGAGGTCAGACGTCGTGTCACAATAAAAAAAAATGCAGACTCAAGCTCCAGGTCCAGATGCAGAACTAAATGATAAAGTTATTCACTTTCAAGTAGCTCATCCATACTATAAGGTGAGATATTTTACATTTAACAGCTGTTAAATATAAAATATGCGTTAAGTAAAAACTTTGTTAAAACTGCCTTCAATTTGAATATGTACTTACAGTAGCCTAATGAAAACTATTCTGTTTTAGAGGCCACTTTCGGATTTACAACAAGAAAACCCAGAAAGAAAACGGTCCAAACCAGCAATCCGAACTAAAGATGGAATTATATATCTGTAATTATATGTTCGTAAAGTTTGCGGTTCGTGCTCGCGGGTTGTAAATTCATAATCTTTAAAAGGAATTAAACTAAAAATATATTATATAATTTTTTGTGTTGATTTTGTACTGCATCTGTAAAACTAATTAAAGTAATTAAATTTAATTAAATAACGAACGTCTTTCATTTAATAACCAAACAAACATTTAACCGTACACGTTGCGGTTTATTAATATTAAATATTATCGATCTCAATTGATTATAGATCAAAGGTTGATATGATTATTAAAAAAGGAACAGTTACGATTTAAAGAAATTTAGGTACCACCTTTACCGAGAAGTTTACCGAGTCATCTAGTGTGTTTGTATGTGCTTTATGTATTATGTTCTTAATGTTTATATATATTTTAATTTATATGATAAGAATACATTATTAATATTGATGAAAAATTACACTGCACTTTCTTTTACAAAAAAAAGAGCAACATTCTCGTCCTATAAAATAGGACAAAAAAGTCGAACTATTCATACAGATGTTAAAAAATGTACACGCACCACGGAAGAATTCAGAACATCTCATCACGCGTGTGTGGTTGCCAACCTCACTTTAGGCTCTGTAGTCAATTCACACGGGTTGATATGTCCTACTTTTTTATCCCTAAGTGCGTAAATAGTGTATGTATAATGTATTGAGTAGTAGCCATGTTCTGCGTTAAGAACTGCGTCTAGTAACGTAAGTAAATGAAAGGCATTTACTTACCTTGCATCTAACAGAATGCTCATTTGAATACTAAACCGCAAAAACTGTTTTTTATGATAGGAAAATACTACAATTCATACGTTGTACTAGCACTTTAGTGTACGATTCATTTAAAATTTATCGATATTGACGTCGATCTTGTACATCACTAGCGATAAGTGCACTACTGACGACCTTGTTTAGCTCCGTAGCATTGCCTACCTTCAGCAGAAAAAAAAAGATCAAAACTAGGGACAACCTTCAAAATTACTGATGTAAAAATGTATATTTGTCCCTTTCTAACTAATTTTAATGCCATCAGTGAAAATAGTATAAACCGTTGTATTTTGTAGCTATTTTAAGGCTCTTTCTATCTCTTAAGTCCAAATTCTTTGAGTGCAGTCTGTCAGCCGGCAGAATGTCATCGAAAAATGTCATCGAAACAGGTCGATTGTCATTTCAAATTGACATCGCAGTTCCTCTTTTCGTCCTCTTTTCAAAACAAAAAATGGCAACCGTAAACGGTGAAACGGATTTTTCAGTCGTCAGCGCTCCTGAAACACCGGTTACCAAAAGGCAAGTCGAGGTTGCCTGAAGTTGGAATATATATCAACGATGATTAAAAGTTATATTTTCTTGTGGCAACCTCGATATGCGATCTTTGCCGAATGAATAGTTCGAGAACCGAAAATATCCGAACAAACATTGGGTCACGTGGTACTTTTGGAGTCTTCGTGGCGTAGCTTGTTCAGCTGCTCGTCGAAGCGGCTGTGGAACGGTCGCCTCACGCGGGCTCGCATGCGATGTAGCGGCCATTTTAGTTTTTATTTTACAATAAAGTGCAATTTTTATGTCTAGAGAAATATACAGCAGATTTTCAAAATGACTATCATAGTTTTTTTGATAGATACTTCTGCTTCCATGAACCAAAGAGCTTATTTGGGCGGACGCCCGACGTTGCTCGATGTAGCCAAGAGCGCTGTGGAAACATTCGTAAAGGTACGTGCAGTGTCATCGACTCGTCAACCGCTTCGTTTTTTAGATAAATTTGTTTATTTTGAACTGGTTTGTTAAAATGCGTTATTTGTATTGTTAGGTACGGCAACGTTCTGCTGAAAGCAGAGGAGACAGATATATGCTTTTGACTTTCGAAGAACCACCCGCAAACATCAAGGTTAGTATCCTAGCATGAAGCACGTTTTTAGACGTTTATTAATCGTTTTGTGCACTTATTCATGTTGTATACGGTGGTTTCTTATTTGATACACTGTAACATAAAAACTAGACTCCATCTACATTTTTCATAAATCGGTATAACTGAAATAGCGCGACATAAACAGGACTAACCGCCGCTTGCTGCTTTTGCGATAGCGCTCGCATCGCAACTGCGCGCAAATCAAGGTTTCTGATTGGTTCATTCTTTGTAATGGCGAATTGAGGGGAATGTGAAGAGGGGGTCATAATACTTGCGCCTGAATATAGTTGACATTAATGTTATGATTTTAATAATTTTACATTGCTTATGGAATTCTTCTATACCATATTTCTTCTTATTTACGTAATCATATATTTAGGTCACTGGGATAACTAATAAATTAGGGTGAATAACATCAAAATAATCAATCAAATTGTCAAGCTTTTTCCCCACAGGGATAGGCAGAGACTATAGTAGCCATTTTAGCCACGATTTATTTAACTTTTTTTTTTAAATTATTGATAATATTCTATGGAAAACCTCTCATAGAATTTTACTACCTTGGCTAACCTGGTTTCAATGATATCATAATGTGTCCTTAGTTAATTATAGTTATGGATATCTAAATAATAATGCTGTTTGAATTACCTAATAATTCAATCAATCAAATTGTCACGCCTTTTTCCCACAGGGATAGGCAGAGAATGGAGCGCCACTAATATTTTTTTATATAAATTACAATGGTATTATGAATTTTACGTTTTAGGCTGGTTGGAAAGAAAATTTAGCAACATTCATTAATGAGTTAAAGAATCTACAATGCCTGGGTTTGACTACCATGGGTGCTGCTCTAAAGCATGCCTTCGATGTCCTAAATATAAACCGGATGCAGACTGGCATAGACACATATGGCCAGGGAAGATGTCCATTCTACTTGGAACCATCCCTTATTATTGTCATTACCGATGGTGGGAAACTATCAAGTAATGCTGGCATACAAGAAGAGGTAAGTTGCCCTCATTAAAAAAAACCTATTTGGTTGTTACAATAAAAACGATGAACAGACAATGTCATTTGCCCAGTATACCAATCTGGGATCAGCTTGTAAGTTACTGGTTCCAACTAAGTAGACATAGTGAATGTTACTGCTGCTTGCTGTCATTTAACTTCCATTTATAGGCCGCCACACTTTAGCATTACATCAGGTGGGGTGTTGTCATTTGTTGAGCCGTCATAAAGAATAAGTTCATAAGAAGTGACAGTACTGTTTTGGGATCAGCTTAAAAGTTGCCAGTTTCACCTAAGCATGCATAGTGCCTACTTAACTATAGTAGCAGCCCCTCTATTTATAGACCACACTCTGGCTTAACATCTTGTGGAGTGCTGTCATTGTCAAGCCACTATATATAATAAAGCTCATATTAAAGATACATTTATACTTACTATACATATATTTAATAAAATTTTGTTATCAATTTTTAGTTTAATTTACCAATGAACTGTCCAATACCTGGGTCTGAGTTGACGAGGGAGCCATTCCGATGGGACCAAAGGCTGTTCTCCCTAGTGCTTAGATTGGCTGGTACTCCAGCGGCTGAACGAGATACAGGTCTTGTACCTTCTGATACGTCGCCTATTGATGCCATGTGCGAAGTTACTGGAGGTATATTAGATACTTTTTTGTTTCATAACTATAGTTAGAGAACCTAATCAAATCAGAGTTATAATATTCTGTGTCAAGTCTTAATATCAATCAATCAATCAAATGGTCATGCCTTTTTCCCACAGGGATAGGCAGAGACGATAGAGCGCCACTTACCAATATAAAAAAGTATATTTTCATATTAAGACTCAATATCTTGCCTCAACTTGCCTGATGGTAAGCAAAAAGAAGTCCATGAGCGCGGACAACTGAAAGAACATATATACGAATGCCTCAGTCGCCAGTTCCAGAATAAAACATACAGTTGTAAAATAAATAAAACGAAAGTAAGATAGTTGTGTCCTAATAATTTTATTTATTTCACACTTTATCTGATGGTTAGCAAGGAGTAGTCCAGGATGACTGAATGATGACTGAAATAAAGGTGCAGTTGCCTCTGTAGTGCCCACTATGCTGGCCAAAGATAACATACATTCTTGTTATATAACTATAGCTTGAGTATTTGAAATTCATACTTGGAGTTCGTAAAGAAAGTGAGAAAAATTTGATTGATTGATTAAGTTATTTAACTGCTAAATATATTATTTCAGGTCGTTCGTATTGCATAACATCTCATAGAATGTTAATGCAGTGCATTGATAGCTTAGTGCAGAAAGTTCAGAGTGGTGTTGTGATTAACTTTGAGAAGGTTGGACCAGATCCCCCTCCTATTGATGGGGGTGGAAGGGAGGGTATGGACCAGTCTGATGACGTCACACACGACGGACACGCCGACAAGGAGTTTGATGAGGAAGGCGATAAAAATGGAGTATGTATTAGTTTTGATTTAAATTTATAGAAAATCTGAAATTATTTGTTTGCATTGGTTAGCACACCAGTTCGATACGCGTAAAGTCCAGGGTTCGATTCCCGTTCCGCTTTTATTTGTATATTTAATAATTAGATTAAATATTACAATTTTTCTTAATATTTTGAATACATGTTTTTAAATAATAATTTTTAATGCATGGTGTTTTTAACGCATAAGTCCCGGGTTCGATTCCCAGTTGGAGCAAAGGTTTTTTGTTACATCATATTGAAATAACGATTATTAACATAGTTAAATATAATATAAATCTTAAATCTCAATATAATATTTAAAACAAAATATTACCTCTAATAATAAATATTCTATCTGTCTATAATAAACAAAATGTTTGTAATCAGTTAACTCGTTAAAAATAAACATTTAGGTCAGAGTGTATTACATCTATTGTACGGTGTGTGGTATTTAATGTATAGTAAATGAGGTAGTTATGTTTACATTAATGTGACATGATTTTAAGATAAACATTGGAAAAAACCCTTCACAGTTTTCTTTCATATTTACTTACTATAGGTTATGTCAGCCCCATTGTAATCAAATACTCTTAAAAAGTAATGATTTAATAAGAGTGATATGTCGACAGTTTGTGACCACATTTGCCATTTGCCATTGGTCATTTGCCGACATTGACTTTAACTTAGAAATAAATCAACTTGAAAACTACTTCCAACTAGCCTGCCATATCAATTTCACATAGGCTTTTAGCCATAAGGACCATTCAAGTATTATATAAACACTACTGCTGCTCAAGAATCAATAAAAAAACAAAACCGAAGTAGTACATTAAAAAAAATGCATATACCAATGTTTATGTAAGCATGGGAGGGGGGTAAAAGCTTTGCTGACTTTTGCTGACAAGGGGGATAGAGGGGGGAGGGTAAATAATTGTAATAAATCTGCTTACGTAATACGTGAACCGCCTCATATGAGGAGAAGGAATCACAAGAAGCTCGTCGACATAATGGATGCAAGCTGTTATTTAACTGTAGTGGCAGTTGCCTCCATTCACAACTATAAGTTCGAATGTAATTAGATACAAGTTTCCACTATAACCTATACTAAAGAAATTAAAGTATGGTTTGATTTTAAAAACAACAAACAAAGTCGTATTATTTCAATAAATATTATGATTAACAAAAAAATGTGTAATTAGATTATAGCTATAGCAATAAAAACTTAGCCATTCCGAATCAATAACATGTAATAACTTGCACTATTTTTTTTATCAAATCCTAGCTTACGTCACCTCATATGACGTTCACTTGTGCCCGCTTCGTTTAGTAACTTGCCTGATGGTAAGCGAGAGTTGGTCTAAGAGTACAGACGACTGAAAAACCGAGTCAGTTTACGGTTGGCTTAGTCACTGTTTAGCTGAAGTGCAATCTATGACTAGAGGTGAATGCTGCAACAGACAAATGTCTGCAAGCAGTATTCACGTATGCTATGCAGACCCAGCTGAACTCCGGCATATTTTAAGCTTTTACCGAAACAAGACCGAGTCACTTCCGTGTCTTTAGACTTAAAATTAGTGAAGCGCTAGCAGTATCACTAAACAAATACTTACTCGGCTTTTTATCAAATCAAAGGTCGGCTTATTATCACTTCAATAGCCACAAAGATAGGCAGTGACATTAAAAAAATATAACCCAGATTAATCCTCAATCAAATAGAAGATATTCTTAAAAAAAAAAACAGGTTCATGGAGTCTTTATTAAAAAAAAAAGTGGAAAACTTAAGAGTTGTGTAAGAATCGTGGGATGTGACGCTTCACTGTCTATCCCTGTGGTAATTAGGTGTGATAATTGATTAAATTTATATTTTACTAACTTCTTAATAACTTTTACAGCGTTGGAATGGTGGTACATACCAGACGGGGATGAACCAAAATCAAGGTCCTAGTGGGAGGGTGTCAGAGCCATGGCATTCCTGTCGGCGACTCATCTATGTCCCACGAGCAGTTGCTCAGAAAGTGTTTGCTGTGGGGTTCTGGCCTATACCAGAATCCTTTAAGCCTGACCCTAATGCTCCAACACTGGTGAGTTTTCAAAATAACACAGAATCTAATTTTAATATTATAATAGTATTTTATTAGATTTTGCGCGAATGTTGATTAATGAATTAAACAAATTTTATGCGGTTTACTATCGCGTTTGTTTTTGGGTAATGATTTTAATTTTTTTTTATTATTCTGACGTTTCGAGAGCTTTGCAGCCATCGTGGTTACAGAGAGACTGACTGAAATTGTAAAATCATTAACTATAAATAAAGGAGATAGTAAGCTGCATAAAATTTGTTTATTTCAATGACAACAATTTATATTGACGACAGGCGTTGCCAATTGTTCAGCGATTGGTTTCTTGCGCGTAAAGTCCCGGGTTCGATTCCTGATAAATAAATATTGTAATAAATGAGTAAATATTTGTTTCTTAGCTTTTATTTGTATAATTTAATAATTATATTTAAAAAAAAGAGGCTTCGCTTCGGGTCTAATTGTTTAATAGTGGAAGGCAGTCTTGGTAATTATCTTTCAAATTGGGGTAGTACCATTACTTTCTAAGTGTACAAACCGTGAAGTGACTCAGTTGCGTTTCGGGAACAGTTGAGATTGCCGGTTCCAACTAGGCCAAGTCTGTCTTACACTATTAAACAATTAGACCCAGTCAGAAAGAGTCAGATTAGCAATAATCGGACTCTTTTTTTTCTTAATTTGATCAAGGAACTTCGTCTAAGTAAAGTTGTTAAATATCTCACGAGAATGGTTGAATTGTCTTACTTAAAATATGGCATTACCTCATATCATTTACTTTATAACTATTTGTGAAAATTATGTCATTTTAAAACTTATAGAAATGACCTTGTAGTAATGGTGACGCATTGCGTGGGAGCTGTTTTGCATTCATTTACTTTTATCTCTTAATTCGTGATAATAAAAACAAATTAGCATCTGTGCTAGTATTATCTCGAACTTGTTTTTGTTTGTTTATGGCTTTAACTTGCTAGTGCCAAGTAATATAAGGATCGGCCTGTACAGATGCGCATCTGTACAGACGTGCACATAATAAATTTTATAATACATATTCGAAAAACGATAACTAATCAAATCAATCAATCAAATTGTCATGCCTTTTTCCTACAGGGATAGGCAGAGACAATGGAGCGTCACTTGCCACGGTCCTGACACAACTCTTTTCACAATTCACAATTCTCGTCATACAAGCTCTATCTTTATAGGGCACTAGGCAACTCAACTTGGATGTCTCTGATTTGGTCGGAGAACCTGGGTAAAGCACCACCATTTGGATGGCTACTATTCTTAACTTATACCTGTGGCCAATTAAGGCTTCACAATTTAAATTGACAATTGCACAAGCCATTCCTTTTTTACAAGCAATTTTCATTTTATTTTTCTGTTTTATTGTAACTCAACATATGACAGCACCCCGCTTGATGCTAAGGCAAAGTGTGGTCCATGAATGAATGTCACTGCTACTACAATTCAATAACTGTGAGTAGCAATTACATCCATTATGCCGGCCTAGATGGAACCGGCAACTTACAAGCTGATCCCGAAACATGACCAAATCACTTCACGGTCTGTATACTTGTAAGTGGTGGTACTACCCCGGATCGGCAGACTGGGTACCACTGCCTACCACTCTTTGATAACCAGACCCGAAGGAAATATCCATCTCTTTTTTATTAACAATAATTTGCAATATTTAATATTATTAAATATTACAAATATTTGCTCCGACCGGGGATCGAACCCGGGACTTTACGCGCAACAAATCAGTCGCTAAACCGTTCTTCCACGCCTGTCGTCCAATCTGTCCTCGACTTGCCTGATGGTAAGCAAGGGGAGGTCTAAGAGCGCCAACGGCTGAAAAACAACCCATGCCTCAGTCGCCGTCATTATGCTGAAAGCCAAAGATTATGTAATGATGTATTTAAAATTATTGTAACACGTGTTTTCTTATGTTTACACAGTTTAAATAATTTGTTACACCCTCTTATCTATTGTGTGGTTATCTGTTCAAAGAAACCACAGATTGTGGAATTTATAAGCGGTCATTTTTCTCCCTTTAATATATAGGTAGGTATTTATTCTTGGGCTACTACCTTAATCTGTGAACTACACAATTAAGGTAGTGTATTAAACAGCAAGGATTAGCAGTCCCTATAACATTTTTGATTGATTGATTGATTGAATAAATATATGGTTTGAACAATAAGAGTGTGATAAATAGAAAATTAAAACTTTGAATCAAACCATATCTTTATAAGATCCGTATTTTAAAATATAAAAAAATACATCATTAGAAGCTAGATAGATAATCACAGGTGTTTTTTTATTCTGCAAAACTACTAACATGAGTCCAGGCAAACACCTGCAGGTTTGACAGGAGAAATAAAAAAAGTGTTTTTTTTTACAGCCACCTCGGTCTGCTCATCCTGTCGTAAAGTTTACATGTACTAGTCAGGAGCCAATGGTGATAGACAATCTGCCATTCGATAAATACGAGTTGGAGCCGAGCCCATTAACACAGTTCATATTAGCAAGAAAACAACCCACTATTTGTTGGAAGGTATGTACTAGATACTGGTCATCGAATGTTATGAGCAGCACAGGTCGAGGGAAGCATCAGCATTCTATCAGCAGTCCAACTAAAAAGTTCGACGCATCGTTTCTTTGTAGGAAAATCGATAAGTGGAATCCCCATCCTATAATCTTGAATCCTTCAGAGAAACATACAACAGCACCATTCTTTGGCTACCGTAAAATGAAACGGTTTTTTTAGTTGTCGGCGGTCTTGGACCTCCTCTTGTTAACTATAAGGAGGTTTGAGGGATTAATAGGCAGTGGTGCCCATTCTGCCAATCCAGAGTAGTTCCACCATACAACTATTTAGACCGCGTTTTGGGATCAGCTTGTAAGTTGCCGGTTCCAACTAGGCCGGGCATAGTCGATGTAACTGCTACTTACAGTTATTTATTTGTAGTAGCACTCACCTTCATTCATGGACCGCATTCCAGCTTACCAAAGGCTGTCATAATTATGTCGAGTCACAATAAATAAAAGATGTCGCGTCTCAATAAGAAAATAGACTTATATTTATGTATATTCTTTGTTTCACAGGTTTTTGTAGCGAATAGCGGTTGTAAGAGTACCGAAGTGAGCAATCCGTTTGGTTACCTAAAGGCCTCTACAAATCTTACTTGTGTGAACTTGTTTGTTTTACCATACAATTATCCTGTTTTGTTACCACTCCTGGATGAGCTGTTCAAAGCGCACCGCTGCAAACCAACGCCCGAGTGGAAGATGGCTTTTCAACAGTATTTGGATAGGATGCCTTCATACTATGTTATTGTAAGTAGTTTTTATTATAAGATTTTTACACTTATATTGACAATATTTATAATGAGCCGGCATAGTATTGGCCGAAAACCACTTGCCGGTTTCAATGTATCTTTGATATAATATGTACTTTGGTTGTTCTGTTTCTATAATACCAGCACTTTAGTAGCTTAGTATAGAAATGTAAATAAAAAATAGTGACGGTGGTTGAGGTAACCGTAACGTTTTTTTTATTTGTTAGCGCTCTTGGACCTCTCTATGCTTACCATTAGGCAAGTCCAGGTCCTAATAAATAAATAAATAAAAGGTTTATTTTAATATGATTATTGTTGGTTACTAAGGCAAACTTAATTAATAGATGTAACTGTTTTTATATAATCATGGCCCAAAGATGTAACAATGACATGGTGTAGTGGCAGTGCAATGGTTACACAAACCGAGAGCACGAGTTCGAGACCATCCACCAGTACTAATTTATCTTTGATATATGTACTATGGTTGTCCTGTTTCTATGATACAAGCACTTTAGTAGCTTAGTATAGAAATGTAAAAAAAAACATGACATGTGAGCCAGTTAAATTATTTGACATAATAATGTACTTAAATGTATGTTAATGAAAATAGCTTGACACACGCAATGTTTTCCTTTTTAGTGGCCGACCTGGTCACCCCAACTAATGAAACAGCCACTGCCAAGCAAATTCTCCTAAAAGTGAGAAATATTTCATTT
The DNA here is from genome assembly GCA_905220615.1 of Tinea trinotella. Classification (NCBI taxonomy): domain Eukaryota; kingdom Metazoa; phylum Arthropoda; class Insecta; order Lepidoptera; family Tineidae; genus Tinea; species Tinea trinotella. Next base: position 6,219,428 of record HG992306.1, read on the forward strand.
TTTAATTCATGTTAATAAGTTGAATGAATGATAAATAAATGTCCTATCATCTATAGTTTATCTAAGCCATTAAATGATAATATAAATATAATGATGTAAACACGTTTAATGCTTAGGAAACTATTCGATTATACTAATTATATTATTTCAAATATCAATCATGTCTATTATTCATCTTAACTAAATTTGTTGTAAGACTTTAATATGCAAAGATCTCCAACTATTTAAATTGTCTGGGTCAGCACACACTAGAGACTAAAACTGTTTTAGGATAGATAATCGCTCATTACACAGTGCGTCTGTGATTTTCCCTTTCGATAACTTAATGCTTGCCGCCACTAAAAGCTATAAATTAGGTATATTTACCAACTTTTATGTAGCGACGTGTACGAGTTAATCAAATCCCACCAAATACAATCAACTTAACTAAATGATACGAAACTAATAAACAATTTAAATTAGTCGAATATTTAGCGATATAAAGCGCTGTCGTTCACTGTTTTTGATACAGTAACGCGTCCGACATTTCGAATGTAAACATTTGGTTCGCAATTTTTTAAATATATTCTATTACTTTGTTTGAATTAGACGCGCTTATTCAAGTTTTTAATGCGCTTAAGGTTGATTGTTATTTTATTTATTAAAATGTTGTGAATCCATGAATCTTTGCTTACACAATTTCTAACTTGTTGAGGTTACTTAATTTTTCTGAAGTCAAAATAATCCTATGTTAATGTCATATTATTCTAACTACATAAGAGACTAGAACAGACGTCAATCTAAAGATAATGTGTGTGTCAGAGTAGCTATCTTTGTCTGTCATAAAACAGTTTAATTTCTATTGTACACTGGTCCTAAATCAGAACAAAATTATGATAAAATTAAATTACAGCCACTACGAAGAGCATTATCAAAAATGGGTGCCTCAGCGCCTTTGGTCCAAACTTTGGTTCCGGAGACTCAAGACAATTCGCTCAGCTATTCTGTACTCAATTATTTGAAAAGACTGAAGAATCAAGCTAAGGTGGAATTTGATAAACTTTGTGCTGACGTCATGAATAAATCTGCTAGTAATAATGCATTGAAGGTATGTTCTGTGTAATTAAATATATTGTTTAAATTATTTTACATGTCCACTGTTGAACATATACTTCCTTAATCTTACTCTATATATATTTTTCATTGTGGCTCGACATATGACAGTACCCCGCCTGCAATTCATGGTTCGCACTCCGGTGGGGGCGCTGTCATATTTTAATCTACAATTTTAAAAAATATGTAATTAATGTATTTGTTTTACCATGCGCTTTTCCCCATGTTTTCTCTTTTGCCCTCTGCACGTTGACTCGTAGAGAGCATCATAAGCGTCATAGCTTTAAATCTGCCTTTAATATAATTTGTATAAAAACAGAAAAGTAGGTTTGTTTACAATATTATAATTTGTTACTTATTCTACTTTAAATTGCAGGCAGCGGAAAGTGTGCGTGTAATGCCTCGATCTCCGCTTAAGAAGGATCTCACGACACATCCATTTCTTCAAGATAAATTTACTGCTTTGAGGGATCAACTGACTGAATTCGGAGGCTTTGTCGTCGGACTATCTAGGAATAGACACAAAGGCCAAGCACATACCTATAGAAATCCCTTTGATATACAAAGGCGAGATTTGTTAGATCAGGTGACAATACTTTACTATTACCATTATAACATAATATATATATTTCTGATGTGGATGGATGCGTTAAACGAGGCAGACCCAAGGTTGCCTAGTGCCCATAACCATAGAGTTTGTATAAATTATATTGAATTAAGTTTTTTTTTTAAATTATTTTTGTTTACAGGTAATAAGAATGCGAGCGAACTTCCTACAACCGCGGCTCACCCATACACGACTGATAGACGAAGACAGTGTACATTCAATGCCTGTTGCTCAAATGGGTAATTACCAGGAGTATTTAAAACGGATGACGCCGCAACTACGTGAAATTGAATCACAACCAGTTAGGCAACACATGTTTGGCAATCCATTCAAGATTGATAAGGTAATTGCTATTTTTATTGTGGTTCGACATACCCTCCTGATGGGTATGATAGAGTGCGGTCCATAAATGGAGGTGACTGCTACTACAGGTAAATAACTGCCACTAACCGGCAACTCGATCTTGAAACAAGACTAAGTCACTTTTCTGTCTGTTAACTAGTAAGTGGTGGCACCATTGTCTACCACTCGTTTAACAACCAGACTCGAAGCTAATATCCGCCTCTTTTTTTAAATTAAATAATATTTGTTTTATTCAATCTAATTATTAATTATTACAAATTAAAGCTATGAAACAAATCATTGCTCCGCCACGTCCGTTATAAAATTTATAAAACAGGGGTCTGTAGTGCCGGTTATAATTAGGCCGGGATTGTGGATGCGACTGCTACTTGCAATTATTTAACTGTAGTAACAGCTGCCTCTATTCATGGATCACACTCCAGCTTAACATCAGGTGGAGTGTTGTCATCTGTCGAGCTACAATATTAAGAAACATTTATTAAATATCAAATAATAAACACTTTATATTTACACTTTATATTACAGCGCATGATGGTAGACGAAGCCGACATAGACCCAATGGGTTCTGTCCGGCCTGGATCACCATATCCAGGATCAAGGAGAGGTGGTGAAAATATGAGTAGGGCTGGAGTTCCACCCAAACGGAAACAGGGTCCACTGCCAAGGCATATTCGAGCAAGACGTCCTGCCTCTAGAGCTACATCTGTATCAACTATGTCACCGCGAACGCCTATGTCACCGATGTCACCAATGTCACCGATGTCTCCTATGTCACCTATGTCGCCTGCGTCTCCAATTGTACCAGTTCCGCCTTTAACACCCATACAACAGAGGAGATCAGCGATACCACTAGCGCCTTTTGCGCCTGTACCTTCTGAAGTGCCTTCTGGAAGACCACCCGAGGTATGTACTATGCTATTAAAATAAGAATAGGACGGGCTGTTGCCTAACTTTCCTTGAATCAGTACGGTTCTAAAAGAAAAAGAAACATTTTTTTAAATTTATTTATATTTTGGCAAGTATTGCTTTCGATACACTCCGTACCACGATACGCGTATAATGCTATGCGTTAGCAATAAAGAAGTGGATCGAGCGATACGCATCGTATTATTTATAAGACCTGCAAATTGCTATTGCGTTGGAACCTTGTCCCACTAACGTCTTTTATTTTATTAATTTTAATGGTTTTTTTATTTTGCTAAATTTATTGTTTTGCACACCATACTAAAGTTAAGTTGGTTGGAGAGTCAGACGTCACAAAATGGCGCCGATCTCGTCCTATTCTATGTTAATTGAAGCAGCCGTGTATAAACTCGGTTTTTTCAGTTGTAGTCAATTTTGGACCTCCTCTTGCTTATCATCAGGCGGGTCGAGGTCAGATGTCGTGTTACAATAAAAAAAAAATATTACATGTTAGGCTATTAAAAAAAACTTGCACACAAAAATAAAAGTTAGTATACAACTAGTCTCAAAAAAACTGGTGCTATTTTTATATATAATAAACTTAGCGGATAGGCCATCCGTCAAACTTTATTATTGTTTGAAATATTTCAACAAAATATGGGCTGGGCTAATAAGAAGACTAATCTAAGGTTTTGTTATTTTAAATTATTTATTTACTTTCTATTTTATAGTTTAATGTACTTATAGGCAGCCGCCGTATACACATCTCGACAATGACTTTTATCAAGACAAAGAGAATATCCGCGCATACACAGATGTGACATTTGGTTCATAGGGAGTTAGGTAAAGGAGTAAAGGTTTCAGCCCGTATTAAATGACTGTTAAAATGTACGGTGAAGGAAAACATCTCAAAAAATCTCACCTTTTGTTGGATGAAGTGAAGAAGACTAAGCGCCGATGACTGCTTAATACTGATTTAGTTTACGGCTTCCCCAGTCGCCGTCACTAGCCCACCAAAGATCTGTATCTTATATCTGTAGTTACAATCTAATTATGTATTTTAGGAACCCGCAATAATAGACACAGGTGGACCTGTTACCTTGCCACCACCACCGACGTCTCCATTACCAACACCTGCGCCAGTTAATTTACCGCCTATTATAAAGCCATTCCTTAACGGAGGTATGTATACTGCTATATTGTTTTTCTGAAAGCTAATACATATATGTACATTTTTGACGTGAGACCTTAAGGCGCGCTGAGCGCTTTTTTGCTGGACTAGAATGAGACTAAGCTGTCACGCTCGGATATGTAACGTTAGTTCGTGTAAAGTCGACTAAGGGAGCGAGAGAGAGATATTAGATACGCCTTGATGAAGTTTTCACTTCTATCGTGCACACAAATGAGAAGTGAAGTGCAAAAATTGCTTTTATACATTTCATACGTGCAGGTATAATAGGGCGCTTTCAGATTAAAGAGTGCTAGGCAGTCGTGCCCATTCTACCGATCCGGGGTAGTACCACCACTTACAAATATATAAACAGGGAAGTGACTTGGTCGTGTTTCGGGACTAGGCCGGCATTATGGATGTAACTGCTATATTTAACTATAGTAGCAGTCTCCTCCATTCATGGACCACACGCCAGCTTGAAATCAGTCGCGATGCGGTCGAGTCATAATAAAAAGTCTGTAAACATAACTACTTATAGATCGTTAAGTTGAAGTGGCGTCCATTTATAGTCGCTGGTGCATCTACTTAGCAGCCGGCATTATGAACGTACCCGGAAACTTTCATGTTTATCCCGAAATGCGACTGGGTCACTTTACAGTACACTTAAAATAAAGTTACAATGCTATTAGAATAGGACGGGCTGTTGACTAACTGCACTTAACTGATTTAAAGGTGTCTTTTTCTTGACGGTCCGCAAAGAAAAAGACACCATACTAAAGTGAAGTTGGTTGCAGAGTTAAACGTCACAAAATGGCGCCGATTCGGTCCTATTCCTATTTTAATCGCATTATAACAAATATGTTTTACCTCCAGACGCATACACGACAATGGGTGGTAAAATGCCTCGATCGCCATCCCCACCAGTAGAGTTGCCATCACCTTCGGCACAAACGGCGCCAGTCATTCCACCGTCCCCCGCTCACGACACACAGGAGTTGCAAATAAACGCCATACTACAGGGTATTGCTGCCGAAAATAATTCACATAACCGGGGAAGGAAAAGAAAACGATCTATGGTACGTATTTTTTATTTATTTATTTATTTAGATAATCCAACAGCATATTATACATTATAAGTAGTTAATACAATAAATAACACGACAGGCGTGGACGAACGGTTACCGATTCCGATTATTTAAACAATATAGCTTTTCTTAAAGAATGCTTCAGGCACATGGAAAAGTGAAAGTAGATTGATGAAAAGAATTTATAAATATCATGTGAATGGATGCGTTAAACGAGGCAGATTCATAAACATCCCCAAATCAGGGTGTTTTCTGACCAACTCAGTAACATCCTCAAGAACATCCTCATCCTGAGAAAATCAAAGACCAACTCAGTAACATCTGGGCTGCCTAGTGCCCATAATCGTAGAGCTTGTATGACAATAATTGTGGATGTGAGGGAAGTGACGGAATTGTGATTCATGTGTTAGCAAGGTTCTTTATCTTATCAACAATATGTTATGTAATAAAATTGTTTATTAAATCATGATTGCTAACACACGGTCCAAAACATAATATTGTGTTAGGATTTTTAAAAGTGATAGGCATAGTGGCAATTTTACAGTTAACATTAGAGCAGGCAAAAAAGCATGCAATTGAAGTAAAATGCAGTGAAAAAATTAAAGTTAAAAACTAACAAAATCAAGTATTATTTTGTTAATTAGTAACAAAAATAGACTTACGTTAAAAATATAAAAAAAACGATTAAAAGTGTCGCAGAACGCTCTGGTCCTAAGCTTTATTTTATTGTGACACGACATTTGACCTCAATCCACCTTATGATGAGGAGATCCAAGAGTGACGACGACTGAACCAAACAAGTTAGTTCATGGCTGCCTCAGTCGCCGTGACTATGACGGCTTACTGACAATTGAGGGTTTGGTTATATAAATAATTATAAACATTATAATTAAGCTTGTATTCTTATGCTTTTAGGTTGACAAACCAGTTCTACATCTGAATATTTTACATCCTTCCCCACCGCCGCAGTTAACGCGCAAAGAGATTAACGAGATCAAAAAGCACAACTTGGGAGTGCGAACACAAGTATATAGAGATATAAGAAAACCAGGAAAAGGTAATTATACTTTGTAAAATGTAGCTTAGATCCTGTGACACATGAGAAATTTTCAGACGACTTAGCATTGTAGTAGCGTCTCTCTTCGATCGTTCATTTCAAAATTATTTATTTTCGTAGTTACAACCATAGCTTACCAATAATATTTATCATACAATAATTTTTAAAACAAACAACAATAAATCAAATAAATCATGTAACAAAAAGAAATCTGGCCGCTCCGTCAAGGTTACATCTGTTAACAAAAATACGAGTACTATAATAGTGATAATCATTTTGGCATCTGAAGTAGGACCCAAGCTAAATTTTACAAAGCTTAGTATTATTTTTTATTTATATTTGTAACCGCAAAGAATTGTGGGTGAAGTAAGCAACAGTGGCGATGAAGCAGGAGTTAATGTAGACCAACTTTAATAAAATATAAAAGATTTATGGACGAATTTAGGAAGGAGTTCAATTAGCCGAGAATTGCGCATTATGTCTTTAATAGCTAGTGGGTTCAATCTCTCCACATTCACTTCCTTGGTTGTAACTAATTTCTGTTTAATAAATTATATATCCGTTTAACCAGGTTTCCATTATGGTTGACGGTCATATTGCGAGAGAAATTGTAATTTGACATGTTCTTTATAACCATTATGAGGCCAAGGCATCAAATCCCATTTAGCCATATTTTAACAAAGACGAGTTGTGTTGGGATCGTGTAAAGTAGAGCTCCGTTAACTCTGCATACGAGTATTTATATGGAAGTGGAGGCGTGATAATTATTATTATTGTGACTCGACATCTGATCTCGGCTCGCTGTCGCCGTCACTATGCAGTATACATGCGCAAAACGCTTCCATCAAATGATACGGAGTGATATGTATATTTTTTCCATCGGAACTAGTTCACTCATCTAGTTCACTAGCTCATTTAGTTCACTAGCTCATTTAGTTCAAGGAAGCGCATTCGGTTAGTTCATTCGGTAAAGAAAAGCTCCAGTTGTTCTGAAAAATCAAGATATCCTTTCTATAGAATTATTTTAGATCATACACTTCACAAATGTACACAGAAACTATAATAAACAATAATTATAATCACAATTACCAATCCGCATAATTTAAAACTGCAAATATTCGTTAGAAAAATACGTTATAAAAAGACGACGAGTTGCTGCTCTCTTCAACATACTTTCCTACCATTACTGGTAATGCACGCGGTGTAAATATTTTCTTGTGCACACGGAGAGCAATGGATATAAAAAATATACTTTCACGGTATTACGCGAAAATACTAGGTACGAGTAACGAACGAGGTACGATTCCGTACGAATGTACGATGTGTTTATATCTCGTTCCATCATAGGAGTGGTGAGTGAGTGGATATGCGATGCATGACTCGGAACGAAATGAACTAGAGACACATTTGAATTTGCAGTGAACGAGTGAGTGGTGTAGTACCAGGATCGGAAGTATATCATTTTAGTGACTCGTTCCGGAACTACCCAAGTCTACTATGCAGACCAGAAATAAACGTAGTTTCTTTTGGTTAATAATTTAAAACCCAAAGAACTACAACTACAAGGAATGGCGTTCTAAGGGGAAGCCCTGTGTTGAGCAGTGGACGTCTTCTGACAGATGATGAATATTATATAAATAATTACACATTATGACGTTTTTATTTTCAGATTTTTCCTCACTTTTCGAGCATCTAAAACAGCTAAGAGGCGGTTTAGACATCAAAAGAGAAGTAGTTAGAGAAGTGATAGATGAATCTCTGAGGTTCAAAAGAAAGGCACTTGCCACAATGCTTGAAGAGTTTCTCACCAGCCTAGAGAGGAACGGCAACAGTGCTCCTATTAATGTTAAGAAAGAAATTAAAAACATAACAAATTCACTTTATAGTTCCAGTGGCATGTCAAACAGTCACAGTTAGTTGTAAAACACATTGGCTGGTCAAAACCACATTGGTTGTAAAGATGTACACTTATTTGACATTTGCCGTTATGACAACACTCCGCCTGATGTTTTTTTTCTTATTGTGTCTCAACAAATGACTGCATCCGCATGTTAAATTGGAGTGCACTCCATGAATAGAAAGGCAACTGTGAACGGACTACAGTTAAATAGCCCGTTCCTATAATAAACTATCCGTCATTGGTAAAAGTAAACATTTGTTATTCACTTCACAATTCACTGACGTTTAAAAAAAATAATAAAACAAACAGTTTTACTTTTTTTAATACATTATGCTAGTAGTTGCCGAACCGTTCCTATGAAACACAATTTACGTTATAAGTTGTGTTTCATATGAGTGGTTTTAACCTACGACTGGTTATACTGTTCGTTAAATTATCGTCTAAATTATCAAAAACGATCCTTTTACAGATTTAGGAACCGGGCATAAGTCGACCTAGTTTCAATAGGTAACTGATCGAGCTGATCCCAAATTCACGGTCACCATTTAAAAATGTTAGTATTTTCAATGGTGGTATATATCGGATCAGCTAGTGTTATGTTAAGCTGATGTGTTTAATTAGAATGATTGATGGCAGGCCGGCATAGTGAATGCGTCTGCTTTCACTCCTAGTTTGTATTCCAGTGTCCAAATGTTGCGACAATATAAAAAGGAGGCAGTGTTACCCAGCCTGCCGATCCGGGGTAGTACCACCACTTACAAGTATACAGACCCTGAAGTGATTTAGTCGTGTTTTGGGATCAGCTTGTAAGTTGCCGGTTTTAACTAGGCCGGCATAGTGAATGTGACTACTACTTAGTTATTGAATTGTAGTAGCAGTGACTCCATGGTCCATGGTCCGCACTCCAGCTTAACATCAAGCGGGGTGCTGTCATATGTTGAAACACAATATAAAAAAACAATAAAATTTTCGGCAATTGTCGATTTTGTCGTATGATTTAACAAGTCGATTTAAATAATCGAATTCATATCTCTAGTTCAATTTGTTACCTGATTGTATAGTAATTGATTTGTTAGGTTTTGAACGCTTTTTATGTCTACCACTCGATGTTCACAACAATATACAGCTATGTAAGTATGTTGGGAGTCGCCTCCATTCACTGTTTAACGTCAGAGTCATGAGTATAGTCTCATGCGACCCCGACAAGGGTCGTGGGACTGAACGTGTTAATCGATCACAGTCACCGATTTTAACCCGTGAAGGCAATTTGTGTTTTATCTTAGGCTTACAGCGTTTTCACATTAATAATTTGTACACTTAGGTTCAGGCAATTCGCGGCGCCTCTATTATAGACCATAATGTGATTCATTTCAACTGAACAAATAGTTGCGTTATTGAACGCTGTACATAAATTTTTTTGATGTGAATATCGCCTTATTGTTGTTTTAGTACAATAGTGATCTAAATAAGTTTTTTGTTTTATATTACCAAAAAATATACCTCACATTTTATATCAGACGAGTTGTCTGCGGATGATATCCTTTATTTTTTTCGTAAAATTTACTAACAATTTTTAGTTATTTTAGTTTCTAAAGCGCTTTTTAATAGTACTCTTGAATATTCTATTACTGTGAATATAATTTTTATGTTATTGTTATAAAATTAGGTATGTGCTTAGAAATAAAACTTGCATAATTAATTGTTGTTATTATTTATTTTACAGTTACATTTTGTATGAGATTTAATGCGCAGTTTATGAAGTGATGAACTAAATGACCGTCAGTTAAAAACTAATCAGGCACATGGTTGGTTGATTATCTCTCTTTATTAACTTTTAACTCTTTAAAACTCCTTAGATCAGACCCGGTATAGTAATGAATATTGTCCTAATTACACTCAAAAATAAACAAAAAAAAACTCCTTTATTAGTTACGTTGATGTACATACGCAGAAGTCTCATTTTTAAATGGCGCGAAACTATCTCGGCCAATCATAGGGCGTCACATGTGAGTCTGCTATTGGTTGTTGAGCGGGCGCCATGTTTGGAGTCCGCATCTTGGCAGTTGGTTGTATTCGTTCACGTTGGTTGTAAATCGGGGCGTTGGGTTGGACTTTTATGCGCAAACTAGTATTGCCGATGCTATGAAAGTGGTGGTACTATAGTGGATTTATATTTTTTTAAATCAAACGTCAAATATTGCCAATATTAAAAAATAAAATATATTAGCCGCGCCCTCTCCAATCACGTGCCTTTTTAGGAAACAATCGTTTGCTATTTTGGTCATAGTTCAAGAAACTGTGTAAGCCTATTCATACACTATTAACTCAGACTTACGAGGTTAGGTGATTGGTGGCTGATTTGCTGACGTAACCTAATGAAAGGAATAGTTTTAAAAAGTATCCACCAATCACTTAAGCGTATTAGCAGTCTTTGTCCTTATTTTGTCTAAAATTACTGACTTTTCTCATGAAGTTTTGACCAGCATTATGGAATAACTAAATCAGTTTGTCATTTTGTGTAACTATACCTACTGGGATGTGTTAAACAATGTACAAAGAGCAATATTTAATAAATGTCTTGGACGAAATATTACGAATTATAGATAAGGATGTTTTTATTACATTTACCACTTTCATATGAAAGCACGTTTTAAATAGAAACTAACTTTTTTATGATAAATCTGGATTTATTGTCCAAATGTCATTCCTTATATTTGGTTTGTTCCAATGTTCATATAGTAAAGTTCTTTACGCACAGGGCGCCGACCGCGCAACTTTAATGGGAAAAAGTTCATAGAGTTACGCGGTCGCTGTAAGCGTTAATACCAACTTTTATTTCATTCGGACAATTAGTTTCAATGAGCTTGAACTGTCAATGAAAATAAACATCGATTCTCAGTGTGTTCCGCGGTCGCAATTTTATTTTTGAAGCTCATTAATGGAGGTCAAATATCAAAACTTAGTTCATTGTCATAAATTAAGCGGTCAGCCCGCAGGTCCGTATTTGAAACAATAAAAAGTATTCGTACACGCGACTGCTACATATATAAGACCAAAATTCGAAATCACCTCCCCTCCAATGAATGTGACGTCATTCATTGCCAAGTATTCACCAGTGTGACAATAATAGAATAGGTTCTTGCCTTAATTTTGTTTCCTGTATGTAAATGGAAAATAATTGGTCTCTAAAACCAAGAGCCCACGTTTGCCGATACCGATGCCATCTTTGATATATGTATTTTGGTCATTATTTTTCTATCATACAAGCACGTTCAGTAGCTTAGTATAGAAATGATTTAAAAAATAAAGGTAGAAACAAAAGTAGTATCGCTCATCAAAATCGTTGATAGTGCTGGGTCCATCCTATTATTTTAATAATTATAATTGTATTTATGATACACAGGCGTTTATTTCAATATCATCATCAGCCATAAGGCGTCCACTGCTGAACATAGGCCTCCCCCTCAGAATGCCATTTCGAACGACAAGATGCCAGTTGCATCCATCGTTTATTTGTGACGTTCACTATTTTCCATAGTCCACCTATTTCAAGATTAGTCCTTAGCATTTATTTATAATTCATTTACAGTGTTTCCAGTTACAACATGTATTTCTAAGTGATATCTGGCCAGTTAATAACGTGCAATATTTAAATTATTATCAATGTTTGTCTATTTAAAACCAAAATCTGGGAACTTTTACTACTAACTGCCAATCTCTTACTGATAAAGGTTCGCTCATTTGGTTTTTAAGAGACTTATTTCATTTTAGTATAGACAATAAGATATAATTTAACTATAAAAGAAATAGTTAAGTTATAGATTTAATTATCTCTGAATGCCAGTCGTAGGGTGTACTTAGTTTTAACTCATATTTATTATGTCCGAATCCCAGTGCATCAGATGTATTGCCAAAGGGTATACCACCATCTCTTAGAGCAATATTATTATAATCTTACCACGCAATTTCGTACAAAAATAAGTTTATTTTAAATAATATTACTTTTCCTAAAGTTGGTGGTAGACCCACCGAACGCCCACGATAAGACATGTTAGATTACCATGCAAGGGGGGCTGGCTTCTTGATTCTTGACATCGGTCGATGTGTCGTCATTTGTAGCGCTTCAATAAAACCATGTTTCAATGACAAATTTATTAAAAACTACCCTCATTACAAGGGTTTTAATAATTATTTTTAACTTTAATGTAACATTGTCAGTCTTTTCATGCGCAATGGCCTTTACGGGCACTTTAATAAACAGTCTACTGCCGTTTAGAAACGCTTCTATGTTTTAATCAGTACTGTTAGTTTTAACCCTACCACAAGAAATCGTCCTAAAGGGCTCAATCATCAATGTACGATAGTAAAAGGCTCGAATTTAATTACGATAATTATTAAATAATTGTTTTATATTAATAAGGGATGATTTCAATTAATAATAATTTTATTGTTTTACACAAAATGACAACGGGATTCTGGGAGTCTCAGATATTGTATATAGATAGATAGATAGCTAAGTTTATGAAATGTTGAGTCATTGCACGCATAGGAAGCGTTTGTGCATCTAGATAATAAATTGTAAAGTGTAAATACTTTTAATAAATTGTAATGATCCTTATTGGATTTTTAACAGTGTGTTTTATTTATTATTTTTCTTTTAATCAATTTTTCAAAATATCAACAAGAATGGGCAGAGACAATGGAACGCCTGCTACTTCTCCCTACTCTACTAGTTTAATTTTTATTGGTACTTGACTACCCCGCCTGATGTTAAGCTGGAGTGCGGTCCATGAATGAAGGTGACTGCTAGTCCGATTCAATAACTGTAAGTAGCAGTCACATCTACTATGCCGGCTTAGTTGGAACAAGCAACTTACAAGCTCATCCCGAAACGCGACTAAGTTACTTCACGGTCTGTATACTTGCAAGTGGAGGTACTACCCTGGATCGGCAGACGGCAGACTGGGTTGCCTACCACTCTGATCACCAAACCCTTCCGCCGAAATGTCCGCCGCTTTTTTTTATCAAAACATATTTGTAATTACCGCGTCAAAACTCGTATTCAAGATGGATTTTCAAAGTATCCATCTTGCCCGTCTAAGCTGATTAAAAAAAAATTGAAAGACAAAAATACCTTATAAATAAACAAGTCCTTATAAATATCATGTGAAAAAAGTTTCACTCGAAAATCACCATGGAGGTTTTATGCCGATTCAAAATATCTATTACTAAGTATAAAACTGCAATTCCATACTTTAACATCTACTATTACAAGAGGCGACCGTGGTAGAGTGACAGTGCAATAGTTACGCAAAGAATACGGGTTCAAAACCACTTGCCGGTACCGATGTAACTTTGACGTATGTACTTTGATTGTCCTGTTTCTATGATACAAGCACTTTACACACGTAAAAAAAAACTAAATTCGGTTTGGTCATAGGCTAGTTTTTGAAGTCAATTTGTAATTAATGTTATTTGCTTTCTTTATTGTCGTCAGTGCTTTAATATACTAACTAGTATTTACTAATATGTGCTTTGTATTTTGGTATGCACATTTTCAAGAAATTCCTAGATATTTTGTTGGCAATGTTAGGTCGTAAAACGCATTTGTACTCGTAATACAATAAATATCTTTGCATTTAGATCTTGCAGCTTGGAATGTAGAACATATTGGTACACAAGTGGAGCACTGCATTACTGCCGCATCATTAACACATCGACACGTGCTCTACAAAGTGAGTGCACCCACAGATACCTATTATACTAGTGCACCAAACCACAGTACAAGTAAAATGGACAGTTAGTTGTTTATCTCGGCAATGTCCTTGAAATAATTAGATAACTGCGAAGCACTCCCGGCTAATATGTTCTAAGTTCTGCTTATGCGCGTAATTTTCTGACTGTTTCGGCTGTTTAGTAAATACATTTAAATTTTTAATTCCTATATTGTGACTAAACTATGTTTTTCTTAGGCCGGCATAGTGGCGGCGGCTGGGGCAGCCGGGAACTGACTCGGTTGTTCCAGTCGTCGTCACTCTTGGACCTCCTCTTGCTTATCATCAGGCGAGTCGAGGTCAGATGTCGTGTCACAATAAAAAAAAAATGTAAGCACTTAAATTTTGCAAAACATATTCGTGTACTAGACTTAGGTTCCAAGGCCGATAATGGGTCGTCGGCACTCATGGACCTCTTCTTGCTTTGGAACTCGTAGTTTTGGAAATCTAACAAATATGAGAGCACCACCCTAATCTCACCACGACCACAATGACTACAGAGCCATTTAAACGTGTCGGAATAAAATAAATAAATAAACGTTATAATAAGTCGCAAACATATTTAATTTCATAATTAAAAATGCTCTATATACGATGTTATGAGTATGTATCTATCTGTCTTGTATATCTAACGCCATAATTCTTTACGCCAATACAAAATACATTTACACGTAGTAAAATGACCTTTATACATCGAATATCTATCCACACGGTCAGAAAATATTTATTGCCTGAGGAAGATTTATTTATACTTGTACCCATTCCTCTATCTAAATCACGTGCTTTATAGCTATTTGTTGGGTTTAATGTGATTTTATACTGTGACACATTATTCACAATAGCCTTTTGCTTCAAATATAATTACAGTGTTTAATAAAATGTTGGGAATTGGATATCGCTTTTTAACCATCTTTTTAACACGCTTGTTAGCTTGACTTGTATGTAACGGAATCACCCACTTCTTGTATTAAAAACCGATGACAATACAATAATTTCAATATATTTTAAGCCGGCATAGTCACGGCGACTGAGGCTGCCCTGAACTGACTTGTTTTTTCAGTCATCGGCATTCTTGGACCTATTGCTCACCATCAGGCGGATTGAGGTCAGATGACAATTTTTAGTTCACAAGCGTGTTTTTTAACTATAGTTTTATTTTGTTACCAAGTATTTGAGTAGAATTTTCTTAGATTTTGCGCGAACATTGATTAATGAATTTAACAAATTTTATGCGGTTTACTATCGCGTTTATTTTGGTTTTGATTTTACTATTTTTTGAGTTTTGCAGCCATTGTGGTAACGGAGATTAAGAATTTGAATATTTACTAATTGAAATAAATACTACAAATATAAGCTATGAAACAATTATTCTTAGCTCTGACCGGAACCCTGGAATTTACTCGTAGCCAATGCGCTACGCCTATCAATTTCTTTACTTACCTATTTTTTATTTTATTTTAAATACAGTAAGGGTTTTAAATAAAAAATATTTTTAAAGATTTTTGCGACTTACTATCGCACTTATATTGATTATTTACTCGGGGCGCTATTATTATTATACTTTATTTTCAACGTGATCACGATGGCAGCAAAGCTTTCGAAACTCGGATTAAGGCGTCCGTGCTGTGTAGTGGTTGTGGAATAGCCTTGTAAACCAAGGGCACGGGTTCAAAAACCACTTGACGGAAGCAATGTATCCTTGATACATGTACTTTGGTTGTCCTGTTTCTATGACACGAACACTTTAGTAGCTTAGTATAGAAATGTATAATAAAATAATAATAATAAAAAATGTATCTTTGATATATAATGGTACTTTAGTTGTCCTGTTTCTATAGCACTTTAGTAGCTTAGTATAAAAATTTAAATAAAGAATAACAATGTACGAGTATCTTTAATATGTACTTTGTTTGTGCTGTTTCTATGATACAAGCACGTTAGTAGCTTAGAAATGTTAAAAAAGTCAATATAACGAGGGTAAAAATCTATTATATTATCATAAACCTAGATTTTTAATAAATCCAAACAATTTGAATGATGAAAATTTATAAAAGAAGAGAGCTTATAAGTTTACACAATGGCTCTTAAAATGTTATAGCTAAGCTTATAAGAGTCTCGCTCGGGATATAACGATCACACGTTGAAGGTGGTGTAAAGAAAATGCTGTTTTAAGGAGTACATCCTTTTGTGATATTATCTTTATGTGCAGGCCGCTATGAAAATACTGCCGCGATATACCGGGCTTCGATATTAGCCTTTTCATTATATCTATACAGAGTAAATAATTTTTAACAGTTTAACTGATTTTTATTTGAATTTTTTAATCGTTTATTATGTTAGGAATTAGGTATTGCATTTTATGCGCTCTTGCAATTAGTATTTTTTGACCATATCTACGTACTTGTATATTTGGTATTAATTGTATTAAAATCTAAAATTTTAAACAAAACAAAATGTAAACCAAATGTAAATAAACGAATATTATTGAGATTTAAGGCGACCGTGATAAAGTGGTAGTGCAATAGTCACGCAACCGAGATCACTTGCCGGTAGCACTGTATCTTTGATATAGCACTGTATCTTAGCGAAATTCTTTGTAACTTGTCGTTACATTGCGAGTATCGAATATATAGAATCGCATGTGCTAATTTAATCAAAATGTACCTATGTAGATGTAAAAATCCTTCTCTATATAAATACATGTGAAACACGCCGTCCCCGAGCGTAATAGGAGTGCTCCAACAATTTATGTTTCGGCATCATCGGCACCAGAGTATCATGGCGGCCTATCGACATTTTACGGTATCTGGTAAATGCAGCTGAATTTCACTAACTTACGAGTATTATAATTATTATTATTTATTGTATATTAGCTAAATATTAGATATTATTGAGATTCAAAGCGACCGTGATCGCAAACCGAGATCACTTGTCGGTAGTACTGTATCTATGATACAACCACTATAGTAGCTTATTAAGGAAATGTAAATAAAAACAAATAAAAATTAATGCCAGAATTCAACATAGATGTTATAGATACCAAATAGTTTTTTGTTTCATATGGTTTTGTTAAGTAAGTTGGTTTGCATAAGCAGGCAGGCAAAACATTCGTAAACATAAAAATTAAATAATAGAGTCCGCTCTATAATTAATAATATTTTAAAGCGACATAATTTAACATTAATCTTCACTTGGCTGCTGTTAAGCAGAGTATTTCTCCAAGAATACCGGCAACTGAAAAAGCAACAAAACCGACCCAGTTTACGGTATCAGTAATACTCATGATTAGATATTGATTTAATATCATGATTGGTCGCGCTACGATCATGAGCATCATAAAATCATTACAAAAAGGATTGTAAGAAGAGTCGATGGCATAATTGGTGTGATCATCGTGTGAGCGAGTTACAATATTTTTTATCATCTCCCACATCCGTCCACGTGTCTTTTTTGACAAACAGCCTTTAATAAGTCCACTCATCACGGTGTGGGATAATTTGTCATTAGGACCCAATAGAGTGAATCATACTTTCATATGAAACAAGAATATTATGCATAATGTATTTAGATCTATTAAGGTAATCTTTGCTTTAGATAAGGCAGATCCATCGCGACAATTGATTAATTTTTGTACAGCTAAAATCGACATACACGAATTTTGATGACACACCAGTCCGTTAGGTTGAGACCGTTGATTCTGTTTGTCTAAGAGTAGGTTGGTTGTCAGAGTGGTAGACAGTGGTGTCCAGTCGCCGGTCCGGGGTAGTTCTACCACTTACAAGTGTACAGATCGTCACGATCTTACAAGTTGATCTTGAAACTAAGTTACTTCAAACTTAGTTTCAAGATCAATTTGTAAATTGTCCGTTCCAACTAGTCCGGTATAGTAGATGCGACTGCTACTTATAGTTATTTAACTGTAGTAGCATCGCCTTCATTCGTGGACCGTGTTTAACATCAGGCGGGGTGCTCTCATATAGGGGAACCTGTTGTACCTTGACAGCCTTTGTACCTTGACACCCTTTGTACCTAGAGCCACTTATTTTTTTGAAATGTTCGCGCCTTTTTTCCGTCTCTTTGTCTATGGTATGTATAGTGAACTTTTACAAGACTAATCAGCATAAAGTTAGTTGCAGGCGGCAATTGCATCGAGTTTGCATGGGAGATCATCATACCGAGCCACATTTTTTTTTTACCATAGTGAGAGAGAAGTAACTGAGAAAAATATTTACAGAAATATATAGGTAGAGGCCGGGTCAGTTGCTTAATGCACAAGCGTATTTTTTTATATGATTAAAACATTAATTAATTATTCCGTTAAAGTAAATTATTTTATTTTTTACTAAAATAGATTATCCTATATACATACACCTCATTATCTGCTCAAATATAGCCGTGGTTAGCTGTTTGAAAATGCCTAATTGCATTAAGCTCGCCAATGTACTAGGACATCATTTATTTTATATGGGACCTGGGCGAAATTGTATTAACAGTTGCTTATACATTTTAAAATAGTTTGACTATTTTAAATGTTGAGTACTAAGATTACAGTGTAATTTGAAAATATTCTTTATTTTGCATGGGTTAGGTGTGTAATATGATCAAACTATAATTATGACAGTTCAAAGCAGAACTATTAATATGGCGTGCCTTTGTTCGTTATTACAAAATCCATATCTTATTTTACAAATAACCCAATGCCACAGCAATTAAAAGCAAAATTGTTATTAGTTTTGTTACAAGTATCAAAATTAACATTTATATATTTTTTCATCGTTGGACATTACAAAAGTAGTACAAAAAAGCGCAAAATGGATGATGTCCTTTTAAATTAATAAAGAATAATTATTATTATATGATTAAATATTATAATAAATAAGTGTGACACTCGAAAGAGATTGGGTAAAATTACCAAGAAAATAAAAGGATGATATCCTGATGATGATGCTGGGTTATTCATTATCCAGCATCAGTAGCATCAGTGGTGTTACAGAAGTATCTAATTATCGTTTGTTTATATTTATAAATAAGAATATAAACAATATATGTCAAACTAAAAACAGGAATTAATAGCAAAAATATTGTACACTATAAAACATTCTATAGGATCGTTCTTATCACAAATTCTCTTGCTTTCATAAACACAAGCCAAATTGGCCGGTTAAATTATCTTGTACCCGTCTATAAAGTGTGGTCGTAGTTCTCCTTTCGCTTCAGAATATATGTAGCTATCGTAAATCCAAACTGCCGAATTTCACGTCCGACTTGCTTCTGTTACGAGCTTACCTACCTTATGTACCTAGCATTAAGTAAGCAATGTTTACGTGTATAGTCAAGCCTTTCATATAAACCTTTCAAGCTTTGGTATCATATAAAAACCTTTAACGTATCTCACATATTTTGATTCCGGATGCATAAAAGGAGATTTAAAAATAATCCTAGCGGTACCAATCAGTATCCGCCCCACATTTCCGGTTAATTCTATTACCTACGGCGTTTTTCAATTATCTGTCAATGAATTTAGGGTGTATTTTTAGTAGACATTCGAGAAGATTTTTTAAAATAAATTTCTAGCTTGAATTTATTTTACAAAATCAAATGAGTCCCCATATATGTACACTGTACTGTGAAATAAAGCTGGTGAAATGTTATGAGTAGGATGGGATATATTTGAGTAGGTTTTAAGTTTTTATTTGGTTTTTGCTACATTGTGGGACCCGGACACAATACCGTTGAGGGGTGTACGGGGCCCACCACCGGTCAACGGTAACGGACACAATACCTAGTATTTTCTTAAATTTTGCGCGAACATTGATTATTGAATTAAACAAATTTTATGCGGCTTACTATCGCGTTTATTTTGGTTTTGATTTTGGTTTTGGTTTTGAAATTGTAAAATCAAAACCAAAATAAACGCGATAGTAAGCCGCATAAAATTTGTTTAATTCAATAATCAATGTTCGCGCAAAATTTAAGAAAATACTAGGTATTGTGTCCGTTTGGATGTTTATGGCACGTAAGCAAAGCCGGATTTAGAGCTCTGGAGGCCCTGGAGCAACGATGGAGCGGAGGCCCCCCCATTTATTTTCTGAATAAAAAGAACAATTACTCCATCCTGCCAGCGAGATGCTCGATCAAATAAGAGCCTTCTGACACATGTTTTATGGATTGAAATGACCAAATATGGATTTATAATTAATAATAATCATATTATTGCAACGATATGTTTGTGAAGCCTGTTTACTTTATAAAAATATTATAAATATGTCGTAATTGACAATATGTCTCTATGATTTTGCCTAATAAAGCGTATTTTCTTAGGTTTATACATTTTATTCATGATAGAACAATCATTATAATACAACATTTTTTCATAATTATTCATAAATCAAAACTTATTATGTTTGTGCAAGTGCCCATTGTCGGTAAGAATACGAAAAAGGCTGTTTGGGAAACATACGAAAAAGTTTCTATCAGTATTGCATCTCCCTGCAACGATATTAAATAAATAAAAAAACAATATTACTGAGGCCCGGTAATTTGCAACGTGAAACGTAGAGCTTACAACATGTGCAAGTGGTGTTAACTTAGCAATATGGTAGTCGCACGTTAAGCGACAACGCCGGGTTCGATCCCTGGTTGCAGGTGATCTATGTGTACGCGTGAATACCTACTATTGTTTTTTTTTGTGACTCGACATATGACAGAACCAATCGCTATAAAGTGACCACCACATAAAGTGGTGTTTATTGTGTGAATTGGTGTAGTGATCAGCGCGCATAAAACTTTATTTCTACTTGTCATCAGTAAATATTGCTTTTTATACAATAAAATAATATTTACCTTTTTGTATTAGTTTCATATTGATATTGTATTTTCTAAAGTAAACATTTTTCTGGCAACCATCTCTGTTAGACCGTGAAATTAGGCGACATATTTGATGGGTCTCTGATAAATTCTCTACTATATCTTTCAATTTTATTGACCGTTATTTTTTTTATTACGCAACCGATACAAAACCGCTTCTTTTTGTAATCTTGTGTGCAAACTTACAACTATTGGTATTGATAACAAAAGTTCCAATATTTAATAAATATTTGAAATATTGGTGCTTAATTTATTATATTATAGATAAAATTACCTAATAACCAATTAAAGTATAGAAAGTTTATAATGAAAATAATAAAAAATAAATGTTGTCATAAAATGAACTGAACAACATAAAACAAGTTTGATGATATTTTTTATCATCAAAAATTTTATTAACAGAATATTGGGAAGGTTAAAAGATAATTTAAAGAATTCATTAACTTTCTACCTCATCTTTTTACAGGTCGGGGAAGGCACACACATCCAATCGACAGCCGAACTAAATGGTTTCCTCCAGTTAGCGCCTCCTTTCTTTATTAAACAATCGACAATAGGACAGCATGTGCTGCCAATGTGTACTCCCTATACCATAAGCTTTTAAGCAGAACGTAAATAGCTCTTCTGACTGGTATAGCAGTGACAACTGGGGCAGACATCGTTAATATAAATAAAATAAAGTAGATTTTCATATGTCGGTGCTCTTAGAGGTCATCTAGGTTGGACATCGAGTCAAAATAATAAAAGAACAAAGCTGCAATGCATCTGTAATAAGTATAGATTTTAGAAGACCTTAGACCTAAGAATAGTTTTCTCGATCTTAGTATGAATCCTTTGATGTCGTATCAATGCTTTGGAATCTTTCACTCTCTACTCGTATTTATCAAGCATAAAAATACGCGTAGAGCAATTTTTAAAAGCTTTTGTTTGCTCATTTATGTACAGATTAAAATAGTTATATTTTTTTTAGATGGACGGGTAGACCCAGGAGTGTGTTTTCCGACCAAATCGGAGACATCCTCAAGAAAGCTGTGTTGCCTACGGCCAATAATTGTAGAGCTTGTATAAAAATAATTGTGGATGTAAGGAAAGCGAGCAGGTCAGGAGGTTGTGCCTATCCCTGTGGGGAAAAGACGTGATAATTAGATTTGTATTTTGATTTGTATTTTTTTATATATTATCTTTATTTATTGTATATTTAATTTGTACAATCTTATGTATTTGTTATTAATATTATATGTATTGTATGTATGTTAGTGTTTTTATTATACAAACTTTAAATATTTTACACCTTCCTCTAATTTTTTTTTGTTTGATCCCAAATGCTAACTGAAAGAGTATATCTATCGGCTTTGAGCCCGCATATGTACATAACTGTATATATGTATGTGTTTATACAGGGTGTATCAAGAACGCGAAAGACCAAAAGAACCGAAAATAAAGTGGAGTGGCAGTGTACCCGATCCTAAAACAGCTGCTATACACAACGTTTTCGTTACACCCTGTATACTCGTATTTAATTTAAATAATAGGAGTAAAATAATGTAGCTACTTATTAAAAGAGGATTTAATATTATTTATGTATTAGAACCAAAAATGTAGTGAAAATCTCAACAAGTTGGGATGTTAGTTAATTAATAATTAATAGAGTACATTTAGCTTTTGCCTGTCGGTCATTAAGTGAAGTAAGCTTCAACAACTTTGGCAATTAGTCAGGTCATTGAACCAATTTACAATCGAGATCCATTTTGTGCTAACAAAATAGAAAAGATTTTTGCTTCGTTTAAGAATTGCCCGGTTGTCTATTTTACAATTCAAATATTATGAAAACTCTCTTTAAGGTCAATTCGGTGACATTCGTAAAAACAGTAGGGGTTTGTAGTATACCTATCAATAACCATTAGAGACTGTATAAAGATAGTAATTAATAAGGTTAACTACCACAGAATGTCTAGGCCTAGGGCAAGTTCGTCTTTGCTTACATATTTTGTTTTTTAATATGTAAAAACATTTTTTATATTTAAAATTGTGCATAAAATTTAACAAAATGGGGAGGGATGAGTTGAGATCGTCACATCGGAAATCCCTGTAAGAGTGGATGCGTGACAATTTGATGGTATAATCAATCTTATTGTTCATAGTTCTCTAAAGAAAAATATATTTTTCTAGAGAAAAAGATATTTTGGGATCAACGGTTTGTAGTTTTATATTGTCAAAAGCATATATATTTTTTATATTATATTGTATTTGTAGTGTGATGGTTAATTTAATTATAATGTAAATAAAATTCCAAAATTTTCTGCTCCGACTGAGAATCGAATATGCGACTTAATTGAGTAGCGGGAGAAGGAGAGGGGATTTCGCAACTACTACGCCACTCCTGTCATCAAATGTCCATAGATTAAATAAACCAATCCTTACTGTCCATTCTAACAAGACGCTGTCGTCCAAACCACACTGTTGAATTGAATCCCATTTAGGCGATGAACGGATTATACCCCATGCATTCTGTAAATATTCGTCAATGTATTAACGATCATATCGTTTAAAGTCGGCGTGGTCGGCTACGACTGAAACTTAAAAACTTGAATTTTTCATTCCCTTACATCAGTCATCACGTCATCATGGCAAAATGAAATAAGGAAAAGAATATTGTGATCTCCGTAAGCCTCAACGCTGCATTTGTAAAGATTAGGGCTGATGATTTAGATTAAGGGTATAATTCATTCATTTAGGGGTGAAGTAATTGTATGGTAGTAAAGTCGCGACTCTTAAAGCAGCGGAAGTGTCCTCTGATATTCTTAAACGTTTTACTTTATAATTACTTGATATACTTAGAAATAATAATATTAACAAAACTTTGCGTTTGGATCACCATTGCTATATTCTTTCCGCCATGTTCACAGCGATTAGTATCGTACACTAATTGCATGCGACCGGTAGGTGACTCTTCGAGAGATATGTTGCGTTACGCCGCTGTGGAGTTTTTTATCGGCTCTCATTAGATTTTAAGTAAACTGTCTGTGCTTGCCGCGTTTCTTATATATCACGTAAAATCACGTAAATATAATTTTAGTATTAACAGTAAAAAGTTTTAGTATATATTGTACATATATATTTTTAATATTTGACATATTCCAATATATTATATTTTTATGCGCTTTATAGTTTTGTAGTGACCAGAGATATCGCGCGTTAAGCCGTCTTTAATCCCTGGTTGCAGAGGATCGATGTACGCTTTATTTTTTTATTCTATCCAATTTGCCATACTGGGAACCATCGCAACTTAAATAAAACTCCGCAACGTTATATTAAAATATTCAAAATAAACGCCTTACTCGTAGTGAGCAGCAAAAATGTTTTTTTTTCATAACGTTATAATAGTAAAACAGTAGGATGTTAGCTAATTAGCTACGTTTGTTTCCATTCCTTTATAAGGAATTTTATTGTGATTATTTATCCATATTATAAAATTCCTGCTCATAAAAAAGAATTAACTAATAGTTAGGTAGGAGGTAACATTAGAATTATTTTTGTGGAAGGTTATACATTACAGCCGTTGTGACATAAATGCTATTGTAATGTTTTTCGACAAGAACATTGGTTTTGGAATAAAAAACACACCTTTAATCAATCACATGTCAAAAGCAACTTGTAGAGAATTGATTCCCAAAGCCTCAGTTTCAGCATTCGCCCGCTCCATAGATCACGTATCATTAGACTTATTCGGCAGAACCATTCGTATAAAAATTGGTTAGGTGGTTAGGTAGTTACACATTTATGGTGGTTTGACACATGTTTATATTGTTCTCTTGTTCTGTAGCAGAACCGAGTCTGCCCCAAAAAATATTTTCGCCAACAAACGCCGAATTTATTAAAATAAACACAATATTCTAAGAAAACTAATTTATATTAATTCACCTTTTCCTAAGTTTTATGGTAATCAGGAAAGTTGAGGTCAGATGTCGCGTATTCATATATATATATATATAAATAAAAAAATCCCCTGACAGTCGCTTAGTTAAGCGCCGTCTAAAGGTATTTGGACAATGGTTTTACCATTTATGATCTAACTGCTTGTGTAAACAATGAACCCGCTTTACACAGTTTCTGTCTATCAATATGATTAGATTTAACTATCTCGGTTATGATCCTAATTAGGAATAATTAAATTATAAGTTTGAATAAATGGTACCCCATTTCCGTTCTGCAAAGATTGTACCTTTAATTTATTCATATGGTCATGAGATTATTTATAGTATGAATAAAAATAAAGTAAAATTGATATAACAGTAATTACATAAAAATAAAGAAAATCCCTCTGTCAATGCTTTTTTTTAATTCTTATTTAATTTCAAGCTACTAAAAGTGCTCGTAACATAGAAGCAGGACAACTAAAGTATATCAAAGATACTTTATTAGGATCATAACGCAAAATGATTCTAGTCGTCTTTTAGTATAAGGTTGATTTACACAAATACATTATTACAAAATAAAATTTAAATTCATTGTTAAATTCAGGTTTGCGGAGCCTCTGTTAATACAGCGGGGGTTGTATTAACCAGTAACATGTTTCAATTAAGAGCGCTGTACTGTCTCGCAGTCTCTTTAAAGCTACACATTTGAATTAAAATACAACGTTAGCATATATTTATCTATTGTTCTATTATCATCATTTTAAGTTGAGTATATTAATATAACATAATAAAATTAAAGCACACTTCAAACCTACATACATTTACTAGTAGAATAGTCATGCAATTTGTTCGTAGTTCCTTAAGTGAATACACATCAATCATCTCTATCTTTTCGTGAGTGACAGCACCCTGCCCCATGTTAAGCCGGACTCCATGAGTCGAGGTGACTGCTACTACAGTGAAATAATTGTAAGTAGCAGTCGCAGCCACTATGCCGGCCTAGGTGGACCCGGTCTGTATACTTGTACTACCCGGATCGGCAGATTGGGCACCATTGACACGGCGCAAATATCTGTCTCTTTTTTTAACCCCCGACCAAAAAAGAGGGGTGTTATAAGTTTGACTTGTCTGTGTATCTGTGTATCTGTGTATCTGTGTATCTGTGTATCTGTGGCTCTGTGTATCTGTGTATCTGTGTGTCTGTCTGTGGCATCGTAGTTCCTAAACGAATGGACCGATTACGATGCGGTTTGTTTCATTTGAAAGCTGACGTGATCGAGATGGTTCTTAGCTACAATTGACGAAGATCTGATCAGGGGTTTCAAGGTCATCAGCTCGATTTGTTAGCTGCGGTAGCGATCTTAGACGCGCTGTTTAGGATGGCAACCCTTGTACGTCGCTATGCGACGAAGATTGTTATTTTATGTCAAATAAATATGCCAATGTAAATACACGTAAAAAATGTTATAATTTTTCCCTTAAAATATTCATATGGCGAGGTTGGTTTGCAGTTTAGATCGATTACCTTGATTGAATATTTTAGGGGAAAAATTATAACATTTTTTACGTGTTTTAACAATGGCATATTTATTTGACATAAAATAACAATCTTCGTCGCATAGCGACGTACAAGGGTTGCCCGTTCTAAACACGCATAAGGCTGGGAATACACGTCCGATATTGCTGAGCAAATTATTTACAAATCGGAAGTAGGAATCGGACGTCTATTTTGTTTCTGTATTTTGTATGAAAACTGCACCTTCAGACAATCGGATCGGCCATAAAATCGTAAGCGCCTTGGCGTTGTTTCCGATTCTGACATCCGATCCGACTATCGGATCTGACGTGTATTAAGTATTCAAACAAATGTATGGCACGAGTGCCTTCCGATTGTCTGATCAGACAATCGGATCGGACTATCGGAGAGGAAAATCGGACTTGTATTCCCAGCCTTATAGGTATTTACTTTTAAACATATCTGTGACTTAACATTTGAAATAAAAACGTTTACAAATACATGTGTGTTTTAACTGGTACCACTGAGTTACTCTGATGATGGAACTCGAAGGTAGGAGACGAAATCCTGGATGTGTTCAAACTTTTTTTTGGTATACTAAGTTTGGACTTATTAGATTTGTCTTGAAGGTAGGAAACTAAGTGTAGAAAAGTTAGTGCGATAAAATAAAACATTCCGGATCTAAAAAATCTGATCATGGATCCTCTCAGATCAGCAAATCAACAAGAAATGGACCTGTAGTGCTTTAACTAAAATTGTTACTCACTATGAGCCATTAGCTGGACCGTTATCAAATTAAAGATCGAGAGTATCTGATGAGGCACCATCATGAATCCTCTCAGATCAGCAAATCAACAAGAGATAGAACTATAGTGCTTTCACTAAATTTGTTACTCACTAAGAGCATTTAGCTGGACCGTCATCAAATTGAAGACCGGGCAATCTGATGATGCACCATTATGAATCCTCTCAGATCAGCAAATTGATATCAATTGATCAGCAAAAAAAGAGATAGAACTGTAGTGCTTCAACTAGGCCTTTAGCTGGGCCGTTATCAAATTGAAGATCGGGAGTATCTGATTATGAATCCTCTCAGATCAGCAAATCAATAACAGATAATATCATAGTGCTTTAACTAAAATTGTTACTCTCTATGAGCCATTAGCTGGGCCATTATCAAATTAAAGACCTGGAGTAGTTATCTGATGATGCACCATAAGGATCCAAGGGATATTAAAGGGATATAACTATTGAGCCATGACTAATGTTGTTTATTACTATAAAGCTGATGATATGACCAAAGTGGTTCCAGGCGTTTCGGGGGTTCCTTTAAAATTTTAATTTTGATTTTATTAATAACACATGTTTGTAATATTTAACCTAAAACAAATGCTTTAAAACGAATGCTTGCTCCGACCGGCAATTGAACTTTACGCGTAACTGGTCGGCTAACCAATGCGCCAAGCCTGTTTTCATAAATTAACGTGCCTTATTTTTTGTTGTTGTCTCCAATGCTATTTCTGCACGCTGGAATTGTTCCTATCTAATATTTATTACTAATTTATAAAGTAATAGTGCATTTTATTACACCTAAAATAAAAAATAATATAAGTATATAGTCTGTTTAAGCCGAAATGACGCGCCCCTCCGCTGCATTTGCGCGCACGAGCAAATATAAAATATGGATAAAACACATCGAAAATGCAATTGTAATTGGTTATTCAGTTGCTGGTTAGCAAGGAACATTGTACTCAAGAGCTGCTGCTGGTTAGACACAAAAGGAGGAGCACTGATGAAGTATAATAGTATAGTTAGTAAGATTTGTATTCACACATTTAAATAAACTAATAAAGTGGAGGGTCATTTATAGTTAGACAAGCTATATTAGAATATATCATAGTATTCTGGTATAGCTAGTAATATATAATAGTATTATAGTATGTATATGAACAGGTCGTACAACAAAAAATCTGTGAATGAGTATTATAGATTAATTTATAAAAATTAAGTCGCAAAAACAAAATGAATATAAAACATTTTAAATAACGTAACTTTTTTTAAGGAAAAACGAATAACCGCCTTTATTTACCAAAACAATATTTAATATTCACGAAATGAGATGGTATTCGAGTGGATGATTTAGGGGCTATTTTGTTGTAGGTGAGTTGAAAATTATTTATTATGTTTTCATTAATATTTCTGGAGGAATGCTCAGCAGTATCCGTTTGTTTTCTTATGAAAATTAGGAGATGTGACGTAGTTTATATAAGGGGTAGGTAAGTAATTAAAGGGGACATCTGCGTGCTTCTTTAAGCTACAATTTGCTTTGTCACAAATGTATAACCTTCGCTCTCTATTTATTTGAGCTTGAAGCCATTTTACAGTTCAATAATTATAATTTGTAGCTTTCCTACAATGTGTGCTTTGAATGAATATTAATATATTATATTTTGTTAAAGATATAATATACTGTTTTTTAATTAAAAAAAAATTATTTTTACTATAATATAAGCGGTATTTTTGTTTAATTAATATAATGTTTTGGAAATGTAAATGAGCCAATTTTATTTGATAATATAAACGTAAATCCCACTCCATGCCTATATTCATACATGACCCATACATAGGCTTCACTAGCATACGTTAGATTGCCTGGAATCCTGGAAGAGATCGCTTTTTAGGCCGCCAATTGTACTTATTTTTTGTAATTTTAGAATTTTGTTTGTCTCTCTTTGTATTTATATTTATCTATAGGTATAGATTTCGTGCTACTTAAATTATATATAAATTAAAGAAGCCTTATAAACGCAAAGAAATTTGAATTGTTTTATAAATAGTTGAAGTTAGTCAATCTCGAGACGTAGCATAATTAGGGGGTAGCCATATTGTTTTGTTATCGTCGCAAGGGTCGTGTCAATGTTAAATAAAACACATTCCACAGTCAATTTGTTCCACTGTTGTGAGAGCGCTTCATTCTACCCGCTGTGTATTTTGGTAATCGAATTTTCAATTAATCTTGTTTGTAGAATAATTTTATCGCGTTTGCTATCCGAATTGGTTGTGTTCGTCATTATGTCGACACACTTGACCGACCTATTAATAATACGACCTAAAATAAATTAATATGCACGCGATGGAATTGATTTTATTGTTTACATTTAACTATCTATACCTATATAATAATATATAAATGATAAAAGTGATTGACTGATGTATCAACGCACAGACTAGAAAGTTGAAATTTCGCACACGTATTCCTCACATGACGAGGAATCTACTAAGGAAAGATTTTTTAAAATTAAACCCCCACTATTTTTATACCTTGGACATATTTACATGAAAATGTATGAATTGAGTACGGCAAAAAAATTGAGTTACGTATTTCAGCGTTTTCCAAAATTCAACACCCAAGAAGGTAAACTAGGGGATGAAAGTTTTAAATAAACACACAGGCCAAACCCTTAGTGCAAGAAACTTAAAATATCGCAAACGTATTCCTCTTATGACGAAAGGATTTTTCTAAATTCATGGGGGATGTAAGTTTATATTAAACATTATATTCCGTTAAAAGGCCTACTTAAAATATTTTATAAAAAATCTAACTTAATTAGTTTTAAGTATTTGAAAGTAGGTATTGTGCAAACTGATAATAAAGACCCATTAGTACATACATTGCACCTGTGTGAAGCCGGGGCGGGTGGCTAGTATTAAAATATGCATTTTCTTCAAATATAAATCATTTACTTTATGTACCAATATTCTAAATTTGTAGAAGTACCTAATTTTTATATTCTTGAGATACAATGCGCCATTGTTTGCCGGAAAAACCAGCTAGTATCGCAAACGTTCGTGCTATGAACTACAATTTATGTTTCGGCAACGAGTCTCGTGAAAGCCCCAATGAAACTTTCATCGTATCGGCAAACTGCAGGCGTGAAAATAAAATTGAAACTCGGATTTTAGCTTTCAAAAAATCATAGCGAACTGATACACGAACCCTGTAGATCCTTTGATCTCTTCACCCCCTATCTATGGTTTTTATTACATTTATTAATATTAATATTATTGGTGCTATTTTGATGTGAGATATCAATATGATATTTATCTCTTAAATAAATAATAAATCTATATCTCTGCATATTATTAATAGTTCATGGAATTATTATTTTATACATAACATGTTTAATAAAATGTCTAATGATTTAGTTATTTTTGGTAAACGGTACATAAGTTAAAACCGCAGATGGTCTGCCTACCACTCTATAAATAAGACAAATGTACAAAAAAATACTTAAAACCAGGAAAAAAATATGTACATATGTTCATAAATTATGTACATAAGTGTTTTTCGTGTTGTGAATTCGACCGCAATATGCATATTTTTAAGTAGCATTTACCTCTATACGTGGACCGCACTTTAGGTTAACATCAGGGCGGGTGCTGTCATACGAGTATGTGGAGACAAAAAATATCTATTATATATTACCCTAAAATAATTTAAAAATAACTTAAAATTATTTTTATAATACCTGGCAGTTGGTTGGTACATTTACAAACCTTTTAAATTATCATGAAAAGCAAAAATTATTATTAAAGTTATTTATAACAATAAAGTAGGATTGCACAAGTCACCTTTACCGCATTTTTGATGCATTATGGGCTATGTCCACTACTGTCCACTATGTCCATTTTGCATGTGGACTTATCGTAGACCTAAATGGATTTGGCAGGAGGAGAGAGACAATTCTTCGTGGTGAGAGATCGCAGTGTCGTAAGTAATAAAAAAGTGAGTCATTTGCCCAGCAGTGAGACAAGAATATAAAATAATAAATAGAATACCGACTGTCTTTTTCCTTTTGCAAATTAAATTTCAATCCTTTATAAAAATGGTTGACCTCAAAGACAATGCCTATCAACGTGGCATCCCAACGCTTATCATCTCAGCATTCTCTACAATTGTTTTCTTAGGGAAAAAATGTGTCAGCAGCCGCGTCATCCCATTTTTATCAGAGGTCTCTCGCATGGATGCGTCCCGTGAATGCTAAGAATTTATTGCGTTGTACAGCCTTCAGAGGAGAATTAGCACAATCGTAAGACTAGAGTTTGAGAGGGAGAAAGATGCGGTACTGATCTTTGTATGGATTTACCGAGAAACAGATTGCTTTTTATCTAGGTTTGTCTTCGATTGTTGTTTTCTATTGCTCGCTCTCAAGACGGAGCTTTATAAAAAATAAATTGCAGTCATCGTAGTTCAACGTCAGAGTTATCACATCCTTATTTTATAAATAGATACGGGGGTGAACATAATAATATGAATATTAAATAAATATATAATTGAGAATCAAACGAACTTACCTGTAAGTGAAGTTCGATGATAATTGTACGAACTTCCTTAGTGCTCCGCCGATTTGCTTCATATATAAACAAAGTAGTATTCGCATTCGATGGCTACTCTCACACGTTTAATAGTAATCAGTTTTTTTTTTTTTTTTTTTTTGGATGAATATACGGTTGTCCAAGCCTCGATTTCTTTAAGACATCATTCTGTTTATAGTGTTCCTGTGCTTACAAACCTGAAACTCACCTACCTATTTACACGTAGAGGTGGGAGGGTGTGGCTTTCACAATCGGCGGAGCACTAAGGAAGTTCGTACAATTATCATCGAACTTCACTTACAGGTAAGTTCGTTTGATTCTCAATTGTACTTTACTTCCGCCGTGCTCCGCCGATTTGCTTCATATATAAACAAAGTAGATATTTAAAGGTTGAAGGTTTGTGGACTGAAATGGAAGTATTACCAGACATTTGGATGATCAGAACTCCTCAATCACATTAACTTAGTTCTATAACAATTATTTCTTAAATTTATATAATTATGCGTCCTCTAAGTCATTACAGTGATCTAGTACAAGTAATAAATATATATATAATATATATATTTTTTTAAATAAATTTTTGCAAAAGTGTTGGATTTTTCGGACCATCCAACAGTTCTACGAATAGTGTCAATATTCTCTCCTAATGTTTAAATAGTAGATGTTGACAAATGACCATTACTATGATTTTCAAGTGTATGTCATAGATATCAAGATATAAAGTGTATCTTTATTTTAATTGCTTAAAGTTTGTTAACGAACAAGATTTTTTATTTTTCATTTAAGAGTTTTGTGCAGGGCAGATAAACTCTCTTTTACAAAAAATATTTTAGGATTTATACAATAGAGGCAATAATAAAGTTGGTTGTGTACGACCTGGCCCTAGGTTTATTGAAATTTATTATTTATATTTTAACTTGCAATATTTTAAATAATCATATTATTATATTTAATTAAAGATGAGGATTATCCTTTATGAGCGGTTACAAGAGCTAACAATGTTATCACATTGGATAACAAATTAAGTGAAATATTTTCATTTGGATATAATTTATATAATAATTCTTAAACAACATTGAGTTCTTAAATCATATTTTCGAGTTTGTGGGCGAAACTTAAAATAGATAGTATCTTAACACAAATGTCAGAGGTAAGTTCATTTGGTAAATGAGGGCTATTGCTGAATATACCAATTTACTGAATTATAACTATAGCCTTTATTAGAAGTATTAGAAAAAGGTTAATAAATAAGAATAAATAAGAGAAATCTTATCTATCTGTGAAGTGTAATGTATATGTATATTTGTGATACTATTTTTTTACTATTGCAATAATCTACAATTAGGTATGTATTACATTGCTTCAAAATGTTATTGACAATGAAGCACCTGCACTTACAGGCAATATACCGTGTAACCTGGAGAAAGGATACTATGGTTGCAATGGTCAATATGAGGCAACTATAATTACCCTAGGTGCCTTGTTACAAAATTTAGAAAAGCTTTATTATAATTGAAAAGGGTGGAAAACGAATGATATTTGTAAAAAATCCTGTATGGAAAACGTCCATGATGAGATTGTGAAAGAATCTCTTGCGATAGCATAGTGGTCTGGTCGCCAACAAATATATAACTTACACTTATGATTATGTGTAGAGGCAAACAAATCTTTTTTAGAAATACCAAAACCTGAAATAATCGTATAAAAGGCATATTTTGCCGTTTTTCACTAGGTTCTATTGTTAAACTGTTTAGAAGCAGTGTCAACTGATTTTATTTGAAGCAGTATTGTTTTTGATGATATATAATCTGTCTATACGCACATACTTGCATGCTTACACCACTGCTAAATTAGTTTAGCTAGACTATCAAGATGTGGTGTTGTTAATTCCTAACATGATAAAGCAGTTACTTACTTTTATTACATGTAAATGATTTTTAAAGCAAAAAGACAGCCAGTAAATTTAGGTAATTTTTGTGTTCATTTATTTATTTATGAATCTTACCGAACCCCATTAGTGGTACAACATAACCGCAATTTAACAATAATGCATCTGCATAAATTACTTATTTTGGCTGATTAATTGATTCTTATGAAAGTGAAACAAATTATTTTGTCTCCAGGCTAGTTAATTATTGGCACCTTGTGATATTGGTACTTGGCTATTATATCTATTGTACTTCAATTCCTTAGTGCTCCGCCGATTGTTCCGTATTTAAACAAAGTAGTATTCGCATTCGATGGCTACTCTCACACGTTTAATAGTAATCAGTTTTTTTTTTTTTTTTTTTTTTGGATGAATGTACGGTTGTCCAAGCCTCGATTTCTTTAAGACATCATTCCGTATTTCGTGTGTGCTACCAGATGCACGCGTCTATCGGTTGTCCGCATTTTATAGTAAATTTTAGTGTAAATAATTATACAATCTTACTCTAAATGGGTAAAAGGCAACGAGAAGAAGCTGAAAACGAACAAGCAAATTGACAAATACCGTAGAAAATAAGATGGTTGGAGAAACGGAGCTCCACGAATACGACGCCATCACGGTCGCCCTCAACGTTTGTTCGTTTTACCTGCATGAACAAAACGATTCAGGTAAATACCGATACTGGATTTTTTTACATAAGTGGATTTGTTGCAACCAAAATGTTTTAATACTTCGTGAGACTATAACGTTCAATATTTATGAATTATTATTGTGATTGAGTGTAGTTTGAAAAACTGCAATGCCACAATTTATAATTACTGTTATTGATGGTAGTTTGAAAAACTATAATGTGACAACTAACTATAACTGTGCTTGAGTGTAGTTTGAAGAACTGCAACGTCACAATTTATTTTATTATTGTGCTTGAGTGTAGTTTGAAGAACTGCAACGTCGCAATTTATTTTATTATTGTGCTTGAATGTATTTCGAGGAATTACATCGTCACAATCCAATATTATTACCTCTTGAGCATGGGTGAACCTACGTCGTCCATATATTGATGTGTATGATTTTTATTAGAAAAATGTACTATATATAATGAGAATCCTAATTCAGGTTACAACATTTTTACCCAGGGTTTATGCTTTTAAGCACCAACTCAATAAAGATTCGAGGTCAATAAACTCTTGACCTTGTTTTATTAGTCACTCTAGACCAGTGTTTCCCAACCTTTAAAAAATGTTTTTTACCCTTAATAAATATAAATGATTACAATATTTAAAAAAAAAAAAAAAAATTGCCTTTTTTGATAAATTGGTCACCGATATCTAGCATTGCATATAAATAACCCAAAGCAGAAGGGTTGAAGTCGTGTCTAATCCATTTTGAAATTACCCTCCTTAACTATCGAATTGCCCTGTAAGGCGTGGGCCCCACTTTGGGAAACACTGCTCTAGGCCATACCAAAGAACGTGAGTGCCAGAACCAGCCATACACAACTAGAACCCACAGACCGTTGGTCAAAAAGTTAGTCAGGTGTAAAAAAAAAAAAAAAAAAAAAGAGAGGGAAAATGTATTTAACACAATGGTTAACCCTTGCAAAATAAACCCTGAGGTCACATATGCAATCAATAAACCCTCTCTGAAGAGGGATAAAACAAAAAGTATTCACTATTTTGCCATGCCATGCAAATACAGTAAATCACAGTATTAAGAATAAAATTATACGGTGTTATATAGATATATCAATACCGCCATTTATTAATATAAAAATGTTCAGAATGTCAGAAAGATACTGAAAAACTTATTTCAATGAACTTCTCTTTAAGAAAGTTTTTAGCCTCAGGCTAGTTCAGGTGAAGTTGCCAGAGATGCAGCACAGGACTCAACTCCTGAAATATCCCTTTTTGAAGTCAACTTTGGACTTTTGGTGATAAAATGGGAAATAGTAAAGCCGCAGCAAGTTCGACCACTGATTTTTTAAATAAATAAAATCCTTTAAACTACTGGGGACTCCCTCGGAAGACTATGTGAGAAGGTGGTTGCTACCAATATGCTGTTACGAAAGGCAACAACAAACAGCGTCAACAGACGATTACAATATTTTTACAAGGTACCCTCTGACATATTTATTTATTTTTCATGGATCTGGGACACAATATTCCATTTAATATAATACCTGTATAAATCTAATACCTGTACAATAAGTCAGGTTCCAATTGGTCAGGTTGCCTAATTTCTAAGGAAGAAATTGCTGACTTTAATAGTTCAATAAATGAACTGTTATGTAAAGGTGCTATTTATCTTGAGCTCACCAGAGTCCAATTAATTTATATCCCCACTTTTTTGTCTCCAAAATAATACATATAAAAAATAAAAGTTTTATTTTTAATCCTAAAAAATTAACATCTTTTAAAATTGAGGAAATACGTACTGCTCCTAAATTATTAATAACTGCTCTGGATTTTTTTACATGACCAATATAGATATTAAAGATGATTTTGACACCCATACATAAATATAATAAAAACAGGAATTATACTTCATTAGTATATTTAAATGTTTAGATAAAGACATAATAATCATGTCTAATGGCCACAAAGGAGACTTATATATTGGTAAGTTTATATTTTATTATAAACACAACTAAAAGTAAATTAATTCCACAAGCATAATGAATGAGAATAGGTTCTGAAAACATGACAGTTGGAACAAAACACGTCCTATTCAAAGTTGGCCACTATTACAGGCATGCTATATGCAGAATGTCCAGGACTTCAGGTGTAACATAATATAGCTGATGCGCATACAAAACAACTTGAACTATGGAAATGCATTAAATAATAATAGATATAATAGCCAAGTACCAATATCACAAGGTGCCAATAATTAACTATCCTGTTGACAAAATAATTTGCTTCACTTTCATAAGAATCAATTAATCAGCCAAAATAAGTAATTTATGCAGATGCATTATTGTTAAATTGCGGTTATGTTGTACCACTAATAGGGTTCGGTAAGATTGATAAATAAATAAATGAACACAATAATTACCTAAATTTACTGGCTGTCTTTTTGCTTTAAAATCATTTACATGTAATAAAAGTAAGTAACTGCTTTATCATGTTAAGAATTAACAACACCACATCTTGATAGTCTAGCTAAACTAATTTAGCAGTGGTGTAAGCATGGAAGTATGTGCGTATAGACAGATTATATACCATCAAAAACAATACTGCTTCAAATAAAATCAGTTGACACTGCTTCAAGACAGTTTAACAATAGAACCTAGTGAAAAACGGCAAAATATGCCTTTTATACGATTATTTCAGGTTTTGGTATTTCTAAAAAAGATTTGTTTGCCTCTACACATAATCATAAGTGTAAGTTATATATTTGTTGGCGACCAGACCACTATGCCATCGCAAGAGATTCTTTCACAATCTCATGGACGTTTTCCATACAGGACTTTTTACAAATATCATTCGTTTTCCACCCTTTTCAATTATAATAAAGCTTTTCTAAATTTTGTAACAAGGCACCTAGGGTAATTATAGTTGGCTCATATTGACCATTGCAACCATTGCCTGTAAGTGCAGGTGTTTCATTGTCAATAACATTTTGAAGCAATGTAATACATACCTAATTGTAGATTATTGTAATAGTAAAAAAAAATAGTATCACAAATATACAGATACATTACACTTCACAGATAGATAAGATTTCTCTTATTTATTCTTATTTATTAACCTTTTTCTAATACTTCTAATAAAGGCTATAGTTATAATTCAGTAAATTGGTATATTCAGCAATAGCCCTCATTTACCAAATGAACTTACCACTGACATTTGTGTTAAGATACTATCTAAGAGATTTTTAGGTTTCGCCCACAAACTCGAAAATATGATTTAAGAACCCAATGTTTGTTAAGAATTATTATATAAATTATATCCAAATGAAAATATTTCACTTAATTTGTTATCCAATGTGATAACATTGTTAGCTCTTGTCACCGCTCATAAAGGATAATCCTCATCTTTAATTAAATATAATAATATGATTATTTAAAATATTGCAAGTTAAAATATAAATAATAAATTTCAATAAACCTAGGGCCAGGTCGTACACAACCAACTTTATTATTGCCTCTATTGTATAAATCCTAAAATATCTTTTGTAAAAGAGAGTTTATCTGCCCTGCACAAAACTCTTTCAGTTATATAAATAAAATAAAAAAAATAAAAAAAAAATCTTGTTCGTTAACAAACTTTAAGCAATTAAAATAAAGATACACTTTATATCTTGATATCTATGACATACACTTGAAAATCATAGTAATGGTCATTTGTCAACATCTACTATTTAAACATTAGGAGAGAATATTGACACTATTCGTAGAACTGTTGGATGGTCCGAAAAATCCAACACTTTTGCAAAAATTGATTTAAAAAAATATATATATTATATATATATTTATTACTTGTACTAGATCACTGTAATGACTTAGAGGACGCATAATTATATAAATTTAAGTAATAATTGTTATAGAACTAAGTTAATGTGATTGAGGAGTTCTGATAATCCAAATGTCTGGTAATACTTCCATTTCAGTCCACAAACCTTCAACCTTTAAATATCTACTTTGTTTAAATACGGAACAATCGGCGGAGCACTAAGGAATTGAAGTACAATTGAGAATCAAACGAACTTACCTGTAAGTGAAGTTCGATGATAATTGTACGAACTTCCTTAGTGCTCCGCCGATTGTGAAAGCCACACCCTCCCACCTCTACATGTAAATAGGTAGGTGAGTTTCAGGTTTGTAAGCACAGGAACACTATAAACAGAATGATGTCTTAAAGAAATCGAGGCTTGGACAACCGTACATTCATCCAAAAAAAAAAAAAAAAAAAAAACTGATTACTATTAAACGTGTGAGAGTAGCCATCGAATGCGAATACTACTTTGTTTAAATACGGAACAATCGGCGGAGCACTAAGGAAGTTCGTACAATTATCATCGAACTTCACTTACAGGTAAGTTCGTTTGATTCTCAATTATTATTTAATGCATTTCCATAGTTCAAGTTGTTTTGTATGCGCATCAGCTATATTATGTTACACCTGAAGTCCTGGACATGCTGCATATAGCATGCCTGTTATAGTGGCCAACTTTGAATAGGACGTGTTTTGTTCCAACTGTCATGTTTTCAGAACCTATTCTCATTCATTATGCTTGTGGAATTAATTTACTTTTAGTTGTGTTTATAATAAAACATAAACTTACCAATATTTTACCAATATATAAGTCTCCTTTGTGGCCATTAGACATGATTATTATGTCTTTATCTAAACATTTAAATATACTAATGAAGTATAATTCCTGTTTTTATTATATTTATGTATGGGTGTCAAAATCATCTTTAATATCAATATTGGTCATGTATAAAAATCCAGAGCAGTTATTAATAATTTAAGAGCAGTACGTATTTCCTCAATTTTAAAAGATGTTAATTTTTTAGGATTAAAAATAAAACTTTTTATTTTTTTATTTTTTATATGTATTATTTTGGAGACAATAAAGTGAGGATAAAAATTAATTGGACTCTGGTGAGCTCAAGATAAATAGCACCTTTACATAACAGTTCATTTATTGAACTATTAAAGTCAGCAATTTCTTCCTTAGAAATTAGGCAACCTGACCAATTGGAACCTGACTTATTGTACAGGTATTAGATTTATACAGGTATTATATTAAATGGAATATTGTGTCCCAGATCCATGAAAAATAAATAAATATGTCAGAGGGTACCTTGTAAAAATATTGTAATCGTCTGTTGACGCTGTTTGTTGTTGCCTTTCGTAACAGCATATTGGTAGCAACCACCTTCTCACATAGTCTTCCGAGGGAGTCCTCAGTAGTTTAAAGGATTTTATTTATTTAAAAAATCAGTGGTCGAACTTGCTGCGGCTTTACTATTTCCCATTTTATCACCAAAAGTCCAAAGTTGACTTCAAAAAGGGATATTTCAGGAGTTGAGTCCTGTGCTGCATCTCTGGCAACTTCACCTGAACTAGCCTGAGGCTAAAAACCTTCTTAAAGAGAAGTTCATTGAAATAAGTTTTTCAGTATCTTTCTGACATTCTGAACATTTTTATATTAATAAATGGCGGTATTGATATATCTATATAACACCGTATAATTTTATTCTTAATACTGTGATCTACTGTATTTGCATGGCATGGCAAAATAGTGAATACTTTTTGTTTTATCCCTCTTCAGAGAGGGTTTATTGATTGCATATGTGACCTCAGGGTTTATTTTGCAAGGGTTAACCATTGTGTTAAATACATTTTCCCTCTCTATTTTTTTTTTTTTTTTTTTTACACCAGACTAACTTTTTGACCAACGGTCTGTGGGTTCTAGTTGTGTATGGCTGGTTCTGGCACTCACGTTCTTTGGTATGGTCTAGAGCAGTGTTTCCCAAAGTGGGGCCCACGCCTTACAGGGCAATTCGATAGTTAAGGAGGGTAATTTCAAAATGGATTAGACACGACTTCAACCCTTCTGCTTTGGGTTATTTATATGCAATGCTAGATATCGGTGACCAATTTAACAAAAAGGGCAATTTTAAAAAAAAAATATTGTAATCATTTATATTTATTAAGGGTAAAATACATTTTTTAAAGGTTGGGAAACACTGGTCTAGAGTGACTAATAAAACAAGGTCAAGAGTTTATTGACCTCGAATCTTTATTAAGTTGGTGCTTAAAAGCATAAACCCTGGGTAAAAATGTTGTAACCTGAATTAGGATTATCATTAAATATAGTACATTTTTCTAATAAAAATCATACACATCAATATATGGACGACGACGTAGGTTCACCCATGCTCAAGAGGTAATAATATTGGATTGTGACGATGTAATTCCTCGAAATACATTCAAGCACAATAATAAAATAAATTGCGACGTTGCAGTTCTTCAAACTACACTCAAGCACAATAATAAAATAAATTGTGACGTTGCAGTTCTTCAAACTACACTCAAGCACAGTTATAATTAGTTGTCACATTATAGTTTTTCAAACTACCATCAATAACAGTAATTATAAATTGTGACATTGTAGTTTTTCAAACTACACTCAATCACAATAATAATTCATAAATAGTGGACGTTATAGTCTCACGAAGTATTAAAACATTTTGGTTGCAACAAATCCACTTATGTAAAAAATCCAGTATCGGTATTTACCTGAATCGTTTTGTTCATGCAGGTAAAACGAACAAACGTGGATGAGGGCGACCGTGATGGCGTCGTATTCGTGGAGCTCCGTTTCTCCAACCATCTTATTTTCTACGGTATTTGCCAATTTGCTTGTTCGTTTTCAGCTTCTTCTCGTTGCCTTTTACCCATTTAGAGTAAGATTGTATAATTATTTACACTAAAATTTACAATAAAATGCGGACAACCGATAAACACGTGCATCTCGTAGCACACGTAATACGGAATGATGTCTTAAAGAAATCGAGGCTTGGACAACCGTATATTCATCCAAAAAAAAAAAAAAAAACTGATTACTATTAAACGTGTGAGAGTAGCCATCGAATGCGAATACTACTTTGTTTATATATGAAGCAAATCGGCGGAGCACGGCGGAAGTAAAGTACAATATTAATTTTAATAAGGTGTTTGTTTGGCGACTATTAATTTAACTTTAGAACACCTACAATTTGGGAAATACATTTAATTTATCATTATTGGTTTTATTTTCATAATTTTATTTGGTAAGCCAATAACTTTTATAAATACCGTCATTCTTATAAACTTGAAAACTTTTATTAAGCATTTACCTTTTTTATTGTGGCTTTATATGTGAAGATGGTGTGCGCTCCTTAAATGGAAGCGACTGCTACTACAATCAAATAACTGCAAGTAGCAGTCGCATACATCATGCCAGCCCAGTTTAAACCGGAAACTTTCTAGCTAATCCCGAAACGCGAAACTTCATACCACTACGGATCGCCAGACTGAGCAAACGACCACGAACTGTCTGCCTACCATTCTTAAATACCCTAGCCTCCAGGCACCAAAACGTCGGGGCAAATATTTGCTTTTTTTTAAATAAATTGATCATTTGTAATTGATAACAAAAACAATTTTATTACATAATAACATTCTAATACATTTAGAGGAAGTATTAGAAAACATTGCAAGTATTTTAGGAATAGGAAAATGGCAAGTCAACACACTTATTTACTCTTGTTTCTGTTAAAATTTATAAAAAAAACTGTGAAAGTATATTAGTTCAAAATGGCGTTCAGAGAGAGCTTTCGTTACAAAGCGAGTGGTTTGCTTTGACCGAGTCAACAGTTCCCGATAGAATTGATCCAGAATATGTGGTCAAGTACGTAAACACAAGTGTACCTATGTATACCTACGCCATCACTAAAATAATGGTCAGATTGGACAATACATTGTATAGGTTCATTACCGATATGATCGTGATATGCATCGCTATTCATTTTGTTTCAAGTTGATTGATAGTATAAATGTATTTTGAAATTGATTACTTTATTTGTCTTTTGTATATATACATATAGTACTTTTAATTCATATATCGAATCAAATTACTATGAAATGTCTAAAAGATTTTTAAAGCTAAAAACGATGTTAACTAAAAGTATAACAAAAAATAGTTAGGAGAATGGTGGCATAGTGACGGCGACTAGGACCTCCTCAGGCATCCTCCTTTGACGTAAGATTTCGCGTCTCAATGAAAAAAAAAAAAACATAATTTCACACTGAGAATAATTTGTTCAGAATTTAGTTAGGTAAATGTTCTATTTGTCTCCCGTTATTAATATGATGTTAAAAGATGTAACGTTTGAAGGGGTAATTCCGGGTATTCAGCCTTAAGCATAGAACACATTTTCAGCCTTCTCTTATTTACATAGGATTTAATACCTCCCTTTACGAATTGTTATCCCGTGAGCCCCCAAATCTCAGTAGTAATTTATGCGGATACTAATATTACGACTAATATCATACGGTTCATATATATTTGTTGTAGATAGTAAAATGTACCACAGTTTACATACATTTCTGTGATGCTTTTGTTCTGTTTGGAATAGAGAGAAAAATTGCAAATTGATTGAACAACTCCTCGTATTTATTTAAACTTAAGCCACAAAA
The DNA here is from genome assembly GCA_905220615.1 of Tinea trinotella. Taxonomy (NCBI): domain Eukaryota; kingdom Metazoa; phylum Arthropoda; class Insecta; order Lepidoptera; family Tineidae; genus Tinea; species Tinea trinotella. The sequence continues at coordinate 6,262,177 of HG992306.1, forward strand.
CCATTAAATGAGCTTTAGGCAGTTTAAGTCAATTTAGTATAAATCTTTTCATTTACGAGTGCGCGTTCGGTATGACGTAGGGCGCGTGGAAAGGGGAACGTATTATTAAAATCTGTTGTTACTGGAGTCCGTAAGATAAATTTTATTATATAACACAGCATTAATTATTTCTATTATCTGTGTCAATACAAGAGTCTGTAAGACTCACAAGAGGCAGAGTTACCTTTCCAGACTAGAAGATAAGCGCTTCGCATTTCCTGCAAGCACTAAGTCGTCCGGCGGAAACTCCCCATTCGAAGGAAAACGAAAACAATTTTAAAGCTATCCTTCCTCGCTGCAGATCATTACTGCGATCTTCAACTCCAACGAGGTATTATGTTTTTGTATAGGTACCGCTATCAGATTCTCGTACAAGAAAAGATTTACCACGAGGAATAGATGTTTTATTTACTTAATAACAGATTGTATTTTCAATTAAATCAATCTACATTAACAATAAAGTACGCCTAAATTTTAATTAGAAATGATTCATAATTTTTAAATTAAACGATAATCTGTATTGAAGTAAGTTTTTTTTTGTAAAATAATGTTAATATATATTTTTCCTGTGACTTTTTGTTTTCTAGGTATATATTTATGTAATTGATACTATGCACCCTGCAACGCGCCTGTGCAACGCCGAAAAAACGTTGTTATAGCCAGCACATTCAGTTAACGGTTTCTTTAAATGCAAATATATGAATATATGCCGAAATCTTGTTGAAAATTGTAGTTCTACATAATGTTCGAATTTTCTTTTTGTCGAGTAGCCGTCCATTTAATAATTATAGTATTTAATTTGTATATAATATGGCATATATTTTTATTTTAGATTTTTTACGTTTCTATAAAGCTACTAAACGTCTAAGACAGAAAATGGGCGATTAAAATACTCGTATATTGTATTAAAGATACAATGGGGACGGAAAGTGTTTTTAAATTGTGTTCATCAATTGCGTATATCTATATACACATAAGTTGTTATTAAATAAATTAATGTGGCTGCAAATGTAACATACTATTATTTAATAATCAGTGAAAAGGGGTTGTTTCCTTAACTCGGGTTAATTCTTGTCAGAAAGTAATTTTATATAAAGGTTCATTGATAGCTCGTCAACAACCTCTGGCGTAGTGTTACTATCGACATAAAAAAGTCGCAAGCAGGGATTGGGTTTCCAAAGCTGACCTCAGCGAACAGTACGGTAATTAATTACGCGTGTCTGTTTTTGCAGCTGCCGGGCGAAAGAAAACAGCCAAGATTTATTGTGTGCGCCACTTCACTTTAGCATCGCTAGACGGAGAATTAGTAATCTTTTCTTTAATTCTGATCCCTTGTTTTCTTGAGGCTGTAGAGGACTCGTAAGCTGGATTAAAGGAACACTCATTTGGACCAAACCCGTGATGCGAAGGTAGAATGAAATAACACCAAATAATGTTAATATCAATTTAGCTACCTCTTTAAGGAGGCTATTTATTAATCATTTTATACAATGAATTACTTTATTACAATAAATGTTATTTATGGTTAAGACAAAATATTGTTAGTAAGACTGTATTTAACTACAACATTAATTAGAATCTTGTGTTATTTGATGTACCTAGTTGGTCAAAATTTCAATAACGGAAAGGTCGTGAATTTGTAGTTCCATTTATTATAATACCCGACGGACAGATACCCAAATAAACTTCTCTATAACTAAATTGGGTTGTCCCGTTTGGGGGTTACCTTGTTATGTGATTGAGATTGCTTTGCTAATACCATGGAGGTTTTATTTAAGCGTCACGTTGCTCCTTATATGCAAATTTACAAATTATTTGAATCATGAATATTTGAAGACGATATTTTAATAATCTTTGACGCGGCAACTGAGTTGTGCCCTGTGAGATTTACTGGAGGTGTCGGTAGCTTGTAGTAATTAAAATAAAGCCACAAGTTCTACTTACACACTTTTTTAATTTGCCAATTAACAATAACATCGTCTTAAGGCTTATACGGTGTTAATACAAAAAATATTTAAAGCAATGTTTAAATTTTTCGAGTCAAACGTCATTTCGTAGTACTAAAACATGTTTAATGCCTAAAGCGTTTCTAAAGCGCGTTTAATTTTTTTGTGGTAACACGGATAATGTTTAAGTAGGCACGTTTTACTATCTTTAGCCACTCATAAAGTAACAAAAGGCGATTCAACTTCCCTCACACGAATGAAAATCAAAGGAACATTATTTGCACGTATTACTTTGAATATTGTACTAGTAAGATTGTTTTATTGAAAATAATGTTAATATTATTTTAAACATAAAAAATATAAACAATTGTTTTTGGTATAATAATAACTTTGGCCGTTAATTAGTAGAGTGGTATGCTTAGAAAGTTTGTCGCTTCGGACCCAGGTGGAGTGCGCCCATATTACATCACGTGTTTACAGTAAAGTTTACAGGAGTTGGAAAACATCATCATTATGAGTGACACACAATTTGTGACTTTGAAAACTTGTTTTACTCAAAGATTTGTGGAAACTCGCTTAATGAGAATCATTTGAACAACTTTTTTGTCGCTATTGGGATGAGACGGCCCGCCCAGTAAAATATTTTCGGTTGGAAGCAAAAATTTGAAAAGTAAATATTTGGTTCACAGAAAAACAAGGTCAGTTTAATTATTATTTTTGAGAACCTAAATAAATATTTAGCTTTTTCAATGAATATAGAGTCAGGTACCAAATTCTATTAAATTATAAGTATGATACTTTTAAATTTTTCATCATTAGTGGGACATTAATAATTATTTTATTTCAACCTAATAAAATAACTAAAAGTATTTACTAGCTAGGTACTAATGGTACACCAGAAAACCCCCGCAAAAGGTCAACGTTCTGATTTTAAAAATCATACAAAAAGATAGTTTAGACCCACTATATCACAGAAAGCACGATTGTTGCCAGTTTAGCAGAAACCAGCTCGTAATTCCTGACAGTAGTCGGCTGGTAACTGAGACTGGTGCAGATTATTAACGCTACATTAGCTCTTTGCACACAGAGGTTGTTGTACGGGAAGCACATGCCCTGTGAGACGTTCGTCTAATGACATTTGCTCCCACAGCGGATTTAAAGTTACATTTTTCTATGTGTAGAATCAAATTCAACATGTTCTCTTCTTGTTATGTCTCGTCATTTGACCTCTACTTGCCTGATGTTGCCTGTTTCGTAGAACTCATACAAACTGACTGGAAAATAATATTTTAGTTTTCTATTTTAAGTATTTTATATTATTTTTTATTTACCTTTTTATAAGCTACTGAAGTGCTTGTATTATAAAAACAGGACGACATAATTTATCAAACATAAGTACGATTGATACTGGCAAGTGTTTTTTTTTACCAGGATCTTGGTTTGTGTGACCATTGCATTACCACTACACCACGGTCGCCTAACATTTCTTCTTTGTTCTAACATTATAACATTTCTATACCAAGCTACTAAACGTACTTATATCATAGAAAAAGTAGTATCATGTAGACAAGTTGTTTTGAACCGGAAGCTCCTGGTTGCGTGACCATTTCACTACCAAAAAACCACGGTCGTCGATCATAATATTAGAATCTTGGTTATTAGTGAATAAGTTATAGGATATTCAATCTTTTGCATATAATTTAAATATTAATGGATATTTACGAGTAGATCCGTCAATTTGAATAATCTTCGTTCCATGTCTTCGGTTAATTGTAATCCATGCTTTGAAACCCAATCTAGGAAGGAAGGGATAGTCAGGGCAGTTGCACGATAATCCATGAACAATACTAGGTAATCATAACTCGGCATCTTTACTGGTAATAGAATATTTCTCAACATGCAATCTTGCGTTCAGAAATATTTTACAACAGGAGATAAAGAGAAATAAAAATGAAAAAGATATGAGAAAACAGTTACATTTATTAATTTAAAAGAATATATTTTCACAAGCGTCTAGTGCTATCTTGAGAATTCACGATTTGTGAGTGATATGAGAATACCCTCATTTAAATATGAATAGAAACAAAAGGAAAGGGTGGATTGTCGCTTGCCTGCCTCTTTGTGATAAATTATTTCACACCTGCTCACATACGGAGTCGCCACCTGTCGGACCCATGGCAGACTTTTGGATTAACGTGCAAAAATATAAACTAAAATTTTGAAAAAGTAATTCAATATAGGTATTTACAAAACAAAATTGCATATTTAATTATTTAATGCCATATTTATATACCTATGGATAAATAATTCCAACTTATGGAGAAACCAAATCGGTTGTTATTTTAAGGCTCAACAATTTCTCCAATCAAATAAGCTATTTCTCATTTGCTTCTTCTTTCGTGTAATATAAATTTGTGAATTTTATCCTTATCAGCTATTTAGTTATTATTCACAATAAGTCACTTTCTTCACAACTCCAAATGGCCATTTCTTAGCTTTTAATTTTTATTTGACAAAACAGTTAGTCTCTTTGTCCCAGTGAACAAATCGCCGGGGGATCGTATTATTTCGTGCGTAGATTTATCGGCGCAAGCGGATCGAGGGCCCTTTTGTTGGGCTTTTCCATAAATCTCGTTCCTACTTAAACGGTTATTAGGACACGAGCGATTGATGTCCAACGGCAACCCTTCGTTGCGTGGGCACACTAAATTCCGCCTGTACTCGTTGAATATCTTTGTATCTTTTATTTGTTTCGTATTTCAATTTATATTGTACAAATAATTGCAGAGAACATATTTTATTATGGTACAGTACATCAAAGCATCAAAACGCATTTGTACTCACATTAACAATAACTCATTCGTTTGCCAAGTTGCTTTCAAATCCTTTTTAGCTTTAACGAGAGTAAATTAATTACATTGCTTCTAAATCGGATTTTGACCTCGCACAATACAATTTTATTGTCTCAATCTACCAAGGCACGAATTCAGTGTAAAAGTCAGTAAAACAATTATATCAAATCCTTAGGTAACAGTTCAAGGCGAACGCTAAAGTACAATAAGTGGTAAACATTGCCGCGTTGAATTGCTTCGTCTGTGTTCAGTGGACTCTTAACGCGATACAAAACGATATACGAACACGAGAACAATATTATAAATTGAAAGGTACCACTCAAACCTAAGTGTTTATATGCTTGTTTATATAAGGACTGTTTTATACTTAGATAAATATCCAGGAAGTTTTATTGTAAAATTAAGAGTGATCAAAGTAGAAGAAGAAAGAAGAAAGACTGATCAAAGTAACTTCGTACAATATTTAATGAATATTTTATATGAATAATGAAATGGTATATTATATTTTTCAATATTTAATATAGGAAGCACTTCCAGTGTGTTTGACTTTGTTCCTGTAAACAGTAGCAGGGTTGTTAAATATTTTATGATTCTACAACCTGTTACTATATAGCCGGCCCCCGTCTAGTGTTTGGGCTTTTTATTGCTTGCATCTACATTTCACATACCCTTGCTGTCAGACTTTCAGTTGGTCGTTAGATTCTAACGAGCATCGAATTGTAGCTTCGGGGCTAATTTGAATTCATAATGACAGTACAATGAAGGAAGTAAATTAATAGGAGAAACCAAAATGTTGAGTTTCTTTGGAGTGTTTAAACTGAGACTGGAATATAATATTAGTTGGCATGAACTGTATTTATTTTATTGAACCGCAACATTAGGCCTCGACCTGCCTGATGTTAAGAAAAGTGAAGCCCAGAGCGCCTATGACTGAAGAAATCGATTTAGTTTACGGTTGCCTTGGTCGTCGTCACCATGCCGGCCGGAGGTTTATTTTTACAATTTATTTTATAATTGTACCTTAAAGATTGCTCATGTTTTATTTTTTCTTTATAAAGAAAAAACAAAAAAAAAGTTTATAAAAACAATGTGTTAAATATATTTAAGAACATACAAATGTTCCAAGTTAATATGTACCTATTGATCCAAAAATGATAAAGTTACCGCCTATTCCGATCAGTAAGTAACTCCAGCTAAGGTTGAATAAGATTTTCAATACAAACAAAGACTTCGGGAGGTAACTAATGGAGTGTTAATAATTCGTACAAGTCTCCTATTCAATAGGAGCCTACCAAAGATTTATAACTACAGAATCCTGGCAAGATGCCGTTGGCACATACTGTGATATAAAATAAAATGTTCAACTCAGTAATTCGGACAATTTATTTCCATAATTATGATGCGTTATTATAGTCACATCGTTTCTTATAGATATCCTGATACTTATAGTAATATTATTAGAGTTGTTTTAAACTTAATTTAGATTTAAATTTATTATTTTATCATCAGATTTAGATTAATATGGGTCAAAACGACCACGTTCTTGTGAACACAGCCCTTCCAAGAAGGCTGAAATGTCGAGGTAAATTAAACACGGTAAAACCTGTTATTTTACATAAATAAGGTTACTCGGCCATAGATAATATTGCAATAATTTTATTAGGAACATTTTATTTAATTTTTTATTATTGTAGCTAATCGATGTTGTAGCTTAACTGACATTATGACAGCACCCCGTATAAAGTTAACCTGAAATACAGTCCATGAATAAAGCCAACAGTCACTATAGTTAAATAACAGCAAGTAACACTTATATTCACTATGCCGGACCCGGAAACTTTCAAATTTATCCCTAAACCGCGACTAAGTTCCATCACTGTGGTAAATACACGAAAGTGGTGATACTACCCCAGATCGGCAGACTAGGCAACTGTATGCCTACCACTGTTACCTATTGTAATAAGAAGATATTCTGAATGATAATCCAGATAATAAATTATAGAAAAACATATTATTAAAAGAAGAAATCTGTACTCGTATGAGGAACATGTTTTTATGTGCTATATACTTCTTTACTAAGCTTGCTCGATATTACGTTTAACATAAAGGCTGATATGATTTGATGTATGCTAAAATAATGATATTCCTGTGCCATAAAAATGATACTGTGACCACAAAAGAAGTTTGGCTTAACAGAAAAGGTCGTAATATAAAATTTTACAACAACTTTAGACGTTACGATATTATGACTTTTTGATATCTTGCAACATCTAATAATAACTTTATAGCTTGTAATTTCAAATTTTTTACCACCACAAATTCCATAAACATAAGGACAGAAGTATATTTTTTTTTATTGATACAATTTAAGTATAAGGATAGAGAGTTTTAACATCCTCTCTATAGAACTAACCGAGAAATCTCTTTACTAAATATGTTATAAATATATTATATTCGATCAGAAACTGCTTATTTTTAAATTAAAATAAATCGATAAAGTAAAAAACGTTTAAAAATAATTTGCATTAAATGTCAGAATATAAATAAAAAATATTTTTAGTGTCTAACTGAGTTGGTTCCTGCGGTAGTGGAGCGGTGCGGGGTGTGTTTTCTTTCACACCCCGCACCAGTTAGGTTCCCCGTTCCCCGTCATTCCCCGTCACTATGCCGGCCTAATGTAATCAATTGCGACAAATATTAAATTAATGACGACAAGATTAAGTTTATTCATTTAATTGAAAAAATTCTTCAATTGTGAATTGTGTCCAGTAGAACTATTATGTGAATCTAGTTACGAGATATTATTCTATTATTTCTTAGTGGAATCCACGGCATTGTTGGAACGGTTCTATCAGTCGTCGGCGCTTTTGGTCTTTACCTTGACATCAGGAAAATTGGGGTCGAATATCGAGTCTCAATATAACAACAATATTATCATTATACTTTATCGGTTAATCCAAGTTGGGGGTTGAAGCAATTTAATTTTAAAGTTTCATTTCATAGTATCGCTGGAGGGGACATACTTATGAAATTTGCATATTTGTGCGTTTAAGCTCTGCGGGCCCTCAACTCAGACCCGGTTGAGTGATTGAATTATTAACTGAGTGCGACGAGAGGCCCAGCAGTACTTTGTAGAGACGTGAGCGGGTTACGGTTTATGTCCGGTGCGTTATTGCAAAACGAAGAATTACTTGGTTTTTATTAGTTAAAAGTAAATACGTGCCGAAGTCTCCTTGTTAATATTTTAATTATATATTTAAATATATATTAATTGTATATAATATGAATGTGGAATTTTTAAATTATATATATAAATTGAATTTAGATTTATTAATCACAAAAAAAAGAACTAAGAAAGATAAAGAATGCGCGTTGCGTTGGTTTGGACGCATTGAAAAGATGGATGAAATTTTACTTAAGAGGTTTTACGAAAATGTTAAGCTTCATTATTAGAGTTGAGTAAAAATATAAAACGAGGACGAAGAGATTGTTCCTTCTTCAAATCGAAATGAGCCCACAGATATAAAGCTGTATAAAAGGGAAGTACATAGGAGGGAAGTTCGAGAATTGTGTCAGGATCGAGAGAAGTGGCCTATCTATGTAGTAAATTGTGAATGTAATTACTCTTACGATTTATATATAAATTGTTTTAGTTTAATTAATCAAATAATATAACAAAATTTAATTGCGCAAAAATAACCCAATATTTCTATTGTATAGGTATGGCAATTTGTACCCCTAATTTCGACATGATTTCTCGAAACGATTTACTGTTCACAATAGCTTTCCATCAAACCGGTTTGGGAACCCCCGGAAAGGAAATGAGTTCTTTTTTGTACCTGTGAACATTAAAACCAAGCAGGGAAATTATCGATTCTGGGTAGAAATAATTAGGATTCTTTGTTTTTTTTTAATTATAGGAAATTTTAAGTGTCATGTATGGAACATATTTTCCTTTCACACGAATGCATTGCTGGTCTTTAAAATAATAAAATATACTGATAAAAATATGTTTTAAAAAGCTAAGCATCATTATGTCATTAACATGATATTTATTAAGATAATAAACTCCCGTTTCTTAGTTTATTGTAGAAACCTTATTTTTCCTTTTTATATATTCTACATATCATTTCTAAATGAATATAATACACCTTCCTACCTAAAAGATCGCTTTTTCTATCTCTCATCCTTTTATGACAGGTCCCTCCGATCCACTAAAAACTGCGACTTATTTATCCCTATCGATAACTTTGTATCTAAATCCTTTGTAACAGATTTAGTAACAAAGAGAAATGTCATCGCTCTGGATCAGTCTGGTTAGTGAATCACTTTCTTCATACAAATAGAATACGTTTCAGTAACACAAAAAAAGTAAATTAAATATTTGTGTTAATATAATTATTGATATATTATTCACAAAGTAATTTCTTAAAAATGTGAAGTTAACTTGCGGCATAAAGTTCACCTTTGCATGATAACATAATACTTAATTTTTACTATTATGTAACATTTACAATACACATATTATTTAATTTATAATATTTTAAAGTATATTTAAAGTAAGCGTTATAAATATAATTGTAGGTTTATAAAAGTGATTTTGCCATTATTAGACATATTATTTGGGCATGGATTTACGCGAGTTTAGTAATTGTTGTAATTACTGACTACTGTCCGATTATAATACCACTGTCAGCATATTTGTGAGTGTTAATTAAAACCTCTAGTTAGAGACTTGTTTGTTTATGAAAATTTAGTTCCATTAAATATTATTGTATTATCGCCTCTCTCGATACCAATATCTGCCCTTATTTTTGTCATTTTTTAAATTTACCACTACGCCACGCCTTTCGCTAAATTGTTGTTGTTTTTAGTTGTTTTAAGATAGTAGGTGAATTTATATGTTATTATAGATTTAAGTAAATTAACTATTTAAATGCGTGATGTGGGACATGACGTACTGTTTCCTCAGACGACGACGACGACGACGAAAACGACTGCTACTACAGTTCAATTATTGCAAGCAAGTAACAGTCACATCTACTATGCCTCTATCTACAAGTTGGAACAGGCCACTTTCATGCTGATCCTGAAACGCGAGTAAGTCGCTTCACCGTCTGAACAGTTTATTTATTAAGGACTCGGCTCCTACTTACTGGATGACGGTAATGTATTCCCAAAGGGCTGTACTGTGGATGTACTTACATGTGTGTTAGATACTAAAACAAATAAAGTTAGAAAATCCTATCCAAACTAAGCGAGGCCAATAAATTGAAAGTAAATTAATCCTAAGGCAACGTAATGAATCATATAAAAGCCCTCTAATAATAATATTTTTTTTATCAGGTAGGCAAATAATAAAAAGTATGAAATTACTTGTTTATAGCACCGTGAAATTTGAAATAGGGAATATTTTTTATAACGCGATTCTGTTTGTTATGGCCTTTGAACGTAAAATAGTATATTTGCTATAATGTAATGCTATAATGTAACGATGACATTAATTCTTTTTGCCTCTTTTCATGTAGGTGTATTTCAGTGGGCTTTTGTACAAGCCACCCACAAAACATTATAAAGCAATTAAAGTGTCTGACATAGTTGTATGGAGTATTTTGTAGATATTTATTTTGTATTTTCCAATGATGCCAATAAAGGACGTCGGTCATTTTGTATGCCGACTTGGGCTTAATTGTATTAACAGTTTAAAATAGTTTGATGTATGAAGATTACAATGTAATTGGAATATATCTTTTATTCTGAATAGTTTAGGTGTGCAAAATGATCAAACTACAATTATGTATAATTATGACAGTTCAAAGCAATATAATAATAATATATCTTTGTGATTGACAGACGATACAAAATTCATATCTTATTTTCAAAATAAATCAATTGCACAGCAATTAAAAGCAAAATTGTTATTAATTTTATTAACAGAAATATCGAAACTACCATTCATATATGTTTTTATCATTAGACATTACAAAAGTATGTCCTTTTGTTCTTACTATACTTACTATACGATACTTCGTTATAAAACTACTTTAGAACAATTAAGAAATGAAATGATTTACCCGCTCATGTGTTTTTCAATTCCCATAACACTGGATCTTTAATCGGAGTAAAAAGCACCTCTGAGAGAGTACTAGTAAGCCCACCAACTACTCGTATAAGAAAGTAATATTATTCACAGTAAGCTTACTTTTGTACGAAATTACATGGTAAGATTATAATATTTATTTTTATTATTTATTTTTAAACTAAGCTACCAATGCACTTGTAACATATAAACAGGACGACCAAAGTACCAAAGACACGTTAGTACCGGTAAGTGATTTCAAACCCGTGCTCTCAATTTGCATGACCATTAGACTGCCGCTACACCACACAGAACAACGTAGAAAACTTATTTTTTTTATATTTCTACGTACCTGCCTATTAAGTTATTTAAAATGAGGTACAATAATTTTCCTTGCAGGTCTTTATCTTGCATCTTGGATTGCTATGCTAGAGGGGCAGTATGGCCTGTATAAACTGGTTCTGATTCCCGATCGCAGAGTCATGATGCACGTGTGAATTTATCAATCCAATTTCCATTATTTATTTATTTATTTTAGGGAAACTTACAGCTCTTTTATAAATCTATATACAAACTATAATGAAACTAAGCCCAATTAGTTTTCATCTATATACAATACAAACGAAAAATAAACATAAAACACTACAAAACAACTAACTACAACAATAAACATATCTTAGCATTAACATAAATCATAATTTAAGGCATATATTCATTGAGTAATACAACGGACAAGTGTTTTCTCATCTGATCAATATTGGGTACAGTACAGGTCCATGGTTGGACAGTATGGATTGAAAGTTTTGCCGATCGAATAAAGAATGAGAAGTTTCTATAATTAATGGTAACCAATAGTAAATGGAGGATATCATGATTTCGACAATTTCTTTTGGGTACTTGCAAAGACACACGGCTTAGGAGTTGAAAACAGTCTACATTTCCTCTAGATTCTTATTGATTTTATTCAGTAATTTCAAAGACTTGGTGTTATCGAAGTTTGTAAATAACATCACCAAAATAACTTAACCGTAAATAACCAAATGGGTGTCTTTAGAAAATATTTTCTCGTAAATTGGCTACATTATAGCGGAGTGGGTTGTGTGATCACAATGCACACTTGAAGCAATATATCACACAATATTATCAAGCAGCAAAAGGCGGACATCATGCACGGAGCTTCGTAGGGGCGTTCGTGAAAGTAATTTTACGAAAAACTCCACCTCACATTCTCATGAAAGTGTAGAATGGCTTTGGTGGGTATTTAAGTGGTGCTGTAATAACGCCTTTTACTCGTATGTGTTTCTTTCTTAGTTGGCTTAATGTTATCATTAGACTAGAGTTTAAAAAAATACGTATTATTTTTTATGAATTGTATAAGAAAACATTTGATAGAAAATATAATGAACATAGGCCTTTTACGAGATTCATTATTTATTTATTATAATTTTATTCACTTATATGTCATTTAGTATACATGCTGCGATCCTCAAGCCGCCTGCTAAGCTTGGAGATTAACCCCCCCCCTCTTTATCAACGATAAGATACCGGTGGATGCAACTGCCATTTTGTCGTTCGGAATGGAATTCTAAGGCCTATGTTCATTAGTGGATGCCATCTGGCTGATGATGATGGTATGCCATTTGGTTGAATTTATTTTTAAATTATTGTATATTTTAGTTAATACATGTTAGTAATAAAGTTATTCTACTTAATTAGTACGATTAGGGAATTAACTGTTAGTACTTTTATAAAAATAAAACAAACCAAAAATATAATTTGTGGATAATTTCTGACCGGCACAGTGTAACGTGGACTGAGAAACTGTTATGTCCAAGTCTTATGTAAGTTTTCAATAAAAAAATAAAAAAAATAAATGATACCCATTTTTTTACTATTAATGCACAGCTAAATTTTATATCTACAAGTAAATCTAGGTCGGCTACATTCATTTGCGCGGTATATATCCGGTTCGTTAGTTGTTCTTCCCTCATTCTGTCCCCGTTTCAAATTTTAAAATAGTATTAAACAAAAAGACAATTCCCCTTTCTCTCCTACAAAGGATGTGCCACTGCTTGCTGAAACACAAAACCGAAAATGGTGAGAACATTGTTATTCCTATGTGGATTACTATTCTGTCAGGATATTCTAACAAACAATATCTCTTTCAGATGCATTGAATATTGGAAAAAGTGTAACTTATTGTTGTGCTAGGTGAGTAAGAAAATGTATTTTTCTTAAAATCGTTGAGGTTCTTAGTGTTATTTATTAAATCTGTTTGTTTCTGTACTTTTTGAAAAAGTCATCGTTGTCAATATCTGTCACGCCTCAATTCCCACACGCATAGACAACGGATCGCCATTTTTCACTTTTTCGTGGATCAAGGAACAATCTTCTGTTTTGTATTTTCATTCGCCTTAGGTTTATAAATATTTTTTGTCAATCTACTTTCGTCCATTCTTTTAATATGTCCAAACCATTGCACAACTTCTTTAACTTATTATTGCTCTACATTTATGACGGCACGCCTGATGTGAAACTGAAGTGTGGTGCATGAATAAAGGCGACTGCTACTATCGTTAGATAACTGCAAGTAGCAGTCGTATCCACTATGCCGGTCTAGTTGGAACTGGCAACTTTTAAGCTGATCCCGAAACGCACGTTCCATACAAAATACGGTCTATTCTCAATCTTTTTATCACTACATACATCTTCTTTCAATCACATTTATAACAAAAACATTTTTAAAATAATAAATTCAATTGTTTTCCTTTTAATCAATAAAGAATTTGTATAGTAACTATCATATTCCATTTTCATTTCTTTTCTAAAACTGTTTCTTTTTCACTTAAATCAGACATAGTATAATACAATATTAAATTCAATTTAATTTGTTGCATAAGTGGAATGTAGATAAAGAGCTTCTGTAGTATATTGCCACCAAAATTCACTACAACGGCACAACATTGCGGTTCTTATTGCGCAGATATTCGCGAGTGTAAATTGAAACATGTCCGGGGTTAATTGCGTGAGGTCCGCCCGGAGATCTGAGTGGGTAGCGGCCGGGTTGAACCCGCGCAGACAGATTAACCTCTGTAGTGACCTTACTAGATGTTACGTTTATTGTATTTAATTGTTTAATTTATTAATGTGCTGCAGTATAACCTTAACCTTTTTGGTATTTAATGGATTATCATTTATAAATCGTAAGTACCTATACATTATGACTTCGCACAGGGCCGTCTTAAGCATATTCAGCGCCGGGGTGCGAAAGTAAAGGCTCCGCTCGCGTGGTCTCAGTGTAGTAGGTACCTATCGAAGTTTATGGCGGTCGGCATGCGCCCCCTAGGACTCTGCGCCCGGGTGCACCGCACCCCTTGAACCCCCGGGTAAAGACGGCCCTGACTACGCAGATTGCGTAGTGGTCGCTAGACGCTAAGTAGGCTGTCGGTAAGTACTTCGTGCGATTCCCGGGCGGAGCAAAGTTAGTTAATAGAATTTAAAAGATCCGACAAAGTGTTTTGTTAAAATTTTATTAAATTATTAAGACGCGACATCCTCGACTTGCCTGTTGATAAGCAAAGAGAGTACTGGCGAATACAAAGACTCACAGTTATAGTGACTATGACTGAGGCAACTGTAACTGTGAGTCTGGCTAAAGGAGCTTTTACATGCTTTACTTGAAGGATCCAAGGTTAAAGGATGGGGATGGGGCCATGGCTAAAGGTACACAAAGGCTAATTTAAATTAAAAGTAAAGTTTTCTTAAATTTTATTATATTTTAAGCTACTATTTAAGCGTGCTTGCATCATAGGAACAGGACGATAAATATACATAAATATATCAAAGATACATTGGTACCAGCAAGTGGGTTTAAACCGGGCGGAGTCTCTTTTTTGCTATTTCACTACCACCAATCCACGGGCTGACAAAGTATTATACTTGTCGATTCTTCCACAAACAAACGCGCGTCAAACCGACGAATCGAACCGATTTTGTTCGACTGCCGATTCATCGACAGAATGCGGACACTTCCCAGGTATCACGAGAGTAAAAAGATAAGGTAAGGACAAAGATAAATAGCTCAGAACATTCTCCCAGGTATGGGCGATAAAGGACCTATAAAGCCGCCATGTCTAAGAAATTGCAGGGAAACTAGAGTTCTCGTGACAATTATTACAGGAGACGCTTTATTAATACGAACATTATTTCCTGATAGATTAAATTCAACCCTTCATAGTTAAAATATAATAATGATCAAAATGGTTGCTTAAGTTAAACAACCTTATGCCTGTCAATATAATATTAGGATTATGTATAAGGATTTTGCAGATACAAGTAAGAGCTATTATTTAGATGTAAATAATTACACATTCCATTTGTCCGGTTAATCTGTGCTAATCGGATGACGGCTTGATAAGGGTCCTGATCTCGTCTTTCTGAAACATTCCATGGATGAAACTTAGAGCACGTGTTAACGAATGGGCAAATATTGTATTATTAATTGATTATATAGTTTATGTAACTCTTTAACGGTCTGCGGTGAAGAAAGAGATTATACTCGGACGTTTTTAAACATATGCTAAGTTGCGCGCAAATATAAAATCTACAAATATGTAAAAAGATTAACATAATTGTAGAATGAAAATAAGTTGTAAAAATTGAATAAAAATTGTACGAGAAATTAGCCCAAACTATCTGTACACACTTAATCAAATTATACAGACTTGTAAATTTGTACCAGTGAGTAACTTGTTGATTTTATAATCTTGGTAAAGAATTCCTAAGTGATCTCACGTGAACAACTGTGAAAAAAATCTGCGCAAATGAAATTTTATTTTATAAGTCCTTGTAAAATATTTTATATCTCAAAATCATATTATATATTTAAAAGTATAAATGATATTCTAAAAATATGTTTTAGAAATAGTTTTGCGTAGGTTAACATTGGTCGTAATAAATAGGGTCTTAGTACTTTTAGCAAAACGGCATTTATATAACTCAATATAAAACATGTTTTAGTACCTACTATTAAAGCTACATCGTAAACTGTACTCACATATTTTATTTTTTCATACCAAAATAATCCCGGATGGGAGAAAAATTCAACGGAAATAAGCAAGATCTGACGAGTGTCAATAACTAGAAACGTGTTGGATATATGTAGTATTTGTAACAGTCGAATGCCTCCAACAGGATCCTAAAATTCAAGAGAACACGTGAAAATAAGTCATGTGTTGAGAGACAAGAAAAAGTAATAAAAATATTCAGTGAAGTTGAAAACAAAAATATGAGACGGAAAATGAGAACAAAAGGGCAAAATCGCATCAGTTTTTCCCACGCAACTTTGCCGAATATTTTTTGAGGCTTTATTGAATAAATATACATATTTTACGTTGATACCCCCTTAAGAAGCTTTGTATAAGGTAGAAATGTAAATATTAATGACATTATGAATACACTGTAAAGAAATATGTGAAGTTTAAATTTTATAGCGGAAATCATTTTATAAAGACCTGTTAAGTATAGAAAGGGGGCTTGTAATTTTGAATCCTATTTCATAATTCATTATCTATTAAATATAAAATTATTCGTAAAATGTACTTGCATTCCTCTCTAAAAAAATATTCTGTGATTTAAAATAACTTTATATATATATATAAAGTATATATATAAAGTTGAGGTAAAAATAATTTCTAACTTAGATACCCGTGAGGTGTTGTCATGTACCAGGAGTTCTAGTATCAAGTAACATCTGGCAACTACGAATAATTCTGGTGCAATTTTGCCTCCACAAAGTGCAGTCGTCATCTGCGCTGGCCGTATGTTTGCCCCCACCTGCTCGATGCAAATTCGACGGTTGTTTTATACGTGAGACGGGTAATAAAGTTTTTTTAATACATTTTCACTATTGCTAAAAACTATACTTTGGAATGGTCCAACTTTCCTCGTAAGCTCCTTGTAACCCATATAATATGTACAATATATATCGGTATAGAACAACTTATTTCTAGGTTTTAAGGCGATAGTGTTATTTTTTTAGTTCGGTAGTAAATAAAAAATAAGAAAAAAAAAACATACTCGTAGGTGTTCATGTAACATTTTTATATGCACATAGTTGTATGCATAGTGACGGCGACTGAGGAACCATAATCTTAGTTAGGTTTTCAGCTGTAGGCGCTCTTATACTTCCTCTTGCTTACTATCAGGTGAGTCGAGAGTTAGTTATGCTTCATAAAATTTAATTTTGGCATTTAATTTATTATCTGTTTTAATTAACCTATGTTATTCCAGTAAGCAAAATATTTTGTTTCTTATTAAAATTAAACAAGACAAATTCTAATAAAATTTAATTTAAAACAATAGACGACTTGTTAGTATTTGTGAATATTTGCCTAATTAATAAAACATCTTCATAAAATTGAATTTATTAAACTTTCACTATTTCTCATTTATAAAATACCATAATAAAGATATCGACCTTGATACTGTTTTAGGATAATTATCTTCGAGTTAAGAATTTAATTAAGTTTGATAAATAATATTCATAAGAAAATGTAACATCAAAGTAAAATTAAGTGTAAAGGGAAAATACTAAGGTAACACGAACATAATAATTTTGTTTTCAGTTTCTGATAAAACAAGATGATGCACGTAATAAGTAGGATTACATATAAAAATTTGCTAATACGAGCTATATAATATATAATAATAATAGCTAATATAATAATTATTAATAATTGCTAATCGTCTATAGCTGTTATGAAAGCTTTAGACACTTAGACGAAATAAATATGTTATAATAATCCAAAGGTTATTGACGCTTTCGTGCCTTTTAGTATACTTTGGCAGCTCTTGTGTATTCTTAGGTCTTCTGTAGGACTCGGCTGATAGTATTCAAATAATGCATATAGAATTGGGTATTTTTTATTGTGACACGACATTTGACTTCGACCCGCATGATGATAAGCAAGAAGAGATCCAAAAGTGACGACGAATGAAACAACCGTGTTAGTTCACCGCTGCCTCAGTCGCCGACATATGACAGTACCCCGCTTGATGATAAGCTGGAGTATGGTCCATGAATGGATGTCACTATTTAGGTACTCGTATATAGTATAAAACACACTGTACCCAAATTATAAAATACTTTCCTATTTGTCGTTCTCAGTCAGAAATGTTTTTACTCACTTCAAAATTAAATTTGGTGCAAAAAACGAAAGGCTGTAAGTAGTCGAAACATATCTGGAAATTCGCGAGCGAGACTAATTTTGTGTGTTACTTGGGAGTTCTGACATTTTGTTAATTTATGCATGGAACGAAACATGCGCCTTGGGACACTGTTAATCCAATCCGTGGCTTTTCTGAAGAATAATGAAATACGCCTTATTTCCTTTACATAAATCTGATTTAGAAGGAATTTAATAAAACATTTCGCACGTAAATAATAGTGTATTTAGAATACTAAGTTGGAGGAATCCACAAAACTTTACGCAAAAAGATTTTCTTATTTCAAAGGTTAGAATGAGCGGTTGAATTGTATGTATGAAAACCCCTCTTCTAATTACCGGGTAGTGGTCAGTGAGGTTTGAACAGCGCCGGTCTCAAGTAACTTAAGCTATTATTGTAAGTTCGCCATCTCAACGAACTTAAACAGAGCGAAACCTCCTCGTTTTACCTTATTATATAAATCTTCAATTCTCTTCTTTATAACTTTTCTATATTATTCAAGAAAAATAATTTGATTATGTTTTTCTTTTTGGTTCATAAATTAATTATTATGTGTTTTGGCCGAGGTAGTAACGGTGACTGAGGCAACTGTAAACTGAGTCGTTATTTTCAGTCTTTGGCACTTTAGGTCCACGAGCGCTGACGACTGATACAGCTTACTACGCAACTACGCAAGTTGAGATCAGATGTCGAGTCACAACAATAATACATTTTTTATATACTAAGCTACTGCTAGTGCTTGTATTATAGAAAAAGGGACGACCAAAATACATACTATTTTGTATTTCAAAGATACATACATGTTTATTATACTATACATATAATACATGTATAGTAAAGATACATTGAAACCTTGGTTTGTGAGATACTTTTATTACCATTACAGCACGACCGCCTCAATGTAGTGGACTTTAAAATAAAAAGTCTTAATTGAACTAATGTTATTTTATCGTACTAATATTGCTTATCTACTTAGGAACGGTACTGTGTTTGCGTTAATTGCCGCACAACACATGAAAACATGACTTAAACCCTTTCCTTGACCCTTCCGGCTTAAAACCTATTATTAATCACATATGTTAACATACACCTTTTGCAACAATGTGTCAGTTAAACCTGGAATCTGTTTTGTGCGGTTTAAGCTTTAATATTTGAACAGTTTTACTCGCTTTTACACAAACTTTGGATATATTAGGCTAATAAAGTCAGGGGTCAAATACAGGTAAATGTGAATAAATTCGTGTAAAATTTGTAATTACCTTAATGTTTCAGTGGAAAGCAATGATTTTGAAATATACCCTTATTTTTGGTGATTATTTATGTTTTAATTGAAATTTATTATCATTTAAATTGTACCTATTTTTGAATCTTATTTCCCAACGTTGTAAAATCTCATAAAAAATATTATTGCAAGAATATCATAAGCAAATTTATGACAGGTAGAAAGGTAATAAAATTATACATAACATAATTTTTTCAATTTATCTTAACAGCTTTACTTTATAACTCAATTCGAAGACAACGTGATAATAAATTTACCACATTAATTATAACTTTTCATGAAACGTGTTTCCCTATTAAATTTTGTTTACTTATTTTTTTTTAACTGTGTATCATCGGATAATATTAAGCTATGTAATAGTCTGATAGAATTATTTAAAAAGTAATTAGATTTCAGGAAAATCCTATTATCGATAAAAACTCGCTAGATTTTTGTATTTGTAATCGATTATATTGGTTCAACGAAGAGAGACGCGTTTAAAAATGGCATTATGTAGTCTGACAATCTTTTTACTGCAGTTTTCTTAGCGGTTCTCTAGGTAGAGTTTGTAAAAAGAAAATTGTTGATATTCAAATAAAAGACTTTTGTGAGGATCGAGGAATGATGAATTATCTCTGATTATCTCTATGCCAAAGAGGTGTGACAATTGATTTGTATATCAATCAATCAATCAATTAAATTGTCACGATTATTTCCACAGTCATTTGCCAAGATCCTGACATAACACCCTTGCTTCCCTCACATCCACAATTCCCTTTATGCAAGCTTTACGGTTATAGGCACTAGGCCACTCAGCTTTCTTAAGTTTTATACATAAAACCGGATATTAGTTTTCTTTTTGGTAGCTTTATTGATTATATGATTTAATATAATACAAAGGGATGTGATATATCTAGTCGTAAATCATCGCTCAAAAATTTTCCAGTAGCAACTCGCAGACGTATTTTGAATAGAGAGACTTGTTCGGATTATGAACGAACCATTAGCTGCCGTTCGCGCCTTTGTGAAGATCGTTTTCCGTTCAAATCTCTATGTCACTCATTGTCGTGCCTAAAAGCTACGGATTCGAACAGAGTTAATTATGGATTGTGTGAATTAGTGTTGCTAACGTCATCACAAATTTAACAGCTGCCATTAAGTTTGACTTTTTTATTTAAAACAATCTGACTAGATTATAAGCAGTACCTCAATCAATCAAATGATCACGCCTTTTTCCCATGGAGATATGCAGAGACAATAGAGCGCCACTTTTCACGATCTTGACACAACTCCCTCGCTTCCTTCACATCCACAATTCTCCTCATACAAGCTCTAAGGTTATGAGCACTAGGCAAACTAGATGTTTTTAACAGTACCTAATAGTAAATAAACAACTTTGACTCAAATGAGATATTTGTGTCTAAAACAAGTAATTATATCTACTACTTTTTCAAAGAGTGGTAGGTAGTGGTACCCAGTTTGCCGATCCGGGGTAGTACCACCACTTACAAGTATACAGACCGTGAAGTGATTTGGTCACGTTTCGGGATCAGCTTGTAAGTTGCCGGTTCCATCTAGGCCGGCATAGTGGATGTGATTGCTACTCACAGTTATTGAATTGTAGTAGCAGTAACATTCATTCATGGACCACACTTCGGCTTAACATCAAGCAGGGTGCTGTCATATGTCGAGTCACAATAAAAAAAAATATTAGGAGAAATGAATGAATGTTAAAAAGAAAAATGGGTATTTATCTCTGAAATAGTATCTTCAAATAAGATAACGAGCAAGTTTAACGAGACATAAGTTTGCCACTAAAAGTTCAGTCCACGCTCCGGTACGGTTTCTATAACCAACAATTCGCTGAAAGCAGAACTTTCTCAACTGAAAATGTAAATATTAATAGAGAGAAAGTCGCACCTCACAGAGAAAATTATAATATATGTGATAGTTGACATTACGGCTTTACAAATGTTATGTACACTAAATGAGAATTTGTCCCTCCATTTATTTTGCTTTACGCTACACAAAAATGTAGTGAAGCTCTAAATATTTGGAGAAACATTTCATTAAGTCACGATGAAATTGATGTATTCAGAGTTCTTAGTTTTTTAAAAACGTTGACTGCAATAATATGTTATTTATTTAATTCTTCATAGGGCAAAATTATTTACTAAAATAATTCAATCACCATTTTATTCCATTTGCAGTTGAAACGATGGGCCCGTGGTCCGAGGATGCTCTTGTGTTCTCCCGCGAGCTTGGCGAGAAACTCTACTTGGCGACGGGCGACCCTTTGAGTAGAGAATATCTCGTTCAAAGGGTCAGCCTCGCTGTTCAACGGGGGAACGCAGCGAGTGTCCTCGGCACACTACGCCCATCGAATAGTCGTAATTTTATTTATTAATTTTTAGTTTTTAATTAGTTTTTTTGTGATTTGTTAATTCTGTCAAATAAAGTTAATATGGAACTAATTATTAAATATTACAAACTAAAATAAAAATTAAATAAGCAATCATAGTGACTTGGCGACCCTATTATTAAACAGCAATCCTCCGAGGCTACCTTTGGGTGAAAAAAAAAAACTAATATTAAAGGGAGTACACAAAATATATCTTACTTACTAAAAATAACCTATAAGTTGCACAATATAAACAAAATTTAAGCAACATATAAAATGTAATAGAATTTTCTTAAGCCGGCATCATGGACCGTATAAAAAAATCGTATTTTAGTCCGCGGCGCTCTTAGACCTTCTTTACTTACCATCAGGCAATTTGAGGTTAGATATCGCGTCTTAATTTATAGAAAACATTCTTTTGTATGGTATTCAAATAAGCTTCCCTTGTTAACACCAAATCTGATAAGGAAAGTGGGCGCCACACAAATAAGTTGTTCATAACATCTTTCAAAACTCATTTACTCCCTTAATAGCTTTACACATGATCACTGATCCCCTCCATCCCCCCGGGAACATGTGGATTACATTATACACAGATTCTACTTTGTTAATTAACATTCTGAGAAGACATAGGCTCACAGGTGTAGTTTTGGGCCCCTATCGGGAACCTAATTAGTTATTAGGGACAAGTTAAACTCGGCGAACGGAATGCGTGATACGCTTAATATGTCCCGCTCTAAAAAGTTAGTTTTTTAATGAATTGTTTTGAGGGTTTTATTGACAGTGAATACTTCTATCTGTTATTGGGCAAAGTTTCTTCTACCTTAAATTAAATTAGGCATTATAGTAATTTTTGTAGGTTTTGGAAAATAAAGTAGTATAAGAGAATTTCAGAGCTGAAAATTGAGGACGCTTGTCCGTCCATCAAGGTACCGATGCGTGAATGTGTGGGCTCCCGGTGTGTCGAGGCTCGGAATATATTACATGACAATTTCGTGTAATATATTCGTATAAACATGTTTATATTTCTGTAGATAAGCAATGACATTATATTAAGTTCTACATTTTGTGAATGTTTTTTTCCGACCAAATTGGAGACATCCTCAAGAAAGCTGGGTTGCCTTGTGCCCATAATAGTAAAGCTTATATGACAATAATTGTAGATGTCAAGGAAGCGAGGGAGTGTTGTCAGGATCGTGTCAAGTGGCGCTTTATTGTCTGCATATCTCTGCGGGTAAAAGCCGTGACAATTTGATTAATTGATTGATTTTGTGAATATTATTCCTTTAGGAATCGCATTTAATATGCCGGCCCAGTTGAAACCGGAAAATTTCATTTTGATCCTAAGAATAAATCTCTTCACACTCTGTTCACTTGAAGGTGGTAAAGCTGGCCCAATTACTACCAACTATCTGCCTACCATTCTTGAACACCCTGACCCATTACAATTTACATAAAATGAATTATCAATAATATTAAAAAAATAGAAATATATAGTTATTTTGAATGATATGAACGATTAATGGCGAAAAAATAGTAATAGTAAGCAAGAATAGAGCCAAATGGATTATTCTTCGATTATCCACGAAAGCCTTGTGTTTTCAGTGGGCAAACGGCTAAGCATATTACTGCAAACGGACGCACGTTTTTGCAGAACTACTTCACAAATAAAAGATATCAACTTTTCCCGATAGATTCATTTATGTACTCGCTCACTAGAATTTGATCAATCATTAATTTTTCATAAAAGTAAAAATGCGTTAAAGTAAAGGGAACCGTGGTGTAGTGGCATCGTTACGCAAACCGAGAGCACGGGTTGAAAACTACTTGCACGTACCAATGTGTCTTTGATATATGTACTTTGGTTGTCCTGTTTCTATGATACAAGCTTAGTATAGAAATATAAAATAATATTATCAAAAAAAAGTATAGTTAATTACTTCAAAATTGAGAAAAAAGATTCTAGAGTGGAGACTACGAACCGGCAAACGCAGCGTGGGTAGGCCTCCCACTAGGTGGACTGACGACATAGTGAAAGTCACGAATAACCAGTGGATGCAACTGGTATCTTGTTGTTCGAAATGGCGTTCTAAGGGAGAGGCCTATGTTCAGCAGTGTACGCATTCTGATTATGATGATGAATCACTTCAAAATTCAGATGTTGGGAATTTATTAATTGCGTAGAGTTAGCAAATATAGCATTAATGTGGCATCTACAAGCATGTTCAGTGACCATAAAACTAGAATACCTACATAAACTTTGCAGCAATCGTCTCCCCGGAACCACAAGCTTTCGATAGGTCGGATTAAAATAATTAAAATAAACGCGATAGTAAGCTGCATATATTTATTTATTTATTAGGTTCACAAGCAGAATCTTACATTATAATACATCTTACAGACTAAGACAATTTACTTGCCTTATGTAGATTCTATAAACAGTGAACACGTCATGCTCACATCAGTACGTATAAGTTAATGAAATAAAATTAAAAAAGTTCCATAAAAAAGTTGCAAAAAGAAGAATAAAAACATTTATAAAAAATACATTTACACTATGTTAACAGTTTTCTTAATGAATATATGTTAATTTCATAAACAATGTTTATTTATATTTCACGCTTTAGTTTTTACAAGCATAAGCAGATAATATATATAATTGTAATATTAATTTATTTGATGAAGAGTTTCTATATTTACATACTAATAAATTTTATCTGCTTAAAGGTGTACCTAAATTTACTTTGTTATTTTTATTGTGGTAAGCAAGGAGTGTCGAAAACTAAAAAACTGACTCAGTTCAAAAAAAAGTAAAATTAATTATACAAAGAAATTATTTAAAAATGAGATAGACAGGATTTGTGAGTGAAATACATTCACACGGACGCAGGTGTTTCATTAGTTTCAGTTGTGGGTTGTACACGTATTTCACAGGTCAAATTCGATTAAAAGTTTTGCAATAACTCCTCTCACTGTTCCTATCCGAGTGAATATTAAATCAGAAGCTCAAAATATGCATAATAATATTCATTTGTGATTCATTCATTCATTTCTTTTGACCGTGCATTGTCAAAAGAAATTTGCAGTCTCATATTTTTTCTTGCTTTTAGGATTTAGGATAATGTTTTAAATTAAATCAAAACTAAATAAAATGTTTTGTCAGCCTATTTATTCTCTGCATCCTACAACTTTAAATCCTTAAATAGAAGTATGAAAAAGCACCTCTGGCCGGTATAGTAACGGCAACTGGGGCAACTGGAAAATAAGTAGTTTTTTAAGTCATCATCATCATCATCAATTGTCACGCCTTATATCTCACAAATACAACTGAGTGCCACTTTCCACGATCCTGACACAAGACTCTCGTTAACTTCACACCCTCATTTCTCCTTATATTCGTAAATAATTTATGGTTTTTATACTGGGTAAAACATAGAAACAAAATAGAAACATGACATGAATGTACATATATAACAAACAAAAAGAATTATTTAAATTTATTTTACATAAAATATAAAAAATATTTTATGTAAAATAAAAAGCACGCCAAAAACACAAAATAAAATAAGTCATATTAAAACAAAAATATTGTATGATAAAGGTCAAAATACAACAATTTACTGATCGTAATTGCCAACTGACCAAATCACACAACGGATCCTTGTTTTTTTAATAAATCTTTGCTTCATAAATTATTTATTTTTTATTATTATTTTGATAGTCTATCGACTTATGACCTATGAAAGCGCCCCGCCTGATGTTAATTAAGCTAGAGTGTGGTCCATGAATGGATGTCACTGCTACTCCAATTTGATAACTGTAAGTAGCAATCACATCCACTATGCCGGCCTAGTTGGAACCGGCAACTTACAAGCTAATCCCGAAACGCGACTAAATCACTTTACGGTCTGTTTTTTGTATGTGGTGCACCACTGCATACCAATCTTTGATAACCAGACCCGAAACAAATATCAGCCTCTTTTTTTTATTTATTAACAAATATTTGTAATATTTGATAATAAATAAAAAAGCTAGCTATGAAACAAATATTTGCTCTGACCGGGAATCGAAGCCGGTACTGTACGTGCACAAACCAATCGCTAACCGGGGAAAACCACCATCTGTTTGCCAACCACTTTTAAAATTTGTCTGTTAAATGTTTATAACACAGATGTGATAAACTTTACCCATATGTTAATGTACATCTGAATAACAAAAGCAACTCTAGTGCAATTGATTGACAAGTGTTATCTCATCGTGATTTATAATACAATGATGAAATATAGTAAACGACAGCTTTGAGCACTCTGAATGTGATATTGTAATGTGATCTCTTATCTATAGGTACAGTCAGCAGCAGATATATCTGAGCACGCAATGTGATCAAAAGTATCTATACATTCAAATACTCAAAAATATCTACACACCCACTTGTCAAAAATATGTCAACAAATAAATTTATTTTGACAATTATGTAAGCAATATACAATTAGTAAAAATAAAATTTAAGCATGCATTCAGTAAATTTGTTTTAAAATAATACATAATCATTTCTAAAAAGTGAGTGTGTAGATATTTTTGACTATTTGAATGTATAGATATTTTTGACGCATTGAATGCTCACATTAATATGACAACTAATGGTGTTTACACAATGTTACGTTATATTAAAACAAAATTATGGTATTTTAAAGTGTAAAAAAAAAAAAAAATTAAATAATTAAAAAAAAATGGTGTGTAGATACTTATGATAACCCTGAATGTATAGATACTTTTGATATATAGATGCTCAGATATATCTGCTGCTGACTGTACATAACATAAAGGATCAATTATGTTATTATAAATTTGTTTGGAAAAATTAGCATTGGTCAATGTTTATTTTTATTTTTTATTGTGACTCGACATCTGACCTTGACCCGCTAGATGGTAAGCAAGAGGAGGTCTAAGAGCGCCGACGACTGTAAAAACCGAGTCTTTACGGTTTTCCCAGTCTTCGTCACTATGACGGCCAAAGATGCTTCTTAACGCATCTCTTGAAGGATCCAAGATTATAGAATGGAGAGAACACATGATAATAATTATTTTTAAACTCGAAAATTGACTTTGATGTTATTGGTGGTAAGCGACAATATTCATTAAGCAACAAGAAGTTTAAAAGCCTTAGTCGCTATGCCGGCTTAAAGTACATTTAATATATTAACATCTATATATCTAAGTATTAAAAGCTTCATGTGATGAAAAGTTGCACTAGAATAATTACGGAGAGTGTAAACATAATTATGGTTTGTGTCATAATCAATTAAGGTCGTATAATTTATTTATTTTAATTAAAAACTTTTTGCACTGTAAACAAAGACGAATTCCTTAGGAACCAGCAGAAGATGAATTTTTTTTTATTAAATTTATTTGAATTAAATAAGTTTCCAATATCAATATTTACATAAACTATTGCGAACATGAGTCCATTTGACCACAGCCGATTCAATTATTGGAAATTTTATTGATTTGAATTTGTGGTATGTTTATTATGAAAGTATTACGAAATTTAATGGACGTTTGTAGAGATTAGTTTTGTAATATACCTTTGGTAACGAGAAAATTTATACTTTGTAATCTTTACTCTAATTGTTTATTTTTTATTGTGACCCGATTATTCTGACGAATGCTGTCATATGTCAAGTCACAATAAAAAAAAGTGTTCGACTTGTCTGAAGGTGAGCAAGTCCAAGAGCACCGGCGTCTAAAAAAACCGACTTAGTTCATGTTGCCTCAGTCGCCATCACGCATCGCTTGAATCCAAAGATGGGGAGATCACGTGGAAAGGTTCATTTCACATATTGATTATTCTACAAAGTGTTAAAAGATTCGGTGTGACGTTTACACCGAATCTTTTAACACAACTGTCCATTTCGATTTGCTTGAAATTAAATCAAGACAAGTCTATTAGGCTGCGAGTTGTACTCATTTGCTAAGTTTGCCAATCTTAAGTCAAAAAGTAGAGAAATCGTCTTCAATCAGGATTCTGCTTATATTGGGAGGTGTATGCTCCTTAACGGCCTGTACACTTGTAAGTAGCGGGACTAACCTGGATAGGCAGTCTGGTCAAATGACCACCAATTGTCTACGAAATTATAAAACATTCATTTTGTAAAATAAATTTGAAAAGGGTAGGCTTTGCTCCAATCTTGGTTACAAGTGTTCAGACCGTGCAGTTACTTAGTTTTGAGATCAGCTTGTAAGTTGCCAGTTTCAACAATGCCGACATAGTAGATCGGACTGCTACTTACTTATTTAACTGTAGTAGCAGTCGCCGTCATTCATGGACCTCACTCCAGGTCAACGCCAGGTGAAGTGCAGTCAGATATCTAGCCCTAATAAAAAAAAATGTACTTTAGATTACGCACTCGCCTCGTGTTAAACGGATATCATCAATCAATTAGGCACCTTTTAGAACATTATTAGTGATTACTTCTTGGAATTTGATGTGCGTTCATAAAACTTAACGAATATAAACACGTTTTTCCAAAACTCTAAATATATGTATTTTATTGGGACTTGACATCGTTTTGCCTCATGGTAAGCAAGGGGTCTAAGAGCGCTGACGAGTAAAAAAATTGACTCAGTTCACGATTGCCTTATTCGCCGTCACTATGCCGGACAAAGATGATTCTTCAGGCATTACTTGAAAAGGATTCAAGGTTACAGTATATAAAATAATTAAGTTTATTATAAGTTTGGTGATTAATAATACTTTTTATGGAGATTTTTACTACAATATAGCTATTTAGCTAGCAAATTGTGATGACGCAATTTCCACATTTCGAACGTTACTTTCCACGATTCTCTTGCATCTTTAAATTCTCTTAATAAATATAATCTCTATGGCACAGGCATATTCAAGGTTATTTATACTATATGGGCCCACTAACCGTAGAGCACGTATGAAGAAATTTGTGGAAGTGAGGGAAGCGATGGAGTTGTATCAGAATCGTAGCGGTGGAGCTCCTTTGTCTCTGCCTATCCCTGTGGGAAAAAGGTGTGGCAATTTGATGGGTAGATTGGATCCCGTGTTTATTCGAGAATATCCAATAAACAACGCAACGCAAATTTTAATAATACTGCGAAGAAAAACATAAACAATTGTCGAAGCTCCGTAAACTTTTAACTGTGAAAGAACAGCCTAAAAATTTTTGCCGTAGATCATGATCGACGTTATTCAGCCACTCATTTACTTAGCCAATGAGTCAGCTATTTAATATTAATATCGTTTACTCAATTTTTTAACAAAATTTCACGGATATCAGAGTAGGGTTTATTGTCGCTTGGTTATATTAATAGTTTTTGTAATATCCATCATTAATTATAATTAGTTTGAAAGTTATTTATTCTCACCTTTTTTGTAAAAAAAATATATAGAAAAGCCGCGAAGCTGTCTTTGACAGTCAATCTTCGGGTTGTGCAGAGAGCAAAAGATTTAGAAAAACGCATAGTATGAACATACAGAACATGGATAATTCTATCTAATAATAAATACCAGTACTACTTACACTTAACCTAAATAATGAAATTATATTTATACAGCATGTGCATTTGAATAAATAAATATTCTTCCATTGTGATCAAATGCATTTTTTAAAATTAAATGAATACTATCTGATGTTAAACTGGAGTGCTATTATTCATAAGCGGATACAAGTACTACAAGTGCCACAGATCTGTCTGCAAACAACAGTCACGTTTGCTAAGCTGGCATTTTTACGTGAAAACAATGGCACGACCCAGGGCTGGTAGACTGCCTTCCACGCTTACACAAAACGTGCCAAGATTATTGTTAAGGTATTAAAAATGATACATGGTACGGAAATCTAAACTGTATTCGTATAAGTAGAGTTTCATATGTTTTACCATAAATGGCGTGTTGGTTCGGTTCCCTTCCCTCTCTAAAATATGGTTGACGGGGCGTAGTCAGGTTCTGCGGTTCATTCTCTCCTTGCTACTCACCTGCGTAGTTGTTATACTTACTATTATTTTATTTATTTATTTGTGTCGTTGCCGACTTGTTTTGTTATTTTCGTTACTTTTTTTGTGTGTTTATAACAGTTTAAATATATTTTTAATGATTTAGTATTGAATATTTGTTGTAGTTTGACGAATTTCTTGTGATATCTTCTTCTTATATGCCTTTTCGCAATTCTGGTAGAGAATGACAACGCGCGAGTGCGAGTGCGAGTGCTGCGCCTAGAAATGATATGATTTGATTTGAATTTTTATTATGGCAAGTAGATATTATAAACAAGGTTTTAAACATTAATTTTTACCCCAACTAGGAATTGAACCCAAGTCTTAAGATTGACGTGGTAGCCAGTACTACCAGTTGATGGTATTTATTTTAACAAACTCAAGATATATTAAAATTTATGAATTAAAATAAATTTATGCGGCTTACTATCGAGTTTGTTTTCATTTTACAATTTTATTTTATAATAGCGATAGTAAGCCGCATAAAATTTGTTTAATTTATTAATCAAATGTCGCGCAAAATCTATGAAAATATTATATATATTTTTTTCTAAAAAATGAACAGAGAAAATTTATAGCCTCCATACTGATATTATGAGTATTTATTATAAACTTTGGGGCCAAAATGCCAAAAGGTTGTAAGTTTTTATTGGTTGAGTCTATGAACTTTTACTCAACAAAGTGGAAAATTAATACCTTAGAATTTTATCTGGTTTCAACTCGAGTAGCATTAGCAGAAATAATGTTTTCTGTACTTTTAATTTTATTATGAAAGTGAATGCAATAAAGTTAACATTAATTAATAACTTGAAGTATTATTATTTCTTTTATTATTTTATTGGCATAGCAGGAGTATTAAAAATAACTTTTTGTAAGTACTATTTTTTTATATTAAAGAACTTTTTTACGGTCCACATATAAAGCTGAACTGCTGCTTACCAATAATTCAAATTTGATGTTCAGAGGAGCTCTCTAATCTTGTTTCTACCTCATCTCTTTACTCCTCATCTAATCAACAGATAGATCTAAAAGAACTAAACGGTTCGGTGCGTCGTTGTTTTGTCGAACAACCAAGTGGAATGTTTTACCAGCCCATGTGTTCTCCCTATCCTGTAACTTTGAATATTTCAAGGTAAGCCTGAAAAAAACACCTCAGGCAACGACTGAGGCAACCATAAAATGAGATGATTGTTTCAGTCGTCTATACTCTTGATCCTTTCCTTGCTAACTGTCGAGTAGGCAAGTCGATGTCCGATTTCGCATTAAATAAACTTCACATTTATCTAGGATTTATACTTTACCTGACGACGAGAGCATGCTTGACAAACATCGTGACAGTTTGTGTTCTGATGTTCAAAGTAACTTTGTTATGGCGAAAACATTTACGTAGGTCACGCGTATTCTCTCGCCTGCTTAACTATATCTAATAGTAGTTATATGATCAGTAAATGAGAGTTGGTGGTCAATTACCTAATCTGCCGATCCGGAAATATTACCACCACTAGTATACAGACCGTTACGTTGCATCTTGGCCGGCATAGTTGATGCGACTGCTACTTGTAATTTTTTAACTGTAGTCCACGTATGTTATAGCCCGAAGTACGTGGACGACTTTCTTGCAGGCAAGCTGCAATCATATGTCGCAAGACACATCATATGTCGAGTCAGATTATAAAAAATATAATATACAAATAAAAAGGACATAAAAATAAAAATAGTCTTTAATTTATACCGTTTTTATTTAAATACATTGTTATGCGTAACAATTAGTCAGCAATAGAATGCTTGAATGCACATTTATATAGATTTGAAGAAAAACATTGGTTAATATGATTAGAGTTAAGTACATATTGTTTTCTAACAATAACATGAAGAATCAAATAACTGTTTAAATAGAATAACTATACCACTAGCGCTTAACCGAAAAGGTTCCTGCAGTAGTGAAGCGGTGCGGAAGGGGTATGCTTTCATTCACATGTCACCCCTCCCGCACCGCTCCACGATTGCGGGTACATCCTCAGTTAAGCACTATGCCTGTAATAAGAATTAAAACATTTACCTCAGACAATATGAATTTATAAAAATATTTTAACTAACGTGAATAGTACCATCTTAATACATTATGCTGACGAAAAAGCTGTGATATTGCACCGCGGTCGCAAGAGAACAATCATTGATTTAACATATTGATTTGTTATTTGCTGATTGGTTACGAAGATGTCAAATGTCAGTGCGATACAATATCACTGCTATTCGACGCCATAGCAGTGATATCTATTAAGAGAATCGTGGCTCTGGACTATGTATTAGTTTAAGAATTAGTATGAATGTCGCCATAGTCAGCTGGCATAGTGGATGCGACTAGTACCTGCAGACAATTATCTGTAACAGCACTCGCCTCCGCTCACAGATCGTAACTCAGCTTAACAACAGGCAATGGGCAATCAAATATGTTGTTATCCGTGTATAAAAAAGAGGTAAGTAATTAAAATATATTTATTAACTCTTAAGAACTATTAATAAATGTTTTAATTATTATTTTTTAAAACTATTAAGAATATAAAGGTAAAGTTACTGGACTTAAAGCCATTAATTTATTTAAACGATAATATTTTATTTAAATGACAATAGCTCTTCTATCGTACACTAACTAACATTATCAAACAATATTCTCTCATCAAAAAATTGATTTGAATTCGTTTATTATTATTGTTTCAACTTTATATACATGTCTATGTATAACATGATTTAAAATATTTTTCTATACGGAAGCAATATACACGCCTTTCTTTAATAAATATATTATAAATTGTATGGAATAAACAAATAACTCGTTATTACAGATATTATCATTAATAGAAATTAAACGATCAATATAAATATCTATTACATTAGTAGGTATATATAATTAAATATTCTTCGTAGAGGTAGCCTCAATATGTACAACTGTCATTATATCTAATTATTATCACGTTACATGAAGAGATTTGCTCATTAAAATTAAAATATAAATAATCTTTGGAATATAAATCGTAAAATAAAACAATTTTCAGTCAGCAATAATAAACATAGTAAGTTTAAACTAACTACTCGTATTTAATTAACAATATTAACATCCAATTTTATAAAAACATCGATTAGTATTTTAAGAATCGATTAGTTATTTAGTCTGAACAAAATAATAGATACATACCACCCATATAGGTAAAATATCTATGATATTATATGAGCTATCTATATAATCTATTTTGTTCAACAA
This sequence comes from Tinea trinotella, assembly GCA_905220615.1. NCBI lineage: Eukaryota > Metazoa > Arthropoda > Insecta > Lepidoptera > Tineidae > Tinea > Tinea trinotella. The sequence continues at coordinate 6,295,263 of HG992306.1, forward strand.
ACGAGTACTGTCTCATGAATCTATAAGCGAGAAAAAGAGATACGGCAATAGTGAGAGGCGGAGCTTTTAAATTGAAAGGATGTGTATAAACTGAACTATAGCCGGCATAGCGGATGCGACTGCTACTTAGTGTTAATTAACAGTAGTAGAAATCTCTATTCATGGACCACACTCCAGCCTAACACCAGGCGGGGTGCTATCATGTCGACACAAAATAAAAATAGCCTTTCTACCGATTTCATTAAGCACGAGCGACGCGACGGGGAGGTACAAGTCAATTTGACCGAGAAATGACCCTATTCTGCGTTTATGTGAGAACTACTTTAGATTATTACGCCGACCAATAGCATTGTAATGATCAGTGCTCGTTTGTTAAAAAAATTGACTAAAGGCAATTCAAGGAATTGATGTTCAGAGATAAGGGGAATAACATAAACAAAGAAAGAACATGCCATTATAACTTACAATAAAATTTAATATAGCAGTCTCATTTAAAACTTAACAACGAAAATAAAATGAGATATTTAAAAGTAAATTTCCTAAAATACAACCAAAAATCGTGGCTAATGGAAATGTCGGATTTGTTATAGCACTGCTAATCGGGACAAAAGGTTTTCCGTCATTGGCATACCACTTGTTGGCACGGTCGGGAACTCTATTGCTTTTCTCGACATTGTTTTCGGCAACATTTTCATCATCATACACGTCAGTACCATAGTCCTCATCAGCGGTAACACGTTCATCAGGATAGTGATACACGTGTCTGTCGTTACCTGGGATTTCTAGAAGAAAAACAATTATTTAGCCTTTTAGGTTATTATAGTTTATTGTATAAATATTTATTATATGTATTTATATATTAATTCCAATCCAATTTGGATGGTGAAAATAGGACAGATAGTGGGTTGGACCGAGGTCGCACCTGACCGATGTGCACGTATGAAATTTCTATTCAACTTTATTATTTTAATTTAAATAATAATACATATGTTATTTAATAACAGTGATTTAATCAAGGTGGTGTAGTGGTAGACAAATAGTATCGCAAACCAAGAGCTTTCTCTTTAAAACCACTTGCCGATATAATGTACTTTGGTCATTCTGCTTCTAAGATACAAGCACTTTTAGTAGCTTAGTATTACGTTAAATTGGTAAATTCCTAATTTACAACTAAATTAATTATTTTCGGTAGATTTAGTGAACTATATAACAAAATAAAAGACATACCATAAAGCCTAATTTTGCTTTCGACGTCGCCAAGAGAGTTCTTTGCGACGCATATGTAGCTGCCGAGATCTTCACGTCTTATATTCTTTATGGTCATTGTCATTTCAGCTTCAAATGTGGATTTCTGGCGGACAGTCATCTCATAATGTTCAGATGGAATTATGAGTTCTCCTAGAAGAAAATGTTATTACTAAAAGATGTGTCTTTAGTTTTGGTTCCAAATTCAAACACGTTGGTTTAGGTTACAGACTTGAGATGCAAAGTTCGCCCGTTCAAACTTACATAAAACAAAAGGAAATAAACGCTTTTTGTTAAATCAATGCGTTCACATGGGTTTGTATAGTTATGAAGTTTAAAACACATATTGATTTACAGTTGTTTTCTGATAATAATGAAAAAAAAAAACTTTACATAGATTAATTATAATTGGACTCGCTCCGCTACGAATAATTGGATATTGCATGTATGACTTTTTAACCTGGCATAATGCGACGTCAATCCAGCTGGTAGAAGAACTGCATAGACGAATTTGAACGCGAGCACGTAGGCCCATACAGCACAGAGCTTATGGGTCAGGGCGGTCGTGTGTTAACAGACAGATACCGGGTTCCATCCCCGATGCATGTTTGACTTTTTTATATTACTAATTTATACAATACAAAAATTATGATAGTAAAATATTTTAGATATTCTAGTTATATAAATTAAACGAATGATTTTATTTAAAAATGGAACAAACTTGGTAAACATACTCATAATAAAGCGATCATATTTTTATCGAACGCAATATAGTAATACAAATCATACTTGATTTTAATATCGTTTTTTAAAGCAGAGTAGACTTTAATATCCTTAGTTAATGTGCTATTAGAGTACTATAAAGCTTCAATTACTTACTGCCATAAAAGTACGTAAGTTACCGCGTGGCTTTATTATGTTTAAGTAACTAATGTTACAAAGAACTAATAAAATACTTCTCGAAAGTGACATTTGATTAAAATCACTAACATTACCTATAAAATACCTAATAGTCACGTGCATATATTTTATATGTATTCTTTATTGTGGCCCGACATATGACAGCACTCCGCCTGATGTTAAGCTGGAGTGCGGTCCATGAATGGAGGCGACTGCTACTACAGTTAAATAACTACAAGAAGCAAGCCTAGTTAAAGCCGGACACATATAATCTGATCATGAAACGGTCTGTATTCTTTAAAGTGGTGGCCCGGATCGACTTCCATTTTAACCAGGCTGGGAAAATAACCCCCAACTTTTAACCTGGAGAAAATATCTGCCACATTTTTTTAATTAAGAAATATTTGTTATTTTGACATGAAGCAAAACTTTGCTCTGACCGGAAATCGAACTCGGGACAAATTCTCACTGCTTACGCATTCATAAATTACCTTATACATTTATGTTATTCTATTTTAGGAAACTTAATATTTATTAATCTGAATAAGTATTACTAATACATAATAGTATGTCTTTAGTAAAAAAAAGAAGCAGATATTTGCTCCGGGTCTGGGTGTTTAGGTAATAGTGATCGGGTTTCGGGATCAGCTTGAAAGTTGATAGTCTTTACTAGGATAGTGGGCACTCAGTTATTTATGTGTAGATATAGTTATTGAACTGCAGTCGCTTTTATTCATGCACCTTACTCCAGGTTGACCAAACCACAATAAATTTTCTTTTATTATTATTTATTCATTACGTGCTATACTCACCAGGATCTTTAACCCAATAGTTAATGGATTTAGGGGATGATTCCACGTAACACTCCAATGTGACGTCGGTACCGAGCGGTGCACCCACTAACTGATTGGGCACTTGAATCACAGGATGAACTGTAAAAAACATTCCTGATTTATTTTTTCACATGACAGTTTTCCATTAGGCGTGCTCCAAATATATTTTTTTACGGATCAAACAACGAAACGCCTATCAAATGGGGATCAAGCTTTTCGCTTACAAACGGCAATATTTTAAGTTACATTCTAAAAAATTCAATAGAACGCGTGGAGGGAGATTTTAAATATTTTATGTAAAAGGTACCAATACTCGTATAAGCTACATAGATTAGATCTCTGACATCACTCACACAGCTAATGCAAGTGAGTTGCCTTTGATCTTAGAACGAATCAAATAATTCTTTGAACCCACTTTTTTTTCTATTCAGACTAAAAAAACCTATAAGTAAAATAAATTGCTGCTAGTGTGAATTTAAAGCTACTGACATTATGTTCTGTCTTGGGAGAATTATAGCCGTAAATAAAAAAGGCAAACTTTTCAAAGAGAATTTAGCTTATATAAAGGTTTTAGGGTATACTTTTTTCTAAGTAATACAGTATTTATTTATGAGAGAGCAGTGGTTTCTGAGGAGCAAAGTAGCTTTGAACGTGTGAAATTAAATAAAAACAAACAAAAGCCTAAAAGTGATTACTACTCAAAAAAATTTACTAGCGCTATTTTTCCTTGTTTTGTTAGGTGAAATATTTACTTAATTTTATATCTTTACCATAAAATGTCTTAACTTATGCTGTGCTTATGTTTGACCTAAAAGCTCAGCTGATTAAATTCAGTTTGTAATGATGATAACCTTCTAAACTACTCGTAAATCAAACCTCTAATTCAATTAAATCCTTCTTCTTTCTGGCATGGTAGCGGCAACTGAGGCAACCGTAAATTAATACGTTTTTTTTTGCCCTCGGACAATGTTTGTCGTAGTTATGATTAAACCAAATGATGTTAGTACTTACAATGAACACTGATATGAATCCTCTTGCTGACTGAAGGTGGAACACTATTGGTTGCGATACATAAATAAGTACCCATCTCCGACCTGGAAATCTTCGTCAATTTCAAGACTTCCCCTTGATATGTCAGCACTGGAGACAAACCAAACTAATTAAGAAGTAATTATCGTCCCTTTATCTTATTTATCATATAATAATATTAACTATAATTTAGCTTAATTACACTAATAATCCGATAATCTTCCATCGGTTTCCATTCAATTACCTATTGGAGTTAATTGATGCAAGTAATACTGATAAGGGATTTCGTCTTTAATGTAATGTTCCAATGAACCATTTTGGTGCTGTTTAAAGATCTGTACAATGAAGTCTATTCAAAACTCCACTAATTACCAGACAAACTTTAAACAATAGTGGACGCGAAACTCATCCCAGGGTATAGTCACCGCGGCTCATTGTGGTGGCCCGTGAATGCGGTCACAATTCCCCGACCTATGTATGTACATCTACTACTTTTTAATTACATTCCTATTAAGTTATTATGAACCTTATTTAGTCAGCGCAGAACAGCAATTCGAGTTACATACAAAGGACTATTAAAATAAAATTATATTCGACGTGGTCCTATGAGAATTCCAATCAATTGAGTTGGGCATATTACATTTTGTTGTTTGAAATGATTTAATAGTGTATAATAACATTACAAGAAATAATTGGTTTGGTTTAATTGAATCCTCTTCAAAGCCTTCCCATATTATCATCTGATGGTTCGAAACAAGATGTATATACAACAGGACCTGACTATAAGTAATATACATCGAGCTACAAAAAATGATAATCTGCAAGTCATAAACGTTTTATCTGTTATTTATAAATGTGACGTTTAACGCTGGCTCGTAATATATGATAGGAAGGCAAAACATAAAATTATGTGTTAGACGGTGCAAAGTCAATAAACAACATACTCCAACATTGTAATTTATACTAGCGTGTTTAGGTGATCGATTTTTTTATCTGCTTAATGTTGAAATTATTTGTTGAGGGCATTGTTTTGTTTTCGTGTAATTGTTGTGGCCTAAGGGACTAATTACTTGATTATTGTCAAGTGTTTTATTGGTAATACAAACTTTGATTTTAGACATTGTTTGTTGAAGGTAAAACTTCTAATTTAGGTTATACATATTTTAATTTTTAAGCAGCACTTTTAAGCCGAAGTATTATTATCTTTTGCTACTAGCTGAATATATATTGATTATTCTTTTAAATGTTCTCTCTCTGAAATGTGCCTCCACCTTTAGTGGAAAGGAATAACTGATTTAAAACAATAATTGCATAAAGTTTATAAAATTTATTGAGGGTTGCATTATATCTTCAGTAGATATTTAAATATTTCTAATAATTACAAAAACATAAAACGTGTAAAATGGGTCTATTAATGTATTTATATAAACAAAGAACGTGTTTGTATGTATGAATTGTGTAAAAAAAAAAAACTACCTACGTAATTGCTTCTTTACCCATAATTTTCAACCACAAAGTGACCAGTCATGAATAAACTGAAATTACGAGCTGAGTTTATTTTTCTATGAAATAAACTTTATTCCCCTTCATAATTACCTCGTGGAAATCTAAAGTTGTAAAGCTATGTAAGAAAAGAAACAATCCTAAGTCCATTTATGTATAAATTGCAAAATAAATGTAAATAGGAATATTATTATAAGTCAGTGTGTTGTATTTTTATTTGATATGACAATAATTTATCATTTAGTAATCAAACTCTATCTTTATTTATAGAGAATTGTGGATGTAAGGGAAGCGAGGTAGTTGTGTAAGGTTCGTGGCAGTTGGCGCTCCAATATCGCTGCCTATACCTGTGAAAAAAGTTGTGACAATTTGATTTATTTATTTATTATCAAATCACACTCTCGTTTGGTTGTTATCAAAAAAACTGAATGTTATAATCGGATAAACCTGAACCGTTTATCCGAAAATTTTGATCATACTATTTTAGTACTTATTAGTAATAAATATGATGTTTGGAATAATATTAATGCGCCAGCTGCATACTAGTGTCGCCTAGCACGAAATCAATCTCATACGAACAAGTGCATAGTGCAGTCTGCAGTTCTACAGTCGCCGGCGGAATCACACCTTAAAACGTCATTGAAACTGGGCGATCAAAGTATACATATTAAAGATACATATACTGGCTAGTATTATATTATCGAACCGGGAGTCTTGGTTTGCGTGACGATTTCACTACTTATACACCACGCTCACTGTAATGAAACGACATTTTAAATTTCACGTCCATTCACGTAATAGACCCATTTTGATGTATTTTTTAGTAGGCATGACTTTAACTTTTTTATAAAATTACTTATTTTGTTGTTTGTATGACCTGACTTGATGACATACATGTTTAGTAGGTACAGTCATCATATTCGTAAATGCAATTATGTGAGATGTTACCTGTTATTCGTTATGTTACGGAATCAAACCAAATGGAAATCTATTGTCCTCTGTGTCGGCTGTCTGTCTGTCACTCATCCGTATTCAACACACATGTAGTGGAAGTCGAAAATCATGATTTGAGTAAGGCTATGTCATGCCAGTTGTCTCTTGTATGTTATTGAACAACTCATTCAGTATTGTGTCAGTCTATACAAATTGTTGTAAAGAGAAGAATGTGTAGGTATGAGAATAATCTTTATTATTTTATATAATTAATTATTGTATACATTTTGTACTTTTAATAGATTACATTCTGTTTTAATTGTAATACCTAAAATAAATTAGATATATTAAATCTTAGAGACTTACAAAGTTTTTGTAATTTATTTAGTTATGCAAAACTTAATTAAGGATAAGTCTGAGTTTAAGTATAATTAACTTATGTCATTTAATACTCGTATAATTACACAAAGAAATATTAACTAATAAAGTTCATAATTAAATAAACTAAAGTTAACTAAGCTTTTTAGTTCAGTTTATTATCGTTCATTTTCTTTTAACTAGTATTTCTAAGGTTTTAAAAATACTAACAATATTTAATTATAAAATGTTTGACGCTTACTATCGTGTTTATTTTAAAAACCTTAATTAAAGGTTTCGAAAGCTTTGCAGTTGGACGTTAAGAGTTTGCTTTTCACTAATGAATTAAAAATCATAATATTTAAAGTTCCTTACCCTTATTTTTGGCTCCACTATGATCTCTAACTACAATTTCCTGACCATCTTCTCTTTTCCACGAAACCCTTGGAGGTGGTGTGCCGCGCGCTTTACATGCAACTCGTGCTGTACCACCTTCCGGAACCATGGTATCACCAGATGTCTCCTCAGGAATAAAATCGGGCGGTATTGTTATTTCAAGGAAGCCCATCTAGAAATTAAACATTTAACCGTCATTCGCATAATCATTATCATCAGCTAGAAGGCGTCCACTGCTAAACATAGGCCTCCCCTTAGAACGCCATTTCGGACGACAAGGTGCCAGTTGCATCCACTAGTGGGAGGCCTACCTACGCTGCGTCTGCCGGTCCGTGGTCTCCACTCTAGAACCATTCTTCCTCTGTCTTGCATATTAAAAGTTTTAAATTGACTATTATATTTTCACCCTCTTACACACACACTACTCCCTTACAAGTGTAATGGGGTGATATTTTTTGCTCGACATCTAACTTGCTTGATGGTAAGCTAGAGTGCTGACGACTAAAAAACCGACTTAGTTTACGGTGTGCCGGCCAAAGATGCTTTTTTACTATTTGCTTAAAGGATACGTGGTTGTAGGATGGGGTTCCTATATTTTGCATTTTATATAGTATTATTAAAAAAAAACTCACATTTAAACATAATAAGGAAACTTCAAAATGATCGAATTTGACTTTATGAATATTATTGAACGAAATGCTACTACGGTTTCGAGCATTGCAAAGTGGCAACCATTTCATTTCTCAGTTACCATTTGCACTTGATAGGAAGATCGATTCAAGAGCTGGAATTCTTTGTAAATGTCATTTAAAGCAAACAGTATAACAATTTTAAAATGTTTGCTATTTATATAATAACATTCTGACAATATTATTAAAAATGTTTTAGGTATCTTCATTATCGGAAGGTTATTAAAATAAATGCTTTTATCACCATCATTTGTCAAGGGATATGCAGAGAAAACGAGTCGCCATTTTCCACAATCTTGATACAATGCTTTTAAAGTTATCTTAACAATAGATCCTTAAATCGTTAAATTACGATATACATATACATCACTAAATATAATAAAAAACCTATTTGTTTTTAAATATAACAACTTAATAAATACTATATTAGAAAAAGATACGCCGTTTATCAAATAACTTTAGATCATTCAACTAAGGCGATAGCACTGTAACGGCAACTAAAGCAGCCATATTTTCAGTCGCTTTTCAGTCATCGGTATCTTAAAACGACCCCCAAGAGGCCAGTCGAGTTCAAATGTCGATTCTGATAAACTGTCTGCCTACCACTCATATTAAATTACTATAAAAAAGATGCAACGAGTACTATAAAATAAATTCTATTTCAACAAGACAGGCTTGGACTAGAATTTTAAACAGCTCTACAGTAAAAAAGAATAATAAAAAAGTGTTAACTAACTTGACTTTTCATAGGATCCGTGTTGATCTGGCACATGTACTGTCCTCTATCTTCCTCTTGTACACTCTTGATATGTAGATACCATGTAGAGTGGTCAGTGTGAGAGACTGACACACGAGGGTTATGAGTTATAACGTGCTCGTGTATTGCTTGAATTGCCTTTGTGTCTGCTTTCACCCATCCGACCTGAGAGAAACTAATATTTGCAACAATGTTCAAAGCAACCTATTCTAAAATTGATGACGTTGGTCTGCTCACGTGTTGTAGGTATTTTCGTTATTTTATATTTAAAATGAATGTCAAAAAATTGTTTCTCCTTTTTCTCACAGGGATAGGCAGAGACAATGGAATGCCCCTTGCCACGATCCTGATACAACTCCTTTGCTTCCCTCACATCCAAAATTCTCTTTATACAAGCTCTACGGGCGCTGTCGAAGTTCAAGGTCGTGTCACAATAAAAAAACAGGTTTCTTAAGGATGTATCCGATTTGTTCGGAGATTGGTTTCGGCGCATTGGTTGGCACACCGGAAAAGTTCCGGGTTCGATTCCCGATCGAAAAAAATATTTTTATCTTTTTTTCATATTTAATAGCTTTTGTAATAATTCATAATTTAATTGAATATTACAAATGCATGAAGAGAAATGTAGATGTGAAGGAAGCAAGAGAGTTGTGTCAGAATCTTGGAAAGGGGCGCTTCGTTGTGGGAATTAAGACAACGAACTGTCCTTGTGGAACTGAATGGACTATCCCTGTGGGAATTAAGACGTGACTCTTGGCGACGATTATGATGATAATAAATCTATCGCTATCCGATAACCATTGAATATAGCGATGCGTAAAAATCTTAATTTATAAATCAAATAACTCTAATGTAATCAAGCAGGCTTGCTTCGTATTTCTTCACCCATAAACGTTTTTATTAGACCGGAAACATTTGATAAAAATATATACGTCATTGAATTTTTGAGGGTTTAAGGTAAAATATAGCAAATAGTAAAATATATCAGTAGATTTATAAAATGTTATGACATTTTGAAAATAAATTTGTCTTCGTATTTCATTCCTTATAAGCTTCGCTTGAATTTAATATTATTATCATATATAAGGCGAGAAGATTTAAAAGGATCTTAAATATATATATATATATATATATATAACCTATTCTATGGGGCTTGCATGGGTTTTATTAGAGACGATGGTAAGCAAACGGAGGCCAAGAGCGCCGACGACTCAACCCGTTTCATTCATTTCATTACGGCTGCCTCTACGCCGGCCATTGTTCCCACAAAGACAAACAAAAATAAAGGAGCGCCACTTTCCACGATCTTAACAACTATTGTATATAAAGACAAAATTGCCGAGCCCCATTAATATAAATTAATTGTGAATTAAATTAAGCATCAACAAACTCGTTTGTTGGTATTTTTATTATCAGTATAAATCAAACATTAGTATAAATGTGATAGTTTGTAACATTGTTACACACATAGTGTATACTATTGTGGATGTGAAGGAAGCGAGGGAGTTGTGTCAGGATCGTAGCAAGTGGCGCTCCATTGTCTCTGCCTATCCCAACGGGAGAGAGGCGTGACAGTTTGATTGATTTATTGTTTTTAGAGGCTAATTTTTGCATAATTTAATTAGTATTTCTGTATAAATTTGTAATTACTATGCATATGTAATGCACGTGCATATCGATCAACAACCGGATCAGGAGAACTTGTCAGTACCAATGTATCTTTGCTATATGTACTTTGGTCGTCCTGCTTCTATGATACAAGCACTTTAGTAGCTTATTATACGAATGTGAACAAAAAATTAGGCGAAGGTTTAGGCGCTACGTAGCTTAGTGGTCAGAACGGTGGCGTGTTGGCCGATGTGCCCGCGTGCTTTTCTATAAAATTTTATTACGAATCTATCTATGAATTAGTAATGCAGTTAACCAATTTGCGCTACTAATTTATACAGTTATCAAAAGCTTTCAACGTTTAAGATTATTATACTTTAGATATTAACTAAACATAAATATCTAACGTAAACTTACCCGATAGTTACCGAGGTTTGACACGATGCACTTGAAGGTAGCATCTCTACCGATTGGTGTGGTCAGGTTGGTTATCGGCTCCACAAACTCCGGAAGAATTACCTTTCCTAGAACAAGGTACTTAAATGTAATCAGTTATACTGAAACACTGACATTAACTAATTCATTAACATAAGAATAATTAACCAAAAATTAAATTGGAAATAAAATAAATAAATAAATATATTAAAGGTTAATCTTAGCCACTCTGACAATGGGAAATCGAAGTTAAAAAATATTTTATATGCTAAGCTACTAATCGTGTTTGTAACATAGAAACAGTGGTCCGTGGTCCAGTGGTAGGTCAATAAATGGTCTCACAAAACAAGACTCTGTTAAGAAAATACTTGCCCTTACCATTGTAGGTTGGCCATACAGTTTTTATGAGACAGGCGCATTTTAAAAGCTTGGTATGGACATGTTGGCGCTCTGTGGCTTATTCGGTTAACTGACAAACACTGGGTTTGGTTCCGGTCGCAACTGACCAATGTGCAATCTAATTTTTATATATAATTTATACAGTAATGATACTAGCATTAGGAATATGTCAAAAAATAATAAAATAATTAAAGCAGTTTGTGTTCACTGCTTATTCAGATAAAATGTTACGAACAATATAATGTTGCAAAATTCCAATTTCATTTTAGTGTTTCGACGCATTTGGATTTGCATCGACACTCTCGGTATCGCATTCGATGATTGCACTCACACTCGAATGCAAAACTTTCATTTCCCGTTTGAGGAGGCTGATGAATGTAGAACTTTGTTTCAGCGACATTAGTTTGTAGGTCGTGTGGTACTTGGGCTTATCGCAAATGTAACCACAAAGTTTGTGCTAAACTCGTCTAGAACGTAGTGATACTGTCAGGCACAGTTGCACCTTGTTTCCAAAGACCTTGCAACAAAGTGTCAGCTAACCACTTCAACTTGGTCCGTAACTCGGAATGCAGTGTGAAGTTCAGTTACGCGAAACGGCACGAATACCTTATTAGTTGCAACGTTCAATTTGTTGTATTATGCTCATCATATACATATACATAGGTAAGTAGATGAATACGCCTACTTGGAAAACTTCGCTCTAGTTCTACTACTATAATAATGCACACACAGGAAGACAAACACTATTCAAAGCCAAGCTTCAAGTTATATAGAGCTAAATGAAGCTTTTGAAATAAGTAAGCGTTTTAGATAATTATAAACGTAGGAGGTAAGACCGTTCTCGTAATAAGACAGAATAATATGAAAATAGAAATTTCATTTAAACTTTATATTTCAGTTAACGGCGCTCTTTTTCAGTCGTTTCCCTTACTAGTTTTTCTTAACGGTTTAGTTCCTTATAAAAAAATGGCAACCGAGTTCGACCCGAAAATATGTTCTTGTAAAAAGTCGAGTAAAAAATGCATTTTTGTAACTTTACAAGCAATGAAAACAAATAGGACAAATTTAAGCTGCTGGATTTTAGGAAACCTTAATCCGTCAGAATATTTTAGTTGAATTTATTTAAACAACCTTCTAAACTCCTTTTCCTGTCTATGCCTACCATTAGTCAAACCGAGGTCAAATGTCGTGCCTTAACAAATCCGAAGATAGAGCTAATTGAATTTACATCTATTTAGTTAGTAGTTCCCACTCAAATTAAGAGATTACCTTAAGCATACTCGCTATTATATTTAGTCTGATGCAATCTTGTAAACACAAATTGCCTTTAGCACCCGCAAAGTGTCATTTTGCAAAGCGCAGCTGCAGCCAAACAAACGACCTACGGCACCAAGTGTATCTCCGAAGTCACAGGATGCAGCTGCCTTGTAGAAATATAGTGTGCTAGAGGAAGGTAGACGGGCAGTTTGTCACGTTTATGAGCTCCTATATGCGACAAAACGACGTAGCTCATGCGGCGGTAAAAGCTGTGTGCGATGCTTTAAAAAGCTGTGTCTATTGGATTACCAAAATCTTGTTATGTTAGCTTTTAAGCTACACTAGTATCTGAAAAATCTTGGTATTTCAATTTACTAATAAAATATTATTTTGAAATAAGAAAACTTAAATATAATTTGGCTATTAATGTTAATTTATTATATAACTATTAAAATTATGATAAAGATGGAATTTTGATGATATTATCGCAACAGACCTCTAAATTTTTTTTTTGCGGCTACGTATTAATATTACGACAACTGTCTACAGTCTAATAAAGATAGTAGTATATCCTTTTATAACAAGGCAAGCTTTGTTCTTTAGATGTGCTCTTCCATTATATGTCGCATTTGTAGACTTTATATCTTTATTATATAACAAATTCTATTTTTTGTATTGTGGGTCTGTCCCCAATGCTACTACAGTTAGATAGACGGGAATGCTACTACAGTTAAATAACTGCAAGTAGCGATCGCATCTACTATTTTGACCTAGTAAAAATAGTAGATGCCTTAAAGTGGTGGTACTACGGCTTACTAAGAAACTGCCTACCACTCCTAAATACTCAGAGCAAATATCGGCCTATTTTTTTATATAACCAATGAATAAATTATTTTGTCACTTCTCTTTCCCTACTTGCCAGGATCCTGACACAACTCCTTCGCTTCTCTCACATCCACAATTCTCTTTATACAAGCTCTATGGTTATGGGCATCAGACAACCCAGCATTCTTCAGGATGTCTTCGACAGTGGCGTAGCGTGGAAGTCAGCCGCCCGGGGCGGAAATCAAATATGCCGCCCCCTTATTTAGGAGTTTCATCATAGGTACAACAAAAATGTGAATTTCAGGTACAAATTTTAACGATTTATTATCGTTTTTTTAAATTTTGCCGCCCCCTAAATGTGCCGCCCCCTCCGCCCCCGCCACGCTACGCCACTGGTCTTCGATATAAACAGAAGTATAAATATCTTTAGATCAATGAACATACTGAACAGTTGTTACATTACACTATTGTATTACTCAAGTTATATAAGTAGCTTTCAACTATTTTCAAAGTATTAACAATGTTCTATGTTGCAGCAGAAAGTTAATGGAAATGTAAAGTTAGATTCTGTTACCTCGTGCTCGACAAATATTGCATCAAAATGAGCTTGACTTTAAGAACATACGAGTATATATTCCGTTCCTATGTGCCGTATTTGTGATGTGGTCATAAATTGTACGAAATTACCCATCCTTCTGCGCTTCAAGGGAGGTCATATATTTCCCGATGGAGACAGCAGTGGCGCTGCGCCTTGTAACGCGCGCGGCACATCACTAGAATGATAAATCAGTATTGCGAGCACTATGATGCCAGAATCTTTCAGCACTTCATGAATTTAAAAACATTCCATTTATATTCTACGGTTGAACGATAATATAGGGTAAAATTTCAAAAGCCAATAACTGTGTAAATAAGGAATTTTGTTTGTTCAATTAAATGTGAAACTAAATGAAAGTTCGCAACAAGCCATTAGTCACGGAGCGGGTCCAGCACCGGTTCCGGCTGCAGGCTGCTTTTATTAATATTTCCCGCGCGATTCCACGCTTTATTAGCAAACGGACGTCATGCGCCTGATAAATTATTAATGCGGTCACCGGACTGCTCTCGTGGGTTGTTTTTTAATCGCGATGCGTTTATTCGTTAAGCCACATGTGCATATGATTATTTTACTTTTTGGCTAACATAATTCATTACAACTATAAAAGTAATCGTAGAAATACGTTTTAGCATGCTATTATAATTGATTTGCAAAACGATAAAACTTGAATTTACCTATAAAGGACATATGTATTTTGGGCTTATATGTACTACTTTTGTAAAGTCCAATGATAAAAAAATATTTAAATGGTAGTTATGATATTTGTATTGATAAAATTAATAACAATTTTGCTTTTAATTGCTATGTAATTGAGTTTTAGGAAAAGAAGATGTGGATTTTGTATTATCTCTCATCAACGCTATATTTGTTTTGCTTTGAACTGTCATAATTATAGTTTGATCATTTTGCACACCTAAACTATGCAAAATAAAGGATAAATTTTAATTATATTGTAATCTTCGTACATTAAACTATTTTAAAATGGATATACAACTGTTAGTAAAATTAAGCCCCGGGCCCCATACAAAATAAATGATGTTCTTTACGTTTAGTTTCCGGTATCTGTTAAAAAGGACTACTTTTGAATTTCTTATAATGTTCACAAATGAACATCGATGAACAAAGGTTAATTATTATTATTAATTATTATTAACATTAAACTATTTTAAAATGGATATACAACTGTTAGTAAAATTAAGCCCCGGGCCCCATACAAAATAAATGATGTTCTTTACGTTTAGTTTCCGGTATCTGTTAAAAAGGACTACTTTTGAATTTCTTATAATGTTCACAAATTAACATCGATGAACAAAGGTTCGCCCTCTCTTTGTGTTATTACAAACAAATTAATACGGCACGCGCCCAGATCAATGGATACCGAAAGAAAGCTCAGACCCTATTTGTACAGTTAATTAAGCCCGCCAAAAACGAGAAGATTAAAAATCTGATCGCCTTTGTGAGCAGCTAACGATTGATTCCTTCTTTTCCATTATTATTGCGATCTTTTGTGGCGAAATATTAACAATTCGGTGATCAACTCTCTAATTTAATAAGTTAAATTTAGACCTTAATTCTAAGGGAAATATTAAATATTTTGAAAGAAACGAATCTACATTTATATTTTTATAAAAAAATGTGAAACATTATTTTCTTATCAAGAGAAAAGTTAACGTTTTAACTTCATTAATTTTTTGCCACAACTCGATAGCATTGGATTGAACTTTTCTCATTTCTCATTTTTGTAATTAGCCGTAATTGATGAACATTTTATAATAAAATTACCAAATTTGTTATAATACTTACATTGAAATTTATAATTAATATATTACGTTATAAATTTTTTAAATCTTAAGGGAGAAAATATACCTACTGATATACTGGTATTTAATATGAATACTCGTATAAAATTCGTAACAATAAAAAGCAAACCTAAAATTTTGTAAGACGATGCGGGCGCCTCGTCTTACTAAATCTTAAAAGGAAACACTAAAGACATTCTCAATTTTAAAGACATAAATAAGTTGGTCAAAATGATTTTTTTATTTACAATAATAATATTATAACGTGCGTTTGTTGATTCCTTAGTATATTTTACTATACATAATACTTATTTTATCTATTATTATTTTCTAATATTATTTATTTTAATGAAAACGTAACCAATAATATGAATACAAAAAGTTCGAGTGTGTACTTTAAAAAGGCGAACGTAATTTTATTTCCACTTGTAATGGCCATTATCTTTATCATGTTTTTATTAAATTTGTCTACATTTCTTAGGAAATGAGGGTAAGATTCTTCAGTAGAGTGAGAATCACGTACAAGTTAGTGATAACACGTCGGCGGCTCATCAGCGCTAGCACGTGACGACTTTACCCGTAACAGATTTTACGCAAAAGAGGCGCAACAAGGGCCCACAACAGTACGAAGTTTTCTTCTCGTAACTTTATTACTCCATTAAGAGATCGCGTGACGAAGAATCGCACTTTATGTAATATAATTTATCTTGATAACTAAAGTCATGTATCACTTTTTTTATTAAAAAAATCTAATAATAGGTTGTAACTTAATTAAGCAAACATTGTAATAATATAGAAACTTCACAACGTTCAGCAGTTATGTAAACAAAACGTTCTTCAGAAATAAATATACTTAAGCAAGGTAAATATTTTGTTTGTAAGAAATAAAAACAGATAATTATTCGGAAACTTTTTCTAGAGGTTAAACAAAAAATTGAAATAAAGGAAGTAGAGAGAGCTTTTCCCGAGCAAGTTTATTATAGGTAAATGTGATGCATTCCACCCTCCTGCCCCTGTTTACTTTAATGTTTGAAACCGCCGCGCGCGCGTCAACAAACTTTTCACGGGTATTCACCAGATTTTGGTAAATGAGATTTTACACAACGCACAGCGTGTTTGGTTTAGGCAAACTTTCCAATTCTGTTTTGTTTTTTGTGGGAAAAGGCGACTTTTTAAGTATCGTATAATTTTTTTCTTAACGCAATAACCATTTTTTATTAGCAAACGAATTTAATTGTGTTGTTTAAGTAATAGTACAGTTTTTTCAGTCGTCTTCACTCCTGGACCTCGTCTTGGTTATCATCAGCCGGGTCAAAGTCAGATGTCGTGCCACAATAAAAAAATAAAACAAAACATAGATTTATAGAAAAACGAATTGATATAAATACAGCTTGTCTTTTTTGACTTAATATTGTGTGACACAACACATCAAAAAAGACGTAAGAGTTTCTAAACGAGTCTCACTTCTGTATAGGTCATTAGCGAAGGTTCCGGGGGGCTAATTGCGTCCCTGGCGTCTCGCCCGGAAGACGGAAGATTGCGTTCGAATGTTCCAATAGTACTTTCCGAACGATTTCGTAGCGTTTCGTTATTAGACGGGCGCCCATTGATAATGTTGTTATCCGAAAATCTGCCGGGTTTTATGTTCTAATCTCAACTTGTTGTAAAAACATTTTGCTTTATTTCATTCGTTGCTTTTGCTGTAATTTAGCTGTTAATCATAATCTAATTAACACGAATTTTAGAAATATATACAAAAGTTGGACGGTTGTAAATTTCTGCGAACAAGGAGACCTACAAACATTTATACAATGGTTGGTTTCAAGTTCGAGCGTCAATCTCAGGGGAACAGACAAATTAATTAGGAAATGGCAAGAGGAATATCGAAAGTTTTATTTTGGTGAGATTGCGCCGACTTGTAACAATGTGAATGACGGCGGGTTCAAGGAAAGGTCAGCAATGATTGATGAGAGAATTAATTAATACTCCACTTCCTTTTGGACCATTAAAAACCATATAAGAGGTTTGATACGCAAAGGTTATAAAATAGGAATTTTAAAATATAAAGTACTTTTTTTTTCTCGTTTAATATTATAATGGTTCAATGTTCTAATCAATCAATCAAATTGCCTTGCCTTTTTCCCACATGGATAGGCAGAGACAATGGACTGCCACTTGGCATAATCCATCTACAATTTTCTACAAGCTTCATACAAGCTCTACGGTTATGGGCACTGGCAACCTAGCTTTTTCTTTTATTATCAATGTTTAAATACAATTAAATAGAGATATAGTATACTCCAAGTTTTCGATAACCTTGCTTTTCTCCTCAAATTGATTAAAACCTTCTCCTTTCTTTGAAATGGATAATTCGATCCAAAGTGGTAAAGCCACAAAGACTTAAATATTCTAATTTTCTGTCAGTAGAAAGAAAAAGTAGAGAAATTAAACAAGGCCTCAGTGCCATTACTATCCGCCAAATGCCATATTTCTCAACCCTTTTTCTCGCCCGTTTCAAAGTTTTAATTAGTGCCAGAGGACATTAACCAAGCTCTTGGTACTTTTGTCACGGCATTTTCTGTGTATTCGATGAGGTACTTATTTTAATTCTGATGATTTCATCGCGAATCAAAAATAAGCCTTTGCATTTTAATCAGAATTAATTACGGCAAATATGTTTATATACATACTATATACAATGTGTATTAATTTTCCAATTGTAAAACTTGCCCTGGTAGAATAAATCATGTAAAATGAGGCTATAAATGTTAGCGCGAATATTTCAAGTGATGTTCTGAATCTCGCAGAAGTCAGGGCGGGTTGAAGATGCGTCCTCATTTTCAGTTTAATCCTCGCCTCTGCTGGATGAATGGACATAATTTTCTGTACTTGACACCGCCTCCAGTGCTGTCATTGTTGAGCTAGACTACTCGGTGAGATTTGTTCATTTTTATATGTTTTGTTGCTATGATTTCAGTTTTAATCATTATTTTAATTTAAATACTTTGAATTTTGACGACAGGCGTGGCCGATTGGTTAGCACACTAATTACGCGTAAAGTCTCGGGTTCGATTCCCGGTTGGAGCAAATATTTGTTTCATAGCTTTTATTTGTAATATTTTATAGTTATTTGTAATATTATTTGTAATATTTGTAAATAAAAAAAGAGATGGATATTTGCTTGGGGTCTGGTTATCAAAGAGTGGTAGGCAGTGGTACCCAGTCTGCCGATCCGGGGTAGTACCACCACTTACAAGTATACAGACCGTGAAGTGATTTGGTCACGTTTCGGGATCAGCTTATTTCATCTAGGCCGGCATGGTGGATGTGATTGCTACTCACAGTTATTGAATTGTAGTAGCGGTGACATTCAGTCATAGGCCACACTTCGGCTTAACATCAAGCAAGGTGCGGGTGCATATATAGAGAAATGTAGATCTAACGAAAGTGATAGATTTCTGTCAGGATCGTCAGAATTAGAGCTCCGTAGTCTCTGCCTATTCTGGTAAAATTTGAGTCCTGACAATTTAATTAATTGAATTTAGCATATTTAAAATTCACCAAAATTGTTTATACCCATAGGTCTAAGAAAATAAGGCAGGTGAGACCAGATGTTAACAAATATTTAATTGAAGATCCAACAATTTTGCGAATGAAACTGGAGAGCATCAATTTATATTCCATGAACAGAATTGGGTAGAAACTGATAACAACAACAGGATTATTCAATTCAATAACGCCAGTAAAATGTGTTTAATTTAACGACGAGAACCGTAATTGTAAATTTATATTAAAACAAAATGAATGCTTTAATTAAAGGAATAAAAGATTAAAACTTGTGTCCGCTTCATTGTCTTTCCGATAAATTTACTTATGAAAGAAATTCAAATTTGTACGAGAATTTACATAACGAGCAGATAATACTTTTGATAACTGGACGTTCTGTTTTTAAATTATCAATATAAAACAATAAAACTGCAAATGTAAATCTATATCTAATAATATTTTATTGTGTTTATCACTATGAACACATATTTAGCATATTTAAAATTCACCAAAATTGTTTATACCCATAGGTCTAAGAAAATAAGTCAGGTGAGACCAGATGTTAACAAATATTTAATTGAAGATCCAACTATTTTGCGAATGAAACTGGAGAGCATCAATTTATATTCCATGAACAGAATTGGGTAGAAACTGATAACAACAACAGGATTATTCAATTCAATAACGCCAGTAAAATGTGTTTAATTTTACGACGAGAACCGTAATTGTAAATTTATATTAAAACAAAATGAATGCTTTAATTAAAGGAATAAAAGATTAAAACTTGTGTCCGCTTCATTGTCTTTCCGATAAATTTACTTATGAAAGAAATTCAAATTTGTACGAGAATTTACATAACGAGCAGATAATACTTTTGATAACTGGACGTTCTGTTTTTAAATTATCAATATAAAACAATAAAACTGCAAATGTAAATCTATATCTACTAATATTTTATTGTGTTTATCACTATGAACACAACCTACTAGTTGGAGAACACTTTTTAGACAATAATAAAAGAAAGTGATTTAAATAAAGTATTTATATTCTTTATTTATAAAATACAGCAAACATATTTTGTAGGTACCTGTGTGCTCGATTAGCATTTCTCACAAGGGTAAGCCATTTTTTTCATTGTGCTTCGAAATATGACAGCAGTTCGTCGATTTTAGGCTGGAGTGGAATGGAGGTGACTGCTACTACTTTTCAGTAACTGTAAGTAGCAAGTCACATCCGGCAAGTCCAGAAACTAAACACTTTGCGGTATGTATGTACTGAGTGGTGGTACTACCCCGGATCGGCAGCCTGAGAGGCACTGCCTATCTTTAATATCCAGTCCCGAAGCAAATATTCAACCTTTAAACATATGTACAAAATACATAATAAAGCACATATGGCAAGCACAGTGACTAAGGCAATTGCCAATTGCAAACTGAGGTTTTTCAGTCGTTGGCACTCTTCATAATATTAGGATTTCAATAAAATAGGATAATAATATCACGGATAATCAGTACCATACTTGTATAATGAAATCCATATGATCCATGTATTCATAACATAATAATAAGAGTTTTTAAAAGCAATAAATGCAAATAACCTTAAGGAGGAGCTGAAAAGGCGCGGTGCGGGATAATAGGAGCGGGATAAGAAGTGGACTGTAACTTAGGAATTAAAGGAAGGATTATGCGCACTTACTTGATTTCGCTTCTGTGAATCTCAACCTCGACGAAGAGCCACGGATCACTGGTCACAAAGTTCATGCACACAACCTTATAAGTTTAATAAATTATTTATTTTAGTATAATTATGCGGTTTTATTAATTTTATTCTCAGATTAACTGGGCGGCGCGGTTTAATTAAATTTGTGTTTTTATTCACAATTACATTTCTTCATTTTTCATAAACTTCAAAACTTCCGACAAAAAACTCTTCTGTTTTTTGTCGAGGCGAGTAAGCTATATTTTTGGTGCGCATAAGAAAGGGATGGAAAGGAATGTTTTTAAATACAATGACAGCGAAATGATTTATTTTTAATTTATGTTATGGCGTAAACATTCCCCCCGCCTTAAAGGGTCGCCTTTAATAGATAAATATAACTTTGCGGTGACAAACACAATAAGATATGTGAACTTAATGCGGTCGGCTCTAAAGGATCTGCACTGAGAACCGTCAGAGGGCGGGAATCCAAGACACATTCTATCTGAATTAAATTACAAATTCTTCATTTGATAAGATCTGAAGAGCGAAACAGGTGAGTCTTTACAACTATCACCATCGACTCCCAGCATGGTCACCAAAATGAGGCGATGCGGTAGGAATAAACTTCCAATTAATGCGGCTTTCAGATAGATGTTCTTGAAAAACGTAAGCGGTAATCATTATTTATAAAATTATATAATAGGGAGTATTTTATTTTAAATTTTAGTGGGTTGTCCTAAACTGCCTCCAACACGTATGGCGCCTAAGTCTTTATTAATAAAAGTTGTTAATTTTAATAAAGAAATTGAAACATTTTTATTTTCCTTTAGTTTACAAAATTCTTCACTAAAATGCCAGTGTTGAACATCTAGTAATAATGTCAACTTGGCGAATACTAAATTTTCTGCTGTAATTTTATCTCTACGCGAGAGTTTATTGACCATGATGATGTGCGTTGAGCTAAAAGCTGAAGCACTGATTCCCTATTAGAAATTACGGGATGTGCCAAAGGCTCTTGCAATTTTTGTTTAGGAATATTTGCATTATCTTCTGAATCATTTAATTTATTTGTTGGCCACTCTGGAGAATATAACTTCATCCAAGAAGGCCCGTGTAGCCACAAAGGAAGGCGGCGGTCCAATAATTTAGCGGATGTTAGACCACGAGATAAACAGTCTGCGGGGTTTTCCCTACCAACAATGTGATAGAAGTAATCATATGGAATGTTTTCTATAGTTCTAACAACGCGGTTGGCAACAAATGTCTGCCAGCGATATGGCGAGAAACGAAGCCAGCAGAGTTTTACTCTGGATTCGATAAATGCATAAATTGCTGAAATATTATAGCGCGGATTATAAGTGTTTCGAACGCGACGTAGCGTCTGCGATAGTAACTCGGCTGCGCACAGCTCAAGAGTTGCGATTGACATTGATTTGTGAAATTTAATTTGATTAGAAATAACATGTGAAGCGGGTAATTTACTTAAAACAGCTTGTGAGTTAATAGTCCATTTGACTAGATCGAATTGCCCTCGCTTGAACAAGTTGCTAAAGTCACGTGACGTCTGCGCGGCTTGCGATTCAGAACTAGCACTGAACTTTATATCATCCATGTATAGAAGTTTAGAAGCGATTTCGCAAGCGTTGGGAAATAACCCACCATCGTCTTCAACTAACTGACGTACAGTGCGTAACGCATGGTAAGGGCTAGATCTTAGTCCGAAGCAAACTCTAGTAAACTGGTAAGTTGCTAAAGTAGCATGTATATTAAATCTAAAAAGAATACGTTGGAAACGTCGATCGCACTCACGCACACCTATTTGCATAAATATTTGTTTGCAGTCGGCGGAACATACGACGGCGATTAAACGAAAGTTTAGGATTATTGTATATAGATCACCCTGTAAATTAGGGTCAGTATGAAGTATATCATTAAGCGATACACCTGTACTGGTTTTACAGCTCGCATCCAAAACGGAGCGAACTTTTATAGTCGTTTTATCTAAGCGAATGACTGCGTGGTGCGGAATATAAGCGGTAATATCATTTAATTGAGATTGTGGAACAAGAGTTAGATAGCCTTTAAAAATATAATCATTAATAATATGATTATAAGCGGAGCGGAAAGCGGGTGAAGCTTCTAACTTCTTTTCCAGACACATGTAACGCCTGCGAGCGTTGTCATAGGATTCGCCTAGAGAAAACTTATCTGCGCGAAATGGTAACGCAACAGTATAACGACCACTATCCTTATCACGATCAGTGGTCTCGCGGTAATAATGTTCACATTTCAACTCCTCGAGGGAGTGTTCATGTGACGCGGAAACTGGAGACTCATCTATCTGCCAGAATCTTTTGAGCATTGTATCAACAGATTTCATTGACACGTCAGCTTCAGTTGCACAACAATGGGTCAGTGTCGTTCCACCACGCGTATGGAGAACGGGAACAGAACCCATGATAACATAACCTAAAACGGTTTGTATCGCGGGAGGCGCACAATTATTATTATTATTTATAATACCAGGAAGTAATAAATGCGGAAATAATGAAGCTCCAATTAAAACATCAATCTGACCAGGTCTATTAAACCTATAGTCGGCGAGCGGTATCCCTTGTAAGAAGGGCATAGCAGAAATATCAATGATAGCGGTTGGCAAATCTTCAGTAATTTTATCTACTATAAGCGAAGAAATATTGTATTTTATTTGCGGGTTAAAACGCGAAGAAAACTGAAAAGCTACAGAGCCTTTAACAGACTTTTCTGTACCACCAATACCTTTTACTTTAAAGTTATGATTAGAATCAATATCTCTATTGAGTTCCAATCGTAAACAGCATTCAGATGTTATAAAATTCCCCTGAGATGCACTATCCAAAAGACAACGTATTTCGTGGTCCTTGCCGTTCGAATCTTGAATTATGACAACTGCCGTAGCTAATAAAACAGTGACGGGCGCATTACATTGCGGCTCGCGCATAATTGAACGATTGGCATCCGCACTTGGGCGCGCAATGGACGTTGCACAAAAAGATATATCATTCGAGGCCAGCGCGGTGGTGACGGTCGCGTCCTGCGTAGCACGAGAGTTAGACGGCTGCGATATCTCGGGAGTGGGAAAGAGAGAAGCCGATGCTGTGAGCGGAGTACTTACGGTGGCTGCGTTGACAGCGTTTAGATTTCGAGACACATAGTTCGAACCTTGTTGCTGATTATCGAAATGCAGCAACGTGTGATGTTTGCGTTTACATATTCTACAAACTACATTAGAATGGCAATTGAAAGTTTTATGTTTAATACTTAAACAATTTATACAACCATTAAGATCTTTAACATTTTTAAAGCGAATATTTGCATTCATATTATTAAATGCAGGACATTTATATAAGTGATCATGTACAATATTGTCACATAAGCATTTATAAGAATTAGCAACAGCAACAAAGGTTTGTTGATGTGGAATCTTAATTGGTTTATCAATAAAAGAAGTATGAGTATTTTTCTTTACAACATTATTTTGAAAGCTCAAACCAGTATTTTGTAAAATTCTCATTTGATCTTTTACAAATTGAACTAAATTATTAAATGATGGAATTTCAACATTACTTTGACTCATTTCAAATGAACGGATAATATCACAATCTAACAACTTAAGAGCAATATTAAAAAACATAAAGTCTGCAAGGTCATTCAACTTTAGGTTCTTTAAAGCATTTACAGATGCTACATTTTTATTAAGAAATAATTCGTAGTTGGTAATGGATGCTGAAGTGAAAGACTTGTGGTTAAATATTTGATTCAAGTAAGATGATGCAAGCATTCGCTTGTCCTCATATTTATCAATTAAACTTTTTATTATTAAATTATAGTTTTCACCACAAGGGGTGGTGCCAGCAAATGCAGACTGGGCTTTAATGGATAACTTTCCCATTAAATAATATAATTTCTCTGAATCTGAGAGCAATGAATTGTCATGAACCGTGGCCTTAAAACTTGCAAAGAACATGGGCCATGACTTTATATCTCCATCAAATGACATCAACTCGATGGGGGGTAAACGGGTGTGTTGTCTAGGAACAGCAGGAACTTTCTCAGACTTCACCACATTTGTGCATTTAGAATTGTACCTATGCTTAGTCCTGCAGTACAGATCCTCAAAGGCTGTGAAGGATTGCTCATCAATACAAGATTCAGGGTTTAATTTTAAAGTTAACATGTTTAATTTTTCTACAGTATCATGGAATTCAGCACGTAGATTGTCTAAGTTGACACATGATGCTATGAATAATTCTACGTCTGCGGCGTTTGAACAATCATAGATTGTTTGTAGGCGGGCAAATAATGAATTGCGCCTAGATAAGTAAATTTGATGTTTTATATCATCATCAGATATAGATCTAGATGAAGCCATATTTATTATGGAAATCAAGGCTAATTATATTTATACCAAGGCGGGCGCGGGTTAGATATGTATTATGAAATAATATACATACATAAATAAAGTAAGGAAAGGATTAGGAATTATAATATAATAAGTATAATAATCCGGATCGTATCGAGACCAAATATGAAAAGGCGCGGTGCGGGATAATAGGAGCGGGATAAGAAGTGGACTGTAACTTAGGAATTAAAGGAAGGATTATGCGCACTTACTTGATTTCGCTTCTGTGAATCTCAACCTCGACGAAGAGCCACGGATCACTGGTCACAAAGTTCATGCACACAACCTTATAAGTTTAATAAATTATTTATTTTAGTATAATTATGCGGTTTTATTAATTTTATTCTCAGATTAACTGGGCGGCGCGGTTTAATTAAATTTGTGTTTTTATTCACAATTACATTTCTTCATTTTTCATAAACTTCAAAACTTCCGACAAAAAACTCTTCTGTTTTTTGTCGAGGCGAGTAAGCTATATTTTTGGTGCGCATAAGAAAGGGATGGAAAGGAATGTTTTTAAATACAATGACAGCGAAATGATTTATTTTTAATTTATGTTATGGCGTAAACAGGAGCTATTAAACAGACAGTCAATGCTGGAATTCACTGGAGGCCGTATCTTTCCCCTAAAGTGTTTCAAAGTTTTAATTAGTGTCGAAGGAGCGTCATTTGTGATATTTATTCGCTGTTGTCTTTTCTCCGATTTCACTTGTTTCGAATATTAAACTTTTTCCTCGCGTAAAATTTCTCCTTCTGCTGTTTTCTTGTTTATTTTGTCTTGAACAAAGGCTTTTTAATAAAACTATTCGCCTTAGACTTCTTTGATTGAAAAAATGATAGTACTCGTAAAATATAAGTTTGTTTCTAAAGGTTGAAATAAAACGAAAGATTAATATATAATAACAGTATTTACTTCGTTTATGTGTGGATATATTTTTAACACAGAAATACAGAGCTCACGAGCTCACCTATATGTATAAATACGATTAATATTTACATTTATAAGTTCAAAAATAAATGAATTTAAGTAGGTATATGAACAAAGTGACCGACATAGCCCGTAGGATTCTCAAGCTGAAGTGGCAATGGGCTGACCACATCGCTTGAAGAACCGACAACCGATGGGAAAGAAAGGTTCTTGAGTGGAGACCACGAACCGGAAGACGCAGCGTCGGTAGGCCTCCCACTAGGTGGACTGACGACATAGTGAAAGTCACGGGTAACCGGTGGATGCAACTGGCATCTTGTCGTTCGGAATGGGGGAGGCCTATGTTCAGCAGTGGACGCCTTCTGGCTGATGATGATGATATGAAAAACTGATAAAAAAACTGAAAAACTCCACTCTGTGTTTTAACATAACTAATTATAAATTTCATAAATTCAAAATAAATTTTCCCTTTAGTGGATATTGGCAAATAGAAGTTATGGAACGCAAATATGGTGTTTTAATGAATATTTTATGACTACTTATATTAGTTTATTTTTCTTCATTGAATAAATACTAACAAGCTCGAGATTCCAAGTAAATATTTATTTCCTAGAAATACATGTTAGTATCATTCTCAAAGAGACTGCATACATGGGTTGTATTGATATAGTAAATAATTAGTAATTTCTAAAATACAGTGTAGAGATAGGTAGTGTTGTACAGGTAATAAGTATGGCAATATTGCTTTTGCATACATCGTTAGATATTGCTTTCTTGATGATCATGATTTTGCTCGAATTAATAAAAGAAACGATGTTTATTTATACTTTCATCAAATTAGCATTTGTAATACTAGTTATTTGTAATACTTGTTTTGACATACCTTTAAAAGGCATGAATGTTTATTAATTTATTCAAAACATTATTTTCATACTATAATTACAAAATAGGTATTACAACTGCCGCTAGCCTTTATCTACTAGTTAAACCTTCAGTAATATTGTGAACATTGAGTTTTAAATTTAAAAAAAAATCATATGATGAATAAATTCATAAACAAAGTAACTAATATATTTATTAAAAATTATTAATTATAATTGGTACATCAAGAAATTCCTTAGTATTATTATTAAAATAATAAATAATATTTAGAGAGGCAAGACAAAATGTTCCTAAACAGTTAAAATTAATCAAAACGATGAACACAAAATGTTTCGATATCTCAGTTAAATTTTTCCCTTGAAAGCAACAAAATTAAGTTTTTCATGAAGACAAAACGGTGCGCTATGTTACTTATTATGATGAAAGACGTTACTTTAACGGGGTTTCTCGTTTTTACTACTTCCATAACGATTTCTCAGAGTTTTTCGTACCACAGCGTTCCGCTTACACAATCAGTGTTTATGGGTTGATGTGGCTAAGAAAATTATTTTTTCTTGTCACATTCTAAAACCCAAAAAATATTTTAAATTAGACTGTAGATTATAAATATTTTGGCAGTGCAAAAACATCGACATTTTAGGGCAAATTTTCGTGATTTTATGCATTGTATGTTTTTAAAAAATATGCATGATGTATTGGTTTTATTGGATGGATAAATTTAAATTTTAAACCATGACAGCGGTTGTCAAATTCATACGCTTGAATAGAGCTCGCGCGTCATCGATTTTTCGTAATTGGATGTAACGTTTCATGAAGTTGCAATGAACGGCGCAGCTACTCATTCGCGTACGAACGAACGATTTGCACGTCAATGCGATTCATCATTTGCGATTCTCATTCGATTCCAATAATTGCATTAACGCGGCATTTAATACTACTTTTTCACACTGATACCTTGTTTTAATGTAAATTGGCTTTTTTATAATTATAAGTTTGTCGTGTTTATTGGCTGTATAAAACGATTTAGTATCGCGCGGTTTATATAAGTCATATATAAATCCTTCGTTTAACATAGTCAGGGTAAAAGTTGGATACATTGAAGTAAAAGTAATACAACTAAGACATTAAGTAAGTAGTTATCGATACTAAAAGCTATTCGTAGGGAGGTAAAAACTTGGCCCTCGCGTTATTTCATAAAGTAAATATTTATGAAGGGAAAGAGTTTTCCCGTGTGTCACCCACCTAAGCCGGTTGATCCAAAAAGACATAACCCTCTGGGGATTCACATCTAAGTTCTGGAAGACAGCTTAATATCGTGAACAGGTGGGAGATTTTATTTAAACTACATCTATTCTAGGACAAACACATCTGGGAACATTATTCAGGATTATTCTGAACCGTGTTTGGAATTTTAATAGATGAATACGATTAAAGCTCTTGTTTAAAAGTTATTCTATTTACATATATGTAACTTTACATTATGATAAAAATCTTTATAACGCATATTAACGTTTAATTACTGGATTCGTTTGTATGTATGTTTTTAATTAATTTTATAGTAATTTAATATTTTTTAATAAGAACAGCAGTAATCTGATGATTGTTTTTTTTTTTAATACAATTTTTCGTTATTTCGTTTTTATTTTTCCTACTACTCGTATTATGCATGTATTTCTTTTTATTGCCAAATGTCTACAAGAAATAAATAGATGATGTGTTTGGGACACTAATACATCAAAATGTATTTATTATAATTAAAGGAATAAAGCATTATTGTTATATTTGTTTAACTAACGTAACACGGAAAGGTTTGAAAAGATTGATTATCATTCATAAATTAAACTTTTTAAAATTTTATGAATATATATTCAACATGTTTTTTGTTGAAAGTGATTACTTTGC
The DNA here is from genome assembly GCA_905220615.1 of Tinea trinotella. Taxonomy (NCBI): domain Eukaryota; kingdom Metazoa; phylum Arthropoda; class Insecta; order Lepidoptera; family Tineidae; genus Tinea; species Tinea trinotella. Next base: position 6,324,223 of record HG992306.1, read on the forward strand.
TATTAAAGGTTTATGCAAATTTTACGTCGAAATTTTTCTTAGTTCCCCCAACTTTTATGTTTTTTCCTAACAACAAAATCGCGAATTTTGCGCGTCTGTTGTTTTCCTACCTTTTATCCGAGAAATAATAATAAAACTATATAATTTGGTAAATTAATTCAACATAGTAAACCAATTAGATTAATATTTTGAAACCCACTAGAATCCTTATTTATACCTTGATAAAAGTAAACGTCACAATCCGACGTCAAATAAAAACACTGAGTAACAAATATAATTATTAGATATACTATATACTGAGATATTTATCGATTTAATACACTTATAACCTACATATTGGCAGATCAACACACCACTAATGGCATAGGTTGTAGGAATGGCGAAGAAATCAAAGTAAAGTGCCCTGGTGTTCAATTTTATTATACACCATGCTTATGCAGCTTTTGCTGCAATTGCTAAATTGTGCTGTACATATTATGACAGTTTGACAGTCTATATAATAGATAATATCTATTATATAGACTGTCAAACTTTATTCTATTACATCCATCCTATAGAAGTCATGGTAAAGTCTAACAATGCGCAAGTACTGAAAGGGCCTATGCAAAATAAACGATTTGATTTTGATTGATATACTTAACAAAACTCATGTTAAAATTGCAAAGGAAGCAAGATGTTAACGGAATCATTTCACGCCTCGGTGAGTTACAATTTTTGTCCTATTATTAAATGCAGTTTGCTTATGTACAATTAAATAAATAATATATATCCTAAAACAATTAGCATACATTTTTTATGCGGCTTACTATCGCGTTTATTTTGGTTCTGATTTTACAAAACCAATCAAAACCAAAATAAACACGATAGTAAGCCGCATAAAATCAATGTTCGCGCAAAATCTAAAAAAGAAGTACCAATCAGCATACAGCTCACAAAATTATGCACATCATCGAAATATAGTCGTCACTCTTGGACTCTTGCTTATCATCAGGCGGGTCGAGGACAGATGTCGTGTGACAATAAAAAAAAATGTACTTCGGTTACCCAGATTTTATGATATAGGCACGTTAAGTATGAACAAATATTTTTTTAATTATTTTTTATTTCATTGTGATTGAATAGTGTTTTTTTATCTCAAGTCAATAACTAATTGCCTACAACTTAACCGTAAATAGGTCTTAATTAAACAGATGTATACATAATATGTAAACACAAATAATCTTGTTTGTATTGGTAAAGGGGGCTTAAATTATTAGCACAAGTGGCTGCCTGTTGAATGAAATAATCCAAGATTATGCCGTGTCATTACCCTAAATATCACTAATTGTATACTGATTTGCATTCATATTTTATGACAAATCATTTTCTAATTAGGAAGGAAACATTAATGACAAAAATATTTGAAAATAATATAATTTAAAGGATATTGGCGATAGAGATTTATAAATTGGAGATGAGTGGAAAAAACGTAGATGGATTGAGTTGTCAAAGAATAACTATCAAATCAGTATTGTGGGTGTAAGAAAGCAAGAGAGTTGTGTAAGAATCGTGGAAATTGCTGAATTATAAAAATATTGAGGAATTTTGCATACATATCTGTTTTAAACAAGTTCAGAGATTTTTTTTGCATATTCCATTTGAGTTATCATAAGAAATGCACGATGATAAAAAAGGATATATTATAAATAAATGTAGACGCGAGTGCATGACAAAACCCGGGTCGAAGTTGTCCGACGCGCACGTGTAAAACATTCCATTTTTACTAATTCATAATATTATGTTTTAGAGTCTGAGTATATTTTTCCTTTTAGAGATAAAATACAGTCCGATAAAGCGTAAAATATACATAATTAATTTTCATTTTTCTCTTGTTCTAACGTAATAACGTATTATGTTTATATTTAGTTTAGCTAAATCAAAATATTGTTTAGTTCAGAAGAACATAATAAAATGTCTTACCTATGTTATGTTTGACGTTGTTCGCCGCCGCAATAGCGACGCTAAGTACCAGTATCCGCAGCAGCATGCTCTCGGGCGTGGTGGACGCACATCTAGACAACTTCCACACACCTACAACAAAATAATGTCTCTACTTAAAACCAGTAGCGCAATAATAACGTACTAAACACATTGTAGACCATACTGGGTTTTTTCCTATTTGGCACAACATATATACATAAATATCTAAGGAAACTGTTTACTACTGTTTTTTTTTTATTGTGACTCGACATATAACAGCACCCCGCTTGATGTTAAGCCGAAGTGTGATCCATGAATGAATTGTCACTGCTACTACAATTCAATAACTGTGAGTAGCAATCACATCCACTATGCCGGCCTAGATGGAACCGGCAACTCACAAGCTGATCCCGAAACGTGACCAAATCACTTCACGGTCTGTATACTTGTAAGTGGTAGTACTATCCCGGATCGGCAGACTGGGTACCACTGCCTACCACTCTTTGATAACCAGACCCGAAGCAAATATCCATCTCTTTTTTTATTAAAAAATATTTGCAATATTTAAGGTTATTAAATATTACAAATAAAAGCTATGAAACAAATATATGCTCCGATCGAACCCGGGACTTTACGCGCAACAAACCAATCAAAATTCTATAGATTCTATTATTCAAAATTCTATTCTATAGAATAATCATACACAATGTAATAAATGCACATAAGTTATTAAAATTACACACATATTATTCGTATCAAATACCATTTATATGGAAAGGAAAATTCACAAATGATAAATATTGCGCCTCAATAATAATAATAAAATCATTCTTACAGTAATTAATAGATATTTTTATATATTCGTATTGATTTGCTGTAGTAATTCAAGTGAGGAAAAGTGTATACCAGCACATTTAACTGTACTAACTGTAGTAAAGCTACTCGCAATTAATTAACTGTACTTACTACTGTAGTAGTCGCCTCGTAATCTAAGTACTTTTTTTGCTATTACCTTAGACCGGCATACTGACGGCGACTGAAGCAACCGTAAACTAAAAACATTTTTTTTTCAGTTGTCGGCTCTTTAAGAGCTGTCCTTGCTTATCATAAGGCAAGTCGAAGTCAGTTGTCAATAAAAAAATAAAAATAAAATGTCTGTATAGAATTAGGTACTCACTTACTTAATTAATTCTTATTTAATCTTTCAACGACTACTTTGTTATTAATAACATTTTCTACAATTCCATTTGGGAAATCTTAAAACTCTAGCCAAGTAAAAGCGGAACAAGTATCGTTTTCGTGGCGAAATAAAATATAATTTCTGGCGAGGAGCTGAGAGAGGTTTGAATAACAACTCTTTAATTGAAAGTTTAGCAATTTGCTGTACCCTCCCGAATGGACCCGAAGGCACAGGGTAACTTTCATCCAGCGGTTCAAAATTGAATGTAGGCAGATGCGCTTAATTACACCCCCAGATGCCGACCGCCTTGTCTTCGGTGGTTATCTTAAAGGATGATGCTCCACCTCAGAGGCTACCCGACCGTCAAAAGAAAAACGCTAAAATGTCTTTTTTCACCCTGATTCGGCATTTACAAATTGAAGAGGGGAGATTTTTTTATGAAGTATTTCTGAGAAACTGATTCATTTATGATATTTACTTTGAACTGAAAATCTTTTATCCGTCTCATTTATTATCTAGATTTGTTATCTAATTTATATAAAATTTACTAACTATTTCATTCATTAACTTCTTTTAGAATAAAAGCTTTTTACTATTTTACTTTTTCATTAGACGTAAATTGCTCTTAATACGTATAAAAGAAATATATATTGTTCTAATAATGTGATTGAAAACATATTGAAAGTCCGCAAGGTAAAATTAATCCTAAAGAAAATTCACATTAAAATAGCAAATAAATGGAGGCATTACTCTGGGCCATTGTAGTAACGAGTGCGCTCTGAAGAGCTCTAGTTTTCCAATAACGACTCACTAAGTGCTCTCCACTCCGAGATATGAGACGTAGTCAAATAGAGAGATAGCCCGAATGGAGATGTCGTTACGGAGGGCTGGTGCGAGAGGGCGCTCGTTCTACGTGTGTCACAAGTGAATCAAACTTCCCTCCACATTTTATGTAACTGCAAGGGCGGTCGAGTTTATGTTCCTCGCCCTACTTGATTTAGTTTTGATGGCGAAGGGGAGTTGGCTTTTAGATAAATGATTTTCATCCGCCACCGGTGTAGGGGGGCGAGGTGGTTAAGAAGTGATTTGAGGGTTAGGCTTAGCAACAATGTTTTAGTTTATCGGTCCGTTGACGCTCTTTTATGTAGGTAATACGATCTGATGTACTATTTATTTGTATGAGTAGTAATGAAATGGATTTTCGTTTTGGTTATTTCGCTAAGTGAATTGCTACATATTTATGTGTGTTGCCTTCAAGATATTTTTCTTTCAGAAACCTTTAGTGACTTTTTCCTTCTTATACATAGGAAATATTTTAATATAAATCTTATAGAACATTTTAATATAAGTTTTTTTTATGTATTAGCAAGTAGAGTCCTAATTAAATATCCAGCTAAACAAAACCTTTTTATTGATTGATACTCGTACAGCTATTATTATTATAAAAAAATATGTATTTTATTGGTGTTTGAACCGGTAAAATGACACTTGGGCAAGTGAGTGTCATGAGTTAATTTATGGAATGATTAATGATGTGCGTTTCCGTAGTAAGTGTGATGTCTGTTTGGAGAAATTTTCTTGTTATTCTGCAGGTGTTTATGTATGAGAGTGGAAGTAGAGAAATGGAGATTTGTTGTTTTGATGACACTAGTGGTTAATATGACATTCTGTTTTTAGTTTAAGTTATCCTTAAATTTAGGGACTCTGATTTTAAGCTGGGTTGCCTAGTGTCCATAACCGTAACGCTTGTATGAAGAGAATTGTAGATGTGGGAGAAGCGAGGGAGTTTTGTCAGGATTATGGCAAGTGGCTCTCCATTGTCTCTGCCTATTCTTGTGGGAAAAAGGCGTGACAATTTGATTGATTGATATAAATATATATCTGGAATGCACGAATATTTACTACGCATACATGAACAAATGAAGCTTAACTTACAATCTATACAATCCGTTCAGACAATATACTTTAGGAAACTTATGAGACTTTTTTCATGAGCAAACTGTTGCTCATACGAGTTTTTTATATGTTTTTATTGTGACACGACATCTTACCTCGACTCGCCTGATGATAAGCAAAAGGAGGTCCAAGAGTGACGACGACTGAAAAAACCGAGTTATTTCCCGGCTACCCCAGCCGCCGTCACTATGCCGGCCTTAGGTGCTTCTTCACGCATCGCTTGAAAGATCCAAGATCCTTACACATCTATTATTAAAATATGCGTTTCTAGTAAAATGTTATTATTGTGAGTTAAACGAATTATAACTTCACAGACAATCAAATGTAAATACCATCAAAATGTAACCACTATTTTTTCCATTGATTTGTTTACAAGTTGTAATATTTATAATTTTTTTTTATTGTGACACGACATTTGACCTCGACCTGCCTGATGATAAGCAAGAGGAGATCCAAGAATGACGACGACTGAAACAACCGAGTTAGTTAACGGCTGCCTCAGTCGCCGTCAGTATGCCGGCCAAAGATGCTTCTTTACGCATCGCTTGAAGGATTCAAGGTTATATGAATATATTTAGTTTTATTGCATTGTATGTTATACCCAACGATAGTTGCTTTTATTTTATGAAACAATCAATTCAGAATGATGTTCATGATGTTATTCAGAATGAACCAACAGTATTTTATTAATACCAATTCATTTAAAAACAATATTTTTTATGTTGTCCATATCTATTTTAATTTGATTTTCACTTTTGTTTATAATCAAATATTATTTTAGTATTAAACGATTCGAATTGTTATCGAAATACTAAATATTTATTTAGTATAAATATAAAAGTACGATATTCAATATAATAAGAAAAACTTCAATATTTTAATTTCGATTTAATTTTTTTTTCTTGTGATCCGGCATAATATGACAGCACCCGCCTAATGTTAAGTTGGAAGTAACTGCTACTACAATCAATTAACTGTAGGTAGCAGTAACATCCATTATGCCGGCCTAGTTGAAACCACAACTTATAAGCTGATCCCGAAACGCGACTACGTCAGTCTGTATACTTGTAAGTTAATGCGCGTTTCAATATACAATGTAATACAATTTATTTCATTACCATTATCGAGATATATAATACACATTCACAAACGGATTAGGTTTAACATTAAAGAACATTTGTACTAATAAAGCGAGAATGTTGGAGTCTAATGGACGCCTCGTTAGGGTAGTAGGGTAAGCCGCACCAGCTTAGCCCGCCTATTACGACTATAACTGGATACAATAGAAACTACACGACACTTCCTGGCGATAAGAATGTACTCTCAGGGAAATTCTCGCCTACCACTTAGTATAAAGTTTATAGTTTAGCAATCAAGTGTAAAGGAACGTATAATGTCGAATGTATTTGTATTGAAGAATGGAGTAACTTTTGTTAATAATTATCATTACTTTTTACACGTGGCCTTATCTTTCGTCTTATTTATCAGTTGATTTCGTGGTTTGCGCTCTTGATTGACGTCAACTTGCTTACCGTCACCCAAGTACAGCTCAGATAACGCGTCTAATTAAAATAAAATATTATGGTAAAACTAGAAAATCAATATGTTCCTTATTATAATGACATAAAATACTTTTTATATAAATAGTATTGAAATAAATCACGCGTTTAAACCGCACATAGCGGTCTGTTACACTAGCTATCATAAAAATATTAGTAATCAAATATTACAATAAGCGTTTACTTAATTCTGGAGTCTATACTACAGTTTTTATAGAATGTAATGGTAAGACTAAACTGAAATAATGAATTTTATATTAATTATTATCATGAAAACAGATGTCAAAAGTCATTGTTATTCGCATAATTGACAGGGACAATCGAAAAAAAAAACATTAAAATTTGTTAAATTAAAGATGTAACATTTTCTAAATCGGTTAGCCTACAATGTCCTTCATAGTACCTATACTTCGTAAGAGGGTGGGTGTATCGCTTGTTACCCCTACAGTGTCATTCTCACCATACCATTACTAAGCTGGAACCATGATGGACAACTCCATGTCCTGATGGCTCAATTTCGCTTGACAATAATTGGCGTATAGATATTGCGAGTAAATATATCGAATCGATTGAGTCCCCGTTACTCGAGGAAATAGAAAAGTAAATAACTGTTCTAGTATTGATATTGTTGACGTTAGGTAAACTTCTATAACCAATGTTATTTCAACGTAACTTTAATATTTAAGCAAGTACGATTGAATACCTGTCATACTGAAATATATAAGTAAAATACCTTGTCTAAACTCTAAAAGGAACAAGTGAATAAAATATGTTCTAAGGTAATATTATCAATATAACCTTGATATTATAACCTTAGAACATCAAAAATAACTTTGGATGTGTCAGGATCGTGGAAAGTGGCGCTCCGTTGTCTTTGCCTATGCCAATTGGAATTGAGCCGCGACAATTAGATTGGTTTATTGATATTAAAATATACATATGAATTCGAATTATGAATATATGAATATGAATTCATATGAATATGAATATGAATTATGAAATCGAACTAATAGTAGATTTGATACGATCATCGTACTCATAACTAAAACTTCAAAATTATAGCTCGCTGTAACCCAAACTAGATGTTGTTGTATCTCGCATTGATCGTAAAGGGAAAGATAATAGAGAATTTGCTATATGATTTAATGACTGGTTATGAAACTATCTGCTGGGCATGACAAAGCTTTCTTTGTGTTGTCTGGATTATTTTCAGATTTTCTCAGATTTTAATGTCCGAGGCGTTTAAAAGCCAGCCAGTTTGTGACCGCTAGCTGGTTTTTTTTTGACCCGCGAATGAAGTCAAAATCCAGAGTTATGGCCGAAAAACAGTGATTTTTGAGTTGCGCCCATTACGACTGTCGCACGAGTGAGGTGATTGATTTTCCATTCACGGTCAAACTTGGCAGAAGGTATATCCAGAATTATATTTACTGAAACATCTAACAGACGTTTTCCAGATCTATCACAAACTGACTGGTTTTTATACGAACCGCCCAGGAGTTGGTTACTTTACCAGTCAGTAAATTACATAGGCAGCTCTCTAACTATATTTTAAAGGTTAAATAATCTATATAAGAAATCTTTTCTTGATACTAAAACAAATGATTTATTGAAAGTTGCAATATCAAAATGTAAACCAATATTTTTATTCGAAATAACATATACATTTACTATATATACTAGGGTCTCAGGAGATACTGGTAAATCGGCTTATGACGGCTTAGGAAAGGTCAAGGCTCGGGAGTGGCCGTTTTGAGAATTGGTTCTAAGGACATAAAGTTCTTAAGTTATTTTTTCATTATATAAGGAAGGAAAATATAGTGTCATAATATTTTCTTAGATTTTGCGCGAACATTGATTAATGAATTAAAAACATTTTATGCAGCTTACTATCGTGTTTATTTTGGTTTTGATTTTGCAATTTTATTTTATTATTCCGACGTTTCGAGAGCTTTGTAGCCAATGTTGTCACGGAGAGACCACGATGGCAGGAAAATAAACGCGATAGTAAGCCGCATAAAATTTGTTTAATTCATTAAATATAGTGTCGTAATAGAATTGTGTGATATTTAATTATTTCATATGTCTAATTTCTTATTCATATTTAAGATATTTTTTTGTTGTTGTTCGATATGTGACAGCACGCCACCATATATTAAGCGCTGGAGTGCAGTTCGTGAATTAAATAATTGCAAGTAGCACTCGCATTCACTGTGCCTGCATTGTTAGAACCGGCAACTTTTAAACTGTTATAAAACGGTATGTATACTTAAAATTGGTAGTACTACATAAAATTAATTTTCCAATCCAATTGGTAATATTAAATTAACGCTATTTCTTTCCCCGACTAGAAGTCAAATACGGGACTTAGGCGTAGCAGACAGAGTGTTATCAAAGTGCCACGCGTTTATTTTGTATTTATGAATATTTAGTTAAAATATTCAAAATCCTTTGTTGGTGATTTTAAGCCGCAAATAAAAAAGTATATTATTAACAATGTCAGCGAAATACTTTGTAAAATACCATTTATTATAAGCATATATTTGTTAAGTTACAACGCTAATAAATGTATTATATTATTTAATTTGATTATGTTTGTAAAAACAAAATATAAATCTTCAATTTATTAACATAAATTTAATACTGGTATTTATTTATTATAAATAAAAAAAGGATAAAGTTTAGTTTAGTACGAATATACTTACGGATATGAGATTTGCATGCAAGTAAACCAATCAATCATGACCGTTAACTTCCTCAATTCTTACCCGAATAACCCACCCATGGAAAACACGGGTAACACGGCATTTACGATACGTTTACGAGCTGTTTTATTATATCTTTACCAAGTTTATTTTATGACTATTACCACTTATATTTACGTCTTATTTAAAGATTATCAATCTTAATATATAAACTTGATGGTAAATGTAGGCAAGCAAAGTTATTATTATTATTATTTTTGTAGTGAATTTTTATTTTATAAGAACCGATGTAGGTTACTATTCCGGCCAGGGGTGTCTTTTAACGCTTCGATTGAATGATCCATGGTGAGACCACTTGGAGGGCGAGTAAAGCATGTCGATTGTTAGAGAAAGAAACGATGCCCCAAACTATTTAGTTCCGCTGTCGATTTAATCAACAGTATTCGCGGTTAGTTCCTCCGACCTGTGGTTTTTCTGGGAGTAAAAAGACAAGAGTGTTTTATTCATTTTTTGTGGTAAAGGCATTAAGTACGCATAAAAAGTGTCATTTTATTTAATGTTATTTATTTTTAAGACACGTGTGGTTATAATTACATATGAATTAAATATACTAATTAATAAATTATACATGTAGTATAATAAAATAAAAACACAACTAATTTCTTTATTTATTAGTACGTCATATGAACCACACACCGACTGATGTTAAGCTGGAGTTCGATACATGAGTCGAGTGACTGTTGCCACAGATAAAGTCAAAGTCTGTAAGCATGATTCTCTTGCTGATTTCCTTTTAGTTTTGATACGATTTTGCGATATACTTTCTGCTATATTACGATCTTATTATTATTCTCTTGCTAACTTCCTTCTAATTCTACGATTTCGCGACATACTTTCTGCTATACTACGATTTTCACATGATTCTCTTGCTAACATCCTTCTACTTTTTGCTACGTTTTACGATATACTTTTTGCTATACTACGATTTTCACATGATTCTCTTGCTAACATCCTTCTACTTTTTGCTACGTTTTTGCGGTATACTTTCTGCTATACTTACTAAGATCTTAACATTATTATCTTGCTGATTTCCTTCTATTTTTTGCTACGTTTTTGCGATATACTTTCTACACTACGATTTTCAAATGATTCTCTTGCTAATTTCCTTCTACTTTTGCTACAATTTTTTGATTACTTTCTGCTATACTACGATCTTAATATGATTCTCTTGCTAATTTCCTTCTATTTTTTGCTACGTTTTTCGATATACTTTTTACACTACGATTTTCACATGATTCTCTTGCTAATTTCTTTCTACTTTTGCTACAATTTTATGATTACTTTCTGCTATACTACGATCTTAATATGATTCTCTTGCTAATTTCTTTCTACTTTTGCTACAATTTTATGATTACTTTCTGCTATACTACGATCTTAATATGATTCTCTTGCTAATTTCCTTCTACTTTTGCTACAATTTTTTGATTACTTTCTGCTATACTACGATCTTAATATGATTTGCTAATTTCCTTCTATTTTTTGCTACGTTTTTGCGATATACTTTTTACACTACGATTTTCACATGATTCTCTTGCTAATTTCTTTCTACTTTTGCTACAATTTTGTGATTACTTTCTGCTCTACTACGATCTTAATATGATCTCTTGCTAATTTACTTTTACTCTTTTGCTACAATTTTGCGATATATGTCGAGTCACAATAAAAAAAACTTAAACAAAAAAGTATATAGCAATACTTAGACAAGTTTGCAATCCAAAAATATATACACACAAATAGTCTAGCTCACTAAATAACAATAATAATAGGTTATATAATTTGTTATAATGTTAATTTACGAAGAAATCGTAGTTTAAATTAATCTTCATTACACGGAACGCTATAGTGTGGTTGACTTTAGAACTAAAGGAGTTGATGTGACCACTTCACGGGTTCAGAATTTCTCAACAAGCAAGTAATGTATGGAATTAATTTCACATTATTTAATCTATTTAAATACATACTTACACTAACGCATAATACTGTTATATAACGTGTACTATTAAGATTAATATATTATGTTCATTTGTATATTTGATCATTATATTTGTGTCGAATTCTAATAAATATAATATACAAAGCAAATTAGTTAGATTTTTGTGTATACTTTTAGCCAGATAAAAATTATTACTGATTTTATTTAATTAAGTACGCGATAGTAAGCCGCATAAAATTTGTTTAATTCATTAGCGCAAAACCTAATAGAAGAGACGACATATTACGTCATAATCGCAGATACGTTTTTTATTGTGACTCCACATCTGACCTCGTCTTGCCTGATATATGTAGTAAGCAAGTTCAAAAGCGCCGACGACAAAACAAAAACGATTTAGTTTACGGATGCCTTAGTTTCCGTCACTATGCCAGCCAAGGTGCATTTTCACGCATCCTATCGCTTAAAGGCACCAATCATACGTCCAGCCAATCCAGGTGCAATTTAATAGCAAAAAAGTAAAAAGTAGTAAATTAAACAAATTTTATGTTGCGTTTATTTATGGTTATTGATTTTACAATTTTTCATTATTTTTTATCAAGCCGCATCAAATTTGTTTAATTTAATAAAATCATTTAGATAAAAAAGGTTTAGTAGCTTAATATAAAAATGCAAATAAATGAAGTACGCTCCACTGATATCAAAACGAAAAGTTTTGATATACGTTAGTAGGTGAGAATAACAAAAATGATAGCAGTCATCTATTTTGTAGGTTCATTTAAATTTCTAGCGGACACAAGCATGTAGAGAAAAAATAAATTAGACGAATATTATACCAAACGTTCTCATCATTATTATTATAAGTGAACCTATTATATTCTTAAGTGAAACATAATTTATGAGGGTATTGTGGACGCCACTCGAATACGCTGTACATAATTTTCACCCAGTCGTCCCGTTAAAAAAAACCACCCAAAATTCAAGAGATGTGTAATGAATGCGAAATTAATGCAAAGTGGGCAGCGATAAATCTCTAGAGCTTAGAGGCAATAAAACAAAAAATGAGAATTACCAGTTTGATGAAACAAAAACTTTCTTTTAGCCCAGAGGTGATACTGAACCCAAATGTTTTCCGCTTTTACGCAAAGGGTCCAATATTTGGACATTTACAATGTTAACAAATTGTGCAAAATAATGAGATTATTTACGTAAAATGTACTTAAAACAATAATAAAAACAATATTTTTTGGTCAATAAATCTACAAATCAAATTCAAATTACTAACAAAAAACATCTTTAAAATTTTAACAATAATTTGGAATGGTTGCTCTGGGAGGATTAGGCGAACAGTTGGTGGTCATGGTCTGCCAATTCGGGGTTACTATCCCACTCACCCAGAGTACAGGCCGGCGTGACTAAGTTGCGTTTTGGGAATAGCTTGAAGGTTGCCGGTTTGAACTAGGCTGGCATAGTAGACGCGACTGTTAATTGCAGTTATTTAACTATAGTGGCAATCGTCTCCATTTAAGGAACTTACTCCAGCTTAACATCAGGCGGGGTGCTGTCATATGTCAATCCCAAAAAAAGTTTTAAATGTTTATTGCACCACGATTGTAACAATGTATTTTCGTAATTCCGAATAATATAATATAGATATAAACAATTAGAATTGGGATCGGGACCACAAGGCGACAGAGGACAACGGCCACTTAATTATGAACTTGTCCAAAGTGTTTGCTTATCTCAGAAAAACAAATTTACAGACCTGGAAGACAAAAACGTCAGTTATTCTGTTACGAAGAGTAATTTATTATGTTTGTAAATTCATCACCGTACTATATTTATATTAAACATAAACCACATTTTTTCACCTATTACTTCATTATACTCGTAGGTTGTTGCTCCGACCGTGAATCGGAAATGTAGCGGATTGGCGTGGTAATTACGCTATTCGAGTCGACAAAACATTGTTATACGATACCTGCTTTAAAAAGCTAAAGCGAACAATATTTGTTACCTGTTTAGCAAACATTATTTTAACTACGAGGATAGAGTGTATTACATTGTGTTACGACACTTGTTAAAATAGTTTTGTCTATACAAAACGTCGTAGAATATCGTAGCTATGTAATACTAGAACCCCTGTAATTTCGCAAAGGCTTTATGCGTCATCTATCGCCCATGCCAATGGAACGTTTTGCAATGTTCTTCAACCTTGTTCGCACACTGACTATAAGAGTCGCGAATAACTAACCGGTGGATGCAACTGGCATCTTGTCGTTCGGAATGTCGTTCTAAGGAGGTGGACAATTTCAGCAGTGGACGTCTTCTGGTTAATGATGATGATGGTTATCAGATAATACTGCTAAGTGTGCATCATTTTTTTTATTTATGACCCTAGATATGACAGCAGTTTACCTGATGTTAAGCTAGATTGCGGAGGTGAATGCTACTATAGTTAAATAACAATTAGTAGCAGTCACATTGCAGGCTTATGTTCTATTTTGATTGTCTTTCAATGTATTCTATTTTGTGCAATAAAATATTGTTTATCTGTCTTTATAAAATTAAAATGTAAATGTTAAATTATAAATGGCAAAATGTGTAAAGCACTGTAAGTGTTTCTAAACTAACACGTTTTGTGAACGTTGAAGATGCAATTCACATCCTTGCGTTTATTTCTACTTCATTTTCTTCCACACTTCTTCATAATTAATTACTCGACAGCCTTCAACATGTATTAAGTCGTAACTTAGCAAACATGGCTAATTGGTTAGGGGACGCGGTGTCATCTGTATTGGAACATATAGGCAGACATTAATGGTTGCCTTAAACGATCTTCATAAAGTTTAATGGAGGTTTCTAAATTAAAATTAAATACAATAAAAATATATAGAACAAAATCACGAGTGCACCTTGGTTAACTGTGACTGCGAAATTAAACGACGAGCATATATTTTATTACTAATTTATATAGTAATAATACAATATTCCAGTAATTAACTATAATTAAAAAATACACAAATTAAATTCTAATAATTTCATTTTAATTTTATTGGAATGCTTTCCCACTCTATAAACCTGAATAAGCGTGAAAAAGCACCTCTGCCGGCAAAGTGACCGTAAGAGGTATTTATGTAAGTAATAGTTTAATGTTTCAAATATTAAAAATACAGAACGTAATATATATAATATACGTAAAATAAAAATCACTATGAGTACGGCCCAACAGCAATTGAAAGAATTGCAAAAGCTGACTCATACAAATGACATTTTTCAATCTCGTCATTGTCGCACCCCCAGGGTATTCTAAATATATTGTGTGTACTTGTTTATAATAAGTACGCAGTATTCTAGGGCCATTTGGCCCGCCATAAACATGAATGGCGCCAAAACGTCTCTCTTATCTCGGGAATTTCTCGGAGGGGCGGATGCGAGGCCCAGAAGGCTATGCTCCGTTCTTGAAGTGTAGTCTCTAAAGGATCCCAGAATAAGGGCCCATGAGATCCCTTTCAAAAAGTACTACAGTTCTTAAAGCAAATGGATTGTGAAGGAAAATCGCGCAACTGATTTTGATATTGATTTTTATTCAGCCGATACCGCTCGGAATGCGAAGCTGCTTAATCTGGGTATAGAGGAAGCTGCCTTTATTTTGTCATTTGCGTGTCTTGAAGTGTAAAAGAAGAAATAAAAGTCTTAGCACACTAAAATATAAACAATATTATAATTGACGACAGGTGTAGCGCATTGGTTAGCACATTATTACGTTACGCGTAAGTCCTGGATTCAATTCCCGGTCGAAACACACATTTGTTTTATAGCTTATATTAATTTTATTGATTAGATTGAATATTACAAATAATTGTTAATATAACGAATATTGACCTGTTTGGTTGTCATAGAGTGATAGGTGTTATGGGATCAGCTTTTAAGTTGCCGATTTGAACTATTTAACAGCCACCACTATTCATTAACCAAATTCTAGTTTAACATTAGGCAGGGCGCTGTCATATGCCGAGCCACAATAAAATAGTGAAATTTAAATTAAGTCAAAAACGATATTATTAACAATAAATGTATGTTTATGATTTATTACAATGATTAGAAGTTGAATAAACCGTTGCGACAAGAGCACAAACAAGTAAATGAGACTTTTGAACTTCAAATCGATAATATTTGCAAAAAGTATTATTTGGGTCGTTATGTAGTTAGAAGGTGCCACCCCAACTTTATTTCCGATGTATCGCACGGAACCACTAACGGTTTTGTAGATATCCTAATGTCTAGGATTTATCGAACATTAAATTTTATAACTAAAAATTCTGAATATGTTATAGATACTCGTATGTATGTGAATTTTATAAAATAAGTAGTTGTGTATGTTTATAAAATTATCAAATGGATATGTGTTGACTACTTACACTTTATTTGTAAAAAACTACATACTTACCTTATTAGATATGTAGGTTTTTAGGTATTTATTATTAATGTCTATACATTTTTTGTTTTATTTATTTATATCTTAGTACTAAAGTACTAAACGTGCTTGTACCTTAAAAATAGAACGATCAAAGTACATATATCAAATATGCATTTATACCGGCAGGTGGTTTGACCCAGGGTCTCCTGATTTGTGCGACCATTTCACTACCACTAGACTACACTTTTGTCACATCTTCAAAGCACTTATATCCATATACTTTTAAAAAGATTTATATTAATAATATAATTATTGCCTGCATATTCATAGAGAAAACTTCATGCAGCAGACAAGTCCCAAACTCGTCAACGGTTTCACTTAGCAAGAAGTTCATGCCTCATGAATATTAAGGTGATAATGCAGTTATAATACACGCTTGAGTTTAATGTTAATGTCGCGCTTAAATGTTAATTGTATGAGAATACTAATTTCTTTGATCGTTCATCTTATAAGCGGATGACGAACTTGAAATTTTAGTGTTTAATTGTTGTCATAATTTTATATAAGTAATTGTTGTATTGTTAATATTTATTATAGCATTTAAATATATTTTATAAAAATATTGGAATGACATTAAAAAAAATTAAAGACAGGTAGGCAGACAGTGGGTGGTCATTTACTCAGTCTGCTTAGTACCACTACTTTCAAGAACCACTTTTATCAGTTGGAAAGATACCGGTCCTAAGCCGGCATAATGAATGCGACTTCTTGCAGTTATTTAACATGTCCATTCCAGCTTAATATAAAATAGACGAAAATTTAATCTGCCTTGCACATAATTCTGATATCCAAGAAGATACTAATTTAACTCAAGTTTTAGGACAAACTTTTTAAATTGAGAATAGAATAGAGAATAGAACATTTTAAAAGCAAATACAAACGAGTAAATAATAAAAGAAAGCAAATGACATAATGTTACGAGTATATCTGTTTTTCCATTTCTAATTTTACTTCAATTTGTTTTACGAGAAGTGGAAAACGCGTTGAAAATAGTTAAATAATATAATGCGACTAAAACGTTTGAAATAAATTGAATGTAGTTTTACTTCAATTCAGATACAAATTCAATACCTCCTGCATATAAAACTAGTTAGGCATTCGTTTATTAAGTTTTCAATTTTCTCTCTTCCCCTAGACATTAGAATTTCTCGGATACAAATTAATTTTGCAAATTACCCAAATGCAGCTTCTTGCAAAAGTTTCTCGGAGCCACGCTTCTGTCACAATTAAAAGCGTTTATTTCATTTAAGAGCGGTATTTAAAAACTTTTCCATTAAACATTAAAGATGTCTGTTAAAGTTAATTTTGTGATCGATGTAATAGACGTTTGCTGGGTTACCAAATAATTTGCTATAATAATATAATAACATATCAAATGAAGTTTCAAATGTATTAAACAACAAAACAATGATTTTGAACAAACAAGGATTGTTTTAATTTTATACTATTTTTCATTTTGTTTTCGTAGTCTATTTTAATTTCACGTATTACTATGCAAACGAAAAAGCGGCTTTTTCTCCTAATAAGAGATTATCTTGTTTTTCCAACTTATTCCGCTGAAGTAATTTTGTTTCGTTAGCCGTGGGATATAGGTGCAAAATTACGGAATGGGATGAGATTGTTTGTGAGCAAACAGCCAGTGTCCGCTTATTAGGAGGGGCCCACTGTAATAAAAACACAACGCCTTATTACAACAGACCCGTTCCGCCCTTCCAAAGGACACTGAAATTTAAATTTAGACATAAAACGATTTGTTTCTCTACCGCAATAAAATTAAATGCGTGTCTAACAACAATTTTCTATTAGCTATACATAGTTTCTGTATTGTTTGGTATAAAAAAATATTACTAGTATATTTTGTGCCGCGAAGGCAGCACTATAATTAAAACGCTCTTTGTATGTTATTGTTTATTAACAAAACAAATTAATTTAGAAATTGTTTTCTACGAACACATTTTTTTAAAGAATAAACGTTTAACTCACTTTTAAATTAAATAATAATTTATAATTCATAATAATAAAATACAAACATTTACTCTCGGCTTTGTTGCTTGTAAATAATAATATTTCCGAACTCAGCTGTTAATTACCCAGACAACACTGATGAACATCGCCCTGTATTCATTAGGCCAAACCTAATTACTGCAAAACTCCTATGAAGCCTCAGTAAAGACACAACTTTGTATTGATGATTAAAACTCCGTGTTCTTTTACTAATTAGCATTACGCGCGTACATTTTGTCAAAATACAATTAGGTAATTATTTCTTTGTAGGTATAGCTACAATATTATGTATTATATAGTTACAAGGAAAAATACGAACATCTTTTTATTCAGAAATATTGTTTACATGGTTGAGACACGTTACAACAAAAATGTTATTGTAAAAAAAAGAGAACATAAAAATGTTATCAATACAAATACACTCTAGATATTTTATTTATGCTTTTAAGATAAGCAATATATTTTCTATTTTGGGAGGTAAACAAAACGTGAATTATAGAAAAACGGAAGCATTATAGTTATGATAGTTGCAACCTCAGGCTTTGTTTCGTATCAGATTGTGAGAAATTTTCCATTCAATAAGTCACGGCATAGCTGAGGGTCGGCACGCAACATATTCGACTGAAGTAATCTGCCATTAGGGCAAAAAGCTCTCCGCGCTTATCTGCGACATCTGGACGATGTTTATATTTTGAGGGTCCCCGACAACCTCTATAACGACGGTGTGCTTATCGTTGTCTACGTTTCTAGGTAATCATTCTAGTTCACCTTGTAACTACGAAAATGTACTCTCTTACCTAAGGAAGAAAACCTAAAATATTGTACAGAGTTAGATAGACATACGTTAACTACACGACACGTTGAATTATAAACCTACCTGCCAAAAGATTTGAGATTACTTTTCCCAAAAACATGATGTTAACAGATAAATACACAAGTGATATGTGAACGTGACTTTATTTCAAGAGGCTGAAGTTGCTTTTTGCTTGTATCTTTATATGCGGTATGCTTGTGTTTAATGCGAGTATCTGTCGTTAGAATTTGAACCCTTCTAAGGTAATCCTTGGTGTTTTTTAGTACTAATACAATATGTTACCAAATAGACGCGGGTATAGAAGGGACAGTGATGGGATGCAATGACGTACTAAAATACCTACACTATTGTTGGAATTTTCGCCGATAAAAACAAAAGGAGAAGATACGGTATGCGCTTTATTGTTTACTACAAAATGTGAAACCGATACCTCCACTACACGCGAAATTTAACGAAAGAGATAGAAATTTTTGTCACAGTAGGACGCAAGCGAGGCAAAATGCATGCGAGTAGGTGTGCTCTAATGGCAGTAGGTCGGGCTTTGGATTCTAGTGCGTCAGTTGGACGTAGTGTGCTAGTTCCACGGGTATTGTGTTCGTACCGTGTCTTCCCCTTTTGTTAAATCAATGCATTTACTATGTATATTAGTTTGCTATACCTATATTTATTTATATGGTGTAACACAGGCGGACTTAATGCTAGTTAGCATTTTCTACCAGCCAAACTTTGGGACAATATTAGCTAGTGAAAAATGAGCAAGAGGAATAAGGCCTCTACAGTACTTCATGTACAAATAGTACTTCATGCCCATATAAATATATTATATCAAAAATACGAAGGTTAAATCGATTTACCTGCTTTTAGGTTCTCTACTAATAGATGGGAAACTTAATTACATTAATTAAGAAAAAGCAATTTGGAAGGATAAAAGTTATATTATTACAGTCAAAATTTTGACAAAGACGTACACCATTAATCCTTATCAAAGTCAGAAAACTTTGGCCTCAAATCGAGAGGATAAAATTGGTATTTTATTGAGTCCTTAAGAAATTAATAATTTATATGATAACTAAATTTTTAGGAGAAATTGAAATTGTATTTAGAATTACGCCCGCACTAATTCCATTATCTTTTTCTTAGGCGTTATTATAATCATAGACAATCGTTAATATTCATGCAAATTATTTTATCAATTTAAATAACTATAATTAAATGTTACTTTAAAGAATTTTTTAGATGGGTGGCACACAGTTTTTTAATTGTGGCTAAACATATGACAGCACACTGCTTGATGTTAAGCTAAAGTGCGGACGTTGAATAGAAAGGACTGCTACTACAGTTAAATTACTGTAAGTAGCAGTCACATCTAGTATGCCTGCCTAGTTTAATACCAGCAACTTACAAGCTGTTCCCGAAACGCAACTAATTTGCAGTCTGTATACTTGAAGTGGTGATACTACCCCGAGTCGGCAGACTGGGCAACAAATATTTGCTCTGACCAGAAATCGAACCCGGGAATATCAGGACGGTGGTGCCACATATCGAGCTACAGTAAAAAAATATATTAAACATGTTTGCAAGGACCATGGTCACAAAACTTTGAGGACGAAATGTTAAGAAAAATAAAATATGATTTATAATTCGTTAAGATCTGTTTTAATCTTTTCTTATTACAAATTAAAATCGCGATAGTTTTAAAATAATCTTATACATTATGATACCGTTTTCTTTTATTATGACTTCTTTTATCTGACATCGACTTTAAAACTATTTTATAAAATTATTATTTTAACAAAGTAAATGGATATGATAAGAATAAGAACTTCAATTATTCTTATCTCAAATCTTAAACATTTCACTTATGAATATCATTAATTCTGGAATTCAACATACACACAGTTACACATATGAGAGTTCCCAAGCTAAAGAGTTAGGTGTTGTTCATCATGAACTTTCGGCAAGGTTTATTTATTCCCTGGGAAGAGCACGGCTTAATGGCGCCTGAAGCGGTAATGTGTGGCCATAAATTAAACGATAATAAGTTGGGACAACACTGTCCGTTAATGACTGCGCCGACGTAGATAGGAATAGGTGTTACTTGATCACTTAAAGGCGGCTCTTTATGAAGCATGTATATTTTTTTAAATTGTGACTTATAACCGGACTCTATCAGATGTTCAAATCGACTGTAGACAACTCCTGCCACGAATTAAACTAATAAAAATTATAGCCAGCAAAGAGATTCTAAGAGCAAAAAGAGACTCATGTGCTTCATGCATCAGGACAGTTGAGAAACATGTCGCACCTTAATAATAATAAAAATAAGCATTTCACTACGATTCGTTTTGAAGTTTGAGATCCAAACCAAAATATAGCTTGGATTGTTCTGAAGTATGTAGCAGTAAAGGCACAAGAGCGCTGACGATGAAGGCCACCAGACGTAGTCACTACATAGATTCCTAGGTCGTAGGAGGGACGTTATCGAGTAAATAATTTCAAATTAATAAGGAGTTAATTGTTGGCTTTGTTAGGTACCAATTAATCAACGCGCCTGTGGTAGTACATACTATTGACATACAACAACCGGGAATATTTTATTGAATTTGCTAAATTGAAAGTTAGGTTGCCTAGTGCCTATAACCATAGAGCTTGTATGAAGAGAATTGTGAATGTGAGGGAAGCGAGAGAGTTGTGTCAGGATCGTGGCAAGTAGCGCTCTAGTGTCTCTGTCTATTCCTGTGGGAAAAAGGCGTGACAATTTAATTTAATTGAAAAGTATAATTTTGAAGGTGTTTGTATGGATTTTTATCTTGGGTTCATTTATATATGTCTTTGTAAACTGCATTGAATGTAAGCACGTTGGTACGTATGTTTCATTCCCGTGAACTTTTCCTCCTGGTTACTGGCTTAGTAGTCCAATGAATTACCAAAAAAAAAACACTTATTGATTATAATTTTGAAAAAAAAAAATTTTTTTATACAATTTTATTCCTTTTTTTGTCAGGTATTCAACTTTTACAAATTTAAAATAATTAAGAATCCAAAAGCTAATTTTAAGATTACAAATTAAAATTGTGGTTTGTAATAATAACATCAGCTGAGGCTTCATTTAATTTTGATGTGAAGTACCATCGTGTCACGCCTAATTATTTGTCCCCTTTCATCTCTATGGAATTGTCTAAATAAAGCAATTATGACAAAAGCCATGGGCTTCGCCATGAAACAAAGGAAAATTAGGAGCCTTCCAAGTGAAAATAGACATCCCGAGTCCTTTTGTTATTTTCCTATAGTTTTGTGAGTGTTGATAGATAATTCTTGGGTCGATTCGCCTCACTGACTTTTCCGATATACCCTTTTTGGCTCTATTTGACATCCCAAAAATGATATCGAATATTTTATTTAGACGGTGGCATATTATCATGTTTCCACCTAATAATATTTCTATTGTGTGTCTTATTGGAAAATGTTTATAATATTATGAAACATACCTTTTTTGAGGAAATATACCTACTTAGAATATTTGTGAATTTTATAAATTGTACTAATTTAAATATAATACCAATTTACAATAAGGTCATAAATAGGTTTTTCGATGTCTATTTCATATTGTTATTTTAGTTTATATAAATCATTTTGTTTTAAAATTTATAATTAATTAAACAAGAACGACATTTATAATAAGTACCAATTTATTATATCCAAGTGTTAAGATTGACGATTGACGACAAATGACGTTTCATTATTTTTGCCCTGTCTCTGTGGCCCAAAATCCAAATGATTTCTCTATTATCCTTATTATACCTATAAATTTATTTATTTATTAATAACGATAAACTCTATTTCTGTAGATTTTCTAGGTTAATTATTATGATCGTTTATTATCAATCGCTAATTTTGTTGTTGCGATTTTGTTCTCACAGGGAAAGGTAGAAACAAAAAACACTATCCACGATCCTGACATAACTTCCTCGCTTCCTTAACACACACATATCTCTTCGCAATTGTTTACCTATTTGCAATATAAAATTTATATCTCATTATCAATTCATAAATATAGATGACATAAAATACTTACTAATAATTTTGAAAGGAAATTCCACTTGTTGAACAGGTTAACTTATTAAGTTTAACACAATCTCAAAAACCAAAACGAACAATCATAAATTTCCAAATATTGTACTTAAAATTTGTTACGACTACAAAATAAAGTTTCTCACTAAAGTTCCTGAAAGTAGCGAACTCGATTGCTACGCTACGGCCGGAGCAAATAACACGACACGTCCACCCTGTACGGCGATGCGCGCTTTACTGAACGAAGCTCTTGACAAGACAATCTTTGCTCGTATACAGCAGTAGCCCTTCAACCGACAGACAACAAGCAACTTGTGAACTTTTAGACGTATAACGGCTGCGTAACTGAAGCTTTGTATTCCACTCCCGCTCAAACAAACTCTGAAGAGATGTAGTTAATTGGCTGCGTTTGTCTTTCACGTATGTTACTGTTAACACATGCGTCATCGCATCGTGGAATTTGAATTAATTGAATTCGGTTACAACTACAGTAATTTACGTTTGCAATGCTAGGTATTTGTTATTTCATGGTAAAAAGAAAGAGATGCCACGCAAAATTGAATGCAGTTTATCTTAAAAGAAACAATTATTTTGTAAGACATATACAAATAACTGCATATGACTGCATTCTGCCTATTGTTAAGCTAGAAAGTGTCCCATGAATAAAAGATGCTGAGACTCCAGTTAGGTAATTACAAGTATCTGTCACATCCACTATACTGGCCTATTTGGACCAGGCAGCTTTCAAGCTAATCCGGAAATGCATCGCTCTGTACACTTGAAAATGGTCAAGGCGACCGCGGTGTAGTGGTAGTGCAATGGTCACGCAAAACGGATACAAAACCACTTGACGGTACCAATGTATCTTTGATATATGTATTTTAGTTATCCTGTTTCCAAGAGCACTTTAATAGCTTAATATAGAAAAAATGTGTTGGACCGGACAACAGGACAAGTTACCAGCTACTGTCTTTCTACCACTCCTATGATAAAATGTATATTGAAATACAATAAAGAGAATTTATACAAAGATTAACCTTTGGTGGTTTTAGGATACCGCTAGTGCTGTAAAGTAGGTATATGCATGCATAAAGGATAAACTGTTTAGACATAATATTGCGGTAATAATAAAGGTATTCATTATGTTTCATGTAGAGAGCGACTTCTAAAACACCTTTATTTACCCTTGCGAGCGTTCATAAAAACAGGCAAATCACAAAACAAGATAACATTCGCTTCGTTTTCCTTCTCGGGAATCTCATTTTCAATATGTTTTTATAACTTTTGGTGAGGAAATGAGGTGCTGCTCCCGACACTTCGCCGAGGCATTGTCATCATAAACCAGCCGCGAGGGCTCCATCATAAATCCACTCCAAATGTACCTTTTCACGCATTACGCTATTACGTCGAACAACAATGCCCTGTGATATTTTTAAAACCTACCATCCTCTATAGATATAAAATATATTTCATACAACAGCATGTGATATTTTACCTAATTTTAAGTATTTTTTGTTGTGGCTCGCCATATGATAGCACCCTGCCTGATGTAAAGAAGTGCTTCACATAAATGAAGGCGAGTGCTACTTACAGTTAAATAGCTACAAGTCGCAGTCGCATCCACTATGCCTGCCAGGGCCAACAACTTTTAAGTTGACCCGGAAACGCGACTGAGTCCCTTTACGGTCTGTTTACTTGGAAGTTGGAGATACTTACCCGATTCGGTAGACTGGGCAAATGGCCACCAACAATACACTTAAATTAAATATAAAAAATGTTCATTTGTGATTTACCTATCTTTATTATAAAGATGAAATATGATTTATTGATTCAAGTCTTCGCTTCCAACTAGATAGGAATTGTGATTGCAACTGTTTTTTAACTGCCCATGTCGCTCTTAATGTCAAGCTACAATAACAAAATGAAAATATCCTAATTAAGGAATGAACCTTTATAAATATTTTACAATGTTCAATTTTTATAACAATTTTAAACGCCTCGTTCTTTTCCGTTGGACGATCCACAAGTAATAAAACGTAATAAAAGATCAGAGGCAGGACAAAGAATAAAAAAGAAATAATATTTGATATCGCGAGTCAGTACTTTACCCGAGTTCAGTATTATTGCTTTTCTAAGTGCTTGGACAATGGATTCTGGGATAGTTGTATCATTTATTTTTAAAAAGTGATTGATACATAAGTATTTTTCTATGATTTTACCAGATACCGAGCTAACCGCACACTAGTTCCTTACGCGTATAGTCCCACGTTGGATTCCTGGTCAGAGCAATAATTGTTTCATAGAATTTATTTGTAATATTAATTAATTCAATTGTATTTTTTATTATAATTACAAATATTTTTTATCGAAAAAGAAGGGGATATTTCAGATTGCCAATCCAGGGTATATTACAAACTGTGAAGTGACTTAGTCGCGTTTAGGGATCAGCTTATATGTTGCCGGTTCCAACTAGGCCGGCATATTGGATCCAACTGTAGTAGCAGTCGCCTCTATTTATAAAGCGCACGCCAGCTTTATATCAGTCAGGAATTTAGTATTTAAAAATATATATATATTTATTCATTTTTGTTTGAAATGCCTCGACGATGAGATAGCCGTGTCACAACTGTCAGGATTATTATTATTATTTTGTAGCTTAATATTATAGAAATATATTTCTATGTTTTTTTAAATTTTATTTTAGGGTAATGGACACCAAAGTACATCATTGTATTTATATCATAAATACATTGGTACCGGCAAGTGGGGTGTGAATCGGAAGTTTTTGGTTTGCGAGACCATTTATCTATCACTGATCCTGAAAAAGTTTGTAGACTTGTTCAGATTTTTATAATATGTGGTAGTAATAGCCATCTCTTAAGAATATCTTATTAGACAGGTCTTATCTTACTGACATATAATAATTATAGTATAGTAAGCATATATACTATACTAATTGTATTATATGCCAGTAAGATAAGATCTGACTAATAAGAGATCTGATAAGACTTTTTTTTTAATTTTTTGTATCGCGATAATACAATTAAAGAAATTATAAAAAAAAAAATTATATAAATGTAATATTCTACATTTTTCATAGCTACACAATATATACAACTATATATTGTATAGTATAGTTGTTATTTTATAACTTTAATCGTGATTGTATATAACTATTACATATATATTGTATATATGATTGTATATAAAATGACATATATTTCAGTATCCACTTTGTACATTAAACAGCACTATATTAAAAAAAATCCATTTTGATGTACTGAACAAATATTTCGCAAAATTTCTGAGTACAAACTCGTAGATACTTAGCAATTTTTGAAAGCATAATTTATTTAAAATCACAAAATAATGTGCAAAGCATTTCGCTATTTCCTTTGAACTGAACCGTAATATTTTTAAACGAAACAACCGTCTATTATAATGGAAGTGAATAAATAATTTTCATTTCTCAACGATAAAAGCTTTCTTCGTAGCTTCATCTAGAGCGTTACGGATTATCCATATTATCCGAAAATCTTCGAGAGGCAGCCGCTTGCAGTGATCGCGGCCCATAAAATGACTTCATTTTTAGATAATTACACTTTTAATCCCCATTTTAATATCGCATTTTCAAACGAGACTGATGGTTCAAAAGTATTTCTGACAATATGATTTATCACTTTATATTGGTATTTTTTATTCTTGACGATAATTATCTCAGGATCGAATCTACAACTTGAACACAACGTTTTGTTTCGCGTTTTGTAATCAACTTATAAATCGCCGGTTTCATCTAAGCCGGCATAGTGGATGTGACTGCTACACGAAGTTATTTACATGTAGTATATGTCATATATAAAAAAAACGTCTAATAGGAAGCTTAGTATTATAAAGTGTATTACAAACGGTTCTGTTTCCAAGTAAAAGTTTTTAAATAATCCCAGTGTTTCAGGTGTGAAAAGGCTTAGAATAATGCAAGCTCACAGTTGTGCATCGAATGCACTGGAACAGAGTGAAAGTAGAATTAAAGGTTTTTTTCGGCAGTTAATGGAAGTTCTTTGTACTGATGTTCCGTGCACGAACGAGTGCGATTTAAAATCAGATTAGCAATATCGAACACTGAGGGAATTAAGTTGTCGCTCATCTGTATCAACGATTTAGACTTTGATTTTAAAACCTAAACGTTTTTCTGACTTTGATAAAGGCATATTACAACAATATCATTCATTTTTTCGTTTTAATTGTATAATTTGAAATAAACAAATAAATGTATCAA
Source organism: Tinea trinotella (assembly GCA_905220615.1). Lineage (NCBI taxonomy): Eukaryota > Metazoa > Arthropoda > Insecta > Lepidoptera > Tineidae > Tinea > Tinea trinotella. Next base: position 6,351,217 of record HG992306.1, read on the forward strand.
ACTGCAGGGTTGCTTAGTGACCATAATTGTAGATATGAGGTAAGCGAGGGATTTGTGTCAGGATCGTGGCACGTGGCGCTCCATTGTCTCCCTGTACGAAAAAGGCATGACAATTTGATTATTTGATTGATATATAAAACGTATAGTATCAAAATATATATCTTGCTATATAAGACCATTTTATTTTATTTTATAATAATTTACGATTCGAAGAAACATCTAAACGATCTCACTTGGCCTATATAAAACAGATTAAACAATTTGAAGCTGTATAATGCTCTATTTATGTGACCAAGTCCCATATGCACGTTAGTATCCCACAACAGTTAAGACAGAGTATTCTGTCACTTAACATTACGGATAGCAAAGTGATTCCACGCCTCGCAACGGGATCGTAAACGTTCTGCAGACCGCCAGATATTCTTGATATAAAATTATGCGCAACACAATACTTGGTAAAGACCGTTTGGGCGCAAAGATAACGCGAAGTTTAAGGTTGTTTAGCTAAATGTCCTAGCTTTAGATGCGGCTTCACTCATATTGACTGCCTGATATCAACTTAGCACGGATGCTACTCGAAATAGCACACCGGTTCCCAATGCACAAATTATGCTATTAATTCTATTACTTTTGTATTTACCGGTGTGTCAAAGAGATATAATATTCAGATTTTGGGAACAATAAAAGAATATTTATTGTAGTAACATTTTATTGTAAATTTTAAAAGATTTGTTAGACAGTATTATTATAAAATTATGGACGTTGTACAAAATATTACACCATAAATAATAAAATTTCATAACTAAATCAAAAGAAAATTGAATGAGTAGCATTAAATATTCTACGTCAAGCGTTACTAACACAAAATTTATGACTACTTTGTTCGTCTGGTGTAATAATTTTGTTTTAAAATTCAATAATTCACGCCACTGGTATTAATATAAGAATACATTTTAGGAAAAATTGTATTCATTTGTTGAGAAAAACGAGGGTTGTGAAGCATTAAAACACCACAGCTTCAAGCAAGACTTGCTACACAGACGAGACGGGTGGAAATTAAATTACACCAAAGGACGTTTGTAAAACTCAATGAAAATGCTACTGATTGGACTACTTACTACTACTTGATTTTTATTATTGTATAAACACCAAACATGATATTTGATTGTAGTTTTTTTCCCAATTTGGGGCTCTTTTTTTGTCATTTATTTATTTATAAACATTTCGCTTGAAAGTTGTAGTGGTTATGCGACTACAAAATATTAATGAAAAAACTAACTTTGGATTATAAAACATGGAACGGAGTTGAGTTAAAGCGGGTGGGCGAATAATTAATATTTTTTAAAAACCATTGTTGTTCTTATCTTGTTGAGGAAAACTCTATTTTTATGCGAAATGAGAACAAAAACGAGAAAAAGCAATAATGAAGTGAATTAAGCCGGGCACGGCATTGCGCGAGGATGGTAAGAGGAATCCAACTAAGATGGATGACGTCATTTTCCCCCTCATTAACCCATTTACTTGGCTCAGGGCACCCAAAATAGTTCTTGAAGTTGTCTCTTTAAACACATTACTTCTTTCTCTTCGCGATAGTAACTCAACTACAACTTGACTAAGAACTTCTTTCAAAGATAACTTTTACCCAAAATGGTGATAAAACTTTTGCATTTAAAAGGAACGTGACAAAACTTAATTACAGAATAAAATGTATATATTTTATTCGATTTTGTTTTCTGATAGGCAATTTCCGTAATAAGTATCACGTACTCGGCGGCTATGAAGTGAGCATCGGATATGTGGCTTTTACTGGAGAAGCGTTTCGAGAGCACTCAAAGTGAAGAGCTGACCGATTTGGGAAATCACGTTACGTGGTGGCAACGTGATTATAGAGATATCTATATGTAGAGAGATAGATTAGATTCGATAAAGTACGAATTTAATAGCGACTAATTCACTTAAATCAGAATATATTGAATATATAAGCATTTATATAGAGATGTTCTTAGAATGTGGATAAAGATTATAAACCTAGATTAATATTTATTAAGAACTTATCCGATTTAATTTAAATATAAAATGATCCGTATATTTTCTTTTCAAATTATTTTTATTTTATTTATCAAATATGACATTCAACTTACTTAGTTATTTGTAAAAGTATACGAATAAAATAAATTGTAATAAAACTTTATGCAGCTGGCATAGTAGGGGTGATTGGGGCCGCTCATAGCCATCAACTCATCAACTGCTGCTTACCATCACATGGTGACCCATACTAAACATACAATAAATACATTAATATAGATTTTATCATATCTCTTGTACAGACCTATGGATATAAGATATACCTTCATATTAATAATGTATAATAAAATATAATTTATCCTACGGTCAGATAGCTTTGCAAGTGTCTATGACTTAAGTGTAAGTGACATTGCCGGCGGATAAAGTGCACTTAGGTCCAAGATGATCACGTGATGAATTAAATCTTGTTAAGTTTTAGGAACCTTCATTTATTATGTTAGGAATCAATTTATTGAGTACGCATTAAATATGGCAATGTGACAAGATTATTTATATAAAAGTAATGACGACACGCGAGGTGTGTTGGTGTATTGGTCCGCTACGCATAAACTCCCGGGTTCGATTCCCGATCGGAGCAAATATTTCTTTCATATGTATAATTTGTTGTATTACAAATATTTTCTAAGATTTTGCGCGAACATTGATTAATGAATTAAACAAATTTTATGCGTCAATCTATTGCGTTTATTTTGGTTTTGATTTTACATTTTTTTGTTATTTCGAACCAATAGGACGACCAACCCCTCAGGCCTCCGTGACCACGATGGCTGCGAAGCTCTCGAAACGTCGGAACGCTCATCTATAAGGTTGATCAGTGTTTAAGTTTTACCTTCTCTGAGCAGTAATTAGGTAATAAAAAGGTAGAATTTCATTTTTTTAGTCACGAAAAGATTGATCACGATGATGACAGCATCGTAGTCACGATGGCTGCAAAGCTCTCAAAACGACAATTTAATAAAATAAAATTGTAAAATCAAAACCAAAATAAACGCGATAGTAAGCCGCATATAAAATTTGTTTAATTCATTAATCAATGTTCTCGCAAAATTAAACAAAATATTAGGTAGAATAGATATTTATAGTGGTTATAGAAAAATAAAGCAAACAAAAGCTAGTTTTTAAAATTTAAAGCATATTTTGCATAAAATATTATAAAAAGTTTGTCTTAAACATATTTTGCAACTGAGACAAGTAAAACTCACAAGCACAATCTCATAAACTAGTAAAATGATGGGTTGTTCTCTCAGCTACTATATGTCGAGGTTCATTGACGATATTATATTACGATCCCTCTTTTGTCGGCAGAATACTTCTTAGGCATTAAGGTAACAGAGAACTAGCAAATCACGTTACTCCCCGAACGACCTATTACGTCGGTCGTTCTCGTCCCTTGCTTAAGTGTATTAAGGTCATTTTATCGTGACACTGAGACGAGCTCATCAAAGATCACGCTCAGATTGACCAATAAGAGATAAATACTGATGCACACAAATTGCATTCTTAAAAGTTTATTAGGAATGCATTTGCTTAAAAGTTTTTAAACTTATGGTAAACGAGTCAATCAAATTGTGACGTCTTTTTCTTACAAGGACAGGCAGGGACAAAGGAGCGCCACTTGCCACGAACCAGACACGACTCCCTCGCTTTCCTCACATCCACAATTCTCTTCATACAAGGCTCTACGGCATTTATTATTAACAAGAAACAATCTAACAGTTGCTTATATTGTATCTTACAAGACTATCAACCTTGTTTAGTTTCTTTATGTTCGCGCATGAAATGTAGACAATATTTTTGACTATTCTGGCAAATTTTCGTTTGAATTAGTCACGTGACACATGTCCGACATTTTTGGATCTGATACCAATTTGATGTTAGTGCATTCTTAAAAACAAGGATCTTCCGCCCCCATCGCACAGCAGGAAACATACAAGTGAAATTCTCGCGACAACCTCCCGTTGCTAAACGACAGTCACACTTTATTTAAGATAAATTAACTATTAACAACAAAAATACAAGCAAACAAATGTTTTTCATGTATTCTTTGTTATATTATGAAATAGTTCTCGAAATTCACATGAGCATTGCAAGCATCTACTTAAGTTATATTGTAGTGTAAATACCTAGTTGTGGATTTAATTAATTTACCTTCCATGTGTAGGGAACGTGTGTTGGATACAGATTACATTTAAATAATTACGAAACGACATTTCTGAGTCTTGCACTGAAGAAATAATTAGGATTTTGCGGTATGCCTCCCTTATGTAGACGGAATCCTTACATTAGTTATTCATTTACTATAACGATAACTACATTAAAAATTTATTACTATTGCTTGTGTGTGTCGAAAGATTATTTTCTCTTTAAGTACTCGAATACGTAGATAGAAAAATTATACATGTATTTTTCTATGGTTCGTATTTTGTGTACGCTAATATTGATTAGATAATTTTTGTGTTTGTTTATTTAATGTAATTTATTTGAATTAGCGAATATAATATACACTACATATAATACATTATAATTAAGGCGACTGTACGGTGTGTTGGTGGCCGTACCTACAGCAGTTAGACGATATTGGTTTGTGCGATGTAGAATAAAATAAATAAAGTAACGAAATTACTTCAGTTAATGTCTATTTAATAGGTATACTTAATTGGTAAAATGGTAAATGATGGTTTGTATGGAAATGGTGGTTGATATGAGATAGCGATGACGTCGCGGTTAGCGACCTCACGCCCCAGATATAATTATTGTACATCGTACAGCGACCGTGGTGTAGTAGCACTGCAATGGTTACGCAAACCGAGAGCACGGGTTCGAAATCCCTCACCCGTACCATACATTAGTACATACATTGATATATGGTTTGGTTGTCCTGTATCTATGATATAAGCACTTTAATAGCTTGGTATAGAAATGTAAAAAAATATTATAAAAAATATATATTAAAATTATCATTAAATTAAGATACACTAGATAAACAAGGCTAAACTAGGTATACTTGACACTTAAAAGTTATTTTAGCAAATAGAACAACTTTCATTAGGTACACGATGAGCTCATAATTATTTATCAGGCAGGATGTTCAGCTAACAACTAATAAAATAAAAATGTTTTGGTTTTAAAATAAGTACTACCTAGATTTTATTTTTGTTTTATTACCTAATTAACGTTACAAAATGCTATTTTCGATTAGAGCAACAAGTAAAGGGTCTTGTCTAGTGACACCCCCCTTCGTCAACTGTCACTTGAGACGTCTACAATGCTTCCTACATTTCCGTAAGATTTGGTTCAGGCAAAACAGGGCTTCTAGCTTGTGTTTAAATAACGTCAACAACATCATTTTGATCAATGTATGTATCCAAATAAACACCTAACATTAAAGTTTAAACACTTATTAAATTATTCAAGGAAACAATGCAAGTACGAAAGAAGTGTGTTTAGTCCTGCAAAGGTGAACGACGCGATACCTTGTCAATAAAATGGCCAATAGACTTTACATATTATTATATATCAATATTTTCAACAGACAATCTTCTTGATTTCTAATGGTTTTTCTTAGTGTGAGCAGGTAAGCGATAAAATAATATAATAATTTATCTTATAAACATAATATTAGAATAAATAACGTAAAAAAAACGGTTTTTAATTATTTTAATTATTGTCGTCAAATTGCAATGATTAGTCAACTGGTAAAATTGTCGGCCTAATTGGAACCGGGAACTTAAAGCTTATCCCAAAACGCGACTGTTCGGAATTCTTGTATTTTTGAATGTCATTTATTCGCCTTGTTTCTATGATAAACACACGTTTTGTAGCTCAGTAGTAGCAATTAAAAAATGCTTTCAAGATTACCATTGGATACAATTTAACTTTGTATTTTTATGCATAACTTGCATAGTTATTATTCCTGTATTGTATGTGATAGCTTTGCATTTGAGCAGATACAATGTAGGTTAAGGTACGCATGCTATGTAACAATAGATAGATCTATATACAAACAGATTACCAGAATGTGTTTGTATGTACTGTACATATCAATTTGTGCATACAATTTTCAACATTATTTAACATCAATGTTGTTTTTTTTAATGTGTCGACTGCTACTACAGTTAAACAACTAAAAGTAGCACCAAATTTCAAATTAAAGTAAATTGCACTAAATGTCATTAAAGTCCGACGACAATAAAACAATATTTGTGCGTTAGTTATGATTTCATCGGTCAAATGAACTAGATTTTCCTGCAACTGACTGTTATAAAATCATGACACTATCTTGCATTATTTATAAAAAAAATACAAAAATATGTGTGTGTAAAATACGAAAGGAAAGGCAATGATTCCCTATGTTTTTTTTAGTATTGGCATCCATATAAAGCTGAAGTGTAATCCCTGATATGGAAGCAACTGCTACCAAAGTTAAATGTCTATAAACAACAGTCGCATTCTCTATGCTGGCCTGACTGAACTGAGCTCCGGAAACTTTCAAAAAGATTCCGAAACGCCACCAAGTCACTGTATGATCTAGAAGATATGGTAACGAAAAAGAAGTTCCTGGGCCCCAATTCTCTTATTGCAACAAAAAGGAGTGTTATTGCGTTGCGATAAGAGAATTGGGGCCCAGGAATACAATCATCAGTATTCTTGATCGAAGCATCCGTAGAAGGAGATTATGTGTCCTAGTTAAAATTATATATTCTAGAATTTTCAAATATTCAAACAAATGTTTAATATTAATAATAGAACTAGTTTCAGAATTCAATTTCATTAAAATAACTAAAAACCGATACAACACGAGTACCTGATCTCACTTTATTACATTGTTTTAGTTCACCAATAAATTTCCAACTAGCTTGTGGAAGTTACTAAAGAACTCGCTTCTCAGTGTTTGAGGACAGCTTATAAAATGGAAGATACGATTCCGAACAAACAAACATATTGCTAGACTGCCTCTCAAGAAAATACTACGTACAAAGATCGAGTGGTTATTAGGGATATCTTTCTTATCACCACAATATTAATGTCTTATTGACAATTTTCTCACAAAAATATTTCCATATTCATAATAAGGTTATATTTAATGCAAACAATATAATCTTTCCACATCGTCTTAATTCCCATAGAGACCATAAAGTACCACTTTCTATGATATATAAATAAAACAACATTACCTAATTGCCCTTTTTAATTTTTCGAATCATTTCCTTATTTTAAATTATGAGGTTAAATATAGTGGCTGGTCATATAATGGCACCCCGTCTGATGTTAAGTGCGGTTCTAAAATGACTGCGACTGCTACATATCTGCACGTATCATATATTTACATTGCACATTCACCATGCCGGCCTAGTTAGAACCCGAACTTACAAAATGATACATTACGTGACGAACACATTCACGGTCTATACACTTGTAAGTAGTGCTCGGTCTTACCCCGGATCAGCGCACTACTGTCAGTATTAGGCAGTCAAATATCCGCCTGTTTTTTATGAAAAGTTTTTATTATTAAATATAGCTAAGGAACAAATATTTGCTTCGACCAGCAATCGAATCCGGGACTTTGCGCGTAACATGATAGTGTGCCAACCAATGCGCCACGCGTGTTATTAAATTTATTACTCGATATCATTTTACGATTAATCAATCAAATTGTCGCCTTTTTCCCACAGGAATAGGTAGAGACAATGGAGCGCCACTTGTCACGATCCTGACACAACTCCCTCGCTTCCTTCACATCCACAATTCTCTTCATAGAAGCTTTATGGTTATGGGCACTAGACAACGCAGCTTTCTGGAGAATGTCTCCGATTTGGTCGGAAAACACCCTCCTGACGAAAGGAATTCATAAATCTGACGCATCCATCTACATCAGATAGATAAATTCCTTTTGTCAATCTGCTTTCACTCATCCTTTCCATGTGCCCAAACCATCGAAGCATTCCTTTGTCAATCCTTGTCACTACATCTTCTTTCAAACTACTTCTATAGCGCACCGTGCTATTTCTTATTCTATCCGCTATCGTCACTCCATATACACTCCTTAATCTATATTTTACGACTATACTATATTAATTTATAAGTCATATCCATAACAATCTTTCCCATTACGTTCTTTAGGTTTAAATACTACGTATACTTGATAGTTCAAATAGGAAAGGAACGGTGTTGCATCGTCATGGTGACCCCCTTCTACCGTTACAACTTTTACCCCCAACCGATGTCGGAGTAGCGATAAGCTATAAGCTTCCAATTATAGTACTAATTAAATTTCTTATCTTCACTTGCAGGGTTATTTTTAATGGAATTTGTGACCTTCGATGTATAAATTATTAAACGTCTAATGTTTATTTGAACAAAAATAAATGTTATGAGTTATCTTTTATTTACGAATCAAAATTAAATGCTATTTTATTTGTGGTTCTATTTTAATAGATAATTAAAATTCTATTATTAGATGGGAAATTTTAAGTATCATCGGTCGACCAAAATTTTTCACGCTACCTCTATTTAATTTTAAAAGTTTCTCTTAAATACCTACTACCATTTTAAAGTATACAAACCCTGAATCGACTCAGTAGCGTTTCGGGATCAGCTTGAACGTCCCCGGCAGTGGCGTAGCGTGGCGGGGGCGGAGGGGGCGGCCGGGCGGCACATTTAGGGGGCTGCAAATATTTAAAAAACCGTAATAAATCGTTAAAATTTGAACCTGAAATTCATATTTTTGTTGTACCTATTATTAAAACTCCTAAATAAGGGGGCGGCAATTTTTTGTTTCTGCCCCGGGCGGCTGACTTCCACGCTACGCCACTGGTCCCCGGTTTAAACTAGTGAATGCATCTGCTTATTGCACTATTTTAACTGTATAGCAGTCGCCTTCGTTCAAGGACCGCACTCAAGCTTAACATCAGGCTAGCTACAATATAATTATAAAACAATTATTTTTGATAATAGGACAGAAAAGGGAAACCTACATTTATCATACAGTGGGTGAAATATATTTTTTTTATTGTGACTCAACATATGACAGCACCCCGCTTGATGTTAAGCCAAAGTGTGGTCCATGAATGAATGTCACTGCTACTACAATTCAATAACTATGAGTAGCAATCACATCCACTATGCCGGCCTAGATGGAACCGGCAACTTACAAGCTGATCCCGAAACGTGACCAAATCACTTCACGGTCTGTATACTTGTAAGTGGTGGAACTACCCCGGATCGGCAGACTGGGTACCACTGCCTACCACTCTTTGATAACCAGACCCTAAGCAAATATCCATCTCTTTTTTTTTATTATTAACAAATATTTGCAATATTTAATACTATTAAATATTACAAATAAAAGCTATGAAACAAATATTTGCTCCGACCGGGGATCGAACCCGGGACTTTACGCGCAACAAACCAGTCGCTAAACCGTTCGTCCACGCCTGTCGTCATATTTAATAGTGGAGCTTGTATGAAGAGAATTGTGAATGTGAAGGAAGTGGGGGAGTTGTGGCGGGATCGTGGCAATTTTTGAATGTCATTTATTCGCCTTGTTTCTATGATAAACACACGTTTTGTAGCTCAGTAGTAGCAATTAAAAAATGCTTTCAAGATTACCATTGGATACAATTTAACTTTGTATTTTTATGCATAACTTGCATAGTTATTATTCCTGTATTGTATGTGATAGCTTTGCATTTGAGCAGATACAATGTAGGTTAAGGTACGCATGCTATGTAACAATAGATAGATCTATATACAAACAGATTACCAGAATGTGTTTGTATGTACTGTACATATCAATTTGTGCATACAATTTTCAACATTATTTAACATCAATGTTGTTTTTTTTAATGTGTCGACTGCTACTACAGTTAAACAACTAAAAGTAGCACCAAATTTCAAATTAAAGTAAATTGCACTAAATGTCATTAAAGTCCGACGACAATAAAACAATATTTGTGCGTTAGTTATGATTTCATCGGTCAAATGAACTAGATTTTCCTGCAACTGACTGTTATAAAATCATGACACTATCTTGCATTATTTATAAAAAAAATACAAAAATATGTGTGTGTAAAATACGAAAGGAAAGGCAATGATTCCCTATGTTTTTTTTAGTATTGGCATCCATATAAAGCTGAAGTGTAATCCCTGATATGGAAGCAACTGCTACCAAAGTTAAATGTCTATAAACAACAGTCGCATTCTCTATGCTGGCCTGACTGAACTGAGCTCCGGAAACTTTCAAAAAGATTCCGAAACGCCACCAAGTCACTGTATGATCTAGAAGATATGGTAACGAAAAAGAAGTTCCTGGGCCCCAATTCTCTTATTGCAACAAAAAGGAGTGTTATTGCGTTGCGATAAGAGAATTGGGGCCCAGGAATACAATCATCAGTATTCTTGATCGAAGCATCCGTAGAAGGAGATTATGTGTCCTAGTTAAAATTATATATTCTAGAATTTTCAAATATTCAAACAAATGTTTAATATTAATAATAGAACTAGTTTCAGAATTCAATTTCATTAAAATAACTAAAAACCGATACAACACGAGTACCTGATCTCACTTTATTACATTGTTTTAGTTCACCAATAAATTTCCAACTAGCTTGTGGAAGTTACTAAAGAACTCGCTTCTCAGTGTTTGAGGACAGCTTATAAAATGGAAGATACGATTCCGAACAAACAAACATATTGCTAGACTGCCTCTCAAGAAAATACTACGTACAAAGATCGAGTGGTTATTAGGGATATCTTTCTTATCACCACAATATTAATGTCTTATTGACAATTTTCTCACAAAAATATTTCCATATTCATAATAAGGTTATATTTAATGCAAACAATATAATCTTTCCACATCGTCTTAATTCCCATAGAGACCATAAAGTACCACTTTCTATGATATATAAATAAAACAACATTACCTAATTGCCCTTTTTAATTTTTCGAATCATTTCCTTATTTTAAATTATGAGGTTAAATATAGTGGCTGGTCATATAATGGCACCCCGTCTGATGTTAAGTGCGGTTCTAAAATGACTGCGACTGCTACATATCTGCACGTATCATATATTTACATTGCACATTCACCATGCCGGCCTAGTTAGAACCCGAACTTACAAAATGATACATTACGTGACGAACACATTCACGGTCTATACACTTGTAAGTAGTGCTCGGTCTTACCCCGGATCAGCGCACTACTGTCAGTATTAGGCAGTCAAATATCCGCCTGTTTTTTATGAAAAGTTTTTATTATTAAATATAGCTAAGGAACAAATATTTGCTTCGACCAGCAATCGAATCCGGGACTTTGCGCGTAACATGATAGTGTGCCAACCAATGCGCCACGCGTGTTATTAAATTTATTACTCGATATCATTTTACGATTAATCAATCAAATTGTCGCCTTTTTCCCACAGGAATAGGTAGAGACAATGGAGCGCCACTTGTCACGATCCTGACACAACTCCCTCGCTTCCTTCACATCCACAATTCTCTTCATAGAAGCTTTATGGTTATGGGCACTAGACAACGCAGCTTTCTGGAGAATGTCTCCGATTTGGTCGGAAAACACCCTCCTGACGAAAGGAATTCATAAATCTGACGCATCCATCTACATCAGATAGATAAATTCCTTTTGTCAATCTGCTTTCACTCATCCTTTCCATGTGCCCAAACCATCGAAGCATTCCTTTGTCAATCCTTGTCACTACATCTTCTTTCAAACTACTTCTATAGCGCACCGTGCTATTTCTTATTCTATCCGCTATCGTCACTCCATATACACTCCTTAATCTATATTTTACGACTATACTATATTAATTTATAAGTCATATCCATAACAATCTTTCCCATTACGTTCTTTAGGTTTAAATACTACGTATACTTGATAGTTCAAATAGGAAAGGAACGGTGTTGCATCGTCATGGTGACCCCCTTCTACCGTTACAACTTTTACCCCCAACCGATGTCGGAGTAGCGATAAGCTATAAGCTTCCAATTATAGTACTAATTAAATTTCTTATCTTCACTTGCAGGGTTATTTTTAATGGAATTTGTGACCTTCGATGTATAAATTATTAAACGTCTAATGTTTATTTGAACAAAAATAAATGTTATGAGTTATCTTTTATTTACGAATCAAAATTAAATGCTATTTTATTTGTGGTTCTATTTTAATAGATAATTAAAATTCTATTATTAGATGGGAAATTTTAAGTATCATCGGTCGACCAAAATTTTTCACGCTACCTCTATTTAATTTTAAAAGTTTCTCTTAAATACCTACTACCATTTTAAAGTATACAAACCCTGAATCGACTCAGTAGCGTTTCGGGATCAGCTTGAACGTCCCCGGCAGTGGCGTAGCGTGGCGGGGGCGGAGGGGGCGGCCGGGCGGCACATTTAGGGGGCTGCAAATATTTAAAAAACCGTAATAAATCGTTAAAATTTGAACCTGAAATTCATATTTTTGTTGTACCTATTATTAAAACTCCTAAATAAGGGGGCGGCAATTTTTTGTTTCTGCCCCGGGCGGCTGACTTCCACGCTACGCCACTGGTCCCCGGTTTAAACTAGTGAATGCATCTGCTTATTGCACTATTTTAACTGTATAGCAGTCGCCTTCGTTCAAGGACCGCACTCAAGCTTAACATCAGGCTAGCTACAATATAATTATAAAACAATTATTTTTGATAATAGGACAGAAAAGGGAAACCTACATTTATCATACAGTGGGTGAAATATATTTTTTTTATTGTGACTCAACATATGACAGCACCCCGCTTGATGTTAAGCCAAAGTGTGGTCCATGAATGAATGTCACTGCTACTACAATTCAATAACTATGAGTAGCAATCACATCCACTATGCCGGCCTAGATGGAACCGGCAACTTACAAGCTGATCCCGAAACGTGACCAAATCACTTCACGGTCTGTATACTTGTAAGTGGTGGAACCACCACTGCCTACCACTCTTTGATAACCAGACCCTAAGCAAATATCCATCTCTTTTTTTTTATTATTAACAAATATTTGCAATATTTAATACTATTAAATATTACAAATAAAAGCTATGAAACAAATATTTGCTCCGACCGGGGATCGAACCCGGGACTTTACGCGCAACAAACCAGTCGCTAAACCGTTCGTCCACGCCTGTCGTCATATTTAATAGTGGAGCTTGTATGAAGAGAATTGTGAATGTGAAGGAAGTGGGGGAGTTGTGGCGGGATCGTGGCAATTGTCTCTGCCTATCCCTGTGGGAAAATGACATAACAATTTGTTGTTTTTGTTGTTGTTGGATGAAAATTTTCTTAGCATATTAGATGATGTTGCTCAGTTTTGTATAATCAATTCTTGAATTATAAAAATTAAATAAAAATAGGAACCGAGGATAGTATAGGTGCAGTAAGAGTAGAGGCTAATTTTAATTAAAAAGTTGACATGTTAACAGTTAATAAAATTAATTTTAATGAATAACTTAGCTGTGGCGAAATTTTAATAGTAAAATGGTAATTCACAGTAAACAATACCGATTGTTAATTCGCTAGCAACTTTCCGCACGGAGTCGCCCAGCTGGAAGGTATTAAAGCTATAAATATTAATTATGAACTTGCCTTAATTTCATGCAGCACTAATTTACCATTTCACTAATTTTAAGTTAACGACTAGTATTTAAACCTAATAGGTAAATATAACCTACTATTCTCATAACAAAAAAAAACACGCTCAATTTCCTTTCTTGCAAAAGTTATATTTATACAATAGAAAGGTGATTAAAAATTTAAATGTACATTATAGGTTTTATTTTAAAGGCTAAAATGTATATTATTATTACGCAAAATATATGAATAACTTAGTGAAATAAATTAAATTCACATTTTATTGCGACTGTCAAAGTCCGTTGGTGCGTTCACTGCCTGCGATGCGGGGCAGGATATACTTTTCAACAATCATGTTGTCTGTCGCAGGCATAGAATGCGTTTTAATCGCGTCTGAAGCATAGCGTCGTCATCGCCTGAGTTATTACACAAACCTGCAAAATCTATATCCTTTTGAGATATCGGCTTGGTCCAATACATACATATATGGTATACTTGTATATTAAATTGATAGAATTGTGGATGTGAGGGACGCGAGGGAGTTGTGTCAGGATCGTGGCAAGTGGCGCTCCATTGCCTATCCCTGTGGGAAAAAGGCGTGACTAGTTGATTGATTGCAGTATGCTTCTAAAAAGAAAAAAATATATAAATATATTGACACGAGATACTGATCTCAACTTGTATGGTGCTAAACAAAGGGAAGTCCAAGAGCGCTGACGACTGATAAAAACGATTCAGTTTACATTGGCCTCAGTTACTATGCCAGCCATTTTTACGTTTCGCGTTTGTAAAGAAAGCATTCCACTTGTCGATTGTTTAATGGTCAGATATTTTGATAAATCACGATGGGCAAACATTTTATTAAATAACCCAAAATAATGCGGTTTACTATTACTATATTGCGTTTGTTTTTATTATTTTAGATTAGAAAGCTGTTATTTAAAATAACACCTTCTTGTTATTTAAAAAAATCTACTTAAAATCTTATTTATATTATAATACTTTTAGACACCTTTAAACTTAAATTTTGTTATAATCTGTGAAAAAAACATGAAGTGTTAAATGTGTTAAAAACCCATCAAAATTTAAGTAATACGAATAAATGTGCGAAATATAATAACGTACAGCTCGTTGTTGGGAGCTTATTATGAAATATTCTAATTCAACTTAATTGACTGTCTGTGATAAATGGAGCAATTAAGAGGTACCAATGTTTCCGCTGTTTATTACACGAGAAAATTTAGATAAACAAAACTTTGTTATGTCTAAGCTCTGTGTATCTACGCGTAATATTTTATTTTTCAAATTAGGATTTATGCACGTGCTCTTTTAACGTTCTGTTTCAAATTAAAATGGAGAAAATGCTGTGTTTTTACTTTTACAAGTTTGTGCTCTCAGGGAATTCAACATTAAAATTATTTCATATTAAAAAATGCCTATGTAGTTACCTGGTAAGCCATAGATAAATATTAATACTCATATTTATATAAGGATAAATAACTAAAAAATACAATTAACAGTGAATGAATCTAGACCGATATAGTGAAAAGGACAATAGGCTCGTCTTTGGTAGCATTTCCATCTACTCATGGATCGCGTTTTAGACACGTGCGGTCATATGCCTTTTTTGACAGAACCTGCTTGTGTAAAGCTGGAATGCAGTCAATGAATGGAGGCGACTGCTACTATAGTGTAAATAGCAACGATATTCACTACGACGGCCTGGTTGTAACCGGCAACTTACTATCTAATTCCTAAACGCGACTGAGTCACTTCACGACCTGTATACTTTTTAAGTCAGCAGACTGGGCACCACTGCCTACGAGTCTTTAACGACCAGGCAATAATAGGTACATTTGTAACAGAGAGATAGTTAGGAAATACTTTATCTAACTCATAGAATTTTATCCTGAAAGTGCCTAAAAATAAATTTCATTTGAAATAGATATTAATAATATACTACATAATATCTGTAGAATATCCCATAACAAGTTTTCTTATAACTAAGAAATTTATGTTCAGTTCAGTCAGACCTTAATTTATTATGTGCTTCATTCAAATTAACGCGTGTCTTGTGATTAGTCTAGAGGATATATATAATTAGGACTATTATTAATAATAAATATTTACAATTAAACTTCATTAAAAGTAATAATTAACTATAATTAAACTATAAATAAAAAATATCATCTAGCGACGTCGCATCAGAGATAGTCCCAAGGAGACTGGCAACATTTCCCCTTTGTATAGCAAGGCTAATACGTTGGCAGAAATAATTGCCAGCCTTTCTGTCTCCAGACTTCTCCGTCAGCCGCCTGGACAACTCCTTGGCCAGGCGCTTAGCTAATGGTCCCCAAGGGCCCATCGTCTAGACCCCAAATGGCGCAAACTCGTAACCAGTACCGAGGTTAGCGTATTTGCGCAACTTGAGGTTCTCAGCAGAAATCGCCGCACTTCCCGCGCTTAACGAAGACGCTTGGATGTGAGATGGGGCTAATGTGTCTACACAAGTCGCATCCCACACCAAAGACCTGCCAAGTTTCCATGGCCCAACAGTCATTCCGTCAGGTCTCTTGCCATCGCTCCGCGCAATACCACAGGGTTCTAAAATTGCGGGCACTCCAACAGTGACAAGAGCCCTTCGGATGATATCGTTGAGAGCCGCGTGACGGGGAATGCGACCGGCACTTCTGGCACAAGAAAGCCCGTGGTGTCCAAGGTTATCCACCGGTTCTCCGCACCGACACCGGGCTCAGAGACGAAGACATACCGATGCGTCCCAACCGATGCAGACGGAAAAGCCTGCAACCAGAAACCCGACTCACTAGTAGAGACGGCTATGAGGCGAGCCCGCTCTCTCATGTCACTGGAAGATAAAATATCTTTCATTACCTTTTTGCAGAGCGGCTCGTCCCATAGTCGTTGAAATTTTGGCGAAATTGGTAGCGAAATATTGGGACACGCAACTGACCAGGCATCTCTGGCATCCAACATGTACGCCGGCTCCACGGAACCCAAAGATGGGTTTGTGATGCTCCCGTAGAGCTCGACAGTACTGTATACTGACGACAGAAACGCTGGCAGTGCTACACTAGAGGATTCAATAATGCTTGAAACATAGATTCCCATAAAATAACAATTTAATCTTATAAAATAATAATAATAATTATTAGTATAACGAAGTAAAAGATTATTCTGTCACCTTTTTTTACTCCGTGAATAGAGGCGACTGCTACTACAGTAAAATAACTTTAAGTAGTAGACGTCTTCTATGCCGGTCCAGTTGGTACCGGCATCTTTCAACTTTATCCCGTCTATGTCGCTTTAACTTTACGGTCTGTATACTATTTTTATTTATTTATTTACATTTCTATATTAAGTTACAAAAGTGCTATTAAAACACTTGAAAGTGGTTATACTCATACTATGCCAGATCGGACCATCAACCGTCTGCCTACCACTCTTATCTATTAGTAATCTATTAGTAAAATTAAAACAATTTATCCTAAAAACATAAGACAAAGGAATGTCAATGTAATGTGTCCAGTGGCGTCAGAACGAGTCAGATCGTTTCCATGTCCATCAGTGACCATTCAATGTGATATGGCTTCATTCAATTTCCGTTGGCTCTGTATACGATCGATGTTCTATAATGGAATTGAGATATGACCGAATGTTTGTTAGAGCGTAAAATCTGTCTCTTACAATTTTGGGCAACATAATATTTTTTAACACAAAAATACATTCTTTTTAGTTGTATAGAGATACGAGTTTGGTGGATAAAAGAAGATAAGGGATATAATATTTTAATCAGAGATGAATGGAAGGTTAAAATGAGGACGATCTAGAAGATTTTTTGTCGGTCAATTCGATTAATAAGTACATTCTTAAACACATATATTCTTACACAAATAAGTAATACTTACACAGGTAATTGACTGCAGTAACAGTCACCCCACTTAAGCTTAATATCAGGCGCGGTGCTGTCATAATATGACAAGCCAAAATAATAAAAAATACAAAGTAGGGGTTTCTAGGGTCCATAACCGTAAAGCTTGTATGAAGAGAATTGTGGATGTAAGGAAAGTGAGAGAGTAGTGTCAGCGGGGTTAGGTTGGCGAGTTAAAACGATTATTGTCTCTCGTCGGCGATTGTCAAAATAATAAAAGCTATGCTAAATCCAATAAAACGAGACAATTAATCGTTGTGACCAATATCGTCTGTGCGACGACACGATTTATCATTATTATCAATAGTCTCGTTTTGTTGGATTTAGCCTTGCTTTTATTATTTTGCCAATCGTCGACGAGAGACGATAATCGTTTTAACTTGCCCAACCTAACTCCGCAGGATCGTGTAAAATTGCGCTACATTGTCCATCCCCATGAGATTTTAGGGGTGATAAAAAATCATGAAGTGTATTGTGAATTCAATGAGCTACTACTTTTGCGCATTAAAAAGAAAATAAATAGAATATCTCGTATAAAAGAAGAAAAATAGAAATGAAATCAGCAGAATACTTACAGGATAGAAAAACGTTACTTGGCTAAGGCTTGAGAGAAGTACCAAGATAGCTAAAGCTCTCATAACTTGCTTCATCCGTATTCAGTTTTCGTTTTGGTGAGAGCAACAATTTTTAAAATTGAATCTCCAACCGCCGCTTGCAACACTACCAATACAAACAAACATTCTACACTTGTTCAAATGTGCCGGTAAAGTTTCATTTGTGTTATAACAAGCATATGTGTGCTTTATTTATTTTACTTTTTCATTCAGAGGATTACAAAATTGTTTATCAAACACATAAATAAACACTTTCATTTAGTTTGGTATGTTATTTATTTTTTGTATAACATTAGTAATTGAGGTTGAAATTAATCGATGAAGTTAAACAACAAATACACATAATATTATAACTAAATAAGGCGACCATAGTGTAGTGGTAGTGCCGATGGACACTCAAAACTGGGTAAAAAACGATTGCCAGTAATAATGTAACTTTGATCTACGTACATACTGGTCATCCTGTTACTATGATATAAGCACTCTTAGTAGCTTAGTAGTATAGTATTTTTTTTCATTGAGACACCACATCTGTCCTCGACCCGCCTGATGATAAGCAAGAGGAGGTCCAAGAGTGATGACAACTGTGAAAACCGAGTTTGTTCACGGCTACCTCAGTCGCCGTCACTATACCGCCCAAAGATGCTTCTTTGCGCATCGCTTGAAAGATCCAAGGTCATAGGATGGAGAGAACCATGGTAATATTATATAACAAAACATATTATATGGTGAAGAAAGTATTTCGAGAGAGGACGAACGGCATAGTGACGGCGACTGAGGCAACCGTGAACTGAGTCGGTTTTGTCAGACGTCGGCACTTTAGACCTCCCCTCGCTTATCACATGCAAGTCCAAGTCTAGCGTCGAGTTACAGTAAAAGAAAGCGCCTACGTCTGATATGCAACCCGATCAATGCAACCCGCTGATATATACAGTTTCCATTTATTTTAAAGTTCAAAGGATAAGTAAAGGGTAAATGTGAGATTCGCAATCACCGTCCGTAAATGAAATGAATATTATACGTCAATGTAGAAAAACTAAAGGACCGTAGCACGTGACATTTCTCAAGCGTGCTGCTGACATTATTCTTCATTCAGTTTTGATACGGAGCTGACTCGTCTGTTTGGAAATGGTGATAAAAAGGAAGTAGTAAGAGAAAATTTGTTACCACAAATCTTATTTTCATCGCAGCAGTTTTAGAACATCAAAACCACGCAAATTTGTGGAATAACTTTTTTTTTGTTTAATTTTTATTATTCGTGGACCCGACTGCTACTTTCAACTATGATAGCAGTCATCTCCATTCATGGACTGTACTTTAGCTTAAGATCAGGCGGGGTGCAATATGTCGGGACATAATATGAATGAATTATTAAAAAAAATCATTAGCGATACGTGACTTTAAGGTCTGTAAGGTCCTATACTTAAAAGTGCTGATTCTACCCAATATTAACAACATACTGAGAAAATGATTGACTGCATACCACCTATGCATACCTTAAAATTTCAGAAATTATAAAATTTGAATTAAAAGTCAACTGTAGTTCAAATTGAGCCAGCGCATTAAGATTTAAGATTGCAATTTCCTCGCTAAGCGATTTTTTAAAAATAATAAGTCTGTTATTGTTCTTTCGTACAAACTGAATTAGGGGTTGGGGCTGATGTATTATAAATTTATATTATTCATAAATTTGCAATTAACGTGTATATTTGCTTTAATCGTGTTTCAAGCACCTTTGTCTCATTTAGGATTGAGTTAAACGATTTAATGTGTTAATTTCTAGCACAAAGCAAAATTAAAGAGCTTGTTAAAAGCTTGACATGACGAAGTGCTCTTTCTGTAATAACTTTTAAGTTCATAGGCATTACCTTACGTAGATGAAATTTTGTTAATTAACTCCTACATATGTGAACAATGTAAAACTGAAGATGTTCTTGTACGAGTATGAGCTAATAATATTATTTAGAAAATGTAGTGAAGCTGATAATAAGAAAATATATACAAGTTTACTTTATACTAAATAATTTAAATAATGTATTCTAAATAATTTAATTTGAATAATTATTTTAATTAAATTATTATTTGCTTTTAAATTATTTAATTTAAATAATTTAAAATCAATAGACTAACATTAATACAGCCAACACAATTTCATCAAAACTTTTGGTCTAATACAAGTTTATGGGAAATAAATATTTTCGGGGTCTCTGTTTCGTTTTTATTAACCCACTCTGTATATTATGTTAAAAAGCTAAAATTACATAAACAAGTGCGATAAATGGCTAAAATTTAACTAGTCATATTATTTTTAAGTATTTGAATTTAACTTGAAAACATATCTAAATACTTTTCAGTGTATATTTTAAAACACTTGGAATTGTAAGTATGCATGTAAGCAAAACTCAAAGAGAACCGATGAGACGGAAGGCAATGTCGAGGGCAATCGCCTCGAAAGGAAGCGAAAGATCGAGCGCCCGCAGCCGAAATCGCTGTGCAAGCAAATCTTTGCATTTACCCTGAAAAGATATGAAAAGTCTAGCAAACACGACTGACTACGTTTTACTTTAAAATATAGCTTTGAAATGAAATCATTTAAAGTGCTATCAAAGAGTATTAATTATGCCTCGGCTACAGTTAATTTTAATTTATAACCCATTCATAATTTTATGATACCCTAAAGTTATTTAATTATAAAGATTACAAGTAGAATATTGAATTAACGAACATTTAGACTTGGATAATTTATTTTTATGATATCTTAATGACGTGTTAGTAATTAATGTCTTCATACATATATGTACATACCCTTAAAAATATTGCCATTATATTATATATTGCCATTATATTACCTGTACGTGTGTTTCGGTATTACAATAAATTTATATTTCCTTACAAACTTCTATGGGAAAACTTATATATGATCAAAACAATGACCCGGAACAAGAAAATGTAAGGTGGATGACAACCCAAACCGTTTACCCAAAGTATTAGTCATATTATGGATATGCCTTTCTTTAAATAATAAAACACAATTATGTCTAATTCAAAAATAAACTGATAATATTATACGAGTATTGTAACGATATACATATTATGATATCCTTTATTTATACCACGTAGTATGAAATGCTCAAAATCAATTATGTCCTTTATCATAAAGGACAAATCTATTTACCAAATCTAATTACAAATTTATTATAAAATCTATTTACCACAGCTTACTTAGTTCCTTATCGTGTCACAATAAAAACATCGTTTTATTGTGAAAATAAAAATATATTAGCGGACTGAACTTAACACTTATTGCTTATCCATATTATTATAAAATTGTCTATATCTATGTATAATACGTATAATACAGTTCATCTTTAATAGTGTACGTTTTATGTTCGCTTTGGAGTTCGATGTCCTACGGTGTGTTACGTCGTGGTTCAGAGATTCCTTTCAGTTTACCTTCCTAATAAATTAGAAATGTAAAATATTACTTTAGGAAAAGCAAATATATCGCTTTAGTAACCGTTCTTTTCCACAATTATATTAAAATTAACCACATAAAAAGTATATAATTCTCTTTTTCATTTGAGTAAAAAAAGCAAAACGGGAAAGAAGTAAGAACGTACTTTTGAGAAGCAGTCTCTTAGTCCACATCAGTATTCAGCTCAGTATTCGACGGGAGGAAACAAATTCCCAAAATTGAATTTTAGGAAACGAGTTGAATACGACACGGAGTACACAAATTCTAAAAAGAGACGAGATTTTTATCATTTACACAATGACTTTATTTCCTTTTTATTGCTACACCCTGTTTTTTTTCTATAACAAAAGTTGTAAGTTGTATGTATCTTTTACAAGTACTATTGTACTCGTACGTAATTTTAAGTAGATACTTAACTTTCTGCAATTTCAATAAGTTGTGTAAACACCAGTTCTTATATAAAAATTAAGTTTTCTTTTCTTGGTTTAGATGTAGTTACCACTCGATCTGTTTACTTTCTTCTCAAAATCTTGCTCTGACTTGGTAAAATGTTTCTTTTCTGTAAAAGTAATGTTTAAATATTATTTGTTTTTCAATATTACATTTTATTTATTCATAAAAAAAAGGTACCTATATAAATTACCTAAAAAATAATTTATTCCTTTAACTCGTTTAAAATGAAAAAATAAATTAAAGTAAATAGCAGATACCAATCAATCAATCAAATTGTCACGCCTTTTTCCCACAGGGATAGGCAAAGACAATGGAGCGCCGTTTGCCACGATCCCGACACAACTTCCTCGCTTCCTTTACATTCACAATTCTCTTTATACAAGGGTTTATAAATAACAAATACACAATAAATTATCTGTTAACAGTTATAGCTACCCCGTAATGTGAATAAAGGCATAATGATGGCATAATTTACGCATAGCATATTATAGTACAATAACTGCATATAAACATAGTAATTAAATTAATTAACAGTTGTGCATATGCCGGAATCCAATGACAAGTAATTTGTAGTGCATTATCACGTAATGGGACGCGGCGTTATACTGTTATCCGTGGCTTTGTCGGTTAATGGACGATCACTAGTACACCATCTGAGCCCTGGTGTACTACATGTAGGCTCTATTTTATTGAGATTTACTCGTCTTAATGCTAGTAGTAACAATAATTCATAAGTTATATTGTATCGATGTTTGAAATTTCACGCCGAGACAACAACAGAGCGCCATTTTCTACGATTCAGTCACAACTCTGTCACTTCCTTCACATGCCCAATTTTTATTTCTTCATACAGCCTCTATGGTTATATGGATTGCGACCCCTGCTTTAAAAAATGCCCCCTTCTTGATCTAGAAACTATCTTAATTGTTGTCAAAAATTTAATGAGACTTATTCTTATTACGTTACTAGCTGTTCCCCGCGGTTTTACCCGCGTTTATAAACTGTAATCGCAATGTGAGTACATGACAGGAAAGGGGTCCTCATGGTCCTTCATCAGGTACTCCTGGTTTTTAATATCATATCAACCCAGATGGGCGAACGGTTAGCAATTGGTTTGTTGCACGTAAAGTATTACATCAGCTACCTGACAATTAAAGTCCCTTCAAAATCGGTCCAGCCATTTCAGAGATTAGCCGGAACAAACAGACAGACAAAAATTGTAAAAAATGTTATTAAATCTTATTTATATATAAAAGACGGTTATTTCAATATTACAAACAGACACTCCAATTTTATTATATGTATAGATGTATAGATTAATAACAAGGGTTATAGGTTTTTAATATTATAATAAGCTCGTAATATCAGATGTAAGTACCAATAAAAACATATATTTACATACTATTAAATTGGTATTTAAGAATATATTTTTAATATTAATATTCTGTAGTTAACAGGCAGATTAAAAGAGCGCTGACTTTTGTGCTGCGCTGTATAAGGATAGGCAGATAATAAGTAGAGCACTGGACGACTGCGGTAGGGGAAAATCCGCGCATCGCTTACAGTCGTGCACATAATATTTATGTCATTTTGAAAAACGAAAAGTCAATACTTAATAAAACAAGTTACTGCGCAGCTTGAATGCCAGCGCTTTTTTCTACCAGCATCTCTACTTACATTTAAAATTTTCTGCGCGTTTCTACTCTATAATAGGTTGCAAGAAAACTAAATAAATTAATCCTCAATTCCCTTAATTATGAGGCCTGAATTCTCGGACTGATTAGCAGAGCGCCGCTTTACACGATCTTGACACGTTTATTCATATATTCATGTCTACAGTTCTTCATACAATCCACAAGGTCTCGAATTTAATAGATAATATCTGATTATAATCATCTTTTTTTATTGTGACTCGACATATGACAGCACCCCGCTTGATGTTAAGCTGATTTTATAACTGGAATTAAACCCGGGACTTAACGCGTAACAAACTTTTGTGCTAGATGGCCACGCCTGTCGTCACCTAATTGTAATTCAAGTTATAATTTATACCTTGAAGTTCCTTCTCTCCCATATGTACGAGAATGTTATATTTAACACCCAATTGTACCCAACTGGCTAGTATGTGCACCTCTTATACAAGTTGCGGTTGATATTTGCGGATCGCTCACAAGTTTCACAATGGACTAAATATCACTAGACACCACATCCATTTTACAAAAATAAATTGCACAAATTAAGGCATATTTGCGGAAATCTACAAAAGCTGCCTTCATTGTAGGTTTCCTATTAGTTTTATAATTCTTGAGATCGCGACATTCTTTGCAGTGTCTATTGGTATGTGGTAATAAATTTCTATAACTATTTCAAGAGTTCCGACTGCAGTATAGTCCTTGGGGAACAGTTATAGTTTTATAACGCAATAAGGTAACGTTCTAACTCCGTTATTACTGTTACACTTCATAAGTTATCTTCTTCGAGTTCTACACAATATCTACCACTCAATACAACATACAATGGTATCGAGTGGTAGATAATTGCACTTGTTATTTTTATTAAGGTTTTATTTGATAGAACGACACGCGTGGCGCATTGGTAACCGTACACCAAAAATGGTAATCCTGGGTTCGATTCCCGGTTGGAGCGAAGTTTTGTTTAGATTACTATACTAAGCTACTAAAGTGCTTGTATCATAGAAACAGGACAACCAAAGTACATATATCAAAGATACATTGGTACCGATGGATGGTTACAAACTCGTGCTCTCGGTTTGTGTACCCATTGTACTGCCACTACACTACTTAACTTGTTACAATTCGTTACGTTTTTTTTAAATTTTTTGTTGGCAGTTTAAGCGTGGTAGGCAGTAGCTCCACGTGTGTACAGACCGTGAAGTGACCCAGTCTGACATAGTTGGTGCGAATGCTACTTGCAGTAGTAGTAGTAGCAGTCGCTGTGGCAATCGTCTCCATTCATTACCGCACTCCAGCCTAAAATGAGGCGGGCTCCTGTCATATGCCATAATAAATATAAATATTTAAATGAATATTTGTTATTAAACATTTGCCTCGGGTCTGAATAGAAGCGACTGCTACTACAGTTAAATAAATGCAAGTAGCAGTCGCCTCAATTATGTCAGGCTAGTTGGCACCGGCACATTTAAGCTGATCCCGGAACGTGACTAAGTCACTTCGGTCTGTACACTTCTTCAAAGTGGTGATATTACCCCACTAACTCTACCCACCCCCTGGTGAAAGTATTAAAATAGTATGATTTTTTCTATAAGTTACATTACTGCATTGCGAGTGACAACTTTTAGATCATTTACGTTTCTGTCAAATACACGTATCTGTCAAATTACGTATCTGTCAAATATAAAATTTCCTTGTTTATAACAGGAAGGTTAAATTATTATTTTTGCTTTCTCAATTTACACACTGTTATTTTACATGTACAATAGAGACAAGAAAAATATTTTTACATTTTGTCCAAATATTTAAATAAACACAAAAAATTAACTTCAAAACTTTATATATTTTATATCATTCAAAATCCATAAAATATTTTATATTATTACGTGAAATCATAGGTTTTGTAGGCTTTGTAGGCGATTGCTTCACTAAGGAGATAACTACGTTAAATTACTAAATTAATTAACGATTAATTTAAGAATAATTAAAAACACTGTAACCGGTTTTAATTTAAATAAGAAACATTAAATAAAATTAAATAAAGGACGTCTTTCATTTTGGGCTTTTATATTGTCCAATGATAAAAATATATAGAAATGGTAGTTTCGATACTTGTATTGATAAAATTAATTTTGCTTTTAATTGCTGTGCGATTAAGTTATTCGGAAAATAAGATATGGATTTTGTATAGTCTGTTAATAACAAAGACACGCTTATTTTTTCTTTTGGGGTGGCGCTTTGGGTTGATAAAGACACGCCAGTTCTGCTTTGAAATATCATAATTATAGTTTGATCATTTTGCAAACCTATAGGTACTATGAAAAATAAAGGATATATTCCATTGTTATGTCCATTGAAATGCATTGTAATCTTCGTAAATCAAACTATTTTAAAATGTATATGCAACTGTTAATACAATTAAGCCCAAGTCCCCATACAAAATGAATGATGTCCTTTATAATATGCAACATTTGAAATTTAAAGAAAGACTTCTAGAACGGTGTATACTAGAACAATATATATAAATTGCCGCATTTTCAAAGTTTTCCATTAAAAAAAGTTTCCAAACTATACACCTCCATGGACATCAATGGACTCTCTTGAAACTTCATGAAGTCCTAGATGACGTCCAAAGAGTCTCATAGTGTAGTTAATGCCGCTCTCTTTGTTCTCGGTGCAGTAAAAGCTCAACTTTTGCATTATGTCCTGTACTTTGCAGGACTGTCCTGTACTTTCATATTTCCAAATAAAATTGTACCTAATATTATAAATTGTACCGAAGTTATTAATTAACAACTTAAAGTACTTTTAAATATTCTCTTTTGTATCTAAATGTGTGCACCCGAACAAGCATTTACTAAGT
The DNA here is from genome assembly GCA_905220615.1 of Tinea trinotella. NCBI lineage: Eukaryota > Metazoa > Arthropoda > Insecta > Lepidoptera > Tineidae > Tinea > Tinea trinotella. Next base: position 6,377,954 of record HG992306.1, read on the forward strand.
TCTTACGCTCTTTCTCTTTACTGCTCTCGCCAAAAGTTAAATAGGACGGCATTCTGGATGCGACTGCTCCTTGCAGTTATTTAACAGTAGTAGCGGTCGCCTCCATTCTTGGACAGCACTCTATTCTGACATCAGGCGGGGTGCTGTCTTATGTCAAGCCACAATTAAAAAAATAGCTAAGCCTTCTTTAAGCCTTCTTTAAGGCTTTCTTAAAGCCTTTTTTGTATTATTTTTGTACAATAAAGCAATTTAATAAAAATAACATTTAAGCACTTAATTGTGGACATCCATTGTCTTTACGAGTTACTCGTAGAAACTAACAAACAAACAAATAAAAAAAGAAGTAAAAAGGCATTTGTTTCACTGCGAGCGTCTGTAAAGTTTTTCTTTGTAAAGTTCTGAAAGTGTACACCTGTCTGGCCATCAATGGACGATGCTCCTTTGAATAGACACCCCGTGGATATTTACAAATGGACACTTCCTTTTGAGTGTAGTCATTTGTGGTGCAATTTTTGACAAAATCAACTCAAGTATTGTACGATACCTCTTTTTATAATAATGGGCTAAGTGTCTAAATAATTTGTTTTAAATTATGTTTCTTTTTGTTTTCGCATGGGAATAAATAGCTTCTGGAAAAAATACTAAGATATATTATTTTATTTTTATGATTTAATCTCACCTAATATCAGGTACTTTATTAGTAAAGTCAATATATTTAACAAATCAATAATTAAAGTGAAGAACCACCAAAACTTTGTACAAGTTTGCGGAATGTGGTCCTAATAGCCAACATTATCAGGATTTTAAACAGTGGAGGTGCATACGCAAGATATGAATTTGATTAATTGATTGCGTCAACAAAATTATCTTGGGTTAAACTAGCTTTCACATTAGCCTTAACCAAAATAGAAGAAGGTGCGTGAAAAAGATCTTTGGCCGGCATAGTGACGGCGAATGAGGCAGCCGTGTACTTTAGTCGCTTGTTCAGTCGTGAGCAATCTTGGACCATTAGGCAAGGCGACGTTAGAAGTCGGTCGAGTCACAATAGAAAAAAAACTGTGGTCTAAATTGTGTCTACTATAAATTGTTCTACTTTTTTCTAACACAAATCTGTCGAACGACGGTTAAATGGCCGTGAAGCTATTGAATTTACCGATTGTATTGTGAATCTTTTATTGGTTTCAGTGGAAACAATAACAATCAGTTTAGAGTCTTGCCAAAATAAAATATTTCGAATATATCTCAAGCTGTCTATTTTTAGCAATAACAAACGAATTTAAGTTCAAGGACCATGTAGTAACTTAATTGCGTTTGGGGATCACTTTGAAAGTTGCCGTAATTCATCCATGCTGGCATAGTGAGGGCAACCACTACAAACTACTGGCAGTAGTCACCTGCATTCACATATCACTACAGCTTCACAAAAGAAGATGTGCGGTCATAATAAAAAATAAAAATATATGTTACTAAATGTAGGTAAAAATATAATAGTACGTGTTTGTACCTATTACTTGCTAGCTGTTAAATTAAATTAGAGGAAAGCAAGTAAAATGTAATCGTCTGGTTAGGTTCCAATCCCCGATGAATTAATTATATTACTTATATTAAAGTTAATAACTAAAATATTGAAGTTTAAAATATCAATTGGATACCTTCTCGAATAAGTATTTCTTTATCGGCCATATTTTATAGTTATTTTCGATATAATTATTTAATCTTATTTCAAATCAATTAATAAAATACAATATATTTTTATGACACAATACAATTGAAGCTGTTGTCTCTAAACGACCGCAACGCATATGAAATCAATAATTCATAGACTCACAGGATGGTAAATCGATTCGAAATAAACGATTGTTTATTTCTATTATGTCGATATCAAATCGATTAATCGTAATATTACATACGTATTTAGTGTTTCAGTACATGCTTTATCTTTTTTTTAGGTACTTTATATTTTTAATCCCTCGGAGAATCTGGGAAATTCCGTATCGATCAATCAATCAATCAATCAAATTGTCACGCCCACAGGGACAGGCAGAGACAATGGAGCGCCACTTGCCACGATCCTGACACAACTCCCTCGCTTCCTTCACATTCACAATTCTCTTGTATGAACGTATCTCTTGCTCTATGGTTATGGGCAATAGGCAATCCAGCTGTCTCCGATTTGGTCGGCAAACAACCTCAATCTACTTTCACTTATCCTTTCCACGTGCCCAAACCATCGAAGCATTCCTTTATCAATCCTTGTCACTACATCCTCTTTTAAACCGCATCTATCGCGCACTGTGCTATTCTCTATTCTATCCGCTATCGTCACTCCTTAACGACCGCATTTCTACAGCGTTAACTCTACTCTCATGCTTCTTCTGCCACACCCGACATTTACTTCCATACATTAATGTAGGAACAAGCACCCCATTATGAATTGAATCGTATCGATAGTCGAACAAAACTATTCGCGCGTCGTATTTTGTCGAACAACTGACGAATGGAATGCTTTAATAGCCCCCATGTCTTCCTTTAAACCAAGGGCTTGCGTTACTTTGAGGCAAAGCAAACTAACATGGTTTCTATCAAAAAAGTACTTAATTTAGTTTTAAAACTACTGTTTTACTGTAGTTGCCGTAGAGTATCGTGGTCAAGAAGGAAGCCACAAGTAATAAAAAATAATATAAAGTTTTTATAATGTTTATTAATTTGCCGAGCATTATTCCACAAGTTAGAAAAGTAAAGGAGATCTCCTGCTCCCCTGCTCCGGCACCAATTTTGCCGTCGTTACAATTAATTGGACATTATAAAAACTTTGTTACGGTATATTTAAAGAAAAAAAAAATACAATGCGTCTTACCTATTTAATAGTATATATCGATTAAATATACTCGTATGTAGATATAGATCAGTAAACCAATACAATAATAAATATCGATTATTGTAACTGAATATCTGTACAGTTGTACACTATATACATTGGGGTATTGTGAATTCATTAAGCTATAGTTTATTGTTTATAGGTTTATAATGATGCGGTGTGTTAGTGCTTAAATTCATACCATCTCTATGATGAATGGCCAGAATTGCCAATTGTTAATAAACCTCATGTGCAACCGGACTTAAGGGATATGGAATGTATTTGTATCCATAGCAGCGGGTTAACGTAATTGCTTGGTAACTATGGAGTAATTATTGGTTTAAATGTTAATGGAATTAAATATATACTTTATCAAATTAAATTCTATTATGTTTTTTTTAATTGTGACTCGACGTATGACAGCACCCCGCTTGATGTTAAGCCGAAGTGTGGTCCATGAATAAATGTCACTGCTACTACAATTCAATAACTGTAAGTAGCAATCACATCCACTATGCCGGCCTAGATGGAACCGGCAACTTACAAGCTGATCCCGAAACGTGACCAAATCACTTCACGGTCTGTATACTTGTAAGTGGTGGTACTACCTCCGATCGGCAGACTGGGTACCACTGCCTACCACTCTTTGATAACCAGACGCAAAGCAAATACCCATCTCTTGTTTGTATTAACAAATATTTGCAATATTTAATATTATGAATAAAATCTATTAAACAAATATTTGCTCGGACCGGGAATCGAACCCGGGACTTTACGCGCATCAAACCAATCGCTAAACCGTTCGTCCACGCCCTGTCGCCAAAATTTGAAAAAGTATATTCATAGAAGTAGAGAATATAGGTGATACAAGCCAAAGTTGTATCTATATCATAACAGTAGTGGGCACGCGTCCTTTTTGTAATGTTTTAATAAATTTGTAAAGACAAAGTTATTGTATAAAAAAACAAAGCAATGATTGTATAAATTAGAACCGGAAATTGGATAAAAAACCTCGCACGTGCATATCGGTCAACGGCGACAGGGATTCGACTGAAGTGTACGAGAGTATTTTCTATTTAATTATTATATCTAATGTCAATGATAATATTAGGTATTCTTATATTAGAATATGACAATAAATAATAAAAAGTTACAATTATGTAATAACAATAACAATGAAATAAGTTTTCATGCAAGTATAGTTTTACGCTAATTTTATATTTCAAGACTGCTCTCACATTCACTACATATTCATATACATACGCATATATTCATATTTATTGAAAAAGGCCTCGACAAAAATTTTGAGTAAAAAAAAGACTGCTCTCAAAAGAAAAATATAAAAGATTTCCATTATTAACTTTAATTAATATAAGTAACTGTTATAGACATAATTCTCATTTGTAAAAAGTAATAATCAATTCTAAAAGGACTAAACTTATTTATGTCAAAGCATTTTATATTATAATAGAATAAAATTAATGTAATAGATCAAGATGTATTCGTATGGTTGCAAAGGCTGTCAGTACCTAAACAGTACCCACCTACACGGTTGGAATTAAATTTTTCGATCATTCCTTGATATTAGAATAATATCATAAGATACATTTGTAGAATATATTATTTATTTTATTTTTTATTTATTTACGTTTCTATACTAAGCTACTAAAGTGCTTGTATCATAGATACATTGGTACCGGCAAGTGTTTTTTTTTGTATAATGTTTGTATTGTCGAATTATTTTTTTATGAATTATATTTATTTACTTTTAAAAATATTATATTGCCGCCAGCATTGCGTGGCTTTAATATAATCATAGTTTTCCTCCTCGGATACCTGTCAGGTCGGGGGAAGCATCCCCATTATTTAAACGATTTTTTTTTTGTCGAATATTCCGATAATTTAACATTTCCTGTAGATCTTTCAAGCGAATCCTGCGTGTGCACTACTGACCTACATCGTAACGGTAACGGAGTCGGTCGTAAACCAAGTCGTCTTTTTCAGTCGTCGGAATTTTGGATTTTTCCGTGCTTACTAACAGACAAGTCTGGGCGACTATGACTACTGTAAAAGAAGTTCTTTGACTCCTTAATAAAAAAAAATCGGTCGAAGGAATTTGAACGATTTAAATGAATAAATAAATGAAAGGAATAAATTTCAAAGGAATAAAGGTACGAATTTAAATACAACACTATCTTTAAACAAATATTACACGCAGCATTTAAGAGTGAGACAGCCACGGAATGTTGCTAAATCTCCCAAGACGTGCTAAAGGAAATGTTCTCTTTATCTTACACCATCCTACTTCCGAAGACGTATCTTCCGGTACTCTCCTTTTCGCTCTGCCGCACTAGACACCGGAACAAACGGTGGATTTACCTAAAATAAAATATGTATTTTTTGGAGACTTGAAATTTATAAATGAATTTCCTAAATTATCTATCAAAGTTTAAATCAATTTGAATATTGATAGATTTAGGTGTAAATGCACTTATAAACGTAAGCAATGCAACTATTCTTATAACATTACATTAAATGCATTAGTATAAATAATGGACACTGTACTTTTTTTTAAATAGTTTCATATCAAAAATGCACCACGACAGGCGTGAAGCATTTTGTAAGCCTGTTTCGACTACGGCGGCATAGTGACGGCTATTTATAGTTATTAAATTGTAGTAACAGTCGTCTACATTTGTAGACTATGATGCTACCATATGCCGAGGCACAATATAATAATAAAAAAATTAACGGCTTAATTCCTATGGCTTAACTTAAATAACATAAAATTATTTGATAGTAAAATAAGTCCTTAACGACCAATAAAGCCTTTATATAAAGAACTGTCAATAAACAGTAACTCGTTAAGTACCCATTCGATGGATAGCAGTGTATTGTCTCCAATTCGCAGATGCAACGGGGATAATCATCAATCACTAACTACGAATTGCACGTGGCCTCTCTAAATGTCTATCGCCATTTGCGGGCCAGTGTTCAGGATTAGAAGGCATTAGTTAAATCGTATTTGGAGCTGTAGATCTCTGTAGGGCTCATATGCACGTACAAATTAATGGGATTTACAACTCTATTACATAAATGTGTGTTTATTTTAGTTGATTTATTTTAGCTGTAGTGCAGTCTATAACGAACGCCTTTGCTACTGCAGTTAAATAGAGGTCGCATCCAATATGCCAGTCTAGTTGGAACCGACAACATTCAGGCTGATCCCGAAACACCACTGAGTAACTTCACGGTCTGTACATTTAATAATAGTGGTATGACCTCAGATCAGAATACTTGAAGCATGAAAAAAACCACATTTCTATATTAAGTTGCTAAGGAGTGCTTGTCTTATGGACGACCAAAGTACATTTTTTAAAGATCAATTGGTATCGGCCAGGGGCACCTGGTTTGCGTGTGCAGGGCTTTGTATTTCACTGCCACTAGACTGCTTAGGTAAAGGCATACCTATTTCCGATTTTAATTATGTTAATAATTATAGAAATTAATTATATAGATTTTAAATAGAATAAATAGATTTTAATTATAGAAAATATTCTTATTATGTTCTCCTATCCCATAACCCTAGATACCTCAAGCTTAGAGTGGAAAAGCAGCTTCAGAGCTGCTTACGACGTAAAAAGCAACTCTAAGTCCGCTTTTTTAGTCGCAATTATTCCTTCACTTACCTTGCTTACTATCAGGCAAGCCGAGGTCAGATATCGTGTTACAATAAAAAAAAGTATAATCTTTGAAAAAATAGTCGTATCCTTTGTGTACGAATAGGCGTTTGATGTGTTGATGTTGACTGATGTTGTTTTATCTTAATTACAAGAGTAGTTATTTAAGAGTAGTTTTTGTAACGTCGGATTATTAATGAACTCGTGTGGATGAGTATAAGTTGTTGTAAATTGACTTTACAAGAGTATATTTCTTTCTATGACCATTAAGATGTATGGGTGAAACTTATTCGATATTTACTTGGTTTATGATTTCCGAGAAATCGGCAAAACCTCTGCGTCGAGGCTTGTTACTAACAGATAACAAGTGTAAGTTACTTTATCTGTTTCTTCGCGAGTCATCGTTCCCCTTGCTCCTTGCTAACCCGGAGGCTGTACCGCCATTCTACGAAATATGTCTAAACCTTAAGTTTGTTTATGATCATTTATAAAATTTACTTACTTTCAAAGAGGAAATTAAACGATTGCGTTTACAAAATAATAAAATACCATTTCAATACGAATTGTATATATAATACGTTTATATATTTGTATACAGTATTAAATTTATACGAATGTTTTTTTGAAGTAACAAACTATTTTTTTATTACCCATTATTCATTAGCTAGTTTGGCTAGTACTCATAACCGTAGAGCTTGTATGAAGAGATTTGTGGATGTGAGGGAAGCAAGGGAGTTTTGTCAGGATCGTGGCAAGTGGCGACCCATTGTCTCTGCCTATCCCTGTAGTCTAGTGGCATCAACTTTCAAGGTGATCCAGAAAAGCGACTAAGTGAGTAACTTTATGGTTCATTTAGTTATTTTTAATCTACGAATACTTCTTGTTTCAAATTCCAGACAAGACAAAATGCTCGTGAATTCATTTGTACCATGCATGCTTAAAAATTTTGTCAATATTGTCAATAGAGAAGCAGCTTGTCAAAAGAATATTGTCAAGAGTATTCCTAGCTAAATAATAAATTATGCTGATTTATGCATTAAAATATTGTATTTAAGAAATAATAGTATATTTTATCATTTACCTATTTTATCTATTTCACGGAACTGCCGAAGCTTTATGCTATATTCCCGACATAGTGTCAGCTCAGTTAGACATATTTAGTGCAAACTTTACTTAACTAGTCAACAAGCCAACAGTCTATATTCCATACTAACTCACGCTGACTGGAAACTAAGCAACTATTAATACGAAATTAATGTTGTTCCATCACCTATAAGTTTATATACACATATGTACGAGTATTTATTCCGTCCGTGTGTGTGCGTGTGTGACTAAACTTTTTCTAAAAAGCTTAACGGATATTAATAAAAAAAACCGTGTCCCTGAATGTTTTGGATTTACGATTCGGCCCAGTAGGCAAAGGTTATTTTTTTTACTTTCGGGCAGGACAACGACTGTCGGGTCCGCTAGTTTTATATAGTAAGACAAATTATATATGTTGGGCAAGGATTTTGTAAGATGTTGGGTAAGGAGCTTCGATTTTAAAAACGAAAGCGGGAACAGTTTTGCTTTACATCATGGTAATGCTAGTTCTATGCGCAATTAAAGTTATCATTATTTTTTCAAGTGGTTCAAATCAATGGATTTGAACTTGATGGCAGGCATGGAGCATTGCCAACGTGCCAGTTCAAAGTCGGAGCAAAGATTTATATTATAGTTTTTATTTGTTATATTTACCAATAAAATTTGTTTGAATATTACAAATATTTTTATTAAAAAAAACGAATATTGGCTCCAGGTCTGGTAGTCTAAGAGTGGAGGCAGTGGTGCTCAGTCTGCCGTTCCGGGGTAGTAGGTTCGATGATATATTCTTATTTAATGTGGAATTTGTAAGGATCGTGGTAAGTGGCGCTCCATTGTCTGTGCCTATCCCTGTGGGAAAAAGGCGTGACAATTTTATTGATTGATTGATATTTTGTTGTGGCTTTGCATATCCACCCTGCCTTATGTTAGGCTTGTACTTGCATAACTGCATGTACCAGTAGCATCCACTATCCACTTGAAGCTGATCCCGAAACACAACTTAGTTCCTTTACGATCTATAAAGAACGTACTAAGCCAATTTGACAGACTGAGCAAACACCATTCAAAATAACTGTCAGTCTACCACTGTTTTGTCTTATTTTAATTTTATAAATCGCTTTAAATAATTTTTACCAATTTAATTTACATCATTTTTAATTGTTTTAAAAATATCTGCTCCTTGAATACGTTTGCTTACGTGCACACTTCGTAATAACATACACATTGTATAACGTAAACAACTAAACTACTTCAATGTCGTGTATAGTGATTAATGTGATGTTTAGACCGATTATAACCGTTATCGGATGTTTAACACGCTGAGAAATTGTTTACCTATTAATCAGTTTGTTTTACACAATCTCACAATTACTACCAATGCGTTTTTTGTGTTATATTTTGTTTGGATTACCTAAACATAATTTTGTTAGTATTCAATCGTTATTAGTGCAATGGGCATTTTTAGAAATAAAATAGTGTAAAAACGTGATGGTAAGCTACTACATTTTATATTATAAAAACTTATTCATGTAAAAATTTAATTTGTTTTACATTTCTATACTAAGTTACTAAAAGTGCCTGTATCATTGAAACAGGGCAACCAAAGTTTTTATATTAAAAAAAAAACGGTTTGCAAGACCATTTCACTACCACGGTCTATTAATAAAGAATAAAAAAATCGGATTTAAATTATTATCCCTTTATTAAATGATTTATAGTCTACTAAAGTAAGGCAAATAGATTGATGTCTGTAATATATTTTTTATTTCTTTTAATTGAGACTACCACTGACGTTGACTCACCTGATGGTAAGCAAGTGGAATTCCAAGGGCGCCGACGACTGAAAATACCGTTTCAGTTTACGATTGCCTCAGTCACAGTTGCCTCAATATTCTGAAAAATAATAATGTAATATAATAAAATTATACAAAACCTAGTATTAATACTTTCGTGCAATAAAAATAAAATTTAAAGAAAAGGGTGGACGGTAATGATCACGTGCCAAGCAAAAGCAATGCAAAATACACAAGGTAAGACAAAATACATGCTCTCTTGAAAAGTGCAACGTAGAAACAAGACATCATATTCAGACGTGAGTAAGCCGTGAAAAATAGATCCAGTTAAAAGTGCCACATATATTTTTGTTTTCTCATATTAGATGTACTTATGTTTTTTAATATCTTATTGTTTATTTATTATAGTAAATTTTGGCTATGATAACTTAGATAACTTATGTTGATAAAATTTATTATCGCAAATACTAGGTACTTGTGATATAGATGATATTTGCACAAAAATGTGGATGTTATTTTAAGCATGAATTTGTTCCACAAATATTTTTATTAAGTATTATAATATTATATACATAAGTACATATCAGTAGCAGGGGTTTGCAGTAACCATAACCATAGAGTCTGTATAAAGAAAATTATGGATGTAAAGAAATTGAGAGAGTTGTGACAGGATTTTAAAAAGTGGCTCTTCATCGTCTCTGCCTTTTAAATTAAATGAAGACTTTCTTATTTCGTTATGAACCCTTAGTTACAATTTTATGAAAATCTTCACCAAAAACAAGAATGAATTTCTAAGTTTGTTACTGACTAATGCTTGTTACATTAAAATACGAGTAGATAATGTTTCGCGTATTCATGAGTCAAACGAAAAGTTTAAGTAAATACAGTAGCAACAGTTATCAATTTCAACTAAAGTAAACGTCATCTAAGTTATGTTTCTTGCCTTAATTACACTAAGACTACAATTTTCAATGCATACCAACACTTGCTTTACGAATAGCAAGTTCTAGGAACTATTCAAGCTACTAAATCCAGTACTACAGAGCTATTTGGGAGCGCAACATGCATAGCCATGTAAATTTCAACTTGGAACGCCCTCGTTAATTTGGAGCTTGTCACGAGGCACATCCCTTTCTTAGTTCTTGGAACGAGCGCTGACTGAGAAAGGTTCCTTGGTTAGGTATTTGAAATGGCCTCGCTTTGTCTTTCGCTGATCGATTTCAGGTTTAGTTTGGATAACGGTATCCATCCTCTATATTGATGACTGTAGTAAACTGATAGTTACTTGTTTTAAAATTTATAATTTCATCAACATTTGATTAAATGTTGATGAAATTTTCTGTTCAAAATAATCGGGTTTTATAGTATTATCCTAACCCATATTTAAAGGAACTTCATAATAAAAGAGATCCAACGAGACGCATTTATTTGCATAAATTAAACGTAAAATTTATTTTTTTATATTTTTTTTATAATATGTATAAGGTGAGACGTAGCATGCTGTTTCCGCATACTCCACTAGAATAAACCCGTGCTGGAGTCATGCGGGATTCCAATTTAACATAATATATAATTTAATATTTACAAATAAATCTCACCTATATACTAATTATTAACCTAATTTTTAATGCCCTACATACATAAATATATACACAAATACATATATATTCATACACACATACAAAACATTACAAAATATGCAGAAAAAATAATAATAACAATAAACTATGCCAATTACTTTACTAACTGGAGCGTTTTTCTGGATTTGAAGGATTAAGTTAGTTATCTTATATGATTCGAGCCATTTGTTTCTGCCTTCGTCAACAATAAACAAAGTATTTTTTTATTAATTAATATGGCTCGACATTATGACAATACCCCGCCTACTGCGATCCATAAAAGGAGGCGACTGCTACTACGGATAAACAACTGAAAGCAGCACCTAGTTGGCCTAGTTGAAACCGGCAACTTATAAGCTAATTCCAAAACGCGACTTAGTTACATCACGGTCTGTATACTTGTAAGCGGCAGACTGGGCTTCACTACCACTCTTTTGGTACTAAACGCAATTTCGTTTTTTATAGTTGTCCTATATTTTAGGTTAGGTTGTGACGAACTATATATTTTGTCCCACCTGTCACTTTGAACCTTTCACTTATAACTTCAGCTAAGAAGTTTCATTAAGGACGTATTTATTGGGGAGGTACTGCCCACCCTGTTTTCTCTTGTCATGTGATAGTTCAAAATAAAAAAAAAAGATTTAGGCATTCTAGTGTCATCCATACTTAAGACGTTTCTTTAATTGTAGCTCGAACTATGACAGCACTCCGCATAAAGTTAGGCTAGGTCTAAAAATATAATAAACTACTACAGTTGAATGCAAGTAGCAGTTGCATCTATTATGCTGTCCTTATTAAAACCGGCAACATTCATTCTCATCTTAAAACGCGAGTGATTTACATTTGGTATTACCCCTGGTACCACTTCACGGTATGTCCATTTACTATTACCCCTGATCGGCAGACTGAGCAAATAACCACTAACTGTCTGTGTCCACCCCATCGAACTGTCTTATGATGAGCGCCTCTACGCCTTTTCATTTTCACGCGCGTCGTAAACTATCTTTATGCGAACTTTGAGACACAAACGCAGGAACGCTGCCACTGCGCTGCTATACAACCAACTTAGATGCCAAGGTGTTATCAAATCTCACACGGCTACTAAAGAAGAATATTTGTAGTAGATGATTTGTTTTTAGCTGCACGAGCTCGTAAGTATCTGTTTTTATAATGATGATATTATTTAATAATTACCTATAAGTAAATTACTTTACGATCATGTCTTATAGGTATTTGAATAATTAGAGTTAACATGTTATCTGAGGATTAAAAGAAAATTTTAAATCGGTTAATCATGATTCGGGCACATGTCACATTCAAGTCCTCATACGATGCGTTTATCTTTAGATTAGTACCGATAAGTGGTCACGGACAAACTACATACATAATTCGCTATAAAAAGTGGGTATGTACCCACATATGTAGATAGTAGTACGAAAATATAAAAGTGGAATATGTTTGATTAATTTTGATTAACTTATTCAGTTCAAATTAGTAATCAAAGTTATTTATTCAAATGTATGAAATGAAAATAAAAATGCTAGAAAGAGCATGGTACTTATGAAAAGAATATGGATTATAGTTGTGTCAGGATGGTGATACGTGATACGTTTCTGTCTATCCCTGTGGAAATTACGGCATAAAATTGATGAAGATTATGATTATTAGGAATTTATTAAAAATAGGAATTGATTTGTAAGGCTACAGTTTTTTTTTTGGTAATATGTACTATACGTATCTAATTTTTAAAACAAAATTTAATTTCTAATTGTATCTATGTTTAATATAACAAGCGAACGTGATTTCAATAATGGTTCAAATATAGCATTGTTCTGTTTGATTCGATACTCTCCTATAATGTAAATTTTCACATTCCCACGTTAAATAGCTGTATTACACAACAGTATATTATACTCGTACGTACAATAACAGTAAAGACATGAGCATAGAAAAACATGAATCTTAAATGACGCATTAAAATATGTTGAAAATACGGCGTACCTCAAGGCAAATTGCATGTTGTATAGGTACTTAAGTTCTCTCCCATATCATACTTTTTTACAACGATTGATTCCCACAGGAGATGCGGAAGTCAATGCGACGCCACGATGCGCTACTTTCCACGATCCTAACACATTCGCATCCTTCACATCCATAATTCTCTTCAATGTGCACTGATTTTTTTTTTAAATGCCGCTTCTATGAAGGTACAATTTTGGATTGCCTTTGTTTGTCGTTTTCTTTCATTACTATTTTTGAGAGTTTGACTATAAATGTGTATATGAATGTAAATTTATCATTTATTATAATTAGTTTATTGGAGATAGAAACAATCATCAGTCAGCTGCGACCAACTATCGAATTTAATTTTAACTACTTATTTAAACGTGTACATAATTAGGTTTATTTGAAGCAAGCGGCATCCAATGGATTTGTGATCTATATGATACACATAAAAATACATTATCAGAACAAAAACAAATATATCTAAAATGTAACTTAGAATCCTTAATAGTTAATAGTTACTTAATACATGCACAAATATCATGTGCGTTCAATCGCAAATATTGTTATCAATTACATAATAATCTGATTAAACATTTAAACCATTTTTATATATAAGGGATATACATGCTGACAAATCATGGATAAATCTGACAATCAACTTTGGACTATATTTTCAATAAGAATAAAGTGGATATTTCATTACATGTTAATATTTCATAATTCAATCACTTCGATTTTTGATGCGTTTGTCAACGAACATTGATAATTGTGAAATCAATTCGGATGGACGTATCGATGTTTATAATTGCATATAATAACATAAACTTACATGTTTTAAAAGCATCACTTACGTTCGAATTTCAAACTGTGAGTATTAATGATTTTTATTAATTACTGCTTTGTCTTACATTTAGAGATCTTTAACTAAAGACTATTCCTAAGTTTTGTTAAATGAAAGTGATCTGTATTTATTAATAGAATTATTCTTAAATTTATTATTTCTTACATTTTTATTATTTCCTTTCTTTTACTTTCTGTAGTGTAAGTGTATTAAGTGCATTTCCGTGTTATTGTCATATCTCTGCGCGTATGTGATAACATTAGGTAATAAATAATTAGTGATAAATAAAAAAATATAATTAATTTACTACCTTGTTTACATTTTTCTTCGATATTATATTTATCATGCATTTATTTTATTTAGTTTCTAAGTGTATTTCTAAAAGTACAGAACTATTTCCTAAAACTTACTAAGAAATAAAGATGTTTTTCAAAATAATATAAAAAATAAGCAATCAGCACTATTTTTGAACTATCTACTATTTTATATTTTTATATCGACTAATTTATTAACTCTACATTGCGAAAGATGCAAGGATATTGACGAAAGAGATTTATGAATTAGAAGTGAAAGGAATGATATCATGTGGAGCACCTAGAAGATTGTTCCTCGTTCATTTCGGGGACAAACAAAAAAAAGTATATCAATCAATCAATCAAATTGTCACGCCTTTTTCCCACGGGGATAGGCAGAGACAATGGAGCATACATTTCCCCTAACCATAAATTGTGTATGAAGAGAACTGTGGATGTGAAGGATGCGAGGGAGTTGTGTCAGTTTCTTGTAAAGTTGCGCTCCATTGCTTCCATCCCTGTTAAAATTAAAGCGTGAAACTTTAATTAATTGGTTGTCTAGTGCCCATAACCTTAGAGCTTGTATGAAGAGAATTTTGGATGTGAGGGAAGCGAGGGAGCTGTGTCAGGGTCGTGGCATGTGGCGCTCTATTATCTCTGCCTATCCCTGTGGGAAAAAGGCGTGACAATTTGATTGATTAATTATTAATACACTTTTTATTATGGCTAACATAAAGCTAATAAAACTGGACTAACAAAGTGGGAATAATTTAGTGCAGTTGATTGAATTAAATATGAAGGCCTTTAGTGCCGATTGGCAGTGTGGAGTTTTCCAATTTTCATTATAGTAGAAGTGATGATATATTATAAAACAATGGTAAAAGGAAATATTCGTCATTCACACCGTGATTCACTAATTTGATCGCTGTTTTGTTTTTTAATTTTACAAAGCTAAGTAATATTTCATATTCGAAAAATAGTGTGAACCGTATTGTTGTTCAGATTGTGAAGTGACTTGGTCGCGTTTCGGGAATAAAAGTTGCCGGTTCTAACTATGCTGGCATAGTGGATGTAACTGTTACTTGTAGTAGCAGTCGTCTCAATTCATGGACAACACTCCAGCTTAACATCGGGTGTTGTCAAATGTAGACACAATGTACAAAGTGTAAACACATTAATAAGGTATTACACCGATATCTATTTATCTCTAATACTAGTAAACGTCATTCGTCATGTAATAATTCTATCAGATTTTTGTAGTTGTTTAAATAAAATAATATATAGAATTGATTAGCATCATAATAGCAGATGCCATATCGATTACACTGTTTCTAGGCTCATTGATAAAAACAAATAAAAATCGGCCAAGTGCGAGTCGGACTCGCCCATGAAGAAAGGGTTCCGTAGCAGCAACTAACATAATATAAAAGTTCTTGTAGTTCGTTGTAACTTTGATAGATTTTTATATTTGAGTTGTTTGAATGGAAGGTAAATTGCGGTTTACGGTTTATGACGTATTAAAAAAAACTACTTTCTAGATCTAGTTCAAACCAATTTTCGGTGGAAGTTTGCATGGTAATGTACATCATATATTTTTTTTAGTTTTATCATTCTCTTATTTTAGAAGTTACATTTTACAACTTTAGAAGTGTTTCTGGCGCAAACTATTCAGTTTAGCAAAAAATGATTTTAGAAACCTCAATATCATGTTTGAAAACCTATCCATAGATACTCCACGCGTTTTTTTCCGTTTGATGAAATAAAAATTTGAGTTTCAGTTCCAAGTTTGGGGAACCCCCAAAATTTATTGTTTTTTTTTTCTATTTCTTATATTATATGTATATTGGCAATTTGCCTTATTGTTTTTACGTATTGAAATATTAGTAAAAAAGAACATTTAAATTGTAGGATAATTGCCCAAGTTATTTTTAATGATACAAAATTAAAATAACAATAAATGAAAACAGACAAAACTTCACATTTGCATTTTGTATATTCTACAACCATCGCAATTTGTTACTTATTGCCATTATCATAATGTTTAATATCTTACTTATATATTAGATTATTTATTTCAAGTGCCATACATAATTTATAAAAGAGAAACATACAAATTACCTATTGATAGACATCCACTTTAGATATGTAATATTATTGAGCAAAAAAATAGAGATTGATAATACCTATTATTTATACTTGACAAAACTTTCTGATAAAAAAGATATTACATTTTCATTCGCAGTAATATTATTAAGTTAGATTTATAAATATTTACGAGTATTACAAGAATATAACAATAATTTGCGTGATATGAAAATTGTTAGTTACAATTTAATGTTAAAAGAATCAAATCAAAATAAAGCAGTAATCAAAGTAAAAATAAACCCAAAAAGATGTAATTAGTTTTTCTTATCTTAGATTTAAATTCTATGACAGAATTTTCTGTTATTTATATTAATTGTAAAAGAATATTAAATTTACCATAGTTTGCATACGGATGGATGACTTAAACGTAATTTGTTTGAACTTTTTAAATAATATTTTATAACTCATATTTATTCTTAAATGTAATTTCTAATTGCATTTTTTAGTTTATTATTTTACAAACAACCTTGTTTTGTAATTATTTGAGTAATTATTTTGTAATATAATTTGTAATATAATATAATTAACGTTAATTTATTGTTGAATAAAACGCTTTTAACTGGAATCATATTTCCAGAAACTCTATTTCAATTTATATTAACAGACGCACGAATGAATGCAATTCACTAATAATTACTTACACGTGCAATATCACAAGCAAACAAATCATAAAACCTGATAGTCTTTATCTTTTATCAAATCATTGATAAAAAAAGTGATATTCTTTTGGGCCTAATTCATAGGTAATAATTTTTGTAAGGTGACCGTGGTGTAGTGGCAGTGCAATATTTCTAAACCACCCCCCTTCACTTTGGTTGTCCTGTTTCTATGATACAAGGCACTTTAGTATAAATAAATTAGAATGAGTTAGCAGCTGATGCAACATTAACTAAAAGTTAAGGTTGGATTTTTTTTCCTAATACGTGTCATCTGATCTCGACTTGCCTGACGGTAAGTAGGCCCAAGAGCGCCGACGACTGAAAACACTGTCTCATCTTACAGTTGCCTTAGTCGCCGTCACTATGCCATGTTCTTTAACACGTATAAAGCTTATCCTTGCTTTATCTATAAAGCTTTGGTGCATCATATCATTTCGAGTGTATGGACGCAGAAGTGACAGAAGAATAAAATAAAGCGGTAAATAGCATAGTCTTTTTAATCTTTGGCACTCTTGAACCTCCATCAGGCAGGTCGAGGTCAGATGTCCAGTCTCAAAAAACAATTTAGGAATAGTATCATCATCAGAACGCCATTCCGAACGACAAGATGCCAGTTGCATCCACCGGTTACCTGTGACTTTCACTATGTCGTCAGTCCACCTAGTAAGAGGCCTACCTACGCTGCGTAGGAAGAGTATATAGGCTTTGTATTATGATACTTATTGCTAAAGTATTTTTAAAATGAAATTTTCGTTTCAGATGTTTGTGAAGGAATTAATATTATAATAACAGTTTGCGTGTTGCTGTTGGAATAGAAAGTAGTTTAATTAAATGGCTTCGCAGCAAAATGTCGGTCCGGTTGCGAAAAAGGTTCAGAAAAAAATTAAGTTCATACCACCGGATGGGGGGTGGGGTTGGATGGTGTTAATAGGAACAGCTGTATCAAATGTAAGTATTGCAGTTTTAACTATTTTATTAGCAATTCTGTCTTTATTACAATTGAAAGTTGCAATTGAACGTTAATACAATCGTTTATTGGCTTTATTCTATCTATGTATTCAATTAATTCTCTTCATACAAGCTCAATGGTTATGGACACTAGGCAACCTAGCTTTCTTGGGGATGTCTCCAATTTGGTCGTTGAACACCGTCCTGGGCCTACCTTTTTTAACGTATCCATTCACATGAGATTTATAAATTCCTTTCGTCAATCTACCTTCACTCATCCTTCCCATGTGCCCAAACCATGGGAATTGTGAATGTGAAGGAAGCGAGGTAGTTGTGTCAAGATCGTGGCAAGTGGCGCTTCATTGTTTCTGCCTATCCCTGTGGGAAAAAATCGTGACAATTTGATTGATTGAATGATTGTATTCGATTAATTCTATTTATTCGTTTATTATACCAATCGATTTTTATTATACATCGATGATTATACCGTAATTACCCATTTGTATAGACATGTGTCTGATAGTGTTAGAAATGATTTACATTATTTTTTAAATTAATTCTGTTGTAATATATTGAGACTATAGTTTTGTCTATTTTACATTTAGTATTGTCTATATCACACAATGATTCGTTATTAGATTGAATTAGTGATGGAAATTGGACAGAAAAATGTAGGTACTCGTGCACATTTTGGTCAGCAGCGACCATTATACGACCGTGGTCTATCTGATTAATGTGCACGCTTTATTTCATCTCTCGAACTGGAGAGAATTAGAATATGCCAGAAATAATTTCCGAAACCGTCATTTTCATCATTTCTCTAATCAACATATTATAAGTAAATAACTAAACGTAATTACGCATTAAAAAAGTAAAAATAATACATCAAGCTTATAAAATCAATGACATAAATGTTGACTATTATTTTGTAAAATCAATTACTTACGTTTAATTCTGTAAACTAATTCCTTGATAAGTAAAATAGTTAGGCCTAGCTAAATAATTTAGATAACGCTCAAAGATGCCATTGACATTGTACACTTTGTGTAACATTATTTTTATTTAGATTTCTATACTAATCTAGTGGGTGGTTTCGAACTCGTGCTCTCGGTTTGTGTAACCTTTGCACTGCCACTACACTCCGGTCACCTTAAACACATAACATAAAAAAATATTATTCACCTTCATTTGTATTTTAATAATATACAGAGATCATTTCGTTTTTTAACGAGGTTTAATTAAAAAATCATACAATTAATATGGCTATTACATTGGAAGGAACGATATTTACTTTTTATTATGTTTCTTTTATCATTGTTTCATTCCAAAATCCAAACTTTAAATATTTACCGATTAAAAAAAAAACAATATTTTATTATACAATTATTTATTATATTATTAACAAGTAGCAAACACGTAGTGCATAGCACAAGCACAGACCTATTAATTTCCTAGAAATTTCTCTTCAACAATATTGCCTTGTTGAAAGCTTCAATGTAGCACTTACCAAGCAACTATAAATTTCCCATTAAATTATTTACAATTTTGGTTACAATCTATTTTGAACTACTTTGCTTTGACTACATAGTGTATAGTGGGCTAAATTTCAAGTATTAAAATTCACCTATTGTTGGCATGAAAGTAATAGACGGAATCCTTTAATTACTTTACGATAATGATGTCGAAACAAACCAAATTATTTGCTTATAATAGGTCTGACAAGATAACAACAGGACACGTGACAAATTTATTGCATAAAGGAAACCTATTGTTGATTTTGATAAAAAATGAACTTTGACAATATTATTTAATTATTGAATTGTGTTATTAATATTACGGTTAATCAATCTAGTTCTATGTTTATTTATTATCGTCCGGCTATTAGAGAAATATACATTACCTATAAATGTCTATTTTTAGATTTCTATGATTAGGTACTAAACCGATTATGTCTAAACACAACAAAATAATGAGTCCCTAATTAACTTGTGTCACATTGATAATTTTTACACGAAATTTGACAGGGAATCTCTGTGGTTTCTATCAAATGTGGGTTTTCAAGAGATAGTTATCAGTAGAGACTTATACCCAATTTATCAATCAATCAATCAAGTTGTCACGCCTTTTCCCACAGGGATAGGCAGAGACAATGAAGCGTCACTTACCACGATCCTTACACAGCTCCCTTGCTAAAAATACAGATAAAAAAAGTGGAATATTGAACTAAAAAGCGACACTGGTGCGAACTTCTTATAATAGGAATTAGGAACCGTTGCATAATCGCTTGTCTTTGGCCGGCATAGTTACGGCGACTGAGGCAACTGTAACTTGAATCGGTTTTTGCGGTCGCCGGCAACCTTCGACTTCCCCTTGTTTATTATCAGGCAAGGCGAGGTCAGATGTCGAATCTCAATCAAAATAAAAGCTGCGACGACACCCTCTCAGGGCTCTACCATCACAACCACAGCACGACATATGTGAACAGAGATCTCTGTCTTTAGTATTACAACAGGCGGAGTGTTAGATATTGGGCCGGGACGGTATTTTTACATTCTTCAGCACACTTGGACCTACCTCCCTTTGCACCTTCTTGGTGCAAGGGGAGGTCATAGTCAAATGTTGAGTAATAATAAAAAACGTCATGAACAAAATTAAAAATATTTTATTCATATTTGCAGATATTTAACCAGTCTATGCTATCGCTATTCAGTCTTCTATATGGTGATGCGTTAGAATCTATGGGTTACGACACACAAGGCGCAGCCTTTGTTCTTAGTACCATGTTATTTGTTACTAATTTTGGAGGACCCATAGCTGGAGTGGTCATGAACATAACATCACCAAGATTTGTAGCTGTTTTAGGGGCATTTTTCTGTTCAAGTGGTATATTTTTGAGTGGCTTCGCTACTAATATTTGGCATTTGGTATTTACCTATGGAATATTATTAGGTAAGTCTGTATCAGTCGTTAAAAAAATATAAATTAGCACACTAAAAATTATTTTTACTGTTAAAATAAGTAATTAAAAATCACGCGTGCACACCAGTTGATTGCGGTCGGGTATAGAACCTGCTGGGCTAGGTTGGCAAGTTAAAACGATTATCGTCTCTCGTCGGCGATTGTTAAAATAATAAATGCTAGGCTAAATCCAATAAAACGAGACAATTAATCGTTGTGACGAATATCGTCAGTGCGACGACATGTTTGATCATTATCATCAATAGTCTTATTTTGGTGGATTTAACCTAGCATTTATTTTTTTGCCAATCGTCGACGAGAGACGATAATCGTTTTAACTTGCCCAACCTAACCCCGCTGATGTTTATTTAGGATTAGTGTAACTTAATGGTCAGAACAGTCGGGCGTTAGGCGACAGACATGATACTAGTACATTGTTCGTTTATAAGATTGTTCTGTGTGAAGACTTTATAGTTTTTTTTAGCTATTTTCATGCGCTGTTTTGTTAATCCATTTAAAGTTAGTTTATCCTCGATTTAACCTGGAAGGTGTCGCTTGCTTCTTGGATTTCCTCGATGGGGTGAGGTCTAGTTCAATCCTCGATTGCAGTTGACAAAAGTGTAAATTTTATTTTTTCCATCCAATTTTCATAGCTTATACTATATCTTGGGAAAATACCAAAAATGATCCTAACTGCTTTTTGTCATTAGTTAAAGTTCATTTATTTTTTTAAATTACATACTAACCCATTTTACTTTAAACAATAAATAATTCCAAGTTGTTTTCATATACTAATTGGTGGTGTTTATTTTCATAGGAGCTGGCCTAGGGTTCATTCAGAGCTCTACATTTGTGGCCATAAACAGTTACTTTACCCTAAGGAAGAGTAGGGCAGTTGGATTAGCAAATGCCGGTACAGGAATTGGTCAAACATTAATACCTCACTTGGTTCGCTATTTATTAGAAAATTACGGTTTCCGAAATGCCTGTATCTTTCTGTCTTCACTTAGTCTGCACAGTGTAAGTAGATAACAACAGCAATAATTTCGTTCAGCGTCTTCCAAAATCAATGGTGGTGGCATGTCTGATGAAAAGCAAGGGAAGGTCCAGAAGCGCCGACGACTGCAGAAACCGAACCTCGGTTGCCTCGGTTGTTGTCACTACCCCGGCCGGCATCTTAATTTTTAATTCTGTATTTTTTTGGTAAGAAATTAGTCATATGTTTTGTTTACTTCTTAAAGATTCTCTCACTACCTTAAGAGTTAGCCAACCAAATACTGTAATCTAATCAGTCTTTTATAATTTGTTGTAACAAAACAATATTTGTGATAATTTGGTTTAGATAAATTTAGCGTAATTAGTTTCGTTGTCTCTGCTAAATCCCTGTAGAAATTTGGGCGTAGTTATTGATAACTATGAATTAAAAATAATTTATTTATTAGATCGCTGGATGTATGCTCCTTCACCCAGTAGAATGGCATTTAAAGAAGGTGGAAGAAGAAGTGGAAGTTGACGAAAATATGTATCTATTAGATGACAACAAAGTAGTGTCAAGGAAAAATTCCGAAGTAGACAGCAATTTATCTCATCTTAATAACTCTGATAAAGTAATAAATAGGTCAATTAGCAGCAAAGAATTAGGAAATTCAAAATCCCAACTTAATGGTAAGTAGATTTTAGGTCTATTTCTGTACATCTTAGAAATCTTAAAGGAAAATTGTTTTTAGTTGGTAAATAGGTTATTTTTTTGACTCTACATTGTGACAACTAGCCTAATGGTAAACAAGAAGTTTTAAAGAACCTTCGAAAAACGCCTTTACAGTGCAGCTTCTTTAGTTACTGTCACTATGACTAGCATAGTGCATGGTGATTTTTCACGCTTCGCTTAAAGGTAAGGCATTCTATTAAAGATTGTTTATATGTCACATTAGGGAATAATTTGGTTTTCTTAGTCCTAATGTGTTTTTGACATAGGTAATTTGCTCAGTGTCTATGATATTCGCACAAGCAAGTTTAACTTAGTCAGTGTCTATACTATAAAAAGTAAATATTCCACTCAAGGCAGGAAAACAACAATATGAGCATATTCATACTAATAAACATAATTTGTTTATAGCCACTTAGCATGTGCGATAATGTGTCATAGATTCGTAAATTTATGTTACTAGAAGTATGCTCTAAATTAATTTTATCTATTGAACTAGAGCAACTGGAATAACACTATCAGCATATATTTCCTATAGGTACACCTATATATTTAGATGAACACTAGAAATGTGTAAATTAAATTGAAGTTCTTGCAGCCGAGTCTGCCGATCCCGGGTTACCCAGTACCGATCCCAGTACTTATAAGTGTACAGAGTTGTCGATTTTAATTAGGCCGGCATTGTGCATGTAACTGCTGATGCTTGCAGCTATTTAACTTTAGCAGCAGCGCTTAGCAGCGCCTCCATTCATGGACCGCACTCCAGCCTCCATGCATGGTACTGGTATAATATGTCGAGTCACAATAAAAAAAAAATGAACAAGCATTACTGTCCGGCATAGTATTGGCGACTAGGGCAACAGTCGTCGTCGCCCTTGAACTTCCACTTACCTACCATCTTGCAAGTCAGTAGGTACTTAGTCAGTTTGAAAAATAGGTACTTAGTCAGTTTGAAGGCGGCCATGATGTAGGCGGCCACCACATTCACTCAAACCGAGGGATCCCGTTGCAAAACCACTTGACGGTACCAATGTATCTTTGGTATATTTATTTTGGTCGTCCAGTTTCTATGATAAAGTTTTTTTTTATTATTTCAGGGTTAAACAATAACAATAGTATTGTTATAGAAAAAGAAAAGAAAACTATTTGGAAGAAAATGTATGATCTATTAGATATTTCTCTACTATCAAGCCCAAGATTTCTCAATATCATCTTTGGGACGGCTCTGTCTGTTACATCTATTCAAAACTTCAGTATGCTGTTCCCATTATTTTTACAGGTATTTTTTTTTTCTTACGCTATCTTAGAATAACCGTACTTCTCTAATTGACCTTATTCCTTCTGTTCACATTTTGGACTAGCTTCTATTGTTTCAAAGTTAGGCTGGTAGATAATGCTAACTAGCATTAAGTCCGCATGCCTGCACCTGGTACGTCCGTCATAAATAAATACTACTTTTTAATTATTACATGCAACCCTCCCGTCAGAATAAAGAAAAAAAAACTGTTTTTATAGAAACTGTTCAGTGTTTCAGTTATTAAAACCGGCTTTTATAACTAGATTTTTTAATCCAAGTTCTATTCAAATAAAAGGCTATGAAACAAATCTCTGTTCGGACCGGAAATCGAACCCGGGACTTTACGCGTAACCACCCATAATAAGAACATTATGATCGTAATGATAAATCATACTTAGTTCGGTCGGTACCGTGAATTCCAGGGTTCGATTCCCGGTCCGAACAGTGGTGTCGCGCTCATTGTCAGCGCTCATGGAGTTCTACTGTAACCAATCATGCCAAGTCATTATAAGTCACTTTTCAAGTCAAAATATTCCCTCTCTCTGGTTTTAATAAATTATTTATTTGTTTGTATTTATAATACACAAAATAGCTTTCCATTTATTTCAGTTATTTTCCTAATTCAACAATTAATTATAATTTAACGCCACATGTATGCGAAATTAGTTTTCATGCGAGTTTAAATTCTAATATGGTAACAAATATTATTTGTGGCTTGCAAAGAGAATTCTAGTAAATTAGTTATATGTACTGTGTGTGAACATTACACGAATAATAACAAAAATTTAAACACGTTTATAAGAATAATTCTTTTATATTTCTTAATAATAATTCTTAAACAAATTAATTTTATGCGATAGTAAGCTGCATAAAATTTGTTTAATTCAAATTTTATGCGGCTTACTATCGCATAAAATTAATTTGTTTAATTCAATAATCAATGTTTGCGCAAAATCTAAGAAAATACTAACATTTTTATTGTTTATGTTTTGGATTGTATGAGTAATGAGTATGTATGGGGCGTCGACAGGTTAGCTTGGGACATCCACGTCTCCGATTTCCTAGAAGGCTCTACTCTATTGCTTTTCTAGGAACATGATCGTAGCAAGTGGCGCTCTCTTGCCTTGGGAAAAAAGCGTAACAATTTGTTGTTGATTAGGTCTACTTGCCTATCCCTTTCCTCTTTTTTATTGGAGCTGGAGATAAGACAGCACCCGTCTTATATTAATATTAAACTGGAGTGCGGTCTATAAATCGAAGCGACAGCTAATACAGTTAAATAAATGCAAGTATAGTTTGCATCCACTATTCCGGCCTAGTTGATACCGGCAACTTACAAGCAGATCTCGAAGCTTAGAGGATCAGTTACCAGTAGCGGACATAAGTTAATTTGTTAATTTATATAACCAGAAAATATTCAATATTATGAACTTACGAGTACATATAAAATAATATTTATATCACATCGTACACACGAATGTATCATAATCATGTTATATTTTATAACTTAAAATATTTTAAATCAATGACATCTATAGATTATACAATATGTAATAATACAGGTAATAAATATAAAATAAAGCCAAAAATAATTAAAATACAAAAACTATATGTAAAGTCTATTTTAAAAAATATATATTTAAAAGAAGATGTAGATATGTAGACAAAGTTTGAGTAAGGTATGTTATATGGTACATTAAAGGGATAAATAAAAGGATATTGGCGAAAGATATTTCCTAATCTATAGTAATATCACCGGCAGTAATATCAGCGCTGACTTTTGTGCTGCGCAGTAAGGGTATCAGCAGCTTATAATTGCGAGGAAAAAGGTCTGTACTTACACAATTTAATGCCAGCGCTCTTTATATTCCGGGGATCTATACTTAGTTTTGCCATTAATATTGTTACAAAAAACATTTTTTTCTAGTGCACGTAACATTTATTACTATTACAGTGTGTTAGTTTAATACATTAATATAAAACCAATAAACATATATAAAAGCAAAAGATTTTATCTCGGTAGATGAAAATAGCACCTAGAACCAAGTCGCATATTTCAAAAGATGACTTAGGACTTGCAGCCCATTAGAGACGCACTGGTCATTTCTAATCTTATAATTTAAAAAAGGAATAGGGTGGCAAAATCAAAACAACTATTCAGGCGGTAGGCAAAGGGAGGTCATAGAAAAATTTTGTTTACGAATGAGATTCCAAAATTACCGTCTCCAAAATTAAATACCAATCAAAAGTACGTTACACGTAAAGTCCTGGGTTCAATTCCTGGTCGGAGCGAATATTTGACTTTTATTTGTAATATTTAATAATTAGTATTTATAATAAAAATATTTGTTAATTTAAAAATAAATTCAGGGTGGTATTCACCACTTACAAGTATATAAACCGTAAAGTAACTTGCGTTGCGTTTCGGGGTCACCTTCTACGTTGACGGTCTTAAGTAGGCCAGCATAATGGATGTGACTGTTATTTACAGTTACTTAACTGAAATAGCAGTCACCTCTATTCATGGACCGCACTCCAGCTTAATACCAGGTGGATTGCTGTCATATGTCGGGCCAATATAATAAAAAAAATCTCCTCATACAAGTTCTAATGCATTTATTGTTGGTATTTACAGAAAGCGGTTAACTTAGATAAACAACAGACGGCTACTTGTATGTCTGCGGTTGCAGCAGCTGACATCACAGGAAGGCTCACTCTGCCCATTTTCCAGGATAAAATGAGAATTAAGGCTAGATATATGATTATTATGACATGTGTCTGGCTTATTATTACTAGGCAAGGTTTGTAATTTGTCCATTTGACAGAAGTCGCCTACTATAAAATAAGTAATATACATCCATTACATCCAAAAAAACTTCATAGACATCCATCAATGAAGACGACTACTAGTACAGTGAGGGGCGTAGCTACCGCCGAATCTTCCGTATCAATTATACAGGGCCCCCAGGCTACGGGTGCCCCAACGTGCATAAGCAAAATATATATAATTTTTTTTTTTTCTTTTATCTTCCTAATCATTTTTTATACGGGGCCCCGCAAAGGCACGCTACGATTCTGAGTACAGTCAAATAATTTCTAGTAGCAGTCGCATCCACTATGCATGTTTAGTTGGAATCGAAAACATTTAAGGTGATCCCGAAACGCGACTCAGTAGTAACTTAATCGACGTACCGATATGACCAGTAACTATCTGCTTACAATTCTTAGGAGTAGGTTTGGTTCGATATTATAATAATAATTGCTCGTCAACATCGAATTATAGGTATAGGTCATGCTAAATCGTTTTTAAATCTATACTTAGTTGATATTAAAAGATTAATATTGATGATAAATATATTAAAACTCATTATAATCATTCACTTATTAGTATAAGTATCAAAAAGGCACGTGCTTGTGATGTCAGAACGACTTAGCAACGTTATAGGTACAACATAATGTAGTTTGGCTGGATTACTGATTTGATTTATT
This sequence comes from Tinea trinotella, assembly GCA_905220615.1. Taxonomy (NCBI): domain Eukaryota; kingdom Metazoa; phylum Arthropoda; class Insecta; order Lepidoptera; family Tineidae; genus Tinea; species Tinea trinotella. Next base: position 6,405,328 of record HG992306.1, read on the forward strand.
GAGTCTTTGTTTAATATTTAATATTTAAACCTTGTACTTGTTAAATAATTGATATAACAATTAATATTACATTTTTATCAATTAAGGCGACCGTGGTGAAGTGGCAGTGCAATAGTTAAGCAAGCCGAGAGCACGGGTTCGAAACCACCCACCGGCACCAATGTATCTAATATATAGTATTTACTTTGGTTGTCCTGTTTCTATGATACAAGCACTTTAGTAGCTTAGTAAAGAAATGTAAATAAATAAATGAAAAATTATAACAGTAATAAAACTTAATCCTTTTTTTCAGTCTTGGCATACCAAACCCGTTTCGAAGTATTGATCGCCATGGCAGCACTTTACGGTTTCGGACGATCAATGGTTATTGTAGCTAGAAATCTCGCTATCTCCGAATATTGTAGAATTGAGCAAGTGCCCGCTGCTGTTGGCCTTGGAATGCTTACAATGGGCATTATAGTCCCACCGGCTGGTTACTTCCTCGGATGGATCAGAGATCGCACGGGCAGTTACATTACTTGTATAACAGCTCAAAATATACTTTTAGTTGTAGTTTTAGTAACATGGATACCCGATATGATCTTAATATGGATGGAAGAGAAAAGACAACAGAAAAAAGATATAGATACTCTTCAATTGCATTAGTTTTCATGGAACAGATTGTGTGAGTTCAAAAAAGTTAACAAGACATGAAGGGAGATTATTGTGAATCGAATTCCTCTTTGCAGATCAACTGTGACAGATCTGTTCGCATTAGAGAAAGGTTCGAGATAATGACATTAATTAGCTTTATGTGATTTAGGGAATCAATAGAGTTCAACGATCTTTGTTCAGTATTTTTGTATATCTAGCTAGATGATTTGTAAAGGAGGATTTGTTCCTTAGTTAGTGTTCCAAATGAAAAGGCTGTGAGTGTATTTATGTGTGTGTGTGTGTGTGTGTGTGTGTGTGTGTGTGTGTGTGTGTTTGTGTGTGTTTTTAATCGTGTAACATGACAAGAAAAAATATAGAAAAATTCTTTAAACAATGTATTTTCTTTATAAAAATATTTATTTTAAATTAGTTTTTTATCAATAAATAGAATTCTAGTCTATTATTTATTTACTTTACGTGTTTTATTTATTATCATCATAAATTTTCATGCCATCCATAATAGGGATTGGCAAAGAAAACGGAGCGTCACTTTTCACGATTCGGACATAACTCTCTTGCTTCCTTTACATTCACAATTCTCTTCTCGGGGTCGACCCAATTGATAAAGACGGTGTCATTCTTAAAAGAAGCAGGATCATTAGTGCCCATAATCAAAGAGCATGTGTTTAATTCAAATAGATATGAAGTAGGTAGCCACGCTACAATAACTAGTGATTCAAATAAACTTTTAAAGGAGCACATTCTCTTGGCCTATAAATATAAAGTTGCCTGTCCCATAGGGATATTGCCTACCGTTACAAAACGTCTTTTTATTACTTTGAAAGGAAAAGACTCGCTCGATGTACACTGAATGCATCCTCAGCAAACCTATACCCTGCATACGAATTGCTCCGATGTTGTGCAAAATTTTAAACTCTTCAAGTGTAGGTTGGATGGAAGTCTTTATTTATCTAAGTGGAAAAGTTCGCTATAATGATTCTATGTATTAGCAAGATTGTTTCTTTAGTTTATTTCTAAAAACCAAACGTAATGGCATTTTATTTTAATTAATTAACATATAACCGCCTGATATTAATTTAAAGTGCCATCTTTTAACGGAATCGATTACTACTACAGTAAAATAACTGCAAGTACTAGTCAAATCCTTTACCGATCTAATTGAAACCAGCAAGTTGATCCTGAAACGCGATTAATAGCTCGGGGGAAGCATTCGCTTTCTGTCGACCGAATCGGCAGAGGAACTAAAAGGTTCGGTGCGTCGTTTCTTTGCAGAACAATCGACAAGTGGAATGATCTACCAGCTCATATGCTCTCTCCATCCTATAATCTTGGAGAAGAAGCCGGCATAGTGACTGCGACTGAGATAGCCGTTAAGACTCGTTTTTCTACAGTCGTCGGTACTCTTAGACCTTCTCCTGCTTACCATCAGGCGGGTTGAAATCAGATGTCGAGTCACAATAAAAAAGTCACTTCACGGTCCGTACCTTTGTATCAATAATATTTAGAATACAATTTGAAAACGGTTCGAACCGTAGGAATAAGGGCTGCAGTTAGTAAACAGTAACAATATTGTTTCTTAGCCAACACTGCAGTGAAAGTTATTGTGAGTTTAACCTGAACATAGCAGGCAAGGCATTTTATTAGGTTTAAGTTGTAAAAAGTATTCTTCTATAACAAGGCGAGTATGGTGTAGTGGTTGTGGAATGCCCTCGCCATCAAAGAGCCTCTGGTTCTAAAACACTTGCCTGTACTAATGCATATTTGATATGATATATACTTAAGAGTGGTAGGCAGCGGTGCCCAGCCTGCCGATCCGGGGTAGTACCACCACTTACAAGTATACAGACCGTGAAGTGACTTAGTCGCGTTTCGGAATCAGCTTGTAAGTTGCCGGTTTTAACTAGGCCATCATAGTGGATGTGACTACTACTTACAGTTTTTAACTGTAGTAGTAGTCACCTCCATTCATGGACTGCTGGCATATGTCGAGTCACAATAAAAACATAAAATCTACCCCTTTACTCAAATGAAAATAACGCACTGAATAATATTTACTTAACTCTTAAAACGACTCGTAAAGTCCCAGGGTCGATTCCCGGTTGGAGTAAAAATTGGATATTTCAAAAATATTTGTTAATAAAATAAAATAAGGCAGATCTGGTTGTTAAGGAATAGATGGCAGATAGTAGGTGGTCATTTGTATCATCAGTCTGCCTATCCAGGGTAGTCGTACTGTGCTTCAAGTGACTCAGTCGCGTTTCTTCAGCATAAAAGTTGCTGGTTGCCTTTATCAGGCGGGGTGCAGCAAATATTAAGGCCCTATAAAAAATAACATCATTATTTCAAATAGCTATTGAAAAACAAAGAACAACAAAACAATAATGGTTAAACTCAATACAAAAGAATGGTGCTAATAATGCAGTAGTCACGACCGCAACAATTAGTTGCAAGGAGTGTTAAAAGAAAAAAATAATTCTAAAATTCCTTCAGACACAATAGATAGTGTTCAGTGAGCGTACGTAAAACAAAACCGTCGCATCCTCCAAGCGTAGCAACAACGTGCAGGCTTGAATATAAACTGGTATATTAGATGCAACTGTTTTCTCAAAATTAATTACTTAGCATACGAACGTTTCTGTTGCTGACTCTACATACGGATGCATGAGAATACGAGCATGTTTTTATTGTTACCAAGAGTTGTATAATTAGATGCAAAATATTATACTAAAGAATGCTTCAAAAGAACAGTCGCTAATTACTTGAACGTTAGAAACAACTTTACTAAATCCAAGTAATGTGTACGAGTCGTTATGTTATATACAACGGACTTAAGAATGTTTACGCTACCTAGAAAAATAAAAGTACAGTCAAAAAAACATCAAAATCTCATTAGTTCCCATTTCATTTCGTGACGACACTACGGAAGCTGTATAACTAATGTACAGTAATAAACAGAAAGAAGGCATGTCGTATATCTTTTTATAACTTCTCTGTTCCATTTTCTTGTTTAAAAGGTATCTGTAGAGTGTTGACGGGAAAATAAGAGTTGGTATTACATTGGGTTACCGCTTGGAACATAAATGTGGTGGGAGGTAATGCCTCGGTGACCTGATTTATTTAGACTCTTTCATGCCTATTCCTTTATTTGTGGATTAAATGGTAATCCTAATACATAAGCTTCTAAAATTATTAGGTTGAGATTTATAAATATTCGTAAGCATAAATTAGCCGATAGAAATAAAAAAATATGGTTGTGTACCTATCTATATTACCCATTAAATTGTCCCTCTTTTTTTTCATGACATGATACTTTATAGTCTTTCGCAATGAACTATAAACATTTAGGAAATATAAAAAAAGATTATAAATATTTAACTTACAAATACATCATACTATCATATCATAACCCTGCCAACTATGTTTTAAGAAAACAAAAACGTTGGTATAGATATTATATTTAAATAACATTGAATCCTACAATGTATTTGGAGGTAAATTTAGTAATATAAAACGGCTAATTTAAGTTTGAGAATATTAACCTTCAAAATATTTTGAAGGTTAATATTTTTAGTTAAAAATTGTCTTTTTAACTAAAACGATATAAAAAAATTTAATAAGTTTGATGTGTTATTACGCAAGCGTGTATAAATAAATGTTTAAGTAAACCTGTGTTTATATAGTGGATCAGAAAGATTTAGATCAAGTGTGCTTCACTACTTTCTGTACGGTAATGGAAATCTCTTGCTCACTGCACGCCCGCTCGGCCTGCCTCTGCTGTCTGTTTAAATTTGCACCGGCCGTACCTACGCTACGCCCCGTCTATGTTTTCACAAGAAACTTTTAGGGAACTTCGCTCGATATTTCCCCTACCTACTATTAAATGCAATTGTATTTTGAATGGTTACGTGCTTAATAGATAGAAGCTTTAAGTATATATCAATTAAATATAAAACCTACATGTTTACTAGGTACTTTTAAATAAATCAAATATATATTTTTTTAATTAAAATTTCAATGAACATTTCTGAATAGACAATAACAAAAATAAAAGTAGTTGAAATAAAAAACAATTTATAACGTTTCTTTTTATATTTGATTGCCTTTTTAGACCGTCGGTCGACGGTCTCTCGCGGAGTAAGGCAGTGCGATTGAAACGTTGAAAGAATTCCTTAGGGATTAATTAGCCGAGATGGCTTTGTGAGGCTTTTGCTAAACAATGGAAGATTCCTCTAACCTGAACATAAGGGAAGATTTAATTGAAATGCTTGAATAACGAACTTACCTTTGATTGTGGTCACATCGTTTGATATTTAAAAAAAACCTATATATAATAGAGAGCAACTCCAATCTTACTTTATTGGCTTTTCAAAAGGTCTTTATAAGAAACGTAAGATCAGTAGCAATATTATTGGTGGTTATTTTCAACAAAGACAAACATGTTTAGTTACCAATAAATTAATTTTTTAGATAATTTCTATTTGTTTTAGATTTATTTCGCAATAGGTAAACAAAAAACATCTTTTAAACTTATGAAAACTTTCTTCATAAACCGCCCGCAGCTGATGTACTGGTGCAAATTTAAAGTATGTACCTACTTATTATGAATGAACCCGACACAAACAGTTGGCCAGCGAGCATGAGAATTCCATTACTACCAGCACCGCTAACAAGGTTACATTGTTTCCAGCTCCTAGTAACACTCGATTTTTCTACCTAAAAATAAAATAAATTACTTTTAATGATAAAAAAAACAGAAGCATTTAATTACATACAACTACATTTAAATCGGATAACTAAAAATAGATCGGATAAATTATTATGAATTTTATCTTTTTAGGAATCCTATTTCTATGACAAAAAAAAGTATTATAAAATGAACGGACCTGTTCTTAAGTATCAATTCCTAATTTTTACCAAAGAACGCACAAAGAATGCACAAACAAAAGCGAGCTTTATATTTTTAACAGCGTAAAAATAAAGTTCAATATTTCTACTTTTTGCTTGGTAACATTTATTAGTCACTTTAATTTTAAAATATAAATTTAATACGGTTAAGTCTAGAAAATAGAAATACATTCGTTTGTGTACAAAGCTATGCACGTTCTTTAGACGTTGCTCTCTCCACACTAAAACGACGTGGCGAGCTCATAAAACCTTATCTGTCCCCCAAAGGACGCATATACACGGCGTGACTTGAACGCATGCGTACTTGAATGCCCTGGCAAAAACAAAACACTATAATAATAAATGTAGGTAAGGAATACATTCGGGAATAAACCACGATGTTGGCAAGTGGCGCTTCATTGTCTCTGCCTATTCCTGTGGAAATAGACGAAACAATTTGATTGATTGATTGTTTGCAAATTTATTAGGTTATATATTTTCTTTTAGAAACGGTCACGCATATGCTAGATAGAATCATTTTGAGGAAATCCCAGCGATTCAATTCATTTGTAGCCAATGAGCCTACTACACTAATTTGTACCACAATTGATAAATGCTATGCCAGTCTATGATGCTTTCTTACGCTACGCTTGAATTATTTAAGATTACAGGACAAAGAAAACACGCGGGTTAGTGAGGTAGAGCGCCTTGTTTATTATACGACAAAGAAACTACGCCACACACCATTTCGTTCGGCTGTAGATTTAGTCAGCAGAATGTGGGTACTTACTCTGACCTGTGAGGGTATCACTGAAGTGAAAAGACGAAGGTAAAAAGTTTTTCAGATAGTTCACTGATTCAAGAGTGGTATTTGAGTTTTCCTAACCTTAGCATCTTGTATTATTCTAACAGCTCAGGGCCTCAATGTATTCAGGCCAACGAGAAGGTACTAGGGCTAATAGTGCTCTAGATGCGAAAAGTTCTCGCTAGAACAAAATTTTGCCTTATGAAGTACAGCTGAGACTTCGGTAAAAAGAACCGGCACACGTTCAGTATGTTAAGTTTACAGCAGGTGGTCCCAATAGCGAGCTCGATGTGATCACTGTGTATCAAGTCGTAGCAAAGGATCATCCCTATGTTGTTTAATCTTCCCGATAAGCCTCTGTCTTAACAGAAAGAAAAAACTCTACAACCCTAAACTAAGTATTAAACAGAAATACTATTAATAAGTATAAAAAATATTAATAGGTAATAAACGTGGGCAAGTAAAATACAGACTAATATTTTTCTGTAAATTTCTGGTAATTGTAATTGTAAAAAGGGTAAATTTCTGGAAATTGGAAATTTACTCAACTTTAGTTTCAATTCCAATCTTCTGGTGGATTATCTGATGATCGTAACAGGTTTAGTCATAGTGTATATTTTAGAAAATTAATGACCTAATGAAAAGTCCATTTACATACGAATTAGTACAACAAAATCACAAGATATTACAATAGTAATAAAAAAAAACAGTAAGTAAATGAATGTTCAAGTAAAGTTGAAATAGTAAGCGTGGCACTCGCGGGGTGGATTGAAGTACCGGTAACAATGACGGTCTTTGCCTTTTGTAATACTTTATTATGTGCTGGAAAAGATCCCCTGACAAAACTTTATTGGAAGTATCGAGTACTCATGTTGGGATTACGTTTATAGCTTTTAAGCATACTATTACAATATTGTACATTTATTTAAATTATACAATGATTAAAATTTACATTAAATATTATTTATAACTATATATTAGGCAACAAATATGACTTTTTTTGTACCTATAATATATATATTTATTTTTTTTATTTTCTTTCACTAAGATACATTTGTACCGGCCGGCGAGTGGTTTCGAACTTGTGCTCTCAGTTTGTGTAACAATTGCACCGCTACTACACCACGGTCGCCTTATTAAGTAAAGTAAATTAAATTAAACGCCTTATTAACTTGAGTAAATTTCTTCATATCTTGATAAATACATAATGTAGTAATACATATGTGGATAAAAACAAGTTTAAAGATAAATAAATAAACGCATTATAATAATTGTATAAAAAACACATAAGAATATCAGCTTAAAGTTGCCGGTTTCGACTAGGTTTGCATAGTGGATTCAACTGCTACTTGCAATTGCCACTATTAATTGACAGCACTACATCACACAATAAGGTGCTGTCATATTTTATTTACATTTCTGTACTAAGCTACTAAAGTGCTTGTATTATAGTAACATGACAAGCAAAGTACATATATCAAAGATACATTGGTACCAGTGGGTGGTCTCAAACTCGTGCTCTTCGGCTTGCGTAACCATTGCACTGCCACTACACCACGGTCGCCTTAAATTATTATGTCGAGCCACAATAAATAAAGTAAAGAGTTAGAGTCTGTCTACGCCGAAATGACACGCCCCTCTACTGAATTTACGCACACAAGCAAATATAAAATATGGATTCAATACACAGAAAATGCAATTGTAATTGGTCAGTTGCTGGTTAGACACAAAATGAGGAGCACGCTGATAAGGTATACGAGTATACCTCGTAGTAGTATAGTTAGTAATATTTGTATTCACACATTTAAATAAACTAATAAAGAGGAGGAGCGTCTTCTATAGTTAGACAAGCTATACTATAATTTGTATAGATATTTTATTTATTTAAATTTTACAATACTCGTATATGGATTAAAATAGAGTTCTTACTTCGGCTTCGTGCTGTATTTGAGGAAGTTTGCTCGTTATCTCTGCCTATCGCAGTAGGAAGGGACTGGGTAGTAAAAAAAATTGAATAAATAGTTTAGTTTATATGAATTATTAATAGGCAAGTATGTTTATTAGCGGATTAATAAAAAAATATAATCTGCTGTTAAAAACAATTTTAACCTTGCAAGTTTATTATATTTTTACTTTTTTTATTTATTTTAATATAAGTTTATGTGTACGTTTGTATTGATCGAATAAAATAAAAACATTTATGTCTTGGTTAACAACAATTATTAAAATAAATCGTAGTAGAACGTTAATAAATAACATTGAATGAATCTCGGTGGATTACTCACTGTCGTCGAAACTTAGGTATAGTACAAATTTTATATTTATTGTTATTGCTACAAGAAACGATATATACAAGATAAGATACTTCTTTGCTGTGCTTTAAATTGATGAGTTCAAATATATATTTGCCCTGTTCACACTGCGCGATATATTTTACTTTAATTTACATTCAGATTAAATTAATTCTTTAATTATGATTAAGTTTTTTTTATTTTGGCTTGAAATATTACAGCAACCCTTGAAGCTGAAATGCGGTTTATGAATGAAGGCGACTGCTACTACAGTAAAATATCCGCAAGTATATTGCAAGCTACAAGCCACACTAAATATACCGGCCTAGTTGGAATCAGCAACTTTTAGGTTGATCTCAAAATACGACTGAGTCACTTCACGGTCTGTACTCCTAAAAGTGGTGGTACTACCCTGGATCGGCAGACTAATTAAATGACCACTAACTGCATACCATGTCAGTTCGTTCAAATTCTCAACGCATTCTTCCTTAAACAAAATAGTAATTTGACGTTAGAGCTTTTAAATTCCCAACGCATTCTCCCTTAAGTACAATTTGTAATTAGACTTTAGTTTATTCAAATACCCAACCAACGTATTATTGAAATGGATCTACCATGTAAAAAAGTGGTAGCTAGTGGTGCCCAGTCTGCCGATCTGGGGCAAGTATACAAACCGTAAAGTGGCTTGTAGCTGGTTCCAACTAGACCAGCATAGTAGATGTGACTGCTACTGACAGTTATTGAACTGTAGTAGCGGTGTGCTCTATGAAGTACTTTATTCATGGAGCCTACTCAGCTTAACATTTAGACGGGGAGCTGTCATATGTCGAGTCACAATAAAAAAAATTTTTAGGTCAGTTTTTTATAAAAAAAAAATATACTGGTAAGAAAGTGGATAGTCCATAAACACTGACCACTAACAAAGTGGAATTAGTTTAGGATTGCTTTAGTCTCCGTCACAAAGACGACTAGGTATAGAATTATTAAAAATTTAATTTTATAAAAAATCAGCAATTACAATATAAAACATGAAGAAATAAATCTTATCTTACAGTTAAAGTAATATACGCATAGATATCTAGTTTAGTACAACGATAAATCCCCGTGCAATGTTAGAGGGTTGTAAAGTCTCTTGGATTTTAAGAATCATTCAGTATAATCAGGGTATTTCATGGTGCCGTATTCTTTCTATGACCGGTATCTTTATGTTAGGAGATGGCGCCTTCAAGACTAGGAATTAGATCAATGGAGTATCTCAAGAATCATTTCCAGGTCATTACCTGGGGCACGTGAACATCTCTACTTCGAAAAGTAGTCAAATAAATAGAAGTGTTCGCTAATTATGTAATTAATGTTTATAGGGATAGACTTAGTTATATTTTCTATTATTTATACTTATTTAGAATTAAGTCTATATAAATGCGGTCATTAAGGAGTATAGTGGAGGGACGATAGCGGATAGAATGAGGAATAGCACAGTGCGTGATAGATGTGATTTGAACGAAGATTTAGTGATAAGGATTAACAAAGGTAGAGACAATGGAGCACCTCTTGCCACGATCCTGACACAACTCCCTCGCTTCCTTCACATTCACAATTCTCTTCATACAAGCTCTATGGTTATGGGCACTAGGCAACCTTGTCATCTTGAGGATGACTCCGATTGTCTCTGCCTATCCCTGTGGGAAAAAGGCTTGACAATTTGATTGATTGATTAACAGAGAAATGCTTCGATTCGGTTTGGGTATATGGAAAGGTTGAATGAAAGAAGATTGACAAAAGGAATTTATAAATCTGCTGTAGATGAATGCGTTAAACAAGGCAGACCCAGTAAAGTATTTATTCGACCAAATCGGAGACATCTTTAAGAAATCGGGGTTGCCTAGTACCCATAACCGTAGAGCTTGTTTGAAGAGATTTGTGGAGGGAAGCGGGGGTGTTGCGTCAGGATCGTGGCAAGTAGCGCTCCATTGTCTCTGCCAATTCCTGTGGGAGAGAGGCTTGACAATTTGATTGAATATGTTTATTTATAGTCGTCGTTTTACATATGGCAACACCCAGCCTGATGAATGGAGGCGACTGCTACTACAGTAAAATAACTGCAATTGGCAGTCGTATTTATGCAGGTCTAGTTGCAACCGGCAACTTACAAGCTGATCCTGATGGGCAACTTAGTCGCTTTACGATCTGCAGGGTTAGGTTGGCAAGTTAAAACGATTATCGTCTCTCGTCGGCGATTGTCAAAATAATAAAAGCTAGGCTAAATCCACTAAAACGAGACTTAATCGTTGACGAATATCGTCTTTGCGACGACACGTTTGATCATTATCATCAATAGTCTCAATTTGGTGGATTTAGCCTAACTATTATTATTTTGCCAATCGTCGACGAGAGACGATAATCGTTTTAACTTGCCCAACCTAACCCCGCTGTACACTTGTTTTATAAAAGAAGTTATACTACCCCGGACCAGCAGACTGGATACCACTGTCTATCACTCAAAGGCGTCACCAGCCGATGGTCCGGGAAGGGCGAGGAGTGGCAAGTAGATATATAGAGGATGAAAAAAGTATGAATTATAGGTGTAGTCAAGAGCACACGAAGCCTTACACTTGCTACACTTGAGTTTTACTAGCTCTACCTGCAAAAAGAACGATACAAGGTTAATGACGCTCTTGACCGTATAATAAATAAAACTTGTAGAAAAAGTTATAAATTATACTTAATTGAAATAAAACTAATTTGTGACAAATAATTGTGGATGTGTGTGATGAAGATATGTGGATAAGTGGACTCAGAACTTTGGTTGCTTTAGCTATGCATTTATTGACTACATTTTTTTATCTCTAGGGGGGGGGGGGAGGCAGCTGCCCCTACCTGCCCCCTCTTGGCAATGCCAATGCTACCACTCTAAGGACACTTTTATTTATTTAAGAACAACACCTAAAATAAGGATTTTTTTGATAATAAAAAAATCTAAATAATATTTTAAGTATATATAAATAAGCGGTTTATTAAAAACGCAAGTAAATGAACTGATGTGTGCTGAGTTTTACAGCTGTAATAACTCATAAGTCAGAGGCGTAATGTGCGTGAAATAGATTCCACGCCCTCTAGCGGCCTCCTGTAGTATCACGAAGAAATGTTTAAATTCTACACGCCTTGACTCGCGCCGCTGGCTCGGAAAGCTAAATTAGCCTGCCACGAGGCCGGATCGTACTGTTTGATATATTATGTAAAATGATATGAATATCAAATTCAAGAACCGAAAATATTTTTGGCGACATTGACTCATATTTTTCAGTAAGTAAATTAAATATCTACAGTCTTGGAATGGTTAATTATAAACATAGAAATTATTAAACATAATTCTTGTAGTAGGCATTCAATGAATCAATGAAATTAATGCACATGAAATGTTGAATTGAATTGAGCTCTCGAAATTAATGGAAGCTATAATAAAAGTCCTTTTATTTGTAGTTTGAATATAAATTTTGAAATATGGTTTTGTCGACATTCAAATATACCATACGATTTCTGCGCTTGATTGGCCGAATTGACCATTCAATAAATCTATTGAATGAGAAATTACATTCACTTTCATATTTCACACAAAATAATATTTATGAACATCGGTACCTAATAAACAAAATATGAAAAAAAAAATTAAAATCTTTATTGAGACTCGCCATTTGCCTGATGGTAGAGAAAGTTTAAGAGATCCCCACCGATTTACGATTGCTTTAGTTGCCGTCACTATGCTGGCCTTATTTCCGAATAGGCCAGCTGGACTACTTAGAACACCTTGACGTATTAAATTATTTGTAGTAGTCATATTTTGCGAGATAAAAGAAAATGGTGGACTGTGAAGTAGAGACAAGTAGCAAGCTCATAACCTACAGATACTTCTTCACAAATAGGCCTTAAATTCTACAAACCTAAAAGTATTATAATTCTATGTACATAGGTAGATAATAACCTACAAAAAAATGAATGCCTATAATTTTTAATTTATCACAACTAATAAAACCACGACAAGAATTCTCCCTATTTCTTAAAAAGACGGGCGTGACTAAAGATGTAACATTAAATCTGAAGACATAATTCAACAAAGGGAGCAAGGCGTCGTCATTGTAAAAGAACTCCCAGGAATATCGGAGCGACAAAGTGCTGGCACTGGAGCCAGCCATGAATAACTGACCCGTCATAACCACGCGAGCTGGCTGCCCAATTAAAAACGTACTCTTTCCACAATTTTTAGCTTAGAATATTGTATAATAAGCCAATAAAATACCCCACTTAACGCCTGGCAATGGCTCGGCCGCCTTTGAAATATACACTCTTCAACCTCATTACGTGAACTCGAAATTAAATGCAAGAAGAGAGGAGTGTCGTACTCAGAGGTAAATTCTTAATTCTGTGCAACTTTTTAAATTTAGTAAAAGAGTTTTTTAATTATACAAACAGACAGACAAAATTCTTTATTTATTTAAGATAACAAAAACTGTACAATACAATATACAGTACAAAGTACAATAATTGTTGGCCTAAATTACTTTTATTTTATTTATTTGTGACTTAACATATGACAGCACCCCTCCTGATGTCAAGCTGGAGTGCGGTCCATGAATGCACGTCCCTGCGTAGTAGCAGTAAGTATACTAGTAGTCACATCAACTATGCCAGCCTAGTTGAAACCGGCAACTTACAAGCTGATCCCGATCACTTCACGGTCTGTATACTGTATATAAGTGGTAGGTACTGTCCCGGATCAGCAATGCTTATGATTACTTACAATTATAAACTACATAACATTAGTCCATACTATCATTATTATTACTATTATTTTTTATTGTGACACGACATCTGACCTCGACCTGCCTGATGATAAGCAAGAGAAGGTCCAAAAGTGAAGACAACTGAAAAAACCGAGTTTATTCACGGCTTCTTCAGTCACCGTCACTATGCCGGCCAAAGGTGCTTCTTCACGCATCGCTTGAAGGATCCAAGGTCATAGGATGGAGAGAACACATGGGCTGGCAAAGCATTCCACTTGTCGATTGTTCTACAAAGAAAAGACGCATTATTATTAAAGGGTAGCTAACCTGTTATTAAATTGGTTTCAATAGACGATGACAGGCGTGGACGAACGGTTTAGCAATTGGTTTGTTACGCGTAAAGTCTCGGGTTCGATTCCCGGTCGGAGCAAATATTTGTTTCATAGCTTTTATTTGTAATATTTAATAATATTAAATTGTTAATAAAAAAAAGAGATGGATATTTGCTTCGGGTCTGGTTATGAAAGAGTTGTAGGCAGTGGCACCCAGTCTGCCGTGAAGTGATTTGGTCACGATTCGGGATCAGCTTGTAAGTTGCCGGTTCCATCTAGGCCGGCATAGTGGTTGTAATTGCTACTTACGGTTATTGAATTGTAGTAGCAGTGACATTTATTCATGGACCACACTTCGGCTTAACATCAATGTCATATGTGGGGTCACATTAAAAAATAATAATAATATTTGAATTTTCCTAATTTAGCATATTCCAATGTACAATTAGTAATAAAAAGTTAATAAATAAAATGGTGTGCATGCGTAATTTAAATAAAAAGTTAATTATCGTGGTATAGTGCCAGTGAAGTGGATTCTCGAACCAAGAGACAACGGTTCAAAATATTGCCAGTACCAAAGTTTCATTGATCACAACGTAAAAAACAAATATGAATTTGGCTGCTCAGTTTCTATAATACAAGCACTTCCAGTAGCTTAGTATGTAAAAATTGAATAAGTAAAATACGGGAAAAATATTAAATAACGTAAAATTCATGCAAGGAACTATTATAGTTAAGTTAGAAATATATTTAAAACACATTTTAAGAAAGTATTTTACGTGTACAATTGTGAGACTAAAAAACATAAGCAATAATAATAAAAAGGGTACTTTGAAGTACACTTATTTCACTCCAGTTACTGTTAAAGGACGTGCGGAAGCTTTTTGCTCCACTCAATATGATAAGTGACCATTTAGAAATGAAAATTGCTATTCTGATACAAGTAAATATATATAAATATATATATATATATTTACTTGTATCAGAATAGCAATTTTCATATATATATGCATTACTACAAAATTATTTTAGATTTTAACTAATAAATATAATTTAATCATTTATTCAAGATTTACTTGTATAATGCTTTACACTACTTCCTCAACTAAAAACTCATAAGGTTTGTATATTTTACAATTTGTATATATTATGTATATTATAATAGGTATAGTAACATAATTATAGATTTCAACAAAATACTGAAATCAAACATATATCGCATTAAGGATCGACTTCACAAAATCGACAACTCACAGTCGAAAATGTCGACTGTGAGTTCTATACGATAGCTACATTAACTAAACACGAATTTAAAGTAAAATCTATTACTTAAATATCAATACTAATATTATCACACTAATTTGTTTGTTTATTATTTTATCCTTTAAAGAAATTTCAACAAGTGTCTTAACATAAACAATCCTTACGCTTCTTCAGCGGCGTTGTTTGTGTTGATTAGAAGGTTGAAGTTGTAAACATAATCTTTTGAAAGCAATTTATGTTATGAATTATATAACTAGGTGTTGAAATTGGGTTACAAAATGTACATCTGTTACAATAAGGTACAATTATAATTTTAAAAGGATTCTAATGTTATACGTTTATTTTGATCTTAGATTTTGTTTTTTTGTATTCTGGCTCGACATAATATTAATTTGACAGCAACCCGCCTAATAGAGTACAGTCTATAAATGAAAGTGACTGCTATTACTACAATTAAAAATCTGCAAGTCACTTCCACTATGCTGGCTTGTTGTAATTGGTATCCCTAAACCCCGAAACGCAACTAAGGCCTAAATACTTGTGAGTAATGGTATCTAGTATCCCAGATCAAAAGACTGGGCATCAGTGCCTACCACTCTTTGAGAACCAGACCTGGAACAAATAACTGCTTTTTTTTTAACAAAAAATTGTAATCTAATTATTAAATATTTCAAATAAAAGCTGTGAAACGAGTCTTTGCTTCGACCGGGAGTCGAACCCAGGATTTTACGCGTAACAAAACTGGTGTGCTAACTAATGCGCCAAGCCTCTCCTATATCTCGTACATAGGAATGCAACATTATCTGGCGAAACAGTGTAACAACGTGCAGTGCCGGCTGACCTAAAACAATAGAAAATGTAAATGCCAAAGAAAGTTTTGTGTGCGAAAGTGTTCTTCCCATTCTACAACATTTGATCCTCCAAAGGACGGGTAAACAAATACCTCTGGCCAGCATAGTGACGGCCAAAGGCAATTGTAAACTATGTCGGGTTATGCAGTCGTCGGCGCTCTTAGATCTTCCCTTGCTTTCCATCAGGCAAGTCGAGGTCATACATATTATACATATTATAATATGTATACATATTAATTATCCTTTGGTTATATTTAACCTTGGTATATTTAATTTGCTTTGTTTTTATTAGAGTCCAGGCCCGGATCAAATATTGGCCTCTTTTTTATTAAGAAATATTTGTAAATATTACAAATAAAAGCTATGAAACAAATATTGACTCAGATCAGGAATCTATCAAGGTTGCTCCTTATGGCGCCTACGAGTTTTATATACTTTCAATTCTACAGTTGGTGAAAAGTTAAGTGGTCAAAAAGGAAACCTTTGCGTATAATAAGCCAAACAATGGATTTACCATATGTCTTTAAATTTATGCTATCTTATACGATCTCTACGGTTTAAAAGAATCAAATTTTATATTGCGAATTTATTATCCATTTAGCTGTTAAAAAAGTAAAAAGGATAAAAGTACAAATGCTAATAAAGAGCTCTTTAATAAACTAGTCAGTTAAGTAGAGGCAACGTGAATAAAACACGGAAGCCACAACATTACATAAAAATATGTTACTAAATAAATAAAGTAACTAAAGCAAAGAGACAATTTCTTTAAAAGCGTGTAATATCTTTTTAAGAATCCTTATCGCGAAAGGGGTACTAAACAAGCCGAGTCGCGAACATTATTTAGAAAAAAGAGGAAACCGCCAAGAGTTTACTTGTTTGCGAAAAGGCGGGTCGTTGCGGCATCAGATAACGCCAGATTTGCGGCCACTCCATTAACAAATTACCTCTTTAAACCGCCCTTTTAAATAAGTGTAAGGTTTTCATTATAAATATTTTAGTAACTTTATGAGTGTATAAATTTTAACAAATATTTTAGATTGTTTCTTTGTTTATTTATACAATGCGTATCTTCAATCTATAACTTCAATTTTCTCATATAATTATAATAATAATTTTAATAATATAATATATTAATATCAATAAAATATACATTTCTGTTTATTTGTAACGCTATTCATAGAAACACAAAGTCGGTATAATTGTAAATTGTTGCAGCAGTGCCTAAAACTTAGTGATCCAATTATTTGACAAAGGTTGAATTGTTTCGCAGGCCTTCGATTACTACGCCAGCGTGGACTTCTTCATTGAACATTGAAATGAATGGAGTAGTTTAAAACTCCTAATAAAATATTATTTTTTATCTTAGAGTATACATTAGCGAGTATTCATTCTATATGTATATTCTATAGTTTTAATACTTTTGTTGTTTAGGTTTTACTTTTAGTTTTATTATTTCCACATATATAAGTCAATTCTGTAATATCATTATGAGAAAAAATAAATACTTTTAGTGTCTAGTTTAATACAGATATATATTTTTATATGTTTGTATAAATATGTATTTTTATAAATAATTATATCTATGTAAAATAAATAAATATAATCAAAATTAATCCAATAAATAACTCTTATCATTTTGCATTTTTTATAAATTTAAAATCAAAAGTTCTACTCTATATTATTTGTTCCAATTGCTATTGACAATAGTTTTCCTGAACGTCAACGACATCCATTGAAGCCGATTCAGCCTTGTCTTCGAAACAAATGCTGAGTACACCCAAATCTTTCAATTCTAACATTTCCACTAACCAATTCTTGGACACTTGGTTTTAATTACTAAAATATTTAGGGCTATAAATAATAGTAATTAATAATAAATTAAATATTGGTATACAGATTATACCTACATTCTATAATAGATTATTCCATTATAAATTTTACAAAAACAACCTAAGGTTTTGCGCAAACATTGTTTATGACATTAAATATTTTCGAAACTTACTAACGCGTTCATTTTGATTATATTTTAAACTGACGTTTCGAAAGCCTTGCGGCTAGTCAAAAAAACGCGAAAGTAAGCACAATTATTAATTAAGGTTTGAATTAATAATCCTAAAATAGAAAATTAAATTGAAATGAAAAGTGTTAAAGAATGTCTAAAAATATAGCGTCAATTTATTCCATTTTAAAAGAGCCGCCCAACTCGATTGTCAGAGTTATTCAAACCGCCCACAGCTATATCGTTAAAACTTAGCGCAACTGCAACTAACCCAGAAATATATTCAAAGAAAATAGTTACCACAGATATCAAACAACATCTAAATACAACTTTATAATATAATAATGATAGATAGGTAAAAGTTGTAGATAATAATAAAACAGTACAATTTATTTATGAATAAATATATATAATAAGAGACATTACATTATTTTGAATAAAAAACAACAAATCGATCGGTGGTTAATTTGTCATATTTTGTTATATCTTTTATTTAATAAATGTATTTTCTTATAGGTATACAATCAAGTTCTTCTTATTGTAATATGATAAATTTAATTTCAAATTAGATAGTGTCATTATTATTAGTAATGCATGCAGTCCTGTCCTATAAGTAAGATTTCATTCAGCTATATTATATATAGTGCTATATTTTATTGTGACACGACATATATCAAAACTAAATTAGCTCCTGAAAACTTCGCCAATTAGTGAACCATTGTACACTATACTTTATTATTATTTAAACAAAATATAAACGTAAATATTCTCGTAATATACGTACAGTTAGCTACTTGTATTAAATAAATTGACTATAATCGTTACCCTTTAAAATAATAGCCGCAAAATTTTCAGTTCAGTAATGTTTTCCATTTTATTCACTCCCTTAATCTCTCCTAAATTACTGCTGGCATAAAGAAATTTACAACATTTTTCGTAGAAAAAATTCAACAGAAATTTTTACAAAAAAAGTAATAAGCTTATCCTAACTTGGTATTGGAGGTGTGATGGGAGAGAATTAGTACTAAATATTATTCCTGCCTATCTACAACGGGACTTAACTAGAAATGTCTATTAGACATTATTAATGTTTAATACCAAATAGTTGATGTTTTTAAGCGCTGGCAGCTGGGGAACAAATTGGCTTCCTAGCTCATTTTTCCATCAGGCGGTAAAGCAAATGTTTACCGCCTGATGGAAAGTTGGTAAGTTAAACTGCGATCTATATCCAGACGCGAAAACTGCTAGAGATCAGATACAAGATACTCAATCCGCTATGCCGGCCTCACTGGACTTAACAACTTTTAACCTGATCTGAAACGTAAGACAATCTATAAATGCAACACCGTATTTATATCTTTGTGATGTTACTATCCCAAAACGTCAGCCTGGGCAATCGGCGTTCAACACTTTTAGCACTCTTGCAATCATCATCAGCCTATGATGATTGTAAGAGAGGTACTGTTTACTATTGGGTAGGATTGTGGCTACTCCCCTACGAGTACTACCGGACATCATCTAGCGCCATCTAGTGACAACGACTGTGACCTACAGTTTATCCTACCATTCGAAACACGAGTGGGTCGAGATTACTCTTACAATAAAGTGGTTTATTTTAAAAGTAAATAAACTTCAAAATTTTTGAAGTTAAATGAATAAAAACATCCCAAGTAATAAAATAATAATTTCTATGTAATGTTGCTAGTGCTTACATACATTTCAACCGCTAGAAACAACTCGCGGTTAAAATAAGGATGTAAACCTCTTTCTGAGGTTTTCTTTTAATAAATTATTACCTTTTACTCATCTGTATATTACCTTACCTTATCTCGTACCTCAAATGCTTTTAAATAAGTCTAGTAGAATTTACATTAGATTTTTTTTTTAAAGGAGACTGTGCATAATATTTTCGGTTAAATCTTTTCCGACCGCGTAACTTTAATGGTAATGACAATAAAAAACATTTCGATTTCTCAAAAAGTTACGCAGTCACTGTTAGTGTTAAAAACAACTTTTATTTAATTAGACGATGAGTTTTAATGAGCTTAAGGCTTAAACTGTTCATAAAAATGAACATCGATAATTAGTGTGTTACGCGGTCGCAATTTTAATTTTAAAGCTCATTAATGGAGTTCAACTGTCAAAACAATTGGCTTCGTTTTGTAAAACCCAATGGGGTTACGCGGTCGGTTCGCAGTTTCTCATTATCCATACATGCAAAGGTCTATAACCTAGCTCGTCAGCAATATTGATTTAAAATAATAAAGGTAAATGTTACCAACTCAGAGCACTAGTTAATTATAATTATTATAAGCTTTTTAAAATGACCTAAATATACTCGTGTATGCAGGGCCGGATCTACCATATGGCTTTTTGGGGTTCAGCCCAGGGCCCCGTGGATTCTCGTCAAAAATAGACGATAATGCGAAAAAATCCATAATTTTATAAAATTAAACAGATCGTAAAGTTTGCAGCCCTGCAAATTCTGCGATTAATCAAACCTATTTAATTCATTAAATTTAAGTCTACGTTTAGGTGTTGATACTTTGAACTGACTTATTTTTTTTTTATATTTTGAGTAATTAGGTGGGCCCCTAAGTAGTATTAGCCCTCTAAACTCACGGACCGGTCCTGCGTGTATGCTCTAGAATCTCTGTATTGTATTTTTAGCTGTTGTTTTTTTATTATTATATTAGAAAATATTTTTAACGATTTTATTTATGAATGATTGATATCCTGTATAAATGATTCGCTTCCCCTACTGATTCCAGTTCGTTGTGATTCCTTTGCCAAAAATAGCTACGAAAAAGCAAAATTACATGTCCAAGCTTCTAAACTTGCTCACATAATCTTCTCCCCCATACATTTGAGATTTTGGACACAATTTAAATGGAGCGTAGAATTGCGGAACGGAAGTGACATGAGTGTGACGTCACGTCCGGATTGGTCGCGCAGGCGCAGCATTTCTACCGGAAGCAGGAAGTTGTGGTGTTGCGGTGCACAATCTGGAGCCGACCGGCGGGAAACACTGAATGAAGTACTGCCTGCGCTTTGTTTTATGCAAAGAGCTTGTTTTCATAAATTATTATACTCTATTACCACATTCAGATAGATAGTCAATAATAGTGCCATCTAACGAAAGTGAACGGAACCAAATGCCGAGATTACCAAATCTGCAAGGCAAGTCATATTAATAAAATTATCTTATATTCCAATTAGATAAATTGAACAAAAAGAGATCCAGGTATATCTTATATTACATTGTCTATATAGTACCTTAATAAAATTACGAACGAACGGTAAAAATTAAACTGATAAATTATGTAATTTGTATATTAGGGCAATACTACTAATATATTTTCATTTACTTTAAATTGGATAAGTGCACAATTGTGTCGTGTCCTCTGAGTTGCTATATGAAAGTACAGTTACCGCTTCGAGTCTGCAAAACTTTGTTTGGAATGTTGCACTTTCTAACGTTTACCTAGTGCATCCTAGCAACGTTCACCTACAACTTTGTCGTTAATGTTTGGGTTAAATTAGTTTGCAAAAACAATTAAAATATTTTCTTCAGATAAGCGCGAGCAGGTCACCATATTGGATACAGCTGCTGCCAGTTCAGAGCTCTGTTCGTGGCAACTCCACTCACGGACTCGGCTCTGGCCTAAAATTTATCGTAATGTAGGTACTTACATATAAAAAGGACAAATTTATATTATACAATACCAAACCACTGAACGGTGCGTTGAATTAATAATGTGCATTGGTTCTTTACGACGGACTTTAACATGGTAATTACTATGGGCCATTATACAATTGTAAAAATTTTAAATATAAGCATTTTCACAGCCAATAACATTTTCTAACAATCAAATTAAAAGCTTTATGTTTCTGAACCAATCTACGACATCCTGTGGCAATCCAGATGACGGCCCTTTCTAACGCCTCAATTAATAACTTTGCAAATTAACCGGAGCTGGGCAATTATTCCATCTCCATTTCATTAACTTGGTTGTCATCTAAGTATATTCGAGAGGGGTCACCGTAATTGCTATTCTATTTCTTCTGAGTTAGAATTTGCGGTTTTAAAATAAGGGATAAAGGTTCATGAGAAAAATAAAATGGTTTTAGTTCGAACATTAATTTAGAGTAATGTGTCTTTTGGCCTTTGCGGTATTGATATGGTGTCGATGCCTTATTCTAAATGCTAACCACCTATACCTACTAGATTTAGAACGGTGCATGGAAAATATGTGAAAAATGTAAAACAGTTTCATTGATATGTGGAAAGTGTCCTCTTAAAGAAACGATACAATATCTGGTGCCATGCAAGTTATGAGTTTGACATATTTTTCTTAAAGTGAAGAATATTTTTGTTACAAAGTTATGTGATTTTTTTAATTGAGTGAGACGCGACATGGTGAACCGGACCGAAGAGGTCTAGTTCAGTTTGAGGTTCTGTCAGTCGTTTTTACTATGCCGGCCAAAGACGTATTACGCAGAATAAATTAAAACTTGTCTTCATGAGTTAGTAAAAATATTTAATTCAGCTCGTCGTTAGCTCTGTTGAAAAGAAAGCGTTAAGACCCGTTTTAATAGACACTAATAAAGAATGTTTAAAATATAAGTAGTAAATTCATATAGCACTATCCTTAAGGATATTTCGTAAATACAACCTAAACTGATAGCTATTTATCTACCCTATACACGACACAATAAAGCTGTGTTCGTACCCGAGCGGCGAGCGATAGAGATTACATCGTCCGCGATGGACTTTTGTCAATCGTGTACATCGTGCCAGCTCGAAAGGCGTTGAGGCCGAAAGTCCTATCGCCTCAATATCCGCTTCCATCATATAGACATCTGCGTAAGAATAACGACAGAGCTACTCCTGAATGAACAATCGGGCCGCTCAGTATGTGCCGCGCTCCCGACTAAGTCGTACGCACGACGCTCCCTCCCTCAGGGACCACCCCAACTTTCTACGATCGTCCTAACAAAACACTTTATTAACACATTTCATTTAATTACTTTCCTCAAATATTTACAAGTTTATTTGCCTAGTTGAAAAGAAATATATTTTGAGCGACATCTAGGTCTGGAAAGTTTCACGTAGTTTACTTGGACAAAACTTTTGAATTGTTAGTCCGAGTTTCTGTTGGTAAAATAGTTAGCCATCGAATAAGGTAAGTCCAAAGCAATTTTCCCTTAACTTTCTATACAAATGACATGTATTTTATATACTTTATATAACTTTTCGCACATCAATTTACTACTAACAAGTTATAAATAATATTTGTCATTTGTTTTATTTATCTAAAAATATTTTATTTACAAGTTCAAATTATCACTATGATCATGCCATAATTCTGTCTGGGCTAGACAGAGAAAACGGAACGCCACTTTCCACGATCCTTACATATACTTCATATCCCCAATTCTTTTTATAATGGACCCTATATAATAAACATGTAATTACTGCTTTATATTATGTTTATAATATATTATATTTACAAACATTCATTACCTATTAATATTAATTACTAATAAATACCTCTTACGGCAATAAAAACAACAGGAGTCTTAGTATTTACTAAGACTTATCTGACCTAGACTTCCCTGTTGGTAACCAAAAAGAACTCCAAGAGCACCTTCGACTGAAAAAAATATTTGGTTTACGATTGCTGTCACTATGCCGGCCAAAATTAATAATTAGAAAAAACATCTAATGAACAAAGATTTTTTTGTTTTATTTTTATTGTGGCTGGACATATCATATTAAGCTGGAGTACAATCCATGAATCAAGACGACTGCTACTACAGTTAAATAACAGCATGTAGCAATCATATCTACTATGCCGGCCTAGAATTGTACTACTTAAATCGTATTCTTAACTAATGAGGCATCTTAAATGACTATAATTGGTGTAAACGGAAGCTTTCATTAGAGCCTTATAAATTAGTGTGAGGCAAACAAGTATGAGCAAACAAAGGGTGAAGAGAAGAACGCGATAAACTTAAGTTAAATAGACATTGATGAATCAGTAACATAACAGGATGTGTTAGGAGAAATAACCATCCATTATATTATATATTTTTTTGTATTGAGATGCCACATTTGACCTCGACTTGCCTGATGGTAAGCAAGGGGAAGGTTAAGAGCTCTGACGACTGACAAAAATGAAATTAAATTTAACCAATGCCTCAGTCGCCATCACTATGCCAGCGAAAAACGAAAGATGGCACCAATAGCCTAGCTAATAACTATCGTGTGATAGATAAAACAAAGAACTATTCATTGCGATTTTTAACTGATCCTTAACCTATGTTTATGTATATATATGTATGTGTGTGTGTTTGTGTGTGTGTGTGTGTGTGTGTGTCCAACTATGCCCGCATGCCACTGTTACACATTATTTAAAGTAACACGTTAAATACTAGTTATTTATTGTGTTATTGTAAAACAACAGTTAAAAATGTGTTTTCACCAACCCATATTTAATTCTTTGAACAAGCAAAGCGTGATAAAGTGGCCAGCATAGTGAGGGCGACTGAGACAGTCGTAATCCGAGTTTTATTCAATCTTTCGCTCTTGGATTTCCCCTTCTTGACCACCAGACAAGTCAAGGTCCGATGTAGCGTAATTTGAAAAAATCTAAACTCTGCGCTTATTTTTTAATTGCCCTCAAATTATGATCCGTTAAATGCTATAAAGTAGTTTACAGAACATAACGTGTCGCATGTTAGTTTTGTTTATATTGTGTTGACATACACATACTAACAACATTAACTTTACGTATTATCGTAAACAGAGATAAAATTGTTTTTTATAAAGAGATAAAGTTGTTTTTTAATATAGTATTAACGTAGCGAAATGCAACGCAGTCTTGAAAATTAAAAAAATATATATTAGCATGTACTTGCTTATGGTCTAGAAACCCATGGATTCGGTATATCCGAATGAAAACATAAAGGCAACCATAAACTTGTAATCATGGGTTAAAGGAATAGTTTTTTCTTGGGGTTCGACATATGGCAGTACCTTACCGGATGTTAAGCTGGAGAGCGGTCCATGATGAAGGCAACTGCTACTATAGTTAAATATCAGCGAGTAGCAGTCACATCTGCTATGTTAGCCCCTGATTGGAATCGGCAACTTACAAGCTGAACCCGGTTGATGTACGGTCTGTAACTGTAACTGGGTGCCTACCACTTTTAAAATCAGCAAAACCGCGCAAGTAATACACCCTCTGCAATGCCTATATTTCGCGCACAGACCGTAGTTATTGTATAATGTAGAGGCAGTTACTCAAGACCGGTATGAAATTTCCGACATCGTTTGTAAACTAACTTCCAGCGTTGAACTTAGACCGCTTGGCTCTGATCTTGAAAGATATTAGGATAAAGTATAGTAAAAGTAATAACATGTTTATAATATTTCGGACCAACAGACTTTATTTACAATGAAGTAAAGCGTCTCAATAATAAGAAAAATTTAATAGAAATAAAAACTAGAATATTTAGATACCTTATCAATTTTCATATATACATTCACATATATTCATAAATACAATCAAAATACAGTAGAACTGCCTAAATCACAGGTTCATATATTTTAAATTGTGGCGCGACCAAAGAGATTAAAAACAATAGAGCGGGCATGTTGGCAATTTTTATACAAAATCTTTGTCACATTAATTTACAGCGAAAAATAGAAGGATTTGAAGGGTCACGTCAATATCGAGCAACGCACTGTCATACATTCTGAGCTGGTATCGCTTTTAGGCGCAAAATATTGAGGTCTTGTCCGGTCTTATATTTGAGGTCTTATTTTTTTCATATAAAAAATGAGATTTTTTATACGAATTAAATCGAATAAGTCTATAAAAAAGTCGCGAGCCCCAGGCCGATTCCCGATCGAAGATAAGATTTGTTTCATGTATTTATTTGTAATATTTATTTAACATTTGATTGAGATAACATTTAGTAATTACATTGGATAAACTGAATAATATCTACAAATAGTTGGTAACAAAAAGAGGCGTATATTTGCTCCGGATCTGCTTGTCAAAGAGTGGTCACCAGTCCAATCGACTTAATCGTGTTTTGAGATCAGCTTGTAAGTTGCCGGTTCTAACGAGACTGGCATAGTGAATTGACTGCCACTTACAGTTATTTAAAAATAATAGTAGTCACCTCAATAAAATGGATATAAATTTTTAAGAAACACAAGTCTTGCAAACAATTTAAAGTTGCACAATCTGTCACTTGCAGTTGCTCGCCAAAACTGTCATGTGTGAAATGTACGTATTACATGGGGTTCTACTGTAGGTACTATATTTTGATGATTGAGAAACTTGTTTATATTTTATTTAATAAAGAGTATAACTTCAAGCATTTATTTATGCATAAAGTTTATTCACAATAAATTAAAGCCTACATAAATTTGAGTACACCTCAGATCCCATTATAAAGTTACTAGGTACATTATATTCGAGTTTCTGTAAGCTCAAATGACATGGGATTATCCTATAAAATGATTGTCTCGACTGTCATTTTTTTAGCAAAGCTTAAAATTTTTATATATTTTTCCTGTTGCTTAGATGTCGGTTTTATTTATAAACATCTATTTTGGCTAATACAAAATAACAGGTAAAATTCTCCATTAGCATTCCAAACTGATCCTAAAGTGCAACTTATTGAAGTGTCTGAGACTTGCCACTTTAATATTTGTCTCTTTAACTTTAGTCGTCCAGTTTCTATGATTCAACCTCATTAAGTAGCTTAGGATGGAAATGTAATAATAATAAAATATTCATACATCTGAAAGTGGAATTAATACTCCAGATTGGCAACCACCCACCAATTGGCCTTCTGTCTCTCCTAAAAATTGTTTACCAACTATTAAAGTTCATCCTTTCAGCAACCATTTGGTGAACGTTTGCGGATTAATATATATTTTTTACATTTCTATCCTCAGCAACTAAAGTGCTTGTATGCTTGAAACTGGACGACCGAAGTACCACATCGAAGATACATTGGTATTGGTGAGTGGTTTTGAACCCATGTTCTTCGTTTGCGTAACCATTGCACTGCCACTACACCACGATCGCCTTAATACATTAGTCCGTTAGCGAATGTGGCTCTCCCAGTACATATCACCATTTAATTCAAAATACGTTTGATCTTGCTCTTTTATAGGCAAAGTTAACAACTCTGGGCTTCGCTTGCTTTAAACAGAACGTAGCCTTTTATAATTTGGTAGAATTATTCATATCTTTAATAACTGTCACATTTGCAGGGATAGGCAAAGACAATGGATCACCACTTTTCCCGTTTTTGATACACCTTTCTTGCCCTTATTCAAATCCACAAATATCTTCCCACACCCATGAAATGGTTAGGTATAGACACTGCGGACCCCTGGATGGAAATATAAGTTGTCATGAACGGATTTATTTTTATAACCAAATTTAATCCGATTACTGCGAACGCACTTTAAAATCCTTCAAATATTTACAATAAATATGTCGCCAGTCGCCTTCATACATGTACCGCACTCTAGCTTAATATCAGGCGGGATATTGTCTATTGGATATTGAGCTACAATAAAAAAATGATCAATCAATTAAACTAAACGCCTTTTTCCCGCAGGGATAGGCAGACACAATGGAGTGCCACTTGCCACGATCCTGACACAACTTCCTCTCTTCCCTCACATCCACAATTCTCTTCGTACAAGCTCTACAAGAAATATAATTGTTTATATTCAAAATTTTAATTAATGCTAAAATAAATATAACTGAAATTAAGCATTTAAAAATAACGCCTATACTTTTCAAGCGATTTCTTAACTAAATATATTGTCACGTCTTTGTTCATATCCCAACCAAGAATTTACATCTCTTCACACAAGACGACAAAGTAGAATGAATTTTACTCGGGCGTATTTGTCTTTTACTCATTCTTAACCTAGTAAGAAAACTTAAATCATCAGACAGGTGAAAGAATGCACATATAACCTCCATGAATATAATATGATAATTAAGAACTCGTTATATATCTATTCTTGTACGAGTACCTATACTTAAATTCTACGAATGCAATATAAGAGTATATGTAGTCACGAAAGTATTTGTAACATTCTATTGAACATTATCACTTTCTGTGCGGAAAGGTAGTTACCGGTGCGCGATCGCATCCGAAGTCGTTTCGTCGTCATTTTGTTGTTATGTTGTATTCACAGATTCCACGCTTTTGGACTCCGTTAAATTAAAAGTAATATAAAAGTATTCTTAAAACAATTGTAGTATAAAGAAGTACAAAAGCACATTACAATTATTATTTTATACAAAGTTATGTTTGACGTTTACTTGGCTTCAATACTATGCCTATATGCGTTGTCTAGTAGTATTTAGTCTATGCCTCTACGTCCGCAATACTCTCTTCATGACCTCATCCCAAGCTGTAATAACGATATATGATACAGACTTCGATGTCAGCCTATAACAGTAAAACATTTTTTACATCTGATAGGGTGGAATTGAGTACTAATAAATGTATATGAAGAAATCTGGAAATCATTCGATATCATTCGGAACATATTGTAATTCACTATGATGTATTTTTGTTAACTCTACCCCGAATGATATTAAGCTATAGTGCGGTGCACGTATGGGAGGCAGTATGTATCTCCATGCGGACATCGCGTTGTCTGATACGAATCTCAGAAATCGTATGGTTTTCATGGACGCAAGGTGGGTGGCCCGAACTACAATCGTTGATCTGTGAATTAGCGGCAAGGCGCTAGGCCAAAATATCGGCCTTCGCCGAATGCGCCACAGAGACAGCTGAGACATTCGTCTTAGCGGTGGCAGTAAGCAGCGACACAAGTACATTCTACAGATTTGAGAAGCTGCGACTCGACTACTTGTGTACTAGTAGACCCTCGCCAAATCCGGAAATGCGCTATGCTGAATATTTTTTATAAGACTT
Source organism: Tinea trinotella (assembly GCA_905220615.1). Taxonomy (NCBI): domain Eukaryota; kingdom Metazoa; phylum Arthropoda; class Insecta; order Lepidoptera; family Tineidae; genus Tinea; species Tinea trinotella. Next base: position 6,434,180 of record HG992306.1, read on the forward strand.
GTGGGCGCGATTTTAGGCTGCTTTCAACTGGTCTATGCGGGAGTCAAGATATCTTTGAGACCTGGTTCAGTCAATAGACTATATTTTTTCTCTAAAACAGCAGGTGCACTTACTGTTAAACTAAGGCCTGCTCCGGTCGTTAAGAGGGGCTCAGTTTGTTAAAATAAAATATTTCATCCTTAGTGTTATCTCATCAGTAGTAGCTGAGTCACCTTCCTCCTGGCAGGAGACGTGGCGAGCGGCATTGCAATCTCAACGACTCCTCAGACGGGCTTCAGGTGAAAATTCATACCCAGTTTTACGATTTATTAGCAGAAGGTTCAGCAGAGTGTGGGCTAAACCAACGATGTACGGTACCCTGGTGGGATAGGGCATCAGATGTGCTAGGTCATGTAAAAGAAACTTGTGGTCTATCAGTTTTTTGCGAATCCAATTACAACTAATTGTCCGCGTTAAAGTCCCTCTAGACCACGAGTCGGTCGGGAACCGCGTCAAGGCGTATTCTCTCGCCTGACTCTGAGAATCGAAGAGCCTAATTATAATATAATTTAGTATATAGCTAATATTATATAGATTATAATATTATATAGATTATAATATTATATAGATTCGCTATTGTTTCACAATAATAATAAGAAAAGAAAATAACTTTTACAAATAATTTAAAAAGGCACGATCTGTCAAACTATTAGCCTGGCAGTAGCCCGCCATAACTTATCATTGCTCTTATTTCAGTTCACATGGAACTTCTATATAGAAAAGGTGTTAATGACTAAAAATATGCAGCACATTCTGTGGCTCCTATGTATACTATCAGTATGCATCTTGGGAACGGATTCTATTAGTAAGTAATAATTAAAATTATCCTATATTACCGTTATATTTTTTTTCTGTTTCGATGTACTATGATTTTTTTATTGTGGCTCGACATATAACAGCTACTTCCATACTTTATGACGGCCCAAAAATCAGCTGCGAGCGCGCTGGTAGAGTCATAATATTAATAAGCTCTTTCACCTACTTCAAGCTCCGCTATACCGTATTCTTGAATGACGTATCGATTTGCGCTTTACTTCAGAACCGTCGTTAAGTATAGGTAAACTGCAAGTAGTGATCGTATCCACTTTACTGGCCTAATTGGAACCGGCAACTTACACGCGACTGAGTCACTTTACAGCCTATACACTTGTAAGTAGTAGTACTACCCCGGTTCAGCATACTGGGCAGCATACATAGCGCTTAGACAACTAGACGAGCAGGAAATATCCGCCATTTTTTTATAACATTAAAGAATTCAATCAAATTCTTTAATATTACAAATAAAATCGATAATCACAAATAACCGGTGGATGCAACTGGCATCTTGCCGTTTGGAATAGTTCTAAGGAGGAAGCCAATGTTCAGCAGTGAATATATTCTGGCTGATGGTGACAACCAAAAGCTATGTAACAAATCTTCCTGAAAAAACTAACTGGAATCGAACTTTACGTGTAACAGACTGGAATCGATCAATGCGTTTATTGTATAATGTAAAATAACTACGAGTAGGTTGCACACCAATTCTAAGACCACATAATATCCTGCTTACCACTTACAGTAGATATTATAGTGGTTGTTTTATACATTATAGAGATTACAGCGAATATTCTGTTGCAGGTAAAGCATTTCAACCCGAATTTGCCGAGCCATTAGAAAATTTAACTGTACCTGTTGGTCGTGTAGCTACCTTTAGATGTCTGGTACACAATCTTGGAGGCTATCGGGTAAAAAAAGCTTTAATTCCTATGATATTTTAAATTATTAACTAGTATTGTAACAATAAAGTAAAACAAAGATATATAATAAGAAGATTTAATAATCAAATTCACAAATAATATAAAATTATTTATTTAAAATTCAAATTTAATTATTTTTATACATATTATTAATAAATAATATAGTTTTTACTAATTTTTAATTAATTAAACAGGTAGGCTGGGTAAAAGCAGATACAAAAGCGATTCAAGCTATCCACTTGCATGTAATTACAAACAATCAACGGATTTCTGTATCGCACAACGGACAAAATGTTTGGAAGCTGCATATCTCAAACGTCCAAGAAGAAGACCGGGGACATTACATGTGTCAAATCAATACAGATCCTATGCAAAGTCAAGTAAATATATAAAAATGCAATTTATGGGGGAGGTGGACCAAGACATTAAATAGTCGGCAGCATTTTGATAGAAAAAACTATAAAAGTTCTAAGTGGCTTGATGGATGGACGCACAACGCGCATATTGTCCGGAAGTACACGAGCGCTAAACTATTGTGACTTACAGTAGGCCGGCTGTATTTCCAAATATTTGATTTGCCCAAGATAAACGTCAATAACGTCCAAGTCTGTTTTCTTTTTATTTTTAGTCTATGTTACTCCTACAAATAAGGAATCAAAAATATGAGGAATCTAACGACGAATTAACAACAGTATCTACTAAATAAATAGACACAAATACGTACTCGAAAGCATTACTTTAATTTTTGTCACCGAATCTCAAATCTTATATAAAGTGTTATTTATTATGGGTAAAAACATTTTTTCATACTAATATGAGATTGTCCCATATCAAAACATATTGTTATGATAAAATTATGTGTTCAATCACTTACAAGATTTACAATATCAATGGATATTTTTATAAATATAATCTTTAAAAATCATTAAATTATTGCAATCGTATAAGTTCGTATCACTTCAACTAAGTTTTAAAAATCGAATTAAAATAATCAAAATAAACGCGATACTAGTCTGAGCGTCTTGTTACATATCTCTCTTTACTCTTCAATGTATTATCTTTTTCTACTTCTTTAGAATTATTTTTATTGCGCATTCCACGTATCCTAACATGTCTGTATAAAAATTCCCTAGTCATTATTTCTGGTACAAACATTTTTCTACTTCGAAACAAAATGGGATCAACTGGTCCCCAATCAGGTAGTGGCGAGACTATCTTACTGAATTGACCAATTCGAATATATTTTACAATTTCAACCAAAGATCCAGTCAAAACTATTAAAATGTAAATAAACACAAATAAATAAAATACTATTTCATCAATTTCTAATCCCAAATCTTCTGATAAATATGAATTTAAATTATGGATATGAACATCAGTTGTACGCATTTTACCAATCAATATAAATCCAAGAGTAATAGGACTGAGAAACCATGTTATTTTCCAAAATACGTTTAAATTAACACCAATCATAAATAATATGTCGATACTATGTTCTCTTATGCTATATATCCAGTATACTGCCACCGCAAAACATACATTACTAATCATTCCCATAATTTGTATTGCATCTAATAATCCAATAGCTATGTCAACACAAAATGTTGGTGGAACAATAAGACATATCCCTATTAGTAAACCACAAGAGACATATTTTTTACATCTATTATTAATTGGAAGATCTTTGATGTAAATAAATATAATCCATAAATTTAAAAAGAGAATAAGAAATGGTATCGAAAACCAAACAAAAGCGCATAGCGCTTCACCTTTAAAATACATCAATGTTTCTGACGTTGTAGCGAACACGTGAAAATATGGACTCAAATCTGATTCCATTATGTAACTTTCATCGCCGTGAAAATAAATCATTGCTGATATTCCATTAGAACCAATTAATGCCATAACGATTGTTAGAAACAAAGACAATAAAGGAATGAATATCGAAGTCCTTGTTGCTGAACTGCGAAATGGCACATCGTTGCTTAAATACAACAAGAGACCTTGACCCGTGCTTACTGATATAAATGAATCACCAACCGCTTCAACAAAAGTGTAAAAGTCGTATACAAAGTGGTGGATCTCCATTGTTACAGAATTCCATACGCCATTTGAGGACATAGAAACACAAAACAAAATAAATAAAAATATTGCAACATAGAATCCAACAAATTTAACTGCAATTTGTATCCATTTCATTGTCTTAAAAGAAAGTAAAAGTATAACAACACATATTCCAAAAGTGACAGAAATTTCTTTCCAGGGACCCATGCATGCCCACTCTTTCACTAGAGTCGTGTTGTTACCGATTTCAGTCATATAAAAGTGGTTACTTGCAGTTTTTATATTACAATCTTCGTCCAATAGCTTTTGCATTTCCAAACAATGTTGAAAAATTGTTACGTTAAGACGTCTAACCATACAATTTTCATATCCTCTGCATGAGTACCATGGAGGGACATCATATATAGCAAAAAATGCATACTTCATATACCAGCATAACAACACTAACACATATATATTTTTTAAAAATAGAATTAATATCATTCCATAACCGACACCTCTAAATAAGGGACAGAAATTCCATAGTGTTATACTTGTACAATTTGTGTATTGTGCAATGGTAATTTCGGAATAAACTAGTGGTATTCCAACAAATATTGTTCCAATAATTTGTATAATTATTCTTAAACAAAAACCTTGTTGTGAAATCTCAGTAGCTGCATTCATGAGAATTGCATCATTCAACATACAGGCACATAACATCAATCTGTAAGTTCCGTATGATTTCCATTTTGGATCTTTTTTATTTTCATCTGCGATTGTTATTGCATCTTCTTGAACTGATGTAGAACCAACATCACTGCTTCCAATGTTGCTATTATTATTCATATTAATAAATTGTATAGTTAAATAGACACATTAATTTCCAAACCAACTAGTTCGTGCATAATTATTATCCTTCAGAAATAGACAGTATAAAATAGTCACGAAAATTGAACAGGAAAAAAATTACACATGGGTCGCAAGGTAAGGAGATTCCCAGTCGCAATCGACACATGTGATTGATTGCATACGTGATTTTTTTATTACTAATTTATACGTACAGTATAAATTACTATTGTATTAAATTATAATTTCATTACTATTTTAATATGCGAAAAAAACCTTAAAAATTTGAATAATGAGGCAAGTTTATTTGCACTGATCTCAATTGCAAAGCTTGTATGTAGTGGGAGAGGACAGTTCTGGTGCATTAAGTGTTCTCAGTTGGTTGCAATTACTATCCTACACAGATACAAATAAATAAAAAAAACATAAAATATCGAATAACGAGGCACGGTTATTTGCATGATCTCAATAAATTAATCTGTCGACCGAATCGGCAGTCGAACTTAAACGTACGGTGCATCGTTTCTTTGTAGAACAATCGACAATGGAATGTTTTACCGGCCTATATGTTCTTACTATCCTACTAGCTTGGTCACCTTGCCATACGATTATAGTACTTACTACTACTCAATCTTACATATTTCATGCGAAAATAAGTGACATCCGGTGGCCCAGGAATCTTGCTCAATCGGAACTAGCGTTAAGAGCAGAAAACAGATGATTTTTTTATCCAGTTTTCTTTCCTATTTTATATAGTAATAATAATATTATTATTGCGATATGCTAAAAATATATTGTAAAATGTTTTTTAGTAAAAAAGAATAAAGCATGAACACACCAGTGAATTAAACGATTGAATGCGTGTTACCCTTCTCGTAGGGGGTAATGATACGTGTGCAGTTGTCCTAAATTATTGCACCGCCTTGTAATTTATACGTCAGTGTGATAACGACATAAATCGTCACTGGTGACAGTATTGCAGCAGGGTTCAATGGTATTAACACCACATGATACCACTTGACGTAATGCGTTTAAATTTTCTTCCTTTTTGTTGTAACTATTTTTGACGATTATTAACGGTTATCCTTACTATCAACGATATTAAAGTTGTTCAATTAACGTTTATTACATTGTTTTGTTAGTTTGGTTATTGTGTTTCGTATAAATCAATTTACTCATACAAATCAAACAAATTGTCACGCATTTTTACCACAGTGAAAGCAGAGACTAGAAGCCACCATACTGACAAAACTCCCTCGCTTCCCTCACATACACAAGTCTCACTATACAAGTTCTACAGTCGTAGGCACTAGGCATAACCTCAAGAAAGTATATGGTCTGAAAACATCGTCCTAGGTATGCCTAGTTTTATCGCATCCATCCTTATTAGATTTATAAAATCTTTTCGTCAGCCAACTTTGACTCATCCTTACCATGTACCCAAATCATGGAAGCATTCCTTTGTCAATCCATGTCACTACATCTTCTTTTAAACCACATCTATCATGCACTGTGCTATTTCTCATACTATCCGCTATCGTCACTCCACATACACTCCCTAATGACCACATTTGTAAAACATTAATTCTACTCTTATGCTTCTTCTGCCACAACCAACATTCACTTTCATACATTATCTTAGGAACAAGGACCGTATTGTGAACAGCCGTCCGTGACTTTTCAACCATTTTTTGGCTGTTACTCTATAAACATAAATTTTCTAAAAACTTTACATGTAATTGTTTATACGACTCGAAATACGTCATACAATAATATAATCAACTTTCTGCAGATTGGTTATCTCGACGTTGTAGTTCCACCGGATATTGTTCCCGAAGAAACTTCTGGAGACATCATGATTCCCGAGGGTGGAACTGCACGACTGTCCTGTCAAGCCACAGGTGTTCCTCCGCCTATGGTTATGTGGCGAAGAGAAGATAGCGCCGATATAGTTATTAGAGATGCTACTGGAATTGAAACTAAAGGTATTTGTAGTATACTTAAAACTATTTGATTATATAGTTTTTTGTATATACTGTTTGTTTAATACATGTATAACTACGTAGACATCTGATATTTATGTATGTTCATATAAAGAATAATTAAGAGTGGTAGGCAGACAGTGGTTATCACCCAGTCTGCCGAGTGAACTTATAGACTTGGTAGTTACTTAGTAGTATTCCGGAATAAGCTTGAAAGTTGCCAATTAGGCAGGCATAGTGGATGGGACTGCTACTTGCAGTTATTTAACTGTAGTAGCAGTAGCATCCATTCCATTCATCCATCCATTAGGCGGGGTCTCATGTCTACCTACAATATAAAATATAAATAAAATACAAATAGGTTCGTCTTTTAGGACTAAGAGCATGAGTATTAGTATTAAATGAATTGTGTTATTTCAGTTAATTCGTATAAAGGAGGAATTTTAATACTGAACAAAATATCTCGATCTGACATGGGAGGATATTTATGTATTGCAAACAATGGAGTGCCCCCAGCAATCAGCAAGCGCATAATGATTAAAGTACATTGTAAGTGCGGTCATACGATAGTTTAAACTAATACTCACCTTTTCACAAAGTCATATTTTTTTAGTTTATTTTTATTACAAATATAGACTACGCTATAAGCTACTCAAAGTGTGTATCATAGAAACAGGATGAGCAAAGAACATTGGTACTACTACTAGGCCAACATAGTGGATGTGACTGCTATTTAACGGTAGTAGAAGTCACCTCCATTAATGGAGCGCACTCCAGCTTAACATCAGGCGGGGTGCTGTCATTTCTCAAGTCAAATTAAAAAATAACATTTCGTTTTTAATAACTTTTTCAAGTAAGATTAAAAACAACTATTACAATATTATTAAATTTTAATTTAATGGTTTAGATTTAGAAAGATAGCATTTATAATGATATTATTAATAATATTTTCAAACCATCAAATTGATTTTATAATTTATTGGGAAATGTTATACTCTGGCCTTATAATTACTGAAACGAGTCCTTCGTAGCCTCATTTATTTTTTTGTTCCCAATTCTTATTTATTTGAGTTGTTTTTTGTTGCTAAATTCAAAGTAATTGTTGTTTATTTCTGGAACTTTCAGAGGTTTCCCTTATTAATGGTACCTTTAATTATTTTCTGTCTGTCCAGCTGATTGTGTCCGAGTAGTTGAGAGGCGTTTTTTTTATTATTTTCTCTGTTAGTAACGTACTTTGCTGAAGTATGTTAGTAATAACTACTTTACCCTACTTTAAACAATAAAATTGTCACGCCTCATTTTTCATAGGGATAGGCAGAGGTAATGGAGCGCCACTTTTTACGATCTCAACTCTACTGTATTTAAAGAATGTGACCGATAAATCTATGAGCAATTCTCTGGGTCATCTTGATTTTATTGTAAACTCACTTTATAAATTTCTTTCATCTATCCTTTTAATGTGCCTAAACCAACTCAGTACATTTTTTTGAAGTTACTAGATCTTCTTTTGAATTACATTTTTAAGTACAGCTGTATAAAACATATATTTGATTGCATTCTATTTTCATCACATTTAAAAGTTTTGTTTACGTTTAGTTCATCCTGAAATTCACGTGCCAAATCAACTGTTAGGAGCTCCTCTTGGCACAGCCGTCACCTTGGAATGTTTTGTTGAAGCCTCCCCGACGCCTATAAACTACTGGGTCAGAGATTCAAGTAAGTGCATCTTTAAATTTATACAAAGCTTCAAGAGATGAGTCATAAATTATACTTATTATTAGTTTGTTTTATAGTCGGATAGAATTATCCGATCCAAAGCCTAAAATGATCATAATTAAAACTTGGGTTTTTATTTGGTAATAACGAAAATAACTTATTGCTGGGCATATAGAACATACATTCTACCACATTTTTTCGTCAGCTACAGTTTTTTATTTTGATAATGCAAAAACCGAAGCCGCGCTAAAATTTGATTATGCTATTGTCAAAAAATTAAAACACAAGTTAACAATTTACTTTTAGAATAAGCTAATTTTACCCGTCTATTACGCCGGCTTTACATAACGAAAATTAAAGTGTGTATTGTATCTGAATATTTTTTTAAACATCTAGCATCTAAGCAGTAACCAATTATCTAGCAGTGAACCAATATATTTGTCAGATATACGAATTAATACTTTTATAGCTTTGTGTCTATAATTTTTTTTTTATTGTGACACGACATCTGATCTCGTCCCGCCTGATGATAAGCAAGAGAATATAAACTAAATATAATAAAAACCTAAAAACTAATACGATCCACATTATTTTCGCACACTTAGTAGAACCAGCAACATTCTCGTAACTGCGTATCAACTTATTCGCGTGTCTGCTTGTATACCTACATTAAACATTTGAAAAGAACAATTTGAGACATTACTTGAGCTGGCAGCCATTTCGTGTCTTGGCTCGTTACGTAACGCCACTTTATAACTCCTTCGAGTATTCCTGTGATTCTGGTAACCATAACAACGCACGCGAATGACCACTGCGACCATTAAACTACAGCATCCTTTACTGAATCAGAAATAAAATACTAACTTTACTGTTCCTCGTGACCTTATTTCATTGTAAGTTAAACATTTTCAAAGCCTGTATTTTGTATATATCACGCTAGCCTTAATTGTATTTTTAAATCTGTATAATTTATACAAACTTGTTCACATTAAATAGAATAAATCATGATGAGCAAAATAATCCTGCCAAATGAGCGTAAAAATAAATAAAAAATGACAAAAAATGGGCGTGTTGATGTTTGCAAATAATGCCGCGATAAGTTGAAATTTACGATAACTTAGTGTTCATCCTGAAGAAAACTGACCTATTGGCGTAGCCTGAGACAATGCGGATTAATTCCAGATGAGTGGAAAGACCGCATTTAAGCGAAGATGGTGGGGCGGTTCGTTCAACAATGCTCTTTTAATTTATCTCCCCCCAAATCTACGATATCTCCAGTGCCGTTATTCCTTATTAATCTTATTACTATGGCAGACGGTCGTGGAAAAGATAGGTAAATTTTGAATATTTGTACACGGTAAACTTTTAAAAAATATTCTTTTTGGTTTGAAATATTTTCCAATAATGCAAATTCGATGCAAACTTTCGAGTTATTCATAGATTAAATCGTTGAATGTAAATAATAAATAGATGGAAGGGTTGATTTTGTGCTCGAATTCCCACTGATACTGTTACGGTATTTATTTACACTATGACCTCGAAATGCAGCATACGTACATAATGTGACGAGTTTATTATGTTGCCGCTAAAAATAAATGCCTACTATATACATTTTTTTTCTGCTACTCGACATCTGACCTGGGCTTACCTGATGGTCCAAAAGTGCCTACAACTGAAAAACCGCTCGGTTAAAGGCTGCCTCAGTTACCATCACTGTGCTTTTTTACACCTCGGCTGAAGGATCCAAAATTATAGAAGAACACATAGGCTGGCAAAGCATTCCACTTTTAGATTATTTGACAAAGAAACGACGTGCCGAACCGTTAAGTTCGACTGTCGATTCAAAAGATAGAATGCGGATGCTTTCCCTGTCCTGTGCAGGAAGAGTATAAAGGAAGTAAAAAGTCAAAGTAGGCCTTTTTTATCACTTTCAATAATCAAATTAAATAAGCAATTAAACAAAAATCAAAACAAATCGGTAAGTTAAATACCGATAGATTTTTATAACTCGACATATGACTGCACCGTTAGCCGAAACGCGACTCATTCATTTTACAGTTTGATGTTATACGTGAAAGTGGTAATACTATTCCGGATCGGCAGAATGAGCAAATGACCACTAACTGTCTGCCCAACACTCTGTCATAATTGTGATTTTCAATATTACCTTGCCTCTTTGCCTGAAGCCTCTTCATCTAGAAGCTTAAAGTTTATGTTAAGTGATGTATTTATTCTTATAATCATTAGTTTATATTTTGCATTTCATGTACCTACATTATCAAAAGTGTTGCGTAGAACAGTCAGGGTCATAAGTCGTAGTGACCAGTGATAGTGAACTGATTAGAGAATAATTTATTAGTTAAATGGTCCAAAGGTTACTTATTAAAATATTGGCACTGGCGCATTGGTAATAAGGACTGGGTTCGATTCCCGGTTGAAGCAAAGATTTGTTTCATTTATTATTTAATCGTTACATTCTATAATAATAAAATTAAAAAAAATGAGGCTCCGAGTCTATTTGTTTAAGACTGGTAGGCGGAGTAGTGGTGGTCTGTATATCAGTCTTGTCCAGTTTGTCCAGTCTGCCGACCCAAGATAGGACCACTACTAGAGTGCGGTTCATTAATATAGACGACTGCTATTATTTGCAGTAGCAGTCATGAATGAGGTAAACTTCATTTGCCTAATTCGAATTAGACTTTCAAAATTCTAAGTTTAATATTACCACCAATGTGTAATATTCGTTTACTTTACAAATGAGCTTAATATTTTATTCATATTTCCGACTAGAATATATACGTATGTTAAGGGGAAGAAACCAAGCATGAAATCGAGATCATGCAGATACCGAGTGTATCGGCTTCATGACTCGTAGGCAGGAGTTTTATGACATATTATTTTACATAACTTTATATTAGACAAGGTGAAAATCATGTAGCCCTAAAATATCGTTTGTTTTATTGGAGCTCGACATATTATGACAGCATCCCACAGTAAGTCGCTTTACGGTCTGTGCACTTAAAAGTGGTGCTACTAGCCCGGATCGGCAAACTAGGCACCAGTGCCCAGTCCCAGTAGTACTCCAGTGTACTACTCCCAGTGCCGGAGCAAATATCCGCCTTTATTTGTTAACAAGTATTTGTAGTTCGTAATCTAATTAGGAAATATTCAAGAGTGGTAGGCAGTGGTACCCAGTCTGCCGATCCGGGGTAGTACCACCACTTACAAGTATACAGACCGTGAAGTGATTTGGTCACGTTTCGGGATCAGCTTGTAAGTTGCCGGTTCCATCTAGGCCGGCATAGTGGATGTGATTGCTACTCACAGTTATTGAATTGTAGTAGCAGTGACATTCATTCATGGACCTCACTTTGGCTTAACATCAAGCGGGGTGATGTCATATGTCGAGTCACAATAAAAAAAAAAATTTAAAAAGAATGAAGCTGTGAAACAAATATTTGCTCCGACCGGGAATCAAACCCGGGGCTTTACGCGTAATGAACTGATGTGCTAACCAACGTGCTACGCGTGCCGTCAAGACTAGGTACTTTTAAGATATATAATATGAAAATTTAGCAAAAGCAATCTAATAAACAACTCCTCTCACGTACATCCGAACTCATAACTTTTGTCATACGTTTCAAATTTAAACAATTTAAAAAGTCTTTTTGAAGAATAATACGATTTTTATTATTGAGATTTTATATCGTTAAATTCCTAAAAATAATAGGATGGAATAATAAAAAAATTTCATCTATAATTTTATTACTGACTCCTATAATGGCAACCTATTGTTTCTTTAAGTTTTCATTAATGGAATTTTCAGAGTGGTAGGCAGTGGTACCCAGCCTGCCAATCCGGGGTAGTACCACCACTTATAAGTATACAGACCGTGAATTGATTTGGTCACGTTTCGGGATCAGCATATAAGTTCTCGGTTCCAACTAGGCCGGCATAGTGGATGTGATTGCTACTCACAGTTATTAAATTGTAGTAGCAGTGGCATTCATTCATAGACCACCACACTTTGGCTTAACATCAAGCGGGGTGCTGTCATATGTCGAACACAATAAAAAAATATATAAAAAAACATTTTAAGGCTGGTATAAGGATCAGGATTGGCGTCGTCGCACTTTGCTAAACATTTTCAGTACGAAAGATATATATAACACATTCTTACGCTTTCACAAATAAAACCTACTTTTTTCAATTTTGGTTTTATTTACTTTTTCTTATTTACATTCATTTTAAATTTTTTTTAATTTCGCCAACTTCGGGCTACTCCGGCCCCTAAACTAGAATCCTAATCCTATGACCACATGATCATTCATAATTCGTTTTTATTGCTCTTGTTAATGACCAGTAAATATTAAAATAATTATTAATTAAAATAAAAGGATTTAGTTATTTTATATCTTTTAAATTTATAGTAATAAATTTAGGGCGCAGTCGTAAATATAATAGTACCTACTCCAATATATTTTTTTACATTTCTATGCTTAGCTACCAAACGTGCTTGTATCATAGAAACTCGACGACCAAAGTACGAGTACATAATATGTCAAAATACATTGATACCGGCAAGTGGATTTGAACCGGAAACTTTGGTTGGTTGTATGACAATATTATACCACCGTCGCGTAAGATCTTCAGTAGTTTGTTAACTTAAAGGTACCAAATACGATGACAATTCTTTATAGTATGTTTATAAAAATTAACAATTACTATTGTAGGAATATTGAGTTCAAACTCATGTGCTGAATGTATTTCGACGCTACAAAACGTAGCAGCTGTAATGAGCTGGATGGAGAAATGCGAGCAGTGTTCCGACGTACTTCCTGTGCCGTCCGTGAAGCCGTCGGCGGTTTAGCAAAACTTCCCCACTCAGAGCTCGGCAGTTGTCGCGCAAAATTTACGGGTTAATTTCCAATGGCTGTAGTATTTCGGAGCGTCTGAGAATTTTTAAGTTGCTCGCGTTACTCCGCCGCACGTTCATACGAGATGTCGTGTACGTGTTGATCATTCTAATGTGACACGGATTCTTTGTACTGGAATAAAGGATTTCAACAATGTAAGCATAACATTCTGCAAATTGTTTTAGTGCAAATGCTTAAAGTTTTATATAATATATTTCCATTGTCTTTGCCTATCCCTGTGTGAAAAAGGCGTGACAATTTGATTGAATGATTGATTTAAAATAGTTAAGACAAGTAGTGTACATAGATATATTTATATCTTTTAGACACAAACGAATCAATCAAGGAAAACACTAGAACATATTGCGGTGCGATGTTAGTAATGAATAGCAGTTTTCAAAGGGAAGGCAGTAGACCGATTTTCAAGTATCATACAATTTCGTCTATATTATCACTTAACATAGTTTATATAGTTTGCACATTTTTAATGATATATCAAATTTTTTGCACAAAATGACGTCAATTTGTGCAATTGTGCAATTTGTGCAAGCGGATTGGCCACCAATCCGCTACGCCAATTTCCCGGTCTAAGCAACGATTTGTTTCGTAGTGTTTAATTATTATATTGGATATATTTGTTATAAAACTTAGATTTTGAATATATATCCATCAAAATTATTAAAACACTAAAAATTAATTTAGTGTTTAATGATTGACAGTTAAGTTTAACGGGGGGGGTCTTGTTAATTATTAAAATACATTAAGGCGAGAAGTTGCTGGCGACACTGTACGTACGTTGTATTGTGTTACCGATGAAGCCTTTGTTGAGTCCTCGAACATGCTCTCAGTGACTGGCGCTTTCAAAGCTGGGCCATATAGAAAATCCGCCCAAGGGGAGAGTACAGGATCGTCATTTTCGTTTGTCATCAATCTATGTTAGGGTAGCTGACATGTAAGTGTTAATTAAGCAAGCCTCACTCGAGCGTAATTAAGAGTGTTACAATGTTATTTCAGACATTAATTGAGATGAAAGTTATCCTTAATGAAACTGAAGGTCAAAGTTTTAAGTTAAATATTATTTTATGAGATTTTACTTTTAGCTCTCCATCTATATAAAATATTATTCATTATACCTACTTTTTGTGTTTGATTTGAAATTGCAATATTAAGCTCAATTTCTACAAAAAGTATGTTTGTGAATAAAACTTACAAAAGCTATCATTTATAGGCTCTAGATTTATAGGCAGATACCACGCGCCACTTAATATGATCTTTAATTTTGTCCTGAATGAAAAATACAGGACAAATACACTTGAATTAAATGTGTAATAAACTCATATTCTGTAAAATAGCTAAAATATATTAATGGCTCCATTTATATAAGAAACCACTCGCTTTATCATCCTCGGACACCGGACACTCCAGGCTTACCTTGGCTTGGGAAATGTGAGCGAAGCAACGTTCGGTCTATGGGATTGAAAATGTAGTAAGTGAAAAAACTAAACTAGCACGATAAAATGAAGTATTTAAGGCTTTATTAGCAATAAAACATGTTTTAAACACCATTAGAGAATATGAGAATTGATTCAGTTGCGTTTAAAAATCAACTTATAAGGTGTAGGGCGACAATTTGGTTGCGACATTTTCAGCCCGCGATTGAAATGCGACAATTTTTAGACATGCCGACATCTAAATTACTGGCAACGACTGGGACCTACAATTTAACGTGTCGCCGAAAAAAACGAGTGTGGTCAAGATATTTTTTCCACAAGATATCACACATCCAACTGCTGATCTTTCTTTACCAGCGTGATCTGCACGATAACACAGCTACGACCCAGCCGTATTGTCATTATAATGTAAAAGTAATACCTATGTAAAATTGTAATACTTTTTTTATGTTGAACTAAAATATTCGTATAAAATAGCTACTATCGTGTATATAAAATGTATAAAATAAATCTCTTCAAACAGATCGTTTTAGGAAATGGGACGATTCAACTTGAAAAATGTTTTTCCTACAAAAATAAACAGTGCAGCGCTCCGGTGACAAAAGACAATCAAGTCTGAATTTTTACACGCATTTCCCGGATCCGGAAAATTAGAGATCCAAATACAATATGTAGAAAAACGAAACGACAGTATCCATTTAATAACACATGTTTCTAAGGTTATATTAATATTTTATGATAAATATTAATATAACCTAAGATTAAACTTACAATAAGAAAAATACTTTTTATACCTAGTCTATACCTATCACTATGGAAACAGAGGCGGGACAGGTTGATTTGTAGGTTAAAGACTACTATACTAAGTGTAGAAAGACATAGATCAACATTACAATCCCACTATTAATAAATTCAAAAACTACTAATGCAAATACAACGATTGCTACACTAGGCGCGCGAGTCAAAGGCAAGCGCAGGATTGGCGTGACGTCTTTGTATATCAGACTCATGGTCGTTCAACTCAATCTCCTAGACGAGCGGTGGCGTTATTTTATAGACGTCCATTAATAAAAATATTACATGATAATGGCAGGCATTAATACCTCAGACTCTATTTTTATTTTATATGTCTGCTAATCATAACACGAGGGCCACGAAAAACGATGCTCCAAGCGAATACGCTATCCGCTTCAAGCGTCAGCCTTGAGCGTCAAAATCAAATGGGTGTAACCCGCCCCCAGGGTAAAATTAACCCCAGGTTTTTATGAATATCGGTGTATTTTTTTAATATTGGCAAAATTATGCAGGGAACAGATCATGCATTGACTGGACTCTCTTGGAAAGCGCGCCAAAATATCTGCCGCTTGTCTGAATTTGCAGCGGTGTTCTGTTGAAGTGCCTTTCAGATAATATAAAACGCTGACTTTTGCCTCTTTTTACGGTATATGAATTGAATGCGATACTTGTAAGTGATCTCCCCGAATCAGCAGACTAGGCACCACTTTTCTATACTTTATATGTTATTCCTCATTAATTATAACTTCTTTTGTCATCAGATGAAATGGTAATCTCATCAAGCAAGTATGAGGTGAGGAATATAGCTATGAGCGCCTTCGAAAGTCATATGGTATTAACTGTACACCATTTCACATCCGCTGACGTTGGTGGTTACCGTTGTGTTTCGAAGAATTCCCTCGGTGAAGTTGACAGCAAAATTAGGCTATATGGTATGTTAACATTTTAATTTATAAATTAAGAGTGTCTTTCGTAAAATATTAATTTAAGGGCAAAACTCTTTTCTTTATTACATACGTACATCAAGCTTTACATCAGGCGAGGTACTGTCATATGTCGAGTCACAAAAAAAGTTAAATTTCAGCAAGCAGTGGTTATATCCGCAAATGTGAACCCGAAACTTGACGGTCTTTTCACCTTAAAGTGTTACTACTTGTGAAAGTAGGACTGGAAAATAACTGTATACCAATCATTAATCAGTTACTTTTTTTATTATAACACGACATCTGACCACGACCCGCCTGATGATAAGATATTAATACAGACGCGGAAAATCGCACAAAACGAACCGCAACACATACATACTGCGGTTTTTCTTTCAATTATTTTGTCGGTTTAATATGTAAATGAATTAAAATTTTAATCTTTTAGATAGATAATTCAATATGCAGTAAATGATTACCTACTTTTAGTAATTATGTATGTTTCATTCATTATGTTTATTAAATTTTAATTAATAGGTTACATGAATTCATTAGTTCAATAAAAAATTTTGTTTTCACGTTTAAAATGTTTTTTTATTAATTTTAAAAGTTATTCTTTCTTTCATTTAGAGATAGAGACAACAGATAGAAATACCGAACTATCCACGAGGAAAGAAGAATATAAATATTCAACACCAATCGAAACTGCAGACAATGAAATCGGTTCAGCAGACAGTTCTGACGACGAAGATGATCATGAATTATTAAAAGAAGAAAAACATAAAACACATAAACATAAAGACCAAGACAATAGCACCAAATATAGGATACAAAATTATTCCACTACCTTTAGTACTAATATTAGCAATAAAGTTAACAAGTTAACTATTGAAATTTTAGGTAAAATTAACTCAACTAACAATAGTTACGACTTTAAGGGAAATGTCGCTATTATCTCATGTTTAAGTTTAGTTACAATATTCTCGCAATACATAATATAATTAATATTAATCATATAATAAGCAAAACTTGTTAACAAATGTAATAATTAATGTAATAGGGATAGTGAGTATACTTTTATTAGCCATTATGGAAACTTGTTATAAAGTTAATTAATTGAAAATTTGAAGCGACTAAATTGATATTGATGCGAAAGCTCCGGTCTGAAAGTTAATATCCGATTTATGTGATGCTACATTATTGAAAAATATTCTATTTATAAATATTTGCACTTATCGCCAATTTTAGTTAAAGCACCATGGTTATATCATGCAAATATGTCCAAGAAATAAAAAGTTTTATCCAAACTTTTATTCCCTATTTCACCCCCATGGGGGTTGAATTTAAAAAAATCCTTCCTTAGTATCTTCGTCATATGAGGAATACGTGTGCGAAATTTTAATTTTCTAGCCCTAAGTGTTTGGCCTGTCCTGTGATACATCAGTCAATCACTTTTGCCTATTATTGTATATATATTATATTATATATTTATAGATTGTGGTATTATATTTTAACATTTTTATTTAGGTAGGTATATAAAATAGAATCCCTTTTCTTATTCATGTCATTTCGTAATATTGTACGTTTATCGTTATTTTATTTTTATACTTAAATAAATAAATATGTTTTTATGTTTTTTCGTTATTTATTTTCCCTTAAATAATAATTGGCAAAAATGTAATATAATTTTTATTTCAAATCTTATACAGTCTAGTATAAGATTTATAATAAAATAAAATACAAATTATATTATAAAGTTATTGTTGCAAAAGTGTGATGTTCGTGTGAAAGTTGACAGCAACTAGCGCTGTACACGCAGAGTTAGAGAAGTCAGCTCCTGTTGCGGTTTGTACAAAGTTTCCTTCGCGAAAGTGGGGATTACGTGCAACATCTTCGCTCATCTTCATTATGCGAGGAAAACTTTGAAATTTTCACACACACATACATCCCCTGCCGCGGTTCTTGAGGTATATATGCAAATGAGAACCTCTAACTTAAAACAAATACAAAGATTTGCTTACAGTAATTTTAATAAGCTTTCCTATAAATTGGAAAACTGGAGTTATGTTTTCAAACATTGTTAATAAATACAATGTGTATAATGGGATGAGAAAACTTATTTGTTTATTGAGACGCGGCATCTTTTTTTATTTACTTTACTAAGCTACTAAACATCATAGAAACAGGACAACCAAAGTAACCGTAAACATTTTAATGAGCGCTGTCGACTGAAAAAACCTTATCCATTTATTGGAGCTTTTTATCTCTGCACCCCGCCTGATGTTAAGATAGAGCGATGTCCTTTCACGTAGGCGACCCTTCTAGTTTTAGCTTATGGTTGCCTCAGTCACCGTTACTATGCCAGCCAAAAATATGTAGGTACCTATCTGATTACATATTTATCTAATTAGTAAATTTTTAGATTTGTTATCAATGTTATTATTTTTAAATAGCAGTTTCATTCGTCATAACCCGTATGTATAGTAAATTTAAACATGTCAGAAATTTCGGTTGTAAATTTCGCGGGGCATGTGTGAGTTTTTTGTGGAACTTTTCAACGAAGCAGCCAGTTCACTGTTTATTTATGGGCTTTGGTTAGCAACCGATGGATGAGGGGGCTCACCAACAATATTTTCGAATTAATGTTTGCTGTTTTTGTCATCACAATTTAGGAGTACAAATATAAACTCCCCACAAATTGGATGTTGTCATTGGCTTTTGATTACTTTTTAAAATATACATATTCTAGATATAACAGTAGTTAAAATATGCACCACTATAACCCGTGGCGCGTTGGTTAACACTTAACGCGAAGCGTTACATCCGGGTTCGATTCCCGATTGAAGCAATAATAAAAAATATTTAATATTAAAATTACTTAATGTATAATGATGCAAAGGTAGTCTTAATACCAAATGCATTCTCTACCAGTCAATCGTTTCGGATGTTGATCCGATGATTTAGGTAGATAAAAGGTAGGGTGAAAAATAAAACAAATAAATACACATACTCCTAGAATATATATTATATAAAATGATTAATACATAATATACGTATATAGACAAGATTATCATCACAATAATACATATTATACACTATAATTATAATTATCTAAAGGTCTTCATTTTTATATACCGAATCGAAGGAACTAATCAGTTTTATATATACCCGCCTTAACATAAAATAACAAATGCTTTATGTTTATATAAATTACGATCATACATTTACTATTCCCAATGAACAAATAATATTATTAGCTATCTTCTAAACAACACTATTCACTAAAACTAATAAGTAGGCATTGTTATAAGACAAAGCATTGAGACAACACACGGGTACGGGGTAACGAGAAAATAATCAATCTCCTGAGTCTACTTGGAAACAATCAACGGTTTGTTATTGCGTCCGTCCAATACGATATAAGAGACGATACATCAAAGACATCTTTGGTTCAATTACTTGTCAATGTGGTACGTATCTGTATAGGAGTAAATATAAAATAAAAATTGTCAGTAAATGCAACTTGTCAATAACATGAACTTAGGTTTAGACATGACAATTTATTTGAAACTGATACGTATCTGTTGTCAATTACAGATTCTATCGTAGAATCGGTTAGTAGTTTTAGATCTAAGTAGATATTATTATTATTGGTGCAAGCGATACATTCGATTTTTAGTTTATAACAAAATATCCTTTATATCATTATCATTAGTCAGGTCTTTGTTCGGATCGTAATTATCCAGACAGGATTTTGGCTACTCCCCCACTTTTGCCAATGCGGATTGGGGTGCGACAGTTTTAAGACATGCCGGGGCACAGAACACTATCACCCTAGCGGATATTAGTGTGCTGACATCTGCACGACTGCCACCTAGGAACAACAAATAGGACGAACAATTAATGTGCTTAAGAGTGGGGTTGAGATATATTTTTCACAAGCAGCAGTCAAACACTACCGATCGCGACATTTATGTCTAACTGGCATCAATATAGAACGATCTGAATGATCAATAACTAAAAAATATAATAATTTATAAGTTGTGAAGTGAATTAAACAAATTTTAAGCGGCTTACTATCGCGTTTATTTTACATTTTTTATTTTTGCAATTTTATTTTTATTTTTACAATTTTAAACAACGTCGGAATAATAAAATAAAATTGTAAAATCAAAACCAAAATAAACGCGATAGTAGATAAGCCGCAAAAAAATTGTTTAATTCATTAATCAATGTTCGCGCAAAATCTAAGAAAATAAGTTGTAAAGTATTAAGTGTAAATATCAATTAATTAGCCTAAATTAAATTGAAGATCTACATCCTAACTTCATAAGATATTTTTAATTATACTATAAAGTAAAAGGAAATTTGAGTGGGCTATTCAAGGAACGATCTTATAATATTAATGAGATTACCAAAATGATTGTGCACGGAGCAAGAGGACGTAATAGTCTTACTTAATTTGGAAGGTGTCATACGTTCCGTACACATTAACGCAATTAACCGTTGAAAGCTTCGTCTGGTGCCCGAGGCTATTCGATACTTATACAGCGCCGACGTTGTTGAAGAGTTTTCGTGAACTAAACTATGTAACACGTATGTTGAACTTTTGAACACAAATATACGTTCAATATAAGAAATAAAAATTAATATGTAAATTAATACCTAGCTGAAAAAGATTTTAGGCTAATTATTTTTACATGTCAAATAATTTAATTAAGGTACTATGTATCATGAAAATACTGTTTTGCATACATATGAGTACCAAAAGAGTAGAAAAATATCTATTTTTAAAATTTGAATTTTCTTAAAACATCCGAGGAAAATTGAGTCAAGATGTCACGAGTGACGCTCTCGAGATAACAAATTTAAATTTTGTTTCAACCTTTCATACTAATTACCATACAATTACTAGGGAAAATCTTGAACGAGGGAACATTTTTCATCGATAACATATGATTCAATTTTAAGACTTGCTAAGCGGCCATCAGGCGTGGCAGGCGTTGCCGAACGGTTAACGATTGGTTTTTTGCGCGTAATTTATGCGGGTTCGATTCCCGATCGGAGCAAATATTTGTTTCATAGCTTTTATTTGTAATATTTAATAATTGTATTTGCTAATAGAAAAAAGAGGTGGATATTCGCTTCGGGTCTGGACTATATTCCAGCTTAACATCAAGCGGAGTGCTGTCAGTCAAATGTCGAATCACAATATAAAAAAAAAACGAAACATGATCAAAGTATTTTCTTAATAATATCATATAAAACTTTTTTTGTAAAACTAGTTCAACGTTTCATGTCTATAAATAATATTTGAATAAATTCAAATTATCTAGCCTTTTACGCGTGATAGGCACCAAAAGATAAATATTGGATAACATAGAAGAGACTCAGGACCGTGGCAAGTGGCGCTCCCATTGTATCTGGCTGTCCCTGTATGAAAAAGGCGTGAAAAAATAATTTATTGATAGAAGTGAGAGAACAGAAATAGCATAAAGAGAGAATAGAAGACATGGGAGGAGGACTCGCCAGGCGTCCTTCGTCCTCCCTTAGCAATGATAAATATTCTTCAGCTTTCCTTACAATCATAATCTACAAAGTCGGGCTTCACTCGACTTTAGTTCTAATTCAAATTTTCTGATTAATCACCCGCTGAAACGACCACACTGTCGGATGTCCAATGCATTATGGGCCAAGTCCACTACTGAGTGGACTCCAGATCGGAGACATCGCGGAAGGCGATAATTCGTGACGAGAGATCGCCAAATGTCATGAGTCATGGAAAAAAGAGAGGGAGGCCTTTGCCCAGCACTGGGACAAATAAATAGGCTAAAAATAATAACCATTCTGTACGTATTAGTACCCTTACATAACCAATACGATTGTAATCATTAATATGGCCATCAAGTGTCTATTATACAAACTCGTCTATTAGCTGAGTAAACAAAAGAATGTACGCAAGAATTTATTAATAATATTAATAAGTTATTTTCCGAATATAAATTATTATTATCCTGGGTGATTCCTATTGTATGGTTCATGTAATAGCTCTTATTATCGAAATGAATAGAAAACACAATCATACGTGATTATTTATAATAAATCATGAACTCCTCCAATTTCTTAAACAATCGAGAAAATGAATTAACTAAATATGTCTAGAAATAAAGGAAAATCATATTAAATGTATTATCATTATTTTTATTTTTTTATATTTCTATACTCTGGTACCGGTGTATAATTTCGAACTCGTGCTCTCGGTTTGCGTAACCATTGCACTGCCACTACTAAACTCTTTAGAAATACGTTTGTTTTATTGTGGCTCGACATATGACAGCACCCCACCCGATGTCAAGCCAATAATGCGAAATGTGCATGGAGGCGACTGCTTGGTAGCCAACTGTGGTCAGTTTAATAACTGCTGGTACAAGTTGCGTTCACTTTTGCCGGCTTACTGTACGACTGAGTCACTTGGCAGTCTTTACACTTGATTGTGGTGGTACTATACCGAATCGGAAGAATAAACAAAGACCTTTTCTTTTTTTTATTGTGACACGACATCTGACCTCGACTTGCCTGATGATAAGCAAGAGGAGGACCAAGAGTGACGACGACTGGAATAACCGATTCAGTTCCCGGCTGCCCCAGCTGCCGCTACTATGCCGGCCTAAAACAATCAACTAAATGTGTTTTTTGTTTGTGTGAAGAAATGCCATATTCCATTCGGATATATCAGCGCAATTGAGTGGTGGACCCCCTCGTGAAGCGGGTCATCCATGAGAAATAGAATTGACTCCAAAGTCGAGTGAAGCCCGACTTTGGAGTCAATGAATGTGAGGTATGTTGGGGAAACTAGTTGGCTAAGGGAGGAAGAGGGACCTCTGGTGGGCAAAGCCTCTTCCCTCGAGTCTTCGTGTGGGAAGAAATTTAGAGTGGGGCGATTTGCGAATAGCCTGGGTGGTTTTTGCGGAACTATTATAATTGTGTAGTACATTTTAGGTATTATAAAAGCATCCGTAAAAAATGTGCAAATAGGGGCTGCAATTGGGTAAATTGAGCTCGATTGTACGCAACATATTGACAGTATTTACGTGGTTTCTATCCAGTATGTTGTTTGCGAAATCCACATATCTGTGACTAGATAACATACATACAAACATAAACTGAATCGGTATTTTAATGGTCTTGAGTCCCAATAAAATAAAAACATATAAACGAATACCTAATTTACACTTTTTATTATTATAATTATTTATTTTATAGAGAGTTTAGAACAATAACTATCCCTAAATCAGAAAGATACACGTCACATAATTAACAATATACTTACACAAAGACTGGCCGGCATAGTGACGGCAACTGAAGCAACCATAAACTGAGTCGACTTTAGTCCTTGGCGCGTCCTTGCTTATAAGGCAAGTCGCGTCACAAATAAAATGGTATCACGTGTGTAACCTACAATACTGATTGGAATATCCATTATGCTTTAATTGGAGAGTGCATAGTTCAAATGTCCTGGTTCAGTTGATGTCGTCTCACTTCATATCCATTTATCGGAACCAGGCTAATGTGAGAAACCGACCGTTGCAGAGTTCAGGCTTCAACGTTTGCCTAAATCTGACAGAGTGAATCTAATTTGCAACATGTGCACACTGTAGTAACATTTAATTGCAAATCATTTGCTTGGATTTGATGCCGACATTGCAAGATTAGGTGATTTGTATTTAATTGTAACTCACGTTACTATTATTAAATTAAACAACATAATAAAGGAATGGGGGCTGCAATTAAACAGTTAAATTTTTGTCAAAAAAATATTTTTTCATTTTCGATTAGGGTTTATGGAAACTTCGTTTGTTTTATTACATATATTATTATTATTGAGACGCAACGATGCAATACAATACATTTTATAATTTTATTGAACAATGGTAATTTTTATTAACTTTTTCCATAGCTTTTTGGAGTTTTTTGAGATTGACTCAATCATATAATTTTTTATTACTTTTTTTTACATTTCTATACTAAGCTACTAAAGTGTTTATCATAGAAACAGGACAAACCAAAGTACATATATCAAAGCTACATTGGTACGGGTAGGTGGTTTCGAACTCGTGCTCTCGGTTTGCGTGACCATTACACTGCCACTTGCATTTAATAACAAAAGAGCGCCACCTTCCACGATCCTGACATAAAATGTATTTATTACATAATAAAATAACAGAGAAATATGTTATCACATATCACATATATGTAATATATCTCTATGTATAATAAATACATTTTATTCCACGCATTATGCAACTAAAAAGCATAGCAGCTGTTTCATGTTTCCTGATTCAGCCTAATTTGAAACCAAAGTTCACTGCTTCAGCTGCCGTCGATACGTACGAGTATTTATCGAAATTCCGACTAATGTATCAAAGAGTGCTTTGCGGGATTGCAGCATCAATGTTAAGCTAGATGTAAATTAAAGCATATTCTGCATTTTAAGGATTACCTACATACTGAAAGAAATACATTATTATTTACTAATCACCTTCACTATAGATTCCCGTACAGTACGAAAATAACGTACTTTAAATAACGTATTAGGCCGGCAAAATGTTTAAAAAAATATTTATTAAAGTATTCAGCGTTATTTTATGTAAAGTTTTACAGAACGTTGAAATATCTTTTTTAATACACTGTTCTAGTAAGTTATTTAAAATGAGTTGGATTGATATTCTTTGCAAGATAAAGCTTCTTAGATTGCCGTGCTAAGGGGGGCAGGAAAACATCTAAAATAACATTGATATTAAGAATTATCAGTTAGGCCAGCATAGTGGATGTGGCTGCTGCTTACAATTTTCTGATTGAAGTAGCAGTCACATCCATTCATGGACCGCACTCCAGCTTAACATCGGGCAGAGTGCTGCCATATGTCGAGTCACCATAAAAAAAGTTGTAGAATATATAAGGATTCAAAATACAGTAATGTACTACATGTTACAAAAGAAAACAAAATACAAAAAGAAGGTCATTCTTATTTTATTTGTCAATCACATTTCGTAAATTTCAATTTTAGAATAGAAAGTACAAGTAGGCAACATAGTTTTATGTAATAGGGGTAAGTAACAAGGTGTAATAAGGTTTTACTTTTATATCAGCTATAAGGATTTATGTTTAGGGCAATAAACAATTTAACAAAGGCTAGAAACCAATATTCTCTTTGCAACACTAACTAAATAACAGTCAGATACGTGCCAAAAAACCAAAACGAACCAAGCCACACATCCATCGGTGCACCATTTCTACAGACGATATTTTATACAGCTGTGAAATTGTTCAGAACTTTAACAATTTACACATTGCTAACATTGGCAATGGTTGCATATTGTACCGTAAGTCGTTTCCGCTTTATTGAAGGTAGTTTTAATTGTTAAAACTTTTCTATAAGTTAAACCAAACATAATAAGAATGAATGAAGAATACGAGAGAGTTGTGGAAAGAGTCGCCTAGTTGTTTCTGGATATCAATTAATCAATCAAATTGTCAAGCCTTTTTCCCACAGGGATTGGCAGCAACAATGGAGCGCCACTTGCCACGATCCTGACACAACTCCCTCTGTTTCTGTGGAAATCAAGGCGTAATAATTGATAATGACTATATTGATAACCAAAGTATATTGCGTTTCCGAAGTCTCCGAAGCGCAGGTATAATTTTAATAATACGCTCTCTTACCTACTTCAAGCCTACATTATCTAATTACGCATAAACTTGCGCCTAACTTTGAAGAAGCCATTAGTATTAACTTTTATTTATCTACCTATTTAATTTGATGTATTAACATATTTCTTATATATTTTAACCTAAAACATCAACCAATCAATCAAATTCTCACACCTTTTTCCGGCAGGGATAGACACAACCCTTGCTTCCCTCACATCCACAATTCTTTTCATACAAGCTCTACGATTATGGGCACTAGGCAACCCAGCTTTCTTGAGGACGTCTCTAATTTAGCTCCTATGGATCTATCGGTCTATCCATTAAAGTACAATATAAATAATACAAACATTCAAAAACTTTTATACAAAACAACAAAGAAGATCTGTAAAATGACAAGATATATCACATATGTTGATAAATATTATTAGCATGTATGGAACCAAATTCAATATGGAAAACAGTCTGATATAAACAAGACTTGCTCGTCGAGAACTCTGGGGGAAGTTGTCACGTATTGCCGAAACTCCGTATCGCGTATCGAGTTCGTAACGCGTTTGAAACATCCGCGGTCCCGCTTATGAACGTGAGATGGTTTCCCACATTGCATTCTCTATGCAATTGTTGCTTATTCAATTTGTAGCCTCGCATCTCGTACCAAAGTGACTGAGAGAATTGGGTAGAATTTTGCATACAACCTGTCTATTAACATACCAAGCAAGCAATTTATTACATTTTATTTATAAAATCAATTATAGTAATCAGAATATTATTAAAATAATTTTAATTTTTAAGCCATAATTGAAACACGATCACCTTACAGTCTGTACACTTGAAACTGTTGGTCGGTAACCCTGGATCGGTACAAGATTTACGGTTATGGGCATAAGGCAACCCTTATGCAACATAAGGCTGCATAACATTAAGGCAACATAAGGTTTCTTGAAGATGTCTCGGATTTGGTCGGAGAACACCCTCCTGGGTCTGCCACGATTAACGCAATTTTAACAAATTTAATAATTTCTTTCGTAAATTTACTTTCACTCATGTACCCAAACCATCTAACATGGATTTCTTTGGGAAACCATGTTAAGTTTTAAAATTAAGTTTTTAAGAAAAAGCTGAGTTGCCTAGTGCCGTAAAACGTAGAGCTTGTGAGAAAAGAAATGTGAATGTGAGGGAAGCGATGGAGGGTGTCAGGATCGTAGCAAGTGGCGCTTTATTTTCTTTGCCTATCCCTATAGGAAAAAGGCGTGACAATTTGATGGATTGATTAAATTAAAACTGCTACTATAACAACGCCATCTATCAGATATAATAGGAAGCATTTTAGATGTGTACTTGCGCCCTCTAGTGAGTATATGATGTACAACTTTGAAGTCTGTTTATATTCTTCTCCAAAATGGCTTAGGCTTAGCGACATCTAGTATACAAGTTTAGAACTATTATATCATGAAAACCAATGTCTTCTTCAGCGAGTTGCTGTAAATGGAGACCTATTTAGTTAGACTTACATTGGATAGATGTTGTACCGAGACAACAATGACTCTACAGGTAAGTTTTATTTATATACGAGTATATACATACTTATATAAACTTTTTTTATTCAGACGCAACATCTGACTTTCGACTTGATGAAAAGCAAGGGGAGGCCCAAGAGCGCTGACTCAGTTTACGGTTTCCTCGGTCACCGTCTCAATGACGCCAGGTGCTAAGGTGCTTTTTCACGTTTCGCTTGAAGTATCCTTGATGGTATATCTAGGCTGAGCATTGTCGATTGTTTGACAAAGAAAAGATGACTCCTCGATCTGTACAAGTATGGCGGAAGTTATAAGACAAACTCGTATTAGGTAGCACCCTGTTTCTACCTAAGAGCAAGGTGCTACACAGTTTTTAAATACATGAAAATTAGTGCTAAATATAAATTTTATATTTTTAAATTTAAAAGTACTTTAGAATTTTAATTATAAAATTTTGTAAGAATTACTTTGTATCTAATCCTTTTAATTTGTATTTAAAGTACTTATGTAATTTATAACCTTAGTATGTTAGAATGGGTTTTTAAAAGCGTCATTTAAGTTTTTTTTTATAATATAGTTATTTTTCGAATAGTGCAAGTAAATATTACTAAATTGGAATTGTCAAGTTATAAAAAGTGCGGATTTTATAGACAGCTACGAGAAGTGGGACATTCGATAAGATCCTAACAAGTAAAGTTCAAGATAAAGAAAGGCATTAAAATTCTCGATGCATTCGACCAAATGAACCAAGTTTTTACCGATCACAAAATCAAAACCATAGAAACGCAATTGGTGTGTTATTTTTAAATATTATTGATACTTCTTTTCTTCGATAGATATTAAATTATATTCGAGTAGATGCCGGTTCAGTTTAATAGATGCCTATCTATATCTCTAGTAAAGCGCATCGCAACGACAACGCATAGTTAGTGTAACCTAAGGAAAAATCAAATGTAAAATAATTGCACAGTTAAGGTTTATTTGTATAACTAATTGTAAGGCTAAACTAAGAAAGTTTATATTAAAAGTGAGGTTTACGATACCTGCCCCCCTAGCACGGGGTCGAGCAAGATTCAAGAATCAAGTTTCGCGATAGACCTATCTTACCATGTAACTTATCACATAAGCGAGCATGGCCATTCCTTGTTTAAGATAAATCAATGCGATAAAATATTAAGATATTTTATCGCATTACTACAGGCTTTTTCGGAAACAACAAACCTCTATATTGACTTTCGTCATATAATCATTCAATTCATTCATTTCGGTCATGGTACGTTCCCTACAACAATACTAACAGAAATTATGCGTATAAGTTAAAGAGTCGAAACATACTTGGAAATGTCAACTAACAACAAACTTTTTAATTTGACCGTATACTTACATTACATCTTACGGCAAATTTGAGGCGTATCCACTGTCGAACGTTTATAAACTTATATTAAAATGAAGAATTTAAAATAATATGTTACAAAATCTCAAATAAATACATCAATTATTAAATATAATAATTAAATAAATATATATTTAAAAAAACTAGCTTTGAGTTAATGTGCATTTATGCAAGGTGAGGTCCAAGAGCGCTGGTGACTGAAAAAACCGACTTAGTTTACGTTTGCCTCAGTCATTCGTCAGTATGCCGGCCAAATGTGTAGTTTCAAACTTCGCTTGAAAGTATTTAGGCGCATGAAATAAGAGTATAGTCTGTCTAAGCCGAAATGACGCGCCCCTTCACCACATTTGCACACACGAGAAAACATAAAATATGAATGCAACACACCGAAAATGCAATTGTAATTGGTCATTCAGTTGCTGGTTAGACACAAAAGGACGAGCACGCTGATAAAGTATAGTAGTATAGTTAGTAATATTTGCATTCACACATTTAAATAAACTAATATGATAAAATAATGATAACTTCAAACAAAATGGCGGCTATCACGCATATTGCGTATCTTGCTTGCCGCCGTGCTCGCAACTTACAGTTCATGGGGAAAAGTCATATTTTGACAAACAATCATGATATTTATCGTGCTTCTTGGATTGCCGTGCTAGGGGGGCTGAAATTAAAATTAAAGTTACTCATGCCTCATTTCCGAATGGGTTAGTTATACTTAAAATAGTTGACTTTATGTATATACCTATCAAATATACCGAGTCTGTGCATTTAGACATAAGGAATAATAATCTTTTCGATGCCTTGGGTTATTGCAGCGCCTAGCTGTTCAAGTTATATGAGAAGCTGAGATCACGAGAACTCTGTAGCTCTTGCGTCCATTATCGCCCATATCACGGAGAATATACCTTTGTTTCTACCCTATCTTTTTACTCCTGTGGAATCATATACTCGGGAAATCATCCGCATTTTGTCAACTGAATCTGCAATAGAGCTAAAAGGCTCGACGCGTCGTTCTTTGTAAAACAATTGACCCTATAAATTTAAGGTCGATTTTTATAAGAAGCTTGAATAACGTTTGACCGGCATAGTGATGGTGTTAAGGCAACCGTAAACTAAATCGTTGAAGATCTTGCACATACCCTTACTCCATTAGGTAAGTCGAGGTCGTCGCGTTTCGTTAGAGATAAGTTATATTGTAACAAGTGAAGACGCCGTCATCGTCACCCATAAACACATTTAATACCTAAATTTTTTTTCACAATGTTTCCCTTTGCCGTACGAGAAACCCTTTTCTATGTGAAAAGTACATAAACACTGTGCCTTGGTACCGGCACCGGCCTATTTAGGTTCCATAAACGCATTTTAGTTCTGAATAGAATATCGTGAGTTATTAAAAACTTTCATGCGTGACAAAGTTTAGTCGTAAAAGAACTTTATTCAATATAATTTGTTTTGCAATTTTCGAGATTTTTGTCTATTATAAAAATAAGCTGAATCTACTTTAAAAATTATAAACACAAAGTGCTTTAATTTGAAAAATGTACATTTTAAAAATCTTATTTCAAATTAAATACAAATCTACTCTATATATTTTTTGTTAAGGAAAGCACAAACTTACGCAAACAGAACAAGGGAACCTACTAAACTTCTTTCTGATTAGGTCCGGATTTTATTCTTCTTATTACTTGCAACTTACAAAAGATGCATTGAAAACAAAGAGTTATTTTTATATTTATAAACAGAGGATTTTTCATTTTGTGTAAACTAACTATTTAGACTAAAACTTTTTAAATAGTTTTTATAGTCAACCGAAACATAATTTACTTTTGAGTTTTATGACGACCGTGTTTTTTTTTTCTTTCATTTATTGTGGCTAGACATAAGACGACATCCACTATGCCGGTATAGCCGGCACTTATAAGCTGATCTTTAAACGTGACTAAGTAACTTTATGGTCTGTAGACGGTAGACCGGTAGTAACCGGGGATCGACAGATTGGACATCACTGCCTACCACTCTTTGGCAACTGGACCAGGAACAAGTATGCGCCTCTTTTTTAATATATACCAAATATTTTTAACATGCAGTCCAATATTGATAATAAAAGCTATGAAACAAATATTATCTCAAACAAATATCTGACCAGAAATCGAACCCAGGACCCGAAACCAGGACTATACTCGTAACGTACTTGTGTACTAAGCAATACCTGTCGTGGTGTAGTGGTCGTGGAATGGCCCCGTAAACAAAGAGCCCCTATTTCAATACCACCGGCTGGTACCAACAATTGATATATGTACTTAAGAGGCCTGTTTTAAAAAAATATTACACTTATAAATAACTTTTTCACAAGTAATTATGGCATATCCTAATATAACTATTGTATAAATTAGTAATGAAATGTGATAGAAATAATTAATCGCTCTACTGCGACCAGGTATCGAACCTGCTGTCGGTCGCTTAACACAAGACTGCTTTGCTCTGTCTATGTGCTCATGTCTAAATTTTTCTGTGCAGTCATTTTTTCTAACTGCGTCCACAGCGCTTACTGGGTTACGCGTGGTTTTCTCATATTAAAATTTTATCTAATTTGTACAATTCCTATGAGTTCTCATAATGTGATAATCCGCATAAAATATTTAAATACTTTTATTCAAAATTAAAATCGTTTATTTGTTGAACAACGGGTAAATAATAAGATGTCTATACACAATATTTTGCACAGCCGTGCTCTACCGTATCAGGTATATAATTTTTAATATAAAATTTCAAACCATTTAGTTAAATAGGTAGGTCAGTGCCAGCCACTAATAAAACCGCCTTAGTTCACAGTTGCCTTAGTCGCCGTCACTATGCTGACCAAATATTTTTTTAGGGTTACCTACTGGGTTTAATTCTAAATCTAAACCACCCACCATACACTTAAACACACAAACAACATTTTCATTAAAATTGATCAAAAAAATCGAAATATATTTGAAGATGTTATCTTCAGTTATTTTCGGGCAGCTTATAGTATATGTCATAAAAATAATATTGATAACATTGAGTGCATATAGAATTTGTATCAATATTATTTTGTCTCGCGTGACAGCATTTTTGTGGTGGAGCATTGAATGAAGCTGCAATGTCATTGTGTAATGTCAGTTAAACTTAATAATGCAGGCGCTATAGCGCGGCTTGTCGCTGCAATTATTACTACATCCCAAAAGTAATAGAGATGCGAATACAATTATTGATAATTCAAATAATAATATTTATTTTATTGTTTCTGTTAACTTTATTAAAAAAAAAATACTACTTATTGAATGTGGAATAATTAGTGAATATTGTTAAATTGTTCTAGTACTAGTATTAGCTGTACATTTTCCATTACATAAAATAAATAAATAATATTTTTTAAAGTTTTATTTTTTGTTCGTGATTTAGACATTTTTTTATGATTCTGTTACACATTATACCCGAACGGGAGACGGAACTAGGAATAGAGTTTGTAGTAATGGCTAGCTTATTACACACAGACAAATTAAATACTGACATTTTCATCACGATACTATCTTCACCGTACAAGCAACAGTTTTACAATATAAAAAGTAAGTAGGTAACCTTCTATACGCACTTTACACGCATTAACATTGATACCGACACTGTTGCTTATTTAAAATCCTATCGATTATTATAATTACTTATCTAAAAGATAAAAAACAGTAGTAAGTGTTGTAAGTAAGTGGAGACGACGCAAACTCCGTTTCTCGATCAAATGTTCATCAGAAAAATCTGCATTCGTAGTGCCCGATAACTGAGGCAACCTTGAAATAAATAGCTTTTCCAGTAGTCGACGTCTCTTAGACTTCCACGTCTTACCATCAACAAGTAGAGGTCAATAGTCGCATTTTAATATAAAAAATCCTACTTTATAAAACTTTTGAGTTTGTAAATGCAAAGGAAGTGAGCATGTTGTAACAGAATCTTGGAAAGTGGCGCCAGAAATATCGCAATGGAGGTGTGATTAATTGATAATTATATAGTTTTGCTTATGGTCTATTTGTTAGAGTTAAAAGAAAAACATATTTTTTGTTATATATCTTTACTCATACGAGTATATACCAGAATTGAAAAAAAAAAACAAGACGTCTGATTCAGCTTTAATAAGTCTGAGTACCTATCAATAAAATTTTGTTATCGACAGTAATAAATACAAAGTAAATACATCTCTAAGTTCTTGTAAGTAATATTCACACAGTGTTAATTTCACGTAGCCGTAGTCTGACAAATTCACCCGAGGCGAGGAAACGAGCGCTTCACACGTTTTTAATGGTTCCCTAAGAGTTGAGAATCTCTTTGAAATAATCTTTTTCAAACAATTTATTAGCTTAACATAACTACGAGTATGTAAAGCGCATTCTTAATAGATACTTGATAATTACATTTTTTTATTATTTAAGTTTTAATGCGCTAGGCATCTTAATGCAGATAAATATACCAAAAAATGTATTTTTTTGTCCGATTGATTTTAAATGAATCGCCAAGGATAAGTGATGGTCACTGCAAGGCGCTTCGGTTGAAACTGGATCAACACAAACAGCCATTACGTTTAAAATTAATTTTTTTTTCTAAAATTTCTTTAAAGTCAAGTTGAAACCTTATTTAATGATTCTATGTTTTTACATTTATAAAATAAAATAATTTACTGGCAAATAAAATTGACAATATTTAATGTCTCTGACTACACCTTACCCCTTAATGCAGATAAATAAGCCAAAAATTGTATTTACAAAGACCCTTATTGATCAAAAAATTACTCTGCGTAATCAGTACCACCTCCACCACTATCACTCTGTTATTATTAACCCATTGGTAACATGTCACTTTAAAAATATACTTTTAGGTCAGCTTTAAGATATGAAACAGTCAGAGTAGAGGGGTAAATGACATGACTTAGCAACAAATTCATTATTCCTTTCTTTTCGCAAATTAAGTAGGCGCACTACTTATTATTTTGTACATCATTATTATAAAACATATTATTGTATTTTTTGGATATTGGCGGCTATTAAGTCCGCGTTTATATGATTGTGCATTAAGTTTTTTAACAAAATAAATAAATAAAAGTGAAAATGTTAAATCGCAATTCAATATTTATAAAAAAAAATTTTTTGTTTGTAGTTTTAAATTGCTATTCATGAATTACACATTTATTTAAAAACTTATAACTATAGATCGAAGGCGGACTTAATGCCAAAGGCATTCTCTACCATTCAAACCTACAGGAGATCTTATATTTTATTAATTATGTTTAAATAATAAGTTAATAAATAGTTAGTCAATACAATGATAATGTAACAACTTAACCACATAAAAGACTTACAGGCCATTACACAAAACTCTATCATTAACATACGTGGTTATCGTGGTTTATTCGCAAATTCTTTCCGTAGCAACTTCATAACTTAAAGACGGCGCCAGTTCTAAAATAAAACATTTAGTAAAACGCGGTCGCATGTGTAAGATGCTTCAAATAGGATATCTATCGAGATAGTTTACATGCCTTTCCACAAAACATTATGTTATAAAACTTTAATTCACAATAACAAAATAAACCTTATTACTTAGACAATTAATTCGAAAATTGTTTGAAAGAAAGTTAAAGTTATAACTCGTATTTTTCAGAAGCAACTCGGTTGCGTGTTCTTGTGGCGTAGTAACGTTAGGACTGAATAAGTAAATGCGGTAAATAAATCAAGTTAATTGCACTGAAGCACCTCCTTGTATGAGCCAGTGGCTGTAGCCAAGAGCGAACTTCGATAGAGTAGATATAAAACAAACGGTTCAAATCAACACGCCCTCTTGGAGTGAGAAAGTTACAAATAGTAAAATAAAACCAGTTGATGACTGATTTTACGGTACTGCCCTTAGACGAGTCCTGTGGTTTAGTGGTAGAGAAATGTTTACTCAATCAAAGAGGTCCCGGTTTAAAATCACTTTCTGGTACCAATGGTTCTTTGATGTGCATTCGTCATCAACTGCATCTGTGTATATACTAAGCACTTGAAGTACCTAGCTTGTTAAAAATATATATATCATAAGAATTTACATAATTAACCAAGACCTACAAATAAAATTTAATTAAGTAGTAAATTTAGTAGAAATTCTATACATGACTATTGTGATGTTAGGCATGCCAAACCGGACCCAAAACTCTAAACTTGGAAAGTTGAAAACTAATAATGTAACAACTAAACAGCAACACTTTGGAAGAACAAAAACTGATGCTTGAACGTTCGGTCGCATTTCACTCTCCCCACAAACTGACGTAGCTGAAAAAATATTACAAGACGGAGAATGGTATAGTATGATAATTTAGGGTATAGTATAGTATAGTATAGTATAGTATAGTATAGTATAGTATAGTATAGTATAGTATAGTATAGTATAGTATAGTATAGTATAGTATAGTATAGTATAGTATAGTATAGTATAGTATGGTATAGTATAGTATAGTATAGTATAGTATAGTATAGTATAGTATAGTATAGTATAGTATAGTATAGTATAGACTTAGTCACTGCTATAATATTTATAAAACCATATTGTCATCCATAAACAGGCAGATGGAGTCTGTAGCAATATTACGTTTCCACTCAACCTTTACGTACAAGAATAAAATGTATATTTTATTTTTAATCAGGTTAATGGACGGTCGTATTGACTAATTGAAAAATAGATAATTTCCAACTAAGTATAGCCTGTGGTTGAGTTATTAGGCAGGCAAGTTGCCGTAGTTTTATCGTGTCCCCCTTGACCCCACAATCTACCCCAGAGCTCCCTCCGCGATCGGTGGCCGTGCATCGTCCCGGAAGGAAATTAAAATTCCCGCACACATCGTTTCAACCCCCGCTCCTTTACGGAAGGAATCAAATTTATTCCGCATTTCTTATAAAACTTGTAAAAATTATTACTGTTACAAAAATATCTGTTCATGCATGAAGTCCACTTACGTTAGAAAGTCACGTCCCAGCCAATATGCCAATGCCAAGTAATGTTCCTTCTAAATTTATTATTTTATCTTACCACCTGGTTGCCAGGAGGAACAATAACAAATATTTATATTTCATTGTTATAGCAATTTCTACACGAAGACACGTAGTCTATTACTACTTTTCTAAATTGACAATTGTAATGTTACCTAAATTTCCAAATTTCCTAAAATTATTTTATGACAAAAAAATAAGACATCTGTTAAAGGTATTTCTGTTCTGTAATAAAAAATAATCTCACCAAAAACATGGTAAAAATTACAGAGTAGCTTACAATAGCATAAAAATATAAGGTTGCTCGCGGCGCAACAAAATAAAATAAAGTTACAAGATGAATAACACCCAAATAAGGGATGATTTTAATTCACATATTCTCGTAAAATGCACGATGTTGCTAAAATTGTTGGCGCGTTCACAAAGCCTGAAATTGTGAAAGAATATGATACGTAGACAACGTACTTGTACGAATATTTATGAGCAGGTCTTGTTTCCACTATCAAAAGATATTTTTACGATTAACGGTCAATCTATATACATATAATCTCTATGCACATATAGGAGATTATCTATACATATATAACCAGGAATGCTTGACGAAAGAAATTTATAAATCTGATGTGGATGGATGCGTTAAACAAGGCAGGAGAGTGTTTTTCGACGACTCAAGAAAGCTAGGTTGCCTAGTGTCCATAACCACAGAGCCTGTATGAAGAGAATTGTGGATGTGAAGGAAGCAAGGGAGCTGTGTAAGGGTCGTGGTAAGTGGCGCTCCATTGTCTCTGCCTATCTCTGTGGGGAGAAGGCGTGACGATTTGATTGATTGATTGATATAATCAGAGTCGTGTAATAGAGGTTTTAAATTATAATATTTTATTTTTTATTTTTTTATTTACATTTCTTTACTAAGCTACTAAAATGCTTGTATCGTAGAAACAGGACAACCAAAGTACAAATATCAAAGATACATTAGTACCGGTGGGTGGTCTCGAACTCGTGCTCTCGGTTTGCGTAACCATTGCACTGCCACTACACCACGGTCGCCTTAAATATGTAATGTTTAATAAGTTTCATAGATGTATTATATTATGTTACTGTATCTTCTATGTCATTATTAAAAATGCTGAGTTGCCTAGTGCCCATAACCATAGTACATGTATGAAGAGAATATGTATGTGAAGGAAGCGAGGAAGTTTTGTCAGGACCGTGGCAAGTGACGCTCCATTGTCTCTGCCTATCCCGGTGGCGTGACAATTTGTTTGATTGATCTTCTATGTAACTGTATAATTACAATTTGTAACTTCTATTACATGACTCTGATTTGGTTAGCAAGTTGGTTACCGGGCTGGCTGGTAGAGCTGGTAGACAGAGACAGTTGGTGGTCATGGCTTAAGAGAGCCCGGGGTAGTACCACCACTTGCAAGTCTATAAACCGTTATAACAAGTCTATAACCACTGTGAATGTTGCCGATTTTAACTAAGCCGGCATAGTGAATGCGGGTTAGTAGTGCAGTAGCAGTCGCCTTTATTCATGGACCGTATTCCATTTTTATATCAGGTGGGGTGCTGTAATGTCGGATTAGAAATAAAATATTTATAGTTATATGCAACTATTTTCGCCGGTGCTCTTGGCATATCCCTTGTCTACCAGATAATAAAGTCGCATCGCTCGAAGAACCAATAACCGATGGGGAAGAAAGGTTCTAGAGTGAAGACCACGAACCGGAAGACGTAGGTATGCCTCCCACTAGGTGGACTAGGACCGGTGGATGCAACTGGCATCTTGTCGTTCGGAATGGCGTTCTAATGGGGAGGCCTATGTTCAGCAGTGGACGCCTTCTGGCTGATAATAATTCAAAAAAAATATTGTCATTTTTTATTAAAAAGAAAGGTGCACGTAAATTTTCGTCGATCATTGATATACGGTCGGCTTTTAAACAATAGAGCGTTGAGCTTCTACAGGCCATCCATCAAAGCTTATAGCCCCATGTGCTTACATACCCAACATTAAAGGGACTGATAAAATTCCTAGGTAACATTAATGGGTCTGGCTTTAATATTACATTACTGATAGACGTCATACAACATTAAAAATATACATACTCGTCTATGAAGTTATAACTCTACATATGGGTAGGTAAATTAGCGAACAATCAATCAATCAATAAAATTGTCATGCCCTTTTCCCACAAGGATAAGCAATGGAGCGCCACTAGCCACGATCCTGACACAACTACCTCGCTTCTCTCATATCCACAATTCTCTTAATATAAGCTCTACAGTTATGGTCACTAGGCAACCTAACTTTCTTGAGGATGTCTCCAATTTGGTCGAAAAACACCCTCCTGGGTCTGCCGCGATCAATGCATTAATCCACATCAAATTTATAAAGAAGATGTAGTGACAAGGTTTGACAAAGGAATGCTTCGATGGTTTGGGCACGTGGATGAGTAAAAAAAATGTATAGATATTCATAGTACATATTTATAGGCTGGTATTTCATGTTTATTACGTTAGTAAAATAAACAATTTTATTTCATATACAATATGTAAACAAAGCGCTCGTCCGGTGAGTGTCCTACCTAAATATACAAGTCTCGCTTTACAATTTTCGGCCGGTTGTCGCAAATTTTCACGTTATTTATTACGCGAGAGTGACAACGTATGATCTATTGAGCCAATTCGTTTGAAATTCTATACCTCATGTATCACGACAGTTTAGGATTTTATATAACAAATTATATTCCTTTTAATT
This sequence comes from Tinea trinotella, assembly GCA_905220615.1. Lineage (NCBI taxonomy): Eukaryota > Metazoa > Arthropoda > Insecta > Lepidoptera > Tineidae > Tinea > Tinea trinotella. The sequence continues at coordinate 6,473,046 of HG992306.1, forward strand.
AATACATTTTTCTAATAACAAAATTAGGTTATATACGCACACCGACCAATGTGGATACATATCAATGGATGCCTGCCTGACCAAGTTCCAGCAACCTTGACACTGTTCCTATAAACTCGGAACCCATTTAGGGTGTAACAAATAAATGCCATGACATAAACCGGGCGTCCCTCTCCCCCACTAATAAATACCTTCCAGCAGCAGGCGAGGAGTCATGTTCATTGTCTCCAAAGTCGAACAGTATACAGACTGGATCGGCAGACTGGGCACCAATGCTACTCTACTTATCTTCTACTTTAATAGATTTCAAATTAAATTAAACAATATTGTGGGCCACTGACAATTGGTTAAAGCAAAAAAAAAAATGTTTTTGTTTTGTCAGAAGAATTGCTGTATTAAACAAATTTTATGCGGCTTACTATCGCGTTTATTTTAGTTTTGATTTTACATTTTTTTGTTAATTCAACGTTTCGAGAGCCAACGTGCGGAGAGATTATAAACGCAAAAGTAAGCCGTATATTTTTTTATTTTTTATTGTGACTCGACGTATGACAGCACCCCGCTTGATGTTAAGCCAAAGTGTGGTCCATGAATGAATACCACTGCTACTACAATTCAATAACTGTGAGTAGCAATCACATCCACTATGCCGGCCTAGATGGAACCGGCAACTTACAAGCTGATCCCGAAACGTGACCAAATCACTTCACGGTCTGTATACTTGTAAGTGGTGGTACTACCCCGGATCGGCAGACAAGCTATGAAACAAATATTTGCTCCGACCGGGGATCGAACCAGGGACTTTACGCGCAACAAATCAGTCGCTAAACCGTTCGTCCATGCCTGTCGTCAAATTGTTTATTTCATTAATCAATGTTCGCGCAAAATCTATGAAAATACTATGAATTGCTGTATTCCAAGCGGACATTGGATCCCCCGTGAGGCAGTTGATCCATTAGAAAATTGCAGTTAAAACTACATACAAGTATACAGACTGTGAAGGGGCTTTGTCGCGTTTCGGGATCAGCTTATAAATAGCCGGTTCCAACTAGGCCGGCATAGTGGATGTGACTACCACTTACACTTATTGAATTGAACTAGCAGTTACTCCAGCTTAACATTAGGTGGGTTGTTGTCATAATGGTTACGCAGACCTAGATCACGGGTCAAAACCACTGGCCGGTACCAAGGTATCTTTGATATATGTACTTTGGATGTCCTGTTGTACTTAGTATAGAAATGTAAAAAAAATATATGATTGAAAAAATATATATATGAGTCTTATATTTTTTTTACATTTACATAGAATTTTCATAAAGACGTGGAAAGTTGTGTTTGTGATAGTCTCTATATCAGCCTATCCCCGGGAATATAGACGAATAGATAGAACCGTATTTGCTTATTATGTGAAACCCATAAATCTATTTGTGTAGTCAAAATACCTTACCTGTTTTGAACGGAGTTAATAACTTAATTAAGTTCTGAACGAGGAAGCCACTTCTAATACAATTATTATCTCGTTATAAAGAATTTGGAACTTTGACGTAGCAACAATAAGCGTTTCCACGCATACATAATGTTTATTACTTGTCATTTAAGTAACACAAATATTATTATTCTTACCTGCATGTTAATTAACCCTTTATATTTATCATAATCAACTAAACGGGGACGACCCACAAGGTTGTTCCTCACTTAAATCGGGGACAGCTTACAAGCTGATCCCAAAACGCGACTAAGTCACGGTCTGTATAATTTTAAGTGGTGGAACTACCCCGGATCGGCATACTAGGCACCTCTTTATTTATTAACAAATATTTTAGATTGTATATATTTAATAACAATTATTATATTTAATCCAATTATTAAATATTACAAACAAAAGTTATGAAATAAATAAATCTTTGGCCTACCGAGAATCGAACGCGGTACTTTCCACGTAATTAACTGGTATGACTTAACTAATGAATAAATTAATCAGAGTCTAGCAGTGGACTGAAGAACTACTAGACGTAGTCCCCAGACAAGGACATCAAAAGATGAAATAAAGAAAGACATTTAAAATAAATTAAACGGATATCAATGTAGTAGCATCCGTGATTTCTTACTGTCCTGCTTGTAACCGAAAGCAAGTCAATATCCTGCTGCGCATTTCTGTGTAATATTGATATTTAAATTTAATTTAATAAATCGAGACTACTCCAATCAAAATTGCACCAGGGAAGACCTATTATGTAGGTAAGTACATAATTTAGGGTCAGTTTTCCATTACCTATCTACATTATTTAGAAGGCTAATATTTTCTCTTAAAAGGTATTTTACTAAAAAGTGTTTCTTCAAAGTATTTTACTTTAAAAGGATTTCAGATTCTATTCAAGGCTTAGATTCTATAAGCTAACGGTAGCGATTGATTAAGTGCAGACATCCAATGTACGCGAAATCCAAAGGATTAACTTGCCTTCATTAGTTTAAAAGAGGAGTTGATATTCTAATTAAAAGGAGCTATTTAGCTAACTAAAATTTGCGCCTATTTTTTAATAAACTTAATCGGCGTCATTGTGCCGCTCAATATGTGTAGCAGAAATACTATTTTCAATGGCCACTAGAAATATAACGATTTATATCAAGTAATAATTTTAATAATGTATACTTAGTAAGTAATTTAATTATAGTAACGTTAACTGGACGTTGGATAATTAGTGAAAATCAAACACAGTGACATTAATTATCACAAAATGGCAAACAATCGGTTAATTGCGTTCAGGCAGATAGACCACATCGCGTCACAGCAATACGTCCATAATGTTACTTAAAATAAATTTGCTGTCCCATTTATGCAAAGTTATTGCGTCTGCTTTTTTATAGGTGTATTTTTTGAAATATTTTGTCATTTATATTTAGATATATATGTTTTTAAAACTATAAATAGAATAAGTTCATTTGCAACCTTAATGGCAAAACTCTGTCACTTTCATAATATCCTACTTTTTATTAATTTCATTTTGAAATTACAGCGAAATAACAAAGACTAAAAATTTTTATTTTATTTAATTGTAATAATTTGCATGAAATTTTTTATACATTTTTAATCTAGTTGCGTGTATACACTTTGGATTGCGGACTAGAATTTTCTACTGCTTTCTAAATGTTCCATGTTCAATTTTGTCTGCAATCTGTTGTATATGCCAATTCATAAATAAATAAAATGATTCACTAAAAAATACTAAGGCATACAATACAAATTTCATTTTATTTCTTACGAGTCTTACTTATTTTCTGTATGAAATAAAAAAATATGTACAATCAATAAAATCAATCAATTTGTCACGCCTCCTTACCACAGGGATAGGTAGAGACAGTGGAGCGCCACTTACTAGGATCCTGAAACAACTCCATAGCTTCCATCACATCTACAAAACATCTACCTGGGTCCGCCTTTGGTCAATCTATTTTCACTCACTGGACCATACCCATCATATCCAAGTGCTCCAATCGTAGAAGCATTTCTTTGTCTTAATGGCCGCATTTTACAGCGTTAATTCTACGTTCAATTTTAATACATAATACATAGTAATGAAAAGTGATTTAAAAGTACATATTTTTAAATTATCTTGAATGGGTATGAGTAAATCTTCAAGAAGGACTATTACAATTTAGAACCATAAGCTTTTGTTAAAGCCTTTTACCCTCTACTTGTTATCGTGCATATTTTTTATACCTGTAGCAATTCAGCAGATTTAGACGATAACAATGCGGAGCTCTCAAAAACCGCATATTCTCGTTAACAATAAGATCAGTGGAGGTTAAGCCGACCGTTCTGTGTATCTCTTTTATTGTCTAGCTCCGTAGACTAAACTAAATTACATATTTACTACAAAATTTTAAAATTCAATAACAATGTTCCTGAAGTCGTAAGCAGGCTTGTTGGTCTACGATACAAATTTTAAGTGATAAGCTAGTAAAATTATCGAGTCCACTTCCGGGATCAGCTTAAATGGCACAGTTAAAGGTGTGAAAAAAATAAAACCCTCAAGTAAATACTTAAAACTTAAGTTTGTCGAAATCTGGCTTAAGAATCTTTTATATTCGACATTACCTAACGATTTAAGCTTCAAGTTCTCCGACAAGAAAGAGGAAACTTTTTAACAACAATCTTAAAATATAGATTTTATTATTGTGTTAAAAGTAGGAGTGAGTGTCGCCCCCACATAAAAAGGTAGAATAATAGCATAAAACAAGTTTCAGTTCAAATGGAATGTGCCTTTTTCCTTGATCTTGTTTCTATGTTTTCTTGTTATACTTAGTAAGTTCGATGTGAGTAATGTTAAGATTTACACATTACTTAGTACTATATCTATTTTTTTTATTGAGACGCTACATCTGGCTTTATGTTAAGCAAGGGGAGGTCCAATAGCGTTGACGACTAAGTAAACCGATTAAGTTTACCTCGCCGTCACTATGCCGGCCAAATCAACAATAATTTTTTTTTGTAGATTTATCTATACAATAAATAATAAACTTTTAGTTTACAATTTGTTCAGTAAAATTTCTTTTGTTAATACTGAGATATTAAGCGGACATTTTTTATTACAGGTACATACTAGATTTTTTTATTAGTACTTCAATTGCCCGGTAAGCAAAGGAACGTCCTACCTAGAACAGAACGACTAAAAAAATAACTAAATTAATTGTTGTCTTAGTGCTTATTCACACTTAAAGGATAATATAGAATAAGGAGTCAAAATATATAATATAATATATAATAATTAATATATAATATGAATTACATATTTACGTGTAATTCATTTGAATCAATATTATTATAGCTATTTTTTAAACAAAATCGTAATTATTATTTCTGATAATTCGATTATTAGGAAAACATGTCTCCTCAAAATATTTTACTACGACAAAGAAATGTAAGTGTAGGAGTGGTCTACTTTTCGAATCCCGCCAGAGAGTTGACTTAATCATAAGAACGAGCCGCGAAAATCGCTTCGGCTCAAACGAGCCTCCGGGGAAAGCAAGCGATCGACTAAGGCGAAGCGTTACGGTTGCGTTCACTCCCAAAACCAATACGTTTCTGATTGAAATGTAATATAATATGCGTTTTTAGTTTATTCATTGTACACGGTATGTATGGCGACCGGTTCAAAACCGTTTTGTCTGGTGCCAATGTATCTTTGATATGTATGTACTTTATTCGTCCAGTTTCTATGATACAAGTACGTTTAGTAGTTTAGTTTAGATATATATAAAAACATAACGTAATGCGTATAGAAAGAGTTTGTTGTGGTGTTTATTTAGTCAAGACGTAAGGAGAGAAAATTCTTTACTTAGGAAATGTGTGGCAGAAGAAGCATGAGAGTAGAATTAATGCTGTAGAAATATGGTTATTAAGAAGTGTATTGGAGTGACGATAGCGGATTGAACGAGGAATAGCATAGTGCGCGATTGATGTGGTTTGAAAGAAGATGTAGTGGCACGGACAATGAAATGCTTTAAAAAGGTAGATTAACGAAATTAATTTATAAACCTGATGTGGATGGATGCGTTAAACCAGGCAGACCCAAGAGACCAAATCGGAGACATCCTGAACCAAGCTTGGTCGCCTAGCGCCCATAACCGTAGACCTTATTTAAAGAGGATTGTGGATGTGAAGGAAACAAGGGAGTTATATCAGGATCGTGGCAAGTGGCGCTCCGTTGTCTTAACCTATCTCTTTGGAAAAAGGCGTGATTAAAAAATATATATTTTAGCAGTCTTTTGTTCGACACCAATCGCATTAATAGGACACCGTGAATTGATGTTTCTGATCCTTCCTTATTTATTATATTAAATTATGACAGTACATCAGCTGGGCTAGGTTGGCAAGTTAAAACGATTATCGTCTCTCGTCGGCGATTGTTAAAATAATAAATGCTAGGCTAAATCCAATAAAACGAGACAATTAATCGTTGTGACGAATATCGTCAGTGCGACGACACGTTTGATCATTATCATCAATAGTCTCATTTTGGTGGATTTAACCTAGCATTTATTTTTTTGCCAATCGTCGACGAGAGACGATTATCGTTTTAACTTGCCCCACCTAACCCCGCTGATCTCGACTCACCTAATAGTCCGAGAGTGCCGTCGACGGAAAATAACGACTAAGTTTACGGCTGCCTCAGTCGTCATTACTATGCCGGCTAGAAGTTATTTTTTCACGCCTCGCTTGAAGGAACCAAGGGTGGGGAGAACAAATGGGTGAGCAAATTTATTTTGTCACCACTTCCACACAAAATAATACAAATTTTATTAGTACTCTATTCCTTTTAATTCCCTAATATCACTTATAAACCTAAAAAGTCTAATTCTTTAGGTGGATGTGCCGTGTTCATTTTGTACCTTATTTTGTTGATCGAAAAGTCATTACATTAAAGAATAGCACTGCAAGTCGTTTTTCTTTTTAAAACTTTCCGCATCGCTTCTTTTAAAACTTGCGCTACAGACGGATTACAACCGGCTTACTGGGATTTGTTTCTCTTTATTTCAATTTTTACACATAATTTTCAATGAAACATAATCCTATTAAACGTTTCATTCATATATAATATTAAAACTAGTTTTTTATAGATGCTGAAATATCTGGGTTTATATATATAGGGACAATTATAAAACATAAAAATCTTTATTACACTTAAAAACTTACAGTTATGTACAATGGAGAACATTTTATACAGGCATTAGTTTATAGTTTAATAATAGTTAAAACATCATTGCACTTAATGATCACTATCTTCTGGAAAAGATAATCGGAAAAGATTCCGATTTTTGACACAATAAAAATCTTATCAAACTTCTTACTACTTACTAATTATGAAACAAGATCGTAGCTTGTGGTGCGGACTTTAACATCCAAATATTTTAAAAAAGTAACATAGTCTTTTGCTTATCAGTCGTCGGTACTCCTGGACCTCCTCTTGCTTACCATCACGAAAGCTTGATTAGATGTTTTATCTAAAAAAACACTATTTAAAAAAAAGTAGACAGGGTATTACCCATAATAAAATAGATGTATAGCTATTATTAGCACTAGAATTTACTAAAACGAAAAAAGAAAATTGTGATTTGAAAATAAACAATGTATCTTCAGAGCTTGAGAAAGGTACGAGTATATTACGATCGTTTAAAAAAAGGTGATGGGTGAAGATTGATGAAAGAGGTTTAGAAATCGTAGGTGAAGAAGCATGAGAGAAGAATTAATGCTGAAAAAATGCGGTCGGCGTATGTGGAGTGACGATAGTGGATAAAATGAGGAATAGCCCACTGCGCGATAGATGTGGTTTAAAATAAGATGTAGTGACAAGGATTGACAAAAAAATGCTCTGATGGTTTGAGCACTTGGAAAGGACCAGTGAAAGTAGATTAACAAAAGGAATTTATAAATCTGATGTTGATGGATGCGTTAAACAAGAGACGGAGGGTGTTTTGCGACTAAATCGGAGACATCCTCAAGAAAGCTGGGTTGCCAAGTACCATAACCAAAGAGCTTGTATAAAGTGGATTGTAAGGGAAGCGAGGGAGTTATATCTGGACCGTGGCAATTGGCTCTCCATTATCTCTGCCTATCCTTGTGGGAAAAAGGTGTGACAATTTGATTTATCAAATCAAGGACATTTTCTACTTAGGAATCCACAATGCCCATAATCAAAGATTATTATGGAAAAAATTAAAGATGTGAAGGAAGAAAGTTAGTTATGTCAGGATCAGCCTAAACCCTGTGTGAAATTCTACTTCTTTAGAAGCTGCGGTTGAGCGCTCTTATTTATTTAGATTGTATGAAGAAAATTTCAGTATCGTGTAAAATGGCGCCCTATTGTAAATATTTGGTTGATTGATTGATTGATTCATAATTTTTTTTCGTAAAGCTCGTCATTCATTTATTTTGTCATGATTCAAGTAATTAATAGGTGTCGGTTGTCATTAGTGCCTTGTTACATACACCACCTAAACAAATAGGTGTACACTTAATATTAAGATAAATTATATTGAAAGGGATATATATCACACAAGCAACGTTCAACATAAACGCATTCTAAAGTGGTCGGACATAAAGTTTAAATTTCTATGATTTAGGATAAGGTTAAATTTGAAACTGCGAATGGGAGTCGTAGAGGGCGCAGGGATATTAACGCTGGCTTATGGCACTGTATTAATTTTGAACCGTAGTAATTTTGGCGGTGACAGAACTAAGACACCAACGCATAATTCACGAGGTAACGCAAATGAACCTCGCGTTTAATTTATAACAGTAAATTCAGTGAATTCCTACACTGTTCAAAGTACGCCGTAAGCCGCGTTCACTAAAATTATAAATTATAGTTTAGTCACCAAACCAGACTATTTATTACACATTACACATAAGCCTATATGTTACACATAATTTATTAATTTTATTTTTTACACATAATTTACAAATAACTTATTATTTTACAATTATAATTAATTCCATATTTTAAAATGTAATATTTACATCCTTAAGCTATTTAACGTGCTTGTACTTATCAAAGAAACAGGACGACCAAAGTACATAGGAGTATATCAAAAATACATCAGAACTGGCAATTCGTTGTCTTAGTTTGCGAGGCCATTCCACAACCACTACACCACGGTTGCCTTACAAGGAAAACATAAAAACAAAAATATTTCATCAGCGTATTTGTTATTATTCATTTGAGTTTTAAATAAAATTTCCCTACAGAAATAATCTGGAAACTCAAATATTATTAAATTTTTACAAACAAAAAACACTTGAACCGTAGCATCACTTTGGGGTCTCGGTTCAACAACTACGCTACACTTTACATAAAAACATCGTGTTGAACGACAACAGAGCATCAACTTCCCAGCGAAGACATAAGCGAAATTGAATTACACATATTGAAAAAGAAATGTGAAACTCCTCGGTAGGCGTGGTTATGATAAGACTCCACCTACCCGCTATCCGCGCAAACAGAGCTGCTGGTCGCTGGCTGCTACTGCCGAAGCGGAGATGCCGAGCAAGGCTAGCGGGAGTCGAACTGCGATCCGGTTTCGCGAGAGCCTCGCAAACTTCTAAACTTCGCGGCTACGAGTTTAGTTTCAGTTGATTTTACTCCAAAAGTGAAATAACTCGAGTGTTTGACTTTTCCCAAATTTAATATAACTTTGAAGGGAGAGTTTGGCGAATGCGATGAGAGTAATGAGCGTCGACAATATTTACTAAATTAAAGCTCGGTTAATAAAGTGGAAAACTTGTTAAGTGTCCCGTGGGAATGATGTAAACTTTGGTTCCTTTTAGAAGATACCTAGTTCTTAAATTAAAGTAAGTCAAATAAAATTTAAAATTATATAATTAAATAATACTATAAATGAAATTAATAAATCAAAAACAATTGTTAAAAGTACACGTATATTTTTTTAGGAGTATACAAGCTTGGCGTATAATTAAAATAAACAGAATTTATTGTAATTATATAAGTTATTTTTAAATATTTTTTTATAAATTATGAAAAAAGAACTGAAAGCATTATTTATATTTATAATAGACAATCAATCAATTAATTTGTTATTATCAAATTGTTATGCCTTTTTCCCACAGGGATAGGCAGGGCCAATAGAGCGCCACTGGCCACGATCCTGACACAACTCCCTCGCTTCCTTCACATTCACAATTCTCTTTATACAAGCTTTATGGTATTGGACACTAGGCAACTTAGCTTTCTTGAGGATATCTCCGATTTGGTCAGCAAACACCGTCCTGGGCCTGCCTTGTTTAACGTATCTATTCACACGAGATTTATAAATTCTTTTCGTCAATCTACTTTCACTATTCCTTAATAATTATTATTATTGTTTCCCGTTCACTTACTGTGTACAGAGAGAGTATATTTACATTACCAAAAATGTAGGCCGCCGGCGGCATACAAATTAAATAACCATTCATTAACTTTACCCCTGAACATTTTTTTTTTGTTTTGCAAAAGAAGGATTTATTGTTTATTGCACCATTTAAGGTATTGTTCCATTCGGAAGCGAGGGAGTTGTGTCAGGATCGTGGCAAGTGGCGCTCTATTGTCTCTGCCTATCCCCATGGGAAAAATGCGTGACAATTTAACTTGATTGATTGATTTAGGTATTGGTATTGAAAATATATTTTAATTGAAATCTAAATTATCGTTCTATTATTTATAACATGTTAAATGTTGTGCATAAAAATTTAACTAAATTAATTCCATAATAACAAATCTATTGTTTAAAATTACTGCAATAAATTCATAATTAGAAATTAAAAATATATTAATTGTTTAAAAAAAAACAGGAAATATTATAATAACTATTAACCAAAAAGTTTTAAATTAATATTTATCTATCAGTTTATAATAAAATTAAATAAATATTGTTATTTTGGAGATTCAATTTTATGAATCCACCTAAAGTTATTCATTAACTTAAAAGCTTTTAAGATACTCAACAAAGCAAGTTTCTTATAAATCAAAAATTAAATTAATTAAAATTTAACTGAATTAAACAAAGTTTAAGATTATTTTATACAAAATTTTAATATACTTTTTGTTAATTTTTTCTATAACTTGAAGGAAAAAGATATAAAGATATTTTTCTATAATTTTATTTGATAAGTACAGTATTGTATTTATTTACCACACTCCTTAGTATTTAAATAAATACAAATGTTAATAGATAAACTAAATACAAATACAATACCCAGGTATATATAATAATACCTAAATACAAACAAAGGTCTGTTAAGCATGACATGAAAAAGTTCCGTGCAACTAAATAAAAAAATTAAATAAAAGAGTTTCCTATTAAATTAATTTATCGCCAAGTTGACATTTCGATTCGCATAACAATACCAAAAGAAAGCTCAATGGCGTCACAATAATAAATGAATAAGGTTTTCCAATAATAAAAAAAGTGCGTATTGTTTTTAATATGTACGATGATTTTAACTTGGTTATCAAAGAGTGGTAGGCAGGGGTACCAAGTCTGCCGATCCGGGGTAGTACCACCACTTACAAATATACAGACCGTGAAGTGATTTGGTCACGTTTCGGGATCAGCTTGTAAGTTGCCGGTTCTATCTAGGCCGGCATAGTGGATGTGATTGCTACTCACAGTTATTGAATTGTAGTAGCAGTGACATTTATTCATGGACCACACTTCGGCTTAACATCAAGCGGGGTGCTGTCATATGTCGAGTCACAATAAAAAATAAATAAAAAACTTAAGGGTGCCAGACCCGATGTTTTAACCATAGTATATCATCGACAACAATCACTACCTTGCGCTTTTGGACCTTCTCTAGCACTATTAGACAAGTCGAGGTCAGATGTCAAGACACAAAAAAAAGTTGGCAGTATTCACTTTATTGCGTCGTTTCTTTATAGAACAATATACAAATTCAATTTAAAAAAAAGTAACGTATGTCTAACAATGTATGTATGTACAATATGCTTTACCAACCTATGTGTTCTCCCCATCCTATATAACCTTGGATCCTTCAAGCTATGCACCTTTGGCCGGCAATGTGACTCAGCCTTTTCAGCCGTCGGCACTCTTGGACCTCTATCATGCTCACCATTAGGCAAGTCGAGGTCAGATGTCGCAGTCACAATAATAACAAAAAAAGATTATTTTATTTTGCAAATGAATCTATATGGTAGTAGTAGGTAGCTTTTGATATGATAAAGATTCTCTTGATAGAAGACAATCAAACTAACCTCGATATAACAATTAGATATACGAGTAACATTGGGTACTGCAAGCAAAACGTCGAAAAGCACCTCCAGCCGGCAAAGTGAAGGTCACTGAGGCAACTGTAACTTGAATCGTATTTTTAGTCATTGGCACTCTCTTTACTTAGTACGAAATAAGTCCAATTTAAATTAGTAACAGGCTGCTGTCATTTGTCGAGTCACAAAAAAAGTGTAATATTTTCCTAGATTTTACGAGAACATTGATTAATGAATTAAACAAATTTTATTCGGCTTACTATCGTGATAGTAAGCGGAATAAAGTTAATAAAGGTGTTTTTCCAAGTTAGCTTGTGAGTTGCCGATTCGACCTAAGCCGGCTGTCATATGTCGGGCCACAACAAAATACTAAAAATAACGTATACACTACAAAAATGACTTCGAAGGCTCTTGGGAGTGAACGTCATTGTCAACCCGTCTGTTACATGGCATCACAAACCAACGCAATATTTAACATCAAAGTAAAGTTTGTAACTTTATAGGTATAGTACTTAGATACCATAAACGTCAATTTGTAAGTATCAAATTGCTGACGAAATTAATACATTTTAAATTTCATACAAAATAATTCAATGAATTAATATACAATGAATAAAAACGATACAGCATCGTAATCATCATCACTTATAAGTAAGTTAAAGAGTGGTGGGCACAGTAGGTGCTTCTTTTCCAAATATGCCGATTTGGGGTAGTACTAACACCACTTTCAAATGGCCTGGTTCCAACTAGGCTGGCTCAGTAGATGCAACTGCTAATTGCAGTTATTTACCTGAAGTAGCTGTTGTCTTATTTCATGGTCCGCTCTCCTGCATCATATCTGGCGTAAAATGACAAGCCATGATTTTAAAAAAGCCAGCCATAAGTCGTCCCTTGCTGGACGGCCTGCAATAGCAATCTCCACAGTGGCCGACAGCGTAACTAAATGACAATGTGAATAAGCTTCGTTATGACAGTTGAAGTCTATTAATAAGCTTCAAATTTAAAATTGCGACCGCGCTACACACTGGGAAGCGATGTTCTTTTTCATTAACAGTACAAGCTCTTTGAAACTCATTGTCCGAATGAATAAAAGTTGTTTTTGACACTAACAGCGACCGTGTACCTTTTTGACAAATAGGAATGTATTTCATTGTCATTCCCATTGAAGTTGGGCGGTCGGCCCCCCTGCAACCAGCGGTTTCCTGCATCTTTTAACAGGTTATTAATCTGTCTTGTAAATGGATGCTATATTTTGCGCTCTTGCGGTGGTCTCCATTCGATCCCAACGACCATTGATTTTCTACAACCTATACTCGCATGTATCATGTTAATAAGATGTTATCTTTTAACTTTGTAAAAGTAATGAATTATAATTCGTGGAAACTAATAAAGAACGAATCAAACATTAAAATCCGATAAAGGAAATATTTAGTGGCATTCTTATCTTAAATGTGAAGAAGTAACGTTAAGTGAATTTGTATTCGGGGGTGAGTCCAACGTTTCCTGTCCGTTGAGTTATTTAAAGTCAGTAGTATCAGATATCTAGTGGCGCATCCATTACTTCAACAACGGGGTAGAAAATGTGCTATAAATTATAAGGTGGAATACCTTATTGCCGATTTATACCGAAGCTGTAAATTTTCTATATGATAACAATGTAAGAAAGGATATTTGACATTCAAAATTGTCCTCTCCATATATTTTTGTTGATATTTTTATTATTATGATAGTTGTTATTCTTGCAAAAATTTGAAGACAACGAACAATTGCAACGAAATGACCATGTACTGGGTAACTCTTTTGTTAACTTTACCTCATTTCTCCACACAGTTCTTTTCGTATCGTATTAATCGTCTATTTGTCCACGATAATCTTTTGAAGAGCTCTTTAACCTTGCTTCTACCTAGACGTTTTACCCCCATGATACCCGCCACAGGTTGGGAAAGCACAGGTCAATTGACCGACCGAATCAACCGGGAATCGAACCCAGCAATTTACGCGAAACGAACTGGTGTGCTAACCAATGCGTCACGCATGTCGCCAAGTCTTGCACACTAACACGGACAGTGATGTTCTTAGTCTTCGATATGATATTTTTTTGAGAATTGAGATACGGGTATTGGCTGTATGTTTACTGGACTGGTTTTGGTGAACAAACGTTCTTGATCTCGTCTCGGTATTCGAGATCAAGAAGGTTTTGAAGGGCCACCACGTTGTAAAATGGGCGCACTGACAAACCCATTTTGTTATAGGTATACTAAATAAAAATGTATATATTTTTACTTTGGACATACTACTTAATAGTATAACTTGCCATGACGATTTGCCACCAGTGACTGAATAATAAACAACAGACAGAAGCTAAAACAACATGACCGCAACAGGCTATCAACATTTCTTTTTTAGCGCGAACTCTGACCTCGACTTGCCTGATGGTTAGCAAGGGGAAGTCCAATAGCACCGACAACTGAAAAAACTGATTTTGTTTACGGTTGCCTCAGTCGCCGTCACTATGCTGATCAATGTTCGCGAATACGTTTCTTATAAATGTTTAATTGTTTATTTACTTAAACGAAGACTGATAAAAAACAGGTATCCAATATATATGTGGATGTGAGGGTAGAGAGAGAGAGAGTTATGTCAGGATAGTGGACAGTAGGACTCTATTGTTCACTACCCATCCCTGTCGAAAATAGGCAAGACAATTTGGTTCATAGCTTGATAATTACTTACAGAAATATTACTCACATACTCTTACTCGTACTATAATATTAATTGTAAAATTCAATGTTATACGATTATATCTTTGCCCCGTCGTTTGTTATCTAAATAAATAAAAAATTAAACACCCACTCACACGGCTCAGCGTGTACGCAGCACATTTTTCACGCACGTCCTGAGTTAATAGGCTGTTGTTAGACTAATAAAAATTATAGGCCCCGGCGAGACCGGAATTTATAGTGTTTTCCGGCCTTACCCTTTCACATGGTTCGAAGGGCAAGAAGTAATAGATCTTTTCCTAACATTTATTATGTACAAACTTATTTCAAACTAAACACATTAATTGGTCATTATTAGAAAAGGGTGTTAGTGCATACATAAAACACATATAGAAAAGAGTCCGCCATTTTATTAAACATAGTTAAACATAGTTTTCCTTAAATATATTTCTTATCTGAAAAATATCAGATATACTATACTGACGACATAGTGACAACAGTAAAGTGAGTTGTTTTTTTTATATATTTTGTCTCGACATCTGATTTCGCCTGATGGTAAGCAAGGGAAGAGAATGTCTGCGCTCTTAGATCTCCCCTTAGTAGCTAACCGTAGACGTTTGCTTGCACCAGCAAACATCGAGGTCAAATGTCGGTTTACAATAATAAAATAATTTATAAAAATAGTAGTTGAACCCCGCGCTTAAAATTCGTTGTAAATTTATTAGTAACACACACGGCGTTTTGACGAAAGGCGTGAAGGGACGGTTAGCGATTGGTTTGTTGCGCGTAAAGTCCCGGGTTCGATTCCTGGTCGGAGCAAATATTTGTTTCATAGCTTATATTTGTAATATTTAATAATTATATTAAATAATGCAAATATTCGTTAATAATAAAAACGGGAATATTTGCTTCGGGTCTGGTTATCAAAGAGTGGTAGGCAGTCGTACCCAGTCTGCCGATCCGGGGTAGTACCACCACTTACAAAATATACAGACAGTAAAGTGATTTGGTCGCGTTTTGGCCTCAGCTTGTAAGTTGTCGGTTCCAACTAGGCCGGTATATTGGATGTGGTTGCTATTTACAGTTGTTGTATTGTAGTAGCAGTGACAGGGTGCTGTCAAGTCACAAAAAAGTATATCTCTGTACCCAGTATATTTATACTACATGTAACTTATTAACCTAAAATATCCTCTTATAGAAATTTGTTTAATAAAATTAAAATAACAAAACTCCCCTTAACATACCGATTGCACGGATTCATAACAATTATTATAACACAGCACAGTGAGTAGAGTAAGCTGGACAAAGTGGAAAAGATTTATAGCAGCTTTCTTCAAGAGTTTATGACGTCATAAACATTAAGTACATGATCTTAAATCCAAGTCACCTAATAAATTATTATAGTTGTTGTTAACTTAATGTGAATATCATATTTAATGGCCAACAAAAAGAACTGTTTATGTTAAAAATAACTTTATATTTTAGTCATTTTGCAATACATATTGTTGTATTCCATACGGACGAACATTTCAGCGTGGGTAAGGGTGGACTACAGTGAGGTGATCCACAGGAAAAGTTGGGTGAACACTTATAAGCAATGTATGTAAATGTGTTTTTTTATTTTACTGACTAATGTGTATGTAGCAATACTTTGATTCGCAATCCAGGAACTGTTTTAATGTCCTTATACTATACTAATTGCAACTTGTTGTAAACATCTTAATAATTAAATAAATAAAATAAATAATTGTAGCAGTGAATAAAATATGGATTAGTTAAAAAGGAATTAGTTTTAGAATATGCTTTCTTGCTAAAATATTAGAGAAATTTTATATATTGTAACGACAAAGATTCTCGTATGGGCGACTGCCTGAATCCGCTACGCTGGAGTGCCATCGATTATGTCCGCAAGCAGCAGTCGCATCCGCTATGATGGCAAGTAACTTTCAAGCTAACTGCGAAACGCGAAAAAATCAATTCACAGTATTTATACCTGAAAAGACACAGATCGTCCGACTGGGAAATAACCACTAGCTACCTCTCTTAATTAAAACCCCAGTCACGAATAAAAGTATTTATTACTTGATTGGAGAGATATGATTTAACATTTAGGGGCCGAAAAGAAGAGTGAATTAATTCAATCAATCAATCAATCAAATTGTCACGCCTTTTTCCCATGGGAATAGGCAGAAACAGTGAAGCGCCACTTTCCACGATCCAGTCACAACTCCCTCGCTTCCTTTACATCCATAATTATCCTCATACATGTTATGGGCACTAGGCAACCTAGCTTTCTTGAGAATGGGTCCGATTTGTTTAGAAAACACCCTCCTGGGCCTGCCTTGTTTAACGTATCCATCCACATCAGATTTATAAATTGCTCTCGTCAATCTACTTTTACTCATCCTTACCATGTGCCTTTGAATTAATTATAATTATATAATTGTTATTAAGAATTACCTAAATATAATAATAAACACAAATGATGACAAAGTCATAGTTTATACAATTAAAGCGAAAACCGCAGCAGTGTAACGTTTGTGATTACGTACCCGCTTTTATAAATGCTGCTCTTACAAATGGGACGGAAGTGCGGACTCGCTGATCGGGAAATGTTTTCGGTTGACCGTTCATTAATTTGTGAATGTTGTGTCAATTTCGACATTTGCTTGATTAACGCGTGTAATGAGCCCAACTACTGTTGTCCGCCGATGCAAAATTAGGAGGTCTTCATAATGTGAATTTCAATTTTATTAGCTCCTTGTTTGCGTAATTATAACAATGTTTGTGTCAAATAGAAAATTATATTTCACACAAACGTTTTGGTCATACTTTTGGCATATGAAACCTAATAATATATTTGATAAATTATTAATGTTAACTGAGCTCTAAGGTTATTTATAAATATTAATGAAAATCGATTTATAGCAAACCATTGATCTGTTGTTATAATTAGTCTTACAGAATTAGGATATTGTCTCTATATTAAAAAATCAACAAATAATGAAATATCAAATCAAATCAATCAAGTTGTCACGCCTTTTTCCTACTGGGATAGGCAGAGATCCTATAAACTAAATATAGGATATAAACTAAATAAAATAAACTAAAAAAAAACTTCTATACTAAAATGTATTATGTCGACTTGTCTGAAGAAAGGTCCTAGAGCGCCGACGAATGAAATAAACGACTCAATTAACCTTATAACCTTAATTGCCATTACTATGCGGTGCATTTTTTAAACCTCCCTTGGAAGATTTAATATTATAGAATAGAAAGAACACATAGGCCGGTGTAGATATCATTCCACTTGCTAAATATTCCACAAAGAAACGGCGGGCCAAATTAATAAGTTCGGCTGTAGATACATACGGTCAACAGAATGCTGACTAAAAAGTGAATATTGCTTTACCTAATATTTATTTATTACTTTAAAGTAAATTTAGTGTTAAAATTTTGTATCTCTTTAAATCTTAATAGGCGTTGCTGTAGTTCAAATTAAAGGCTTATCTGTATAATTACATTAAAATTAACCTAATCGCACTCACGCAGCCTAACTGTCCAGTGAAATTAAAATGCCTAATGATAAAATGCAGTAAATTATTGCAAATTTAATTTATTTTACGCTTTACATAACTTAAAATTTGTTTTACGTAACAAATAATAAAAACGTAACAAACACACAAACAAACCCAGTTACTTTCGTATTTATAATGATATTCGGTAATATTTTCCTGGTGTAATACGAGGTCCAAGAACATTTTCGACTGAATGGATGTTTAGTATACACGAGACATTTAAACTTAATATAAAATATGATATATTAAGGCGACCGTGGTGTAGTGGTAGTGCATTGGTTACGCAAACCAAGGGTACGGGTTCGAAAACCTCTTGCCGGTACGAATCTATCTTTGATATATGTACGAGTACTTTGGTTGTTCTGTTTCTGTTATACAATCACTTTAGTAGCTTAGTATTTATTTTATTTTATTTAAGATAAATAGGACAACTTACGGCTAAAAAGTCAAATAGAACCAACAAATATATAACAACAGGGCCACTTAGAAGTTGTCACAAATAAAATAAAAAATAAAAAAATTTAAACTCTTATATAGTTAAGATAAAAAAATATTAATAAGATATTTATAGAAATATAAATAAAAAATAATATACCAATTGAGATATCTTATTCAAATATAATAATTCTATTAATTTAAATGTGGTTTGCTAATCAATAAAAGTTTTCTTATAAAGCATTTTGCTATTTAACGTCCATTTCCCTAAAGGAAACAGCAAATCGCAGCGTCGGCATTAATTACAAATGTAACGTTATGGTGGGTAGTATATACCTATAATGCAGGTTTAGGATTTAACTGAAAATATTGGTTTAAAAAATGGCACTCTTGATCCAAACCTCCAGATAACACGCCTAACGTTAATCTGGAATAAGTTCATAAATGGCGGCGACTGCTACTACAGACATTTGACTGTACTATAGTTATTTAACTCCAAGTAGCAGTTGCATCCACTATGCCGGCCTAGTTGGAACAGAAAACTCACGCGCTGATCCCAAAACGCGACTTCACAGTCTGTACATTTGTAAGTGGTGGTACTACCCCGGATCGGCAAACTGTTAAAACTGCCTACCACTGTTAAGTGTTATATTAACTTTCTAATTTAGTAAGTTGTACTCCAGTAGACTCATTTCCACTTTTGTTGTTATGACGCTTGATAGATGTGGTTTGAAAGAAGATGTAGTGACAAGGATTAACAAATGCTTCGATGGTTTGGGCACATGGAAAGGATGAGTGAACGTAGATTGACGAAAGGAATTTATAAATCTGATGTGGATGGATGTGTTAAACAAGGCAGGCCCAGGAGAGTGTTTTCCGACCAAATCGGAGACATCCTCAAGAAAGCTAGGTTGCCTAGTGCCCATAACCACAGAGCCTGTATGCAGAGAATTGGGGATGTGAAGGAAGCAAGGGAGCTGTGTAAGGATCGTGGTAAGTGGCGCTCCATTGTCTTTGCCTATCATCCCTGTGGGAAAAACGTCGTGACAATTTGATTGATTGATTGATTGGCGCGACATTCTATCTGAACTTGTACTACATATTGCCTTAGTCACCGTCACTCAGTCGACCAAATTTCACTCCTCCAAATTTTATATTACCTATAAGCCTATACTCGTATCTAACTCATACTGAGTTTCTAAGGTAATATGTTTTTTTTTCTGTATTTCATTGTGAGGGATGTTTGTTTGGCATTCAATCATGCTTTGATTTTTGGAATGACATACAATGTAAATTGGTACTCAGTACATCATTGACAGTAACATAAGATACTTTTTTATACCAGTAAATGATTCATCTGGGATAAAATATGAGGCGTAGCCATTTAATTGATTGATTATATTCATATTATATATCACAATTTATGCTTGCTATCAACCATGATTTGTGGCTGACTTGCCATAATAATACTAAAGTATTTTTGATTTATTTTACCACTTTCCTTTTAGGATTGGAAAGTATTTTTTTATTGACATCTGACAGTACCCCGCCTAAAGTGAAGCTGGACTGCGGGCCATGAATAGAAGTAACTCCTACTACAGTTAAATAACTGTAAGTCGTGGTCACATCCAGGAACCGGTAACTTACAAGCTGATCCTGGAACGCGACTAAGTCACTTTACGCTCTCTGCAATTAAAAGTGGTGGTACTAACCCGGATCGATAGACTAGGCAAATGACAGTTAACTGTCTGCTTACCACTCTTGATCTCTAAAGTAGGTGATATTTCGCTATGTAACTTTTGTGCATCGCAAATAGCATGTGTTGGACAGGTAATAAAGTTTGTGTTTGTGTTTATACCCACGTGTATGCAAACTTTCATTTATAATTAGATACAAGCTTTTAAAACTTAAGGTAAAATATCAAAGTTATTCAAACTTTCCAACTCATAAATGAAATATAAAGATTTATATTAATTAAATGATATAAAAAGTTATAATTGCATTTTACTCTGAATACGGTGGCATAGGAATAGAAATGAAGCAATGTGAATTGTTTTTTGTACATTACTCGTATCTGTATTATAAAAAATATATATTGCACAATTTTACAGATTTCATTTTCATACATTTTAAAGTTAAGGTAAAAACATTAATGATATTTTTTACTTATAGTTAAATTATATTTAATTATTAGTTGGTTAGTAACAATGTTGTGTTTAATTTTAATATTATATAATTATTAAATATTACAAACATTAATATATTTGTAATTGAAATCTGTTATAATTGACTTTTTAAATTTTATTAAAAATAAGTCAAATAGCAAAATGATTTATTATTAGAACGGAATGGAAAGCTCTTCAATTTGCGGTACGCTTTGAAAAGAGCTCGTATTAAAGTAGGATGGTTTGCAAACATATTTAAATGTATAATATATTCTATGTGGATCTTTGATATCAAATTCTTTTAGTGAATCTCCCTCCGTCTATGTCGCACGCACGTTTTCACCAAAAACATTCACTCTTCATAAATTATTTCAGACAGATTATATTTGTATGTAACTGCATATTTAACTTTTTTATTGCTATGTAAAATGAAATTAACTCGAGAAAGAGTTAATTTCATAGAGTTTTACATTTTACAGATTCTTTTAAAAAAATTAAATAATAAAATTCCATAAATTCGTATAAAAATAGAAATAATATTATATATGTATAAGGAAATAAATAACTATATTTTACGTTTTAATAGTTAATTCTTAAAGGTTCTACGATTAATATTTCCATGTTTAAAATGTTGAATTCAAATTATTCATTTGAAATACAATTAAAATACTTTATACCTAGGCATCATAACAATTATAATAAGACATGTTTATTGTAATTTAAATTTTAGGAACATTTTAAAATCGAATGGGTGGTGGACTGTGGGCCCATACTAGGCAGAGCGCCTGTTTTATGGAACCCAACAAAAGTATTGTTTTGTAAAAGTAAAGTATTGATTATTGTATTGTTCCAGAAATGTACACCCGGACTGTTAATTCAACCAAAATGAAAATATGTATGAAGCACACAATGTTTAAGTATTGACATTGGATTATATGATGCTTGCTGCTGTTGTCCGTTATGGTGCTAGGCGGCAGGCGGGGTTGGAAGGCTGAGGAACGATGGCAGCAGGCGACAGGGCTCGGGGTGGCAGTCCACTCGCGCAGTTCATTATCTTGATCATACTTCACTGTAACTTCGTCGGTAAGTCATATAAACAAAGTTGCAATACGAATTACGTATATACATAAATAAAAGTTGAGAAAATCATTCAGTTAACAATCTGAATTATTTGTCATAGTCTTTTGTGATAAATTCACGGCCTTTGAATTTAAATAAAATATGTTGACGTCTTCTAATGAACACGATTTTAATTGATACATATCCGAGTATATGAAATACAGAGTTTTAAAACGCATATATGTAGTTCTAATTTAATTAAGCTGGGTTGCACTAGGCCCATCCCTATCAATCATAGAGCTTGTATAAGGAAAATTGTAAATGTGAGGGAATCGAGGGAGTTGTGTCGGGATCTTGGCAAGTGGCGTTCTATTGTCCATTATTTAGACTTGTGGGAAAAAGGCGTGAAAATATTATAATGCTTAAATTTTCATAACGTTCTAAAAACTTCTGAATTTTTGAAATATTTGTTTGTCCAAAACTTAGTATTCCTTAAATTCCTTCATACTCTCAATGTACACAATGTATAGCTCGAAGTATACACATAATAATACAACTAAGATAAAGGATAAAATTCTGTCCACTACAGACATTTGCATATTTTCTATTCCCCAGAAATGTCCTACGAGGCAGTTCTGTTTCATTTTAGATAGTGCAAGATCTTGTCAAGTAAGCAACATTGCATTTATTTAATCTCATATTTCAGTCGTTTCATGTTACCAAATTATTCTAACCATACAAAAAAGGAAGAAATTTTAGTTAATAAATTATTATTATCTACACATATTTGTAAAATTTAAAAATAAATAAACTTCACACTTTCGTTAGTTTTTCAAAGAACTAAAATCTGGTTCACAAAAAAAGATTTAAAAAAAATATTTTAGATAATATTCTAGTTTTTAGAAGATTAAGAAGAAACACTACACTCCTGACGAATATTCAAGAACCCAAAGGAGTAAGGGACGTTGAATTTAAATTAATCTCATTCTAAAATTTTCACTTTCCACCTTATCTTGCGTAGTATTGTCGTTTTATTGTGCCTACCCTGAAACCATTAGCGAAAATGTCACAGCCACGGTATTGTAGTCGCGAGCCAACGTCCCATCCGCACAATGATGCTCGACCCTGCTCGCATAACCCGCGTTACCTTTATGTTTTGATACAAATTTGAGTTTCTATAATGAATGAGGTCACATTCACTGAGTATAATAAATGTTCTATGTAGATCGTGGTTGCGCTCGATGCGTTCGTAATATCACAGGGCGCCCCACTGGACACAGACCTACGACCCGCGCGCAAAAAAAAAACAGGGAATTGAGTTTTTGTAATTAATATTTGCATATATGGAATTTTGATAATATGAAATATGCGAATTTCTACGCGAATATGCAAATTTTAGCGGACTCAACTCAGCGGACAGATTTCGCATCTTTTTCATATTATGTATTGTATATATTAAATATTTTTATTGAGACGCGATATCTGATCTCGACTTGTGGCTCAGTCGCCGCCATTATGCTGGTCAAATATTTTTTTAAAATATTTTATTGACAAGCTACTATTGACATCGACTCGCCTGCTCATAAGCAAGGGTAAGTCATAGAGCGACGACGACTGAAATCCCATGCACTTTACGCCTCTAACATGCCGACCAACGAATATCAGATATATATTACTATAAATATTCAAATTAATTCATATGGAAAAAATGGGCAACATTTTGTATTCATTGAAGCAAATTGGGAGGTAATAAACGTCAGCATCTTACGCTATCATCATCAATATTTCACTTTCATAATTCATATTATATTCATGGGCACGATGAAGTAACTTAGGTATTCATAAAAAGAATTCAGATGAAACAACACTAATTTAATTCTGTTAGATGTTTTTGAACTACGAACGTAGTAAACTCGGCGTACTATAACATGCATAGCCTATTTGTAGAATCGTGTTTTATTAGTAATAAAAATGTTGGAGATATTTTCTTTTTTTTATGTTTTCGTCGGAACTATATTATAACTATATGTAGGCATTAGAAATACTTTATGTTAAAAGACAAATTCTTGGTAGTTGCCAAATCTCTACTGAGTACATGGTGATTCCGCTCACGTTGTACGCGAGTGGCCGACAAAGGATAGAGGGTGACATACCTCTTATTACTACCTTTTTTACGGAATCCCTACTTTTGTGAAATACGACACACTCGTTCTAATTTTGAATGACAAGTACGTGGCAGTGAAAATTGCCAAAATAAAGCGAATCGCTACGTTTGCTGAATGTTTAATCATGTACTTTTAAGTAATACATTTTCAATTGAGCTTATTTAAAATTGAAGAGCCTTTGGGTTGTGTTAGGGTAAATTTTAGTTGTTTTTTTGTGTTACCTAATTTAATTCTGAATAATATTTATACTTAATAAATGATATTTATCTACATAATGGTTTTTTGTTCTGTATTTAAGTTTTTTTTTATACGAGTAATAATAATTTTTTATAACATTCTACAAAAATTGCGCTATTTTCACGTTGGCAACATCAAAATGTCAACATAACTTTTATAGTAATTAATCAGAAATTCAATGAGCCGTTATCTGTTATGGTTAATGAGGATTTTTCCCCCTATGGCTACATTCAGTGCTACTAAATAATGCTAAATAAAACCGTATGACAAGAGATTTATTTTTCAAACTTAAGCATTTAGTTTGTCCTTAAATAAAATTGGTCATAGAAAATATATAAGTATATAACTATACGAGTATATGCTATATAATGTAAATTTTTATCACTGTACATTTGCCTATGTTGTATAATAATTCCAAATAATTAACAATTTAATAAATAGTAAATTTTAAAGAGTGGTAGGCAGTGGTACCCAATCTGCCGATCCGGGGTAGTACCACCACTTACAAGTATACAGACCGTGAAGTGATTTGGTCGCGTTTCGGGATCAGCTTGTAAGTTGCCGGTTCCATCCAGGCCGGCATAGTAAATGTTATTGCTACTCACAGTTATTGAATTGTAGTAGCAGTGACATTCATTCATGGACCACACTTCGGCTTAACATCAAGCGGGGTGCTGTCATATGTCGAGTAACAATAAAAAATATATATATATTTATATATTTTAATAAATGTTGCTTTTCTAATGAGTTAGATCTTTCTCTATTTTGTTATACCTATAGTTTTATTTTAGAAGTTAATTGGTTTATTTACACATATATAATTATACAAATTCTATTACATGTATCAAAATTCTATTTAGAATGCCAGTACAGGTTAATTGCTTGAATTTATTACATTGTATACAATGATGTACACGTCTATGGCTAATGCAGAATCCGTGTATGCTCACCCAACGACCAAACCTTACAATTAAATTACTTGCTTTCCATTTTGGGTATAATAAATAATTAGTTCTTGTTAGTATTATAATATTATGTAGCCTATTTATTTACAAATATTATTATATTATATATCTAGCCGAAACAACGAATTATACGTTTGGTTCATTATTCAAATCAACTATTATATTTCTCTCACTTATTTCAAAGCGCTCACTATATTTTACTTGAAATATTCCTTCTCTCGAGGATTAAACACAATAAGAATAAAGAAGCAATACTCATCAAAAGAATTATTGCCAGTTAAAATGCTATACAATTTCAGTATCTCGAAAGATATGGTTATTTAATTCGACCTTACAATAAATTTATTACGCAGTCGCGGTCAATGACTTATGGTACTTCCGTAGTCTATGGAAATTTTAAGACTAAGAATAAGAAACAAGGAGTAAGCTGCAATAGTAATTGTTTCTACTATTTATTGCCATCTTATTTGCATGCCATTCTGTATATTGCTGTATCTCCATTCAGTGTTTTGCGTTTCCAACTTGTTCATAGAATATTTGCTCATAAACATGCAGATTGCGGATGGGACGTGTTTTTATGTAAAATTGGGGAAAGGGAACTTTTATTTATTGCCCTCTTGACTTGAGCGTCGTCGTTGACGGAGACGGGAGATTCACGCGCTGGCATATTATAAAGTAAAGACCGTGCGTGTTTCGAGCCTACCATGAAATTAATGTACGCTTCTTTTTTATGTTATATTTTTTTTGCAAGTAATAATAAAGTTAGTATGCAATGAGAGAAATGTTTAAAAATGTATGCTCTCAGCATCAAAGCTTTTTTAGCTTTATCCAATAATCCGGAGAGCCTGTCATGTAACGTATTTTTAATTATTTGCCTCCATTGCAGTATTTAGGATATATCTATTTTCCAAAAATATAAACTAGTTATCTCATTGATTAAAAAATAAATTGAAGAAGTAGCAAACATTTGTCATCAAACCCTAATCCTTTCACCAGCCCTCCTCAACATCAGTAAATAGTCAAGCACTCGCACAATTTTCTGTTCGTGATTTATCTCAAAAACAAAGAATAAAAAGCGACCCCTTCTTAAGGGGAACGTTAAATTAAACAAAGAGTGACAATTTTTTCTAGTTACTTGGCATATGGTTAGTTTTATTAATAGTACGAGAGTATCTTGACTATTTGATATAACTAGGTGATGTAACTTTTATATAGATATCTATAGTAGGTACATAATATAAGAAAATATATTTTTTGGTTATTGTGACTCGAGTTATGACAGTACCCCACCTGATGTTAAGCTGGAGTGCGGTCCATTAATGGAGGTAGTTGGAGGTGAGACCACTGATACTAGAGTCCACTGTAACTGTAAGCAGCAGTCACATTCACTATTCCAGCCTAGTTGGAACCGGCAACTTTACAAGCTGATCCCAAAACGCGACTAAGTACTTCACTTGTAAGTGGATACTACCCCTGATCAGCAGACTGGGCACCACTGCCTACCTCTCTTTAAATCTGTTTCATTTAATTTAATTCGTAGCATTTTACTATAAAACATCATAAACGTCTTTATCACTTTATGATGCAAGTCGTTTTCTGCGTTGTAAAATTTAAACGAAATTCATATTTGAAAAATAAAAAAACTTCGCTAACAACTGAGCAAAGCTTTTAAAATTTTTAGATACGATAACTTCTTTCATAACAACTCTCCCGACACAGCCTAGAAGTTACACAAATAAAGTGAAAAATTCTTTTCCGGCTCATCTTCTTATAATAACAATATCTTTGTATTACTCTCTAGTTTTTTCCAGATTTTAGTTTTTATTCTTATTAACTTTGTCTTTAGAAACAAGTTCCTGAACTGAAATCCTTTCATCGTGCTCATTAAGTTTTACTAATCGATAAGTCAACTATAAAGTAGCCATATTAGTTTCATTGATTTTTAAATTTTATTTATTTATAATAATTACTAAATGTCGAGTCATGTTTAGGGATTTTAAAAAAGCTCGTCTTTTTTTAGACATTTTCACAAAACTAAAGTCATGTCCCAGGGAAGAAGGAGGTGGGTAATTTTTGAGGTAATTAAAAACGTGACCGTCGTCACTTGTCTCCTAAACGACAATAAGGGTTTTATCTACTTCACTGCACACGCTCAAATGAGTTTTGTTTATTAGTACTCTGTGAAAGTTTTATTTGTATTGACTGAAACTTTCTATAAAGTTCATTTGGAAAATTGTAGAAATAAGTTGGCTACGGGCGCGCAACGGTAATGTTGCTTTTGAATATATTACCTCTGCCTTTTAAGTTTTAGATTAGAAGTAATGTTTTAAAGGTTTATTTTCGAATTTAATCCAGGTTTATATTTTATTGTATTACCTATTATTTTCTATTTTAAATAATATAGTTATTTATGCCAAGATTAATTTTATAATGTGAAAGATTTAGCTTAAATTATCGTTGTCACCACGCGACAAACTTTCCAGTAGCTAAATTTATTCATAGCGTGATCCCTCGTAAATGCAGCTGCCCCTTTATTGTCGTAATGAATTTGATACGAGGTATAAAGCCTTATCTCTACCAGAATGGAGTTGGACTTCTTCTATTACTGTGTATTATATCTTTAAACTGTATTGTTATAATTATTTGTTTAAGGCATAACTTAAAGGTTCTTTCGTAGTACCTACTAAGAAAGAAAATCATACTATGAATATCTCGTCTTCTAGCCACGATCCAAGAAAGGATTATTACTTTAATAGGTAACAAAGTCAAAGCTATAACATCAATTTCCCAAGACAGGCCGATTATAAAAATTTTAATACGTTCACTAGAATAATTCACGGGAGCATGTTCTATCAAAATATCTCGGGCCACACGTTATGTCGGCACATTCTTCTCTTAAATTGAAATTCTCTAGTAGTCTCTGCCTTCGTAAGTAGGACGGGGTCAGGAGGAGCCAAAAGACAAATAGAATGTTCGATTAATATCTTTAGATAATATTTTTTGTGGTATGCAATATATGGTAACTTTAATAATAACATTCTTCGCGGTCGGATATTTATCATTAAGATAATAAATCTCTTATGCCGAAATAAATAAATTTATCATATATTTATTTATTGTGTCTCGGCATATTACAGCATCCCACCTGATTTAAAGCTGGAGTGTGGTCCATGAATGGAGGTGACTGGTACTACAGTAAAATAACTATAAATAGCAATTCTATTCACTATGCCGGCCTTGTTGGAACCGGCAACTTACAAGTAGATTCTGAACACGACTTAATCACTTCACAGTGTGTATACTTGTAAGTGGTGGTAAGGTTCACTCGTAAGGTACTACCTTGAATCGGCAGACTAAGCACCACTACCAACCATTCTATGACAACCAGACCCAGAGCAAATACCCGCCTCTTTTTTATATAAAAATATTTGCAATATCTAATTATTAAAAATTTCAAATAAAATGTATTAAAGGAGTATTTGCTTCGACCGGGAATCGAACCCGGGACTTTACTCGTAAGGAACTGGAGAGCTAACCAAAACGCCACACATAAAATACGATGATTTAGGATCCTATATAAGAAAAATGAAGTATCTAATATTGAATGTTTTTGGCTCGCACAGTGAGGACTAAAACAACCTTAAAAATTAATATTTTGATAAAAAATAAATATAACTATATTAGTTTATAATATACCTACATCTACATAAATACTTAAACATATTATATCTTCGCCAAAATATCCATAAAGTAAGTAATATTATCAAAACAAAATTCTAAGTAGAACAGATATTGAAGTGGGTGAGGTAATATAATCAGTTTAAGAGGTGGAAGTTTCTAGAACTAGTCAAATCGTATAAAGTCACCCTCAATCATAACTTACCAGAGAAGTCGCTCAATTGACGTCTGACTCAGTGGATTGATTTTCTAAAATTGTATAAAGAGAATATTCGCTCACATTTCAGTACTCTATAAAGCTTTTTCGTGAGATACTCTTTCTTACGTAAAAACTATAAATATTTATAAATCCCAATAAATAATAAAAGTAGTTGCTGCATATTTTAAAGTTCTCTCTTGGGCGAAGTTTAAAATGTACTGGCAACATAATAAATTACTCCGTTTTCTTTTTGCGTTTCACAAATTTTCTGTTAAGCGCTTCGCCCCTACATTTAAATAGTATAAGCTGTACTTATAATATAACATGTTCTATATAAAAATAATATTATTTTAATTGTTATTCAAAATTATAATTACTACGAAGCTACGTAAATGTAAAGAAATTAATGCCTACATAAACACCTACTATGCGAATTGTACGTGCCGAGAATGTAGGAAACATTAGCTTGTCTAGATGAAGCTATTATTTAACGTAGTCATGCATTGTATTTCCGCTCATTAGCTGTATATTTATTTAATTTACAACGGGCTGGGGACGGACGATAAGCTCCGAAGCGTGCGCTGCGCCGTCTCCGTCGACTGAATAACAATGCTCGCGATGGCTTCGTGACGCGACCCTGACGGATAATGGAATTATGCCTTTAAGAACTTGCTGCAAGCGGAAAAGAGGCGAAACATAAATAAAATATCCTTAAAATGAGTTACAATTAACGTATAATTATTACAAATATTCCTTTAAAAATCTATTTTATTTAGACTCGAGGTGAGTTGCCTGATGTTGCCGACAAAATCACCTAAACCTACGGTTGCCCCAGTCGCCGTCACACTACCAACCTATAAATTGTATATTTTTTATCCTAATACACAAATTTCAACAAAGACTCAATGTGTTGGAAGTTAATATCTCAAATAAATCAACATAGGAACTACATATAAAACTACAAACCCACAACACATTCACGCAAAATTCACTTCGAACGACCTATATATATCCGTCAAAAGAAATTGAAAAAGGCTGAGAAAAAAAAAACTATCAAATAAAGAAAGCCACTGACATTGATTCGGTCGAAGCAATTTCTGTAAATTCGTATACAAGGTGTTGAAGGCGACCCACGTCACAGCTTACAACAGAGAGCGTAAAGTGGGCCCGATAACCGCCGAAACCGCTGCCTATCGCTTTTTGATAGCATCACTTTGCGCAAGTTGCCATCTGCCGGCCATTAGGACAGGGATATTGAAAAAGTGAGCCTCGACCGCCAGACCGATAGCCCTTCAACATATGTACACCATTTCACTACGCTACACATGTTACTATTCACTTTTCCGTCAAACTCATACTAATTTAGCAGTCACGATTGTTTTTTTATTCAAGCTTTGTACCGTTTTGTTTAAATTTCATATAAAACCCTGCTGATGGTAGGCTTAAATGCGGTCCATCTGTGAAAAGGTGCAACTGCTCGCCTAGTTATAAACTGCAATCCCCAAAACGCGATTTAGTCACTTTACTCGATCTGTACACTCGAAAGTGGTACTTCCTTGGATCAACAGACTGGGTAAATGACTACCAAAGACATGCCTACCACGTACGTATACCCAGACCCGAAGAAAATGTTTGCTTAATTTTTTTACACTATGATTTATACATTTTTGTTTTTTATTTTTATTTAATACTGCTAGATATAATGACTGTGTATATTCAAAACAATGTAATTAAACATTGTTATGTCACGTATACGACCCTATAGCAAAGTTTATCATCGTTATTCCCATCACCTTTTGAAATCTTGTTAACAAGAATAATGAAATAATAAGAAACATCAAAGTTACGTCCGGCAAATAAGTCTGTTCCGGTCGATCACGTCTCACCCCAAATTACGATGCAGGACGCAAACTTTCCATTACGCCGAATCTATCTACTAACCTACTTCTTTCCTGACAATTAAATGTGTATTTCTATTATTATCAATTATTTCATAATGACAACAGTTTAAAATTTAAATAGACCAAGACCAAATGTAGACCATAAATACTTATTTATGTATTATATTTTTAATAATAGTCGCAATATTGTTCTTCGCAACTATGTATAAAAGGCGGGACTTTTATACATAGAACAAAAACCGTGTCAAAAAACTATTAGACATGCATTAAAATTGTTTTAAGTCAATTTCAATCAATCAATCATACAAATTAATAGTCAGATAGAATAGAACGCCACGAACACAACTCCCTTGCTTCCATCGCATCCACAACTCTTTTCATGCAAGCTCAGCGTTCTTGAAGATGTCTTCATGCGATAAACGACACAGACCCAAGAGGGTGTATTTTGTAGATGTGAGGGAATCGAGGGAGTTGTGTCAGGATCGTGGCAAGTGCCCTCCATTGTCTCTGCCTAGGCGTGACAATTTAATTGATTGATTGATATACTCTAAAATAACTATAAAAAGGAAATTTTCTTTCATTTACTTGGCTTAAGTAATTTATTTAGTCGAGAAAATAGTTTTAACACGTGCCTCTCGTCTAGAGGAATTGGCTGTAATGGACTTACGTCTTCTAACAATTGTTAACCATCAGTTACTTACACAATCACTATTTTCTCTAACAATACAGCGAATGTAGTTTTAATTGTCGGTTTAAACGAGGTCGGCATAGTGAATACGACTGCTAATTGCAATTATTTACCGGTACTAGCTGTCGCCTCCATTCATTGACCTAACTCCAGCTTAACATCAAGCGGCTTAATGTCATATTCGAGCCAGAATAAAAAGAATAATTGCTGTTACCTATTTTATCTAATTCTGTAATAAAAAAAAGGGATTCAAAACATAACATATAAAGTACTCTATTGATATTTAACGTTATATCTTAAAAAATGTTAAACAATAGAGGCGAATGTAAAGACCGTTTGGATCTAAATACATATACATAGTCCGGCTTGTTTCATCTTACGCGAACCACTTGATTCCAATAATAGAACTTTCCGAACTATTTTGTGTTCGTAAATTACTTTACGATTAAAATACTTTATTTCTTACTTAAAATACTTTAATTATTCTGAATGTCCTAAATACATTGCAGGACTGAACTGACCGAGTTATAAAAAAAATGCTGCTGTTGCGGGAACTCTAGAGCATCTACAATTTCGCAGACATAGCGGCTTTATGCGTCCTTTATCGCATGTTCCACTTATCACATTGAAAACGAAAAACCGTAGGCCGGTATAATGACAGCGACTAAGGCAATCGTAATCGGTTATTTTAGTCGCGACGAACAGGACTTCTCTGCAGACTGGCAAAACAATTTAAAAAAAAAACTTCTTAACTTTAAAAAAGATACAATATGTAGTAAGCAGCGTTAGGTTTCAAGTCACTAAAATAGTTGTGCAACATAAAGTGACATGAGGAGCGTGAGCATTGCCGTATATCACGCAAGCTTCTACATTGTGGCATCCAGCTAACCGTACAAATCACACTCAGTCGCAACCTTCGCAATTAAGTTCTTCCATATATTTAATGAGCACTGCTACTCTACCAAGTGACATTTAATCGACCTAACTTTACCCGAAAAGTTAGTGGTATCGTTAAAGCAACGTGCACCCAGTCTGCAGTCGCTCTACGAACCCTACTGCATCAAAGAAGTTAGAGAATGTGCAATTATGAGATTGTTTTAATTTTGAAACAATGTTGTTGAAGAATTTCCTTCGACTGAGCTCTCTGAAAACCGAAACCGGAATTCTTGGTTACGCTCTGCATTGTTTTACAGTTATTGCCTGCGAACGAGCTTTATAACCTCTTTGAAGAGCTGAAACGTTCTACTTTCAAGTCGTAAGGTAATAACGGAATTCTTTATCCTTGTAATGCAAAACACTAATACCAAAAAATACTTGCATATTATAAATGACAATTTTATTTGCTGTTTATTCAATATACGGGTTGGATATTTTCTGGCTTTTAGTCAGTTTTATGGAACTTAAAAATATATTTCTTAGTATGGGTATAGTTTTTTTTATTTACTTCCATACTAAGCTACTTATATTATTAACCATAAAAACAGGACAATTAAATTCCATATTTTAAAGATACAAGGGGTTGGCACTACCACTACACCTCGACGACAGCAAATTCAAAATAAAAAGCTTTTTGGAACATTCGCCTAGATATAGGCGATAAAGGGCTGATATAGCCGCCATCTCTGCAAAATATCTCCTAAGTCTTATTAAATCGTATTTATCTCGTAGTCACATCAGTATCACTGTCACATCCACACCCTACGAGTATAAAAAAATGAAGAGCTATTAAAAATTAAATATAACAACAACAACAAATATTTTGAATTAAACAAATTTTATGCGACTTACTATCGCGTTTATTTTGGTTTTGATTTAATTTTTTTTTATTATTCCGACTTTTCGAGAGCTTTGCAGCCATCGTGGTCACGGCGAGAGATATATTTTTTTAATTCGTTAATTAATGTTCGCGCAAAATCTAAGAAAATACGACACATATTTTGTTAAAATGATGTAACCTCTTCTTGCATGACGGTAAAGATCGCCGACGACTAAAGAAACCTATTCAGTTTTCAGTTGCCTCAATCAAGTTATTATGCAGTATACACATAATAGTCTACTAGATATAACCGAACATAGGAGTATACAAACACCAACGACAAATACTACAATATGCGTTTGCAGGACAAACTTGAACATACGCCATCAGAATTTAATGATGTTATTCTCGTAATGCGGGTTTCGATAAACTGGACCATGTTACAAATGAAGCGGTTAGCTAACACTAAATTGCAAGCCTACAGGGATACAGAGCTGTATCAATATTTTGGAATACGACAGCAATTTACCAGCCCAAACATTGATTTCAATTACAATATATTAAGTCTTTATATTAAGTTATTTTTATTGTAGCGCCTGATGTTAAACTGGAGTGTTTAACATGATTGGAGGCGACTTATGGGTAATATAGTTAAATAATGGAAGTGTATACGATTGCTGCATCTGGCCTATACCAGCCTAGTCCGAACATGAAGCTTTTAAACTGTTCCCGAATCGTGATTGTATCGCTTAACGGTCTGCACACTTGAAAGTGTTGGTAGTAATCCAGATTGATAGAATGAGCCAAAGATGACCAATTTGTAAATTACGTAGAAAACAAAAAATATAAATAATTGATAATCTAGGGATAACAAACTAGGATCCTTCAAGCGATGCGTGAAGAAGCACATTAGGCCGGCATAGTGACAGAGTCGTAGGCACTCTTGGTTCAAGCAGGTCGAGGACAAATGTCGAGACACAATTAAAAAATACTAAATAAGTAGACGTTTACTATTCCCGCCCGTAAACATAATAGAGCTGAATTGACGAAAATTATGAACAAAGGAATCAAGTATACAGATAATGAAGTGACTTAGTCGAGATTCTGTATCAGCTTAGTTACCGTTACCGGTTTCACCTAGGCTTTTACTCTGGATGTGATTCATGGACCGCACTTTTCAACATCAGGCGGGTTGCTGTCATATGTCGAGACACAATGTCTAAGGTGGTGTAAGGGCAGTGCAATGGTTACGCAAGAGAGCACGGGTTGGAAACCACTCTCCGAAACCAATGCATATTTCATATATGTACTTTGGTTGTTCTGTTTCTATGATACAAGCACTTTAGTAGCTTAATATAGAAATGTATAATAAAAAAATAAATAAATAGATCGTGTATGTGGCGCTCCAACGTCTCTTATTATCCCTGTTAGCATAAAGCGTGAGAATTTGATTGATTGATAGGAATATATAAGTGTATCATAAAATACATATATTTTATTCATCAAACAAAGAACTTTTAATACAATAAATAATGTTCACCAATTTTATATTGCAAATAACTATTTATATCGTGCTGCTTTTCAAGCTGTTCGATTTATTTCGTAGCACAAGTTCGTAGCCAAAGCACTAGAAAACACTGCAAGAAAGGAATAATGAAAAAAAAATCATTTATTCAAGTCCGGTTATATAGATTAGCAAGTCGAAGATAGACCAACTATAGGTATATAAAATTATATACTTATACTTTTTTTTTATATAAATCTCGACTTTTATTAGCTTCTTGAATAAAAAAATACTTTATAAAGTGCAGACCTAAATGATAAAATTATTTTATTTGATAAAAATTGTTTTTTTAATTAAATTATTTTATCTTTAATAATGTTTGAATTAAAGTCAAGGTGTTGGTAATATGTATAAATAATTTCTAAAATTTAATACTATAAAATAGTGTTTTTTAATCGTTTCCTTTAATATTTAAATACAAACTAATATAAGTAGAGAAAATGTTCGTAAGTCCCAAAGTTCAGTAAAATATTTAGTCTACAAACCTGGGCACTTTTACAAATGTCCAGCAATGAATAACGTCTGTGATTTGGACACTTGCTATTCACTCACGAATCCGGAAACTCTCTGGAGACGATAGCATATCAGAATCTTAAGTAGTGTATCTACTACTTTAAACAAATATCTTCTGTTTTATATTTGGATATAGTTTCATTTATTTTTATATAATACCTAAGTGTCAATTACTCAACTTTAGTAATCAATTAATAAATTAACGTTTAGCGATTATTTTGACTATGAAATTGCTTAATTATTGATAAACGTAATCTTGTAAAACACACTAAAATCTTTAGTAATTACTATTTTTGTTTAAAATGTTTAACAGCTTAAATGTAATGTCTATTCATTCGAGCGCTTCGTCGAAAACATTGACGACATAACACGAGCTACTTTAAATTACTTTCTTTTCCCACGCCCATTTACAATTCACATTTCAAACCTGTGTATTTATGTCCTTAAGGCAAATCTATAATAATAAACACTCACCTTTAATACACGTGAATCGAGTGAATCAAAATTGGTTAAATTTAACGGACTATCTATCTCTCATGCATAATTGAAATGCATACGAATATATCAGTTCTGAATGGTATTTATAACCTAGAGAGGCCATTATTTACTATCATAGATCATATCTCCAATGCGATTCTCGGTACTGCAAGAGCTTGTGTACAAATCATCGAGTCATCTCAATCGTAATTCTGTCCACAAATAGATAGTCCTCAGTGGCGACACGTGTTTCCGTGGACGCGGCAGAAGGACCTGGTCACGTAGTATATTGACGCCTCCAGCTATCCATTCGCTGGGGACATTACATGCTCCTACGAGGGCGGAACGAACTCACTAACATAGATCACTACTAGTAACATACGATTCTGTTACATTTTTTTACTCGTTCTTTACTGCTTTGGTAAATCTGTTTTATAGCTCCTGCTCGAGACTGGTTCTAGTGTTTTCGATTATTGTTTTGCAAGGAGCGTTGAGAGTAATTTTTAAAGAAAATTCTTTATAGTATCGACGATAGTACTTTATGGGATAGTTTTTGCTATTTAGACTTAAATTTAATTCGTGTTTACCTGAGAAATATATTTAGTTAAAATATTAAACTGGGTCAATATTGATGTTGAATAACATAACGTTATTTTGTATTTTTAGACTACATCATACATAACACAACGACAAAGAAAATTTATTCTA
Source organism: Tinea trinotella (assembly GCA_905220615.1). Classification (NCBI taxonomy): domain Eukaryota; kingdom Metazoa; phylum Arthropoda; class Insecta; order Lepidoptera; family Tineidae; genus Tinea; species Tinea trinotella. Next base: position 6,509,634 of record HG992306.1, read on the forward strand.
AACATATACATATCTTGACACTTTGGAATTCTTGATCTCTTTCCCACTTTTCCAATCGTACAAACGTTCAAACGCGGTTACGTCTGGGAATCGCATCTCTGCTCTCGCCATTTATGCAAATCCTTTTCTAGAATCGAAGCAGACGTCGTCGAGTTCGAATATCACTTATAAAGCTTGTCCATAGGAAATAGCTAGCTTTATTACATCACTGCTAATCAAATTCATTATGAATATTTATGTACGACGACCCAAATTAACACAATTCTGTGGTTAACTGGGTACTAAACATTAATTCCTTCTTACAAGTAATAGCCGAATTGGATTTTTGGACCGATTGGTGAACAATTTAGACTGATTATTATATTGTGTTTTTCGTTTTGTTGCAGCATTGGGACTGGAGCCAGATTTTTTGTATCCGCTGGAGAATGTGACGATCGCACAAGGACGCGACGCTATGTTCACTTGTGTTGTAAACAACCTCGGAGGTTATAGGGTGAGTGGCGACTCCGCCACTGCCAGGGTGTGTATCAAACTGAATTCAATCAGCTTGGAAAGGATCTAGAAGAGCACCGTTACCCCGCACTTTTGAGCCCATTGCACTCACTATCCACACTTCTTCTGTAGCACACTTCTTAGCAAACACTGTCAATGCATTCTGAAGCACACTCAACTAAATAGCACACTTCTACCTCTACCTTTCTAGTAACTTTCACTATCCTAGAATAGATAACAATAAATATTCCTTACACTGCATATTTGACTAAAATTATTAACACACTAGATGTAGCTTAGAAGAGGATTGTGTAAGTATCAATTATGCACTAAAATAATAAGCACCTAATATATAAGATGCACAAATAAAACTGAAACCCAAGAATACATATTTTGACATGTTAATATTAGATGTAGGTATGTATTTCTTGAGTTTTAGCGAAGATTTATTGCACAATTTCTTGTTGAGTGGTATTTACACTTATTGATGATATTGTCTGAGCATGTACTAAATACGATTGCACTAAAAGCACTTAAATGAAATGAAATAAAAGCACTTTATTAAATTTAGTTATTCTACTGACGTGACCTTAGTTTAATATTTCGAATGTCACATAATTTTATTTCTATCTTCATTTTTATTAAATCTGAATTTATATATCTTTCTTCCCTTTTTATAAGACAAAAACTCAAGCACACCACAATGACACATTCAAGCGAGATATCGTTCAAAATTTACATTACAAAACACTCACTTTGCGAAATTAAAATAAAGCCGAGTACAAACTCTCTTAGTCCCCGTTCAATCATTTCGAGAGACAGAAAGCTCAAATAGTCCCTCGAGTATGGACAGTGGAAAATACTCCAGCTCAACTCCTTCTCACAGAAAACTGAATTTAAGATATTTTCAAAATATTAAATGTATCTTACATCAATTTTGTTAATAACAGTGAATTGTAATTAAAACAATTTAATATTTATAAAATCAAATCCGTGGAATCCAGATTACAGAATTTCTGATATGCACCGCTGGTATGGTTGAGTTTATACCCCATGATGATGGTAATAATGTTTTTAATAATATATTTTACATTATTTAATCTCTTTTCTATGGAAGTTACATTTAGTGTAAAATTGGAGAGTTATAAACAGTCAGTTGGTGGTTTATTGCTCAGCCCGCAGTGTACAGACGGTGAAGCGACCGAGTCGCTTGAAAGTTGCCGGTTCCATGTAGACAGGCATTATGGATGCTACTGTTACTGAGGTTATTTAACTATACTAGCATTCCTTTAGCCGGCATAGTGACGGCGACTGAAGCAGCCGTAAACCACTAAATTTTTTCAGTCGTCGTCACTCTTGAACCTCCTCTTGTTATCATCAGGCGAGGTCAGATATCGTGTCACAATAAAAAAAAACTTCAATAATGGACCGCTCTCTAGCTTAACATCAGGCGGAGTGCTTTCATGTAGATCTCAATAATAAAATAAATAAAAAATCAACAAATCGAATGTTCAATGAATTAATCAAACTGTCAAACCATTTTCATAGTATAAATGTAACTTCCTGTCTGAGTCTTTCTCAATTAAAATAATTTAGTAAATATTTTTATTATTATTATAATCATAGTACAATTAGGAAAGGCTCTTTTTCTTCTGTGTCTATCTTTCTAACAATAACACTATCCGTAGCGTGAATTTTCTTTCTAGTTACCCTATTAGTACACTAAGCACCAGTGAAATTACACCATGCACTTATCTAATAAAAATAGCATCACAGTTTGGTAGAATAGTGCACAATTTGCATAAAATCATTAACTTAATTTTTATAAAAATAATAAAGCAATTTAAAGTAACATTTAAAATTCTAATGAACAATTTAATAATAATAAAGATCTTGTTATCAACCGTCTGTGTGTATAGTAATGTCCCTAAAGTGTACACAAACATAACGCATAAAGAAGTTTAATTTCAACATTGCCCGAGCAGCCCCCACAACGTTACTACAGTCTCGCCATATTTCTGTACATATTCTGCTTTTTTCCTATTCGCAATGCAGGAAATTAGCTTCTATTGCGATGTCGGCGCTTTCGGTAAAGCGTCTGAAACGGGGCCGTTTTGGAGCAGGCGCCTCATAGTTGCGACCAAACGAAAATGTAATTAAAAATTCCGAGAGCATTTTGTAGAGGAAAGCTTGCAACAAGATAGTGGTACTCCAACACGAGCATCGTTGTCGTCACCTCTCTTGGGAAGTATTTCGATCTAATTAGAGATGTTCAGTTTAAGACTGTTAATTGCAAACAATTTTAATCAAACGTTTAATCTTGTTGAGTTTTAATTTAAATTACAAAAATATGGCGAAAAGACTACTTTTTTAAAATTAAATAATGCAGTATAATAACTTAGTATTTACTTTGCCCGGATGGATTTGCTGCACTGGAATAGGTTGCATGGATAAAAGCGGATACAAAGGCGATACTAGCGATTCACGAGCACGTAATCACGAACAATGCGAGACTGAGCGTTACCCACAACGACTACAACACATGGACCCTTAACATACGAGGAGTGAAGAGAGAAGACAGGGGACAATATATGTGCCAAGTTAATACAGATCCCATGAAAATGCAAGTCAGTACAATGTATTCGATGTTAATCCTTGTTTTTAAGCCTGAGATTAGGATTCAAATAACTAATATAATTATTGAATGATTTATTTTTTAATTTAGACTGCATTCCTGGAAGTAGTAATACCTCCGGATATTATATATGAAGAAACTTCAGGCGATATGATGGTGCCAGAAGGCGGTTCAGCCAAACTTGTTTGTAGAGCGAGAGGCTACCCACCCCCTAAAATAATATGGCGGCGTGAAGATGGTGGTGACATTATCTCAAGAGGAGGTCCACAGGGGAAAACAAAAGGTGAGAAAAAAAGTTAACATTTTAAAAGTTATAATTTTTAGGTTAAATAGAGCACAATAAAAACCGGAGAATTCTTTGAAGAAAAGATGTGAGTTTTAAGCTTCTAAGCTCAAAATTATCTTACTAAATTACGATTATTTTACCGCAAGCTTAAATAATCTTTAATTCATCAGTATATAAAACTTCTTAAGACTTCTCAAACTAATAAAAACTTAAATCTCCTAAGTCAAATATCAAATTGTTAGTGACTGACACTTTTAAGGACCTAACTTAAAGGCTATGAAATAAATCCCAGCTTAAAATATTCACTATTGAATCTTAGCAGTAAATCGTACCGCAGCACCTCCGGGAACTCGTATTACCATTCACACCGCCCTTCCTAATCCCGCAGGATTACAACCTCGAGACGGTCCGGGAATAATTACTTACTCACTCATCCCTGCACTCGGCCAAATAAAGAGGAGGATAAAGGGTTATCAGAGACTTTGAAAATTAAACAATGTATAAGTAATGATTCACTTTTCATTACATTTTCCGGGCTTTAATAAAACCACCAACGGGTTAATTTAACTGCTAACAGAGCGTTTTTGTGATTGAATTGTAATTTAAAATTTATTTCATCTGTCCTAATTTTTTTTATTAACCTGTCTAATTCTTTACATCATAATATAACACAATAAGTAACTTAACTCGAGAGGGTAGTTTAGTAATCTTTGCTCAAGTTCAGGTGTCTTACACGAGTTTCTATCCTACTTGATCCTTCTACAGCCGGATGTGTCACGATCACTTCGTTAAACGTATTTTCGGACTAATTGTTTTTCTTTTATCTACTGTATAACATAATCTTTGTTTTCTTATACATACATTATAATGTTTTATAACTCATACAATACGTATATGTATTTATAATCAACTAAATAATATTATGAAAATAATAAATTATGGGAAAAAATAAATGTTATCAAATAGCTAGCTAGTGATGTAATAAACAATAATAACTTTGTTCGGCATGGTGACGGCGACTGAGGCAACCGCGAACTGACCCCTTTAGGCCTGGTTTAAGAAGATAATATTATTAACATAAACAACACTTTATAAATAAGTAGTACGAAATTGAATTTAAATCTTAAATGGTCTAGCGAACCTTACAATAGTATTACGAGTTGACTTGACAAGGTGATTAATCAGAAGGTGGCACTTAACTCTGCCAGTGTTCAGTCCTCCACTGCTGACATCAGTCAATTCATTAAAGGAACAAAGTGGGTACCAACGTAATGACTTTCCGAAGCAACTGAAATAACTACCTAACTATAGCTAACCAACAAGTCAAATGGTTTCTTGTAAAATTAAAAATATCAATTTAGACATTTTTTTTGTTATTGTGACTCGACTTCGATCAGATACATCGACATCTGACTAGAATACATTTGTCTTTGCCCTGGGGGATAGCCACAGGGATAGCTCTGTGGGAAAAAGGGGTGACAATTTGATTGATTGATTGATATTTTTAACATAAAAATTAAATACTAATTAAAAATCTTATTTATGATTTTATTTATTTATTTATTTATTTATTCATTTACAAACCAACACTTACAGCTGATTATATTATATTATATTATATTATATTATATTATATTATATTATATTATATTATATTATATTATATTATATTATATTATATTATATTATATTATATTATATTATATTATATTATATTATATTATATTATATTATAATAAATGAACGTACATTTTTTTTTTATTTTGCGGCTCGATATCTGACATCATATGGCGGGGTGTTCCTGATGTTAACCTGGAGTGCGGTCCGGTCCATGAACAGATGCGACTCTACTACAGTTTAATAACTGCAAGTAGCATTCGCCTGGCCTAGTCGAAACGAGCAACTTTAAAGCTAGTCCTAAAATGCGACGAAGTCTGTACATTTGAAATTGGTGAAACTACATAGCGTGGATCGGCAGACTAGAAAAGCGACCAGGAACTGTCTGCTTACCACACTTACGTTTTCTTACTAATATATAAAAATATTCGGTACTATGATCAACGTTCAATAAATGAATAATAGGATATATCATTCGAAATTCAGGGTGGATATTATTATATTGAGTTGTTGAGAAGGGTCCGAAACTTGTGAATATTTCAAAATCTTCTCAACTTTTGTAATAACTGTAAATTTGTATTAAGGTAAACGTTATTAGGTGCAGCCCCCGACGAAGCCCCATAGCATCAATACCATTCATCAATTGAGTCAAGTGAAGTCTAATTAAAGAAGCTGTTACAAGTTAGCTCCATAAATCTGAGCCTTTAACAATACAGGCTATCCATTACTTAGGCCAATGTTTCTTCAAAGAATATTCCAATGGCAAAACTTTAAGGGGCTTCCGACCCCTCCAAATATAGTTAGTTGTACATTGACGCCTTTGAACACTTTTCAAATTTGTTATCACTAAGTACCGGAACAACTTTCACAGAGTGCTATTGACAAAATTGATTTTTCCTATAATTGTATAAGTAAGTATTAATTAAATTAATAAGTGTTAAAGAAGACATTTTCCTTTAACTAAATTACTCTTATTTTTGATTATACAAAATATAGAAAGGTTATTATATAAATTAACTTGTATGTGCTTATATGTAGAGCTTGTATATAAAGAAAACGCTGTGGGACCTTAAAGACAAGATGGTTTAGTTGATTAAAAACTGAATAAGTAAAAACGATTATTTTACTTATTCTTTTTTTTTTAATTATTTTAATTAATTTACGGCTACCGTGGTCTAGTAGTAGATAAATGGTCTCGCAATCTATTTATTGGGAATTCACAGCTACTCATATACAGAAACAGTAATACTATACAAAAGCCAAAACGCATATAGGAATAATGACAAGAAGAAAAACTCTAAAAACCAAAAAAAGAAAAGATTAAATTTAAAAATAAAATTATATATTTTAATAAAAATAATAGAAACCGGTTTTATTATATTTGATAAAATAATAAATAATCAAGTATGAAATCAAAAAGAACTCATTCATAATTCATACAACTTTACCAGCGTGGTGTTAAGAGAAAATACGCACTAGCGTTGTAGTGTTTCCCACCGTCTGTCATTCCTAAATCAACAAACGTACGTGTGCCTCATTGTTTTGGTATGTTAGGGCTGACGCAGACGCAGAATGCCATTCAGTCTGCGGTGAAAAATGTCTACAAAATATTATGTATAATATAAAGAGAATTTTCTGTTTAGATGTAAAGAGTAGTCGACAGACAATTGGTGGTCGTTTGCCCAGCCTGCCGATCCGGGGTAATATCACAAGTGGTGATACTACAAGAGATCAGCTTGTAAGTGGCCGGTTTCAACTAGGCTGGCATAGTGAATGCGAGTGGTGCAGTTATTTAATTGTCGCAGTAGTCGCAGTATTCATGGGCCATATTCCAGCTTAACAAAAAGCATGGTGATTGGTGTTAACTTGAAGTATAGCGTAAATCATTAGGATAAATATAAAATCGTATATCAACCTTATAAAGTTAAATTATTATGTATGTCATTTTACGCTGACATTAAGACTTGGAAAGTTGATCCACGCTTAACTTCTTATACCCTTCGCTTAACCCCTTAGCATCGAATATAATATAATAAAACTTTTGAATTCGAACAATGGGGGAATTACAGCAATTTTCTGCTTTATTATGTGTTGTAAAACATGTCTTGGTGACAAGAGGCTTTCGCGTGCCTATTTGTTTCATGCTCGTCGCAAATTATGCAGATAAGCGAATGAATTGCGAGAACTTAGGCGGAGACTGATGCAAATTAACTTCTATCCTTCCTCTCCTTTCATCAAGCAACAGAAAGTTGCCAACAATGACGGTACCTCCAGTTTATATTGTTATAAAAAGTTTTATAACCCGTGAAATAGCTGCAAGTTTTAAATTAATATTCAGATCATAGTTTCTAATAGACGTTTTTGTTTGTGTAATTCGCTACAATTTACTAAAGTTGACGTTAGTTGACATTTTTCGCTAGTTTTCGATATGTAAATTGTCAAAAATACAACTAAACATTTGTAATAAAAACTTGCATAGATTTTTCAGTCGACTTTAGTCATTTTGAGGTCAGATATCGAGTTGGAATCTTAAATAAATTGTCGACAAGTTTGTTAATTATGAAGTATATATACATAACAACTTTCAGTGAATAAGATGTAGGAGTTTCTTAACATAAATAATGAACAGTTTATTGTTAATTAATTAATATCTTCCCAATTATAATAAAATCCATTAGGACCTACTTCTATATCTTCTTAAACTTAACCTGTTACTTTTCTGTTAAACAGGAGGGGTTGGTCTGATCTACTCGAAAATAATAATGAGAAGCTTCATACAACACGTTCAGAGTTGTTAATTAAAATTATAACTCTTTGGAACATTCTACGAAAGAAGGATGTTGCTCTTTCATTTTGTTTGAGGGCACTCTGCGATCGGCCTTGGGATAGTTTTTATTGCTAACGTTGTAATAGAAATGGGTAGACACGACACTGTTTTTGGTAGGTTTTTTTTTGTGAAGAAACTTTGTATTAAATGAATTCAGTATATTTTATGAAAAAGGTAGAAGTATTGGGTGATAAAGGTAGATAAGTAGTAGAAGATATATAATGGAAATTAAAAGAGTGATAGACTATTCGCTTTGATAGCGATTGCCTCAGTTTTTTTTTACTGAGATACGATGTCTAAACTCTACTTGCTTACTAAAAAGTAAAATGCGTCGACTACTAAAAAAAAATTGGTGTTTTACGGTTGCCTTAGTTGCCGTCACTGTAATTATATATTGTATAATAATGTTAACAAACCTCAAGCTTACATAAACCATACAAAAACACAATAACTGAAGAAAATATAAAATTGACCAGCGAAACAATATTTATTGAAGTTCTTACATCTATAGCAAAGTCACTAAAGTCCGAGGGGGTTTCAACGTCACTTGACTTATGACACATCGACAGGCCAAGTTTATACAACGACCCGCTTGAAAGACAGAACTCAGAAACCCTTGGAAACGTTTTATTTTTTTATGTAATCACTCCAAAATTAAATGTTATTTCAATTACTTCTTTTAAACTCGAACTATATTTAATTTTTTTATATTGTTCATCGACATTACGTAATAAGCAGAGGAGGTCCAAGAGTACCGGTCACAATCGTAGTCGTCGGCACTCTTAAAACCGAGTCAGTTCGCAGTTGCCCCAGTCGCCGTCACTGTGCCGGCAAAAGGTGCTTCTTCACGCATCGCTTAAAGGATCCAAGGTTATAGGATGAAAAAAAAACACATGGATTGTCAAAGCATTCCACTTGTCTAGGTTCTACAAAAAAAAACGACACACCAAACCTCTTAGTTTGACTGCCGATTCGGTCGACAGAATGCGGATGCTCTCCTCGACCTGTGCGCGTTTTACGGGCGTAAAAAGGTTAAATAGTTCTTCAGACCGTTTTCCGTAGTATAGGCGATATAGGACGTACAAAGTCGCCATATTTTTATCGAATTTGCAAATACGACGTGACCACCGCATTACCTATAATTCGGACAGCTCGGCAATAAATTCAAAGCTAGGGCATTTAGAAGATACATGGCATTGAGAAGATATAAGTTATTTATTTAAGAATAAATTTATGTCTGTTTTATTATATAACTTTAACCTTTAATAATTTCTATCACTTTAATTGTAAAGGTTCTATTTAATATTTGTTCTGTTTCAATGAAAATTTATTTATAATCTTAATTATTATTAGGCTTGTTGCTACTCGATACATTTTGCTAGCCACTACATTGTTTGCTAACGAAGCTTCGCGGGAAGGGTGGTAGTTCTTGAGAGCTCTTCTACACTTTAAAACATCAACTCTCACCCTTCCGCTTCTTCGAAAAATATTGTCCTGGCTTTTTATCCTCTTGTTTGAATAATGCCTGCAAAGGTACTTCGGTAGCATTTGAGCAAGGTGTTAGGCAAACAACTTTTGCGAACCGCTAATGGTGGCAGAACTATGTTTACTTACTATGAAAATGTTTTCGAATTTTCTGAAAGGTATGCAAAGTAAACGCTTACGCGATAGAAGTTTTCCGTTGTGTTTTCCTAAGAGCTTATATATCTAGTATACTCATCCAAAGTTGTGAATAGAAATCCTGCCATCCGATAAATCGATACGTAAACTTTAAACAACCTGTAACTACTTACATGTAATCAAATATAAATCCTTTTTATTTAGTTTTGTTGTTTTCATTTTCGTAATTGTAATGGTAGTTTGTATCTAAACCGTTTCATTTAACAAAAGTTTTACCTAAAAGAAACAGGGAAATTGTTAGTCATAGTTTCTGAATTAGGGTTCAACAATAATAACAATAAATTAAATACTTGTAGTATTTTCTTAGATTTTGCGCGAACATTGATTAAGGAATTAAACAAATTTTATGCGGCTCTGTGACCACGATGGCTGCAAAGCTCTCGAAACGTCGGAATAATAAAAAAATGTAAAATCAAAACCAAAATAAACGCGATAGTAAGCCGCATAAAATTTGTTTAATTCATTAAATACTTGTGTTTTTTTATTGTTGTGGCTTGGCATGATAGCACCCTGCCTGATGTTAAGCAGGAGCGCGGCCTTTGTATGAAGGTGATTGCTACTACAGTTAAACAACTTTATGTCGGCGCATCCACTATACTGGCAACTTACAAGCTGATTCCGAAACGCAACTAAGTCACTCAAGACTTGTAAGTGGTGGTACTTACCCGGGCCATTGCCTATATCTCCCAGACAACCAGGCTCAGAGAAAATATCAGCCTTTTTTTATTATCAAATATTTGTAATAATCAATTTAATTAATAAATATTTCAAATAATAGCTTTAAAAGAAAACTTTACCCCGACCAGGGATCGAACCCGGAAATTTACGCGTAACAGACTAGTGTCCAAACCAATGAGCCACGTGTTTTTTAAATTCACTTAGTTAATAGTTCCAATACTTATAATTAATTATTTGTTTTTTATTGTTAAACAGTGACATCGTTGGAGGGTGAAGTTGTGAACTTAACCAAAGTGACACGATCAGAGATGGGTGCTTATCTATGTATAGCAGCCAACGGTGTTCCTCCTTCAGTGAGCAAAAGAATAATGCTCCATGTCCATTGTAAGTATAATTTGAAAAAAATGTCCTGAATTTTCATATAAAATGCGAAGAAACTTTTTCTACAACCTAATAGATAGGTTATTATATAAATTAACTTGTATGTGCTTGTATGTGAAGAAAACGAGAAGATTATTAAATTATATTCTTGTCACTGTTGAAGTGCCGCAATTTCTGCTGAGAACCTCAAGCTGCGCAAATACGCTAACCTCGGTACAGGTTACGGTACAGTACGAATTAAGTTACGAAGTTTGGGGTCAAGATGATGGGCTCTTGGGGACCTTCAGCTAAGCGCCTGGCCAAGGACTTGTCCAAGCGGCTGACGGAGAAGGGGAAATGTTGCCAGTCTCCTTGGGACTATCTCTGATGCGACGTCATTAGATGATATTTTTATTTGTAGTTTAATTATATAATAGTTTATCTGTTCCTAAATAAAGAATATTTAAGTCTCTAAATTAATTATATTCAATAATATTATTATTTAAATACAAAACATTTATTAAAACAAGGGTATTTTTAACATTGTCAAACAATTCTACAACTACATTAAAACGATTCAAGAAGAAGGCCAAGTAACTCGATAACATGATAATGTGTGTCGTTAGTAAAATGAACTCAATGTGACGTTCATTGGATAATGAATTAAACAAATTTCATTCGGCTAACTATCGCATTTACTTTTGGTTAATGACTGTACATATTTCCCATAACCACGATGACTGCAAAGCTCTTGAAACGTCGGAATAAATCATTAACTAAAAATAAACGTAAAACTAAGAAAATTCTATGTTTATTTATTACTAGGCTATTTATGTTTTTATTTTATTGTGACTCGAGATCTGACTTGGACCTGCCTGATGGTAAGCATGATGGAGGTCTAAACGTGCCGACGACTGAAAACAACTGTCTCAGTTCACGGCTGCCTCAGTCGCTGTCCCTTTGCCGGCCAAATGTGCTTCTTCACGCATCGCTTGAAGAATTCAAGGTTGTAGGATTGGGAGAGTACATCGGCTGGCACATGTGAGCGCATTCCACTGGTCGATTGTTCTACAAAGAAACGACGCACCGAACCTTTTAGCACGACTTTAGTAAATCACTATTTTAACCCTCTATTCACCATTTGGGCCAGACGGGATATATGTATTTTACAATCTGGAGCCCATCAGTAATGGACACCCATAATACATGAGATTATGGCCTACTTCCAATGATCATTTTAACAATTTTTTATGTATTTTTATATGTTGGTTATAAATTTAATATTTTATAAGAAACATGTAAAATTTTAAAATTACATATCTTTTGAAAAATGTACCAATGCATTTTTAAAAGTACTTTATATGGCATTTAAAAATTCAACAGTGTAGAATTTATATCAATCACTAACAATGTATAATACAAAATTAATTTAATAATTTTTATTTGCGTGACTTTTTGTATAATAAGTAAGTTATCAGATTAATTTTAATAGAAAAAATATTCTCTTGTCTCTTATAAGTTATAACACATACGGAAGGGTTCGTGTCGCAAGGAGTCACAATTTGTGTGGTACATAAATCAGTAACAGCCCATTAAATTGTCGATGTTGATAAGACGCCTGATACTCGAATGTGGTAGGCGCAAAAAGCATTCAGAATGTAACTAACGTACTTATCATAGCATCTACAAGCACCTTAATTTATAGATAGGAGTTATTCAATGCTCGGTTATGCACAGAATAGCTACAAGAGCGCCCGTCTCGCACACGTAAGCAATTGGGGGATTTTCCTCTTATCACGTATCATCTTCAGTGCGTGCTTGGCATAAGAATTCAACGACTCGAGAGTCAACGTTTACAGATCCACTGAAACTTTACACTTATTTGTTTTCCCGTATTCAAAGTTATGCGAAAAAAGAAAAGTTTTGTTACGGGTACTGGGTGAATTTTTTATGTGTAATTGTCGTTCAATGTCGTATGTTATGCAAATTGATTAGGCATATTACCTGCCTTTGTCGTAATGTCCTGGGTGTTTGGTTTTTATTTAATTCATGATTAATCTAATAAATATAGCAACATAGGTATATATATATATATATATAATACAAACTACTTTTTCAAAGGAAATGATATAATTTTTAGTTATTGTTGTGACTGTGTATTAAGTTCTCATTCTGGGTTAAAAACTTTTGCACCTGCAACATTGCAGAACAATTATATATTCCTCTTATCATTTGACCTTGAATCCTTCAAGCGAAATGAGGTGCGTGAAAATGCACTTCTCGCCGACATATTGTGACAAGACGACCAAGGTCAGACTTCCAGTTTCAATAAAAAAAGAAAAGATAGATTGGTAATAAAATATGATTGTTATTACAATGTAAATTATATTTTAATGAAAGAATACATTATGAATATCATAAATAATATGTATAAGTGTTTTTTTTACTCATTATAAATAATTGGAATAAAATATATATGAAAATAATGAATACTGGTAAATGGCCTCCCTTAACCTTAACCCTTTTACGACACGATTTTTATTAATTATCAATAATTATATGTAACACAAATAGTCGTTCTTTTATTATGATTCTTTGTCAATCTATATTGCTTTGCATAATCTATAAATACGGATAATACCATAGATAAATTGTACGTCATATAAAATACGACATAACGACAAAATTTGTAAATTAATAATAACATGAATTTCGATAAAGACTGGAATATGTTATTAAGTTAATTAAAATAGGCAATATAATACACGAGGGCAGTAATAGGGCACTCTGACAAATTAATGCAGTATCTATGGACGGGATCAAACCCGGTGCATTCACACATCGAGTGCGGTACCGGCTTGCACAAAGTATCAAATAGTAAGTTCCATTTGCATACATACAGACTAATACTTGCGAATATTGGATGGTACATTTCTAAATGTTACCATTAACATAATTGGTTTAAGTTTAAAGACTTCTGGAATAACCGAATCTTTTGCTGTACCTACAAAATTGTTGTAATCTATCCAGAAACAGTTTGAAAATATGATAACAACAAATTTAATGCGGCTCACTTTTGCGTTTATTTTTGGTTAATAGTTGTATAATTTCTTATTGAAAATACCTAAATGTAAAAATATTACCTATTAATAAAAATTGCATAACTTAATACCAAATATGCAAATCAGTCCCTACGGCCAGAGATTGAATTAGACACCGGGTTCGAGACCGGTCGCAGTTGATCGGTGTGCACGCGTGGATTTCTTTTTCTAACCAATTTTAACACAGGAATAATACTAGCTTTAGAATAAGACAAAAGTAATGTATTTATATTATTGCAAAATAAAAAGATTATAACCTAAATATAAAGTTTACTACCTAATACAATTACCGCCTGTCTACCCTGGGAACAAGAGAAAAAAGTTATGTTTTCGTAGATACTAGGTGCTAAGATTTAAAAAATATATAGATATTATATTATCGTATCATATCATATTATACGAGTAGCATTTTATTATGTTTAGAAACTGTATGAAACTTAAACATGGGAAACATTTTATTGGAACTAGTTTTTGATTATTGCGGCTCGACATATTATATTAAGCTAGTATGAGTATGAATGAAGCCGATTGCTACTACACTTAGATCAAGTACATCGGCCTAGAAGGAATGGGCAACGTTCGGAAACGGTCTGTAAACTTGGAAGTGGTGGTATTATTCCAGATAGGTAGACTGGCCACCACTGCCAATCACTCTTGAAAAACCAAACCCGACGTAAATAACGCAGGCCTTTACGCGTTACGGGATGTTGTGCTAACCAAGGCGTCACGCGTGTCGTTATTTTTTTACATTTCTATACTAACAGCCGGTTGTACCAAAAAAGTTTCAATTTACGAATTTAGTTTTACTTTAAACTTATTACTATTACGAAATTGTGAATTGGGTTGGTAATAATTTTATATCGAAACTAGCATTTATATATGTTTTTATCATTAGAAATAACAAAAGTAGTACATAGAAACTCAAAATGAATGATGTCCTTTAGCTCTGTATAAAATATCCCTTAAACGTAAATGTAAAATGCGAAGTTAAAGAGTGGTGCAACCTATTTTTCTTTATTTCATTTACTTATACGATACTTTTTACAAATTCGTCGATTTTATTTTTGGCTGTAATCTACTTAAGTTCTTGTATCATAGAAACAGGACAACCAAAGTACATATATCAAAGATACATTAATACCGGTAGGTGGTCTCGAACGCGTGCTCTCTGGTTTGTGTAACCATTGAACTGCCACTACACCACGGTCGCCTTAGTTAATTTAATTTAACGTTTAAAGAATAACTAACCTTTTACATACAGTTCTTTAGTTACATAAAACGACATTGTTATCACTTGCATATGTTTTGAAACTTTTTCAACATAACCATTCCCAGAACTATCTGCAGCATCTAGTACTACATAGGGTGTTTGCGTAGTATTATTGCTATTGTAGGATGTAAACAGACGACTGATTGGAATATATCAACGGCCGAGATAAGCCAGACCTACATGTCAAATGCATTATTCACTGTTCACAAATTAAAACCAAGCTCACATTTTAACAGAGTATAAAGGACATCATTCATTTTGTGTGGGGACTTGGGCTTAATTGTATTAACAGTTGCATATACATTTTCAAATAGTTTAATGTTCGAAGATTACACTGTAATTGAAATATATCCTTTATTTTGCATAGTTTAGGTGTGCAATTAATTATGACAGTTCAAATCAGAACTGTTAATATGGCGTGTCATTGTGATTAACAGATGACACAATATTTTATAATTAATTATACAATAATTATAATAATTAATTTTTATTTTATAACAACTAAAAGCAAAATTATTATTAGTTTTATCATCACAAGTATCGAAACTACCATTTATATATTTTTTTATCATTAGACATTACAAAAGTAGTACATAAAATTCCAAAATGAATGATGACCTTTATTAAAATATATTATGCAGATTTTAAAGATTATCAGCTCTGTCAGTCAACCCCACTAATAATGATGTTAAGCTAGAGCATAGACCATAGATAGAGGCGACTACTACTACAATTAAATAACGGCAAGTAGAAATTGCATCCACTATGTCCGCCTAGTTGGAACCGGCAACTTACAAACTGATTCCAAAACGTGACTAAGTTACTTCACGGTGTCAGCCTAACACTCAAAATGTCCATAATATTATTACAACATAATAAAACCCGGTGGATTCATTAAGTCTTAATAGTAGAAAACGCGTAGCAATTACAATTACAAATGGCTCTTTAAATGTTATCACAGAAACTTTTATTATAGTTTTATTGTACAACAACTTGAAGCTTCGAAACTCGTATCTCTCGGAGATTATCTTCCACCGTTTGAGGCGCAAGCAAAACTCGACTTGATAGCAAACGCAATTTGAAGCTAACAAACAAACTACTCCCGCCTGGAACCCTTCCACTCACTTTAATTACTTCACAAAGAATGCGTCGAGTTCTCCCGATGAGGAGACAAAATTAACGCTCTCAAATATTTAATTTAAATTTTCTCGTGGAAACACCCCCCCAAAAACAAATGATAACAGTTGTTCTATAGGCTCTGCTGCAGATACTCTAAGGAAAACCAGCGTTCGCTGTTACACCTCTTTTTTTAATTATACAACGTAATATAAATTCCAATTACTTCGTTCAGCTAAGGTGGCGGTTGGTTAGCACACCAGTCCATTACGTGTAAAGTCCCGGGTTTAATTTACTGGTTGGAGAAAATATTTGTATCATAATTATTATTTTAATATTTAATAATTAGATTAAATATTACAAAATTGCCTAGTGCCCAAAACCATAGAGCTTGTACGAAGAGAATTGTGAAAGTAAAGAAAGCTAGGGAGTTGTGTCAGGATCGTGGCAAGTGGCGCTCCATTGTCTCTGCCTATCCCTGTGGGAAAAAGACGTAACAATTTGAATATTTGTACTAAAAATAGGATGAAAAAGATGCTGATAATATCTCCGGGTCTAATTATCAAAGAGTGATTGGCCGTGTTGCTCAGTCTACCGATCATGGGTAGTACCGCCACTTAAGTATGCTAGACCGTAAAGTGATTTAGTTGCGTTTTATGAATCAGCTTGTAAGTTGCCGGTTCTAACTGGACCAAAAATAGTGGATGTGACTGCTACTTACAGTTAGCAAACTGTAGTAGCAGACGCCATTCATAGACTGCTTAACATCAAGCGGAGTGCTGTCATATCGAGTCACAAAAAAAAAATAGACAAAAGTATACGAGTACTCTTGTCTAATTTTTTTTGTGTATTTTTAAGCAAAATCTGAAATAAGGTTGTGAAATAGAAGTGTGATAGAATGCCTAAAGAAAAACACCTAAGGAGAGGAATCCCGATTACCAGAAGTGTGTGCAGCACTCGGTTAATCAAACTGTCACTTGAAGAATTCCACGCGAAATCCTCCCTCGAAGAAAAGTTCCACAACTTTTGGTTTCTATCTCTGCCGGGAATCGATTTCGGGAAAACAAGATTTGTAAATCACAGTTTAAACAAATCGCTGATTTTCTACTTATTTCATTTTAAAAAAATGTCGAGCCACATTTAAATTGTGGTCTCGACATATGACAGCACTTAGCTTGATGTTGACCATGCGGTTCATGGATGAGCGGTTCATGCTACTACAGTTAAACCACTATCCAGGATAGTTGGAACCCGCTACTTACAAGCTGATCGCTAAACGCGCCTAAGTCATTGCCTAAAAAGCCTAAGGTCTACTGTACTTAAGTGGTGTTACTATACTACCCCTGATCTGCAGACTGGGCATTATTTGATAACCAGACCCGAAGCAAATATCAACCTCTTTTGTATTTTTTAAAAGAAATATTATCTAATATTAAATCTGATTATTAAAATTTAAAAATAAAACCTATGATATAAATATTCACTCCGGCCGGGAATGCACGCAGGACTTTACGCTTAACTGGTAACCAATGTGCACCCCACCTGAGGTTAAGCTGGATTGCGGTCCATGAATGGAGGCAACTTCTATTATAGTTAGATAACAGGCGTGTCCACTATGCCGGCCTAGTTGAACTTATTCACTTTACAACAATAATGTCATAAAAATATATATTAATCATATATATTTTTAACTTTAATGACTTTTTGTGACTTTCATTTTATCCTATAACCTTGGATTCTTCAAGCGAGCCGTGAAAACTCACCTCTTGCCGGCAAATAGAGTAAGAAAAGCGTATCTAAATGAGTTCGTAGCTTACAAACTTAATATTCTGCTTTATTTAATAACCGACAGGCCCTCGTTGCTCGAGTTATTAATTAGAACAAAAATTCCGATCGTTCAGAGTTCGTTCGTTAAATTGGCCACTCGAACTCGTAAAAGCCGTTCGAAGGAATTTAACGACGGTCAAAGAGCATAACCACAAATAAGCTCCAATATAAAAGCAAAAGAAAATTCCTGTTTTCCTTAATTCTCTCTAAATAGACCGAGGCGGTTGTGTAAGCGCGATTGTTTACATTTTAAGGATAAATTTGGTATATTGTACTTTTGGTATTTTTTAATTTTCTTTGATAATGTTTTAACGTATTTTATATATCAGTATTTTATGTAATATTATTTCGTAACCATAATTAAGGAATACTGAAAATAAGAATGAAAGGCAAATGACTATTTGTCTTGGCCCATTGTAGTAGGTACCTATACCACTACTTATAATTGTAGAGACTGTGAAGTGACTCAGTCGCGTTTCTGGAACAGTTTAAAAGTTGCCGGTTCCAACTGTTCCCGCAAAGAGGATACTCACTATTTAACTGTAGTAGCAGTCATCTTCATTAAAGGACCGCACTCCACCGCGAATGCAAAATATATTACAAGTATATCTACCAAGCATACACAAAACTTGAATCCCAAATCATAGTTTTAATTATGCTCAAACAAATAGGGACTTACTAAGTTTTGCAAAACAAACGAAAATGGAACCAATATTTGTTGGATAATATTCAGTGTAAATACCTGTCATACACGACGTGAAGTTTTCACCACAAAAGTGGCAACGTAGCGCAGGAACTAGCGTGCAAACACATTGCGCTCGCGGCGACTCGGCTTGCTACTTTTATAAGTCAACAAACTTTAAAATGAATAGTGAGATGCTTTAGCATCATTAAGGTACACACATATGGCAGTGTCCAGAAAGTGTTACAGAAAAAGAAAACTAATAATAATTTATTTCTTTTATTTTCTTAAATTTTGATTAATGAATTAAACAAATTTTATGCGGTTTACTATCGTCGAAATTCATCATTTGTTCTAGATAAAAATATCCTCATAAATCTTTTAATAAACATATTATCATTACTTTTTTGGCGTATTGCGCGAACTTAATTTACTTGTTTGTCTAAGATTGATTCTGTGCAAGGCGACACTATTGTGACAATCAGCATTTGCTAAGTCATTGATTATAAATATGATGTTTGGAAACAATATTAAAGCTGCAGCTGCAGATTAGTGTCACCTTGCATGGAATCAATTTCATACAAACAAGTAGTGCAGTCTGCGGTTTGGAGTCGCCGGCGGAATTACACCTTTATCATCGATTTCACGCCTTAATTCCCACAGAAATAGGCCTCTACCGAAAGCACTGCTTTCCAAGATACTGACTCAACTCTCTAGCTTCCTTAACATCTACCTACAGTTCTGTTTATACAATAGACTTCAAATAATATGAGCATTATTAACCACTATTTTAATAATATCTCCGATTTGAACAAGGAATAATCTTCTGGGTCGTTTTATCTTCACACTCGCCTTCGATTTATAAATCTCTTTCGTCAATCTCCTTTTATTCATACAATTTTAATTCACGAAATACAAAAACTATGCAGCGTTTATTTTCATTATTTAAATCCCTTGTTTCGAAGGACAAAAAATTAGAGTACCGAATAATTTACAGGCTTTGCGATTACGATGACTGCAAATTCTTCAAAACATCAATTCAAAAATGCTTCAACAATAATCCGTAGAAACTTAAAAATAAACTGCTGTTTAATGTAATTTATCCAAATTAATGTTTTACTTATGTTTAAGTTACTCTTTAATATTATATACTAAGTTATATAAAGTTTACATTGTAATTATAATAAACGCTTACCAGCCGTACTGTAACCCGACTATTTTCTATATAAAATACATAACAGCTTACAGTACAAGCTGTTATTGTAATTATTTAACTCGCATACATACTTGTGGGTTATGCGAGTGGATGTACACACAAGAGATTACATTAAAAGCGGAATAAAATTTATTACGCTTACACTAAATGCCGCAGAGGTTCTGACTGTATACAAAAACAGCGCAAATGCATCTTTCAATGTATTCGTACGGCAGCGAGAGTAAACATTTTGACTACATAGCTTGCACACTTTGTTCCCTTCAACTACATTAGGTAAATACAAGCTATCCATCTATTTGAAACTACTAGGATTTACTTTGAAAGTAGTATAAGTTTGCCTGAAAATTTCTCAGTTTGAAACTTTAACTGTTTGGACATGAATCACGTTTCTGGCATCGATACTTTGCAAAGTAGTTATGTTGGGCTTGTTTATATTATAACATATCAAATATCACATAATAAAGATATTTTGATTTTGTTTTACTACCTGTTGTCGTCAAGAAAGCTTGGTTACCTAGTGTCCATAACCGTAGAGCTTGTATGATATGAAGAGAATAATTGTGGATGTCAGGGAAGCGAGGGAGTTGTGTAAATATTTGATGTAAGTTTTAAAAAGTTTGTTTTTAGTATAAATATTGTCATTGTTTCAGTTCACCCGCTTGTTCAAGTACCAAACCAACTTGTTGGAGCACCCACAGGCACAGACGTTACACTGCAATGCCACGTAGAAGCCTCGCCGAAAGCTATTAATTATTGGACCAGAGAGAACGGTGAGATTTCTAATAAACACTTGTTATCGACATTTGTAAAACACAAACTAGATTTATGAATATATTTTGCTCCTTAATAAGTTTTGTATTTTTGAGTTATTTATACTTATAATCTATGTTGCCGAATTTATATATACGAGATTTGGCAATCTGACATCTTTTTCTAATTTAAATACGAGTATTAGCTAATTTATAGAAAAATCCTTATTTTTCTATAAATTATATTATATTTATTTTTATACAAGAATCTATTAAAAGGTTTTTTTTTAATTACTCGTATATTTTAATCTAGATAAACAAATTTTAAGATGCTTTTCGGGTTTATTTTGAAAGCTGACGGTTCTAACTAAGCCAACATATCGGATACCATTTGCACTGTTTTAACTGTTGTAGCTATTGTAAGTCGCTTTAATTCATGAACGCACTTCAGCTTAACATCAGGTTGATTTTTATATGTCAAGCCACAATAATAATAAAAAGACATGTGGATACGCTAAATTTTTTAATTACGTTAAATCATTAAAACAAAAGTAAAAGTTTGTAAACCTGTAGCATAAAACAGGTAACTTGTATCGAAGAATATGTATCGATGATAAATAGAATAAACAAACTTTTAACATAAAATTTTAAACTTTGCTTTTGATAGAGTCAATAAAAGTTCGCTGAGACAGGTACTTTAATTTTGTAAGTTAGCTAATTTGTAGCTTTTAATTTGAGACCCAGCAATTAATTCGAGATATCTATGATGTTAATCAAAACTTAACGCATAAATACATGACTCTAGATTGGATACAATGATACACGCTGACCAGTATAGGTTATTTTATTTATGACTTGTGCAAATTTAAGTGAATTTAAGTTTACTAGGATAAAACTCTGCTGGATTCCCATTATTTTAAAAACTTCTGGTTCAAATCCCCTGGCCAGTACCAATGTATCTTTGATACTTTGGTCGACAAGTTTCTATGATACAAACAAGTTTAGTAGAAAGTATAAACATTTTTAGCTTAGCTAATAAAAAACACAATATACCTACATAATCAATATCAATTTACAAAACTACTTTAAAATAATTAATTTTTATGTATGTATTTAAGTAATAGTAATTAAATGGGATCTCTCCAACTAAAACGGGTGCTTCCAACCCATTCATTCTGGGTATCAAAGATATCAATGTATCTTTGACTATAATGAATCTTTGATCATTGTATATTAGTCGCTCAGCTTTTATGATACACAACAATCATATTTAATAGCTTATGATGGGCATAATATATTGAAAATTATGTTTATTATAAATAGTAATATTTACAAAGATTTCGAAATATAGTATATACAAGGTATTTCTAATATATTCGAAAGGATACATAAATAGTATTTATTTTTATATGAGCTACGGAATATTGCCTTAATCCGTTTGATGTTAAGGCGTGTGGGCCATAAGTACAAAAGACCTTGTGTATTAAACAGTTCGAAACATTGTGTAACAGCGCCATGTTTGTATTGGAATACTATGGTCTCTCAGATCTTAACCATTGTTAACAACTTTTATTGTTATAATGATAAAACATTTATAACCATAATGAATTTCTATTATCTTGTTATGACAAATAATGTGATTTTTATACTATAATAATTATAGTAAGAATATAGACTCCACTGAATGTTTACAGCATAGCCATAACTTATAAAGCTTATTAAGCTCCGAGCACGAAACTCAAGAACGGAATAAGCAACTAATTTCATTATTCATAAAGCACATTGAAAGCGTTAAAGTACTCATTATACAGGCTGTATTTCATATTTCTACTATCCTCTTTGACAGGCCACGGGGGCTAGTGCTTGCTTACAAGTTATAGCCTTTTTATGAAGGTATTTAAAAAAGAATTATGCGATGATTTCATGACTGTTTTTCATTTTATACGTTTTTCCGGCTTTGATTATATGGCGTCGCTGTCAGAAATAATAAATTAACTAATAATTATGTAGTAATTCTGGGCGCCTAAGTTATTACCTGGCTCATTTGTTCACTTAAAAAATATTCATAAAGTATAAAAAAGTTAATTTAATAAAGTTATGAGTAAATAAAGTAATGGCTGTATTAACTTCCAAAGTAAATGAAAATAAGTATAATAAATAGGTCTGGAAAATAATGAGTGAAGTGTATAAATATAACCTTCTAACTAATACAAATAAGCACTCTTAACATAACAAAATGTGGGGACGAGAACTTCATTAGTTTTCATTAAAATGTCTCTGAGAGATAAAACTTGCTTATTTAACGTCCGTTGACAGATAGATGAAAGTATTATACACTTTGCCTTACAAAAGGTAATGAGTCTCGAAGCACACCACTGATGCTTTTTACGTTCAAATGGAAATTAAAAAGTATAAAACATTTAGCAAAGAGATTGTAGTTTTAATTCATCATAAAGTTGGTTTAAAACCACTCATTTGTCTATTATGGTAACGAGTTTCGCAACAATACCGATAATAGCAGAACTCCATTCGCAATCTGTAGTAATCGCATTATGCGCAAATAAATCAGTGCCTCGTAATCCAGCGTGCTCACACCTCGACAATATTCCATGCAAAAGTCAAAAGCGAGCGAGAGAGACAGAGGGAAGCCGTTAAAGTCGAGTTAGGAATGGATTTACGGCGCCGCATCCCACTGGCATCACGAGTTCGCGACATGTGTGTGTGGCCACATTGTGCAACTGCGGTGACCAGAGACAACGACTAGCACATGCGAGTGGCGAGTGCCCATGTGTCCACAACTAGGGGGTAGCAACAAAACGTACAAAAACTACAATCCTCTGTGCGGCTTTTAGATCACTACTAGTCCACGCTTCCGGGATATTCCAATATTGTTTGTCCGTTGGAAATTCGAATTCTAAATAATTTTATAAGAATTACTTTTCAGTATAAAATTTAAACGCTGAAAAAATAAAAAGGAAATTTAAAGTACGAGTTCATGAAAGACAGAAAGAAGCAAATAAAAATCGCCGCCGTTCTTTTTTTTCGACAGTTCTGGACGCATACTAAAACAAACATTCTCAAAGAACTTTGTTTCGTAAACACGTTGCATGTGAAGAACTCTAGTGTGCGAATGTGGAATACTATCAGATTTATCCCTAGCTACAGAACTACAGATGCAACCGATGCGAGTTGGCCATTACCCCGAGTGGGTGAGCCGCGCGCAAAAAGCGGACCAAATTCTATTACTGCTCGATATGCAACAAAGACCGCTGCCCTGTTACAAATTGCTTTAGTTGAGGCTACGGTTACACGTCTGTTTGGAAATTGAATAAAAAATAACGGTTTTCTAGCTAAGATAGTTTTTATTGTTGTAAATTTAGTTATGTATTTTTTTGTGTACTTGTAAATTTGGTTGTTAAAAATGCTTTGCAAAGAATGTTGGTGACATTTAAGGATTAGTACTAAGAGCTATCAATAGGAAGTAAATAAATCCTAATGAAATAGCATGTCACTCGAACATTTAACAATTTTAAAATAAATTTCAATAACCATGGCATATTTAAATAAATAGAACATTTAGAAAGCTGGGTTTCCTAGTACTTACCCATACCCGTAGTACTAGGGCATTTTTGCCCCCGCCTATCCCCGTGGGAAGATTAAACATTTAGTTTCAAAAAACTTTCAAGACTCATTTTTGAAAAG
Source organism: Tinea trinotella (assembly GCA_905220615.1). Lineage (NCBI taxonomy): Eukaryota > Metazoa > Arthropoda > Insecta > Lepidoptera > Tineidae > Tinea > Tinea trinotella. The sequence goes on from HG992306.1 coordinate 6,533,872, forward strand.
TTTTTGATATTGTGAAAAATAAACACTTAAATGCATTTAGATAGAGATGATAACTTGTTCATTTAAAAACGGCAGAGTTTATTGTTGGCAAAATATTACTAGAACATTTTCAAAGCAATAAACCGAGTTTCATTACTCCTTATTTTGCGTTTGAATAAAAATGTCCGTTGTATGCAGTGACAAACGGGAGGGCCAGACGGCTCTTCAGCGGCCCATAAATTGCGGAGGCTACAAATTAAATTAGGTAATGCAGGCGTGACGAGTAGCGACAAGCGGCGAGACGGTTGCTACGGACATGGAATGGGTGTGTCCGGTCCTCCGCAGTCCTCACGTTTCATCTGATGCTACGCTACTATTGCTATAACCAAACAGATTTAGGTGGCCATTTGCTCCCCATGTAAATGCTTGTATATGTTGATACATTTATTTTTTGCATGTTATTTAAAGGGTTTGTTTATGTGTTTAACATTTAAGCTTTCAGGAACTGTTGACAGAAACATACCCGTATAATAGCACCTCGCCTGATGTTGAGATAGAGTGCGATTCATGAATTGAGGTTACTGCCACTACAGTGCAAGTAGTGGTTGCACCCACTATACCAAAATAGAGACCGGCAACTTACAAACTGATCCCGAAACACGACTGAGTCTCTTTACCGTCTGTACCACTTAAAGCGGTGGTACTATACTGGGTCGGCAGACTAGGCAAGGGATTGGCTATCAACTGTTTGCATCTTAAATACTCTGACCCGAAGCAAACGTTTGCCTATTTTTCATTAGCAAATAAATATAAAGATTGCGTTCGGTTGTGTCTGCCTATCTCTATAGGAAATTGATGATGATGATATTCTACCTAATTCTATTATTTTGTTGTGACTTAATATCTTATTATTAATTTCTATATTGGCGTAGCGATTGGTTAGTTGCGTAACGTCCCGGGTTCGATTCCCGGTCGTAGCAAATATTTGTTTCATAGAACAGGAAAACCAAAGTACATATATCAAAGATACATCGGTACCGGTGGGTAGTTTCTAACTCGTGCTCTCGGTTTGTGTAGCCATTGCACTGCCACTACACCACGGTCGCCTTGGTAGTGGATGTGATTACAACTTACAGTTATTGAAGCAGTGACATCCATTCATGGACCACACTCCAGCTTAACATCAAGCAGGGTTCTGTCATATGTCGAATCTCAATAAAAAAATATATATTAAACTATAGAAACAGGATCGCCAAAGTATTATGACTAAGATAATACAGGCAAGTGGTTTTGAACCAGTGCTCTCGGTTTGCATGACCATTGCACTACCACTACACCGCGCTAATAATAAATAAAAATAATAAAAAAACACGACAATTGCAAATGACTATATTTGAATAGCATAATTGCTCTAAACGCTAGAAAATATTTAACGCTTTGTTTTTGTGAATAATCTGTCAAAATTGTAATCGTACGAAATAAACGATCTTTGCAATTAAACAAAAGAGGGCGTGCCTGTAGCAAGCAGTGACCAACAAGGTGTCAGATGCAAACAGCATGCCGCAGATTTGTGGTCAATTCAGTGCGGGAGTCGTATGCAGGCAGAGATTACAATGTCTTATTCATTATCACTTAAGTCAATGCTACAATATCGTGTGTCTATGTTTGGCACAACTTAATATTTATTTATTTATTAGGCATGTTTAGAGTTAACATATTTTACATTGATAATAATAGCATATTTACGTTCTTTTACTAACCAGATCTTTGCAACCAATTACAAATATTCAAATACATACAAATATTAGATTAATACGATTTCTTTAATATTTAAATCTTATTATTAAACACCTAATTTAATATTATATACTCATAATTTAATATTAATACTCATTTTATTAACGACCACACGCGTGGCGTACGGTGGTACCACACACTAGTACTAATGCTACGCATAAAATCCCGGGTTCGATTCTCAATATTTGTATATTTAGATTATAGATTAATATTTGTTATTAAAAAATGTTTGTCTAGTCATTTAATTAGTCTAGTCTAGCAGAGGTTTGGTGATATTTTTCCCAGTCTTCCGATCCGGGTTAGTATCATAATGATATTTTTAAGTATAAACACTGTGAAATGACGGTCTTTACACTTGGATTTATTTAATTAACTGTAGGTTCAATTATGGACCGCAGTCTAGCTTAACACCATGCGGGGTGCTGTCAAGACAAATTTAAAAATAGGGATATTATTTATTAATAATGTATATTTTAAATGTATTGAAAATATAATTTATTTTAAATATTAAAATTGTGATAGTGATAACTATATTTATTTTGATTAATAATTATTTTTTTATGCAACTAATGATTTTTCTTCATCAATAATTAATTTCCAGCGTTTACAAACACTTGTTAAACATCTTGAGAGGCCGAGTAATTCCTGTTCGGCTATGGAAAGTTGTATGACATTACGTTCTAGAGACTGAAGCAGTCACCACAAATTTGCGGTCTATCGGCTCGGCAGCTCGTCTCAACTTGTCACCGAACTACTATTAATGATCTCGAACTAGTCGCCTAGCCCATTTATTAATTAATGATTGTTCCTGATAAATCTATTCCGCGGAGCTTTGCATTCACTGCTAGAGTCTGGAACTGCTTCAATGCTTCTCAGAATATTCTAGAAACTGAGCGTTGTAAATTCGAAATAGTTCTATTATATTTGAACACAATAAAGCTATTTGTATATAAAATCTGTTCTGTTGTTTTATATTAAAGGCATACAATTTTGTATTAAAATTTTTCAATATCCCGCTTAATGCAAGCATATTAAAAGTATGCAATGATGAAAACAAAAATTTAATTTCATTTCTTATACCCAACGCGGTAGTCGATGAAATAAAAATAAAAATAAAAATAACATCACCCACAAAATAAAGCGTAGCAAGAAGAATGCAAGCAATTTTTAATATGGAACGAGCGTAACAACCTGACCCTCCCCATCGTATATTAAACAAAATATTTAACTAAATCTTTACTGGTAACCCTTCCAATGCTATTATAAATGTTTTTTTTAAATCGAGTTTATTATAATAGACTATATACTAAAGGTAAAACCTGTTTAAATCATTATCTTCAAGTCACCAATTAGTCGTCCACTGCTGCTGGAAGCGGCCTTCATCCAGCTGTTCCCTTCATTCACCTTGTTGGTAGACAATACACGCAGCGTCCTACGCTTTACAATAGATTAATAAAGAAAATATTGTTTGTATTATAGTTTCATAGAACTTCAATAAAAACAGAACTGCATATTTTCTTCCTCGATATTTTCTTCCCGAGTCATGATAAATTTTTTTTTCTAACTTTCCTTACAATATGAAAAGTTTATAAACATTTTTTATTTTTAAACATTTTGATGTGTGCCTACCTTTTTTTTCATTTCTATAAAATCTGAAAAAATGTACTATTAAACATTTTAATGGACTTTCCAAATAAAAATATTTATTTTTCACAAAATCTAACAAAAGTTAATTGAATGTTTTCATTCAAACAATAACTATGTTAAAATTTGGGACCATTTCACCAGCATGTCGGTTTCATTTGATACTCACTCTTTGCTGCTTAAAATTCGTAAATGTTAAAGTTAGCCAATAGATAGATTGGTTTTCCGTTTCATTCAATATTATTCATTCTAAAGTACATATGCAGTGCATTGTTCCAGTGCAGGACACGTCGGGACAACATATTTCAATTCGATATCGAACGGACAATGGTCGGAAGCGGTGAATATAAATTGCTAGTATCGAATAATCGGCGCCGAAGCAAATAACAGTATTAACAGATAAACAATGCATGATATAATGATAATACTATATTAGGATTATTCTAACATAACAATAATAACTTATAACTTTTATTCATATTACTCCAATGTTTTTTTTATTTTTACACGACCTCTACCCTGTACTGTATACAACTTATACTGTATACAAGCGCCTATCTACAGTTTTGAACATGACCGTTTATTCTGCCTAGTCTGATAATTTTATCATGATATCAAAGAATTATCAGAAATCTTGTGTGTTGAAATTTCTATCTACTCAAAAGCTCAATAGTTCGTTTATCTGTGTACCATGAGACAAAAAGATTCATCATCCGGATTGCCGTTCATTCATTGTATCAAATTAAGTGTGCAGATAAATTCATTCAATGTATGTATTAACCTACTTATTCATTTGTTTAGGTGAAATGATAATAACGAACGACAAGTACCAGATGAGTGAAATCAACAGTTCCGCATACAGCGTGCAGATGCGGTTGATTGTTAGAAACATACTGCGAAATGACCTTGGCGGATACAAATGCATCTCCAAGAATTCCATCGGAGACGCCGAAGGAAACATTAGATTATATGGTAAGATTAAATTTCACCTTCGCACAAGTCACGGGAAAGCATACGCATTCTGTCGACCGAATCGAAAGTAGTACTAACAGAATCGGCACTTCCTTTCACGCTAGAACAATTGACAAGCGGAATGCTTTGGGCAAAGTGTGAAAAAGCATTTTTGGCTGGAATAGTGATGGCAAATAAGACTGTAAGAAGAAACCGTTTTTTTAGCCATCAGCGCTCTTTGACCTTTTCTTGCTTACCATCAGGCAAGACGCGGTCAGTAGTATCGTATCGTATAGTATCAAAAAGTATTATTTTCAATATAACTACTTAATAATATTTGTATTATTATTAATTGTATAATTGTGGATGGGAGGAAAGCAAAGAAGTTGTCTCAGGATCGTGGCAAGTGGCGTTCCATTGTCTTTGCCTAACCCTGTGGGAAAAAGGCGTGACAAATTAATCAAAGTACCTCGTAACCAAATTATTAAATTCACCTGAATAGTAACTACATTTATTGTATAGCTCGAACTAGTTCTTAACACCCGCTTAAATCCAATTACACAGAAATGGAACTTCCATACCGGAAATCAAGGGAAGACGACGACGATCTCCCTGACGAGGCTAACGATGTTCGTTCCGGTCTCCAAGGTCCTTTGCGAGAAGGAGTTATCAGAGAGGACGCGGGTTTTCTAGGAGGAGGCGGTCCTCCTTCCATCGGCCGAGCAACTTACTCCACAACACCAAAGACGAAATTTTTAATATTAATATCAGCGGCGTTGTACGCTGTGTGCTAAGTTTTTAATAAACGAACTTGTACAGAGGCGTAGGGAGTAGTTCCTCCAAGCCGCTAGGGTTCTTGTCGATTGTGTGTTTTGTAAACGATGAGTGCTGCATGAATATTATTTATTATTTTCCTCTTATATTATACATGATTGTATATAACATTGTTATTCAATTTTTTTGTGTTTATATTATTTTAATTAATTTTCAAATTAACATTATTTAAATAAAATGTTATCGTAAATATACTACATATGTAAAACGTCTTCTTATAAAGAAAATTAGTAATAAATATTTGTTTTATTGCAAAAATGTAACTATTATAATCGTATTAACATGCATATTTTATATCTCAAATATTAACTCATAACTATTTAATTGTAGGGACATACAATTGATATAAATGTAATGTATATAATAGACTAATTTATTATATAACGTTGTAGATTTATTTACTGTTCTCCTAGGGACACATTGCATCTTTTTTGCTCTTTCGATTTTAAATGTCAGTGAAGAGACTTAGTCGCGTTTCGATATCCGCTATAAAGTTGCCGCTCCAACTAGGTCGGCATTAGTGAATGCGACTGCTACTTGCAACTATTTGCAATCACCTATAGAATAGTAGTGTTCGCCTCTATTCATGGACTGCACTACATCATCAGGCGTGATGCTGTTATATGTCAAGCCAATAAAAATATATTTCACAAGACTGTGCCCCCAGCAACGCATAACGAGACAAAAAGTTGCTGTCGTTTAAAATCTAATAACTAAAAAAAAAAATTTAGGTGAAAAAATGGGTCTAATTTTATGCCTTACTATCGCATTTATTTTTGGTTAATGATTTAAATCGTAGTCTTTTCGTGACTACGATGGCTGCAAAGCTCTCGAAACGTCGGAATAAAAAATGTAAAATCAATAACCAAAACATAACGCTATAGTAAGCCGCATTCATTAATTAATGTTCACGCAAAATCTAAGAAAATTCTCTAAAAAATGGGTTACAAAAAGTTGCAATATGCATCTAGAAATAATTGTTATGTTTATATTAATTTAAGTATATTATTATTGCGGTTATGTATTGAAGTATGTACATTGAAGTTGCTAAAATTACCATTATAAGCTATTTTATAATTGTTAAAGTTTTTAAAAAAATTGTTAAATTATATTAACAAAACTATAAGTTTACAACTTAATTTGTGACACATTATTATTCAATTTAAAACATTACAGTATTTGTCAGTTTTTTTTTTCTTTGAATCTTTTTCTTCCAGTTCGTATTTACAAGTATATAAATATGTGATTAGCCATATGGCCTGATGTAAATGTATAATGCCTACAAAAGAAATAAACAAATTACGAGTATATTATTCCGTTGTTTTATTACCTAACCTTACAGACGTAATTAAGACATTAGTTATATCAAGTTATATTAAAACTATATAACCTTTGAAAGTGATAAAATCTATTTAAACTGTTTTCACTCAATTGCTGCACAAGTTGTAATCAGAACCATGCTCCCTTTCAATTCTGAACGTACTCAAGACACTTGGGAGAAAGGTCTGCACATTGGAAGCGGTGTCAACCCTTGTAATAGGCACCTTCAGATAAAAGGGGAAATGAGTAGGTAAGTGCGATCAAGATAGGGGCAACCGCGTACATTAGCGAAATTACCTTGGGCTTTATTATTTTCATTGCGACAACCTCCGTTAAGAGGAGTAACTGAACAAAGAGAAACAGTTAAAAGGCTAAAAGCTCTTGTTGTTTCATTTGTGAAGAATGTTGATGAAGAGGAATATTTTCTAGAGATAGGTCAATATGGAAGTAAATGATCCATTGTCTCTTTTTTGTTCTCTTTCACAATTACGTTTTAACTTTAATAATAAATAGGTACTCGTATAAAATGTAACTAGGACAAAGTTTCTTCAAAATAACACGACAGATAGGCAAGATCCATAAGGGATAAGCAGACACAATAGAACGCTACTGGCCACGATCCTGACTCAACTCCCTCGCTTCCGTCACATTCACGCTTCTCTTCATACAAGCTCTATGGTTTTGGGCACTAGGCAACCCAGTTTTCTTAAGGAGGCCTGCCTTGTTTAACGTATCCATTCACATGAGATTTATAAATTCTTTTCGTCTATATATATGAATGAACAATATGTAATTTAAAATTGTTACAGTCGCTGTGAAATTAAACTGGATAAATCTTAACGTGCTCGTGAAAGGTTTTAACTAGTTTTAATTTAGAAACATCGTAATTACAATTGTTGTATGCGTACTTGCGTGCAACAGTAATAATCCAAATGCAGATTGTGTGATATACGATCCCATAAAGCATATGTGAATTCATGCGAATCTCGAGGGAATAAGCTTGCAGAGGTTGCTGTTTGCATGAGAAATGCGCCACACATCGAAATCTAATTCTGAGAGACAATGTAACACAATTATGCATAGATTGTTTGAAAAAATATTAGGGTTTATCGATAATTTATAATTGTTTTATAGTCAATACTAATCTACAATAGTAGGTAGTGCAATACCAGTAGCATTTCGTAGAAGAATATGTTTTTTTTTAATTTTTATTGTGACACGACATGATGTCCCGCCTGATGATAAGCAAGAGGAGGTCCAAGAGTGACGACGACTGAGAAAACCGAGTTTGTTCACGGCTGCCTCAGTCGCCGTCACTATGCCGGCCAAAGTGCTTCTTCACGCATCGCTCGTCTATACAAGGTCATCGTATGTCTACGCAAGCATACGATTTTTTCAATTTTTTTTTTTACTATTGAATATAAACTATTATATTATTGTAAAAAAAGTATTTAAATACAATTACAATCAGCGACAACTACAAAAAAGGTATGTTTACACAATTAGTATTATTGCCATCAATATCCTAACTATTGCCATCAGAACATACTAAAAGTAATATTTAAAAATAAAGACTATATTTTAATAAAACATTAAATAAAACAACCAAAGTACATCATGTATATCAGATACATTGGTACTAGCAAGTGGTTTTGTATCCGTACTCTCGGCTTGCATGACCATTGCACTACCACTACACCAAGGTCGCTTTACTTCAATTATGTTACTATTGACAAACTACTGCCTCAGAATCCGAATTGTGGATGTGAGAGAAGCGACGGAGTTGTTTCAGGATCGTGGTAAGAGGCGCTTCATTTCTCTGCCTATTCCTGTGGGAAAAAGCGTGAAAATTTGATTTGATACAAATAAAGAAATATGAACTTATTATTTAATACAATATACCAATTTGTAAATACGAGTAGTTGAATAGGACATTTTGCTATTGTAAACCACAACTGTAGACAATATCATGCTCTCTGGGCATAAGTACATTGACACTGGTACGGACGTCCGGCAACAATCTGCATAACAATAGGGTTCCGTAGTTTCCCACCGCTCTTCAGATGGATGCTAATGCCGTCTACATTCATAATTCATGTCTTAATGAAGTGGACCAAGGACCCTGATCTATGGTTTCTTAATGCCTTTGTTTCCCAAAGTTATTATAGATTTTTGCTGTGGTAAAATCTTTATTTAAAGCTTTAACTAACAAATATGTGGGCAGGATTTTTTGTCCATTGTCAAGACCACATTTTTCAAGTAGGTGGCATGATAAAAACTTTTAAAATAAAAACATTTACTAAAATTATAGGTCAGTAAAAAATAATAACTTTCACTTATCAGTCTCAGTCGGCTGATTTGCTAGTCTCTGCCAGAATGCAGAAAATAGCAAAGAATTATTACATTATTCGGCCTTACCATTAAGTTCGACTGTCGATTTGGTGGAAAGAACGCTGATACTTTTTCTGACCCGTGTAGGCATCACGGTAATAAAAAGACGATGTATGAATAAGATAGATACAAATTTGTAAATAGTTGGAAAAATTAAAAGTAGATGCAGATTTTACAAGTTACCATGGAGCTTATATAAAGAGAATTTTGAATGTAAGGGAAGCGAGGGAGGAGTGTCAGGATCGTGGTAAGTGGAACACCACAAAATAAGTAAAAGTATCTGCTATTATAGTAGCACTTATTGGTGAATTACTCAATTCTCTCCATTGTTGTAAAAAGTGCTTTATTGTGTTCTTAAATAAAGTTATCAGTTTCAGCGGAGTATTGTATTGGGCCATTGTGTATGTCTCGAAGGGCACAGGTGTTCACCCTTACACAATTTCTTACAATGCCCTATGAATGTAAAAAACACATTATTTTTATTTACCCTTTAAGGTAAAATACGACTTTATTATGAACCTTTAGCATTTATATTTCAATTAAGTCCCGAGTTTAAATATTAAATTATAATATAGGTAAGTATTGGAGCGTCCAAGAGAGACGACGACTGAAAAAAACAATTCAGTATACGGTTGCGTCTGTTGCCATCGCTATGCTAAACAGAAGTGCATTTTCACATTTCGGTTGAAGGATCCAAGTGTTTAAGTAATTAAAAGTAATATAATTTAATATTTAAACTCAGACATAATTGAAATATAAATACTAGGTAAGTTATTACCTACCAGTACCGTATCAGATGCTAAATGAAGCTCATAAACACTTAGAAAATACCTCATATTTATCTTTTTTTAATACTATATTTTACTATTGCTTATTGTACAAGTTCACTTATCATCATATTAGTTACAGTATAAAACAAACAAAAATTTACATACTGCATAATACTTTATATCCTTCTATTATTAATACTATATTTTATTATTGCCTATTATACAAGTTCACTTATCATCACATTAGTTACAGTAAAAATCAAACAAAATTTTACATATTCCATGAACACTTAAATAATAATTCATATTTTTCAATAATTAATGTTATATTTTACTATTACTTATTATACAAGTACACTTATCATCACATTAGTTACAGTAAAAAACAAACAAAATTTTACATATTCCATGAACACTTAAATAATACTTCATATTTTTCTATAATTAATGTTATATTTTACTATTACTTATTATACAAGTACACTTATCATCACATTAGTTACAGTAAAAAACAAACAAAATTTTACATATTCCATGAACACTTAAATAATACTTCATATTTTTCTATAATTAATGTTATATTTTACTATTACTTATTATACAAGTACACTTATCATCACATTAGTTACAGTAAAAAACAAACAAAATTTTACATATTCCATGAACACTTAAATAATACTTCATATTTTTCAATAATTAATGTTATATTTTACTATTACTTATTATACAAGTACACTTATCATCACATTAGTTACAGTAAAAAACAAACAGAATTTTACATATTCCATGAACACTTAAATAATAATTCATATTTTTCTATAATTAATGTTATATTTTACTATTACTTATTATACAAGTACACTTATCATCACATTAGTTACAGTAAAAAACAAACAAAATTTTACATATTCCATGAACACTTAAATAATACTTCATATTTTTCAATAATTAATGTTATATTTTACTATTACTTATTATACAAGTACACTTATCATCACATTAGTTACAGTAAAAAACAAACAAAATTTTACATATTCCATGAACACTTAAATAATAATTCATATTTTTCTATAATTAATGTTATATTTTACTATTACCTATTATACAAGTACACTTGTCATCACATTAGTTACAATAAAAAACAAACAAAATTTTACATATTCCATGAACACTTAAATAATACTTCATATTTTTCTATAATTAATGTTATATTTTACTATTACCTATTATACAAATACACTTATCATCACATTAGTTACAATAAAAAACAAACAAAATTTTACATATTCCATGAACACTTAAATAATAATTCATATTTTTCTATAATTAATGTTATATTTTACTATTACCTATTATACAAGTACACTTATCATCACATTAGTTACAATAAAAAACAAACAAAATTTTACATATTCCATGAACACTTAAATAATACTTCATATTTTTCTATAATTAATGTTATATTTTACTATTACCTATTATACAAATACACTTATCATCACATTAGTTACAATAAAAAACAAACAAAATTTTACATATTCCATGAACACTTAAATAATACTTCATATTTTTCTATAATTAATGTTATATTTTACTATTACCTATTATACAAATACACTTATCATCACATTAGTTACAATAAAAAACAAACAAAATTTTACATATTCCATGAACACTTAAATAATAATTCATATTTTTCTATAATTAATGTTATATTTTACTATTACCTATTATACAAGTACACTTATCATCACATTAGTTACAGTAAAAAACAAACAAAATTTTACATATTCCCAATTTTAAATAGTTATGACTGTACAATATTCAAATATCTCTTACCAAATAAAGGTATTGGTATATCTTTTTCTGTTAGTAACTTGATTATACAACATTCAGGGCTTGCCCTCTCTATAAATAAAAATCGTTACAGGCCTTAACTTAATAACGAATGATTTAGATAAGGTCTCTCCTGCAGAGGCCATCACATGTACACCTGAATGTTGTTATAAATATATACCTTCTCCACAGGAACGTCTAAACATAATATGTCAAAACATACGTAGTATAAATAGTAATTTTAATAGTTTTGTAACACTACTAGCACGATTAAGGTTTGAGTGTGATTTGATCATACTCTTGGAGTGCTGGCTCTCCTGTAGTGATCAGATTGCCCAACTTGATGGCTACAATAGTTATAAAAGCCTAATTTACCATAATCAAAATGATGGCATTGTTATATTTAGTAAAAAAAGTGCCATGATCACCGTGGAAGAGCCATCATTCCTCGAGGCAAATTGTCTGGTCATAAAAGTTGGAATAGACATTGCGGTTGTTGCAATATATAGATCTCCTTCCTTTCACAATATTGAGAAATTTATAAGTTCTCTTGATAAAGTGCTCTCGGGTTTAAGGGCTTACAAAAATGTTATGATCATTGGTGATATAAATATTGATATTAAAGAATCTAATAGAGATCCCCATTCTAACAAATATCTAAATTTGACTGCTTACCACGGTTTTCTACCTGCTCACTATCTACCAACTAGACTAAATAACTGTCTTGACCATGTATTAGTTAAAACTAAATTGTCAGCTATCACTGCCATACTTGATACTTCTATAACGGATCATGCAACTGTCTTATTCTCTCTAAAACATAAAAATGAGAACAAGGCTACTAAAACTTTTTATTGTAAAACTGATCACCAAGGCTTATCGAACACCATGCTCGCTATGGATTTTTCAAGCATATATGCAACTAGTGACCCGGATAACGCTGCTAAGATGTTTATTGAATTGTTGAAAGAAGCTCTAAGCACCAATACAGAAATGGTCCGGTTCTCGAGACGTAAACGTTTATTAAAGCCTTGGTTGACTCCAGGACTGTTGCGCTGTATGCGAAATAGAGACAGACTACATTCTCGGCTTAGATTAAATCCAGATAATATTATATTAAAAACAACTTATACTAGATATAGAAATTATTGCAATAAATTACTACACAATCTAAAGGTATCTTATGAACAGGAACAATTGCATAAGGCTGGATGTAACAAGAAAAAAATGTGGTCGGTACTTAAATCTATATCAAAAATACAAGGTAATGAAGATAAATCTTATAATCTGTTAAAAATATGTGAAACACCGGAAAAATCTATTGAAACAACTAACTCCTATTTTGCTAATATCGGAAAAAAACTCGCAGAAAGGATAAAGCCTTCTCCTTTACCTTCTTGTACTACAACTCTACCCAATCATGAACAGTCTTTTGTTATGCACAGTACGGACGCTGACGAGATTGAAAGTTTAATAATGGCACTAAAATCTGATTGTGCAGTGGGGTGGGATGGAATATCTACAAGTTTTCTAAAAAAATATAAATCCATTATAATTCCCCCCATTGTGCATATTTGTAACCTTAGTTTGGATCATGGTAAATTTCCTAAAGTCTTTAAAAAATCATTAATTAAGCCGATCCACAAGGGAGGAAGGGTGGACTGCGTCAACAATTATCGCCCAATTTCATTATTGCCCACCATTTCAAAACTCCTTGAGCGAATAATTAACAAACGGCTAGTTAGCTATTTAGAAAATCATAATTTATTCTCAGAGAAACAATTTGGCTTTCGTTCAGGTAGATCCACTGCGGATGCTCTCCATGAACTGACGGATCACATTGCACAGAACTTAGATGATAAAAACAAATGCATTGCTATTTTTCTGGACCTAGCCAAGGCTTTTGACACGGTCCACATTCCTCTCCTTTTAACAAAATTAGAAAAGTTAGGAGTCCGTGGTACGCAGTTGGATCTTTTGAGTGACTACTTGTCTGATCGCTTACAATGCACGAAAATAGGCGACTACGTTAGTGATGATCTGTTGATTGATTATGGTGTTCCTCAGGGTAGTATATTGGGACCGACCTTATTCTTAGCCTATATTAATGACCTGAGTAACATTAAATTAAGAAACGGTATAGTTGTGACTTTTGCAGATGACACTGCTCTCTGTTTTTCTTCTCATGCCTGGTGTGATGCTTTTGGCGACGCTCAAAATGGTTTCAACACAGTATTAAATTGGCTTAATTTCAACAAACTAACTTTAAATATTGATAAAACTAAGTACTTGTGTTTTACAATTAATAAATCAACTCAACCTAGCCTTCTCTACACATTAAAAGCACATAATGATTGTAATAATTTTTCTGATAATCCCTGTACATGCACACATCTCGAAAGAACTGAATCCATTAAATACCTTGGCATTATTCTCGACAACCATCTGAATTTCTACAAACATATTGAAGCATTGACTGGCAGAGTGCGTAAACTAATTTACATATTTAAAAACATTCGGAATGTTGTAACATCCGATTTATTAAAAACAGTGTATTATGCTCTCTGCCAGTCTCTGATCCAGTATGGTATAACCATATGGGGAGGTGCCAATGTAACATCCTTGTTGATGCTTGAGCGCGCCACTAGAGCTGTCCTCAAGGTGGGAACCTTTAAACCTTTTCGATACCCCACATATGACTTATACCAGAGCTGGCAAGTTCTAACGGTTCGTCAACTGTTTGTCTTAAATATTATCACAAGAAAACATAGCAGCCTTACCTTGCACAATCGTGATAAACATAGCAAATATAAGAGACATATTATACTTCCTTATCCTAAAACCTATAAAACTACATTTATAGGAAAATTTTATCCGTGCATTAGTGTATATCTGTATAATAAAATAAACAGTTTGCTCAACTTAGTTGCCCTAACATATCGCAAATGTAAATCAACAACAACTAATTGGCTACTTAAACTAAGTTATAACGATACTGAGAATTTGCTGAGTGTTTTACAGTAGAAGAAGGTTTGTTGTATGTTTCAATATATGGTGCTGGTTCTAGGTGTAATTTGGGATAAGTAATTGAAGTAATTGTGATTGTGATTAAAGTGTAGTGTAAATTAAATTAACTTAACTACCTGAAATAATTGTTAATCCTATTATGGAATGGGGCTGGTGCCTGAGATACAGATTATATCTAGTTCAGGTATCAGCGACCAAAAAATTTCTTATAATCATGTTGTCAATTAATGTAATATATATATTGTAAATTTAGAATAAGCTAATGTATTGGTTAAAATAAATATTTTATTATTATTATTATTATTATTATATTTTTTATGTTTTTTTATTACAGTAACAGTAAAATACAATATTAACATTGTGTCACAAACATTGTTTCAACAATAAATAAATAAACTTTTTGTGGCCTCTTTATTAATAAAATTATGTTTACTTAATTGGAGAATAAAATAATAATTCCACATTAGTCCTCGTTTACAGTTGGATATACCACCACTAACATGTGTACGTTAAGGGATCAGCTTCAAAGTTGCGGGTTCCAACAAGGCCAGCATAGTGGATGCAGTTAGTTGCAATTGCCTCTATTCATACACCGCATTAGGTGGGGTGGTTATATACCGAGTCTAAATAAAAATAACATTAATTACAATATGTATTACTATTATATAATATAGTAAGTCATACGGCAGGTGTAAAGACAGTGAACTGGCTCCGTCACGTTTCGGTAACAGCTCAGAAACTGTTATTCAGAAATGGATGCGAATTTAGCTTTTAACTTGTAGATCTGTAAAAAGTAATTAAAGAAATACTATTATAATAGTATTCACCATAAATGAATAATGTAACGTTATTATTAACTAGTTTAGTGTTGTGTGGTTTTTAGCCGTATTTATAGTTTAAACTTGTTGGGTTCGGTAAAGTGGCCATTTTGTCAATACACCGCAGGTTGGCTGGTATACACAATTGAATTTTGCGGATGCCGTTGCCTTTGACCGCTTCAATCTGACGGGTTGTCCAGTGTTCACGTCACGCTTGGATAAGTGTATTACTACCATCTATCAAGGTTAGTTTAGGACTCTTGGAAATGTGACATATTTTCTTACATACTATTAAGTATACAAATAATAGTCTTATAACAAAATAATTAATTTGAAACTTTAGCCAAAAACAGATCTACCTATAATAAGTTTATTTTGATATGATAAGGCGCAATTACCTACCTCATAACATTTTGTATTCATTAAACATTTTGTCACCATTAAGTAAATATTAAGTTGTAAATGAAGTTTTTTTTGATTGTGTCTCGACATAGCACCCAGCTTGATAACATCAGGAGTGTGGTCCATGAATAGATGTCACTGCTACTACAAGTCAATATCTGTAAGAAGAAATCACATCCATTATGCAGGCCTAGTTGGAACCGGCAGCTTACAAGTTAATACCGAAACTTGACTAAATTACTTCACGGTCTGTATACTTGTAAGTGGTAGTACTACCCCGGTGGGCCTGCCTACCACTTTTGCCTGCCAAACACTAGCAAATATCCGCCTTTTTATTAACAAATATTTGCAATATTTAATGTAATTATGAAATATTACAAATAAAAGCAATGAAACAAATATTTGCTCTAAACGAGAATCGAACCCGGGACTATACGCGCAACAAACCAATCGCTAACCGTTCGTCCACGCCTGTCGTCCAAAGACTGAAAGTTTTTTTTTAATATACATTAATGAATAAATACAATTTATTGCCTTCGCTGACAAATGAAAAGTTAAATTCATTGTAGATGCAAAAGAGATACTTAATATTTGAATGCTTAAAAAAGTTAAATGCCATAAAAGTGTTCTTTGTACAAGCGGTCCACTTTCCCGCATCCGTCCGAATCTCACGACTTCCTACTCGTACATAGCCCACATGCTCATAGCTTCGCTTTAAAAAATCCATGCACTTAGCGTAGAAATAAGCGCGGCTTTCGACCGCATTCACTTTTAGCGATGCAGTTTTTCTCCTTTTACACCCTACACACCCATTCTCCCTTCTTCCATTCCCATTCTCCATCTCTCTCCATTTCGCATCGCCCCAACTCGACTCGCTTTAAACGTTCGTGACACAAAGCAATATGTGAGTTAACTTCAGTGTAACGGTTCTTGTTTGAGTTGCGATTTAATGCCTCCTTAAACTGAGATGGTTTACGGTTAACCCGGCTGAAGGGGATAAAAGTATACGCAGTTGTTTGCTTTTTGTATTGCCGTCGATACAATAAAAGTTTAAATCCGTGAGATCGTATCTGAGTACTTGCTATCGAACAAAAACAATGAAAACATTTAGTTATTTAAGTATACGTACATAAAGATTGTTCTTGTTTGGTTTATATCCAAATTCAATATACTAGTATTAGAATTATAGAAAGCAATATTAGCAATATATAATTAGCCACAAATCTCATTGAATCCTCTGGGCACTTCCATAAAGTTATTGATGCTATTTCTATATTGTACATCGACTTAAATCATTATTGTTATTATTGTGACTCGACATACGACAGCACCTCGCCTGATGCTAAGCTGGAGTGCGGTCCATGAATAGAGGTGACTGCTACTACAGTTAAATAACTGTAAGTAGCAGTCACAGCCTAGGTAGAACCGGCAAATTACAAGCTGATCCTGCGACTAAGTCCCTTCACGGTCTGTATACTTTTAAGTATACATACCTACCTACATCTACTTAAATAAAATGTAAACGCAATTGAAACGGATGCTATTAGGCGTTGGTAACCGTACGAGTAGGCTACGAATGGAGCACACATCAGAAGGACCACAACTTGTCCAATTTACATGATGGAGGTGGCGACATCGCGTAAGAAAGTTTTGGACAACTTTTATCAGATACCCGCCCACTGTGCCTGATGAGTTGGCACCAAACTTTATTTACTGAAATGAAGCGTGCTGCCTATGGAGACAAAATCGTTTAATAATAAAATACTACTTAGCGATCTAGTTCCAAATTGAAAGTGGTGGTACTACCCCGGATCGGCAGTCTAGGAAAATGCCTACCGACTTCTTATCTTATCTGCCTATCTCTTTTATCAACAAATCCGTGTAAAGAACTGTTGTGTAAATGAGGATCATCACATTTTTCTATATTTTTTTAATATATTATTTAACAGCAATTTGAATGAATTAAATTCTTATTGTCATTATCTGCCTCTATTACTTATAAAATATATTAAAGTTATATTTTATAAGAACATATTAATTCGATTCTTAATAAATATTCCAAGAAGCCACTGCCACACATTCCGAGCCCGGCTTTCAGAGACTAGGATTAGGCGCGCCTATAGCCCGGTACGTATTACACGAAGAGATTTAAACTGAATTAACCGTTCGATCGGAAAATTGGAATGCCACACAGATAATTACCTGACACTCACAGAAAAGGAAGTCGCTTAGAAAGGAGATTCAAATAAGCGTTCACAATCCGGTCGAAGGACCGAGTCAGGCGGTCGGTGTTAGGCCACAGTATTCCGTAGGCTCGAGTCGACCTCGTTTACGAGATGTATAACTGATATGGGGTATATCTGCGGGTTCGATCGAGTGGAACCGGATACTAGTCAATTGAATTTTGCTTTCGGTTACTGAAGTGTTTGTGATTGGATCGGGTTGTGAACGCTACCTATCAAAATGTTTGCTAACTCTACTTTCGCAGTTAGAATATAGTGGTGTATTGTTTGAGATATTGTATATGTATTTATTGAATTAATTTATTAGATTTTAAATGATTGTTTATGTTAACATAATTGTATACGAAATAATAAATACGAGGCCCCCATTGCTGATAGCTTGTGTCATGTCATATGCTCGTATCGTTTGCTCCAAACAGGCGTTTCATTCTCAGCGTGTGATCGGCAGCCATGTAATGTGACTACTGTCGATAACACGGTGTGCATTTAACATTTAAAAGCACTGACGCGGGCCATTCGATAAAACGAGATTGAATCGATAAGTGAGTTAATTATTCACAATGTTTGTAGGATGTATCGTACCAAAATTGTTTTCGTTGCGACCGCATTATATATACAAAGCCTTTCGAATGTTTCTTTTATTGGAAACATTTTTATTTATTGTTTATAAATATACAAGAGTTACTATAATATAATAGATTAATAATAACGCAAACCTATGGTACATCGTAAATTCATTAGTCGGTGCATTTGGTCGAGCGTATCTAAGTAAAATCAATTGCACTGATCACGTATGTAATCGCTTTATCAAATTATATTGTCTCTATAGCTCTGTGTACAATTGAAGTGCAATAACATATTACAACCGTGCAATAATATTTCAATTAGGTACAATACTATAACGCGTGTTAACAAAACATGTTCACATTATTTTTAGTTACCTACTATAAACAAATTTATATATTTTATAAAGTTGATTGATTATCTCGTCCTTTTACTCCCGTTATAACGCATCTGCATTTTGTTGACAGAATCGCTATTCTAACTAAACGGTTCGGCATGTCATTTCATTGTGGAACAATTGACAAGTGCCTGCCATTGTTGACTCTGCCAACCTATGTGTTCCTTGATCCTGTACCTTTTCAATATATGCGAAAAAGCACACCTCATCGGCATTGCCACGGCGACTGAGGCAGCCGTAAACTAAGTTGTTGTTTTTTCAGTCATCAGCATTTTTGGACTTTCCTTTGCTTACCATCGTAATTAAAAGTCAAGTGACAAACAACAAATATATTAGAAGAAATAAAAACTTTTATTTCTTCTAATATATTATCATTTGAAAAAGAAAATATTTTAAAACTTATTCATAAATAATGTAATACATAAATATCTATATAAGGCAGGACTTTACGCATTTCAAATCTTATATGAACAATAACAAAAGATTTGTCACTAAAGAGGGGAGGGGACCCTTCTCCCCTGTATATTCCTTTTATCCAAATCAAAAAGAAACCAGCCCGGACACAGGATCACATGAATTTTTAATCCACAGGCCGTGAAAAAAATGGAAGAATTGAATTGTGGGTTCAGAAATAGTTTCAGTTCGAAAGCCATTATTTTAAGTGCATGCTTCGGGGTCGCATCACACCCGCTTACTCTATTGTTATCGCTGTACAAGTTTCTGGCTCGCTTTACTAGTTAACGTCGAATTTAAAAGATATAACAATACAATTTATTGTAGAAAATTTAAATATACTGAGGTTTTTGACTTGTTTTAGTATTTGTTAATTTTGGCTATGTGAAAACCATTTAAACATTGTATACGAGATTAATAGGGGGTTTGGAAATCCTCTTACTAAATTATTATTATGATTAAGATTTTTGACATATATTTATTTAGTTATTTGGTATATATTTATTATTATTGTTCATTACAATCAAGAAATAAAATAGTTGTTCATGTTTATATTAGGTTTCGTCTCACATGTCATCATCATGATCAGCTAGAAGATGTCCACATAGAACTTCCCATTAGAACGCCATTCCGAACGATAAGAAACTAGTTGAATTCACCGGTTATTTGTGACTTTCACTATGTCGTCAGTCCACCTAGTGGGAGGCCTACCTACGCTGCGACTTCTGCTTCGTGGTTTCCACTAAAGAACCTTTCTTTTCCACCGGTATCGGTTCTTCGAGGATGTCATTGGCACTTAAAGTTGAAATAGATATTGAAAGAAATAAACAAATAAGTACGTACGGAGTACTACATTAATAAATAATTTCCAAAGTTATATTTACGGGGAATGGAATGTCTCAGGTGTTACCCCCTATGTTTGAATATTGAAACGAGTGTGATCAGAATCGTGAATAGAATGCACTTTTATTGTCACATCGTACCGAGAATAGCCATGAAATTTTACTGCCTCACTTGAAATTTTCTTAGAATCTACAATGATTCTTCCAATTTTATTTGTGAATTATTGTACCGATAAACAATCTAAAAATATTATTTAGATGTAGTATGTAATGTACAAGTTATTTGTTTCAAAACACGTTTTTATAGTCACGCCTTTTTCCCACAGGGATAGGCAGAGACAATGGAGTCTTGCCACGATCCTGACACAACTCCCTCGCTTCCTTCACATCCACAATTCTCTTCGTAAAAGCTCTAAGATTATGGGAAATAAGCAAAAAAAAACTCAAAATTTTAAAACATCAAATCAAACATATTTAAGTTAAACATGATAGTGCATCATAGCTATAAAGATTGTATATTAATTATCTATATACTATATATTTAATTTATATTTGAATAATTTATGTGTTCATATCAAATTACTTCATACAGTGTTTATAGCTGCAGCTACGACTTTTATCACCGTTCACAATATTCTTAAAGTTTGGCTGGTAAAGAATGCCAGCCAAACCGGCATGAATCTCTTCACCTTATACAAAGAATTTCCCTAATATCTCTCACACACAGCTAACTTTATGCCTTATCAACATCAATTAATGGAAAACCCTTTAGAATAAATCGATTTAAATATTATTTTTACTAAATAAACATAAACAATACTTAATTAAGTTTCATTTAGCCAAAACCTAATGAAATCAAAATAAATTCCAGAACCCGATGTTCAATGAATTATTTGATAACATACATTTTGGTTCACATATCCAATTAATAACCCAAACACCGGAATCCCTCCGACCTTACACGCTAAATGTCATAAGTGGAGATATAACAATGGAGCCCCTTTCATACGACATTAGGTACATTAGTGACAGCACATTTCCTAACAATCTGGAGGCGCACTTGTGCAGCCGTGTGTGAATCCTAAGATACAGTGTCACCTCATTTCCTCAGTCGCCTGGCGCCTGGGTTAAACGCTTCGAATACGAGATGAACCTAATGAAATTGTAATTACATTAACAAATGGAAATTTATTTAGGTGGAAATATGAATTTCTTGTATACGGTGAATATTAACAATACGAATGGTTTAAAGTATGAATCATATTTGGTTCATTTTTGGTTTTAATTCTAATACTTTATGTACAATAGCCAGAATAGTGACGGCGACTGAATTTTTCGGGTATTTAAGTTTTTTTTTCAGTTGTTGGTGCTCTACTGCCTTCCCTTGCTTGCCATCAGGCAAATCGAGGTCAAACCTCGCGTCCCAAAATAATGTGCTAAGACAAACCTAAAACAGCTATAAATTCTCTCCCACCCGATATCAATTAAAAAGATAAAGAAAAATGTGCTAAATAATAATATATAAACATTGGTTTGTTGCGCGTATAGTCCCGGGTTCGATTCCCGGTCAGAGCAAATATTTGTTTCATAGCTTTTATTTTGTAATATTTAATAATTAAGTTTATTAAAATATTGAAAATATTTGTTAATAAAAAAGAAGAGGCGGATATTTGGGTCTGGTTATCAAAGTGGTAGGCAGCAGTTCCCAGTCTGCTGATCCGGGGTAGTACCACCACTTACAAGTATACAGACAAAGTGATTTAGTTACGTTTCAGAATTAGCTTGTAAGTTTCCGGTTACAACTAGGCCGGCATAGTGGATGTGACTGCTTACAGATATTGAATTGTAGTAGCAGTGACATCCATTCATAGATCATACTTTAACATATGTCGAGTCACAATAAAACATAAAATACATAAAGTTACATTTAAATAATTTTAGGTTTTTCCACTGAAGTTTTTAAAGACTAAAAATACTTAATTTGTTTACTCACATTAATCTTTATACTTTATTGCAACGTGAAACAAAAAATATTAATTTTGTAATTCTAAAACTATTTATATAATGTAATCGCTACGTGTAGTAAATGTATGTCGTCGTTTCATTAGTCTTCAACCACTTCAGACGAATCGCGAAAAGGTTAAACCAGACACTTTGTCGTCTGCGATATAATAATAGGGAATATGCATGTGGTTTAAATATTGCTGCAAATTTTTCCCCCGATTCTTTATTGTACTAACATCATGCTAAAATAATTATATTTTTAATTTTTTTTTGTATATATTGCATAAAAGATTAAGCAAAAAGTGAAAAATAAGCAAGTGAAATTCAAATGAGTGAAACGCATCACCATTGGCCGAATGAAATGTGACGTCACATGACACGTTCGAGGTCGATGCTCATATTGTGCGCGTAGTGTTTAAGAGAAAAAAATGCTGTTCTTTGTGTTTATGCAGTGTTTTTGTTTAGCTATTACAACTTAAAAATCCACATAAAAAACAGTAACACTTGTAGTAAACAAATACTGGTCATGACGTGTGACGTCATCAAAAGTCCGCGCTAGATGATGGCGTTCAAATGTGTCAAATTTAATCGCAGTTTTAAAATTATTTTTAAAAAATAATTAGAACTTTTCCAACAATATTTGTATTTTTTATTATGTTATAACGATGTAATAAGTGAATTAAACAAATAAAAAAAATACATGCATATACCCTATTATCTGTATGTATATACATTGTAACTATACATACATGTAATGAATAAAAATGTTATTTACATTTTGTTATTTGTTTGAATCGTTACCAAATCAGCTTATGACATAACCTCCTCACTCCTTAGACCTGACTTAGTCCAGATGCACACTAATACCCTACGGCCACACACTCAACGAGTGGCGAGAGAAATAGCGAGGGAAATGGGCAGAGACATAGTGTGGCTGCGTTATTCGTACTGCTGCTTGTCATGCCGCTCGTCATGCCCGGCGATCCATTTTTTGGCGGTTTTTAGCAAAGTTACAATGTTGTCGTTCATCGGAGCAACGCGATGAACATCGCGAGTAGGGGAGTGTGGCTGTTAGGGCAATATTTACGGCAGCACGAGGAGCAACGCGAGCAGTGCGAAGAGCATAGTGTGGCTGTAGCAATAGATCCTGACACAATAGACCACGATCCTGAAACAATAGACATCGAAAATTTTAGTAGAAATTTTATATCGAATGCATTTACGTTTCTTTCATTATTACTTAGTAAATATCCTTAAGAATATGATTTATATCAAGAGTAAGATTTATAACAAATAACGGTAATTAATATAAAAAATAATAACAGATAATTACGATATCGTTCCTTGGAGGGTGGTCAGTGGTACTCGCCATTAATGGGCCAGTCCATATCACCCCAATTAATCAATCTCAATATGACAGGTTATGGCCGATGTTCTCCAAAAGCTATTGATACTTGAAAGGCGATGTTTTTCAAACTCGAATTTGTTTTTGTTTTTATTATACTCCATTTATATATATATATATATTTTTTAATAAATCTTGGTTACAGCATACAATTTAGGTACAATAATCAACTCCAGCTTAACATCAGGCGGTGTGTAGATATGTCAGTAAGAAAATACCTCTGATGGTATTTTTTTTTTGTTGTAACTCGACTTAATCCGAAATGTGGTTCATGAATGAATGTCACTGCTACTACAATTCAATAACTGTGAGTAGCAATCACATCCACTATGCTAGCCTAGTTGGAACCGGCAACTTACAAGATCATCCCGAAACGTGACCAAATCACTTTACGGTCTGTGATTTACATAGTCTGGTGGTACTACCCCGGATCGTGAGACTGGGTACCACTGCCTACCACTCTTTGATAACTAGACCCGAAGCAAATATCCACCTCTTTTTTTTATTTATATTAACAAATATTTGCAATATTTAATATAAGTATTAAATATTACAAATAAAAGCGATAAAACATGTAATCATTATTATATTTTATTGCTTTAGATTAGTACGGCATGCCGAGAAATAATTTACACATTAAATAAGATAATAAGATAAAATAAGATAATACATATTCAAATAATACATATAAATTGAAAAATTAGCTTTTCATACTTTTTGATTCATTGAATGATTAAACAATAACGAAAATGTCTTACAACATTGTTTAAACCCACGCCACGCCACACCTATCTATAAAGTTGCCTTTGCGAACTGTTTTTAGATAATCCTATAACATAATATTTTTCTTATATTACCTATAGCGAAATCTCATTTTAGTATACCGAGTCTAATGATAAAACTGTTTTGGATTGTTTCAATATTAAGTTAATTTATAAATTAAAAGCTTTCATGACTCCTTTTCTAAAGGCAGAGACGACGCTTTTTTATATATTATATATGCATGCTTGCATATCACATGCCTAGTAAATGATCTTTCACATGCACAATAATTCTCGTCATACATACTCTATTAAACAGATTAATGATGTCTCATTAATCTAGACAGCACCCTGATGTTAAGCTGGAGTACGGTTCATGAATAGAGGTGAATGCTTCCACAATTTAATAACTGTAAGTAACAGCCACATTCACTATGCTAGCCCAGTTGGAACCGACAATTTACGAGCTGATCCCGAAACGCGACTAAGTCACTTTACGATCTGTAGGTTATGGTACAATCCCGGATCGGCAGACTGGGTACCACTGCCTACCACTCTTTAAAATCTATTTATTAAATTTTAGTGTGGATGTACCTACGTATGTATTTATATACGTTTGTATGTATTTGTTAGTGAGGAGTAAGCAGATTCTCTATATAAGTTATTTTTACATATGACCAAAATTTTATCGCCAAAAACACATAAATCAGATATATCTATGCAAAATACATTTCTGAAAATAGCATCCACTATGCCGGCCAAGCTAAACTAACCTTAACGGAATAACATTGCTAAAAGGCATTAGTGTTTGTATCAGAATTAATAGTACATAAGAATGAGGCACATAAGTGATCTTTGTCACATGCAAACCGGGTCGTTCGCGGCCATACATCAATCAGCCCTTGTCGGCGTGACGTGCGCCTCGCAATCAAATAAAATTTAACTCCCGAACGTTAAGCCTCCTATAAGCTGTTTATTGAAGCCTGTTTTCATTATATGAATGTATTAAATTGCACTTTGTTTCACCCATTCTAGTATTTATGTGTATACGCGGCGTAAGGTAATTAGTCTTATTTGTAAGTGTTATTTTTAACTAACGATATGAAATTTGTACTTTTGTGCGATTTCCTGACACATTTAGCAAGTCGGATTAAGATTATCTAAAAGAATTATAATACAATGTACCAATAATATTCAATATATTAATTATTAATTCCCGGTTTCTATAATAAACTATCCGTCATCGGTAACAGTAACCATGCGTTGTTCACTTCACAATTCACTGACGTTTAAAAAATAATTATAAAATAGTTTTCATACTAGCATAGTTGTCGAAAACTTGTCTTACGAGGGGTATTTTATTAGAACGGTTTTGACCTACGGTTGATAGATATTATAACTGATCTTATTAAAAGCGATCCGTTTGACAGACATAGGAACCAGGCGTAAAAGAATAAGAAAGGAAGAGTTACCTGTATCTACCAATAAAAAGAGATTCGTACATTTTCTTTATGCCGTTCAAACATTATTAAGATACGAGTACTTAGCAGAAAAAAAAATATTTTCACCGACAAATAATTTTATTTGATTATTATAAATAATGTTGTTTATGGAACATATACGGTAAAAGATATATATTATTTAAAGTAACAAGTAACTGCAATTAGTGTCAACTTGAACACTAAGGGAATGCTGTTATTGACAAGGTTTTGCAGTTTTTAATCTGCTGCTTTATTATGCATTCTGGTCACGCCTATTCCTTGTACGGCCGAGCTTGCCACTGAATGCCACCATGACTCGAACATCGCACTCTTATAATCTACTTAAAAATACTCAAAAAGGCTTATGAAGTGCATCTTTATAATTTAAAATTCAGATATTATATTTTGGAAAATAAATTTTATTTTATCAAGCAGTAAATATCTCAACTAATAATAATAAATCTCTTATCTACTCGTAAGTTCCTTTTCTCCAAAATAGGCATCGATCCTAAGCATCGAATTCCAAGCATCATAATTGTATTTCTCTTTCGCTACAACCGCTGACTTTTATTGTGATTCCACTTCTGATCTCGATTTGTCTGATGATAAGCAAGGATCCCCTGAAGAGTGCCAATGACTGAAAAAACCGACTTAATTGACGACATAGGTATGTAAATCTTATAATCTATACTACAAGTAATATCAGTATAGTACATAGTCTGGCCAAAATTAGTTTTTTGTCATAATGCAAAAAATAACAATAATAAAACCTGTCATTTTCATATGAATATTCATTGTGCTTACGTTTGTAACGGCGACTGAGGCAACCGTAATGAAGCGATTTTTTTAGTCGTCGGCGCTCTCAGGCCACTTTTGCAGATGTAAGAAAAAATCGCGTCTCTAAATTTTGTTAAATATTACTTCCGATAAAACAACTTCTTGGAATAACTTTAGCAAGTGAGATGTCGAGAGTCAGAGTCCAAAAAAAATATTACACAAATTATAAAGCCAATAGCAAACTAACACACACTGCAGTAATAAATGTTTTATGTGATAGAAAAACATATATTTATCATTTCCTCGTAACAATATTATTTTATTGGGGCTCGACATATGATAGCACCCCACCTTATGTTAAGCTGGATTGCTGTTCATGAATGGAGGCGACTGTTACCGCATTAAATAGCTGCAAGTAGAAGACACGTCAACTATGCCGGCCTGATTGGAACCGGCAACTTACACGCTGTAAGTAATTGTACTACCCCGGATCGGCAGACTGGACACCACTGCTTACCTCTCTTAATTTTAATTTATGTCAAGACTATTTAATATAATCAAATTTAAATCAAAGTACAAAGTGGTAAATCAATCTTTAAGGATGAATGGCTATCAGTTACAGACGAGAGCATCTATTTGCAAGCGACGCGAGTCTATGTACTGTCGCTAAAAATGCAAATTGTGCTGTCGAAGAGACGCCCTGTAGCCCATCTCAAGGGTGAGGGTCGTAGGCGGAAACCATGCTACAATTTTTCACGTTTGAAAAAATGAGCGCGACACACCCCTAAATCCGACCTCGTCTTGAACACTTTCAGAAATTCAACTCCTTACGCTTAGATATGGCTTTGTCTAAAATTGACCCCGCTTGATGTTAAACTAAAGTGCAGCCAATGAATAAAGACGGCTGCTATTTGATTAAATAATTGCAAGTCGCATCCACTATGCTGGCCTAGTTAGAACCGGCAACTATAAACTAAGCCACGGTCTGTTCACTTGAAAGTGGTGATACTTGGTGATACCATACAATATGTATCCAGTTCCGGAGCGAATATCTGCCTCATTTTTAGTAATATTATTCCAACACATAGCAAATTAACAAATTACTAAACGCGTGTAATTTTATGAATTGAAATTAACTTAATTGCCTTTTAATAACAATACTATTAAAGCTTACAATACTGCAAACATTTGGTTATATTCCAACAAAATAACGAGGTTTAGTGTTAATTTTCAAAGCTATTAACACATTAGGATAGTGCTAGGGAGGCAGGATGCTATCGTAAATCAGTTCTACAAACAGTGTATTAATTAGAAATGCAAACAGCGAATTTGGCCCACCGCTGCTTTCCTCTAATGATTTGCAGTGCGGTTTACATGCCGGAGAGTTGCTAAGAAACCACAAAACATACAACATTTTAAGCAAGATGGTTACTTAAACGTTTATTGAGTTTAATTAAGAAGGTTGTTATATTAGTGAGTATATAAATTAAACCATATAGAGTTAAGGCACAAACTTAAAGACATACAAAGTACAAACGTACAAAGTAACTCAAAATATTGCAACAATGTAGTTAGAAATGTAACCGTAAACCTCATTTTAATCTCATCAACATAACTCGCGCGTGAGAAGATAGTCTGCATGAAGTCTGAAATAAAAGAAGCCTTCCCAACGGCAAAACAATAATGTGGGTACAATTGTTAGTTGCCCGTACAATACGAGGCACGACGGAGCTCCGCAGAAACAACGGGGAATGGGGCTTTTCCGACGCAAAGTGAAATCGGTCCTTTCAAAACATTTTACTTGGCGAGCCCAAATGAAAAAATAAAACGCTGAAGTAGTTCACTATAAACGTATGAGAACCGTCAAAACATTCGAATAGAGTTAACTTGCGAGACTTTTATTAATGTTTAATTGGTCGTATTCCTATATTAGCATTAAACTTCTGCTTCTTGTATTTCAAACAGGTAAATTATTCACGAGAAATTCGGTATGCTTTGGTTAATATAAACCGCCATTAAATATAAAACTTCACTAACAGAATTTTAAAAAATATTTTAAAATGTCAACAGTAAAGTAAATTTTGTTTACAAAGGTTACGCATATGCAGTACGAGCACTTTTGTAAACCGACGCCTCGTTCGGGTGTTCGTTTCCAATTGATTACGTTCCGATGAACATTGCATAGAAAATATTGCGAATTGGTAATTGGATGTGCAGTGCCGAGAGCGCGTGCATTCGACACCCGACAACGCGTATGCCGTTGACGCTACGCTGACATACGAGTATAATATGATGGACGAGTGGACGACAAATAACTAGAAACATCGATTTATAGCTTCACATCGCAATGTTATTTTTATGAGAATACGAGTCGTGTAATCTTATATGATAACATAGTATTGTAACAAAACAAATATTATTTATTACTAAATAACTAGTTACAGCTACTTATGAATTTGATATTATGAAATATATTAGTAGATCGGATATCACAAATATGTTAATAAAAAATTAACAGAATTTGCTCCGGGTCTGTGGTAAGCCTACAGTTGGCGGTCATTTGCCAAGTCTGCCCCGGGGTATAGTGCCCGTAGTGTGTAGCTTGTAGATATCGGTTTCAACTAAGTTCTAATCCGGCATAGTGGTTGTGACTGTTATTTAACAGTAGTAGCAGTCGCCCCAATTCACTCCAGCTTAACTTCAGGCGGGTTGGTTCAGATGTCGAGCCACAATATATTACAATTTTTTTTTAAAGACGCGGATATTTACGGTTCTGGTTGGTAGGAAGTAAATGGTGTCCACTGTCCAGTCTATCGATTCTGGGTAGTATCACCATTTACAAGTATACAGACCGTGAAGTAAATTAGTCGCGTTTCGGGATCAGCTTGTAAGTTGCCAGTTCCAACTAAGCCAGCATAGTGGATGTAACTGCTATTTTCAGTTGTTTAACGTAGGCCCTTAGACCGTTATGTTAAGCAGACCGCATTCCAGCTTAACATCAGGCAGGGCGCTGTCGAGACATAATAAAAGTAAAACAGAGTAGATAATGCAAATTGAAATTAAACATGCGAAGTAATATAGCATCAATAATATGCATTCTGTTTCATCACCGCTCATGCGAATAATGAAACTATAAATCAACACTGTTAAACAAACATCGACAGCCATGCGTCCTGTTTCACCACTTGACTGCGACATTCAAGTTGTTAATTGATGTGCACACTGCAAAATTCACGGGAATTTAGTTTTTCTGGTAGATCGGCTCTATTTGGGCAGACAATCCCGACATTCTTGGGTGGCTTTTAATGCGTTGTTTGATGAAGGGTAGAAGAAAAAATAAAATTATTTTGGTAATCATAATTTATGTTTAGTATTATTGTATTTTGAATTTTTGTCGGCATAGTGGCGGCGACTGAAACTACCGTTCTTTACAAGTATGAGAAGTCGTCACTTCACACAAAAAAAGGTAAAAATCGGATAAATTCTTCATATATTATTTTAATCTTTTGTTATATTTTATTGTGAAAAATACAGAAAATAAAAACACAATTGCGACAATATTGTTTTAAAGGCAGGAACCGATAAAAGGCATTTTTTTTTATTGTGACACGACATATGTCAGCACCCCGCTTGATGTTAAGCTGGAGTATGGTCCATGAATGGATGTCACTGGTACTACAATTCAATTACTGTGGGTAGCAATAACATCCTCTATGCCGGCCTAGTTGTAACCGGCAACTTACAAGCTGATTCACAAATGACTTCACGGTTTATATACTTGTAAGTGGTGGTACTACCCCGGATCGGCAGACTGGGTACCACTGCCTACCACCCTTTGATAACCAGACTCGAAGCAAATATCCGCCTCTTTTCTTTAATTACCAAAAATTTGCAATATTTATTAAATTATTAAATATTACAAATTAAAGCTATGAAACAAATATCTGCTCCGACCGGGAATCGAACCCGGGACTTTACGCGCAACAAACCAGTTGCTAATCGTTTGGCTACGTCTGTTGTCGAAAGTCAAATCAACTGGAATACAAATATGTATATTGCACATTACCAAATTAGATTTTTCGTTAAAATATCTTGGATCCAATCCTTTTAAAGAATAATGAGCTATAATTTTTATATCCGTTTTAGATATCTTCATTAAGGATATCATATAATCTCAATAGATTCCACTTCACTACACCATCAATATCTGTAGTATGCACTACATCAAAAACGGAGCACTCCAACTAATTGCGTTTGGTATTGACGTATATGCACTTCGGAACACCGGTCATTCAACGGGCAATAGGCAGGTGAAGCCAATTTAAATATGGGATACACATTTTATTCGTTGCCACATGTACTGACTGGCTCAAAGTACATGCATGGTTTTAATAGGGCTCATATTTTTTTATACACATTACAGCATAATAAGCCATTTTATTTTAACCGTTTGTGTCAACAGTCTAATAAACGACAGGCGTGGCCAATTGTCTAACGATTGGTTAGTTACGCGTAGTCCTGGGTCCAATTCCCGGTCGGAGCAAATTATTTGGTTCATAGCTTTTATTTGTAATATTATTGTAAAAAAAAAACTTACAAATATACAGACCGTTAAGTGATTGAGTTGCGTTTCGGGATCAGCTTGTAAGTTGCCGGTTCCCACTAGATCGGCATGGTGGATGTGACTGCTACTTACAGTTATTGAATTGTAGTAGCAGTGTCATCCATTCATGGACCACACTCCAGCTTAACATCAAGCGGGGTGCTGTCATATGTCGAGTCATAATAAAAAAATGAAAAAAAGGTGCTTTTTGCCACTAATGATTCCTATCTCGTCATTCCACACTCGTGAGACAGATCTATGAAAACATCCGCAAACTGTCAACCGAATTGGCATTCAAACGTTTGCCGATCAAAGGTTTTGTGCGTTGATTCTACGTAGAACAATCGACAAATGCAATGCTTTTTTACCTTGTGTTCTCCCCATCCCATAATCTCAAATGAAATGTTTTTTCAGTCATTGCCGCTCTTGGACTTCTTCTTGCTTACCATAAAGTAAATCGAGATAAGATGTTGTGTCTCAATAAAAAAAAATGTTATCTGTCACTAAGGGCCCATTGCAGATGATCCGTAACAGCTTGTGCCATAGAGTTACAATTTGCACAATATTTCTTGGTAAAAGTTCTAGCGCTTGTTGTTAAGTAGTACTTCGCTTTAGTCCTTGCGCGAGCGAAATCTATTGGGCCCCGCTACTTGTCCGAACTCATATCAGTGCCTACTATGAACTGGTACTGCACTGGGAAGGTGACTAACACCTGCTTACTACGTTGACCAACTACGTTTGAACACAAGCGCATGTATTTATGGTTAGCAGTTGCTCCTATGCTAATTTATGATTAGAGCCGTTCCCCATCCTACCGTTTTTATCGTGCATTTCATTTAACTGCTGAGTTCACGCCGTATAATATACCACATGCTACAGCACAAGGATTAACGCAAGCTTCACTTTTTAGTTGAGACATGTATTATGAGACAAGTATACAGACCGTGAAGTGATTTGGTCACGTTTCGGGATCAGCTTTCACATCCACTATGCCGGTTCCATCTAGGCCGGCATAGTGGATGTGATTGCTACTCACAGTTATTGAATTGTAGTAGCAGTAACATTTATTCATGGACTACACTTCGGTTTAACATCAAGCGGAGTGCTGTCATATGTCGAGTCACAATAAAAAACTAATAATTAATTATTAAAATTTATGTTACATCTTTCAATACAATGCATATTTTATTGTGGAAAATACAGATAATGCAAAAATAAATGCGACAATATTGTTTGAATGCAGGAACCGATAAAAGGTATATTAAGTGCTTAGTAATTTGTGTGTACCTCTCAAAATTACACAGTTAAATGTTCATCTAACAGCCTATAAAAACAAAGCGGCTACACACTTCTAAGTGTACCTGCCCCGTTCGCACATAATCTGAAGGTTTATTCAGGTCACTTACTCGCACTTTATTAAAATATTTTTATTAATTACAATTGTGTTAGGTTGTATTTTCTGGGGTTGTGCGTAAACCTTGTTTATAGAATAAAATATTTTACTTAATTGTTATTATTATAAATCCGTGCTCGTGGAAAGTTGTCGCTCCATTATCTCTACCTGTAGAAATTAAATCGTAGTAATTATATTAGATATTTCTTTTGAATTTACGCACATTGTATTTACTTACTTAGGCTATAATTAACGAGTTTCTTGCGATTTATTTTCTTTATATTTATGCTTTTCCGTAATCATTGTAGAGCCTGACATTGCGCAAAAGACGTAACAAATGTTTTGTTTTTGATTTTACATATACAAAAATATTTAAATTATGCAAAACAATATATTTTTATAGACAACATTAATAATCAAACTGTATATTTTATAATGAAGCGAAGACAATTTTAAATTAAAATGAACAGATCATTAAACATTGCATGCACACTCGTTCAACAACATTATTTAATTAAACGTGAAATAATTCGAAATAATAACGCATATCAAATGTGAATAGGTGTTTGTCGCGTGGGGGTCAAAGGCATCGTTGAGTATTAATGTAAGCGAGGCTATTCTCTCGCTAGTTTTGGCAAAGATGCAATTTCATTTGAATATTATGCAAGTGGACTGTTTTCTCGTGTGAGACTCGTAAAAGAAACAGTTTAAACATAAAAGAGCGGCTGAGTGGAGTGCATTATTTATTTATTTAAAGAAGGGAACATTATTTAAGATAGAATTATACTACTTTGTTTTGTATTTTTAATACTTATATGTATGGTGCTAACCTACAATTGTATATCTATTTGATTGTTTTTATCTTTTTCGTTGTTACTTGACATAAGACAACACCCCGCCTGACGTGCGGTCCATCAATGGTAGCGACTGCTACTAAGAGTACAATTAACTGAAAGTAGCAGTCGCATCCACTATGCCAACTTAGTTTAAAATGGGTGATCCCGAGACGCAACTGCATGCGTCACTTGAAAGTGGCGTTCTATACCGGAACGGCAACTGTCTGCCTACCACTCCTAATCCTTTATCAAAGTTTCAAAAAAATACCACAGGAATAGGCAGAGACAATGGAGGGCCACTTACCATGATCCTTACACAACTCCCTTGCTTCCTTCACATCAACAATTTTCTTTATACAGGCGCTGTGGTTATGGGCACTAGGCAACCCAGCTTTCTTGAGGATGTCTCCGATTTGGTCGGAAAACATAGTTTAATTCCATAAAATAGCCTGAAGGCGATAACTGAATTATTTTTCTTAAACAAAATATTTATGTAAAAATAAATAAATAATTTGTTTACGAATAATGTCATTAAAACGACATTACCTGTACAATTTTCGCCTACATTTTGCATGTAATTGGAATTGCGTGTCAGCATAGCTTTAAGCGAAGTCAGTTTCATGCTGAAATAAAAGCACAATACACGAGTCAGCAATATAAAATCCGAGTGAATATCAAACGTGCCGAATTACGCCAAACATAAATATTTTCAAATTGTTTAGTTGCACTTTGTATTGACGATGGTTGAAATATTTGGGTATTGTTTTTCTTTATTCCATACTTAATTTACTCCAGTTACTGAATTTAATTATTTTAAAATAAAAAGAAAATTCATTGAAAAGTTACTTTTTTTTCATTATCATGATAACCACCCCCGCCTGATATTGGTGTTGGTTCTTAAATGTAGGCAACAGCTAAGTACTACAGTTAAATAACTACAATTAGCAATCGCATCTACTATGCCGCCTTGGTCAAAACCGTTAACGCAACTGAGTTAATTCACGGTCAAGTGTTGGTACTATCCCAGATCGACAGCCTGGGCAAATGACCAACAACTACAACAAGTCTGCTAACTCCTAAACATACAGATCTAGAGCAAATATCTGTTTCATTTTTATTTATTAAAAACGAAACAGATGTAAAAGCAGCCTTTTCCCCACAGGAACAGGCACAGACAATCGAGCGCCACTTGCCACGATCCTGACACAATTCCCTTGCTTCTCTCACATCCACAATTCTCTTCATACAAGCTATAAAGTATGGTAGTATAAGTATATGTAGAATAAATAATACTAATTTAATAAACATACGTATATTTGACATATTAGTCAAAGTGAAAATGTTAATTGTTCTGTCAGGTTTTTAATAAAACTTTACTACCGGTGGAGTTTTCAGTGAACTGTCGAGAGTGGGTAGATCCCGTTGATTCTCATTCCAAGCTCTAAGCGCCAGTTCTCGCTCGTCAATGTGTCTTCAAGAAGAAAAGATTTTCTTTTGACTTGATACATTTTGACCCATTTATTATTAAGTCACAATATTCTTTTTTAGTATTATCAAAACCGTTATAATATTTCTATACATAAATGTACATTTTAACAATGAATGTATCCTTGTACTATGTATAATGTACTAATGTACGTATCGTTAATTTCGCTTAGTTTCTGGGATACAAGCACGTTTAGTAGCTTAGTATAGAAATCTATATAAAAAAAATATTCTATAATTACACATTTGCGTAGATTTATATTTACTACACTCCAACTCAAAAATATATCTTTTTAACCATTTCAATATGTCTAATTATTTATTCATTTTGTCAATTTTATTTATTTTACTACTTATGAATATAATTTAATTTTTTTATTGTGGCAAACACCGATTTACTTAAGCTCGAATGCGGTCCATGAATGGAAGCTACTACTAACACAGTTAAATAAGTGCAGGTCGCATCCACTATGTCGGCCTAGTTAAAACCGGCAACGGAATGAAATCTAATCCCGAAACACGACTGAGTATTTTCACGGTCTGTACACTTAAAAGTGTTGATACTGCCGCTAATCGGAAAACTGGTAGGTGACGGCTTTGAGTACTAAGGCTACTTATACTTGCTTACCAGGCAAATAAGATCAGATATTGAGTCTTAATAAAAAAAAATACCAACTGAATGCCTTTCACTCTTTAATATATTTGATTTAAACCCCTTTTAAGATTAAAACAACAAGTTCAATTAACTGTTAGAAGTAGGGGTTAAACTTATAGGGTGGAATAGGTACATACACTTGAAGGCGATTTATACACCCGGCGTATTACACGTCATTCGACACGTTGCCACATCAGCCACTACTCCACTCACCGGAAATCATTGATATATAAATTAATTGGAGCAGGTAATAAATTATTCAATCACATATTGAAAAGTAAAATGTTAATTAAATGTATCGTATGTCAAATATGCATTTAGAGATGAATAATTAGGGATATTAGTCACATATTTTTTTCCACAGACGATGGAGCGTCACTTGCTCCGTTCCTGACAGCCCTCGCTTCCCTCACATCCACAATTTTTTTTTCATACAAGCTATACGATTATGGGCTCTAGGCAACCCAACTTTCTTGAGGATGTCTCCGATTTGGTCGAAAAAACCCCTCCTGAATGAACAGCCATCCGTGACTTTTTAAACATTATTTGGCTGTTCATTATAGACCATGGATGGCATATTATGGATAAATAAATTAAAAACGTACCGACTTTTTTAAAATTCAATTTATCACTTTATTGCAATATCACTCTTGATCCTAAGCTTGTGTTACAGAACCCCAATTCCAGCTATTTATTTAAAAATATATTATTATTGACACAAATATTATTTACAATACAAATTCATCGATGAAATTAAGTTGCTTCGGATAACCTTAGATTGAAACAAAAGTTTTGGTAAATCAATGCGGATTACAACTATCTTTTCTTATCGGGAAATTTTCAATTTAACTATTGGATATGCTATAAATATAGCATTAGATAATAAATAATGCAACGTTCTCAATTTTATAAACCTTATTTGTACACGATACTTTGAAAGTGAGCATCTTGCCTTGATAGCTTACAATATTATGAATAATAATCGATAATGATACTTAAATATTATTACAATAATTAGCTTTTTAAGGAAAGAAAATCTTTTATTGTTCTTTAAAATTTACATCTACCAAATGAATCTAATAAATTAAGAGACATAAGAGTTAATATTTCTTCGCGCTTATGCCTCCTCCATTTGTATATTATATTCTGTGTGGGGTTGATTCAGCAGTGATGGCTGTTCGCTTGTCTAATTGTTTCTTGCTATGCGGCTATATTAAGAAGAGACATGCCTCTAACTTTACGACTTCTTGAATGAGTCGTTAAGACGTCGAATCAATTGCTCGAAGCCCCTCTTAATTACTCGAATAGACTTAAAATAACATCAAAGGATGTATTATCCTTTAATACGCAGTGTTCTAAATTAAAACTTTGTGGCAGTTACGTCTCTTCACAATTTAAGACATATGGAAATATCCAAACTAATTTATTGTTATTTTAATATTTTTCAACTATGCAAAATGGTAGTTTATGCGCAAAAGATGCCGTTTAAATTCATTTTTATGGAAATGAGGAATGCTCACTAAATAGCATCTGAGTGCAATATGAATAAAAGCAAAATAAGCTTATTCATAAAAAGGAAGTTGGATGTTTCTCGTAGAAGTAGCCACTTGGCCCGTAGACAGAGAAACTGTATCAACGCAACATTGCGCCTTGCTCACAACAATTTTCATAGAAAAATTATTTTAATTATGAAACATAATTTATATTGTTAATTTCTTTTACAAAAGTTTATTGATTTTTTCATATATCTATATGTACATGAATTCTTCATATATTACAAAAGGTACATGCATTAAGGAAATTTGACCCAATAATATAGTTTGCAGTATTTTTGACATTTATGAAAAGATAAACATATTTTCATTTAGTGATGGTATTCGCATTGTAAACTAAGCATAAAAAATCAGAAATCCAACAAAAATAAACTATTAAAACAAAAAAGGGTTTTTCCAAAAGTATTAAGGTAAGCAAGGAGAGGTCCAAGAGCGCCGACGACCTAAAAAACTGTTTTTATATATATATATTGCAATTGCCTCAGTCGCCGTCACTATCCCGCCCAAAATACCATTATGTTAGGTCAGCTCGTCCACATAAAATTAATCACCTATAATAACATTTTTAATGCCTGTATACTAAAATAAAATTCTTGAAAACAAACACAAGAAGATTTATTAAATTGTGAAGAAAATATTTCACGGATTATATTTCTAGCGACATATTTAAAAACATTTTGCCGTTTTTTATTTCGTTCGTGGGAATAAGAATTAATAAAAACAAGGCGAGAGTTCATAAAGAAAAATGTCACTGCAGTGCAAAATAATCGCGCTTTCTCTGCTGGGGTGGGCGAGGGCGCAGCGAATGTCAGTATTTTGTTAATATATGAATGCATTAGAGCTGCAACTTCGAGGAAACAGTTATACATTAAATTAAAAGCACTCGTTCTAGAATTAAAATTACACAATTTTAGTCGCTGAATTGTTCAGAAATATTAATTGCTTATTTACGATTTGTACAACTACTGGCCCTAATTAGTTTCTACTCGTATTACGAATACTGTATTTAATTAACTAAATACAATAAATGTATTTAGTTATTTATTTATTTATTTGACATATGACAGCACCTCGCTTGATGTTAAGCTGGAGTGTGGTCCATGAATAGATGTCACTGCTACTACAATTCAGTAACTGTAAGTAGCAATCACATCCACTGCTTCAGCTGATCCTGAAATGCGACCAAAGCACTTCACGGTCTGTATACTTGTAAGTGGTAGTATTACCCCGGATCGTCAGGCTGGGTACCACTGTCTACCACTCTTTGATAACCAGACCAGAATCAAATATCCACCTCTTTTTTTATTAACAAATATTTGCAATATTCCATATAATTATTAAATATTACATATTTAATAATTATTAAATATTACATATTTAATAATTATATTGCTAATTATAAAAGCTATGAAACAAATCCGACCGGGAATCGAACCCGGGACTTTACCCGCAACAAACCAATCGCTAACCGTTCGTCTGCCGTGGACAATATTGTATTATTGGGAGTGTTTTGAATATTGTAATTACTTATAATAATAATTAACTAGTAAAAATTACAATGCTTATATAAAGTACATTAGCGTTGTTGAGAAAACCCAAGCCATTTTTGTTGATTCTCGTTGGTACAGGCTGGTGGCTGGGTCGACTACGGCATTGGCGAGACCGTGCTCTATCTGTCATCTCGAGGGCGTCAACAAACAGTGTTACCTCTGCTCATTTTATTAGCGTCCCACAACAAAGCCAGAGTCAGGGTTTTGGGAAAAATGTACGCCACACACCTAACGTGTTTTAGGATTACACATCTTTATTAAGAAAATATACATTTTAAAATTATATGAAGACATACTTTTTTTAAATGTTTGTATTTGTATAATATTTAAATCAAAAAAAATCAATCAATTTTTTTCCCACTGGGATAGTCAGAGGCAATGAAGCGCCACTTGCCACGATCCTGAAACTACTTCCTCGCTTCTCTCACATTCACAGTTTTTTTCATATAAGCTCTACAGTACTAGCAGTTATGAGCACTAGGTAACCTAGCTATCTTAAGGATGTCCACGATTTGATCGGAAAACACCCTTCTAGGTGTGCTTCGTTTAACGCATCCATCCATAATAGATTTATGAATTTCTTCCTTCAATCTACTTTCACTCATATTATTATTTTAAAAAAAGTTTAATTATATTATATATAATAAAAGTGTGAAATTACATTGTAAAATTATTTTCATATAGTGTAAATTTCTTGAATCGAATTGTAAAGTGAATAACGGCTCTTGCGTGTTGCACCGCTCAAGTTGCTAAGTTTCCAGTAGCTTTTAAAAGAAGTGACAATTTATCCGCTTTAAATCCTTAAGCTATAAAATTAAGTGTACGTACACACATAAACGAAAGTGTTTACCAGAAAACAAGCGCATCGAGTGCTTAGTTGCCTCAAGCACTGCTACGGGACAAGTGCCTCATAATTTTTGACGTATCGTCCCCTTGAGTGTACACCTTTTTCTTTGTTCTCCTACAAAATTATATTAGGGTTGCGATATGGTTTTTCACATTATTAAATAAAAGCAAGCATTCTGAAATATTTATAAAAAAGAGAGACATATTCATCAATTTAGTAGAAAATAAATTACCGTATTTATAAAGTAAATATAGCTGTTATTTAACCAGTGCATTATTTGTTATTTATTAAATGGCAGATCGTATTTATAAAATAAAAACCTAGTTATTTAATATAAATATTAATTAAAAAACTGAAACAAATTTTATGCGGCTTAATATCGCGTTTATTTTTGGTTATTGATTGTACAATTTTTATTCCGACATTTCGAGAGCTATCGTCGTCACGGAGAGAGCCGCATAAAATTTGGTTAATTTCGCGCAAAATCTAAGAAAATTCTAAATACCTATATTTATTTGTCACGTATTTTTTATTATAATAACTTATTTGTTTTGATATTAATCAATTAAGTGTTTACCGTATTGTTACCTGTTTCTATGTATTTTGTTATACTTAATTTAATTATTCATGGTAGTACATCACTGCTCGTTGTGCGATTGTGATCAAGAGTGGCCCTGTGAAAATGAGAATGGTCGACCAGGGATCACAGATAAAACTTTTACTTTTTCAGACAACTTTCTGTGGCGACACTTTGTGACCACTGCGGTTGCTCTTATTACTTTGGTAATTGTAGCATAATAAAGTTACACATCTGGCATACAATATTAAAAATATTGTAGGTTGCGCTTTAAATGGCATTTTATTTTATTAAGACGAGACATCTGACTTCGTTTTGCCTGGTGGTAAGAGGGTTAATGACAGAGCAAAACAATCAGATTACGGTTTCCCAGTAGCCGATGTTTATTTGCTTCTCAAATAAAATGTACATAAATATTCTGAAGTAAAATCTTCTTATAGTGATAAGTCAAAAGTTCAGAGACAGACTTTACTGGCCGCACTTTTATTTACGATCCGAGGCAATATCAAAAGAAGGCAGGACCGGGTGTGCTAATATCGAGCGTGTGGGCACACACGATAGCCGCTTCTCGATAGAATAATATGACGGGCGTGCGACCGGGAAGGCGGCACGTAGGCAATAAGCCACTGCGCCCGGCGGCTTCAGACCAAGCGTGGAATACCGCTTCCTATCGATGGTTATCGTACTTGACTCCTATAATACAACGCTGGTTTCCCTAACAAACCATATCAACCAGAACGAATATAACGAGCGATGTGCCCAGAATTGATTGTGGTGTAAGGAACAGTGGTAGCAAATTCGTTCATGTGTAAAATACGATTGCAGGAGTATGGTAGCTCACGAGCCCGTACTCGTTGCCAAGGAGCATTAATACTCGTACCAACTCCTACAATGTAAACCTACTGCATAAGAACTTTTTTTTGTACCGATGGATTTATATTTTTATTACATTTATATTTTATTTCAATTACGATTAAAATTTAACGAAAAATGCATATTATTATAAATTAAACAAATAGAAAAAAAGCTTTAATAATCTTACAAAGTAAACAAAAGAAGAAGAAAAAACAAATTTACTTTATTATTCATTATTATTGTATTTGGATATTTTATTGTGAAGATATATAACAATATATAAGTAGTTGGTAATTATATAAGATGTTAGGTTGCCTAGTGCCCATCACCATTGAGCTTGTATGAAAAAAAATTGTGAATGTGAGGGAAGCGATGGAGTTGTGTCAGGATCGTGGCAAGTGGCGCTCCATTGTCTCTGCCTATCCCTGTGTGAAAAATGCGTGACAATTTGATTTGATTGTTAATATTTAAATAGTTTGCATATTATGACTAAAAGAAGTCTTAAGTGTAAAATATGGTAAACTTCCTATTCAATAAATTTAAGTATCTGACTGTAAATCCTCTGGTGAGCTGTTAATGCAGCAAAAATACAACTAAAAATAAAATGCAATCCTGCGCATCTTTCTAGATTTCATATCAGACATGAAACATATTCAAAGAGGAAATGCCTCGCCATGACTCTCGACTTGTTTCATTTTACGATCTTATCGAAATAATCTGATCTCGCTTGTTATTTACTGCCTCCTTTACTCAATGACTCCTAGTTGTGACTGTCTCAACTTATTTTACAAAAAAAGACTTTATACGAAATCTTGTTAAACAATATTCAACCCTGTTTCCTTTACAATTGACTACCTTCTGGATTAACCGTGATATAATATACTACACCTCAAACGGGTGTATTGAACCCAAATACTAGTAACACCAAACCTTAATCCACGTGAAAGATCATTCGCATAAAATTCAATTTACCAAATCATGTAAAGTCCTTTACTACCTTTTTCAATTGAAATATAAGAAGATTTACCCCTAGAAAGACACACGAGGAAAAATCTAGGTGTTTTATTCTATACGAGACCGGTGCTGGAATGTGCCGTGTGAGCTATCACAATAAACACTTTGGCGGTCGCATCCGTTCCCTGAAGTGTGTAACTTATTCATAAGCCGAAGCTAAGAAACAAAAAGATATGCTAACAGCGCGCGCCGTCTGGTGCTTCACTAAAGTTATTTAACACATTCGCCCTTTTGTATATACTCGTATTTTAGCAGCCAAATATTTACACAAGTTCTCATACGAGATTTCTGAGTTAATGAATAGAATTTTCAAAGTTTATTGTCTAAAATATGCATCACAATAACAATAAAACCTTGTCTTATTTTCCTCTGCATACATTAGGCATTCATATTTTTTTCATGAATATACATTGTAACTTTGCCTTTAAGAAAATTCAATATGAACTTGACTATTCCACGTCCGAGTCCGCCTAATAAGGTGGAACAAGAATAAAGTAAAAATAGCAAGCATTGTCATTCTGGTAACGTAGTGGATGTAATGAGCTAAGTTGGAAGTAACGCCTCGTAACTTACATACCAATCGGAGGTGAGCTAGTGTCCGCGTTCACTTCGCATCACTAATGAATTCTTTTATAAAGTAATTATTGTATTCTTTTCCTTTGTAAGAATCAGTATTTTTTTATCTTTCTTTAACTAGATACGTAAACCTTATTGGTATTAGATGGTATTACCAGAAATAGGTTAAATAAAAGGAAATAGATTGAATTAAATATAAAGAGAATTGTAGATGTGAAGGAAGCAAGAGAGTTGTGTAAGAATCGTGGCATGTGGCGCTCTATTGTCTCTATCCATCTGTGTGGGAAAAAGGCGTGACAATTTGATTGATAGATTAAATAAGGTAAGGTGGTCAGTACTACCACTTTCAGGTGTACAGACCGTGAAGTGACTCGGTCACATTTCACGATAGGCTTAAAATAATAATTTTATTTATTTATTTTATTTAAAAACTTTAGTACAATTTGTATAAAGACGAACTTAATGCCGCTAGACATTATCTGCCAGTTAACCTTCGGGACAGTCGAAAAGTTAAATGGGAGTATGAGATATAAAACTGAATAACATAATCTAACCTAACCTATTATTATTTATTTTTTATATTAACATATTATTATTTTATTGTGCTCGACATGTGACTGCACAGCCTTA
This sequence comes from Tinea trinotella, assembly GCA_905220615.1. Classification (NCBI taxonomy): domain Eukaryota; kingdom Metazoa; phylum Arthropoda; class Insecta; order Lepidoptera; family Tineidae; genus Tinea; species Tinea trinotella. The sequence goes on from HG992306.1 coordinate 6,577,142, forward strand.
TGGTAACCTGAAATTCGATCTCTAAATGGAGGCGACTTGCGAATGGCCTGATTGGACCGGCAACTTTTAAGCCTTTCGTGCGTGAAGTATGACTGAGTTATTTTATTGTACAAAAGTTGATATGAACCTCGTTCCATTGAATTTGTAACATGAGTAATATTTTCTAAATTAAAGTACACACATTTTATATAATACTAGCTGTGCCCGCGACTGCGTCCGCGTGGAATAGTTATTTTGGGAATCATATTAATTTTTTGTTTACCTACCTGCTCAGCTTTATTATAAATTACCTATAGCTGTTACTCGCGACTTATTTTAGACGATTAAATTACGTAACTAATAGAATATATTTTAAAGTAGTTTTAAAAAGAATATATTTAAAGTACTTCTGCGTAAATTATATTTTATTATAAATTATAAATTATATACGCTGAGTCCTTTTTCCAGGCATTACAGTGACGAAGAAAGAACGAAGGAAATGAAAACTTAACCAAACTAACTGTATGCTTAAACTAAAACCTAACCTAATAAGAATTGTAAAACCTAACCTTGAAAGAATGTAGATGACACCTACAGGTATTATTTAAAACAAAACAAAAAAAGTGTTATTGTGAAAATATTAGAAACAAAATACTATACTTAAAACAAAGACTACCTACTATAGAGAAAACTACAACAAAATGAAATTGTATAAAAAAGGATTTTGCACGATGATATTATATCGTAAAAACAAATTAACGCTGCATTCAACCGATCAGTAGGGAGCCGACCGCATAGTATGCTTGTCTGTCTATAAATGACGCGCAATATTAGTTTATTTAAATGTGTGAATGCAAATATTACTAACTATACTATTAAACTTCATTACGTTCGTTCCTCCTTTGTGTCTAACCAGCAACTGAATAACCAATTACTGCATTTTCGGTGTGTTTTATCCATATTTTATATTTGCTCGTATGTGTAAATGCAGTGGAGGGGCGCGTCATTTCGGCTTAGACAGACTATACCTCGTAGAGCTACACCCCCCTCCGCCTCGCCCGCAAGCACTGCCTCTCCTCGCCCGCTGGTTAGCGCTCATCATGCGACGCGTGTGAATTTTGTTTCAGAGTTATTTTAAAATTGTATTATCTTATTATGTTTATTGAAATTAGGTGATGTCAATGACAATTTTGTTCACAGTTAAATACTCTTAATTAATAACACATTTATTTCGATAAAGAATAATATTATTATGTTAATACAACTCTGCAAAATAATTTGTAATAATGCATTAATTTAGACCAAATTTGACTATCATAAAAACGGTTATTGTGAGTTAATCTTAAAAGATAGACATATACGGTCGCGGACATTTTTTTAGATAATTTAAAGAGGAATAATACTCTCATACATATTTTTTGGGTATCTCGAACGGTTTTCGCAGCGCACGCAACGGAAACCCTCAAAGACGAATAATATTCCCCGTTTTTTCCACATTTTCGACTGTTTCTTCGCTTCTATAAGTCGCAACGTAATGTTTTATAGCCTAAAGCCTTCCTCGATAATTGATCTATGCAACACAAAAATAATTTTTCAATTCGAACCAGTAGTTCCTGAGATTAACGCGTTTAAACAAACAAACAAACAAACAAACAAACAAACTCTTCCGCTTTATTATATTAGTATAGATGAACTAAGTAAGATTACATTCCGAAAAATAGCGGCCGCATTACTCATCGTTCGTAAAAGAGCCCCAAAATTGAATAACGTTACCATAAAGTAACATAAACAAGCATGGCTATTTCTATAGTGGTTGAGCTGGGTATCTAAGTGATAGCAAGAAGCACGGGCGGTCACAGTACCCAGTTTCTTTTGACACGAAGCTTGGCCGCCGACTTCGTAAATGGAATTTGCAAGTAATTTCCCCCGTTCCCCCAACGACCTCTCCTGCCCTCTTGTCTCCGCGTGTCGCTTCCATTACAAATTGTGTTGGAATAAAAATATAGGATTATGTGTATAGAGCTCGTAATAAACTTTAAATGTATTATTGAAAAATATAATTGAAATAATGAATATAATTTTAATTATTATGAATAAAAATACTAATATATGTTCTCAAGAATATTAAAATAATATGTTATGTTAGATTATACTCGTATTATTCACAAACTTCTTTGACCTCGACTTGCTTGATGGTAAGCAAGGGGCTATCTAAGAGCGCCGACAACTGAAAAACCCGATTCAGTTTACGGCTGTTTCAGTTAAAAAGGATATAAATTAAAAAAGTAGAGAATTTTCTTTACATCTTTGTGATGCCTGTTAATTAATCATTAATTTGATTCAATTGCAATAAAGATGCAAACTTGCTCTATATAGATTCTGTTGTCGTCGGGAAGAAGTGGGCGTGTAATAGGAAATGTTCCGCATATTGACTCCGGCGACATCTGCGAGATCACTAAACAGAACCTCCAACTCGATAGCACTCATTTCACCACATTTAAATAATTATTAATAACGACAATAATAAAGTACGAATTGTTATTATTGTTCTGAATTTATAAGGAAGTAGTTAAGTTTATTGACATTTATTCAGGGCACACAGCTCGTAGAGCTGATGGCCGTTGGCATCGAAATGTTAAAGAACGGAGACTACGTACAGCAAAACCGCTGGAAACCCTTTGGGGAAGGCCTATTACCAGCACGAACCACTAATGGCTGAAAGAGAGATAAGTATTAAATTAGGTAAATATTTTTTTTATTTATTGTATTAGTTTTTAGATTCAAGTTTATTTTATCAAAACTTATGTATTAACTTTAAACCATAAAAAAGGCAATCAATAGAACCTTACTAGGCCGGCATAGTGGATGTACCTGCTTGCAAGTAGCTATATCAGCAGTCACCTCTATTCAAGGACTGCAATCCAGCCTAACATCAGGCGGGGTATCATGAGTCGAGCCCTATTAAAACTAAATACTAACCTTAATATCTACTTAAGTATATATATATATATATATATATATACAACTCAATTAACGTACCTATTTCATATTTCAACACATCAGTTGATATAATTTCACACGAGAGTGAGAGAAGGCGGTCAGGACCACAGGGAGTACAGCCAATCTCAAACTATTGCCAATAAACACATACAGGTTGAATAAGACCTCATCTTCCAATGTACAGGGTGTGCAAATAACTATAGCAAATACTATTTGATTTAATAAAATTTAACTTGAATATTTTTATTTGATACAAATAGTTGAAAATAAGTGGCGTAGTTAGTTCTAGGTCCTAAATTAAAATTCCTTATGGGCTATTTTAATTACTACAAAGCCCAAACGGAGGGTAATGTTTAATTTTACAAATTACGACAGATAGCTATGCTTAGACACGTTGAGTATCTGACGCTTAACTTGCGTGATGCTTGCAACTGGTTCAACCCGGCAATATACGACTTGGGTCCAAGTCGTATATTGCCGGAAAAAATACCTGATGAAAAGTTAGGATAGATAAATGTTGACGCGAGCACATAGGTGCGCGACCGTTATCACCAGTAAAGTTTAAGTTTTTTTAATTTAAGTTTTTTAAAATACTTGTAAATAGTATGTTCTCTCTAGCACCGATATACTCATGCATCAAGCCCGCTTGTTTCGTGCCCTCTTTAAAAAATCACCATATAATGGTTTACCGCCTTGCTCGACCATCGCTAATTACGTATTCGCAACCTTAAATATCGGCAATTATATTAACAAATACAATTTAATATTTTCTTAGATTTTGCGCGAACATTGATTAATGATTTAAGCAAATTTAATGCGGCTTACAGTCGCGTTTATTTATACGGAGACCGTTACCACGATGGCTGCAAAGCTCTTGAAACGACGGAATAATAAAATAAAATTGTAAAATCAAAACCAAAATAAACGCGATAGTAAACCGCATAAAATTTGCTTAATTCATTAAATACAATTTAGATGCGTAGAGTAATCTTTAATTATATATTATCTCCACATAATCTCAGAAACTAAAGCCACTCTCAGTTGACGTACACCCTGTATATCAAACACACTCGTATATCATACTGACTTGAAAATATTGGTCAATTTGAATTTGAGATGTGATTTTAAACTTTTATTTGTGTCAAGGACGGTGTTAGTTATTCATCTTAAACAAAAAGGTTGGAAGATATATGCCGATATTTAAAAGTAACATAGTTTTGTTGTCTTTAAACTACTTATTCGTATTTTGAGCAAGATTTTTTTTGCACTTGGTTTTGTGTTAAGATTTTCTTTTCTTGTATTAGATGCCTTTTACCCAATATTTTTTTTTTTAATATACTAATGTGGCTGGATACTTTTAACTCACATACCTAGGTACTTTTTAAAATGTTTATCGGTCTCAACAACAGTGGGCATCTAAGTATTTTGAGCCTAAAACAAAGTGCTTAAGAGTCTTTGGTCAAGATTACCGATTCGGCCGTGAAGAAGTGATTTAGCCAAGTTTTGAGATCCGCTTGAAAGTTGCTAGTTGCATTTATTTAACTGTAGTAATAGCCGCCTTTACTCATGGCCACACTCCAACCTAACATTGGGCGAGGTGCTGCCAATACTCGTAAGTATATCGAGCCACAATAAAAAATGACACTATTTTTAATATTACCAAATATTTACATACTTGCACTGGGCACTAAACGCACATTTGTGGGTTTGTCATCGTTAATTTAGTCCACAGATGTCTAGTCATATACGTAGTCAAAAAAGTTCTCGTCTATGCAACATTTAGAGTTGCTATCGTATAAAACATTAAAAAGTATTGAAATTATTTTTCTTGATTCTTAAAATATAAACAATTGCAATGTCATCGCAAGAACGGTTTCTTTATTATACTTTTTAAATTATTTGAAATTCAAATGCGACTGTTGACTTAATTTTTACGAAGATTTAACTGCTAACGCTCCGGTTTTGAAAGGTTCATCAATCATTGTACCCTAGCGGTTAAGACAGTGCTGTTTTTCCCCTAACTTTGACATGTTGGACAGACTATTAATTTTTCTAATTAGCATCAATATTCAATGATATATTATTCTTCAACTTTTTTACTTATACTTGGACTTATATTTAATTTAATTCGTAAATACGTACTTTGGTAGTTAGTGTCTCTGATACAAACACGTTTAACAACTTAGTTTACGAATATACATAGAAAATGATAATATTGGCGTATATGGGCATGAGCATTTTAAATCCTTACGTCTATTGTAAAGTACAAAATAAAATATTCACGACCGTTGAATTGGTTTACGGAAATGAAATCAATTAAAATTGATTATGAGGTTACACCCGTCTACATCCAGTGAAAACATTGGGAAATTAATAACTTTCTAAAATTTGATTGGGTATAGAGTAACTTTAATTCGAAAATCGTGATAACCAGGCAAAGTTAAAATTAGAAAACGGTCTTGACGATCTAAGTAAAGCCCCTGGGCAATATTTAACTTTAGATCAGGAGTATAAAACGAAATATGTATTGGGATTATCAATAATTGTTGAGCTTTCATAACTTTTATGGGGCAACAAAGGCTTTTCGCGCGCTACCTATTTATTATAAAAACGACTTTCGTTTAGTTTCTTAATACATATTCTATTCAACATTTAAACTGCTCGCGAAAAGGATTTTCTAGGGTAAAAGTTTAAATAAGTTTAGGGCGGAGTTTCTCAGACCCCTTTTACGAGTGCAAAAGGGCAAAGAAGGTAACTGTTTATTCAAGGATTTTATAGATTGTATAAACTAAAACAAAAAAGAAAAACATTCAATCAAAACAATTTAAGTTTTCTCATAAAATTTTAATATGTAGAATATAAGTGCAATTACATAGTACATCAAAAGATGTACGCAAAAAATATAAAGGAATTTATTAGTCATTAAGGTTTTAATTAGCTAATTGTGAACAAACGCCCACAAGAATTTAGATTAAAAGACTTATCTTCACATTAATGTCAAATAAATTTTTCATCAAGCCCACATTCCATTCACTTTTGAGATAAGTTAACAAAGTATTTTATTCCCTATGATAACAATTTCTCTTACAGATTTACAAAGGATCTTTTTCAAATTTTCCTCAACTCCTTTTGATTACAACTTCTTGTGAATTAATTTAAAAATTCCATCAAAGAGTAGGGAGCCAGGCAGTTATCGAACTTTGAATGTCGAAAACTTCCAACACTAGTAATATTACCGAAGTCATTTCAGGAAGCTTCTGACGTTGCTGCCACTGGGAATGCTAATACGCAAGCAAACACTGCACCTTCTCTGACACCCGATTTACGTCATTATATTTTAAAGATATAATAAAAGTATTTACAAGGAACCTCATATAATTACATCGGTAATAAGTTACCTATTAGGTAAACCGACCGCGGTGTAGAATCGAGAGCCCTCGATTTGAAACACTTGCAGTTACCATTTTACTTTTGATATATGTACTTTGGTCGGCCTGTTTCTATGATACATGCACCCTTATTAGTTTTGTATAGAAAAATAAAAAAATGTATTTGATTCACCCGTAGTGGTTTTCTACATCGTGTTAAACAAAACTCCCGGGAACTCAATAAATTGGATACAAGTTGATATTGTTTGCGCATCGCAAAATATGTAATCCAGCCAATTCTATCTTTTCAATTTCGGAGCTCTAGTTTCGCGAACGTTTTACACTCGATCTTTACGCAGCAGTAATAGGAAACAATATCGTAAACGTACAATGTGTCGTTGCGAATCAAAGCCATAAACTCGTTGGTAGAAAATCGGTGAGCGTGTCGCTTGGGCCCAAAGCCTGTAAGGAGGCTTTAGGACTAGCGACGTGCGACAAAGTTTTTATTTCCCTTGAGACACACCGATCGTAGCGCCGCTCAGGTGCTCCCTGCGACGGCGATGGAAACCTATATCATTTGTTTGAACGAAACTTTCTGGTCTCGCGTGAGATAAGTAAATTATGTTCGTCCTCGGCACACCTCTTCTATTCAATATTTCATACCTTGCAATATGTGTGATTGATTCTACAAACAATCTAAATACTTACATATTGTCCTATACACTATACATAAAGCCTTTAAAGCGTTGTGCTAAAACTTTTTGGCCGACATAGTGACGGCGACTGAGTAAACGGTTTTTCAGTGATCGGTTCTTTTGGACCGTTCCTTGCTTACAATCAGGCAAGTCGAGGTCGGATGACGCGTCTCAATAAAAAAAAGCGTGTTAATCAAGATTTGAATGCTGCAGAAAAAGATAACTAAGTAAATAATACTATGCATGCATTACATGTCTGTGCACAATAATATCTAAATGTTTTGTTTAGCTTACATATAACATTAAATATAAATTATATAAGCGTATAATAAAATTACAGCTATAGTGGGCAATAAACATTACAAACGATTTCCACGTGCCCTTATATTGTTATTATTAAATGTTGATGAAGACACATTTAGCAATTCAACATGTTTAACATTTTCTTGAAAAATTCCTCCTCGTATAAAATAAAAAGTTAAGAGGATTGCCGAATTATTCTCTACATAAAGCGTTTTAACTGATGCCCCTTTTATACTCCCTGTCAACAATATAAAGTGTTCATGGGGGCTTTTTGTCTGTTGCGGTTTGGGATAATAAAATTAAGAAAATCATTGTAATTTAACTTCGATTAGTTTGTACTCTAATAAATAGCACTAACAGATTGTAATTATAATAAATAAGAACACAATATTTATTTATTTATTAAAAGGTACACTTACAGCATTACATATACATCAATGGTAACTTAATATTAAATAATTGTAAATAGTTACAATATTTAAACACAATATTATTTTAATATCTAATAAAAATAAAATTATTTATTCTACGAGTATGCACTTGAAAATAGTAGTACTAATCCAGATACTGAACAAATAACCATCAACTGTTAAACACATTACAAGAAAGAAACAATTTATTACCAAATATATATAATATTCAATCTAGTAATAAGATATTACAAATAAATTTGATGAAAGAAGTATTTGCTCAGATCGAGAATCGAACCAAGGACTTCGCGTAGCCCTAGTAAAGTCTTAGCAAGATGCATTCTATTGGTGCAGTTTATAATTTCAAGTTATTTAACATCTATACGTTAACATAATACAAAAGAAGGAAATATCGTGTACAAAATGTATAACAGTTAACATTTGAAATGTCTATAAGTTAATTCCGTTGTCTCTTTAACAGGTATCGAGGGAATGTTTTGAAGTAAATGCGCCTGGAGGGTTGATGAATCTAATTTTTGTGTCGGCGGAGCGGCGCGTTACTTATGAAAATTATGCTCCATTCGAAAGCTCCGAGAGAAGTTGAGAAGTTGAAATAAACTGTCCCGTCGTGACTCGCACACTGATCAAATAAAGACTAGCGAATGACAATGAAAAATTATTTACTTGGAGTTTTAACTATTGGTTTATTTTAATAAAAATGTTTATTAATGTATTAAGATATAGAAACACAAAAAGTAACAAATGTTTAATCACGTGCGAAGATACAGAAGAAAATTACAAAAAATATAAAATGTGTTAAAAAAATGTTTATTAAAAACTCTATTGTAATTATACAGAAGCCTTTGTGCTATAATTTACTAGACTTCATCTGCCAGCCAAACCTTCAGTATTATTATAATTATAAAAAAACCTAAATCTTATTTAAAAATATATTTACTAAAGATAATATATTACTTAAAGATTTTTATAAACCTTCCCTACCATAACAGTACGTTTAGAATCTGTTAACAGTACTACCTATTTTGTTTGGAGTAAAGTGCTTTACCGGTCATCACAAACTAGAGTTTCTATTTAACCGATTCAATGCGGCGAGGTTTCCCGCGTATTCTACAGCTAACGTAACGTGGGAAGAATACATTTATTATGTCGAGTCACGGTGCTCATTTGGGTATTAGAGATAAAATTAAAATTTACGCTTTGCCCAAAGCAATTTGTAACCGCTCGCTTTACTCCGCGCAGAAAATAGGCTTTGGTTTATCCATGTTTTACATTCATTTTCATAAGTGGCTTATTCGACTGAACAATTTACAGGTCAACGCAAATCGACAACAGAGGAGTCAGGTGGTTTGCATTACTTAGTTTCCGTTTCATTCTAACAATTTTTAATTTAAATTTTTATTGTGAATATAACAAAAACTAAGTTTTTTAGTCATCGTTCTTGCACCTCTCCTTCCTTAGCATCAAGTAAGTTGAGGTTAAATGTCGAATCTAACCTCAACTTACTTGATGTTGATGATAAAAAAACTCAATTTATTTATTATAATTGAAAATTGACATCTGACCTCGACTTGCATAATGGTAAGCCAGGGAAAGTTCAAGAGCACCGACTGGAAAACCGACAAAACTCACAGTTACCTCAGTCGCCGTTACAATTTAGGGCAACTATTATTATGCCTAAATGTAATAGAAAATATTCAAACAGATAAAATTCTTTGTTAAATTAACTAATAAGTAGTGTAACCGCGGAAACAACCACTTGTTGTCACTTTGGGGTTTTTGGTACCCTTTACTTCTGAAGAGGGCAGTTCCAGTGAAATTGTAAGACAAATTGTAAATGAAAATTCATTGTTGTTTGGTTTGCTCGTACCGCTAGTGAGGCTGATAAATGTCCTTTCAGACTTCGCCGTCAGTCAAATCGCGGTTGCCTGGCCACAAGATATATTGTCGACCCAACCGTCCTTGTGAAACGCCTAGCCCCTTGTATTACTTTAAAATTAACCATTCAGCGATTATTCGAGTAGGGCTAAGCCAAAGTATGCAAGCCTTTACGCGATTTACCCTTAGAAACGTTGACCTATGGAACTTATATCACTTATTGTTACATTATTTTATTTAAAATTGATTATACGATGCCTATATTCACAAAACAACCAAGTGTACCAGTACAATACGCCTCGAGTACTGGGAGGTTCGTCTTGAATAGAGCTCTCCAAAATATTAAATTCATAGTTGAACAATGGCAGAGCAACAAGCAATACACTTAACCACATTGCACATCCAATTCGGTTTAATTATTACGTTCTCTGTTCTCATAAAACTATTTCTGTAGTTTGACGTGGGTTACATTTAATTTAGGAATGCTAACAGTTTTGGAAACATTTTCGACTTAGGGCGACCGCAGCTAACATCGGCTCACGAACAAGAACAAACAAAGTAATTAAACACATCAAACGGAGTGAAATTGAAGCTTGAGTGGAGTCAAAGCGAGGAGCGAATGCCGGCCCATGACCGGCCACCGTCAAATACTCTGGCGGTTAGGTCAAGTCAGCCTTTGTCGATGCCCTCTTCATCAATGTTAATCTAAATTAATTGCACCCACTTCCATCAAACTTATACTCTATGTCAATACTAAAGAACTATACAAATTGACAGTAAACTGATTCAATTATAATTAAGGGCTTTTGATTGGCTAACATGTTTGTAACAGGATTTGTAAATCCAAATTTTGTGAATAGAAAGCATGACGTAAAAAGTAATATCTCGTGTTTGTTAAAGAAAAGCAAAAGAAATGGGTACGCTATGGAAGGGAACGGTAATTACAAATAACGGTCGGCTCGTAGCGCTCAATAGGTATATTTTATCGGATTATTTGTACCTATCATCGCTATCAGGACTCTCCACAGTCCGCCCTCATTCCCAGAGGACATAACGCTTCTGCACACTTCTTATTAACTTGTTTGTTATCACACATCGGCTCCGAGTGGAAAGAGAGGAAACTACTTATTGATGACGATCTCAGTCTTTAATAATTGATGTTCCAGTAATAAATATAATGAGATTATTCTTGACAAAATAAAGATATAAATTCATAAATTACTTTTTATAACTTGTATCATAGTAACAAGACGATAATAGGCATTCTGGTACCGACAAGTGGGTTTTGGGTTGCCTGACCATTGAACTAATCACTACACCACGGGGGCCTAACAAATATTTGTATGATTGTTTTCATATTGTATAGAGCAAAAAACAAGCTTATAAATCGTCAATCTTCATTAACCTGAAAGCTGTAAAGTCAACAAATTCGCAATTCCACAAAAGACCTGTCAGATTATAATAGCAAATCTACCTCTCTGTTAAGTTCATAATTCAACGTCACATCATCGAGACAGCACTGAGATCGAACTTTTAATAACTTTTAATATTTGAGTTATTAGAAGGGAAATTTTCGAATAGAGGCCTCTGTATAAAAAAACACTTAGAATTGGTAGCGGTAACTAAAAAAGTAAAGATATATTTACATTTCTCGCTTAATACTCCTTGTGTACACTGGTCGCCCATTCGCAGTTCATCCCGCCTTAAGGCTATACTTTGAAGCACCAAGTAAACGGTTGATTGGCAGAGAACTCCAAGTGAATTACTTAAAACAACTAAGTATTGACACAAACGCCTTTCATTGTTTAATTGAGGCAAGTTAACAAAGGCTTTCCTGTGAAGATCTCTAAAATCAGACTGATGGAATACTTTGAACTTTACTTTGACATGCTAGCCTCTGCTGAAGCTTTAATAATTTTGACATGGATTTATTTTAATGTGCATATTTTATTATTAGTATTTAATTAACATATTTTTCCGCAATATAACGTAAGCTCTTATACAAATGCCATAAAAATGATTTTTTTATTGAGACGCGACATCTGACTACGATTTGCTTGATGATAAGCAAGGGGTGGTCTAAGAGCACTGACGACTCTATTCAAACCGTTCTATTTTACGGCTACCACAGTCGCCGTCACTACGCCGGCTAAAGATGTTCATGAAAAATGTTCTGTTTAAACTAGTAGAGAATGTTTAACGGCATTAAGTATTAAGTAGACTTTTGCATAAAAGTTCTAAATAAATTATAATAAAAAACACTGCATTTTTCTATTCAATTTCCTTCACTAATTTATACAAAGACGAATTAAGTTTAATAAAATATACAAAATAAACTGTTGCGGTTACGTTCGGCCGTGTATTAGGAGGTCCGACATCGTCAGGGATCGTAACTAATGCCTGGCATTTATATCGGGCGTAATTAATTATTTGCATGTCCGAGTCTAAAGAAAAGTCCCATCTCGTGAACCGCCCCGAGAGAAACCATTTAAATATACCCCGGGCTGTTTGCAACACGATATTTCAACATTATGACCTTATTTTAACATACATATTGCAACATATAATATAATATACATAATTTGTTTTTATTTATAATATTTGTTATTATAGGCTCGTAGTGATTTGCTTTGAAATCTTAATCTTAACATTAAACATTTATAAAGTTTTAAACAAAATAATGATGCTAATAGTTCTAAATTCTTCTATTGGTTGAATTGCTAAAATATATAATTATTTTTATTGTGAATTATAAATTGCTACAAGATTATAAAGGACAGGAGAAAGGTCAGAAGACAAACGTAATTTTTGTCTACACGGACATCTCATAGGTTAGCAGTGAAGGCAAAGTGCCCTCAAGCGGAATGGATCGTAAAATATATGACACTTCAATATATGGGCAGAGCACCCCGTTTACTGCCCACTTAGAAAAAATGTTGGCTTAATTCAGCACGTCGTTTCACCCGCCTTTTGCCCATAAATATAATCGAGCTATCTCTTTACATCGCATCGTGTATACAATAAGAATACATATTAGTATACATACCTAACACGATGTACCTAAATATACCTAGTGTGTTAATTAAAAATAAATTCATTTTCCTCTAAACAAGCAAATCTTGAATAATTAGGGGAAATATAAAACGGAGTAATAAAGTATTAAATTTTGAAAGTACCTAATAATTAGTTTTGCATTTTTATTCAATTGTAATAATTTGTAAATTCTGTAATGTCCTCTTTTGTAAGTAGATAACCCGTGTAATCCGATTTGAACGGTTCTTATATAAGTAGATAATCGAGTTTATTCAGAACTCGATGTATCTTATAATATGAAACGAAAGAAAAGAAAATATACCTGCCTAAAAAGTCTTTGAAGGAGAATGGTTGCGGGACAACAAAAAGACTATAAACGTGATGTAAATATTAAGAAATAAAAAAAGAATAGTATTATTCTTAGATTTATAAACCCACTTCACATCTCTGAAGGCAGCATTTTAACAATAACCTATTGAGCACATATAATCGATTTTCCATCCGGTCGGCAATCTGGACAATAGATGAAAAAGTGTGAGCCTTTGGGTTGCAGCACAAAGGGCTCACTTTTTGTACCTGCCCGTGGAAAAATAGTGACTGTTTGTAACCCGACGCGGTACAGACACCTTCGCATGCCAACTTACTGTGCATGTAACGTTAGCATAAAAAGTATTCTAATTATTCCTTGTTTACAAAATAATTATTCACCAGTACTATTTATTTTTATTTTATATACATAAATAAAATATAGGAATAATTAATTAAAGAAATTTATGCGGCTTAATATCGCGTTTATTTTTGTTACTAATTTTACACTTTTTTATTATTTTGATGTTTCGAGAACTTTGCAGCCATCGTGGTCACGGAGTGATTGATACATAATAACTGATAGTAAGCCGCATAAATTTGTAAAATTAATCAATGTTCGCGCAAAATCTAAGAAAATACTATATAGGAATAATGAACCGAAAGACTAAAACAATCTTAACTGATACAAAGCAATTAACACAAAGCATTAAATGAACATAGAGAGCCACAATTGCCCGCTACATTAACCAATGTCCGAGTAGCACTGTTGGAAGCTAATAATAATGGCTTGTGTAATTGATTGTGCATTACCCGCTTTTGCAGACGGTGAAAAGCGACGCGTGATCGGCGGCAAACCTAAAAGCCTCCGCACAAAGGGAAACTCACATCCGTTCCCGGGGCTATTGTAGCGACGCGGACGTTAGGCGACACGGGCCGAGTGGCCGCACACCTCTCGTCGGAAAAGTGCCTGCCACTCAACCTCTCATGATATCCATGACACTCGAACACAAATGGCGATATACAAATTCATATTCATATCCTTTATGTTTACAGAGCACTATGTATTTGAATTGTTAGAGGGATTGATTTTATTCCACTTGAGATTCAGAAAACTTTGTAACGTTGGTTATTTATAGATTACTCACACACCATGTACAGACACATTCTTAAAATAGTTAATTACAAACCTATTTTAAGTTAAGAAAAACGAAACTGTAGTGTAGGAGAAATTATATCTGCAGTAAAGTTATACGACTAGTACAGATGTCATAGCTTCAACAAACTTTATCTATTATTTTATCTTAGGTAATAAAATATTTTTAGTTTAATTGAAAAAATATGATTAATTTTTACATTTGAAGCCCCAATTCCTACATGGATTGATGGCAGAGACATACGCGACTTTCCACGGCCATGAAACAACTAAAATCAATGATTATAATAAAATCAATAAATATTGTTATGAATAACTGTTATATAGAAAAATAATGAAACTCAATTATAAAGCCATTAATAGAAATACTATTTATAATTTGGAAAGTCCGTCCATATGTTAACATGTTGAATACATTTCAATAGAATTTCTAAACAACACAGTATCCCTCGGAGTTCCCAGTGGTATTTCAACAAAGCCTGTAAAAGTTGCAGAGGTATTCGAAATTGTTTACAAAATTCAATCCTAAAGCTCCGGGCCAGATTAAATCTAATTTCAACTTGAAGGTAAGTCTGAAATAAGTCTTCATAAAACCAGAACGGACTGATGAATCTGTCTATTTGATTTAACCCTTTCCAAGTTGGGCTCGCCTGATTGCTGAAAAGTTAGCTCGACTTCTGTCTCGTCGTTTTTTTACATCGTAAAAAAACAAATCGAAAACAAGCAAGTAAGTAATGGGTTAAAAGTGACTTCTGAGTTCCCCCCAGCGAGACTCCCCATGAACTGAACAAGCTCGGGAGAAACCAACTGTGATAAAGTTCACATAAATATTCAAACTCTTCTACCGATTTTTGTTTTTAAAATAAAATTAATTCTAAATACATTTTGAAGAAAAACATTTTGATCAAAAAATACCAACAAAAAATAATTATTATACAATAGTTTATTTATTGTATTTTTTTATATAGGTCTGCAATTGTAGTATTGTCGAATATTGTAAGTAATAAAGATGTGCATTGCAATATTTTATAGTCACACAGCAGGTTGCAAACGCCCGAAGTTATGAGAAATAAGCCGGAAGTTTGCTGCTAGCATGGGAAGCGGAAGGGATTCGGCAATTGACGCCCATGTCCTGCTGGGCACAGTGCTATTGGCGCCGTTCAACAACTACCCCATTACCTACATTCACTTGCTTTATAAACGTTATAAAAAGAAATTGTTTTATTTTATTTTGCATATAAAGTTGTCTGGTCTAACAAATATTTACTTTAAAATGTGTTTAAATAAATTAAACAATTCCAATCGTTTGTGGACTCGTGTCTAGAAATTAAATATCAATCAATCAAATTGTCACGCCTTTTTCCCACAGGGATAAGCAGAGACAATGGAGCGCCACTTGCCACGATCCTGACACAACTCCCTCGCTTCCTTCATATTCACAATTCTCTTCATACAAGCTCTATGGTTATGGGCACTAGGCAACCTAGCTTTCTATATACATAAACATAAATTAAATATAAAAAGACATAAAAAGCAAAGAGGATTGACGACCTATGTATATGATTAAGCTTAAATACTTAATATAAACAGATATCTAATAATAGCTTCTCTTAATATTGAATACATTGGTCACTTCTGTCTAGACATGTCATCGCACCGGTACATACAAGGTAGCGAAAAGTGGCAAAGTTTAGAAGTGAATTGAACCGCGATATCGTGCTGTTGTCGGCGACAACAAAGGCAACTCTGAACGTAAGGTGATAAGGCCACAATACTGGTCTCCCAATGCCTCATTCGTGTTATATTATCTAGGAGTATATAACTTCACTTAGAAAACTAATTTAGATAGCGACTATTCTATAAAGTTTAAACTATGTAAATTATAGAATAATACAGAAATAACAATAAAACACAAAATAGAGAAAATATCTTCAAACTATACCATTTACTATTTTCACATTAAACCTATCTATAGTTTATTTTTACATTTCTATACTAAACGTACTTGTATCATAGAAAATGGGCCACCAAATTACTTATATCAAAGATATATTGGTACCCTGCAAGTGGTTTTTGAATCGATGGCTCATTGTATCCACTCCACTACGCTACGGTCGCCTTAAACTATGAATTAGTTTTGACCTATCTTGAAAATAAAATATGTTTTGTGGTGAATAGTGTAACCTATAAAGTTCCAATTGTATGTAAAATGATCTATATATAAATCATTAGTCGATAGGACGATATTAGGTTAAAATAAAACGTAGGTACAGATTTTGCTACTTATCGGTTGAAAGCTGCTGAAAGCTTTTACTGCCAGAATCACATGCATCGGTAATAACACTTTTATAAAATTAAATATAGATGCATTAATACTAAATATTTTTATTTCCTATATAATTTTTTTACATTCAATTACGAGTACTACTTAAGTATTGATTAAAGTTTTTTAGTTTATAAAAACTAAATAAAGGTTTTTTTTATCTCTATAGTCAGCTACTACGTACTTGTATCATAGAAACATGACGGTCAAAGTACATTTATACCTACATATATATCAAATATACATAGGGACCGGAGCAGGTTCTTGGTTAGAGCGACCATTGTACACAACACAACGATTCCCGCCGCCTGGTTAAAGAAAACTAGACGAATTTAAGAAATAATATGTTTAATAAATAGATTGATATATTGGGGAATTAGCTATAAAAATAATTTAAACATAGTGAGAGGAGGTTCTATGGTAGATCGGCCCATTATATAATCCTTATTTTATTTTCTAGTTGCCCCGATCCGGGTTGAAGAGATAGATGGAGCAATCAGGACCCCCAAACGAGGGAGGGGTCTTGCTGACTTGGATTTTACACGAAGGTTCTGCCATCGAAGGTTCATTATTGATCACGTGTTGTAAATCTGATAGTTGTGTTTACATAATACGAGTACAAGGATAAGTACTAAATTAGCCAATTTATTATTAAAATCAAGTGTTTTTTTTTACTTTATTCTTTTGTTTATAACGGATGGTAAAAATAACAACATAACATAATATACTATATTTATTTATGCAGTATATGTTATTTTGGTGGCTGAAATCGTTTACTTCATTAATTATTTATAGGCAGTATTATAATAATCAGTTAAATTAATGAATACCAACCAATCAAACGTGATCTAAATAGTTACGCAAACCAAAAACCCCCTGTTTAAAACCACACATCAGTACTAATATATTAGTACTTTGCTCGTTTTGATTCTATGATACAAGCATGTTCTATATCCTACTATAGAAACATACAAAAAGTTTTATTTCTAGTAGAATTCTTAGTGGTTTATGCTGTTAATTAAAAGCGGCCGTGGTCTAGTGGTGGCGAAATGTTCATGTTAACCATGAAACCGGGTTCAAGACCCGTATCTATGTATGTATCTTTAATATGTGTAAATTGCCCAGTTTTTTTGATACGAGGTCTTCTAATTCTAATTCACAAAATAAAATTCTAATTCACAAAATAAAAACAGATAGAAAATTTACAGATATCTAGCGAAAATTCTACGATATTGTACGTTTAATTACTAGCAATTACTCATATTCTTGAGGATAGGTAATTGCGAAAATAAATTAACAAGATGTCAATAAAATAATATCTATTTAGTAAAAATAATTGGCTTCTATTAATAAAATGATTAGTTAGCTAGACCAGACGATTCTCTTATACTCATTCTTAATATTCTTTTATTACAATTATTTAACCAAATTCTCACGCCCACAAGGATAGACATAGCAATACTGCGACTAGTGCATCGACTAGTCGCAGTATTAGCTGAATTCCGACGACTGAGTTTCTTCACGGCCTTTATATCCTGAACGAAGGTACTAAACCATGTCGGCATCAGCATATTGTTAAACTAATTAATTAACTAGTTAACATAAATAATTTAAGGAAACTGTGGTGTAGTGTTAGTGCAATGGCCACGCAATATCCACTTTAGTCATATGGAAATGTAATTAAGAAAAACTAATTACATACTTACTGGATACAATTAATAATCGAAACTATTTTTCGTAATTCCGCAACCCCCTTTAATAAAAATAAGACGTGGCTGCAGGAATAATTATTTTGCCTAAATTGCATAAGGGAATTTAGACAAAATAAGTTTTTTTCTTTATTTCTGTAAACTACAAAATAAATTGACAAATAAGTCGATATCGTAAAGCACATCCCTAGCTTTCAGTTGAGATCAGGCGAGCGTCGACAGTTTTCACCCCATTTGAGGCACGTTTTTACGGCTGCCACTCATCCTCTCACTCGACCCTTTATTCACGTACAACAATGGACATAACCCGTGTACATACATGGCTTGGTGAATAAAAAGTAAACTAATAAATTCTATCACTTGCTACATAGTATTTTCTTAGATTTTGCGCGAACATTGATTAAAGAATTAAACAACTTTTTATGCGGCTTACTATCGCGTTTAAAACTAAAATAAACGCGATAGTAAGCCGCATAAGGTGACCGTGGTGTAGTGGCAGTGCAATGGCTACGTAAGCCGAGTGGCACGGGTTCGAAACCACTCACCGGTACCAATGTATCTTTGATATATATACTTGGTTGTACTGTTTCTATGATACAAGCATTTTAATAGCTTAGTATAGACATGTATAATAAAAAAAAAGTTTAATTCATTAATAAATGCCACTTATGATATTTGCTTCAAAAAATAAATAGATAGAAAAAGCATCCAATCAGAGACATCCTCAAAAAAGGCCTTGTGCCCATAACCGTAGAGCTTGTATAAACAATAGTTTGCCACTTGTCAAATTTTAGAAGAAATAGATATTAAGTAAAAAAAATGAAATTACTTTTTATGATGTTTTTTCATATTTACTCTGAGCTGCTTAAAAGTGGCACACTGACTAGGCGAACGTTTTCCCAGTTTGACAACTGGGTGATGCCACCAGTTTTAGGTAAAGTGGCTGTGAAGTAACTCGTTCGCGTTTCGTATTTAACTTGAAAGTAACACGCGTTCAGCGAGGCTGGTATATCAGTTCATGAATCGGATTTAGGTTTTTCATCAAAAGGTAGTGTGTAATTGCAACTATCTTTACCAAGATTGAAGGCCATAAGATAGACCTACCTTATTATACAATACTTTATAATACAATAAACAAATCTTTTATGTTTTTCATACTGTTTTATTTTATCTTTTTTTGTTTTTATTGTGACTCGACATATGACAGCACCCCGCTTGATGTTAAGCCAAAGTGTGGTCCATGAATGAATGTCACTGCTACTACAATTCAATAACTGTGAGTAGCAATCACATCCACTATGTCGGCCTAGATGGAACCGGCAACTTACAAGCTGATCCCGAAACGTGACCTTCACGGTCTGTATACTTGTAAGTGGTGGTACTACCCCGGATCGGCAGACAGGGTACCACTGCCTACCACTCTTTGATAACCAGACCCGAAGCAAACATCCATCTCTTTTTTTTATTAACAAATATTTGCAATATTTAATATTATTAAATATTACAAATGAAAGCTATGAAACAAATATTTGCTCCGACCGGGGATCGAACCCGGGACTTTACGCGCAACAAACCAGTCGCTAAACCGTTCGTCCACGCCTGTCGTCATCTGGACATCGACATATGTCAGTACCCCGCCTGATATTAGGCTGCTACTTACAGTTAATAACTGTAAGTAGCAGCTAAATCCACAATGATTCCAATCGGTTTAATCTATCCAATACATAGATTAAAACGGCAACTTACAAGCTGATCTCGAAACGCGACTTAGTCGCTTCACGGTCTGTACACTTGTGAAGTGGTGGTCCTACCCCACATTTAATAACAAGATAACACACTTGTTTTAAGCACATTCGTGATGAAATCTGCACTTAGGTAAAAAATGCTAGAAAATACGGAAATAGTAAAACGTAGGTGAAATTCAATAAATATAAAATACAGATGAAAATCCATGAATTGGTAGTGAACCGACGACCGTGCGTTATTTATACGTGACTATTCAACAGCTCCCTTTTAACGGCACTTTTAAGTGCTACCTATACCCAAACCGCTCTTGCGATAGCTTCAAAATAAAATATTCCCTATGTACTTTTATTCGACCGTAGCTAACTTAGCAATTAATCAACAAAACTGACTTATTTGTACATAAATAAGTCAATTTTAAAGGTATCCTGATATAAATATACCTTTATATCAGGATACCTTTATATACCTATAGGTACCATGATATCATGGTCACACAGTGAGCTAAATTAAAATATTGTTGATAATACTAATGGTGAAATTCTAATAGTTACGCCTATAATTAAACCGGAGATATACTAAAAACCGGCAAAATCGTTGCACGATGATTGCAAAGCTTTGGAAACATTGAAATAAATTAATCAAAATAATAAGCCACAAAAATATTTTATATCTATTTCATAAACTATTCTCGCACAAAACCTCAGAAAAAAATATGTTTTTACAATTTAAAATAAATTAAAGGAATACAATTTAAGGAATCTTTTGATCTTAATCTCGCATTAATTAAACAAAGGAAGGTGCCGACCAACGAAAATACAAACGAATGGATCCAAAAACAACGATAGTTTAGGACAAAAAAAAGAAAAGTTACAGGCTAACCGCCAAGCGTTAATAAATTCCTCTGGTTTGTTAAAAGGGGAAAAACGTAGACAGACACAGCGTGTGGGATGCGGAAACCGACCTAGTGGTCACTGCGTCATGCTCGCAGCCAGAACAACGACCATGCTGCATAGAAAAGTAAATTTAAGATTTCCTTATAAATAATTGACACAACAAATTAAATATAAAAGTATCTAATAATATGTTTATTTATTTCTTTATTAAATAAATTCACAATTAAGCAAGGCAAAGAAAATATCTTATTGTAATATAGTGGAAAATATAAGGAAAAATAATGCTGATAGAAGAGGTAGAGGTACCAATATAAAAACATAATATTAAAGATGATACAATATAAAAAAAAATAAAGTTAATCCACCTATAACTCTACTCTAACAACAGAAAAACTTTAAGAAAACAAAGAAACTTTCGCAAAAAATTAATATTTCAAAAGTGGTAAGTAAAACAATAGCCCAAATATAATGTTACATTCAACTTAGAGCGTTGAAGACACTCGTAAACTTGTAATACTCGCTGAACAGTGTAACATATGGTGTAGGAGAAAGATCGGCCACCACTACGCCAACGATGTCCGACAAAGCACTTTCCGTTGTCCGACAAACTCGTTAAAAGTTACAGAAACAACGGAAGCATTGTTACTTGGAGACACTTGCGTCGCGACTTTGCGACACTAAGTAGGAAACTAACAACGCAACATTCATTTCACGAACATTTTTGTTGTTCATATTCTACTCGTGAACAAACTTCATAATAAGTGTTTTAGGTATAAATTTCATTTGTATAAAGTTGCATCTGTCTCGTAAAATGTGTTGCTCGTTCGCTGCTCAACAAAAAACTTTTTGACAGTACTTTCCTTGCGTTTACAGAAATATTTAATACTAATAATATATTTTAATACCGATATTTTTTAGTAAAGTATGAAGTTTGTAGTGGATGTTTGATTCAACCGATCCTTGTTTAATGACAAGTTCACAGCACGCGTTACCGAGAACAATAGCGGTTTAGTTCTGACATCGTTAAAATTATAAATATCCGAGGCTCGCTAACTGCCCCAGTATTCCGTTAAGAGGATTCCCAAAGCTGTAAATTGCGTGCGCGAAATATTTACGAGACAGGCTTTCGTGGTATTACAACGACTATGTGCATTGCAGAGCGCATCCGCTGCAAAAATGTAACAGTCCCCATATAAACGCATTGCAAAACAGCCTTTCGAATTCATCCAGATGCTTTTTACACGAATTCAAATATTGGATTAATTCAAATAAAATAACCTACGATCTTTATTAACTTATTAAGCCACATCTACCTGGTCATTTGTTCTACTTTTATGTATATTTACTACTTAATATATATTTCTTTGTATGGATTATTGTCATAAGATATATAATTATTATTAAGCCAATATCGTAAAGTCGGCGGTTCGATTCCCGATAGCTTTCCCGATATATAATAATAAATTAAAAATTACAAATATTTGTTATTAAAAAAAGTGGCGGATTTTTTCTCCGGATGTGGTTATGAAAGAGTGGTAAGCAGTCCTCTGATCCGAGGTTTACAAGTATACAGACCGAGAAGTGACATAGTCGCGTTTCGTGATTAGCTTGTAAGTTGCTGACTTGATCTATAATAGGTTGGATTAGTGAATGTGACTGCTACTTAACTGTAGTTGCAGTCACATTCACTCATGGAGCGCTCTTCAGCTTAACATCAGGCGGGGTACTGTCATTATGGGGTACAAAAAGTTGTATTGTATTATATTATATTGTATTGTATTATATTATGTATGTGTTATACATGTTATTTATGTATCTATATATCTATGAATATATTTTTGTATATATGAATAATTTATATATTTCTCATAATGTGATTGGTTACCTATTTTTATGTTTTATTTTGCACCCTACCTCTTATCTACATTGTCTGATCAACATCCTAAAGGTTTGACTGGTAGAGAATGCCTTTGGCATTAAGTCCGCCTTTGTACTATTGTGCATTAAGTTTTTAAATAAATAAATAAATATATTTATGGCGGCATAGTCACGGCGATATAAACTGTGTCGATTTTTTTAGTCGTCAGCACTCTTGGACCTCCTCTAGCTTACCATTGGGTACCTAAGCACATTCAAAATACTTTTCAAATGCATAACTGTGCATAACCATGACATTTAGTAATTGGTGTGGTGTAGTAGCAGTGCAAATGGTCACGCAAACCGAGAGCACGGGTTCAAAACCACTCACCGGTACCAATGTATCTTTAATATGTGTACTTTGGTCGTCCTGTGATACAAGCACCTGTTTCTATGATAGCTTAGTATAATTTTTTTTTAAAGTTGAATAATGGCACGTAGAAATGAGTTAGTAAAACTTTTGTACTTACGTAGATAATTTATTTGATATCGACGTAAATTATTCGTTTGTAGAAAACCAACAAAATTATAAAATAACTTACAGAAGCGTGTGAGAGAAGGCGCACTATCCCTGCGGGGTGGTCAGTGAAAAAAGGCAACACAAGCGCCAGGCTAACCGCCAAGCGTTAATAAATACTTCGGATTGGGTAGAACGAGAGAACGCAGCGAGAGCAAGCGACAATTGCAAATACGACGTCTGCTTCACGCAATAGTCAAGTGAACGTACACACTTAGGTACAAGACCAAGTAAAAAATATTTAAATGAAAAAAAGTGGTAGGGCAGTGTTTCCCACTTTTTTAAGCCATGCCCTTAACATTTCTAAAAATTTTATGCTTCCATACATGTTTTTTAACCACTAAAAATTGTTTTGTTCCCTTAAGAAATATAAATGATTACATTTATAAGAATTTGCCTTTCTTGTTAAATTTTCTTTTAAATAACCCTCCTTAACTATTGTTGCCCCCCTATGAGGTATGAGCCCCACGTTGGGTAACACTAGTGGTAAGAAGTCTGCCGATCCGGGATAGTACCACCACTTACAAGTATACTGACCGTAAAGAGGTCTAGTCGCGTTTCGGGATCAGCTTGTAAGTTGTCGGTTCCAACTAGGCCGGCATAGTGGATGTGATTGCTACTTACAGTTATTGAATTATAGTAGTAGTGCCATGCATTCATGGACCGCACTCCAGCTTAACATCAAGCGGAGTGCTGTCATATGTCGCCATAAAAATAGTTTTGAAAATTTATTAGGCCAGCATAGTGGCAGCGACTGTGGCAGCCGTTAACTAATTCGGTGGTGGGAATCAAAACTCGTAGCGGAACATTAATCTGCTACGTGTAAGTACTGTTTCTTTTTATTGTGACTAGTCATGACCATAACCCCCCTGATGTTAAGCAGGAGTGCGGTTTATGAATGGAGGTCACTGCTACTATAATTCAGCAATTGTAAGAGCAGTCACATTCACTATGCCCGCCTAGTTGGAACAGGTAACTTACAAGCTGAACCCGAAACGCGACTAAATCACTTCACTGTCTGTATAATTGTGTCACGTGATTTAAATAATAACTAGCTGTTCCCCGCGGTTTCACCCGCGTTTATAAACTGTAATCGCAATGTGAGTACATGACAGGAATGGGGTCCTCGTGGTCCATCATCAGGTACTCCTGGTTTTTAATATCATATCATCCCAGATGGATGAACGGTTAGCGATTGATTTGTTGCGCGTTAAATCCCGAGTTCGATTCTCGGTCGGAGCAAAAAATTTGTTTCATAGCTTTTATTTGTAATAAAAGATTTTTTCTAAAATAAACGTAGCCTAAGTTACTCCTTATTGCATCAGCTACCTGCCAATAAAAGCCGTCAAAAGAGGTCCAGCCATTCCAGAGATTAGCCGGAACAATCAGACAGAACGACAAAAATTGTAAAAAATGTTATTTTGGTGTATGTACCGTATATATATTCATATGCATATAGTAAAAAACGGTTATTTCAATATTACAAACAGACACTCCAATTTTATTTATATGTATAGATATAGATTAATAAATAATACCAAGAACCATTTAAGTCTCGGTAACATGAGAAACCATTTCTCTCATATTATGTAGAATTCCATTATAAATAATATTGGAACTTAGAGCATGACTTCAAATAACAGCTGTCTGTACGCACATAACTAAACAACTAAAATGAAGGAAATTATGAATATGAAAGAAACAAGAGTTGTGTCAGAATCGTGGAAAGGGAGCCACTGCTGTCTCTGTTTACCCCTGTGAGAATTGGTATGTAAGACTTCGTCGTCTTAATATCTATAAAGATATTATGTACGTCAATTCAGTGAACCTTGAATGACGGAAGCATGTTTTTCGCTAAACAGACCCATAGTGGTCATTTGCCGGTCTGCCTATACGAAGTAGTACTACCAATTTAAAGAGAACATCTCATTAAATTTCAGCCGCGTTTCTGGATCAGCTTGAAAGTTGCTAGCTTACTCGGACAGTAAATGCGGTCTATTGATGGACCGCACTCCAGCGAGCGACAATTGCAAATACGACGTCTGTTTCACACAATAGTCAAGTGAACGTACACACTTAGGTACAAGACCAAGTAAAAAAAAGCAACAAAGAAAAAAGTGATAGGGAGTGATACCCAGTCTACCTATCTGGTGTAGTACCTACCACCACTTACCAGGTATACAGACCGTGAAGACGTCAAGTCACGCCACTGCTACTACAGTTATTGAATTGTAGTAGCAGTGGCATATATTCATGGACCACACTCCAGCTAACATCAAGCGTGGTACTGTCATATATTGAGCCACAATCAAACCTAACAATCATGAGTTGGAAGAAATATTATAATAAAATAAAAGACATTTTATATTGTCAGTTTTATTTATTAAAAAAACAATTAGTCTATCACTAGGCTTCAATACAACGAGTTATACGGAACAATTATTATTAATAATTACTTATAATATTCTTGTTCAAAAACAGCCCTAAGACGCAATGTCAATTTATCTATTACCAAATTGTAACTAGAAATCTAGTAAAATGTCAATACAATTTATACTAATCGAGTATTCCCGTTAAAAACCCTGTCTCAACCACCCTAAAGATAAGTAGTCTGCACCCACCGGTTTTCTGCATCTGCTTATACAAGGTTTGTGCCATAAACCGCTGTACAGATTCTCTATGACATAACTTGAATAAAATCATTAAGAACCTCATTTAGTCCAGTCAGAAACCGTGATGGATCGGGAAAAGATATTCTCTCGCAGTTTTTTTGTGCTAAATTGTTCAAACAGCAGATTTTGCCAGCAGTCAGAAATTTAGTCACAAAACTTTTTAATTATCTAAAATTATTATTCTGAAAATTATTGTTTTACGTCTAGGTGAAAACACCCTCGTCTGATATTAAGCTGAAGTGTCGTCCTTAAATGAAGTTGCATCCACTATGCCGGCCAAGTGGTAACTGGCAACTTTTAAGCTGTTCATGAAACGCAACTGAGTCAATTCACGGCCTGTACAATTGAAAGGCGAGTCGGAGGACTAGGCAAATGACCACCAAACTGTCTGCCATTATAAACATTTTTCTCAAAGCATAATCGGTTTTGGAGGAAAAAATCTTGAAGTTTGAGAATAAAGAGAAGTTAATAACATTTTATTTTACATCACAAAACACAAGTAATATAATAAACACAATAAGTACCGATATTTTTTAAATCAGAGCTATAAATCCTACTTCTGGATCTATAGTACCTGATGAAGGAATGTGTTTTTTTTTAATAAAAGAAATAGAGGTTTAGTGCTTATGCCATAGATCTAAATAGCTGTTTAGAACCACAAGCTCTTGCTGTAATAATACTACCAATCTAGAATATCTGACCACCTATACACTTTCACCCAAAACAAGAGAGCACAATACTGTGTGCAAATAATTCTTCCCGGTCCATCACAGAGTCTGACCAAACTAATTGGTATTACTAATTCGTGCAGCACGTTTTAGAAAAGAAAGCACGATACTGCTCACGAATAATTTTTCCTGGTTTATTAAGGTATCTGACAAGACTAATTGGTTGAATTCATCTTCTTTATCTATACTTATTGAACAACAAAGCATAATACTGTGTGCAAATAATTGTTCCCGGTCCATCACGGAGTCTGACCAAATTGGTTGAGTTCGTACAGCAGGTTTTAAACAAGAAAGCACAATACCGCACGCGAATTTATTCTTCCCGGTCCATCACTGACCAGACCAGACTAATTGATCGAGTTTGTACAGCACGTTTTAAACAAGACAGCACAATACTGCACGCGAATTTATTCTTCCCGGTCCATCACTAACCAGACCAGACTAATTGGTTAAGTTTGTACATCACGTTTTAAACAGGAAAACACAGTACTGCACGTAAATATTTTTTCCCGGTTCATCACGGTATCTGACTGGACCAATGGGTTGAATTCGTATAGCACATTTTATTCAAGAAAGCACAATACTGCGTGCGAATAATTTTTCCCGGTTCATCACGGTGTCTGACCAAACTAATTGGATGAATTCGTATAGCACGTTTTAAACAAGAAAGCAGAATACTGCGTGCGACTGATTCTTTCCGGTTTCACGTGACCGACTGACAAATTGCTTAAATTTGTGTAGGGTGATTTAAATTAAACATGGATTTATTTTGCAATTCACAATTAAATTAGTGACGAAAATAGCATATTGAGCTTATAAATTCCATATTGCTAAGCGCTATATGCTAAGCGAGTAGAACAGAATAAAAAGTTAAAAACATAACAGAATATTTTATTGTCTAAAGCGGATATTACACGGTAATATCTGTTCACCATATTTATAAGATGAAATACTATGTTTTTTTTTTAACTATCATTTTAAATAAAACCTTGCATTTTTATGTCTGACAAATTTAAGACAAATAAATATTAAACGTTTTATATCTATCAAGGGCGGCTTCCTAAATCGTGTATCGTTTTAATTGGTATGTATATGGTACAGAAAACATGTCAAATCACTTTATTTTCCTCTGCTCTGTAGATACAGTATCCCGCGTCTTGATAGAATAAAGTTCAGTCAATAATTACCGGGCAATGTGATTACTGCTGCTGATACTGCAGCCTGGGGTTTACTGTACCGACAAATCAGCGAAGGAACATAATTGAACCTACAGTTTGCCATATCCAGAAACTACTCCACTTTAACAGAATTAGAATTATTTATTTATTATTATTTACATTTCTATACTAAGCTACTAAAGTGCTTGTATCATAGAAACAGGACAACGAAAGTACATACATCGAAGATACAAAGATACCGGTGGGTGGTCTCGAATTCGTGCTCTCCGGTTTGTGTAACCATTGCACTGCCACTACACCACGGTCGCCTTGAATAAATACATGGAATAAATAAATTATAATAACAAATATGAAGGAATAGTTCACGTATTTCATCTATAAATAAGTAGAATTGCATATAACTTGCACATTATAATTGGAATAAAAAAATAAAAGATAGGAAAAATACGTTTTGTAAGTAGTTACAATTATCATGTCAACTGAATATAAAATAATCATAAAAAGCTTATTCTAAAATTTAAAACTAGTAATAAAAGCCCGCCTACAAGGATATTAAAAGCCTATTTGACAAAAACAGGTACAGACATCGAAACTAATCAAAAGTCAAAATACTAATATATTAAAATCAAGTATATAAAAAATACAAAATGAAATACACAATATTGAATCTGGTTATATGTATAAAAACCAACTAAAGCGGCTCACACCCACACACACACAAACAAACAAAACCAACAGTGAATTATGTATCTTTGAAATGTGCTGCGAACTTTTTAATAAGAGAACCTTTTAATTGTACTATGGAGGAAACTTTGGCATAGGAGTCATTTGAGTATTTTCTGGTCACAGCTGAGTGTTTGGTTTCGTCCAACCTTTCAACTACGTTGGCAATTTTGCCCATAATTGGGTAAATGTGTGACAGTGTGTATTTGGAGTAATAGACCATCGTTGGTGTCCAGATAAGTTCAAACGGTTTCTTTAGTAGCAAATACATGGAGAGGCAAACAGACGCCGCAGCCAGCTCAGAGGGTTTGTAATGTACCATAGAATAGTCGACAAAACATAATTCGACCAAATATTTTCCTAAATGATGAGTCTTTGGTGTACCTCGGGCAGCCTTTACAAATCTGAAATAAATATTGAAAGTAATTTATTATTTCGTTTTAAACTAGTAGTTGACGTGACGTGACGGGATAACAACATAGTGACACACTTCCTTGGACACGTTACGTTCAGTTTCAGACAATATGTAAAATTTTGAATATTGTATATATAAACAATATTTAGATGTAAGGAAACTGAAGTGACTTAGATACGTTTCGGGTTCAGAATGAGAAATGTCAATACAACGAGGGTCTCTACCACGACTTTTATATTTTGGTTACCATACTTGTATTTTTTCCGTGACCACGATGGCTACAATGCTTTCAAAACGTCGGAATAATAAAATAAAATAGTAAAATCAAAACCAAAATAAACGCGATAGTAAGCCGCATAAAATTTGTTTCATTCATTATTCAATGTTTGCGCAAAATCTAATGCTACAGCCACACTATGCTCTTCGCACTGCTCCTCGCGCTGCTCCTCGTGCTGCCGTGAATATTGCCCTAACAGCCACACACTCCCCTACTCGTGATGTTCATCGCATTGCTCCGATGGACGACAACATTGTAACTTTGACTCGCACTAAAAAAACCGACAAAAAATGGATCGCCGGGCATGACGAGCAGCAGGACGAATAACGCAGCCACACTATGTCTCTGCCCATTTTTCTCGCTATTTCTCTCGTCACTCGCTGAGTGTGTAGCCGTAGGGTAAGAAAATATTAATTATTTGATTGTTTTTCAATAAAAGCGGGGACATTCCTAAAAATCCTGTTGCGTAACCATAAATGATGATGTATGATGAAAATAGTGGGTTTGGAGGAAGCGAGAAAGTTGTCAGGGTCGTAGATACGGGCTTCATTCTTATTTGCCTAGCCATGTGGGAATTGCAGCGTAATTGATTAATATCCTACAGATAGACATAATGCTGATCCGCCACTTACAATCATACAGACCGTGAAGTGACTTAGTCACGTTTCAGGATCAGCTTACAAGTTGCCAGTTCCAATTAGGCTGGCATAGTGGATGTGACTGCTACTTAGTTATTTAACTGTAGTAGCTGTCGCCTTAATTAATGGAAAGCACTCTAGCTTAACATCAGGCAAACATGAAACTGAATCATTTCACGATATTCATTTATTTATTTAAAATTTTATTGTTTTTTTTACAAAAGGCGGACCTAATGCCACATGGCATTCTCTACCAGCCAAACCTTCATATATGGTGAACGTTAAAATGATGGTGGGTAGTGTAAGAAAGTTTCAAATATGGCTATATAAGTATTAAAATGATAATATTATATTTAAGTATGTAACCAAATATATATCTTTACTGTTTACGATTAATAAAATTGGAGTCTAACAGGAGTAGACCGCCCCACAAAGGAAATCAATCAATCAAATTTTCACGCCTTTTTCCCACAGGGATAGGCAGTGTCAATGGAGCGCCACTTGCCACGATCCTTACACAATTCCTTTGCTTCCTTAACATCCACAATTATCTTCATACAGGCTCAATATAAATAAATAAGTAAAACAAACCTTCTCAAGAACTGCAATGGCGTTGGCTTGGCGAGGCAAAAGTCTAGCTTGGAAATCATTTCGCGTTCGCATTTGAATAGTTCAGCTCTTGTATAAGCATTGTCAGTGATGTAAATGAATTCATTCTCATCTGGTGGGTATATCTCTTCATATTTGCTTGCAATCACCATAGCAGTCACACCAACTAATTGCAACTTACTGCGCTCTACGTTCGTTGTTACCTACGAATGAAGTTAATTTTAAATATAAACTAAAGTGCTTGTATCATAGAAACAGGACAACCAAAGTACATATATCAAAGATACATTGGGTGGTCTCGAACTCGTGCTCTTCGGTTTGCGTAACCATTGCACTGCCACTACACCACGGTCGCTTGATGTTAAGCTGAAGTGCAGTCCATGAATGGATGTCACTGCTACTACAATTCAATAACTGTAAGAAACAGTCTCATTCATTATGCTGGGCTAATTGGAACCGGCAACTTACAAGCTGATCCCGAAACGCGACTTCTGACGCGAAATCACGTTACGGTATACATGTAAGTAGTGGTACTCTTTAATAACCAGACCCAGAACAAATATCCACCTTTGTTTTTTAACAAATATTTGGAATATATTTAAATATTACACAAAAACTATGAAACAAATATTTGCTCCAAACGGGAAGCGAACCCGGGACTTGAAGCGTAAGAAACTGGTGTGCTAATCAATGCGCCACGCCGATCGTCAAAAACACATTAGCTTAACATCAGGCAGCGAGCCACAATAACACATTCGAATTAAAAAAAAAAATTGTCATCAATTACAAAGTCTCGTTTAGTGGGCTAATAAGTCTGCCAATCCCTATGTCAATTAAGGCGTAACAATTTAATTGTATGATTGTTTTGTAGTGCGACTTGGGCAATTCAAAATTTTTATCAGGACTTGACATAAAAACTCTACTTGCCTGATGAGTCCAAGAGAGAACTCCCCAAGCAAAGGTCCAAGAGCGCCAATGTTTGAAAAAACTGACCGGCTCAATCACTTTCTCTATGGCATCTAGAAAATCTTACTACTAATGGCCATGGTAGTCAGACCAAGTGCAAGCCTATACTAAATAAAAGATATGATTTTGAATAAATTACCTGCAAATAGCGATCCAATATGCTAATAGTAAGATGCAATGTCTCCAATATCAAATTGAATTGTACGTGAACATCAACCAACCAGTCAATTAACGTTGCTCTCATAGCGCTTGTAATCACAGTCTAAAACATCGTAAATTACTTTTATAAGTAAAAGCAGATTGGTACATTTACATTAGAATCTCATTATCAGATTCTATATCATGGCTTCGGAAAGGCATATGACGAGATAAAGGCCACAAGAACCTCGTAAATTGTAAACTTAACCTATTTATATGAAAAAGGAGCTGTGTCAGGATCGTGGCAAGTGACTCTCCATTGTCTCTGCCTATCCCGGTGGTAAAAGTTGATTTGATTTACTAAAAAAAATACTACTTAGGTAGACTGAAATACCTCAATCACATTTCAGGATTAGCTTAAGATTGAAATTGTTATTTATTAGTTAAATTGGAGTTAAAAATTGGCATTAAAAAAATGCAAATAAAATTGCATTTAGAAACTGCAATAGTACAAGTTTTTTCTTATTGTGGCTCGACATATGACAACACCCTACCTGATCGTTTACTGTTTCTAAATATCTGCCTGTTTTTTTTATTAACAAATCGTAACATCCAATTTAATTGATAAATATTACAAATAAAAGCTATGTAGGAAACGAGGATAGTAGAAAGTGCCGCTCCATCCATATCGACAATTAATCATGATGATTACTATATTTTCCTCCTAAACACACACTACATAGCTCGTAGAACAGGTAAACGTTCTCGAATTAAGCTAACAAAAGAAAAAGCCCTGCGTAAGTCGTACACACACAAAAAAACATTCTGACAACCTGATAATGGAAACTGACCTTTATCAGGTTGCTGCAGGTGTAGATATGAGAATCGCTGGGGAAGGTTTTTGTATTATTGTGACTCAACATATGACAGCACCCCACTTAATGTTAAGCAGGAGTGTGGTCCATGAATGAATGCCACTTCTACTAAAATATCAGTATTCTATAAGTATCAGTCGTATCCACTATGCCGGCCTAGTTGGAACCGGCATCTTACAAGTTGATCCCGAAACGCGACTAAATCACTTCACGGTCTGTATCCCAGATCGGCAGACTAGGAACCACTGCCTACCACTCTTTAAATGGCAGCAGTGAATGAATAATGGCTAACATAATGATGACAAAACTCAAACCTGTTTAGCAAGGTAGTCTTTCTCAATAATATATTTATCTTCGAGTTCTCCTAAATATTTGTAAATGTCCTTGATATAAATAGACAAGAGTGCTGGAGAATTTTTATCGTTTGCATCAATATCGTCCACATTTTCTGGCAGGCACAACTCCTCTTCACTAACTGATACCAATCTTAACTTGTCTAAGGAAACCACATCTTCTTTTTCTTTAACTACAGGTTTTTCATTAACTGAAGGCTTTTCTTTAACTACAGGTTTTTCTTTTAATACAGGTTTTTCTTCAACTACTTTGGTCAATGCTGGTTTGACTACCTTCTTGGGTTCAGCTTTCTTCTCTGTTGCTTCATTTGTTTTCTTTACAGTGGCAGACTGAAATATACATTGAAAAATATATTGACAAAAGAGTGGAGAGATAAAACTGGAATAACACAAAGATGTATCCTTGTATTGGGGAATGCCGGCATGGTTAATTCAACTGAAGCAACAGTAAACTAAAACGTTTTTTTGAGTAGCAGGCACTTTTGGTCTTTCTTATGCGCAAGGAAAATTCCTCAGGCAAATGAGAGTCAGATAATGAATCTCAAGTTTAAAGGATTATAAAAAATAGCGCTCCGTTATCTCCGTCCTGTGGTAGTACTAAAGTGCATTTTTCGATATTAATTCCTATCATGGAAAAATTATAAGTATAAAAGGCAGACATAAACCTACAAATTTTCTCTGGCATTTAACTTTATAGAAGAAAAAAGAGTAGATAAAATGTGCATAAAAACACAGCATATTTATTAATGTATATACAAACACACATAAAGTCAGACATACAGTCAAACCAGGCTAAGTGAAAACTGGGTAAGCAAGAAAACTCCTTATGGGAGAGTAATTGCCATCCCATTATTTGAACCCTCTAAAACCTTTAAGTGAAAGTCAGAAACCTCTATAAGAGAGGAAGCATTTCACTTGTGGACCTCTTATTCTGAGACTGCTCCTTACTTACGCCTCTATAAATGACAGTCAAGAGTATTAACATGTGCTACTCAAGATCCATTCATAATATGTGAAACTAACAATGATTTTTATTTTATAAACTTTGAGGAACTATTGGTTTTTGTATTGTATTCCATTTGAGTGGCCAAATAACTTACTACAATCAAATAACTAGTAGCAGTTGCATCCACTATGCCAGCCTAGTTGGGACCGGCAATTTACAAGCTAATTCTAAAATGCGATAAACATTTTACGGTCCGTATGCTTAAAGTGGTGGCACTACCCCAGTCTGGCAGACTGGGCACCACTGCCTACTACTCTGACAATCAGCCTCCACCTCTTTATTTAGTAACAATTATTAATAACATCCAACCTAATTATTAAATATTACAAACTATTCCATAAAACAACTTAATGCTCCAACTGGTAGTCAAACCCAGCACTTCATCCTACTAGTCATTGAAGGAGTACAGGAAGAAACTGCATAATTCTCTCATATGAATATATAATTATAACTTTATCTACCTATACCTTTAAAATTTATTAAAATCAAACTATTATTTTAAAGGCGACAGTGGTGTAGTGGAAGTGCAATGGTTACTCGAACCGAAAGCACTGGTTCAAAACCATTTTCCGGTACCAATGTATCTTTGATATATGTACTTCGGCTATCCTGTTTCAATGATACAAGATCTTTAGTCGCTTAGTATAGAAATGTAAATAAATAAAATAAACAATAAACCTATATTACCTTAGATTTAGCAGCCCTAGCGGCATGGCTGGCTGTGCTTTCTTCACGTCTTAGAACAACCCGGACATTGTTTGCCTTGTTCGCAAGGCCAGAGTCAATTTTGGACTGCACATGCTTGTAATCACTACAAATTTTCATAAAAAAATAATATTTTTTATCTAGTTAGGAAAAATTTTAATGCCAGCAATAAAATCTTTCATAGTAGGCATCTTGATTTACGTTTTTTTTTATTGTGACTGCATATGACATGACAGCACCCTGCTTGATGTTAAGCTGGAGTGTGGTCCATGAATGGATGCCACTGCTACTACAATTCAATAACTGTGAGTAGCAATCGCATCCACTATGCCGGCCTAGTTGGAACCGGCAACTTACAAGCTGCTTCTGAAATGCACTTGACAGTCTGTATACTTGTAAGTGGTGGTACTACCCCGGATTGGCAGACTGGGAACCACCGCCTACCACTCTTTAAAACATCAACTGCAATGTGGAGATTGCAAATATTGCATATGATATTAACCCAGCTATATGTTAAATGGACCCTGCAGTTAATAAGGCAAACTGCAATATAAAGCGACCAATGTCTAGTGGTTGTGAAATGGTATCACAAACGAGTACCAGGTTTAAAACCTGCCCTAATGTTTATTTGATTTATGTATTTTGGTCACCCAGCTTCAATGATACAAGCATATTTAGTAGTAACTCGGTATAGAAATATCAAAATATATTTAAGTATATATATTTCCATAGGGTTAAAGAACTTTATTGCAAGTAGATATATATCATGCTTCATATTTTAATATTTAATAAATGCCACACTTTCAAAATTTAACAATCAAAACCTAATAATGAAATACGCCATATAGAGAGAAAAACGCGACCTTAGAATTTAGAGGTCAAGACCTATTTCAATTTTATAGCTAATAGGTGGGTAAATAAATTGTAGTGAAAATTGAACAAATTAATATTTTTCTATTAAAAAGTGGGTAGTAGGTCGAAATTATAATATGGGGTTATATTACCTTCCCACGCATTTGACGGCAGCCTTCTTATCTTCAAAACAAGAGTTAACACCTTTGCCTGGCAATACATCAGGTAAACGTTGGATATTATCATTTATTTCACCCAAAGCGCCACGCACTGCTAATCCTTGCCGTTTCGTTGTCAGCACACCAGACTTCCCTTTAAGAGGGTGCTGATTCTCTTGGTCTTGAATTTGTACCTAAAAGAAAAAAGGTATAGCCATAAAAATAAACTGTAAAATACATAACTACTAGATTAATTTAAACACTTACAGATCTCAGTCTTCTTACTCTGACGTCCATTGTATCCTAAATTATTGTCCTAGTATTATATAAACTATGGTGATTATTCACCAATCCTAAAACTATTTTATTTTAATCTATAATCCTGTAATAATTATGCGCTTCTTGCTTAAAAATAATGGACCGTCCACTGCTGCCGCCGTTATAAAATATCAAGCTGACTGTTTCGAATCGGGTAAGCAAACAGTCATTTTCGAATACAGCCCTGTGATTGGTTGAGATTTAACGTAAATTATTAGTGATGTGTTTCAAACAACTTAATGTATTCGAAAAGAAATTTTGAATTTAATAAATAATAATTTTGGGTTTATCTAATATTAGATTATTATAATAATTTAAAACAATAGTTTATTAATAGTATAATTTATTTCATTTTATTACTTATGTAGTTTTCTATAAGCAACTATTACATATCCTGAAAACAGGACATCCAAAGTGCATATATCAGATAAAATAACTGAATACTATGATGGAAATACTTGAATTCTTTTACCTTTAATTGAACTATGTCTCTGCCTATCCCTGTGGAATAAAAATGGCATTTAATGTTTGGCGGGAAACTATAAGTGACAGTTCGTGCAATTTCAATTATTTATGAAGCTTGTGTTTCTTGAATATTATTGTGTAATAATGGTGAATTTGTTATCCAGTAATAATTATTAAGTTAAACGAGTAAATACAAATGATTAAAAACTGTTTAACGTGTCTCTTCGTGTTCCACCTAAGACTTCATTCAAAGTTTTAATAAAGACTTTTCATCATCACCCACATGTCATGGATAAAACACTACAGTATTTCATCTTCATCATTTATTTACTGAAGACACAAAAATAACATTTTCGGTTAAGAAAACTTAGTTTATGTTTTCTTTTGCCTTCCCTGAATGGTAGAAAAAAAAATAAAAAAAAAGGTAATTGTTTTTGACATTGACACTACAGATTTGTTGTCTTTGCTATTTTTTTTATTGTATTGCGTCGGAGCCGCCAATTTCCTGCCGCTCCCGTTTTTGCGCAAAATCTTTTGTTTTTAATATTCTTTCAAACAAATATTCCAAATTTCCATTACTTTACAACATTGTGAATAGAAGGTTCACCACGAATTTCATACGAGGTAAATGCTTTATCTAATAAAGAAAAATCGATAACCTGTGCTGTGCCGCTAGTTAAGTTAAGTTCTTGTTTTAGCTTTGACAAAAATGGTCCAGAAAGGCCCACGACCTTTGGTTCTTTGCGGACCTTCTGGGTCTGGTAAAAGTACTTTGTTAAAACGTTTGCTAAAGGAATTTCCTGACAGATACGGCTTTAGCGTATCCCATACCACTAGGAGCCCCCGACCAAGGGAAAAGGATGGTGTGCATTACCATTTCACAACTAAAGAAAAAATGCAAGCTGCCATAGAGAGGGGTGAATTTATTGAAACTGCTGAATTCAGTGGAAACTTGTATGGCACAAGGTAATCAATTATTTATTACAATAATAATATGTCAACATTTGACCATGTGCTCGTTGTTTTGGAGTTTTGGATATTTGCCAAAGTTCATTGTTCCTACATAGTGAGTTTATTCCATGTTATATGTTAATGTAAATTTAGATTTTGTTGAAAACAATGTTTTGATTTTATATTTTGAGGGATTTTATGCATGTTTGTAGCCTTTGCAGTCAGTAAACTGTGCCAAAAAGAAATTCTATTTGTTTTAATTCATAATTAAATTTAACAGCAAAAGGGCAGTTGAAGAAGTACAACAAATGGGAAAAATATGTGTTTTGGACATTGAAATTGAAGGTGTTAAACAGGTGAAGAAGACAGATCTGAATCCATTGTTAGTATTTGTAATGCCACCTTCTCTTGAGGAATTGGAGCGTAGGCTAAAGGCTCGCAACACTGAAAGTGAAGATTCACTAAAGAAACGCTTGGAAACTGCTCATCAAGAAATCTTATATGGTATTATATATTATATTTTATTTAAACAACATACAGCTTTATTTGGCTGGCATTTGTCTTAGACCCTTTGGTTACCATCAGTCAGGTCGAGGTCAGATGTTAAATAACAATTAAAAAAAAACAACTAGAATAACAGCAGCTAGTTTAATAATGTGGCTAAGCCGGTTAAGATTATGTTGAGAGTTTGAACAAGCTAATGTTACAAGTGACATGGAAAGTTACTTGTTGAAGAGTGATCTCAATCAACTTTATATTTATTTACAATTTGTGTATCAATACTGTTTGCCACAGATTTCTGAAACTCAGTATGTTTTGGGTTTGATATTTGTCCATTAACAAAATTGTAAACATATTATATTGTGCCACTTTGAAAACAAACAATAACAAACATACTTTCAAATATTTTAATAATTGCCAAAGGGATAGGCATAGACAACAGTAAAACTTTCCACAATCCTGACAAAATTCGCTTGCTTCCTTCACATTCACAAATTTACAATCCATGCTTTTTGGTTATGAGCACTGTAGACCCTTGATTTATTTTTTTGTGTAAAGTACAAGTTTTGACTAGGTCTGTATTCTCTTTCTATTCATCTCCAATATTTAGATTTTTTTCAACAATCTCTTTGTATTCCATTTTTCATTGTGCAAAAATGCTGCAGAATGCTCAATCTTTGTGACTATATCAACAATTTTATCATATTGTTATTTTTTTACAATAAGGTGATGTTACTTATTTCATATTTTTTTCATTATCTTTTATCAGACTGTCTTGTATTTTATATACACATATGAGGTCAACATGTCATCATTAAACATAAATATTTAAATAAGGATTGCCAAAATATGTACATCTGAGCATTTTTATTAAAGATTTTGAGATTATGCTCTGTAGTGAAATTTGT
Source organism: Tinea trinotella (assembly GCA_905220615.1). Taxonomy (NCBI): domain Eukaryota; kingdom Metazoa; phylum Arthropoda; class Insecta; order Lepidoptera; family Tineidae; genus Tinea; species Tinea trinotella. Next base: position 6,615,829 of record HG992306.1, read on the forward strand.
ACAATATGAAGAAAGACCTAAATAATTTGTTTACTTGGGAAGTATGTTTACAAGGGATGGAAAGTGTGATGAAGATATTGAGAGAAGACTACAAAAGGGTAATGTAGTGAATGATGCCATCCATAGTATAATAAACAGACAAATAAGGTCCCAAAATTCATGGATGGCTGTTCATAATGCGGTACTTGTTCCTACATTAATGTATGGAAGTGAATGTTGGGTGTGGCAGAAGAAGCATGAGAGTAGAATTATCGCTGTAGAAATGCGGTCGTTAAGGAGTGTATGTGGGGTGACGATAGCAGATAGAATAAGGAATAGCACAGTGTACAATAGATGTGGTGACAAGGATTAACAAAGGAATGCTCGAAGGTTTGGCTCATTCACACAATGGATGAGTGAAAGTAGATTGACAAAAAGAATTTATAAATCTCATGTGGATGGATGCGTTAAACGAAGCAGGCCCAGGAGGGTGTTTGCAGACTACAATGGATGTCTCCGATTTGTTCTAGTGTCAACTAGGTTGCCTAGTGTCCATAACCATAGAGCTTGTATAAAGAGAATTGTGAATGTGAAGGAAGCGAGAGAGTTGCGTCAGGATCGTGGCAAGTGGTGGTCCATTGTCTCTGCCTATCCCTGTGGGAAAAATTTGATTTGATTTGATTGAAATTTTAATCTAGTTATTATTTAGGTCTTGTGCTTAAGGCTCTTAGGCATTATCTATTAGCTAACCTTTGTTATGTGTGATATTATATTACAACTCCATGTTATCTCTCATTTAGTTCAGTAGAAATATAGTTTGTTAAGATTTTTCTTGTCCAGTCCCAAGGAAGCACTTTAGTTGCTTAGTATAGAAATGTAAATAATATATATATATATATATAAAATACTTAATATAAGGGATATGCGCCTAGAGACTCTAGTGTGGCCTAGAGAAATTAAGAAAAATACTTGTGAAATATTTATTATTCAATTAATGAATTATTGAAATATAAGGATGTTTAAACATACAATTACATACACAAATGTCATTTAATAATAAATATATGAACACTTTACTATATTTTAGTAAAACAAAGGAAATATAGGACTTGGGTTTAAAATGTTCTAATTAGTCTGTCTTTTCTTTGGTATAAATACAAGTAACTTTTAACCCTGCGATATAAAGCGCAGGGTTCCCATAACCATAGTGCTTGTACCAGGGAAATTGTTTTAGAATCGTGGATAGACAGGACAAATGAGCACTCCATGTGTATATCAATGAAAGTATGGCATGACTTAATGTAGTAAAATATCCCTACTCATAATAAAGTGGTTTAATATTTCATTATTAATAGCTGTTATATAAGTAAGTGTATTGTCATTAGCCATTCATATGATATGGATCATAAAATAAAGTAATCTTTTGCCTTTTGTTTATAACTTTAAAAACAACGGATTGTTAAAATTATCTTTTTCCTTCCAATTGTGGCGCGATATCTTACTTCGCCTTACCTGATGGTACGCTTAGAGAGGTCCAAGAGTGCCGATGACAGAAAAATAAAACGACCCAAGGTTTTTTCCAATTATTAGAAAATTTTGGAAAAAATATGGACGCTAGGTTGCTTAGTGCCCATAACCGTAGAGCTTGTATGAGGAGAATTGTGAATGTGAAGGAAGCGAGGGAGTTGTGGCAAATAGCGCTCCATTTTCTCTGCTTATCTCTGTGGGAAATTGGCGTGACAATTTGATTGATTGATTTGATATTAGAAAATTTGTTTATTTTTATTTTTCAAAAAAATACTAGTTATTAATCTTTCCCCAAAATATATGTCACTATACTACAACTTACTGAGAAGGATGCGTTATGGTGCGGAAGGGATGTGTTTATATTCACATGTCATGGGTAATGACCTACAAAGACCTACTTAGGCATATTTTATTAACCACATAATCATTTATAAATTTTATGTGAATGGATGCGTTAAACAAGGCAGGCCCAGGAGGGTGTTTGCCGACCAAATCGGAGACATCCTCAAGAAAGCTAGGTTGCCTAGTGCCCATGACCATAGAGCTTGTATTAAGAGAATTGTGAATGTGAAGGAAGCAAGAGAGTTTTGTCAGGATCGTGGCAAGTGGCGCTTCATTGTCTCTGCCTATCCCTTTGGGGAAAAGGCGTGACAATTTGATGATGATAACACTTGTTATTTCCTCACATCCTGCAATGTAAATGATTGTGACTTGCAAATGATAAAACTAATTTATTAAAGTAAATATTATATTATTTTCCAGGACAAGAACCGGGAAATTTCCACATCATAATACTGAATGACAATGTTAACAAAGCATATATGGATTTGAGAGATTTTATTGCAAAGAATGAAATTCATATTAATGAAGGTAACTATTCCATTTACCTTTAAGGGTTGTTTTATAGCATTTGCGACATAATAAGGCAGCAAAATCTCTCGAACTTTTCAAATGTTTTTATAAACATCAAGTTAGGCAGAAGACCACTACTAGAAGTTGAACGATAGACGGATAGATGTACTGGGGATATACTGTTTCTCAGAATAGGTACTATGTAGATGCATAAAACCACCCTTATTTCTAACTTACCCTTATTGCGAACTTACTTTTTTTTTGAGTGTCAGTCAAATGCATGGAAGATACATGTTTTTTTGTGAGCATTTGAATCTCGATATTTAAATTCGTGTTTTATTATATATTCAATTCATATTAAAAAATACTTTAAAATATGAATTTATTAGAATATAATAAAACTGGTCTTAACGCGTTATTAAGAATATTTTATTTATCTCGACATATCTGCAGTTTTCTTATTAACTAATTTGTGACTAATATAGATTTTTATTAATCCAATGTTTTTATCCTCTTTGACAGATAAAACCAAGGCACCCTCTGAAAACTGAATAACTAACAAAACCGAGCATGTATTGTTTTTATTAACCTATTTTTGTTTATACTAATACATGGAAATTGTTCGGTTATGAGAGAAAAGTTATTGAACCTTCCTTCACACACGTTTATTCATCGTCATTTAAAAAGGACGTGAATCATAGACAATGGACAATCATTTGCCCTTTCTGCTGATCAGGGGTAGTATATATATCAGCAGATAAAGAGAGCGCTGGCGTTTAAGCGCAACTTCTTCTTTTTCGTTTTACGAATTTGTATAAAGGACATTATCTATTTTGTATGGGAACTTGAGCTTAATTGTATTAACAGTTGCATACATTTTAAAATTGTTTGATGAACGACGAATACAATGTAAATTGGAATATATCCTTTATTTTGCATAGTTTAGGTGTGCAAAATGACAAACTATAATTATGACAGTTCAAAGCAGAACCAACAGTTTGTGATTGACAGACTATACAAAATCTATATCTTATTTTCCAAATAACTCAATTGCACAGCAATTAAAAGCAAAATTGTTATTAGTTTTGTTACAATTATCAAAACTAACATTTATATATATATATATATATATATATATATATATATATTCATCGTTGGAAATATATATATAAACGTAGTACATAAAAGCTCAAAATGAATGATGTTCCTTCAAATAATTATCAAATGTTTAGCGGAGCATTATTCCGCATGTTAAAAAAGTAAAGGAGATCTCCTACAGTACGCGTGTTGCGTACTGGGCTCAACTTAGCCGGTGACGTCTCTTCGTTGAAGCGCATATATATTGATTACTTTGTCGGTAAATCGTTTGCGAGATATTAGACACATGCAACGCCATCTAGCGGTAGCATGTAGCGGTCACTACATATGCATGTCTGTATAGATAAGCGGACTTGCTCCCACTGCAGTCTTCTAGCGCTCTTTAAATCTGCTTATCCTTATACTGCGCAACTCAAAAGTCAGCGCTTTTTTCATCTGCTAGGATCTATACTACCACTGTCAAGTGTATTGACCGCGAAAAGATTTAATCGAGTTTCATAATCAACTTGCAAGTTGATAAACTTCAGGTAGGTTGACATAGTGGATGCGATTACGGCCCCGCTCATAGATCGTAGAGTCTGTCTAAGCCGAAATGACGCGCCCCTCCACTGCATTTAAACACACGTGCGACTATAAAATATGGATGCAACACGAAAATGCAATTGTAATTGGTCATTCAGTTGCTGGTTAGACACAAAAGGAGGAGCACGCTGATGAGTATATAGTTAGTAATATTTGCATTCACACATTTAAATAAACTAGTAAAGTCGAGGGGCGCGTCATATATAGTTAGACAATCTATACTCCAGGTTAACATCAGCGATGTGCGGTCAAATGTCGTGTAAATATTTAAAAAAAAACTAGAGGTGTCATACCTAGATATAGTATAATATATATTTGATGTTTTAACTAGATGTTTTAAATTAGTTCATAGAGCTAATGTTATTTAGTATTTTGATGTTAGTATATTTTCATTGCATTCTTTTATTGTTTTTATTTTTGTAAACATAATTTAAAATTGTGCAGGAAACTATAAAACTTATGCAATATTCAATAGTGTAGTAATATATTTCCTAATCCTCAGTTTAATCATTGCACGCCTCAATTTTCTCATAGGGATAGGCAGAGACAACGGAAAGCCACCATAAAAATTGCCAACATTTATCAGAGATTATTTTATAAATTACTAATAAAAGAATTTTGATACTGTGTATCTTAGATTGATCGTGCGTTAAGCTACAGACACCGGGTTCGGTTGCCGGTCACACCCGACCGATGTTTACGGCTGAATTTTTACTTTATATATTTTTACTCAATTGTATCCTGATCTGTGATGGCTATTTTCATCTTTGGTTTAGCAACTGGGTTTCAAATATTAATAATTATTCCATTAAATAATTATTGTCAGATTCGCATCTTGTCAGAATATAATTCAATGGCATAAAAAGATTGGTAAATATTTTAATATTGCTATCGATAACGGAAGTGCTTCACACAGGTTGCGGGATCGCAGAACAATCGATCAAAATGGCAGAGTCAGAGACAATAAAGCGCCACTTTTCACGATTCTGAGACAATTCTCTCCTTTCTTTTACATCCACAATTCTCTTCATACAGTCTATTTGCTTCCACTTAAGATGAATAGAAGATTCCAGTCTAAACAAGTTTTCCACATCTTCGCACATTCCTAATAAAATTAAATAATCGAGATAATATAGATTATTCAAAAAGGGAGAATTGTTTATATAAAGGAAGTGATTGAGTTGTGTAAGGATCGTGAAAAGTGGCGCTCTGATGTCTCTGCCTATTTCTGTAGGATTTGAGACGTGACAATTTGATTAAAAATTAAAATCAGATTTGTTATGTATGAGAGATACTCCAATAATTCTTAAAAAGGGAGTCCGTAATTAGATACTTCGCTGTATTGTCTTAAAGAAAGTCTATAAACCGCAGTTAGCTCTTATACGGCTACTGTTGACCTATAAGCTCTTTGTGAATTTTGATAATCAATATTTTGACGAAGTGCGAATTAATTGTAATTATAAAATAAAATTAAACTGGGGATCTAAATATTGACTTAGCGAAAAATCGTTGAAGTACACGTATAAATTCAATCTAACTCTTTATTTATTCTGACTCGACTTGCTTGATGGCAAGCAAGGGGAGATCCTAGAGTGCCAACGAATGAAAAATGTTAAGTTGGAATTGTTTGTATGGGAGAGCATAGTGACGGCGAATATGTAAATGATTTTTTCAGTCGTTAGGGCTCCCCTAGCTTACTACCAGGTAAGTCGAGGTCACAATTTGCAAGCAGGCAGTCGCGTTTCGATAATAAAATAAGTGTTCATACGACTATAACTAACTTATTTTGACACATCCTTATTAACAGCAAAGCCATTTCAATGCAATAACTTTTAGAAATAGTGAATAATGATTATAAATCATTATCGGTATTATGACATTGTATACAGGTAAATAGCCCCAAATGTAAGATATTCAGTTTAAGGATATTAAACTTGAACACATTGAAAATAATATGGTACTTCACTCTTATTTAGAAAAATAGTAATTTTTCGCTATGGTTTATTCAATATCGGCCTACGGTCGATATGCTGCTATTGGACGAATTCTACCACAGTCCAAACGCATTTAAAACACGTATTTGAATTTAAAGAATGTTAGCAGTTAAATATTATTATTGTGTTGTGGATAAATTTTTACTCATTTGCCAATTTTGTTTTCAATGTGAGATATATCTTTATTAATATGATATAATATTAGTAGTTTAACGCTTCTATTTAATGTATTTAGACGCCTTTGTAACGCTAAGTAGCTCGTTTGTTAAATTAGTTGTATAGTAATTGCTTAATATAATTAGATTACGTCAGGCGGACATGACATGACATATTTTGTTAATCCTATCTTACACGTAAATCATTTGTTCTAAGATAAAAGTGGGTTGTTGTAGTTATTAGCGGGCTCGTTTCCGCACTTGAAGTCCTCTTCGGTTTCTTTGTACGTTCTTCAACGGCTCCCCCTCAGTGGAGCCACCCGATCTCCTCCAGGAAGGCCAGGAGACCCTTCTCGTTCCTGCAGACCTCCGGAAGCGTCCTTGCATTGCCAAGGAACTTTTGTCTTGCTTCTGCTACTGTTGTGCTCCTGCAACTCAAGAGCACATGTGCAGCTGTCTCCTCTTCATTCAGGCATCCCCTACAGAGGGGGCTGTCCGATATGTTGAGGTGGATAAAAGTGGGTACGTTATCTCTCTCGGCTCTTAGTCGTCCACTGCTGGACGTAGGCCTCCCCCAGCGATCTCCACAATATCTTGCTGAAAGCAGCCTTGACGACAGGCGTGGACGAACGGTTTAGCGACTGGTTTGTTGCGCGTAAAGTCCCGGGTTCGATCCCCGGTCGGAGCAAATATTTGTTTCATAGCTTTCATTTGTAATATTTAATAATACAGTAAAAACTCGATTAACCGGACTAATAGTTGTCGTTAGGCATCCGGATAATCGAAAATCCGGATAATCGGATGTATGAAGAAAAGCGTTTTTTTTGCATATGTACATAGTACATATGCAAAAAAAAAACAAATACATATCAACAAAAATCAACATTTATTAAGAATCGATGTATGTCTAATTTGTTTACAATAATATTTGGTAATTTGCATTTGGTAATCGTGAAATAAAATAATAACTTTAATTGGGTTTAAAATATTTGGTAATTGTCGTTTGACAAAAACCACTTTTTTCTTCATTGCTGCTATACCACGAATTCGTTTCAGCTGTAGTAAACTCACAGTATCACTCTCTGTTTGTTTTTTAAACCATTTGAGAGCTGTTTCCAGGGCATGAAGTGCTTCATCATGTGATGGTTCTGCACCACTCTTTTAAGCTTTGACATTTTTAAATTTGTATACGTGGCACGCACGTCAGAGCGAAGTAACAATCGCTGACTAAGCGTGAAGCCACACGGTACGGCGCGGCGGCGGCGCGGTGTCTGAGCGGCGCTGCTGCGGCGTCCTGCCCCCCTAGCACGGCAATCCAAGAAGTAAGATAAAGACTTGCAAAGAATATAATTCCAATTCATTTTAAATAACTTACTAGAACAAAAAAGATATTCAGACGTTCTGTAAATCTTTACACAAAACAATGTTAAATACTTTATTAATATTTTTTTTTTATCATTTAGATGTGCCGGCCTAATACGTTATTTAAAATGAGTTACAATAATATTCCTTGCAGTTCTTTATCTTGCTTCTTGGATTGCCGTGCTAGGGGGGCTGCATATAAAAACAATGATATGCCAGGCGGTGCCCTCCGGCGCCGTACCGTAGGCACGCCGCAGGCACACCGCACTTCGATTCAGCGAGACGCGAGGGGGGGAGGAAGTGTTGCGTACGTCCTTCGCTAGGTCCCCGCTCCGCATACTACGACGCCGCTGCGGCGCCGCATACCACGTGTGTACAGTGATACGGCAAAATGTTTCCGATGCGACGCCGCACCGTACCGTGTGGTTTCACGCTTATTAAAACAATACGACATGCGTGGAGCGGCGATCAAGCGGGGCACAGGCGGGGCGTAATGCCAGTTTCGACACGTTCATGATAGAATAAATTCGTCGCGGTAGGCAGTCCGGATAATCGCGAATCCGTATAACTGAGGGCCGGATAATCGAGTTTCTACCGTATTAAATATTGCAAATATTTGTTAATAAAAAAAAAAGAGATGGATATTTGCTTCGGGTCTGGTTATCAAAGAGTGGTAGGCAGTGGTACCCAGTCTGCCGATCCGGGGTAGTACCACCACTTACAAGTATACAGACCGTGAAGTGATTTGGTCACGTTTTGGGATCAGCTTGTAAGTTGCCGGTTCCATCTAGGCCGGCATAGTGGATGTGATTGCTACTCACAGTTATTGAATTGTAGTAGCATTCATTTATGGACCACACTTTGGCTTAACATCAAGCGGGGTGCTGTCATATGTCGAGTCACAATAAAAAAAAAAGCCTGCATCCAGCAGATTCCTGACCGTATTAGCAGGTTGTCAGTCTATCTAGTGGGTGGATGTTGACGATACGTTTTCCTGTACGTGGTCTACATTCCATTCGGCCCCAAAGGCCATCTGTTCTACGAGTTATATGCCTTATGACAAAAGTTGGTACACGTAGTTAAATGACAAATTTTGGTCACACGTATTTTACAACCACAGATTGTTCATGACTTAACGTAAACCAGCAAGCTTTGGAGCTATGATGATAGTTTATCTGCTTAATTAAATCACATACCGAACGCTGTTGTAGCTAAAATGTTTTTTTAAATAGAAACCATAACAAAAAAAAAAACAGAAATGAACTGACAACCTACTTAAAGGAGTGGACGACTTATCACTGTCATGATGATAGAAAATCTTCTATCATCATGTCAAATAAATATGACTAATATCAACCTGAATAAAGTAGTAGATTTTTTTTTTACTGATTGATTTCACCAAACAGTTGACTATTATTGGTTTCTCGAGCAATTATCACAATCACTATTGGTTAAAATGGCAGGCAAGCTTCAACTTGTCAGTTACAGTTTCCGCCAGTCACAAATCTGTTTGTCTGCTCGATGTTCTGTTACTATGGATTGTATGTGTGTTTACAAACCAGGTGTATTTTACGCCACTTGTACGCGCTTTTGGTATACACGTACGCTCGTATAACAACCGTGTGTAAACGAGCTTATACTCGCCGAAAGTACGCCTGGTTTATAAAGGCCCTAAGATACAATGAAATTAGTTGACAAGCTTGGGACTGATGTCAAATCTCACACAGAAAAGATTTAGCATAAGGTACGGCCTAATTTCCAATGTGTTCGTGGGGAAAAGATTTTCTTTAGCGCAGGACCTTATATCAGCCCTCGGTATCATGTTGGTTGGTCTCTGTATGTAATTACTGCCCGAAAATCCATTGTGAGCTACTGACTGCGATCTCATTGGCTAAGGGATTGTCAGAATAGCAGCGCCATCTGGTAGCGTTTACCTCGCATGTTTGGTGACAACCAAAAGTATTTTTACTTTACTTTGTGTTAAATATTGTTTTAGTTTAGACAATAGTTGATTCTTTAGAATTTTATTTATCAATGAAAACAATAGTATACAGGTAATACATCGAGAAAGTTCAGTATGATGACGTCTAAAACTATAAGAATTAGAAATATGGCCTAAGAAATTGTGTCGTCGATTTTAGAGATAGCTATTCATAGTAAGGAATATAAGGCTCAGAAATTATAAAAAAAGAGACCGGATTGTCCTTAGATTGTCTCACATTAATAATTTTGTAGATTATTGCTGCTATGAATCTATGTCTAAAATTATAAGAAAATGCTACATCATAAGCATTGTAAGTAGTTTATTGAGGAGGTTCTCATACTGAACCTACACGCTTACACCCTGTCATGTAATATAAATTAAATTTAACTTTAATGCATTTAAAGTGGACCTTGTCGTGCCAATTTTTTATATTATTCACTTACATATAAACATTTTGTTAAAATGGGTCTTAACGTGTTATTAAACATTATCATTGATTTGGGGATGATTTTTTCGCCTTGTTGCAAAGAAAGTGTACATAAGGCAACCATACCCCCTAGCACGGCAATCCAAGAAGCAAGATAAAGACTTGCAAGGAATATCATTCCAACTCATTTAAATAACTTACTAGAACAGTGTATCAAAAAAGATATTTCAACGTTTTGTAAAAATAAACAACGTTGAATACTTTAATAAATATTTTTTTAACATTTTGACGTGCCGGCCTAATACGTTATTTAAAATGAGTTACAATAATATTATTTGCAGTTCTTTATCTTGTTTCTTGGATTGCCGTGCTAGGGGGGCATGGTGTGATTGGTAGTGCTATATTAACATCATATATATCACATATCAAAGATACAATGCCTGTATCTTTGATATGTGTTCTTTGGTAATTTTTTCTATATGATACAAGAATAGAATTTAAAAAGTGGAACAATTATGTTTAGACACAATTTTTTACCATGTATTAAATAAGTTTTATCAGTATGGAAAAAGAATGTGTAAATTAAGAAATTGTCAACCTTATTGGCCTTAAAACGTTATTCTACTATATCAGGGTATACAAATTGTAATTTTGTTGTCGAAAACATGTTTTTTTATAGTATCAGAGTTCGAATTTATTTTACTATTGAATTTTTTTATTTATTATTTATAATTATAGTTAATCTTGCCTAACTGTGTTTAATTGTTAATTAAAAGTAGATTTTAGATGCTATCTGTAGAACAAGTTGCATGCATAAACTAATATTTTTTTCTATATATTTTTCGCATTTGAAAATATTTGATTATATTGTTTTAGTTCTACGTGGGTTCTAGGATCTAAATGAAGCTGGCGATTCCGAAAAAGCCCAAGAAAGCATAACCATTCCAATCGAATTTCATATTTTTGCATTATAACCATAATTGTGTTTTGGTTTTTGTACTTTTTTCTTATAAATGTGTAGAAAATAAATGTACTTAAAAAAAACTGAATTTTATTTTTATCACTGTATTTTAAATACTGAATCCCACGAAAGAGACCGTGGTCTATATAGTAGTAAAGTATTGGTCACGAAAACTATGAACCGCCCAGTTCCAATGTACGATACCTTTAGTCGCAGTTTCCATGATACTATCCCATTTAGTAGTTAAGTTTAGAAATGCAATTTATGAAGAAAAAAAAAACATTTCTATACATTTGAGCCGAGTCGAGTGTTAGGTAGACCGTTATTGACATCGCCACTTTCGGGACCACCTTTTCAATTTGCAGACAGTTGTGGTAGCAGCAGCGTCTTCCCATAGTTTGCAACCCAGCCTAACATGACTGCTTTGTAGTCATACACATGTTGGCACGCCAATATGTAATTAGTTATTAGAGGTTTTATCAAGCTGGAGTGTGGTCCATGAATGGATGTCACTGCCACTACAATTCAATAACTAAGTAGCAATATCGTCCACTATGCCGGCTTAGTTGAAACCGGCAAGTTACAAGCTGATCCCGAAACGCGACTAAATTACTTCACGGTCTGTATACTTGTAAGCGGTGTTACTACCCTGGATCGGCAAACTACCACTCTGATGACCAGACCCGAAGCAAATATCACCTTTTTATTGCAAATACCACCTCTTTTTTTAAATTAAATATTTGCATTTTTTTTATATAATTATTAAATAATTCAAATGAAAGCTATTAAACAAACATTTGCTCCGACCGGGATTCGAACCCGGGACCTTACGCGCAACAATCCAATCGCTGACTGTTCGTCCACGCCTGTCGGTTTTTCTTTTAATGAAACTGCTGCAGTTATTTATGCAAAAAAAAAACAATATAATTTTAGGAGCACGGCCTTTGCACACGTAGTAAAGGAATTTCTGAATGGAGTATGAGGAGGCCTGTACGGCGAACATGGGTCAGCAATGTAAAAAAAACTCTTCTTCTTTTACAAAATTTAATGAACTCAAACTTCTTAATTTGCCATAAATTTCTGGCTTATAACGTGCAAGGTGCTATTTATTATATTTTATTGCTTGTGAACAGAAATAATATAACGAAAATTGTTATAAACAGATTAGTCGCAATTGAAAATAACATTGCATTCATAATAATATAAAGTTTAATCAAAATTAGCTAAATTATAAACAACTTATATAAGCCATATTAAAATTGGAGTATATTATACTAAATTCCTAGCCTCATAGGAATATTATTTAACACGTTCAGTGCCAGCGACTCGCCTAGCGAGTCCACCTAAATGTTCACTCAGGTGCCAGCGACTCGCTAGGCGAGTCCAGTGTTTTTCTGTATTATTTCGAAAACGTATGCGTATTTTCTTCTTAAAATCACAGTGTAGACTAAATATGCGCTAATTTATAAATTTATGAGGTGGCCCGGGTGTAAAGACTTACTTTATTTTTTTAAGAAAAAAAGTTATTCTCCAGTGCCATGAACTCGCTAGGCGAGTTCACTGCCAGAGTTTCTCAAACATTTTGATAATGCGATATTTATAACACAAATAAGTAACAGATGGCGAACAAAAACAGTATATTTAAAATATATATATATATATATATATATAGGCACGTATATATATACGTGCCTATTTCTTATTATTTTCTATATCTTATTAAATTAATAAATGTAATTGAATGTTATAAAATTTAATATGTAGTAAAAGGTTATACTTAAAATAATTATAACAAAATACAATTCGCTCATTAGAATTTATGATTCAATACAAAACATTATAATCACAATAATAATATGTAGCCATATTATAATAATGTCACCGCCTTTAATATGTAGAGGTCCCAACTTATGTCATTGTGTTACACACGTAAATATAATCAGAACAAGTGTATAATGAATATAATGAACATCATAGTTTATAATGAAATAAATACGTATTTTAAGTAGTTTTGGAGAAAAAATATGTTTGAATCACATCTGATTGAAATCATTCCCAATTATCGGGTGCCTTCGGTAAATATTCGGGTAAAAAGAAACAGTGCCTCATTTGTTTTCTTTTTTATAACCAAGCAGTAATAAAAAAAAGAATTTTTTTACTAAACAATCTGAACAAAGCGTTTCTAAAATCTCATTAGTAAATTTATTGAGAAATGGCGCAAGTAACAAAAAGAATTCATATTTAAAAGAATTGCTTTTGTTCAGAGTCAGAGACACCGACAAAAAAAACCTGTAGCAATAAATTATTTACCAAAACAACTTTTAACATTGTTTATAATATATTATGTTATTATAAACATAACAATAAAATTCTTAGAGAAAAAATGAAATATGTTAACTAAATCGGAAATCACATTCATAGAATTAAATGCTATTAAAATTGAAACAGTATTAAAATATAACATTAACAACAAATTTTATTTCATAAAAGTTTGGAAAGCACTGGTTTAATTACGAAACAAATTTACCTATTATTTTATTTATTGGGTTATTTACCTTATTTATAGGTTTAAACATACGGAATGATCGTCAAACACCTTTTAAATGTCCTGTAACTGTAAAAAAGACTCTAATAACCACAAAAATAGCAAAAAACAAAATTTACCTAAACCCTATGCCACTGGACTCGCCTAGCGAGTCCAGTGTTTTCTTACTCCAGTGCCACCGACTCGCCTAGCGAGTCCACTGTGAAATGTATGTGGCACCTGAGGTAACTTCACGCAAATCGTAGTGGCAGTGAACGTGTTAAATTAACAATAATTGGAAGTTGGTAAGTAATATCAAAATAATATTTTGTTGCAGCTCCAAAATCATTTGACAAGTTTTGCTTTTTTACTTAATCAAAAAGAAAATTGTATGTTTTATTAGAAGCTTATACCGCATAAATTATAAATAATGACCTCTGGAGAACAAGATTATTAATCAACCAAAGTATAACTGAGAGTAGCATGTAAAAGATCTCAAACTTGCAACAAGTTAAACCTCCTAGGCTTTAAATTAGAGAACTACACTTGAGTCTTTATCCCAAATATCACGGTGAGAGTTTGGTGGAGTATTCTCACAATCACCAGCTACAACAGCTTTTGATAAATTCCTCAAAGAGCCCAAATTGTTAGATTGAGTGCTCTGTGTTGGCTTTATGAGTGCCTTTAGCCTTGGTATGTGTGAGGCACGCTTGGATTGTGGTATAACCTTACTCTTTGCATTTAACACAGTATTAGCAGACTTGGACCTCGCATGTGTGGCCTCAGCTTTATTTTTCATACATGATAATGGAGTCCTAGATCCATTTCCTTCTGGAGCAGATTTTCTTGGAGTCACATTAGTTACAGCGCTTTCATCTTCATAAATCATAAGCCCTTCCTTATTTTTGTTATGAGATTTTGTCAAAGTATTCCGTAACTCAGCATTTGAGTTTTGTAGTGCTTTGATTAAGACTTCATCCGACAAATCTTCTACATTAACAAACAGGTCATTATTTTTTGTCACTACTATTGGCGTACGTTCAATACCTATTGAAGGTGATCTTGGATCACCATCTAGTACTTCAAATATTTTGGAATTTTCATTTTCTTCACTTACAGATTCTACATTTTCTGCGATATAATCAAAATTAGTCTCCAAAAGTTTTGATGGTTTCTCAGCCCCATTAGAAATGTTTACTTCAATAGCATCCTGTGATGCTGTAGACGAGCCCAATGGCTCAGTTGTTTCTTTAAGTGTATCATTAAATGTCATATCAAAAAATTCTTCACACAGATTCTTTGGCATCATATCTGATGCAGCTTGGGTTTCTTCAAAATAGGAATTATCAAGATCATCAACAGGGGATTCTTTAAGAGTTGGAGTACCATAGTCATTTATTGCATCCTGTAGCAATAGAGCCTTTGTTTTTCGAGTTTCATTTGTTAATACTATTGGTGTGCGTTCTATTTCCAGTGTGGGAGAGCGGGGATCAAATAATTGTATTCGATTTTTAACAACTGCAGATAAAATTGGATATTCATGAGTAGGATTTTGTTTGTTTCCTTCTTCAAAAGTTTTGCTCAGATCCACATTTTTGGTAATTGCTCCTTTCTCTCCACATTTGCCCTGTAATATACAATATTGAAGGTAAGAATGCAAATATTTATACACAAATATAAAATAAGATATAAAAATATTATCCCTGCCTCTATTTCGAAATGAGCTCACAACAAAATTGAATAAATTTTATTAAATTAATATGTATAAAAGTAGTAACACACCATGGATGTTTTAGTGTGTTATAAGGTGTGTTACACCGATGTAACGCACCTAATAGTTAAGATACGGAAAACAAGAAAAAACATGTATGTCAACAAAAATGCAGATATTACTTTAAACTGAAAGTTTGACTTATTATGCTATTTTCGAACAATAAAATACTTGCCTGTAAAGGAGTACGTGTAATTTCGGGTGTAGGTGAACGAGGATCAGAATTTGTACTGAATTCTGGGTCTTTGGTTTCCAGTGGAACAGCTGTTGTTTTGCTTGTATTGCTCCCCATTATTACAGATTTAGTTGAAAAACAACTAGATTTAAAGAATTGTGTACAAATTATAAGAAAATAACCATTGTAGTTATCTTAATAATTTTACAAGAAAACAGTTTTCAAACAAATATACCGCGCACAACACCACAACTTGACAAAAAGAACAACGGCCAAAGCGTTTGAATTTGGAAACACTTCTTTATTTTTTCCTGTAGCAACGATATTTTAAAGTTAATTTGATTATTAAATGTTTGTTTTGCCAAATAATGGTTATATAATATTAAATATAACATTTACTTAATTAATAAAAAATAATACTTAGTTATTAACGTAAAATTACACATTTGTAAATTCAACATTTATTACGCCATCTAGTGGTCTTTAATCTTTTTAATACTACTCACTAGATGGCGTAGGCGTTACACATTACATAGCCATTAGTATTTTAATAGTGGTTTGATTTTAAAAATTAAATAATGTTTGTAAAGTACTAATTCTGTAGGATATTCCGTACTTCATATATTAAAATTTTAACTTAAGCTCACAAAAAGCTGTTATTAATTACGAAGGCCACCGTAGTGTGGTGGCAGTACAGTGATTATGCATACCGAGAGCACGGGTTTAAAACCACTTACAGGTACCAATGTATCTTGATAAATGTACTTTGGTTGTCCTGTTTCTATGATAAAAGCACTCTGGTAGCTTAGTATAGAAATAATAATAATAATAGCGCTTTCATACGCATCAAAATATCACTTAGTCTCTTGCGTGTATCTCACTAACTTTCGCTTTGTTTTTAACTTAAAATGAGACAAATGTTACGTGTATTAATTTTATTGTCTTGTCTATTAATTGTAACAATGCAGGAGCAGGGAAGACGCAAGATACATCTCCATCGTCTAAACTTGGTTTAATCAATCAATCAAATTGTCACGCCTCTTCTTCCTACAGGGATAGGCAAAGACAATGGAGCGCCACTTGTCACAATCCTGACACAACTCCCACGCTTCCTTCACATTCACAATGCTCTTCATACTAGCTCTATGGTTATGGGCACTATGCAACCTAGCTTTCTTGTGGATGTCTCCGATTTGGTCGGCAAACACCCTCCTGGGTTTGCCTCGTTTAACGCATCCATACACATTAGATTTATTAATTCTTTTTGTCAATCTACTTTCACTCATCCTATCCATGTGCCCAAACCATCGAAGCATTCCTTTATCAATCCTTGTTACTACATCCTCTTTTAAACCACATCTATCGCCCACTGTGCTATTTCTTATTCTATCTGCTATCGTTACTCCACATATACTCCTTAACGACCGCATTTCTACAGCGTTAACTCTACTCTCATGCTTCTTCTGCCACACCCAACGTTCACGTCCATACATTAATGTAGGAACAAACACCGCATTATGAACAAGAATGGTTTAATAAGAACGTATGAAAATACAAAGCTTTCTGGCTTGAATTTCTGAATTGAATTCCTAGTAGCCTAGAATTACTAGGACCTTTCCTTGCTTACCATCAGGCAAGTCGACATCAGATGTCGAATCACAATGAAAAAAAAACAAGCACAAACGCAGCACAATCAATTTTATTTGCAACAATCACATCCTTAAGTCATTTTTATTTGATTAATATCATTTCACACTAGTCTGTTACAAGTATGGGTACAGCAGGGGTGGAATGGTGGATTGGGAGCAAAGTTGGCTTGGCATGGCGGGACACAGGCACAACATTCTCCAGGATACCATACAGTTCGAGCATATCTACCAGACGGCCGAGCGCATGCACCATGGTTAAAACAATCAGCCTTGCAAGGATAATCATAACAGCATGGCCTAAAAAACAAATGAATATTAGAAAAATGACCCGCGCGTGGCGTATTGGGTATTTCACCAGTCTGCAACGCGTATACCAGGGTTGCGCTATACGCAGTAGTCTGCAGGGCTTGATTCCCGGTCAAAGCAAATATTTGTTAAAGCATATTTACCTAATTATCAACATTATTTATTTGTTAAATATAGGTTACAATTACATTAAGGATGGCAGATAAAAATAGGAGTCGCTATGCTCAAAATTGAACGATCGTGCGATTTTTGAGCTTGCTACCTACAGCGCGGGTATAGGGGGGGCGTACTTTTTAAAGCTGGAGCACGCTCCTAGAATCGTGGTAACTGCTACTACTATTCATTAACTACAAGCAGCAGTCGCATCCACTATGCCAGCCTAGTTGGGATCGGCAACTTACAAGTTGATATCGAAACGCGACCAATTGACGACAGGCGTGGACGAACGGTTTAGCGACTGGTTTGTTGCGCGTAAAGTCCCGGGTTCGATCCCCGGTCGGAGCAAATATTTGTTTCATAGCTTTTATTTGTAATATTTAATGGTATTAAATATTACAAATATTTGTTAATAAAAAAAAAGAGATGGATATTTGCTTCGGGTCTGGTTATCAAAGAGTGGTAGGCAGTGGTACCCAGTCTGCCGATCCGGGGTAGTACCACCACTTACAAGTATACAGACCGTGAAGTGATTTGGTCACGTTTCGGGATCAGCTTGTAAGTTGCCGGTTTCATCTAGGCCGGCATAATGGATGTGATTGCTACTCACAGTTATTGAATTGTAGTAGCAGTGACATTCATTCATGGACCACACTTTGGCTTAACATCAAGCGGGGTGCTGTCATATGTCGAGTCACAATAAAAAAAAAAAAAAGTTATTTCACAGTCTGTATACTTGTAAGTAGTGGTACTACCCCGGATTGGCACACTTGGCACCACCGCCTACAGTATATATGTGCCAAGTCTCTAGAGAATTATGTTCCTTGACCGCCTATTTTTGTGTTAACCATACCTGACCTAAAATATGGCATAGTAGCTGCGAATAAAATGCGAAACGATAGCATGGAGTGGTAGGCAGTGGTGCCAATCCGGGGTAGTACCATCACTCACAAGTATACAGACCGTAAAGTGAATTAATTGCGTTTCGCGATCAGCTTGTAAGTTGCCGGTTCCAACTAGGCCGGCATGATGTGACTGCTACTTACAGTTATTTAACTGTAGTAACAGTTACCTTTATTCAGGCAAGGTGCTGTCACGTCGTCACAATTTAAAAAATCGAATTATACTACCGCTGATCGGCAGACTGGGCAAGTGACCAACAGCTGTCTGCCTACTACTAAAGTATTTACATTTGTATATAAAATGATAGTAACCTCTCCCTGGGAGCATTGGAAGGTCCTGAGCAGTAGCAGGGGCATTCCTTCTGGAATGGTTGAGGTCGTGGTTGTCCACATCGAGGCCGTTTGTAGTAGATGCTGTATTCACCGCGCACACATCCAAATCTCGATGGTGCACTACAACCTTCATATCCACGTGGGAGTACTGACATAGTGTTCAGAGCTTTACACTTTCTGAAAATATTGCTTACCATTAGGCCATTGGGTCAGGTGAACATGTTGCTGTGCGTAATATTTTTTTTAAATCGAGACGCTACGTCTGACATCTTTTCTGATGATAAGCAAGAGGAGGTCCAAAAGTGGCGACGACTGAAGAAACTGTTTCATTATTTGGCTGCTTCAGTTGCCGTCACTAAGCAAAAGGTTCCTTTTCACGGACACAGCAAGGAGATCATCATTTTAAATACTAATGACACCCTTTCGCACTGAGATTTGTATCAGACATGGTATCTGAGACCTGTCTCAGAGACTTGTATCAGTTTCAACATCCATACACACGTTGATTTTCGTATCGCGATACAAAATCTAGTATTTCGGTATAATAGATATCTCTAACACGTCTGAGATACCTCCGGCAGTATAAATAGTTTAAAAAACATGTTGCACCGCTTCGTCGTCACATGCCAGGTGGCATGAAACCGATACCGCTGTATGGCTATTGTTACACATGCTCTAAAATATAATAGCATGCTAAAAAGCCTGCTATTGAGTATGCTCAATATTAGCATGCTGGTTTACTACTATATACTAGCATGCTCATTAAGCAAACCTGTTCACACGCGCTAAAAGCACGCCCCCTAAAAGCGCGCAGGTAGCATGCTCGAAAATCGCACGATCGTTGAATTTTGAGCATGCTCATTATGAGCAATGTTTCAATACACATGCTACTAATGAGCATTTGTTCAATAAAAGCATGCTTTCGTGTTAGTAATGAGCATGTGTAACTGTAGCCTGATACTTTAAAGCCATCGTTTACACGTTGAGATTTGTGTCATTATACGGAATCAATGATACATGTTGCGATACAAATATCAGCGTGAATGGGGCATAAAGAATAATCTGTACTATGCATACATTACTTAATATTACTTACTTTTAGTTTTAGAATATTACTTTTAATTTTTTTATGATTTTTTTCTCAATTTACATGCTACATGACCTAATTCTAGTTTGACATAAAGCTGTCAAGAATAATGAAAGAAGAATTGACAGCTGTGTAATGAAAAGTGTTAGTGGCCAGTCCTTGTTGACCTTAAGGTCAGGCGCAAACGTACGGTTTCCTTATTAGGTTTCCTGATCAGGAATTGGGTTTCGGAATTCCGTGAGACTAGCGGATTTTTACGACCAGTACGTGATAAACGAGAACGTGGACGCTATCGTGATAAAATTAAAAATTTTAAGCAACCCCCGACAACACTTGAAACAACTTTAGTCATTGCATCATATCTCCCAAATATCCATTGCATCATCATGGTGCATCATCGGGTATTAGGGTCTTCGATTTGATAATAGCTTAGCTAAAGCCTACTATAACAACTTAACTTATACTTATCTCTCATACATATCCTGATAGTCCATCATAAAGTACTCCAGGTTTTTAATTTGATTATTTACTACGGCTAGTAGTAAGGAACAATTTCACTTTAAGCACTATAGTTCTATCTCTTTTTGTTTTGCTGATCTGAGAGGATCCATGATCAGTTTCTTCAGATCCAAAATGTTTTCTTTTACCGTACCTATTTTCCTACACTTAGTATTCTACAGTTAGGACTTATAACTGGAACGCACGGAGAGATTTTCGAATGGAACGTCAGGTTTTTTCCGGAGGGAAAAAATAAGAACATGTGCATTGTTGAACATTTTGCATGTAAGTAGAGTATTCAGATTTCTGAATCTGAATTCCTGATCAGGAATCCTAATACGGAAACCGGACGTGTGCGCTGGCACTAAGGCGAAGAAAATAGGAGTTGGGCTAAAAGTAGTCCAGCAGTTTTTTTCGCAAATCGCCAAGAATTGTCATTTTTGGCGCATTTTTCATAAATGAAGTCGCGTTCTAATCAATATGAAGTTTAGTTGTAGGTATTTAAATTCTTAATGTGCATACCAACTTTTAGCAAAATTGTCTGTAAACTTTTAGAGAACCCCTAATAAAAGCAAAGTAAGATCTTCTCGAAAAACGGCCATATAAAATTTGTTGGACCATATAGGGTCATTTTACAAACGCCTTATCTTCGTCGCAAATTACTTTATGCGACACATGCTGCAACACCATTTTATTTCATATAGTGAAAGTCGCGACAAAATAAATCTTCAACCTGATTTTTCGCGATTTGTCAAGTCAAACCCATGATAGTTGAAGATTATTACTTCCAATAAATGAAGAAATTGCACAAGATTATCATTCTTATAAGCACTTTCCTAGGCATTTCTAATCTTTTGAAATTGCGTTCTGAGGATACTTTTCAACTAAAAATTATATTTCACCGTAGACCTTAAGTGTTGTCCTTAAGAATGCAAGCACCTAGACTCTGGTATGGACTACCTAATCCTATTGGCCTTCTTATACCTATTCAAAGATAGACCATATTTTCTTTGCCAATAAAGTTAGCTCATAAGTTTTTTAATACAAATAAACAAATACGACAACACACGATTTCCAAAATCCTTGAGGAACCAAAGAGGTCGACTTGATGCCCGGGCGCACAAATGCGGAATTCCGGATCTGAATTCCCGATTATGCCGAGGAAAAAACTGTGATATTTCGCCGCGGTGGCAAGTGAAGTCAACGTACTTCACGTACTTTACCTATTAATTTGTTATTCGCAGATTGGTTACGAATATGTCAAATATCAGTGTGACGCAATTTCCTGTTTTTTCGACGTCCTGACCTCGACTTCCTTGATGGTAAGTTGAGGACCAATATGTCCCCTTTACTATGTTGGCTAAGCGGGCAATGGAGAGAGAGCTATGCTTGAAGTATCTTTGCGCGACAAAATCAGGAACGAGGATATTCGCCGAAGAACCAGAGTTACCGACATAGCTCGTAGGATTTTCAAGCTGAAGTGGCTTGGGCTGGGGCTGGCTCGAAAAAAAGCAGGTCTCCCACTAGGTGGACTACGACAGTAAAAGTCACAAATAACCTGTGGATGAAACTAGCATGTTGTTCAAAATGGCGTTCTAAGGGGGAGGTGATCAGCAGTGTACGCCTTCTGGCTGATGATGATGATGACTATGCCGGCCCTTTCATCTTTGTTGTTCTAGTGGGTGTTGAAATAAAACAAAGTTTTATAAATATCTTTTATTAAACAAAAACAATAAAAACAACAATCGACCTTTTTATATTGATCAAATATCACCAAACAGGCATGCATGGTCCACAGTTACCTTTACAAATTGGCACACCTGGATAACTGCACCTCTTTGGTGAACACACACCAGGCTCAGTGCAACAATAACACGGACACGGCTTACATCTGTTAGGTTTGCAGCATGGTATAGCTACTGAACAGTAACGACAGTCTGGTACTGGGACATATGTACGAGGCGGATCACAAGGAGGACAGGGCGGCAGACACGGCAGAACTGGTGGAGCATGGCAAGGTTCAGGTTGTGGTCTCACTGGCGCTGGACAAGGTGAACAACCACCTCCAGGACAAGTTGAGCAGGGGCGAAGATCGTTATAAGAATTCACACAAGGTTTCGTCGTGTAAGGATAACATGCACCACATGGCATGCCAGACGCAACACATGGATCAAAACTGTAGAACGGAGCACTCATTTTAATATTTTACGATTTTTAATTATTTTACTAAAAATTTCATCTTAAACTAATTGTCAATGCTGACGTTTGACATTCATATCGATTAAAATTTTGTTTTTCTTTTGTGCCGTATACGAAAAGTAGACTCCACTATTTAAATTTCTGATAAAATAAAGAAAAACAACAATCATCTATCCCATGTCAAAGCATATTTTTTGACAGTTTAAAATGACCTAAAAATAGAAAAAAATATATTAATATATTTTTTATAAAAATTAAATTCAAAAGTGTATAAATATAAAAAAATATCCCCACCGTTGAGTAAATTTCAAGTACAGTGTTAACATAAGAGTTGGTAATGTGTGATTGCTGTTGGTGTTGTCCATTTGGTTCGACATGTCCTCCAATTTTGCCTTGTGGTATTCAGCGTCCCTGTAGATGCCTCTGTCCTGACCCACCGCCATGTTGTCGTCCTTGCTGTCCCCCACCTGTGCCATGTACTCCATGTCCCCCGTGTCGATGTGCACCTGTGTACCGGCCATGTCCAGCGCCGTTAATTCCTGATATAGTACCGCCGATAGTGCCTATGTTGCCCTGTTGTGGGCGACGAAGATGTCCGCCATGTGAATATATACCACCACCTCCTAGACCAGTGTGCTGTCCACCAGTTTTGCCGTGCTGTCCGCCTCCTCCACCATGCGATCCACCACCGGTAATGTATTTTATTGACATAATATAGAACCCCACCTGATGAGCTTAAGTTCCATCCATGAATAGAGGCGACTGTAACTGCGGTTAAATAACTGCTGGCCTAGTTGGAATGACTTTTAAGTTGATCCCGAAACAAGACCCTTTCAATCGAGTGACGGGACCTATACACTGTCTGTATAGGCCCCGGGAGAGAAAAGAGCGCTGACTTTTGAGCTGCACAGTATAAAGATCTGCGGATTAAAAGACCGCTCGACGACTACGGTGGGAGCAAGTCTGCGTATATATAGAGTCGTGCACATAATTGATATTTTAAAAATTATAAACAATTGTAAAACGTAAAGTAAGTAGGAAACAAAACAAGTTAATGCGAGCTTGTAGCTCTTTTTACAGCCGGGATATGTACCCTCGAACGTGATGGTACTACCATAGATCGGCACATATCTAATTTTTATTATTCACTACTAAATAAAGCGAAAAGATTATAATTTGTAAATGTAAGTTTGTAATTCTTATTTGTTCTTACAGGTCAGAGCGTGTCCCGTACCAACCCCATGTTACCAGCCTGTGTTACCCTGCTGCAACCCTCAATGTCCACCTCCTATCATTCCAAAACAAAGGCCAATATGTCCACGAGCTCCTCACGTACCTCTACCATGTATTCCTGTTGGTCGAAGTTGTTGTTACTCGTGCTGTTTAGATCCTGTCACGCGTCGTCGCCCATTAATGGTCCATGACAGCGTTTACAGATGCTATAAGACAGGCAATCCTCCGGTTAGTTATGATACCATTCCTAGTAAGGACCGTATTGCGTCGGAGAATATTTTTTTAATTGTGACTCGACATGTGACAGCACCTCGCCTGATGTTAAGCTGGAGTGCGGTCCATCAATGGAGGTGACTGCTACTACAGTTAAATGACTAAGTAGCAGTCACATCTACTATGCCGGCATAGTTGGAACCGGCAACTTACAAGCTGATCCTGAAACGTGACTAAGTCACTTCACGGTATGTATAAGTGGTTATCGGCAGACTGGGCAACCAGACTTGACAACCATACCCGGAGCAAGTTTCCGCCTTTTTTAATAACAAATATTTGCAAATTTAATCAAATTATTAAATAATACAAATAAAAGCTATGAAACAAATATTTGCTCCAACCAGGTATCGAACTCGGGACTTTCCTACGCTGGGTCTGCAGGTTCGTGGTCTCCACTCTAGAACCTTGAGTGGAGATCACGAACTAGGCAAATAATCTCGTTTTATTTAGATGCTAAACAAAATGCTTGTTTCAGGCCCCATGTTGTTGTTGCCACGTGCCAGTGCCGTTGCCGTAACTGATGTTGTGCGTCATTTTTAAGTAACGTTATAAGTGTCCATAATTTTGTAAAATATATTCTCTAAATAATGTTTCACGTTTTTTAATATACTAATAAATTTTTTTTATTAAATATACGGGGCAGAGCCAGGAGGCTGTTTTCCGGCCAAATTGGAGACATACTCATGAAAGGTAGGTTGCCTAGTGCCCATAACCGTAGAGCTTGTATACCTAAAGAGAATTATGGATTAACTATGTCAGAATCGTAGAACTGGCGCTCCATTGCCTCTGCCTATCCCTGTGGGATAATTTGATTGACCAATAATATAAATCAAATCGTCACGCCTCTATTAGGATTTGGAGGTTGGCGGAGGTAACCTCAAACTCTCCCCTTACCTCCACAATTACCATATTTAGCCGGCGACTGGAGCGATCGTTTTTTTCAGTAATGGCCACTCCTGGATCTCTCCTTGCTTATCATCAGGCAAGTCGTCAGATGTCGAGTTTCTATAAAAAAATAAACTATGGTTCCCGGACTGTAGGCCATAACATTTCTCAATCTTTGCCACTCAACCACATTCATCACGCAGGTTTGGCTGGCATAGTGACTGCGACTGAGGCAACCGTAAAATGCAATGTTTTTATTTTTAGTCGGAGCTCTTCAAACAACCCCCCTTGCTTACCATCAAGCAATTCAAGGTCAGATGTCGCGTCTCAATAATAAAAAAATGTGTGAATGATATACGTGATATGAAGTGAGAATACGTAAGAATGAAGAAAAACAATTTTTCACATTTAAGGGTCCTGTGGTAATTGAGCATAAGGAAAAATAACGCCCAAGCAGGGCTAGAAAACGGAAATTCATTTGTCAGTAAATAAAAAATAAAATAAAATAAAAATAAATTTATTTCTTATAAATTAACATTCACAAGACTTCGCAAAAACGTCCACAAATGAAAGTACCTAATATTTATTTTCGTCCGCATTGTCCAATGGCTATAGTTGCAACGTCGAAGGCGGCTATTGGTACAGGCGGCTGGCCTAATGCTAGGACAGCATCTGTTAAGTAAATTCAAACATTAAAACATCATTCCTCGTATACCAATTCACAAACTACAAGTCTAACTAAACCAGCGGCACGCTATGATGACCGCTCTGACGTTTGCACTGTTCATAAAGTTTCGTATAAAATAATAATTACATTTGAAGGAACAATTGTTAATAATAGTGACAATCAAGAACAGCAATTTAATCCTTCAAACGTGATTATTAATTTATACGAAACTTTATGAACGGTGCAAACGTCAAAACGGCCATCATAGCGTGCCGCTGGTATAATGCGGGTTGCACATTGCACACCAACAACTAAGCTAAGTTAGTCCACTTTAGCTCGCGTTGCTAGGTCACCGACATATGACACCACCCCGCCTGATGTTGAGCAGAAGCACAGTCCATGAATTGAGGTAACTGCAACTATAGTTAAATTATAACTGTAAGTAGCAGGTCACATCCACTATGCCGGTCTAGTTGGAACCGGCAACTTACAAGCTGATTCCGAAACGTGAGTAAGTCACTTCAGTACGGTCTGTATACTTGTAAATGGTGGTACCACCCCGGATCGGCAGACTGGGCATCACTGCCTACAACTCTGACAACCAGACCCGGAGCAAATATCTGACCTCTTTTTTTATTACCAAGTATTTGTACATTTAATCAAAGTATTAAATTTTACAAATAAAATCGAATTGAACCCGAAACTTCCCGCGTAACGGACGCCACGCCCATCGTCAACCGTGTCTACACCAACCTCTACTATGCAAGCTAAGTTTAACAAATTTAGCTGAGCTGTCGGTTTGCATTGAAATAATATGACCACAAAATCAGGCTTTACTGAGTTTAGAGGAAACCATTGATTTAGAAGTTTTGTGTACAATGCAATGACTACATCGTGAAACTGAAATTACTCCAAAATTGGTTCTTGGAAACAATACCAGGCCCCCAATTTTTCGAATAACTAATTCGAACGCTCGAAGATTACGACGCTACCAATCATTGATTTGATTGCATACAAATCAACAATTCACAGCATTCAAAAAGTGACGCAGTGTTGAACATTTAATTTGGTAGAATTGGGACTTCTTGCACAACACTTGATAATTTTTACTGCACATTTCAAGCGCCGATAAATAGCTACATTATTTTGTGCAGTTTAGATTTGTTCCAACTAGTTGACCATTCCAACAGTTAAGATACAAACTATATTATGTCACTGGATATTTGCTACTTGACTGTAAACTGTGACGAGGGATCCAGGGGCACCACAGCAGGGCGGCGGCGGGCAGTTGCAGCATGGTGAACAAGTACTGAAATTAGCAAAAATGACGCATTTCTCATTGTTCTTTTTTATTGGGCTTGTCATATGACAGCACCCGGTTTAAGCTGGAGTGCTGTCCATAAACAGTAGTGACCGATACTACAGTTAAATAACTGCGAGTGCCAGATGAAATTATTAGAGAAAAGTATTTTTTCCAAAAATATTCTGACTGCATGTGATAGCTCCCCGCTTGATGTTAAGATGGAGTGCAGTCCATGAATGTAACTGCCACTACAGTAAATAACTGCAATTAGCAGTCACATCCACTATGCCGGCCTAGTTGAACCGGCAACATACAAGCTGATCCCGAAACGAGACTAAGTCACTTCACTGTCTGTATACTTGTAAGTGGTGGTACCACCCTGGATCGGCAGACTGGGCACTACTTCCTACTACACTTTCAAAACCAGACCCAGCCCCCCCTAGCACGACAATCCAAGAAGCAAGGTAAAGACTTGCAAGGAATATCATTTCAACTCATTTTAATTAACTTACTAGAACATTGTATCAAAAAAGATATTTAAAAGTTCTGTAAAACTTTACACAAAGCAACGTTAAATACTTTATTATATATATTTATTTAAATTTTGATGTACCGGCCTAATACGTTATTTAAAATGAGTTACAATAATATTCTTTGCAAGTCTATCTTGCTTCTTGGATTGCCGTGCTAGGGGGCAGAGCAAATATCTGACTTTTTTATTACCAAACACTTGTAAATTTAATCGAATTATTAAATATTACAAATAAAAGCTATGAAAAAAATATTTGATCGGACCGGGAATCGAACCCGGGAATGTCGTCAAACAGGGTTTCTGTATCGGCATTTTTTTATTTATTTATTTAGACACGACATCTGACTTCGACCCGCCTGATGATAAGCAAGAGTAGGTCCAAAAGTGACGAAAACTGAAAAAAACGAGCCTGGGAATATACAGAGAATTTTCTCTGCATGTCTTGATAAAATGGTGACGACATAGCAGAGACTATAAAGCTTGTATGAGGAAAATTGTGGTTGGGAGGGAAGCGAGAAAGTTGCGTCAGGATCTTGCCAAGTGGCGCTCCATTGTCTCTGCCTATCCCTGTGGGAAAAGGCGTGACAATTTGGTTGATTGATTGACCCAGCAGATTGTTTCTCGATAAAATCAGGTAGACACATTCTCAATAAAGCGTTGTAGATGTCAAGCGAGTAAGATGTTAGTAAGAAAATGGCGCTTTATTGTCTCTACCTATCGTTGTAGGAATTGAGGCGTGACAATTTGAAGTTAATAGCGGTCCGCTTCATCTGCTTATCTCTTTGGGTATTGAAGCGTAATATATTAAAAACTAAAGATCAAGCTATGTGAATTACTAAATATAGTCACATTGAATTAAAAGTATCCAGTTTAACCATGAACAAAATAATCGCCATCCTTAACGAAGGCGCCACTTGCTACGATCCTGATACAACTCCCTCGCTTCCTTCACATTTTTTTTATTTTTATTGTGACTCGACTTATGACAGCACCCCGCTTGATGTTAAGCCAAAGTGTGGTCCATGAATGAATGTCACTGCTACTACAATTCAATAACTGTGAGTAGCAATCACATCCACTATGCCGGCCTAGATGGAACCGGCAACTTACAAGCTGATCCCGAAACGTGACCAAATCACGTCACGGTCTGTATACTTGTAAGTGGTGGTACTACCCCGGATCGGCAGACTGGGTACCACTGCCTACCACTCTTTGATAACCAGACCCGAAGCAAATATCCATCTCTTTTTTTTTTATTAACAAAATTATTATTATTATTACAATATAATATATTATTAAATATTACAAATATAAGCTATGAAACAAATATTTGCTCCGACCGGGGATCGAACCCGGGACTTTACGCGCAACAAACCAGTCGCTAAACCGTTCGTCACAATTCTCTTCATACAAGCTATAGAGCTTAGGGAATTGAGAGTTAACCATAGGGTTATGGGCACTAGGCAACCTAGCTTCCTTAAGGATGTCTCCGATTTGGTCGGCGAACACCCTCCTGGGCCAGCCTTATTTAACGTATTCATCCACACGAGATTTATAAATTCCAATAATTAATTTCAATAAAAATAGTAATTACCTTATAGCAGACATAATGGAGTTAATTTGGTTAATCAAATTAATACGATCACACATTTTTTTTAAATTAACAATATATACAGCAAACACAAAAAATTTTGAAGCTGACGATTTTTTTCAAAAGGATATCGAATTGATTGATTTGGATTTACGTCAGATATGACATTCAGTTTGACATTTTATTTTTGATGAGTTTTTAAGTCAAAACTTTTTGTAGACAAATATTGATTAGCAATTTTTTATGGCCCACATGACGGATAGTGAGTTGTTACCTGAAAATTAAAACCCAAATTAGAATGTGTAACGCTTTACTTTTTTTTCATTGTGACTCGACATCTAAACTTGACCTGCCTGATAGTAAGCATGATGGAGGTCCAAGAGTGCCGACGACTGAAAAAACCGATCAGTTTTCGGCTGCCACAGTTGCTGTTACTATGCCGGCCAAAGATAAATTGTAATAAAATTATTATAAATAATAAATAATTACCGCTCGATGGTAGTTAATAAGCTGATAACGTGTTTTCTTGTCTTGATGGTTAAGTAACATTCCAGGCAAACTAGTTGGGCGATAGTCAAATGTGCTGTCGTGAACAATCAGCGGTCGACGCACGGTCACGGGGTCCATACCGCAAGGCAAACAACAGGGACCCTGGAAATAAATAGCTCTGTTTGTGGACTAGGCCGGTATAGTAAATACTTGCCACTGCAACTAAATTGTTTTAGTGTGACTCGACATTTTGACTTGCCTGGCGGTAACCAAGAGGAAGTCAAGAGCGCCGACGACTGAAAAAATGACTTAATTCTTAGTCGCTTGCTTTAGTCGCCGTCACTATGCCGGGCGGTAAAACATCAATAGTATGCAGTAGTAGAATATTAACCTGGCTATATAAGATGTGGACTCAGTAACTGAAAGAACTGCACGATCATAAGTAGGACCGTGGAATTTCGAAACAAGCGCAAAGGCGCTATGTAGCTCAGTGATAAGAACGCCGCGTTTCTTAACATCATCCATGGTCGCAGTTTTATTTTTTTTCAAGTTACTACTTGTTACTACAAGTTACTCAAGTTCTACGCTAAGCTTGTGCCATAGAAACAGCACGACCAAAGCACATATATCTAAAAATACATTTGTACTGGCGATTGGATTCGAACTCGTGCCGTCGGTTTGCATGACCACTACATTGATGTGAATGTGTTTTTTTTATCTAATTTCTATTATGCTTTTATTTTAATTTATTGTGGTTCGTCATATGACAACACCCCGTCTGATGTTAAGCTGGAGTGCTGGACTGGATGATGACTGAAGGCGACTGCTGCTACTAGTAGCAGTGGCATGCAGTATGCTTTAAATTAATGTAAAATAGCTATAGTTTATGTTTTAATGTAACTTAAAAGCGATGAATGTGATAGAAATAAGAATGATTACATACCCCGACAGGACAGCATGGATAAACTTGTGGCGGTTCCTTATAACTAGGTACGTTATACAGTGGGCTACACATTTTTATATATTTTATTATTATTTATAATGAATTTTTGAAATTTATTAAAATACTTGTTGTTTTTGTGAATTTTTCCAAAAATATGACAGCTTCAAATATTGATGTTTACCTTTTTTTGTTTGTAATGAAATAGGTTAAATAAAAAGGTCGCTTCAAACTTTTCTTTTTCATCATCATCATCATCATCATCAATTGTCATACCACAATTCCTACAGGGTTAGCCACTTTTAAAAACTTCCTCGTTGAGACGACAGTGCCGTGCGCATCGCTTTTTCTTGCCTGGGTTTGAGGTAGTTGGGTAGGCTTATTGGAGGCGGATTTTTTCGCATCGCTTCCTTGGTGGCAAGGTCATGGATGGGTAATTGATATCGGCCCCATGCCCTACCTGGAGGGTTATCAGCTGATCAATTACCAGCAATATGGCTTTTGCTGGTAATGCACCTTTTGGGTGAGGTATTGGATGGTAATAGAGAGGCACTCGCCATCGGCTTGGACATCTCCAAAGCGTTTGTCAGAGCCCTTCTTTCCAGACTCGAGGCATACGGCATACCGCAAAGTATACTCAAATGCGGAAGAGAGCCCGTACATAATAGTAAAAGTACCTGACCGCTTGCGCGGTTCCTGTCCTGTGTGCTGTCGCCGACCTTGGATCTAGCATTCATTGCTATGCGGACAGACGACAGCACGAAGACTGCTAAGATGAGATGCCAAGATTAATGCCTAAGGCATTAAGCCCGCCTATGTTCCTTATTTTGGCAATATAGAGTTTATAAATAAATGAGAGTCTGTCGTAGCGGGTTAATACTAATGAAGAGAAGATGCGGTTTAAAGCAGAAACGACTCGCAATGCAGATATGACACCACCCCGCCTGATATTTAACTGTAGTAGCAGTCCATGAATGGAAATACTACAGTTTTTGACGACAGGCGTGGACGAACGGTTAGCGATTGCTTTGTTGAGCGTAAAATCCCGAGTTCGATTCCCGGTCGGAGCAAATATTTGTTTCATAACTTTTATTTGTAATATTTAATAATTATATTAAATATTACAGATTTGTTAATAAAAAAAGAGGTAGATATTTGCTTCGGTGTCTGGTTATCAAAGAGTGGTAGGCAGTGGTACCCTGTCTGCCGATCCGGGGTAGTACCACTACTAATAAGTATACAGACCGTAAAGTGATTTGGTTGCGTTTCGGGATCAGCTTGTAAGTTGCCGGTTCCAACTAGGCCCGCATAGTGGATGTATTTGCTGCTTATTTAGTTATTGAATTATAGTAGCAGTGACATCCATTCATGGACCACACTGCAGCTTGACATCAAGCGGGGTGCTGTCATATGTCGAGTCACAATGAAATAAAAAAGTGATTTAACTGTAATAGCAGTCTACTACAGTTAAATAACTGTAAGCAAAAGTCATAACTCATATCTACTATTCTGGCCTAGTTGGAGCCGGCAATAAATAAATCAAGGAATAAATTAAAAATAAAAGTTCAAGATCAGCACCCGGCCCCAAAGCCATCCCTACATGTACTATGTACAAGTATGTGAGCATCTACATTTTTTTATTGTGACTCGACATCACCTCAACCTGACTGATGGTAAGCATGAGGAGAGGAGGTCCAAGAGTGCCGATGACTGTACAAAATGAATTTATAAATATTTAAGATATATTATATTATTAAAATATTTATACTTATTTAAGAAATTATACAGAAGTTAAGTTTTGTCATTGCAAACAAGGATACTTCTTTACAGAGCCAAAACAATCGTCTGATTCTTTCATCGAACTTGCCAGTTGACTCTGTAGGCACTCACAGCTCAAGAACGAGTTCAGAAAAAGTCTGGCGCAAGAATCGGATGTGCACAGAGTAAATACGATCAGATAGTCTGATCAGACAATCGGATACAAAATCTGACTTGTATTCCCAACCTTTCATGGCCTTTTTTGTCTTTGATTTCACTAAAATCTTTAAATAAAAATTCCTTTTTAGAGGTCAGTAGAATTTGAATGAGCTTCAAAAATATCTTAGTTTTATAATCAATCAATCAAATTGTCACGCCTTTTTCCCACAGGGATAGGCAGAGACAATGGAGCGCCGCTTACCACGATCCTTACACAGCTCCCTTGCTTCCTTCACATCCACAATTCTCTTCATACAGTTTTATAAACATCTACGTATAACCTTACACCAAATCCTGACTATCTTTCGGGGTAATCTAGTTGAAACTCTTCAAAAAGACCCATTGGTCTCGGATTTGGAACAGAGGCTTCAATTTCAAAAAGCTTTTATACCCTTTTTATTAACCCCCGACCAAAAAAGAGGGGTGTTATAAGTTTCACTTGTCTGTGTATCTGTGTATCTGTGTATCTGTGTATCTGTGGCTCTGTGTATCTGTGTATCTGTGTATCTGTGTGTCTGTCTGTGGCATCGTAGCTCCTAAACGAATGGACCGATTACGATGCGGTTTGTTTCATTTGAAAGCTGACGTGATCGAGATGGTTCTTAGCTACAATTGATGAAGATCTGATCAGGGGTTTCAAGGTCATCAGCTCGATTTGTTAGCTGCGGTAGCGATCTTAGACGCGCTGTTTAGGATGGCAACCCTTGTACGTCGCTATGCGACGAAGATTGTTATTTTATGTCAAATAAATATGCCATTGTTAAAACACGTAAAAAATGTTATAATTTTTCCCTTAAAATATTCATATGGCGAGGTTGGTTTGCAGTTTAGATCGATTACCTTGATTGTATATTTTAGGGGAAAAATTATAACATTTTTTACGTGTTTTAAAAGTGGCATATTTATTTGACATAAAATAACAATCTTCGTCGCATAGCGACGTACAAGGGTTGCCCGTTCTAAACACGCATAAGGCTGGGAATACACATCCGATATTGCTGAGCAAATTATTTACAAATCGGAAGTAGGAATCGGACGTCTATTTTGTATCTGTATTCTGTATGAAAACTGCACCTTCAGACAATCGGATCTGCCATAAAATCGTAAGCGCCTTGGCGTTGTTTCCGATTCTGACATCCGATCCGACTATCGGATCTGACGTGTATTAAGTATTCAAACAAATGTATGGCACGAGTGTTTTCCGATTGTCTGATCAGACAATCGGATCGGACTATCGGAGAGGAAAATCAGACTTGTATTCCTAGCCTTATAGGTATTTACTTTACTTTTAAACATATCTGTGACTTAACATTTGAAATAAAAACGTATACAAATACATGTGTGTTTTAACTGGTACCACTAAGCTACTCTGATGATGGAACTCGAAGGTACGAGACGAAATCCTGGATGTGTTCAAACTTTTTTTTGGTACACTAAGTTTGGACTTATTAGATTTGTCTTGAAGGTAGGAAACTAAGTGTAGAAAAGTTTGTGCGATAAAATAAAACATTCCGGATCTAAAAAATCTGATCATGGATCCTCTCAGATCAGCAAATCAACAAGAAATGGACCTATAGTGCTTTAACTAAAATTGTTACTCACTATGAGCCATTAGCTGGACAGTTATCAAATTAAAGACCGAGAGTATCTGATGAGGCACCATCATTAATCCTCTTAGATCAGCAAATCAACAAGAGATAGAACTATAGTGCTTTAACTAAAATTGTTACTAAGAGCATTTAGCTGGACCGTCATCAAATTGAAGACCGGGCAATCTGATGATGCACCATTATGAATCCTCTCAGATCAGCAAATTGATATCAATTGATCAGCAAAAAAAAGAGATAGAACTGTAGTGCTTTAACTAAGCCTTTAGCTGGGCCGTTATCAAATTGAAGATCGGGAGTATCTGATCATGAATCCTCTCAGATCAGCAAATCAATAACAGATAATATCATAGTGCTTTAACTAAAATTGTTACTCTCTATGAGCCATTAGCTGGGCCATTATTAAATTGAAGACCTGGAGTAGTTATCTGATGATGCAACATAAGGATCCAAGGGATATTAAAGGGATATAACTATTGAGCCATGACTAATGTTGTTTATTACTATAAAGCTGATGATATGACCAAAGTGGTTCCAGGCGTTTCGGGGGTTCCTTTAAAATTTTAATTTTGATTTTTTATTTATTTTATATTGTTGCTCTTATATTACTATCCAATGCTTCACCCCACTTTACCCTAGGCCATGAGGTGGTTTTTACATAATTATCCGCTTCATCACCTTGCAAAGTACTAAGTTTAAAGCAATCAGACGGTAGTTTGCAGGGTCGTACGGTTGCACATTAGCCTAGGGGGCCAAACCTGAGGCACACAACCGCACAACTATGAGAACTGGTCGTTAAGACAGGAGTCAATTCCACTGCGCATATTTTGGCACAAGCGCTGGGTTGCTATTAGGGCGACTAGACTTCCGGGGTTCCAGTAAAGTAAGGTGGCAAAGAAGCTGCTTAGTATTATTTGCATAAAACTCCCTACACATTAATCGGAATAGTAATCGCCTCGCCTTGGGGGGACAATCGCGCTTATGTCTTTCGTACCCGAACTCACGTCTCTTGGTCCTCCCTTGTCACCCAGGTCAATCAGTCATCGGTAAACCGTAAATGCGCGTCGCCTAGCCATAGCCGAGTTGACATCCGACATCTAGACTCGCCAATCGCTTTTTTGAAGACTTCGCAAGACAATGTATTTTAAAATACACGACCCGCCTAACAAGATGAGGTCCAAGAGTGCCGACATAATGTATACCCATATCGTATACCCATAACCAGGTTAACACTGGCCTACCTTCATGGAAAAAAACTACTGCCCTATACATTCAGAAAAAGACCTAATGTGGCTCCCCACCCATAATTGAAACAAATTGCTATTTGAAAAAATGTATATTCATGAAAACCACAGTAATTGAACTTAACAGTACAAAGGACGACATAAAGCCGTTTGCCGAAGGAAGCGGCATATTGTGGCGGCGAAGCAAGTGCTAGCAGATCTTCGTGCAGCAAGTGTATATGGTGATGCAAGGACAGCAGGGACCACAGCACCCACCACCGCAACAGCCACCACAGCAGCCACCACAGCAAGGACCGCATCCACCGCACCCACCGCAACAACCACCACCGCAACACCTGAAAGCAAAAGCAAACCATTAACTTCAGAAAAACCAATGCTTCACCAGACATCCTGAGGTTCAAGCAGTATCACTCCTCATCTGCCTTAGTTTCCCAGCACACTTACATTTTGTTATTGAAAGAGTACTGGACAGCCTAAACTGGAAATAAGGAAGGATTGTATATATTTTTTTTAGATTTTTGTAAACTAAATATATATTTTTTTCAAAATAGGATTTTTAAGTACTGAAGATGAATGGGTCATGCGGCTGCTTATATACCTCAGATTCACTTTGAAATTAGAATTTAACATTTTAAAGTTGTTTTTTGTATAAAAAAGAGTTCTCTTTGCATGCTTGTGCCATAAAAATATTATACACAGCAATAATATGAAATTATTTGGTTTAGGCAGGGAATACATGTCGGATTGTATCTGATTCTTAGGCTGGGAATACACGTCGGATTTTGTTTTCGATTGTCCGATCAGAATATCGGATCGTATTCACTCAATACACATCCGATTCCTGCGTCAGACTTTTTCTAAAGTCAGTCGTTCTCGAGATGTGAGTGCTTACTTGTATACGGATTAGGTAGCAAAAAGAAAAGATGGACGACGAATTGATGGCAATAAAATTGTAAACGCCTTGGCTCTGTTTCCGATTCTGACGTTCGATACTACTATCGGATAGGACGTGTATTAAGTATTCAAACATATGTATGGCACGAGTGCGTTCCGATTGTTTGATAAGACTATCGGATAGGAGACTATAGACTATAGGAGAGGAAAATCGGAAATCTATTCCCAGCCTTACGATTTTATTGCCGATGCGATTGTCTGAAGGTGCAGTTTGCATACAGAATACAAAACAAACTCGATGTCCGATTTCTCCTTCCGATTTGTAAATAATTTAATAAATATGGCACGGAAGACTGTAATCCTGTTGCCACTCCGCTTGTGGTGCAAACATAAACTTGGATAAGGGTCCGAAAATTGTGGGCTATTCATACCAGGAGATAATAGGCTCCTTATTGTCAATTTGTACACGCCCAGGTCTCTTTTGTAGTCAGTTACTTGAGCCAATTCCAAATTGAATTGGCTCAAGTGGAACTGATGGGAAGTGAAATATGGCTACGGCAAAAAGGCTGTTAAGATATCTTAAAGGCATTGGCAACTATTCCTTAGGTTTACGATAATATACAATATGCACCCGATCAAATATGCAATAAGAAACAGTAATTCGTCGTCCATCTTCAATTTTGCTCCGTAATCTGTATGCAAGCATGTGAACGACTAACTTTAGAAAAAGTCTGACGCAGGAATCGGATTTATACAGACGGATGACGCACAGACTTTTAATACGCACAGAAGGTATGCCGCATTTGTATTACGGTATTCATGCCATGCATTTTGTATTCGCACTAGCTCGCCTTAGCTTAGAACCCAATTCACAGAATATGCAAATCGGTCAAACAAATCCTCGCACCTGTAACTAATGCTTCCCTCTACCATTCTCATCAGATCCTGGCACTGCGGTCATCAGTCTATTGGGAAAGTCTTTGATTTGGTAATGGAATAATTTTCAGTCTAGTCCCAGTTTAGGTGAATACAGTCTCTAGAGATAAGAATTGACCCTAGTTATCCTAGATCCCTTGCCTAAATGTTAATAATTAAAACACGGCAAATCATTTTGTAAGAATATATTTAGGTAAAACACGGAGATTGAACTTAACAGTACAAGGGACGACATGAAGCCATAGCCTGAAGCAACGGCACATTTCGGCAGCGAAGCAAGTGCTAGCAAATCTTCGTGCAGCAAGTGTAGATGGTAATGCATGGACAGCAGCATCCGCCACAGCAACCGCCGCAGCATCCACCACAGCACCCGCCGCAGCATCCACCGCAACCACCGCAACCACCGCAACACCTAAAAGCAAAACAAACCAAGTCAGTTTCTTCCCAAACTCTGAGCTTTTTCAGATATCTTCAGCAGCGCTGCTATCCAGTTTGCCATGCTTTCTAACATACTTACATTTTGTTATTGAAAGAGTACTGGACAGCCTAAACTGAAAAAGAGGAAGGATTATTTAATTTTTTTAGATTTTTGTAAACTAAATTTATATTTTTTCAATATATAAAATTTTTGTGTACTGAAGAGTTATGGGCCTTACGGCTGCTTATATACGCAAAAACCATTTGAAAATAATAATTTCCTATTTCTAAATTTGAAAAGATGTTATTTTTGTGATAAAAAGAGTTTTCTTTTCCAGCCTATGCCATCAATAGATTATACACAGCAAAAAAATGTATAAATAATATATTTAATTTTATTCCTATTATTATATAATGTCAGGATGGTGGAAAGTACCGCTTCATTATTTGTGCCTATCCCTGTAGGAATGGAGTCGTTACAGTGTAGTTTTGATTGGTTATTATTTTTTATTACCAAGTCAAAGCGTGACCTACTTAAAAAAGAATAAAATTCTCGACGGCTTTGTGTTATTTTACATCAAGCCTAAGTCTAAATTTTTGTGTAATGAATTAACAATAAGGATAAAATTAAAATTTAAAGTGTTTTCAAACTAAACTAAAAATTTGCAAAAAATGTATTGTTCTGACAAGTCCTTGAAAACTGTAAAAAGTCGTGAATTAAGAGGTGGGATACTGTATACTGATTGCCATTGTTTACGAAGAAATGGGCTACAGAATGATTGTCGACGTGGTGAATGCCAAGGATTACCTCCTTGTTCCGAATTGCCATATGCAAGATGCGAGCCAGCAAGAGTTGCATGCGAGAAGCACTGTGCTAATCCAAACTCCACACATCTTTGTTCCGTTTGTCCTCCAGAGCTTAGGAGAAAACAAAAAGGCTCTCGAGACATAAACAAGAAAAATGTAGAATATCAAGACACATCCGATCATAATTTTGCTGGAAATAATATTATTTATTTACAGCCTGTTCTATGTAAACCTGCCTGTATGAAAAAAAACAAGACTGGTTAATATTTTTAAAGCAAATGCTCATATAACATCATAAATTCAGAATATTCACTTTGTTTGTTTATCCATTGTTTGAATATCCAATTGTTTTTTTCCCTAGGACCAAATGAAAGAGATAAAAGCGAATGTTTACGTAAATGTCAAAAGAATACAGAAAATCATGAATCAAAAAAACATTGTATTTATCCAAAATCATGTAATGCAGATTGTTTTGAAAAACAAGTTGTTTCTGATGAAACTTTACCCCGTAAGTTAAATTTAAAAATATCTTGCTTCACGATCTTATTTGTTTTACATAAATATTTTTTATATTTTGAACTACATATTGTTATTTATTTGCAGCAATATCTATGGCTAATTGTAGTTTAAGATCCAAAAAAGATAACAAAGTCCCAGAAGAAAGTAATATAATGTTCGGTCGTAAGTATCCCTAATAATTAAACAGGTGCTAAGTAATACCTAAATAGAGGTAGTAAATTAGAGTAAGCATTAACATTTAGCGATTACACATTATGATTGTAATGTTAAAATTATTATGCCTCAAATGTTATTTATATTGTTTTTTAGGAATCTAGACAAAAGAATATAAAAACGGCTTGACAGATTTCAGATCTTGAATAATTTTAGATTCGTGTTCATACTACGAAATTTCCCAACTTGATTAATTTTGTATATAGAAAAATAATCATATTTTTATTGTCTTTTAGAAAAATGCAAAACTGCAAAAGTCGAACGACGACCGGCTCCGAAATATCTAGATATAGAAAAGGGATGCCCGTGGAAAGATCCACGAATATGTGAAATATTGTCGTTTGTCGATGATTTTGATTAATAGGAATTGAATCAATATTATATCATCATTTATAATTAATATTATATCAGGTAGGACCTTCTAAAATTGTTAAAAAGTATTTTTTTAGTTATTTTAATTTTATTGAATAGGTATAGTCTGTCTAAGCCGAAATGACGCGCCCCTTCACCGCATTTGCGCACACGAGAAAACTTAAAATATGAATGCAACACACCGAAAATGCAATTGTAATTGGTCATTTAGTTGCTGGTTGGACACAAAAGGAGGAGCACGCTGATAAAGTATAATAGTATAGTTAGTAATATTTGCATTCACACATTTAAATAAACTAATAAAGTGGAGGGGCGCGTCATTTATAGTTAGACAAGCTATACTATCCTTTTTAATTTGCTTTACCTATTTGAATTTATATGAGAAGAATTTGTGGATATCATGGTAGATGTCAGTATCAGTAGTATCGGTATCGGAGTATCCAAACCGACTGGAATTATTAGAAGTTTTAAATTCAATAATCAATTATTATAATTGTAAATAAAGCTAATAACAATATAATAATTAATTATAATAACAAATTAATTATTATTGTTATTAGCTTGGTATGATTTTTACGCGAATCTATCTGTCAAAAACACTGCTTTGAAAGTTAATACTAAATTTTATCTTATCATCATTAGTTACACGCCCTAATTCTACGGAAATAGGCAAAGACAACGGAGCTCCACTTTCCGCGATCTTGGCTTCTCTTTTGCTTCTTTACATCCACAATTCTATTCATACAGACTCTATGGTCACTGCGGACCCTTACTTTTATCCAATCTTGCAATTTGCCTGTTATTATATCTAATAACTTATGCGTAAATTGGTAATATAATAGTAAGTTATCAATCACTCCAAGTCTTCAATTTATTAACAGTCCAGTTAAAGGCTCATAGCTGGCTTATTATCAAATTTAGTTCTAGCACTACAGTTTATCTGTTATGTATCCCTTGGAACCCCATGGTCCATTATCAATTACTTCTATGACCCAGCTAAAGTTTCATGGTAAGTAATAACTTTAGTAAACAAAATATTTTGCATACATTTTTTAGATTTCCAGTGGATTTTAGGACCTTTACCCAAATATGTATATGAAACATAACATAAAAAATTGCAAATCGCGAAACGACTAAAACCC
Organism: Tinea trinotella; assembly: GCA_905220615.1. Classification (NCBI taxonomy): domain Eukaryota; kingdom Metazoa; phylum Arthropoda; class Insecta; order Lepidoptera; family Tineidae; genus Tinea; species Tinea trinotella. Next base: position 6,656,391 of record HG992306.1, read on the forward strand.
GTTTTACATGTAGGTACGTACAACAATTATTTATTAAAACAAAAATACATAAATTAATCTTAGAAAAACTACGCTAAGAAGTTATTTTGCAGCGGTATGTATGACTGAAAACGACGTCTCCCCTCATGTGTCTGCCCGTGTATTTTGAGAAAAAATATCTGTATTGCAAGCGGACTTTTCACGTTGGGTGAGAGGTGGATCTGCCTATCCCTGTGGGAAAAAGGCGTCACAATTTGATTGATTGAGAGGTGGATCCCCGCAAGGCAGGATATCTATCAATTGGGTTTAAACTAAAGTAAAGCCCAGATAATGCATGTGAGGTGTCTTGGAGGTTAGTGAGCAAGGTCTCCTTCTTCTTCTTATGGGAGAAAATCTTGGAGAGAACGGATCTGTTAGATGATTCTCGCGTATTCCAGTACTTTTTTGTAAAAATTTTATTTTACAGACACATAAAGTCTACGATTTAATTATATGTATACCTATATATTATACAAGAAAGAACCGCTTTGGGAAGGTAAAATTATACATCCGATAAATACGAAAGAAAAATATTGTTTTTTTGTGGTAGTGTATTTTATTTCTTTTCATGTAGCTGGCATCATCTACAAAAAATCAAATATCCAATTTCAAATATTTAAAACTATTTTGGTATACAGAATGACAGTGTCAAGAAATCAGTTGGAAGAAAGTCCTGGCAAATGTTGGTTCGGTTTATAACTTCAAAATTTTCCGTAAAATAAATTCTAAATTTTAAGTAATGTAATATTTATCTCTACATAAAATAAAAAATTATAAAATAAAAAACCCGCCTATAGTGGATTGTACAGTTGTTCATTATTTAGCATATTTATTTGTATTTTATCAAAATGTAAGTATTCCGCCGCATAAGTAACAAGAGGTAAGACGGTGTTAACAAGTATTTCTTTATATCTACAGGTGCAGCCCGTGTGGTCCTATGGTATGCTACAAATATGAGGATTGCGGTCCACCGGTGAGTATACATATTTTTGTTGCTGCATGCAAAAGATCGAAGGTAAAGATTAAAAAAACAAACCTTACCTTATGTGCAGTTATGTTGCCTGCCGCGGTCAGCTTTTAAACGCAATGGACTGCAAGATTGCCAGTTCTTCCAGCAAGGTTCGATACGTTACTTGTGCCGCAGTGGCCCCTGCTGTGCGCACCCGTGTCCACCTCGCAACCCGCCGTGCGTGCGACGACCGCCGCCCGGAAAAACCTATGTCACACGTTTCAGCGATTTCGACCTCCTTTCACAGTGGTAGAAAATAATGGGTAATGCATTTTATTTATTCGCGGCGGTGTGCGAGGCATGGTTGACGAATTTCTAAAATATACTTTTCTTTCAGAAAGGAACATCTTCTGCGGCGGCAAAGAGAGCAGAAGATGTTGGCGAAGAAAAAAAGCGTCAAAACGATCAAAGTCATGTTTTAAAAAGAGTTAAAAGTCGTGAACTTCGGGGCGGTATAATGTATTTAGCCTGTCATTGTATAAAAAGGAACGGCCTGCAGCATGACTGTAGAAGAACAGGGTGTGGAGGGGAACCTGCGTGCGTGACGCTACCAGATCCCATTTGTGCACCCAGTCAATTAGCACGGGCTCGAGGTTTGGCACATCCCGCTCCTTTACAAGGTCACATCAATCTTGGTGGTGGTAGTGGAAGCGGATCTCAAGGCAAAAGATTCATTGTATGCGAGGTGCAGGGCATCATTACAGGAGGAGGTGGAGGAAAATCATCTCATCCTGAAGATAAGGATAAGAAGTGCTGTGAGTACATAATTATGTTATATAAGGTTTATTTGCGTTTATTAGTGTTCAGGATTTTGGAATGACGCTTATGTCCCTGAGGGAATTGGGGCGCCAATTTGATTAATTGAGAAAAAACTGAACGGGTCAAAAAAACAGAATTGGTCTTAAAAATTATGAATTTTAAGGCTATGAGCTATTTTTATGTTAGTCTTAATGCATTTTTTTAAGGAATATTTTGTCTTCGTGTTTATTTCTATACGCGCCATCACGATTGCTTTTAAATCCCTTGACAACACGATTGCGACCACAGCTTTTAAAACCCTGATTTAAATATTTAATATTTAATTATTAAAAATAATAAATATATAAATGTTAAAATATTTACCTTTTAAACATAAAATATTTAGGCGATGTATGCCAAAAATATTTTTTTTGGAATATTCTTAGTTAATAGTTATTACCAATGAAATTTTAACAGAAAAAATCAAGCGCACGGTGAATTAATTTTTTCTATGTAATTTTTGTCGCTAATGAGTTCTACCGCTAATTGTGGTCTGAGTAAAATAGTCCTGAACTATCACGCCTCCGTTTCCTTAAGCATATACAGAGAAGAGGAAGCCCAATTTTTACGAACTTGATACAATCTCTCAAAGCACAACAATTCTTACAATTATAAACATGGACAATGCATATTCCCTATTAAATTTCGCCAATCAAATGTTGCGAATATTTTTTAGGAGCGCCCCGTTTCGTATGTTATTTAAACGTATATTTTATTCTCAGGTTGTAATCGGCCATGTATGAAGATCGAGACGATGAACGTTTCTACTGACATGCCTGTTGCTGTGAAGCTTTGTTAAACATTTTCTTTTTTAAGTATAATAAATATTAATATACTATTTAAAATGGATTTGTTAAAAATAGAATAAACGTCTTGGCAATTTTATATCTTGTTTCATTTATTGTATAAGCATTGGGATGGTCAACTATGAAATTTAATTGCAATTAATTTTATTTGAATTTCAACAGCATTCTGTTGATCGTTTTTCCTATTTTTTTTTATTGACTACATATGACAGCACTCCGTTATGTTAAGCTGGTGCATGAATGGAGGTAGAGGTGACTGTTACTACATTAAATAACAGTAGCAGTCACATCCACTATGCCGAACTATGTGGATATGAAGTGAGTCGGAATCGTAGAAAGTGGCAGTGCTGTCTGTCTATTCCTGTGAGCAAATGCATTACAATATTTACTTTAGTTTATATTATATAAATATAAATATAATTAGCTTTTATTATATGAAATAAGCTAATTACTAAATGAGAAATTTCTAATTATATTAACTAAAATTGATACAAGGGCAGGCAGACTTGGTAGATCAAATATGATAGAACCATATGATGGTTTCAAAATTGGAATTTGTCATGTGGAAATTGTCAATAAAATTTTGAATTCTTTATTTAAACATTTTACTTTTAATTTATTTTCATGTGATCTATCACAATCGACCGCATGAAAAATGCAATTCAAGCCAAACAATTTATGGTCAATAAATAATTTTAAAATGTCATTTTAGACGAATTTAAAGAAAAGTAAAACATTTCACATCAATCAATTTCATTTTTACACAATATAGCAATTTTATATAAAATATGACTATAAGGTAACATTAAATACTTAAAATTTACCAACAAATAAGATGCAACTTGGAAGAAACATGTAATAATAAAAATATTAATAAAATCCACAAAAAAAAAAATACAAAAATGATGAAATATAATACAAGTAGATTGGTTATTTCGAAACTAATTAATAAATGTAGATTTTCAACATCTAAGGGAGACGAACCAAATAATTGTAACACACTCTACGATGTAAGTACAATACAAATAAAATATTTTTAGTATTCTTTCCCTTTTAAAAAAACGAAAAATCTATACTAAACGTGCTTATATCATAGAAACGGGACGACTAAAGTCAATATATCAAAGATACATTGGTACCGGCAAGTGGTTTTGAACTCGCCGGTACCTACACTTGACACGTGATATTCATCATCATCAATATCAGCCAGAAGACGTCCACTGCTGAACATAGGCCTCCCCCTTAGAACGCCATTCCGAACTACAAGATACCGACAAGAACGGTTATTCGTGACTCAGTATGTCGTCAGTCCACCTAGTGGGAGGCTTACCTACGCTGCGTCTTCCGGTTTGTGGTCTCCACTCTAGAACCTTTCTTCCCCATCGGTTGTCGGTTCTTCGAGCGATGTGGCCAGCCCATTGCCACTTCAGCTTGCAAATGTCATATTCACCGCCTGGTTAAATGTATTAAAGGATGTATGAGTTTTTACAGAGAGTGGTAGGCAGACAGTTGGTAGTCATTTGCCCTGTCTGTAGATCTACCCCGGCAGATTAAAAGAGCGCTGGCCTTAAAGCTTCGCAGTAACTTGTTTTGTTACCTATTTACTTTTCGTATTACGCAGGAACAAGGTTAAAGAGCACCTCAAAACATTCTCCGTGGTATAGGCGATAGAGGACGCACAGAGCCGCCATGTCTCTGCGTAGTTGCAGGGTTCGTGTAACCTCTCCTATACTTCGGACAGTTCGCTACTAATATTGCCCAGCTCAAAAGTCAGCGCTCATTTACCTGCCAGCAGTTATAATCTTCCTTTGCTTACTCTCAGGCAGATGTAGCGTCTATAAATAAATAAAAATAAAATCTTTAATATTTTTTAAATGTAATTTTTTCAGTGTCGAAAATACGGTCACTGTCTTCCCATAAACAGTGTATGCCCTCCTTTTGAAACTTTAAATAATATTCCAACTGGAATTTTCCGTTATAGTTATGGAGAGGTATGTAGACTTCAATCTAATCTTTCTATATAAAGGACATCATTCATTTTGGGCTTTTATGTACTACTTTTGTAATGTCCAATGATGAAAAAATATATAAATGGTAGTTTCGATACTTGTGTTGATAAAACTAATAACGATTTTGCTTTTAATTGCTGTGCAATTCAGTTATTTGGAAAATAAGATATAAATTTTGTATCATCTGTCAATCAACGTCATATTTGTTCTGCTTTGAACTGTCATAATTACAATTTGATCATTTTGCACACCTAAACTAAGCAAAATAAAGAATAAATACCAATTACATTGTAATCTTCGTACATTAAACTATTTTAAAATGAATATTAAATTGTTAATACAATTAAGCCCAAGTCCCCATACAAAATGAATGATATCCTTTCTTCTGTTTATGTCTATGTGATTGAACTCCTTCATAGAGACAGTGGGTTGTCATATGCCCGGTCTGTAGATCCGGGGCAGTACCCATCCACCACTTTCAAGTGAACAGTCCATAAAGTGACTTGGTAGCGTTTCTGGACCAACTTGAAAGTGGCTGGATCTAGTTAGGGTCGGCATAGTGAATGCGACTGCTATTAGCAGTAATTTCATGATACAACTTACTGAAACTTTTACGAAATATCGCCCGAGAGGAAATGATTGACCAAGTGTGTGTGCCTAACTCGTGTACCATGAAACTGGAGTGCGTTCCATGAATGGAGGCGACTGTAATGTAAGAACAGTTAAATAACTGCAAGTGGCAGTCTCGTCCACTATGCCGGCCTAGTTGGAAACGGCAACTTTTAAGCTGATACCGAAATGCGACTAAGTCACTTTACGGTATATATACTTTAAAGTTCTAGTTCTAATGAGCCATAGACAGTCCTACCAATTTATATATAACTATAAAACCAAATTATATATAACTGAAGCAAGACAGACATATTCTGACAAGCACGATAGGTTTTTTTTAATTTTGCGCGAACATTGATTAATTAATTAAACAAAATTTATGCTGACTATCGTCTCTCCGTGACCTCGATGGCTACAAAGCTCTCAAAACGGAATAATAAAAAATGTAAAAGCAAAACCAAAATAAACGCAATAGTTAGCCGCATAAAATTTGCTTAATTCATAGTTATATTAATTTAGTACGTGCAATTGTATGTGTGTGAATTTAGGCAGGATACATTGCTTTTCACAGTGGGATAAACTTTTTAAATTGTTCTTTGAGGCAAACAGAATAAAGTATATTTTTTATTAGGATTCGATATCGGACCTTGACTAAATGTTAAGCAAGGAGAAGTCCAAGAGCGCCGACGAAAAAGAAAACCGATTTAGTACAACGGTTGCCTCGGATGCCGTCACTATGCCGACCAGAGGTACTATTTCACGCTTTGCTTGAAGAATCTAAGATTATAGGATAGGGAGAACACATATACTGGCCAAGCATTCGTTTGCATCTTTGCTGTAGAGCCGAAGTTTTGTAATATATATATATTTTAAATTATTCAAGTTTATAAATTATCGGAGACATCCTCAAGAAAGCTAGGTTGACTAGGCACTAGCCTATAACCACAGAGCCTGTATGAAGAGAATTGTGGATGTGAAGGAAACAAGGGAGTTGAGTCGTGGTAAGTGGCGCTCCGTTGTCTCTGCCTATCCTCGTGGTAAAAAGGCGTGACAATTTGATTGCATTTGATATAAATTATCGTAATTTTATAATTGATAGATTGTGAGATTATCTTTATACTCGTATGTATTACTATAGTTATCTAACTAATGATATATTGTATATAATATTTAGGACATGAATAGGGCAGGGCACATCTAATATAGGGGCCTCGTATACTTTGTAAGCAAAATATGGTAAAATAAGTATAATTTTCATTTCATTTTCATCTGTTTCAGTTTCTTGGACCGTGTGCAGATAAATGTCAAATGTATAAAAACCCTGAATATTATTCCTTCCACCACATGACATATTTCGATATGCATTACTTAATGAAAGGAATGCGACAACAGCGAAAAGATCCAAAAAGAAAAACTATCATCTGTATAGAGAAAAGTAAAGAACCGAAAAAGAATTAGCGCGGTTTATATTATATTTAATTATTTCATAAAAAATACATAACGTCTCTAGTTTAGATCATTAAAAATAGGGAATAATTGTGTAATATAATTTTTTGTATTTTGATAATTAAAATATGTATCAATAGACAAATGTGCCCTTGAAATTTATAAGAAAAGGAAAAATAATAAAAAACAGTAAAATATATGTTTTTTTATTTTTTTAAATACAGCAGGTAATAATACTGCTCAGCGCACCATAACCATGAGAACCAAGATTTGGGCAGTTCTTTCTCTGTCGTTCCATTGAAAAACAGCAAAATCTTCCCAGGTATCTAGAGACCTGCCTCTCACGCTACGCCAACTCAGGCCTCAGGTGTCTTTTTTCAGTTGTTGGCACTCTTGGACCTCACCTTGCTTACTACCAAGTCAGGCAAGTAGAGGTCAGATGTCGACACAAAATAAAAAAACATGTTAATGTTTTAATTTAATAAATATATATACGAGTATATATATTTATTGTGACACGACATCTGACCCCGACCCCGCCTGATGATAAGCAAGAAGGAGATCCAAATCTTATTATACTTTTATATTTTCATCTGTAGTACACTTTTCTTATAATCTTTCTTAATATTTTTTTATAAAGGTGAATGTATTGTATTTTAGCATGTATAATCAATAGACCTCATTGGTATTCTGCTGGGTAATCATTTGTAAAATATTACAATTACCATGTTGATTGTCCAAAATCAAAACACGGAAGGTTACTTTTTAATAAAAAAAAAATATAATACACAATCTCGCAAACCGACAGTCCCTGGTTTGTAATCACTTGCTGGTACAAATATATATTTGATTTATGCACTTTGGTTTTCCTGTTTCTATAATGAAAGCACGATTAGTGGCTTAGTGTAGAAATGTAAAAAAAATAGCAGTTTTACAAATAAATAATTTTTGCCTCGCATACAAATTTTGTTATTAATTAATGATATATAACAAAATTATCGTCTAATATTCCAAGCGGATATTGTAAAATGCAGCGTACATTAATATTTACTATTATATACTTACAAACGGATAATGTGGAAAAGCAGTTACTTGCTAGCGTTAAACCTACCCAGGTTTCTGTGGTAGTGGAGCGATGTGTTTTTGTCACCCTTATCGCATCGCTCTACTGATTTAGGAACCTATTTAGTCAAGCCAGTAATTATAGTTTCTGGAGTTACGTAATCGTTATAAAAACTAGTTTAGGCTCTGTAGAGAATGATCTCTTACACACGTCAAAATGTCTGGTTCTGAACATACTCGTAAGTTCTAAGTATGCAGACTCTACAAAGCCGAAATTAGCCAATTAACTACTTCTTAAGCCCGATGTGCATTATCTGAGAACTATAGTTACTGTCTTGTGATTTGAGGCATCCAATATGTGGTCGGTGTATCGTAAATTACCTTACGATTCGGTCCACTGGTTATACGATGTAGTAGTTTAACTGACAGTTCGATGAGATCGTTGAATGAAAAACTTATTTTCTCCTATGCGTCATTAAGTCATGCTATGGGTGGGATTTAACACTGGTTCTATTTGCATACTGATCGTCATTTATGTTTTAAATGATGGTATTTCTAGAAAATATTTTACATTTTATAGTTTTATGTATCAGTTTCTAGCTGTTTTTTCTATCATGTAGCGGATCCTCTAGAATTGAATTGATACTTAAATTGTGATCTATATGACTGTGTCTAGACTTTTGTAGTATTTTTATATAAATTATGTACTTGCCTTGAGAAAATCACTGCTTGTGTCAAAATCAAGATATTATAAATTGTGCTCCGAGAAGTTAGAATAATTTGAAGTCTATAGAATCATTTCACATTGAATGAATCTACAGATATGATGAGAATTTTGATATCATTGTCTGTCCAATTTAGTCTGTCAATATTTTAACGTCCGCGTGTGGTGGTTGTAGAATGGCACCGCAAACCAAGAGCCCCGGTTCAAAATACTTTGGTCGTCCTCTTTCTACAAGCACAATTATGTGCTACCAACCGTGCTTGTATTAACAAGCACGGATGGTAGCTTAGAAAAATATCGCAGGCATCTCTCTCTTTAAAGACCCAACCCCTACTCCTAACTCCTATGTCTTATTTCTTTTATTTAGAAGTACCTACTATAATATAAAGTTAATTACGGTATCGTGACCGAGAAAATTACTTTACTAGTAAGAAGTAACATCGATTATTATTCTAAACTCATTGTATTATCGATGCCTTTTAATATGTCTAGCTTTTTCATGTGCTATCATTGTTTATATTTTTTCTAAGACTTCATATTATAATAATAATATGTATCTACACTAGACATTCACTTCTTAAACATTTAATAACACATTCGACTATTTTCCTTTAAATAATTCTGTAATAACTTTAGGTCTTATTCCTATATGCCAAAAAACTGAACTGCTGGATAAAGAAAATTTCCACAGATTTTAATTGAAAATATTACCCATCAAATTTTAAAATAATCACGAATTAAATGAAATTAATTTTATTAAAATGAATTATCAGAATAAACAGCAGTTTAAATATATTGATAAGATTATTACATAGACATTATTTTGATCAATCTACCTTACCTAGATGTGCATACTATTATTTTTAATTGAATAGACCAAAGTGACATATAATTACTATTTGCATCTCTTTTCAACTAACAAAATACAGATATAAAACAGCATTCAATCAATTAAATTGTCACGCCTTTTTCCAACAGAGACAGGCAGAGACAATGGAACGCCACTCGCCACGATCCTGACACAACTTCCTCGCTTTTCTCACATCCACAATTCACTTCATATAAGCTGTATTTCATATAAGGTTATGAGCATGAGGCAACCTCAGCTTTTTTGAGGATAGCTTCGAATTGGTGAGCATTTTAGTCCACGGAGTTAAAAATCATAGTATAGATCATCGGTTAATGATTTCACTGTTTGTGATTTCTTACCTCTATGTGGTTCAACATCTTTATTTTCTTAAAAGCACATAATATCTTCGCATTTTGGAGAATACATTTTATAATAAGTTAAATCAAAATATTTAGCTATGTGGTAAATTTAAAAAGACACGTATTTTTTTAAAATTATTGTGGGTCGACATTTACGACATCAATCACGCCGACCGATTAAGCTAGAGAGCGGTTCATGAATGAAGATGACTGCTAAAACATTTCAATATAACAACTGCCAGGAGCAGATGCATCCACCTATTTTGGAACCGGCAACTTTTAAGCTGATGTAACGCAACCTTCGTGGTCTATATACTTGTAAGTGGTGGTACTTTTACTGTCACGGAGACTCTGCAAAAAACTACGAACTATACTTACTACCTAACTGACAATACTGACTACCTATTTTATAAATGTTAAGTAATCATTAAAATAAAATGCCTAATTAATTTTAAAGACCGGATACAGACTGTGAATTGACTTAGTCGCGTTTTGGGATCAGCTTGTAAGTTGCCGGTTCCAACTAGGCATAGGATAGGCAGAGATATTGGAGCGCCACTAGCCACGATCCTGACAAAACTCCCTCGCTTTCTTCACACCCACAATTCTCTTCGTTCAAGCTCTAAGGTTATAGGTACTAGGCAAGCTGGGTTCTTAAGGATATCTCCGATATTGTGAGAATTATATAATTCTTCGGTCACAATAAAAAAAAAATATATTTGTTCTAGAATTTGAATAGTACGTTCTTGTACGGTAATGTGTTGGTGTGACTGATCTCAAACCCAGGGCGTCCACACGTCAAGTAACAGTTACACACGCACCGTTTGTTCCCACAGCCCTGCCTAGCATTTGTCGAAGAAAATTATAATGAAATATTTTTTGTTTTATTCAAACACTTCACAATTATTGTTATTGTCTGGAAAGTATTCTAGTTTTTAGCTCAGCCATCATTGAAACCGTTTTAATAACGCTATTTTATTTCTTTATGATTGCTGAACTTTATATTTTTTAATTGAACTATTTTAGATTATATTTAATACATCTAGAACCTGAATAATGTCATTTGAAGTTCAGACCAAATAATTTACAAGTAAAATAAGAAAAGTAGTTTTAGCGGGCAACTGCAAATGCCGGGTAGTGTTTTTTTTAAATTATTTGTAAAGCTTATGATTTTTGAGTAGGTATTAATGTATAATAATAGTGGAATTATTATCCAGTAATCATTTATCATCTAGTATAGATTTAAATCTGTAAAACGTGTCTCTTCGTGTTCCCTTCAAGACTTCGTCGGAAGTTTTAGTAAAGTTATTCTACTTCTTTACTAAAACCAATCATCTTCGCCTTCATTTAATAATTAAAACAATAGAAAAGATGTAAAGCTAGAGTGCGGTCCATGAACATGAGTTTCTTCAATGGTCTGTACACTGGAAAGTGGTGGTGGTACGACATCGAATCGGCAGACTGGATTAATAAGCACCTATAATCCAAAACCGAAACAAAGATCTGGTTCATATTTTTAATAAAAATTAAATTATACATTTAATTATTAAATATTACGTATAAATTAGATAAAAACAAACTCTATTGTCAAACTGAGAATTGAACCTGGAACTCATGAACCACGCCTGTCGTCATATTATTAAATTTCCTATTTTGCATATAATATTAGGTATGTTAACAACTCAATTTATTGCCTTATTAAAGCACAGAAATGTGGGAATAAATAATTAGTTAATTACAATTAAATTTCCTTAACTATGTATGTATCAATTTTTATTGCTGACCTAATCAGAGTTGCTCATAAAATTGTCCATCATGACCAAAGTAATGTTAATTTTGCTTTAATTCCCACGATATACTTATTTGATGCTTTCCCTTATTTCCGACATACATTAAAAACAAAAAAAGTATTATAAGAGATTAATAACAACGATTATATTTTTAATTCCCCTTTTGTATATTTTACATTACATTTCTTAACCCTATTTAGCAGATGCATTAAAAGTTATGTTGTTAGAAGGAAATAACAAAGTATTTTTTTTGTCCAGAAACCCTAGGCATCTTTAGAAGATCCTCCACTTTCCCTACAATCTGATCTATGGTTTAGCAACGTATAGAGGACAAACATACAAACATTCGTTTTTTTATTTATATTAGATAAGATAGATTGATAACAATGCGCTTCTTACCATATATCACAACCCAGCAGTGCAGGCATATAAAGCATTAAATCTGCATTTAATGTTTTATATATATTATATTACATAAATTAATAAATATAAATAGCATATAATAAAAACATTAAAGGTATTATCAAAAATCTACATAACGCCACAATTAACTTTTATCAGGATCTCTTATCCTAATGTAATATTTTCATTATAAATCTTTAAACTTTATAAATCAAAGTTTAAACATTATTAAGTTTAAACGTAAATAATCTTCTACATAGTATTTTGTCTGACAGATTGTGAGCATTATGTATGATACAGCAATGGTGTCCGTCTATCCGTCGTTATTTATAAAATAAATAATTAACATTTTCACAATTACTTATTATATTACATTTATGGAGGGGCTAACGTGTTGTGTGGTTTATAGATCGTGTTTTTGTTCTACTTGATATATTACATCGTCTTGCACCAATAGGCTATATGATAATATTTTGCGCCACTGCATCCTATAATCAAGATATCGCACGAACGTTATTATAGGTTTAACATTGATCATTCTAGAAAAGTTCGACCCTAATAGATTATATATAATACTAGCGGACCCGATAGACGTCGTCCTGCCCGGAAAAGCAGGGCCACTTTAAATGTGATACTTTAAATTTATCACATATTTTTTTTATTTGGTTTACTTCTAACGAATCTATCGGTCGATTCATCATTTTTGGATATCTCACTGTTTACTATGGTCTCTATATCTAAATTATTCAGTTCTTCATTTTTTTCCAAATTTTCTATGGTGGAAGTATGGCTGGTAACTTAATAGTAGGGGAGCCCAAGCGGGGATTTCTGGATTTACTCCAGCGTGACAGATTAAATTATGGGAGATACCTTGTACCCTGTAGAGTATATCTACCAAGTATAATACAGGGGGGTACGGGTATGGCAGCTGGTCAGAATTGTAAAAAAAATCGATCTTTGAATATACTCGAGCGCGTCAGATTAAGCTAAGGTGAGTTAATTACATACTAATAAGTGCACATTTTCTTAATCTGACGGATTGAGTATGACGGAAGAGAATGGGAAGGTCACAAACTTGTAAAAAAAAATCGTCACCTGGACATTCTCGAGCGCGGTCGATTTTAATTTTATTTTGAAGAAAAATTACTAAGAATTACTAAAAAACTATAATCTGTCAATTTCAACAAGCCGAAGTAGCAAAAATCGTTGATAAAGTTTTGTGCGAGCAGTTGCAGTAGAGCATGTATTCCCCACTCCGCGTCTCTCGTTCCCTTTCACTTCTTCTTTATCTATTACTCTCTCGCACAGTCTTAATATACAGGGTGTTACAAAACACCTCCTAAAGCCGAACCCCCTTAAAGGTGTTAAATGGTCTCTTATAAAATATTTATTTCAATAATGTGCCAACCCTGTTTCAGTGAAATTAAACAGTAAATTACATAGAACATATATTTTATGGAACGCCTATGAACATTTTGACCTAATGTACAATGTAAAAAAGTATAAACTGTACAAGAAAGAAGATTTTAAGATCTTATCTTAATAAGATCTTAATAACCATAAATTATATATACTTTTTCGTAAGTAAAGTAAAGTTTATAGTATGTATTGTATGGATGGATGGATGGATATTTGTTACTCTTTCAAGCAAAACTACTAAATGGATTTTATTGAAACTTTACAATAATATAGCTCATATTCCACACAGTTTCTGAGATATTATTACTTATTAGTAAAAGTAAGCAGTGATTGTGAGTGAAAGAGAGAGAAATGATCTAAACTATACCGCGATTAGTGTGCTATAGTGAGTGTGTAACAATTACCTTAAAAAAAAATTTCGTTTTTTTTTCAAATTGTCAGATTAATGAAATCCCTTCAGATAATTGTCAGATTAAGGGTCAGTACAATTGGGTCATCTTACTGAACCTTCTGTATGAAAGACTGACGCGCTCGAGTATTTCAAATTAACGATTTTTTTTTACATTTTCAAAACTCCGCCACGAACTTGCGTCATGTCGGAATGGTCAGTCTTTTGAATGGGAGCTTCTGTGGGGCTTATTTAACATCCCCTCTGAATGTCTGACGCGCTCGAGCAAATTTTTTTTTTGTTTTTTTACCTTTCCGTACTGCCACCCCCACCATGCAAACCGTCAGATTAACATACCTACAGTATTATGGACACGTGGAGTATATACAATATCAAAAGCTGACGCGCTCGAGTATATTTTTTTTATTGTTTTTTTATACATTTTTGAAAATCCGTACACCCTTCCCCCACCGCTAAAACCAAAAACCCACATAACATTTAATTTTTTTTATCACCTAAACTTTAATATTTAATAGGTCCCTACGACGCTCGAGTAAATCCCCGATTAGCCTCTTGGGCTCCCCTACTATAACTTTTTCTATTCATTCTGGCTAGGCAACAAAAGTACCGCTTAAAATTATGTAATGTTGTCAATTGTGTACCAAATTAACATAACGCCACCAATTATGTTTTCAAACCATCCAGGAACCCATTGAAATATACACACAAAACATCATCCACATCGGTTCAGCCGATTGGAAGGAATTAGGTGACAAACACACCTATAGAAGAATTATATATTTTAAGATAATATATGAACAAAAGTTGACCCCTCAGCGTTCATTTAATTCAAGATAATTGAAGAAGCGAGAGAGTTATTTCTGTATCGTAGAATATGGCGCTCCATTGTCTATGCCTATACCTGTGAGAATTGAGGCGTGACAATATTGATTTTATTTATCGATTGATAGTACTAATTCAAGAGGTCTATTATTTTAGGTGAAATAGAAATTTAACTTGTTAAATCTACAGCTAGTTCGAGCATTCGTCGCAATCTTGTTGGTTTGTAAATTAATTATTGTGCATTTGATTAATATTAAGTTATCATGCTTCATTTACATATTAATCTGTATTTAAGTAATAATTGGATTACTAATTGATTTTGTTTACAATATTTTATTACATATTACTCAAGTAATATGTAATAAAATACGTTTTTTTATTGTGGGCCTTAGTCGCTGTACCAGAGACATGAAAATTGGGAAAAGTGGTGCTCGATGCCATAAGATATATAGATTAAACATAAGATACATAGATTAAACATAGATTAAAAACGTGGTACTATCTTGGGGATTGGCAGTGGTGTGCTCAGAATTTGAAGCGTATTTCGTTCGTTCGTATGTAGACTTTTATTGTAGCTCGATATATAACAGCACCCCGCCTAATGTTAAGTTGGAGTGCGGTTAGAATGGAGGTGTTGGCTACCTCCTGTAAGTAGCTTAAATAACTGTAAGTAGCAGCAGTCTAATTGGAACTGGCAACTTACGAGCTCATCCCGAAACGCTACTAAATCACTTCACTTGTACTAGCCCTGGGCAGCACTCTTTGCCTCAGTGAACTGTTAAGATTAGTTATTATGAAAATTGAATGTTATAAGTCAGTTTCTAGTTTGTTACGATTTCTACAAAATCATAGCCCATAGGTAATTTTGTAGGTAGTAATTTTTACTGCACTTTATTATGATAAATAACCATGGTGGTAATATCATGTTAGAACCTTTGCTCATAGTTATTTATGACATTCATTTAATACAGAATGATTATAACCTTTAACTGTTTCTTCTATTTTCTATAATTCTTAAAAATCTTTAAGAGTGGTAGGCAGTAGTACCCAGTCTCCCGATCCGGGGTAGTACCACCACTTACAAGTATACAGACCGTGAAGTGATTTGGTCACGTTTCGGGATCAGCTTGTAAGTTGCCGGTTCCAAGTAGGCCGGCATGGGCATAGTAGATGTGATTGCTACTCATAGTTATTGAATTGTAGTAGCAGTGACATTCCTTCATGGACCACACTTCGGCTTAACATCAAGTGGGGTGCTGTCATATGCCGAGTCACAATAACAAATAAAAAATAAATAGTTTTTTTATTTTGTAATGAAAAGAAAAAAATACTGGAAAAAAATACGGATTGAACCAGATGTCTGTTGTTTAATTTAATTCTATGTAATTTTATTTACTAATTTATAAGGTAATAATACTAGTATTGCCAAAAATTAGTAAAATAAATACAAACAATAGTTTCTTAATTATATTAATCTTAAGTAATATATAAATTGAGAATAAAATAAGTAGGTACATACTAAATATAATATTGTATTACTCCAATAAATAAAGATTATATAGTTTCATATTTAAAATGTACATTATTGCTCGGTTTCTGTAACAAACTATCCGTCATCGGTAACAGTAACCATTCGTAGTTCACTTCACAATTCACTATGTCTTAAAAATAATAAAAAAATCACTCTTTTTCGTACTTTATGATAGAAGTTGTCGGGAACTTGACTTAAGAGGGGTATTTTATAAGAACGGTTTTGACCTACGGCTGGTAGATAATTTAACTGTTCGTATCATAAACGATCCGTATGATAGATATAGGAAAGAACCGAGCGTTATTGATTGAAAAATATTTAATAACTATTATATAATAGTTGTTTGGTTATTTCAATTATTCTATCAATCTAAGGTCTCCTTCATGGTCATAAACTATTCTAAAGTGATATTATAATAGATACATTGATCCGTTGCAAAAGATTGCAAGTAATGGCTCAGCTGTACAAAGTCCAAGCACACTATCACGTCATATACAATATAAAAAGTTTACTTCAGAACGACAGGCATAACTTTACGTACATTTTCTAAACCTTTCAAAGACGACGGAGACAAATATTAATTGGGTCGGTTTATTCAATCTTGAGAACCAGGCAAATCAAGATCAGGTGTCCACAGAGATAATTAAAAAAAAAACAAATATACTAATAAAATAGGTAGGCAGACAGTAGGAGGAGACCGACGGAGGGTTAAGAAAAAAAATCTTAGAATACAAGGATTCTCCTCGGGGGTGCCGATCCATCGCGAGGCAGGCAGGCAGGAAGAGAGGGTGCAGCGTTCCAGACTTGTGACGCCCTACCTTCCCCATGAAATGATGTATATAATAATATTATACTACATTACACTACATATTATGTAGTGTCCAAACGAAACTGATTTTTACGATCGAAACCGAAATTCGGCAACGGTCTCAGTTCCGGCTGAAACCGAGACCGAAACCGAAACTTTCTTACGAGGATCATGTTTTGAGGGAAAAACAAAGAAACATTAAAGATAGCAATGCAATCTTCGACATTTTCACTATTAGGTGTAATCAGTACCTAATGCATTTTAAATTTAGGTATTTATATGAATTTTATTGCACTCAATTTTAGCTTGGGGGTAAGTAATATATAAGGTTTGTAAATTAAATAACAGAAATGAATTTTATAATACCTATGTAAATACCTACTCATTTATTTATAAGTGTGTCAATTTTGTCGGACACTAATAATATGTGTACTTATAATTAGAAGTTTATTCAAAAAATGATATTTGACAAAAGTGTTTGTTAATGTGTTTTGTTTTCCTGCACCTGAATAGTTGAGGTCAATTGTGTTGTTAGATCAAGCACTGTGACCACTAAATTCTGACACATTGGAGTCCATTATAAAGATCAAGGTAACGTGAAATGTTGTTGCTAAATATTTAGAAGTTGAGGACACAGATTGTGTTCATTTTACTAGTATGTCGACCCGATGTATTACCTCCACTTTAAGTGTACAGACCGTGAAGGGACTCGATTGCGTTTCGAGATCAGTTTAAAAGTTTCCTTGGAAATTTTTGTCAGATCTTTGCAAATAATTTTGCACTTCAAAAATAATTTTCGAAATAGTTAACTGAGTCGGTTTTTTCTGTCGTTGGCACACCTGGGTGTCTCTTTGCTTACCATCTGCACGATGTCGAGGTCAGATGTTGAGTCACAATAAAAAAAATATCGTATGTACGTAACAATAAGTGTATAGAAAATTAAAATAGGTGTTGTGTACATTATTAATTATTTGGTTAATAAAACTTTTGGTTGCCTATTGCTCATAACCTTAGAGCTTGTATGAAGAGAATTGTGGATGTGAAGGAAACGAGGGAGTTGAGTCAGGATAGTGGCAAGTGGCGCTCCTTTATCTCTGCCTATCCCCGTGGGAAAAGGGGTGACAATTTTATTGATTAATAAAACATAACTATTTATTACTTTGAGTGTAAGCTATGATTAAACCTGTCAAAGATGGTGGTTATTTTTTTATCTAAATATTGGTACGAACGTGCTGCTGTTTTTGTTGCAATCTGCATCCTGCAACAAATTAAATTATTCATACGAAATATCTCATCATCATCTTTAGCCAGAAAGCATCCACTGCTGAACATAGGCCTTTCCCTTAGAACGCCATTCCTATCTACGTAAAGATATTTTTTTCATTTTATTTATTTACATTTCCATACTAAGCTACTGCTAAAGTGCTTGTATCATAGAAACAGGACAACCAAAGTACCTACATATATCAAACATACATTGCGGCAAGTGGTTTGAAACACGTGCTCTCGGTTTGCGTAACAATTGCACTACCACGACACCACAGTCGCTTGAATTGCAGAATTGCACCTTATTCCCATATTTATGGGGATAAAATGTAATCATTTCCCAAAAGGACCGCGGTGGTTAGCAGACCGTATCTCCTCGAGTGTCACAGAGAAAAGCTATTATGAAGACGTGACTGACTGTCTATTTATTGGATTCGGGTCGTTAGGTTTAATGTCTTTGAAAATTGTCCAAATAAAGGAAATATGAAAGTGAAAGAACCGTTTGAATTGTTACTATTAGTAGAGCCAACAATATATGACATCGACGCTTGAACCACAAAAGTGGTTAAGACACGATTTTGTTTAGGTGAGCTGATCAACGGCAACGTTTTGAAATTGTGGCCGACATAGTGACGGCGACTAAGACAACCGTAAATTGAATTGTCAGGCAAGTCGAGTTCCATTAAATAATCAACATTAATTTAAAGTCCATTCTGATCTGTAAAATAGTTGAAAAATCGAGTGAAAGAAATATCTGGCTGCACAGCATAGGTTAATTAGCCGGAAAGCGCTGTTGAAAGACCTATGAAGCATACAGCATAGCAGTAGTGTAGAACGACGGTTCACACTCATGCTGGTCTTGATTAAGTTGAAAAATATATTAATCTAGTATGTGGGTTCGGTCCCTGACCGCAGTTGACTGATGTGCACACGTGATTTTCTTACTATCATATACAGTGATAACACCAGTATGATGTAATCAAACAATCCAATCAAAGAGTGTCAGTAACCGGTGTAGTGTCATAATATCAATTTCGCTAAAAAATGTCCCTTATACCATTTTATTTTTCAAGCGTCAAATTACAGTATGATATAATCATTAAATACAATTATGAAATGAAACGTCTGATATATAATTAACTATAAAGTAGCCGATGGCATAATGACAGCAAAATAACACTCTAATAAGAAATCTGATAAGTAAATTAAATAGTGCTATATGGTTCCGTAATTTTAAATAATTTGTACAATTAAGAAGAACTGCATATATAGGAGTAACGATACCAAGTTATACATATTTTTTATATTCATGTTTATAATCATAGTTCCTCATTAGTCATTATGACTCAATACGATTTTTTCGTGTTTAATCTGCGTATAGGTATAATAGATACATAATACATTGTGTTGACTATGTATATATCTATTGTTTGCATTTGTTATTGTTATTGATTGTTATTATGTTATGTATAACTGTAGTAGGACTTCAAGTTTAATATACTCAATCATAGTAGATATTAAACATGCGTGTTTGAATTGTTTTCTGTTGAGAATAATAAATAAAATAAACTTAATAACCCTTGAACCTGATGAAACACCGGCATAGTGTCGACGACTGAGGCAACTCTTGATCCTCTCCTTGTCTAATAAACATCGAGTGTCAAGTTTAAACTATTTGCAATGACTATACTAAAACTTCAGAGCTTTGCTCCAACAGGGATACACAGAGACGAAGGATTGCCACTTTCCAAATAAAGAATCAGGCAGGGCATTGTCATACTCTTACCTAAACATACAAAAAAAACCTTTCTATATAGGTTATTACTATTAAGGAGACCGTGGTCTAGAAGTATTTGAATATTCACACAGCCCATACTTTTATATTGTGATTCGACAGCACCCCGCTTGATTTTAGATGACCAACTTTTTAATTCGACTGCTGAAACGGTCGATATAATGCGGATGCTTCCCCCGACCTGTGCGGGTATCACGGGGGTAAAAAGACAAGGTAGGAACAAGGTTAAGCGCTGGAGTGCGGTCCAGTAATACAAGAATATGTAAATCTAGAAAATATATATACTTATACCTGTAGTATATATGTAGTTTGGTATATATAGTATACCAAAACTAATTAGTAAATTAATAAAGAAATCATGATATAAAGGTTTAAGTAAATGATTTACAGATCACTAAACCATTTGGTATGCAGTTGTCGCGTGTCCTCAAGCCGGAGTGTTAAAGATGACGTTTGACAGATGATGTCGATGTCCACACGCACGGTTAGCACAAGCCCATACTGCGTGATCGTGTGATCATAGGGGAACGTTGAAAAGTTATCCAACTAGGAGTGAAATTAATTTAACGCTCGAATTGGCTTCTTGACCTAAGAATAGAAAATGTACAAGCTTTTTAAACGTGTGCAAGACCCCAGTGAAAACATCGAAGTCAGCTTGTTGGGTTACTATGTATCTACTAGAAATATATCTATAGTATATAAATACAATATATAAATAGTATTGAATAAATTAAAGTTTATTTATTGTTTATTATTAGGGCTCGACATATGACAGCACCTAGTA
Organism: Tinea trinotella; assembly: GCA_905220615.1. Taxonomy (NCBI): domain Eukaryota; kingdom Metazoa; phylum Arthropoda; class Insecta; order Lepidoptera; family Tineidae; genus Tinea; species Tinea trinotella. The sequence goes on from HG992306.1 coordinate 6,677,110, forward strand.
TGAACTGCAAGTAGCAGTCGCATCCACTATGCCAGCCTGGTTGGACATTTCTATACTAATCTACTAAACGTGCTTGATTCTTAGAAACAAGACGACCAAAGTACATATACATATTAAAAATACATTAGTATCAGTAAGTGGTTTTGATCAGAGAGCCCCTTGGTTTGCGAGACTATTTTTTGTCTCACTAGGCCACAATTGTCTTAAATGTGCAAAACCTTAGTGAAAATTTCTAAGTCAACAAGTTAGGTTAGAAGAAATCTACTAAAAATTGTGAATTATTTAAAAGTTTCATATCGTTATGCAGGCATATGCATTTATAAGACGTTGTAATACGGTATTACTTAAAAGTCGGCTTTATTAATATACGAGTACAATCTTGTATAGTTTTCATACTTTCAAACTTTCCCATAAAATCATATTGACCTAATTGATAAACGCAATAAATATTTCCTCGATAACGCAACCAAATAACAATCTGATACCTACCACAGTTTTTTTAGTTAAATGTTCAGTATTATACTTATACACAATATTGTAATTCTGAATCATTAGGATACGGGCTGGTCTGTCCGTCCATGGAAAATTTATTTCTCCCGCTGTTAAGCATCGGCGAAATAAAGTTATAACTGAGATTACAATTTTTTAATTGTAGATCGACATACGACAGCACCTAGCCTGATTAAAATGGACTACTAATAAAGTTAAATCCACTTTTCCGGCTTAATTGGATCCAGCAAACTTTTAAGCTGATCCCAAAACGCGACTGTTTCGTCACGGTCTGTACACTTGAATATGCTGGTACTACTCCTGAGCAAATGACCGCCAATTGTCTGCCATTCCTTAAGATTTAGACGGAGCAAATATATGATTCGAAAGATTAGGCAATCATTTTTGTATAGTTATCAGAAATAGCTTATTGGAATTTCACTTAAGCATATTATTTTTTTTTAAATCTTTAATATTGTTTTTTATTCAATTTTGATTTCCCCTACCATGTGTATCTATCTAATGACTATATGTACGTAGATAACATAGATAACAAATTAAATACAGGTATTGGTGTTATCAGCAGCAAAAACAATGGTAGCAGTTATCAGCGATACGTCTGCAGGTGAGGAGGCAGCGAGCTGAGGTAACTCGGCGGCTTGCAGAAAGAGAGGGGAGGCACCGCGTTCCGTTACTCGCTGCCTCAGCCACACAGCTGATTTCATATGTGACAGATCACAACGCAGCGTACTCGTGGCTCGCGGTTCGTGAAAAAAGTGCCGGCAAAGTGACCACGCGCGCTATAGTAAAAACATCCGCGTTATTTCAGATAAAAAGTGTACAAATATTTTTTGATAGATTGACTGTGTTTTTTGTTGTTGTATTTTATTCAACACTGACCTATTCTGTTCATTGGAGTGCATCATCTAGTTTAACCGCTATCGGAACTGGAGCCAATCATTTATTGGAAATTGATGTAAGTATAATATTAACTTATAAATATATTATTTAGTTATTAATTTATACAACATATTATACTTACCTACCTATTTTTTCTATATCTAAGTATTAAATGACTACTTTGAAATATCATTTAAAATGTTTAGTTTGAAAATTATGAGGTAGGCAGAATTTATTTTAATGAGGCGATATGTTACCTCGACTTTTTTTAGTGGTAAACGAGAACTTATAAAGCGCCGACGACTAAAAATACCGTCGCTGTGTACAGTCTTTTCAGTTGCCGTCACTATGTCGACCATTTTTTCATGTTTCGCACATATCATGTTTCATGTTCAAACATATGAATTCTGACTAACTATTCGGTTAGTCAGAATTCATTGGAAGGCGACCGAGGTCTAGTGCCTAACCAAGGGCAAAACCACTTGCCGGTACCAATGTATCATATTAAGTCGTCCAATTTTATGATACAAGCGCTAAAAGTAAGTCTAGCAAATAAAAATATTTTGTTAGATATTTACGTATTTCTATTTAGGATTAAGATAAGATTTGAAAAATATTTTCTATTCCTAATAACTATTCGTAATTATCAATGTCACTTGTGTAAATATCTTAGGTAATTAATTAATTTTGTAACAATGATAAATATGTGTTTCATACATTCCAAGAATAAAAGCAATTTACGTGACTTTGATAGTTCACAAATATTACTTCTTACACATTTGCATAAATATAATAATACGCGACTTAAAAAAAATGCTGTTATTGCAAAATTAATTCTTTAAAGGAGGCTTTCAAGTTGGGTATTTTGAAATTGATTTTTTCTACCAAAAAAAACTTAATTGTTTTATTAGATAAATTAATTATGCGTTCATTAACATTTTCTTATATTTAATGCGAACGTTGATCAATGAAAACGTCGAAACGTCGGAATAATAAAATAAAATTGTAAAATCAAAACCAAAATAAACGCGATAGTAAGCCTAATAAAATTTATTTAATTCATATGCGTTTATTTCTCAATCATATTATTGTGGCTTGACATAAGATAGTACCCCGCCTAATGTTAAGCTGGAGTACATGGAGGGGACTGCTACTACAGTTACATAATTGCAAGTAGTAGTCGTTCTAATACTTGTTCACCTTAAGAATTAATTCTCCTAGACCAAAGGGTGGTTCTAAACTTAAACAGTGGTAAGCACTTTCCTGGTTCGTCTTACTGGGCAAATTACCACTCTATCTGTTCAACTATCTGCCTATCACTTTTAAAGCACTACCCTTTGGTTTACGAGAACATATACTATAAATGACCTTTTATTTCCTTTAGAAAATTGTATGCGTAAACGTGACGTTTAAATTAAAAATATGCTAAATAAAAAATATAAATATCGTTTATATCACTTTTCTAACTAGTTTAGTACAGCAGAAGGATATTTGTTTACAAAATATAAGGACCATATTTTGACTGGTGTTATATATTATATATTGGTGAATAGTTTTAATACTACCACCTAAAATAAAGACCTATATTGAAACTTTAAAGTAAGTCTGACACTGTAATGTATGGTTTATCTGTATTGTATTTGGTTTATCTGTATCTAACCCACTCGAGTTCACATTTTAACATCATTTAATTTCAGTTTAAACATCAAAAAAAAGGAATCAACCTACTAACTCAAGACCCCATCTAAATCCGTTTCGTGGTTCCTAATATTGTCACAGTTGGTAAACATAAACGTATCCTACAAATTCAAAGTACATGGCGCAGGTAGATATTTTATTAGGTATATTACAAAATTTGGCCGCAACATCGATATACAAGTATAGCTTGTCTAACTATAAATGACGAGCCACTCCACCTTATTAGTTTATTTAAATGTGTGAATGCAAATATTACTAACTATCTATTATACTTTATTAGAGTGCTCCATCTTTTGTGTCCAACAAGAAACTGAATTACAATTGCATTTTCGGTGTGTTACATTCATATTTTATGTTTTCTCGTGTGCGCCAATGCGGTTGAGGGGCGCTTCTTTTCGGCTTAGACAGACTATATTCATCTTTGTGACTTGAGTAGTTAAAGCCATAACACGGTCCTGATTTATAGTAAACAAGTGACTTCTAAGCGCTCGCTCTAAATGCACAAAAATGTCTTTTTGGTATCTTTCATAATGTCTTGTTTAATGTTAGTAGGTAATATATACGCTGATATATATTAAAAGAATGAATAATATTTTTTAAAGTAATAAATGATTAAATCAAGCTATTTAAACTTTAAACAAAAAAAATTACGAGTATTTATCAATCAATCAATAGCAATAATTATCAATTAAGGCGACCGTGGTGTAGTGGCAGTGCAATTCATTGTCCTGTTTTTATGACACAAGCACTTTAGTAGCTTAGTATAGAAATGTAAATAAAATAAACAATCCAATTATCACGTTTTTTTCCGCAAGGATAGGCAGAGACAATGGAGCGCCACTAGTAATTACTTTTAATAATATTAAAGTAAATACTAAGTTGTCTCAAAAGATCATCTAAGCGAAATCTGTGTGTTGACGACATTTTTAGATCTAAACTTAAATGCTTTTATTATATTCAAAGATAAAACGGTCTGTTAAACATTCTGATTACACATTTGCGTAAATTATACCTTTATAGTACGCTCAAGACACAGTTATTCGTGGACGCGCATTTAGGCACACAAATGATTATGGCTATACTAAAAGACCTACTTACTCAAAAATCATTTTAACCCAAAAAACAAAGATTATCTCTCGAAAATTCAAAAGAAAAATTACGATTAATAATAACAATATTTTTTTTTATATAACAAGAAAGCTGGGCAACCATAGATTATTGCCCATAACCATAAAGCTTGTATGAAGAGAATTGTGAGTGTGAAGGAAGCGAGGGAGTTGTGTCGGGATCGTGGCAAGATCCGTCGAGACGACAGGCGTGGACGAACGGTTTAGCGACTGGTTTGTTGCGCGTAAAGTCCCGGGTTCGATCCCCGGTCGGAGCAAATATTTGTTTCATAGCTTTTATTTGTAATATTTAATAGTATTAAATATTGCAAATATTTGTTAATAAAAAAAAATAAAAAAAAAGAGATGGATATTTGCTTCGGGTCTGGTTATCAAAGAGTGGTAGGCAGTGGTACCCAGTCTGCCGATCCGGGGTAGTACCACCACTTACAAGTATACAGACCGTGAAGTGATTTGGTCACGTTTCGGGATCAGCTTGTAAGTTGCCGGTTCCATCTAGGCCGGCATAGTGGATGTGATTGCTACTCACAGTTACTGAATTGTAGTAGCAGTGACATTCATTCATGGACCACACTTTGGCTTAACATCAAGCGGGGTGCTGTCATATGTCGAGTCACAATAAAAAAAAAAAAAAAAAAAAAAAAAAAAGTGGCGCTCCATTGTCTCTGCCTATTCCTGTGGGAAAAAGGCGTGACAATTTGATTGATTTATAAGAATACTTATAGGCAGAGACAACGAAGCACTAATTTCCACGATCCTGACGCAACTCTCTCGCTTCCTTCACATTTGCAATTTTTTTTTACACAGACAAAATGGTTATGAACGACCTGTTTTTTTTTAAATAGACGATTTATTCGAAGCACGATTTTCTGGTACGTCCCCGATTTATCTTACCATTTGCCTCAGATATTGTGTTCGCCTGATGTTAAGCTAGAGTACGGTCCATGAATAGAGACGACTGCTACTACAGTTAAACAACTGCAAATAGCTGGCGCACCCACAATGCCGGCCGGGTTGAAACCGACAAATTAAGCTGATTCCAAAACGCCACTAAGTCATTTCACGGTCTGTATACACTTGTAAGTAGTAGTGATGGTACTACTCTACCCCACATACGCTCTTCAATCTTCAATCAATCTCCAAAACTTTGGTTTAATATTAAAATAAACCATTTAGAAACTTGACTATTAAAACTGTTTGTCGTGTCTCACAAACAATAGAACACGTCTTGTAAATACATAATTGCCGTTATAACCGCAGCTGCTGTAGTGCATCGACTGTTCTCGAAATGCGTTTTTATAATCATAGATGCTTTTACACATTTTAATAAACCTCTTCTCATTCTTCAACGAGCAAAACAGTCAAAACCATAAATCATTCATGGGAACGTGCGCTTATCCGCAATTTTCTCAGAATTTCTACAATACTTGAGTTTTTTGTCGTTCGCTATGACATGTTACAGACGTGCAAGAATGACTGGAAAATAAGCACAGAGAAAATCACAATTGAAATTTTAATACTTTGTGCTAATTGAATTTTAATGACGCCTCAAATAATGACTTAACATTTTGGGTGTTTACGCGAGAATGGATTTTGTTTAGTGATAATTAAATTGTTAACTTTAGGAAATAAGTATGATTTTTATGTTAAATACAAAAAAGTTATTTATATTTATACTATATTTAAGCAATTAGGTATTTTAATTAGTATAGGCCCATAACCACAGAGCCTGTATGAGGAGAATTGTGGATGTGAAGGAAGCAAGGGAGTTGTGTAAGGATCGTGGTAAGTGGCGCTCCATTGTCTCTGCCAATCCCTGTGGGAAAGAGGCGTGACAATTTGATTGATTGATTGATATATGCATACAATATTATATGTTTGTGTATAATTTTGTTGTTGAGTTGTATAAAAATATACTATATGACCTCTTTTTAACCTTTGCATCTTTGTACGTCAAAATAACATTTCTTTATAGTCCCCAATGTAGACTGCATTTGGCGTAAATGCTGTTGTGCAGAGGATGCACAACAGCATTTAACTCACCTATTGTATAAACGATTAATTTATTTCGATTTTTAATTATTTATTTACAAAAGGCCAAACTAATGTCGCTTGGCATTGTCTACCCGCCAAACCTCATAGAACCTTACTAGGAATAATGCAAATATTGATAAAACATTCAATGAACATAAAATAATAATAATAAGGAAAGACTATAAGTTTGGGCTAGACATCTACAATGTTAGAACAATAGAATTCTACAATGTTAGTTTAGTTAACAATAAATTCTCTAATTCACTGGTATAGTAATTAGTTGATTGATTCGTTTGTTTTACTAGTACTCGATGTATTTGTGCTAACTCATTGCTCAATCTTGAACAGTTAATTGTAATTAAGATTGATGAGCCGGCGAGTCACGCTAACCAGTATTTTGGGATGGATAGCGGAATACAGAATAATTTTACAATTATCTATATTTTAGAGCCGCCTTTAGGTAATATAGATTGGTGCCTCGACAGTTTGTGGTCAGTGGATTATATATCTATTGATTTGTAGGCAAAGCGCTTTTTTGAGCAGGTTCCTTTAGTACCGCACTCCCGGTATCGCAGGACCCTCCTTAGTTAGGCAATAATATTACTTATAGTATTATTTTTCATTTATATAATTTAAAAATCCAGATATAAAGAGGTTGTATAGATAAGTTAATGAAGTAAAATAAAACTCTAACTATCTATTATTTTGTTCATTCTCCTGGTAGTTGGAAAATGCGGACGTGTACTGGTTAATCATTCAGCACCATTTCTCAATCGTGGATTGTTTAATGCTCTATAAGAATAGTGGGCAGACGGTTGGTATTCATTTTCCTAATCTGCCGATACTCACCACTTCCAACTGTACAGACTCGTTTCGGGATTAGCTTAAAAGTTGCCGATTCCAACTAGGCGAATGCTACTTACAATTATTTAATTGTAGTAGCAGTCATTCTATTTCAAGACCGGGGTACTGAAAAAAGTAAAAATAATATATCAATATTTTTTTATATTGAATATAAAAAGTAACACAGTGCTCGGAACTTTAAAGTGAATTGAATTGAAATTTCACTTGCGCTCCAAATAAAATAATCGGAAAGTAGATCGTTTATAAATCGATATTGCCATTTGTCAATTGTAACATAGGTACGTACAGCTCAGTACAATGAAAAACATAAACTTTGATTGACCTCAATGTAATTGAAGCTTAGGCATAAATAATTCATGTTATGTTGTTTTTTAATATGTATAATTCTATACTAAGCTATAGTATAAATGAGTTTATATTAAAAATAATATGTGCCATTATTCATCTATTGTTGTTAAAATCGATAAATTTTGAAGAAGCACCTTGGCTGGCACAGTGACGGCGACTGGGGCAGCCTCTTGGATCTTGGAAGGCACTCTTGAACCTTCTCTTGCTTACTATCAGGTCAAAGTCGAGTCACAATATAAAAAAATAAGATGTAAAGAACATACTTACCTACTTATATATATTTTTTAATTATCATTCTCTTTATTCAAAAGCGAGTGCAAACCTTTGATCTGTGCTGGTATTATTGTAAATAGACCATATTTTAATAACTTATAGGGAAAACTACCTAACAATTTCGTATACATGGTACACAAAGTACTACACAAGGTACAAAGTGAGATTCCTGACTCGAAACCAACACTTTAACTAAATTTTGACTACTGCTTCGTCATGAATTTATTTTCCATATTTGTGTTAACTTCTCTGTCGGAATACTATACCTATGTATACTTTGTAATTCGTCCTGTTGTAATGGCTCATAGAATGGCTCATTTTTTGTTCTTCGACAGCACCTCCCCTCCTGATGTTAGGCCGAAAAGCGGTACATGGAGGGGAGTGCAATTTATATTTGTAAAAATAATAAAATAAAGTAGCAGTCACTCCACAATGCCTAGTTTAAACCAGCAACTTACAAGCTGATCTCGAAACGCGACTAAGTTATTTGACGGTCTGTATAAGTAAGTATACAAGTTACAAGAAGTGGTGGTACTACCCCGGATCGGCAGACTGGGTACCACTCTCACTATCAGACCTAGAGCAAATATATCCACCACTTTTTTGTTTGTGTTTTTTTTAATATTACACAGCTATTGTTTTTTAACTGCTGGTCGAATATAGTAATAAAATTTATTGAGAATACACAATATTCCATAAAAAATAAACGTGAGTTATACTCGTATGTTTTTTTTGCATATGTCAGTACCCTGCCTGATCCTGATGTTCAGTTGGTCCATGAATGCCATTGTTGACCTAGGTAGAACCTGCTATTTTTAGGTTTCCCGAATCCAAACTCAAAACAAGCTAACTTCACTTAAAACTATACAACTTAAAATGACAGTGATATTGTTTGTAGTTCGGCGTTTTTTCAATCAACTTTTAATCGATTTACAACTCGTATTGTGACGTCATTATCACGTGACAGTACAGCTGCATAATATATTACATATTGTTATATAGTTACAATTTGCATACTTGTGTTGTTAGCATATTGCAATCTTTTGATAATGCACATTAGCAAAACGTAATGAGTAAATAAAAAGTATGTTAATATTTCATATATAAACGTAAATTATTTACGTAATAATTCAATGTAAGCAACAAATTCTATTAGAAATAATGTGTACATGCACTGAATAATTTTACAGAACAATGCAGACAGAATCAAATGAACAGTTTTAAGTACTAACAACTGACACAACCCAAGTACCACTAGACTCTTCATTGGGTAAAAGAAGTTCCCAGCATTGCTTTTGTTTGGTGGCTTCAACAGTGTTTCTCGGCGTCGAGGTTTCACTCCTGAGGTGTCTATTAGTAAGAGATCTGTGTTTTTAAATGAATGCGCCATTCAAACGCAAAGGAAGGAACTCCTATGCTGGCGTTCGAGGTTTTAATTGCATTGTCTTCAAAATGGTTACTAATATCTATTGCCATTTTATTTCCGTTGGTCATCAAGTGCAGCAATTTATTAAATTGAAATGGAATATTCAGTGTTAAGAACGGAAGTGATTCTCGATCAGCGTTGCCGAAATTCAGCTAAGCTGACATAGTGCTGTAGATCATCATCAGCATCCTATGGGAACGTTTGTATGCTAACAATGCCACAACTCCTAAAATATCCAAATACTTTGACAATATGTTGGATCGAACTCACTTAGCGTATTCAACTGTCAGTCTGCATGTCACGTCATTAGAATGTACGTGAGGCTGGCTTTTGAATTTAAATTATTAGATTTATTGTTTTTTCGAAAACTAAGTTACTAATAAAATAAGTAAGTAACTGAAATAGCAACCGTTTAAATAAAACTCGTAATTTTATAATTGTACAAGTGCGTATCAATATTGTCGAAACCTAAGCAATAATAAAGTTCAGAAGTAAATTAATTAGGAAATATTAATCAATTTGTCACTCCTTTTTCCCACGGGGATAGGCAGAGACAATGAAGCGCTACTTTCCACGATCCTGACACAACTCTCTCGTTTCCTTCACATCCACACGCTCTTAGGTTATGGGCACTAGGCAACCTAGCTTTCTTGAGGATGTCTCCGATTTGATCGGAAAACACATAAGGAAATAAAGAAAAATGAATAATTTCTGAACTCATTTAGTTCAGAACACAAATTTTGATACTAAAAGTTTTTATACATAGATGACACACATGTTATATTTGACGCATTTACTAATACAAATTAATAAGAAAAACAAATTTTTCCGGCTTACTTTGATTGTTTTTATTCGACGTTTAGAACTTTGTAGCCATCGTGGTCGCAGGGATTTCATAAACAATGTTCGCGTAAAACCTCACAAAATTATAATTATTCACACTGTTGTGTTACGACCATAATCTGTACCTAATTATATTCAAATTGCTTGTCATTTGTGGTATATTTAAAATAAATAACCAACATAATAATAGAAAGCAATAACAAATTAGCATAAAAAATGCATAATAGGCGTCCTTGTTATGAAAAATTGGCGAATAAAACTGCACAAAAAGCGGAAAGACCACTCTGAGATATCGATGATAAAAAGTGAAAGAACAAGCACTCTCCCTTTACATCGGAAGGCTTCTAATGACTTGTTCAATGATAACCAGTTTCTATCCAGGCCAATGCGCAATGTCAGATATTATAATAAGCTCTCAATTTCTTAATGTTTTCGTAAAATTAAAATGTCAATATGCTATCGAAACTGTCACATAAAACATAATTAAAATCGCTATCAATGGCTATAAAATATCACAACGGAACTAACATACGTCTAATTTGTTTTGAATATCATAAAAAATACCTGTTTTCTTTTGAGCGACATTATGGTAATATTTATTTTATATACAAAAATACTATTAAATATTTGTTCAACCCGGTGAAAGGTGAAATTATAATATTAATCACAAGCAATAAATAAACAAAATATTAACTTTTAGACGTAAATAATGTCAATATAATAAATCATAAATGATATTATCATATTTTGTTAATACATCGTGTTTTTACCATGATTCCCCGCCACAGGTCAGAGGAAGCAGCCGCATCCTGTCGACCGAAACGGCTGTCGAACTAAAAATATTTTGCGCGTAATTTCTTGGTAGAACAATCGACACGTCGAATGTTTTACCAGTCCATGTAGCTCTTGAACTTCCACTTGCTTACCATCTGGCAGTACGAGGTCAGATGTCGCGTCGCAAGAAAGAAATCAAAATCTTATACATTATTTAGAACAACCATAAATTGTATTCTTAATTTAATTTATCGATAGCGACTTGACGGACATTAGCCGAACCTTAGTCACGTTTCAGTTGGTCGTATGTTGATCCGCTTGTAGCGATTACAAGAGATTAACCTTGATCGCGACATTGGCAATGGCGATTTAAAGTAAAGTACATAGTATTAGACAATTGATACAGCGTTAATAAGAACGCATCATATTCACTAACATGTTAACCAACGATTAGTTACGTTAAAAAAAAGCAAATTACAAAAAAATATCTGTCATCATAAGAGTGGTTGGATCGTTTGCCCCGACTGATTGTGGGGGGAAGTGGTGTATTAAACCACTCTTAAGTGTACAGACTGTGAATTGACTTAGTCGCGTTTCGGGAACAGTCTGAAAGTTGTCGGTTCTAACTTAGCCGGCATAGAGAATGCGACAGTTACTTGCAGTTATTTAACGGCAATAGCAGTCGCCTCCATTCATGGAATTACGCTTTAGCTTAACATCAGCCGGAATGCTGTCATATTACATTATATATGTTAAACCAAACAAAATAACTACAAAAGTTACTTAATTAAAAATTAATTCTAACAAGTAGTTGCAATGTATGCTCAATTAACTGTATAGTTGAAATTTCAGTATTGCAGTAACTGTTGTTTTTGCGACGCAAACTGTTGATTATTCATTTTACCGTAAAAGTTTTTTTTTTCATTAAACGTTCGGATGTTGCCAATTACACAAGATGAAGAAACCGTTCTGTGTTGGTGCTGTTAGTCAATTTATCTGATCGTTTTAGTTTGCATGCTAAATTAGGAAATTGGTATGAAACTATCCAGCGGGGCGGAGCATCGGCACTGCGTCATGCAATCGACGGAACATCGCTTCAATGATTGAACTATTGTTTGGCTAACGTCCTTATAAATAAAACCAATTATCAATCAATTGATCGGGCATTTTATTTGTATCTATTTAATGATCTGTATAAAGGATGTCTGTAATTTTCATTATAGAATTCATTTTATTATTGTTGTGGAACTTCATATGATAGCTTATGATAGTGTTACGACTTTTACACTTTTATTTAACTATACTGCTAGTATAGTTAAATAAAAGTGTAAAAGTCGTCATCGCATCCACTATCAACCGGCAGCTTTCAAACTAATCCCACAACGCGACTGAGTCATTCAAGTCATTCTGTACAGTTGCGAGTGGTGGTACTTACTGCCTTGGATCGGCAGACTAGACAAATGGCCACCAACTGTCTGCCTATCACTTCTAAATCTATTTTAATGTCATTTAAAATTCTGTTAGTATAAAGGAAATAAAATGATAATAATAGAATGAAAATAATTTATTAGTATAGGTTATTAGTATTCATTTGCTCATGGTCTGATTGTACTATGGCATCGGAAAGGCATAATATGACGAAAAGGCAACAAGAAACTTAACAATCACTCAATGAATCAATCAAATTGTCACGCCTTTTTCCCATAGGAATAGACAGAGACAATGGAGCACCATTCGCTACCATCTTGACACAACTCCCTCGTTTCCCTCACATTTTACAAATATGTATAAATAGGAATAGCTATCGTATATTGTTAGCGGCACTTTGAAGCAATTAAACTACATAATCGCGTCGGCATTTCTCGTCATGCTACACACAGCCGTGTGTAATGAATGGATGTTGTTCATAATATCTTAACAAATCGTCACATCCATCACACGATATTGTGATAACCAATAATACGATCGTCGTGACAGCAAAAGAAACGAGAACAAAAGCGTGGTGCATCCAAATAGGCGTGAAGTCGAAATTATTGTAACCATCAACATTTCGAGAAAGTGTTAAAACTTTCTATCCGTTCGCAATCAAGGGTGAATAGCGCCTTTCAATTATTTTAATAAACCACCATGGTGGTTTAAATAAGAAATTGGTTTTATGATAATTCTTAGATCACTATGATAAGTACTTTTCAAAAGTGTTGCTCAGTCTGCCAATCCGGGGTAGTACCACCACTTACAAGTATACAAACCGTGAAGTGACTTAGTCGCGTTTCAGGATCAGCTTGTAAGTTACTGGTTCCGACTAGGCCGGCATAGTGGATGTGACTGCTACTTACGGTTATTTGAAGTAGCAATTGGGAGTCACAATAAAAAATATTTCAGGTCTATAAATGAAGTAAGACTGTTTTACCAGAAGAAATGAACTCGTTTTTAACATTCTTAAAATATGTTATATAAATAAATAAAAAATCTTTAGTTTATTCTCATTAATGCTCGTAGTTTGAATAATATTTCTTTATGCTTTCCAATAAATCAGCGATATCTACTAATATTTGCTGGAAATTAAAATTATCTATGAGAAATTAAGATAACTCGAGTTAAAGTTATGATGATGAATTTAAATATTTTAATAATAATAATCGTATATGAATCAATCAACCACTATCTCGTCTCAATTTTCACAGGGTTGGGCAGAAATAATGGTACGTCACTTTCCACGATCCTGACATAAACTTTATCATCAATGTCGGCTTAGTTGGAACCAACTTACAAGCTGATCTCGAAATACGACTAACACAGACTTGAGGAGAGACAGGTCTGTGTATACTTGAAAGTAGTGGTACTACTGCGGATCGGCCCTACTACCACTGCCTACCACTCTTTGACAACCAGACAACCGTTTATCTTTTTATTAAAATTTAGTAATTAGATTGTAATATTCAATCTTATAACATACTAAATATTATAAATAAAAGCTACGAAACAAATTTTGATCCGACCGGAAATCGAACCAATGCGCCATGCCTGTCATCAATATATTAGTAAGGCGTTAATATAATTATATTATATTGGAATCAGTGAAGACCCTGAAAGCTAATTAGGTCTCCAATACGGATTGCGTACACAACACTACATTGGCTTCTCAATGCTTTACTTTAGCAGATCAGTAATTCCTTTGTTTTCATATCTTTACGCGAGTATTCGCCTAGGAATGTATGATATATAATATATATATATATATATATAGATATTATCTATTTATATATAATGTGACTAAATGGACTGCCATAGTAACGGCGACTGGGACTATTCAATCACATCACTCTCCTAATACATAAGGCCGCCGAAAAGCAGTGAAATGCACCAATCAACATATTTTTCCTATTGATTTGATTTCCTATTGGTTACAAAGATGTCAAATATTAGAGCGACGCAATTTCGCTGCTTTTTCGACGCCATAATGTATTAAGAGAATCGAGGTCCAGGTGGACGACCGCGCGCTCAACTTCAATGGAAATGAAAATGAAATTCATTCTCATTTGTCAAAAAGTTTGTGTCAAATACAACTTTTATTCATTCAGACAATGAGTTTCAATGAGCTTGAACTGTTAATGAAAATGAACAACGATTCTTAGTGCGTTGCGGGTTCACAATTTTAATTTTGGAACTCATTAATGGAGTTTAACTGTCAAATGGAAGCTCATTCTCATTGTCATTCAGTAACGCGGTCAGCCCGCTGTACACTTGAAAGTTATGTACAAATAACCACAATTAGGTTTTACTCTATCTTATTCCTAATTAAAACAGCTGTATTTATTAATTGTTATTGTAGTGCATGTTCAAAGACATAGGAAGAGGTCACGCTTCCTCTCATAGAAACAATTTATTACTGATCGTAATTAGCATAACGAATTTCACACGGCATTGTCTTCAAATTTAATTATACCTCGACCTTCCTGAGAACATTTTTGTGTACGATTTAAAAATGTTAAATAATAAACCAGTTAGTGAATTAATTTGTTTTGTGAGTGTAATTTAATAAGAAGTTATAATGTAATTAAGTTATTAAAGTTTATTAACAAGGCGAGACGGCTTTGTAGTAGTGCAATAGGTACTCAAACCAAATATCTGCCGGTACCAATGTATCTATGATATAATATACGAGCACATTGATCGCCCAGTTTTTATGATACCAAGCCCTTCGTTGCTTAGTATAGAAATGTAAAAATTTACTTAATGATATAGCCGATCTAAATACGTAATAAATTCAAAATGACATTGTTTTGTATAGGAAGAGACTGGAGTTTGGAGTGTTCGTGATTACGAGTAGAGTTTTAAAGACGCGCATGGCGCATTGGTTAATACTCTAGTCCGTTACGCCTAAGTCCCAAGTTCGATTCCCGGTCAGCGCAAAGACTTGCTTCATAGGATTTATTTGTAATATTTATTATTTAGATTATATGTTACAATATTTGTTAACAAAAAAGGCAACGTATTTGCTCCGGGTCTGGTCGTTGAAGAGTGGTAGGCAGACAGTTGGTGGTCATTTGTCCAATCTGCCGAATCAATACAACTTTCATAACCGTGAAGTAATTTAGCTAATTATAATATTAATGCATAGTCCTCTATGTTTCACCCAATTTATGTCATGTCAAATTAAATGTCAAATAAAAATTAAAACATAATTTAGTTACAAATCAAAATTATACAAAATATAAAGAAGTAACAATATAAAATTATAAACTAAAAAATCACTAATAAACTACCTTATATTTATGTACATTATTATATTCCAGTCTAGGAAATTCTAGTCTAACCCTTGCTTTTGCATAGAAAATTTTTAGTTGCATAATATTTCCCAACTTTGATGGTCAATATCTTTTAAATCACCTACAGTCTTAATCTCACGCTTTAATTTTATCACGTAAACAGTTTCATATCTAGATTGACCCCTACCTAAACTATGTTTTTTATGAAATTTGACAAATTCAGAATAAAAATTAGGTAATAAATGAGTATTACTCATTTATTACAAAAACCATATATCGACCGTAAACAGAGACATTTTTCAGTTGTAGATGGTCTAGGACAGTGTTTTTCAACTTTTTTAGGTCATGCCCCACCTTAATTTATTCCCTTAAGAAATATAAATAATTACAGCATTTAAATAACCCAATTGCTTCCTTAACTATCAAATCCCCCCCCTCCCCCCTCCCTTCAGTGGGGAACACTGGTCTAGGACTTCTCCTTTACGGCCAAAATTGAATAAGCCATGTCACAAAAAATATTATTATTAATAAAAAATCATATTCTTAAGAAATTGAAAAGTACTCCAATCTCTTGGAAAATAACTTGAAGTAACGACACGCTATAAAAGGCATCTTCTATAATAAAAGTAAGTACGTGTAATTTGATTACATATACTTTTGGTTAGCAGCCATTTTGAAAAATGACAACCATTGAATTTAATGACAACCATGATCATTGGCATAATATCTCTAAATTACTAGAAAAAATAGTGAAAGTGGCTCGAAATATTTATTACTCGTAAAAGGAAATTTATAATTCGTTTCAAATTAATCAATTCGTTACTTAACAAAATTATTGAGTAATTTATTTTCTATTTTAACTATTCTATACGTTTGACACATAAAATAAATAAAAAAACTTTGAATTTAATTTGAATGGTTACACAAACCAAAAGCACTAGTCGAGACCACCCACCGGTACCAATGTATCTTTGATATATGAACTTTGGTTGTCCTGTTTCTATGATACAAGCACTTTACTAGCTTAGTAAAGAAATGCAAATTAGGAGAAAATAAGAAAATTGAAATTAGGTTATTATTACACTAAACGACAACTGATGCAATTGGATTTTTCAGTCAATGGTGCTCTTGAACATCCCCTCACTTACTATCAGGCAAGTCGAGGTTTGATGTCGTGTTACAATAAAAAAAAAACTTAATTGTAAAGACTTTGCAATAAACCAATCTAACCACTCAATTATCGAAAACCTACTTTTGAGATCAGGTGACGTTTATTGAATAATTGTGGTAGGAGAGCTATTCTAGTAACATTCAAAATTCTTCGGCATTTTTTTAAAGTCCACATCCGACCTTGACTTGTCTGATGATAAGCAAGAAGAGGTATAAGTAAGCAGAGTGGCAATAACTAAAAAACTCGACTCAGTTCACGGTGGCCTCAGTCGCCATCACTATGCCGGCCGACTTTTTGAACTACTGTGAATGAGAATTTATAATCTAATCAATAAATCAATCAAATTGTCACGCCTTTTTCCCACAGGGATAGGCTCTCCACATTCTCTCGCTTCCTTCACATTCACAATTCTCTTCATATAAGAGATTCACTAATACTTATAAACAAGATTTGATTAGATCATCTTGTAATATTAGCGTGATTACATTTAACCATTTACTTTTGCAAACATGGACCAACGCAGCGGGCCTATCAATCACTCTGATTGGGTAGATTGACAGCAATTTACTATAGAAAACTCTCGATTGGTCAATTATCAAAAGAGCTCTGAACAGAAATTATTTTTACTCAAGTTAGGTTTTTGGCTGGCATAGTGACAACGACTGACGTGAATCGATATTTTCTGTCGTTGACGCACTTGGACCTACCCTTGCTCACCATCAAGCAAGTCGTGATCAGATGTCGCGTCACAATAAAAAAGTCACAATAATATGATTGATTATTACATTTACCTTGAAATTTGTATGAAGAGAAAGGTGGATGTGAAGGAAGCGAATGAGTTGTGTCAGGATCGTGGCAAGTGGCGCTTCATTGTCTCCGCCTATCCCCATGGGATAATGCGTGCCAATTTGATTGATTATATTTACTTATTCAAATATTTTTATTTCTTAAGTAAGTACCTGTTTTCTTTCTATATAAGTTTTTCGAAACAATACCGTCTCAAAAACTTAAGAATTGTCTCCGAAACTCCGAAAACTTAAATTTGTAATGTACGAAATATGGCATACATGTCTGAAATTGCATCATTTCGACATACTTCCCTTTAAACGTGTGGTTTTATAGTTATTTTCCGTATGCGTGTTATCGAATATACTCGTACAATACGAGTATGACATTTGGTAAGGTGAAAGTGTTGTGTTGACATTATTGTTTTATTATGAAGAACTTTATTTAAGGATTTATTATTATATTATTTTTTATTTATTAACATTTCTATACTAAGCTACTAAAGTGCTTGTATTATAAGAACAGGACAACCAAAGTACATATATCAAAGATACATTGGTACCGGTGGGTGATCTCGAACTCATGCTCTTCGGTTTGTGTGACCATTTATATGTGATTTAAATAGATATGAATGAACAGGAATGAAGTCCATTAACGGAGGCGACTGCTCCTACAGTTAAATAACCACAAGTAGCAGTCGCGTCCTCTCTACCAGCCTAGTGGAAATCCGGCAACTTTTAAACGTGACTGAGTCACTTCACGGTCTGTATACTTACAAGTGGTGTTACTACCTCGGGCTACCCCAGATTATCACCGGCAAATGACCACTGCCTACCACTCTTGAAAACCCAGACCGGGATAAATGCCTGCCTAATTTTTTATTAACTAGTATTTGTTCAAATTCAAAACTAATTTTTTCGTAATTTTCCTGCACTGAAGAAATCACCTAATACACCTCCCAAAGGTTAACTGGTAGGTAATGCCTTAAGGCTGTAAGTTCGCCTTAAGGCATTGTAAACTTTTGTAGTTAATATTATAATAAGAAAATTAATTATTAATAATATTCAACCTAATAAAAAAATGTGTCCCCAATCTGTTATTTAAATAATAAATATATTTATAAATTTGTAGCTGAAGAAATTAATCGGTAATACTATAGAATGAAGGATATTCGTGTCGACGTAACAACTCAACGCAATCCCTGTTTCTGTATCCAATATCTGATCCTGTGATAGGTATTACGCAGCCTAGTTTTTACACTCACGAAGTATGTTGGCCTTATTTATTACAATTACAGATTTAGTATTTGGATAATATAAGCCTATTATACAAATACTAAAAATACTACAAGAAACGAGCGTTCTATGCGGCAGTCAATTTGTATTGGGTTAAACGCTTTAGACAATAGTTATAAATAAAAAAAAGATTTTATCAGTTTCTTAGTGGTTATCTAAAAGCAGTTAAGCCATTTAATCCATTTAATTATAAGTGTTCTTTCGCATCGTTACTCTAAAGTATTGCATATTGTTTATCAAATTCTAAGTTTCGTAAATATCTTATCGGTTAAATGCTATTTATAAATTGAATTATTTTATAATAAGAAATATTTCAATAATGTCGTAATGATTAGGTTTTAATGAAAGTAACAATGTAATAAATACCTTTTATATGTTCTGTAACCACACGCCGTTTTTATGAAACGATAATATAATGATATGATTTTCGTAAATTATATTTATTAAAATTATTCATTTAATATTTAATTGTGGAACATAATGAACCTAAATAAAGCCTAAAAATATATAAAAATAGTGACAGAAAAGGCGACCTTATTACTAAACAGTTCCCAAAGGGATAGGCAAAGACGTTGAGGCATCAGTTTCCACGATCCTGATAGAACTCTCTCTCGCTTCCCTCAGATTCAGTTAAGTTAAGGAACAATCCTTGATTGTATCCGTTTTATCCTTCCACTCACCTCTGATTTATAAATCTCTTTTGCCAATCTTCTTTCATAAGACAATATTTACACAGCAAATATGTACACAACCTTTATCCCTTTATTTAGTTCATTTGCTCTTACATAAGCTGTTACGTATAATGAAAGATGACACTGGTCGTAATAATTTAAACGCCAATACGAAAGTCAGTTGTTAAGTGTTAAACAAATATTACGTACATTTCGAATGTGGGTTTCTGTATTATGTACATAGAAGTGTACTGATGACCTCAATTAATATTTGTTCATTATCTACTGATCGATATTCGGAAATTTAATATTTGTTGTTTAGTTTTCTTTTACCCCCACAAAGATTTAGAACTGTGGTTTTAATTTCGCAGTATTTGAAAGTAAGGGAAGTGATCAATGCGAACACTTTGAGCGAAAGTGTTGCAGATATCTTCAACAGTCGCATCCCTTATCCCTTTCTATACTTAGCTGGTTGCAATTATTACATGCGCCCATAGGTATTCATGATTAAATTTTGTTTATCAGTATATTTGATTTTTATTTATTTAGTCTATTTAACGGATTGCGTACTACGTCTACCAACAAGATAGACTGACGACCTCCTAAAGGTAGCAGGAAACCTCTGTATTCTGGCCACTGTGGAGTTTGCCGGGGCAAGCCTGTAGTGAACTACTGCACTCTCGCTTAAAACTATATAAAGGCCTTTTAAAGATGTCAACATTAATAAATTCACTCCTTATCATGTCAAAAATCGCATCCACTAATTTTCAAGTGAAAATGCTTCGCAACTGATAATTCATAGGGACGTGACTAAGACGAATCATCTATACGGTTCCCTATGATTTAAAAATACCTATATCTACCCATATATATATATATATATATATATATATATATATCCACCTTGAAATATATTCAAATTAAAAATATTATTTACAGTGCAAACGATGCCAGTTTATTAACTAAGGTATACTAATAAAAATAACACAACAATTAGAAATCGTTTTATTATTAATTAAAATAGATCCATTTTATACACATTACTGGTAATTGTTAAATGAAAACAACGCCAATAACAGTACAATTCACGTCATTACTGAATTGCAATTATAAAACTTAATTATTGAGGAAAACAAACTAAATTTCCGCACGAATAATGATAAATAAAATTACTAACATTTAATCATTATTAAATTAATGATTATTAGTTTTGGAGTCTTAGTTAAGTCATAACTGCAAAGTTAACTTATACTTTAACGACTATGAAATAAAATCCTTAATCAAATCAATTAAAAATAACTTTAAAATAATTCAATAATATTTTTATTGCTAAGTTAATTTAACTATTCGATTCTACATTTAGTTCTACATGTGATTATAACCTATATTAAATGATTCTTATTTCATAATTTGTACTTTATGCATGGGTGTGACGTGTTTTTCTTTTATAAAAACCTTCATCGAATCTATTAAATGCTTAGCAGACTTTTAACATTTCTATACTAAGCCACTAAACTGGACGACCAAAGTATATACAATATATAAAAATTAGATATATTTGTACCGGTGCCGAGTGGGTTTGACTCTCTGTTTGCAAGATCAGTTCACTGCCACTATACCACGGTCGCCTTAAATACTTGATCTAGTCTGCGCGACGCAAAGAAGCGTTATGTGTTTTGATAGACATAATAAGCGAGATCGGTTAAAATCTTTCCTACAAAGGGGGATATCTCGATAGTTAAAATCGCTATGTTCTGTATTAGATTTTATTATTTGTTTTATGTAACTATTTCAATAGTGTAGTTAATTAATATTATTTATAGAATTTGACCACTTAATTTGTTTTCTTATTCTTTTCAGTCTTTTTCATACTTTAAATTCATTAGTTAGATACTTGATTTATTTACAATTATTTATTTTTGGCAATATAGGAATTAATTGTATGTGAATGAAATGAACGTTTCCTTTTTTCAGGTATAATGAGAGACGGTTAAGCAATGCGTACAGAGATGGCCTATCACGGGCTATCGCAGCACGTCGAGCTGGATCGAGCTGCGGAGCCCAAGGACAGGTTCACGTTGCAGGAGTTAATAGGAGAAGGGACCTATGGCGAGGTATACTGTGCCCGGGATAAAAAGACAGGGAAACGGGTGGCTGTGAAGGTAAGTCAATTAAAAATTTGCTTGTTGCCTACTTTCTAAATTACATATCATTAATTTAATATGTTTAGTTTAATTTAATTTATCCAATTGTTAAATGCTATGCCAGACCACCATTTTTTTCATTCAAAATAGCCGGCCTGAGATAGCCGCAAACTGAATCGGTTTTCTAATTCTAATTCTTATAATATAATTTTTCCAAAGCGACCGTGGTCTAGTGGTAGTGCCATGGTAACATAAACCAAGAGACGGCGCTGGCTAAAACCGAGTAGTTTATTATTTTGATATATTACGTTTATGTCAAAACTACTTGTATCTATATTGATACCAATGTATCTTTGGTCGTCATGTTTCTATAATACGAGCAATCTTAATAGCTACCGATTTTATTTTCATCATTTCTATACTGATAGAAATGCAGGAAATATATTTTAAAAACTTAATTCTACATACGCCTATTACGAAATATTATTTCTATATGTAGGTAATAATAACTACAATATAATAGGTAGTAGGACGCAGTTACACATGTTGTCATAAAAAAACACCGTGACCTCATATTTAAATAGCATTATACTAACAAATACTATGGCTGTTATATTGTATGCCATACAATAATGAATTTCATTCATTTAATTAAATTAATATAGATTATAGTGAATGATAGTTCACTACTTCTTACTTAAATGGTTTTTTCTTGGAGTGTTCTATGTAGCAATGTATAAGAATTGAAATTTAAATAGAATCTAACAATTACATCTAAATCCTGCATAGTGGATATAACCGCTACTTACAGTTACTTAAATCTAGTAGCAGTCACCTACCTATAGATTTTGTTAAATCTACTCATGTAATTAATTTATTTTATTGATTTATTAACTCTATCTTAAAAGAACTTAAGCCTAGTTAGAATTTAGGAGAACATACAAGCTGGAGAGATTAATTGAACGAACTAATCTCCGTAACTATCAGTTCTATTTAAAAATGCTTTCAAGTCTTTAACTCGATTGTTCGGTCGGTTATAGGCTATATAATATTTAGAATCTGATGACGGAAGTTGTTAAATTAGTAGTGGTAATAAGAGATAGAAATGCTTTACCTTGTTTTAAGTCTTATGTATTGTATTTTTTTTTTCATTATTAAACGCGATTATTCTTATTAAGTTATTTTTAACGTATAGTTTCTCTAAGCCTAAATGACGCGCACACGATAAAACATAAAATATTAATGCAACACACCGAAAATGCAATTGTAATTGGTCATTCAGTTGCTGGTTAGACACAAAAAGAGGACCACACTGATAAAGTATTATAGTATAGATAGAAATATTTGCATTCACACATTTAAATAAACTAATAAAGTGAAGGGGCGCGTCATTTATAGTTAGACAAGCTATATCACTGTATGTATGAAGTGTCTCGTTACAAGGCATTGTTAGCCTGCAAATTGATTGTGTGGATGATATATCTGAAAGTATTAGTGTCAAGGCCGGGTAACAATGTACGAGTAACCTCTCTCATGTACACTCTCTAACCATGTTCCATGTCAATGATTTACACAAATGGTATAATAGGATACCATAATACATCACAACACTACAACTGTTTTGCAATTTCTGCATCAGATATGGTCAACATACCTTAGCGTATGGTTCCCACATTCTCACCTCAATCTTATGCAACAAGAAATCTACAATTGCAACCAATTTCAGATATTGGAGAATATAACAGAAAATATCGAGGAAATAGAGGAGGAGTTTTTGGTGTTCCGTGATTTATCTAGTCATCCTAATATCCCTGAGTTCCATGGCTTGTTTCTCAAGCGTGGAATGTGTCCTGAAGATGACCAAATTTGGTTTGTTATGGAAGTGAGTACTTACGTTTAATTTTCGAATAAAATCATTTTATAACGAAATAGACCACTCTTGAATTTTGTTTTAGAGTGTTTAGTGTAGGTAGACGATGACTTGTCATTTTCCCATTCTTCAGATCTGGGATAGTATCATCACTTACGGTCTGTACACATAGATCAAGTGTACAGAACGTAAAGTGACTCTGTCGCAATTTGGCATCAGCATTAAAGTAAAGGTTACAATTAGGCCGGTAGTGTGGATGCGACTGCTACCTGCAGTTATTTAACTATAGTAGGAGCAGTCACCTCTATTCATGGACTGCACTCCAAGTTACTATCAGGCGAAGTTAATCCACAATGAAATAATTTAAAAATAAAAACTGTACGTTGATTTTTTAGTTATGCACCGGTGGATCTGTCACGGATTTGTGTGCTGGAATGCGAGCTCGTGGTGTAGGTCTATCAGAACCACAATTAGCTTATGTCCTCCGTGGGACAGTTCGTGCATTAACACATCTGCACGCTCATCGATGTATGCACCGTGACGTCAAAGGTCACAATATTCTGTTAACTGAGAACGCAGAAGTGAAACTTGTTGATTTTGGAGTAAGTTCACACCTCGCCGCCACAGCTGCTCGCAGAAATACATCAGTCGGTACACCATATTGGATGGCACCTGAAGTGAGTATCAATTTATTGATTTGTAATATTATTTATTTATTGCGGTATATACAGACATAACTTCAGATCACAAACATAAATTAGTAAAAGAATAAGTGCAATATAATACTTGGGCAGGTTTTTAACCAAGTTTACGCACAAATAGTTAAGTTCGCTAAGCAATAACATACATAGGTAATAGAAAACTTAATATAAATAAAATCATAGCTATTAATATATACTATTTATAATTTTATAAGTAAATATTTACTTATACCAATCTTACATAACATAAATTTCAGGTTATAGCTTGTGAACAGCAGCTCGATGAGTCGTATGATTGTCGCTGTGACGTCTGGTCAGTTGGAATAACTGCCATAGAACTTGCGGAAGGCGAGCCACCACTGTCGGGATTACATCCAATGCGAGCACTATTCCAAATTCCTAGAAATCCACCCCCGAGACTTACACATCCGGAGAGATTTTCACCACAATTAGCGGATTTCATAGCGGAATGTTTAGTCAAAGATATGAACCAAAGGCCATTTGCTAGAGAACTTCTAGAACATCCACTACTTTTAGCTGTGAATAGTTTTGAAGAGAAGGTATATTAATAACTTTACTATACTTTTATATTATTTATACTTATTTATTTTCTACTTGAAATAATTATTTAATCGTAGATTCGCAAAGAACTACATACGGAAATCAAACGCCAAAGATCAGAAGGCCGAAGTTATAGGGCTGCAGATGCAACAACCAAAAAAGGCAAACTTAAATCACATAGAAAGGAGAAGCCCCAAAAAATGTATACCGACGATTTAGCTACTTTAGAAGTGTTAACTGAAGAAGCGATTGTAGAACAACTTCACAAGCGATATAGTCAAAATCAAATATACACTTATATCGGAGATATTATTGTCGCCGTAAATCCATTTACAGACATTGGAATTTATACTAGCAAGGTAACTTTTATTTGCTTTTTCTTTCATCTAGTCTTAATAATTGTCATTCTATTATCTAATCTTAGAAACGTTTAAAATATTTTATTACCTAATTTTAGAGTCAACAAATATATCAAGGCAGATGTCGTTCAGATAACCCACCTCATATTTACGCCGTAGCTGATGCGGCTCATCAAGCACTATTACATCAAAAACAACATCAAGCAATCGTTATTTCTGGTGAAAGTGGAGCTGGTAAAACTGAATCTGCTAATTTACTATTAAAACAGTTGGTCTACTTGTCTAAGGTATTTTATATAATATTTCAAATTATTAAATGTACCAGAAGTGTAATTAATGCATTTAAAATGTATTCAGACTCAAAGCGGAAATTTGGAAGAAAGAATATTGCAAGTCAATCCAATCATGGAGGCGTTTGGTAACGCACGAACTGGTATCAACGCTAACAGCTCGCGATTCGGTAAATATTTGGATTTATCAATGATGAGAGTGGGACGGATATCTGGAGCAAGAATTTCTGTTTACCTATTGGAACAGTCTAGAGTTGTACATCAAGCTCTGTAAGTATTTATATCGAATACATTTACACAAAACATATTATTGTATATATAATAATAAGTATTAATTTCATGCTTTAAATTTTTGTTTCAGTGGAGAAAGTAATTTTCATGTGTTTTATTATCTCTATGATGGCTTAGAAAGTGAAGGTCGATGGAGAAAATTTTATCTTGATGAACAATTGAAGTCACGGCATCGATATCTACAACCGCTATCATCGGTTCATCGTGAACACAATGTTCATAGATGGCGACAACTAAATCAAGCTTTTAAGGTATCTCGCTAAATTTCTAGTATGAAATAATTAAAAATATTGTTTCTATGTTAAAAAGAAATAAAACTAAATTCATTGCAAAATATTATTATCATTTTAATCGCAATAAAAGCGCCAAGATACCAATAATTTCTGCAATTAAAAACAGCAAAAGATTCTAAATTTAAATAAATAAAATATAAACATAATATGTAGTTATATCGAATATAATTATTATTAATAATTATACTATATAATTATTATTGTAATATCTAACAGTTTTCTGTGAATTAATAACAGGTAGTCGGTTTCCAAGATGACGAGGTACAAATAATATACAAAATGCTGGCAGCCATCCTACATTTGGGCGATATAGAATTTGGCGAAATGGCAAGTGAAGACAACACAGATAACAAAGCCGCTATTATAGATACTGCTCCATTACATCGCGGTACGTTTAACTGTACATACTCGTTAACCGTGACGATCGTAATCATAAAGCAATTTTAGGCAATTATTTTAAGATCCCTATCAAATCTTTTTTTGTGATTCCGTACCTTTTTCCATTATATATCTCATATATCACTCTGCCACACTAATCACACCGATTACCTAAAGGGCTAATAGTACCGTATTCGCAGTTAATCTTTGACAGGACCGTTATTCACGTGTCTTTCTAACTTTAGTAATACAGTTTATATTGTTGATCTACATACAAGCTGGTGGTTTATAACAGTTGATGTTCTTGAGCTTTTAAACGAAAAAACCGAAATAATCGGTATACTGGTTTAAAAATAATTCTTCCTAATTTATTGTAACTTGGACAAATGTGCATGTAGACGGGAGTTTGCTTCTATGTATTTGTGAGTAATTGCTAGCCGGCCTGGTTGGAACCGGCAAGCTGATCCCGAAACGCGACTAAGTCATTTCATGGTCTGTATACTTAAATGCGTACAGACCATGAAGTGGTACTACCCTGGGTCGGCAGACTGGGTTGTCGATCACCAACTATCTGTCTACCACTCTTAAAATCTAAAGATTTCTTAAATGCCCAATGCTAGAAGGCATTTAAAGTTGATCTCATCAAATTCTTTTATTATGTATGTCATAATATTTACAATGCTTCTCAGCATATTGTATAGTAACATAATAAACTTTAGAGACAATAGATTGTTAATAAAATATAATAATATCAACCTACAATATAATATTTATAGCTTCATGTCTCCTTGGTGTGGAGACCGTCGATTTGCGCGAGTGTTTGACGAGCAGTAGCGTAGTGGCTCGTGGTGAAACTATAGCTCGTCACTGTTCCCCAATCGAAGCCGCAGTGGCTAGGGATGCGACTGCGCGTGGTCTTTACGCCAGATGCTTTGATCGGATTGTGGAACGGATAAATGCTCTGCTTTGTCAGAATCGACCACACAGGTGATTAAAATTTTATTTCAAATAACTTCATATAGAGGTATGAAAAGTCAAAGTACCTTTTCATACGTCCAGGATGCCGGATATTCCGTGCCGATTATCTGGTCACACATTTAACTTTCACACGATGTCTAAAGATGTGTGGTTATACCTGAGCAACAGACCACTGCTGGTGCGCATGAAAGCTTGTAGGTGTTGTATACAGCACTGAGAGTCCGGCCGCCCGAGCTATCCTGTAGGCGGCGATCAGCGCATATTGGTGGTTTGGACGAATGCGGTTTGCACCCGATTGGGTAAAAACGCCGGTATGTATAAAAGCTAACGTACTTCCCCGCTGGCTACCCGGCAACCAGGACGTATGAAAAGGCACTTACAATCATTTACTCTTCCTACATGTCGTAATCCATGATGGCATGTCCATGAAGTATTTTGACTGAATAATAACTATAAGAAGACTAAAGTATGTTTTAACATTTCCAGTGCTGAACAATTATCCATTGGTATATTGGATATATTTGGGTTTGAGAATTTTGTGAGGAACTCATTCGAACAACTTTGTATTAATATTGCAAATGAACAAATACAGTACTACTTTAATCAGCACATTTTCACATGGGAACAACAGGTAAATCAATATGATTTTTATTCAATTTAACTTCAGTTTACGGTTCCCACAGTCGCTTTCACTATGCCGGCCCAATTTCGTATTAAACTTAATTCAACTTTAGTTCTTTCGAGTTTCGAGTTCAATTTCATCCAAGCAATTCACGCCTCTTTTCTATCATAAAAGAATAAATATGTATTAGGAGGACATACGCATTTACAGTAGTCACATTTCGCGACTTTTTTATATTTTTAAATTCAAAAAATAAAAAAGTTTATACCTACATATTATTATAAGAAATAGTAAGACGTGTCCCTGATTTTTCTGACACTATTGAAAAAAAATAATATATGGTAAACATGCAATATTCCCTTTTTTCAGGAGTACATGGCAGAGGGTGTCCCAGTAGATCTGATAGAATTCTCAGATAATAGACCCGTGTTGGATATGTTACTGTCCAGACCTATGGGGCTGCTGGCATTATTGGATGAAGAAAGCAGATTTCCAAGATCTTCTGACAGAACACTTATTGGTAATTACACTTTCAAATGAATCACCAAATTATTTTTTATGGAACTTAGAAATATATCTGTAATTCTATATAATCTCTTATTTATATCTAGTCCTTTGGCATTGATGTCATTCATAAAGAAACATATATTTGTACCTTTCAGAAAAATTTCACAACAACATAAAAAGCAAATACTACGTCCGACCTAAATCTGACGCTATCTGCTTCGCCATACATCACTTCGCTGGTCGGGTGGTATATCAAGCTGATGGATTTCTAGAAAAGAATCGCAATTTTCTGCCTCCGGAAGTTGTTCAACTTATGAGACAGAGTCAATACGACATCATTCGCTTCCTATTTCAATGTCCAATTACTAAAACTGGTAACTTATATTCACCGCTTAATGGAGACATTGATTCTAGGACTCTGGACAGTCCAACTTCAACAGATAATACCAGAGTAAGTCAAATATTTTTTTCCATTAAAGTACCAAGTTTTGTAATTGTAAAGGATTTTTCATTGCATTTAGGAAATAAAAAAATAATTAGTGTACGTGATTCTCTTTAAATTATATTTCCAGAATGAAAAATTCAACAGTCGCGGCCTAGCTTCTCAATCGAGAGCACAACAGACTGTATCAACATACTTCCGTTATTCTTTAATGGAATTACTGCAGAAAATGGTGAGCGGATCGCCTCAATTTGTTCGCTGTCTAAAACCCAACGATTCAAGATCACCGAAACATTTCGATTCAACTAAAGTCCTAAAACAGTTGAGATATACAGGTGTACTTGAAACAATTAGAATAAGACAAAATGGATTTTCCCACCGTTTAACATTCGATGAGTTCTTAAAGAGGTAAATGATAATTAAAATTTATTAAAGATTTTAACAACAAAACAAAAGCTTCTCTAATTATTTTAAAAATAATTCAGGTACAGTTTCTTAGCATTTAGTTACGAAGAGGAAGTAAAGAAAAATCGTGATACGTGTCGCTTATTGTTAGTTCGTCTTAAAATGGATGGTTGGGCACTTGGCAAGTCTAAAGTATTTTTGAAATATTATCACGTTGAAATGCTTGCTCGAATTTATGAAGAACAGGTAAGATATTACCAAAAAGGTAATTTAAAGCTTATTAAGGTTTATATTAAGGTTGAAATAATTCAAAAATGTATTTTAATTGAAGGTAAGAAAGATTATTCTCGTCCAAGCAGCAGTACGTGGTTGGTTAGCACGACGTCTTTATCAGAGACTAAAGATGCAAATGGCAATATCAGTTTTAACGTTACAAAAACACGTTCGTGGTTGGCTGACAAGAAGGCGTATACAAGAAAGACAAAAACAGTTAGCCCGAGAATTCCAAAGGGAACAATTAGAGCAAGATAGTCTAATGAGACATTACAAACAGGGTGAGTGCCATTGTATATAATTTTAAACGACCCTGTCTTGTTGGGTTGGGTTTTACGTCTCATGATTGAGGACGTCTTTGAATAAGATACAGGTTCTTACTAGCTTTTTTTTTGAAAATGAATTGATTATACATTTTACACTTAAATTTAGTAATGAAATTTAAATAAAAAAAAATTCGCGCGCACCAAAAATTTAACGGTAAGCTGTCTTCGTGTATTGTATTTATAACACAATAATCAGAGGAACCACCGAGATAATTAACTTATAGTTAAATAGTTTGTAATACTTTTTCATACGAACAATACACCACAAAATCATTAAAATACGTGGACCAAGAAGTATAAACTCAAGTACATACGAGTATAAACCTGAACCACCCAGGCACGATCTATAATGTCAATTCTTATCTTATAGAGCCTCCAAATAAAAACAAAGCAATGATGAAGGCAAAGGTATTAAGAAGGATGACGTCTAATGACAGCGACACAGAGACTAACAGTGGTAATAAAGAAAATATCGATAATAACAAGGCTGCTGTTGTTATACAAAGTCGTAAGTTATTATTTCTTTTAAGCTTTATTAGATCAGAAAGCAGTTAAAGTTTCTGTTTACATTTGGTAACCAGAAACTAAACCAGAAGGTAAACCAGATATTTTATCTCCATTTAAAATTTGTTTAGATACTGCAAATACATTTTTCTTTCCAAATCCATTAGAATTGCCTAATATATTAAGAATATACTATGTTAATTAAAAAATATATTAAATATTTGATTCATATAGATTTCCGTGGCTATACTGCTCGTCGTAAATGGGCAAAAGGTCGTGCCCCACCGCCTCCACAAGAGTCACCACCTCCGACACCAAAATCTATGCAGCAATATTCCGTACAAGAGAGAGCTGCTCAACTGCAAACCTTTTCTAATCAGGTAAATGTTGTTAGAAAACTATAGTCGCAATTAATCCATAAAACCAATATGTTTTTCACTTTACCCTTTACAAACAAACTTCTAAACGATCTCATCAATACATATATTGCATCCACTATTCTAGTTTAACCGAATTCTGCCAGCTTACAGGTATGATCCAAAATACAACTAGGTCAGTTTACGATCTGTACACGTATAAGTGGCACAGGTCGGTAGACTAGGCAAATGATCATCAAATATCTGCCTGACAATCTTACATACTTAGAATTTCTCCTATATAAAGTAGCAAGAGATATAAAGTGCGTTTTTACTACTTTTACTAGCAAAACTGAGTCCTAACAATGTTTCATGTCATGAAACTGGCTTGAAATGGCAACCCGGCTATTTTATAGTTTAACTTCGCTGAAACAACTTTGAAGATCACTTTATTAAACATTTAATAGAATTTATCTAGACTTGTTGTTTATGACGCTATAAAAATGTTATTTCTTTTATGATTGAAGCCGACGCGACTCAAAAATTGCAATAAAAAACAATATAAATATGTCAATTTAGTTTTAAATTACTACTTTGAATTTAAAAGAGGATAACCAATGACGCCGATAACCATAACGATTTCTTATTGGGGATTGACGTATGACAGCACTTCCACCTGAGTTAAGCGATCCATGAATGGAGGCGATTGCTACTATAGGTAAATAACTGCAATTAGCAGACGCATCAACCAGTTGGAACCGGCTACTTACAAGCTAATCCCAAAAAGCGACTTCACAGTCCGTACACAAATAAGTGATGGTACAGACTACCCCAGACCGGCAATTTTAACTTACATTTTATGATGTATAATAAATTATATTTAACATTTTTTTTTGTTTTAAAGGTGCATGATAAAAATCAAGAAGTCCACAAGAATCTTCGTAGAAACAAACCTGGTATACGTTTGCAAGATGTGAAGAAACCACCGGACGGATATCATCCACCTCCTGGCTTTACACTCGTGCCTGCTATAATTCGCGGACAGCCATCACAGCTCGAAAAAGATGCTAGTCGACTTTCTAGGTAATTACTTAACTTTACTAATCCAAACGAACAAATATAACCCTTTTTACGAAATTAGTAATTAATAGAGAAGGCAAGTCAATCTATGCATAATTTGTATTATTATAAAATTATCCATATAATACAGATTCCGTTAGATACGTGAAGTGACTCGGTAGCGTTTCGGGATCAGCTAGAAATCGAAATTGATGGAAAGTTGAGAAGCCGCCTTCGTTATTGGATACTAATCCAGCTTAACATAAGGCGGAGTGCTGTCATAAGTCATACCAATATAAAAAAATCTATTACTTCATAGTTTTTATAACACAAAAATAAAAAAAAGTAGATTGACGAAAGGAATTTATAAATCGGTTGTGGATGGATGCGTTAAACAAGGCAGGAGGTTGTTTTCCGACCTTATTGGAAACATCCTAAAGAAAGCTAGGTTGCCTGGTGTGGTGCCCATAACCTTAGAGCTTGTATGATGAGAATTGTGGGTGTGAAGGAAGCGAGAGAGTTGTGTCAGTATCGTGGCAAATGGCGCTCCATTGTCTCTGCCTATCCCTGTGGATAAAAGGCGTGACAATTTGATTGATTGATTGAAAAATAATAAATGTAACACCAAATTCCAACTATAGTTATAATTAACAATGCGATTTAAAATAATAGTTTAACTCATGAATAATAATGACTCATCATGTTTTAAAGCCTTCATAAATACGATAATGGAATGTTCTATCATCAGGTTCATTTAGTTTAATTATATACAATTTTCATGAAAATGACGTCCTTGTCGCAAGTGGCCCTTCATTTTATCTGCCTATCACTGTGGGCAAAAGGCGTGACAATTCGATTGATTGTTCGTCAAATTGTCCTTTCATCCTTTTCATCTTAATTTCTATGGAAAGCAACACTACCATTCCGGAAATAAATTTATTTTTCATTCTCTAAACATTAAAACAATGTTAGTCTGGACTAGACTGGTATAGTATATTTTACTGTGATAATTATTAAGTATACAAACCGTGAAATGACTCAGCGGCGTTTATGTATCAGCTTGAAAGTTGCAGGATCGTTGATATAGGTACCCTATAAATATTATTAAATAAAGACAATTACATTAATCAATCAAATTGTCACGCCTTTTTCTCACGGGGATAGACAGAGACAATGGAGCGCTACTCCACAACTCCTGACACAACTCCCTCTCTTCCCTCACATCCACAATTCTCTTCATACAAGCTCTACGATTGTGGACACTAGGCAACCAACATTACATAATTTCATAAAAAAATATAATGAGGTATAAAATCAATTGCATGCAATCACTGGATAGTCCATCACCAGAGTTTATTGAGAGTCCAACAAGGCCATGGGATCAACCATTTGTACGTAAAGGACATGAGATTAGACCAAGGTAATATACAATAGTATCTATCGGCCATTTCGTGCCCAAATGCCTTGTACCAAACGACATAAGCGTCACATAAAAGTTGATGTCTCCTCCCATGTGTTTGATCTTTACATTGTCCCTATCTTTTAAAATAAGGTTTCATAGCTAGTCTAGTAGTTTTATCTGATTCAATAATTTTGTTTTTTATATTTGTTAATTACATTCGGCCTATAGTGTCCTTTTCAATTCTCACAAATACACAGAAAGCGAACAATTACGACACTCGATATTCACGTCTCATAGTTTTTAATAAAATTTGATGACAATTTTATAAGTATAAATTAAGTATTTATTATTATTTATGTTATCAAATATACTTATTTGATAACAAAAAATATTTAATACCAAGCGTATTATTTACCTACTTTTCTATAATAACCTTTTTTATAATGCTTTCTATAATACTGCAGCTGTAAAGCTCTCGAAACATCCGAATAATAAAATATTGTAAAATCAAACCCAAAATAAACGCGATAGTTAGCCGTATAAAATTTGTTTAATTCATTAATAAAATTAAGGTTATTTGTTTTTAGGAATAAGCAAGAAGTGGATCGTACATACGAAGAAGAGAGACATTTGCAGCCAAATTCAAATTGGCAAAATATACCATGCAACCGTCAATGTGGTGGCTTAGTCAGGTTGGTATTAAAATTTAGGATAATAAATTCTTTATAGTACAAAAATAAATTATAAAACTAAAAAAGGCGAACATTTTATATAGCAACATATAATTTTTTTGCATGTCTACCAATAGGAATAAAGGGTATGATAAAAATGGAGGTATCCGAATTTATTATGGTTTTATGTAAATTCTCGCTTGTTAAAATAAAATAAAATAGGTTTTACATTAGACGCCATTTTGATCAAATTATTTATTGTATTAAAAATAATTTTTTGTCTACAGCAACAAAATTATCGAATTAGCGAGACACGTGCAAAAGACGGATATACCACCGAAGCCAGTCTACAGTCGAGCCTTCGATCCTGAGTCAGATTTCAGAAAAGTGTTAAGAAATTCTCCGGAAATGCTCGCAACTCCTGCTTTTAGTTCTGATGACGATTACATCGAAGGGCCATTTAGATTCAAACAACTTCTAAGGCCTACACTAGGACCTACTGAGAGTCTGAGAAAAAGGAAAGTTCGCAATTCTCCTGGAAGAAGTCCATGGATGTCGGATAGTTCTCAAGACAGCTCCAGTTCTAACAGGCCCATGTATAACAAGCGAAGGCCCCAGATTAGTATGGGAGTTTATTATAACTAAAATCTGAATTATCTATAGACACAATCAAATTATTGTGTCTATCTTCACATGTAACTGCCAAGTCTGTTCCAATACATCCTAAGACACTTGGTCGTCATAGTAACTGCAACTGAGGCAATCGTACAGTAAATCAGTTTATTTAGTCGTCGCTCTCTTGGATTTTCCCCTGCTTGCTTTTAGGCATGTCGAGTCTTAATAACAAAAAAGAGCATATAAAGTTCAATGTGGTTTGTTTGTTGGAAATGGGTGAATTTAGCTAGTATTTTTATGTTTTTCTAATAAAGTTTAACCACCTTAATAGATCTATAATTAGGTATGTCAAAATATAATTTAGAAATTTGTTTTCTCTCTATATTATAAATAAAAATTGTATTAAATAAATAATCTATACGAGTATTCGTATTCGATTCATAAATATTCATTTAGGTTGCGCATGTGTAATGCTTATATAGGTATCTGTATCCACGATTATAATTTTTAAAATTAAATATCTATTATTATTACTATAGTCTAAAATATTATATTATAATATATCTATTATTTTTCATAATACCTACTATATTTTATATTATCTTACAGCAATTACCAAAGTATTAAAATACTTATGTTATATAAAACTTATACGAAAAATTAATTAATATCTGAATTAAAAGTGCAATTATTGTCAACAGTTTTCATGCTTTATAATATTTAAATCAAATCATATTTTATACGAATAACACAGTATTATATTAGGCAGAATATTTTATTATAAAAAAATATTAATGAATTTATTATAGCGATCTCAGGTTTGGATGTAAAATAAAAAAGATGTAAATATAAGTGAATTATTACTTTAATGTTGAGTGAAATATAATTTTTAAAAAATATTAATGCCATTGTGTTTATTTTAATTATTATTTTGTAAAATGTAAAACTATCTAGGTATCATTGACAATTCTAATTTTATGTGATAATGTGCCAATGATTTATTAAGTTAAAAATATTATTTGTGAATTATTATTATTAAACGTATATATATATATGAACCCTTGTTTTATTTTATATACCTCTACTCTTTGTTTAGCATTAATTAACAGTAAACTTGAATTTGGGATTTATAATTCTCGTCTGTATCGCAAAATAAGATTTACATAAGTGCTGACAAACATAAACCACCAGCAACCGTATATATTTAGTTAACATTAATAGATAAATCGTATGTACATATAAAAAGTCGTTGATAGAGTACCTACGCAGGTTTTTACGTATGCTATCCATAGTGTAAGCTCCCGTTTCTCCATGTGGATATCACGTGACTAGGCTCGTAGCCAATAGCACGACGCAAGAGTCGAAACCGCGCAGTCGTTCGCGCGGTAGCCATGGCGGGCGCCGGCTTGCCCGACGACCTCGCGAAAATCAAGACTCGCTCCATCGAGAGGACCCTGCTCCCGCTAATCAAGCAGGTATGCGTGTACTCACATAGTTGCGACACCATTTCATTCCCGCGTGACAACGCTTTTGCGTCAAACATATAAAATCATAAATCAAAATCTTATGACGGCACAAAGAAACGCACAAATCAGAATTCTGACGTTTCAGTATATTTTCGTGACGTAAAATTACGACGAATCCTCTATTTCTGTGAACGGCGGATCGTAAAACTCATGAGCGACGTCTACCGCGCTTTGAATTAGAATTTCCCGCCCACGACAACAATCTGTTGCACGGTGAGCAATGCGCGCGCCGCCTGTCATAATAAACAAACATTTTGCGCGCCCAATTAAAACTATCAATATATTGTAAACTGAAAACTCTGCGAAACACTTTCGCGACCTCAAATAGTGCCTTCTTCAAATTTATTTTAATTAAAATCTTGTGGGAGATAATCCACGTGGGCGCAGGGCGCGGGGTCGTTCGAGGGGCGGAAGGATGCGTGCGATCGATGTGAGTCGGGGGCGGGCGGCAGTACCGCGGCGAGCGCGGCCGAGGACGCGGCGCCGCCAGCCATTGCGGCGCACGACATAGCACGTGGCGCGTCCGCGGAGAGTGCGTCGCTCGCACGCCGCCCCCACCCGGCGCGCGGTCGCTCATGTACGATATGGAAGCACTCTCCGATGAGGACGAGCTCGCTCGCCGAGAACACCAGGTAAACAAACTATACGACCCTACACGTGGATCAGCTGTTTGTAGCTCGTGGTATTTACAACCACGGTGGTATACCACCACGAGAATCAACAAGTTATGGTGTAGAGCCAGTCGCGTGCCAAACCAATAAAGCTTTTGTTCAAATTTGCCAACTGTGGGTTTTTCCCCCTAGGTAAAAAGTAACTTAAGATAAAGTCAAATAAATAGGTAGGTACACGGGAGCGTAGTCGTTGTGAGAAATAAATTGAATTACACCAATTAATCAAATTGTTGCGCCTTAATTTCTACAGAGATAGACAGTAACAACGGAGCCATACTTTTCAGGATCCTTAATTTTCTGAATAAACTCAATTACTTAGGTACTTTATTATAAACCGTGACAATAATAAATAATTATAATTACAAGAATTATCAATAATGTAAAGTGTTACATAAATTATGTATTTTGAAGAGAACCCTAAGTCCGATTGCTACAATTTTACGAGATGATTACTTAACTGCGAGCTTTTATATATTTACATATTCATTGTTATTGCCTATAAATGAGCATTCTTTACCGTAAACTTGTTATTTTGTTAGATTTTTGTTATTCATTAAGGAATATAATTATTCGCAGTTATTATTATTGTCCGAAACCCTTTTAGCGAGGAAGCATTCGTAATTGATTCATGAATATCTGATGTAGCCTACTCTATCAATGGTATTTTGATGAGGGTTTTCGACAACTAAGAACCTGTGAGGATCCTTAAAAAATTCTTAACAAAAAACTCTGTGACTTTTGGCATTCTTATTTGTTTTTTTTTTTTTTCATTTAACATTTATGTATTTTTTGTTCATTTTTATATCTATACTAAGCTACTAAACGTGCTTGTATCAGATTAATAAATCTTTATATCAGACTGAAGTCTAAAATAAAATAAAAACTATTAAAGTAAACTAATAAAATAAATAAAATTTCACTAATAACTATACGGACCATGAAGTGAGTTTCGGAATTAATCAATCAAATTGTCACGCCTCTTTCCCACATGAATAAGCAGAGACAACGGAGCGCCACTTGCCACGATCATGACACAACTCCCTCGCTTCCTCCACATCCACGATTCTCCTCATACAAGGTCTACGGTTATGGGCACTAGGCAACCCAGCTTTCTTGAGGATGTCTTTAATTTGATCGAAAAAAACCCTCCTGGGCCTGCCTTGTTTAACGCATCCATCCACATCAGATTTATAAATTCCTTTCGTCAATCTACTTTCACTCATCCTTTCTATGTGCCCAAACCATCGCAGCATCCCTTTGTCAATCCTTGTCACTACATCTTCATTCAAACCACATCTTTCACGCACTGTGCTATTCCTTAGTCTATCCGCTATCGTTACTCTACATACACTCCTTAATGACCGCATTTCTACAGCGTTAATTCTACTCTCACGCTTCTTCTGCCACACCCAACATTCACTTTCATACATCAATGTAGGAACGAGTACCGCATTATGAACAGCCATCCTTGACTTTTGGGACATTATTTGGCTGTTCATTATACTCTGAATGTCACCGTTCACTATGTTACCCTTTTGCACTCTTCTCTCAATATTTTTATCACACTTCCCATCCCTTGTAAACATACTTCCCAAGTAAACAAATTGTTTGACTTTTTCCACTTTCTTTCCGTCTATCATAATCTCACATTCTGTCATTTTATCCTCTCTCTCCAAAACCATTACTTTGGTTTTACTTACATTTACTTTCATACCTTTCTTTTCTAACTCGACATTCATAATAGTAACCATTTCCTGTAACTCAAAAACGTCGTAGTATATATAAAATAAATAAACCCTTTATTTTCCTCTCAAAGTATATATTAACAGTACTTTATAGTATTTATATAGTAATTTAACAGAAACGGTTAAAGAGCACCCGTCGTCATCCTAAGTAAATGAAATAATCAGATGAAAGTCTTATATAACAAAACAGAGAACAAGTTTAGTTTAAATTAAAAGCAAACTGCCCATAACCATAGATTTAGATAATGATTTAGAGAAGTATAGACTTGAATAAAACAAGAGTTACGAGTATGTAAGTATCGTGGAGAGTAGAGCTTTGCCATGTCGATATTGGAGCTGTCGATTTAATTGAAAAATTCAAAAATATTGATGATAAGGCGTCCGTGGTGTAGTGACAATGCAATGGTTACGCAAGCCGAGTAAACGGGTTCGAAACCACTCATCGGTACCAATGTATATGTATATGTACTTTAGTTGTCATGTTTCTATGATACAAGCACTTTAGTAGTTTAGTATAGAAATGTATAATAAAAAATAAATAAAAATCGTAGAAATTGTAAACTATAAAAAACCAAAATTATTTCACGTATCATTCAATTACTAAACCTTATTGAACAATACTTTTTTTCTTATTGTTACTTTTTTTTTCTTATAATGGCTTAGTTTTTAACTTGCCAATGTCAAAGTTCTTATATGACAGCACTCGCCTGATGTTAAGCTGGATTCTGCACTCCATTAATGAATGGGTGAATGGAGACGAGTTAATTAACACAATATGCGACTGTTGCACTTTAAGGTCTGAGGTTAGTTGATGAACTAAATAGTTTAATAGATGGATAAAACGGTATTATTGTGATAAATGTTTATGAGGAAAGATTTGTTTAAATAGCCAACAATAAAAAATACGAATATTATAACAGATCGTAGGGAACAGACGATAAATAGCCGATAAGAAAATAGATATAAGAGGAAATTACGTAAACCGCAGACGAAAATATGAGAAAAGAAATGATACTGTTGACAACCTCGTTCATTGAAATTATTTATGAGATCACAAATATATCAGAGTTCTTTCCTTTAGATGTTTAGGCAAAATAATAAATAACCTATTCTCCAGGGGTTTCACATGCGTTTGAAAACTGTATCTAGTAATGCCACGTACTTATGGCAGCATCCCTTGCAACCTTGTAGTCCGACATCATTCCAGGTCCCTAATTTCGTATCAGCCCTGGTTTGTACAAGTCTATGGTTTATGCTCATAGTAAAAAACAATTTCAGTTAAAACACCATAGTTCCATCTCTTACATAACCCTTGGATCCTCATGTTTAATCTTCAGGCACTCCAAGTCTTCAATTTGATAACAGCCCAACCCTGGGCCCTAGTTATCATAGTTTTAAGAACTATAACCATTTTAAATAACTATTTTTTTATGTGGCTTGCCATATGCAGGACACCTCCTGATCCTGATGTTAAGATGAAGGCTGATGAATGGGGGCGACTACTGCATACTTGCATAGTCGCATCCACTATGCCAGCTTAGTTGAAACCGGCAACTTGCAAGCTGATCCCGAAAAGCGATAAAGTCACTTCACGAACTGTACGATTGTAATTACCCCGGATCGGCAGACTGAGCACCACTGCCGACCTAAAACAGTGCACACAGCATTATATAAAAGTTATTATTCTTAGTTAATTAAAAGCATTTACTATTACGCTTCGGAAATGACTGTGGCAAGTAGTATTAATTGATATTTACTATTAAATGTATACGATAGACCATATAGTGACTCATTCGCGTTTCGGGTTCAGCTTGAAAATTGCCGATTCCAACTTCGGGCATGGTAGATGGGACTACTATTTGCTGTTATTTAACTGTAATAGCAATTGTTTTCATTTATAGACTGCACTCCAGCTGGACACTAGTCGGGTTGCTGTCATATTATGCGGAGTCACATTATCATACATATTATAACGTTTATTGGCATTTATTCTCATATTACTTTTTGTTAACCATTGAGATTGACACATTCTGTATTTGCATATAATCAATTGTCAGGTCTACATTATTTTGTCCATATCTCAATACCTAATATGTCCATAACTATTTCTGTCATACGAGTAGCTACAGTCTGGCAAGCGAGTCATGGCACCAGGTATTTATTCCAATTATTCACACGGCAAAGCAAATATTGACATCAGACGGTCAAGTGAAGTATAATTAAGAACCATAAAACGAAATAAATGTTTTAATACTTGATATTTTGGTACACCTAATTACAAAATTTACGATTTGTTAAATTTTCATCAAATTGAGTAACTTTTTTTCTGAAAGATTTTTAAATTTGCCGATGATTTTGTGCCCCAACTATACAAACAATAGCTTTATTTCACTAAATATGTTATTAAAAAGTGTGCATTATTGCGGTCGACACAAACATATTCTCTAAAATATTTTGGCAAATGTTTCGCTGATGAAATAGTTTGGGAAATAACTTGGCTATATAATAACATACTACAACCTACATGCTTCTAGTATACAACAGCACAAATACTTGTATGTACATAATTCGAATTTGGTTACAAGTACGGAGTAATTATTCAATTAAACTAATAGTTTACCTCATGCCAGTATAACTTCGTAACGCGATTGAAGGCGATCGCGTTAAATGTAATGATAATAATGATTTTAGAGTTAAAACGATACAAATTTATTCAATGAAATTAATTCATTTTGTTTTGTCACAATTAAATGTATTTATTACAATTAAAATTACGCCACAAGTAGGTATTAATGTTTTATGTATCATATTTTTAGCTCATGAGTTTGAAACTAAGCTCCTTAACGTGCTAGAATCATAGTCGCCGATAATTTATTCGTAGAATTGGACATATGATTTCGTGATCTGAACGGCAATTTCATGAAATGTCACTAAATAGGCCGAAAAACAAATGAAATTCATTTGTCTCACTGCCACATCATGATTATGATGGCCAATTCTACGATCTAAGGGGCCACCAACTATAATATAAAAGTTAATATTATTTAAAATAAGATTACTTTCGTATGAAAACGATTATAATAATAATTCTCTAAGAGATATACAAAATGGTTATTTATACAATTTATTTATTCGACACAACCGACCTTCTTACTTTTGAATTGCAATATTATATTCATTACCACCTATGGGAAATAAATGGATACGACTGTATTGTATTCTGTATTCTCCGACTGTATAGTGGCATAGCATAGCCAGCATAATGACGGCGACTGGGGCAACCGTGAAGACTCGGTTTTTACAGTTGTCGGCGCTCTTGGACATCCTCTTGCTTTCCATCAGGCAGGTCGAAGTGTCAGAAGTCTGTTCACAATTTAAAAAGGAAACGCGTGGTATCCCACGTTTAAGTTACTTTGCAAATCTTGTATTCTTTAAAATGATGTTTCTTTTAATCCCCAGATAAGCACACTAATAGCTACACGCGGTGAAGGTGGGTCAACGTGCAGTGCGGCAGCTGTTCAACGTGTTGGTGCTGCCGTGTGTTGTGCTGTTGAACGATTTGTGGCTGTGGGTGAGACCATAGCTGATGACAATCCTGAAGTTCGACATAGTATGGTGCTCGCCTGTAAGGAAGCGAGAGCAGCAGGTACATTCAATCATTCTATAGATATAATATTTTTTATTATGTTTCAATGTTCTAAACTTTTATTATATTGCAAAAAGATTGTAGGGTAAAAATCAATGGATTGTAGACACCATTGATTTTATAACTTGTCTCATTAGACAGACACTCTGTCTAATAATATGGGTTCACACTTCATCTTACGTTAATTCCTGGTTGACAGTACACGTAATTTAAACCAATGTTTTAGTTCAATGTTATTGTTTATTGAAACGAGCAACTATTTTTTACCATGTTTTTATTCGCATCAAAATATTGACAGTGACAATTTACTTCTACCATCGTCAACATAGCAGGCCCCGGTGTGAACATTACATAAAAAATAGCTACAATAAATGGAACACCAATTTAGGGGTGACGACATAAGTAGAAGTAAAATGTGTATAATTATAAAAACAAATTATATTCTTATAAAGTATAAAAACTATTTACATTTAGAGAATAACTAATTTCTTTAATGGGCGCTTGAGTACACCGGCGGAGGTACAAACATCAGCTACCCTAACAATGCCATCCTTTCCTGGGTACAACCGGGTTACTCGTCCTCGAGGCCAAACACCTCTGGGTAAATTACCATCCACAATTAGTACAATATCACCGATTTCTATTTTGGGTATAACACCACCTCCTCCACGTGGTAAGAGGGTTGGAAGATACTCGGTTGTCCATCGCTGCCAAAAATGGTCTGCAAGGCGTACAGCCTTGCGCCATGCAGTTCTTCCAGTAAGTGCACCATCATTGAGAGCACTAGGAATAGGTCGGCCCGAAGATGCTCCAAACAGAAAATGATATGGTGTCAATGCTTCAAGTGTGTTGTCATCTGACACGTGGGTAAGTGGGCGAGCGTTTAGTAGCGCCTCCACTTCTGTCAAAAGTGTGTAAAAAACCTCATCGGTTGGACTGCGTTCGCGTAACGTATATCTTAAAGACGTCTTGACGCTACGCACTAAGCGCTCCCAAGCGCCACCCATGAACGGAGAAGCTGGCGGGATGAATTTCCATTTGATCTTTTCGTTTGCAGCGAAATCTTTAATTGCTTCATTATATAAAGACTTTAATTGACGATTTGCTCCAACGAAGGAAGTCCCGTTGTCCGACCACAATTCATTAGGTGTTCCTCTTCTAGCGATGAACCTTCGTAGACACATTATTGCAGAATCTGCAGATAAACTATGCACTATTTCCAAATGCAGCGCTCGTGTGACCAGGCAAGTAAACAGACCGACATATCGTTTCTCACGTCGACGTCCCACTACTACTTGTACTGGCCCAAAATAGTCTAGGCCAGAAAATGAAAATGGTCTTTGATGATGAGCAAGTCTGGCGGCAGGTAAATCGGCTGTTGGTGGTCGGCACGGTTTGGCTCGTAGAAGTCGACATAACTGACAATTGTTTGTTATTGATTTAAGTGCTCTCCGAAGATGTAAAATCCAATACATTTGACGGACCTCGTTTACAATTGTTTCTGTATTACCATGTGCCGCTTTTCTGTGGTAACTATCTAAAAGAAGCCGGACAGCAGGGTGCTTAGAATCTAATATAATAGGTCTTTTCATGCTCTCACTGACGTTGTTAGCTCGACCAATCCTTCCGGATACGTGTAACAACTGATCCTCTTCATTAATGACTGGAGAGAGGTTAAACAATCGGCTTTTCTTTAGCAGCGGCTTGTTATTCTTAATGTTGATAATTTCTTCTGGGAATGAGTCTAACTGGCTTTGACGCAATGCATGTACCTCCGCCAAAGAAATATCATCAGCGGTGATATTTTTTGGCCCGCCTCGTTTAATTAAAGTTAAAAATTTGTGGGCTCTCGCGGTAGCCCTTATAAATCTTAACCACGAACTGAAACGTCGTGCATCAGCTGAAAGTGGCTTGGGCAATGACGATAATGTAATTTGATAAAATGATTCATGAGCAGTCATTTTTGATTCCGGGAGAAATTTGGGAACTTCAGTAGTAGGTTCTGTTGGCCAGCTATGTTCCGGTAACATCAGGAAAGGTGGTCCACAGAACCAACGTGATGAGTTCTCAAATTTATGATCGGCCCGTGTAGCATCATCAGCTACATTTAGCGATGTAGGTACGTATTTCCAATTTTCTAACTTGGTTGTTTCTAAAATTTCACCTACACGATGGGCTACAAATGACTTAAAGTTGCGAGTGTCACTACGCAGCCATCTTAAAACGGTTAGGCTGTCAGACCAGATAAATAATTTTAAAGGTTTTATATTATGAGCTTCTTGAATATACGCTGCAAATCGAGTTGCTATAAGAGCGGCTTGCAGTTCAAGTCTGGGTATTGTGGTTACTTTTATTTGAGCTACGCGAGCTTTTCCACCTATGAGCGAAACCTTCACATAGTCGTCAGAGTAACGAAAACGCCAATATGCTACACATGCACAAGCAAGCTGACTAGCATCAGCAAAAATGTGAAGCTGACTCTCACAAGGGTTGTTGGTAGAAATATAACATCGAGGAATAGACCACGAACTTGTTTTTCTTAGGTCTTCGAACCACGATAACCATTTGGATACAAAAGTGCGTGGGAGTTCCTGGTCCCATTCGATTCCTAACCTCCAAGTCTCT
Organism: Tinea trinotella; assembly: GCA_905220615.1. Classification (NCBI taxonomy): domain Eukaryota; kingdom Metazoa; phylum Arthropoda; class Insecta; order Lepidoptera; family Tineidae; genus Tinea; species Tinea trinotella. The sequence goes on from HG992306.1 coordinate 6,721,838, forward strand.
TGAAATATTATACGACCTCTGATAATTATAGGAGTTAGAAATCCAAGAGGATCATAAACTCTCATTAATTGTGAAAGAACTGTACGCTTGGTTAGTTTTGATGGTAAACTACTTGAGAAATCTTTGAGAAAATGAAATGTATCACTAATAAAATCCCAAGTTATACCTAGAACGCGAATATGATCTTTGGATGGTCCTAAACCGATCTCTGTAGTACCGACAGCACAAATATCAGGTGAAAGAAGTGAGAGTGCCTCTTTGCAATTTGAGACCCATGCCCTCATATCAAAACCCGCGGCTTTGTGCACTTTTACAATATCAGCTGCCAATTGAGCAGCTTCTGTAACACTGCTGACACTTCCGAGAAAATCGTCCATATAATGATCATTTAATATTGAACGAACGGCATCTGGGAAACGATCTTGATGATTCAAGGCATTTTTGTTCTTTATGTAATTTGCGGTGCACGGACTAGAAGTAGCTCCAAATATCATACTTGTCATTCTGTACTCGGCTAAAGGGTGAGAATGGTTATTGCGCCACAAAAAACGTTGTGCATCGCAATCAGATTCTTTAATTTTAACCTGAGGGAACATTTCTCTTATATCTCCGCAAAGAGCAACAAGATTCTCCCTAAATCTCATCAGAATTGACAACAATGGTTGAAGAAGATCAGGACCGGGAAGAAGTAAAGAATTTAAACTTACTCCGCGTGTCTTAGCAGCCGCGTCAAAAACTACACGTAGTTTGCGTTTTTGAGGATGAATGACGCCGAAATGCGGCAGGTACCAGGTAATACTCGTAGAACTTGGTGGCCCTGTACATATTTCTGCGTAACCTTTATCTATCGCAGCGTTTATATTGTCTCGGTATGACTTTGCATAAGACTCATCTTTTAAAAACTTTTTCTCTAAATTAAGAAAACGCGAAAGAGCGAGATCATAACTGTTGGGTACATCTTTATTATCAGGTCGCCAAAGTAATCCTACCTCATAATGACCTGATGGCAAATGACGGGTTGTAGTATCTAAAATTCGCAATGCGTGCTCTTCGTTGACACTTCGATAATCCTTTTTAGAAATACCAATAGAGTCTAACTTGTAATAGTCTTTTATAAGGGTATCTAAAGAATCGAAATACCCTTGAGACTCCTCTGAAGTATTAACGTGGTTCACGAAATGGATAGGAACGGTCTTACTAGATGCAAACCCGTATAAAACCCAACCTAGTGCTGTTAGAGAAGCTACTGGTTGTTGGCGTGTACCTTTACGAGTTTGGTGAGATATTGTAAGATGCCAGTTATCAGCACCGATTATAATCATTGGCTTAGCTTTCTCATAACACAAGTTCTCAGCCAAATCAGATAAATAATTAAAAGATTTAATGTCATCTGCCTTAAGGGTTTGCTCAGTAACACCAAGATTTGGAATTGAGCGGATATTAGTCAACTTATAAGTTTCGGAACTATGTTTGCCCTTTATTTCAATATCAACCAATGAAACCTCGGCTTCCCTAAACAAACTACCTATGCAGTCTACTCGTATAGCAGATTTGGTACCTGAGACACCAATAGCTTCTGTAACTTCCGAGTCAATAAGAGTTGCAGTGGAGCCGTCGTCGAGCAAAGCATATGTATTGACACTTCCATTTGGACCTGAAATTGTTACAGCTACGACTTTTAATAAAGGTCTTGCAGACTTGTTTTCGGTCGAGTTATGTGCTATAATTATTTCAGAGGACTCGTTTGACAGTTGAACGGATTCAGTATCAACATGAGCAGATACTTCAACTGGTTTATGCAACAAACTGTGATGACGACGAGCATACTTGCAATTAGCGACCTCGCAGGCCTTCTTGCATGACCTATAAGAGTGTTCACCGCGTTTTAAACATTTATGACAAACTTTATTTTCGATAGCCCAGCGCCACCTGGCGTCAACTTGCAATAACCGAAATTTGTTACAGTCACTCACAGTGTGATTATTTTCATTGCAATATTGGCATAACTTTGGGGAACTATCGAACTTTTTTATAGAAACGCTTTGAGATGGTTGCGTTCTAGTCGTCAACGTTTGGCAAGTAGACGTCGTCGCATATGAATGATCACTGCCTCTTTGAACTTTATGAATATTTTTGCTTTTGAGATTTAACAATTGACGTGACCCGTCATTATGAATCGATTCCGAAATTATCCCGTATTTAATTTGCTTCTCTGACTCCTGTGTTAGAAATTCAGCTAGAAGCTCGAGCTTGAATTTAGATCCAGCATTAGAATGGGCAAAATCAATCCAACGTGCTCTCAGAAGTGGAGTGAGCTTACCAAGAATTGAATTATTCAATTCAGGGGATGCTAAATATTCGTTTTGTTCAAGTAATTTTATTGTTCCAACACAACTGCGAACACGACAGGCAAATAGATTTAACTCCCGATATCCTTCATGTGGGAGCCTGGGCAGCGCTCTCACTGCCGCAATTTCTTGTAAGACAATAAGCTCGGGTCTTGCAAATTCAAGCTCGAGCGCCACCATAATTTCTTCTGGGTCTCTTGCGGAAACTAGAAGAGTCGAAACAGAGTCCCTTGCTGCGCCACGGATTGCAGAATTTAATCTAGAGAGATTCTCGTTTACCGTAAAACTTCGTTTAGAATCATCAAAAGCACGCCGAAAGGCTAACCAGTCGGCAACACGACCATCAAAGAAAGGCAATTTAACTTCACTCACCTTAGGACGTGTAGTTGCTAAGTCCGCGATCACCCGTGCTAGCGTTTTTAAGTCATTATTGTTTCGTGTATTATTATATTTATTATGGTTACAAAAACTCTGATTAGGTTCCTCGGGTAATGTTTCTGTGGTGGTGAAGTTGCCTGCTGCTGTGGCAGGCGTGACCCTCACAGAGTGCGGAGGTGACGCATGAGTGTCGCGGGCAATCGCAGGACCTGCAGAGGCAAAATGGCCTGCTACTGCGGCAGACATGGCCGATGCAAGTTGTGACGCATTATTACACTCGTGGACGGTCGTTTCTGCCGTCAATGATGCGTTGTTAAAACCTCCCGAGGGAGCCGGTTCGACCTGGACATGCAAGTTATTATTAATATTGCAGTCGATGGACTGATGCTCGGCATTTTCATCTAACCAGCTTTCGACATTTGAAGCGTGACTGCGGCGAGAACTACTAGCTTCGATTGAAGCTAATTCTGCCTGCAGCTCGAGTTCAGCAGCGGCGCGCTCACGTTCAGCAGCGACGCGCTCACGTTCAACAGCGGCGCGCTCACGTTCAGCCTCTGCATTTGCGAGACGACGAGCATGTTGCGCCTTAACTACTAACTGTTGGGCTCTAATAGTCGCCGACGAACGCGACGTCGACGAACGTGATGAAACGTTAGAATGTGATTGATCATGTAACCTTGGTTTATCTTGATGCGATGGTCCTTGAATTGGATTCGTAGAAGGTGAAATATTTTTCATGGTATTCATAGATGCTTCTGCGTTTTTTGTGAGCATTGTTTATATTTCTTCTGACACCAAATATTGTTTATTGAAACGAGCAACTATTTTTTACCATGTTTTTATTCGCATCAAAATATTGACAGTGACAATTTACTTCTACCATCGTCAACAAATGTATTTTACTGAAACAAATTATATTTATATATTATATTACTTATTCATTTATTGTGATCGATGCTTTCCGGAATTTGTTTTTTTTATTATTTTAGAATAGTGATGATTGTCACAAAGGCAATCTGTGTTACTAATAATAATAAAAAAACACTAGCTTCGCGATAAAAAAGTAACAATTTAAAAATAACGATTAACATATAAATAAGTTCTAATGCAAAACAGAATAAGAATCTAAATCTCTTCTGATAGAAGTTTAAATTACTTTCGTCAGTTTTATCAGTTTTAGTTCCCATTGTTATAATTAACGTTAAACGGGCATGGGCGTAAATTTGAATACAAATCGAGGTAGCTCAGTGAAAGTTTGTGTTCAAAGTGCCATTTTGCTAAAATAGTTTCAGGGTTGTTTCATTAGGGAAGCCCTCTAATAAAGGCATTTCATTAAAGTTACTAAGTTCTAAATTACTAAAATCTACTTGATTTTGAAATTATTAAATGAAATAAATTTTAATGTCAACAATATTAATTATTAAAAAACCTTAACATTTAACTCGAATTGATAACTCAAATATTCGTAATTAATCGGTGTCATGGTCAAAAAAATATCTTCATAAAATATTGAAAAGCAAAATAGCTGTATTAATAAAATTTCAACACTACATGTCCGCCAATATTTTGACTGGTTTTCGTTTAAAATTTTATTTTCAAGTATCGATGTTTTTGATTTTATAATATTCATTTGTTGAATTAAATTATTTTCCTGTACATCAGTTTTCGCGTGAATCCGAGTTCAATCATCGTTCGGAGAAAAGATTTATTTCATAGCATTAATTTGTAATATATTTGTTTTGGGTCTAAATATTTAAGAGTAGTAGGCAGACAATTGGTGGTTATGGCCCAATCTGCCGATCCGAGGTACTAACCACCACTTTTAAGTGTACAGACCGTAAAGTGATTCAGTCGTGTTTCGGGATCAACATGGTTGCCGGTTTGAAACATAATGTGACTGATATTTGTAGATATAGTCGCGACCATTTTTAGATCGTACTCCAGCTTAACAATAAAAATATTGTTTATATATAACGTTCCAAAATGTTGTCTTTTGATGACATATGAATGCATGTGCATCTAATAAACATGTGTTATGAAAGTTCTGCTAATAAACATGTGTGTAATAGCAGAAATCGATATAAACAATCTTAATAGAGACTGTGTGACCTATCTTGTTGAGAGTTTGCATAAAGTGCGCTTCACGGGCAAGTGGTTTCTTTGACAAAACCCACGCATATAACTATTGGGATTTAGCTATCATTTATTACTATGATAAATAATATTATTTTAAAAAACTAATTTTTATGTATATTTGGGGATTTATATTTAATTAGGTTATATACTTTTTTTTTATTGTGACTCGACATATGACAGCACCCCGCTTGATGTTAAGCCGAAGTGTGGTCCATGAATGAATGCCACTGCTACTACAATTCAATAACTGTGAGTAGCAATCACATCTTCTATGCCGGCCTAGATGGAACCGGCAACTTACAAGCTGATCCCGAAACGTGACCAAATCACTTCACGGTCTGTACCATACTTGTATACTTGTAGGTATATACAACTTGTAAGTGGTGGTACTACCCCGGATCGGCAGACTGGGTACCACTCTTTGATAACCAGACCAGACCCGAAGCAAATATCCATCTCTTTTTTTTATTAACAAATATTTGCAATATTAAATATAATCATTAAATATTACAAATAAAAGCTATGAAATAAATATTTGCTCCGACCGGGAATCGAACCCGGGACAGGTTATAATAACATGTAACATCAAGCGGGGTGTTGTCAAAAGTCGAGTCACAATAAAAAAACGAGGACCCAGCTGAGAACGACAAGATAGAATAGAGGAGTTTCGACGCGAGCATTTAGGTGCTGTTTAGCTTAGTGGTCAAAGTGGTTACGCGTTATTTCGTTGTTTTTAAGTTTAAACATTTATGCATTCGAACCTAAATACAATATTCTCAAGACTGTGCTTTAGCCTCTCTTTGGGCGGATACTACAGGTTTTCCCAAATGCCTCCTTGCTATACATTTCCCTATATTTATTTATTTATAGTCGTTTTATACAAAGGGATTGTTTTTCCCGTCTCTTTAATTCATTTGTTAAGGATTTCTTTTCCTTTATCAGCGGAAAATTACCTCTGAAATGGCCGCCGGCGAGAGGATCCCTTTCCGCACAATGTTCGCTGCCCGTTGTTTTCAAATTAATTTCTCGAAAGCGAGAATAATTTATGATATATAACTTCAGTACTTTTGTATACGTTGTAAGTTCAATTACTTTAATTTTGTATTACAAAGGAAAAAGCTAATTTCTCTTTTCACAAATTACAATGTTGTATTTTAATAATAACAATGTAAGAAGTAAACAGAGCAAACAATTGGCATATTTAAAGTATTTTTGATATGCCAAAGTTTTTGATCGTCCTGGTTAAATAAATGTTGTACATATCTTTAAATTATAAAAAGGCGAAAGAAATTAGACCTAGTACGAGTAGAACGTATCTGATAATCTATCTTTTGTTATTTCTTTTCGTATACAGCAAGCTAAAAGTCAAATTATTATTTTTCGTCTCTTTGAAGCGTAGTTATTTATAACTGAAACACTCATTCACGATAGCTATCAATTTAGGATGCGGTTTCACGTTGTATAAATCATCAAGATTCTGTATTCGTGTTTTATGTACCACCTTTTACGAGCTATAAACTTGTAACGTGACTTAGCTCACGCAATATACTGTAAAATATTCAATGAATTTAAATTCATATATTTATCAACACAGGAAATTGCCACTTAAATAGGAATTCAATCTAATGGTTATACAGATTTAAACTCAACCTAAAGACAACAACAATGAACGAGAAATCAATGCCATTGTACAAAATAGCAAATACGTTGTTTATGTAAATGAAATCAAAAAGTTTGGTAATACTCCAAAAATAGCGACACAAACCTTGATGAAAAGCTATATTTTGTCTTTGAAGGAAGTGTTGAAAGAAAAGGCCGAATGTTCAAACAGTAAAGTGGCGTATAAAACGAGCATGCCTCAGTGGGTCAGCCCGGTAACAAGATTATCTGGGATCGAAACAAATCTAATAAATACAGGTGTCGATGTCGGCCTTCGCGCCGCGCACCGCAAACGCTCCCGGCACCATAAACTAATGGATCATATACACCTAAACCGCCATTTTGTTGTTACAAAATGTTCTCCATTTTTACGTCAATGTTATGTAACTGTTGTTTTCATGTGTAATCTGTTAATATTTTATATGGACGTCATACTTATCATACCTTACCACCCGCCCTGTTGTTGACTAAGATGGAGTGCAGTCCTTGAATAAAGGCATCCACTATGCCGGCTCAGTTGGAACTGATATCTTTTAACCTGATCCTAAAACGCTAACTGTACACTTGAACGTGATGACACCCGGGATCTGCGGTCTTATGATTGATACAATTTTATTAAAATAGGTCAGTAAATAAGTATTTAAACATTATTAAAAACATATTGATTTTGTTTTAAAATACTGTTTGATTATGCAAGAAATACAGTGTAGAATATTTTATTTTATTATTTTGTAGAATTGCATTTTCGTAAAATAATCCGATGATTAAGTTATCCTTAGAACTCTGAACCGGTTCAGCGAATAGCAATTCGTTAACTTCCTGAGTTTGATGGGTCTGAATGTTCGTCCAGCTATTTCGGATTTACCTATATTTTTTTGACACAATATAAAATATGTTATTAATATTTTAGTACCTTTGCTTTGCCAGCCCATGTCATATATCCATGGATTCTTCAAGCAAGGCATAAAAAGCATCACATGCAGCATTGTGACGGCGACTCGGGCAGACGAAAACTGAGTCGGTTTTTTTCAATTATACCTTGCTTACCATCAGGCAAGTTGAAGTCACAATAAATTAAAAACTATAATATTTATTGTTCTGTTTCTTTATTGTTATGCTGACCCATCACGGTTATAGATATACTATGCTATAGATGAACAAACCAGCTTTAAAATTTATTTACGAAAAATATATAATAATTTTTATTAATAATAATACTCGTATATTCGTTACTATTAAGTGAATACCTACGTATTATGACAATGATATTATGGTTTCAATACATAACCTTGTTTACTACTTTAGGATCAATATAACGATTTTTCAGTGACACTTTACAAATACTGGCAATAGATAATAAGATTACTCTTTTATATTCCGTTTTAAAGTATTCTAAATCCAATTTTTTATTATTTTATACACTCCATGAAACAGTCCGTGAAGTAACTCAATAGCATTTCGAAATTAGCTTAAAAATACCGGTTCCAACCAAGCCGGCATGAATGCGACTGCCAATTTCAATTATTTAACTGTAGTGGCAGTGGTCTCTATTCACGGGCCGCTCTCCAGCAACATCAGGTGCCATAGGCTCAATAGAAAAACTCTAAATTATATTTGTAAAGTGTTAATTATTTATTTCTCTTGAAATCAGATCCCTATTAATAATATAAAACTAGTAATACGTTAGCTCAGTAAAATACCTAGAAATATAGGCGAATAAATTTCGTATCACACGTAGGCAAACTAGTCACGCCTAAAATCCAAATATTATTTCTGTAAATGCCTCCGTCGTAAACACAGGAACATAAATTAAGTTTCCAACAGGATATGGCTTGCGTCCGTCGTTGAATATTTACCACCCGGTCTCGTTGCGCGCCCTCGTAAACTATTTTCACGAAGCCCCAAAGATTTCGTTGATATTTATTGAAGCACCGCTTAACGTTTGATATTGAAATATGAGATTGAGTAATATGTGCGCTCGTAACTTCAATTTATTCTACATTACTTATGCTAAAATTATTTTTACAAAATGGCATAGAATGTTATGAAGATAAGCTAGTAAATATATCTGAATATAATTATTACCGGTTTCCCCAAATGTACTATTGTACATCTATACAAAATATAGCACATAATATAATATTTCACTTTAGCAAAATATCAGAGATCTCCGTAAATCGTTTCAGTATGTAAAAATGTATAAATAACATCACATTGGCGGGCGAACATTTCCTTTTATTATTTTTTTAAGTGTACGATGATATACGAAGTGAAGTAAATATATTTTCCCTTACCACCCATAAAAGGGAAGTTGTGAAAGCTTTATTGGTTAACGGGTCTCCTTACAGCACTTTTAACTTTAACTGCTGTCGTTTTGTACAAGAAAAAAGTTAAACTCAGGCCCACAAAACTTTTACAGCTCTAGTAAAATTCTTTTGTTCTGTTTAGTATATACAAACATCTGTTTATTTAATGATGCGATCTGTCCTTAATATGGGTCGAGCAAAATAGCTTTTCTTTGTAAAATATCGGTAAAAGATGAGCCTTTGACTAGAAAGATATTTGTCTGCTTTATATCGGATTGAATGGAGTGTAAACTTAACGTGGAAAGCAACGACGCGTGAGTCCAGATAGAGGTTTGGATTTCAACGTTCGTCGTAGCGCTTCCAATAGACACGCCTACGTCATCTTCTCAAGCCACTAACTTTAAACGTATTCATACACACTCATTGACTACTCATAAAACTGATATCTTTAACGAAAACTTAAAAGAAATCCCTTTTAAATAAAGTATATTAACTAAAATTTTGTACAAAATTTACATTATTTAAGCGTTGTCATGATCACATTTGTCTAAAAGTAATCAGACGTTATCTTTTTTTTATAATAATAAAACCACAAAAAATCTGAGAACTAATTTAAATAAAAGTACGAGTATTATATATATTTAAACAGTCTGATGTGAAGGTTAAGAAGTAACCCCGGTAGCAATCTCGTATGTTTGCTTTAGGGCACCTTTAGCTCGGTGTTAGCTTCTGTTAACTCACTCGCGGACTGTGTTTACTACGTATTCCTACATATATACCAGAAATGTATTTAAGCTATTGTAGTTTAAATTCAATTCCATAATAAACTAGAATAAGGCCAATTTGACATATTCCTAAATAAATTAGTTGTCAATAGATAAAGTCGCACCTAAAAATCGCGTTTTGTATTATCGTGGGCGAGCCTACTCTAATGAAATTACGTTTTCAACAAATACGTATTGTAGCAAATCTCTATAATAAATTACAGCAGAGATTCTGAGCCTCAACAACGTAATGTTACGGTCCTCACGTAACATTTTTTCCCATTTAGGTAAGCTACAATCAATTATATACATTGAAGCTAACTGAATTACTCGTTTTACTTAATCCTATGGATAAAATAAATCTCTAGAGCTGATCCTGTACTGACCGAAATAGTAATTTGTTGCCGTTTACAACACAATTACTTAGACCATAGTTTCGAGTAGTCGTAACTTTTTACGAGTCGGTTTTACTTCAGTTCTCAGCACCAAATCTCCGTCCGCGTAAAGCAGTATTAATTTATATAGCACTATAAAGCCTACCTGTTTAATAAAATTAGAACTTAAATGCAAGTTATTTAAGAATAAACCCAGTTAAAACTTTTATGCAAGTTTCGCGAAATTTATTACCTACCTAAGAAGTTTTTGCATTAACAATAATTCACTATAGCCTTTCATTAAACCAAATGGTTGGTGTTTTTAATTAAGTGAGAAGACATCAGGGTAAATGCTGATTAACATAACTTATGCGTATATTTCAAGGCTAGCCCCACTACACCACGGTCGCCTTGAACTGAGAGCACTTGCTAGTGTATCTTGATATATGTACTTTAGTTGTCCTTTTTCTATGATATAAACACTTTAGTAGTTACATAAACAATTTTTTAAACATCATGGCGTATCAAGTTTTGCCCGAAAATATCAAATTTTCCACAAATTATTTTTTTATTTTATTTATATGTAATTCTTGCCAAAGAATCAATCATTAAGTCGTTATCTAAATTATAATTATACTCGCAGGATATCCGTCGGAAATAATCCTCATTTCCTTAATCGCAGTTATAATCTCAGGTATCGCTTCCATTCATGGACCGCACTCCAGTTTAACATCAGGCGGGGTGTTGCCATAAATATGCGGCCAAAAAAAAGATCGTGAGCCGCCAGAACATAAAGCGTAACCATGCGTCTTGGCTATTGTATTGTATCGGCTATGTATCGAGCATTCTAGACGCCCGATACATAGAAGCCGATAGAAGAGCCTCTCGCCGCGACAAACAGCTCTTTCGAACCTGTGCTGCTCGTTCGTAACATTAAAAAATGTTGACTATTTAAACATTATTTAAACACGAAATATGGATTTGACACGAATACAAGAAAAGAAATTCTGTGATTAATATGTCTAAAAGAATACAGTAAACGAAATATCATATTTTTCAAAAAGTTTTGCGGTAAACTTCTAAATCACGCGGCTGCTCGTGACCTAAATTCGCAATGTCAACAAAAATAATCAGCATAAGTTGTAGAAAAATGTATCCTACCACAAGAAAGCTATAAATTGGGGTGTCCTTCCCATTGAATACAAGTTTGTTCGCATCAGCATAATACCGTGATAATAGACCACTCGAATGCGACTCGAGACTCTCCGAGTGCTCTGCGGATTATGATCGTGCCCCAATAAAGATTAAATATACTGGATATTTCTACCTTTTTTATATTGGCACAATACCCGTCTGCTCTTAAGCTAAGGCGTCAACGCATTAAATTTGAAGAGTGGTAGGCAGTCGTCACACCACCACTTACAAGTATACGGACCGTTAAGTGACTTTGTCGCGTTTCGGGATTAGCTTGTAAATTGCCGGTTCCAACTTGGCCTGCATAGTGGATGTGACTGCTACTAACGGTTATTTAACTGTAGTAGCAGTAACCTCCTTATTAACATCAGGCGGGGTGTTGTCATATGTCAAGTCACAATAAAATATATATATAATACTACAATAGGCTGCCTGAATGCTAATTGGGAAGTTGTGTTCAATAACATAAAATAATGATTTAACAATATGTTTATTTTCTTTTAATTTCTCTTTTTTTCTTTAGTGCAGTATACTATTTTCTTTTTTTTTAATTTTGTTTACACTGTATGACTAGTTTTATGTCTACCACAAATTGTATAACTTAGCGGCACTATCTGGTATTGTTGTAAAATTTATTTTTAAGTTGCTTGTTTGTTGATTACTGTTTGTTGCCTAAATAAATAAATAAATAAGGCTGCCTGAACTCAGTCAACTTTCAAGCTGATTTCAAACTTCGACTAAGTCAAATAAAGGCTTTTATTAATTGTCTTGAAAAATAATAATGAAATAGAATGTCATACCAAAATGAAATGTTGAACTAAATTAAAATAACAATTTAGATATTGGCAGGTACCAGTAACTTATTGTAACTTATTAAAGAAAATTAATCAAATTCTCAAAGTTCTGATAATAAAGGATGGGTGTGGTTGTGACGACGTCAATCATTCTACCAATACTTTGGCGAAGATGTTTAGAAATCTAAAAGAGCGACCGTTTTCTTTGTTCATTTCCCAACGAAGTTGACAGTAACATTGACTCCTTCGACGAGTTACAATGTTTCCTCTGAAAATTTGAAATGTAAACAATTCCTCGCCGACGCTATTTAAATGTATTTCGATTAAATCGACTTTTCATACAAGACATGAATAAATTGGATATTTTATTAAATTTAATTTGTGGACATAAAAAAAGACATTTATTTTTCTACTACATGTTATATGATTACATGGTACATGTCTTGTAGAAATTTTCTTATAGTGACTCAACATATAAGAGCCTCCCGCCTGATGTTAAGCTGGAGTGTGGACAATAAATAGAGGCGACGACAAGTAGCATCCACTATGCCAGCCTAGTTGGAACCGGCAACTTACAAGCTGATCCCGGCAATGCAACTAAGTCACTTCACGGTCTATACACTTGTATAATATGTGGTGGTACTACCCCGGTTTGGCAGTCTGGACACCACTGCCTACAACTCTTAGATTCTCCTCTGTCCTGTATCAAGTTTTATACGAGTAAAAAGACAAGGTAAAAATAAAGAGTTTTTCGGAATATTTTCACATAGTATAGTATGTTATACTATGTGAAAATAGTATAACATACTATACTATATATAGTATTTTCTTTAAAACTTAACTTGCCTATTGGTAAGCGAAGCGAAGTCTAAGAGCGCCGACGTCTGGTGAAAAAGGTCAAGGTGCTTGAAGGATAACACATAAGCTGGCTGTTTGTCAGCGCACGAGCATTCCATGCCGTGGATTGTGCCACCTCGATGCTAAACCTATGCAAAAAAGCTAAACCTTGCACGAAAAATTGAACTATTAAAATATCGCTTTAAATATCACGTTGTTTGATTTAAAATGGTAAAAAAATATGTCCTCATCATTTTTTTAATCTGACAATACTTTATAAACATTCATTCGGAGCCTCGAGCAGTTAAAATTTGCTTAGAAAATCTGGTATAGAATAAAACAGTATTTTTAACCGACTTACCAAAAAGGAGGAGGAGGTTTTTTTATGTGTGTTACCTCAGAACTTTTTCCTGGGAGGCCTGTCCATGAAAAATAAGATCCTGGCCATGAAAGTAGGCCCTAAGTTAGCAAGAATTTTAGTTACCTCTAGACAAAAATAAATAAACTTTTAATTAAAAAAATGCGGTGCTTCAGAACCACAAGAAGTCACTACACTAAAAATAATAACCGTCCTAGTAACTACCCTATAACTTTAATAAAATATTAATTATATGTGCAGCCTGCTGATTGGTTTGAAGTCGGTGTCAGGCCCGTAGCAAAATAAAAACTTACAGATTACAACTTAACGATATAAACAACTTAAATTAATACCTGTAAAAACCTAATGAATCACCCTAATATTAGGAACCATATGAAGGAACCATAGGAATAAGCGCAGTGAAATTATACAACTTCAAATATGTCACACGATCACGCACTTACGCGGGGTTACATTCAATGTGGTCGGAGCGAACTTGGTCAATTCTATGTGCCTTTTACCCATTTGGCTTGCCACTGAATTCAAAAAGATCAGTAGGCAGCACATATAATTAATATTTTATAAAGTTATAGGTAGGTACTAGATAGGGTTATTATTTTTTTCTTTTTAGTGTAGTGAGTTTTTTTTTTATTTTGACTCGACATATGACAGCACCCCGCTTGATATTAAGCTGAAGTGTGGTCCATGAATGAATGTCACTGCTACTACAATTCAATTACTGTGAGTAGCAATCACATCCACTATGCCGGCCTAGTTGGAACCGGCAACTTACAAGCTGATCCCGAAATGGGACCAAATCACTTCACGGTCTGTATACTTGTAAGTGGTGGTACTACCCCGGATCGGCAGACTGGGTACCACTGCCTACCACTCTTAAAACTGGGTTCTTGTGTTTCTTGAAGTCGGTGCCATATTTTGTTAAAAGTTTTTAATTTGACTATCAAACAATAATTAAAAATTATGTGTTGCAAGACATTTATAAGGCTCTCCACATTTTTCAATGTTGTCATCAATCCCTAAAAAAAGTGATACATAAATAAATCATTATTCAATATCAGACTAAATAAATAAAATAATAAAAAGATGCAGTAATCTAGAAAGACCTATAAGCTATATCAACGACTAGGGACTTTTCTAAATTGAACTTTATAAAATACCAGTAATGAGTTATATTTCAAGCTCACTTTATATAAACTTATTCTATAGTTCGAAAATAATAGCTGCTTCCATGAAGTAACATCGCAGATGTTGATCTTACTTCTTAGATTGCTGTGCTGAAACTTTGATTTTTAAAAATATGAAATCTTTTAATCAATTAATCAAGCAAATCATGGCGCCTAGAATTCCACAGGGGTAGGTGAAAACAATGGAGCGCCACCTTTCACAATACTTTCTTCTCCCACATCCACTATTCATACAAACTTCATAGTTAAGGGCGCTGCGGCCCCTGCCATAAAAAAAATCCCCGATATAAATTTAATTTATATATTATTAAATCTAAATATTATTTTATTGCTCAAATAAGATATGATAAATACATATAAGAAACTAATATGATGCAGAAGGAGAGGGATTTGTGTCAGAATCGTGGAAAGTAACGCTTTGTTGTGTCTGCCTATCCCTGTGGAAATGAGGGCGTGACAATTGATAATAATGATAAAAGCTAATGGAACATTATCCAATATCAGTCTAAGGAAATGGAAAATTGAAATAAAATAAACCGGTAAATAAAAGCAGGAAACACGCCGAAACCCGGAATCGAACCGGGGACCACTGGATCATGAGTCCTAGCGCTCTGCCCACTGAGCTATCTCGGCCACGTAGGGCATCGCTAAAAATAACCTTATAACCTGGTCATTATTAAATAAGAAAGGGGTCATTTATTATTTTGTGTACTTTATATACTGAGCCAAATCTAAACTTAACCGGTTTTTAGTCGTCGGCGCTCTTCAACTTCCCCAAAATAAGAGCCTGATAGTGAAGCAAGCAAGCCGAGGTTCATAAATCTCATCTGAAAAAAAAGTTCGAAAATATCTAATGGTCTGTTAAGACTTGTTACTTAAAACAGTATGTTAGAAAACAGAAAATAAATAAAACTGAATGAAAGAGAAACTGTATAGTATGTCTTTTAGAATTTTAAACTGACATCGTTCAGTGTTTGTCCATTTAATAAAAGTGATAAACACGCCAAAACCCGGAATTAAACCGGGGACCTCTGGATCACTAGTCCTAACGCTCTGCCTACTGAGCTATTTCGGCGATGGAAGGCTTTGCCGAATAAGGCCATTGTTGGCTGGCAATAAGAGGTTATATCCACCACTATATTAATTTATATAGTTTGTGAAAATGTAAGTTGTTGTTTATTTTTACGAAATATCTATATGAAATTTAAATAAAAACCTATCGTGTAAATTATTAAAACGTTTAAAACAATAAAATATTTAAAATTACCTTTCACAAAAATTCTTGCTTACCTATAATTTTAAAGAAAAGTTTATATAATTACTTAAAAATAACTTAGGTAAAACTTAAATAATAACTTAAATAATTGACCTTATCACTGGTCAAAGTATAGTTTTTATTATTAAAACGCATCGTTTCGTAGCATTAGGTTAATTTGCAGTCGCCCTCTGACCACAATGGCTGCGGAGCTTCATGGCGATACTAAGTCGAAAAATATTTTATTTTATTATATAATGGAGGAAGCATTACTTTATAGCAGAGGCGTCTCTAGCCCTTGTGGCAACCAGTACCTTGGCGCTCTCTAGTCTAGTAGGAGCGGGGTCAAAATGGTAAACTAACAGTTATATTTTTAAATGGAAATTCGGATGCAAATGGTGCAATTTTAAATGATGTCGAAATTTGATTAATATTTCTATATCTTACAATATATCCTTTGATGATAGATAGACTATGATCAATAGATACAGATCTTTAATTTTATTAGTCCAGCTAAAGGCTTATTTTAACAAACTATTTCAAACAAAGTAAAATAATAAGTTAACTATAATAAACAAACATAAATGGTGAAATGGTCACGCACCCGAGACCACGGTTTCAAAACCACTTGTACCAATGTATTTTTGTTTTGATGTTTGTTTTGTTTGGTCGTCCTGTTTTTATGATACAAGTACGTTTAGTACAATCTACTAATATTTATATAGAATTAATAATTTAAAAAATAATAAAATGTTTTATATATATGTATATATAAACCTAATGTGTTTCTTTAAATAATTATTTAAGCGATAAAACCTATAATTTTTTGTATTATCAGAGTTATAATACTCGTAATAATAATAAAACGTTTATTTCAAACAAAAAGTTCTTTTTATTTACATAATTACAAAATGAGATATAGTTCGCGTCACGTAAGTTGGCAAGAGTCGTCAGATGCGCAGAAGTCGTTTTTTAGGTGTGTTTAGGAACGCGGGGGACGCGGGGCATGAGGTAACAAAGTTTCGTGCGCGCTATTGGCTGGGCCAGTCGATTATCGACTCGCGCGTGGGTTCCACGCTCCGTTCGCTCCCGTGTACACTTGCGGTGCACTGAAATTTGACCATTGGTTTTCGTATCATATTAATAGTTTTATTACATATTAGTCCCCCGCCGCGTCTGTCTGTCACAGGGATAGGCAGATAAAATGGAGCGCCACCTGCCATGATCCTGACACAACTCCCTCGCTTCCTTCACATTCACAATTCTCTTCATACAAGCTCTATTGTTATGGGCACCAGGCAACCTAGCTTTCTTGAGGATGTCTCCGATTTGGTCGGAGAACACCCTCCTGGGTCTGCCTCGATTAAGGCATCCATGCACATGAAGTTTATAAATTTTTTCATCAATCTACTTTCACTTAAACTACTATTTTTTTTATGAATCTAAAGAGCCCCTTTTTTATTGCACGGCCAGTGTACATGCGCAAACGTTCCCCCACTACGTTAAAATCTTGCCAACTTACGTGACGCGGACTATATTAGCCTTTGTTTGTAACAATGAGTGATAAACTGTGTTAGTATTGTTTTAACTTCGATTTAATTATTTTAGTTTGACTTGTACGCTTGAATTAATTAAAATGTGTTAAAAATAGGAAACTTACCGATGAAAAGGCAAAGCCGGATTTTGACCCTAGTTGCGGGGCAAATTGTCAAAATACTACAAAAAAAAGTATGTCGGAACAAATATGCCGCTACTCTTACTACCAAGTGACTTTTAATTTAACAGTATTAAAATACAACCAATTACACTGTAATACAACAACAAACAAAATACAAACAACCACTGTAGAGTAGTTGTCTCTTTCAGTCACATATGGTATAAACACAATATAAATGAGACAAATAACATTAAATTAGTTCTTATATTAGTCCGGTTTCTATTTCTTTAGTACTTGGTCTTAGGCGCCAACAACCATATCGACGGTTTCCGGGCTATTTGTTTTAAGCGACATTTTTAAAACTTTACAGGAGAGCGATTTAAAGTTTTGATTTCCAGAAAAAAATTCATAACTTTTTGAAACCTGGTTTATTTTCAAAAAAGTAAAATTTTTCTATTTTCATATCATATTCCCCATAATTTGATTAAGATACTTCTTTTAAAAAGGCGCTATTAGCAGATATAATTGTCGCTTAATACAAAACGCCCTTACTTAAATAATTTGTAGATGCAGGCTAAATGATTTAAGCACCAAATGTTGCACGTAATAGATTCAAGCAAAACGCTTTAAGTATAACTTTTGTATTTTTTTAGAGTAAGGCTAATTGCATCAATTACAACTTGATGAATAAAACAGAAAAAGGCAAATTAGTTTATACGACTAGTAAAACACAGCTGAGGTACAGGATAAATGACTAAAGAGACAAATAGTATTTAAAAAGTGATTGTTTAAAATGACAATAAATTCGTAAATTTCAAAAAAAAAGTCGGTTAAAACATACAATACTTTGGTTAAAAGGGAAATAACGCTTTGTTGTTTTAATAATAAAATTAAAACTAATAAAACAAAACTATAAATAATTACCATTTTTTATTTATTAACATAATGTTATTCAAATATCGTATTGTACTCAATAAGAATCACTTTGGCATATAATGTGTCCCAAAATTTAGCGATAAAACTGCAACAGAGGGTAGCCCTGGTCATGACTAGTCAAGAACAAAACAAATTAAAATTATCCATTGTTTTTTTTTAGTTACGAAAAAAATGTATTTTTTTCAAAAACTTACATCTCATCTGACATCTTTAACTACCATGAAAACATTTTTTTTAATATTTTTGATTTATTTAATGTTTCAGTAATCTGAATATATCTGTTATTTATTACAATCCTTGAAAACCCCAGAAAACATATAGTTTTTAAATAAAAATGATTTATATTACATTTTTTGCTTAAAATGTTGAAAGATTTTTACTTTCAGTATTTTACTCATCGTGGTTGAAAAAAAAAGTATGAATACTACAATGGCAAGTTTTATCAAAAAATGACGCAACTAATCAAGATTCTAAAATGATATAATATTCTAGGAAAACTAGCCACATAAGAAAATACGAGTGGTATTTCTAAACAAGAACCAAATTTCATAAAATTGTTGTTTAAATTAATCACTTATTAATCACACTATGGGATCAAAACAGGTTTTTGTTAGTCAATATCATTTTAAAAGTAGAGAGAGAGAAAGAGATTTTACGTTAGAGCGAGATAGACAGATGTTAATTTTTGAATATTATTGTAATTTTGTATCCAAAATGGGTTTATGGATATAAAATGAAATAAAACAACTAGTTTAAACAATAAAACATTTAATTTTTTACTGAATTTAATTACAATAAATGTTCGAATTGTTTGCCACCAGCAATAATACAAGCACGACATCGCCTTAAAAATGATCGTTTTATTCGTCTTGCATAACTTCCAGCATTTATGTGATCCGCAGCCCGAGTGATTTTTTGGCGAAGTTCGTCCAATGTTGTAATGGGTTTTGAGTAGACCCTGTCTTTGAGACAACCCCAATAGAAGAAATCCAGGGGGTATAGATCGGCTGAACGTGGTGGCCATGAGATAGGACCAAGTCGCCCGATCCAACGTCCTGGAAACTCATTGTTCAAGTAATCTCGCACAGGACGGGCATAGTGAGCTGGGCAACCATCATTTTGAAACCATAAGTATCGTAAATCACTTAGAGGCACGTCTTCTAATAATTCTGACAAGTTATTTTGTAAGAAGCTCAAATAACTATTGCCATCTAAGTTTCCGTGTAACTCAAAAGGCCCAATCACTTTTCCATTTAATATGCCCGTCCTAAGGTTAAGGTTGAATTGGTATTGAGATTTATCTTGTCTCATCAGGTGTGGATTTTCATAATTCCAGCTATGTAGATTGTGAAGATTTAAATAGCCATCTTTCTTGCAGGTTGATTCATCCGACCATAAAACTTTATCTAAGAATTGAGAATCTTCCCTATGCTTTTGTAGCATTACACGGCAAAATGTGACCCGTAGTGGATAGTCCCGCGGTAATAGCGTCTGCATACGTTTGTAGTGATATGGGTAAAGCCTGTGATATTTTAAAATACGATGAGCAGAACTTCTTGATATTCCCGTAGCTGCTTCTATGGCACGTACCGAGGTAGTTAAATCCATTTCTATTTCATGCAGAACTTCTTCATCTCGATCCGATCTTGGTCTTCCAGCATTTCTCCTATTAGATGGTAAACGATCCTCCGAAAACGCTTGATGTACATTTATAAATACTCTAAAATCTTTGAGCATTTGGGTACCTTTCCCGATACAATCTGCTAGCAGAATTTGCATTGCTTCGGCATTCACCATAAATTAAGTGCATATTAGCGTATTCCTATGGCGTGTATGGTAGCGGCATGATAAAAACAAAACTCACAATCACAGTCCAAAATAATGCCAGGTCAGTCCAGTTTGCAGATCACTTAATAGAGTCCAAAAGCCAATCCAAAAGTCGTCAGTATTAAAGCCAATTTAATGCGGAACGGTGCACAGTGAACAAAGGAACAGAGCATACTGACCAAGGAACATTGTACTCAAGAGATAATAGCATAATAGCATGATAACAGCAACTTCTCTACTTGCCCCATTGTTATATTCAAAAATTAACATCTGTCTATCTCGCTCTAAGGTAAAATCTCTCTTTCTTTACTTTTAAAATGATATTGACTAACAAAAACCTGTTTTGACCCCATAGTAAAAGTGATTAATTTAAACAACAATTTTATGAAATTTGGTTCTTGTTTAGAAATACCACTCGTATTTTCTTATGTGGCTAGTTTTCCTAGAATATTATATCATTTTAGAATCTTGATTAGTTGCGTCATTTTTTGATAAAACTTGCCATTGTAGTATTCATACTTTTTTACACCACGATGAGTGAAAGTCTACTAAAAGTTTTTTTTTAACATTTTAAGCAAAAAATGTAATATAAATCATTTTTATTTAAAAACTATATGTTTTCTGGGGTTTTCAAGGATTGTGATAAATAGCAGATATATTCAGCTTACTGATACAAAAAATAAATCAAAAAAATTTCATGGTAGTTAAAAATGAGATGTAAATTTTTGAAAAAATTACATGTTTTTCGTAACTTAAAAAAAACAATGGATATTTTTCAATTTCTTTTCTCGTCTAGTCATGACCAGGGCCACCCTCTGTTGCAGTTTTATCGTTGAATTTTGGGACACATTGTACATGGCACGATGTGGTGTAGACTGAAGCGCCCGTTCAGGGGGATATAGTATAAAAACTTGCTTGTTTAATGGACGCGAGCGGCGAAAATGTTTTGTTTTAACCGACATTTGGTACAACGATTCATACAAAATTTTCAGTGTCTGAATGTCAAGTTTTCGATGTAATCGGTATAGGAAAAATGAATGAAGTTATAGTACTTGTAGATTTAATTTGTTTGAAGCGACCAATCAAAAATTAACCGATTTAGGAATAAAGGTTGATTTGCCATTTAAAGACTGTTTCAACTACAGGGCAAAATGTTTTAATAGCCTTTTTTTACTAAAAACAGATGCAAGCGAAATGATTTAAGCGACATTGCATACCAATTTGGGATTCAGGCTAAATGTTTTAAGCGACATGACTATATCTTTTTTGGGGAAGGTGTAATGCTTTAACAAACATTACCTATAGAATGTAACTTCAGGAAAAACGCTTTAAATGACCCGTTTGGATGATTTGTGTGTAAGGCAAAAACGCTTAAGTAAATAAGCAATAAAAACTTTTGTGGCTCAAGTACACTTTCTATATAAAAGGACATATTTCGCGTCGGTTCATACAATGAAATTTCGGATCGCCCCAAAAAATGGCATTGTTTGAAGCGCCAAAAAAGTACTCTGATCGTCACCAAAGTCGACTCAGTCGACGCAAAAAAATTCCGAATATGTATATAAGTCAATATCGGTCAAAATGTCGCTTAAAACAAATAGCCCGGAAACCGTCGATATAAGATAATAAATATTGAATAGTTTGTACATAACATTTTCAGATAAGAATATTTTAGTTTTACATTTATTTATTTTTTCTTTTTATTGTGACACGACATCTGACCTCGACCCGCCTGATGATAAGCAAGAGGAGGTCCAAGAGTGACGACGACTGGGACAACCGAGTCAGTTCCCGGCTGTCCCAGCTGCCGCCACTATGCCGGCCTAAGATGCTTCTAATTTAATCATAAGAATGTATTTTGGAGTTTTTATTATACATATTTTATGATAATAAGCGAAATCGGTTCATCCGTTTTCATTTCAAGTGATGCTCTTACCAACGAAGAGCATAATATCATTATTATTATGTATATACATATATGTATAGGTAACAAGGATCCTTAGCCAACCGACATATAAAATAATATAAACAAAATCAATATGGCTGGGTTTTTTGAATTTATGTTCGTTAAGATATATATCGTTACATATTATTTTAAAATTAAATTAATAATAAAATAAAAAATATATATTAAACATTTAATTTGTTAATATTGCTTATTTAATATTAAATTAAATTAGGAATAAGAAAAAAAAAACCACCACTGTCAATTGATTTGCCGAAACCCGGGATTGAACCGGGGACCTTTAGATCTTCAGTCTAACGCTCTCCCAACTGAGCTATTTCGGCGATACGCAGCGAAGTGAAATTGTTAACTAGTATCTTTATAACAATAAAAATGTGCATAAGTACAAAGTTACTTTAAAATACATTTATATAAAAAAAATAAGTTTTCATGTGCAGTCTGCCGGGCTAGTATAACTATAATCAAATAAAACCTTGAAGTGACTTTTCAATAATATCAACATGTGTTCTCTCCATCCTATGACCTTGGATCCTTCAAGCGATGCGTGAAGAAGCATTTTAGGCCGGCATAGTGGCGGCGGCTGGGGCAGCCGGGAACTGACTCGGTTATTCCAATCGTCGTCACTCTTGAACCTCCTCTTTCTTATCATCAGGCGGGTCGAGGTCAGATGTCGTGTCACAATAAAAAAATATATATATATAGTAATAATAACCGATCGTCCTAGCCACCAATGGCTTTGAACTTACCTCGACTATACGGTACCAAGAATAACCTCCTTTCTTATGTAAAAGTAGGAGAAATAAAGTATATATAGTAAAAGTCCACGATCGGACGGACGGACACCAGCGCCGAGAACCACCTACTGTGTAGAAGTGCGAGTAAAAAAATTACAAATATAAAATTTATATTTTTTTGTATATGGTATATTTGTAAACATAAGCTTTCTTAAGATATTTGGGTGCATAAATATGACGTATAATCTTGTATCCGGTATCCAACATATTACTTGGCTATTTGCCGATACTATCGAAAAGGTCGATTCCAAAAGCCGGATATTTGTCTATCCTATAAAATATATCCCCTAATATTACGTAGCTCTAGCGATGTAGTATAAGACTATTATTATGTCTGTAGACACAACGAAAATTAGTACTAGGGTGAATTTCAACAAAATTAGTCCTAGGTCGTTTTTTCTATTATTTCTGTTTTTATATATATTATTATTACGTTTATTTAAATTTTAACTGTTATGGTTATGTTGAATGCCATTAAAATATTTTAATAAACCTTAATGCGATATATGCGTGATCGATTGATGATACCGAAAATCGAAATGAAACAGCCGTTGGCCAAAAGACGCCATCTAGCGTGAAAACAAAGAGAATTGCCTGTCATAATTTAAATTAAATATAAAACATGATTTACTAATTTAACTTTGGGCTTTTATATACTACTGTTTTAATGTCCAATGATGAAAAAATATATAAACGGTAGTTTCGATACTTGTATTAATAAAAGTAATAACAATTTTGCTGTTGATTGCTGTGCAATTGAGTTATTTGGAAAATAAGATATGGATTTTGTATTGTCTGTCAATCACGAAGACACGCCTTATGACCAGTTCCGCTTTAAACAGTCATAATTATAGTTTGATCACACCTAAACTATATATTCCAATTACATTGTATTCTTTGTACATCAAACCATTTAAAAATGTATATGCAACCGTTTATACAATTAGGCCCAAGTTCTCATACAAAATAAATAATGTCCTTTAGCCTATATTTTACAGAATACAGTTTGTATTTTCTTATAATTATCTCAATCATAATAAATAAATAACAAACAATATTTTCTACTGAAAACAAATTTTGGATATTACATGAATATAAACTATTTTTTGGCCGGCATAGTGACGGCGACTACGGCAGCCGTGAACTGACTCGGTTGTTTTAGTCGTCGTCACTCTTGGATCTCCTCTTGCTTCAAAGATCGAGGTCAAATGTCGTGTCACAATGAAAAATAAATAAAAAATACTGCATAACTTAATTGAAACTTAAAGGCGGATCTGAAGTTAGGAGCAAGTCGATGCGCAGTATATTGGCTGCCAATATTTTGGGCTGCCGCACCACAGTGAAAACTGTGGTGCCGTTGTTTTGCACCACAACGTTTCATTTAGAATATTATGTATAAGATTATTTAGTTGATGTAAATAAAAGTTATTATTATTATATAAACTACGGTATACGGGGCTCAAAGTGGGTGAGAGAGCTTATTTATTGAAACATAATAAGTAGCGCCCGCAACTAACTTACTAACTTCGAAAGCACTATGAACTATGAGTTTTAGACTAGCTGTTTCTATAAAATTATCATTAGCGTATTATCACATCAAATCAAATTACCCCAAGGATATGCAGAAACAATGAAGCGACACTTTTTACGATTATGACACAACTCTCTCGCTTTATTTATATCCACAAATCTCCTTATATATAGTACAGTATTTAAGTTTGCATGACATAATAAATCATGTTTAATTCCTCAAGATCGTTGCTGTGTGTATGTGTGTTCTTCAAAGCAGTGACGTAATTCAGACAAGGAATTCATTAAGGTTGTGTGATCATCTAAAAGCTCATACGACCACATTCTAAGACAATATCCGGAGCATCTACGAGGGAAGCCTCTCCCGGCTACAATTTACGAATAATTTACGCCTATGTTTGGATTGTATAGCCTAAAACAACATGCGTAATCGTACTTGAAGCTTTTAACCAGTACTAAAGTTTTAAGGTTATAATAGTTGAGAGACAGAGAGATGAATTGGAAGAGGACAGTTGTTTGACAGTTTCCAGGGTGACTTCTGGGCTACATATTCTGTTTTTTTTTTACCCATGCATAGTATTTATATTTAGAATTAGTTTTTTTTTTAATTTAGCATACTTATACCTATTAGTAACTTAATTGTTTTTATGTGTTTACTAGCTGTGCCCGCGGTTTCACCCGCGTAAAATTAGGTTTATAACACAGTCATAACAAAGAATGAGGTTCTCAACTCGACTGTATATGCCTTTTTTGTATATAACTTATATAAAAATGACAGACGGAAATAAAAATAAATATAGAAAAATTCCAAACAGCTCAAACTATAGTCAATTGGAAACTATAGTGAAAAGAAAAATATTTTTATTTAAAGTAACCTATGTTACATCTAGTACCTCCAAAATTATGTGTACAAAGTTTCATGATGATCGGTTAAGTAGTTGTTGCGTAAAAACGTAACAAAAAAACTCACGTTCACATTTATAATAATAGTAGGATATGCATATAGTGACAGAAGGATAACAATAAAGAAAAATTTTAAACAGTTGAAAGTATAGTCTATGGAAAGTATAGTGTATAGTCTTCATAGTATAGTTAATTGAATTGGATGTTGACGTGACTGTCGGTAATATAGTGCGATGGTATTATAGTTTAGCTTGTCTAACTATAAATGACGCGCCCCTCCACTTTATTAGTTTATTTAAATGTGTGAATACACATATTACTAACTATATTACTATACTTTATCATCGTGATCCTCCTTTTGTGTCTAACCAGCAACTTAATGACCAATCACAATTGCATTTTCGGTGTGTTGCATTTTGTAGTCGCACGTGTGCCTTAATACAGTGGAGGGGTGCGTCATTTCGGGTTGGACAGACTCTATTTTATAATACCATCGCATCTATTAAAAACGAATAATCTAAAATAAAATAAAAATGAACCAATAACTAACATTGGGCCTATATTAATTTAAGTAAAAGCGTTTTTAACAAATCGCTTGAATACGGATACAACCGCCAATGACGTTTGCCATCACGCGACTGCCTGCCAGCGAGTCGCGTACTTAATGCTACAGCCACACTATGCTCTTCGCACTGCTCCTCGCGCTGCGCCTCGTGCTGCCGTGAATATTGCCCTAACAGCCAGACACTCCCCTACTCGTGATGTTCATCGCGTTGCTCCGATGGACGACAACATTGTAACTTTGACTCGCACTAAAAAAACCGACAAAAAATGGATCGCCGGGCATGACGAGCGGCATTACGAACATCGGGACGAATAACGCAGCCACACTATGTCTTTGCCCATTTCCCTCGCTATTTCTCTTGCCACTCGTCGAGTGTGTGGCCGTATAGGGTAATGATGAGTCCGACTTTTTCCCCCACCTCACCCGCCGTGCGTAGGATTTACGCTACACTATTTTGGCTATAATGGCTTACACATAAGATATAGATATATACTGTCGCGGGCTTTTTTGTAGGTCTATTTATGATACACATTTTCATCATACATTACATATGTGTAACTCTAGCGGTTTTAGCAGCGCACGCCAGAATAGCTCGCAGATGGTATATTTTTATCCTACTTACTGCTATACTTGCCATATATCGAGCCTCATTGAAAAACTAATAATACAATTAAAGATTTTTTAATTCTTTAGATTTTTTATTTGATTTGATTTTAGGATAATAAATCTCCCCCGCAACCACAATTACTGCAAAAACTTTTGAAACATCAATCAGATGTAATAACCAGAAAAAACGCAACAGTCGGCTGTAAAAATTCTTTGTTTTTATACACAAAATTCGCACATAAACAATATGAGTACTATCTTACATTTAAAATTATATTTAAAGTCAAAACTGTGTTATTTTTGTATTTTAATTTAATTTAATTTTGATATACGAGTAAGTTGGACCTTAGGGTATTTAATTTCTATCTCTTACATATCCCTTGGATCATCATAGTCCATGTCCATCATCAGATACTACAGATATTTAATTTTATAACAGTCCAGCTTAAGGATTAAAATATGAAACAATTTTAAACAAAAAAAAAACTACAATAAACAAACAAAACAAACAAAACAATTATGGCGATCGTGTTGTAGTGGTAGTGCAATGGTCATGCAAACCGAGAGCACGAATTTAAAACCACTTGCCGGTGAATGTATTTTTGATAAAATGTACTTTGATCGTCCTATTTCTTTGATACAAGCACATTTGTGTTTATTCAATATGAAATAATTTAGGAATTATAAAAAAGTTACAGTTATTGCTTTAAATGCCGAAACCCGGGATTGAACCGGGGACCTTTAGATCTTCAGTCTAACGCTCTCCCAACTGAGCTATTTCGGCGATACGAAGCTGTGTAAAATTATATAGTATATTCGTAACGAGAACGTATTGAAAATGATGAAATTGTGCATATGCAAGCCTATTCAATAATTTTTAAATTACTATTTTTAATAATTATGTTTACCAATTTTATTGATTGGTTGGAAACAGTTTATTTATAAATCTCTTTCTTTCTGTCAGGGGCCTGATTCTCTTAATACATGTCAGCGAAATGACGTGGAAACCTAAGAATATGGAAAGAATAGAATCTGTGCTAAAATAAGAACTAATTCAGTGTTAAATAAGAACTAATTTGGACTTAAGAAATAGAAGGAGTATTTTCTTAGATTTTGCGCAAACATTGATTAATGAAATAAACAAATTTTATGCGGCTTACTATCGCGTTTATTTTGGTTTAGATTTTCCCCATCCTATACCCTGGGGATCCTTCAACCAATTTGTGAAGAAGCACCTTAGGCCAGCATAATGATGGCGACTGAGGCAACCGTGAACTGAGTCGTTTGGATCTCCCCCTACTTACCATCAGGCAAGTCAAGGTCAGATGTCGAGTCTTAAAATAAAATATTATTATAAATAGGTAGTTATGTCACCGTGTTGACAATAGAGAAATGTGGTAGCATTTAGTTTGTTCCCCCCGTGACATTTCCCAAGCCATTGTATGCCCTCGATATGCCAAGTGATATACGTCACGTCGACTTGAGCCAAAGATTACCCTCCTTAAGGGTTTCCTTATATTTACAACCCATATTTCAATATATTTTAATGTATTACCATTATTTTTATTAAGCTGGAGTGTAGTCCATGAATTGAGGTAACTGCTACTACAGTTAAACAACAGTAAGTAGCAGTAGCAGTCGCTAGTTTCAGGACCTCGTACCCCAGATCGGTAGACTAGAGGTGCCTAGGTTGCCGATATCAGACTACCAATCTTTGATAACCAGACCCGGAGTATTTGTAATATGAAATTATGTAATAAGAGATTGCTCCGACCAGGGATCGAATCTGGGACTTCATGCGTATCAAACTGTAGCATACCAATCCAATCCTGTCGTCAAAATTCATTTTTTTTGTATTCACATTTCTATACTAAGCCACTAAAGTGATCATATAAACAGGACAACCAAAGTACATATATCAAAGATACATTGGTACCGGTGGGTGTAACCATTGCACTGCCACTACACAACGGTCGCCTTAATTGTATTCGCAACAATTATAAAAGCTGCAATTTCTTATTGATTATGTAATCAACTTCACATATGATAGGAATAAGGACGGATATTCACAGCCGGCCGGCGGAAATTCAACTGGAGCGCGCGCAATTTGTACCCATTCGAAAATTGACAGGAAATTAGTGGAACATGAACGGAAACTATTTTCATAGAGTATTTCTGTAACTATATATGCATTTTACGTTTGCAGAAAGTTAACCACAATTGCTTACAATAGTACTAAATAAAAATAGTTACTACTATTGGCAGTATCGCAAGTATGGTATATGGTATGCCCCCTTACCACACTTATTTCGTCTCTAAATCGTTTTCTGTCATCGCTGCAAATCTATAGATTGAATTACCTCAAGATGTTAGACAAGCTCTTAACTCCTAATCGTACAATATTCACTTCTTTCATGACATGAGTAGTTTTATTTTATGTGAATTTTTGTGTTATAAATAAATATCATTATCAGGCTGGACATAGGCTTCCCCCTTAGAACGCTATACCGAACGATAAGATACCTGTTGCATCCATAGGTATTCGTGACTTTCACTATGTCGTCAGTCCACCTAGTGGGAGGCCTACCTACGCCTGCGTCGCGTCTTCTGAATCGTGGTCTCCACTCTAGAACCTTTCTTCTCCATCGGTTGCCGGTTCTTCGAACGATATACTTATAAATAATATTTAATTTAATTATAAGCGGCTGACGGAGAAGTCTGGAGACAGAAAGGCTGGCAATTATTTCTGCCAACGTATTAGCCTTGCTATACAAAGGGAAAATGTTGCCAGTCTCCTTGGGACTATCTCTGATGCGACGTCATTAGATGATATTTTTTGTTTATAGTTTAATTAAAGTTAATATACTTTTAATTTTATCTGTTACCCATTATTTAATAGTTTTATTTTTCAATTACTTAATTATGTGTATTAAAATGTAATTATTAAGTATAATTATTATGCATTTGTTGTTTTAGTCTTCCAAATTGTCACCATAATATTGCAACTACTTATCATTGATACTATCCTAACGTTATTTTAGAGTGAAGTCTTAACCGTGGTAAAAGTATAATCACTGTAGTAAAAACTTATCTAGACCTATGTTATTGGGAAATAAAGACTTTATAGCTCACTTAAGACATAACAAGACAATTAAAACATAATTGCTATAATTCGATGATATATAAATAACTTGTTTAACTATTACGACCAAGAAAACTGTTAAAACTTCACGCTTTATTTCCGAAGGGAGAGACAAAATAGATTCTACTCTAAATAGATTGTATACATTGAATATACATTAGCAGTTTTAGAGATGTAAGGAATAATGATCTGCAATTTTAAGTAAACACAGTCGATCGATCGATCGATCACATTTGGTTTTCTCGCGAAGTTTTTCTTTTCGTAAAAGTGATCATATTCATATAAGAAAGACTAACTAATTGTAGCAAATGAACATTGTTTCGCAAAATTCCAATACATAAATCATCGCAGTTGTGGAGCGCAAAGTCATTACCAGAAGCCAGCTAAGAACCAAACATTGATCAATTTGGTTTGAAAGCGAATAACATCCATTATTATTGCGCCAACCAACCTCTGCTCTGCATTAATCACTGTCCAATGACAAAAGCATTCGGCTTAGCCCACAATGGACTCCCGCTGGACCCAAAACCCTTTCTTAAATAAATATCGACAATGGCTTATCAAACATTATTATTTAAAATTCATATTCATATTAATTATTGATAGCATATTTAACAACAATTAAAAACTCATTAAAAAACAATTTAATAATAAGATAAACTGCACCAGAATATCAAGTTATCAATAAACTTATAGGTACAATTTTTAATCAGTATGTTTATAAAAACATAATTTCGTAAGTAAATGTCATCACTTATTTCGTTAATAAAAAATAACATATTGTGCACATGGTTGATAACAGCTACGGATCATTAATTTTTAGGACAAAGGATAGGTAATTATTATGATTAATGATCTAGGATTTTTTCAACAATGTTTGTATTGTTCATTGCTTATTTATAAACACAATAATAAGAATACATCAAATCAAATGTTCTCGGAATGTAATAAATGGAACCACTCCGCACATGCTATCTAATCTTACGGCACGGGGGAATATGATACTCGTATCGTTTTGAAACACGAAGTAAAAGCCCGCTTATAACATACATACAGGGAAAATATTTACAAAATAAATGATTTTTCAAGCTATAATAATAAACATACCCAAATAAAGTGTAAATAACATCATCACTTTTGTCAATAAACCCATAATTAAACATATATCCCCAATAAATCGAAAACATTTTCAATCAGTATTGGTTCTTCATGAGTAATCTGCTTAAATTTAATTACGTGGTACAGCAATAATCCTATTGGCATCGTGTCCATACTCAATCCAAAATTCATTATAAAGCTGCCATTCATCTGGATTAATCCTCGCTTTCAATTCAACATCATATGTCGCCTTCCTGACACACACTACCTATACCAATATATATGTAGATATACGATAGCTATTCATAGATCATATCTTAATCAAGTTTACTCTAAGGCGCTTTGTTTAAGTTAAATTTGCACTCGGAGCGTCTATAGAAACATCAAATTGAATTTCAAATAGACTTCATTATGCACAATTAATAATTTTACTACAAGTTAAACCAAAACAGAATGTATATTCCGAGATATGTTATTAAAGTTGTCCTCGTAGTTCTATAAAGGAACTCGGCAAAATGTAATATTTAGCGGATACAACTTTTAAATGGCTATTCATAATAAAAGCCACAACTCTCTGGACTGTTAGAATGAAGTTACTTATATGTGTAAACAGGTTTTATAGAAACTGTTATAAATAGTTATTCGTGTTCCCAACTATTCAACATATTGTAATTTGCAAATATGCAAAAAAAAACTAGTGCTAGTATTAGAAGCTTCGGAGTTCCCGATAATTTCCCTCGTGGCTCCCATCAGACTCAATTGTGTACGGAACAAACATGAAATTGGTTCATGTGCTTTTATAATAAAGTTTTTTAGTTCTACATAAAATACTCGTATATTGTTTTGACCGTAAAAGTTGAACGTCATTCCCACGTGAGTGATGTCGTTTTATTTATGAACTACCAAAGTTTTTCGATTTGCTGCATTCCCACAGGATAAACATTGATGTGGAAATGTTTTATTCTTTACGACTCAACTTTAAATAACAATAATATTAAGCTTTTATAAAGGACATATAAAAGCCTAAACTAAAGACATAAATAATTTCTAAATTTGAAATCATTATGAACGTGTTAAAACTGGGGAAATACGATTGAGAGTTACTGAGTCGATCGAAAGTAAGCCCAGATCCGGGTTGAAAGAAATAGATTTCAGAAGGGAGCAAAAGAAATACCCAGTAGGTAGCATTATAACATATTCTATCCACACCCCATTAACGCATCGTTAGGCCACACATTATAGGGACTTACTTAGAGAAATGTATCCAAAATAAAGAGCAAAGAAAACGGTTTCCTTCATTAACAAAATTACTACTTCATAAAATATACTAGATTCATATAGATCTAGTGTGTTACACAACTTTATTAAATACTCGTATCTTCCGTATTTAAATAAGTTATGAGTTTTAATGGGTATTTTTATTTAAAGCATCTTTAGCCGGCATAGCGGTGGCGACTGGGGTATCAATAAAATGGATATTTTTTCAGTCGACGGCACTCTTAGGCCTCTTCTTGTTCAAGCAAGTCCACGTAAGATGTCGATACAAAAAAACTTAGTATCGACAAAGTTTAGAAGAGCGTATTAGTCAACACACCGGTCTGCTTCTCGTAAATTCCCAGGTTCGATTCCGAGTCGAAGTAAAAATTTATTGAATAGGAATTATTTGTGATATTTAATTCTTTGTTTGAATAGTAGTGAGGCAGTTAGTGGACTGCCGATCTGGGGTAGTACCACCACTTTCAAGTAAAGTACAGACCGTAAAGAGACTTATTCGCGTTTCGGGAACAGTGAAAAATTGACGAAAAATGGTTGTAACTATGACAGTTGCATGAACCAATTTTAGCATATACTCGTATTGAGACAACAACAGAAACGATATGAAAAACAATAACTGAGATTGTTCCAACCTAATTGAGAGAAATTGTGTATTTTATTTCATCGAAGCACGATTAGCTCAATATCGTGGCGTCGAAATCAAATTACGCATTGTATATAGCAATGAAACTGTTTTATTTCTCCCCAGAGCTCGACGGAGGTTGCCTCATTGTGCCAATGTTCAATATAGCTCGTGCCGCACCAAATGTAAACGTTAATGAATTGACGTCAACACGTTTAAAACGTTTTATCACAGTTACAATTTTCTCTTTGTAATGTTGTTTGTCGCGCAATTTATCGATGTAGATAAAGTTTTATCTATCAATATTAAATGATAAATTCGGATCAATTTAGACTCGTAGTGACAGATCGATGTGATATAGATTTATGATGTAGAATTTTCTTAACAGCCTTTTATTCATCTCCTATAGGGATACCTACATAGAGGCTTACATATTTGACTGTAGTAGCATTCGCCTCCATTTATGGACCGCTTTTCAGCTTAACATCAAGCGGGGTGCTGTTATTGTCAAGCCTTTTTTATTGTGTCCCGACATCTGTACAGTATCAGGCGATGCTCTAGCGCGAATCGTCGTACCTAGTTCCAAGTTTGCCCTGTAGTACTGTAGTAGTTTAAGTCGCTAGGAAGACGGATTCTTTTTTTACGGATTCTTTGTTATGGGCTACTTTTTCTAAAATGCCTGTATCAAGGAACAAACTTCTGGCTTGTCTCCTTTATCTTGCCACTCGCTTCAGATCTATAAATCTCTTTAATAATTGATATCATGTGCGTCTATAAGTGGATATAAGAGTTTAAGAATAATAATAGAGAGGTATAACAGATTCAACGAATTATAACAAATATAACAAAAAGTAATAAGCAGTGGTGTCATGTCTGCCGATTCGTACAGACCGTGAAGTGACTCAGTCAGACGCGTTCCGGGATCAGCTTTAAGTTGCCGGTTCCAACTAGGCCGACATACATGCAATTGGTACTTGCAGTATCAGTCCAGCTTAACATCAGGCGGGGTACTGCCATACGTCGTTCATCGATATATTTAAAAAAAATAAAAGTATTCTTTTATGGAAACTTTACGTTGACTTAATGTGAAGTATTTGCTGTTGAGAAGTGAGAAAGCAGAAACGACGCCATCGCTCGTCAGGAAGTTTAACCGTATAAGTTTACAAACATTTCAGAGGGGAAACTACTTCGTTCTCACTGCTCATTGTGTGTTCCCGCCATATTACTTATGTTTGTTACATTTCAATTCTATCATTGTTTTATAAGATAGATTTTTTAATGGTGCTATAATATGCCTAAATGTAAGCAAAACTATGTAGTTTTATTCATTGTAACCCGACATCCGACCTCGACCTGCCTGGCGATAAACATAATGTAGGTACGAAAAAAGAAAACAGTTCACGGCTGCCATAGTCGCCGTCACTATGCCGGCCAAAGGTGATATATCACGCTTCGCTTTAAGGATCCAAAATTATAGGAAAGTTTATATAATTTTATTTTACAACAAGCTACTAAAGTACTTGTATCATAGAAACACGATGACCAAAGTTCATATATCAGAGATACATTGGTACCGGTTTTAAACCCGCACGTTTTATACCACATTTATACATTTAACTTTGTGATTACCAGTAAAGAACTTCAATAAGAACCCCGGCAAAGATATATGACATGTAGATATACCTACCTACTATTATATAGTACGGATAGCACCGCTCGTTTAATTTTCTCCGTTGCCTCTAAAGAACAGACCTACAGTCTCATTTCACAGTCACCAATCACAATGAAGCAATTGTATCTCAAACAATGTTGCTGCGCCACATATTTCAGCTCGTTTGCTACTATTCTTTACAAATATTGCGGACTCTTACCGATACGGTTTTTTGACGACATGTGTATCGCATTGGTCCGTTACCCGATAAGTCCTGGGTTTCTATTCCCAGTCGGAGCAAAGATTTGTTTCATAGCTTTTGTTTGTAATATTTAATGATAATATTTGTTGCGAGCACTTGTTAAATAACTGGTAATCGTATCTTGTTTTAATTAAACAAGATACGATTTTATATAATATCTTGTTTAATTAAAACAAAATAATCTATCGATCTTAATTATATTTTTGTATTATCCAAAAACTTGTCAAATCTTTTTTTTAGTTGAATAACAGTTTCAATTGACTTGTTATTTCACACATCTACCACTCTGTTACTAAGAAAGGTTACAGGGTGTGTGTGAGGGTTAAATTGAAAAATTCAAATAATATTTAATAAAAAAGAGGCGGATATTTTTTCCGGGTTATTATATCTATTATGCTACCACTTACAAGTGTACAGACCATGAAGTAATTTAGTCGCGTTTAGGTAGGGGAATTTGTAAGTTTCGATAACAGTGTTAAGATAATAAAAACATTAAATGGAATTTAGAAACAAGGTAAACATTCAACGACTGCAGTTGGAGTTGGTCTACTTTCAAACTGTTGAATAAATATGAGGATTAATGCATTATTGTGCATTCATTGTCATTGTCTAATCAGTGATTATAATTTTTGTGTAGTTTATTTCTTCAAAAGCTACCGTAATCTCTGTGTTGATATTGTATGGGTTTGCTATTCAAACACAATTGTACCATAGTATTTTCATAGATTTTACGCCAACATTGGTTAATGAAATAAACAAATTTTATGCACCTTACTACCGCGTTTATTGCAAAAAAAATTGTAAAATCATAACCAAAATAAACGCGATAGTAAGCCGCATAAAATTTGTTTAATACAATTGTACCATGTCAAGTTTTATACTTGACTGGCCGGCATAGTGACGGCGACTGAGGCAACCTTAATAGACAGTTTAATCAGTCATCGGCGTACCCCTTCTAGACTACTTGCTAATGCAAGACGAGGTCGGATGCCGCGCCTCAATTTCCAGTGTCGATACTTATCAGTAGGAAATAATCTGTGTAGGTACAAATAAAATAAAATTTATCTCGGCAGTGTCCTTAAAATAATAGCCCACTAGCTCGGTAGGCAAATGACAGTTACTTCTGTTTTATGTCGCACGCCGTACGTAAATGCAGGGAATTCGAAGTTGGCATGTGCTAGCCTGCCTAGAATTAGTTTCGTTGATATTATAAGGTGTCTATCGAACGTTTATTAATTCTCTATGATTCTCCATGATCCAGCTCTTTGGTAGATTACTTATATATATATATATTTTTTAATGAATATGTTAAAAATTTTAAGTGTTATGTTATATCGTGATTTCAACATTTACTTAAATAGCGAATGTAAAGAAAGTAAAACTCATTTCCATCGATTGGCATGTCCATGTCCTTGACCAAGACCGTGGAAATAAAGCTTCTGATAAACATGCCACTAAATTTTGCCGACTTCCCCCTAAAAGAAGGCATTACGCGAATTCTTGGCTAGTTGCCACAACCTCTCACAAAGATAGTTTTAAAACTAAAGCTCATGAAACTACATATATATACGTTCTTTTGTACTTTTAAACATTTTAGAAAGTTTTATAATATTATCTAACATACATATATTTAATAAAACAATTTCACGAGTAAACTGAAATGAAAAACATAAACGTTGTCTGAAATGAAATATTCCACGGAATAAGGAGAATGAAGGAACGTACCTTATTTAACTATGGATATAAGAGAATATTACTTAAGAAGACGATTTCGCCTCTCAAATGGTGAGCCTAAAAAATAAAATATTTTCGTAAAATGGAATTTGATTAGAATAAAAAAAAACCTTTTACGAGTATGTCTAAATTTATTATTGTATTGGAATAATAAACGACGTCGTTTATAAAATGTAATATGCACAGGTCCACTTTATTAAGTAAGTAAAAGTACCTACTCGTATATCCGGGTCATAATTAAAAAAAGTAATAACTCCAGAAAATTAAATACAAAAGAAAGTATTCCCATTAAAAATATAATACCAACCCTAAACCTTCGTATTTCTGGTAGCTTTAAGAAAAATAAAACAAAGAGAATTTTGAACAATGTTTGAATTTATAAGCAGTTGTAACAACAATCTTTGTGGATTTTGGTTAATAATATTGTATGTCTACACACGTCTACAGTGCCAGAATTAAATTTCCAATTATAAGTGTCTATTTATAAACGAACTGGAGTGCTGGATAACGTAACGTAAATGTAATGTGTATTTGGAACATGATGGTCTCTAACGTAAAAGTGTAGATTGTAAAATATATTTTTATATATAGCTTTACAGTATGCAGACCGTGAAGTGACTTAGTCGCTTTTCGGAAACCGCTTGTAAGTTGCCGGTCCCAACTATGCCAGCATAGTAGATATGACCGGCATAGTTCATGGACCGCACTCCAGCTTAACATCAAGAGGGGTGTTGTCATAAACTTTCCCCGTCCAATTAAGGTCACTTTGAGTTTGACATTAGTTTGATCGAATTCTGAGCGTAATCTCAATCGACTGTCACTTCATAAGATCCGCAACTAGTTGCTGCGGCTAGGAGCCTGTAATGGCGTATGCGAATATGGTTACCAAAGTGACAATCGCACTTATGGGCCGCATTATAGTTTAACATCTTGTGGCGAGCGATCATAAAATCTACAATAATAATAAAACACAATAATACTTTTACATACAACTTACAATAAGCGAGATCATTACCACCAAATTTTTACCATAGAAACTAGCGAGAATTGTGTATTTTCTGAGAAATGAAGATTGCTCGTGACTAAACATTCACATACATTAGTCGTAGCGCTGCTTTTAATGACTAACTCGAGCATTGATTTATAATGCACCAGAACGTAATGATTCTACGTAAATAAATAATTTACGAGCAAGTATTTTAAATGAGTTGTATGGTCAGAATCAGAAAAAAATTATTTTATTTAATAAATTTATTTTGCCATGGTTGCGATCTGATTTAGCTCTACTTAAGGTTAAAGTATAATTGTAATAGTATGAAAGTACTTACAGATATATATGTACAGTACAGTATATGTAGTAACGCGATGTTACGAAAAAAACCCGTGCTCACGAAAAACACCCAATTCGGTAGTTCCAGTGCAAAATAAAACTGCAATTAAGGAACAAAGGAGTTTTTTCAACCTTAACGTTTCATTTCAAACACCAGCTTTTTGTCCAGAATTTATTCTACCATAATAATAATTATTGGAGACAAAATGGAGATAAAATTAAAAAAGAAATATGTGGAACTGCTTCTATAGATGGTTCCTAGGATGGGGTGCAATGCCTGCGGGTCTCATTACCCCGAGAACGGAACGCTCGTTAGTAAGAACAAGAGCATGGACAAAAATGTTGCATCTCAGCTTTTTGCTTCGTGCTAACGTCATGTGTGAACTAAATACATTAAACCATCCTAATGAGCGCATATATTACTAACCCCACTTTGAACTAAGGACTAACGTTACTGTTTTGCAAATTATACTTATAATACGAGTATATTAAAGATTTTGTGGCTTTTCTTATTAATTTACTGTTTAGATATATATAGACATAATACTTTATTGGTATAAGAATTTGAAGCGGGTAGGCTGTAGATCCACCTACAAGTGTACAGACCGTTAAGTGTATCTGTCTTTCACGGTCTGTACACTTTTGGTTATTGATTTTAGATTTTTTTATTATTCCGACGTTTCGAGAGCTTTGCAGCCATCGTGGTCACGCATAAAATTTGTTTAATTCATTAATTAATGTTCGCGCAAAATCTAAGAAGATACATAATCAATTTGAGGTCTAAATTAATTAGGGTCTGAAACGAAATTAAAATGATTAAATTTTAATTAAGGTATGAATTACTTATTATTCATTTGTAATTGCACAGTGATTTTTTTAGTAACGTTTATGGCAGTACATATAACAACTTACCTGTTTATATATTATTATATTATATTTACAATCACCAGCAGAGAAACTTCACCGACTCTTATACCAAAAGAAAGTTTTTACAAAATTCGAAATTTTATATTTAAAAAGTACCGCTTAAAATGATGTTATGTTGTTACTTGTTTAGCAAATCAAATTTGGTAATATACCGACAATAGCGCCCCCTACAGAGTGCAATTGTAATTTAAAACCATCGAGGAACCCATTTAAATATATACACAAAATCCTCCTAAACAAAGCCGTATAGGAGGATTTAGGTAACAAACACGTACAGAAGATATATATATATATATATATATAAAGAGATATATTTTTTGTAAGTAATAAACGTTAAGATTTTACCACACTATATTAAGTAGTTGTACTTTACTTACAAGTTCAACCATAACCTAAGCACTCGGTCCCATTCATCTTGTACAATGTCTTATCTTGTCCGTGAACTCTTCAGAACAAAGACTCTTTACAAATAACCCTTCGTGTAACTTTACCTACTCGTGGAAACTTTTAATCTCATTCTCAATTCAAAATTGTATTACAAATGTTCGTTGTTAATTATTTCCTTGTGTTATAGGTACTTAGAGGTACTATAAATGTTTATATAAGGCGACTGTGGTGCAGTGGCAGTGCAAAAATATATTGGTACCACTTTGATATATGTACTTTGGTTGTCCTGTTTCTATGATACAAACACTTTAGTAGAAATGTAATAGCTTAGTATAGAAATGTAAATAATAATAAATAATTAAATATAATATAATAATAAAGAATTAAACAAATTTTATGCGGCTTACAATCGCGTTTATTTTGGTTTAGATTTAAAAAATTGCAAAAATTTTACATAAACCGGGAACAGAAAAACAAAATGAAAACATCAATCAGGGTAGTTTTGGAAACAATAACAGCATCAACCAATAGGACGACCAACACTTCAGTCTCTCTGTGACCACGATGGCTGCAAAGCTCTCGAAACTTCGGAATAACAAAAAAAATCTAAACCAAAATAAACGCGATAGTAGCCCGCATAAAATTTGTTCGTTTATGCGGCTGCGTTCGAGCAAAATCTAAGAAAATAAATAAGTACTTACTTATTAAGTACTTAGTACTTATTAATAAGTATATAGGACCACTTTGAAAATTAGTCGGTTATAGATGGAAAATTTACTTAAGAAGAAAAGATGAATTACTGTATTATACTCGTTTAATAATTCAAACGAGTTGTCAATAATGATTATGTGAGTTGTCTTTGCCTGTGGGAATTGATGACAAAGGATTATAATGATGATAACAATGTCGTGATCCTATTGGTTATAGTGGTATTGCCGTACCCCAATTTAAATGAATTGTACAAACATTTAATTTGTACGTACATTTACTAATATATGGTATTATTATTACATAAAACACATATAAACAAATAATTTTAAGAGTGGTAAGCATTTGCCATGTAAGCTAATCTTAGGTAGTACCATTGCTTTCAAGTGTACAAACCGTGGAGTGACTTCACGGTTGATTAAATTGAAGTCCACTAAAAGTTGCCGATTCCAACCAGAACGGTACATTGGATGCTACTTGCAATTATTTAACTGTGGTAGCAGTCGCCTCCATTCATGGAACGCTCTCCGTTTTATAAGCTGGCGGTGTTATATGTCGTATTAAAAAAAAATTACACGTAACCTAATAACTTCATACAAATATTTACTGGTTAGAATTGGAACATTAATAAAATTTCTATTCTAATTGTCACGCCGATAGCGATAGGCAGAGACAATGGAGCCATGATCCGGACACAAATCCATCGCGTCCCTCACATCCACAATTATTTTCATGCAAGCTTTACTATTATGGCCACTAAGCAACCCAGCTTACTTGAGGAGGTCTCCGAATTGGTCGGAAAAATCCCTCCTGGGTCTGCCTTGTTTTACGTATCCATTTATCTATATCAGATTTATAAATTCCTTTCGTCATAGATTCACTCATTCTTTCCATGTGCCCAAACCATCGAGGCATTCCTTTGTCAATCATTGTCACTACATCGTCTTTCAAACCACATCTATCGCGCACTGTGCTAAAATTAAGATTTAATTTGATAATATTTATACTTATTAATTTTATAAGTTACGAAATGCATAAATAAGCACGCTATTATAATGTGAATATCTGTTATAAGGTGAACCATTAAAAATCATTTGTTTGGTTGCGCAACTTCACACACGGGCGGGCGGCGGCGCCTGCATCGCGAAGTCCGCAGCCTCTCTCCGCACTCCGCAACATACGGGCCACTGAACAATAGTCCACATACACAGGTGTTCACGTAATGCTTTCCTCTTTTCACGCCACGCTCCGGCGAAAAAGGCATTCAAGTCCTTAAGCTCGTATTGAGCATAGAAACCTTTCAAGCTATATTATGTATTGAAATTTTTACTTTTAAAAGTTTTTAAATTGTACTTAGATTAAAACGTAGATAATGACTTTTTAATCACACCCTGAGCGAACAAATTGTAAATTCCGAGCATTTCTTCAAAACAAAGCTGCATAATTTAAATCTCACTCAAAATTTAAATGAAGATTTCAGAATTCATAAAGTTCTTTTTATCAACAGCCAAATTGAGTTTTTAATTTTTAAACACTTACATAAATTTTGATTTGCTCGACATATATTTTGTGCTTTTATTTAATTACATAAGAAATGTTCATTCAGACATTTAAGACACACTTATGACACTAATCTAGTAATTACTAACTAAAAAAAACAAAGAAATATAACACATTGATAAGAAAAAAAAAAAACAAAAAAAAATTAACTAAAATACATTATTAAAAGGAGTCCCTTTAGGCAAGGTTCCGAAGATACTGGCAGCGTTCCCCCTTTGAATAGCTAGACTAATTCTTTGTCCGAGGTAGCTGCCAACTCTTCGGTCTCCTGTGATGTCGACTAACCTTTTTGATATTTCCTTAAAAAGCCTTAAAGCGCTAGGACCCCACGGACCAAGGGTCTCGACACCGAATGGGACAAAATCATACTCGGAGCCTAGACCCCTGTATTTGCACGCTTTAGCTTTTTCAGCCGCTTCACAAGCCGCACCAGCTCTGCTGTTGGTTCCATGTAGATGGGAAGGTGCCAGCGTGTCTGAACAGGTTGCATCCCATACCAGCACCCGGCCCATCTTCCATGGAATCAAACTCATACCATCCGGTCTCTTACTATCATCTCTTGCAATACCAGTCGGCTCAAGTAGACTTGGCACGTTGACGGAGGCAAGAGACCGGCGTATGATATCGTTAAGTGCGGCATGTCTCGAGAAGCGGCCTGCACTTTTTTGGCATGACAGTCCGTGATGTCCTAGCTTGTCGACATCACTGCCACAGGGACATTTATGAGGAGCGCAGACCGGAACCCCAAGCCGTAGACAGGTTGCGATTCGGAGCGTGTCAGGCTCAAGAAATGTTCCTGTATTTGACGAAGGGTACGCGTGAAGCCAGTAGCCGGCCTCATGCGTACCCACGGCCAAAAGCCTAGCACGCGCCGAACCTGTACTACTGCTCAATAGATTGTCATAAGTCAATTTACAGTTTATGTCGTCCCAGCTCCTCTGTGAATTTGGAGAAATTGAAAAATTTTGACCTGGGCATGCAATTAAGAAAGCGTTTCTAGCTTCTTCCAAGGCAGCAATCTCAAAGTTTGAAGGGGTTGCCCTTAAAATTTTACCTATGAGATTTGCTGAACTATGGACAGAAGATAGAAAGGCAGGTAAAGCTACACTGGAAATTTTGCGAATCCCTAAACCACCATAACGGATGGGTAGGGATGCTTGGGTCCAAGATTGCTCGTTCAGCTGCATATTAAGAATTGATTCTAAACTATTTTTTATTAAGTTGTCTACATGTTTTAAAAGATCTGGGTAATTCCAAAATGAATTTTGTGCTTGATGTTGGAGTGTAGTCCATCATTGGAGGTGACTGGTGTACTCCAGTTTAATTGTAGTACCACCAGTCAAGTAGCAGTCGCATCCACTATGCCGGCTTAGTTAAGCTTATGTTAACTCGTATGTTTTTTTATTGAATAGAATATTACGAACAACAATTTGATATACATATTTCTATATACATAGTCGATTTATGTATCTCATTTAATTTCTCGTCATAGTTCGTCTGCACAAAGATCAGCATCAATCGTTATTATATCTATTAAAACATTTTATTATAACTTGCAAATTTAATTAGAGATGTTGTCAGAGAAGTTTCCATTAATCTCGGGGGACGCTGAGACAAAACGGGTTCGTCATTAAGTGAGAGCACGTCATCAACTGCCTGACGTCATCCATCACTATTCACCCTGTCGAGAATTGGGGGCTTAAAACAAATTATGCCATTAACGCTTCAATTTCAGGTGTATATGAGCTGATCTTTATTATCGTGAGATGAAATCAATAAATATGATGACTCGACTCATGAACTTTAATATTAACTAATAGAAAACCAAACAATACAATACAATTAATTATTTATTGAGATTGTTTTACAATATTGTATTGTTAATTGATATAAAGCATGATCTGTTTCGAGCTCAGTCGCACCTAAAATTTTGTGTAGACGGTTTTATCAATAGCGTGACACAAGCCCATCAATTCTCGTCCACTCCACCCTCGCGCAATAAAGACGGCTTTTCTTCACTAGAGATATTGAATCGAACAGTCAGCTGAAGCAGCATTTCTTTCTAGCACTAGGACCTTTTTTATTAAGGCCTGGAAACACGTACTCGTATTCCAATTTTATCTAACAACACCTTGTAAATCTATAACCTTTTAC
Organism: Tinea trinotella; assembly: GCA_905220615.1. Lineage (NCBI taxonomy): Eukaryota > Metazoa > Arthropoda > Insecta > Lepidoptera > Tineidae > Tinea > Tinea trinotella. Next base: position 6,765,080 of record HG992306.1, read on the forward strand.
TATACAAAAAATATTTTATGTTAAAAACGTTTATTAATAAAATTAACGTCGTTTAGAATAAAATTAAATAAACATTCAAAGAATAATAATGTAAGAGTTTAATTAAAAGAATTTCCTTACAAGTCGTTCTCTCACATCTAACGTCAAGTGGTGCTCAAATTTGTACTAAGTGCTTCTAAGCCAACACTAGAGCGAGCTCACAAATAAGCTAAGATTAATCGTAAGGACGCTCGTAATCCGTACCTGCAGGGGGTTAGGTTAAGGCTGCCGCCCGGGAGCTCGTGGCCTTGTCCCACTGGCGGTCGGCTATTTTTAGCACTCTCCCGCATGCCACGTGAGCCCCGCTTACGTCTTTCACCCCCGGGATAACAGTCAATGGTGCTATTTAGGTCTAAATGAAGTGGCCACTCTATTCATTCTCGCCTCGGTCGGCAAATAGTTATTGACAGGTTGCTTACATCTCTGTACACCACTACCTATATCTAAAACATGTTTTTTAGAGTTAAATAAAAAATTGTTTTTGTCAACAATTATTCCTGATTATTGGTATTCAGATAAAGGTATAAACTTCTATAAGTAGGTATTATCTGTCATAGCTATAGACTGAGGAGTTATGTATTATGTAAATGAACTATATCTGTGTGTAATGTCAGCGATCAATTGGGCCATTATAACGATATAACATCGAGCTATTGCCGTTTTGTAGGTTCGAGTGAATCTATAACTACGTAGAGCTTATCTGTAATATAAATACGTAATTATTCGATTAATTCGCTAAAATTTGTTAGATTTATGTATAATAAAAGTTTAGATATAATATGATTTATATTATCATATATATCAAACTGTAAATCTTCTCAAAATAGGTCACGAGGTCGACGGGTTTTATATTTAATAATTCAAACCGAAAACACAGCAAAACGTGATCGAAAATTATTGCAAATTAATGTCAACGAAAATGATGGTAATTCGCATCTAATGTTTGCGATCGAAATACGACGTGATTAAACATTCAGAAAACCCGCAGCGTTGTACGTGATAGGTCCAAGTTTTATCCCCTTACTCTGTGCAAAAGGCAGTTACACGTTTCAGCACATTTTCCTCTCGCCCTTCACAATTCCTTTCAAAAGTATTAACCCCCTCGTGTCACAATCGTACCGTCCGTCAAATTTATCTCACCATCTGTTTCTTAGGTTGCTTACATATATATCTATAGTTAAACATTAATATACCAAATATGAAGTAAATAGTGTCCAATAATATTATGTTGGACCTTCCCAACTATCACAATAAATCTACTTCAATTAAATTTTGAAATGAACATACTTTTTAACGTTAGCGTGGGCATGGGCTTACTTATCGTCATATTCTACCACCCCGTCAATAAGATACAGTTTTCTCTATTTCTTTGATAAAGCCTAGTGTCATAAACAAAAGTTTGCTTACAATTAAAGTTTTGATTTGTGTTTAGTGATGATATTGAGTGAACCTGCCCATGCGAATCCTTTCTTGAAAGGAATGAATGACTTTTCAAAATAAATTTTCCTTAATTAAAAGTAACTCATGCGTAATATCCTTCTTACAGTTTTCCTTTAACAAAAACAAGAAGTTTACGGGTTAGTAAACTTTCCAAAGAATTAACAATGTCCGCATCCGGATACAATGTACTTTCTTAATGTACCTGGCTATACCTTCTAAGCTTGGATGAATTTACCTCCACCCTCCTTAATTAACAAGATATTTATTATCCTCATTCTTTTCTTTACGTTTCCCCTAACCTTTGTAACATTTCGAATGTAAATGATAAAATATTTTATTGACAAAAAGGTAACTTAATAACCGCAGTCGTATTGTTAAATGACGCATTATTACGTTCGTATTTTCCACAATCATCCTTTAAAATTCTTTTACGATGTATTCAACGTTTAAAATCACTTTTTGGTAACCCATGATATCGGTTTTTATGTTGTCATGACTATTTGTCGCGCGACCATAATATATTATAGGCTGTTGAATGCTAGCGAACCGCGCCTGTCAAACGAATTGACGATTACATTTTGAAGAATTGTTATTGCTGCCAAAACACTTTTATTTTTACGCTTTGATTGACAATTTAAAAAAATAATCGCGTATAATGTGCATTCTTATTTTAAATGAATAACAATGTATATTTTATGGAAATAAAGATGTTTATAACATAATTTGTTTTGAATAAGGTTTCCTCATTTCTATACACTGTATCTATGCAAAATACTGTGTATAGATAGATAAGTAAGTAGATAATAACATCATTATGCAATCACTTTCAGGAATATTTTCATTGAACTCCAAGGAAGGAATAAAATAGGAGCACTTGTATAATTTAGTCAGAATATTTATTATTCTTTTGATACAAAGAAAAAGCTAATAATAAATTTATATTTGATATAGTATTTTATTATTTATAATAGGTAAGTACTTACCCTATATTTTTAATAATTTTAATGTGAATTTCAACACATGTTAAACTGCGTTCAATTTGCAATATAAGTGGTATCCTATATTTATGTAGAGGAAACATAAACTCCTTTCGCAATTGACTCAAATTACAGTGTTTCATCGTACTCAAGTGATATTTATTATGCAAACTTCATATGAATAGAGGGTTGCTCATTTTATTATCTATTTTTTTTAAAGCAAAGTGAGAATCTAAAGAATTGCTATTTTTTATTGTACCTCTACATTTGACAGCACCACGTTTAATGTTAAGCTGAATTAAGGTCCATGAGTACAGGCCACTGCTATTACACAATCAGTACTATATATTTTTTGAATGATCTAGAATGAGACCGTGTAATGACATCCTAACACAAATTGCACAAAATTATAAATGTATTAATTCTCTAAGTTGAATATTAAACATGTATACATTAAAACTTATTACTGCAAATTAATAACCTCAATAAATAAATTGTGAAGAAAAGAAATAAATACACAAATAGAGAATAATCGCATAAATATTAAACATCCAAACATAATTCATTTAAGATGCTCAACTAATGCTATTGTAATAAATAACAGATTGCCTACATCACGATGTTGCGTCACTGGCATGACATATTTGTAATTTAATGTACCCAACATCCACACCATTTATTACTCTAATATAAACTTACATTACTGTCATAGTACAGCCGAATAAATCAAAGTACACTAACAGCCGGTTGTACCAAAAATTGTAATTTACGAATTCGTAAAAAGTTACGAATAAGTAGAAGAAAAAAGCAAAAATGGGTTGCAACACTCTCTCGTGTATGTTGTGTGTGTCGTGTATGTTGTCTGAAAACACAGACTTACCGCGCAACAAACCAATCGCTAAACCCGTTCTTCCACACCTGTCGTCAATTGTGCTCTAAATTACAGAACGTTACGACTCGCATCTTTAAAATGTAGACAATTTTGTAAATATTCCTCCATGAATATAATTACCAACATTAAAGATATTAATAGTAATAAAAACTCGCTACACATTTTTTTCAAATATTTTATTTCAACATCTAACAAATTGTAACAATAAATTATTTAAAATTAGTAATATCTGCTGTATTTTGATTTCAAACTGCCGAGTAGATGCTTTTACTACGAAGTGGCTATAATATTAGTTCTAAATAGTGTTCTAAAATGTAGCAAACCTTTGTAAGAGAAAACTCGACGAATACCTAACTAAATATTCAGTGATGATATTCCATTTTTGTTAACAAATATTTCAGGAAAAATTACTGATTTACGATATTATACATTTACGAATGCGCACTCAAACTAAAAGCGAAAATAATCCCGTACGAGTACTGTCTGTACTGCGGGACAAACAGACAAGTTTAGTATTGCACAAAACAGTATTTTGGTCGATTTTTGGCACAGTATTTGTTCTCTATTAACTCGTATCTTTCAAGCGGAGCGTGAAAAGCCCCTGGCAAAGTGACGGCGACTTACACGTTTGTCAATTGAATAGTTTTTCAGTTGTCGGCGCTATTGAACCTCCCCTTGCTTAACATACAGTGCAGAATTAATGGCAACGCAATATTATGATAATAAGCACTTTTTAAAATTACGATAACGAACCACATCTTCTTATTAAAAGATCTTGACTCATAATTTATCGAACCTTAAAGATAATTTTGACTGAAAGGCATTACCTACTCCAAATATAAACTAAGATAGTTTAATAGATAACATTCAGAATCGTGGTATAACCTTCAAGCTTTTTACAGTCCGTTGCCCATTTATTCAATTGAAAAGCTCTTGATAACACTATCAGCGTAAAAAGCTAAACTATGCCTTTTTTATATTGTGCAGCTTTTTGCTAATGTTTTTTTTAGAAAGTGAAACATTCTTACTATATTTTATGTGATATATTTATTTAAAAGTAAAAAGCTTGAAGGTTATACCACGATTCTGAATGTTATCTATTAAACTATCTTAGTTTATATTTGGAGTAGGTAATGCCTTTCAGTCAAAATTATCTTTAAGGCTCGATAAATTATGAGTCAAGATCTTTTAATAAGAAGATGTGGTTCGTTATCGTAATTTTAAAAAGTGCTTATTATCATAATATTGCGTTGCCATTAATTCTGCACTGTATGTTAAGCAAGGGGAGGTTCAATAGCGCCGACAACTGAAAAACTATTCAATTGACAAACGTGTAAGTCGCCGTCACTTTGCCAGGGGCTTTTCACGCTCCGCTTGAAAGATACGAGTTAATAGAGAACAAATACTGTGCCAAAAATCGACCAAAATACTGTTTTGTGCAATACTAAACTTGTCTGTTTGTCCCGCAGTACAGACAGTACTCGTACGGGATTATTTTCGCTTTTAGTTTGAGTGCGCATTCGTAAATGTATAATATCGTAAATCAGTAATTTTTCCTGAAATATTTGTTAACAAAAATGGAATATCATCACTGAATATTTAGTTAGGTATTCGTCGAGTTTTCTCTTACAAAGGTTTGCTACATTTTAGAACACTATTTAGAACTAATATTATAGCCACTTCGTAGTAAAAGCATCTACTCGGCAGTTTGAAATCAAAATACAGCAGATATTACTAATTTAAATAATTTATTGTTACAATTTGTTAGATGTTGTATCTCTTGATAACACTATCAGCGTAAAAAGCTAAACTATGCCTTTTTTATATTGTGCAGCTTTTTGCTAATGTTTTTTTTTAGAAAGTGAAACATTCTTACTATATTTTATGTGATATATTTAAATAAATATAACACCAAATATCTCTTTGTATAAATATACATATTATATGTATATATTTTGCCTTAGCTTGTTAAGTCAGAAAATCCTTGTTCAACTTCTAGATTATCTCTAAAGTATGTCTTATTTCTGTCCACCTCATGAGAATTAATAAAATTCTTCAAGTAATACGAAGAAGCTTCTTTAAGTTTTTCAACTTAAATGAGACTTAAACTGGAAACTTCATGTAGAAAAATCTCGTCACGCTTCTAATGAAATGGCGTCTTAGGAACTTTGTATGGCAACTCCAAGTTTAAATAAATAAACTTTTGAAAAGATATTTTAATGGATATAGAAAATATCTGTGCCTACAACAAAAACAGAACAGATTTACATAGAAATTGGTATCGTCTTAACTTTCTTTTTCTTAAATATTAAGCAAAAAAAGTATCATATACTCGTACTTGCTGAAGATATTATTCTACATTAGTTTTGATTATTAAAGTTATTTTTTTATAAACTTAAAAGTTTATATATAAACTGTCATTTAATTATTTATAAATTTTCTCAAGTTTTCTTGTTGTTTATATTTGAAATTATATTTTTTGTTAAAATTAAATACGCGATATCAACATTATATTTTGTATTTGGACAGAAAAATAATTATAAAATATTTTTTAATAATGTATAACTATATACGTAACATTAAAAAATAATTAATATTAGTATGAGTTTATTTAAACTCTAATGTAACCAGTAAACGCAATTCCCTTTTAAAAGAAGAAATATTGCTGTAATGTAAATTTCGTATGAGAACGACGGTAAATAAAATGAAGCACGTCTCAGACGTCTGGAACACAGGTGCTTCTCCTTGTAACAGCAAAGTGGTCACGTAACTCGAGCGCCGCCGTCTTACTTGCAACGAATGAGGGCACCAGCCTTTGTCTAGCGATGAATAATGCAAAAATTCCTGCACTAGCATATAGATCGGGGTGACATCCATGTTGAAACAGTTAAAATCAAAATTATGAATAACTTCTGGGTTGGGAAAAACTTTTAATATAGGTCAAGTAAATGCCTTGGTTTCTTTAAAATACTTGCTTTGCATTTTTTTAAATAAAAAAAAATAGATATTCTAATTTTTTTTTTAAATAGATTTGTAAATATTTTAAATGCTTGTTTTCGTTTTACCTCGTTGTCTCTAAAACGAATGTCCGAACACTTAAAAACAGTTTTGTTTCTTGTTAAATGTGAATAAATGATGCTGGTAAACGACCCTCGATCTCTTTGTGACTTTGCGTTCATTAATTTTACTCGGGATTTAACAGCATGTGCGCCAGGTAGTACGAGCTTACAACGAGCTGCTGAAGCACGTACGGGCTATAGAAATCATTTGTAAACGGATATTTCTCACATATCGGAAGTTTTATAAAACATCGTATGATGTATTTCTTCCTTATCCCTGCCAATAGATACAACACGGAATAAATGGCTTAGAACCGAGGCTTTGCGTGTTTTATGTCCCAACATTCGGCAAAAATGTCTCTTTTGTGAATAAATACAGACGAAGGTCTCTAAGAATTTGCATTAATGTATGTGACTTTTATAAAATACCTTTCAACCAAAAAGCATTTGATTTGTGAACATGTTTATACGCAATAATGTTATTTCATTATTGTCGATATACATATACATATTAGGTAGAAAGTACATACCTATATAATTAACACAAAATTAAATTACTAAGTACTTTCAAATATTGTCTTGACCAATTTTGCCATCACATATTCAGCATGCAAAAACAATAATACCCTGCTTTTTATATAAAGGTATATATATCGTATTTATTTATATTTATTAATACTTTCTGGCATAGAACAGATGATTAACTAATTAGTTATAAAATAAAAGATTTAAAAAATATATATAATACATATAAAATATACCTAACTATTGAATTATATTGTTAAGTAATTAATAAGGACCAATTTTAGGGACCTGCTAGGGACCAATTTTGACTGAGAATTATTAAATATGTATTTAAATAAATAAATAAAATATATTTAGAAACAATATGAATAAGTAAATATACAAATAATGAAAAAAGTATAAAGAAAAGTGGACGAAGTAGCCCCAGGGACCTGCAATTTAAATTTCCCCTCGGTATTTCGCCATTCGGATTTTTTCTCCTCGCGCTTTAATACCGCAATTGACACAACACAATATATTACGCCTATTTCAGTAACAATTTAAAGCATAAACATTGAAACTTTGCGTTCTCGTCGCGTCGTGAAATTATTCGACCGGGAAGGCATAAAATCCTATAATCTTGTTTCTACATTAAACGTACCCGACTCGAGTCACAAAGTCCCGATACGTAATGTAGGTAAATCCAATAAACATGCCGTTTCCTACTGACTGCGCTTGTTACGATACCTCTCAACATTGTTACCTCTGCCTGAAGTTTTCTCTTGATGCTCGACATGGAAAATGTTGGTGAAGTGAACACAATTATGAAACATGAAGAAATATTGAAAAGTTCATGTGTTGCTTACTTAATAAAAATCATGTTTGTAAATATTTTGTGTATTTATTTTATCAATAAAATGTATTGACATACAGTTTCGCTGACGTGTATAATTTGCTCCCTGGTGCATTAATTAAAAAGTAATGTTTTTTTTATATAACATTTATTTTTTACTCGACATGTGTCGGCATCATGCCTGATGTAAGCTGGAGTGCGGTCCATGAATGGAGGTGACTGGAGGTAACCGTTAACTATACGTTATTTAATTGTAACATCCACAATGGCGGCCTAGTTGAAACCAGCAAGTTACTTTACAGTCTTTACTTATCCCGCTAGGAGAGGTCTGACCGTAAACTGGATCGTTTTTTTTTGTCGTTGGCGCTCTTAGACCTGTCCTTAGCTCTTTTAGGCAAGTCGAGGTCAGATGTTAGGTAACAAATAAATATATATGAATTACATTTTAATAAACTCTATCTACTGACTTGATTATAAATTTTTAATCTGTCGTATCGGTTATGTGTAGTAAAAGATTATGCTTTACAAACTAAATTATTAAGTTTCCTAAAAAGAGAGAATGATAAGTTTTTGTTATTATTATTATAGTGGCATTAAAGTTGTAGCGACCGCTACATGCCAGCGCTAGAGGGCGTTGCATGTGTCCAATATCTCGCAAACGATTTACCGACAAAGTAATCAATATATATGCGCTCCAACGAAGAGACTAAGTTAAGCCCAGTACGCAACATGCGTACTGTAGGAGATCTCCTTTCCTTTTTTAACATGCAGAATAATGCTCCGCTAAAAAGTTAATGAAAATTTACATAAATAAATATTATATTAACGTAAAAAAAAATAACATTGCTAGCTGATTTGTGTCAGGATCTTGGAAAGTGGCCTTCCTTTGTCTGGGGATTAAGGCGTAATAATTGATGATGATGATAATTCGTAGATCCAATTTATCAGACCATCTTCACAAAAGCTAATATTATAGCTAATATTTTACTAATACTAATACTATTTAATATCAATTATTCAATCAAATTGCGGCACCACAATCTCCACAGAAACAGACTGGGACATGGAGCCGCCACCAAGTCCAGCGGCGAAATGTATAAATAACAAAATATACCCTCGAATTGGCGCCGTTGCAGCTAAAATATGTTTCGTATCTTAAACATTTGTGATGTCTACCAATCTCCACACACACATTTTTCAAACCCACTTATAAGTGAGTTATTTAATAATCACAAATATTAATTATTTATAACGCGCTTTTATTATTAGCTTGACTTGTTTTCCGGCATAGTGGCGGCGACTGAAGCAACTGTGAACTGATCGTTTTTTTTCAGTCGTCGGTATTCTTGGACCTCTTCTAGCTAACCATCAAGGTCATCAAGGTCAGATATCGAGTCGCAATAAGAAAAAAAATTATTACTCGTAGTTCACATTACTTAAGCATGTTTTCTTAGGTTTTTTTTTACACTATAGTTTTATTTTATTTATAATAAACTGTTTCCAGTTATTTCATTTGCAGTACTAATATTGAAAAATGACTAGTTTAATTAAGTATTTACGAGTAGCTTTCATAAACAAAAATAATTAATAATTAAATTTAATTCATCATTATAATAATTAACACGTGAAGCTTTGCGCTTATTATTATTTTATGAGATCAGAACTCTTAACGGAATTTGTTACAACAGCCGTGGTTGCAAGTGTAAATGTAATAATTATCTTTTATAAATATTTATGGAAAAACAGATAAAATTAAAAGTATGTTAACTATAATTAAACTAAAAATAAAAAATATCTTCTAATGACGTCGCATCAGAGATAGTCCCAAAGAGACTGGCAACATTTCCCCTTTGCAAGGCTTATACGTTGGCAGAAATAATTGCCAGCCTTCTTGTCTCTAAACTTTTCCGTCAGCCCTTGGTCTGACGTCAGCGACAACTCCTTGGTCTTTGAAGGTCCCCAAGGGCCCATCGTCTTGACCCCAGATGGCGCAAATTCGTAACCAGTACCGAGGTTAGCGTATTTGCGCAGCTTGAGGTTCACAGCAGAAATCGCCGCACTTCCCGCGCTTAGCTATGTTAATTATGAAGTGAATTCGTGAGCTAATAATTGTGATATTGAAAGATTTATTAATAAATTTATAATTCTATTTTATTATTTTCACTTTATTATTCTCTTGCTAAAAGTAACGTATGACCATAAGCCAGAGACCGTACTAAAACATAACCGCATACCCGCAAGTGTTCACAATTCCGACACAGGTGCCGCAAAATGGCAACAACTTTGAATTATGATATCAACTAAATTATGCTAGCGGTCGAAAATTAAATCCAACCCTTTTTATGCAAATAAATTGTAAACCGTACTTATAAGTACTATACTTCTTATTTAGTTAATTACATATAATATTTTTTATTTAATTTTACCATATTCTAATATTGGTATTAGTATACAATGTGCTATTTTAGAATTGAATTAGAATTGGTTATTTGTTTGAATTAAATGGAATTGGTTGAATTAAATGAGAATTGGTTAGAAAATTCTTGCGTGCACATCGGTCAACAGAGATTGAACTCGATATCTTCAGATAGTAATTTAAAATTTGTCAGAGAACTCTTCCTAACGCTTCTATATTTTTAATCAATCAACATTTAACACGAGAATAGGCGGTGTCAATGTATTAGATTTATAGTTATTGTATTATTCAGACGTTATTGTAAAGAAAGTCCTGGGCCTGATTCCCAGTCACAGCAAAGATTTGTTTCTTCATTTATTTGTAATATTTAATAATTAGATTATTATCACAAGCTCCATTATATCCACAGCTCCATTTACGGGCTGTACTCCAGTTTAACATCACTTTAATATGTTTAAGCCCATCGATGGTCAAGCTACAGTAAAAAAAATATTGATTCAAAACTTTTTATTATCATGGTATGAAAAAATCATTTGACACGTCGAATCTTTGACAATAGAAACTACATAATCTGTGACTTAATCAAATGTATCATATTGTATCGGATATTAAATTTCATGTCACGCGTGAGTAATGCGTCAGGGTGGATAAACTTGCGAACAAGCTTCGTGCATAACAATAAGGCTTTCAGACCTAATGCTGTTAACGATCCCATTTGTAAGGTCATGGCTTCAAAACCACCAAAACTTTATCCCGATTAAATCTTCCCTTTATCTGATTTCGGTATTGATTATATTCCTATTTTAGTAAAACTAGAATATAAATTTAGTAATTTTAAGTTATTTATGTCTACCGAATCAGAACTATACTGATTGGGCAATTAAAAAAACATTACCCTGCATTTATAATAATAAAATAACCCATCAAAAGCTAAATAGGTACTTTTGTTAACTCTCATTACAGCTACAAAATATTTTTTTTTATTCAGACGTAATATCTGACTTCAATCAATCAAATTGTGACGCTTTTTTCTCACAGAGATGGGCAGAGACAATGGAGCGCCACTTGCCACGATCCTGACACAACTCCCTCGCTTCCTTCACAATTCTCTTCATACAAGCTCTATGGTTATGGGCACTAGGCAACCTATATCTGACTTTGATTTGCCTAATAGTAGCAAGAGATGCTCTACAGCGCCGACGACTGAAAATACCGATTTAGTTGCTTCAGTCGACGTCAATGTGTCGACTAGAGATGCGTTTTCTTGCATTACTTGAAGGATCTAAGATGGCCAGAACATATTAACTGATAAAGCATTCCACTTGTCTATTGTTTGACGTCTTGAACCCTTTAGTTCGACTACCTCTTCACTCGACAGAATGTGGATGCTGTGCAGATATCACGGGAGTAAAAATATGAGGTAGAAACAAGATTAAAGAGTCCTTCAAAAAGAGAGGTTCTTAATGAACAATTATTATTTTATAATTATGGACATTTCTATACTAAGCTACTGGGAGACGAAAGTACATAATATACTCGTATCACCGATATTTGGTTTTGAATCGGGGCTGATGGTTTGCGCGATCATTTCACTACTACTAGGCTACGGACGTCTTAAATACCATGGGCATAAAAATAAATTATTTAAAACTATCCTGAAATTTAATAATAAAATCTGAAATATCACAAAAATAATAATAAAATTCTACGTTATCATCGGTAATGCTTTCGCAAATTGGCTCTAAAACTAAACTGACATAAAGTAATATTTTATGGGTTGGAATTTATTCGAGCCATTTCTCCCGTGAGCCCATTGAGTTATCGCACTGTACACACCACGCAGCGGTCGTTTTAACATATTATCAATTTGGTTGACACGCAATTAAATCTAACATTCACTTTTAGCCGAAACAGTCGTACAAATCGCGTGTCATGTTTTGTTAATAATAGGTGGCACAATCTGTACAAGATTTTAATAATTTCTAAAAAGAAATACTAGATGGATTCATGATTCAAAGAAAATTGACTGTTTAATAATAAAATAAGTAATCGCATCGTAAATAGACTTTTCCGTACACATTTTCGTCTAAAAGACCCTTTGGTGTACGGCACTAACTTCTTGATATCAAACTTTTTTATTTTTTATATAATGATTTATAATAATTAATAATAATAATTTATAATATAATAATTTATGTACTAATTATATGTGTACATTGGTGTCAATTCTCTTGGCACACGATTATCCTAAAATCCTTCTAAAAATAATTTAGACCTGTCAAAGGACTTTCGCTATTCTGGTTGTCCCATATTAGTCTTAATTTAGAGCTGTCAAAGCTTTGACAGGCTTAAATGTCAGTTTAGTTACTTAACTTAATATTTTAGGCAGTTTTCCTATTCTGTTGTACCAATTATAGGTGTAAAATTAGAAACGTCAAACTAAATTTGTTTAAGATTAGAGGACACCATTTTAGGTCCCGCTTAACCTAAAAATTTAAATTCTTAATAAGAAATATGAGTAATTATGTGGTTAATGCTCTAACTGAATATGCCGAAAGGTAAAATAAGGTGATTTATGTATTTTTATTTATAGTAGCTCGCCATACGACATCATTCAATGTGATATTAAACTGGAGTGCGATCTATGGATGGGGGCGACTGCTACTACTTTTAAATAACTGAAAGTGGCAGTCGAATCCACTATGCCGGCCTAGTTGAAACCGGCAACTTGAATTATTTCGATTTTCAAGTTTATCTGAAGAAGTCTGGGAGGGAACATAAAAAAACACGTATCACAGCATTAGATTACTTGTCATTATACTATATAACATTTACTTAATAACAATTTTATCATCATTATACAATTATATTCATGAAACACAAGTATTACAAATAATTAAAATCTGTCTCCTGTAATTACCGTCAAAACTCATCTATCCAACAAGATGCGTTCGGAAATTAATTGTGTTACTATTACAAAAGTACAAAGTTTTTTCTATTTTTATTAACGTGAAATCAAGTTTTTATTTACTCAAACCATTACAACATTCTATATGGTACATTATTACTTATTTATTAACATTAATTATATGACTTTCTTATTACTTCATATTATTTTTCAAAAATATAAATTTTACGTTGGCAATAATTTAGGTGTGTCATCCTAAAATATAGACATTTCTTATGTTTAATTCATTTTCGACAACAGAATTGCGATTTCTCTAAAAAAAACTTAAAATTGACAAGTTTAAAATTTAGGATAAGTTAGTGAATGTGCCAAGAGAATCGACACCATTGAGTACTTTACTTTTTCTATTTTCTTTTTAAGTATGATGCACTTTAATGTCCGCGCACTGTCTAGCTATGGTCAGCTGTATAGTCCGCGTCACGTAAATTGGCAGCCATGCAATGAAAAAGGGTTTCTTTAGATTCATAAAAAAAATAGTAGTTTAAGTGAAAGTAGATTGACGAAAGAAATTTATAAATCTGATGTGCATGGATGCGTTAATCGAGGCAAACCCAGGAGGGTGTTCTTCGACCAAATCGGAGACATCCTCTAGAAAGCTAGGTTACCTTCACAAGTAGCCATAGAGATTGTATAAAGAGAATTGTGAATTTGAAAAAAGCGAGGAAGTTGTGTCAGCATCGTGGCAGGTGGTGCTCCATTTTCTCTGCTTATCTCTGTGGGGAAAAGGCGGGACAATTTAATTGATCGATTTTTGAGTTTATTGCGAACAGACAGACGCGGTGGAGGACTAATATGTAGTAAAACTATTAGTATGATACGAAAACCAGTGGTGCACCATTTTAGTGCACCCAAGTGTACGCGGGAGCGAACGGAGCGTGGGTGCCACGTGGGAGTCGATGATCGACTGGGCATCCAATCGCGCGCAGGGAAATTTGTTACCTCATGACCCGCGTCCCCCGCGTTCCTAAACACACTAAAAAACGGTGCATCTGACTACTCTTGCCAACTTACGTGACGCGAACTATAAAAGAATGACTAATAGCATTAAGCTCACCAATGTAATGTAAAATTTAGTGCAATAAAAAATATTATTATTATATCGTCATAAAACCTTTTATGGTAAGTATCTATAAAAATAAAATCTATAAAATCCAACAATCTTTTAAAATACCTAACTATTTCTATACCTACTCATAAATTATTTCTTCATGGTTCGATTAATGCCAATGATCTATTGACATGTGAAACTGGTCTGATCTTGGCAGCCACTTCAAATCACTTGATATTCCAATCACTGCAGTGAATGACCGTCTCAGTTGTCGTTATAAAACTTTATTGAATATACAAATAAAAAAACTATAATGCGATCGTAGTGTAGTGACAGTGCGGTGATTACGCAAACCGAGAGCACGGGTTCAAAACCACTTGCCCGTACCGAAGTATCTTTGATATATGTACTTTCGTTGTCCTTTTTCTATGATACAAGCACTTTACTAGCTTAGTATAGTATAGTATAGAAATGTCAATTTAAAAAAGTAAAAATATACAAACACGTACAAAAAGGCACCGTATAAAATAAATATTGACCTACAGGAGTTTTAATTAAGCATCGGAGCTAGTTTTTCATGCTGTGAATGTTTAAAGTTGTTTTTACAAGTTAGTGCAGAATCGCCGAAAATTTTGTTAGCGTATTTCAACCGAGTGACGAGGGTCCACTTCGGCGTCGGTTGCACTCGACGCCACCCGCCACTTTCCCTCAATAAACACTTGACAAAGTCGCTACAGACTCGTGACGGAGCAGAGTTCAAACGAACGTTAAATTAAGTAAGCGCCTTTGTTTAGATATTATAAATTCAACATTATAAATTAAACTTCATCAGCATTCTACTCCTACAAAAACAAAACTGGGATAAAAGTTTAATAAATATATACACAGTGGATTCCAGTTTGTGGTGGACTGTAATCTGTTTCAAGTACCACTGTTTGTGCTGTACCGAGCCAGAATTATCTCAGCCCCTTTAATTCTTATGGAAGACAAACTTCGTGAATTTATTAAAGTCCTTTTCCTAGGCGCAGTCGAGGAAATTTGACTCGCAACGTAACTTTGTCGCTTATTATTACATTTATTCAAACGTAGCCGCTTACAAAAGATTTGATTTATTTTAATTTTTGGAATAATCCAATGTTAACTAGTTTCATTATATTATTATTATTTTCATTCATTAGTTTTATTTCTATTTTCTATTTTCTATTTTTGGAATAATCCAATGTTAACTAGTTTCATTATATTATTATTATTTTCATTCATTAGTTTTATTTCTATTTTCTTAGATATTGCGCGAACATTAATTAATGCATTAAACAAATATTATGCGGCTTACTATCGCGTCGGAATAATAAAAAAATGTAAAATCAAATCCAAAATAAATGCGATAGTAAGCCGCTTAAAATTAAATTCATTAGTTTCATTACTATTAACGAGGTACGTGAGTTTTTTTTTTTTTTTTTTTTTTTTTATTGTGACTCGACATTTGACATCGACCTGCCTGATGATAAGCAAGAGGAGATCCAAAAGTGCAGACGATTGAGACAACCGAGTTTGTTCACGGCTGTCTCAGCCGCCGTCACTATGCCGGCCAAAGGTGCTTCTTCACGCATCGCTTGAAGGATCCAAGGTTATAGGAGGGAGAGAACACATGGGCTGGCAAAGCATTCCACTTGTCGATTGTTCTACAAAGAAAAGATGCACCGAACTTTTTAGTTCGACTACCGATTCTGTCGACAAAATGTGAATGCTTCCCCCGACCAGTGCGGGTGTTACGGGTGTGAAAAGACGAGATAGGAACAAGGTTAAAGAGCTCCTCGGAACATTCTCCGTGGTATAGGCGATAGAGGACGCACAGAGCCGCCATGTCTCTGCGTAATTGCAGAGGCTCCAGAGTTCGCGTAACCTCTACATCTCCTATGATTCGGACAGCTCGGCGCTGCAATGAATCCAGGGCATTGAGAAGATACTTGGCAGAGCCGTCCCAAAGATGCGAACAGTACTCCGCGCAAGAGCGAATTTGAGCCTTGTATAAAAGCAGGCGAAGCTCTGGCGCGAAGAACCGCCGCACCTTGTTCAGGATGCCAAGTTTGCGGGAGGTGGTCTTAATAGCCCGCTCAACGTGATCCCTGTGATTCAGGTCGCTGCGAAGGGACATCCCTAAGATATCCAGTCTGTCCGAAGTACCAAGGGGAATGTTACGAAGAGAAGGAAGGGGGATAAACGGGGATTTTTTCGTCGAGAACGCGCATACCTGAGTCTTGTCTGCATTGAACTGAACCAGGTTCTCGTCGCCCCAATGGGTAATACAATCAAGAACCCGGTTCAGCCCCGCTACAACAGACTCTCTCATATCGGCTATCTCCTGTTTTCCGGCTGCGGGGCGGGCAGTGTAGCGTCCATGCACCGTGCTGTCGTCTGCATAGCAATGAATGCTGGATCCAAGGTCCAGCATGTCATTGATATGCAGTAGGAACAAGGTCGGCGACAGCACAGAGCCCTGAGGAACGCCAGCATTCACCGACACCCTACGTGACGCGCTGCCATCCACAACAACGCGTATGGAGCGGCCACGCAGGAAGTCGGCTATCCAGCCACGCAGACGGTCAGGTAAACCGTATGCCTCGAGCTTGGAAAGAAGGGCCTTGTGCCAGACCCTGTCAAACGCTTTGGAGATGTCCAAGCCGATGGCAAGGGCCTCTCCATTACCATCCAACGCTTCCCCCCAGACGTGCGTGGTGTACGCCAGAAGATCACCAGTTGACCGTTTCGGCCTGAAGCCATATTGACGGTCATTGATCAGCTGATGACCCTCCAGATAGGCCATGAGGCGGACATTTATAATCCGCTCCATGACCTTGCACAAAACTGAGGTTACAGCTATCGGACGGTAGTTTGCAGGGTCTGAACGGTCGCCTTTCTTAGGGACCGGTTGCACATTGGCCCCCTTCCAAGCCCGAGGCACACAGCCCGACGAGTATGAGAGCCGGTATAGCCTCGTCAAGACGGGAGTCAATTCCGCTGCACACGTTTTAAGCACAATCGCTGGGATAGCGTCAGGGCCACTGGACTTTCGGATATCGAGCGATCGTAGCTCCATGCGGACATCGCGTTGTCTGATACGTATATCAGGCATCGTATGTCCGCATGGACGCAAGGTGGGTGGCTCTGCACCACGATCGTCGATCCGTGAATTAACGGCAAAGAGCTCAGCCAAGAGG
This sequence comes from Tinea trinotella, assembly GCA_905220615.1. NCBI lineage: Eukaryota > Metazoa > Arthropoda > Insecta > Lepidoptera > Tineidae > Tinea > Tinea trinotella. The sequence goes on from HG992306.1 coordinate 6,782,494, forward strand.
TCAGCCTTCGCTTTTGCCGTATGCGCCAGTGAGCCATCAGGCTGTCTCAGCGGTGGCAGTGAGGAACGACAGAAGTTAGATTCCACAGTTTTGGCGAGACTCCAAAAGCTGCGACTACCCGTTGGGTGCGCTAATAGACTCTCGCCAATCCTGGAAACGCGCTGTGCCTCCGCTCTTCTAAAGACTTTCTTACAAGACTTGGTGGCACGATTAAAAGCTGCTTTCAACTCATCCACGCGAGGGTCATGATTTCTTCGACCCTTGACCCAGGCACTGTGAGCCGCGTTTTTTGCTGAAACAGCAACCGCGCACTCACCATTGTACCAAGGCCTGCTCCGGTCGTTGCGAGATGCACGGTTGGATGGAATGTAATATTCCATCCCCAGTGCGATCTCATCAACAACGGCCGAGGCACACGTAGATAGGTCCTCGGAGCTGAAGCAGCGCTGCCACCAAGGGAGCGAAGCGAAATAATTTCGCATTCCCTCCCAATCTGCCGACCGGTAGTGCCACAGACGACGCACCTCCTTCCTGGCAGGAGGAGGCACGGCGCGCGGCACTGTCGTCTCGACCAGGCAGTGGTCAGAAGTCCCTAAAGGGGCCTTGACCGAAATTTTATACCCGGTCGGACGATTAGTCAGCAGAAGGTCCAGAAGAGAGGGGGCATGACCGACAATATCTGGCACCCGGGTGGGCTGGGTCACCAACTGAGTCAGGTCATGCAGAAGAGCGAAAGCATGAGCAGCCCTTCCTGCGTGGTCAGTCCTTGGGGACCCCAACCACACGTCGTTGTGTGCGTTGAAGTCCCCCAAGACTATAACCTCCGCGGTCGGAAACCGCTCCAGCGCTTCATCTGTCGCCCGGCTTAGAAATTCGAAGAGCCGGGTTGTCTCCGAATCCCCGTGGTGGGAGCGGTAAAGGCACCCGTAGACCCTGGCTTGAGAGCCAAGGTCTACGTGTACCCATAGGAGGGACAGGGAAGGATCCTCCAAGTAAAGCAGACGGCGACAACAGATATCGGACCGGATGTACACGCATACCCCGGCTTTCGCTAAGAACCTTGTCTCAAGCGTGTAGCCCGGGTAATGTAGGTATGAGGTGTCCACCGGGTCCTTTATCTGTGTCTCCGTCAGAAACATCAATGCAGGCCGTGCCGTCTCAAGGTGGTGGTGGACGGCACTGAGATTGGCGTGGATTCCACGAATATTCGTGAAATCCACTCCAAGCTCATTAGTGATGGGGTTTTTAATGGCCGCTGGGTAAACTATTTTTTTTAATTTTACTTTCATATTGGAGGGGGTGGGGGGTGGGGCGTGAAGATGTTGGGGGTTGTTTATTCGGTAGGGACGAAAAGTGTAGCTATCCGCTTCGCCACATGTATCCCGGTGGTGTGAGTCTGCTGATCCGTCGGACGGAAGGGCCCCCGTACCCTCCCGGAAGTGATCGCCTGGACCCCATATCCGATCACCATTCGGCTAGACGACTCACCCCGGGATTATGCGCCGCATGGTGGGGCAGCCTCCCTCCGTGGTTAGCGGTGGGCTCAGGCCCCTGTACTGTACGGCGGGCGGCCAGCGGTTAGCCGTTGCTACGGGTCTCCCTGGCCGACGGGTCAGCAAACTCTCACCGGAATACAGCAGGTCAGCTGGAAGCCACTGTCCCTAACCGCATCCACAACCCCCAACGCAACTGGTGCTACACAAACTAGTCCCCGAACGCGACGTGGTCACTATGGGGGGATTTGCATCTGTGTAGGGTGGTAATTGCAACCAGCTGAGAACACTTAATAAAACGGAAGTGTCCTCTCCCACTCGGAAAAAACATTGCAACAATCTCTGTAAAGCTAAGCTTGCATATATTTCATATGGTATATAAACTAGGGATGTTATAGAGCTCGGGAACCTCAATCGAAACTATCGAATATCCGAAATAATAACCGAATCCGTTATAAAAGTTTCGTATAATTTCGGATAAGGGCAGACACTAAATGAAACATGTTATTTTTTACTCTTAAAATTCCTTAATGATCTAATATCTGTAATAGACATTATCCGAAACTATCGGATATTCCAAAATTATTACATATCCGTAACCGTATCTGAAACCTGTATTTTATTATTCCAATATCCGTATCCAAAATTCAATATCCATAACATCCTCAGTTTAAACCTGAAAATATGCGAAAAGTTGCGTTCAGACACCGAGTTTGATTCCCGATCGCAGTTGACTGATTAAGTATACGTGGAAGTTTTTCATATCCAATTTGCATTATTAAATTCCACTATACAATTTTGTTTAGTCGTGTCCCCATAATAGACAAAGCATTTAAATATTAGATTGCCTTTTGTTTACCATCCAAAGTTTAGAATATTCTCATTGAAAGCCAAAGTAATTGCTTGTACATATTGTAGTTGCTGCATATTGCAATGCAACCAACCAGTCATGCCGGCTCTATGATACATCCCCCGAGTATTATACGTGATACATGATTGCAGTAACCACGCTACCAACATTCGCTCTGATTGCACTTTCAACTTTGAAACATATCACTTTTCATTGTATTATACAGAAATGTTAGTTCTTATGATTTCATTTTCATCAAATAAACTATATTGCTAGTATGTTTTTTTTTTAAATCAATGTAACTCTTACTCTCAGACACATCTTTAACTTGCATCATTCATTTTGGGCTTCTTTGTACTACTCTTCTAATGTTCAGTGATGAAAAACTATATAAATGGTAGTTTTGATACTTGTATTGATAAAACTAATAATAATTTGCTTTTAATTGCTGTGCAATTGAGTTATTTGGAAAATAATACATGGATTTTGTATCGTCTGTCAATCACGGAGACACGCCATAGCTTTGAACTGTCATAATTATAGTTTGATTAGTTTGCACACCTAAACTATGCACAATAAAAGATCTTTTTCCAATAACATTGCAATCTTCGTACCTACATCAAATTATTTTAAAATGTATATGAAACTGTTAATACAATTAAGACCAAGTCCCCATACAAAATGAATGATGTCCTTTATGTTGAATATATTCATAAATTTGAGCTGGGCGTATTTCCAGTGGTAGGTGCGCGAAGAGACTTAGGAATTTAATATCATAATGAAAGCCCACGGGGCTTTGTTGTCGGGTCGTTTGCAATAAATTACAGCTACATAAATTTCTTGATAGATCGAAATGGTTGCTTGAATGCTATGAGCCATTAGTTCGAGATTCGTGTTTTAAGTGGTTGACATAAAAAATTAAACTGAATTCTCTCTAATTGTGTTCGCCCAAAACTTTGAATCAAAATGGAAGATTAAATGCGGAAAATTTTCAGATTCTGGTATTAGCTGTGGTCTGAAATTCCTTAATCCATTTTCTTTAATACCATATATAAAACAATTGCTTTAATTTATGTTTTGCTGTTGTATAGTAAACTGTAATTTATTGTCCTCAGGTCGTGCAATCGAAAGGGTTTGTACTAGTTCAGGAAGTGACGGCGCAGGAATGGTGGCGGCGGCGCGGTCATTGTTAACAGCGGTCACGCGGGTACTCCTACTGGCAGACATGGTCGTTGTCAGGCAACTATTACTAGCAAAAGACAAGGTAAATGTATAAATATTATTATTATTACGTATAACATTTGTTACTAAAATGTTTTTTTATATTGTGACTCGACATCTGAAAGGTGCTTCTTCACACATCGTGCACGTCATTTGTAGCCAGGATATTACATGTGCTGACTATACAGATCATGATAAAGTATTATCTTTATAATTATGTCACAGGTAGCTCGGACTTTAGACCGGTTGGAATCAGTTAATAATTTTACGGAGTTCGTGAGAGCTTTTACGGAATTTGGAGGTGGCATGGTGGAACTTGCAAGGCTGACTGCCGAAAGAAGAGCTGATCTTAGAGATGAAAGAAGAAGAGCTCAAGTAGCAGCAGCTAGAAATGTTTTAGAAAGATCTACTTTAATGCTTCTTACTTCGTCTAAGGTATTTACAGATTTACTTTAAAATATTATGTTTAATACCGTTAGATATATAAAATATTGGGGACCAGTGTCACAAAAAAAGGAAACGGTACCCAAGAGATCCCGAGTTATTTCTATTCCTTGACCCAACGGATAAAGCGGATGAGTCGGTTATTAAGAGCGATGGATCGCAATAAATTTCCAATTCGAATGTCCGGAGTGTCTCGGTCGAGATTCACGTAAATTAGTCGCGTCGGTCGATTCCATTGCTGTCCCTTTATCAATTATTTATTTTACCTCTAGGCCAATTTCCCAGTGACAGGGATCTATATAGAATTTCCTGTTTTTGTTTCCCCTTTGTGTTGTAAATTTAAATATAATAATTCAAACTAAGGCTTATCCTGGCTTTGTCTAAATTCGAATTAAAGAATAAAGTAATCTATTTTCTTAAACGCAAAAACATAATATTAAACGTAGAACCATTACAGTCATAGCTTTGCCACACAAGCCATGGGGAGAGCTTCTTAATGGACGTCTGTAAAGACGTAAAAAGGAACATTTTTGTTACAAAATAACGGTTCGTTTATTTCCTGGCGGATTTAAGAAATAAAATGGTTCCATTCAAGTACCGAGTCTCTAGATGCTCTCTGCCATAAGTTCAGTTTATGAGGCGCATTTGTCCGAGGCGACAGGAGCTTGGAAAATCACAAGATAGCACAAATAAAATTAATTGTTGATATTTCAGTATTCAATATGTTTATTTTTACTCTTATTTTATTTTAGAAATCACCTATTCTTTAACACTAATGAATACAATTTTAATAAAATACAAGCTACTGAAATATTAAAGAAATAAACTTAAGCAAAATATAAATCTATTTTTGCTTATAAACTATATACAAAGCAAAACAAAGTATAAACATAAATCCATGTAGGCAAATAAAGTTATTAAAAAAGAATTGATCTATTCCACTCACGTAAAATAGACTTCTTAAACGTAAAATATTGATAGAGATAGCTATCAAATAATATTTGGGTATTAGAAAACGTTCCTTGAAAAGTTGATTTCCATTCTATGCACGCTCTCTTCTCATATTAAGAATGGCCCTCATGTAGCACAAAGACTGCAATCTGTCAGCGCTTGCGAGTGACATAAAAGCTATAGTCTTCCAACAATATTTTAGGAATACTATTTCATTTTTCTCTGGAAATTCAATTGCCTACTTTGTGCCAAATGCCTTTACAAATTCTGTTTATGTGCTTTAATCAATATGTTTTTTTTTTGGGTCATAATATTGTATAATGTTTATCCAAGCGGACTTAATTGTTTGCTTATCTTAATTATTCATGACTTAAATTCTCTGACTTTACAGTCGACTCAGTTGACGATTGCCGGCCAGAATGTATATATAAAATATACATCTAAATATATTTAACATTGTTTTACATAGGCATAGCCTGACCTACATATTACATTAACTACTGAATTTATTAAGAGTAGTGTGACATTTAACAGGCCTGTCTCCGGCATCCGGGCAGCGTGTCAGCGCGGGAAAATCGTGACACAGTGTTCTGTCAGATGAGAAGAGCAATGGATCTTATACATTATGTTGTACGAGATGGTTTACCAGGCTACGATGAACACCCACAGGAGGTTCGAACTGTCAGTCTCACCAATTTAACTATTTAATTAAGCTAATATATCTCTTTTAATATGCCACATTAAATTAACAATAGTTAAAATACTTACAATAAATAAACTAAATTATAAAAGTAAATCACAAGGCAATTTAACTTTAAAGATATTAATATACAAGGAGTAATTGAGCTTCTCGGTGTACTCTTTAATAGGTTCATATGAGGTAAAATATAGGTTATAAGTAGATATTTTGTAACGAGAACGTGCCTCTTCACAATAAGTCACCCCCGTCAAAACCATTCGCTTGGAAGATGGTTATCGCGAAATTTCTGCTTCCTCCACCGCCAGTAATAGGTCTCGATATTGTGAGGAAACGCTTCGATACTCGAGATGATACTTCGCTTTTATAAATTTTACACAACAAATTCTGTAACTGACATATGATAATGTTTTCAAAGTAAACTTCAATTGACAATAAAAGCATTATATTTTGTAACTTATTAAATGTTAAAAGCTTAGACAGGTGCTTAATGTTATTCAAAATCTCATTACCTCTATATTTCTTATAACAAAGTGTATTATTCTGCTCTTAGCGTAAATAAAAATGCAAATAAGTAAGAATATTGCAGACATTTTATATAAAAAATGTTTCGAACTTAAAATGATAACGAGGCGAACGAAACGAGCTCGAGTGTCACTTCTTTTTCAAATTGAATTTGTCTTCTGTAAAGATTCTCATCAAAATTCAATTAGAATACTTTAACTTATTTTACTCTATTAATTATTATTAAGTTCTTGGATTCTTCAATCGAAGCGTGAAAAAGCACCTCTGGCTGATATATTGACGGCGACTAAAGCAACCGTAAATTGAAACGGTTTTGTCAGTCATCGGCGCTTTTGGACCTCCTCTTGCTTATCATCAGACAAGTCAAGGTCAGATGTCGCGTCTAAATAAAATATAAATCTAATTTTCATAATAAGTTCTCATGAGTTCTGGTAAGTTGACAATAGTTTTAGGAACTCGTTTACTATTTTACACCACTACAAAAATGTATCTTGTGATATCAAATACATGAGTTTTTATTTCTTTTCTTGTAGTTGCAACCTTTTTCGGATAGTCATCACCAGGTACTGAAACTATGTGTAGGTAGATCCGTCTTATAAATTAAATGCTACCAGTATTATTATTATTTTGATTCACTTATTTTACACGCTATCCAATTGGCCACTCAAAAAGTTTTGAGACAAATTTCAATATTTAGTTACGAGTAGTTATTTACGAGTGAGCTCCTAAGATCAATCAGATAGAAAAGGTTATTATAATCAATATCTCGAAATTTCCTGAGTGCTCTAAATATTTCTTTTTTACTTTTGTTACAGCTTTCACACGCAATTTATCACATTATTTGTTTGTTTTTTTATAATTCTCTGAAGTTAAAAGAGACCTTATTATAAAAATGCTGTTTTCGCGCTTCTTAGTTAATAGACTTACCAAATTCTATACTCGTATAAAGATAAATATATAAGTCACCTAATAGTTTTTTAAATATTGTTGTATAAACTAGGAAATAAATTGATCTGATTGCCATTTCCCAAAAGAAAGAAAGCATAAACTTATTGTAGAAAATATAATACGTAGACGTTTTATCTCGATCTGTTGCAGTATCTTTATCATTTGATTTTTAGCATTCTTTCTATTCTTCGAGAATCTTAAACTAGTTATGACATTTATGATTTCTTTAAGTACATTCTATCAATTACATTTAAAAATTTATAAACGTATTCTCTGAAACTCTAAATAAATCAAGGAAATCTTCTTACGCCTTCACGGGGTATGGTTTTTAATTTTATTCCTTTGTTTAACAATGTGTTTTAGTTTCCATTTTAATAAATCATAATCACATTTGCACTATTACTATAAACTGTTATTGTACCAGCTTAAAGCACGTCAATTATTGTTATTATTATATGTAATTAAAGGAAAGTAAGGCATGTATTTTCTGTAGTATTCGTTCATTATATTCTCTGTATGATTAGCTATGTTTACTAATAATAATGTTATGAGTAAACATACTATATAATTAATCACAGCGTAGACAATTAAGACATGTTAAAGTACCCACAAACAATATTATTATATGAAGATTTACAATCATTGATTATAAAATATAAATAAATTTCGTTTTAAAGATAAAACATGGTCGTCTGTGGCGTTAATTATTCGCATATACAAAAAATTGTAAATAATAATTTGTAATATAAAAACTTGTTATATTGTAATATAACAAATATACAAAAATTTGAAAGCAACATAATCATATAATTAATAAAATATTACCAATCATATTTTATTCATTTAAAACATAATATCTGTTGTCACGTCTTTTTAGTTGTATATAATACGTACAGCATACCTCTGGAATAAGGTTTGGCGCAGATGTTCGTTTTCCGAATACGAAACATGTCATGGATACATTTTGTACTTTCGGGGATTTTTATTTGTAAAGCAGATTTTCTAAATCGATTTTTCCGACACACACAAAATCCATGTAAAATGTCTACGCCCTGTCCCTAAATCCATACAAAATGAATGAATCTACACCGATCCCACGGAAATCGGAGAACGATCATATGCTGTATATGATGTACCTATATGTTTCTGCTTATTTCAAATTCTTGCACAGTACACTTATTTAATAAAATATTTATCATACTTTAATAAGTTTTAATAATATATAAACATTATTCTACGTAGGCAGCACAATGGGAAGCCGGTACAGCTTTAGGTGCCTTAAGAGGACTTGGAATGCAAGTACGAACAGCACGATCAAGAGGTGGCGCTGATTCGTCAAGAAGAAGAGCATTGGCAGGGACTTTGAGGGCATTAGTAGAAAGAACACACGACTTTACAGATTCTGCTTATACTAAACATGAACATCGACAAAGAATACTGGCATTAGCAGAACGTATAGCATACGAGTTGGAAAGGCTTGTCGCTGTCACTATGTCTATGGTAGTCAGTTCATAATTTTATTTTTATTCCCTTATAAATTTTATTATGTATTACATTATCTTAATTTAACATTTAATACTAATGTTTCAGTACTGGGTAAGTTGTTTCTAATAGCTAAACCAGGATTAGTAAGAAATCACATGTATAAAACACCTAAATATTAAATCAACTCTATTCATATGAAACACTAAAAACTTAGGTAAATTGTGTCTTTATAAGGAGGAGGGTACTTCAAGTGGCGGGAGTGCTGCTTTGGAGAGCGCATGTGTAGGTGCTTCTGGAGCTGTGGGTGAGTTAGAGCGAGCATTAGTAGCAGCGGCCAGAGATCAAGCTCGAGATCTGGCACCTTTAGCCGAAGAAGCGAGAAGACTAGCAACAGACCTCACACATATTGGTACGTACTCATATTTTCAATTAGGTTTTATTTCACATTTTCCATATATACGAGAGATGTCTCAATTGAATCATAACAAATCGACATTGTGTGAGATTTTGGCTTACGTCCAGCAATGAACATGTTTACAGGCAGATAGAAATAATCCGATTGTTTAATAAAACTTTTATCATCGTGCTAACATTGAATATAACTTACAAAGATAAGAATTGATTTCCAGCTAGTTCCTGTGGTGAGAGAGAATCAGAGAGACTGCATATTATAGCCGGCCGGCTTCACGAACAATTAGATCATATTATAGAAGTAAGTTTATTTCTCATTTATAAGTTTAATTCCAAATAATGATATTAATAATTAGTTTTTTATAGGTTTGCAAATTACTTAGGCACATAGCTACGTCGGAAACATTACAAGTAAGTGCTAAATTTGCCGAAATAAATTTGAGGATATATGGACCTCAAGTAGTGACGGCAGCAAGAACATTAGCGGCTCATCCTGGTAGCACAGCAGCACGGGAAAACCTTGATGTCTTCGTGGACATGTGGGCTTGGTTGTTAACAGACGCAGCAAGATTGGCCAGGGATCTTCTAGATATCACAGATGATAGACCTGACAAACAACAATATAGCAGCCTGCCTAGGCCCGGGGTATGAATAGTTTTGTCTAAAAACAGAATAGAAAATATTGAAGTTGAATATCATAATTTTTAAAATTTCATATTTCAGAAACATGGTTCGACTAGCAAACCTTTAAAAGCGGTTCGTTTAGATTCAGACGAGCAAGCCAAGATAGCGAAATCTGGATTGGAAATGAAAATGATGTCCTCTGAGATGGACGCTGAAACAGACAAGTGGCAAGGAGCGGCTGCCGACGAAAACAACGATATTGTGAAGAGGTCTTTATTCTGTTTACTATTTATATTTACAATATAGTCCCATAAGGAAAAGGTCGTCTTAAGTTTTAATGAAATTAAACTTTTAGGGCGAAAAATATGTCGTCCATGGCCTTCGCTATGTATCAATTTACAAAAGGCGAAGGTCGACTCAACACTACGCAAGATCTCTTCACGCAAGCAGAATATTTCGCAGAGGAAGCAAACAGACTTTATAAAATAGTTCGTCAATTTTCATATCAGGTAATTAAAAGTAATAAATATAAAAAGGAAGTAGAAGATTAAAAATCTTAATTGTGTCGTTATCCAAATCAGGTTCCCGCCGGTACAACGAAAAAAGAACTTTTAGAACATTTAGATAAGGTGCCAACGTACGTGCAACAGTTGCAGTTTACAGTTAAAGAACCGACGGTAGGGCGAGCAGCAACTTTTAGTAAAGTCGACAACGTTATCCAAGAAACCAAACATCTAATGAATGTTATTAGCAAAGTTGTAACGACTTGCTTCGACTGCGCAAACAAGGTGAGACTTCCCATTGATTTTCCATTTAACAAAATTTTATTTGTTTTAATACCTAAACATGTCACGTCGCAATTTTATATTTTAGTTATAATTTTAGGACATATAAATATTTTAGTGCATTGGAACGTAATGTTCCTTAGGTACCTTTGCCGTGGGAGTCGAGTGTGGGAGTGGTTAAAAGGCACCAGAGTGTTGCACCTGTTAAGTACAATGATTCTTCTTCGTTCATTACTGTTAGAGTTTCTAACCACGGGTGAATCGTGTTGATAAAGTTTGCTATTGTTTTGTTAAAGTATTAAATTTTGAATAAGAAAAACACCATTAACAGCATTACTTGGTAAATAGAAAAAGTCTATATAAAAACAAAAGCAAATTTATCTAGTAAAATTAGTGACTAGAAAGCAATAGTGGTTAGTCACGAAACTTTTTCAAATTTCATTGTCATTATTTCTTTGAAATATATTTTATTTATGTATTTTTTTTTCTTTTTGCTGTGCACCGACTCCTACCAGGGTCTTATACCGCTGGAGAAAGCGATAAATAAATCCTCAGTCACAACGAGTACCCGGGACGATATGGTCGGTCTTTCACCCTAAACTTGCACTTCCCATGTTCTCGTCTACCCTTGTTGTTGATTAAAGTATCTAGGTACCTACCCCTTGTGATCGTAGATTAAGCATGTATGTGTCTTTGTTATTAGGAAATGTATTTTATATCCTCCAACGTATATTCCGTAATTATTTTGCTAGAACAAAACGAAAATATTTAAATTTATAAAAGTTTCCGCCATCAACTCGTTAATATTATTCTCAAAAAGTTAGGAGCAAAGCTTCTTTACAATTATGATTTAAATTTTATTATTTTCTTTTGGTTCGTGTATTTTATGTTTTACTTTTGTTTGGTATTTTCAGTATTCTGTGTGTATGCCAGTCAGAGTCCCTATGTCTTGGAAACCAAATTTAACGAAAGCATCCACATTTAAAAGTGAAAATAGTGTGTTGAATGGTTGACTTTGTAGGTATAACAATGATCACACAATGTGTTTGTTCATAATCCATAACAGTTTGATTATGATCTACTAACATTATAATTTTTGACATTAGTGTAGATTTGTTTGGTGGTGTTATCCTTTAGCTACAGTATTGAATGTTGTTCGTGTGTTGCTGGATTTTTTTTAGCAAATTAGTCGGTTTCAGTGTGGTAATGTAAAGTGATTTACACGTGAGCTAGTTTATTATTAAGTTTTGTTCTAATGATTGTTCAATAATGACTTTCGTGGCCAATTTAATCTGAATAATAACGTAACTATCTGTTGGAAGTGCATGATGAATCTAACCTATATAATGGAGTGCGCTTCTTAAGTAACAAGGCGAAGCCTAGTTGTGGCACCTCGAAAGTCTGTAATGTTGACATGTGTGTGTGTTGTGATGCAGTACAAGTTGGACTTCACGGGCCTATCAGCGGGGGCGGGCGGCGGAGGCTCCAGGCCATCGGGGGCGCGCGACGAGGAGGCAGCCGGCGGGGGTGGTGGCGATGCCAAGCCGGGGGGGAGTACTTCCGACACAGCCATGTGACAGTACGGCATGGGCCGGCGCGGCAAGGGCGACGCGCGCCGGACCAGGGTCAGCTTCCTGTTGTTTTAAAAGTCTAAACATCTCTTTAAAACGACTAAAGTGCGCCCAATACTGGACAGACCGTAGGTATAATTTACGCGTATATTCTCATTTGTCGAATTTATTACTATAAATACATAAGTACTAAATGGAATTAGATGTGACAATATTTAAAAAAAACGGTCAGACATTTGCTACGAATAACGTCTGAACACTTTGTAAGATCCAAGTATAGAAGCATAAAGCTGGGCCTAAACTAACACAGCATTTGAATGTGGATAAAGTTATTATATTTGGAGAAGACTATTTTGATAGTTTGTAAAATGATCCAACTTGTAAGTTAACTACACAAGCCTCTGTAGTTTCATGTTTTGAAACCTAATATACATTTGTGCCACTTTGTTTGTTTGATATATGAGAATATACGGTTAAATATTTTCGGTCCATTGTATGTACTAGTGTACCACCCAAAATGATGAAATTTGGGATTTAAAGTCCAGTTTTTTTATTGTAAATCTGTGATATAACATATGAATTGTTGTTTATCAGATTTCAATATTATATATTTAGGTTTTTATATTAAGATGGACAGTACGATGTAGAAGACTATCGAGACACCTGCCACACAAATCTGAAATAGTTGAGATTAAATTAGTTAGGAATTTGCAGATTGCTATTAGGCAATTGACTGTGGATATTTATTATATTTAATAGTTACTATTAGACTTTAAACTAACATTTCATATTTTCTTATTTATTATTTGTTGATGGTAGCCGAATATTATACATTTGTTACTTATTATAGAGTTTATTGACATAACATTGTTACAAACATTGTGATGTTCGACATTATAAGATTGATATCGTACAATAAAATGATAATAATTAATTATTACACATTAATGTTATACAATAAATACATATTATACAAGTACTGTTGTTACCCTCAGCCCCTGTTTAAGTTAACTCTCATTTCCTCGTAGAATTGCATTCAGTTTGGTTTACCCTCTCTTCGCTTCGTAGCATCCATCCACCTTGTAGTATGCCTATTTATGTTTTGCACCTGACAATCTTTGAGCACATCTATCTTCCTATTTAGCACGATGATCTTGTTGCACGCTATCTCTGTATATATTTCTCTTCGACAATATATTTATTTATACCTATACATACTAACCTACATATACAACTATCATGATCGATGTTGTCGCCAGCTCTGTCACTTTCTGCGATATACTTTGTACATAGATATATAATAAAACAATATAATATCATGCAAATTATACATATTTTCCAAAGGAATGCATGATTGTGAATTTATTGATAATAGATATGTGTGTTGCATGTGTGTTGCGTGATTTCTGTCGTCGTTGTCGTACTTCATCTATTCCAAGGGGATGTTTATTATTAAATTGAGAGGAAAATGATCCTGGTGGTTGTTACCATTATCGGTACGACCCCTACTGTCGCCCTGGTGTACAAAATAGTGTTGTTAGACTTGATATATTGCAATTGATACGTATTCCGACATTGCATGCTACGTGCGAGTTATAGAATAGGAATGGCAGTGCGGCTGGCATGTCATATTATTGAACTAAGTACATATTCATGTGGCAATAATCACTTAACATACATATCATGTTACGAAGCATTACCGCAAAGTGGAAATCGTTAATTAGTTGATAAGGTAGAATAATTTAGTGTCATAAAATGAACGTGCCTAACTAATTAAATAAATAAAAAAAAATAATACAATAGATATAATTTTAGATTGATATTTACATAGAATCATAAATAAATTGTAGATCAATATATTTTATTTATAGAAAAATATTTGTTTAATATATTTTATAAAAGTGATTTGATGAATAGATTTTTATAATGGATGAACCATTAACGCTTACACAATACGGCTGCTGAAACAAGCTTATCATGTTTAGATAATGAAATATTTATTGCTCGAGTTAAGACATAGAATGATATTTTATGAATGCGTATTATAGCTTTGTGTTTGATGCTTTTGTATTACGTTATATCATATCAAATAATACAGTATCAATTGCAATTGTTATTATTAAGATATTTTTATTGAAAGTCGGTCTCTACAACACTTTTTGTACCACAAATGCATAATTTTAAATTTAATGCTATTTTTCAATTATTAAAATCGTTGTTATTTATTACTTATGATGTATTTGCCTTCTAAAATTATCTTGAGTTGTAAATTAAGATAATACGTAACGTTTTACACGTATTCATTATGTTTGTGACTTAGGTTAGATACGAAAATGTAGGTGAATAATGTAATGAGCTTGACAAAGCTTTATAATGACGTGTTGTGAATCGAACAAGTGGCCACATAACATAATAGTAACGATGTTAAGTGTTAATGCTTTCGACTGTACCAATTATGTTTAATAAGATTCTATGGCGTTGTAAGTTTCATAGTTTAAGGAACGTTTTTTCTTATTTAGACTGTAAGAACTGATTGAGCGTGCATCAGGATGATTGTTAAATACAACAGTTCCATCAAATTTCTAGCCGATAGGAATGTGGAATGTACCGTCATATCAAAAAATGTTGTGGATATTCGTGGAAAATTCTAAACTTTCTAAGGTAGATAGACTGTAGGTGGTCATTTGCCCAGAAAAGTTGATCCTGGGTAGTATCACAGCTATCAGGTGTACAGAACGTAAAGTGGCTTAATTACGTTTCGGGAGTTTAATAAGGCCGGCTACGATAACTGTAGGCAGGCAGTCGCCTCCATTCATGGACTGCATCTTACTATATCATCGGGTGCCGTCCTATGTCGAGCTACAATATAGCTCCATATACAGTCAAATTAGCTTGGAGACGTTTTTGCATTCAGCTAATAAATAATTAAACAACGTTTATAAATTTTAAATTCTTTTTATTTAAATATTTTGCCCGATTACCCTTCGACCCTTCGATTACTACCTTATTTGTCGCTTCAAACCTGAAGTGCTTCCATCTGACCAAGATTTCGAGAGGGCATGTGACGTATGTATATATGTTTCATCGGTGAAAACAATTGGTTGGTTTTGTGCACGATATTCTGCAATTTTTATCAAATAGTTAATTCGTAAGTACCGAATTTCGTGCTTTTCCATTAAAAGTTTCCAGTTATCTTCCGTTTGCTTCCAATTAAAACCTAAAGACATGACGTGTTTTCGTAACGTATGTTAATAATGGTAACGCGCTCTTAGGCGCACTACTATGAATGCAAAAACGTCTCCAAGCTAATTTGACGTAAAGTTAATTAAGATAAAACGTAAAAGATAAATGACTGCTAGTAGTTTATTGCGGAGTTTTTCACGAATATTATTTATACATAAGTAAATAAGACTGTGGTATGTATGGTTTTAGATAACAAGTTGGACATATCGATGGGCGGCAATAAAAATTGATGTAACTGTTTTATATTAAAAAAATACGTATGATGAAAATACAATAAATTTAAATTAACTCTATAGTTTTTAGATTTGTTAATTTATTTTCAAAGACGACGTAAAAGTTGATTTTAGTGGGACTTTGAAAATAACTTGATGAGTTTTTAGTGTTATTTATACAATTCACACCAAATGTTACTCATAAAACGTGCCTCAGAATAGAAATAAATCATAACATACAATAAATAGTACCTATCTATTTGAACGTATAGCGAAACAACTATCGGATTAGAGTATAGTTTTAGTATTAAATGTGATATTAAAGAGTATTTTAGTACAACGTCCTTATTTTCGTCGTTAAATTTAAATAAGCGTAGGTATTTTGTATACAAACATAATAATGAAGAACACCAAAAACCGTTTAGTATTTAGTGGCGATATTTAAGATTGAATGGTGAAGAGCGACAAATGCTCAAGTGATCGAACCAATATTTTTAAAACTAAGTACTATTGTCGCTAGATTAATGTAGATTAATTAGACTTTTTATTACATCTTCTTCTTAGATTTCTATTATGAATTTTGATGTTTTTGACCGACTATAATGTTTTGAGTTGAAATTGTTATTAGTACATTTGTTACTTGTTTAAACTATTAATTTTAAAGCTGCTGTCTGTCGGTGCGGTATCAGCTGAGAGCTTCCATCCAGTAGGTACTCGTACTCTAAGAATTCTAAAATTATTCACCGTTATTCTGAAAGCGTTCACCGATGTGAGCGATACGCCACCGACTGATCAGGGAGAGGCATAAAAAAATCTAGTAACATTAGTCGTTCAAAAACCTCATAATGTCAAGCCTAAATCTTTTTCATATAAGTACTAACATTCGTTAAAAAAAACATAACTGAATTTATTAAAGCGTTGAACTTTTTCTCAATATTCTTCTAGATTTTTAGATTTCTAGCTAAATTAGATATTGAAAGATAGTTGAAAAAAAAAACACTAATTTCAACCTCCGATCGAGCGCGGTATGTTAGAAAGGCTTAATTTTGAAATTTTTAAAATAAAATATATTCTGAGACAATTACTATCTGATTATTCCCTACATAGTATTTATTTGTATTATAATAACATAACGTGATAGTATTTTGTATTCTCACACAAGTGAATGTTATGTTCTCGTGAGTACCTAATAAATATTTTTAAACCTAATGACTAATATTTAAAAGAAACGATTATACATTATTATTACATTGCCGCGCCCGACGCAAGGTTTAATATTTCGAGTTTAACAATACAAATTTTAATAGATATATTTTGAAATACAGTAGTTCACCTCTATAAATGAATGAATTACGTATACAAAAATGAAATTAAAAATCATTATAATCAGTAATTTGTGAAACATTGTCTTGAACAATTGACACTAACAAGAAACATTTACGAAATTTTTCTCGGAGAAATCAATTTAAGTGTTATGTATTGCAGAGGTTCTAATACTGTATTTATTATTTTAAAAATAAGTAGGTATAATAAACTACGACCCTGAAGGAACAAAACCCCAAAATTTTTACATGTAAATAAAATCATTAAGTATTGAACTAGTTTTGCATAAACTATTTTAAATATTGTTTCAATTAATTTCTATTGTAATGTCATAACAATGTTGTGATTAATAATATTAGATAAGATGTTTCTTCATTCAATTCGCTTCATTCAAATTTAGTTGCTGATTAAATCCAATTTATTATAGGTTATATTTTTGCCGGCACACTAAGGCATAGTTAGAATCAGGTTTGACGCTAAACGCTGAATCAAACGCTTTTGAACTTTCCATAGTTTATTTCCATTTCGAGTCTCCTAAAAGAAAGTGACTCAGTACCGTTTCGGGATCAGCTTATTAGTTGCCGTTTCCAACTAAGCCGGCATAGTGGTTACGAATGATACATGCATTTATTTAACTGTAGTAGCAGTCGCCCCCATTGTCCATCACTTTTGTCGAGCCACAATAAAAAAATGCTATACTTATTTATTAAAATGCCAAAAAAACTTATTTGCATTAATATTTTAGCAGTTTAAATTTGTTCAATTTGGATTCATTTATTTATAACTTTATTGTACTATAAATTTATTTCATCTTACTTTTGTGATTAGGTTGGTAAACTGCAAATTCTTCGAGATCGGCCACCTAATCACTTGATAACATAAAACGATTTTTAGTAATTTTTAGCAACCAAAAAGGAAAGTTATCAATCTCTAATCAACACTTTACGAAGCGATTTAGTTAATATTTCTAATGTCAGCAGTCATCATGAGTAAAAGGAGGAGTTGGAAGTAGAAACACCGAATCGATTATGATAAATTAGAGATATATTTTCAATAGTGCTGCCAAAATATTTCTTAATTACTTAGTTGTAGTGTTGTTGTTGATATATCGAGAATTTTGGGAATGTTTGTCATTCATCGATTGTAATGTGAATAAAGAGATACTGTGCATGTGAGGCAAATAAAGGATTTCTTATGAAAAAAAGCGTTTAATTTAATTTATTTATTTGGCTCCTGGATATCTCCTTTTTTTATTTTGACTTGACATGTGACTGCATCCGCCTGATGCTAAGCTGCAGTGCGGTCCATGAACGGTAGTGACTGCTACTACAGTTTTTATAAACTGTAAGTAGCAGTCACATCCACTATGCTGGCCTAGTTGAAACCGGCAACTTACAAGCTGATCCCGAAACGGGACTAAGTCACTTCAGAGACTGTATTCTTGAAAGTGGTGGTAGTACCCCGGATCGGCACACAACCAGACCCGGAGCAAATATCTGCCGCTTTTTTTATTTATTAACAAACAAATAAATAATGAAACACTTATTTGCTCTGACCGGGAATCGAACCCGGGACACCCGCGTAACGGACTGGTAGCACACCACTACGCCACGCCTGTCGTCCTTGCTTATTATTAGGCAACTTGAAGTCAGAACCCATGTCTCAGTAAAAAAAACATATTTTATTTCGACATATATGAGACAGCGCCCCGCCTGATGTTAGGCTAGAGAATCCATGAAAGAGATCCATGAAAGAAAGTAACTGAACTTAGCACAATTGAAAGCAATTTCCAAGTGATCCAGAAATGCGACATAGTTTTACACATAGCAAATGAAACAACACAAATTTATATATTACGTATTTATTTATATTTACTGAAAGGTACAATATATTACAATGTCTCAAATATCCATGCGTCAACATTTCATAATAGTCCTGATTAAAAAGTAATCATGGTAATCATACCACTAAACCTAATAATAAAATACAAAACTAAGCTAAGACTTAAAAACACAAGGAATTCATGAAAACAATACTGGCATTAACCCAAGATACATAACACCCCCGTATTCACAAATTATAATCATTATTAATTCATAAACAAGTCGTTAACCATACCGAAACCCTTTAAAAGTTAGCGACTGGGTATAATTTTACGATTCCAGATGACTTTTTTAAATGTGGCTCGGCGCAGGACAGCACCCTTCCTGATGTTAAGCTGGAGTAGCAGTTGCATCCACTTATAGGAATTGGCATATCCCGAGCGACAAAGTCACTTCACGGTCTGTACACCTAAGTGGTACTACTAAGTACCCAGAGATCGACAAACTGGGCAAATGACCATTTAAAGATCCGATTAGTCGAATATTATCTACCAAATGGTATCTATTATTATACAGCTTTCTCGTAACAATTTCATAGTCAAATTGTGAATACGGGCAATAGATTTTATACAAAATAGAAAAGCATTTATGCGTAAGAAAATAAGTGTTAGGTGACAATTAAATTTTGGTGTAATAAACAATTTGATTTTTAACACACTTTAAAGTTCACAATAATCTCATTTATTAACAATTAATAAATATTGAATTTCATGAAGATATGTTAATGAGCACTACTGTGAGCGATGCTAAAATTTATTATTAATAAACGCGCCAGTTCAAAACTCATTGGACGCATCATATCTACACTTTTATGAGTTCTCTCGACGATGGCCCAAACGATGGTGCCGTTCGCGTGTCAGGACAGAAACTCGCAGCTCAACAATGCATTGTGCTAGCCTAAAATTACATGAAATCGATACGAACTCATTGTGCCATCTTGTGTAGAACAACCATAAAGGTAATTTCATATTATTAAACCAAATTCGATTTAAGTAAATACGTTCAATGTGAAAATATCATTTAAAACTTTAGTATATATAATAAGCCATTGAGCCAAAAGTCTATAATAAAATGGCAAATAGCAACACACAAGCCATTCTTAACCTTATATCATCACCTTTTCTTATCACTTTATCCTAGATTACATTCTAAATTCTATGTCACAGTGACCTATGAGCATACTTTATCACTAACAACTTCCAAACTCATTGCAACTATTGAAAGACAAAGCCAAAACCACTGTATCGTACTAAGGGTGCGAGTTCATTACAGGCGGAGCGAGAAAGCGGAATCACTACTTTCCTTGTCTGCTACCTCGCTCCACTTCAATAAAGAGGCAACCCTAATAAAAAAATTTTCAAAGAAAAAATATCTTAGATTAGACAATAGGAATCGAATCTCTACGAATTATACGAATCTCTAAATCCAATTAATTTAATGAGGAGATTTATGCTAACTTACTCTAACAACTATAGCAGATTTAAATAGTTGAAAAAGCATACTACACTTATGCTATAGTTATAAGTAAAGAATTTAATCACTTGACGTGTCTGCTACATAGCAGAGTAGGTGTTCAGCCAGAGTTTAAATGTGAGCTATCTTCGAATCCTACTAATTTAGGAACTCCGCACGAATACGCCAAGATGGTTTATGTAAAGAATAATAATACGTAATAAGTCATGGAGGAGTCACTATCTTTTATTCTGCCGTTGTAAGAATCGCTTGTTGTAATCGCGTCGCGCTCCTTATGGCAACGTAGCCTTATGACTTTCTAGACAAACATAACGTGTCATTACATGTTACGTGTTTAGCTGGACATTGCCATGTAGATCTTGGCTGCAAAAAGGGACTGTCGACTTTAGCTGTCGAAATAAACAGTGACGCTACGACGTGGTAAGTATTTATTTTCTTTCAAATCATAATTTCTTATTCGTTGACAGCAATCTACAAATAAAAATCTGGCCGAACACATATACTTAAGAATTAGATTTCATAAATACTATTACAGAATATTGAGCCGAGAAAGTCATGTATTGTACCATATATAAACAAGTACAATGTTAAATGCTATTTGGCAACTTGCTGTGGACGTAAACAGTTTAATAAAAAACACTCGCAACGTTTGTGCTACAAAAAGTTGTAAAGAAACTTAAGAAAAAAATTCGTAAAAAAACTTAGGCCTTAACAATAAATAAATGCTTCCAAACGGAATGAAATTTGTCAATTACAAATCAAACAGACATTTCATAGTCTTAAAATCGTTGTTCAATTTTATATTACATAACTCAAATTAATGTATACGTTTTGTTGATGATTTACTAGCATTTCGTCACTTTTACATTTGGTAAAATTTTGCTTCACAAGTCTATGCCGTTTACTTTTTACTCCCTATCCTAAGCCTTAGATTTTAGCTTGAAAAACTACCTCTGACCGCCATAGTGACGGCGACTGAGGCAACCGTAAATCAAGTTCTTTTTTCCAGTCGATGCTCTTTGCGCTTCTTCTTATCAATCGGCCAGATGTTGATATACACAATACAAATGAGATGGATTTTTCAAACGTGATGTCTAACCTCGACTTGCCTGATGAAAAGCAAGCCGTAAACGTCTTAAATATAAATAATGAGAATACTGTAAATATTTCGTAAATACTATAAGAATCAAACCAAATGTGAATTCAACGAGATGCAAATCCTGACGAATTGCGTATAAATCTTTCAAATGTTATTTAACTAATAATAACTCTGTGGTAACACGTATCCTGATTCCTATAAGGATAATCCGTTTGTAACGCTCTTAAATGACCAATCTGAAAATAATAATAATACGTTGACGACATATTTATAAGGGTTTGTACGCGTTAATAAACATACTTTTCTACCAGTCAAACTTTCACGATATAGAAGTAAAAATTAATTAATACATAACTTTACACATCTTCAATAAACTATCTTTAACTGGTATGTATTATAGAAACTGACTGACCAAAGTACTTGCTTGGTACCAGCTTTT
The DNA here is from genome assembly GCA_905220615.1 of Tinea trinotella. Taxonomy (NCBI): domain Eukaryota; kingdom Metazoa; phylum Arthropoda; class Insecta; order Lepidoptera; family Tineidae; genus Tinea; species Tinea trinotella. The sequence continues at coordinate 6,804,171 of HG992306.1, forward strand.
TGGTTAATGAAACCATTGCATACCTAGCCAAAGTCGTCTTGAGTTCCATTGTTCTATTCATTCGAAAATGTTTATTATCAATCAATCAATCAAATTGTCACGCCTTTTTCCCGTTGGGATGGGCAGAGACAATGGAGTGCCACTTGCCACGATCCTGACACAACTCCCTCGCTTCCTTCACATCCACAATTCTCTTCATACAAGCTCTAAGGTTATAGGCACTAGGCAACCTAGCTTTCTTGATGTGATGTTTATTAACGCGCAGAAATCCATTTACAATTGAATAACAAAATATGTATGAAGTAATGAAAACCAAAAACCACCCAAACATTCGTGCAGTTACGCAAACAATAGACTTACAAAACCACAAGTGTTAATTAGCAAGAAACACAATATCCATTTCAAAGGAAAATAAAGATAGAATATAAAAATACAAGTTATAATAAAAAACTTATTTTATGAAAGAAAATTAAAACTTAAAACAATATTTCCCTTTTAATAACTTAAGGATTTCAAGTTAATTTCAAATAGACCATTTTATTGACTACGACTACACGTTTAAATATTTTTTTATTGAGAGACAATATCTGTCCTTGCCTTGCCTGGTGATAAGGCGAAGACAGTGATGATAAGCCTGATGGTAAGCAAATCATATTTTTATTTTATATTTATCTCCTAAGCTAACGTTAAATATGAAGCTACTAACGTGCCTGTATCATAGAAACTTGGCGACCAACGTACATTAATATTGTACACCAGATGCCAGTGATTTAGAATCTTGGTTTACGACCACCGCGATATTTAACCTCGACCCGCCTGATGATAAGCAAGAGGAGGTCTAAGAGTGACGACGACTGAAAAACAGATTTAGTTTACAGCTGCCTCAGTCGCAGTCACTATGCCGGCTAAATGTGCTTCTTTACGCATCGCTTGAAGGATCCAAGGTTATAGGATGGAGCGAACACATGGGGCTAGTAAAGCATTCCACTTGTCGATTGTTCTAAAAAAAAGACGCACCCAACTTTTTAGTTCGACTGCCTATACGGTCGAAAAAATGCGGATGCTTCCCCCGACCAGTGCCCCAGGTGTCTTAGACCAGAGGTTTTGTTTTTTTACGTCTATTGTTTTCCATTTTAATTTTCTTCTAACAATTACTATGTTAAAAAAGTAACATATATTATGCTATATACAAATAAAAATACAACTTATTTTAAATTAATGTTCTAATCATGACTTTGTTAAAGTAACCTCTGATATTATTATGCTGGTTCATTTTAATGGTGACTGTACACGAGCGACTGACGTACAAAAAGACTAAGGCGTGTGATTCGTACTGCTTGTCACAAAAGACGTGTTTGCGCAGACCCTTAAGTGTTCGAAAAAAGAGTAACTTGTGTGCAAAATCCGCAGATAATGACAATTAAGCATTACCACAGAACATGTTGGTTTAGTTCTTTCAAAAGTTTATTTCCATGGCAATAAAGACCGACGATAAAATTCTTGATTAACTTTCTACTTATTATTTACTATTTTGTTACTTCATGTCCGCAGAACTTTTGGTATTATTGACAGGCAACGTTTCAATTAACACAATAATTAACCTTATTTCCAATGCCATAAAGTCTTCTTTTAAATCTCAATCGCTCTTGTACTTTCATTCTAACACCAAAATGTACAAATATATATATAAGACAAGGGACAAAACAAATGTTCACATAAAACACCATTTGTGGTTAAAATATTAATAAAGACCAATCACAATACTTATAAAAGGAACACAAGTTCTTATAGGTGATAGACGCAAGAGCTCGAGCTCAACTAGGGTTGTCACATATTACAAAATTAGTTTTAAAAATTGAAATATACTCTCGAACGAAACCATTAGGTGACAACCCTATGGCAAGCTGCTAGGTTACTTTTAATATGTTAGTGAGTAATAAAAATGATCTCAGCTAACTGACTTAGCTCTAGACTCTAAACTATGAAGAAAATTTTCGGACGATTTGAAATTCATCTCTAATAAAACCGCGAGCCAAGTTTTAGTATATCAAGCTCGTGCGCCGACCACCCTTAGGCTTCTTCACAACACTGAAAATGGCACTATTCAATTATAACATTATGTAGACAAAGACTAGCTTTCTGCTATTTAAGTCTAAGGCTAGACACTCGAAACATTTAACAATATTAAACGTCAAATTGAAGGTGGCCCGAGCGATCTAGTCTAAAGAGAGTGGTCTCACAGATACAACGGCAAAACATAAAATATTTATATAAAATACAAATAAAATTTACAAATGAGAATTTTAAAAACATACTCGTGGTAAAAAAAATCATTAACACAAACGTCCTAATTACAAAGACTTTTATGTATACTTTACAAGACTGACTGTCTAGGAAAAAAATGTACACCAGTGTGACAACCCTAACTCAGTACGATGCCCTAGTTCCCCTCTTCCGCTCTCCTTTATTTCGACTTCTATATATTTATTCCCTTACAACCATAAAAACAGTACTTTTTTATTGTGGCATATGACAACACCCCGCCTGATGTTAAACTGAAGTGCAGTCTATAAATAAAGACGATTGTTAGTAGTAGTTATACGGCAAACACAGACTTGATAAAGCTGGCATTCACAGACTTAATGAAGCTGGCATACACAGACTTAATGAAGCTGGCATACTCAGGCGTTATCAAATCAAAATTAAATTTTAATTTTTCAAGTAGGCTGAATTTAGCACTTTTGAACGTCATCATATTACAGCAATATATAAATTATTTTACCAAATTATTTTACTAGAAAAATAAATAATATGTAGCTGCTGTAAACAAGCATTGTCAACTACCCTGTGCCAATGCGTTATAGTTCTACCCATGTTATTCATTTAGTCCATTATTATAAAACATATACAAAAGGCGGACTTTAAACATTAAAGTCTATCTGGTAATGCAGAGAGCAAAGAGTAGGTGCATAGTTTTGAATTTATTTCGATATTAATTCAGTGTTCGTCTCTACAGACTATATTCTATACTACAGTCCCCCGTAATGCCAGTTATATTTTTATAGTAAGCCATTAAACGTTCTTGTATCATAGAAACATGATGACCAAAGTACATATTTATGTACCGGAAAGTGGTTTTTTAACTAAAAGGTCTTGGTTTGGGAGACCATTTATCTACCGGTCATCCCAATATGTAAACAATTAAATGCCATCTAAACAATCAGTCTAGTAGTATACCTAATAATCTTTGATTAATGTATTATTATTTTTTTTTGCATTGAATAATGCGCTTAGAGTATAGGTTGTGGATATTACTATTAAAAACGGATGCATGTTAGTCACGCGGTGGGAGAAGAGACGTCGATATTATGCCCCGTTAGAACAAACCTTTCTTTTTCTTATCCTTCTTGTCCTTGCCATCAACCGTCCTGTAAAATGCAAGAAACATAATATTAGAAATATGTTTTAACATTTCTCAGCTCATAGATCTCCACTAAAACTTGCTATCAAAATAAAATTAATCAGATTTTGCCCGATGGTAAACAAAGCGTCAGCTAAAAAAAACACCTCCTAATTAACGAGTGCCTTAGCTGCAGTCACTATGTCGGCCAGAAATAATTTTCACACTTCGCTTGAAGGAAGGATAGGGAGAACACATAAGCTAGTAAAGCCCATGTGTTCATCGTTTAGTTCGACAGCTGATTCGACTGACGGTCGACTGATTCGATTGCGGGTAATTCCCCATATGCTTAACTTAGTAGATTGTCAATTTTTGTTATTATGGCTAAACATAACGCTAAGATATCTGCAAGCAGCAATCGCAACCATTATGGCGGCCTAGCTTAATTCAAGCTGGTAAATTTTAAGCTTATTCCGACTGAGTCTGAGTCACTTTGACTGATACATTCGTTTCGCAACATGCAAGCTTCGTTATAGTCGTTTCTAATAGCAACGTAAATGTTTAAGTTGACGACCGTGGTATAGTGGTAGTGCAATGTTTACGCAAACCGAGTGCACGGGTTTAATTCCAGTTGCCGGTACCAGTTTATCTTTGATTTATGTACATTGGTTGTCCCGTTTCTATTATACAAGCACTTTAGTAGCTTAGTATCATCATCATGAGGCAGAAGGTGTCCACTGCTGAAAATAGGCCATTTCGAACGACAAGATGCCAGTTGCATCCACTGGTTATTCACTATGTCGTCAGTCCACCTAGTGGACGACTGTCTGCCGGTTCGTGGTCTCCGCTCTAGAACCTTTCTTAGTATAGAAATGTGAATAAAAAATGAAAAATAATACTAACTCTTTGCTGTTAGCTTCAAGTGATCGTCGTCGTAGTTCATCAAGTGAGATGCCCGTCTCGCGCTCCCAGGCTGCTTTCTCAGCTGCGAGTGCACGCTGACGCTCTTCTAATTCGCGCGCCTGGGTTTCAAGCGCACGCCTGGTTGCCTCGTGGCGGCGTGCTAACTCGGCCTCAGATTCCTTCAATTTGGCACGCTTCTCACGTACTTTTGACTCGAATATCTATTAAAGATTACAACAAAATTATATTACAAGCGACTATTATATTAAGGCGACCGTGGTGTAGTGGCAGTGCAATGGTTACACAAACCGAGAGCACGGGTTCGAGACCACCCACCGGTACCAATGTATCTTTGATATATGTAATTTGGTTGTCCTGTTTCTATGATACAAGCACTTTGGTAGCTTAGTATAGAAATGTAATTTAAATGTAAAAATTTACGAGTATTTAAGGTGACTAAGTATTATAGAACCATTCTTTTTTATAATGGTTATGACCGTCTGCGTGATGTTTAGCTAAAGTGCGTGCTATATAAGCAGAAAAACGTTAAATATAATAAAGTCTTAAATATAATAAAATTCAGACAAAAATTAATTAGCTGCCTTTAAACGTACAATCAATCAATCAAATTTATTGCCTTTTTTCCACAGGGATAGGCAGAAACAACGGAGCGCCACCCGCCACGATCCCGACACAACTCCATCGCTTCCCTCACATAAACGTGCGCCTCCACAAAAATGAACGCGATTGTAGATTGAATTCACGAGTTGTTGAATTGTTAAAGGCTAATCGCTCGTGATTCCATTAAAAGAACATACTTTCACATGAAATTGTGCGAGGTGATAGAGCGGGCGTGCATACTTTAACTACACGCCTTTGCGAAAAAGCGTACGTGTAAATACAGCCATTTAAATAAAGAGATTTATGAGGACATTTGCGTATGTTACGAGATACACTCTCATAAAATATTAAATAGGTAATAAATTAAACTATAAAAAAGACGTGGAAATATAAATGTATCAGATATTCAAACTTACTTGTTCCATTTCATTTTCCATTTTCTTCATATTAAGATCGTGTTCGCGTTTTTCCTCTTCCATCTGTGCCAATGGATTCCTGTGAACAAGGTTAAACATATTTTTTACAATTAATAAATACCACGTAACATGCCACTAAAAACAATCAAAGCCAAAATAATAAGGTATTCGGGTAATTCATACAAAAATATATTTTCTATTCTTTTTTTTTAAAGTGCATGTTATCGTTTGTAATTTGATTTAGAATTTAAAAAAGGAATAAAGACCGAACTGTCAAATAGCAAAAATACCAACATGCAAATATAAAATGACACTAGACAATAAAAAACATCCAAAGCCTCATGATCACACAATAGCCAAACAATACAAATATGAATACATTTAAAAACAAAAATGATGATGAATCAATTTGCTTTTTCTGTTATTATTATTTCAAAAACACAGATAATATTTTACAAATACTACACACAAATTACTTTTTTTATTTTTAAGTTGGCGCCCGTGACTATTGTCTATGGCGCCAATTAACAATGAATAGACTATTCTAGAACAGAGGTGCGTGAGGACTTACCAGACGGTCATGAAACTGTTCATCAGTCCTTGCGGGCACAAACTGAACACCACAAGATAGTTACCACAAGTGATAAATATGTGCACCATTTATTACAACTACTTGTTATGATAAATTCAATAAACAAATGATGATACAGCGTGCTCATTTTAACACAATTCAAAAAAGTAAAATTAAATCACGCTGTATATGAAATAGTTCTGGATTTGAATTTTGTAAATAATCTAATAACCACATGTGTAATATAAACGTACCCCGACGCGTTAACAAAAACACAAACCAGATTTACCACGATATCTCATAAATCTTGTGTCCACGGCCTCTGTATAATAGCCCGAACATTTAGGGCGACCGTGGTGTAGTGGCAGTGCAATGGTTACGTAAGCCGAGTGGCAAGGGTTCGAAACCACTCACCGGTACCAATGTATCTTTGATACTTTGGTTGTCCTGTTTCTATGATACAAGCACTTTAGTAGCTTAGTATAGAAATGCATAATAAAAAAATAAAATATATTTTAATAACGCATGGGGACCCGTTTTTTAATGTTCTAATTATGACATGTGCAATTTTTTAATGATATGAATTTAAAAATCCAGAACTAATTACCATAGTGAGTCATTTCTGCATGCCCCAAGCACAATATGTCAATGCGATGCACACAAATAGCAACTCTGACGTTTTGATAAGTTTATGGCATCGTTTCTCAATCTTTGTAGTGCCTCAAACGCACGTTACGCGGTCGTTTTCTAGTTTCTAACAATTTAGGTTGTTTTGATTTTATCCTTTCGTTTACAATATTAAACACAAATTTCTTAGATTTTGCGCGAACATTGATTAATGAATTAAACAAATTTTATGCGGCTAACAATAACGGCATCAAACAATAGGACGACCAACACATCAGTCTCTTCGTGACCACGATGGCCGCAAAGCTCTTGAAACTTTGGAATAATAAAAAAAATGTAAAATCAAAACCAAAATAAACGCGATAGTAAGCCGCATAAAATTATTTTATTCATTAAACACAATTATAATAATGTTTATGGAACTTTTTGTACGCTACGCAATGGTTACTAAATTTTATATTATGGACGTATGTCAGTGACGTCAGAGTTTAATACTTTCCGCAGTTTGGTTTTTCCTTATGTATTCAGTAAATTTTGATCTCCTTTCACCCAGATTGAGAAACGATGGTTTAAGGTGACCAGACATGCAGTAATGATCATAGAATATTTGTTTATTTTGAATATTAAATTAGTGGAGAGAGAGTCTGGTCATCTTCAACACGCTGGCTGGTAGCATGTATGTGAAATGATACAGGAATATTATTTTTAATTGACAACCCTGTCCAGTCAGGCTGCTTTTATCTACGCATGCTTGAACTATTAAACCCGAAAACTCTTTTCTAATAGATTGTTAAACAAGTTAATTTTAGATATTTTTAGTATAGAAAATGCAATAGAGAAATAAAGTAGGTATTTTTAAATTAATAATTGAGAGATTACAAGCACGTTTTAATAAAGTAAGTATGGACAAGTACAATCAATCCAATTGTCGCACCTCATTTTCCACAAAGATAAGCAGCCTTATTGCAACATATCATTGTATTGCAGTTCTATTAGGCGTTATATATTTTGCGTATAATTTTAAATTGTAATTTAATTAAGTGGAGATTATTTTTGAGTTTCGAAATATTACAGTACTTCACCTAATGTTAAGCTGTATTGCAGTCAGTAAATGGAGCCAACTTTCAAGCTAATCCCGAAGTAACTTCACGGTCTATACACGGTCAATACACTAGTGGTGTTGATGCTCTTTGTTGTACTCTGGGGGTAGAGTACCAACTCTACCCCCAGAAACCTTATCATGCACTGAACGAACATGCATGCAAAACAATTACTTTCATTTATTTTTAAGATTTTAAAATATTAGTTAGACGACCTCTTTACTTCTCTATTGCCAAAGTATTTGCGAAATAATAAAGTAACAAAAAGCATACTTGTTGGAAATCCTGTGCGGTTTGCCATCGTGGGAGAGCCCAGCTAATGTTCGGCATCGGTAGTTTTCATAATGCACCGAGCTCGTCACATCCTTCAAATCCTGCAGATGTGAACGCACGACCATGTTGCGTAGTGCCACGAAGTCACAATGTTCAAGGTTTTCCACTGTGAAAAGAAATATATATTAGAAAGGGCGACCGTGGTGTAAGGGCAGTGTAATGGTTACGCAAACCGAGAGCATGGGTTCAAAACCACTTGACGGTACCAATGTATCGTTGATATATGTACATTGGTTTTTTTGTTTCTACGATACCAGCACTTTAGTAGCTTAGTATAGAAATGTAAAAAAAATAAAAATAAATATCAACAAAAAAAGTCCTAATAATTTAACCGCTCTTAGTAAGCATGATGGAGGTTCAAAAGTGCCGACGACTGAAAAAACTGAGTCAGTTTACGTCGCCGTCAATATGTCGACCTAATGTGCTTCTTCACGCTTAAAGAATCCAAGTTTATAGAATGGTGTGAACACATAAGCAATAGAAATAAGTACAGCGCCCTCTAGAGCGACATCTAACGCGACATTTCTCTATAAAATCCATATTATTAATACTGATAATTGCAAAATATATATTAAATACAATTGTATTATTTATATTTAGCTCATAAGTGGACAATGCCCTTATACAGCAGCTAACTTTTACATTTGTAATACTCGTATTGACATTCAAAATAGTTTGTAAGTTGAAAATGCTTTCTCACAGCAGCTAATGCAATGTTACTATTGTGTTGTTTATATTTGGTATCAATTAGAACTTGTGTGTGTATTTTCATTTACAATGGTATCCTGCAATTTTCTTTTTTTTCTATTCAACTTCTTTTTTAATTAATGTAATTATGGATTATATTATAATTGTTTATCTATTGGATTGTTACTATGTGTATGTTAATAAGGATTTGAAGTGTTACCTTGGAGTTTAATTACTTAATAAATAAACTGAAACTGAACTAAAATGTACCCGTTTTGTATAAGAATTGCTACCCATATAAGTGCTTGTATTAATGAAATAAAGTCCTCAGCCTACCTTCGGCAATACCCCAAGGATATTTACGTCCTCGTATACGCTTCCCGTCTTGTTCGATGACCGTGTTGGCTCCGACGACTGCGAAAGGCACACGCGACCTCAATGACTTAGTTGCTTCAGCCGCATCTCCTTCCTCGCCAGTTGTATCGGGGAACTCATAGATTTTAATTTTGTGGGTTGCAATCTCTTTCATTATCTGTAAAATTATGTTATTTCTTAAAATAGCTCTGACCACTATCTTATTTTAATATTAATACATTTTTTTTTTTAAATATTAGTAGTATATTTTAAGGCGACAGTAGTGTGGTGATAGTGCAATGGTTACGCAAACCGAGAGTTCAATACCAATTGCCGGTACCAATATATCTTTGATATATTTACTTTGGTTGTCCTGTCACTATGATACAAGATTCAGTAGCTCAGTATTATTATTTTTTTATTTACATTACTATACTAAGCTACTATAGTGATTGTATCATAGAAACAGGACAACCAAAGTACATATTATATATCAAAGATTTATTGGTACCGGTGGGTGGTTCGTGGGTGGAACGAAGTTTGTGTAACCATTGCACTGCCATTACACCACGGTCGCCTTCGCCATAGAAATGTTAATAAAAAATAAATATATGTATATATGACAGCCTCGATATTAAAGCTTTGACGACACGCGTGGCGCATTGGTTAGCAGATCAGACCGTTGCCTACCACTCTTGAAAAAATTGAAAATAGAATTAATGGAAAGTTACATTAATTTTTTTCATTATTCATGACTAATATTAATTTTCCTTGTATCTTTGTTTGTTTCAGTTGAAATGTAATAAATGATCATATTAACCATATTGTGACGACGAGTACAGGATAAAACTTTTGATTATAACAAATAATTATTGGTATATTGATTATAGTGGTAATTAATTAATATTATCAGAAAACAAAACAAAATTGATTTATAAAATGTATGTACATACAATAAGAGTTGTGTTGAAATCGTAGGGATCTGCCGGGATCTATATTACGGGAGTAAAAAGACGAGGCAAAAACTTCCTCCTTCCTCCGGTATAGGCGAACATTCTCTCCTATTATAATGATATGTACTTAACCACAATAAAATTCAAAATATCCATAAACTTACCTCTTCTTTGAAATCCTTACATTCTTCCGGCGTCATCGTGTCAGCTTTAGCGATGACTGGGATGATGTTCACTTTGTCGCCAAGCCGTTGCATGAACTCTACATCGAGTGGTTTCAACCCGTGGCCACTTGGAGCAATGAAGTAAAGGCAGCAATGTACGCGTGTGTCGGGAGGTGCAGCTTTACGTGTCACCCTTGATTCGGCATTCAAAAACTCTTCATATTTTGACTCCACGAAATCGATTATTGGTTGCCAACTGAAATGTAAATTAGTTATGGTCTCTTAGTCATAGTGAATTCGTCGTGTTTAACATCGCTCAAAGAACCGACAACCGTTGGGGAAGAAACCGGGGGGAAGAGACCACAAACCGGAACGAAGCGTAGATAGGCCTCCCACTAGGTGGACTGAAGACATAGCGAAAGTCACAAATAACCGGTGGATGCAACTGGTATATTGTCGTTCGGGATGGCGTTCTAAGGGGGAATCAAATAAATAAAATAATGTTCAGCTATGGACGTTTTCTGACTGATAATGACGACGATGAGTCGCGTTTTGGGGCCACCTTGTACATAGTGAATGCGACTGTTATTTCCATTTATTTAACTTAAATGGATCACACTCCAGCTTAACATAAGGCCGCAATAATTTAAAATATATATATATATATATAACCCATGCCCTTATCTTATCATGCAACTTTAACCTTCAAAATATGTTTGTTTTACCTAATTTTCTAAATGATGAGATAAAGGTTAGTTTATCATGTCAAATGTAATATATTGTTTTGTTATTGTTATATATAGATGTTTTTAAACAAACATAAATTAATCAATCGATCAATTGGATCAGCAACTTACGAGCTGGTCCTAAAACGCTAAGTTACTTTACGCTCTGTACTTAAAAGTGGTGGCACGACGTCGAATCAGCAGACTGGGCAAATAACCATCCAACTGTCTGCCTAATAATGATTCGACAGTATAGCTTGTCTAACTATAAATGACGCGCCCCTCCACTTTATTAGTTTATTTAAATGTGTGAATGCAAATATTTCTAACTATACTATTATACTTTATCAGCGTGCTCGTCCTTTTGTGTCCAACCAGCAACTGAATGACCAATTACAATTGCATTTTCGGTGTGCTGCATTCATATTTTATGTTTTCTCGTGTGCGCAAATGCGGTGGAGGGGCGCATCATTTCGGCTTAGACAGACTATAATAAATTTATGCATTTATTTTTATAAGACAACAACTTACCAATTACTATTGTCGACAGCATCTCCAAATCCAGGTGTATCTACAATAGTGAGTGTAAGGTTGACTCCATTTTCCTTCAGCAATACAACACTGGTTTCCACTCCGACTGTCTTCTTAACTCTTAGGGACGGCCCTGGATGCTTGTCCTTGTCATACACATCGGTTAAAAATAGAGAGTTTATTAATGTGGATTTGCCAAGGCCCGTTTCTCCTGAAATATAAAAAGAAATGGTTTATTATAAACTATTTTTATTACATATTAATTGAAATCAATAGTCATTTAAAGCCTTCAAGGACTAGGCAGGTCATCCCTGCCGCATGTTTAATGTATTATGGTCATAGTCCCCTACCGAGTGGACTCTAGATTGTTCTCCTGCTGAGACTCCTAAAATAGTTCGTGGCGAGACCGCAAATTGCGTTGGGTCATAGGAAAAAGAGAGGAAACGGAGAGACTCTCGTGACTACGATGGCTGCAAAGCTCTCGGAATAACGTCGGAATAATAAAAAATCGTAAAATCAATAACCAAAATAAACGCGATAGTAAGCCGCATAAAATTTGTTTAATCCAATAATCAATGTTCGCGCAAAATTTAAGAAAAAACTATTATGCACTATGTTGAACGTGAGAATTAATGCTGCTAGACAATCTCTCAGAAATGATTTATTTATTAGAAGTGAAAATATTTTTATGATAAAACATAAAGAATAAAAACAGAAATATTAAACTACAAATTAATTACTTTTTACAGACAATGAAACGTGTCTAAAAGTTCCGGAACGACCAAAAAAAGATCGACGGAGCATTTCGTACAACCATAGTGAAGTCACCATTTTATTCTTGTGTCATGCCAGGCGGTAATTCAAAGAGTAAGTGAAAGAGCAGGTCTACTTGAGTGACTGAATTGTGTATTTACTAGAAGCGAGCGACGACAGACCTCCACTTTGTATGGGCACGGACAGGCATTTAATTTTTATTGTGGTCCGATTTATGATAGCTGCCCAGTCTGCCGATCCATGTGAGCACCACCACTTAGAAGTATACAGACTGTTAAGTGACCAAACTAGGGCGGCATAGTGGATGTGACTGCTTCTTACAGTTATTTTACTGCAGTAACAGACACTTCTATTTATAGACGTATGACTCCATCCCGCCTAATATTATTAGGCGGGATGCTGTCATACGTCGAGTCAGAATTAAAAAAATAACAGATGTCAAGCTGGAGTGCGATCTATAAAGAAGCAAGTAGCAGTCGCATCCAATATGCCGGCAACTTTAAAGCTCATACTGAACCCCGACCCCGGCAGAGCAGATCGACAGACTGGTCAAACGACCATCTGTATATCTTTCATTACTTGTACAGCATGCCTTTTTTCTTTTGTTGATCTGAGGCCGAAAGTAATAAACTATTAAACTCTCTAACTGTTTATAATACATCATTACTGCGGCTGTACACTCTCGCTGAGACAGTCCGAGGTAGGGCGAGCGCGAGAGTGTAGATGGAAGCGCTCGCCCTCCTCGGCCTGTCTCGGTGTTCCTACCTCTCCGTCCCAGGTCGGTTTTTGTGCCCGAGTCAAAGGGTCTTGCGCGAACTGCGAGCGCGACGCTTCGCTTCTCAGGCGAGAAACTGCGAGTGCTCTCGCGCGAGAGTGTACAATACATCATTAGAGTTTGATTTCAAGTTATGAACATACGGATAATAATAGCATTTTAATAGCTGTTATATTACAGTGTTTATCTAACATCTAACAGTAATGCATCGCACCTGCATTTTACTATTATAGCCTGTTATGTTTACGTGAAACTTATTTTTTAAATTACGTGACTATAATAAGGATGTATCTATTAAACATTCACTACTGTTTAACATGATTCATAGCATCATTACAACTGTTTATAATAAACTACAAACTGATATACCACAGGGATAGACAGAGAAAGTAGCGCCACTTTGCACGATGCTAACACAACTCTGTCGCTTCCTTCACATCCACAACTTATTTATCCTTAGATACCCTATATATCAATCAATTAAATTGTCACGCCTTTTTTCCACAGGGATCGGCAGAGTCAATAGAGCGCCACTTGCCACGAACCTGACACAACTCCCTCACACTATTTACTCTTTAAAAAATAAGTTTTTATCAATATAAGGAAAGATAGTACTCAATCTTAGCTGAAAACGCTATGCACGTTAGGGAAAAATCAAATCGACATTGTGTTTTTATTGTGGCTCGACTATGCCAGCCTAGTTGAAACCGGCAACTTACAAACTGAGCCCGAAACGCGACTAAGTCACTTTATGGTCTGTACTTCTTGTACACTTGTCACCACCACTACCAACCACTCATAGACAACCCGACGCGAAGCAAATATCCGCTCTTTTTTATTGACAAATATTTGTAATATTCAATGTAATTAACAAATATGCTTTGAAATGTTTGCTTCGACCGGAAATAGAACCCAGGACCGCGTAACGGACAGGAGTGCTAACCAAATCTCAAAATAATAGATTTGACGTATGCGTCTTGTCTTGACAGCCTGTCCAATGACGTGACAAAATTGATTGAAAACCGCTGTGAGTTCGATGGAACTAATGTCAGTGACATTGTATGAGAAGTAACATGAATTCGGCATGCTTGCAACAACTCGAACTCGACATACCAAACCATACAACCAATTTTTTTTTCTGTGGCACATCTGACTTTGACCTGCCTGATAGACACAAGGGAGCAAGATGAGGTCCAAGGATGCTGACGATTAAAAAAAAACAAGTCAATTCACAGTTTCTTCAGTCGCCGTCACTATGCCAGACAAAGTAATGTCACTATGATGTCTTTAATGTTATAACAATAACAATCGATAAAGCCCCCGTCGGTGCGTGCGGTCCGTTAATGGAAGCAGTTATACTTAACTAACTCCAAGTAGCATTCGTACCCGGCTTAGTTGGAACTTACAAGCTGATCCCGAAATGCATCTAAGTCGCTTCAAGGTCTGTACACTTGAAAGTGGTGGAACTCGGCAAACTGGGAAAATAACTACCAACTGTCTGCCTACCACTATAATAGTTTATTATTATAAACTATTATTCGCTAACCTGTGTCAAAATTAAATATACAATATTTCATAATTTACTCACCTACAACCATTAAAGTAAATTCGAAGCCTTTTTTGACTGCCTTCCGATATACTTGGTTTGGTAAGTTTGCGAACCCAACGTATCCATCTAGTTCTTTGGTCTTTGGTTTTTCAATTTTAGGTAGTTCTGGCTTCGGTGCAACAGGCGGGTGGTCTGGTTTCTAAAGGACAAAAAATACACACATGAAACTTCGTGTTTATGCGGTAAGGCGACAGGATCAAGGTGAAATGTGATAAATTTGATATGGCGGGGAAGTCCTTATTTTTTTTTATGGTATAGCGACGCTGACTGAAGTAACCGTAAACTGAAACGAGTTTTTTCAGTCATCGGCGCTCTTTGACCTCTCCTTACCATCAGTCAAGTCGAGGTCAAATGTCGCGGTCAAGTCGAGGTCAAACAACAAAAACGAGCATACTAACCTTTATGATATTCTCGGTGCTCCTTAATGGGGTGGGTGCAACCGGTGGTGCTGACGTGGGCACCGGGGGCGCTGGCACTGGCATTTGTGTGGGTGGTTTAGCTCCGTCCACTGAAACGCTGTTACTAAGCTTGCTTATGTTGTCGTGGTGGTTGTTCTCGTGGCTCTCCGCTGGCAATGTTGCCGATCTCTTTGAAAGTGCATCCTTCAGTGCAGTGGGCGCGAGAGGAGGCGCGGGAGGCGCTGTCGCCGGAGGAGCCGCCACACCTCCACTCACAGAGTCCGATTTGAAGAACAGCTCACGTTTGCTTTGTAACTGTCAACAAAAAACGATACTATAATTTGAATTCTACCAGACAATCTATCAAAACGAAACCGGCTTTTGTACTCGCGGAATTAATGACTCATCCAACTCCAAGGTAGCGAGAATTAACGTTCGTATTAACGCAAGGCAAATGAACTTATAGATTTCACCGAAATATGTGAAATCACGAGTTATCGCAAGGTGTTAAGGTAAAAGTGAAATCTAGTACATTTAATTTCAGCTGGTGGTGAATTATACGACCAACGTAACACAACGAAAGCGACAACTCATGCGAAACCATGTCGTTCCTCCTTCACAGTATCGCTTATATATAGGTAAACGCTTTCCACATAAACATTAGTAAAAACACTGTTTACATTACACGCTTCGCAGCCAATGTCGACTAAGACAAGAGAAACGTTCATTACAATGAGAATAAAACGAACTCCACAAAAGATATGTGACATTTCAACAAGTAATTATGTCTGATGTCAGCTACAACATTAAATTTTAAGAATGGGACGACAAATTATTACGATTCTATAAAGAGAGGACATTAATTATACTTTCACCATACAGTCACAAATGTCAAACAGGCCGTAAACACGATTGAAATATAACCAATTGGCTCCCCAGTCTACAACAAACGGTGACTTCATGGTGCAATCTTAGACCTAATTTAACTTCCTGAGACGCATCAGACAAACCAAACACTTTTAAATGGCCGAACCCAAATTCTATTCAGTAAACAATTGATAACACGTCATAAATAAAATATGATAAGTAACATACCATAATAGTAATGCTATTCATTAGATAATGCGAGTCAGTCTTCAGATAAGAAACTAGACAATGATGAAATGCCTTTGATATTCACAATAAACACAGCACAATTGCACTAATGTCACACAAAAATCACCACTGATTTAACTTTAAATAATACATTTGAGTATTGAGAATCAACCACCATCGACAGGGACATTGTACTCTGAGACTGACGTCTTATTTGACGGATGCTTCGCGACATACAAATGGAATTTGTTTGTTTATTCAGTAAACACAAATAATAAATAAGTGCTCATAACTACGGCGAACGATCCATTCGAACAACTAGTTCAAGCAATTAATTACACACATCGCATCATAATAACAAAAGAAGAAAATATTTAGAAAAACTCACGTTATCATTAGATTTGGGATTTGCGCATTTCTTACTCTTTTTTTCTTTATTTATAAGTCTCTTCAAAGTGCTGAACATTTTTGTCGGACACAACCAACACTAATTTTAAACTACAATAATTTGGTCATGCTCAGTCATATTTTAAATTAATAATGTTATAAATTAGTAATTATTTATTACTAATCTATAACACTATTAATGCGGAAAACCGATCAATAATAAAATCATATTCATTTATAAGTGTAACAAACAGCAATAAGGATAAATGACAACTAAAAAGACTGGTAATAACGAAGTATACCACAACTACGACATGTATGTGTCGACCTTCGCTATGTTTGCCAAGTCAAAGAAAATATTAATTAAAATTACTTATGTTTAAACAGCATGTGATGCCTAAAGCTACAATTAGGCATTCACGGTGTTATAAGAATTACAATTTTAATAACACCGTGAAAAATTACATATTACACGAGATAAGAAAGTATTGATATTGTCATAAGCATTATGTTTAATCATATCAAATGAGTCATGGTATATGAAATGTACCGCACCCGTAACATAGTAGGTGCTTGTTTACGATCACAATTAGAGATAGCAGCAGACATCATTACACGGGCGATTGGTTTCGATCGCCACAATAAAGCATTGTCTCCAATACCCGCCAACGAACCGGGACAACAGATACATTTACGAAAGAGACCTACTTTATCGGAATGGAGATGCGTGAGGAGCCGTACTATCGTGTTATGCGAGCATTAAATGTTAGTGATAATGCATGTCTGTTCAATTCTTAATAGTTATAATTAACTACATGGAGCAATATTAAAAGCTAAGTCGAGGAAATATAATGCAAAAAGTAGTCGGCGGGGCCCATCACACGCGCTCTTTATGGCCTTGTCTGGGAAACAACAAAAAAACAAGCATGTCGTAATTGCAAGATTTTGCCGGCGGCTAACTGTGATGCAGCCGGCTGGACTAGTTGGAGCAACCTCCTAGTGGTGACTCAGACGTAGTAGTTATTTCACGAGACGCGATATATTTTCTCTCGCCCCTCGAGTATTGCGTAGGTAGGTTTTTGTTGAAATTGTTTGGAAAATACTATTCTTTAAGCGAAGTATATAATCAGTTACTCCAGCATTGAGGTTAAAAGTTTTTTAGTTGTCACATCATATTTTTACATTAATAACATTAGACGTAAATGTGTATGACAATAAGGAGACAAATTGAAGCGCTGATTTTTAGTTAAATCCAATTTAATTAGTATTTGTAGGCGACCGTGGTGTAGTGGTTATGCAATGGTTACGCAAACCGAGAGCACGGGTTTAAAAGCTCTTGCCGGTGGTACCAATGTATCTTTGATATATGTATTTTAGTTGTCCGTTATATATAAAATTAATGTTTATTATCCACGCATACAGGCATCTTTCCTAATACTCTAGTATTTAGCGCTTGCATCTGAATCACCTCATTGGTAATGCTAACAAAGAATGCGGCTGTTCAATGATTGCAGTGTACCTCATATGTGTTTACAAGAATAATAATGAGTTGTACAAACATGCGTGATGCATTAACTTTCTGCGGCAACAGCTAATTGTGTTCGAAATTCATTTAATGCTTTCTTTCGGGCCATTGCACGATACAAAGTGGAAAACAAATCGTAAACAAACTGTGTAATGAAATTTCCGCATTTGGATTAGAGTTCGCCTATCCTAATCATTGCTTCAAACCTAACACTTATGCTACCTAATACAGAATCACGTTTATATAAATATTTAGAGCCTTTTTTAGTGAAAATATAACGTGATAAGTTTTTTTTTGTGAGAGAAAAAAAGAGTAGTAGGCAGTGGTACCCATTCTGCCGATCCGGGGTAGTACCACCACAAGTGTACAGACCGTAAAGTGATTTGGTCGCGTTTCGGGATCAGCTTGTAACTAGGACCACACTCCAGCTTAACATCAAGTGGGGTGCTGTCAAATGTCGAATCACAATAAAAATAAACTGCTGTTTTTGCTTAGGGATCCATAAGAAAAATGGGAGTTGGAACTATAGTCGAATGAAGCCCGACTTTGGAGTCAATGAATGTGAGGTGTGCTGGAGGGAGCTTATTTAGCTAGAAAAGGAAGAGAAATAACCAAGGGAGGGAGAGGGAATTATAGTTGATACATACATTACATTTGTTGTGAAGATTTACCATAACCAGTCTTTATTTTGTAGGCAGCCATCTGCAGGCAAGTGGGCGTAGGATGCACTACGTAGGACGAAGTATCACACACATTTGTATTGGAGCCTAGATTACTTTGCCATACACTTTCAACGTTATAAAAGCAATAATATTTTCAATATCGCAAAACATATTTTTTTATTTGCCTGATGGTAATCAAGGCGAGTCCATGAGCGCAAACAACTGAAAAACGGATCAAATTACTGTTTTCTCAATCACCAATATTAATTTTATTTTAATTATTAATTAAAATTATTCTTTATTTTAAGAATTTCAAATTAGGATTAACATAGTAGTTTACACGTACTTAGGTATAGGTCTGTTATTTTTTACAGTCTGGTTAATAATAGGTAATAATCTCGAGAAACCGCCACACAAATCTACACGTAATATGAAACAATAAAACGTTCCTATTTTTAATAAGTCCATTAATGTAATTTTCTAAGTAATAGCTGCATTTAAATTAAATGATGCAATAAACGTAAGATTATAACCAACTATGTTAACAGTTTAATTTAGTCAGGGAGTTGTTATGTGAGATTTCTCCGTATATGAAACGCGGGCGCTGCACTCACGTGTCGCTGTGATCTTTGAATAATTCATGTGGAGGAATGAAACGATGCGTCGACAGGCCAAACTACTCCATTTAATTTCATAAACGTCTAAATATATTCATAATTGTCATTATTATGTCAATGTATAGATAATATTTCTACTTCTGTTAACTACTTTTTTGGCGGGTTTACCGTTCTTAGGATACGTATTTGCCGCCAGTAGGCTCTTCAAATTTTGCCGCCTCTACCGACCTCTATCTACAATTGTCAATAAGTGGCCCTACTTTGCCTGCTAGTAAATTCACTGTTTTTTGTAGGTAGCCTAGATTTTTTTCACTGAAACGCAACATCTAACCCTGACCTGCCTAATTGCAAGCAAGAGCTGCCCCGAGTTCTATGAATGTGTAATTATTCAAAGTCAAAACCATACATACGTTTATTAAAATAATTATAAAAATAGATTATTTATAATGTAAAAGTACATATCATAGACAAATTAATTATTAATGTATAATTATTTCTTAGACTGGAAGATAATACCAAATTTAGGCCCTACCCACTATTTGATTACCTCTGATGTATAATTATTGCATTTATGTAAAATTGTTCTTAAACATTGATTGTTCTTGCACAACATAATATAGTTTTTCCATAAAGCAATAAAAATATGACTTGACAGGACGCAGTTTTTAATAATTGTCGATCAACCATTTACATAATTTTATTTCTTACGTAACAAATATTTAAATGTTCGGTACATCGAACAATCTACAAGTGAAACCTTTACCCGCCACATGTTCTCCCTTTTCTGGATAGTTCAACGATACAACCAATAAATGAGTCGTCGGCGCTTTTGGACTTCCTCTCACCATTAAACAAATCGGAATCAGAAATCTCTTTTTCTTAGATTTTGCGCGAACATTGATTAATAAATTAATCAAATTTTATGCAGCTTACTATCGCGTTTATTTTTGGTTATTAATTTTACATTTTTTTATTATTCCGAAGTTTCGAGAGCTTTGCAGCCACCGTGACCACGGAGAGAATGACCACGGTGGCTGTAAATTTTGTTTTATTCATCAGATATCGCATCACAATATATAAAATAGTATATATATGACATATTTTAAATTCGCACACAAGGCTACTTAGTACCTACCTAACACCTACATGGTATATTACCGCATCAGTTCATGAGCTACTTAGTAATATGTTTGGATTAAGTGTGACACTTAAGACCATGAACTGTGCTAATTGAGGTCGATTACTTTATTAACTTCGGACTTAATTTATCCCGTGAATGTACATATTAAATGATGCTATAATTATATAGAAAATATACTACGTGTTAGAACATGTATGAAGAGAATTGTGGATGTGAATGAAGCATTATTGTCAGATTCGTGAAAAGTGGCGCTCCGTTGTCTCTGCCTATCTCTGTTGAAATTAAGCCGAGAATTTGATGATGATCTACGTGTTTGTTTTACATAGCACTTTGTTTTAATTTTATTATAGATCTAATACATTGTGTATTACCTCTCATACGAGTAATATCGATATCCTTTTCACCCAAAGGTTGTCGCCTCTTGCGTCACTGTGCTTCTTTCTATATTTAAGTTTACTATATTACACTTCAACATAAAGAATTAAATAAATACTTTTTTGACATATAATGATATTCAATCAATGAATCAAATTGCCACGCCTTTTTCCTACAGGGATAGGCTGAGACAATGGAGCCTCACTTGCTACGATCCTGACACAACTCCCTCGCTTCCTTCACATTCACAATTCTCTTCATATAAGCTCTTTGGTTATGGGCACTAGGCAACCTAGCTTTCTTGAGGATGTATATTGTATATTTCGTATATTGAGTTTTGTTAATAATGTAATAGTAAGTTAATCCTAAAATTATATAAAATTTTGCTTAAATTTTGTAAGATTTAAGCAAAATGAATAATTATTCTTTCAAAATTTCACTATTAACAGTAGATCGACATTAATTTAAAATGGTATCGTGGCAATAATGCTAGACATCGAATGTTGTACAGACGGTGGTACGTGTACTTTTGCTATCCATTGCTAACGATCAGACAAGTAGGGGTACATTGTGACGTCTTAAAATTAAAAAAATATCCAGTCACAGATAGATATTTAGTTAAATACACTAAAATAAATACATCGTCTGTCCCACAGAAACGCATCAAAGGAGTGTGTTTACTTTGACTATTGTACCCCGTTAACGCCACATAAATTCCAGCTCATTGAAGCGAGGTTTGTTCCTGATTATTTAGTACATAGTTAGATACAATTAACACGATTAATAGTAATTATTAGCTATTTACTTAAATCCCACGAGTTCACGGAATCCAAGTCATGTTTTTTCATAGGAAGGACGGTAAGAACGTAGGTAGAAAGAAACAGAAAAGGATCAGGCAGTTAAATATTTTATCTCTGTGGAAACAAGATCGTAGCAATTGCGAGCAATAATTTGACAAAGTTTTATCGTAATGGAATGGCAGGGCATAAGATACAAACAAATTTTCTGTTTTATATATTAGGTTAAATGATGTCCGTTTAACTGATGATAAGGAAATGTGGAGATCTGTGGGCGCTTACGAATAATACGTAAAACAAGAATCTCTGTTACGACCTAGAGATTGACTGACTTCACAGATGTAAATATAAAAAGATATCAATAGGTATAGAAATAAAACGCCTAAACAACTAAACAAGCATTGCAATAAAGAGAAAATAAAGTAGGTAAAGGCAAAATAATGTAAATGGAGACTATCTTTGTGGGTTGAAATGAGACCTAGGTAGTGAACGTCGGTGTCGCATCGCGGTTGTAAGACATGTACGATTATAAACTGTATCTTTCTTTACATATAGAAGGTATTCAGTCTACATAGACAAGTCAATGACCGAGTCTCTGTGGATTAGGAAGTGGACACTTTTGATTCGCTCACTACGATGTTAATATAGGTGATGAGCCGTGCAATAGACGTCTTGAAATATATCCGGAGTTCATTTGTTCATCAAAACAATAAACTGGTCACTTTGCTGGTCAATTTTCTGGGATAAAATTTGCCCCAATAAAACAAATAAAACAGAAGTTTACAAATTAAACTGATCTTCACCAAAATAATTTTGACAAATTGTCCATACCAATCAATCAACAAACTGTCACGCCCCAAATCCCATAGGGATAAGCAAAGACAACACAGCCCTACTTCCCACGATCCTTAACAATCTGTTCCCTACTCCACATCCATAATTCTCTTTATACAGGTACAGGCCTCTGTGGTTACAGGCACTATTTTTAACTTTAATTATTAAGAATATTTTTTTTAAAGTAATAAAAAGTGTCAAGAAAAAATGTTCACACATTGGTCAACCGCGACCTGGTTCGGTTCCCGCGTAGGTAGTATATTACTTTTCTACCAATTTTCATGAATTACATATTATTCAATATAGGTAATTCATCAATATAACCAATGTAAAATGGCATAAATTATTTAAAAAATACTGAATACGTTTTTTATCAAAGCCGTGACTAATGTCTATTCAAACACAAAATATTTATTATAGAAAACAAAATTAATTATAACGATAATGTTTTTCCAAGAATACGTACTTATTTAAGTTTTTCGAGTGAGTATGCTAATTAAATAGAAAATGTAGTTCAAACAAAAATTATTAAATATTAAACATGAACAATGCATTGTGGGAATAATGGCATAGCTACTCATGACAGACATTAAATCGATATAATGTAATTTGTATGACATGCAGTGTCCCATTTCCCAGGCGAAACTATTACCGCAGCAATGTTTATAGCACAAATAAAATTAGGTACTAAATATTATCCAATTAAATTTTAGTAGCCATTATTCACCTCAGTTTTCTTCCTCAGTGAAAGATTCCTCCAAAGGTCACGGGGACTATTCCATCCAGCTTTCGCTTTGTCTCCTGCACCGTCCCCGACGCTGCTAGTACATCTACCAAGTTTCGTTTCTTGTGGTTTTATCTTAACAAAAGCCCGACTAGTCATGTTCACGAGTTATTTGAAACACCTGACGTTTATTATGAACATTCATCACCAAACTCCCACACTAATTATTACTATAATTCATTATTATTTCAAAACACAATCACTTCTTTTTTTTCAAGCTAAATTCACAGTCAAAAACTCGCTTAAAAGCACTTTTTAATCTCAAACATTTGCACTATTTCACGTCCTACTTCTTTTGCCAATTGTTCGTTATAATCCCGTAATTTTATTTAACTTTGTTACGAATATAATTGTATTACTTTTCGTTCGTTGTGTATGGCGTCGTCAAAGATTTGAGGTTATGTGTCTGAGGCGGTCGACAACGATCACCGGTTACCGGCTGGCGGGAAACATACCCGTTACACCCGTCCTTAAACCCCTGTCCACATATGGTACTGAATTTTAATATCGAGTCAAAACAAAAGCTATACTTAGGATTGTGTGTAAAGTATTTGTGTACACAATTTTGTAAAAACAATTATTAAAAATAGATATTTAAAAATAACCTTTAAGACTGATTACATTAGAACTGTGTTTTTAAATTTACTAAAGTCTAATTATGAGTAATAAGACGAGAATAGGTATAAATTGTTTTTAATATAATATGGATTTTTGAATATGAATAAAATTTAATATTAGGTGTGAACTGGACCTAATATTCCTCAGGTATTATGCTCGTAAGGCCATAAAGAAAAAACTTGGTTTGAAACTCGAAACACAAAAGCAACGTACCCTCGTGGACCAACAAAAACGAGCAACAATAATAACAAAATGAACCCTAAGACAAAAGCATTTAAGTTTAAAATATTGTTTTCTCAATCTTTATATCATTTTAGTTTTTGTGAGCGTAATAAAAGAGAAGAACGCGGCGTTGCCAAGCAGCCCAAGATTTAAGATTTGCAAAAAATAAGACTGAAGTTCATTTTAATATTTTCGTTCGTCTAATAACCATAAAGGACATCATTCATTTTGTATGGGGACTTGGGCTTAATTGTATTAAAAGTTTAATATGCATTTTAAAATAGTTTGATGTACGAAGATTACAATGTAATTGGCATTTATCCTTTATTTTGCATAGTTTAGGTGTGCAAAATGATCAAACTATATTTATGACAGTTCAAAGCAAAACAAATATGGCATTGATTGACAGACGATACAAAATCCATATCTTATTTTCTAAATAACTCAATTGCACAGCAAATAAAAGCAAAATTGTTATTAGTTTTATCAATGCAAGTATCAAAACTACCATTTATATATTTTTTCATCATTAGACATTACAAAAGTAGTACATAGAAGCCCAAAATGTACCGATGCGTGAAGAAGCACCTTAGGCCGGCATAGTGGCGACGGCTGGGGTAGCCGGGATCTGATTCAGTTATTCCAGTCGTCGTCACTCTTGGACCTCCTCTCGCTTATCATCAGGCGAGTCGAGGTCAGATGTCGTGTCACAATAAAAAAAATGTCTTTTACGACAGAAACACGAGGATTTTGTATTTAATAAGTTAAAGCGTTTCAAATGTTATTTACCATCGCGTCTATTTTTGAATAATTTAATTTGGCGTTTTGAAAGCTTTTTAGCAACAACGACACATAACATGCCTATCATACAAAGCTTTCGAGATTTTTTCGCGAGTAGCCTCAGGAATACGATATGTATCGATATTTATCTAAAACCAACAATATAAGATTCAAACAACATAACGCATACTATCTCTCCCCTAATAAACACAATAATACAACATATTGATAAGGGAGTTCTACGAAACCTTATCATTTCAACAGAGACTTGTTGATTGTATAGGCATAAGTAATTAATAAGTATTTACTTATAATAGCCGAAAAACAAACAAATATTCACTGTTATATCTAAACATTAGTGATGACCTAATTGAAAACGAGTAATAATGCTTGGTTTTAACAAATAACTATTTTCCCTATAGCAAAAAAAGTTTATAATAAAAAGTCTATAAATAAATCTATTAACATGGCAATGTGTTCCGGAAAAAGTGCAACTTATTGTTAAGAGCGATCCATGTAGAAGAGCGGTGCAACCCCATGTGTGCGCGAAGGTCAAATATTAAAAAAAAACAGGCTGCAAAAAATGTAACATGCAATAAAAGGGATAAATATAATAATCTGACAAATTTCTAAGAATACCAGGTCAAGAAGCGACCGTGAAAACAGTTTATATATGTTTTAGTGAAGTCGACACATGCGAACAGAATGGGACGGGGCGTTGCATCGAAGTTATTTTTAACCCTGAAGACGAGGGGTCACTAACCCTTATACCCCGCCGCAATCCTATCGCAGAAGAAACTGTGTGGGAATATGGTGGTACAAGCTATGTCCATATGAAGACCAAGATCGCAAAAAGCATCACAAGAGATATAAACGGATGAGAGTCACGACTGCATTTGCCGCAAACAACTGGCAATCGTGTGCGAAGTTCCTTTCATTTTCGCATCAAGTTATTCTCAAAACATTTACATATAATATATGATACAATAAACAAAAAATCTCAATTCCGAAAATTCACATATTGTACATGTATTAACATCCTTAAATGTGGTGTTAAGGTGAATTGAATTGTTAGAATCAAATATAAAAGTTTTAGTTTAAAAAAATCGATCGTTTTAGTAATATAGCAGACGCCAGACAGTGATTGTAAAATTTGGAAACCGACGTGAGGGTCCCACCAAAATAACGAGTGCTCCCTACGTCGGGGTGCGAACTGTGTAACTCCAATAAGGGGAGCGAGCTAAGGGTGCGTGAGTCGTAGATACCTAAAATAAGGGGACTCACCGTAGTCGTATCAGTAAGGGTGACCGTGGCAGAGGTAGGTCCTCCATTGGAATTATACAGAAGTCCTGTAGACACCTGATTATTTGCACTTTGTTCAATAATCCGCTGCCGGAGAGCCAGTCTTTCTAAACTGGCTAGCCGATGAGAACCACCTGTTCCTTCGCGATCTCTGTCGCGAATGCTAGTAGAGCTTCCGGCACTAAAAGACCCGCTGTATTTCGGCAGAGTCGGAGGTGGTACGGGTCTGGCTGTACCTCCTCGGCCGAGGAGGGATCCAGTAGACGTGTAGGCATAACTACTCGGTGTGCCCAATGTGGCTGTTCTCGGTGCAGCACCGATACCGTTGAGATTTCCATTGGTACCATTGAGGGCGCCGCTCACCGTCGTAGTGCTGCCGTTCATTTCTGACCGATATTCGTCATACGAGAAAATGAGAAAAACACTGAGTCACTATCGAGTGCACTGTATCGGCGATCACAATATTAGACGATACACGGAGGGCGAGTGGGAGGCGTTCGAGCCGAGTGCTCGACAGCGGCGGTTTGACAGCTTGAGCAACAAGACCGTGCGCGCGGGAATACAACACAGCCCCTCGGACGTCGCAACCAAATCACACAAACTAAATGAACTAATATCATAAACGATGTAAATTAAAATTAATAAAACACAATAAGTAAGGAAACGTAAACAATTCCTAATCACAATTTAATGAGTTTACTAAATCAAAGTATTTGTTTACACATTAGCGTTGAATATTTTACACAAGTTTCTTTATAATTTTATAATAATAAAGATTGTTATAAAATATATCCTAGTTTATGTTTTAAATGTACATACTTTCGACAACTCAAACACAAAGTGCTATTAATGCTATTATAATGTAAATTAATAAAGTTTAAGAAACTTCCTAGCAGGCGGAAGTAATTGCCAGTTCATCGTCCTGACCCCAGGATGTGGCTTACATGCACAAAACGGATATTACTTTTAAGGCTTTATAAGGCTTAAAGCGGCCGTCTGCACAACCACTACGGTTGTGCAGACCCTGGATCAAAACCAATTGCCGCTACCAATTTTATTGTGGCTCGACATACGACAACACCCAGGCTGAGGTTAAGCCCGAGTGCGATCCATGAATGGAGGCAACTACTAGTACAGTTAAGTAACTTTAGTTGCAGTCACATCCACTATTTCGCCGTAGTTGAAACCGGCGACTTTAAAGCTGATCCCGAAATGCGACTGAGTCACTTCACTGTCAGTACACTTGAAAGTGGTGGTATTCCCCCTCATCGGCAGACTGAGCACTTTAGAAAATCTATCTTTGATATAATGAACTTTGGCTATCCTGTTTCTATGATATAGAAATGTCTAAAAAAATATACTGGTATAATGATCCAGAAAAAAAGATAGGTTTTCTTAAGGATACACATACAATTGAGAGGAAATAATGAATGGAATATTTTTATTGGCCACGTGGTTATCGCGTGCTGCATCATCTATCTATGGAAAATCGACCGCAAGAATACGCATGCGCCTATCACCCTTCCAACCCTCAGGCGGCCCAGCCAGTACCAATACTATCCCCCAGTGCATTACACATTGCATTTACAGCATACCAATATCGTACAAGGTCTGTGGCAAATACGAAAGTTGCGTTTTTTTTTTATACTTCTTTGCAATATGTATGTCGGTGAAAACTGAGCACACCGCCTGCGGTTAATATTTAAATTATTATGATTACGTATTAAAACTGGATATTGTATAAATATTACTTTTTAAGAAAATATATTATTTATCAAGTGTTCTTCGACCAAGTCGGAAACATCCTCAAAAAAGCTGGGTTTGCCTAGTGCCCATAACTATAAAGCTTGTATGAAGAGAATTGTGGATGTGAAGGAAACGAGGGAGTAGTGTGAGGATCGTGGCAAGTGGCGCTCCATTGTCTCTGCCTATATGTCTGTGAGAAATAGGCGAGACAATTTTATTGATTGATTGATGTTTAAGTTTCGTTTATTGGTTGGCAAAGTGACGGTGACTAAGGTAACGATGAACTGAGTCATTTTGCAGTCGTCGGCGCTTTTGCTTATCATCAGACAAGTCGATTTTAGGTGTCGAGTCACAATAAAACAAACCTGAGACTGAATCAAATTAATACTAATAAATAACAAGACATAATAATAAAATGATATAGTACCACCCCACAATAACGTACTGTACAATTAGAATACACTACCATAATTAGAATACGCATTAGTCTAGACTTCTAAACGGAGCAGCGCCATCTAACTGAAAGTTTTAGAACTTTAGAAGCTAATTAAATGAAAGTTAATGCATCGACAGCGTCCCTTCGCAATGTGCACCGTACAAGTTGTACAGACACTTTCAACAGGTGGCGCTGACACAAACAATCCATAGATAGTATTTTCTTAGATTTTGCGCGAACATTAATGAATTAAACAAATTTTATGCGGCTTACTATCGCGTTTATTTTTGATTAGATCACCGGGGTAACATCAAACGTGGTAGTTTAGGAAATAATAACAGCATCAACCAATAAGACGACCAACACCTCAGTCTCTCCGTGACCACGATGGCTGCAAAGCTCTCGAAACGTCGGAATAAACGCGATAGTTAGCCGCATAAAATTTGTTTAATCTATACATAACTCCTATGATGACGATGACAAGAGAACTAATAGTTGAGGTGACCAACGAGACTAATGAGCAAGAATGGTTTTAGTACTTTCTTAGACTTTGCGCGAATAATGATTAATGAATTTACCAAATTTTATGCAGCTTACTATCGCGTTTATTTAATCCACGATTCTGCGTTTATTATATTCTATCCGTGACCACGATGGCTGCAAATCTCTCGAAACGTCGGAATGATAATTAAAAAAAGTAAAATCTAAACCAAAAATAAAGGTGATAGTTAGCCCGCATAAAATTTGTTTAATTCAAGGATGGTCTTTATACAAAATTATTGACACGGCGTGAATGTCGGATTGGCTTTGGCAGTAGACCGTCTGAGGAAACCCTATAATGAGACGGTATTTTAGTCATCAGCGCTTTTGGACCCCCTTGCTTACTATCAGGTAAGTTAAAATCAGACGTCGCGTTTCAATTAAAAATTATGAAAAAGTAAGTTTCGCTGCAAAATTGGATTTAATGGTAAGATCCAAGAGCGCCAAAAACTGAAAAACCTGACTCAGGTCACGGTTGCCACAGTCGCCGTCACTTTGCCGGCTAAAAGGTCTTCACGCATCGCTTGAAAGATTCAGCGATGAGGTAAGATGAGGAGAACAGATGAGCTGGTAAAGCATTTCACTTGTCGATTGTTCTACAAAGAAACGACGCGTCGAACCTCCTCGGTAATGTAAATTAAAATCTTCTATAGGTAGGTACGTATAGCTCGGTTACGTGAAAGAATGGGATTGAATATGAATTAATTTTAAATGCTGGCACCGTGTCGGCATGTAAATATAGTTTTTTTACAATTATAATTTATTTATCCGTACCTTGAGACCGGATTTTGTGTCTGTACATATGTTTGATTAATTTATTTTTTCGCGACATAATACTCCACCCCGCCTGATGTCAAGCCGGAGTGGGGTCCAATAGAGAAAGCGACTGCTATTATAGTTAAACAACTCCTGTCCACTCTCATGTGTTTATTTAAATCTATTCAGAAACTGTTATTTGAGATACTATTCCTAATTTAATAAGTGGGACTGGGCAAGAATGGTCTGCCGAGTATCTGATCATCAGACTCTGGCGGACTACATTGCGGTAGGCCCAAACAGAGATGGCGAGATGAGACTCATACAAAAGTTCGTGACGAGAAATTACAAAGTGTCTTGAATCATGAAAAGACAACTAAAGATTATATGATCAATGTTAATGCGGACTACATCGCGGTAGGCCCAAACAGAGATGGCGAGATGAGACTCATACAAAAGTTCGTGACGAGAAATTACAAAGTGTCTTGAATCATGAAAAGACAACTAAAGATTATATGATCAATGTTAATGCGGACTACATCGCGGTAGGCCCAAACAGAGATGGCGAGATGAGACTCATACAAAAGTTCGTGACGAGAAATTACAAAGTGTCTTGAATCATGAAACGACAACTAAAGATTATATGATCAATATAAATATTACCCATAGTACTGAAGCTATGGTTTTTATTATTATTTATTACCCATAAGTTATTTTTTAAAACCATACAACACAATCAATATCCATAGAGGCTTATTGTTCATTGTCTTGTGAGTATTAAACAAATACATAATTACTTTTATGTTAAAAAAATATTTGTACCAGTTTAATGTTATGCTTTTTCTTAAGCTAAAATATTTTCGTTTTCAATTTGCTACACAAGCCCGTACAGAGAATATTCTCTAAACCGTAAATAATCTAATTCAACACATCAAATAATATGAAACTTAAAGCATATGTCAGTACAATGGCACTATTATTTCTCACGCAGCGCAGACATGTTATAAAATAGAATTGAAAGTAATTGAAAGCGATATAATACACATAATTGACTGTAAGCACACTTTCTATTTTACAAGTGAAAATCAATGTCGCCGAAATCAATAGACAAATTAATGTCAAGGCCAATCATGACTTTGTTTATGACCAACGTGAAATATAGTAGTAAAACAATCTGGTGTGTGGAATAAACGAGGTTGAGTTGGGCAGAAAACAGGAAGCATTTGTCTTGTTCTAAATTAGAATATTCCAGAAAATTAAAACATACAATGTTAAGAACGGAAATCTGTCGAGAGACGTTGTAAAGATGGTAACATAAACGCACACGGTTGAATTTTATAAACATAAACTTAAAAGATACAAATAGATGATTCGTAACACAGACTTTGGACAACGTAAACTTTCTAATACTTGATAAATAAACAAAATGTTAAATTATATATTCGAAAATGTTTCCGTCTGAATAAGCCCATTTATTATTAACTGGATCAGTTTTAATTACATAAAACGATTTCTAACTACGTATTCGTGGCCTGATCGATAATGAAAAGGAAAAATGCAGAAGACAAAGGTCATGATATAGTACTATAAGGGTTTTATATATTGTGGATGGCCTTTATCTATAAGGCACGCCGACATAAATTAAATTGCACACTCAACTTGAAGCAAATAAGAATTCACATTGAGTATGCAGTTAGCAAACCGCATTAAATAATTTATGCCTCTTTGGTGCCTCTGAGAAATATGGTGCCGTCTGCGTTCCCATTATGCAATTAACTATAATATTTATATTTAAAAAACTTAGTCACAATTTAATCACAGAATTGACACTATTGAAAAGAATGCAATGTAAATAAAATATGAATCAACTCACCATGACTAATATTCGAATACGTATAATGAAAAATCTATTGTAGTTCACTTTGTATACGTTAAACTTGAAAATACATTTAGGACTGAGTTATCGGTGATACTCGTTGAAGTATTTACTCAAGATAATACTAATAACATTCAATGGGCGAGGACATTATAAACAAAGATAACTTTATTTAGGTTAGGTTTTGGAATGACAGAAACAAGTGCACTCTTCATTATGTCATTAATGAGTATGTTAACAATCTAAAATTACTTAGACTCTTCAACTTAAAGTGCCTTCATTTCTACGAGAAATATATCAAAATTAAATAAATAAATTCAACCAGAGTACATCTATCTATACCAATATGAGTACATAATTATAAAGTTTGTATGTAGAAGGTAATCTTGGGACTGGCACATACGTTAAACACTCAATCCTTTCGCATACAAAGCCGTGGATACCTAGCTAGTGTGCTATAATTTGATACGAAAACATAACATCACCGTTTTCGCACTTACTGAGAAATCGTAGAGCAATGGCTATTAATACGTGATTTATCACTATAACCCAGCTATTGGGCTGAACGTGCCGTTTAGCGAAACAGGCACGTGCGCCCGAAGTACACACAGTTATTGTTTCTAAACAAACCCGTGCCCATAAAGAACTCACCATTTTACAGTTATACGACCACTTAATCCAAGAAATTTCCTCTAATACTAAAACATTTTTGAGTCAACGATAATAAAATGTTAAATCAAAGTTAATAGCCCTTTAGCTGAGTAAACCTAAAATTAGATTTGAAAGGGCTAAACAACTTTAACAAATAAATATTATTATTTTCATGAGACACATTCACTTACAACTCGCGTGTACAACGTCCGAGGAAGAATAATGAATACTGAAACTGCAAAGTGAACGGTTATGTTATACTTCAAATAGAGACATCCCACGGTTATTCAAACGATATTATCTTCTAATTGAGAAACATATTATTGCATTATTTACTACATAGGTACCATAGATATTCCTACGCAGAGATGTGCGAAACGTGATCGATGATGTGCATGAAGTTTTGACGTCAACCCACGGATCTCGCCTCTGCATCAACCTTACAATCCAATCTAATATAACAACAAATGATGCTCAATAGTCAAATGATTACCCTATTGTGATCCTTACGACTATTTTATATCTACTTCGCACTCACTACGCATCGGGCGGTGAGTGCGATCTGCTTCTCACCTTGCTTGCTACTCATCTACGTGGTCATCCTATTTTTGTTGATTTTGATTGAAATCTATGAAAATACTCTTTTAATATCAGTTAAGATCATAGACGCTACAAGATAGGATGTTTGCGTACGATTATATTGTTAGAAATTACAACACAGCAATCTCATATATAAATTTATCTTGCGTCTCGTCGTAGATTTGATATTCATTGAAATTACTTTTATCCCTGGCGACTCGCTTGGCACAATGTGCATTAGGTTAATAATCTATTTAATAAATACTATGTGTTGTTTTAAATACAATAGTCTGTGCTAAGCTTTGTACGATATAAAAATTTCTAATGAACTTGCCATATACGGTTACATTACTATGCATGCGGAATATTATATTAGAGAATAAGAAATATTACCTACTTACGCGAACCCTTAGCAAATTATCGTATATATAAAATCAAATCATATTGTTACGCCTTTTTCCCAAATGATAGGCAGAGACTATGAGCGCCTTTTGCCACGATTCTGACACAAATCCCTCGCTTCTCTCAATTCTCTTCATACAAACTCTACGGTTAACTCCCCAGCTTTCTTGAGGATGTCTCCGATTTGGTCGAAAAACCTCCTGGGTCTGCCTCGTTTAACGCATGCATCCACATCAGATTTATAAATTCCATTCCGCAATCTACTTTCACTCCTTTCCATGTGCCCAAACCATCAAAGCATTCCTTTGTTAATGCTTTTCACTGCAAACCATTCTCCTCAAAAATTCCTCATTCTATCCGCTATCGTCACTCCACATATATACAATTTATTTATTTAAAAATATCGTTATCATCATCAATTTTCATTAGGCACAAACAAAAGAGCGCCACTTTCCACAATCTATGACATCTTACTCGCTTCCTCCATATCCACAATTGTCTTCCAGACTCTATGTTATTCGCACTATTTTTTAAGAATGTCCCCTGATTCGTTGAACAATATTTTGGGTTGTCCCTATTTTATCTTTCTACTCGCCTCCAATTTATAAACCTCTTTTATCGATCAAAAAATATATAAATTCAAATATTATTGAAATATTATGAAAATTATGAAACTAATAAGCATTTACTGATATATATATATACCATTATTGTTTAAGGAACACTCCCGATATTAAAAGCCGTATAATTACGGAACATTTATTTTCCTTGTGTATCATTAAATAGCTATAAAGGATGCCTAAATTAAAGGCCTAAATTAATGGCAAAATAAAGAATTGTTATTATTTAAAATAATTTACTATTAAAAAACTCACCTTGTCAGAAGTAATATTTGCATTATATCTAGCCAAGACGGGACGATTTCTGGATCTACTCAAAGGAGATTCCGACACCGACATCATAATGTTTGTCTTTTCACGTTCACTAAATCAACATTAGCATATATAGCACAAAAATTTACACAATTTTTACAGTAAACAAATTCAGTGAACCATCCGCGCAGGCGTATAATTGATACTATTTTTCCCGTCGACAAATCATATCCGGAACGTCACTACGAAGTTCGCGTATGAGTAACCGATTACAAGTACAGCACAATACAAACAGATAAAGCATAAATATAACATAAAACAATGTTTAAATCACATGCGAGTTAAATATATTACAGCTTGTAACGATTGTAAAATAAAACTACTTTTTGAACAATAAGAGACGCCTATTCATTTCGATAAACAAAAAGTTTGTAGTAAAAGAAATTCCCTTTTTAATCCTAACGTAGGTACTAAATTATTAAAAACGTTTTCGGAGATCTAACTACAGTAGCCAAAGTTTGTTACAAGATATAAGAAAAACAAACAGTCTCACGAATGGCAATCGCGTCTATCACTCAAGTTGAATGTGTATACAGTGTGTGCAATACGTGCATGGAGTTGGATCGAGTCAGTTGGATGGGTGTCCGTAGGGAGTCAATATTGGTGTCACGATACTGCCTTTGGGCGAGGGCCGCAGGAGTAGCGGTCTCGAAATTCCTACTCGTAATTCAAACGTTGCACCACATACGTGATGAGCGAACATAAGCAGCGACCTAATAACGCCATTACAATATGATTTTACAAATGATTACTAATTGATTTGTACTTACCGCTGTTGAAGATAATTCAGCAAAACATGAAACAATGAAATTTCCAATTAGTATTCCAATAACTTAGTGTTTTAAAGCAACTTCGTACTTAGTTTTATAGGACACATGACAAACAAACAAACAATCACATTTATCTTGACTTCATTATCTAAAATTACCAGTTTTGGCGAATTTGAAGCACTGCTTACGGGACGGCAAATGAATCACCACAAACCATTGTTTAGAAAACTATTGTTTTCAATAACGATCGCTGATTATAAACTTACATGCATTGATTAATAGTTATTGAATAATGGCCAATTCATGTTGAATATATAAATGACTGATAATAGAAAACTAAACAAAACTAAAAGTTATTATTAAATTAATGACAATTCTTTATAATAACATATACAAGAAACATGCATTAAATAACAATTATATTAAATGTATGATGGATTACGAGGCGACCGTGGTGCAGTGGTAGTGAAATGGTCACGCAACCCGAAAGCGCCCGATTCAAAACTATTTGCCGGTATTATACCAATGTATCTTTGATAGACATAATCAAGATCAAAGTACATACTTTAGTCGTTTAGTATTTTCTTAGATTTTGCGCGAACATTGACTAATGAATTTAAAAAAAAAATCGGCTTACTATCGCGTTTAAAATTGTAAAATCAAAAATAAACGCAATAGGTAAAAATGCAAAATTAGTCCAGTTTTGTTACAGTTGGCCGCATAAAGGCAATGCCAGCAATTCATTAACGTTCTGTTACAAATTCCACGCGAAAATACGTATTAAGATAAAACGAGCATTGCTTACTTGAATGGCTGGCGTTTTCCAGGTCATCCATTTGTATTGCGCACCGTTATCAAAAAAAGCAGCTAAAAACACTGCGATGCTTACTTATTAAAGTGATGTGGTACAAGAGTTCAACGTCTTAATATTTTTATATTTTGATGAACAAGCGTCCAAATGATCAATTTACATTTGACAAATGAGCACAGACATATATATTGGGTTGTTAAAATATTTCAGACCATAAAGGGTATGTAACGCGAGTGCAAGTGTACTGTTTGCAACTTTCGCGGGGACTGAGTAACAAACAATCAATTGCAAGGCATGCTATTTCAGTACGACACCGCGCCTGGAATTTACTACTTTGTAGATTATTTTTCAATCCAAGTATTTTTAGAATTATTGATTTCATCCTGTACGCCTATTGCACAAACCAGCCTTAGTACTTAAAAAATTATATACTCTTAAAAGTTTACATTTCCTTTGGCCGGTATAGTGACGGCGACTAAGACAGCCGAGGTTAGGTACGGTTTTGTCAGCCGTCAGCGCTTTTGGACCATTTCTTGCTTAACCTCTCTTCAGATGCGGAATCTCAATAAAAAAAACAAGGTCTAGTGGTAGAACTCACAAACCTAGAGATCCCGGTTCTAAGCCACTTGCCGGTAACAATGTATCTTTGATATATCCTATTTCTATAATAGAAGCTTTTAAAAAAGAAAAATTGAATATTATTAGTAACGTAATCTTTATGGACAATTGACATTTAATCAATCATCGATAAGGTTCCATTATGAGATAAAATAAATCAACATGCAAACATATTTAATGAAATACCATTTTTTTCTAGAGACCTCACATGTTTTTTTATTGAGGTTTGACATATGACAGCACCCCGGCTGATGTTAGGCTGGAGTGCGGTTCATGAATACAGACGATTGCTAGTAATATTAAATAACTGCAGTAGCAGTTCTCATCTACTACGCCGGCTTAGTTAAGCCGGAACTTTTATAAACTTTCAAGCTGGCCCCAAAACGCGATTGAGCAAATAACCACCAACTGCATACCATTTCTATGCAACCAGACCTGCAGCAAATATATGCTTCTTTTTTATTATTAAATATTAATATAATTTAAAAATTAAATGTGAAAAAAAATGAATTAACCAAATTTTATGCGGCTTACTATCGCGTTTATTTTGGTTGTTCCGACGTTTCGAGAGCTTTGCAGCCATCGTGGTCACGGAGAGACTGAGGTGTTGGTCGTCCTATTGGTTGATGCTGTTATTATTTGCAAAACTATCCCGTTTAACGTGATAGTTAACGTGGTTGGTGTTAGATAATCGCCAACCACTATTGAAATTAGGATGTTTTTTAATCGCGTACCATCCTGGATATCAGTCGACTGTCCTTTACGTTTGAGTAAAAATATTGTATATAATATTTGCCCCGATTTTCCCAATAGTAAGTACTTTTATTTAATATTCACAATAGGTTTAAACTGCTTACATATATGTTCATAACTACACTCCTAAGCTAATTGCTTACGTGAGGTAGATAGTTCCTCTCTAAGAGCGTTGACGACTGAATAAAAAAGATTCAGTTTACGGCCTCAGCCGTCGTTACTATGCCGGCCAAATATATTTTTTACGCGTCCTGAAGGATCCAAGGTGATGGACAGGAACACATGGGCTGGAAAAGCATTCCACTTGTCGATTGTTCTATAAAGAAACGACGCGCCGATTCTTTTAAATAACTAAATATAGCAAGGTTATTTTGATTAAAAATGGCGTCTCCCCTGATTTAGCATTCAATTGCATGTAATGATCATTTTATTACCGCTGAATATTCATTTATAATTATCATTGAATACTATATGGCGCTTTTTATTGTCATATATTGATCGTTTAGGTTTTGTACTAACACAAAACAGAGGGGTTCGTTCACACACAAACAAAGATGACATCTTAAACAAAATACACTATCGCATTTAGCAATTATTACTTGTTTCGTTCGATGGCACATGGTCTGGCTAATCAGCAGTTCCGCTCATATGAAGACATCTTAAAATGGCTTGATTCGTAGATAGCCTCGAAAGACGAACACTTCTACCGTGACGGTATTCGAGCTCTGCCAGAAAGATGGGAAAAAGTTGTCGCTAGCGATGGAAAATATTTTGAATGATTCGTTTGTAACCATTTTTTCACAATAAAGTTCATTTTCTTAAAAAAAAAAATTGGGAGAACTTAGTTATTATTAAAATAACCTAATAGTTATTTCAACTGCTGAGACCGCGTCGCATATTGCTGGATTGATACCACATGCAAGCTCTACTTTGCAGTAAGGATCGTTGCAAATTAACGTGCCTCTCTTTAGTAATTTTCATGACTAATTCGTACAGTATTTTTTTTATCGACTTCTGACTTTGACTTTTGCCTGGCAAGGGGAGGTTCAAGATCACCGACGACTGAAAAAACGTTTTAAATTACGGTTGCCTTAGTCGCCGCAATTATTTCGGCCTAAAGTAAAGATTTTTATATTTAAGAGTTATCGTGGCAAGTGGTGCTTCCCTGTAGGGAAAAAACATGACAATTTAATTTAGTTTTTTTTCGCACTTTTTTCTATATTTATCAAAGGCAATCTATAACGACAGTGTTTTTTAAATAACACCAGACAGACGAAATAACTGTGAATTCTATCTTCAGTTGAACAGCATGCACATTTCTCATAATTACCTTGCAGGTGATAAACTTGTGAGTTGTTAGTAAAATACACAACATTATGTGTTAATGGCTTAAGTGTGTTGGCATTGTTTTGTGTTCATGGAGCGTGTGACCCCTATCCTGATCACTCCGGAGTAGGGTTGACAAATAATACAATTTATAAGTCCAAGTATGGAAGTTTAAAGGCGACCGTGGTGTAGTAGGTAGCAGTGCAACGGTTACGCAAACATTTTCAAAACCACTTTCCGGCACCAATGTATCTTTAATATAATATATGTACTTTAGTAGATTAATACCTTTTTTTTTAAAGTATTTTGAGTAATTTAATTTTGTTAAGGCTACTCGTTTAGTCAGTACAGCGAGCCAAGCCGCTCGTAGCGATATCCGCGTGCTCCACCAGGTTGGTGGATTATAGACAAATCCCTTCGAATGACTGCTCAAATTTAGGTCAACACAGCTCAGAGGCTAGTTCGGAGCGGAGATAGGAAAATCAAGAGCACAGGCAAGCACTATATTGTTCCAAAGTAACACTGCTATTGTAAATCAGCAATACCGATAAACGGTAACGTATAATATAACGTATATCAAGCTCGTTGCAAATGGAACGTTACGTTGAAATGCTCTGGTCAGTCAGTTAAGCAGTTTCCATCGTATCTTGAGTTGTGAGACCAGTGTCCAGCAGCAAAGTACTGACATGATTTTTATTTTCATCGGCGCGCCACATCAGACATCGACATTAGACCTCGAAGTCCAGGAGCTCCCAATTCAGTTGCTTTGCCGCCAAAGGTGCTTTTTTTAAGCTACGCTTAAGGATCTACGGTAATAGGATAAGGAGAGCACATGGGCAGGGCCGTCTTTACCCGGGGGTTCAAGGGGTGCAGTGCACCTGGGCGCAGAGTCCTAGGGAGCGCATGCCGACCGCCATAAATTTCCATAGGTACCTACTATACACTGAGTCCACGCGAGCGGAGCCTTGACTTTCGCACCCCGGCGCTGAATATGCTTAAGACGGCCCTGCACATGAGCTGGTAATGCATTCCACATGATGATAATGTCTATTGGTTACATAAAAACATATCCAACTTTTTTTTATTATAAACCGAACTAGAAGAGGTTAGTTAGGCATATTATTATAGTATTTTTTTATTGAGGCTATACATATAACATTGGACAGCACCCTGCCCAATGTTAAGCTAGAGTGTGATCCATAAATGGAGGCGATGCCTGCTTACAACTACTTATGGACTATTATAGCTAAGGAACGCCGGACTCCAATATATAGAAATGGTAAAGAAGACTTTTAATATACTAAGCAACCCTATACAGGAGCCGCAGTCGCCGCACCTTGACGTGCAACATGACACGTGCAAATGTAATCCATACTACCCAATACATACCTGCACAGGTCAGTTAACAAGGTCCTTATTTCCTTAACACTAAGGTTTATTTTAAGACAAGTTAAGGTTTTTATAATAGATAAAATAGTATTGTTTTTTCTTCAGATATTTTTAACCCCGGACTCAAAAAGAGGGCTGTTACAAGTTTGACTTGTCTGTGTATATGTGTGTCTGTCTGTGGCATCCTAGCTCCTAAACGAATGGACCGATTACGATGCGTTTTTTTTTCGTTTGAAAGCTGACGTGATCGAGATGGTTCTTAGCTACAATTGATGAAAATCTGATTAGGGGTTTCAAGGTCATCAGCTCGTTTTGTTAGCTGCGGTAGCGATCTTAGATGCATAATAGGTATTTACTTTACTTTTAAACATATCTGTGACTTTACATTTAAAACAAAAACGTATACAAATAAATGTGTTTTAACTGGTACCACTGAGCTAATCTGATGATGGAACTCGAAGGTAGGAGACGAAATCCTGGTTGGGTTTAAACTTAATAGGTTCACCAAGTTTGGACTCTTTAGAGTCGTCTTGATTGTAGGAATCTAAGTATAGAAAAGTTAGTGCGATGAAATAAAACATTGTGGGTCTAAAAAAACTGATCATGGATCCTCTGAGATCAGCAAATCAACAAGAAATGGACCTATAGTGGTTTAACTAAAATTGTTACTCATTATGAGCCATTAACTGGACAGTTATCAAATCAAAGACCGGGAGTAT
Organism: Tinea trinotella; assembly: GCA_905220615.1. Taxonomy (NCBI): domain Eukaryota; kingdom Metazoa; phylum Arthropoda; class Insecta; order Lepidoptera; family Tineidae; genus Tinea; species Tinea trinotella. The sequence continues at coordinate 6,844,555 of HG992306.1, forward strand.
CTGATGATGCACCATTATGAATCCTCTCAGATCAGCAAATTAACAAGAGATAGAACTATAGTGCTTTAACTAAGCCTTTAGCTGGGCCGTTATCAAATTGAAGATCGGAAGTATCTGATCATAAACTATCACGAATTCTCTCATATCAGCAAATCAACAACAGATAATATTATAGTGCTTTAACTAAAATTGTTACTCACTATGAGCTATTAACTGGACCGTTATTAAATTGAAGACCTGGAGTAGTTATCTTTTAGTTAGTTATATGATGCAACATGCGGATCCAAGGGATTTTAAAGGGATATAACTATTGAGCCACAACTAATGTTGTTTATTACTATAAAGCTGGTGATATGACAAAAGTGGTTCCAGGCGATTCGAGAGTTCCTTTAAAATTTTAATTTTATTTAGGATTATACTTAAGAATCAAACTACAGCTCAACATCACCATATATAGGGCCATTTGAAATTCAATATGTAAAGGTAAATTCTTAAATTAAACTACAATTGGTACAATTTATTTATGATTATATAATAAAATTAATTTTTAATGAGTTATTAAATTGCATTGTTTGTATTAAGACAATTGCATTAATGGGTAATTAACTATAAAGTGTAACATTTTGCAAGATATTGCTATCAATGAGCAAACAGCACTCATTAAAGTGTTATTAATGTTAGGACATGAAGGCTTGCATCAGGATTGGTTGACCCTTGTAAACACTTTCTGTCCATAACTACAGAAAAACAAAATGTAGTTTAAGATCAGAGATCAGCCAGTTAGACGAAGCTTAAGAAACAGATTTTATTTTAATTTCAATAATTATTAAAGTATATCAATAATCATATATATTATTATATTATTCTATTTAGGCTTAGATTTTTATCATAATACTAATGTGTGTCATGTAATTGTTATATGAGTTGTTATATTTTTAAATAACGCAAATAAGTGTAGAACTTGTAGAAATAAGAATAAAATAAAATTGTATATTAGTGAAACCTAATTTTTTTGCTTTGTTGTCTATTTGAAATAAATGTATACATTTTACTATTTCCATGCATCTCTATTTTCCAAACATATAAAACTGTTTTAAGTTATCAACACAAAACAATTCATATTGATTATGCTTTATATCTAATCAGTTATCTTAAGATATTTGCTTATACTTAAACTCTAACATTAAAAAAAGTCATGGAATTTAAAGAATTTTATTTAATAAACAATATACTTCAGCTAAAAGAAATAGAACCATAACGTAAATTGCAAAAAAGCAAAATGTTAGTAATCTATGTGCGAAGGCGCGAACAGTAGTATATTTCACCTCAAAAACAACAATGAAATCCTATTGATAAAAACACACTTACCAGATCTCTGCATTTTATTTTCTTGTGGAAATCTTTACAAAAACAAAACTAAAACATCGCGTAAATTTTACGCTTCCGTTTCTTTATAAATTTTCACACTACTCCGAAACTGTCAACGATCTCACCCGCCCTTGGCCGGGTAAAAATTGATTTTTTGAAATATATTGCCACAAACAAAACTAAACTACTTTTGTGTTGCTATCAACAAAGACGCCACTTATTATAAATTTATTTTCACAATTAAAATTAAAATAAACTACTATTAAAATGAAATTTGTTCAATTCAAAACACAGCAAGAAATATTTTACAAATATTCTTCCTGTAAAACTTGGATATATATTAATTTTTTGACACTAGCATGTTGAATACTAAGCCACAAAAAAAAATCGCGAGAAAGTAAATAAATAAACGATTTCGCGAGAAATATATGTAATATTTATTTACAAAGCCATTATTGTATTTTCAAAATGAATTTTAACACTTTAAGAGTAACATTAGGATTTGTTGGTTTAAGATTTACACAAGTTTTCTTTCAAAAACTCTTGTATTACAAGCAAACGTGTCAAGTGAGTTTCACGGATGCGTAAATTAATTTAGATTTGTTAAGATATGAATAAACGCAGTGTTTATTTTATCCTATCCTCATTTAATCGGGCTTTGTTGGTTTATTATATATAATTAAACTTTCCTTTTCTTTCTCAGGCTAAAAGACTGCAAGATATATCTAAGTTTAATTTCTTCGGGACGCTAGCATTTATTTGGACTATGAAGAAAACCAATGTTGATAACTCCAAAAATGAGCAAGATTTGCTTCTTATTAGGACTGATGAATTGTTTGAAAACCTCCAATATGAGCAGTGTTATCATATGCTCATAAGTTCTAAGGTATGTTAGTTAGGACTCCTTAAAAGCAATAATAGCCAAGTGATCAAAACCTAATAACAAATTAGCTATTGTACAATATGAATTTATTTGTTATATTATCACTCATACAGTCAAGACAAACTTTGTGAGGAAATTTTATATTTATTACAGTAAATATGGTAGAAATTATATTTTATCCTATATGCCTGTAAACTGTTATTTTCCATTAGCCTATCTACTAAGACAACTTTTAGACATTATAAATAATAATAAAAAGTGTTTCTGTAAGAATTTAAATATTAAAATTACAGAATCCAAATGATGTTGAAGTTCAATGGCGCCTATCTAGAGTAATATACAACATGTCAAAAGAAGTAGACAAAAATGTAGCAAAGAAAAAAGAATTAATAAGTAGAAGTTATGATATTATTTCAAATGTACTTCAAGATAATTGGGATCATTATGCTGTACATAAATGGTATGCAATACTGCTTGATGCTAAGAGCCAAAATGAAGGAATAAAAGAAAGGATTCTGCAGCTTGAGAAAGTTAAAAAACATATGGATGTATGTATGATTTATTACTGTTGAAGATAATGAGAATCTTATAAGTTTTTGTAGTTATATTCTTTAAGGCATGCTGGCATAGTAGATGGAACTGCTTTAGGCATTTGTGGTGACATTTTGTACTTAACATCTGAAATTGAAATATAATATTATGTTACTGTTGTTTTGAGAAGACTTTGGCCTTTTTAGCAAGATAAACCTTCACACAGGTCTGAGGAAGCATCTGCATTCCATCAACAGAATTAAAAGTCGAACTAAAAGGTTTAACTCTTTTCTTTAAGGTTTAAGGTTTCTAAAAGGTTTAACTTTGTTTCTTCATTGAACAATTGACAAGTGGTATGGTTTTACCAACTTTAAAGCAAACTTAAACCTAGTTGTCAGAGGTATTAAACCTCCACTCGCTTACCATCAGGCGAGTTGAGGTCAGATATTGCATCACAAGAAAAATAATATGTCTCTTTGGATTAGTTCAATTGATTAGTTATCTTTATTATGTCAAAATCACAACCAAAATCCATTTGGTGGCTGGTTTACATGCATCAACAGATTTTAAAATGGGTACTTTTACTAATACATTTATTCTATTATGACTATGGAGTTATTATTATTTTTTATTAAATAATTCTCCTTTGCCTTTGCTTATTCTTAAGGAAGCAAAGTTTTAACTATTTATTTCTGTTTAAATTTATAGCTTGCAGTGACATTAAATCCGAATGACTCCACAACACTACATATGCTTGGAGAATGGTGCTACCAAGTAGCTGATATGCCGTGGTATACACGGAAAATAGCAGAAACCCTCTTCAGCAAACCCCCACATTCAACATATGAAGATGCCCTGGAATACTTCTTGAAAGCTGAATCAGTCCAACCAAGATTCTACAGTTTAAATCTCTTAAGAATAGGCAATTGTTATTTAAAACTCAAGAAGGAGGACCAGGCCAAATATTATCTCATTTTAGCAGCCAGTTATCCAGCAAAATCAAATGACGACTATAGAGCAAACAAAGAAGCAGCTGAACTTTTAAAAACTATAGAAAAATAATCATTTAATAATATATTACGTTAATTATTGTTATTGAGTATATTTAACAAACAAAAATATTTTTATATCTGCATTTTTTATATTTCTTATTTAATAAAATGGTGGTGCTTTTTTTATTTAACAAAATGTTTGTTTTATTTAACCCGTGGAGAAAACATGTGGAAAGACAAATTTGTCATTGTCACAATCTTGATATATCAAAGGGATTTTGTTCACTTAGTTCTATTTACACCAAGCAAAAAATGGTAGAGGGAAATTTTAGGGACAGAAAATTTGACATCGGAACTTTGTTTTAGACTAGTCTGGAGATGAACATATCAAAAGTCCTCACTCCTAGGTGATGGGAGGGAGGCACTTTAAAGAACCCCTTTTTTGCCCATATCTCGTAAACCATAGCGACAGTGGCGTAGCGTGGGAATGGTAAAAATTTGAATTTCAGGTTCACATTTTAACGATTTATTTTAAATTTTGCCGCCACTGCACTTACCACTATATACTACAAGAATTACTATTTATCAGAGCCTCTATGAAGAAAATTGTGGATGTGAAGGAAGCAAGGGAGTTGTGTAAGGATCGTGGTAAGTGGCGCTCCATTGCCTTTGTCTATCCCTGTATAGTGATACAACATATCTCTGTATAGTGATTCTTATACATAGATTTATTATTATGATTGGTCTTGCTGGCACGGTTTTCGAGATATAGGCGATAAGGCAAAAAATGGATGACATATAAATCTCTCATATAACAAATTATCTTTAAATAAATACTAATTCGTTTTAATACGCCTACCACCCTGATGTTTACAATAATAGCAAATTGTAAAAAAAGTCAGTTAATACAGTGTTGCTAATAACGGATTTCTTTTAGTAATAATTAAAATAGCAACATTATAGCATACGTCAGTCTGTTAGTCATAGTTTCAAGCAATTGAAAAAAACGGTTTTCGTATTTTCCATTATTTGCTTCTTGTCAATTATATTAACTTATAATCCTTATTAGTATCATAATAAAATATTAGAATTATATTACAGCAATGTCATTTGATTATTTCAACGATGATGAGGTATTTTTTGGCAAATTGTCGCTTGAAGAAGTTAAATATCGTGTCCGTCCATCTACAGAAAGAAGAAATAGTACTAGTGGGTAAGTAATCGCTTATTTATCCATTATCGGTATCACAATGGATAAACAATCAATCAAATTGTCACGCCTTTGCCCCTCAGATATTTAGCACAATTTACTTGCATAATAAAATATTGTTAGATACTGTAAAACCATCGGTGTATAAACATGGTTTTACGTCGATGTATATTTATATCGCAGTAAAACAGGGTGAATAGGAGAGGAGCAGTTTCGTCTTTTGCTGTAGTTTGTTTTTATATAATCAATCAATCAAATTGTCACGCCTTTCTCCCACAGGGGTAGGCAGATATATATAAACTAAAGTTATTACACAAAAATAGGGGAAATAGAAACGCCATAGAATATTGGTGTACAGAAAATATGCATGGGAATGATAAATATCCTCTTTTCATTGTCAGATTTTCACTTGGATTTTAGTTTGTATGTGTACAGTTAATCGTAATATTGATTGTTATGTACAGGGGGTGGACAAAATAATATGAACACTCATTATATACCCATTATTTATTATAAAGGTTGTCAACCCCTATTTGGTATTCAACTTCTTTTTTTCATTAGTAAGTATGTCCTAAGAATGGTTTTATTCCTTTTTTGGTAATGTTCCTATTCCGGGAAGGCAAAAAAAAACAGAGTCCATACAACCTCTCTCTTCAGATGATGATGATGAAACACATAGTAGAATTTAATTATTGATTCAGTAGTTTAATGATTTTAAATTTAACACATTGCAGATGTTCCTATTACAGTGATTCCGACCATGATTCAAGTTTAAAATTAATAGAAGCTACATCCGAACCTAGCCTAATGTATATAAATGATAGTATATCCATACAGCACTATGAGGAGGATAGTTTACCTGATTTGTCAATAAATCAATCAAAAACACAATCATGGAAAACAAGGAATTCTGATGAAAGTTTTATAAAAATGGAATGTATTGTTGCCAAAATGTGTGAATCTGAACAGGAGAATTGTAATCAAGGATGTGATGACACTTTTAATGATGTTAAAAGATTATTAGTGAAAGCACAAAAGACAGAAATACTTAGATCTGGCAGCCCTGATATAATGGCTAAATCACCAATCCCTAAAATTAATGCAATAACTGAACATGAAAATCTTGATTTTCCTGAGAATAATGCACCAGAAATTTTAATTCATTCATGTAATACAAAAACACCATTTAAACAACGCAAACAGGAATCTGATATATTTTACACACCGTTGAGATCAACTGAGAATAATATTAATGTATTTAAAACTCCGAGCGTAAAAAGTGCAGGAAAAGTGTTAAAGGGCTCTGTAAAAAAGACTCCAATGAAATATGATTATATTAAGAGTCCAGTTGCTGCATACATAAGAGATAGTCCGCATGTACCTCTAGTGAAAGATATTAGGCCAAAGAAACCATTGCCTGCAGGTTCAGCTATCCCAAAATTAGTAAAAGCACCTGCTTCTTTAACTAAGAATAAAGAAAATATTATTTTGCCTCGTCTAGCTTATAGAAGTGCTAAGGAAACGAAAATGGTATTTATGTATATTTTTGTATTTTACAATGAATATTTTTCAGGCTTCATAACATTTTTCTTCATTTTATTAGTTATTTAGACTTCTTTACTGATACAACAATATTACTTTGCAAAATTGCTGAAAAGATGACTATCAAATATTAATAAACTCGCTACTCCACAGTGCCCTCTGAGAGCAGAGTAATATGTGGAGCAGCACCAAACCCCATGCTTTTAGCCAAAAAGAATCCTCAATAAAGCGCAGTTATTGACTGATGCCCAAAACGCACAGGTCATCTGCTTTCCGTAACACTGAAGCGATATGGCAGGCAGGCAGCCACATGGGAAGGTAGTCAACATCACAACTCTTTTTCATTGCGGCTTTTTATATGACAGCATCACTCCTAATGTTAAGCTACCGTGTGGTCCATGAATGGAGGAGACTGCTACTACAGTTAAATAACTCAAGTTGCAGTCACTATGCTGGTTTATTTGAAACTTGTAATGTACAAGATGATCCTGAAACGCGACTAAGTCAATTTACAGTCTATACACTTTAAGTGGCAGTACTACCCCTGATCGGCATATTAGGCAAATGCCTACCACTCTTTATCTGTTAATCACTTGTTTCTATAGAAGTAATAGCAACTAAGTCACTTAACCACTAGTATTTGCCTCTTTTTTATTAACAAATATTTATGACTAGGAATCGAACCCAGGACATCCACGTAACGGACTGTACCACACCACTACGCCACACCTGTCGTCAAACATCCCGTCAACTTTCAAAACAAATGCGAGGTGGATTTTTATTAAATATATATTATTTTTTACAGAATGAGATCGCAGCCACATCACACCTGCCTAAAAGTCATTGGGCTAAGAATATGGAGTCCGCATTACCTCGTCCAATGGTAATAAGGCATGGAACACGGGATCAAAAGATAAGGTGTGATACAATACAAAATGAAGAAGATAGTTTTGATAACCTGTCTCTTTATCAAGCTGATGTGTCACTTTGTACATTACTACCAGGCACGCCGTTGAATATGAAAAAATAATTTGTGTTATTGTATAATCAATTAATTAATGTGTTTTTCAAATTAATAAAAGAATTTTGTATTTAGTTATTGTATTTTTTTTTAAAGACATCGACTTTTCTTATGATTAGCAATGGTCTATCTATAAGTCCGCTGTATGGACCCGGCAGAAAAAGATGCGCAGTAACTTGTTTTGTTACCTACTTACGAGTACTTTTCGTTTTACCACATCTAAAGTACAGTGCACGATAGATGTGGTTTAAATAAGGATGTAGATTGACGAAAGGAATTTATAAATCTTATGTGAATGGATACGTTAAACAAGGCAGGCACAGGAGGGTGTTCGCCGACCAAATCGGAGACATCCTCAAGAAAGCTAGGTTGCTTAGTGCCTATAACCATGAGCTTATATGAAGAGAATTGTGAAGGAAGCGAGGGAGTTGTGTCAGGATCGTGGCAAGTGGCGCTCTATTGATTTTTATTTTTTTATTTTTTATTGTGACACGACATCTGACCTCGACCCGCCTGATGATAAGCAAGAGGAGGTCCAAGAGTGACGACGACTGAAAAAACAGAGTTAGCTCCCGGCCATCTCAGCCGCCGTCATTATGCCGGCCTAAGGTGCTTCTTCACGCATCGCTTGAAGGATCCAAGGTCATAGGATGGAGAGAACACATGGGCAGGCAAAGCATTCCACTTGTCAATTGTTCTACAAAGAAAAGACGCACCGAACTTTTTAGTTCGACTGCCGATTCGGTCGATAGAATGCGGATGCTTTCCCCGACCAGTGCGGGTATTACGGGTGTGAAAGGACGAGGTAGGAACAAGGTTAAAGAGCTCTTCGGAACATTCTCCGTGGTATAGGCGATAGAGGACGCACAGAGCCGCCATGTCTCTGCGTAGTTGCAGGGGCTCCAGAGTTCGCGTGACCTCTGCATCACCTATAATTCGGACAGCTCGGCGCTGCAATGAATCCAGGGCATTGAGAAGATACTTGGCAGAGCCGTCCCAGAGGTGCGAACAGTACTCCGCGCAAGAGCGAATCTGAGCCTTGTATAATAGCAGGCGAAGCTCTGGCGCGAAGAACCGCCGCACCTTGTTCAGGATACCAAGTTTGCGGGAGGTGGTCTTAATGGCCCGCTCGATATGGTCCCTGTGATTCAGGTCGCAGCGAAGGGACATTCCGAGAATGTCCAGTCTGTCCGAAGCACTGAGGGAGATGTTACAAAGAGAGGGAAGGGGAGTAAACGGGGATTTTTTCGTCGAGAACGCGCATACCTGAGTCTTGTCTGCGTTGAACTGAACCAGGTTCCTGTCGCCCCAGTGGGTAATACGACCAAGAACCCGGTTCAGTCCCGCTACAACAGACTCTCTCATATCGGCTATCTCCTGTTTGCCGGCTGCGGGGCGGGCAGTGTAGCGTCCATGCACCGTGCTGTCGTCCGCATAGCAATGAATGCCGAATCCAAGGTCCAGCATGTCATTGATATGCAAAAGGAACAGAGTCGGCGACAGCACGGAGCCTTGAGGGACGCCGGCATTCACCGAGATCCTGCGCGATGCGCTTCCATCCACAACGACGCGTATGGAGCGATCACGCAGGAAGTCGGTTATCCAGCCCCGCAGACGACAAGGTAAACCGTATGCCTCGAGCTTGGATAAAAGGGCCTTGTGCCAGACCCTGTCAAACGCTTTGGAGATGTCCAGGCCAACGGCAAGGGCTTCTCCATTACCATCCAACGCTTCACCCCAGACGTGCGTGGTGTACGCCAGAAGGTCACCAGTTGACCGTTTCGGCCTGAAGCCATATTGACGGTCATTGATCAGCTGGTGACCCTCCAGGTAGGCCATGAGGCGAACATTAATTATTCGCTCCATGACCTTGCACAATACTGAGGTTACAGCTATCGGACGGTAGTTTGCAGGGTCTGAACGGTCGCCTTTTTTTTGGGACCGGTTGCACATTGGCCCCCTTCCAAGCCCGAGGCACACAGCCCGACGCGTATGAGAGCCGGTACAGCCTCGTCAAGACGGGAGTCAATTCCGCTGCACACATTTTAAGCACAAGCGCTGGGATACCATCAGGACCACTGGACTTTCGGACATCGAGCGATCGTAGTTCCATGCGGACATCGCGTTGTCTGATACGGAAATCAGGCATCGTATGTCCGCACGGACGTAGGGTAGGTCTTTCAACACCACGATCGTCGATACGCGAATTAGTGGCGAAGACTTCGGCCAGGAGATCGGCCTTCGCCTTTGCCGTATGTACCAGTGAGCCATCAGGTTGTCTCAGCGGTGGCAGTGAGGAACGGCAGAAATTAGATTCTACAGTCTTGGCGAGACTCCAAAAGCTACGACTACCCGTTGGGTGCGCTAATAGACTCTCGCCAATCCTGGAAACGCGCTGTGCCTCCGCTTCTTTAAATACTTTTCTGCAAGACTTGGTGGCGCGGTTATAGGCTGCTTTCATCTCATCCACGCGAGGGTCATGATTTCTTCGACCCTTGACCCAGGCACTGTGGGCTGCGTTTTTTGCTGCAACAGCAGCCGCACACCCACTGTTGTACCAGGGCCTGCTACGGTCGTTACGAGATGCACAGTTGGATGGAACGTAATATTCCATCCCCAGTGCTATCTCATTAACAACGGCCGAGGCACACGTGGATGGATCCTCAGAGATGAAGCAGCGCTGCCACCAAGGGAAGGAAGCGAAATAATTCCGCATTCCCTCCCAATCCGCCGACCCGTAGTGCCACAAACGCCGCACCTCCTTCCTAGCAGAAGGAGGCACAGCGCGCGGCACCGTCGTCTCGACCAGGCAGTGGTCAGAAGTCCCTAGTGGGGCCTTGACCGAGATTTTATACCCGGTCGGACGATTGGTCAGTAGAAGGTCCAGCAGAGAAGGGGCATGACCGACAATGTCAGGTACCCGGGTGGGCTGGGTCACCAGCTGTGTTAGGTCATGCAAAAGGGCGAAAGCGTGAGCGGCCCTTCCCGCGTGGTCAGTCCTCAGGGACCCCAACCACACCTCATTGTGTGCGTTGAAGTCCCCCAAGACTACGACCTCCGCGGTCGGGAACCGCTCCAGCGCTTCGTCTGTCGCCCGGCTCAGAGAATCGAAGAGCCGGGTTGTCTCCGAATCCCCGTGGTGGGAACGGTAGAGGCACCCGTAGATCCTGGTTTGGGAACCAAGGTCCACGTGTACCCAGAGGATGGACAGGGAAGGATCCTCCAAGCAAAGCAGACGGCGACAGCAGATATCGGACCGGATGTACACGCATACCCCGGCTTTCGCGAGGAATCTTTCCTCAAGCGTGTAGCCGGGGTATTGAAGGTATGAAATGTCAACCGGTACCTTTATCTGCGTCTCCGTCAGGAAGAGCAGTGCGGGCTGTGCCGTCTCAAGGTGGTGGTGGACGGCACTGAGATTGGCGTGGATTCCACGTATATTTGTGAAATCCACTCCAAGCTCCTTTGTTATGGGGGTTTTGTTGGCCGCTGGGCATACGTTATTCCTTTTTATTGCTTTCATGGAGGGGGGGGGGGGGTGCGTGATGATGTTGGGGGTTGTTTATTCGGTAGGGACGAAAATGCAGCTATCTGCCTAGCCACATGTATCCCGGCGGTGTGAGTCTGCTGATCCGTCGGACGGAAGGGCCCCCGTACCCTCCCGGAAGTGATCGCCTGGACCCCATATCCGATCACCAATCGGCAAGACGAATCACCCCGGGATTATGCGCCGCCTCCCTCCGTGGTTAGCGGTGGGCTCAGGCCCCTGTACTGTGCGGCGGGCGGCCAGCGGTTAACCGTTGCTACGGGTCTCCCTGGCCGACGGGTCAACAAACTCTCACCGGAATACAGTGGGTCAGCTGGATGCCACTGTCCCTAACCGCGTCCACAACCCCCAACGCAACTGGTGCTACACAAACTAGTCCCCGAACGCGACATGGTCACTATGGGGGGATTTGCATCTGTGTAGGGTGGTAATTTCAACCAGCTGAGAACACTTAATGCACCGGAAGTGTTCTTTCCCACACCAAAGTAAAGATTAAATATGCATGAAATTTAAAATATGTGCTCGAAGAACCGGAGTCGTCCAGAGCTCTTCTAATCTACCGATCCCTATGTCGCGCAGTTCAAAAGTCAGCTGGTATTTTTTTATTTTTTATTGTGACTCGACATTTGACATCGACCTGCCTGATAATAAGCAAGAGGAGATCCAAAAGTGCAGACGATTGAGACAACCGAGTTTGTTCACGGCTGTCTCAGCCGCCGTCACTATGCCGGCCATTTATACACATTCTTACAATATCCTTAGTCGATGTTTACTTGGCGGAGTCTGGTAGTTGGCGACAAGCTTTGGCCAGCCAACCGAATAGTCCGTGGCGTAGCGTAAGTATCAGCCGCCCGAGGCCAAAAATTTTGCCGCCCCCTTATTATTTTAATTTGGACTTAAATATGGAACATTTCAGCAAAAAAAAAACATCACCTTTTGCGCCCACTTAAACAATAATCACATTCGCTACAATGATACCTAAAAATATTATTCAATATTTTATGGTGCAATTTTGCCGCCCGAGGCCGACACTACGCCACTGCGAATAGTGTCGGTTTTTTGTTGCACGCATCAAAGGATTTTGGTGCTTTTCGCAATATCGTTTACCAATTTGCCAACAACTTCCTCCCTATACTTTAAAAAAAATGTGACACGACATTTGATTTCGACCCACCTGGGGATAAGCAAGAGGAGATCCAAGAGTGACGACTGAAACAACCGAGTTAGTTCATGGCTGCCTCAGTCGCCGTCACTATGCCGGCCTATGCGATTCTTCACGCATCGCTTTGTCCTAACGAGATGGCACAGCAATTTCGACCAATGTGTGAAGTAGGGATTACAAATAAAACAGGATTTTAAAGATCCAATATTATATTCAACATCAATAAAGCAGATTACATCATACAAATCTTAAAAATATCACATGTTAGTTAATTATAGTCATACGTTTACCCTATGGTGCTAAAGAGAGAAAAACATTCCCTCTGTAACTTATGTGGATTTGGATCTATAGAAAAATGATCCTAAAATTTGGCCAATTTCCAATTTCACATATGGTTTTACTCGATAGCGATAACTTATTCTATGGAGGCCATTTTATAAACTTACATAGTCATTTTTAATATTGAGAAATGCATAAATTATTACACTGTTCTATGCTCAAATGGTTCGGTGACTACTGAACGTTAGCCTGAGCCGAAATGAAATAAACCCATATGCAGTATGCAGCTTAAGTATTATTCACAGCAATAAGTATAAGTATTATTCAAGGCAAAGCAAAGCAGCAAAGTTACGTGCATAAGATCCTAACTACGGAGACGCGGTAAATCGAGCAGCGCGATCCACCCAATCCAAACATTTGGTGGTGTACTCCTATGAGATTTTTTAAACGCGTTTGGTTGAAATGCCCGCCGTGTTACACGCTTAAATACAAACGAGTGCGACAAAGTAGTGACATAGACAGTTGCAATAGAGTACGATGTTATCGATAATTAAAAATACAAAACTATATATTAAAAAGTGGTGTAGTGTAAACAAGACCACATACATGACATAAACACCACTCTTTGGAACTATTCACAATAGCAAAGAACCAGACACCAAGAGCAAAGAAACATTATGTTTCTTTATTTAACATTATGCACCACTATTACCAGATTTTATCTTAATATAGTTAGGTTCGCCTTTGTGCTTGTAACATTAATTATTAAATTATCCAATGTGATCTACAGCTTATAGCTGATTCAATCACAAGCATACAGCATTGATTATTACAATTTGTGCTGAATGGCAGTATAAAAATATAAAAGTATAAATTGTAGAAAAAAACTGTTAAAATAAGCTTAATATTAATAAATTGTATTTAAAAAAAAACACAACAAAAATGTACTATTTCTGTATCTTTGGCCGACACACTGACGCAGTCGTGGACTGACTTGGTTTTCTCAGTCGGCAGGTTAAAGTATTATGTCGGATCACAATAAAAAAACCTTTTACGCAATTAATAAAATTATGTATTAGGTATAGATATTTCAATCAATCAATATGTCACGCCTTTTCCTACGGGGATTGGCAGAAACATATTTCATTGTATAATTAAGATAAATATATTAAAACATATTCATTTATTGCATACGTATCGTCTATGCAAAGTTTTTATGACTTAGATAACCAAGTTTTGATAGCACCAATTTAAAAAAAATTATCAAACAATAATTTTTATTCCTGTTCATAACCCATTATTAAATATGGGTTTTCGTTTGTTTATTAAAAAATAACAGATAAATACAACATTCCATTAAATAAACCTTATAAAATATAAAAATAAGATTCAAAATAAAGTCAATAATATAAAAATTCGACAATATAAACTTATTCAGAATAACTTTCGATATATTGCAAAGGCCTATTTAGATATAGGTGATACCTCTGCGGATTTTTGATTAATGAGATATACCAGAATAAAGTCTTTGTAGGCGGAATCTTCAATTACGTTTTTTTTTGGCATATTCCAATAGCTAAGTACCATAATAAATTAGTAATGAAAATAGGATGGAACAAGGACATTTTCCGACCGGGAATCAAAGCCGTCGGAAATCCTATCGTTTGAAAATCTTACAAGAACTGGGGCTCGATTCTCTTAATACATGTTAATGAAATGATCGGCGCCATAATCGCATTGTAACTGCACTGAAGGTCAAACAAATGACATATATTTTGACAATGCAGTGGCTTGCCATTAGAAGACATTTCGGTATTTATTATTATTTTGAGATACTTGAATTTGATACATTTCTAAACACATATTTACATTTTTATGTGTAATATATATTTTTATGTAAATATATATAGAGTAAGTTCCCTAAATATGGACCACCATATGGTTTTCTTTTAATAAAACCCAAATTTAAAACGATAATTAAAGTGTTTTTATTTTAATGATTAGGTAAACTATTTAAGTATATCGATTTTACATCAAAGAGTAATAAAGTAACAAATTTTCTAACAAACTTACTAATTATTTGTCGATACGCAAATTAGGAACTTTTGAAACAGGGTGTCTAAAATGGACCACCAAGTTTTTAATATGGACCACTGTTATAATTAGATACTAAATAATTTTAGTATTTATGAAATATTTTATATCACTAATATTATAAAATAATTAACATCAAGTAGTTTTATCTACTTGAGATCCATAAGAAAATGTCTCTAAAACTATATTTACTTTAAAACTTTGAATATTAATCACTTCCACAATATTCACACATATGGTTGGTACTGTTATCACTACCCGCACATTCCTCATAAGCCCATCGACTACAATAAGGACATTGGAACCACTGCTGTCCTCTTACATCGGCAGAAAATAAAGCATCACAGTAAAATCATTTAGTGTTGGTGCTTTAAGTTCTATTAGGGCTTTCTTTAGTATCGTCGTGGACTGAAAAGTGTCTGGTTAACGTTGCAGAGACTTATACTTCTGGCATCTTTGCAGGCACAACTGAGTTCCAGTCTCATCTACATTGTAAATGTTATTGGCAGGGTAATGCTTTTGGTCCATTGCTATCTCTAGTAATGTAAATAAAATACTAACATCGTTAAAACCTCTAAATCTGGCAATGGACGTACCCGGACGACATGGACGACTTCTGGATGCCTTTGGAGAAACAAACGCAGCCACGTCTTTCCAACAGATCCCACGTGCTTATAATATGGACCACTAGTCCATATTTAGAACCTACTTGGTAGTCCATATTACAAAAGGGTACCTTATCGAGCTTATTAATTTGTAACAAAATATTGAAACTAGGTAATGCTACAAGCTAAATTAGAAATGCATCCTAATACTATGACGTATGCAGTATATGTATTATTGTAACTATATAAATAACACACACATTAAAATATTCTTAGATAACTTATCAAAAAACTACATCAAATTCCTAAAAAAACAAAAAATGGCTGCAACTGACTCTGGTGCGGTGGTACGTCCGTTATGTTGCAGGAAGACTGAGAGGCGGGGCGGGGTCACCGAATGTAGCTAACGTCAATTAGTTAGCAGCAACAACTAGCGAATTAGGGCGGTGGTCCATATTACACGACTAGTCCATATTTAGGGAACTTACTATATATATTTATGTGTTAAAAAAACAGTACTGTTGTCAGTTAAAATTAAAACTTTATTATCAGTTATATCTAAGTTGATTGGTTACCTCTGCAAGAATGTCAAATTCATTGTGCAATTACAATGCGATTTTGACGCAATGAATTTTATGTAAAAATTACGCCGAAAGTTCTTGGACAATGTATTTGCTGTCATGTAATTAAGGGAATTTGGCCCCTGCTCATATGTCTTATTATTTAAAGCCTAAAAACACGAGTTAAAGATATCGAGATTATTCTTCAATATATATAAATTATGTACATAAATAAATGCTTTTAAAATCAATATACCAATAAACTCGAATACAAAACTTAAGGCTTAAAAACCATTTTTATATTATTTGTTTTTTGTTGCGTTCTTACCAAATACATTTATAAGTGTCTAGTTTTTGTCGTTCATATTAGGACGACGCGAACCTTAAAGCCAATTGAAGATCATGCGGACAGACAAAAACAATTCTTCGCCGTCACTATACAGGTATAGTGACGGCGACTGAGGCAACCGTAAAATAAAATGATTTCATCAGTCATTGAGGTTCTTGGAATTCCCTTTGCTTACAATCGGGCAAGTCGAGATCAGATTTAGCGTCTTAATAAACCCAGTGTCGCGGATTAGCAAAATACAGCCCCTGTAACAGAACGGGGCTGCTCTCACAAAAAAAAATGGTCCAGGCGTTCAGTCACATACACTCAGACAGAAGAAATGTGTATAAAGAGATAGACACTGAGCTTACCACACATACCACGGTCGTGCAATCAAAAAAGAACGCAACAGAAATCTTAATTTTCAAAAATGATATAGTAATACCACTTTTATACGTTACACAGATGTAGAGACTGTCCAAGCCGAAATGACGCGTCCCTCCACTGCATTTAAGCACACGTGCGACTATAAAATATGGATGCAACACACCGAAAATGCAATTGTAATTGGTCATTCAGTTGCTGGTTACACACAAAAGGAGGAGCACGCTGATGAAGTATAGTAATATAGTTAGTAATATTTGTATTCACACATTTAAATAAACTAATAAAGTGGAAAGGCGCGTCATTTATTGTTAGACAAGCTATACTTGCGCAGATGTCTTATTTTAAAATGGCGCAAACCTATCTATCTAATCATAGCACGTCACATGTCCGTCACCTATTGGTCCGCGGGCGCCATGTTCCAAGCCCGAGGCAATTAGCATTTACTTACGTTCCGTTTTATTCGGCGTTAGGTCGCGCTTTTCTGCGCGAACCAATATTGCCAATGCTACTTATAAAAGTGGTCGTACTATTTACTTTAATAAAAATATTTGAGGTTGTACCATTAAAAATAAATAGGATGCATGTATTAAAGTTGCATTCAGTTACAGCAATCCAGGTCTGTCCCTCTTAGGTTAGTGAGTTTGTTCAAAGAACATGAAGTCCTGTAACAAACAAATTGTAATTGTAAAACTATAATAATATGTAAACCGACAGAAGTAAAAACGGTTTGTTACAAAGTTAGATGTTATAGAAATTGAGTTATTAAAAACATGTTAATGTTTAGATTTTATCGTAATTAATGAAAATAGTAAAAAAAACGAACACCATCTAGTTAAATTTGATTAAAACAAAATGTCGCTCGTACGTTTTCACTTCAAAAAATCGAATCAATTTACGCTTGCCTTTTTCACGCCTAGGATTAGGGATCTGAGGCGAAGCATTCGATAATTTAGATGGAATAACTTACAATAAGGAAACAAGCTCCAAGCAAAGTTGCTTTGACTTTAACATCAAGATCCATTGGAAATTGAATTCCAAAATAATCTGCATCCGTGAACATCTCACGTGACAACCCAGACCATTGCTTCACGATTGTACCAACTTTCGTTTTGCCGTCTTTGGAGAAAACCTTGAAAGAAATTTGAAAGAAAATTTAAAAAGAAAAAAAATAAGTGATGTATCTAAAATCTGGATTGTTGAAATTGACACTCCATCGTTTCTTCCTGTTCCTGTGGAATAAAGACGCGACAGTTTTTTGTTGCTCGACATACGACAGCACCCCTGATGCTATGCGGTTCAATGATGAAGGCGACTGCGGATACTACTACTACTTTTAGTCGTTCGATGGTTCTGCAGTAGCAATCTACTATGCCAGCCTAATTAGAACAGGAAACTATTAAGCTGATCCCGAGAGGCGACCAAGTCATTTCATGGACTGGAACAGCAGACTGGTCAAATGACCATCCAATATCCTACCACTCTGACTATGTGACTTTAGTTCCTCCTCTAATTAGAAATAAGATTTGTAGAGAAGCTAAAGTTACTGAAATAGCCCACTAGGCAAGCGGGCCAGGTAAATAGTTTTTTTTTATTGTGACTCGACATATGACAGCACTCTGCTTGATGTTAAGCCGAAGTGTGGTCCATGAATGAATGTCACTGCTACTACAATTCAATAACTGTGAGTAGCAATCACATCCACTATGCCGGCCTAGATGGAACCGGCAACTTACAAGCTGATCCCGAAACGTGACCAAATCACTTCACGGTCTGTATACTTGTAAGAGGTGGTACTAGACGGATCGGCAGACTGGGTACCACTTTGATAACCAGACCCGAAGCAAATATCCATCTCTTTTTTTATTAACAAATATTTGCAATATTTAATGTTATTAAATATTACAAATAAAAGCTATGAAACAAATATTTGCTCCGACCGGGGATCGAACCCGGGACTTTACGCGCAACAAACCAATCGCTAAACCGTTCGTTCACGCCTGTCGTCAATACATGGCTATTGGAGAAGAAATATTGCTATTTCCTGTTACATGATCTTCATTACTTCTCGAATGGAGATCTCGTAACAGGAAAACACAGCGTGAGACGTTCACCCACGAGATGGGCTGACAAGGTGTCGGGAAACCGCAGTGGACGACCAAGAGCTAAGAAAGAAGAAACAATTATCATACTTACATCAAATTCGACATCTCCGCAGCAGGAAAAAGTGCACATGGGCCCTTTGATTTGTAGTACAACAATACCAGCCTCGTTCTTGATATTGAAACATGGTTCGCATATAGACCATGTTTGCTCAACAGTGCCAATAAGTCGGCCAGGAGGGGCTGTCACTTCAACAGTTTGCAACCAACATGGACATAGGCAGGTATCGCACGCTAGAGGGCGGAATAGGTGAATTACCTGAAAAATACATTTGTATTTATTGTGGCATATGACAGCACCTTGTTATCGGTTGATGTTCAGCTGTAGTGCGGTCCATGTATGAAGACGACTGCTACTACAGTTCGGAATAGGGCAAAAGCTTTGATCAATGAGCTATTGCTCGCGTCAATGTACAAGAATCTAAATTTTTCAATTCTATCTTTACATTGTGCAGTTCTTTCAACTGCCAAACAACATGCAATACTTGCAAGCTACACTTTGCAGTTGAGAAAGATACAAATTAAGGTTTAGTCTTCTGACAATAACAGGTGACCATGTAACAGTGGTAGTGAAATAATAACGCAAACAGAAGTTACTGTTTCAAAACCACTTGAACCAGTAACTTCTTATACTCGTAGATTGTAAACCTCCAGTTTATACGACAAAATTACTTTTGGTAGCTTAGTATCTATACAAATGTAAAAAAATAAATTTAAATAAAATTGTCACGCCTTTTTCTAACAGGGAGACAATGGAGCGCCACTTGCCACGATCCTGACAGATCTCCCTCGCTTCCTTCACATTCACAATTCTCTTCATACAAGCTCTATGGTTATGGGCACTAGGCAACCTAGCTTTCCTGAGGATGTCTCCGATTTAGTCGGCGAACACCCTCCTGGACCTGCCTTGTTTAACGTATTTCAGAAATTTAATAGGCATTTGGTTTATAATGCTAATAGATAGATAAGAAATTAAAGAAACTGCTGTTGACCTGTCTGAAACCAATTATCATACCTTCAATCTTATCAAAGCCAATAAAAAACAATACTAACCTCATTACGAAAATTATCAAAGACTTTTATATCGAATGGTCTCGATGGCCCACAGCAATTTCTAGTACAACAATCGTTATCTTCAACTGCGTAATAGACTTTTTGTCCAACGCGGTTCATCACAGTATATTTGTTGTTTGTTTCATATCCCACGAAAGACTCCAGCCTTTCGACTTTTTGTTTGATCAAAAGTTTGTCAATCATAGAAAGGTACTCCAGGCCAGGAGGGCAGTTGCTTAGCCCTTGTGGTATAGTCATCCAGCCACCTAATCACATAACATGAAATCGTGAACTTTAATAGCGATAATTTTATGCAGCCTCTACATGTTTGGTAATTCCGGCAAACACCAAACATAACAAACAAAGTTCCAAACATTGACCACAATCACCCAACACAAACATCTACAAACTTGGCGAACATGTTAATATGTTCCAGATATTATTATACAATATACTTCGTATACTACCAAGCATTTGAAGACATCGCAAACTGTTTACAATGTCTTCAAACGATGTTAAAGACTTGTTGTTAAAACTGCTTGTTAAAGAAAAACCGATACCGACGCCGAACACGAGCGACCACAGGCAATAATAAACAAACCCCCATCCACATGTTCGTGTTTGTTGTTTACCAAGCATATGAACGGGTTTTTAGGAAATTCATAAATCAGAGCTAAAAAAAAACGGGGACGACCTAGACAATCGTACCTAAAACCAAATCGGGGACTCTTTGCAAAAGCAAAGGGCCGCAGTCCATTGCTTTTTTGTGGTAATGAAGGAAGTGGGAATCATATCAGGACCTCATAAAAACTGGTGCTCGTTAACTAATATCGTTTATTTTCTTTAGCATTTTAGCGTCAATATCGTAATCCCTAATTAAAAATGAGAATAATATAAATGTGTTATTCTCATTTAATATTAACCTTTAATTTATAAATCTGATACGGACGGATGCGTTAATCGAGGCAGACCCAGGAGGGTGTATTCCGACCAAATCGGAGGCATGCTTAAGAAAGCGGAGTACAAAGAGAATTGTGGATGTGAAGGAAGCGAGGGAGTTGTGTTAGGACCGTGACAAGTGGCGCTCCATTGTCTCTGCCTATCCCTGTGGGGAAAAGGCGTGACAGATTGATTGAATATGTAACTAAGATTAGTACCTAAGTCTAATTTTATTTCTAATAAAATTAGACTTAGTGAATCATGTATTCACTAAAAAACAATGTTTCAGTTCAGATAGTCGCGTCGTTTAAAATATGTCGCCCGAGAAAGAATTGTTGCGTGATGGGTATAAGGCGATGGTTAGTCGAAAGAAAAGAATAAGATGGTGAGTTTCAGAAACATATTAAGTTGTTTCACAAGTACGTAGATATAGTTACTAAAACTGTTAATAAACAAATGTTTCTTAGTAATACATGGCTTATTTGTAACCAACGCACATTAGGCGACAGATACAGGGTTCGATTCTCAGTCGCAGTTGACCGCTGTGCACGCTTAAATTTTTCATTACTAATTTATACAGTCAAATTGCATTGGCGTATAATTGGTTATATGCAATTTAAATGTACAAATGTAGTTCGTATCCCGATTTGTTTCACTTAATGGTAAAAAAATGATTCAGATATATGCTGCGGGTCTGTGTGTACCATACTGCTGATCCGGGGTAGTACCATCACTTTCAAATGCACAACTCGAAAGCTGAGACTGCTACTTGCAGTTATTTAATCATAGCACAAACAAAATAAAAAGCAACAGTAAGATATATAATGAATTTGAAAATTAAGTATTATAGAAAGGCATGAAACCCCCTATTCTATTAAGAATAGAAAAGTAAAAAAAAGAAGAAATATTACTCACAAAAAACATAGAAATATTATAAAATATAATATAAAACATATAAGATTATTAAATAATAAACCCTCCACCATAAGCGTTGTCGCAAATAAGTTCCAAGCACCTTTTCTCTTCCTCAGTCAAAAATTCGTGATAAGGATTCTTTTTAATCTTAAAACTTCTGCAAAATCTTCTTAAACTCCTTTTAACGCTATCTGTACTTAATGTTTGGAAGTAAACACTCTTTCCTTTAAGACTAGACACGAAATCGCTAGTTTTAAATATATTTTTAAATCTTCCAAACTTATCTTTTTTTGCTTGTACCGTTGCGCCAACAATTTCAAAATCGTATTCCGATTTTATAACTAACATTATTTATTTGTTAATTGTAACAATACACGAATGCTATATGCAATTTAACACTTATCAATAACAGAGCCAGGGACCGAGTACTTGAGTGGTAAACACCTTATCTTTATAAGAAGTCATTAACTTGTATTTGTTTAATGATTATTTATAAATTGTTCTAATGATACATGTCCCTTTATTGATGTCAGGTTATATATCCACTTATTTTATTATAATAAATCATTTCAAATACATTCAATTTTTAAATCAAACAAGACTAAGACATTTTAAACAAATTCGTAAGCTCGTTAATTTATTTAATCAATTCATATGGCTTATAACTAGTTTGCCAAGTCAACCATACATTATAAATTTTAATGTCAGAATAAAAATTAAACATATATATATAACATAATTATTTATATACATGTCAATGGAATTATTAATTTTTACTAAATAATCAACAAATATGTACATAATCATTCACTTGTGGCTCTTGATGACAGCTGCCCTCCTGATGTAAGGCTGGAGCAATGGCGGATTTACCAAGGCTAAAGCCTAGGGCGGCAAATTCCAAGGGGCAGATTTATTTAATTGTTTAAAATTTTATTTACAAAATTAAAAAATATTTAACAATTATCGAAATTCTTTGCTGTAATAATAGTCAAGGATCGGACACGGTTCTCAGCCTTGGTTCTCATTGATACTAACCACGGAATAGTTGATGTAACGAAGATGATTGAGCACAAACCATAAAGTTGGAATTTTATTGAAAGAAAATATAATATGACCTTAGCATCAATACAGGCGGCAAATCTTTAATCTTTAACACACTCCAGGTGTGAACTACTACAATCAAATAGTAGTTGCATCTAATACCCTGGTAAAACATTGTCTGCCTACCACTCCTAATACGCTTTAAAATAATACAGGGCTCTAACTCATTTTCATAATATATATTTAACTTATTAAGTATATTTCAATAATGTCTGTCATAATCGGCTTTAAAGCGGTCGGCCGGTGTACGTTTTAATTGAATTATTTTTAGATATTTCCTAATCTTTTAGACACTTTTATATCACCCACGAATGAGACGGAAGACAATGTGACGAAGGCGAAGAACTGGTAAAGAACTAATCACGGTCAGCATCTCTGAGGAAAAGAGAACTGAACTAATAGAGAACTGATCGATACTTTGTACTAATACTACCACAAACTACGTTCTGAACGGTTTATCGAAGACTGAGTTTATTATTATGAACAACTTGAGTGTAACAATGGAAAGCTATTAAATGAAACCTATATTTGCTATAATCGATTACAAATATCAATTTTGTATGTTTGTTGTAGTTTAATTTGATTCAGAGAGCTGTACCACAATATTTGCAATGATTGCCTGCGAACACATACCAATAGACACCACATAGAATAGATAAGAACAAGAGAGGCGAAATTAAGCAGACAAGTCTTTAGTACGCTTAAGTATTATTTTCGATAATACGTTATTCTAATCTAAAAAAGTTGTGAAGTGTAGTTGTTTGTGAACTTTTATACACATAACATGATTAATAATTTGATATTTAAACAATTGACGCCGTGACAGGAATTAGCAATAAGTGTACTTGTACAATGCCGAAACTACAACTTCACACTCATAATTGATACAAAAAAATAATAATGAAAGAATTCAGCCTAAATAAATTACCATATGTAGGTACATTTTTTTGTCCAAGTACAGTTTTTCAGCGTGACAATCATAAGCAGAGCCATAAACACATAAGAAATGTAATATAACAAAAAAGATTTTCATTTTTTGAAAATTATTTTGGGATGATATAATGTTGGAATGTTTAATAAAATGTAAATTATACTGTTTATACTTTTACAATTATCTATTTATTTGTAAATGATTTAGTGTTCAAGGTCTAATAGACATTCAATCATATAAATTCCTAGCCACGGGTAAAATCAATCAATCAAATTGTCACGTCTTTTTCCCACATTGGAAAAAGGCGATTGGGAAACAAGGAATTTAGTTCAGACTAGAACTGCGACTACGTACAATTCAACTTCGAGGAAGACATAAGGACAACTTTGGCTTGGCAATTGGACTTCGACCGTGCTTACGGTTGGGATTTGGATTGTGCAAACAAAGCGCTTCTTCAACAAAATTGGACTCAATAAGAATCCAACGGCGAAATGTCACAGTACTTTGGAATGCTACAGTGGGTTTAGAGAAATTATACTTTAATGAATTTAACAAATTTTATCCTCGCGTTTATTTTTAGGTTTTAATTTAAAAAAAAAAATTATTATTCCGACGTTTCTAGAACTTTGCAGCCATCGTGATCACAGATCGTCATAGTAAGCAGCATAAATTTTGTTTAATTCATTAATCAATGTTTGCGCAAAATCAAAGAAAAGATAATTAAATTATACTTTGTCAATTTAAACATTTTTTTTCTACTTGTTAATACTACCAGCGCTTACTGCAGAGGTTCCTTCAATGGTGCGAGTGGTGAGGTTGTTTTTACTTCTACATTTCACTCCTTCTGCACCATTCCACTACTGCAGGAACCTACCCAGTTAAACGCCATTTATACATTTCACACATAAAATACATTCACTTTTATATTACTTTTTGCTGTATTCTATTCTACATTAAAACAAAGGTTGACGGTGCTT
The DNA here is from genome assembly GCA_905220615.1 of Tinea trinotella. Classification (NCBI taxonomy): domain Eukaryota; kingdom Metazoa; phylum Arthropoda; class Insecta; order Lepidoptera; family Tineidae; genus Tinea; species Tinea trinotella. The sequence continues at coordinate 6,869,139 of HG992306.1, forward strand.
AAACTGTTAATGCTAAAAAGCTTGCACAATGAATATTGGGTAATCAAAGTCAATAAGAAATAACTCATATTGAAATGTAAGAGATTCAGATAACAAAACAAAATAATTACATACCTGGTTGAACCATAGGTCCAGGTTGGCCCATACGTGCTGGCTGGCCTATAGGTGCTGGTTGTTGAACAACAGGGCCGGGACCATGTGACGGGTGAGGATAGCCTGGCTGCACTACAGGATGAAATCCATACTGAACTCCTGCCTGGTGGCTTGGAGGTGCACTGGGGTTTCCATCATATGTAGCAGTTGTACTACTCATTGGATAACCTTCCGACACTTTAGCATCTTCAGTGGGCGGAGCATACCCTTGGCTTGGCGGGAAGTTTGGTGAATAAGGTAAAGGCTTGTGTGACATATTTAGTTTTACTGAAATATAGACAAAAGTAATGGTAGCAAAATTTCGTAACATAGATTATTCGGCCAACATAGTAAAGCTGACTGAAGTAACCGTAAACCGTTTCGGTTTTTTCATTGATTGGTGCTCTTGGACATTATTTTGTTCACCATCAGGCAAGTCGAGGCCAGATTCAAAATCAGTTTGTCAAGGTCACAATGAAAAAAATATGAAAAACAAACTGTGGAAAATCTATGAGTCATGACCATAGAGATTGCAACTACAATTCAATAACTGTAAGTAGCAATCACATCCACAATGCCGGCCTAGTTGGAACCGGCCACTTACAAGCTGATCCCCAAACGCGACCTTTTGTACCTTTGGTACCTTATGGTATCATCACTTCTGTATCTGTACCCTGGTCTGTAGATGTGAGGAAAGCGGCGCGAGGCAAGAGACTTGGCAAGAGGCGCTCTATTGTCTCTGCCTATCCCTGTAGGAAAAATGTGTTGCAATTACATTGATTGAGATGCAACATCTGACCTTGACTTTTCTGATAGATAGACAACACACACTATATTCCGAGGCGACCATGGTGTAGTAGCAGTGCAATGGTTATGCAAGCCGAGAGCACAGGTTCGAGACCACCCACCGGTACCAATGTATCTTTGATATATGCACTTTGGTTGTCCTGTTTCTTTTAGTAGCTTAGTATAGAAATGTATAATAAACAAATAATAAAAAATCTACAACCCTGACATAACTGCCTTTCTACATATTCACAATTATCTTCATACAAGTTTATGAATGTTGTACCTACAGACATCAGCTGTTTAAATAATGACTAATTGATTTGATGTCGTGTTTAATAATTTAAATATTATTTTATTATCTCCAGTTAAGATCCTGATAAATGATTCTCTGTATGCATTGTGGGAAATCGCAATTAAATGGACAGAATTTACGATATGGTGAAATCATGGTCTTTAATTTTACCTTTTATTACAGAATCCCAATTTTTTGCCATATATAATTGACTATATTTTACCTAGTGGAATCCTAGCAGCTAGGGCCTAGCTAGTTTGATAACAAAAAATATTACCTTGTTGTTTTTATATTTTACTGTTTGATTTAAAAAAATAGAACAAATTTACATAAAAAACTTAATAAATTATTTTGTGTATATTATTTTAACTTTATTTGACAGAATTAACAAATCACAAAAATAGTTAAAAACTAATTAAAAACTAAAAATTAATAAATAAAATTACGACTATTCGATGGGCGTTGTGTGCCGAGGACACTCGCTGCGTTCCCCCGTTGAACAGCGAGGCTGACCCTTTGAACGAGATATTCTCTACTCAAAGGGTCGCCCGTCGCCAAGTAGAGTTTCTCGCCAAGCTCGCGGGAGAACACAAGAGCCTCCTCGGACCACGGGCCCAACGTTTCAACTGCAAATGGAATAAAATGGTGATTGATGATGATCTCCGCGTACTTGTTGCGCTTAAGGCGTGCGGCTGATTCTGCAGCGGCCCCAGGTTTTTTATGGCTGGATGTCACATGTGACTGGCAGAGTGTGTCAACACATGTGGCATTCCAAACCAGTGCGCGGCCTCTAGTATATGGAATTAATGACATCCCGTCCGGACGCCTACCATCATTTCTAACTATCCCCGATGGTTCTAGGATGCAGGGGATGTTAGCAGTTGTAAGCGCCCTTGACAGGATGTCATTAATAGCATGATGTCTTGAGATTTTTGTGTATTAAAAAACATTTATGGAATAAAGAAATACAATGTATCTTGGTTTTTTTCAATGAATGTTTTGTTAATTTTTTGACAGAACATGTAACTCTTGTGACCCTTCCACAGAACTCTAAGGTTTTGCAGACCACCTTTTGGGAAACCCTATTTTACTATATGGAGTTAATGGAAAAAATAATTTTTGTTTTTGAAGTTTTGTTCAAGACCTTATTATCAAGTTGATAAGAATTTTATAAAACATTGTATGATTACTGGTATATTTTTAAAGTAGATATGTTCATCTGGTTTTTTACCAGCATTACATCATGATCAATTAAACACCATAATTCCCACAGGAATAGGCAGAGATCATTTGTTTGAAATTATTATTTATACACAAGATAAAATGCTCTGCTGACGTCATATTTTTAATAAACGAGAGAGCAGTTTTTTTCTAAACGGGAAAGTCAAGGTCATCGCAATATTTGGATTGCATAACTTTCGAATTTCATCACCATTTCCATTACAAACATAATACAAAAATTAAACAATAATAACCTATTATTAGAACTTATTATAGCGTGGATATGCTTGTTTAACATTACAAAATTATTTCAATTTGATGTACTCTTATAATGGCACTTTATAATAATGGATTCTGAATCATATTTAACATTACGAAAATACATAATTTGTGTATACTCACTTTTATTACAATATAATCACTAACATACGTGACAACAATTATTTGTTAATTAAAGTACGTAAGACGTAATTAAATATCTACATAATATAAAGCATCTATTTATTTTCATGAAATATTATGCCGGCTGTTTGGGCTGTCAAACAAATCAAAATTGACATTGACAGTAGGAAGTCAGCATTTTTTGTAGTTGCCAGTTCTGAATAAGTTATGTTTTTGCATTATATTATTAAAATAATATATAATTGAAATAAATATTATTTTTAGTTTTTTATTTTTCAATTATTTTCACTTTATTTATTTATTTATTATTATTTATTATTATTTATTTATTTATTATTTATTATCAAAAATTTTCTGTATGCATGGAGACTTGGGCTTAATTAATTGTATTAACAGTTGCTTATACATAATAGTTTGATGTACGAAGATTACAGTGTAATTGGAATATATCCTATATTTTGCATAGTTTAGGTGTGCAAAATGATCAAACTATAATTATGACAATTCCAATCGGAACTGTTAGTCTGGGAATAGATTTCTAATTTTCCTATCCGATAGTATAATCAGACAATCGGAAGGTACTCAGACCATACATTTGTTTAAATACTTAATACATCGCACCGGACGTCCGAGTCGGAAACAGCGCCAAGGCGTTAACGATTTTATTGCCGATCCGATTGTCTAAGGTTTTTTTAGACTAGATTGTGAACCGACATATGACATCACCCCGCTTGATGTTAAGCCGAAGTGTGGTCCATGAATGTAACTGCTACTACAATTCAATAACTGTAAGTAGCAATCACATCCACTATGCCAGCCTAGTTGGAACCGGAATAATACAAGTTGATCCCGAAACATGACCAAATCACTTCACGGTCTGTATACTTGTAAGTTGTAAGTGGTGTGGTACTACCCCGGATCGGCAGACTGGGTACCACTCTTTGATAACCAGACTGAAGCAAATATCCACCTCTTTTTTATCTATACTAATATAATAAAGCGAAAGAGTTTGTTTGTTTGTTTGTTTGTTTGTTTGTTTAAACGCGCTAATCTCAGGAACTACTGGTTCGAATTGAAAAATTCTTTTTGTGTTGGATAGATCAATTATCGAGGAAGGCTTTAGGCTATAAAACATCACGTTGCGACTTATAGAAGCGAAGAAACAGTCGAAAATGTGGAAAAAACGGGGAATATTATTCGTCTTTGAGGGTTTCCGTTGCGTGCGCTGCGAAAACCGTTCGAGATACCCAAAAAATATGTATGAAAGAATTATTCCTCTTTAAATTATCTAAAAAAAATGTCCGCGACCATATATGTCTATCTTTTAAGATTAGCTCACAATAACCGTTTTTATGATAGTCAAGTTTGGTCTAAATTAATGCAATATTACAAATTATTTGTCAGAGTTGTATTAACATAATAATATTATTCTTTATCGAAATAAATGTGTTATTAATTAAGAGTATTTAACTGTGAACAAAATTGTCATTGACATCACCTAATGTCAATAAACATCTTATAAGATAATACAATTTTAAAATAACTCTGAAACAAAATTCACACGCGTCGCATGATGAGCGCTAACCGGCGGGCGAGGAGAGGCGGTGCTTGCGGGCGAGGCGGAAGGGGGTGTAGCTATACGAGGTATAGTCTGTCTAACCCGAAATGACGCGCCCCTCCACTGCATTTACGCATACGAGCAAATATAAAATATGGATAAAACACACCGAAAATGCAGTAATTGGTTATTCAGTTGCTGGTTAGACACAAAGGAGGAACGAACGTGATGAAGTTTAATAGTATAGTTAGTAATATACTATTAAACTTCATTCACTCACACATTTCAATTCATTCACACATTTAAATAAACTAATAAAGTGGAGGGGCGCGTCATTTATAGACAGACAAGCATACTATGCGGTCGGCTCCCTACTGATCGGTTGAATGCAGAGTTAATTTGTTTTTACGATATAATATCATCGTGCAAAATCCTTTTTTATACAATTTCATTTTGTAGTAGTTTTCTCTATAGTAGGTAGTGTTTGTTTTAAGTATAGTATTTTGTTTCTAATATTTTCACAATAACACTTTTTTTGTTTTGTTGTAAATAATACCTGTAGGTGTCATCTACATTATTTCAAGGTTAGGTTTTACAATTCTTATTAGGTTAGGTTTTAGTTTAAGCATACAGTTAGTTTGGTTAAGTTTTCATTTCCTTCGTTCTTTCTTCGTCACTGTAATGCCTAGAAAAAGGACTCAGCGTTCTCGGCAGACTGCTGCTGCAAAGCGGCTGCGAGTTTTGCGCACAAGAAAATAAAACGGAAAATATAATTTACGCAGAAGTACTTTAAAATATATTCTTTTTAAAACTACTTTAATATATATTCTATTAGTTACGTAATTTAATCGTCTAAAATAAGTCGCGGGTAACAGCTATAGGTAATTTATAATAAAGCTGAGCAGGTAGGTAAGCAAAAAATTAATATGATTCCCTAAATAACTATTCCACGCGGACGCAGTCGCGGGCACAGCTAGTTAACAAATAAACGCTATGAAAAAAATATTTGCTCCGACCGGGAATAGAACCCGGGACTTTACGCGCAACAAACCAATTGCTAAACCGTTCGTCCACGCCTGTCATAAGGTGCAGTTTGCATACAAAATACAGAGACAAAATAGACATCCGATTCCTCCTTCCGATTAGTAAATAATTTGCTTAATAAATATGGCACGGAAGCCTGCAATCCTGTTGCTACTCCGCTTGTACCAAACATTAAATTAAGTCCGAAAATTGTGGACTATTCATACCAGACGATATTGGCTCTTTAATGTATTTATCAATTTATACCCACCTAGATATTTCTTTAGTAGTCAGTTATTAAGCCCATTCAATTCGTGAATTGATTCAAGTAACTGACTGGAAGTGAACATATAGCTGCGGCAAAAATACTCTTAAGATATCTCAAAGGCACACGAGCAAATATGCAATAACTAACAGTAAATCATCGTCCATTTTTTCTTTTTGCTCCGTAATCCGTATGCAAGCAAGCACTCACAGCTCGAGAACGACTGACTAGCGCAAGAATCGGGTGTGTATAGAGTAAATACAATCAGATAGTCAGACAATCGGAAACCAAAACTGACGTGTATTCCCAGCCTTAAAATTGCGTGTCTGTGATTGACAAAAAATACAAAATTCTTATCTTATTTTTCAAACAACTCAATTGCACAGCAAATAAAAGCAAAATTGTTATTAGTTTTATCAACACAAGTATCGAAACTACCATTTATATATTTTTTCATCATTGAACATTACAAAAGTAGTACATAAAAGCCCATAATGAATAATGTGCTTTGATAAAAAGGATGATAGCAAAACGTATTTACCATTTATTGTAATGTTGGTCTACTGATATCCGGTTAACAATGTTGTCAGCTTAAAAAATTAAATTAATAATTTTGTTTGATGACAACATGGTGATTTCTTGCTTTCATATAATATATGCTAATAAACCTAAACAATATTTAATTATTTTATGCGTTGATTAATAATTTATGTTTGTTAAAGTCAACAAATGTTTCGCGTTTGTTCAAAAAGTAACTTGCAACACTAATATCCGGCAGTAGCGGTGTCGCTCGTCCAATCACAAGAATGCATTGTGTCTGATTGTGTCGACCTGTCGTCATCGCTATTCGCTTCGCCGTCAAGTAGCGAATAGTACAGCCAGTCAGTCGTTTAACGTTTGTTTCCGTGTTTGTATCGTGTTAAGTTTACGTGTTCAATGTATCGCCTTGGAACTTGTGTTAATAAAATGGCGTCAGTGTTTATGAATTAGACAAAATAATAGTGAACGTTTGGTGAGCAGACGCATACAGGCGTGAGTCATCATAACAACACTTATCGCAATGACAATTTTATAGCGCAGTGTCAATTTGTGCTTGAAGAACCCACAATAAAAGGTTCCATGTGCTGGGACCATTATAGTTAAAATAATGCGCGAATTTAAAGTGGTCGTCCTGGGGTCGGGTGGGGTCGGGAAGAGTGCACTAACGGTGCAATTTGTGTCCGGTTGTTTCATGGAAAAGTATGACCCCACCATAGAAGATTTCTACAGAAAAGAAATAGAAGTGGACAATTCGCCATGTGTATTAGAAATATTAGACACCGCCGGCACGGAACAGTTTGCCTCGATGAGAGATCTCTATATAAAGAACGGCCAAGGTTTCGTTGTCGTTTATTCTTTAACAAATCATCAGACCTTCCAAGATATCAAGCCAATCAAGGAATTGATCACTCGTGTCAAGGGTTCGGAGCGAGTACCGATTTTACTGGTGGGTAACAAAGCTGATCTGGAACACCAGCGCGAGGTGTCTGTGCCCGAAGGCGCCGCGCTCGCTCAGCTATGGGGCTGTCCCTTCGTCGAGGCGTCTGCTAAGATCCGCACGAATGTAAACGAAATGTTCGCAGAGATTGTGCGAGAAATGAACTTTAGCCCTGAAAAGGAAAAGAAAACCTATTGTTGTACAATGCTTTAATACTTAGAACATAATGTGGCATTTATTTGTTGTAAGACTGCATGAGCGATTCGGGAGACTCGCGTAGGACGGCCGGCTGCATGAGGGCCCAGGCGGAGGCCGAGCGCCGTCCCTGGCCGCCGGGCCCACCAGCCATGGCACACGTCATATCACATTGTTAATATCTTTAATACATACCATTGTCCAAATGAGGTGCTTTATCTTATATTTTCATACTTTAGTAATGGTAGGCACTCCTGCAGGAAAGACTACCTATTGAAGTGATTGAACATCCTATGTAGATGTGTCCGTCATAGCCTCCTTTGGATGTTTCATTTTGTATAGAGTGAGACATACATTGTCAAACACATTTTGTAAGTAATATTAGGAATTATTGTATATATAATGTAATATGAAGAGATTGTTAATGTGAATAGAGGGACAGAGTAATTATGAGCATCCATAATGAGAAGTGTGGTGTGCGTTCTGTACCTAAGTCAACTTACAGTGTTTTTAATGATATTTGTAATGTTTATACGAGGACTCAAAATATTGATTTGTCAGTTGCGTGATTGTGTTATAGAAGTCTACCAGGATTTGTGATAATACATATAACAAAGTATCTATAATAAAAGTTTTAAGTGGGAGATTATGTTGCTGTTTTATTCATCAATTTGCTCAGGTAATATAACCCTTATATCTTGTTAGGTGTTACATTTATAACTGTACAAATCCCTCTCATTGGAGAATATTTAAGGCGACCGTGGTGTAGTGGCAGTGCAATGGTCAAGCAAACTGAGAGCATGAGTTCGAGACCACCCACCAGTACCAATGTATCTTTGATTTATGTACTTTGGTTGTCCTGTTTCTATGTCCACTTTAGTAGCTTAGTAAAGAAATGTAACAATATTAGTACAATGTCACTGTTGTATACAATTTTCATAGTTATTAACATGCTATAAATTCAAAAGTTCTAATATTGTTAGTAATGACCACTAAAAATGAGCTAAATTATTTTACATTTATTTTAGTAAGCTACTAAACATGGTTTCTAGACCAAAGTAAATAAATCAGAGAATATTGGTACTCGCAAATGGTTTTGAAGGAGGGCTCTTAGTTTTCAAGGCCGCAGTTACCTACTTTGTAAATAAATTTACAAATAGACTAAAATCTAATACAATAAAATTATTGCTCTAAAATAATAAAGATAAAATTAAAAATTTATTGGTAATAAATTTATTTTTATGGTTCATGGTAGTTAAAATGTTTCCATCTTAAAGTCTTTAATAGTTTTTACAATAATATACTTTTAAAAGCATTACATTTTATTAAAAGTATACATTACACAAACCACTTGCGTTAATTTAGGAATAAAATCTAATAAAAGAAATTATTTAAACATTTTAAAAACCACACTGGCTGCTGTCTTATTACTTTACTTTTAACTAATCAAAAACCAAATATTTTTAACATTAAGTGGGTAATAAGTATCTAATTGTTATTATACAACAATTTGATACTTAAACATTGTCATAATGTACTCCCCAAAATATCTAGTCAGTCTGACCTGGCATACACAATAAGGTCTTGTTTTCCTATCAAAAATAATTTGACAATTATCTACTAATGCTGTCTCTGTCATTTATTGTGATCATCAAAGTTTGGCATCTCTTTTAGATCCATTGTATTGTTATCCAATTGAGATGTCAAGTTTAGCAATATAACTTCAAACTTCATAACAGTTTTATCAATACTTTACAAGACATAATATCTGCCTACTTAGACTAGTTTATTTATACACATAGTGTGAGGTGCTTTCTAAAACAAAAATATCTGATCATATTGGCTCCCTATCGCCCCATCGCCAATACCATCACGTCACAAGCACGCGATGCCAATCAGACCATGAAGTCAGATACTATCAAATAGAACATACCTGGTGATGCCATGATTTGTTTCAATTTCTTTACTGTTGAATGTTAAATATTATTGGAAATATATTAATAGTATTAGCAACTCTATCCCTCTATTTTAAAGTCTAAATTCCACTAATGGTCTAATAAACAAAAGGCACTATGTTCTAAAGATATTGAACCTACCAATGTTTAGTGAAGTGTAACTATGTGTGTGCTCACATCCTCGGTTTCAACGTGATTGCAGCCTGCATAGTTCTTTTTATATAATAGGTACGATTGCGTTTACTTATTGCACAAAATATTAGACTTCAAACCCTATATTATTACATACATAGTTTATACATAAAATATTCCTAAAAGAAAATATATTCAACAAGAAACAAAGACAGTGAACCTTTATAAAATATGTCGCCAGCATTACAAAAATAAAAGTAGATCAAATTACTATAAATAAGTGGTAATTAGCTCCACTACGAAATAGGCGATAGTGAACATTAGCTTATCTTAAACTCGTTATCACATTGTTTACTGCCGCCGCAGGAATGTAATCGACTGACTACTGGTAGAACTAGTGAGAAGAGACCAACTTCGATGTAATGAGATACTATCTCTTTTAAGATTTCTAAGGATTTCTATGTGTATATAACTGTTTAAGACTCCAAAATAGACAAAGACAACTGATAATAGAAATATTTACCAAAAAGTAACTGATATGCTTTAGTTTCCTCCAAGTTTCGTAGAAGTTCTAATGATGGTCCTGAATATCTTATCGTAATGTCATTAACGTTTTTGTGACTCAGAATTTTGGGGAAAAGTTGCCTAATTGACGTTATGAATTTATTCAAGTTTGTATGTGGCAAGTGGCGCTCCATTGTCTCTGCTCTGCCTAACGCTGTGGGAAAAAGGCGTGACAATTTGATTGATTGATTGTATGTGATACATCTATTCTTTTTTTGGAACAATTAAAGATTTAATGACGATTTTAATTTTAACAATAATACTTCAAAAGACATGATCATTTTTTTGAATGTGTTTAGGGTGCAATTATTTTAAGCATGCTATTGTATCATAATGGGCGACCTACCGTAAAACACAGGTCTGCCAACCTTGTGATTCTTCCATTTACTCATGAATTTGTGTGTACTCATGAATCGGCCCGCCTCTGGGTGCCGTTACCGGCCCAGATATCATAGATTGTTACTCTACACCTCTAGCACTATCCAATGGTTAAATTTGTATTACTAAAAACTATAGGTTAGCTACAAATAATTGTACAAGTACAAATTGTACTAACATATGTTTATCCTCTTTATGTACATACAGTAATAAGCCTAGTTATTTGAACAGACGTTAAATTTTATTGTATAAAACTTTGCTACACTATTCGGTCGCATTCTGTCGACCGAATCGACAGCCAAACTAAATGTATTAGCGCGTCGTTTCTTGGTAGAACAATCGACTATTGGAATGCTTCACCGGCTCATGTTTGCTTCCCTATCCTATACTCTTGAATCCTTCGAACGAAGCGTGAAAAGGTACCTTTGGCCGACATAGTAACGGCGTCTGAGGCAACCGTATAATGAAACTTTTTTCAGTCATCGGCATTGTTGAATCTTGCTTACCATCAGGCAAGTCGAGCCCAGATGTCGCGCCTCAATAAAATGAGTATGTATATTGTTTAACGCCTAATTGATGGTGTTGATTGGATGTAAGATTACACCGTTAACAATGTACCTATTATATACAATGCATTCAATTGCATGAATGTTCAACGAATTCGCAAGAGATTTTTCTAGTAGTTATGAATAAATTATTAGCCGTGAATAAAATATAGCGACTAGTTTCCTGTCAATGTTCTACTCATAATTAATAAGGCGACCGTGGTGTAGTGGCAGTGCAATGGTTACGCGAACCGAAGAGCACGAGTTCGAGACCACCCACCGGTACCAATGTATCTTTGATATATGTACTTTGGTTGCCCTGTTTCTATGATACAAGCACTTTAGTAGCTTAGTATAGAAATGTAAATAATAATAAAAAATGTTGATAAAGTGACAATGAAAACACTTGAGTTAAAACAAAAGTCTTCGTTAACAACAGTTCGCTTATTTTGTCTACCTTTACTGTGTGTTATACCAAACACAGTTTGTATATTTAAAAATATACAGATTGACGCATTATCAAGTACAATGGCAGGCAGACGGTGGTCATTTGGTTAGTGGGTCACTTCGTTGCTTTTAGGGATTAGCTTGAAAGTTGCTACTTGCGGTTATTTAACTGTAGTAGCAACCGCTTTTATTCCAGGATCAGGCGGGGTGCTGTCATAATTCGAGCTACAATTAAAAAACTTTACGACATTAAAGACACGATTTTTAATAACTATGCAAGATGGTTCAACTATTTAGTTATATTATACCGTGTCAAGTTTAGACCGTGAACCTTGTTACTACACCGTCTTTTTATGTACCCGTGATACCAGCACAGATCGGGGGAAGCATCCGCCGCATTCAGTAACCGAATCGACAATCAAACAAAAATATCGATGGGTGAAATGCTTTACCAGCCCATCTAACTCCCCATCCTATAATCTTAGACCCTTTAAGCGAAGCGTAAAAAAGCACTGACTGCCATATTGACGGCGACTGAGGCAACCGCAAATTGAAACATCCTTTACATCCCCAAGAAAGCTAAGTTGCCTAGTGCCCATAACCATAGAGCTTGTGAAGAGAATTGTGAAGAAAGCGAGGGAGTTGTGTCAGTATGGTGGCAAGTGTCTACCTATGCCTGTGGGGAAAAGGCGTGACAATTTGATTGATTTATCAATCGTTGACGCTCTTGAATCTCTCCTTGCTTACTATAAGACAAGTAGAGGTGAAATGTCAGGCCTCAATGTAAGTTTTAACGACAGTTAACTTGAATACTAAAAAGATAGTTAATAAATATGGTAACGATTACACTTAAGTACTCAGTTAATCTAAATAACATCCATCCATTCATTACTTGGACACAAAGTCAAGTTTGAATTTAATGAATGTTTAATCCTAACCTTTTAAAGTGCTTTCATCATGAATATTCCTCACCAAAGTAATTAGCATTGTTTTGGAGGGCGTCGCGGTATCCCTTGATATTTCATTAAAATTGTTTTTGTTGTGATATTCGACGCAGACGTGAATAGTTAGTTACCTCTGATGGAATGTAGAACCCGTGTTTGCCACCCCTAGCATTCGTATTGATTACAAAGAGGGAAATATAGTTCCCTTGTCGTCTAGTCGACACATCTGAATTTCCATTGCAAATTATTTTTATATACAATGTGATAGTCTCCGTCGACGTTATCAATCTATTTACTTATTCAAATTTCATAAAATCCAATACTATTTTTAAATTTAATTATTTATTGTGTCTCGACATTGACCGCACCCTCCCTGATGTTAATTAGGCTGGAGCGTAGTCCATTAATGAAGGTATCTAGTACCAAACGTAGTAGATGTAGTACCAAAACGCGACTGAGTCACTTCATGATCTGTACACTGGAAAGTGATGGTACTACCCCGATTCGGCAGACTGGGCAAATGTCTATTAACTGTATGTCGTGGTAGATTCGAAGATTAAACTTCCAAGATATTTGGTGACTTTTCAAAGCGTCCGTAAACATTTTATGATAGTCTTGTGACTTTAATAACACATTAAGTTCGTTGAAATAAGCACCGACAATATCTATAGTATAGATGTGACTGCTACTTACAGTTATTGAATTGTTGTAGCAGTGGCATCTATTCATGGTCCACACTTCAGCTTAACATCAAGCTGGGTGCAGTCATATGTCGAATCACAATATTAAATAAATAAAAAATGTAATCTATTTTATTTGTTTGTACTCTTATTAATAAAATAATCCTTGGAATGTTTTTTCCAGAAATACCATGTTGTCCCCGTTCGTTGGTTTATTTATGTAGTGAGATATAATCGCGTGGCATTGTATGCTGCCCTCTGTCGCATTGTCGCTTGTTCGGTTGGACTTTTCAATGCATTATTACAGCTCCTAGTACGTGGTTGCATCACAATAAGATACCGATGTCAATCATGTTACACAGAACTGGTTCCATTCCTACGTGTGTTTGATTTTTTCACATGCGTCATCATCATGTTTTATCCATTTTATTTTGTACGTAAATGTAATGATTCATGGTCTTGTTTGTGCCTCTAGAAAGATAATATAATAAAGAAATATATCGGCTCTAGATTTTGTCGAACGAATCGGAAATCGAACCAAAAGGCTGGGATCGTCGTTTCTTTGTAGAATGCTTTACCAGCCCTTCTTTAATCTTAAATCGTCGGCGCTCTTGGACCTCTCCTAGCTTACCATCCGGCAAGTAAAGGTTAGATTACGCGACTTAATAATAAAGTATAGAAAATATGATAATTACATAATAATAAAATATAAATAGAAATTGGTAATGATATTTATAATTCGACGAATTTATAGTTGATTTCATATTATCAATAAACCTAATAAACATATGCGTCATGATTTCCGCACAAGGACGACGCATCTGACGCAACACTATCATACTAACGGATACATAATCATATTATTCATAGTATAACTACTTCATAACAACTTATTGTTCTATATACAACTCTAAACACCTATTTCTTAAGAACTGAAAATTCTGGTGTTGAATACGAACAAAAATTGCTTGCTATATTTGAAACATTTATGCCCTACATTTTGACGATCGATCAACCTGTTTTTATACCTTACCGACTTGCTTGCAGTTGCCAATTTTTGCATTCAGTGCAAGGTTAGGTCACTGTGATAAATTAGCTAGTCGCATGTAGGTAATTTCTTTGTATAATTATTAGGTAGAAGCAAAGAAAGATTAAATTTACTCTTTAAAAAACTTCCTTTTTGACTAACATTTTATTTAGTTATTTTTAAAATATTAGAATGAGTGACGAGCTGCGGAAATTGTACCGCAATGATAATACGTGCCTTCCTAATTTACACCTCATTATCTTTTGTACTGCATTGTAATCCTAGATAAATTTGTACACATAGGGTGTGCCTGTGTAATGTTTGCAGTATACGAGTGGGCAAGGTCCCCGCTTAGAATAGAAGCGTGGTCGGGCGTCTCCCGCGCACCTCGACTGCACAACACTGCGCGTGGGGCCGTTCTCTATTAATACATGTATAACACGAGGTACGATAACTCGGACAGTCTTTCAGCTATTTAAGTGAGTGACTTCAATCTGCGCTCAAAAGTAAATGTTATTATTAACTTTCACCTTCCTAAATGAACAAACAATATCAATTTGCTAATGGTTTTGGTAAATTGTAAATCAATTACAGTTTAATTTATAAATTATTTTGGTAATTACTTCATCTTTAACGACAATTCGGTATAGTTCTCTAGAATGGTAAAAATATATTAATTAATTAACGAACAATTGAAAACCTTATTGTTTCTTGATTGGAAATTCTAGCAATAATTACATAAAAGGAATTGCTAGTTTTAATGGAAGTTTTGATCGGAAATTGGTATTGTTTTACACTATTGTACCTATTATCAAATTGTATACTAATAATGTGTCTGTACATACACGAGTCAATATAGAGTTAGTTATATATACAAGTTCATAACAATTGCCGTGGTTCCCCTGTGTACGTACCATGAATAGGTTCTCATGAACTAAACATTCTCATGGAAACAATCGATGTGGGTGCATTCAATAGCAACTTCTATATCAACTTTTAATGTTTTGTGCTTTCGCAATTATATGGGCATTTACTATAAGATTATCGTTTTAAATAAATAATATGTAATAACCTACCCGTCTAAATTAAAAGGCTTCGACGCGACTCCTGGATTCTTTAAAATTCTGCTCAGGAAATATATATTTTTAGGGATTCATTACCATGCGTGTTTCTAATTATGATTTTATTGTATTATTGTTTATTAGTATTATAGGTGTATATGTATATCCTTGTTCTTCCACGTATTTAATTATTATACCTTCTATGCACTTTTCTTCATCTACTTTTACTCTCTGCACAAAATTCTACTAGTAGAGAAAGATTTATGTCTTATATTTTTTACAATAAAGGAAAAAAATAAATAATATAAGAAAAGAAAAACAATGGGTAGTAGGTACTCATTCTCCTAGGTTACATGACTATCTATCTGCAATGTAATAAATGTTTATAAATACAAGGCCATAAAGATGGTCCTAGATATGTGTAGAATGATGTGAAGGAAACAGCGGGGAGCAGGTCATCGCATCGCCAGGTGTTATGCAAGGCGTAGGCAGACCGCCTTGACTGGCCGCGAGCGCACGACCGCGATCCAGCCAGTATCACATCATGCGCGGATTACAAGTATGGAAACTGCAACTTATGGTTACAATGTAAGTATGTGGGCGAATGTAAGTTAAGGAATTTCTTAGTTACTAGTTATTTTGTTGGGTACAGGCTTTGTATTGTTAAAAAATTAAATACTTGATAATATAAGGAGAAAATACAAAATTAACCTGTGTTTTCTATCACGGTGTGTCTATACATATATCTTTGTGTAGACACATTTCTCACTAAGAGTTATACACACGAAAAGTTTTTTTAATTTCTTGAAAAGTATTTATTTAGATCAAAGAAAAACAAATTGTCACGCCTTTTTTCCACTGGGATAGGCAGAGACAATGGAGCGCCACTTGCCAGAATCCTGTCCTGACACAACTCCCTCGCTTCCTTCACATTCACACTTCTCTTCTTACAAGCTTTACGGTTGTGGGGACTAGGCAACCTAGCTTTCTTTAGATATAAATAATGATTCAAGAACTTATTATTGGGGTGAAAAGTACGGAACAATTTATCATAATTTAAGACTATAACTCAAACATACGTTGACATTTGTATTTCCAAGCAGTTAAAAATTAGGTTCAAATGTATCTGCCGTGGCATGTAGTTAGGTTAATTGTCATAGTAATTAAACAAAACCATATGGCTTGAAAACCCGAAGGCTTATAATAGTGATTTAAGTACTTATTATTGGGCAACCGTGGTGTAGTGGCAGTGCAATGGTTACACAAACTGAGAGCACTAGTTCGAAACCATCCACCCAATGTTATATACCAATTAATATACGTACGTTGGTTGTCATGTTTCTATGATACAAGCACTTTAGTAGCTTAGTATAGAAATGTAAACAAAAAAATTAAAATATGTAACAAATCACGTTTTGTTTACAAATGTAAGTTTCTCTTGTAGACTGAGTGGCGAAGCATGCCTCTGTTTGGTGATTATTGCACAACTTCACCTTGGCACGTGGCTCTATCGCAGCTGAATACTGTGCACAATTATATACTCAACTCACTTAAAGTTCTGATATTATAATGGAAAACCGCCCAATTATTTCAACTCTTAGTTCGTGCTAGATCCACGAAATGAATTTATCAATCTAAATATACTATACATTCTCGTATAAGTGTTCTGGATTACGTAGAAGTTTCAATCATATCAAAAATTTTAAACTGGTCTCCTTCGTTACAAATGGCAATAGTAAATAAAAACCTATTGTATTAAATTAAAGTGAGCAAGATTGGCCAAAGTTTTTCGGAATAGTTCGCAAGGATAAAGTAATATCGTCTAAGGTGGCGACAGACTAATACATTTCAAGTTTCAACGTAACGCAACACGTCACGCAGCGCCTTGAGCATTCGTATAGTCAGTACAAGCTGTGTGCTTCACCCGGTTTTCGTTTATTTTTTACGAATCCTTTGTAAGTCTTAATTTCAGTAGCAACCTAAAGCGGTTGTTGAACTTGATTGAGCGGTACGGCTCATCAAGTGGCGACTTTTATATGTTACATTATTGCTGATTAACAATAACAGTGCTCGTTTAAAGCAACAGTGATCCATATCCAACAGAGATACTATACGCCACTCTGAGCTGAACTGACCTGACCTAAAATTGAGAAGTATCGTAAAACTCAAAGAGATTCGTCAAAAACTGACAACACGGACTATAATGAATCGTAACGTGTTACGTTACGTTTAAATGAACTAGTCAGTCGCCAGCCTAATACATCTCTATCCGGAATGAAAGGCCAAGTTGATATATTGCTCTATTATATCTTTTGCAAACTATTCCCAAATAAACTAACATCTCTTTCAGACTAACGTGCTTTGTTTTTCTAATTATCATAAAAACAGGGTCCACAGTGTATATAACAATGGAAAGAGCTTATATGAAGAGAATTAAAGGTGTGAGTGAAGCGAGCGAGCTGTGCAAGGATCGTGGAAAGCGGCGTTATTTATTGTGGGTCAAAAATCAGGCATCCCTCTTGATGTTAAATTGGAGTACTGTTCAGGAAGTGAGATGACTGCTATTTGCAGTTAAATCACCTCCATTTTTAAACCGCACTCCAGCTTAACATCAGATCTGCTGTCATGTCAAGTCAATAAAGAATATGTTAATCTTGTAAATAGTAGGAAAGTTCATATTTTAAGAATTATGGATAGCTATGTTTGTAGGTAAAATAATGTAAAGTAATATGGTTAATTGTATGTAAGTTCAGATTAATATTATTTATGTGTAAACAGCTTGCTTGCAGTGTAACTAAATTGTTCCTTATTAAACCGTGCGGCGTAACTAAACACCCTATTCAATAAGGGACGTTGTTCTCTTTTTATTTTTCCAAGGAAATAATCTTCAATGATGGACATAGACAATATATTGCCACCGAATATTATATTTAAACTTCATGAACATAAAATAGGTTTTCGTGTGCATCTTCTTGTGAGTATCTTTTAAAGCAGATTATGTCTTATTTCTAAGCAATAAAATACAATTTGTCGTAGCTGGAGTAATACTAAAGATTTTGGTTTTGGTTTGGACAACACGTGCTGCGCTTCCGAGCGGTCGACACAATAACAAAGTGTGTGACGTGCATTGTGTGCGGAGAGTGGAGAAGGCCCTCTGCTTGAAATTCTGTCACGTGTTGAACAGGTTTTAAGTTTTAAACAAATTTCACATGCATCCCGATAATAAAAATTGCACAATGAATACAATACTTCCCAGAAAGGGTCGCTTCGACATAGATTTTATTGCTTATTTGGGTAGACTTAATTAATCTTATGTTTTTTTAACTATAATCAATCGTGCAATGAATTCACATTTCTAACTCCTTTGCTTTTACTGCCTTCAGGGAGCTGACCGCGCAACTTCAATGTCGAAAGTTACGCGTTTTTTTTTTTTTATTGTGACTCGACATATGACAGCACCCCGCTTGATGTTAAGCCAAAGTGTGGTCCATGAATGAATGTCACTGCTACTACAATTCAATAACTGTGAGTAGCAATCACATCCACTATGCCAGCCTAGATGGAACCGGCACCTTACAAGCTGATCCCGAAACGTGACCAAATCGCTGTTAGTGTCAAAAACAACTTTCATTCATTCAGTCAATGAGTTTCAATGAGCTTGAACTGTTAATGAAAATTAACATCGATTCTTAGTGTGTTGCGCGGGCGCAATTTTATTTTGAAGCTCATTAATGGAGTTCAACTATCAAAACGAAGCCCATTCTCATTGTCATCGTGTTACGCGGTCGGCCCGCAGGTTGTGAAATAATCTTAAGCATATTCATAAAACTCCTCAGATTCATCTTTTAAAAAGTTTCAATGTTCTTTCATATTACCAAAAAAACTATTAAAGTGTATTGTATTTATCTATTTGTCTTATTTATATATTTGACCTTCCTCTTGACTTTTTAACATTTCTGACTTGCCAAAGGTTGGCTGGCTGGTAGAGAATGCGTTAGCTGGTTGTTTGCAATATTTTTTTATTTATTACTTGCCATAATATGTTGCGGACTTAATGCTATAACATGGAATAAGCACATTTCTATTAACATATTCCATAATCCGTGCTCATTGTTCAGCCAGTCAGTCACACGACTCACAAATCTATCGTCACTTCCGTTCCTGAGGTCGACGCGCTATAACCGCACCCGATTATAACTGGAAGCAATCTTTTCACCTATAAATACATTGTATTAACGTCTAAGTTGCTATCCATTAGTCATGATTTAGTATGACAGTACAGTGTAAGTGATAAATTATCACCTACGTGATGATTATTATGATTATGAACAAGTAAAACTAAATTTAAGGCAATCGTGGTCTAGTGGTAGTGAATTGGTCACGTTAACCAACCACTCCAGGCAGTAACTTAGTTTGAAAATGTGTATTAAGTACGTCGTGGTTAACAATATTCTTTTAATTATTGTAAATATCATATCACTTACCTTTGTGGATGGATGGTGGAAACAGACCAAGGAGTGTTTTTTTTGAACAAATCGGAGAGACATCCTCATGAAAGCGAGGGAAGAGGGAAGCGAGGTAATTTCCACAATTGTGTGAGGATCGTGGCAAGTGGGGCTCCGATGTCTCTGCCTATCCCTGTGGGAAACCGCGTGACAATTTGATCGATTGATTGTAAATTTCATGAATGCTATAATAATTACTTCTAATAAATGCGGAGTCACTTCACAGATTGCCTTCTCATCACGCTTCATTTGTCTATTGAGAGCGGTGTGTCTTATAATGACCAAAAAGTGAGTTCATACTCATTCGAGTGAATAATTATCTCATGAATAAATTCCAAAGTTAATCTGCAAAATAACCTTTGATTTTAGAATAATTTCTCTGTTCATTCGAATGCAGCCATGAATGAATAAGTTTGTTTTACAAGTATTGTTCATATTGGTACCGACGATCGCTCGGTCCGATAAAAAATCATTACGTAAACGACGCGAAGAAGTAAAAGTCGACTCGCGAAATGTAAGTACGTCTACAACAAAACTACTCATCAGAAGTGAAACCATATCGAATTGACTATCACGAGATCAGTAACTTGTACGTGTCTTGTTATAGTTTTTGCGCGTGATTGGTAACATGCAAGGTCGAAGAATTGGTAAGTAAGAAATATGTACTTACTTGTTGAAGCACGAATGCGTAACGCTGTAGAACATTTTAAAACATGATATACCTATGTATAGCTACTCGTGCATTCTTTTTTATTGTGACTCGACTTATCACCACGCCTGATGTTAAGCTGAAGTGCGGTCCATGCATAGAGGTGACTACTATCAAAGTTAAATAACTAAAAGTAGCACTTTGCCAGTCTAGTTGAAATCGGCAACTTACAAGCTGGTCCCCAAACGCGTCTAAGTCTCTTTACGGTCTATAAGCACCTACTACCCCGAATCAGCAGACTGGGCACCACTGCCTTCTACTGTTTGATAACCAGATCCGGAGCATTTGCACGTCTATTTTATTAACAAACATTTCAATCAATCAAATTGTCACGTCTTTTTCCCACAGTTATAGGCAGAGATAATGCAGCGCCACTTGCCCCGATCCTTCCTTCACATTCACAATTCACTTCATACAAGCTCTATGGTTATGGGCACTAGGCAACCTACCTCTCTTAAAGATGTCTCCGATTCGGTCGGCAAACACCCTCCTGGGCTTGTCTCGTTTAATACATCCATTTACATGAGATTTAAAAATTATTTTCGTCGAACTACTTTCACTCACCCTTTCCATGTGCCCAAACCATCGAAGCGTTTCTTTGTCAATCCTTGAACATACATTTGATTTAGAAATATTTAATTATTAAAAAATACCTATGAATTGAACCTGGGACTGGTGTGCTAATCAATGCGCCACGCATGTCGTCAGATATACATGATAAGATGTAGAGAGAGACACAAATTGCCAGACACAAGTTTGGGCAAATTGAAAAGGATGGATGAAGGAAATTTAGAAATCAGAGTTCACTGAAAGAATAAATAAAAGGGAGATTTTCCTCGATAAATCGGCGATATTTTAAATAAAGTCCGTAGAAAAAAGCTTGTATGAAGAGAATTAATTAACCTTTGATTTTTTTACCTTTTGTCGGCATAGTGACTGCTGACAAAGGTACCTTGGACCTCCCCTTGCTTACCATTAAACAAGGTCAGATGTTGATAATAATGTGAATTAAAGGAAGCGAGGAGTTGTGTCTAAGCGAGGATATTTGGCTCTGATATTTGTATCCCATTAGAAATTGACAATTTGATTGAATTTAAAGATACAATTCAAAATAACAAATAAGTTATAATATGCTTAATGGCTGTCAGATTTATTTCCGAATGATGGTCTAACAAATAGTATTATTTGTATTTGAAAACGAAAAATAAGAATGATGTAGCTTAACCTTGGTAGTTTGCCAATGTTTCTCTCATCTTAGCCTGTTAGTCACCACCACACAGCTTCTATGACTCTTGAGTTCAATGTCGTGGACATTAAACTGTTTAACAACACAGACTTACAACTTGCTACATAAAATATTATAACCACCAGCAGATATAAAGAGCACTGACTTGAGCTGCGCAGTATAAGAATAGGCAGATAAGTGAAGTACACAGAACGACTGCGGTAAGTGAAAATCCGCGGATCGTTAACAGTCGTGCACGTAATTAATAACAATTTTAAATTTATAGTCATTAAAAAAAATGAAAGAAAGTATAATATTTTTTGCGCACACGTTGATTAATGAATTAAACTTTGTGCGGCTTTTTTAAATCGCGTTTATTTTGGTTTTGATTTTACAATTTTATTTTATTATTCCGGCGTTTCGAAAGCTTTGCAGCCATCGTGGTCACGGAGAGACTGGAATAATAAACAAAAATGGTAAAATCAAAACTGAAATAAACGCGATAGTAAGCCGGACAAAATTTAAAAAGTAAGTAGTTAACAAAACAAGAGATTGCGTAGCTTGGATGCCAGCGCTCTTTTTATCTCCCGGCACCTATCTATCTTTGTTAATGAGAAGTGCGTTACAATTGCGTATTGGAACTAGTGTTTTCTAGGAGCCGTAACAAAGGTCACTGGGAAGTAGGACACTTGTTTTTACTGTTCTCTATCTACCGCTGAATCGAGCGAAAGGTATCATCAAGTTGTTTTGTTTCCCGGTGAAATCGCGTCTTCTCACACACGCCAGTGTTGTAGCGGGTAAAAAACTGTAGAGGCATTACTGTTAATTGCTTGCAAGTATGCGACACTATTCTGTAGCGAATTGCTCGAGTAAGAAATTGTTGGTCAGGTGGCAATCTGCCAACGGGCTCGCAACTACTGTCTTAGCGTTTAAATGTTATGCTGGAAGTTAATTAAGCTTCAAACTTTGTTGGAACCAGAAACTATAATGGTTAGGAACTGATTAGATTTTACTAATAAGTATACAGTCTGGCCCAAGGCATATTTATTTTTAAATTAAATGGTAATTGCCTATATATATATATATAAATTATTATACATTTCTATACTGCGGAGAATTCAAAGTACATCAAAGATACTTAGGTACCGGTGAGTGGTTTCGAACCCGTGCACTCGGCTTGCGTAACCATTGCACTGCCACTACACCACGGTCGCCTATTGTACATGTATTATATTTAGGTATTGAGTTTCAGTTCCCTATATTAAGTTATGTTCATCTGTTATTGTGTATAATTTAATTTATTATACATATATCAATAATGAAAATACAACAGGTTGCAATCACGTTCTCGGTGCTGAAACAGTAGAAAGTGAGCGTGGGAGCAAAGTGGTTGAGACGAGGGGCGGTGCGCAGGCGCAGGCTGCTCGGCGTGACGTCATCGTGACACCGTTCGACCATTACCCCCACCGTAGCTACTGGTTATCAGAATGCAACCTTGGTTTAATTAACTTCAAAATGGACTTTAAACTTTGTGCTATTAAATATATAAGTAGTATTTCAGCCTTTATTCCAAAAAAGGAGATATTGGAGCAGTTATATTTATTTATTTATTGTGGATCGACATATGAGCACCCCGTCTCATGCAAAACTGGAGTGAAGTCCAATAATTGCAAGCGACTAACGCGATCCCTCTCTACGAAAGTGGTGATACTACCCCGGATCTGCACACTAGGCAAATGAGCATAAACTATCTGCCTACCACTATTAATTCACTTATATTAAGATTAAAGTACCTATAATTAATATTACTAAAGTGGTGAAAAATAGCGAACTCATAAGTACGCTATTTGGTTTGTTATTTAGACAAAGAAAGACACGAATTGTGTATGTAGGTAGGTATATGACAAAATTACCGAACTCTAAACTATGATTAATTACACCAAATTGTGAGTGACTGAAGTATGTCACGCTTATGAATACACACAGACAGACAAACCGAGATATTAGTTAAGATGAATATGTTGTGGAAGGTCGGTACAACGTTAACAGGCGGAAGAGGGGGCAATTTGAATCATAATTACGCTTAATTTAGAAGAGGGTCGAGAATTTCTAAGGGCCCTTTACATGTATAGTCAGCAGCAGATATATCTGAGCACGCAATGTGATCAAAAGTATCTATACATTCAGGGTTATCATAAGTATGGAATCTGCACACCATTAGTTGTCATATTAATGTGAGCATTCAATGCGTCAATAATATCTAAACACTCAAATAGTCAAAAATATCTACACACTGACTTGTCAAAAATTTGTCAATAAACAAATTTATTTTGACAATTATGTAAGCAATCAATTAGTAAAAATAAGAATTAAGGATTAAGCATTCGGTAAATATTATATTTTTGACAAGTGAGTGTGTAGATATTTATGATCACCCTGAATGTATAGATACTTTTGATCACATTGCGTGCTCAGATACATCTGCTGCTGACTGTACCACACGCTTGCCTAACGCTGTCTTTCGCATTGTTATGCCATTTAGAATAGCTGTGATGTAATGTTTTTGTATTCTGTGGCATTTTCTTAGATGGATGAAAGTGGATAATAATGAAGGCCGGCATAGCGGATGCGACTGCTACTTTTAGTTATTAAACTGTAGTAGCATACGCCTTCATTTAGAGCTTGCACTCCAGGTTAACTTATATCACTAGATTTCACAGTATGATACTGTGATATCTAGTGTCAAAAAGATTTCTAAATCAGAGGTGACTGAGTGGAAGGACAAAAAGTACGATCTACATCAAGGGTCATAAATTAATTCCGGGTCCGGATTCTTTAAAATTTCTTATCGAGATTAACAAAAAAGTAATAGGTAACTGTTTCTTACTAAAAGCGATTAAAATTACTGTTATTTGCAGAACATAATTTTAGTATTTTATTATTTAAAAATTAATGGCCGTCCAGCTGTACCACCTGCGGTTCTCCAATTGCCGACCCTTGATCTAGTAGATTTTTCGTCACGTCGCGTCGCGTCGGTCGAGAGTCGAGACGATCAAATCAAAGACATTACTAAAAAGCAGGAGCCCACAGTGCTTTGATAAAGAGAATTGTTGACGTGAAAAAAGCTATTTAGATTATAGTGGAAAGTGGCGCTCCGATGTCTCCAATTATCCCTCTGGGAATTGTGACGTTACAATTTGGTTGATTGATTTTGTTACGTTTTATAATAGACGTCAATATTGTATGATAAAATAACTTTTCTTTACGCCCTATAAAACAATCATCCGTGAAGAATCACTAATTGGTTTACTCCCAATTAGTCGAAAATAAAAACTTGTCGTTTATATACCTACCTCGTAAAAAACGGCTGTATTGATTTCGCTATGAAGATATTGACCTACATTGTTTTCTATTCACAACTTTTTTTATTGTGGCTCGACATATGACAATATTCCGTGTGATCACAACCGACAAGCTACTACAGACCACAGTTAAACAACAGAAAGTAGCAGTCATATCCACAATGACAGCCAAGTTGAAACCAGGAACTTACAAGCTGGTCCCGAAACCACAACTTAGTTATTTTACGGTCTGTACACTTGTAAGTGGTGGTACTAACTAGAATAGGCATACTGTGCACCACTGCCTAACAACTCCCGACAACTAGACCCGGAGCAAATACCCGCCTCTTTTTTTTATTAACAATTATTCGTAATGTTCAAATTATAACAGAATAATATTAAAAAGATACATTCTTTGGCCGACAGTGTGGCGGGCGACTGAAGCACCGTAAACTGAATTAGTTTTCCGCTTGCTTATCATCAGGTTAATCGAGGGCAGATTGTAGGAATTAAGGTGTGATAATTTATTTGATTTAATTGATAAACAAGATCAAAATAGGACATACGAGAGATTTTTATTGTGACTCGACATCTGACCTCGACCTGGCTGAGGCCCAAGTGTGACGACGACTGAAAAAAACATCTCAGTTCACGGCTGCCTCAGTCACCGTCCCTATGCCGGCAAAATTTATGTCATCCATTATCCAGAAGGGGTCCACTGCTGAACATTGGCCTAACTCTTAGAACGCCATTTCGAACGACAAGAGACGTAATTTGGTAAATTTTCCTACATCCTACCATACTTATTATCTTATACGGAGTGGCGCTAGAAAACGTAGCTACAGGAAAGCGTATTAAAGCAGGTAGTGCGAAACTGGTTTACACATGCTATTCTGGATTAGAATTGTGCAGCTGAACACGCAGCTTATAGATTACTGACAGTCTAACACGTATAATCATTCGTAAGTGCGTTTGTAGATTATTTAGTGCTGTCCAATAACATCACAACATGACTGCTACCCTCAAGCAAAGAGTAAATTCTATGTGTAATCCGAGGCTATGGACCCGCGATGCAGCGTGCGTGACTCATGCAGAGTTTGATTGGCCCATCCGGCCGTTTTAGTAGATCTATCAATTTATCGACAGGCCATTTACGTTAACCGCATGGTTTATGACGCATACACAATTAGAGGAACAATTGAAAGTAGAGTAATTAAAATGGAAATCGTGCGTCAGTCGCTAGATGCGTACAAATTTGTATGATTTTTGACAACCAGATGTTAAGCTGGAGTGCGGTTCAGGAATGGAGACGATTTTTTTTAAATAACTGTAGGCAGTATTCGCGTCCACTATGCCTGCCTTGTTGGAACCGGTAACTTTGAAGATGATCCCCAAACGCGACTGAATCACTTCATGGTCTGTACACTTAACCACCAATCGTTATTGGTTTTTGTGGATGCTCATTTTTATCTTCAGTTTGTTTGCTGCAGTCACTCAGGTCGGATGTCTTGTGCCTAGCTCAGAGGCAAATGTCAAATCCTGGCTCAGCCGCAGATCGGGTACTGTAGATCGGGCTTACCGCGGTTAACGCCCGAGGCGGTCTCACGAAGCTGCTCGCCCCGTCAGCACGTGAGACATTAAGCAACGGGAAGTGTTCAGATGCAGTTTAAGGTTGCTTCAGTCGCAGTCACTATGCCGACCAAAGTATTTTTTTATTATTGCCATGTCTAAATTCTTGTTAGTCCCGAGCAGTGTGTATGCGCGGGCGCTTCCCCAGTTGCGGCGAACTTAACTGCTTTACTTATTTATTTTCTGTTTTTGTTCTTGCTAAGTGCAAATGTAAATGGCTCTTGTCTCATTTTCAAAGATGTTTTATTCTACTCAGCAACCGGCTATTAACTAAAGTATACGTTATGCTATATTAGGCATTATACACAACAGCTTTGCATACCTCTAATTGTTTATAATGATTAACGCGGTGAAGGACTTTTGTGACCTGCTTATGAATAAGTACTGTCATTTTGTAATTCCACTTATTAATTATGTATAGCAGATAGACTAAACCTATGTAGGTTTATATGTGTAAAATACTATAGATCTCAAATATATATGTAGGTGCCGTCCGGGACTTTGTTCTACCTCGTCTTTATACTTCCCTGATACGCACAGGTAGGGAAAGTATCCGTGTCATATCGACAGTCGTACTAAACGGTTCGACGTGTCGATTCTCTGTCGATCAATCGACGAGTGAAATGCTTTGCCAGCCTATGGGTATCCCCGTCCTATAATCATTGATGAAATGTAAGCGTGAAAAAGCGGCGACTGAGGCTGCTGCGAATTAGGTCGTTTATTTCAGTAGACAGCAGTCTTAGGCCTCATCAGGCAAGTTTAGGTCAGATGATGAGTCTCAATGAGTCAAAATAATTGAAAGTAAAATAAATGTACCTTATCTACTTAAACCATTTATAAAGTTAATTGAAATAATCAATTTAATTCACAAAGATTCGTTGTGGATTGTAGCCTAAGTTGATGACCTGCACCATGCACTCTTTAAACCTGTTCCCGCGGGATGAACTGGCTGATGCAACACGTGTCCCCCAAGTATCATCACTACTGATCGCTACCGAAAACAACTCCATTTTTCCATATCCTTAAATCTCGGTTTAATCTTCAACATGAGAATGGGTACTCAACGAACTACTCATTGCTACGTAGGTAAGTATTTGAAACCAAGGTGAAATAAAATCAATGTTGATACGAATGAAGTGCGGGCTTAGCTTGGTCTCAACGGCGACAGACCATATGAAACAAAACAAACAAGCGGACGATGATATGTTATCTCTTTATCTGCTTATACCGCTAATTCGAATCTTTATAACGTCTGCCTATGTCGACAATTCATTTCATTTACCACTATCATATATACATATATATAGTCGCCGGCTCATAATAGGGCGGATAGTGGTGCGAATTTTTATAATTCATTTACATCTCTATATTAATCCACTAGGCTTGCTTGTATTTTAGAAACTGGACGACCAAAATACATAATGTCAAAGATGCCCGTGCTCTTGGTTTGTACTGCCATTACACTACGGTAACAAATTATGCAGCACCCGTCTAATCTTCTTCCACCTAAGATTAGACGGGTGCTGTCATTTTGTCGAGCCATCGAAAAAGGACTGGACACCGCCTGAAGTTAGGCTGGAGTGTAGACGACTAAATGTTTGTATACAGCAGTGGCATTCGCGATGCCCTCCTCACGTTTATTGTCCCCAAAATCGGCCTTCAATCGACTTTAGTTTCAATTCAATTTTTCTGATGCACTGAAATATCCGCAATGGAATGCAGCAAATCCATCACAAGAAAGAATCAACTCATGGTCTGCCTGAGCTCAATATTTATTTCATTGAATATTTCAGACTTTGTTTAAAAGTTAACCAACCCTAATCTATTTTCGACAAAACTGCAATATGTATTCACATCCAAAAATAACTTCTCCAAAGCAGTTTGTAGATTTCATCGGTTGCTTTAAATATACTATAATTAGAATACTTTAAACATATTTGCCACCCTTTGAGCTGAATACTATATTTAACAAAGCAACGGGACTCGGAGAATTACCAGCTCAATGTAATTATTATAAATTTTACGACAGGTTGTTACTTTACGAGCGTTGTGGTCGGATCATCTGCGTCTGCGCACGGCACCGGGTGTGGACAAGAATAATAAACCAAACCACTTCCTGCACACCGATAAGCGTTCCTAGCAAAGTGATACAGGTTGAGTACTTGTACAATTTAAAAAGAAGCTATGATAAATTGTTGTATCTTTTGATTGATATCGATTACTAGGTAAATATAGAATCAGGCAGATAAAAAGAGCGCTGGCATTGAAGCTGTGCAGTTACTTGTTTTGTTAATACTAACAGCCGGTTGTACCAAAAAGTTTCAATTTACGAATTTAGTTTTACTTTATACTTATTCTATTACGTTTACTATTACGAAATAGTGAATTGGGTTGTTAATAATTTTATATCGAAACTACCATTTATATATATGTTTTTATCATTAGAAATAACAAAAGTAGTACATAGAAACCCAAAATGAATGATGTCCTTTAGCTCTGTATAAAATATCCGTTAAATGTAAAGTGTGAAGTTAAAGAGTGGTGCAACACATTTTTCTTTTTTTCTTTTACTTATACGATACTTTTTACAAATTAGTAAATTATAATTTTTGGTACAACCGGCTGTAAGTATTTTAAGAATTTAAGATTATTAAATATGTTCACGGCTGTATAGATAGGTGGACTTGCTCCTACCGCAGTCTGCAGAGCTCTTCTAATTGATCATTATACTACGCAGCTTAAAATCGTATCTATGCTAAGCAAGAGAAGGTCCAAGATAGCTGAGAACTGAATTTTTCATTTTCCAGTTCCCTCAGTCGCCTTCACTAGCCAAAGGAACTGTTAACTCCAATAGGAACCGTCAACTTTCAAGCTGATCCCGAAATAGCACTTTGTCGCTTCATGGTCATGGTACACTGAAAGTGGTGGTGGTACTACCCCGGTCCCGCAATCGAGGCAATTGACTACCAACTGTCTGCACATCACTCTTACAAAAGTTGCTAATAAAATTGCAGTTACAAAGTTTTAACCCGTTTCCTCAAAATGACAGGAGAAAGTCGGGCATGTAATCTACCGCCCATTGCGAATTGTGATTGGTAAATAAGGTAAACAAAAAATATTACTCAGTGACAATTCCAAGTAAAATTATTTATTAAATATAATTTCGTGGAATAGTGCTGTGAAACACTTAAAGTTAGATTGGAATTATTTTAGTTACTTCTTATTAAGAATCAGTTTTTATTTGCAGACCTAATGAGGAGTGAAATTAATACAAGCCCTACTCGTATGTTTATCTCAAAAGTTCTAGGAGTAACCGAGTAGGTTCCTGCGGTCGTGGAACGAAACCCTCAGTTAATCCTGTTGTACAATTTATTACTCAGAAATTAGTAGTGAAAATTGGATAGAAAAAAATCACACAGGTACATCGGTCGGCTGCGACCGGAAATTGAAACCCGGGCACTTCTTTCAATTATTTTCTTTTTTATCCAATTTTTATTTTGTAAAGTTTAATCGGAATTATATTCTAACCCAATGATAAATTGCTCTTCAACGGGGACTATGTAATTATTAAAGTAAACAAGTTGTAATGTTAGTTTAGTCAGTTTTGAGCTTGAAGTATTTTATAAAGTCCGCGTGATGGATATTAAATGTACATTATAAAGTATGAACAGTATAGTGACTAAACATAATTAAATTAAGTCATCAATTGTTTTTTATTACGCCTTGTTTTCGGATATATTTTTCACTCATCGTTTAATGCGTTGATTTTATAATTTTATTAATTCAAAACTTTATGTTTACTTTATTTGCACATTTTTATTTTATTTCCAATGTTGTTTTTTTGAATTTTCTATTACATATTAATGTTATTGTTTAGTGAACGTGATTATTTGTGTGTACACATTTTACCTAACCAACCTAAGCTTTTTATTTTTTAAATATGTATATGTTTGTGATCTGTCGTAAATATGTAAGTACCTAAATAAGTAAAAAGATATAATAAATTTCTATCGATGTCATAGATAATAGTAGATATTGCCGACTATCAATTGTGGTTTGTGGTGTTACATAATTTTGGCACACACAAAATTTGGTCTCTCAACTTCTTACAGTAGCACAAGGGTGTAAAGTAAATTACGCGCTCTATATTCATTAGGTACCTACTCCTATTATGTACCAACTCCTAAGGTTTTGGGTGATTAGGGTATTTCTATATTATTCTATGGCAAACATCATTAGGACAATCAATAGTTGTTATTTATTTACACAAAACACTTATTTTTTCCCTATATTGTTGTCCTCTTGATAAGAGGCTGTTAATGAGGAAATAATATTAATGTTTTTCATTGTTATTTTATTATATTGTACATTAATTCTACCTAAAACAAGGCGACTCAGAAAAGTTCCTTGTTCAAATTACAAAACAAAAAATTTAAAAATGTCCATAACCTATTTTTTACTCTATTTTTTTCATAAATCTTCATGTATGAAGAGAATTGTGGATATGAAGGAAGTGAGAATGTTGTGCCAGGATCGTGGCAGAACTCCGTTGTCTCTGCCTATCTTAAGTTATGGAAAAGAGAGAGAGAGAGAGTCCATTGCCCAACAGTAGGACAATTGAATGGACTTTAGAGTGGTAGGAAGTTGTGCCCAGTCTGACGAACCGGGGTAGGATCAATACTATCAGTATTGGTCTTTATATGGACCGTGAAGAGACTTAGTCGCGTTTTGGTATTGCTTGAAAGTTGACGGTTTCAATTTGGCCAGGGTGGAACGGGGTGTTGTCATATGTCGAGTCATAACATGTATATATATATATAATCCAAGTTAATAATGCGAAACCTTTTGTTAACAAATGGCATCCGATACCCACATGTCATTGATTCATACTGAATGGTGACCCGTTTTCAATTTTGCCTTGAAACTCCATTAAATATATCGATATTGGATTTGAGTCATAAACCTGACATTAAAACAGGTTAGAATTTATTCTTTGAATTGTACATCAAGATAGACACCTATTATTATCGTGGGCAAATCATTTATAGATTAAATTATTACGGTTAGATATTTTTTGTACATTATCTATACATAACCATTTTTTGTTAAGTATACATAGGTATGTTTAGCTAACTTTTTCTTATTTGATTCAAAATTTGGCACAAATATACTTATAAATTATGGGTTATCTATCACTACGTCTAAACTACCGACAGGGTGCTTGTACAATGCGCATTGTACAAGCACCCTGCTTGATGTTATGCTAGAGTGCGCCTCATGAATAGAGGTTATTGCATCTACAGTTAAATAGGTCACACTATACCTGCCTAATTGAAAGCCAATTTACGATCTGTATACTTACTTCCTACTTACGACCAGGGATGGGCAGACTGGGCATCATTGCCTATCACTTTTTGTAACCAGACCCGGAGCCAATATCTACTTTTTTAATTAACAGATATTTGTAATAGTTAATCCAATTAATGTGATTGCATCGTGGAAAGTGGCGTCCGTTGTCTCTGCCTTTCCTTGTGGAAATTAAGACGTGACATGATATTGATGAATTATTAATTAACCGTTAAATATAACTCAAGTTTTATTTTAAACCGACAATACTCTAAATATAAGATCCGTTAATATTACGTTACATGAATAAGGATATGTGTATGAACAGGTTTTGGTGGTACCACAGTGCTGTGAAGTAATGAGGACGCGATGACACATGTCTAACGGTTGTACGTTTTTACTTGTGGCCGCACATTGTATGCAAGCAACCTCATACAATTTGAAGCCCGGTAGTTCATTACACTCTAATAGCACACATATAATACCTCACTCTTATTAGCTATAAGCCAATTATTATTACAACATCATTCTGATGTTAAGTTGATCCATGAAACTCAAGGCGACCGTGGTGTATGGCAGTGCAATGGCTACGTAAGCCGAGTGGCACGGGTTCGAAACTACTCACTGGTACCAATGTATCTTTGATATATGTACTTTGGTTGTCCTGTTTCTATGATACATATGCTACTAAAGTGCTTATATCATAGAAACAGGACAACCAAAGTACATATATCAAAGATACATTGGTACCGGTGGGTGGTTTCGAACTCGTGCTCTCGGTTTGTGTAACCATTGCACTGCCACTACACCACAGTAACTACACCTTTGTAAATGTGTGTTACATTGTGCTTACAAATAACTTTAAAAGTAGAATCGTAAGAATCTTATTGCAACGTATGTAACTCATTGTAACGTATGTAACTTAGTACGAGTAAGAATTGAAACACCGTTCAATGTTTAAACAAACCAATGATTGTGTGAAACAGTGATCGCATTGTACAATCATGTAAACATTTATTACGAGAAGTGAGTGAGTCACTAAACAGATAAAAATGATTTGGTGAATAGATAAAAACTACAGATGAATTTTAGAACGTTACTTACAATTGAGTTTAATCTTTATCCGTTCTTTACATTACCGTCAAGGTCCTGTACAAGTATGCAGACCGTGAAGTGATTTAGTAGCGTTTCGGGACTAGCTTGTAAGTTGTCGATTACAAGTGGATGTAAGTTTACAGTTATTTAACTCGTGGTAGCAGTTACCTTCATTCATGGACCGCACTCCAGCTTAACATCAGGCGGGGTGCTGTCATATGTCGAGTCACAATAATTAAAAAAATAATACGTTAGTGAAAAAATGTGCCTAAATTCTTTTGACTGTCACTTTTGCCCTGGTTTACTTTTAAGGGGGTGATCCATTGGCGAGCTTTACTTACGAGCCAACGATCTAAGGCGTCAGTGGAGCCACCACAAAGTCGCGGTAAAACAACGACGCATCCAGAGAGTGCGGCATAAAACCTCATAAGTTGACTGATTAGTCTGCCAATCTCGTTGACAAATGACTCGTTGGCTCGCCAGTGGATCATTCACTTTATGTAGTTTAAGGTCATATCTAATTATTTTAAATGACATTTCTAATTCAGTTTTGTATAAAGCTAGAGGATATTCAAACAGATATAGAGGGTAATTATTTACCGCTAACAGTTTGAAAACTTTCCAATAAATATTTTTTTTTTATTTATGTAGAGGGACAGTAGCAACCAAAATTTCCAGAACATATTTTCCTTGTTAATGCAACAATACATTATGTGGTAATGATTTAAAAGACAAGTAGGTAATTAGAGTAGGTATGGGTACAGTTACAAAACGATAATATTAACGAACCATAACGCTTGTAATTATAGACCTATTGAGTTTCAAGTTTTAACTCTTTCCCAGCTGTATTTAGTATAAAAACTTTGGCATCATTATCGCCCACTTTAGCAGTAAGTGAGTGGTAGGCAGTTGTACCCAGGTTGCCAATCCGGGGTAGTATCACTACTTACACACCGTGAAGCGACCGGATCAGCTTGTAAGTTACCGGTACAAACTAAGTCGGCATAGTGGATACTGCTGCAACTTACAGTTAACCCTAAATTTTTTTGACTGCCACTTTTGCTTGGTTTACTTTTAAGCAGATGATGAAACGGTTAAAGCTGTAGTTGCAGTTGCATCCATTCTTGAACCTCACTCCAGCTTAACATCAGGCAGGATGCTGTTATATGTCAATTGTCACGCCTTTTTCCTACAGGGACAGGCAAAGACAATGGTGCGCCATTTGCCACGATCCTGACAAAACTCCCTTGCTTTTTTTATTTAATGTGACTCGACATATGACAGCACCCCGCCTGATGCTAAGCTATATTGTGGTGCACGAATGGATGTCACTGCTA
The DNA here is from genome assembly GCA_905220615.1 of Tinea trinotella. Classification (NCBI taxonomy): domain Eukaryota; kingdom Metazoa; phylum Arthropoda; class Insecta; order Lepidoptera; family Tineidae; genus Tinea; species Tinea trinotella. The sequence goes on from HG992306.1 coordinate 6,903,413, forward strand.
CTACAATTCATTAACTGTCAGTAGCAATCACGTCAGAAGCAAATATCTCTCTTTTCTTTATTAACAAATATTTGCAATATTTAATATAATTATCAAGTATTACAAATAAAAGCTATTAAACAAATATTTGCTCCGACCGAGAATCGAACCTGGGGCTTTACGCGCAAATTTAATTAATTCATTAATCATTATTCTCGCAAAATCTAAGAAAATACTAAAATGCTCTTCCCTGCCAAATTAGGTTATTCAATTAAAAGGTTCATCTAATTTTATGTAATTATTAAATTAGTTGTGTGCATATTAGATAGTTACGTAGAACTACTTTATGCAATATTATCAGGTAATGTCGTTAAACTAGCTGAACTTGTTTTTGAGATAACTTCTGGTGTAATATCATCCAAAACTATAACTATATCTAACTTTCACTTCATCTCATTAAATTTGAATAAAGCTCTTCTCGGTGGAGCAATTGAAAGTTTAGTATAGCTATCGGCGTACATCTTGAACTAAGTGCGGTGCAGCTAAAAAGGGCGACTAAAACCGAGCGGCTGTTTGTGGTCATTTACGGCCATTTTTAAGTGACTAGATTTACGTGAATAGACGCGATTGCGACTTGCAGATATCCATAAGTACTTCCAAGCGAAGGCACTTGTGATCACAGTTTAGCTTGACATCAGGCGGTTTGCTCTATTTTTTTTATTTCTCACCTTGGTAAGTCGCCGAATGATAAAACCGACTCAGTTTATGGGCGACTCAGTTGAAAAGAGGTGCTGTCCACGCTTCGCTTAAAAGATCTAAAGTTAAAGGTATTTTTTTTAAATATTTTATTTGACCTCTACCTGTCTGATAGTAAGCATGATGGAGGTTCAAGAGTGCCGGACTGAAAAAAACGAGTCAGTTCACGACGTCAGTTCAAATTGGTACGCATTCGTACAAATTTACTCGTAAGGTTTAAAATAGGAGAAGATCGTGATCAAAAGTCCGTAGCTCTTCTATGACTAAATCAGAAAATAATTGACCTTTCTTGACAGAGAGATTGGGAAAAGCAAGAATAACAGGAAAACCATTGCACATTAAGAAATTGATATTTTTTAGCAAAAATATATGAGTATTTATCTTTGGTTCACCGTTCACAAGGTATGAGAGTTATGTAACAAGAGACGTCTCGAGCGACAATAACATTATATTCATAGAAATGCTTTCAATTGATATATTTGTCAAAACCGGTCTTCGTTTTCATAACAGTTTCGGATGACAGGCGGAGCGCGTTTCATTTTATATTTACGAATACTGATGTCATCCACCTACGCAAATTCACTTTTTACACTTAGGCACTAATATAATTTTCATAATAGCTTGTAAGCAAATAAATATCGCATAAAAGGTTGCTGCGTGGACCGGCTGGCATACTTGTGTCATACGTAGAAGGCCAGAATACATCAATGTGGTGTACTGTCGCCGGAGGCTTCGCGATATGTAACCCTCATTTATATTAATGTCATTTATACTTTTAAACATTTTATGTATAATAACTTAAGTTTATTATGACTATTGGCTACTGTCATTCTTTTCTCATTGAAGAGTAACACCTGACCACTGCCTGAATGGATGAGTTGAGGGCCATGAGCATTGATTACGGAATATTTAGACCTATGGAGTGACGCAATACTCGTCTTACTACTATACCTACTGCTTCACAATATTCTCTTCATACAGACTATGTTTTTGGGATCTGCGTTATATCGAAACACAATCTTCTGGGTCTTCCCCGTCGTAATATTCCATTCAGTTTATTACTATACTATTTATGCCATTAAAAAAGTATATATTAAAATAATAGTATTATAATATAATTTTTATTTGTATTATGTAGTGAAGAAGACATCAGCAAGCGCATGGCTGCCAATATTGTAATGTTGGCCCTCGTCAGTTATTTTTGGTGCCATCATCATGAGTCTAATGTAAATTGATTGACATGCTTTTTAAGCGCCGCTAGAGCTCGCGTGGCATGTATTTCGGGCATGATTTATCCACTGACGTAAACCAATTCACATGGAAAGTTAATGTAAAAATTGTACACTTTTTTTCGACCTAGATTATGACTATATATTCTGTCTTTAAATGATTGTTATTTATTTCATCTTGTCAAATTTTTGAAAATAACACATTTACTTACTATATATCCTCGTATAATACTACTCGTATAATTGGGCCCATAGTATAATACTACCAAATATCCATTACACACATTAGCGCCAGAGAGATGATCGCAAGCATTTTTAGCATCAAAAATATCCTCATAAACAACAAATGCTGTACCTCTTGTTTCTGTTGTGTTGCCTCTGGAAAGAGAAAAACGATGTTATTATAGATCTAAGTGTAATGTTAGATTGCGTAGGTAAAGTCGAAAGATTTAATTTTTGACTATGGTGAATCCTAGGTTGTCAATTTGATGAATAATTTCACAACGCGTAGATTTATGCTAGTTGTCAGTCAACACGTATTCATATTTAGATAAGTTTGGAAACATTATTACTATTTGCCTATTTATTTGTCCTATTGCTATTTAGCCTTTTCGATCCTTCCCATCTATTTGGCTTTTTTATTTGGAAACATAATGAAATTTTATTGCTTTACTAGGTTTGCAAGGATATGTCAATTGAAATGGTACTAAATTAAAAAATAACCAAACTTTAAATACCTGGCCAGCATCAGAACAAGCCGTGGCAGACAGCATAATCATGACGTAAAAAAGTATTTTGCAGCATTTAATTTAACTATTCTGACTTGAATATGTAATAAATGTAATAATCTCGTTAAAACTAAAGTTATGTATTAAAAATGCCATTACGTTTTAATTATTGTATACAATTGTGCAAAACTTCAAAGGCTTTTGAAATATAATAATAAATAAGTTAAATCTCACGATAGAAGATTTCATTCATTATAACTGTGATAGTGTTAAATAAAGGTTGCCTGAATTCATGATACATATATCCAATAGACACCGCAAGGGCGATAGGCGTGGCGCATTGATATGGCTATCAGTTCGTTATGCGTTATAGCAATCACCTTCATTCATGGACCGTACTCCAGTTTAACATCAGCGGGGTGCTGTTATTAGTCGAACCATAATAAAATAATAGGAGGATTGTCACGATACGGAATAACTTTCAAACTGAGAGGTAAGTGTTTTTATTATACTATTATTATTATAAATCGACATTTGACTTCAAATGATGGTAAGCAAAAGAAAGTATAAGAGCGGCGACGACTGAAAATACCTATTCAGATTACGGTTGCCTTACTAGCTAGCCGTCACAATGACAGCACTTTACGTTTTATATCTTAAAGTATATTTTTGGTGTGTAAGTATTTGTTTACTATAGTACGACTTTTATTTTGTACCCTACATCAACAATATGTAAAAGTCCCAAAAGTTTGACTGGTTCAATAAATCTTTATAGAATAAATAAAAAAGGCTAACGAAGAAAAATTGATCACTTCCCCATATTAATTGTTGCTGGGTCTAGCAGTATGTAGACCATGGCTGAACAACAAAAGGAACATATATAGTAATTGTGTACGAACAAAGCGTGAGAATAAAAGTCGAAAGCGTCTTCTAAGTTGACTAGGTACTCATTAGGTATGTAGTGTCAATGCCTTTTTCGCAACTCAATTCTAACTACCCAAGTACTTACCTTTAGTTCCTTCGTGTTTTTACACCTAGAAAACCCGCGCAGGCCGGGGGAAGCATTCGGAACCTGTTGACCTAATCGGCAGTCAAACTAAAAGGAACGCTCCGTTTCTTTAACGAACATTCAAATAGAATGCTTTACCAGGCCATGTGTTCTTCCCATCCGATAACCTTGAATCCTTTAGGTTAAGCGTAAAAGAACACCTCTGGTCAGCATAGTGACAACGACTGATGCAATTTCAAACCGAATCGTTTTTTCAGTCGTCGTGCTCTTTAACCATAAGGCAAGTCGAGGTCAAATGTCGTGTCATAAATTAAAAATAATAATAACACAAACATTAATATGAAAAAAGGCAGTTATTATGTCATTTTCATCCTAAATTATTTAGAATAAACTTTCAAGCTCGATGTAGTAAGCCTTAGTTTAATGTGAAATATATTCACTCGCAAGTGTGAGATCAATGAAGAGCTTGCATGAAAAGAATTGTGGATATTTTATGAGTTGTTCTATAACAGTTTATTGGGTAGTCGCATCGTGTTGGTGATCTTTTGGCGTACCAAACAGTCGACTCTCGATCGCCACTCGAACTCGGAGTTACTTTGGTTTTTTAGGTATACTGTTACAACAAGAACAACCAAAGGTTACAATCACAATCCGAGTATATGACTAAGTATATGTAGCATGGAAATAGGAACTTCATTATTATTCACCAAAGAAACCATAAATAGTCCACACATTAAAATACGAAAGGAAGCAATTAAAAAGTCATTTTAGTTAATTTATTTATTAATATTGTTATTTCAACCCTTCTAAAAATAGATTAAATCAGTGCTCCAATAAGTATTTAAATATACATAATCCTGAATTAACAAAGCTTTGCGTGTGTGGGTAAGGTAAACTATAAATTTCTAGACACCAAGCCGTTAGTTGTAAAAATAATGATCCTGTCATCATGATAAAAAAATGATGACCAGGAATTGAATGATAAGACGTTGAAAAGCAAAGCTTAAATTTGCTAATTTTATACTCTTTTGAATCCTTTTGTCATTCCAATTGAGAACACAATTTAAATCTAATGTCCACCACTCCTCATAAAAATATAATTATAAACTTAAAACATAAATTGTTGCAAGGTTCACCGCCGTTGCAACACGTTTAATTTAAGTAAATAATAATAATTTTACCTTAAATAAAGTTTTATCATCAGCCCTAGTTATCCTTCAGTCTGGCCGGCATAGTGACATTGACTAAGACAACCATTAACTGAATCGGTATTTTCATCGTCGGAGCCGCACCTTTCCTTGCTTACCATATGTAACAGTTAAACAAAATCTACCGATGCACACAGACCTGTTTCAGACCGCGCTATAACCCTCGACCCGGCCGGCATAATGACGGCGACTGAGGCAGCTGGGAACTAATTCGGTTTTTTCAGTCGTCGTCACTCTTGGACCTCCTCTTGCTTATCATCAGGAGGTCAAATGCCGTGTCACAATAATAAAATCCTTTTACAGTACTTTTGCCCATAAGCAGGCTTCACTTGAAAAATTAATAAAGATGTTTATGACCGCGACTTGGTGGTTGCTCCTTCTTTGTTGTATTTAGTGTGTATGTTGTCTGTGTACAACCAACGTGTGGTTAAAGTGGCCAACTGACATTAGCATAATCCGACTTTATGGTAGAGGTCGCACTGAAAAGGACTGAACAAATGCTTCATTACTCTTTTTCCTTCTACCTTAATAAGGATTAATGGTTAAAATACTCGTAAAAATGCAGCAAGGACAATTTTGTTTAAGGAAAAATCGCCTTTATTTACCTTTTCTAAGAGTGTATTTTCAATGGAAAATAAATTTAATTAGGTACTATTCAGTATGCGTACTATACTGAAAATATAAAGAATATTCCTTCTTATATTGGTAAATACCATAAAGCTTGTATGAAGAGAATTGTGAATGTGAAGGAAACGAGGGAGTTGTGTCAGGATCGTGGCAAGTGGCGCTCCATTGTCTCTGCCTATCTCTGCCTATCCCACTAGGTGGACTGACGACATGGTGAAAGTCACGAATAACCGGGGGATGCAGCCGGCATCTTGTCGTTCGAAATGGCGTTCTAAGGGGGAGGCCTATGTTCAGCAGTGGACGCGTTCTGGCTGATGATGATGATCCCTGTGAGAAAAAGGCATGACAATTTGTTGTTGTTGTATATTGGTAAATTAGTAGCGAAATTAAGAAGTAATTGTATTGTAAGGTCGGCATAGTGAATGAGACTGCTACTTGAAGTTAATTAACTGTACTGGAAGTCGCCTCTAGTACGCACATGCACTAGATGTCATACGTGGAGCCACAATAAAAATATTTTACAGTTATTTTGTACATCATTAAGTAGGTTTATAAAGACAACCGTGGTGTAGTGGCAGTGCATACCGGTAGCACAAGTTCGAAATCACCCACCGGTACCAATGTATCTTTGATATATGTACTTTGGTTGTCCTGTTTCTATGATAATGATAAGCACTTTAGTAGCTTAGTATAGAAATGTAAATAAAATAAAAAAAGTTACTAGGATTCATATTTATGTTTTTATTATATTTTGTTAAATGCTATTAATGGCCGAATATCATGTGATATTAGAAAAATATGGTGTAAATACACATTAAATCTCCTTGCGTTTTGATGCCACAAAACTAGGTTAAACGCATGTTTATTTGTTCAGTTGAGGTGGTTATTTCAGATCTACCAAGCTTATTGCTTCTGCATGCATCTGTTCGAGATTAGAGCTCTTATGTTTAACGAAGCACATAGTAAAGGCTTATGCAGACATAATAGTCTTCGCTGCCGCACCGTGGTAAGTTAGTATTGTGGTTGGAAGCATGGCTAGCGAAAATACGCACTATGTGCATATTTTAGGCTATGTTTACAAAATAGTTAAAAGCTATTACTTCCTTCTTACCTTTTTACTTCCGTGATCTGATAGTAGAACTTAATAGCTCGGCGTGTCACATCTTTGTCGAGCAATAAATAGAGGAACGCTTTGTTTCAGCCTATTTCAGTCTCCCAATACTATGTGTATCTTGGATCGTTCAAGCCAAGTGTAAAGTAACACCTCCGGCCGGCATAGCGACGGCGACTGAGACAGCCGTCGATTAAAACTAAGACTAGTTTTTTAGTCGTCGTTTCGGCACTCTGACATTACGCTACCATCAGGAAAGTGATAATTAGATGTCGAGTCAAAATAATGAACATACAGTGGAATCTAGTGGGATCGACTGGGCTCGCATAGTGGATGTGACTGCTACTTGCGCTCGCAACTATTTAACTGTAATAGAAGTCGTCTTTATTAACGGACCGCAGTGCAGATTTTGCAGTCATATAACGTCAAGCAACTATCGTAAAAACAAATGAAATCTCTTTTGATTCGAATACCCATCCGGTTTTCGTCGTCTACAAAGAAAGCAAATACACCGACCGTGTCTATCTGAATAAACCCTAATGACTACTACATTACGGATAAATAAACATTGTTTTTAAATATTTATGTACTTTTATTATCACCATATGCGAGCTTGCAGGAAAATATATAAAATAAAACTAAAGGGTAATGACTTCAATGCATTGTGTTCTTGTTATCAATTAAAATGGTGTCAAATTTGATAACTTCATTAATTTAATATTATTCTAATTGTTATTTAGTAACATTAATTTGTCATTTTATGTTATTGTTATTGTATTGCAAATATATTTTGCATTGACCACAGTATCCTATCGTCCTGTTAACAATCAATCAATTAAATTGTCACAGGAATAGGCAGAAACAATGAAGCGCTATTGGCCACGATCCTGATATAAGTCCCTTGCTTCCCTTTCATCCACAATTCTCTTCATGAAAGCTCTACGGTTATGGGAACTAGGCAACCTAGCTTTCTTGACGATGTCTCGGATGTGGTCAGAAAACACCCTTTTGGGTCTTTCATCGTTCTACTTTCACTCATCCTTTCCATGTAACTTTTTTCCTTTTACTTGTTAACACTGGAACATTTTACATGTATTTTTACATGTATGTATGTAGGCTAAGCTACATGAAATTGTAATTTAAAAATGACTAATTGGAGTCATAAATTGTGTTGTCAAACTTACTTACTTACATAAACTTAGTATTTTCTTAGATTTTACGCAAACATTGATTAATGAATTAAACAAATTTCATGAGGCTTACTATGGCGTCTAATTTGGTTTTGATTTTATAAGTTTTAATTATTCCGACGTTTCGAGAGCTTTGCAGCCATCATGGAAACAACATAACGGAGAGAAACAAAATAAACACTATAGTAAGCCGCATAAATTTTGTTTAATTCATTACATAAACTTAATAATAGTACAGACTGTAAAGTGATACAGTCTGCTTTTGCTGCAGTGCTGCTGAGATCAGCTTTTTCAACTAGGTTTGTCAGTTCCAACTAGGTTCGCATAGTAGATATGACGCTTTCATTATGGCAAGCTATCCAGCTTAACATCAGGCGGGGTGCTGTCATATGTCGAGACACAATTAAAAATACTTATCACAAAAGTACTTAGTTAGGTTACGAGAATTTACATGATATTTACTAGAGTAGCTATTATCTACGGAATCATTCTAAAAATAATTATTAACGGGATGCTACATATAAATTAAAATAAATTAACGTACTTCTAATTATAGTTTCGACATACTAAGACACTAAGTACATCTGTAGATCAAAACATAAAACACACGCGACTATTTTTAGAAAAGTCATCGCTTTCATGTGTTCGTACCGCTTATGGTATCGCTGCTCGTTCAATCGGTTAAATTAACTGCACTAGAAGTAGATATATACATATCTATCTACATAGTTTATAGATACTTCATAATAAATTATGGTTATACCATCATTTTAGATTAGATTATTCAATTTTAGCGCCTTCTAACCAAATAAAAGAATGAAAATTGGTCGCTATTTTTTTACAATGTGACTACATTTTATTATTATTTTCCTTTGTTTTATTATTATTTAGAATTTTGTTTTTTATACATGTTTGTTTAACTTTTACCTTTTTTATGTTTGTATTTGTTTTTACATCTATTTTGTTATTTGTGTTGTTTCAATTGGAACAGACAATGAGGTCAAGTTTCTTATGGTTTCTTCATGAAGCCATCCGAAGCCATAGTATTTGTAGACAGATCCGCAATTAAAAAAAAACAAAAAGGCTAATTTACAATTTAAAATATGTACTGATTTTGATTTTGTTAGGATCAACTTTAATTGGTTAATTTTGTTTACAATGTAATAGCTATTAATTATTAGCGGATCATTTTTTCCCAAACTCCTGTCCTAAATCTATTTGTCCTGTTTCTATGATACAACAAGCATTTTGAATAGAGTAGTATATAAATGAAAAAAAAAATACATCTACAATGATTTATAATATGTACATATTTTGTATATTTTATAACATTTATAATTTATCCCTTTTTCTAGTTTTAGTTTAATTATTTTAATTTGAATTATTTATGTAATTTTATACTTATTTTACATACTTACCTACAATTATTTTTTACGACATTTCGCTTTCTTTGACGGAAAGGGGTGAACCACGGACTTTTATTGCGCCAATCCTAAATTTACGATGTAAACAAATGTAAGAAATATAATTAGAATTACTGGGAAGGATTGTACTAATTACAGATCACTGAATAAATATTTGTTAAAGGTTTAATGTATTCACGAATGCAGAACATGCAATGATGAAAGATAATAAAAAATGCATCAAAGGGATATCAGAGGGCCATTTTATTATCTTACCTTGGATTTTCGAACCATTTTTTTGTATAAATAATATTACTTTCCTAAAGTTGGTGGTAAGCCCACAGTTCTACCAGGCGTCCCACGATTATGGTACACAATTATATATTTCTATTTATTTAAATACAATAAGTTGCAGCAGTCTCCACTGTCATATTAATAAAAAACTTGGTTATTCAATCAAATTGTTCCCCTTAATGCTCACAGGGATGGACAGAGACAACCACAGAACTCATAAATACAATAATTTTATTTATATGTTCCTTGGAGACAACGGATTAGCTTTTTAGACACAACTCTTTTGCTTCTTTTACACCCCCCTTTAAAACTGTTTTACAGTAGGTAAAAATTTTACCTGCCGTAAATATGTAATTTGAAATCTTTTTATATTATTATGGATTGATCAAATCTGAGACGTTCTTAAAAATAACGTTGTTACGGTTTTTTCCTAAAGATAATTTCTTTAGTCCTTGTTCTTAGATTTTTTCAGCCGTCGGCGCTCTTGGACGTCAAGTTGATTACTATTAGGCAAGCCGGAGTCACAATTGTTATATAGAAAGATATATTTTATAATGAATTAAACAAATTTTATGCGGCTCACTATCGCATTTATTTTGGTTTAGATTTTACAATTTTATTATTCCGACGTTTCGAGAGCTTTCCAGCCATCGTGGTCACGGAGAGACTGAGGTGTTGGACGTCCTATTGGTTGATGCTGTTATTGTTTCCAAAACTACCCCGTTTAATATTTTGTTTTTCTGTTCCCAGTTTATTTCAAATTTTTACAAAAATAACTGATAGTAAGCCGCATAATTTTTTTAAAATTAATTTTTCAATGTTCGTGCAAAATCTAAGAAAATACTATATATTTTATAACTTCAAAGTATGGTTTAATCAATTAAATCGTTACACCATTTCCCCCACGGGGTTTAAATAACTAAAAATAACCTATATTCATTCATTAGACGCATTGATCTCCTTGCCCTATTTACAAGTAACAACTAATTAAATGAGGTAACTGTTAAATTGCGAAATGTAAACACGTTTCAATCATAGGTATCTCTTGTAGATAATTTTAATTTTTATTTTGTACTAGAAGTAGGATGTCTTGTTGTTTTTTTTTTTAATATTTAGGTCGTCATATGACAACGCCCCGCCTGATTTCAAGTTGGGCTCCCATGAGTGAAGAAGACTGCTAACACGACGTCTGAGCTTGCAGCGGCGGTGACTACTTTTGCGACCTGGTCACCCTGCTTGCGCTTATAGGACGGAGAGGAAAAGATATGTTTGGCTAGGTTTTTATAATGTTTTTAAAGGAACGACAGAGAAAGGATTGTCCGAATCTTTTGGATAATTGCAAGGATGGATGAAAGAAATTTATATTTTAAAAGATTTATTTATATTTCAGAGGAGAGATGAATGTTTTTCGATAAAATCTCGATAATTTCTTTATATGAGAATACTTGTAGACAAAAGAAAAGCGGCAGTGTTATAGGTATTGAGATTATTCATTTATAACTTACACATTGCAAACACATCGACCACAGACAATTTATTTGTTGTTAAAAAAATAGACACATCAAAATGTGCTGAATTTCGTTTAAAATAGATGTACAAATTTATTTGAATTGGAGTAGTAGGCCGGATTAGGATAAAGCGAGTCAATGGCCGGGTCACGTGGCTATTTGCGTATCGTTTGCCCTCTCCCAGCCCTCTGCCTGTGCCGCTTCCGTTCAAAAAGGCCCACCTACCTAATAAACAAACATTAACATGTTCGTTACCAAATTACTCCTTTCTAGGCGCGGAAAATTTATGTCGTTTTATAAATAACAGTTTTTTTGTAGCTACTAAATTTGTCATACTTTTACTGTAATCTGTCGAGCAAAGTAATATTTTGATTCCTTTTAATATCTGAGATTTATTCATTAATGAAGAAGTTATAATCAGCGCTCATGACCTAGATCACTAGTTCCTAGGAAGTCATGCTAAAACAAGTTTGTTTAGATTTTATAAGCAGAAGTTTTAGATAAGCTAAACAATATCGAATTAACAAGCAATTATTCAACGTTTTACTCTCTGCCTTTTTGGGATACCACTGTAAAGTGACTTCGCGTTTGGAGATCAGCCTAAAAGTTGCCAGTTCCAAATAAGCCAGCATAGTGGATGTAACTGTTACTTGCGATTATTTATTTGTACTAGTAGTCACCTCCATTCATTGAATGCATTCCAGCTTAACAGGTAACCTATTAATGATCAAAGTGACTTTTATACTATAAAATTTATGGCGACAGAATGTCAGTGATATTGCAATGATATATCGCATTCTTGTACAGGTGTTGCCATCCATCCAAAGTATATAGTATTTTATATTTTTTTAGCATGAATATGAATAACGACTCAAATAGCTTGGTGGCCAAAGCGGCGATTAAACGACAGACTCCGGGTTCGATCCCGATTGCAGAATTTTTTGTATATCCCACAGAACACATATGTTTATTTATATATTCCGTGGTATATTCAATTTGTATTATACAAATTTTACAAAAACTCACATATACTCACTCGTAAGTATATTATTAATATTTCATGACGGAAGATTGTTATTGTGAAGTTGTAATACATGATTCAGTGTAGCATGTAGCCAACATAGAATTCTATTTTCGTCGTATTAATGGCATGAATACTGAACTCGTTGATAGCACAGTTGCTATCACGTTCACATTTACTATTAAATTATTTACATTTTTTTTTATAAAAGTTGTTTCTGTTTTAATCTTGAAAGCGTAAAAACAGAAGTTATGTAGTACATATTTCTATATTCAACTCTGGTTTCCTTCACAGAAACAATTATTTTCATATAGTTATGGATTCTGCAAATCCGTGCTTTTTAAAGAATCTCCTCAGTTAGATCGAGGAACAATATCAATCGATCAATCAAATTGTCACGTTTTTTCCCACAGGGTTAGGCAGAGACAATTGAGCGCCACTTGCCACGATCCTAACACAACTCCCTCCCTCCCTCTCACATCCACAATTCTCTTCATACAAGCTTACTTGTATGAAGAGAATTCACATTTACTATTAAATTATTTACATTTTTTTTTATAAAAGTTGTTTCTGTTTTAATCTTGAAAGCGTAAAAACAGAAGTTATGTAGTACATATTTCTATATTCAACTCTGGTTTCCTTCACAGAAACAATTATTTTCATATAGTTATGGATTCTGCAACTCCGTGCTTTTTAAAGAATCTCCTCAGTTAGATCGAGGAACAATATCAATCGATCAATCAAATTGTCACGTTTTTTCCCACAGGGTTAGGCAGAGACAATTGAGCGCCACTTGCCACGATCCTAACACAACTCCCTCCCTCCCTCTCACATCCACAATTCTCTTCATACAAGCTTACATCTAAGTATCTTCCAAACATAAAAAAAACGTTTTAAAACTTCAATTGTAATAGTAATCGAGCGTACGAGGGAGGTCGGAACTTCGAATGACTAGAAGCGCACTCATTCGTGCAGTTTTTTTTTGTATTTTGTATTTTTGCATTAGAAATATTAATAATAGCATCAACCACTGTTTATTCTTTCTGCTTATCTCTATGGGAAACGATACGTAACAGTTTGATTGTCAATTTTTTTTTATAAACTGCTTTAATGAACTTTTATACTGATGAATTAAACAATTTTTATTCGGCTTACTATCGCGTTTATTTTGGTTTGGTTTTACCACGATGTTGCAAAGCTCTCGAAACGTCGGAATAATAAAATAAAATTGTAAAATCAAAACCAAAATAAACGTGATAGTAAGCCGCATAAAATTTGTTTATTTCATTAATCTTTTATTACTGGTTAAAGTGTAGCGCCTCTATTCATCGCAGGCACTCTAGGTTAACATCAGACGGAATACTGGCATATGACGACCTACAAACAATACCTGCCAACTCAAATTAGCTCTTTCCACGACTCTGAAATATCTCTCTCGCTTCCTTCACATCCACAATTCTCTTTATACAAGTTCTATGGTTATGGGCACTGCGGACCTCAATTATAAATAATATGCAATTTTAAATACCTTTTAAAATTGCAAATTTTAAATACCTAGTGATATTGATTTCCTTAATATAATCTTTTAATCTAAAATTTGACATCTTTGTAACCAATCAGCGAATAACAAATCAATATGGAATAACCAACAACTGATTGGTCATTTGCGACCGCAGCAAAATGTTTTAAGAGAATCGGGGCACAGATGGTTGGTAACTGGTCATATATCCCCTAACGTGATATGGTCACTATGGGGTGGATTTACATGTGTTCTTTAGTCGCCATATTTTGTAGTAATGACACAGCTGAGTACACTTAAAGGCATTAAATGTAAACCCACCCTTCCATTCAAAAATAAATACACATGGAACTTATTTATTTTAATATGTACTATTTTGATGACACGCGTGGCGATTTGGTTAATGTACCAATCCGCTCTATGCGTAAAGTCCTGGGATCGATTCCCGTTATTATCCACGGAGCGAATATCCGCTTCTTTGTTTATTAATAAATATTCGTAATATTCAATTTAATTACTAAAAATAAAACACCGGGAATCGAAACTGGGACTTAACGAACTAGTGTGCTAATCAATGCCTGTCGACCCTGTCGTGTATTTGCAGTGGTTTAACTTTAATAGCAACGTCTCCATTCATGGATCGCACTCCAGCCTTACAGGATGATGATGATGATATCGGGCCACAATAAAAAATTAGATTGTACTGGCTTATATATCCATAGAACTTGTATAAAGAGAATTGTGAATGTGTAGGAAGCGAGGGAGTTCTGTCAGGATCGTGGCAAGTAGAGCTCCATCGTCTCTGCCTATCCCTGTGGGAAAAAGGCGTGACAATATGATTTGATTGGTTTATATATCGTGTTTTATTAATAATTTTAACACAAAGAATAGAGCAAAAAATATTGTATAAATTTAATGGTACTTCCCAGTTAAGGCCGACGTTATGGAATTCAGTGGTTTTCCTTCGTGTTATAATTATTAATAATAATGCAGTTTGTACTTATGGAAGTGTGATTAAACCCGTACATGGTTCTCATATGCGTCAACACGTCACTTGTTAGCTCTATTTTTGCACACTTAATTGTAAACAACTATACCATAATTTATGGCTGAAAGTAGGATAGTTTTAGCAACATAGCGCTGGTTATAACTAATGTAGGAAAATCACAGGGAATCATATGGTGAAAAGCATTGACCATTTATTATTTACCATAAACCCAGGAGGGTGTTTTTCGATCAAATCGGAGACATCCTCAATAAAGCTAGGTTGCCTAGTGCCCATAACCTTAGAGCTTGTATGAAGAGACTTGTGGATGTGAAGGAAGCGAGGGAGTTATGTCAGGATCGTGGCAAGTGGCAGTCCATTGTCTCTACCTATCCATGTGGAAAAAAAGAGTGACAATTTAAATGATTCAGATTATTTCTTTGATGGTTAATCTGGCCAATATTTGGTGTCTGATATGTAGTGATCAGCTAATGAAAGCGGCTCTCAGGAGAGGAGGTGCTACATATAGATAGATAGATAGATATATGTATTTTACATTACTTTAAGAAATTGAATAAATTTGTTAAATCTCCTAAATCTATGAAAGCGAATTCGAAAGGAATATTTACAATATGAATCATAATAATGGAACGCTGTTTACTTTGTGAAATTGGTTCTTGTTCGGTTTGTAATCATGATTGCAATGCTTATTTCAATATTAGTTACTTATAGACGGTTGATAATTGATCGTTTTTTTTACTAAGCAAATATCTTTAAATATAATAAATATTTAACAAACCTATATATAATGTTAATAGGTTTGTGTGGTTAATATGTATTTTTTATTACACATTTCTGTACTAAGCTACTAAAGTGCTTGTATCATAGAAACATTATTTTTAATTGTGATTCGAAATCTGACCTCGGCTAATGAAGGGGAGGACTAAGAGTGCCAACAATTGAAAAATCCGACTTAATTAACGGTTACCTAATTTACGACCTAAAATTATATTAAATTTCAATTAGATTTTATTATTTTTTAAGAGTTACCTTAATTGTCATTATGTTGTTATATGCGAAAATATGAAAATAGCTATTAGTTACCTACGATTTTTTTAGTCAATTGGGATTTAAGTAGATACCGTAAGTTTTCCAGTGAGAATAAAATGTAGACTGTTTTAAGTATGCTTTAGTCATTCAATGTCTATTATACACGTACAAGCAAGTTCAGTTGCTTGATGTAAAAATATAAAAAGATAATTACCTGTAACAAAATATACAAATTAATAAAACATGAATGAATTATAAGGTTTGCAGAGTCCAGTATTCAATGTCCAGTTTTGTAATAAATGTGGTATCCGCTCGTTCCATATACTAGTTTTCATCCGGTACTCGCAACTGGCCTACTTGTTTTTGTGTAAAAAGAGTTTGATGTTAGCGCTCAAATTGGAATATCTCACAAAAAGGCCCGAGATATTTTTATTTTTCTATAAAGAAAAATATTTCGTAAGCAATTTATGAATGAAGAACTTTTAAACAATATTGCTTTTAATACAGTGAATTGTTTGCCATTCGTATCAGAACAAGTCCAGTAGTTTACACTTCACGTCAAAATGTTTGTATAACAGTTGCTTTGCTACTAGGACGTACATTTTAGGAGAGTGTAAATCGGTTTACAATTTGAGGCTTTCTAAAAGTGATTGGAGAAATTGTAATATTACTAAACTTCTTTATTTTACAATCGCAGATGGGACCCCGGAATTGCGATATCTGGGTAACAATTATACGCGGATAGCAAATTGTAACACCGTCACCGTCTCGGCTGTCAATTGTAACCTTGTGAATAGCAATACAATTAGCTATTATGTGTAATGAATTATACCTGTGTGTGATATCGGTTCATTGGGACATAGTGAGATAAAGGCAGCCATTGAGTCAACGACCCGGTACGGACAAAGCCTCCGTTAGCAGGTACACGATGATCACTGTCTTGCAAATGGGTTGAATACTTTCTAAATCGTCAAAAAATAATAACACTTTTCCGTTACTATAATCATAAGATGAGCTTTCTATCTGAATTTTTGTGACCTCGAATTTCAGTGCAAATTTCACAACATTGAGAAGAATTCTCTTTTATTTTATACTCAATTGCTAATTGGTTGCACCATCATATAAAGGCTTGGAGCATGATCCCTTATATGGAAAAAATAACCGCTCAAACATGCTGCGCCTACGCACGCGCTTGATCTTTCAATCCGACTAACTTTGACCGTCACTACGAGCGAATTCTTTTACTAATAAATATCTAAGCAAGTAATACTTAGAAAATAGCCGCGTTGTTTTGCTCCGTTTGGTTTGCGATTAATTCATATCTTTAATTCGAATGTATTTTAACATTTGTCTTAAAGGAATTTCTAAGATACCACGTAGTCGTTGCTTTCACTTTAAAGATAGCATGTGTCAGGTGGAGATCGCGGGAACGTGCAAGTACAACAGTAATGGCGCATTGTCTCTTACACAAAACAGTGACTTGTAATGAACCGGAGGCTATCTTTACACACGCTATCGATCATATCACAACAAGTGTTAGATAAAAACTGTCACATACACGTAAGAAGTAAGGTTAATAAATCTCATGATTATCTAAATGCGAGATCAAGTAATTCATGCTTCATTATGTCAAATTAGGATGTATAATTATTAGTTGCATGGTGTTATAAAAATACAAATATAAATATTGGTCACTAATATAAGTGTTAGGGCACTTTATATGGATTTAAGCGTCGAGTGGGCGTGCAGTCGACCGTGAGCTGGTGCTTGCGATTAGCCCGGTGTTGAGCCAGCGGCCGGTCACTTGCGAAACAATATCTGCATAATTATTACCATATGTCTGTATCACAATTCATAGTACTGTCAAACGACAGATAACTATTTTATAAGTAAATACTTCATATAGTTGAACGCGTAACGGTATGATTATCGTTTGTTATCCTATTACCGATAGATAAGGCGACAGTAGTATGTACCAAATAGTCAAAAAAATAAAGTGCTCCCGCTTCAATAGCACTTGCCGGTACCAATGTATATTACCGTGGTGTAGTGGCAGTGTAATGGTTACACAAACCGGAGAGCACGAGTTCGAGACCACCCACCGGTACCAACGTATCTTTGCAATGTATCTCAATGCACGTCAAGTTGCTTGTGTTTGGTATAGAAGTTAATATAATTCATATGAAATTAAATTTATTAAAATATGTTAGAATGGGTTTTAAAGCGTTAATAAACATAATTTTGGTATGATCCAATAATACCCATTATTGGTATTATTGGATGAATTATATTTTATGCTATCTTTTCTCTTTAAACGTTTTTATTACAGAAATCCCCATCGAATATACATCATTACTACGCGATTGCATACAATGCAATTGCATGAATATACATGAACATACCTTGTGCTTCAGCCCTGTTTGATAAAGTGTTGAGACCAGTGAGTGTCAAGAACAAATGCTTTGAAACAAAATTACATTCAATACAAAACTTTGGATGTCAATAACATTTTCTAGTAATCAACTATGTAAGACAAACTTCTCAGACATTAAATAAGTAACAAGATTATATCAATTTGTTTCAGACCATGTCCATTTCTATCAATGTAGAAGGGCTCGTAAGTGATCAATGGACAGATTACTTACCACTAGAGGCCGTTTCATTTTTAGAATCAATGAAGCCCTCTGATCCCGATTACATTCATAGGTTTTCACCAATATTCCTATCCCTAGTTCTGCCAATCCCTGGTGGTACCACTACTTACAAGTATACAGTTATATTATTTCGTAATACAGTATAGAACATCCTCATAACGCCCAACATATGATGATGGAGTGCTTCAAGAGCCAGAAGGAGAGGGCTGGTGATTTAAACCGACATCAAAGATATGTTATACATTTTTCAATATGATTTATTTCATTTAGTAGCGTCTCCTAATAGACAAAAAATGAGTTTAGTGTTATGTTTTAGGCTCCATGGAACTGACAAAGGAAAAATGCTCCCAATAAATATAGATTTAAAAAAAATATAGAACATACTCGTATTAACATTAACGCATTGGATTCTATACCAAGTTAAATTGTATTGGTGTTTGGTGAGCCAGGCCCTATGCGCCGTCTTGTAGCTTATTGTCTGTGGATCCAGTTGTTTCGCCCAAAGGGCAAGGTGTGCTAGAGTCGAGTCACGCGATGGAGTGACGGTCAGCGTCTGCCCTGGAGCAAAACCTTGGGCTTACACTTATTTCGCTACTAAACCTTTTTGTGTTATTGTTTATAGATTTTTTTAATATGGGTAAGCAGATAAGATGTACACAAAATAGTAATCTAATATAAATTAAAAAAAACCTAAATAAAAAACACATTAAGGAGTACTATATTACTTCGGACTAGTTACCACTGTGTTACGGCAGATTTTTTTTAACCGACATAATATTTTAAACATACTTATAATTGTTTTATACATTTAAAGAAAATTATTGACATTCAAAATATTTACAGGCCCAAACGGATAATTGTGAAGTACCGGAGTTATGTAAGGCCACAAAACAGAGAAAGATATGTTTCTCTGTTTTCAGTGTAAGGCAGTTGGTAGTCATTGTCAAGTCTGCCAAATCGGGGTAGTACCACCACTTTCAAGTGTACAGACCGTTAAGTGAATCAGTCGGGTTTCGGGATCAGCTTGTAAGTTACCGCTTCCAACTATCATAGGTCGGCATAGTGGAGGTGACTGCTACTGCAGTTATTAACTGTACTGCACTCCTTAACAACAGACAGGTGTGCTGTCAAATGCCAAGCCAAAAAACCTACATTAGTAACCCATGACATGTAAATGAATACATGAATAAATATTGTGGAATAATGTGGTTTATTATGGATTTTTGTGCCGGGATTGTATCTGAATCTCACGAGGCTGACAATCGCAGTCCGACCCCTCGGGGTGAACGATCTGAGTGATGTCGACGACACGGCGGACCCAGGATAATAATTACTGTCGCACTACCTACGCCATATTTACAACACTAATCTTGTATGCAACTTTAAATAACATTATTGCTTTTATTGCATTTATTGTTTTCATAACATGCCTTGATAACAGGTGTGGCCGTTTGATCAGCGACTGGTATGTTGCGCGTAAAGTCCCAGGTTCGATTCCCGGTCGAAGCATATATTTGTTTATATATTTTATTTGTAATATTAAAAAAAAACCAGTCTGGCGATCCGGGGCTGTACCACCACTATAGAGACCGTCAAGTTTATTGGCCGCGTTATGAGATCAGCTTGTAAGTTTCCGGTTCCAACTAGGCTGGCATAGTGGATGTGACTGCTACGTACATCAATGAAACCGACTGCTATTTTACCTAATTAACTACAAGTAGCAGTTTTTGGGTATAACATATTGGACGGAATAGAGAAGGCAACTGAGGCAACCGTAAACTGAGTAATGTTTTTGTCAGTTGTTGGCGCTCTTGGATCTCCCCTTGCTTTTCATCAGGCGAGTCAAGGTCAGATTTAGACTCACAATAAAATACATATTATATTATATTAGGTAAGTACTTAGTTTTATGTACATATAACAATAACATAGTAAAATTAAAAAAAATATATATGCGAATCAACGGTTATTTTTTAAAATATTGTATTGGCCTAAAGTGACCTTAATAGACAGATTTTTTATTATTAAAATGAACGGTGTGGTGTATCTTTTTTATAGGCAATCGTGGTGTGGTGGTTATGAAATTGGTCTCGCAAAACATAATTTTAAAACAATTGTTTTGGTATCCTGACACAACTCCCCCGCTTCCTTCACATTCACAATTCTCTTCATACAAGCTCTATGGTTATGGGCACTAGGCAACCCAGTTTTTTTGAGGATGTCTTCGATTTGGCAAGTGGCAAATGGCGCTCCATTGTCTCTGCCTATCCCTGTGGGAAAAAGGCGTGACAATTAGATTGATTAATTGATTATTTTGGTAACTTTGATATAAATACTTTGAATGCTCAGTAACTCGGATCGGCAGACTGTGAAAATACGAATGAAATATTTGCTCCTACCGGGAATCGAACCGGGGACTTACGCATATATCCGACTGGCGGTGTGTTACTAATGCACCACGCGGGCTGTCTTTTATTTCGTATTAATTTTAACTGTCTTTGTAAATTGGAATAATATTTCTTTGTCTATAAATTCATAGGTCAAAAACTTGTCTTTTAAGATGAAACAAGGGAAAATCGAATCAGAAGTTAATTGAAAGTAAACTTGAGTTGTACTTAGTCGTGGCGACGTGAAGTTTCCAAGTAATTTGTATTGCTGTAGATGCTTTGTAGACTTTCTTTAATAATATTATAGTTATTTATTTATTCCAAAAACATTATCTTCTTGTTCTCTGCCTATCCCTGTTGGAAAAAGACGGGACTATTTTATTGATTGATTAATTCTTCAACAAAATATACATCGTTTAATTATTATTTTGTTTAAGGCTTAGTTTATCTTCTGTTTATTTTTATATATTATAAACAGAAAAAACTACATTTTTATTTTTTATTGTTGCTCGATATATGACGACATCCATTATGCCGGCCTAGTTGGAACCGGCAACTTACAAGCTGATCCCGAAACGCGAGTAAGTCACTTTACGGTCTGTATACTTGAAAGTGGTGGTTCTACCCCGGATAAGCAGACTGGGCACCATTGCCTACCACTCTTTGAAAACCATTTGGTACCTTTAGTATAAACATATACTTATTAGATTAAATTGTAACACTTTTATAGCATATTCAGAGTAACAATTTTTAATAGAATATTTTATTTAAAAAATGACAACAACAGTATTTTGGGTTATTAAATTGTATAACTAAACAAATGTGAAAGGGTTCAAAAAGGTGTTAATAAACTACAAACGTAACGACCTATTGACCTTACACGTTAACAAAGAGTCGTTAATGATAGTTCCAAATCGTTATAGAATACTGTGTGTTTTTTAATGAAGTTTGTTTAACTTGATTTAATATTTAGAACCGGTGTTTACTATATGTTGATTAATGGTTATGGCTGCTTTCACCCCTTAACTTTCACAGTATGTTCTAAGGTGAGCTATTAAGAATTTAGAGCCGAGTGATCCCTAAGCAACCCTGCTCCTAGAAGAGTCGCTCGTAAAGTTCGTTGTACGGCGACTTTACGACACGCTCCCAGCAGTGTTTCTGACAAAGAATATTATGAAACAGTGGTTCCGAAATATAAAACGCTTACAATATTTCTTATCACTTTTTCTAACTGAGCATACATAACCTCGTGATATTCTCCAAATGATATATGTATATGACTTTATGAGTATATAAACTTGACTTTCTTGATATTCCAAGAGCGCTGACGGTTGAGAAAAAAGTCTCAGTTTGCGGTTGCTTTAATCATCATTACTGTACCGACTGGAGGTGTAATTATAAAATAAATGTATAAAAAATAACTTTGCCTTTAATTAAACTCTTATAAACTTGGATTAAGGCGTGAAAAAGCTCCTTTGGCCGGCATAGTGACGATCGACTAAGGCATCCCTCATCGGAGTTCTTGGACTTTTTTCTTGCTTATCATCAGACAATGTTGCGTCATGTCGTGGTACTTTTAAATGGACGGTTGTTTTTGGCTATCCCTGTTTGATTTAAGGCGTGACATTTTATGTTAAGTAAGTTAAACAATTCAGTTATAAAAATATTTGAATAACATTTTAATACGAAGACGGCATATCTTTTCGTTACATAATCTGATGGCGCACGCACGGTGATTGATGCGACAGACTTGATATATTTAACACTAAATACCCGGGGGCATTTTTGTTACTACCAACATAGTATTCATTGCTTTCAAAGAGACGATATATTTAGATCAATTTATTAATCATTTTTTAAATATATTTCATTAAGTAATTGTGACTTATTTGTTCATTATTATGATACACGCACTAATATGTTTTATTGTATTTATAGAATGATATAAATATAGTCATTTTCCTTTGTGCACATAGAACTATTACTAATATATTTAATTAATAGTACTTAAATGATTGTATAATAAATAGAAATGATCAACTAAACATCACGTATTTACAGCCTAAATTATAACATTTTTCATTAGGAATTAGATTTTTATTTTCTTGCCTGCTTTTTATCGACTTGCCTGAAAGTAAGGCAAGGGAAGGCAAACCGACTGACAAAACCGTTTCATTCTGCAGATGTCTCAGTCATAGTCATTATACCAGTCAATAATTCTCCAAGTAGTATTTTGAAGTAAGTTAGGTTAGTGACGGCGACTGTGGCAACCATGAACTGACTCGGTTTTTTCAGTCGTTGGCCCTCTTGGACCTCCATCACGCTTACCATCAGGTGGGTCGAGGTCAGATGTCGAGTCACAATAATAAAAAACGGTAAAAATTTTATACGTGCTTGCATCATAAAAATGGGCGACCAAAGTATGTACATACATAATACGAGTATGTCAAAGATACATTGGTACTGGTAAGTTTTGAAGAGTTTTTATAAAGTATAATTAGTGTAAAAGTAAACATATAAATATAATAAAACACAAACTCACAAGTGCTACCTACTCTCATAGTGACCGTGGTGTAGTGGCAGTGCAATGGTTACACAAACAGAGAGCACGAGTGCGAAACCACCCACCGATACCAATGTATCTTTGATATACCTGTATGTACATTGGTCCTGTTTCTATGATACAAGCACTTTAGTAGCTTAGTATAGGAATGTAAATAATAAAATATCGCTTATTGGAACAAAGCAGATTAATGTACCCTAATAATCAATTTAATAATATACCTATATACTAAATTGGGGAATCGAATCGTCCATTTAAAGATTGCGAATCTGCATTATACACCACTCTAACCACGAAAGCATTATAATTTAGTTCCCTAATTTACTTGAAAGGAAAAGTAAATCAAACAACTAAAATGTAGACTAAAATAGGATAGTTTCTTTTGAAAGCTCTGTGAGTTGAGTGTCCATTTTGATGCCGGAAATTCTAATGCACTCTTTGTGACAGTGTTCCTGCTCATTTATGTCCTATCCTTTATAGATTATAATAAAAATAAATAAACTATATCTTTATTATATCATAAACTTTGTATATTCTAAGAATTAATCTATGGATTATATTAAAGAAAGTGATAAAGAGATGATTCACAAGAAAAAAATTAATTGTTTTTAGTTGATTTATTATCATTAATTTCACGCCTTCTTACAGAGATAAGAGCTACACTTTCTACCTTCCTGACACATCGATCGTAAATATATCCAGGATTTTGTCTCCTACCTTCGAGCTCCATCATCAGAGTAGCTCAGTGGTATCAGTGGTATCACCCATCTATGCTTATACATGGGTGTTTAAATGTTAGTTCATAAATATTTTTGAAAGTATATAAATACCCATTATGCGTCTAAGATCTCTACCGTAGCTAATAAAAAGAGCTGATGACCTTGAATCGCCTGAACAGATCTTCATGAATTGTAGCTAAGAACAATCTCGATCACGTCAGCTTTTAAACAATCGACCCAACTTCAACCTAACACCAGACAAGGCGCTGTCATATGTCGAGCTGAAATAAAAATAATATGGTTATTGGTTGCGCCGCTTAAAATAATATAATATTATATAAAATAAAAACTCGTTATACACACACACTCACAAATTCATTTACACATACACACACACTTACACACTCCTGTCCCTCCAAGATTTCCTTATTCCAAAACGAAGGTAGTCAGACAGTTCATATTTGACCTCGAAGCGGTACGCATCTCGGAAGCGACCGCTGAAACCCGCGAAGTAGAAAGAAGAAAAGTATCTGGTAGAACATTCAGAGACTTATACCTCTAGACTGCGCATAATCCGCCAGTCGAAACCCTCGTACAGTCGAACAGTAAGCTTGTGTAGTGTTAAAATATCTGTGATCATAAACGTGTAACGAATCGGTTGGTACCTATAATACAGTCCATTACAATCGAAGGAGAAGAGTAACCAGACCAGGTGGGCGGAATACCACCCATCAGCCTTCATCAGGAAGGGATCATCGCCAGCAGAAAACCTGCAGGTCAGTCTGACTACCCTCCTTTATCTCGCCAACCTCAATCACCTCTTAGCCCCACCATTTGATCCTCCGACCCGTATACATTATTCCTCCATCCCGTATAGATCCTTCAGATTATACTTACATTACACAAATACGCATTCATATCTTATACATTCATATCTATACACGTATTTTGTATAATATTATAATATGTCGAAAAAGGCACCCACTAACGCTAAAATACGCGTATTAGAGAAAAAACGCCAATCCCTCTTTGGTATAATTCAAAAATGCTATGATTTAAGCACACATATCGATCGTGACCCCCGCGTCATTCCAATGTTCCTAGAAAGTGCCGCGACAATAGATGAAACAAGACAAAGTTTCATGAAAACTATAGACGACATTAATATGGAATGCGCAGAGGTCGACGAAGATTTTGATCCCGATTTTGGTCACCTCGAAACATTAAATGATATTTTCGTAAAAATAAAAAGCAAAATTAATAAATACAAAAATCAAGATGTGAAACCGCGGGTAGATGTGACTTCCGGCACGGTACCAAAGGTCGAGTTGCCCCCCCTCAAGATTCCCATATTTAATGGGGACATTAATACGTGGAATATATTTTACGAAAACTTCAAATCATTAATTCACGAAAATCATAATTTAATAAACTCGCAAAAAATTCAATATCTAGTGGGTCATCTATCCCAAAAGGCATTAACCGTCATTTCCGGTATCACGCCTAACGGTGATAACTACGATTTAATATGGAAAACGTTGTTATCAAAATATCAAGACAAAAGACAAATCGCATCGAATTATCTGGAACAATTGTTGCAATTTAAATCATTTTCTCAACCGTCATGCGCCGCGCTGGACGTTTTTATAGAAAGGTTTTGTTCACCGGTAGCAGCTTTAAAACATTTGAATATACCAGATTTAGCCGATTACATTATTACGCATATTGCTTTGTCAAAACTCGATTTAGAAACCGTTAAATCATTTGAACAACAAAATAAAACAGAATTACCCACTTTTCAAAATTTACACGAATTTTTAATAAATTATTCTAAAATTTTATCCCGCAGTAATTTATATAAAAAACCTCAAATTAATAATAATAATAAAGTAATAACCTCGAATAAACAAAAACAATTTTCACCTCAATCGCTAATAATAAACGACAATAATATCAATTGTCCCGTTTGTTCATTACCTCGTCATCCGCTATTTAAATGTAATTCTTTTATGAAAATGAACAACATCGATAGATATAACGCAGCAAAAAAGTACAATTATTGTACAAATTGTTTAGGGTTTCATAAAACTAATAAATGTGCATCACGTCTTAGCTGTTTAGTTTGTAATAAAAAGCATCATACTGCTATTCATTTAGATTATAAAAATAATAATAATTCGACACCTCGCTTGTTAGAACCCGCAGTGGACAGCGCTAGCACAGCTGATTGCACGAACGCAAATTTAACTTCTTCAAATATCAACCTTAAATGCACAGAGCATAAGGACGATTTTCCCTCGATTGCAGTTCTGCCAACTGCAATTATTATAATAAAAGATGTTTTCGGTATAAATCACAGTGTCCGCGTTTTACTCGACAGTGGATCTATGAGTAACTTTATTACAAAGAAATGCGTGAAAAAATTAGGACTTCCTCTATCACGAGTTGACTCGTCTGTTACGGGAATAGGTTGTGTGTCGCGTAGTGTGCATGGTATAACACCATTTCAATTTAGTTCTAATATAAATATTAATGATACATATTCAGTGAACGCATTCGTTTTAGAAAAAATAACAAATAATTTACCTAGCCTAAAACTGTGCCCCTCTATACTGAACAAGTGCCGTGATTTACAATTAGCTGACATCAACTTCCATTTACCAGGTGAGATTGATTGTTTAATGGGTATTGGCATATTTAATGAAGTGATAGGTACGAATAAAATATGCATCCAGCCGGGAAAACTCTCAGCCTTGCAAACTTCCCTCGGATATATCATAATAGGAAATAGTAAAGTAGATTGTAAACAAATAAATAGTGCATTGTGTTCGCTGACAGAATATCCTCCTTTAGAATTAACTTTAAAAAGATTTTGGGAACTCGAGAGCGTACCTAACGCCATTCATAATTCAATCGAAGATAAGAAATGTGAAGAGATGTTCTGTCGCACTCATGTACGTGATGAAACTGGACGCTATACCGTAGCTTTACCATTTTCAGACACACCTGAGTTGTCACTTGGTGACTCATTATTTGCCGCTCGCCGTAGATTTATTAAGCTAGAAAATAAGTTACAAAATAATCCCGTTTTAAGGGAAGGCTATAATGCCACAATCCGCGAATTTTTAAATAAAGATTACCTCGTACTTTCTACTGAAAGTAGTCATAATTATTACCTCCCACATAACGCAGTAGTACGCGATGATAAAAATTCTTCGAAAATAAGAATAACAATCGACGGTGGTAGTAAATCGTCGTCGGGAAAGTCGATTAACGACATTTTATATACGGGGCCCAACCTACAAACTAATATATTTAATTTATTATTAGAATTACGCCTTTACCCCGTTGCTATTACCGCCGACATAGAAAAAATGTTCTTCCAGGTTAAGGTGGCTCAGGAACACCAAAAATATCAATCCATATTATTTAGATTTAATTCTCAAGATCCTCTACTTACTTATCAATTTAATAGAATATCTTTCGGTCTCACATGTTCACCATATTTGGCTATGAGAACTATACACAAGCTCGTTGAAGACGAGGGTACGAACTTCCCTCTCGCCACTAAATACATACCTAGAAATCTATATATGGATGATTACGTAGGCTCGGTCGAAAATATAGAAATAGCTAAACAGCTGATTGATGAGTTGATCGGTTTGTTCCGCGCTGGCGGTTTTAACTTAACCAAATGGTTGACAAATATACCTGAATTAAATAATTATATCCCGGAACCTCTTCGCGCTCAAAAGGACATTTCCTTTGACAACGAATCCCACACTAAAATCGTTGGTTTAATGTGGAAACCTCGAGAAGATTATTTTTACTTTCACTCCCGCCTCGAAGACTTTAACTCGGAAGAATGCACGAAAAGAATAATCCTATCAACCGCGGCTCGTTATTACGACCCACTCGGTCTCATAAGTCCAGTGGTAACGTATTTGAAACTCCTCGTTCAGGATTGTTGGAAACTAGGTCTCGATTGGGACAAACCCGCGACAGGTGTAATAAAAAAGCGCTGGAACGATTTTGTATCGTGCGCGCGCTATATGAACTCGATTAGGATACCGCGGCATATAGGTATACGCAATAATGCCTATATCAACTTACTCGGCTTTGCGGACAGTAGTGAGAAGTGTTATGGCGCAGCAATTTATTGTGCCGTGAGCGCCGACCCCAATGCAAAAGGGGACACCTCTTTATATTGCTCGAAAAGTAAATTGGCCCCGCTGTCAAATAAATCATTACCTCGATTAGAACTCTGTGCTTGTTTACTATTAGCTAAGCTAATGAAAACAGTAGTTGATAGTATATCTTTGCGCTGTAAAATAAACGAAATTAATTTGTTTACGGACTCGACAATCGCCTTATCCTGGATACACTCACCGAGCCACCGTTGGCAAACATTTGTTGCCAACCGTGTTGCGGCAATACAGGAACTTTTCCCTGCAAAACATTGGCGACATGTTGTCAGCGCTGACAACCCTAGTGATATTATCTCTAGACCGCTTACCGCAAAAAATTTACTCGAAAACCAATTATGGTTAAAGGGTCCAAAATGGGCCACGCTCCCCAAGTCACAGTGGCCTTCCAAACCGTTCTCCTCAAAAGGCGGCGAAATGTTGCCTGAAGAGAAAAAGGTTGTCGTGTTGCACTGTAGTGACGTAGATTACAGCTCGCATCCCTATAGTTTATTAGCAGATCGTATATCTGACTATAGTAAGTTACTTCGTTCTATTGTTTATATACTTAGATTTATAAGAAAATTAAAATCACGCGGTCGTATTACCCTCTTAGATTTAGACATAGCTGAATACTCGCTTATTAATTACATTCAAATAAAACATTTCTCGGACGATTATCTGTTAATAAAAAATAATAAGCAATGTTCTCGGAAATTAATTAGGTTAAATCCATTTATCGACAACAACATAATGAGAGTTGGTGGTCGGTTAAGTAACGCGAATGTATCTCATTTCCAAAAACATCCCGCGATTCTTCCTCAAAAGGATCGCGTTGTTGAACTATTAATTCAACATTTTCATGTAAAAAATTTACATACTGGACCCGCTTTATTAATGTCTTTAATTAGGCAAAAGTTTTGGATTATTTCCGCGCGCAATATAGTTAGAAATATAACACAAAAATGTAACACATGTTTTAAATTTAGACCTCGTAATACAAACCCAATAATGGGTGAACAACCACCGTGTCGCGTACAAGAACAAATAAAGCCATTTTGGCATACAGGGGTCGATTACGCCGGACCTGTATATATCACGCCGCGAAGAGGTAGGGGAATAACTAGTCATAAGGCCTACATAAGCCTTTTTATTTGCCTTGCAACTAAAGCGATCCATATTGAGCTGGTTAACGACTTATCAACTGAGTCGTTCATATCAGCATTAAAACGATTTATTTCGCGACGCGGTCCTATCTCTGTTGTTCACTCAGACGGAGCAACAAACTTTTTAGGCGCGAAAAATTATTTAAATGAACTTTATTCTATAGTCACGTCGAATGATTATGAGCATAAAGTAAATAATGTTTTATTAGAAAACCAAATCACATTTAAAACTATGCCACCTCTTAGTCCCCATATGTCGGGCATATGGGAATCTCAAATAAAATGCGTAAAAACTCATTTGTTAAAAGTAATAGGCGTTCAAGTGTTAACCTATGAGGAGATGCTCACAGTGTTGACACAAATTGAGGCCTTGTTAAATAGTAGGCCCTTATCTGTACTCAGTTCAGATCCAACGGAGCCTTCCGCTCTCACTCCCGCGCATTTTTTACATAATGTCACGCTATCTCACTTACCCGCGAAAGACTTTTCGTCATTCCCCGTAGGAATGCTCGCTCGTCGTGATCTGCTGGACAAAATGGTACAGTCCTATTGGGATAGATGGCGTAAGGAGTACTTGTCATCCTTACAATCTAGGGAAAAATGGAACACCACCAGTAAACCCATATTGATAGGGAGCGTCGTTCTCATACGAGAAGACAATGTTCCACCATTACGTTGGCCTTTGGGTACGGTGGCGGAGTTACATCCTGGTCGCGATGGCATAGTGCGTGTTGTAACAGTAAAGACTGTTACAGGATATTATAAACGGCCTGTGGTACGCATTTGTCCACTGCCTACTCAATAACGCATTTTTTTTATTATTCTCTTTTAAATTCATTTTATTTTTAAGTTTAGTTAATAAGTAGTTTTTTTAATAAATCTTGTTTACCGTTCTTTGTACTCTAATTGAATCTCTTACGAGACTTCAACGGGGGGAGAATGGTTGCGCCGCTTAAAATAATATAATATTATATAAAATAAAA
The DNA here is from genome assembly GCA_905220615.1 of Tinea trinotella. Lineage (NCBI taxonomy): Eukaryota > Metazoa > Arthropoda > Insecta > Lepidoptera > Tineidae > Tinea > Tinea trinotella. The sequence continues at coordinate 6,933,684 of HG992306.1, forward strand.
ACTCGTTATACACACACACTCACAAATTCATTTACACATACACACACACTTACACACTCCTGTCCCTCCAAGATTTCCTTATTCCAAAACGAAGGTAGTCAGACAGTTCATATTTGACCTCGAAGCGGTACGCATCTCGGAAGCGACCGCTGAAACCCGCGAAGTAGAAAGAAGAAAAGTATCTGGTAGAACATTCAGAGACTTATACCTCTAGACTGCGCATAATCCGCCAGTCGAAACCCTCGTACAGTCGAACAGTAAGCTTGTGTAGTGTTAAAATATCTGTGATCATAAACGTGTAACGAATCGGTTGGTACCTATAATACAGTCCATTACAATCGAAGGAGAAGAGTAACCAGACCAGGTGGGCGGAATACCACCCATCAGCCTTCATCAGGAAGGGATCATCGCCAGCAGAAAACCTGCAGGTCAGTCTGACTACCCTCCTTTATCTCGCCAACCTCAATCACCTCTTAGCCCCACCAGTTATTAAAACTTTGTTATAATTAGAATAGATCACAAATGAATTAGGCAAAGTACTTAAGTACTAAGCTCGTGTAATAATTACATTTAAGGACACTTGATGTAATAATTTTAATGATTTATAATAATTATTTTAATAGAATTATAACTAAATTAAAATTAACGAGTGGTAGGCAGTGGTGCTCATTATGCCGGTCTGGGGTAGTGCAACTACAGACCTTGAAGTGTCTTGGACACGTTTCGGGATCAGTTTGTTAGTTGCCAGTTCCAACTAGGCCTGCATAGTGGACTGCTACTTAGAGTTATTTAACTATAGTATCACACACTTTCATTCATAAACAGAACTCCAGCTTAACATCAGGCGAGGTGCTGTCATATGTCGAGACACAATAAAAAAAAGTAGAACTACTTGTATGACGTGTATAATAAACCTAAATATTATATTTACGATACAAAAAGAATTTAAATATCATAAATATATCGATATATCACTGTAAAGATAAGATAAGGTTAAGAAAATGCAAAAACAAATATCAACCTTTTTGTAAACACATATTTAACAACAACAAAAAAAATTGTAAAAACGATTAGGTGGAATACTCCAATTGTACCGACCACGGAACATACTATGAATAAAAATTTGTCTTATGAGTTCTGTGGACTTATTATTTATAGTAAATCTTTCATTCATATAATTTACAATTTAGGATTATTTTCACTTTTGTTGTTATTATTATTCCTTAGCTCTCAAAAATCTTCACTTAACTGCAAGTTACATAGCGTTTTTTAATACCTGAAACAAATTAACAAAATAATATAGGCAAGTAGTGACAAGTACGTGACTTGACAAAATATTTGAGAGAGTTATCATCGCGTTTATTTTGATTAATATTAATCTAACGATACGTTTTGAAAGTTTGCAGCTATTCGTGTAGCTGTATATTATTACATTGTATATTTCATTAACAATATTCGTGCAAAACCTAAAATAAAATGAAAATACCCAAATTCTATACCAATCCCAAATAATTATCTAAACATATAATATAGCAATAACAAGAATAAAATCTGTACATGAAATATTATATTATCAATCAAATTGTCACGCCTTTTCCCACAGGGATAGGTTAGGCAGAGACAATGGAGTCCCACACGATCCTGACACAACTCCCTTGCTTCCCTCACATAGACAATTCCTTTCACACAAGCTCTACGGTTATGGGCACTAGGCAACCTAGCTTCCTTGAGGATATCTCTAATTTGGTCTATAAACACCCTGCTGGGTCTGCCTCGTTTAACGCATCCATCCACATCAGAAATATATTTATACAATCACCTTTGGCCGGCATAGTGACGGCGACTGGGGAGCCGCGAAGGCTCGATTTTTGCAGTCGTCGGCACTCTTGGGCCTCTCTCTTCTTGCTTACCATCAGGTCACAATAAAAAAACATAGACCCAAAAACAATAATTCTAAAATTTGTCTTATCATTTGATTATATTATATGATTGCCAATAACAACAAAAAAAAAAACGATTATGATGGAAATCAAAGTAAAAATATAAAATAAATAATTAATTTCTCGGAATCGCGGGTATACAGATGGTTAAAAGTAATATAATAACGAAATGAATTGGATGACTGAATTCTGTTTCGGATTTGGAATATAATTGAATGAAGGCAGACGTCAATCCACTATAATGGTGGACTCCGAGAGAATTATCGACAATCCACTTTCAGAAAATTTGCAAGTAATTTAATTTACTCTACGTTGCATTTCGTTAGCCTATCTTTTAATGAACATTCCAATATTCTTTACCCAAAATTCCCACGCTTCCCTCACATCCACAATTCGCTTCATACAAGTTCTATGGCCGTCCGCTCTATAGTTACGGGACGGCTGTTGTTGTTTTGGGTACATAGTATTGTGGCTCGACATGGATTAGGTTATAAAGAACAGCCTGATATTAGGTTGGAGTGCGGTCCATAGAATGGCGGGTACTGCGGTCTACAGATAAATAATTGTGAGCAGTCGCACGCACTATGGTACCGAAAACTTTTAAACCGATCCCTAAATGCGACTATTAAAAATAAATAAGGACTGTACTTGTGCTGGTCTTGGTACCGAAAAACTGTATTAAAAAGTGTATTTAAAGCAAAATCACATCCTCTTGGTAAAGATATTTATTTGACGACTCTTATGTCAAAATACAATCAAAAATATAAAAAAGTATAAAACGTCAGTATTCGTGAACATGGCCCCATTTTTTGGTAATAAAAAAACATAATAATAATAAAACAAAACACATTTCAATAAAAGGAAAACAATTATTTACAACAAATATTTACAATAAACAAAACTAATGCTCATTGGTCTCGACCTCGCCAACTTCTAAACGTGCCAATTTTCTGACTGGGCGTTTCAAAACTCCTCCTGATGTTCTCACGTCTACCACACGTACTATACCATCGCGGCCGGGGTACATCTTGGTTACAACGCCTCGTGGCCATGTGCCTCGGGGCAAATTTCCATCTGCCACGAGAACCAAGTTGCCCACGGCCAGATTTGTCGTATTTGAAGTGCCTCTTCTAGGCAAAAGGCTTGGAAGGTACTCTTGCACCCATCTTTGCCAGAAGTGGTCAGTGAGTCTTAATGCCTTACGCCAATCGCTTCGACTAACAAGATCCCTGTCATTCAAACATGTGTTGGGCGGACTTCCTGCAGCCGAGCCAGTGAGAAAATGAAATGGCGTAAGGGCACAATCATCTTGTGGATCAAGAGATACGTGAGTAAGGGGTCGAGTATTAACTAAAAACTCTGCTTCCGCCAGTAAGGTTACCAAAACTTCTTCATTTGGAGCTCGTTCCTTTAAAGTAACAGAGAGCGCCACCTTAACACTCCTAATCAACCTTTCCCATGCGCCTCCCATAAATGGAGCAGACGGTGGTATAAATGACCACTTAAAACCATGGTTAGCTGCGAAATTTGGGATGGAAGGATCATATAGTTGGGAAATAAGGCCACTGGCTCCAGTAAACGCAGTGCCATTGTCAGAAAATATTTCAGCCGGGGTTCCTCGACGTGCCATAAAACGCTGTAAACACATGATGGCCGAGTCTGCAGAAAGAGAATGTACCAATTCCAGGTGTATGGCTCGCGATGTCATGCAAGTAAACAATGCTGCATATCGCTTCTCCTTTCTTCGACCAACAGAAACGTGTAAAGGCCCAAAATAATCTAATCCAACGAAGGTAAAGGGACGTTTGTGGTGGGCTAATCTTGCAACTGGTAGGTTGCCCATAGTTGGTGTGTGCGGCACGGTTCGTCGAACCTTACAAAATGCGCAGCTACGGACGATAGTGCGGATTGTGCTGCGCAACTTTAAAATATAATATTTTTCTTTTATTATATTAATCACACGCTCGTTGCTTGCATGAGCTGACTTTTCGTGGTAAAACTGGATCATTAACCGTGTGATTATGTCTTTGCCGTGCAGCAATATTGGAGACTTCAACTCTTCTGGGACGTCTTCCGCTGCATCTATTCGACCTCCTACGTGTAGCAAACCATCATTAAGCATATTGGGTGATAAAGTGATGAGCTTGCTGTGCCGTGAAAGTACTTGGCCAGTTTGTAAAGAGTGGATTTCATCCAGAAACGACGAAGCTTGAGATCTTCGTAAAATATGTGTTTCGGCTAATCGCATTTCTTCCAAAGTAAGGGGCGCCAAGTTGGTGAGGTCGAGACAATTTGCGTGAATTTCCTGACATCGAGATGTCACAGTTGCTTTACATTGAAGTCTAAGTTTTAAAAAATATACAAATCTATGCGCCAGTGCAGTTGCACGTACCAGTCGCATCCACTTACTAAACCGGTTAGGGTCGGCCGTGACTGGTGCGAGCATAGCTGGACAATCATTATAATGGACTTTAATTTTATCAGGTTTTAATTCAAGATGGCATGAATTTAGAATTTTGGCCTGTGGTTCTGAAGGCCAATCAGTTGAAGATGACAATAAAAACTCTGGCCCGACAAACCATCTGTCGGAAGGACTGATGCGTCCGGGTTTAATCCGTGTGGCGTCGTCGGCTACATTTAGTGCTGATGGTATCCAGAACCACTCTGACCTGTCACAAAGTTCCAATATTTCGCCAATTCTGTGCGCCACGAAGGGCTTGTATGAGCGCGCGTCGCTGCGAAGCCACCCCAGAACCGTCATCGAGTCACACCAGAAATATCTTTTTGATGGTTTTCTCGTGTGAGCTTCACAAATTGTTGCAGCTAAACGAGCTGCTATTAGAGCGCCTTGAAGCTCCAGACGAGGGATCGAAACAGGCTTCAACGGAGAAACACGAGCCTTACCGCTGATTAGAACTAGTCTTATACGTCCGTCTGGGTAAATGAACCTCCAAAAGGCCACAGACGAATTAGCTAACTCACTTGCATCTGAAAAAATATGAAGTTCGCAGAGTGAGGGTAAAGATTCGCTCAAATACCAGCGAAATAAAATATGTAAAAGAGGTTGTAAAAGATCAGGCCCAGTAACGAGTAGCGAATTCAAACTGACACCTTGATACTTGGCAGCAGCATCGTGAACGACTCTGTGCTTCCTAGGCTTATTGACATTTACCACACCAAAGTGAGGCAAATACCAACAGCGGGATGATGTGTCTTCGCTGCTACATTCTTTGGCGTAACCTTTCTCTATCATCGCGTGTATGTTCTTTTTATAAAGCTCAGCGTAGTTCTTATCCCTTGACATCTTAACTTCAAGGATCCTAAAATGCGAATATGCTAATTCATAGCTGTTAGGAAGAGCTAATTCATCCGCGCGCCATAGGAGACCGGTCTCAAATCTACCAGATGGTAAGCGTTGTGACGTTTCGTCGAGAATACGAAGAGCGCGTTTGTCGTCTACACTACGCGCTTCATGTCTACAAATACCAATAGAATCGAGTTTATAATGCTCTTTAATCAATATATCTAAATTATCTGAATCGTGGGAAACAGACGTATGGTGATAACCAACAATCGGTTTACTCCTGCTACATCCGAAACCATATAAAACCCAGCCCAAAGAAGTTTCTACAGCGACTGGTTGGGAACGCGTGCCTTTGCGGACAGCTTTGGGTAGAAGTAAATTCCAATTATCAATGCCGATTATCAACATAGGTTTAGCATTTGAATAACAAATAAAGTTTTGAATTTCTGACAAATAGGAGTAAGCTTGTAGATCATTCGCGGAAACAGATTGTTTGGAGATTCCCAAACCTACCATTGATCTAGCATTACGTACTAAATGTGTTTCAAGTGTGTGTACACCCTTAATATGAAAATCCACATACTGTATAGTGGCTCGCCGAGACAAACCGCCGACACCATCAACTTGAATGACACGAGTGGGACCAGAAACACCAATTTGTTGTGTAATTTGAGCGTCAATCAGAGTGGACGATGAGCCATCATCCAATAAAGCAAAAGTATTGACGCTACCCGACGGGCCACTTACAGTGACTGGAATCACTTTAAGGAGTGGTCTGCGTATGTCTGAGTATGTTTGGACTGAGTATAATGTCTCTACGTGTGCATGTTGTGTGTTGAATGTGTCGGAAATATCCGTATTGTTCGTATGAATCTGCAAGGGAATATCGTCAGTCGTATCGTGTGAGTGTACACTGTCATCTACTTGAACGGTGTTAAGATGCAATAACTTGTGATGACTAAGTTTGCAGCCATTTATTTGACATTTTTGTTTAGGCTTACAAGTTTTATAAGTGTGCGATCCCTTGCGCAAACATTTAAAACAAATTTTATTGTCTTTGACCCATTGTAATCTATTTTTAGGTGTCAATTTGACAAATTGGACACAATCCTTCAAAAAATGTTCTTTATTACAAAATAAACATTTTTTAGGTGGTGAAATAACTGTAGAATTCACCCTGTCCCTATTAGGTGGTGTATGTGGCACATGGTGTGATGTGGCAGCTACGTGTTCAGCGGCAACGCCAAACCTAATCTGGAGCTCCGCTTCTCGTAGCAGAAAGTCGGAGAATAATTGTATATTTCCACGACTTTCGCCACACATAGAAGCGAAATCCGCCCATCGTGTCCGCAAAAGAACGCTTAGTTTAGAAACCAAAACGTTCAACAGTTCTGGAGACTTCAGATAACTATCCTCATTTAACAAACGAATAGTCTCCACACAATTGCGAACACGACACGCAAAAATATTTAAATCCTTACCTTCATTGCTTAGTTTTGGTAAGCTGCGTACTGAAGCCAGCTCCTGAAGCACTATTATCTCGGGTCGACCAAACCTAAGCTCCAGGGCTTGTACTACAGTCTCAGGCTCCTGCGCGGACACCAGCAGCATGCGAACGGCTTCACGGGCCGCTCCATGCAACGCATTGCCTAGGCGGGCAATGTTTTCAGCTGGTGTGAGCGTCGCACTAGATAGTGTGTAGGCCCTTTTAAAGGGGAGCCATTCAGTCGGCGACCGCCCATCAAATCTCGGAAGGGGCATAACCCCAGATCTGACAGGGCGTGGTGCGTCTGCCAGTGACTGTATAGCTCTAGTAAGATCAGTAAGTGAGTTATTATCTTTATTTAAAGGATGTGATATAGAAGGTGGAACGTGGGATGTGTGCAGGGACATTGTGGTAGGACGTTGAGCTGGTCTTGGTACTGAAAAACTGTATTAAAAAGTGTATTTAAAGCAAAATCACATCCTCTTGGTAAAGATATTTATTTGACGACTCTTATGTCAAAATACAATCAAAAATATAAAAAAGTATAAAACGTCAGTATTCGTGAACAGCGACTATCACTTCACTAAACTAAACAAATGAATACCAAACTGCCTAGTTTCTCTAATTCTTTATTAAGTTTCTTTTCTTTTTTTTATATTTTTTTATTGTGACACGACATCTGACTTTGTCCCGCCTGATGATGATGATGATAAGCAAGAGGAAGTCCAAGAGTAACGATGACTGAGAAAACCGAGTTCGTTCACGGCTGCCCCAGTCGCTGTTACTATGCCGGCCAAAGGTGCTTCTTCACGCATCGCTTGAAGGATCCAAGGTCAAAGGATGGAGAGAACACGTGGGCAGGCAAAGCATTCCACTTGTCGATTGTTCTACAAAGAAAAGACGCACCGAACTTTTTAGTTCGACTACTAATTCGGTCAATAAAATGCGTATGCTTTCCCCGACCAGTGCGGGTATTAAGGGAGTGAAAAGACGAGGTAGGAACAAGGTTAAAGAGCTCCTCAGAACATTCTCCGTGGTATAGGCGATAGAGGACGCACAGAGCCGCCATGTCTCTGCGTAATTGCAGGGGCTCCAGAGTTCGCGTGACCTTTACGTCACCTATGATTCGGACAGCTCGGCGCTGCAATGAATCCAGGGCATTGAGAAGATACTTGGCAGAGCCGTCCCACAGGTGCGAACAGTACTCCGCACAAGAGCGAATTTGAGCCTTGTATAAAAGTAGCCGAAGCTCTGGCGCAAAGAACCGCCGCACCTCGTTTAGAATGCTAAGGTCTTAATTGCCCGCTCAATGTGGCCCCTGTGATTCAGGTCGCAGCGAAGGGACATTCCAAGAATGTCCAGTCTGTCCGAAGCACTGAGGGAGATGTTACAAAGAGAGGGAAGGGGAGTAAACGGGGATTTTTTCGTCGAGAACGCGCATACCTGAGTCTTGTCTGCGTTGAGCTGAACTAGGTTCTTGTCGCCCCAGTGGGTAATACGATCAAGAACCCGGTTCAGCCCCGCTACAAGAGACTCTCTCATATCGGCTATCTCCTGTTTGCCAGCTGCGGGGCGGGCAGTGTAGCGTCCATGCACCGTGCTGTCGTCTGCATAGCAATGAATGCCGGATCCCAGGTCCAACATGTCATTGATATGCAGGAGTAACAAAGTCGGCGACAGCACGGAGCCCTGGGGAACGCCGGCATTCTTTTGGCATATTTCAATGCTTATAGACTTTCTATAATTTAATACAAAGTTAAATAAACTGGGTTAGATCTCAATAATATTTATTTTTGTAGAGGAAAGTTTCGTGAGGAGAAAAGTTGTGAATAACATACTTTTACTAATAAAGCAGAGAGTTTTTCCTCAAATTAATAAAGATTATATTATATTTGTAAAGATCTTTTTTATAAATAAAACTCTGCTCAATGGGAAAGTAGCCCTTGAATAAAGTTAATTTTTGTGTTACGTTCAAAAGCTCATTGTACTTCAATTCCTTAGTGCTCCGCCGATTGTTCCGTATTTAAACAAAGTAGTATTCGCATTCGATGGCTACTCTCACACGTTTAATAGTAATCGGTTTTTTTTTTTTTTTGGATGAATGTACGGTTGTCCAAGCCTCGATTTCTTTAAGACATCATTCCGTATTTCGTGTGTGCTGCCAGATGCACGTGTCTATCGGTTGTCCGCATTTTATTGTAAATTTTAGTGTAAATAATTATACAATCTTACTCTAAATGGGTAAAAGGCAACGAGAAGAAGCTGAAAACGAACAAGCAAATTGACAAATACCGTAGAAAATAAGATGGTTGGAGAAACGGAGCTCCACGAATACGACGCCATCACGGTCGCCCTCAACGTTTGTTCGTTTTACCTGCATGAACAAAACGATTCAGGTAAATACCGATACTGGATTTTTTTACATAAGTGGATTTGTTGCAACCAAAATGTTTTAATACTTCGTGAGACTATAACGTTCAATATTTATGAATTATTATTGTGATTGAGTGTAGTTTGAAAAACTGCAATGCCACAATTTATAATTACTGTTATTGATGGTAGTTTGAAAAACTATAATGTGACAACTAACTATAACTGTGCTTGAGTGTAGTTTGAAGAACTGCAACGTCACAATTTATTTTATTATTGTGCTTGAGTGTAGTTTGAAGAACTGCAACGTCGCAATTTATTTTATTATTGTGCTTGAATGTATTTCGAGGAATTACATCGTCACAATCCAATATTATTACCTCTTGAGCATGGGTGAACCTACGTCGTCCATATATTGATGTGTATGATTTTTATTAGAAAAATGTACTATATATAATGAGAATCCTAATTCAGGTTACAACATTTTTACCCAGGGTTTATGCTTTTAAGCACCAACTCAATAAAGATTCGAGGTCAATAAACTCTTGACCTTGTTTTATTAGTCACTCTAGACCAGTGTTTCCCAACCTTTAAAAAATGTTTTTTACCCTTAATAAATATAAATGATTACAATATTTAAAAAAAAAAAAAAAAAATTGCCTTTTTTGATAAATTGGTCACCGATATCTAGCATTGCATATAAATAACCCAAAGCAGAAGGGTTGAAGTCGTGTCTAATCCATTTTGAAATTACCCTCCTTAACTATCGAATTGCCCTGTAAGGCGTGGGCCCCACTTTGGGAAACACTGCTCTAGGCCATACCAAAGAACGTGAGTGCCAGAACCAGCCATACACAACTAGAACCCACAGACCGTTGGTCAAAAAGTTAGTCTGGTGTAAAAAAAAAAAAAAAAAAGAGAGAGGGAAAAGAGAGAGGGAAAATGTATTTAACACAATGGTTAACCCTTGCAAAATAAACCCTGAGGTCACATATGCAATCAATAAACCCTCTCTGAAGAGGGATAAAACAAAAAGTATTCACTATTTTGCCATGCCATGCAAATACAGTAAATCACAGTATTAAGAATAAAATTATACGGTGTTATATAGATATATCAATACCGCCATTTATTAATATAAAAATGTTCAGAATGTCAGAAAGATACTGAAAAACTTATTTCAATGAACTTCTCTTTAAGAAGGTTTTTAGCCTCAGGCTAGTTCAGGTGAAGTTGCCAGAGATGCAGCACAGGACTCAACTCCTGAAATATCCCTTTTTGAAGTCAACTTTGGACTTTTGGTGATAAAATGGGAAATAGTAAAGCCGCAGCAAGTTCGACCACTGATTTTTTAAATAAATAAAATCCTTTAAACTACTGGGGACTCCCTCGGAAGACTATGTGAGAAGGTGGTTGCTACCAATATGCTGTTACGAAAGGCAACAACAAACAGCGTCAACAGACGATTACAATATTTTTACAAGGTACCCTCTGACATATTTATTTATTTTTCATGGATCTGGGACACAATATTCCATTTAATATAATACCTGTATAAATCTAATACCTGTACAATAAGTCAGGTTCCAATTGGTCAGGTTGCCTAATTTCTAAGGAAGAAATTGCTGACTTTAATAGTTCAATAAATGAACTGTTATGTAAAGGTGCTATTTATCTTGAGCTCACCAGAGTCCAATTAATTTATATCCCCACTTTATTGTCTCCAAAATAATACATATAAAAAATAAAAGTTTTATTTTTAATCCTAAAAAATTAACATCTTTTAAAATTGAGGAAATACGTACTGCTCTTAAATTATTAATAACTGCTCTGGATTTTTTTACATGACCAATATTGATATTAAAGATGATTTTGACACCCATACATAAATATAATAAAAACAGGAATTATACTTCATTAGTATATTTAAATGTTTAGATAAAGACATAATAATCATGTCTAATGGCCACAAAGGAGACTTATATATTGGTAAGTTTATATTTTATTATAAACACAACTAAAAGTAAATTAATTCCACAAGCATAATGAATGAGAATAGGTTCTGAAAACATGACAGTTGGAACAAAACACGTCCTATTCAAAGTTGGCCACTATTACAGGCATGCTATATGCAGAATGTCCAGGACTTCAGGTGTAACATAATATAGCTGATGCGCATACAAAACAACTTGAACTATGGAAATGCATTAAATAATAATAGATATAATAGGCAAGTACCAATATCACAAGGTGCCAATAATTAACTATCCTGTTGACAAAATAATTTGTTTCACTTTCATAAGAATCAATTAATCAGCCAAAATAAGTAATTTATGCAGATGCATTATTGTTAAATTGCGGTTATGTTGTACCACTAATAGGGTTCGGTAAGATTGATAAATAAATAAATGAACACAATAATTACCTAAATTTACTGGCTGTCTTTTTGCTTTAAAATCATTTACATGTAATAAAAGTAAGTAACTGCTTTATCATGTTAAGAATTAACAACACCACATCTTGATAGTCTAGCTAAACTAATTTAGCAGTGGTGTAAGCATGCAAGTATGTGCGTATAGACAGATTATATATCATCAAAAACAATACTGCTTCAAATAAAATCAGTTGACACTGCTTCTAAACAGTTTAACAATAGAACCTAGTGAAAAACGGCAAAATATGCCTTTTATACGATTATTTCAGGTTTTGGTATTTCTAAAAAAGATTTGTTTGCCTCTACACATAATCATAAGTGTAAGTTATATATTTGTTGGCGACCAGACCACTATGCTATCGCAAGAGATTCTTTCACAATCTCATGGACGTTTTCCATACAGGACTTTTTACAAATATCATTCGTTTTCCACCCTTTTCAATTATAATAAAGCTTTTCTAAATTTTGTAACAAGGCACCTAGGGTAATTATAGTTGGCTCATATTGACCATTGCAACCATTGCCTGTAAGTGCAGGTGCTTCATTGTCAATAACATTTTGAAGCAATGTAATACATACCTAATTGTAGATTATTGTAATAGTAAAAAAAAATAGTATCACAAATATACAGATACATTACACTTTACAGATAGATAAGATTTCTCTTATTTATTCTTATTTATTAACCTTTTTCTAATACTTCTAATAAAGGCTATAGTTATAATTCAGTAAATTGGTATATTCAGCAATAGCCCTCATTTACCAAATGAACTTACCACTGACATTTGTGTTAAGATACTATCTAAGAGATTTTTAGGTTTCGCCCACAAACTCGAAAATATGATTTAAGAACCCAATGTTTGTTAAGAATTATTATATAAATTATATCCAAATGAAAATATTTCACTTAATTTGTTATCCAATGTGATAACATTGTTAGCTCTTGTCACCGCTCATAAAGGATAATCCTCATCTTTAATTAAATATAATAATATGATTATTTAAAATATTGCAAGTTAAAATATAAATAATAAATTTCAATAAACCTAGGGCCAGGTCGTACACAACCAACTTTATTATTGCCTCTATTGTATAAATCCTAAAATATCTTTTGTAAAAGAGAGTTTATCTGCCCTGCACAAAACTCTTTCAGTTATATAAATGAAAAAAAAAAAAAAAAAAAAAATCTTGTTCGTTAACAAACTTTAAGCAATTAAAATAAAGATACACTTTATATCTTGATATCTATGACATACACTTGAAAATCATAGTAATGGTCATTTGTCAACATCTACTATTTAAACATTAGGAGAGAATATTGACACTATTCGTAGAACTGTTGGATGGTCCGAAAAATCCAACACTTTTGCAAAAATTGATTTAAAAAAAAATATATATATTATATATATATTTATTACTTGTACTAGATCACTGTAATGACTTAGAGGACGCATAATTATATAAATTTAAGAAATAATTGTTATAGAACTAAGTTAATGTGATTGAGGAGTTCTGATCATCCAAATGTCTGGTAATACTTCCATTTCAGTCCACAAACCTTCAACCTTTAAATATCTACTTTGTTTAAATACGGAACAATCGGCGGAGCACTAAGGAATTGAAGTACAATTGAGAATCAAACGAACTTACCTGTAAGTGAAGTTCGATGATAATTGTACGAACTTCCTTAGTGCTCCGCCGATTGTGAAAGCCACACCCTCCCACCTCTACATGTAAATAGGTAGGTGAGTTTCAGGTTTGTAAGCACAGGAACACTATAAACAGAATGATGTCTTAAAGAAATCGAGGCTTGGACAACCGTACATTCATCCAAAAAAAAAAAAAAAAACGATTACTATTAAACGTGTGAGAGTAGCCATCGAATGCGAATACTACTTTGTTTAAATACGGAACAATCGGCGGAGCACTAAGGAAGTTCGTACAATTATCATCGAACTTCACTTACAGGTAAGTTCGTTTGATTCTCAATTATCGCTAATTATCTTTTTCTTCTTTCAATTATTTTTATTTAAAAGTTGTCTTATAAACACGGAAATACAATATTGAGGAAGTTTTCATTAACATGTTGATTTTTAAACAAAATAAACACTTACGTTCTTTACTTGAAATTTTATTCTTGAGTTTGTTTTGTACTATTCGTCACAATTCAATTTTTATATTTTTTTATTTGCATAAACTAACAGGCGTCTGATGGGAGTTCGATCTATTGATGGAGGCAAATGTTGCCATTAACAAATGTCTGCATGTAGACTACTGAAAAAAATAGTCTCATTCGACTTTACTATGCCGGGCCAAAGATTTCAAAATATCTTAAAATTTATAGATTTGCTAGTATAAGGATTAGAATATACCAAAACAACTAATTATCTAAAATAAGGCCATTTGAAACGATCTCGACTATATTGGGACCTGCAAGTATTGCATGTGGTATTAACCCGGCATTGTGCAGGAATCAGCCAGCAGAAAAAGCAATCGCAAGTTTAGGCGACTGTGGTTTAGTGGGGATAGATTGATCACGTAACACCAGACTCCAAAAACCACAGGGACCAATGTATCTGTGTTATACATGTATGTATTCTGGTCGCCCAGTTTCTATGTAAAAACAGCACGATAAAAATATAAGATATCGATGAAAGTAGCAGTCGTATTTACTATGCCTAGTTGAGGAATCGTCAATTTTCAATCTGACGCCTGAAAACAACATCAAGTAACTCATTTTACAGTCAGTTTACTTGTAAGTAGTGGTACTACTGCGGATCGACAGACTGGGCAATATTCCCACCACACGTCGGGTACGATGCCCGGCCGCAGTTGATTTTTTTGCGTGACTGAAAGTTAGATAAATAAAACACTGAAGTACTTGAATGCAAAAAAACCTCTAACTGTAAAGTGTTAACTGTAATAAAAGCTGTTCATATTACATTACAAGATGTGACACAACACCGTTACAGTTGACCATGACATCCCGCATCATCTGGCGCCACCTACTGGCTATCAACAAACATGATAGATGACACTTGTTAAGCTTTCCTTTTCAATTGTTCGCAAACGACGCTTTATTACGAACTTACAGACACATTTGTCATAGTTGACACTGTTATAGTTTGGGGTACATGTGGAAACTTTATTTTGCTGTATTATACTCATTATGTGTCTCTTTTTTGTGTACTCCCAAGTACAGACGCGATCAGTAAATGTTTCATTATTATTATTTGTGTTAAATGTCCAGTCTGCCGATCCGGGGTAGTATTATCACTCCAATCAAATCAATCAAATTGTCACGCCTTTTTCCCACTTACAAGTAGGTATATAGACTGTGGAGTCATTTAGTTTCGGGATCAGATTGTAAGTTGCCGGTTCCAACTAGGCCGGTAGTGAATGTGACAGGCGGGGTGCTGTACTGTCATATGTCGAGTTACAATAAAAAATATATATATTGGGGCTTCAATATGGCCTGATGTTGAGCTGGAGAGCGGTCCATGAATGGAGGCGACTGTTATTATTATACAATTAGGTAACTGTAAGTAGCATTTACATACACTTTGGAAGTTGCCGGTTTCGACTAGGCCGGCATACGCTATTAAGTTTTTTCACTATTACTTTATATTTGAGTGCACAACTGCATGAAAATCTGTCATTCATTACAAATATAATCAATCAATCAATGCGAACGCATGGATTCCAGCCACGTTGAAAAAGACTTTCCAAGATATTGACACAACTTTCCCGCATTTCTAAAATACGCTTTTTACGAAATTCATTACAGTATTTTTTTTGTTTATTTTATACTTTTAATTACCTAAATGTTTTGATATGGCAAAATTGAGAATGGAATTTCTTGTCTGTAATTAGCTTTCATTAACGGTTGTTCAAAACTAAGTAAGTATGTAAAACATCTCGAGGAATCCCATTCATTTCAAAGGAACTTTACGGTCTATGTAAACTCGTAACGGTATTAACAGAAACTTAAGTTATGCTCAATAATATGGGCAGCTGTAAAATAAACAACAAATAGAAATGAGAAGGAATACCTAGATAAGTATCAATGAAGATTTTGTCTTGATCAAATAATTATACATTCTTAAAAAAGTAGGGGTTTGGCAGTGCCCATAACCATAGAGTAAGTATGTATAAAGATAATTATGGATGTAAAGAAATGTAAAATGTTGTGTTAGGATCGTAGAAAGGAGATCTCCGTTGCCTTCCCCTTTGGGAATGAAGGCCTGACAATTGATGATGCATCAATATCAATAATATCTATAAAATAACAGAACTGACAGAGGAATGGATGGAAAAAATAGCTGTATATTTTTACGTATATTAATAAAAGCTGAATTCTTGTTATTATTATTCAATATTTATACTGAGGGAATGATTATAGCGAGATATTAAATAAGATGATTTTTAAAAATATGATCATTCTACGTTTTAATATGAACAAATCCTAGTCAATAAACTATAGATCAACCCAAATTCATCCAAAATATACAGTGCTACATTAAACCTATTATTATATCAATCAATCAATCAAATTGTCACGCCTTTTTCCCACAGGGATAGGCAGAGACAATGGAGCGCCACTTACCACGATCCTTACACAACTCCCTTGCTTCCCTCACATCCACAATTCTCCTCATACAGGCCCTATGGTTATGGGCACTAGGCAACCTAGCTTTTTTAAGGATGTCTCCGATTTGGTCGGAAAACACTCTCCTAGGCCTGCCTTGTTTAACGCAACCATCCACATCAGATTTATAAATTCCTTTCGTCAATCTACTTTCCCTCATCCTTTCCATGTGCCCAAACCATCGAAGCATTCCTTTGTCAATCCTTGTCACTACATCTTCTTTCAAACCACATCTATCACGCAGTGTGCTATTCCTTATTCTATCAGCTATCGTCACTCCACATACACTCCTTAACGACCGCATTTCTACAGCGTTAATTCTACTCTCATGCTTCTTCTGCCATACCCAACCTTCACTTCCATACATTAATGTAGGAACAAGCACCGCATTATGAACAGCCATCCGTGACTTTTGGGACATTATTTGGCTGTTCATTATACTATGGATGGCACCGTTCACTACGTTACCCTTTTGCACTCTTCTCTCAATATCTTCATCGCACTTTCCATCCCTAGTAAACATACTTCCCAAGTAAACAAATTGTTTGACTTGTTCCACTTTCTTTCCGTCTATCATTATCTCACATTCTGTCATTTCATCCTCTCTCTCCAAAACCATTACTTTAGTTTTACTTACATTCACTTTCATACCTTTCTTTTCTAATTCCGCATTCATTATAGTGACCATTTCCTGTAACTCATACGCCGAAGATGCAAGGATAACTTGATCGTCAGCGTACAAGAGACATTTGATCACCAAGTCATTCATTCTTACACCATACTTTCTTTCACGCAACTCTTTCAGACAACTGTCCATGAATAGATTGAAGAGCCATGGTGACGCTACACATCCCTGTCTGACACCTTTAGAGATGCCAAACCAGTCAGATAGCGCCCCATTAATTCGAACACATGCACTGGAATCCTCATAGAGAGATTTCAGTGCACGGACCAAACGCTCGCCCAACCCAAACCCGGACAGCTGCTGCCACAATTCACCCCTGTTCACTCGATCATAGGCCTTCTCAAGGTCAACAAAAGCACAAAACACCTTTTGGTGTTTTGCCAACACTTTTTCGCTGACGCATCTTAGAGAGAAGATTTGATCCATACATCCCATCCCTTTCCTAAATCCCGCTTGCGCATCCCAAATGTGCTTTATTATTATATCATCATTAAAACATAATTCAGATCGTTACAACACGTCAAAGGATCAGATTTATCACCAAATAGAATACGTAATAAACACAATCGAAAGCAATTTCTACCTGATAGGGACCGTACCAGGCCATCGCTTGGTATAAGTTTTTTTTGTAGAGAAAGGTTTACACAGACTAAATATATAGAAGACTCCACAAACAGTAGTAGGACATGAACAAACTGGTCGCTCAATCGCAAAATAACTGCATTTGTTTTATTGTCAAACAATTCTATAATTCTGCTGAGAACCTCAAGCTGCGCAAATACGCCAACTTCGGTACTGGTTACGAATTGGCGCCGTTTGGGGTCGAGACGATGGGCCCTTGGGGACCTTCAGCTAAGCTCCAAGGAGTTAAGGGCTGATGGAGAAGTCTGGCCAAGGAGTTGTCCAAGCGGCTGACGGAGAGAGAAGTCTGGAGACGAGAAGGCTGGCAATTATTTCTGCCAACGTATTATATTAGCCTTGCTATACAAAGAGGAAATGTTGGATGTCTCCGACGTCATTAGATGGTAGTTTTTATTTATAGTTTAATTATAGTTATTATACTTTTATTTTTATCTGTTTCTTAATGAAGGATAACATTATATTCTACAACTATGCTTTTGAAAGGCCCCGTTGCGCGTCGCGTTGATACTATAGAAAGAAACATCGGTGCCTTAGTTTGTTGAATTTAGGTTCATGATTGAATCGTGAGGTCCTAACGCGTTATTAGGCTTATTTTATTTATACCTGTTGCAAGAGCCGTGTTCATCATGAATTCAAAAAGCGTAATGTTAAATCATGTATAAGTTGATACATTGTTTTCATCGTTTGTAATTAGATATGTGTGCGTAATCATCTTACGTTTATTCCGGATGACAGTACATACACATTAATTTGAACTAACATTAGTTAAATATATTTTATTGAAAATAAAAGATTTATTTATGATTAATCTAAACAGCTATATAGATATATAGAATAAACAAAATATAGAATAAACAAATATGCATGGGATGCTGTGGACTATCACAATGACGCTGTATAAAAAATAATAGCACAACGAAAACATAAAAATATTGGGTAAAAAAGTTTAAAGTAACTTATTTTCCACCTATTTTTTGCTCTGTTGGTTGCTTCCTTGATATACCGGTCTGTTCTTTTATTTCAATCATATGGTGGCGACTGAGACAATCGTGAAACGGTTTTTGCATTTGTCAGTCGTCGGCTCTCTTGGACTTCCCCTTGCTTAATATCAGGCAAGTTTATGTTTAATGTCGCGTCTCAAGAATTACCTAATTGTGTTGGTAACAGTTTATTGTTTATGTCCTTTTATTAAATTAAAATCTGAACAGTAATTTCCGTTTAATGGTTGCTTTTCTATATACGGAGTATAGTCTGACTGTATCTTGTCTGTATTTATTATTAACCAGTTTTATATGCGATGGAGCAAAAAACTTAAGTGGTAATGATGGTTCACGGTTTGTGACTATAATTGTAGGTACTATCATGCTGGCGTAAACAACACTATCATTGGAATTGGGACACATAGATGACGATATACTAGTTGCGTACCCGAGACCACATACGCAAAAAAATATAATTGTGATTTTCTTCGAAATTCAATCAATCAAGAGCTTCTATAAAGAGTAGAAGCTCAGTATACCATTCAAGCTTAAGTCAGATTGTCAAGGATCGTGGAAGTGTACTTTGTTATAATTGAAATGTGTTGTTTGTCACGTATCACAGACTTTCTAGTTTTATCTATCTAGGCGCCTATTTACAAACTTCACTATACAGGCTGTGGCGTAAACATTCATCTAAAAGATAACCTAAACATGTGACAGAATGGTAGGCAGTGGTACCCAGTCTGCCGATCCGGGGTAGTACCACCACTTACAAGTATACAGACCGTGAAGTGATTTGGTCACGTTTCGGGATCAGCTTGTAAGTTGCCGGTTCCATCTAGGCCGGCATAGTGGATGTGATTGCTACTTACAGTTATTGAATTGTAGTGGCATTGACATTCATTCATGGACCACACTCCAGCTTAACATCATGCAGGGTGCTGTCATATGTCGAGACACAATAAAAAAATATTTTAATTTTATTAATGGAAATTTGTTTTGAAACAAGTAAAAATATCAAGCATGCACAGCATTAGGCGTAATTTTTTTTTTTTTTATTGTGACTCGACATATGACAGCACCTCGCTTGATGTTAAGCCAAAGTGTGGTCCATGAATGAATGTCACCGCTACTACAATTCAATAACTGTGAGCAGCAATCACATCCACTATGCCGGCCTAGTTGGAACCGGCAACTTACAAGCTGATCCCGAAACGTGACCAAATCACTTCACGGTCTGTATACTTGTAAGTGGTGGTACTACCCCGGATTGGCAGACTGGGTACCACTGCCTACCACTCTTTGATATTCAGACCCGAAGCAAATATCCATCTCTTTTTTTTTTATTGACAAATATTTGCAATATTTAATACTATTAAATATTACAAATAAAAGCTATGAAACAAATATTTGCTCAGACCGGGGATCGAACCCGGGACTTTACGCGCAACAAACCAGTCGCTAAACCGTTCGTCCACGCCTGTCGTCGTAATTTTTATTTAATAACATTGGCGGGTATAGTAGTGGACAATTTACAATTATATTATTAGTTCTGTACATTATAATATTACTTCTATTAAACAATGTCTATGATCTGAATAATAAAACACAAGTTTGTTATTTACAGAATCTAAACAGGCCCAGAATAAAATTTAAAAATATTTTTCTTATAATAACAAGAATAATAACTACTCGTAATATTTTTATTTCATATTATTTTAATTTTTATCCAATTGTTTTCGTTAACGCAATCGCAATTAAAACGCGTACAAAACATAAAATCATGTAATTGGCGTTTGTCACAATGTCCCATATGGCAGGTAATGTATAATAATATTGAATTTTAAAATTGTATAAAACCTTCCTGTATAATATTAATGTACATAAGTTTTATTTACTTTTGTGGTTGACTGTGGTGCATCAGTTTACATGCCATATCAATGACTGACCCGTCACGCGACGAGACGTGCACCGATTCGAGCGAGCATCGTCCTCAATTTTAAACAACTCCGAATTATCTCCACTTCATATTTATTTAACGATTAAACTGACCCAATAACTTGTCGTTAGGACGCGATGCATTGTAGGTATAAGATATCATACTACGTTCCTATTGGAACGACTAAAATTAATATTTCTATATAAATATATACTTGAAATATTAAAAGCTATTATTATTCTATTATGAAAAGCTAAAAAAAATTGCGTGTGCGAGCTATATACACAAGTACTTTTAGTTCAGCTTGATACATGAAATTTTATTATATTCGCATATTACAAGCGATGGCTTACGTTAAGTCCATGCCGTATTCTTTATTCCATTCTCTGTTCTGGGGTTCTCTTTATACATTATGATGGCGAAATATCAGTGAAATTGATTTGTTATTCGCTGATTGGTTACGAAGGTGTCAAATATTCACTGCTTTTTCGTCGGCATAATCTATTAAGAGAATCAGGGCCCAGTGCTCACGTCGTAGATCAATGTAATCGTATCGCTTGTCTATGTGATTATTGACGTAAGCAATTTTGTATGATACATACTTTTCATTATGTACAAATTTTATAAACATTAACAAAGATTAAGCGCTTTGCTATTTCTATTCAGTGACTAGAGTAGGAGGTAATTTGAATAATTTAATGTTTATTTTCAAAGACTAATGCTATGTAATCGTAAAGCATTTAAATTTAAATTACTGTTATTACGTTCATTAATCATTCGTAAAGATAATTGCATACAAAATATTTGTTTAGACTTAGTCATTAATTAGATTAAAGTTATAAGAATAATTCTACGAATGTTGTAGCATTCTGGCTGGCGTGCAGCGGAAGTTATGGCAAGCGGGGGTGGCACAGTTATCGGAGGAAGCTGGTCACTGCTGCCGTGTACACTTGCTGTCCGCCTCAGAACTTGCACTCACACAATACAATGTACACTCCAGACGTAAATATTGATTAAATTTGTCAACGCGTTGTGATACTTTAGTTTATCTACAGTAAGTTAAATAAATTACATTTATAATACAATAATACAAATTTAATATTTTATTATAACTTTTACAAATATTTTAAAATAAATAGTGCATCGAATAAGATATTTGTGTAAAAGTAACAACAAAGATGTTCACAAATATTTCGACACATCAGCCTAATTATTGTTTTGTTTGTTAAACAAGCTATATATGTATAGATATACTATTGCAGTGTTTTCCAACCTTTTTTAAGCCATGCCCCATCTTAACATTTCTATAATTTTTATGCCCCCCATACATAATTTTTCGTCTTTAAATTATTTTGTTCCCTTAAGATATACATGTATAAATGATAACAGTTTTTTTTAGGAATTTGCCTTTTTTGTTAAATTTGTCATCGAAATCTAGCATTGAAATTAAATAACCCAAAGCGAAAGGGTTAAAGTCGTGTAGAGTCCATTTTTAAAGTGGCCCCACGTTGGGAGACACTGCTTTATTGTGTAAATTGTAGCTTATTAAGCAATAGGGCACAAAAAAATATCACACATTATGGCAGATAACACTAATACTGACTTGTTTATTGTGTAATTTCTCTTTAGTGGGGTACTTAATGAAAAATAGGGTGCTTTATTCAATAGTAATGTTTAACCTTTAAAATATATATATACAAATCGCCGATTACTTGATTTGTGTAACGAGTGTGTTTGATAAACGATGTGAATAAAAGTCGAACGTGACCATCTGCAAGAATGAAACTCAATAAAGTAAATTACGTTGTTTGATATCATACACAGACTATTTATTAATAGACGCGTCGTCATACTTAAATAATAATAGCTTTCTTTAGGGATATCGATTCTGTTGGGCTTTTTTTAAAGTAACTAAAAATAATATAACGCCTTTGTTTGTAGGGTTATGTAGAGACAAAAGAACGCCACTTTCCACAATTTTAAAAATAAATAACTTTCTGTTTCACATTTACTCTCTGTATGGTTCCTTAACCTGGTTCCGGATCCCTCCTTATATAAGAATGTCCCCAATTTGATTATTCTGATAAATCTTTTTTTACTTTCATCAATCAATAATTAAATTGTCACGCCTTTTCCCCACAGGAATAGGCAGAGACAATGAAGCGGCAATTGCCACGATCCTGTCACAACTCCCTCGCTTCACTCATATCCATGTTTCTCCTTTAAATTATTTCTTAAATGTGGCTATACAACGCAATTCACCTTGTCACTTTCAAGCCTTTCCCTGTTTAGTTGATGCGGTACTGAAATGACAGGTACCGCTTGAGCAAACCAGGAAGGAGCTTCAAAATATACATCATAATTTCTTTTAATTGATTTTTGATATTTACCTTTTTTCATTAATCTACTAAAGTGCTTTAATCAAAGAAACAGGACGAGCAAAATACATTGGTACCGGCAAGTGGGTTTAAACTCTCGGTTTGTACTAACTACATCACGGTCGCCTTATGTGTATATTTCCAAAATTGCTTTAATTAACGTTGAAAACACGCCGAGCTATCAAATTACCCTTGCATGAGATTTGAAACAAGATTTCAGGTGCTCTCCCATGCGCCTTCTAGTGGTAGTTGGTCTATAATAATATAAAATGAATATTTTTAACGTGACTGAATTTAACTCTTTATTACCTAACTAATTAATAATAACAGTTTTACATATACAAATACATATATAGATATACTAAGTATAGTATGTATATGTTCTATGTATATATGTTCGTATTTAAATTTCAACATAACAAGCTTAATTATTAGCAAGGTCATCCTTTTATATGATTATAAGAATGTATAGAAAACATATATCCAAGTTTATTCATTGTTCCTCACACTACTCACACTAACATATACAATTGTCAATGTTTTTGCTACTTACTTAAGTACAGTCATTGCACGATATCATGATATTGTAAATGCGTAGAATAATGAGACATTATCGGTTTATTAATTATACAAACATGATTAACATTGATTGTAGAATTGTATATTTATGCTTTACCAGCCTATATGTTTTCCCCGTCCTATAACCTTGCATTCATCAAGCGATGCGTGCCATAGCGACTGAGGCAACCGTGAACTAAGTCCTTCTTCAGTCTTTGGCACTCTTTGAGTTTCCCTTGCTTATTATCAGGCAAGTCGAAATCAGATGTCGGGGCACAATAAAAACAAATTAGGTCACAATAAAAAAAGGCGACCGTGGTGTAGAGGCAGTGCAATGGTTACGCAAACCGAGAGCACGGGTTAAAAACTACTCGCCGGTACCAATGTATCTTTGGTTGTCCTGTTTCTATGATACAGGCACTTTATGACAGGCAAAACACATGGGCTAGTAACTTAAACATTGCTTTTTCGATTTCGATTCGACTTATCGATTTTTCACGATGCACCGAACCTTATAGTCCGACTGCCGATTCGGTCGACAATTATTGTATTTATAAAGAAACAACACGTTTTCCTTATCTGCTTAAAGTAATAATAACGGGCGTGTTTAAAATATATTTAAAATGCATTATTCAATCCGCAGACAGGAAAATGCACACTAAAAAGTAGAATGAAATGAGTTATTCACATTTTGTAGTACAACAACACGAACAATGCGCTCATTAAGTTTTCAAAGAATTTTGATGAGTTTCCGCAGTGACTACTAACAATCAATTGTGGATCCTATGGTTTATGTATTATCTACTTATGCTATTATAGTTGTTATTTATATTAGACACAATTCCCTCGCTTCCCTCACTCACATCCACAATTCTCTTCATACAAGCTCTACGGTTATAGGCAAGTATAATCAAATTGTCACGATATAGGCCGAGACAAAGGACGCTGCCAATATTCTGACACAACTCCTTCGCTTTCCTTGAATCCACAATTTTCTTTATGCAAGCCCTACGGTTATGGCCAAGTGGCGCTTCTTTGTCTCTGCCTATTGGGGTAAAGGTGTGACAATTTGATAGATTTATTAATATTAGAAGGTTATTAAATAGAACTGTATGAAAGTGATCACCTAATAATCTATTAATTCTATCTATTTCTTATTCCTCAATAAAATTAGGAATATTCTTAAAAAGCAGTAAGAGTATGCATGAACATTGAACATGCTAAACTCGTAGATGTAAATAAAGCGAGAGAGTTGTTTTTGGATCTTCACTGAGAATCAGGAGCTTTGTTGTATTTGCCTAACCCTGTGAAAAATTGTTGATGATAAATGCCAACCAATTGCTTAATTTGATTTTTGTATTTATTTATATTGTAATTTATTGTTTTATTTGATACATTTATTAGATGTCATTATTACCGCATGCAGTCCGGCCCATTACTGAGATTGCATTTAGCCACATCATAAATATTATATAATATTATATAGTTTCTATTGAATTCAATGTAATCTCGTTGGTATGCTTAATAAATAAATTGATCAATTACTTCATTATCATCATCAACCAGAAGACGCCCACTGCTGACCATAGGCATCCCCTTCGATCGCTATTCCCAAAACCAAAATGCTAGTTGCGTCCACCGATAATAATTCGAGACTCTTACTAAGTTGTCAGTCCACCTACACTGCGTCTTTCAGTTCGTGGTGTCCACTTAAGACCCTTTCTTCTCCGTTGGTTGTCGGTTGTTCAAGCGAGCGATTCATGGTGCAAGGATTAGAGCAAATATATATGAGAGAAAGGTTAATTCTGTATAGCATTAGCTATTTGGTTTGTCTATTTCTGTACACATTAAGGACAGCTGTCATATCAGAAATATGAACATAAACCGCTAACAAGGGTCAAAGGCTGCATGCGGTTGCGTCTGTAATTTATAATGATAGTCCAACAAAGATAGGGCTACTACTCTTATCGGAATTATGACCTATGGAGTGTGAGGTTCTTCACCCTTTTACGCGGCACACGTGTTCGGCTATGCTCTTTAAGTGTTATTTTGGGATTTACCTTTTTGTAATAATACGCTTTTACTCATGCGTAGATCCTGTCTTATATTGAAAAAATATTGCTAATGCGACGATGTACAAAAGGCGGATTGAATTGTTGACGAAGTTGAAAATGGAAAATTCGAATAAAAGAAATCGCTGATAATTATTATCAGGATAAAAAGCTGCATTTGAATAAAATGTTCATACAAAGTAGGCGTGTTTGCTCCGGTGAACTGGAAAAATTCGGGAATGAGATATTGAATACGGAAATTGTATTTTGAAATAACAACGTTACCGAAAAACTCAAAGAGGCCCAATATTGAATTTATATTAATTTGCAAACAAGTCGCAAATTCATTTTGTTTGTTTTCTTTGTAAGTGAAAGTAAAGCTTGGTGTTTGAGACTTGAGACTGGTGTTTGGTATTTGAAGTTTTTGATTGATTTATATTTGCAATTATATTATAATAAGAGAACAAATGATTTACGACACGGTCTCTCTGAGCTCTTATCTCTGTTCTGATGAATGTTTCCCGTATGTTGTTAGTAAATGACACTGATATTGATTTTAACACACAAGTTGACTTCAGCGGAAATAGTGTCTGTGATAAATGGTTATTGTTATTAATTGTAATGGGAAAGTTTCTTTAGATTATTTTCTCCTTGTTTGTGGACAATATTTACTATTACTATATTCTTTAGCAATACTATATTCATGCAATCTTATTTATTAAATGACGTCCTAAAATTTTCTAAATTAAGATCATACCTAACAATACGTCAAATGAAAATTAAAACGTTATTTCCAAAGTTCAGTTAAGCAAAAGACAAGGAATGGTTTAGGCTTTTATGGTAAGCGGTTAAATTACATTTGATTTAGTGACCTCATAAATGCTTGCAGTATCCAGATTGATCTTTACACAAGGCATGACGGCGAATTGATTCCATGTAGAGTTATTAACGGTGAAAAATATAATAAAATAGCATAGAATAGAAAAGTTTAAATTTAGCTCTAAATTTATGAATAATGAACTGATCTGAAACCGATTCGAAAAATTTTATAAAGCCATAGTAAATAGAAGATAATAAAAACACAGTAGAGCCAGAAGACCAATTGTGTAGGAGACCGTGGGGTAGTGGCAGTGCAATGGCTACGTAAGCGGAGTGGCACGGGTTCGAAGCCGGAAGCAATGTATCTTTGATATATGTACTTTGGTTGTCCTGTTTCTATGATACAACACTTTAGTAGCTTAGTATAGAAATGTATAATAAAAAAATAATTTCGTCTATGAGAATTGAGGTGTGACAATCTAACAATTGTTAATGAAGAATTAATTTTGAGTGAACAGAACGTGTTTAATAATTGTTTAAACTTCCATAACAATAGTTTTGCCGGATGCTTGCGTACTCGTCGCGACTCGCCGGCGAACGTGAAGTGATTTGCAAACATAATGGTTATTTCAATTTATTGAATTCGATTCGAATTCCCTTACGTTTTAGTTTTAATATTCTAAAACCGTAGAAATATTTTACTCTACAAATGCGACTTGATTTTCAAGTGCTAAGTGGTGGGTGATATATATTTTTTAATTGTTATTTTTATACAAAATAAAATAACAGTTGTGTGTTTTAGAAACCTTAAAATGATCATGTAATATACGCTGCACTAATCATATTAATGCTAAAATAGCCGTGGTAGGGTGGTTGAAGGCACGGAAACGCATTGCCAACAATGTGTTTAGCGATCTTATTTAGCGACATAGTATATGGTAGGAGTCTTTAAACAATCAAACCAAATTGTCAAGTTTCAGATTTTGACAGGAGTCCCGCTTCCTTCACATCCATATATTTATTATTGCCACTGTTTTTATTTATTATAACTGATTTAGATTACTAATGATAAAATTAGTACACAAAATTTGCTAAATCTATTCAAGAGTGGAAATTTGTCCAGTCTGTAACCCGGGGTTGTACCAAATATATACAAGTGTACAGACCATGAAGTGACTTAGTCGCGCAGCTTGTAAGTTGCCGGTTCCAACTCGGTCGGCATAGTGGATCATAGACATTGGAAATTTTGAGCTCTTAGATCACATAACAAGTTTACAATTTACTTATGTTTAAGAATATCACGCGACGTTACATGACTCATACATAATAAACAACGTTATAACAAAATAGAATATATATATTATTTATTAGAAAATATTTCTTTGTTATTAACCAAGCTATCGCTGAGCCATTATTGGTCGGTGATTCAATGGTTACTGAAGCTAGTTGGCACGGTAGAGACTACTTCATTTTTGTCGGTTTTGCTTCCTTTTTTATAAAAGGGGTGTTAACATTTTTTTATTGAGACGTGACATCTTTCTTCGACTTGCCTGATGGCGACTGAAATACCGTCTCATCTTACTGTTGCTTCAGACGCCGTTACTATGCCATCCAAAACATTAAAGCTTTTGGGCATTGCCACGACATATTATAATTTCAATTGAAGGGTTTGTACTTGAATCTTTACACTAGATAAATTTTAGCTGGGGTGCGATAGTAAAAAGTATTTATTAGGGTTTATGTTCATCATGGATTGCCTAGTGTTCATAACCGTAAAGCTTGTATGAAGAGAATTGTGGATGTGAGGGAATTGCGGGAGTTGTGCCAGGATCGTGGCGAGTGACGCTCCATTCGCCCTGTGGGAGAAGAACGTGACATTTTGATTAATAGATTAGTCATTATTCATACCTTTTTGTCTTCCTCTTGTCTATGTATTCTCCTCTTGTTTTGTCATTATTTTATTTTGACTCGACATCTGACCACCATTTGCCTTATAGTAAAGCAAGGACCGCTCACACAAACCGGGAGCTTCCGGTTTAAAACCACTTTCTGGTACCAATGTATCTTTGGTGTATAGGTATACTTTTTTCGTCCTGTTTCTATGATACAAGCATATTGAATAGCTTAGTTTAAAAATAACTGTTTCAAGTATATATATAGGGTTGCATATAATATGTCGTTTCAATAAAAAATGGCACTTAGTAAGGTTTGAAAGAGCAGCCTTAACTATAGAACTAGTGTATCGTATGGTAACGTGATCAATCAATTCCGTGTACCTTAATTGCCGGAGTAATTCTATTTTTGTTGTAGAAAAAGGTCAAGCGAACGTTACTTTGTATTTATAGTTTCATTTTCATGATGCATGCCAGCTGGTAGAGGTGGTTAAATATATTTCTAGATTTCCTTTTAAGAGAAAAAGAGGTTATTTCTGTGCTACACCGGAAAATGGTTTGCACGCTGGGAATTCAGCAAGTAACTTTCAAAACATTCTGTAGATTTCAAGAGAAAATATTCTTGTTACAACGAAAATGCAGATTGTATACTATTTTGTAGGTATGTTCCTCTTAAAATTTTCTGGATAATTATGCTGGAAATATAATAGGTATAGTTTTGTTGAATTAAGAAAAGGCTTCGGGTTTTTTTATCAGACAGCACTGCGCCTATGAAGCTGAAGTGCGGTCCATGAATTGGGCGACAAATAAGTACTATACTGTTGGATAACTACCAGTAGCACTTTTTCATTGTGTCTCGATATATAAAAGCACCCCTCCTGATGTTAAGCTGGAGTGCGGTCCATAAACAAAGATGATGCTATTACATGTAAATAACTTTAAGTAGCAGTCACATTCACTATGCCAGCTTAGTTGAAACCAGCAACTTACAAGCTGATTCCAAAACGCGGCTAAGTGTCACTTCACGGTCTGTATACTTACTTGTAAGTAGTGGTACTACCCCGGATCGGCAGACTAGGCAACACTCTTGAAATGCCGGTAAGCACTCTTGAAATGACCATCATGGTATTTAAGAGTGGCGCACTTAAAAACCAATATTCACTAGTCACCAACAAACTATATTCGGTTAAATAAAAAGTAAAGAAAACTTGGCATATTATTTCATTCATAATCATCAGCCAGAAGGCGTCCACTGCTGAACATAGATTTCAGTTGCATCCACCAGTTATTCGTGACTTTATTCTTTTATCAGTCATAATAATTGGATTGCCGTAATCCCTACGCCTGGCAGGCGCCTGGGGATCGCAGTATGCTCACCGCACGTTAAGAGGACGCTGCTGCCCATCCTTCGATTAGGCTGGTCGAGTTTTAGGACGTCCCGGGTCATAGAAATTTTAGGATTAGGTTTAAGTAGAGTTGGATACCATTACTATAGAAGGAAAACGATCTGCAGCTCTAGGTGTCCGGGGTCGCGCACCCGTATTCGTTCTATAAACACCGTACAGATATTTATAGAACGAACCCTCTATATCATATTTTTTCAATGTCATATACAAAATGTATGTTTTTAATGCATTATCTTAATTGTAGAAATAATGAATTACTTTAAGTTTAGACATAACATAACGAGTCTAATTCGTTCCATTAAAATTTCTCTTTGACAAAACGCTCATAAAGCATATTACTCAGACTAATTGGGCTGTTAAACAATGTCAAATAAACGTAATGGAGTTGGATGCGTAAGCGCAGTGTTCTACAAGTACGGTGCGGGTTGGGCGTGGCAGCTGCACTAAGAATGAATCAACCGACCGCAGTGACGTCATAGGACTGGCGCGTCCAAGAGATTTAAACGAAAAAAAAAAAAACATCCAACCGATTTCTCATTATTTAAACGGCCATACCAAATTCTTATTCGAAATGTATTATTGTATACATAATAGAACTCTATGAGTCTGCTCGATTGTGCTGCTAATCATTACAAAACAAACGTTTAATAAATAAACGTTTTTTATTTATTAAACGTATAAAATATAACGTAAAAAGTATAAAATATAATTCTTGCAAATTATATTTTATACAGAATTAAAAATCTTTTAAATCTCCGTCAGGCGCGACGCGACTGATGCCATAGGTAGGCACAGTGATATCATTTTCGTTTTCTTTGTGTTATTCGTTGAATTATATATTTTTTAATCTTTTCATAATTTTCTTTAGACGTAAATTCTCTAAATAAGTCGTGTCGGACAGATAACGTGTCTGATCCAAGTAGTTTTAAAGGACCATCTAAGAAAATCGCAATAAAACTCTTGAGAGTGACTTATCATCTAATAATACTTTATTTTGGTGAATGTAAAAATAACGAGAGAGTTGTGTAAGGATCGTGGAAAGTGGCGCCCCTTGAAACTGAAAATCCCGGTGGAAATTGATGCGTTATAATTGGATTGATCTTTACTTTCAAATACTCCTATCTAGCAATTGTGTTGTTTACAATTTCGTCCATGATATTCTACAAAGATATGTTACATTATTACGTCACTATATTATGTGGTATTATTTATCAGTTGGCATCCAACCTGCTTCGTGTTTTATCAAGCAATTCACACTGTTAGATATAGGATTAACACCTGCCAAAAAATGAATTATATGTGACTTGAAATTGAATAATAATGTTAACAACGTTATAATTGCTGACGCTCTTTGCCAATACATTAGTGAGCTATATTTATATGGTTATGATTTTCACATCCTTATTTAACTTCAGATATTTTGCAACGTTAGAATGTTATTTAGTTACCTTTTTTTTCAATTGTGACTGACATATGACAGCACCCCGCTTGATGTTAAGCCGAAGTGTGGTCCATGAATGAATGCCACTGCTACTACAATTCAATAACTGTGAGTAGCAATCACATCCACTATGCCGGCCTAGATGGAACCGGTGACTTACAAGCTTATCCCGAAACGTGACCAAATCACTTCACGGTCTGTATACCTGTAAGTGGTGGTACTACCCCGGATCGGCGGACTGGGTACCACTGGCAGTGGTACCCAGTGGTCCACTGCTGACGCTCTTTGCAAATACATTAGTGAGCTACATTTCTATGGTTATGATTTTCACATCCTTATTTAACTTCAGATATTATGCAACGTTAGAATGTTATTTAGTTACTTAGTTTTAAGGAAATTGTCTTTATTAAAAGGCGTCTGCGGCTTTCTATCCCTCACTTCAAAGCTAAGTCCCAAATCCGCCAAACTGCAAAACCGGAATACACGATAAGCTTCTTCTGCAAAAATATAAGTCAACAACCCGGAAATGATGAAGGGTGAAAAACATCAGAGGGTTTGTTTGCAATGTCAAAGGAGACGACCAACACTCCTGTAAATGCGAAACCGCAAATATCTTTTATTTTACTAACAAAATGTCGTGCTCATCTGTAAGTGGAATAAAAACCAGCACCGCATGAAAGTACATCTTTTTTTTTATTTTATTGTGACTCGACATAAGACAGCACCCCGCTTGATGTAAAGCCAAAGTGTGGTCCATGAATGATTGTCACTGCTACTACAATTCAATAACTGTGAGTAGCAATCTCATCCACTATGCCGGCCTAGATGGAACCGGCAACTTACAAGCTGATCCCGAAACGTGACCAAATCACTTCACGGTCTGTATACTTGTAAGTGGTGGTACTACCCCGGATCGGCAGACTGGGTACCACTGCCTACCACTCTGTCCGGCATAGTTTTATTATGCCTCGACATATGACAACACCAGGTTAAGCTGGAGTGCTGTCCATTAGTGGAGACGACTGCTACTACAGTTAAGTTTCTGTAAGTAGCGATCATAGTCACTATGACGGACTAGTTTTAATAGGCTACTTTCAAGCTTCGAAACGCGACTAAGTCACTTTACGGTCTATACACTTGAAATAGTGGTACTACCCCGGTCGGCAGCCTGATCACCAACTGTCTGCCACCAGGATTTTCAGACATGATTTTTAATGAGGCGTCAATCAATCAATCAAATTGTCACGCCTATTTCCTACATGGATAGGCAGAGACAATGGAGCGCCGCTTACCATGATCCTTACACAACACTCTTGTTTCCTTCACATCCACAATTCTTTTCATACAGGCTCTGTGGTTATGGGCACTAGGCAACCCAGCTTCACAAAAAATAACTTAAATAATTAATATAATATTTAGTTTATTGAAATCATAACAATTTACTTTTACCTTGACAAGTGTAACTGGTGCACGTTAATGATTATGACCTCATGGCATCCGATCTAGATATACAGTTGGTTCTCGCGTAAATTCACAATAGTTTCCGGATGATGGTATCGTTTAGCGATCTCAGCGGTCAAATTAAACCGTGCACATAAAGTTATGTAACAATACAGACCATACATAATTATAACTCTATTTCAATATTATTAATTGAATTATTATCAGCCTAATAAATAGGATTAACAAAGGAATGCTTCGTTGGTTTGGTCACATGGAAAGAATGTGTGAAAGTAGATTAACGTAAGAAATTTATAATTCTGATGTGGATGGTGCGTTAAATAAAGCAGCAAATCAGAGACATCCTCAAAAAAGTTGGGTTGCCTAGTACCTATAACCGTAAAGCTTATATGAAGAGAATTGTGGATGTGAGGGAAGCAAGGGAGTTATGTCAGGATCGTAGCAAGTGGCATTCCATTGTCTTAACTTATCCTTGTGGGAAAAGGCGTAAAAATTTGAATGTTTTTATTTAATTGTTCCACTGCTGGCCACAGCAGAAGGCTCCCTCTTTTATTTCCATGACTCATGACATGAACTATTATAGGAGTATATCTCGAGTTGGGCCAACCGCAATGTCTTTTGCAATGTGGAATCCACTCAGTAGATAACTTTGCTCATAATGCATCAGACATGCTGCAGAACATACTTAGGTACTATTTCCCAAGTCATACAAGAGTGGTAGGCAGACACTAGGTGGTCGTTTGGCCAGTCTGTAAATATACTTTACCCTTTCAAGTGTACAGACCGTGAAGTGACTTAGTTGCGTTTCGAGGTCGGCTTAAAAGTTGCCGGTTCTGACTGCATGGTGCAATGTCATAATACGTTAGAGATACGCAGTGTAATAAAATATGAAATGAGCTAAAACTCTTTGCAATTGATGATCGCTAGTTAGTTCGTTTGGTTGTACCACCATGCGGCGTCTATTGACTACATCTTAACAGTGTATATGTATTTATAATAGTAGTAATTTAGCGATAAAATGTTCTAGAAAAACACCTAACTATTGTTTCTAGATCAAATCGAGAACATTCTCAAGAGTTGTGTCAGGATAGTGGCGCTTCGTTGTCTTTGCATATTCCTGTGTGATTGAGGCGTGACAATTTGATTTTATTTGGAAAATTTGTTATAGATTTGGTATTTATTAATTATTTTCACGCTTTTACTAAATTCATCATGCATTCCTCAATAATCGAGGTTGGGGTAACCGTGAAGAGAAGGCCTCAAAAACCTATGGATGCTGAGAAAATGTAAACAAATCCCACTTCCCATTTACCCTTTTAAAAAGTTAGCGTACTAAGTACTATGATAATATATAGTCACATAAAAGTACTTACTGAAATTTATTGTTCTAATGTACTATAGGTACTTACGTCTTATATGGTAGTTGGCTTCCATGAATATCGGGCCTGCTGCCAACTCCAGAGGGAGTGCGGGTACCAGACAATGGCATTGCATGTGTAACTAAATACTAGGAAATCTTAAGCAACTCTTACACAAGATTTAA
The DNA here is from genome assembly GCA_905220615.1 of Tinea trinotella. NCBI lineage: Eukaryota > Metazoa > Arthropoda > Insecta > Lepidoptera > Tineidae > Tinea > Tinea trinotella. Next base: position 6,967,661 of record HG992306.1, read on the forward strand.
GAGCTCTTAAAGAAGATAATAAATTAATAATAAAAATTGGATAGATAAATTCACATCGGGCAATTACCACCGGGTATCGGACCCGTCGACTAAAATTTATTTCACTCTATCTCATTTTGACTATTTGCACTCAAAATGAGATGTAAACAGGAATTATCTGTCACTATAGTCTATTCAACTGAAAATCTTAGTATATATTACGTTTTCATTGTGTAGGTCCACGTCATATATTGCTGGGTTAATACAACATGCAATACATGCAAGACTCACGTAAGATGTGAAATGTGCACAGGGATTTTTTCTCGACCAAAAAATCCCGTTTCCCCCTTTCCTGCTCTTTGTAACACCTCCCTTAATACCTCGGACATACTAGATATAAGAGGAATTTTGAAACTAACAAAAAAAACGGAGCTTCTTTTGAAAGTTGCCCCAGTCTCCATTACTATGTCAGTTGTCAGCCTCTAATTCATTATAAAACTACCTGGCTATAAAATAATCGCACTATTTTTGTTTACCTAGCCGATAATAATATTTGAATCTTATGCAATCTTTGTCGTTTAATTTAACATTAATGTACGAGTCATGTTTTTACTATTTATCATTTTTGGTTTGTTTATTTATACTTTGCAGAAACGTCAGAATAAAATAATGAAAATAAACGCAACAGGAAGCTATAAAAATAAGTCTTTATCGCTTTTTAAATCATGTAGAGATGACGCGAGCCATTACAATTAGAAATATTATTTCTTCCGAATATGTCTGACGTACCATTTGATGAAAATGGCCGTCTCATTTGACTTCTAATTTGGCATTGTCGCCATTCTATTGTAAATTGAACTGATTAACACATTGTGTACTGACCGCCTTGAGTTAAATGTTTTTATCGTTCTTTCGCACTCAAATAAAAGTAAGAGCCATTGATTTTTTTAGGTAAATCTACAAAGAAATATATTTGCCCTTGACTACAAACTGTACAGGAAATATGATAGTTACTGTCCTATTTCATATATTATAATTATTTGTTCCTTCATCTTGACACAACACTGTATGGTTATTGACCCTGCCTAGGAGTAGTCGCCTTCATTCATGGACCGTACTCCAACTTATAATCAAGCGGGGCGCTGACATCTGACGAGCCTCAGTAAAGAAGACACAAAACGACACACCTAAACTTTAATCGTACGAGTATCACGGGAGTAAAGAGACTAGGTAGGGACAATGTTGCAAAGCCAAGTAACTATTTACATAGGTTTTGCCTTTATAGACTTATGTTTATATATGTACGTGTCATGGCTACCATACGTTTTATAGTATTTATTGCTGTGTGGTCTTTTCCCGCTCTTTCCTGATTAGCACATCGATTATCACCATTGCAAACGTGCATTTACATAATAAAACAACTCGGACCTTGACCTTGTAACGACCTTGCTTTTCTCAGCAAATGCAGCGTCAATGTCGTGGAAATGCATGAGCAAACATTTTTCCTGCATTTCTGTGTAAATGACGGCGGCGTTTAATGACGAGTGACGATCGCACAGACGTTCGTGCTACGTAACCGTACTGAGAAACGGCTGCAGTCATCGTGACTAAAACCTGAGTTTTGAGGATAGTAGGCCAATAATAAGGAAGTAGGACAGTTGTGTTCACAAAAGATGAGCTAGTCTGGAAATGACTATAAGAATTTAGAACTTTTAGAGGATGTAGTTAAGCGAATTATTGTTAAACTAAATTATAATATAACATTCAAAGTCAGAACAAGATAATTTGTTTTAATCTAACGCCATTTAAATTCATAATTAGAAGTAAGTATGATAGGTGTTACTTGTTACAGGTTACGAAGTTTATAGAGTGGATCTGAGAAACTTTCGTACACTGTCAGTGCGGTTTCAAGAAAAAATTAAGATCAACTACGGGTAGTCAGATAAACGCGTTCTTGCCGTATACCATTTTAGTATCTACCCATAGTTTGAAGGGACCAGGGCTCCGGCAACAGGACCGAAATGAATTATATTTAATACTATATTGAGATAAAGAAACTATATTTTTTAACGCCCATCTTAACCTATTCAAAAAAATTATTTAGAAAATAAGTTTAGCTTTATCAGTAAAACATAAATTCAAAGAAACAACAATAATAACTAATCGTCGCAAAAAAATCAAATGTGTTTTATTCTATCGATGGTTTTATTGTTTTGTTTTTTCTTCTCGTTAATATAGGTTAAAAGGGGTTATTTCATAAATCATTGTCATTACTTACATATAAGTCTTTAATGAAATAAAAATTGGTAGTTTCTTGGTCACAATAGATCGTCAAGGTCATTGAAAACTATTGTGCTACCGAATTATAGCGTAAAACTATTATAATAGTCACAACCTTCTGCTGAATATTCCGCAGTATGACGTCAAGGATACGCCAATTTTTTCGATAATTACGAGCTTGAATCCTCAATTACCTTTATACCATTTTAGATTTGAACAAGCCGGCTCGAACAAAACTACATCTCCCTCGTTATTTACAGAGAGTTACCATCTGATGAATCCATGCCTGAATTAACTACAATGGATGTAAGTGTAAAAACGATAATCTAGCCGGCAATATAGTGACGATTGCCGGCTAGTGACTCAGTTGATGTAAACGTCAACTGAGTCAGATTTTCAAGTCGTCGGTGGCTTAGGACTTGTTCCTTGTTTATTAAAAGCAAGTGTAATTCAGATTAAGATCACAATAAAAAAAACTATGATGATAACACTTAAAAGTATAGATAGTGTCCTCTGTTTATAGTAAAAAATATAAACTAAAACATTATCTGTGTGTGGTCTATAAATATTATTGTAATACTCAACAATTAAATTGTAATAACAAAAAAATGTTTATAAACTCATGACCAAAATATAGCTGTACTTTTTGCTGACATTTATTATGAACGAAAAAAGGTATTGTCTATTTTGGGCGAAATGTTAAAAACACCTGTTTGTGGTGGTCGTTCGTGCGCCACTGTACATCGGAGGAGCACGAAATGTGCCAGAATGATTTATTAATTGGACTTTCGTTGGACTGGTAAATATGGTAAAAGGTAAGTTAAAATTCAGCTCTTTTATAAATAGACTTAATTCGATATCTATGTCATAACATTCAGGTGCTGAGTAATTAAAATACTTAATGGTGTACATTAATTATTTAAACAATATAATGGAGTAGCGGAAAGGTTTTGCAATTTATCACCTATCACATTGCCTTATTATTTATTATTTTCTTTATATTTAGACTTGACACCCCTACAGGCTTGATGGTAAGCAGCGAATGTTCATGAGCACCGCCTAAACACGTATTAGCTAAAGAACCCTAGTTTGGCATCTAACCGTAGAATACACTGGATAGGTTGAATAGTAGAATAGGGGTACAGCAATTAGTCGTTCACTGCTGGATATAGGCCTATCTCATGGATCTAGACAGGGGACTGCATCCAGCGGTTTCCTTCCACTTTTAACAGATCGTTAGTCCATCTTGTGCCTCGCGCTACGTTTCCATGTACGTCGTCGTGGTCTTCATTCCGTTTGAGAACTTTCGGCCAAAACGGCCATGTCTTCTACTAGACAAATAAGTGAGTATGGGTACATATTATGTAAGTTACCTACCTGCATTCAATTATATACTAATCAATGTAATAAATTGTCACGCCTTTTTCCCACAGAGATACACAGAGACTAAGCAGTTCCACAAGCCACGATCCTGACACAACATCCTCGCTTCCCTCATATCCACAATTCTCTTCATTCAAGCTATACTGTTAAGGGCACTAGGCAACCCAACTTTCTTGAGGATATATCTGATTTTAAACCACTAGTAATAATTGTATCAATAAATATTAAGTGATAGTTTAAATATAATATTATATTCTAGTTTATTATGATAAATAAACTTTAAACGTTCATTTAATTGTTTCGACTTAAATTATATAACATGCAATTTTTATTTCTCTTTCAACCACGCTCGTGATCGGGACGTTAACTCCATTATGATCAAATGAAACCTTTAAAATGTTGCAGGTAGGACGTTTTCACTAAGAATGGTTTTACCTATGTTTTGTATAAAGCATTCAATTTCCTTTCAAAGTAAAAATTGGTCCAAAAATAACAACATATAAGGTACTAGGAAGGGAAAACTGATGGATTAGTTTAAGAAAATATAGAGCGCGTAATAGAGATCTGTGAACGCAAATTATGATAAGTATTCATACCTTGCAAAATAATTAGTAAATTTATAGTATTTTCCCGAGTTGTTTATAAAAATGTCAATGATACATAGGTAGGTGCTACCTCTGTAATTCTTATTACATCGGTATATCAACTATATAATTAATATCCCTATCTGGATATTACTTAAAGGTCTTATGTACTGTATGTAACTGCAAGGCACTCGCAGCTAGGGCGTGTACTTATGTCTGCTAATCCAAGGCACGTATTATAAGGTTTTTTTCCTATTTAAATATATGAAGACGCGACATAAGTGCTTGTATCATAGAAACAAGACTTTGGTCGTCCCGTTTCTATGATACTTTAGTAGCTTAGTATAGAAATGTAAATAAATAATAATATATTAAAAAATATGGAAAGTGAACGTTTACATCGCTTTAGTAGATCACTCAAAAACTTCTAGAGCAAAACTACTTACAATCACTGGCGCAATACGCACTCTATAGTATTTTATAGAGTGCGTATACTTTAAGGGATGGTGGACTCAATAAAGGTGGCACTTAAAAGGACAATGCTGATCGATTACAAAATAAATTACACTTTATGAAATTTTGATGGATGTTCCAAAATTTTCGATAAAGTTTATGTTTTTTAATAATTCATTCATTGTATGGACAAACTTTTATGGGGTTAATTCTATTTATAGAAGGTTCACTTTATGTGTTTGTATCGGTTGAGGTATGGGAAAGATAAATCGACGACATGTTAAGCCGTTGGATGCAGGTCGCTTCCAGCAGGTCACTGTAGTAAGACCTAGGTCTAACTGTGGACGATATACGAGTATAGTTGACATGATGATCATGAAGGGTATAAATTCGTAATTATAAAAGAAATGACGGTCTGTTTTACTTGTATACTACAGAGACAATAAAGCGCCTATCCACGATCCTGACGAAAGCCTTATGCGTCCTCACATCCACAGGTACCAATTTGTATAATTGTGACTGTTCATTCATATATAGGTTGTAATAGTTTATGATAAATTACTTATTGATTAAAGCAAATTCTATCGCGTAACCGGACGGAAGGTGTCTACTCATAAATCAATATGTAAAGGATTTGTTGTGAATAAATAATTTAGTCAACCAATAAGTGTACCAACATGTAATATTGACAAAACGCTCGCTGCACCACCTTAAGGGATAAAATGGTATGAACTACTCTTGCGCACGTAATACGCCCATTGTCGGCTGCTTCTACGTTAGCCTATTGAAGGCGAGTATTTTTCTATTTTTTTTTGTTTTATGATCTGCAGGTAACATTGTTTAGATTTTTTTGTTAAGTCTATTGGTTAAAGGTAAAAGAGGCGTGGCTTATGCTCCTGCCAGGCGCAAGGGAATATTTTGTTAAATGATGTTGCATAGATTTGGTCTATGGTACACAGCACTCAACATACTAATTAACATTGATTATCTTATATTTTAATTCCGAATAAAAATTTTCATTTAATACTTACAGATTCTAAAATAAGGAACATGGTAAAAATGTTGGTAATGCATGCGCTAATAAATTGTTTCTGTTACATTTACCCTGAGACAATTTTCTTAGCGCCCTTGAATTCCCTGTGCGGGTGCCGGGTCAATCGCGTGGGAGGATGAAATGTGAAGGATGCGTCCCGTACTTGCCCCCGTAAGACCCCATCAATGCTGCTTTTGAAGTATGTCCCAAAAAAGTACTTACAGCTAACCTTGGGAGGCTCGTGCACCAACTTCCACTGCATAGCTGGATCCTGCTTCCTTGTTTTGTCACTTCGTTTTATCATAATACTTAGGGTACTTGTCTTCAAGTTATAGTCATTTAAACTGTTTGTTTGGAATAAATGTTTTTAGTTATTAATATTTTACGACTTACGCTAGGCTCCGGTCGGCAAGATACGTGGGGCCACCTCATTTTTAAATGGTTTATATCTTTTGTCTTTTGTGAAAACAGGACGGAAAACTTTATAAGGCTGAACCCTTAATATCAGAAACATCAGAACGTATCCGAATATACAACTATTTATCTCTGAGGCTGGCATGTGGCTGTATTATTGAGTAGTGAAGGATTAAAGAACTAAATATATCTAAGGTTGTTGCATAGAAAACATTGTACGTACCCAAGAGTACTTCAAAATGCAGAATCGAATAAGTATACAAATAGTGGCTTGGCATGTTTACCATCTCTTTGTAATTTTGCAATAAATAATGTTGATGGACGAAAACTCAGTGAGTTGTATTGATCTGTCTGTGCTCAGCCGTGTGTGCTGAGTTGTCAAGGAAACAAGTGACACTCAAAGTGGGAACTTTTAATGAACTGCCGGAGTGAGGTTAACACTTCACTGATGCACTCCATCGGAAAATATACAATAGCACTTTTATCAAATGATAGTATACCTATAAGCTAATATACGAGTAATATCTCTAGCTAATCCAATACTGAGGATCGTGATTTCGCTAAACAAGGCTTTTTCATCGATCGAGCGACCACAGTTTTTGGTCCGATGTGAAGCTACGTGCTTCAGTATCTGAATTTTGGGTCGATTAAACGCTTATCATTGCCGTCATTTCCATCTTATACTTAAAGGGGTTATTGTTGCTTTAAAAGAAATCCATGTATTGTAAAATAAAAGAACGTCTTTATAAAAATAGCAACGTCAAGCATTTAGCAATAATAAAGCCTTTATAAACAGCAATTAGAGATAAAATGATACATTATGTAAGTACATAAGTAAGTAGAAACATTTATTGGAAAATAAAGTTAATAAAAAATCAAATAATAACATCGCTGGGAGACAAAGGCTTAAAAACTTCCCCCATATTTTTCATTCTTCATTTCCTAGTTGCTTAGTTATATTTTTTGCACACAAGTAAGAAGCTTTGCAGAAGCTAAAATAAACGCGATAGTAAACTGAAAGAATATATTATTTTATAATTGTTAGGTCATTGGGATTTCCTAAGGATTCATTGTGTCAGCGGACATTGAACCTCATATTAACACATTAGTTTATAAAATAGTATAAATAAGTCCAACTAAAAGTTTCGAGGCTTCGTTTAATTGTAAAACAATCGACCAGTGAAATAATTTACCAGCTCATGATCTTTCAAGCGATGCGTGTAGCACCTTTAACCGACGATTAGTGACGGCGATTAAGGCAACCGTGAACTGACTCGGTTTTTTCAGTTGTCAGTACTCTTAAATACCGCTTGTTCTAGGATAGATAAGCTATGAGTGCAAGCAGCAATCGCTATGCCGCCTCCAGTAACTCCAGATGTTAATTTTTTTGTTTAAAAATTAGTAACATTGAGTTAGCAAAAGAAGAAAATGCAAAAAATATGTGAACAAAAAGTAAAATATATTTTATTATTTTATTGCGACTCGACATATGACAGCACCCTGACTGATGTTAAGCCGGTGTGCAGTCCATGAATGGAGGTAACTGCTACCACAGTTAAATAACGGTAAGTAGCAGTCACAAAAACTATGCCAGAGCCGGCCTAGTTGGAATTGCCAACTTACAAGCTGATTCCAAAACGCGATTAAATCACTTCACGGTAAGTGGTGGGTGGTACTACCCCAGATCGGCAGACTGGCCATGGGACACTATTTAAAAATATAGTTTAAAGATATATTTTAATAAATTTAATTATACACTTAAACACTTTCTATATATTTATAAACAATTATTTAACAAATATTATATCTAACGAAAAATTAAAAAAAATACTGTAGTGTAAAATTAAAAATTACAGACAAAATAAAAATTAGATGAAAACAAATATTACAGATCGTTTATTTTGTTCACTTGGGTTTAAAGTTCTCAGTAATAATTATGAAAATGATACCCAGGAGATCAGCAACCGAGTGACTTTGAAATTGTTAAATTAACTAAAACAGAAAACTGAATATTCCATGTTCTTTTTCAACGATTTCATTTTATGAATATAATTCTATTACAATTACTTAGCCCATTATTATTTGGGATAAGTTTTTAGGTTAATAAAGTTCTAAAGGTTTTTAAGAAGGTGTTCTAACATTAAGATTTAATTGTCAGTAAAACACACACAAAACAAACATTAAATTCAGACCAGCCGTTTAGGAGTTCAATCACATGCACACAGGCCGAAGATGTGTATTTAATATACGAGTATTGGGTCGGGGAAAAAGTCTTTTCGCATATAGTATAAACTTGTAATAAAATATCTTTAGCTGTACTATTTGTATCTGGCTGGTTTTTATGACATTAAAAAGGTGACATTTCAAAAAAGAATCAAATTAGGAAAATTTTGTTTTCCGCTATTATTCATTTGTTTTTCTTTCTCTCAAAATGATGTAAATAAATGTAAATCAACTAAAAAAATGTTGAATTTTCATATAAAATGCGAAGAAACTTTTTCCTCAAACTAACACATATGAAGATGTAATTGATAATATATTTTTCAATTACATCTTGATAATATATCAATCAAATCCTTTGCAGTTGATGCATCGTAGCTCTGGAACAGTCTTCTTCTCTCTATTTACGAAGCACCAAATAAGGATTACTTTTTAAGAAGCTTATGTATGACCACTTTCGTGAAGAACAATAGTTGTTTTAATATTAATTCATATATTACATCGATCAATCAAATTGTCACGCCTTATTCCCACAGGGATAGGCAGAGACAATGGAGCGCCACTTATCACGATCCTGACACTTCTTCACTTCCCTCTCTTCATACAAGCTCTATGGTTATGTATTTTTAATCTTATTATTATTTTGCACTTTATCGTTTATTTTAATTATTCTGTTGGTCCCTAAGGTTAACTGGTAGATAAAATCTAGCAGTATAAGTTCGCCTTTCTACATAGTGAATCAAATTTTAAAATATATATTTATTTAGTTTCTGGCAAGTTTTTAATAATAGAGATCGAATGACGTCTAATAACGATTGAGGATAGTTGAGAGTTCGGTCGAATAATGTTAAAATGACTACGTTGATTGGTCACTTGCGACCGCGTTACAATTTCACTACTTTTTCGTCGGCATAATGTATTGAGAGAATTAGGGCCCTGCCCGTTGGTGGACATTAAATTTTTACCACTTCTAGGATAGGTAGAGAAAGGGCCGAAAAAAACTGTTGTTGAAAAAATCTCGAAAATCTTAGAAAGTGGTTTAAAGATATTGACCATCAAAGTTCTAAAAAGTGATTTAACAACTAATATGAAAATATGCAATAAGTTTGAGATGGTGAAGATGTGACGAAGGATAAAACAGGAAAGAGTCAAAACATAGTTGCTTTTAATAAAACACCCCTTGCTGTACCAAAACCATGGAGTCTGTAAAAAGAGAGCTAAGATGTAAGGGGAGCTAAAGACTCGTATTAATATCGTGGAAAGTGGCGCTCTATTGTCTTGGTCTATCCTTGTGGGAATTAAGGCGTCACGCAACCCAAGAGTCCCCGATACTCACTTGCCGGTACCAATGTATCCATGATATATGTACTTATCTTGGTCGTCCTGTTACTATGATATAAGCACGTTTAGTAGCGTAGTATGTCTAAAAATTGATTTTAAAATAATAATGATGTTATATAATAATGTACTATTCAAATCAATCAATCAAACAGTTACGCCTTTTCCACGGGGATAGGCAGACAGTGGAGTTAATAATAGTTGTAAATATGTTGTAAATTGTAATGTATGTTGTAAGTTGTAAAAATGTAAATATATAATATTTCACTGATAACATTATACGATTAGGGATTCATAATAAACTTGCAAGAGTTCAATGCAATGACTAATTTTTTATATTCATTTTTGTCAATGAATAAGACAAATATTTTGAATTTCTTCACAGAGCGTGTGATTCATTTGCACCTTAAACTTTAAAGAAATAAAGTACAACGAGTCAGACTCATAACATTATTTTATTGGTCATATTTTATATTGTATGGCGAGAGCATTCTTTAAGAACATTTTTTTATAATTTTTAATGAATTGAGTATATATATTTTACTGGCTGTCTTTATATTTATTAATAGCATTTACGGTAATAAATTCATCTTGTAGTTAAACGCCTACAAATAATGTTAATATTTAATTTAATACTAAAACATTTATCAGTATTTTCTATTTACATTATTTATAAGGCGCTCCTGTTTCATATACATATCGTAATTAGTCTACTTTTTACAAACGGAATTATTAGAAAAGTGAACTTTAACATAATAGTATTATGTAATATATATTATAAATGATATTCACCTCTCTATTTCACTCTCCAATGTTGTCAAAAGAAAATGACTAAAAGCTTTCCGACAAGTTTAAACCTTTAAAATGTTTATTTTATGTAATAAAGGATTGTTTTATTACGAGTACAAGCTACAAATAAATACAAAATTAGGACTATTTAGGGTTTTTTTTATAAATGAGCAATGTTGCCCAATTTACTTTTTCATTATTATTAACATTCCTAAATTATTAATGAATGTGTTTGAAAATATATTGTAGAAACTGTACGAGCAAAGATACATTGAATTTGAACCGGGACTGTTTGTGTGCCCACTAGACCACGGTCACCTTAATTCCAGATATTGTCTTTAAAAAGATCATAAGTAAGCAAATATCAAATGTAGTTTGTATTGAAATGAAGTTTATTTAAACTAAACAGAAGTACATACTTGAAAAGATATGTTTTGTGGGAAAGTGGCATGTGCACTCCTGGGATTTCCAACGTCCATTGCCTGTCGCGACTACTGTGAGGGGTTGATACTTTTACCTATTTACTATATAATTCCTCAAACCCTATTTTTAACTTAAGAATGTTCATGCGGTCTAAGTATTGATTTTGTTAATAAATAACAAGTCTGATTATAACATAGTTTCGTTTTAGCCAATTAATTTGTAGACTTAAAATAAATCGTATTTTTTTTACTTTAAGAACGATTGTGCGTAAGTATTGATTTTGTTAATAAATAACTAATTTTAATTTTAGTTAGATTTCAGAGTAATTATTTTGTAGTCTTGAAATAAATCGTCATGTCAGGAATGAGTCGTTCACTGCTGGACTTGGCCTCCAAAAGCGGTCTCCTCGGTGGTTTGAAGAAGTCACTTGGGTTTCCTGCTACCTTTATCGGGTTGTCAGTTGATTTTGTGGATAGACGTATTACGCTGCGTTTTCTTGTACGTGGTTTCCACTCGACGAGCTATGTGCCTTACCCATCACCACCTTATTTCTTATACGAATCTCATCATTTCTATTTCAATAACGTTAAAAACAAATATTGCCTAAAATAAATAGATAAATGAAATATCCGTTTAATTTTTAATAACTATAGAGCTAGTAATTTTAATATATATATATATATTTGTAACCCTATATAGGAGATGTTAGGCTGAAGTGCGGCCCATGAATGGAGGCGACTGCTACTAAGTTAAACAACTGCAAGTAGCTGTAGCATCCACTAACCGGGCTAGCAAGAGCCGGAATATTACAAGCTGTTCTCGGACAGACTGGACACCTCTCTTACTCTTAACATATGAAGAGAATTCTTGGTGTGAAAGAAGGAAGATATCTATTGAGGGACTGTTGACAGAAGCGTAATAACTTATGGATTTATTTTGAATCGATCTTGTCAATAAAGCACAAAATTCTCAATGCCCTGGATTTATTGCAGCGTCGAGCTGTTCGAATTATAGGTGATTATAGATGGTCACACAAACTCTAGAGCCCCTTCAACTACGCAGAGACATGGCGGCTTTGTGCGTCTTCTATCGCCTATACCACGAAGAATGTACCGAGGAGCTGTTTAACCTTGTTCCTACCTCGTTTTTTCACAACCGTAATACCAACACAGGTTGGAGGAGGCATCCGCATTTTGTCGACCGAATCAGCAATCGAACTAAAAGGTTTGGTGCGTCGTTTCTTTGTAGAATAATTGTTAAGTGGAATGCTTTACCAGCCCGTGTGTTCTCTTCATCTTGTAACCTTGAATACTTCAAGCGATACGTGAAGAAGCACCTTTGGCCAGCATGACGGCGACTGGAGAAGCCGTGAAGACTTGGTTTTTGCAGTCGCCGGCACTTTTGGACCTCTTCTTGCTTTCCATCAGACGGGTCGAGATCAGATGTCGTCACAATAAAAAATATATATAAATAATAATATATGCTACAATATATTTAAAGAACAAACTACACAATTAAACTTATTTAAATACATAGATAGGTGTAATTAAAACAGAACATGAATACGTTTTACAATCCTAATATTTAGTAATAGTACGATTCAACCCTAGTTGAGATGGTTGTTGTTTAGCTGTATCGCAGTTACAGAACCGCAGAGAGCAATAGTTGTGCTGGTTTAAAGCGATTTTGGTTAAATAAATAGAGCGGGGAAGGATATTGCTCGAATACGAGACACATAGATACCTACCAACTATTTTGTATTGCAATGTACAGAAAAAATATTGTCTAGAAAATCTGTTACAAACTTTTATCATAAAATAGTATTGCGGATATAAAACACCGCACCAACGTAGTGGAAAGTCTGCAGTTTGTGAGCATCAAGGACTTAGCCAACCACCAGGGCCGTCTTTACCCGGGGGTTCAAGGGGTGCGGTGCACCCGGGCGCAGAGTCCTAGGGGGCGCATGCCTACCGCCATAAACTTCGATAGGTACCTACTACACTGAGACCACGCGAGCGGAGCCTTGACTTTCGCACCCCGGCGCTGTATATGCTTAAGACGGCCCTGCCAACCACTACAACCGTTTCGACAAAAGAAAGTCGACTGATACCCAGGATGGTACGTGAGGCTATTGAAATTAAAAAAACATTCTAATTTCAATAGAGAAAGCGATTATCTAACACCTGGGACCCCACAAACTTAAGTACCAAGTCCAGCAACAGGGTAGTTTTGGAAACAATAACAGCATCAACCAATAGGACGACTGCCCCCGTATCAATTATACGGGGTCCCCTACGTAAGCAAAAATTAATAAAAACTTCCCAAAAAGAAACTTTGGTAAAACTAAAATCATCAGCTATAAATGATTTAATAAATCTGTTTGCCAAAAAAGGCAAGGAGAGTGTATACTTAATTTGAATTGTTTGTAAAAATTTTGAAAAAAGTGACAGATATAATTAATTATGACGAATATTTATTTTAATTTTATGATCATTTTTTTCTTTTGTGAGAAATCTTTACCTTTCCTAAGGGCCCCCAAACAATACGGGACCCCGACAAGGCACGCTACGCTTCTAATAAAAACGTGTTAAAAAAGAGGTAGATACGTCATTTAAACGAGATTAATTGTCTACAAATGACACGAGTTTGTACGATCAACCACGACTAGGCATACAAACAAGAGGAAGTAGGACGGAATGACAATTGTTAAGAGCAATAAAGAGACAAAAATTATGTTGCTCTGCATCGACTCGCATGTAACTAAGTTAGTAAGAATGACAAAGAATAATGAATCAGATTTAAGTTAACAGAAACGCAATGAAATTAAATAAAAGTCTCATTTATATTATAAAAAAATATATAATTTTATTATTTATTTAATACTTTATTATTTAACTTAATAAACTTAAATGAAGCTTAAAAATATAGATGCATAGTGGACACAAAAGGCGACCTTTTTACTAAACAGCAATCACCGGCAGGCAACCTTTGTGTGAAAAAAGAAACCGATATTATTATCAATATAAAGGGGAGTTAGTACACAATGTTCTATATCATAATTACTAAATACACCTACATTTATAATAATTAAATATAATACAAATAAACCGATGTGTTAACAAAATATAGTGCTATTTGATTTATTAGTTCAGGTTGGCGCTCCATCTGACTTCTGGTTGTTTCCGAAACTCAAAAACAACTTCGTGATCATCGCTTTGACTAGATTGAGCATATAAAAGCAGCATCGAAGAAGACACTCAAAGCTATCCCGGCAATCAAGTGTAACAAATGATTCGAAGATAAAAAAAATCATTGGAATCGGTGTATTAGTGCCGATTCTGACAATTTTTATCACGTATTTGGAAGTAGGTGACATTTAAAGATTTGAAAGAATCCATGTCATCCACCGTTTCTGTTTACAGTCTTTCTACTTTTATCACAGTGTTATATACTTTATTTTTTAGTTCTTTTATTATAATTTTCATACTTGCTACTTTTTGTCGTAATCTTTTGTTTTGTCGTCTTAGATTTTTATTTTCAATCATCAGTTCTTGTTTATGAAAAGAAATTTTTGCACAGCGTTTTTTAAGAGCAGCTGTAGTCGGGCTGTCGAGATAGGAGTCCAAATCAGAAAAGTTTTCTTCAACAAGACTGTTAGGACCGTTAGTTGGTTGTGAAATAAAGGAATCCTGAAACATCTTTTTAAGTTAGCATTAAATATATTTGGTAGGTATAAAGACAAAAGATTTAAAACTAAAAACACTACATTAAAGAAAATCATATAAATTACCGGCAGAAAAGGAAGCGCAGTCTTTTTCAATAAGTTTAATCCTTTACCAGATCTATATTTATCGTTGTCTTTAAAATGCTCGGAACATATTTTACTAAAACAGGTTGCCTGCCAGTCTTCTTCTTTTCTCTGTTTGCGGACAATATCCACCCACTTAATACGCATTAGATCATCTGATGGAAATCTATAAATAATTCAATAGAAATAAGTACATAATAATTATAAAAAATCTTAAAATGTGTATCATGTTCAGTACTCAAAAACACCGTAATAGTAAATTCATTTTATTAACTAACCCAAAAGGGGAATTGTGTATTCAATCAAAGAAATAACATTTAAACTTTTAACAAAACAGTTATTCAAAACACAACATAAAATTGTTTATGTAGTTACGGTAAGGTCAAAATTAAAAAATGCAGTTTTAGCAGTATAAACTGTGCTATCATTATGCCGGGCTAACTAATTAAAAAACTTGCCTAACCTAGTTAGGTTAGAGTTCCTCATTCTAATTTTAAACTAGCAATTTATTTGTTACTAGCTGACCCATGCCCACTTCATTGGGCAGTAAACAGTTTTACTTCTGATGAAACTATCTATGTGGTTTGGTTAGTACTCAGTGCTATGATATATTTTCTGGCTGCCAAAAGGAGGGATATATTTTTATTGCATATTCATATATAGCCTATGACACTCACAAATAATGTGTCTTTCTATTGGTAAAAGAATTTTCAAAATCAGTTCAGTAGATTTAGAGATTACCCCCTACCACAATGTATATAAATAAAGCTTAAGTATTATTTGTACTACTGATATTATACTATAAAATAACCGACTAATTTTCTTTTCATTGCTGGTCAATATTTTATAGCTGTCACATTAATTTAGTTACCACCAAAAAATTAAAAATCTGTCCGATTATATATTCTTTCTACTAATCAGCATAACCTTTCGAATATTCAAATCATCATTATCAGCCAGAAGGCGTCCACTGCTGAACATAGGCCTCTTGCTTAGAACACCATTCCGAACGACAAGATGCCAGTTGCATCCACCGGTTACCTGACTTTCACTATGTTGTCAGTCAACCTAGTGGGAGGCCACTCTAGAACCTTTCTTCCCCATCGGTTGTCGGTTCTTCGAGCGATGTGGCCAGCCCATTGCCACTTCAGCTTGAGAATTCTATGGGCTATGTTGGTAACTTTGGTTCTTTGGCGAATATCATCGTTCTGGATTCTATCGTGCAAAGAAACACCGAGCATAGCTCTCTCCATTGCCCGCTGAGTGACTCTGAGCTTTTCCAACAGGCCAATATTCAAATAACAGTTGCAAATAATTCAAAATCAACCTACGAGTCAACCCGATACAATAATATTTATATTACTACCTTTATACCGTTACGGCTAACATCATGTTTTTATTTGTGAAAATTAAAATAAATCATAGAAATAATAATACTTACGAATGATATGTAATTCCTTGAATTTTAGAAGATTTGCCTGTGTAGTTTTTGCAGAATCTCATAACACACGACGGCATTTTAGGGCGTGGAATATAAATTCATGAAGGGTCCGAACGAGTGCGTTAACGACGCGAAACTGACTTCAGGTTTGCTAGTTAGCAAAGTTATAACGTGTTACTTTCGGGCCGCGTGTAACTGTGTAACACACGGTCCTAATATAATATCTTATTAAAAAACGCTTAATCATAAATACTATTATAACTTGAAATAGAGTTAAAATAGAGTTATAGAGGGTTTATCCATATAACCATTTATATGACAACCAACCAGATGGTTATGTTGGCAATCTTCGCATCATCTATCAATTATCTGTCAAAAAAAAACTATTTCTTTGGAGAGTTTTGGCGGGAAACTGTAATTGACAAGTCGTGCAATTTTATATTATCTATAAACATAAGTTAAGCTTATGTTTTAGAAATATTAATACCTAATAATGATGGAATTGTTACCCAGTAATCATTTATAAGTTTACCAAGTATAGACAAATAATTTGAAGCTGTTCAACGTGTTTCTTCGTGTTCCCAACAAGACTCCGTCAAAAGAGTTCTAGTAAAGTTTTTCCTCCGCTTTACTAGAACAATAACTATCATACTCATCCTTATGTAATGGATAAAACACTAAAGTATTTATCTTCACCACTGCAGTTATTATATTTTTCTGAAGACTAGGCTGTATGGACCACAGACTAATGGATACTAACGTATGGTATGGACTAAGTTCACTAAGCAGGGAACATTGTACTCAAGAGTTCACTAAATAAGTTTCCTTATTCCTTTGCCTCCCTATGGGGAAATTGAATTGAACTAAAGAAAGAATTTCTTGTTATGATTCGGGTTTCTGTTAAATACCTTTTATTGTGACAATTATAATAATTATAAATTGTACTTCAATTCCTTAGTGCTCCGCCGATTGTTCCGTATTTAAACAAAGTAGTATTCGCATTCGATGGCTACTCTCACACGTTTAATAGTAATCAGTTTTTTTTTTTTTTTTTTTTTTGGATGAATGTACGGTTGTCCAAGCCTCGATTTCTTTAAGACAACATTCCGTATTTCGTGTGTGCTACCAGATGCACGTGTCTATCGGTTGTCCGCATTTTATTGTAAATTTTAGTGTAAATAATTATACAATCTTACTCTAAATGGGTAAAAGGCAACGAGAAGAAGCTGAAAACGAACAAGCAAATTGACAAATACCGTAGAAAATAAGATGGTTGGAGAAACGGAGCTCCACGAATACGACGCCATCACGGTCGCCCTCAACGTTTGTTCGTTTTACCTGCATGAACAAAACGATTCAGGTAAATACCGATACTGGATTTTTTTACATAAGTGGATTTGTTGCAACCAAAATGTTTCCATACTTCGTGAGACTATAACGTTCAATATTTATGAATTATTATTGTGATTGAGTGTAGTTTGAAAAACTGCAATGCCACAATTTATAATTACTGTTATTGATGGTAGTTTGAAAAACTATAATGTGACAACTAACTATAACTGTGCTTGAGTGTAGTTTGAAGAACTGCAACGTCACAATTTATTTTATTATTGTGCTTGAGTGTAGTTTGAAGAACTGCAACGTCGCAATTTATTTTATTATTGTGCTTGAATGTATTTCGAGGAATTACATCGTCACAATCCAATATTATTACCTCTTGAGCATGGGTGAACCTACGTCGTCCATATATTGATGTGTATGATTTTTATTAGAAAAATGTACTATATATAATGAGAATCCTAATTCAGGTTACAACATTTTTACCCAGGGTTTATGCTTTTAAGCACCAACTCAATAAAGATTCGAGGTCAATAAACTCTTGACCTTGTTTTATTAGTCACTCTAGACCAGTGTTTCCCAACCTTTAAAAAATGTTTTTTACCCTTAATAAATATAAATGATTACAATATTTAAAAAAAAAAAAAAAAATTGCCTTTTTTGATAAATTGGTCACCGATATCTAGCATTGCATATAAATAACCCAAAGCAGAAGGGTTGAAGTCGTGTCTAATCCATTTTGAAATTACCCTCCTTAACTATCGAATTGCCCTGTAAGGCGTGGGCCCCACTTTGGGAAACACTGCTCTAGGCCATACCAAAGAACGTGAGTGCCAGAACCAGCCATACACAACTAGAACCCACAGACCGTTGGTCAAAAAGTTAGTCTGGTGTAAAAAAAAAAAAAAAAAAAAAAAAAAGAGAGAGGGAAAATGTATTTAACACAATGGTTAACCCTTGCAAAATAAACCCTGAGGTCACATATGCAATCAATAAACCCTCTCTGAAGAGGGATAAAACAAAAAGTATTCACTATTTTGCCATGCCATGCAAATACAGTAAATCACAGTATTAAGAATAAAATTATACGGTGTTATATAGATATATCAATACCGCCATTTATTAATATAAAAATGTTCAGAATGTCAGAAAGATACTGAAAAACTTATTTCAATGAACTTCTCTTTAAGAAGGTTTTTAGCCTCAGGCTAGTTCAGGTGAAGTTGCCAGAGATGCAGCACAGGACTCAACTCCTGAAATATCCCTTTTTGAAGTCAACTTTGGACTTTTGGTGATAAAATGGGAAATAGTAAAGCCGCAGCAAGTTCGACCACTGATTTTTTAAATAAATAAAATCCTTTAAACTACTGGGGACTCCCTCGGAAGACTATGTGAGAAGGTGGTTGCTACCAATATGCTGTTACGAAAGGCAACAACAAACAGCGTCAACAGACGATTACAATATTTTTACAAGGTACCCTCTGACATATTTATTTATTTTTCATGGATCTGGGACACAATATTCCATTTAATATAATACCTGTATAAATCTAATACCTGTACAATAAGTCAGGTTCCAATTGGTCAGGTTGCCTAATTTCTAAGGAAGAAATTGCTGACTTTAATAGTTCAATAAATGAACTGTTATGTAAAGGTGCTATTTATCTTGAGCTCACCAGAGTCCAATTAATTTATATCCCCACTTTATTGTCTCCAAAATAATACATATAAAAAATAAAAGTTTTATTTTTAATCCTAAAAAATTAACATCTTTTAAAATTGAGGAAATACGTACTGCTCTTAAATTATTAATAACTGCTCTGGATTTTTTTACATGACCAATATTGATATTAAAGATGATTTTGACACCCATACATAAATATAATAAAAACAGGAATTATACTTCATTAGTATATTTAAATGTTTAGATAAAGACATAATAATCATGTCTAATGGCCACAAGGGAGACTTATATATTGGTAAGTTTATATTTTATTATAAACACAACTAAAAGTAAATTAATTCCACAAGCATAATGAATGAGAATAGGTTCTGAAAACATGACAGTTGGAACAAAACACGTCCTATTCAAAGTTGGCCACTATTACAGGCATGCTATATGCAGAATGTCCAGGACTTCAGGTGTAACATAATATAGCTGATGCGCATACAAAACAACTTGAACTATGGAAATGCATTAAATAATAATAGATATAATAGCCAAGTACCAATATCACAAGGTGCCAATAATTAACTATCCTGTTGACAAAATAATTTGTTTCACTTTCATAAGAATCAATTAATCAGCCAAAATAAGTAATTTATGCAGATGCATTATTGTTAAATTGCGGTTATGTTGTACCACTAATAGGGTTCGGTAAGATTGATAAATAAATAAATGAACACAATAATTACCTAAATTTACTGGCTGTCTTTTTGCTTTAAAATCATTTACATGTAATAAAAGTAGGTAACTGCTTTATCATGTTAAGAATTAACAACACCACATCTTGATAGTCTAGCTAAACTAATTTAGCAGTGGTGTAAGCATGCAAGTATGTGCGTATAGACAGATTATATACCATCAAAAACAATACTGCTTCAATAAATCAGTTGACACTGCTTCAAGACAGTTTAACAATAGAACCTAGTGAAAAACGGCAAAATATGCCTTTTATACGATTATTTCAGGTTTTGGTATTTCTAAAAAAGATTTGTTTGCCTCTACACATAATCATAAGTGTAAGTTATATATTTGTTGGAGACCAGACCACTATGCTATCGCAAGAGATTCTTTCACAATCTCATGGACGTTTTCCATACAGGACTTTTTACAAATATCATTCGTTTTCCACCCTTTTCAATTATAATAAAGCTTTTCTAAATTTTGTAACAAGGCACCTAGGGTAATTATAGTTGGCTCATATTGACCATTGCAACCATTGCCTGTAAGTGCAGGTGCTTCATTGTCAATAACATTTTGAAGCAATGTAATACATACCTAATTGTAGATTATTGTAATAGTAAAAAAAATAGTATCACAAATATACAGATACATTACACTTCACAGATAGATAAGATTTCTCTTATTTATTCTTATTTATTAACCTTTTTCTAATACTTCTAATAAAGGCTATAGTTATAATTCAGTAAATTGGTATATTCAGCAATAGCCCTCATTTACCAAATGAACTTACCACTGACATTTGTGTTAAGATACTATCTAAGAGATTTTTAGGTTTCGCCCACAAACTCGAAAATATGATTTAAGAACCCAATGTTTGTTAAGAATTATTATATAAATTATATCCAAATGAAAATATTTCACTTAATTTGTTATCCAATGTGATAACATTGTTAGCTCTTGTCACCGCTCATAAAGGATAATCCTCATCTTTAATTAAATATAATAATATGATTATTTAAAATATTGCAAGTTAAAATATAAATAATAAATTTCAATAAACCTAGGGCCAGGTCGTACACAACCAACTTTATTATTGCCTCTATTGTATAAATCCTAAAATATCTTTTGTAAAAGAGAGTTTATCTGCCCTGCACAAAACTCTTTCAGTTATATAAATGAAAAAAAAAAAAATCTTGTTCGTTAACAAACTTTAAGCAATTAAAATAAAGATACACTTTATATCTTGATATCTATGACATACACTTGAAAATCATAGTAATGGTCATTTGTCAACATCTACTATTTAAACATTAGGAGAGAATATTGACACTATTCGTAGAACTGTTGGATGGTCCGAAAAATCCAACACTTTTGCAAAAATTGATTTAAAAAAATATATATATATTATATATATATTTATTACTTGTACTAGATCACTGTAATGACTTAGAGGACGCATAATTATATAAATTTAAGAAATAATTGTTATAGAACTAAGTTAATGTGATTGAGGAGTTCTGATCATCCAAATGTCTGGTAATACTTCCATTTCAGTCCACAAACCTTCAACCTTTAAATATCTACTTTGTTTAAATACGGAACAATCGGCGGAGCACTAAGGAATTGAAGTACAATTGAGAATCAAACGAACTTACCTGTAAGTGAAGTTCGATGATAATTGTACGAACTTCCTTAGTGCTCCGCCGATTGTGAAAGCCACACCCTCCCACCTCTACATGTAAATAGGTAGGTGAGTTTCAGGTTTGTAAGCACAGGAACACTATAAACAGAATGTTGTCTTAAAGAAATCGAGGCTTGGACAACCGTACATTCATCCAAAAAAAAAAAAAAAAAAAAAACTGATTACTATTAAACGTGTGAGAGTAGCCATCGAATGCGAATACTACTTTGTTTAAATACGGAACAATCGGCGGAGCACTAAGGAAGTTCGTACAATTATCATCGAACTTCACTTACAGGTAAGTTCGTTTGATTCTCAATTATATTTACAATAATAAATAAACGAAAGAGAGGACGCAGTGAAAATTAGTTTAGGGAAGATAAGGTAAGGCTCAAACCAGCTTTAATAACAAATAAATCAAATTGTCACGCCTTTTTCCCACAGGGATTGGCAGAGACTTTCTTGAGGATGTCAGCTTAAATATTTGTAACATTTTTTCATTTCTAATATTAGTTATTTTGCCCAAACTAGTAATTATGTTGGTTTAAACATTTTGTGATGTATTAAGAACTTAGTGCATTACTACATATAACAATACTATTGAACATATTCATATTATTATTAAGAGTACCTACATTTATTTTATGGTAATGGTATAGATATTAATCCATTCAATTAATTGTCAAGCCACAATCCTGACACAACTTTCTCGTTCCTAAAATATAATACATAAAATTTTATTTTATAGATTACTCAGGCAGAAAACGTTATCTAATCTCAGATCATGAAATGAAAATGAATAGAAAATTATACTTTCTTAAAATGGAGAATAAAATAAAGGAAGCCAGAAATTAAGGAAATTCTAAAGAAATTACTAATTTATCTCAGGAAAACAAATATGTTTGTTGATGACTTACGCATTGTACATAAATATTGATTATTTGCTTCCGGTCTGGTTGTCAGAGAGTGGTAGGCAGTAGTTCCCAGTCTGCCAACTCTTACAAGGCCTATTGCCACTACTTACAAGTGTACAGACAGTGAAGTGATTTTGTTGGGTGTCAGGATCAGCTTTTTTTTTATTTTTTTATTGTGACTCGACATTTGACATCGACCTGCCTGATGATAAGCAAGAGGAGATCCAAAAGTGCAGACGCCTGAAACAACCGAGTCAGTACACGGCTGTCTCAGCCGCCGTCACTATGCCGGCCAAAGGTGCTTCTTCACGCATCGCTTGAAGGATCCAAGGTTATAGGAGGGAGAAAACACATGGGCTGGCAAAGCATTCCACTTGTCGATTGTTCTACAAAGAAAAGATGCACCGAACTTTTTAGTTCGACTACCGATTCTGTCGACAAAATGTGAATGCTTCCCCCGACCAGTGCGGGTGTTACGGGTGTAAAAAGACGAGATAGGAACAAGGTTAAAGAGCTCCTCGGAACATTCTCCGTGGTATAGGCGATAGAGGACGCATAGAGCCGCCATGTCTCTGCGTAATTGCAGAGGCTCCAGAGTTCGCGTAACCTCTACATCACCTATGATTCGGACAGCTCGGCGCTGCAATGAATCCAGGGCATTGAGAAGATACTTGGCAAAGCCGTCCCAAAGATGCGAACAGTACTCCGCGCAAGAGCGAATTTGAGCCTTGTATAAAAGTAGGCGAAGCTCTGGCGCGAAGAACCGCCGCACCCTGTTCAGGATGCCAAGTTTGCGGGAGGTGGTCTTAATAGCCCGCTCAACGTGATCCCTGTGATTCAGGTCGCTGCGAAGGGACGTCCCTAAGATATCCAGTCTGTCCGAAGTACCTTGGTACTTCGGACAGACTGGAAATGTTAATGTGGAAATGTTACGAAGAGAAGGAAGGAAACTTGTACGTTGCCGGTTCCAACTAGGTCTGTATAGTGGATGTGACTGCTACTTTCAATTATTTTATTGTAGTAATGATCGCCTCCATTCCTGGACCGCACTCCGGCCTAACATTAAGAGGGCTTCTATCATATAATTCATATTCTATAAAAAAAGGTATTCCCTGATCTACAGCACCACTTTCCATTTCTTCCACTTTATGAATTGCTTGTAACATTGAATGGTTTCGCCTGCAGTATCCTCTGGAAAATAATAAATAATAATTGCTTTACACATTCAATGAACAGAAAAGGTGATTAAAAATATTGTCATATATATATATTTATTAAAATAAAATATTTAAAAATATAAGTAAGTACTTTTATTTTAAATAATGATAATCAATAATTTTTAACACTATTAGCTTGAATTGTATGTAACTATGTAACATCTTTCAAATTAATTTTCACCCACTTCCAGATGACTAAATAATATGAAAATTTGTTCATGTATTAAAAGCCGATGACAGTACAATATTAGACAGTTCTTTTGGCCGGCATAGTGACGGCGATTGAGGCAACCCGGTTTTTTCAGTTGTAGACGTTCTTGAACCTCCTTTTGCTTGCCATGGTTGTGGTCAGATGTCGAGTCACAATAAAAACCTACCATTAGAACATTTCAAAAAATCTAATATTTGTAATATCCAACCTTATTATTTAATAATAAATATATTTTAACGATAGGCGTAGCGCATTGGCCAGTTGTTACTCGTAAAATCCTGGGTTCGATTCCCGGTTGAAGCAAATATTTGTTTCATAGCTTCTATTTGTAATAATTAGATAAAACCTCTGGGTTATCAAAGAGTGGCAGTGGAGGCCAGTGGAGCCAAGAGATGCAAGTATGTTGTGCAAGGAGCGTAAAAGCCTATGACTTCGCACGTGACAATGATAACATAAATATTTTTAGATATCTATAAAAACTAAGTTAAATTTCAGTTAAACAACAAAAATAGTTAGCAAGTAAAAGTATGCTTCATTTTACTAAATACAAGCTCGTAAATACTGTTTTTTTTATTAGACTAAGGCTCACTCTAAAAACTGTGGTATAATAACATTATTATATGCTTCTTAATGTAACATGTAGAAAATGTGGTTTCCAAACAGCCTCGCGTTGACTTTGAATTATCGTCGTCCCTCAGGAGTGTCTTGATGTACTCACTTACTTCAGTAAGTGTACTTTCAATTTCAATCAATCAAATTGTCACGCCTTTTCCCATGAGAATAGGCAAAGACAATGGCGCTACTTGCCACGATCCTGACACAACTCCCTCGCTTCCTTCACATCCACAATTCTCTTCATACAAGCTCTAAGGTTAGGGGCAATAGGTTATTCAATATACAAATATTAGGTAATATTTAATCGTTATGTTATTTAACCTAGTAGTGTAGTGGTAGTGCAATGTCACGCAAACCGAGAATCTGATCTCTAATTTAGTCGTACTGTTTTTATGATACAAGCAATCTTATTAGCTAATGCTAGAATCTGACGATGAGTAAGTGCATGGTGAGAACATGCCCATGCTAATATATAATTTTTTCATTTTATTTTCATTGTCACATTTCTAAAAAAAATAAGTTAATGCTTTTATTATGCTGCTACCAGATAGTAACCTTAAGTTTTGTTTATTGAGACGCGCCTTATTGGTCGGAAGCAAGGGGAGATAAGAGCGTCGACTACAGAAAAAAACATAACATATAATTGCTTTAATCGCCGTCACTATGCCGGCAACAGTTGTTAACGATGCAATTGAGGAACAGCCCCTTCTAGTATCGATCATTGACAGAATCCCGAAGAAGTTTGTATTCGAAAAGAGCTATAAAATACAACTTTGCGAGGAAGAAAAGGACAACTCTGGCGCCGAGGAACTAAGAATCTATACCGATGGATCCTAGACCGGTGCGGGAACAGGGGCAGGAACCTTCTCGTGGGATTTAAACATCTCATATCTCAACAACGCTCGACGTAAACAGCTCTGTGTTTCAGGCGGAATGTGCTGGTATTCTGCAGGCAGCGCATGCAATAGCGAGGAGGGGAGTAGCAAAGCAGTACTTTTGGGTCTAGAAAGCAACTGCAAAAACTCAGCTCTACTCTATGAAAGCCACCTGGCATTGGAGGACGTATGCACGTCGAACCAGATCACTCTCTAATGGATCAAGGGATCATTATCATACAATCTCTATGGTTATGGGCACTAGGCAACCTAGCTTTCTTGAGGATGTCTCCGATTTGGTCGGCACCCGCTCCTGAGCCTGCCTCGTTTAACACATACATTCACATCTGATTTATAATTTCTTTTCGTCAAATTTCTTCCGTTCCATGTGCCCAAACCATCGAAGCATTCCTTTATCAATCCTTGTCACTACATCCTCTTTCATACCACATCTATCGCGCACTGTGCTATTTCTTATTCTATCCGCTATTGCCACATACACTCCTTAACGACCGAACTTCTACAGCGTTCACTCTACTCTCATGCTTCTGAATGAATTGTTTGTTGATTCAATTATTTAAAGATTTTAATTATCTAAACAACCGATCTCTGAGCAATGTGTTTAAAAAAGCAGTTATAAGAGGTCGAATCTAAAACCGTCACAAAACCATTTGTTTTTGTTTATATAAAATTTAAAATGCAATTTCAAAGGCAAACATTTGAATAGTTCACTCATCTCTGTGAAACTGAAGCGTTGAAAAGAGCTCGGATTGAAATTTTATCTTTTGTAAATGTTAAATGTAGGCCAGGTGGTGGAAGTTCAAAGAGGGTGTTGAATAATTTTGTGTATTGTCCATCTGAAAAGCGAGCCGTTGCGCTTCAGCCGAGCCACTGTTCAAATATCCGCCCCGTGCAAGCGCAGCTGTTAACTCTGCCATTGATAGCCAACTTGAAGTTTAAAGAGTTATTTCATAGTTTGTATGTTGTATTTATTTACTTTATAAACAATATCGTATCATTAGATCAAACAATATCGTAGATTTTTTTAAATGTTACTTGACATCAGACCTTGGCTTGCCTGATAAGCAAAGGTGCTTTTCTACGCCTCGCTTGAACGATCTAAGATATTGCCGAAGGGATTTATAAACTTAAAGAAGTTTATTTAATTTGGAGACATCCTTAAGAATGCTGGGTAGCCTAGTGCCCATAACCGTAGAGCTTGTATAAAGATAATTGTGAATGTGAAGAAAGCGAGGGAGTTGTGTCAGGATCGTGCCAAGTGGCTATTTGATTGATATTTTATTTTAACTCTGAGAATTTTTTTAGTTTTGCAATCCGGCGTGCCCATTACTGTATTGAGAACAGCCCCCCTAGCACGGCAATCCAAGAAGCAAGATAATAAACCTGCAAGGAATATCTTATCACTTTAAATAACTTAATAGGCTGGTAGGATCTTTAAATATATTTTATTGGACATTCTGTTCTGGTAAGTTATTTAAAATGAGTATCAATGATGTTCTTGGCAGGATCTTGCTTATTGGATTGCCGTGCTGGGGGGGTGGAATTGAGCATGTGAAGCTAAAGTAGTGTCAGGATCTTTGGCAACAACCGCTCTACTAACGGGATGATAAAAATAATTATATAATACTATAACATATTACTTAATAATGGTGAGATCAGCGAATAGATTTTGTGACGATCGTAGAAGGTGGTTGCTTTATCTGCCTCTCATTTTGTGCATTGAATTTGATTTTAAATGAATAATATCAAGATAATATAAATATCAAATTAAAACGCATCCAAAATTAATAAGAAAATACTAATTGTTATTAATGGCAGCTCTTTTAGTAAAACAGCACACGACCTGGGTGCTAATTGTAAATTGAAAGATATTTTGGGAGCAAACTCGTGTAAGTTCATTTGGAAATTCCATTTTGGACGTGTGATGGCAAGCACAAACATTGGATAAATAAAGCACTCTATTTTAACGAGTGGTAGGCAGGCAGTTCGTGTCAATTGCCTAGGTAGTATCACTTTTAAGTGCACATACCGTAAAGTGACTCAGTTGCGTTTCGACTAAAATGGTCACTCATCATCAGCCAGAAGGCATCCACTGCTGAACATAGGCCTCTCGCTTAAAACGCCATTTCGAAGGACAAGATGCCAGTTGCATCCACCGTTTATTTGTGACTTTCACTATGTCGTCAGTCCACCTAGCGGGAGGCCTATGTACGCTGCGTCTTCCGGTTCGTGGTCTCTACTCCAGCTCTGCTCCACTGGCCAGCATATCGCCACTTCAGCTCTCAAATCCTACGAGCTATATCGGTAACTCCAGTTCTTTGGCGAATATCCTCGTTCCGGATTCTATCACACCAAGCATCTCTTCATTGCCCGCTGAGTGACTCTGAGCTTTTCTAACAGGCCAACATTTAGGGGCCACGTCTCAGTGCCATATGTCATCACTGGCAACACACAACTACAACTGGTCACTACAACAACTAAATTCTGATTAGACGAGATTTTCATACATGTATTTTATTAGGAGTACTTACTGCTAATCGACGTATATACTCGTATACTGATGTTATAAAGAGGCAAAGTTTATATTTAGAAGTAAAAGTTCCAGTGATTACGATTCAAAGAATTCAGATCAATATTAAAAGAATGAATCTTCAGGATGGAATGTCGTACACAGCCAGTACTGTATAATTATAGGTACAAAAAAGTTTAGGCAGTTTACACAAACAGTAATGGGTATAATATAAATTACTAATAACAAATCTGTTAATGTAGTAACCTGCTAACCTTAAATTATTAAAGTGATAACAAAGTTATTAAATATCTTCACCGTTATTAGCCTGAAATGACCTTAGTCATAATGTAGTGCCCTAAATCATAACTTTCCTCTAATAATGTTTCGTAAAAGGTAATTGAGACACCCTTTTTATTGGCGTGGCAGCTGCACTAAACATTGTTTGTACCAACTCTCCCTTAACAAGATTTATATTCAATTATGTTCGAACTGATTGGACTGCTCCTAAAGGTACCTGTCAATTTAAGCGAAGATAGAGACGGAGGAAAACCACCAAATCTAAATAAGTAAATTTGATTAAAATGTATTTTTTAAATTGTGATTCGACATCTGTTCTCGAGTTGCCTGATAGCACGGAAAAGACCAAGTGTGCTAGGGATTGGAACAGTTTAGTAATGGAGTTCTACTGTCAAAACGAAGCCCATTCCCATTGTCATTAGAGTTACACCATCGGCACGCAGTCTTCACTCCAATTCAATCAAATTGTCACGCCTTTTTCCCACAGGGATAGGGAGAGACAATGGAGCGCCACCTTCTACGATCCTTACATCCTACGATCCTTCTCAAACCAACTCGAATTATAAGCGCGTAATATTATATATTGATACAGTCGTCGTCACTCTTGGATCTTCTCTTGCTTATCATCAGCAGGGTCGAGGTCTGATGTTGTGTCACAATATAATATATATATATATATACATATATGTATATATATATATTTCGTTTATTAGATTGCTAGGTCTATTTTAATTGAAAATTTAACCAATAATATCAGTATTTACCAAATTCAATTATTAGTGGATGTGGTTTAGTGGTCTCGTTATTGATGTGTCAAGGGGCACAATTTGTAACCGAAATTGTTTATTTTGACGTGTAACCCTAAATCAAATAGTGAAGCTTTATGAGCGCGGACGATTGTTGAAATCACTGTACTGAAATTAAAAATAAACATATTGTGATAGATGAAATAAATATTCCTATTTTGTTTTTATTAGTTTGTGCTACATAGTTATTTTAGAATGAGAACTAATTTAGAAATGAGATTTAGGTTTATTTCTAGCTAAGACATTGTTTATTATTCTAGTACTTTTGACTGCTTGTCTTAGTTTTAAAGCGATAATAATAGCGAATAGAATTAAGATAGAGAATGTTTGAATATTATTATAAAATATATTTCTTCCTATAACTACAACTTGTATCAAATTTAAAATCATTCAATTAATATTTGGTTAGTCAATTGATATGTTTAAACATATATCAACTTCTAAGTAGGTTTATATAGGTTAACCTATTATTAGAAAGTAAAACGATGTCAAGAACATATTTTTCTTATGGTCGACATAGTGAATCTTGCGTCTGGCGCAACCGCAAGATTGAATGGGTTTTTCAGTCATCAGAACTCTCGCTTACCACCAGGCTAGATGGTTAGATCGAGATTAGATATCGCTCCTATAATAAAAAGTAGCGAGTACTGAAATACGTAAACATTTCTAGCTCCTATACAACATAATAATAGATTTTGTATCCATCATATTTGGTTTATAGATGCGCATATTCCCTTCTTGTAACAGGTGAATGCTCCCACAATATAATGGTATTAATTCCTCGTGAGGGTTTCCCTCCTGAATTAAATATTAATTCAACGTTTCGGCAGCCATCTTTTCTTGCAATTTCCCTATAGGTATGGAAATATTCTTCTCAGGAAAATACCTTAATGTAGTTTTAATGACATGGCTATGTAATTTTGTATTTCTCAACACTTTAAACACTATTTAAAATCGCATTTATTTAAATTATCTTAAATCTTAGTAGACACAAAGCGGACCTAATACCGCGTGGCATTCTCTCAACCAGCCAAACATATATATTAACAAAATTTTCAAAATGACTCAATAAAGAAACTAAAATGGCCTAAATAAATTTAAACATTTAAGGTGTTATTTTTCAAAATAAAATTAACAATCAGAGATAATGGATTGTTCACGGCGGCCTCACTCGCCGTCACTATGCCGGCCAAATGTGATTCTTCACGCATCGCTTGAAGGATCCAAGATCATAGGATGGAGAGAACACATGGTCTGGCAAAGCATTCCACCTGTCGATTGTTCTACAAAGAAAAGACGCTCCGAACTTTTTAATTCGACTGCCGATTTGGTCGATAGAATGCGGATGCTTTCCCCGACCTGTATTACAGATGTGAAAAGACGAGGTAGGATTAAGGTTAAAGAGCCCTTCGGAACATTCCCCGTGATATAGGCGATAGAGGACGCACAGAGCCGCTATTCTTTTCATACAAGCTCTGAGGTCATGATTACAAAATTTATATTTAAAATAAATATATGTTTCAACATCTCGTCGAAGCCGTAGATATATATATTTGTACTATAATAATAAACAGATATACCCTTTATTGTGCAAAATGTTGCTTAATAACTATACATAGGTAGGCACAACCCACTAATTGCGGCTTTATCAGCAATATGACAATATTAATCAATATTTTGATATATTGAAGATGTAATCAAAGGACATCATTCATTTTGTATGGGGACTTGGGCTTAATTGTACTATAAGTGGGAAATGTACAATAAAATAGTTCGATACAACAATATTTTAATGTGCTTGGTAAATATCCTATATTTTGCATAGTTTAGATGTACGAAATGATCAAACTTTAATCATGACAGTTCAATGCAGAAACCATTAAGTTCACTGCCAGCCCAAAAAAAGTCGTCAATCACTTTTTAATTAAAAAAAAAAACATCAGGCAGTCGATCCATCGGGTCTCGACTCTCATTCAAGGTTATGGCGTGATAGCGTTTCTTCCGGTTTGATCTTCCCACCAAATGTTTAGGCATCGCAAACGTCATCAATATAATACTGTCGTTAAAAATTTTGAAACTAGTAAAAAATAGAGTAAAAATATAAATTAAATTTTTAAAAATTATCTCCTGTTGTGCTAGTAATTAGCATACATATTTTTAGTGATACTATTGTCTTGAAAAGTCAGTTGGAATTAAATAAAAAAGATAATGTTTTATAAAAAGTCGTTTTATTCATCTAATTAGATTATTTCCTGCTGAGTAAGGTTCACTTTCACCAACATGCCAACATTTTAGTTCGCGTGATATCCGTCGTGGCGTCTCTAATTGCCACTTGTTGTCTATGGCAGTCGAGCTTCTTCTCTTGAGTACAATGTTCCTTGGTCTTTCTTTCTTCTTGTTTATGGCTTTAGTATTTAACTTGCCAGTGTCAAAGTAAAAATATATGGTTCAATGTTAAAACATTGTCAAGTAAAGATGAAGATGAACCACGCGAGTGATTCATCAAATGATGATGATGATAGTGAGGTTGATGATGATTGTTTTAGTAAAGCGGCGGAAAGCCTTTACTAAAACTTCAGAAGGAGTCTTGGAGGGAACATGAAGAAACACGTTTCACAACTTTAAATTACTTCTTTATACTTGATCAACTTAAAAATTATTACTGGATAAAAATTCCACCATTATTACACATTAATATTTATGAAAAACACAAGCTTTTCAAATAATCCAAAATTGCGCGTCCTGTCAGTTGCAGTTGCCCGCCAAAACTCATGTTCCTTGGTCAACTGTGTGTGACATTTATTTTTTAATATATCTTTTCCGCGTGGTTTAGAAACTAAAAATAATCATTTTTATTTTCCAAATAACTCAATCGTACAGCAATTAAAAGCAAAATTGCTATTAGTTTTGTCAATACGAGTATCGAACCTACCATTTATATATATTTTTATCACCGGCCGTGACAAAAGTGTTACAATAAAAGTACAAAATGAATGATGTCCTTTAACTTTACAGCTTTTGAATGGATTAGTTAGAATAATTTTCCGTTTCTGTATAACCAATTTCATATCTATTTGTTATAATACGAGTATCACTTACATTTTACAGCTTTCGAATTAGTTAGAATAATTTTCCGTTTCTGTAGAACCAATTTCATATCTATTTGTTATAATAGAGTATTACTTACATTTTACCACAACATTTGTCTTCATACGAAACGCACCTTATCCTATTATATTGGATCCTTTAAGCGAAGCGTGAAATAGCACCTCTATCTGGCAAAGTGAAGTCAACTGAGTCAATACAATAAAACAATGTACACCTTTGCACCCATAATTTCATTTAAAATCAATAGGGGGATGCCAAAGAATTTGGACTTAAGATACCAAAGAATTTGGACTTCTTTTCATATTCTTAGGGGGATACCAATAAACTTTTATTTTAGGTAGGCTGGTAGTTGGTGTTTTCTTCTTATTGTGGCTCGACATATGACAGCCCGCCTGATGTTAAGCTGGATTGCGGTCTATGAATGTAGGTGACTGCTACTACAGTTAGATAATCATGCAAGAGAGTTGTGTAACGATCGTGGAAAGTGACTTATATTCCCTGACTTTCACTAGTTTATTACGCTTGTTACGGGTTTGATTCCCGGTGCGGTCAAATACTTGCTTTATAGCTTTTATTTGTAATATTAAATAAATATATTTGTTACTAAAAAAGAGGCAGTGATACCCGTCTGCCGATAACTAACATCAGTGCCACTATAACAATTAACTAATTAAATAAAATTCATTATGGCAATATTTATGCCTTTAGCGAATGGCATTCCTTATCGTTAAGAAACGCTATAAAGCTGACGTGGCTAAAGTGTTTAAATTAAAATTTACTAAGAAACTCGTGAATTGCTCACGGTAAAGTATAAATAGTTCATTGTATAAAAGACTTTCATAAATTCTTGTAATTATACTAATTCTTTGCCGAGTGGTTTAGGTGTTCAAACTCGCGTGTTCTCGTATAAATTAGTATTGCAAATTGAATAGAAAAATTCACGTCATCTGCGACCGGGGATCAAACGCGGTGTCTGCTTATAATACAGTAATAATTTTAGCATTGGTGTATGCCACAAAATAATTACAATAGCTTTTGTAATATTTAATAATTAGTATATTATTAGAAATATTTGTAATTAAAAAGAGGCGGATTTTTGATCCATGTTTAATTGTTAAAGAGTAATAGAAAAAAATCATGTTTCGGATCAGCATGAAAGTTGCCGATTTCAACTAGGTCGGCTATAGATGTCGGAAGAATGTACCCGTTTTACCCCCAGTACGAGTCCGGCATAATCCTGGTTACTACCCCGAGAAACCAGGAGTATCCATGAGGATTTCTCCACGAAACAAAAAAAGGTCGGCTATAGTAGCAGTCGCAAGCCTAACATTAGGCGGGGTGCTCTCACATGTCGAGCCACAAATAATAATAAAAAAATATATCTTTTCTAAAGTAATATAAGTTAAACTTAAATAAATCTTTAATTACTAGCCCTTAATCTAAGTCGAAGAAAGCGAGCCAATCCTAGTTGGGAGATTCAATTTGATTCAATTAATCTGGATATTTTCAAGAAGCGTGCTAGTTAGTAAAGTTGAATTGGCGCTATTTGTACAACCAATTACTAACTAGCCGACATTCCAGACGGGGTCACCCTCTGGGGAACTAGACGGGCGCGGGTCAACGGTCTAACTATTAATTTATTATAAAATACAAACGGGTGTCTAATGGGGATCCCAATTGTTCGCGATAGAGAGCGTATCGTCGACACAACTATAGAAGACTGTCATTTTCATACAAATTATGACCATTGTCGTATTTATTTTCATTTTCTCGGAAAATGCCTAGTCGTGCTGTTCCTGGTGGGGCCCAACAATAAAAAAGGGAAATGGCCGTACGTCCAAAAATCCGTCAAACGTTTATTTTAAACAAAAAAATATTATATAAAAAAACGAGATTGTGACGCAGTGATGCTATCTACAAAAAGCTTCAAGTTTGGTTCCCCATTAATACAAGTATAGTTTTTAGAGTTTATTTCTTTACGCCCATGTTAATTTCACTCCTTTGACCTTCAAGCATAACATGAAAAAGCATTTGGCCAGCAACTGAGGCTACGTAAACTTTATTAGTTTTTCCTAATTGTCGTCGAACTTGGACACATATCCCATGCTTACCAAGTTTTAGAGTGTTGGGCAGTTGCCCAGTCTGTCAATCCGTGGTAGTACAACTTTTCTTGATCAGCTT
This sequence comes from Tinea trinotella, assembly GCA_905220615.1. Classification (NCBI taxonomy): domain Eukaryota; kingdom Metazoa; phylum Arthropoda; class Insecta; order Lepidoptera; family Tineidae; genus Tinea; species Tinea trinotella. The sequence continues at coordinate 7,001,989 of HG992306.1, forward strand.
GAATATTGCCAGTTCCAACTAGACCTGAGCGACGAAGACCTTTCTTTCTTTCTAACATAACCGTAGCAATCACCTCTACTTATGGAGCGCACAGCAGCTTAACATCAAGTCGGACGTGAACGTGAAAAACGTGAACCTAGATGTCGAAAATTAGATATTTTGATGTGCAGGTAACTGTGGATTAAAAAGCGAAAATAAAAATATTTTTATTAATATCTATCTATAGGCTTACTATAAAATTATGTTTTGTATACACAAGATACTGAAATTGCTGTCGATATATACAGTTCATTCATAAGATATGAATGCCAAGTATCGATAAATAGAGGGTAACTGAGAAAGATAAGAAAAAATATCCGTGATATTTTAATACACAGTTCTTTGAACCTTCGAGAGCAATTCATCATACGACAAAGTATGACAATAAGGAAGCTATTTTCTTACAAATAAATAGAAAATGTAAGGAAAACTTAAAGAAAGTAATGATTCCAATTTATCTTCCATCACATCTTCAAAGATTTTCTCTCGTTCATACAATCAATACCAAAATATATTTATTATTCATATGATTCATTCAAATGGTTGCTTAGTGACCATAACCATAGAGCTTGTATGAAGAGACTTGTGAATGTGAAGGAAGCGAGGGAGTTGTGTTAGGATCGTGGCAAGTGGCGCTCCATTGTCTCTGCCTATCCCTGTGAGAAAAAGGCGTGACAATTTGATTGATTGATTAATTCATATAAATTATAAATTGGAGGCGAGTGGAAATATAAAACAAACAAATAGATTTGTTAAAAGTGTAGAGGAAAATCCCATAACCAAGTCTATATAAGTCTATATGAAAAGAATTGTGAATGTGCAACTAATAAGTGCAAAACACTAAATCAAATAAATATAATAGTTAATATTTGTTAGTTTATTAAACAATAAATTTAATATCTGTGTAATACAAAACGTAATAAATACATTTTTAATTACCTAATTAATTCCCTACTTATACTCAATTAGAAGAACATAAGTTCTATAGTTTTTCAATAAGGAATTTATGTAGAAAGCAAGGGAGTTGTGTCAAGATCGTGGCAAGTGGCGCTCCATTGTCTCTGCCTATTCCTGTGGGATAATTTGATTGATTGAATTTATGTAGCATTTTTATAAATAACAGGCTACATAAGTTAATAGTCAACGTTTGTACAATTAGACCTGGCAGTTTATTGCACTAGTGAGTTATGTTTGCAAGAGATGAATTAAATTCCTACAAGAATAATTTTCTACCTTTACTGAATAGAAAATCTTCAAGTCTACGCTATGTTAAGCAAGGATCCAACGTAGACTGCGCTTCCGTAGCCGTGCTCCTAATGAGATTTATTTTCAATTACAACACAGCCCGTGCCGATTGCCGCTCCCTTAATGACATGATTTACATCCGACGTTATTTACATCTATTCCTAATGAAACTGACGCACTTAGAACCCAGCTGCTGACTCGATAAACTCGTAAACAATTCTAAAAGTAAAACTACACTTATTAGCGGTCTTACTACGAAAAACATTAAAACAGGGTGTCAATATTTATAATATACAGTCAAACCTCATTTCGTGGTACTTAATTGACTCTAAACATATTTAATTCCTGTCTAAAGCGCGTTTATTTTTTATTTTGTGGTCTATTTATATTTACTTCATAATATTGAAGTATCTGAATTATTATTCAGTATTTTATATTGGAAACAAGGGCGTAGCTACCGCCGTATCAATTATACGGGGGCCCCCAACGTACGTGGGCAAAAATTAATAAAATATTTTTTCTTCTTTTGTGAGAAATCTCCCCTCCGTAAGGGCCCCCAAATAAATTTATACTGGGCCCCGCCAAGGCACGCTACGATTCTGATTGGAAAGTTGGTAATCTGGACTTGCCTGATAGTAGGCAAGGGGAGGACGAAGAGCGATAACAACTGAAAAGAAAACCGTTCAATATAAAGTTGCCTCAATCGCCGTCACTATGCCAGTCAGGGAGGGCCATTCCAAGATTATAGGAAGGTGAGAACACATAGGACTATTCGACAAAAAAAACGACGAAAGAAACCGTTTAGTTCGACTGTCGTTTGAGTCGACAGAATGTGGACGATATCCCCGATCTGTGCAGGACACACGGAAATACTAAAATACGTTAATACGTACAAAATACTACACAATTATAGATTTTAAAGAAAGTATTTACTTATTTCGTCTAACTTTGTGACATTAAAGAGGTGTAAAGTTAAAGATATAAAATTTGATAACGCAATTTTAGTTTAACTAGTCTAGACGGGGGAGGTACATGTATTATGTGGTGCGCCTACCCTTTGGGCTGTGCCAAAGAGCAATGTAAACAGGATTATTTTCAATAATGACATTTATTATAGATCACGTTTTTATATATAATATTATTGAATATTATCATGTATATTATTGAATATTTTGTATATTTATCATGTATTAAACTTTTGTAAATGTATATTAATGAAAATATAATATATTTTTTAAGAAGCAGTTATTTGATATCATTACATAATACATATTCGTACAGTCCGCAAGGTCTAAGCTGAGCTTTCCATCTGCGTAAGTGATCACCAAAAGTATTTTTTCAGAGCAGTATAACCGGGTTTATACCAAGCAAATGACGTGTCGTGCTCTAATTCGATATCACACCTACACTATCTACACAAATGTAAAGCTTAGCTTAGGCCTCCCGGACTGTACCAGTTGTTTTAGCTGTTTGTACAATATTTTTTTTAATGTAGATTAACTAACATAGAGCTGTTCCACGCGACAACTTTATGCTTCTCATTTTTATTATTAAAAACCGACGTTAGGAGTCACAATGCAAAGCCTTCACACCAAATAAAACAAACAAAGAGTGGCATCACTGCTCAGTCAGCCTAAACAAGGTAGTACCACCGCTTACAAGTATACAGACAATGAAGTGACTTAGTCGAGTTGTAGGTCTTCGGTTACACGGTTAAAAAAATTATACACACATTTTCTTAAACTTTGTTGTAAAAAAAAACTAGATTTCTAAATAAGATACAGTAGCTAGTTATAACTAAACTACTAAGGTTGTAAATGTTATTGATGTGTACATGGCTTAGGGAATAAAGTGGCTTAATTATCCATCCTAGTTTTAGGGCAGTTGTAAGGGTCCACTTATCCGCAAATCTCATCTTGGCACGTCATCAGAATGCAATGTGCGTTAAATGGGGCTCGAACGAAAACCGAAAGAGTACGTGATTGGAATTTGTAACATATACTACATTTGATACAGATTAAGAATATTCCAAGTTTACTGAACGAAGACTAATGTAATTGATTAAAGTTAAGCTTAAGAAAACAATGTATGGTATTTTAAGAGGAATTGCGTACAAAATACTTTATAAAATACTACTACCCTAATTATGGCGTTTTTTTATTATTCTAACTCGATATAACAGCACCCCGCCTGATGTTAAGATGGAGAGCGATCTATGAATGGATGTTACTGTTTTGTTTTACATGTTGACTGATAATTATAAACCACTTCCATTTGTTACTGTAGCCTTAAAATACTTTGACATCATCTCTCGAAAAAAGGAGATAATCTGAAGAAATTGTTGGTTGTGTTGGTAAAAGACCCAAAAGAATAAACCCTAACAGGCGGTTGTACCAAAAATTATAATTTACGAATTTGTAAAAAGTATCGTATAAGTAAAAGAAAAAAATAAAAATGGGATGCACCACTTTTTAACTTCAAATTTTACATTTACGTTTAACGGATATTTTATACAGAGCTAAAGGACATCATTCATTTTGGGTTTCTATGTAGTACTTTTGTTATTTTTAGTAATAAAAACAAATATAAATGGTAGTTTCGATATAAAATTATTAACAATCCAATTCACGATTTCGTAATAGTAAACGTAATAAAATAAGTATAAAGTAAAACTAAATTCGTAAATTGAAACTTTTTTGATACAACCGGCTGTAAGTGTTGGACTGTCCGAGTGTTTCTTTGGACAGTCCAAATAGACACTTGGCTAAATAGGATGGATGGGTGAAGTACGAAATAAGTCATGCCCTTGAATCCTTCAAGCGATGCGTGAAGAAGCACCTTAGGCCGGCATAATGACGGCGACTGAGGTAGCCGGGAACTAACTCGGTATTTTTAGTTCTCGTCACTCGAGGACCTCCTCTTGCTTATCATTAGGCGGGTCGAGGTCAGATGTTGTGTCACAATAAAAAAGAACGAAGAATTGACAGAGATGAATCTATATATTTAACCGAATATTTTCAGCAGGATATTTTTACGGATTTTCGTGTCTGATTATAATAAAAATATATATCTCGTATCCAATTTTGTTTGAGTGCTATTGTCTGTCCTGCAGGCGTTTTATCGCTACATATTGTACTGTAGAGATACTTGGTATTGCTGAATTTGGAAAAATAAATTGCAAAATAAAATGTATTGTACATTAAAATGTTTCAAATGAATTTAAATGAAAATCAGTGTTAAAACGAACGTACATATTGTACTACGACAAGCTCGCGATATTTCGATTTTCTTTTATTTTTATTGTGGCCCGACATATGACATCACCCCGCCTGATGTTAAGCTGGAGTGCGATGCATGAATGGAAGCGACTGCTATCACAGTTTAAATATCAGTTTACTACAAATATCACTCACATCCACTATGCCAGCCTAGTTAGAACCGGCAATTCACAGGCTGATCTCGAAACGCGACTAAGTCACTTCACGGTCTGTATACGTACTACCCCAGATAGGCAGACTCCAAGAGTTGTAGGCTCCACTGCCTACAACTCTTGGATTTTTTGTAATACATAGGTTTAACTGTAAGTTATATTCGGCTATTATTTAATGTTTAATAAGCTAGGTATATTTTTTACTTTTTAATACTAAGGTACTAAATGTGCTTGTAACATAGAAACGGGTCAACAAAAGGTCATAATATCAAAGATACATTGGTACTGACTGGTAAGTGGTTATGTACCACTAGACCACCTTACATTTAATTTATGTGAGTACTAAATCGGAGACAATCTTAAGAAAGCTGGGTTGCCTGGTGCCCATAAGCGTAAGGTTTGTATGAAGAAAAAAATTGTGGATGTGAGGGAAGCGATGGAGTTGTGTCAGGATAGTGGCAAGTAGCGTTCCATCCCTGTGAAAAATTTGATTTAATTAGGTAATTACTATAAATGTATTTTATATTTCAAATTTCATCTGTTGCTCTAACGTCTAAAATACTGCGCTTCAGTGCTTAGAATTCTTTAATACATGTAAATATAATATACAAAAGTCTCCATCCGCGACTTTCGCGTTTAAACTTATTTCCATGGAATTTTCCAATAAATCAATTTGCTTGTGTTCGTGGTTTCAATACATTGTGATTGATCATATTGGTTCACTTTAATAAGTTTACGTATTTACACGTGGGGAGAAAAGTAATTTCTTTCAAACATGTAATATTTTAGGTATTGAAATTATTCACTTAATAAAATATAGCAACATTTTAGGTATATCAAGCCATCTCGTACTTAGCACAGAGATACGCATAGAACGCTTCTGTCACTGCTTCCCTTAGATCTATTAGAATCCACTTCATACAAGGTGTTTTTTTTATTGTGACACGACATATGACAGCACCTTGCCTGATATTAAGCTGGAGTGCGGTCCATGAATTGCTAGTAATGTACAATTAGATAACCTTACCGGCAACTTACAAGATTATCCCGAAACGCCACTAAGTCACTTCAGAGTATGATTACTTCCCCGGATCGGCACTACCACATACATCTTTGATAACGAGACCCGGAGCAAATCACCCAGCCAGCTGGTCGTTGATACCAAGCTGGCTTTAAGAATATATTTTTAAAAGAAAGTAATTAAATATAAAGCATAATAATATTTAAGTATTGGTTTTTAATTTGTAATAGATATCAAAGACTTAGAGATTACTAGAAATGAGGGTGGGAACAGTATTTATTTTATATTTTTTCCTAAATATAGACATTTTAACTTAAAATATGACATTAATTTTTTTTCTGTAGGTCTTCAAATTTCTTCACAATATTTTTTTAAAGATTGCAATAAATGTCCACCGGCTCATGTTTTCGTTGAGCCACATGCGTTGGCCGTGACGTCATCGAATCCTTCCTTTGGGAAGCTTCGTCGCGCGCAAGTTATATTTTATTATTCGGGAATATTATAATAATGTCTTCTCAAAGTACGGTGTATAAATACTGTATTATTTCTTAATGTACGAATACTTCGATCAGTACACCAAATAAAATGTTTATTTGTGTGCCAAAAGGTGAAAAATTCGAAAAAAATAATGTTGACTAGACGATATAAATTGACTAAAAGATAAATTATTTTATCACATGTTCATACTTATATCAAACGCATTAAGCAGGCAATCCCTGACTTATTTTCTTTATTTACATTTTTTTATTGTGACACGACATCTGACCTCGACCCACCTGATGATAAGCAAGAGGAGATCCAAGAGTGATGACGACTGAAATAAACGAGTTCGTTCACGGTTGCCTTAGTCGTCGTCACTATGCCGACCAAAGGTCCTTCTTCACGCATCACTTTAAGGATCCAAGGTCATAGGATAGAGAGAACACGACAGCATTCTGTCGATTGTTCTACAAAGAAAAGACGCACCGAACTTTTTAGTTTGACTGCCAATTCGGTCGATAGAATGCGGATGCTTTCCCCGACCTGTGCGGGTATTACGGGTGTGAAAAGACGAGATAGGAACAAGGCTAAAGAGCTCTTCGAAACGTTCTCCTTGGTATAGGCGATAAAGGACGCACAAAGCCGTCATGTCTCTGCGTAGTTGCAGGAGCTCCAGAGTTCGCGTGACCTCTGCATTCGGACAGCTCAGCGCTGCGATGAGTCCAGGGCATTGAGAAGATACTTGGCAGAGTCGTCCCAGAGATGCGAACAGTACTCCGCGCAAGAGCGAATCTGAGCCTTGTATAAAAGCACGCGAAGCTCTGGCGCGAAGAACCACTGCACCTTCTTCAGGATGCCAACAAGGTCATCCTGTCTTATTGGCCCGCAGGGACCACTGTGATTCAAGTCGCAGCAAAGAGACATTCCAAGAACAAGGGACAAGGGTTGCAACTTTTCAATAGGGAAATAAAATATGAACATGCATAAAAGTTATATAAGCTATTATTAAATTAAATAAATAAAAATAAATATTGTCAATTATTTTTAGGGAGTTTATAGTTTGGCCACCTCGGTGTTTGCCTATAGCTTTTAGAAATAGTTATTGCAATGTTCAGTCAATAATAGACTGTTTTGAAATACAAATTTTTAATATATTTATTTATTTGTACATTATTTTACGAACTCGTAAAGTAATGTACAAATAAATAAATAAATGATTAAAAGAAGACCAATAAATATGCGAGTTTGGTCTATTCTAAACCAGTGCGAAGCGAATAATGAATGAATGTTAGGCCGTATAGGTAGATGATGACGTCACGCTTTCTTAAGTGAAGGCCAGCTAATGAATCGAGGTATAGTGTTTTAAGTAAATTTAAAAGCATTATAACTTTTTAAATACGTATCGTATCGAAGTGAAATAAAAACTATTGGTTTAGTTATATTGCGATCTTTAATTATAGTCAATAAAAATTATATTTTTTTTCACTTTTCCCACGCTCATTGGCAGCTAACGGACACGACCTGACTGCAGGGTGTCTGTCAAAGCATATAAATAGTAAAATTTTAATACACGTTCTATTTTAAACAAGTACCTATACTAGAATATTAACGTTAGAAGTAAATAACAACTGTAGGCGAATTGAATCGCGCATTGGGATCAAACAATGAAAAAGCTCGTAATCCTCACCAAATCCAGGCCGATTACATGCGCTCTATGGACGAACGAGTTTTAAACGAAACGTTAAACGGAACATACTCGTTTTGTGATATATAGACTACTAGCTGTGCCCGCGACTGCGTCCGCGTGGAATAGTTATTTTGAGAATCATATTCATTTTTTGTTTACCTACCTGCTCAGCTTTATTATAAATTACCTATAGCTGTTACCCGCGACCTATTTTAGACGATTAAATTACGTAACTAATAAAATATATTTTAAAGTAGTTTTAAAAAGAATATATTTTAAAGTACTTCTGCGTAAATTATATTTTCAGTTTAATTTTCTTGTGCGCAAAACTCGCAGCCGCTTTGCAGCAGCAGTCTGCCGAGAACGCTGAGTCCTTTTTCTAGGCATTACAGTGACGAAGAAAGAACGAAGGAAATGAAAACTTAACCAAACTAACTGTATGCTTAAACTAAAACCTAACCTAATAAGAATTGTAAAACCTGACCTTGAAAGAATGTAGATGACACCTAAAGGTATTATTTACAACAAAACAAAAAAAGTGTTATTGTGAAAATATGAGAAACAAAATACTATACTTAAAACAAACACTACCTACTATAGAGAAAACTACTACAAAATGAAATTGTATAAAAAAGGATTTTGCACGATGATATTATATCGTAAAAACAAATTAACGCTGCATTCAACCGATCAGTAGGGAGCCGACCGCATAGTATGCTTGTCTGTCTATAAATGACGCGCCCCTCCACTTTATTAGTTTATTTAAATGTGTGAATGCAAATATTACTAACTATACTATTAAACTTCATCACGTTCGTTCCTCCTTTGTGTCTAACCAGCAACTGAATAACCAATTACTGCATTTTCGGTGTGTTTTATTCATATTTTATTGTATTATCTTATAAGATGTTTATTGAAATTAGGTGATGTCAATGACAATTTTGTTCACAGTTAAATACTCTTAATTAATAAGACATTTATTTTGATAAAGAATAATATTATTATGTTAATACAACTCTGACAAATAATTTGTAATAATGCATTAATTAAGACCAAATTTGACTATCATAAAAACGGTTATTGTGAGTTAATCTTAAAAGATAGACATATACAGTCGCGGACATTTTTTTAGATAATTTAAAGAGGAATAATTCTTTCATACATATTTTTTGGGTATCTCGAACGGTTTTCGCAGCGCACGCAACGGAAACCCTCAAAGACGAATAATATTCCCCGTTTTTTCCACATTTTCGACTGTTTCTTCGCTTCTATAAGTCGCAACGTAATGTTTTATAGCCTAAAGCCTTTCTCGATAATTGATCTATCCAACACAAAAAGAATTTTTCAATTCGAACCAGTAGTTCCTGAGATTAGCGCGTTTAAACAAACAAACAAACAAACAATCAAACAAACAAACAAACTCTTCCGCTTTATTATATTAGTATAGATATATTTACAAATATATTAACTTGATCTGTTCATTTGGCAGTTAGAACCATTATAGACAGTCCCAATATATTTTTTAAAAATACAATTCTGGTATCAATGTATCTTTAGGCGTCTGATGTCCTATGTAGATATCAAATTCCCTAGCTAGCTAGATCAGCGCTGCATACCATTAAAAAGTCACATTAGTACTATAAAAAATAAGGTAATAAAGGTATTTTAATTAACCTTTTATTTATTACAAAGCTATTCTGAGACCTACTCTAAGATTTGTAGAATTTGTCCCCTTCTTGTGTTATTACAAATATTTGAATGTTTTTAAAGAAATTAACCCGATCGAATCGCTTATTCACAATGGGTTTTTTTTTTTTTTATTGTGACACGACATCTGACTTCGACTCGCCTGATGATAAGCAAGAGGAAGTCCAAGAGTGACGACGACTGGAATAACCGAGTCAGTTCCCGGCTGCCCCAGCCGCCGCCACTATGCCGGCCTAAACAAACAGGGTTGCATATATGAGTAACTTAAGGTTACCCCTTTTAGATGGAGAAGGGAAAAATGGAAGGGATCAGGGCCGTCTTTACCCGGGGGTTCAGGGGGTGCGGTGCACCCGGGCGCAGAGTCCTAGGGGGCGCATGACGATGGCCATAAATTTCGATAAATACCTACTACACTGAGACCACGCGAGCGGAGCCTTGACTTTCGCACCCCGGCGCTGAATATGCTTAAGACGGCCCTGGAAGGGATCATCAACAAGCCTTGAACTGCACCTTAAAAACCTCAAAGCGATGACTGCGGAGGGAGACTTAATAATTATTTTTAATACATTTAAAATATTTATGGGATTGTAGTTTTTAAAAGACATTGGAGGTAAACGCAACTTCAAAAACATTCAAATTTCTTTCTGCTATAGGTCTACCCCTGGACGCGATTATAAAAACATCAAAATTCCACACTTATTAATCTCGCATGTGTCTAAATATGAAATAAATATTAGGGAAAAAATAAATCTTTGCAAAACTAACAAACATTTTTTGGGCAATTTATAGCATCTAGCAGATATGAAGGCAATAATTCTTCTCTCCTATCTGAGAAGGGTGCTGGGATTGCACTATTGTTGGAGTTTTTATTAACAATAAACGAATATTGTTTTTTTAGAACAACATTTTATTTCATCTTATTGTGTCTAGTTTATAGAATAGACATACATTAGTGATATAAAATAGACATACATATAGACGTAGACGTTGGGCGACAATAGTACTACGAGTACATACCGTACAAGTAGTATCACGGTGACAAGTTTTTTTATTTTTTTATTGTGACTCGACATATGACAGCACCCCGCTTGATGTTAAGCCAAAGTGTGGTCCATGAATGAATGTCACTGCTACTACAATTCAATAACTGTGAGTAGCAATCACATCCACTATGCCGGCCTAGATGGAACCGGCAACTTACAAGCTGATCCCGAAACGTGACCAAATCACTTCACGGTCTGTATACTTGTAAGTGGTGGTACTACCCCGGATCGGCAGACTGGGTACCACTGCCTACCACTCTTTGATAACCAGACCCGAAGCAAATATCTATCTCTTTTTTTTAATTTTTTTTTATCAACAAATATTTGCAATATTTAATATTATTATTAAATAATGCAAATGAAACAAATATTTGCTCCGACCGGGGATCGAACCCGGGACTTTACGCGCAACAAACCAGTCGCTAAACCGTTCGTCCACACCTGTCGTTGTAGTTGTAGTTAACTTTTTTTTTATTGTGACTCGACATCACCCCCTAACCTGCCTGATGGTAAGCATAATGGAGGTTTATAAGAAGAACCTCAGTCGCCGTCACTATGCCAGACCGCCATATTATGTATATTCGCTCCTGTATAAATCGGTATCTTTACCTTAATTGTCTGTTTATTTCAATGATCTATTTCGTTCTTTTTATATACTTATTTATTTTTCTTAAGGTCAACTGGCAGAAACTACCTAAAGCAATAAGTTTTCTTCATGGAAAAGTTCACTTAAAATGATACTACCCGACTACTGTGTCTGACTATCACTCTTACCAATGACTTGAAATTTAGGATTTCTTACTCTTTCTTTAAATGTTTTTATGTAAAACGTGTTTCTTAAGTTGAAGCTATGTTAGATTTAATAAAATCACGTAGAACGTCGTCCTCGTCGTCTTCCAAAATGTAGATAGCTAGATTGTACTCGTAGATATTGCCTGCGACACTTGAATTTTTCATGAGTTATCAAAGGCCTGGGGCTAGCGCACTACGCTCTAGTCACCCTGTTAGAGGGAAAATGGCCTTAGTATTAGGGTGCTTGCACACGACAATGATCACTAACTGTGGAATAGGATAGAACCCAAAGAATTTGGACTTAAGAAATTCTTTGATAGAACCTTAACGACCAATCACAATATCCTTGCCTTTACCCTATTTTAGCAAAATGATATTTGTCTTTTTTTCTATTGTAGAGTAGATAGATAGTAGAGTCCAAGAGTACCGACGACTAAAAACACAGTTCTTGGCAGCCTCAGTCGTTCTCACTATGCCGGCTCATGCTCTCTTGGATTTAAGATTGTAGAATGGAGAGAACGCATTTGCTGGGAAAGCATTAATCTTGTCCATAGTTCGACAAAGTAACAATGCGACGAACCGTTTAGTTAGACGGTCGATTCCATAGATAAAATTGCGAATGCTTCCCCCGTCATTCGTGGATTTCACAGAAGTAAAAAGACGAGATATGGAAAAAGTTAAAAAGCTTCACAAGACACCTAACCTGAATTATCAATATTTTTGTTTGTAACAGATATTTATGTCTTAGAAACAATTCTTGATTAGTCGACCGTTATTCCATTACTGAATTCACACCAGTAAATTGTAGGTGAACATTGAATTATCTTTAACGTAGCTATATGCTAGCATACGTACGTAGTATCTCTATATTGTCTGTGTACAGGCGACTAGATTACAGCAAAGATCGGCATTGTCGCCCGACAGACCGAACTCCAGCTTAACATCAGGCGGTATTCTGTCATATTGGGTCGGGAAAAGTGTTTTCGCATATAGTATGTATGCTGGGTACACAAAAATGCTCGATATTTGGGTGCCACACGAGCTCACTGAAAGAAACCTAATGAACCAATCCGGGAATTTTGATGTGAAAGATGCACCTCGCTCTGGTCGCGTTACGAATAAAATAGATAAAATAATATATATCGAGCCTTAATAGAAACAGACTATGAAACGTTTGTCGTGTGTTCACAACCTTATGACTATTTACCCCCAGAGGGGTGGTTCTGCGTTGACGGGGTGTAACAGGAAATATTACGCATACAAATGTTACGTTACATGCATTCGACATGTAGCAGGAGTTCAGTGAACCATGGTTTATATAATTAGTTAGTTGCATGTGTTTAATTAAAAACTAAGTGAATTTGGTATTTGTACTCAAATAATGGTTTACGATTGCGTGTTGAGACTACTCTTGTGGAAATAAGTAATTTAAGTTTCAATTTCTGTAATGTAGTTAAATTAATAGAAATATACAGTCAGTTGCAGGAAAGTCTTGTTAATTTTAACATCCAATAAATCAATTAAATTGTCACGCCTTTAACCCACAAGGATAGGCAGAGACAATAGAGCACCACTTGCCACGATCCTATCGGCACTAGGCAACCCAGAATTCTTGAGGATGTCTTCTATATCCAATTAATAAATATATATTAATTAATTTTAACAACCGTAATGTCTGGAATCTACTGACATTACTTGACATTAGTTTTTGTTAAATTAAAAAAATAGATATATAGATATAAAAAGACTATTATAAATTTACTTTAATGGAAATATTTATAATAGGAACAATAGAATGATTTGTAAAAGGCGCGTGCAAATCTTCAACTAATTTGTACCAATATGTCTTTGATTATTTTGGTCACTCTGTTTCTATTGTATAATAGAATAGAAACAGTATAGCATAGAAACAGCTTGGCATAGAAATGTAAAAAGAATAAATACTTTTATCCATTCAATAAAAGTTGTGACTCAAATTATGACAAGCTGAAAAGTGGTCCATGAATAAATACTAAGGCGAACGTGGTGTAGTAATGGTAGTAAAATAAATGGTCATGCAAACTGAGAGCTCCCACTTGCCAAAGTGTCTTTGATATATGTACAATGTGTATTGGTACAGGTAGCTTAGTATAGAAATGTAACATTTAAAATAGTAAACTTAGATCAATATATGCAAATATTAGTCCACTAAACCGGCCTAGCTGGAACTAGGTCGACTGAGGCAGCTGTGAACTAACTCGGTTTTTTCAGTCGTCGTCACTCTTGGACCTCCTCTTGCTTATCACCAGGCGGGTCGAGGTTAGATGTTGTGTCACAAGAAAAAAAAGGCTACTTTCACTTTCAAGCTTATCTTGAAACGTGTTAAGTCACTTCACAGTCTGTATACTTGAAAATATTGGTACTACAATTCTTGAAAAAATGCACTTTTGTGTATTCTTTCATATTATTGTTTTATTTAGTCCCACTTCATCATTTATTAATGATTAGGTTATTATTTTCGTTATATTAAGAGCTTAAAATCGCAGACGTCTGGTTGTCCAGGTAACCGAGGCATCTGAGACATACGGCCACCGACCCGCCCAGGTCGCCGCCACTCTGCACTTGCGGTCATGAACACAATCCTCATTCAACCACATTCACAAAACGTATTTTGTAAATCAGAACCTAGGTTTAACCACATTGTGGTGTTATACATAGTACGAGTTACCTAATATAATTTTCCTCAATATGTATAAAGCTAAGACGCTGTTTTTTTATTAGTGCAAATATATGACAACCCCAGGAGGGTGTTTTCCAACCAAATCGGAGACATCCTCAAGAAGCTGGTCTGTATGAAAAAAATTGTGGATGTGAAGGAAGCATGGGAGTTATGTAAGGATCGTGGTAAGTGGCGCTCCATTGTCTCTGCCTATCCCTGTGGGAAAAAGGCGTGACAATTTGATTGATTGATATAACAACCCCACTTTATGTTAATTTGGAATGCGAGAATAAATAGATGCGGCCGCTACTATAGTCAAATAACTGCAAGTAGCGACCGCATGCACTATGCCGGCCAAGGTAGAACTCGGAACTTACAAACTGATTCCGTAACGCGACTAAATCACTTCACGGTCTGGGACTTGTAAATGGTGGCACTGGGACTCTTCAAAGAGTGATAGTCTCGATTGAGATACAAACAAGCATTCGAAGTTTGTCAATAAATAAATATTGAAAGAAGCAAAGCACTAACGTCGTTAAGCGGATTTGAATCTGGGGATCGATACTGTCGGCGTATTTTTTTTATTATTTTATTTATTTTACATTCATATACTAAGCTACTAAAGTTCCTTGTATCACAGAAACAGGACGACCAAAGTACATATATCAAAGATACATTAGTACCGGTGAGTGGTTTTGAACTCGTGCACTGCCACTACACCACGCCACCTTCTCGCCCTATAAGTTTATGGTCTTATTTTTTTTTAAATATTAGTTATGTTTTAGAGTTATTAACATGAGTTTAGCGTGTTAAAAAGCATATTATGTCTTTTACATAGAAAATCCCCAATATTACCTAATTGACGAAGAAAAGAGTCGGATCGGTTTGCCTGTGGACAAAAACCGATGTTTATAAGCAGTCTTTTAATAAACACAGGCCCGGACCAGAGAGAAACCGGGCGTCATTTTCAGGGGGCGCCAATATCATATCAATATGAGTGAAATGTATAAAACTTTCTCTACAAGGCGCCTAGTATACGGAAGCCTGGTTGGCTCACCGTCGACTTGTAAGAAAACATATAAAGTTTACTTGTAGTGAGGCGCCTACATCATAAGTGAACTTTATACATGTTTGTGAGTTTTTAAGTAATTTATCTCAAACGGCTGGAAAGAGCGGCGCTATCAAGTTTCTGCCTCGGTTCAATAATTATAAATCGCAGATGGATAAGCATATAAATCGAAGCTGGATAAGCATAGCAAGTCATACGGGATGGTGCTATAGTACTATTGTAGGATAGGATGCTATGGTAAGATGGGGCTACCTCGGATCGGCAGACTAAGCAAATGACACTGCCCACCACTCTTAAAAAACCAGACCCAGAGCAAATATCTGACTCTTTTTTGCGTGAAATAGAGTTACTAGGTTTTTTTGAAATTCTATTTGACATATTTCAAAGTTAGTGATTGAGTTGGAAGCGTAAAATTGGATAGGGAAAATTTCACGCATGCACTTCACACGTAATTTTTTTATCAATTTTTATGGCATAGAGGTCTTTATTGGTTAAAACCAAGCAATTGCATACCACTCCCTGCTCCGGAGGGAGTGGTAGGTAGTGGTGCCCAGTCTGCCAATCCGGGGTAGTAAGTACCACCACTTACAAGACTTCGAAGTGATTAAGTTGCGTTTCGGGATCATCTTGTAAGTTGCCGGTGCAAACTAGTCCGGCCTAGTGGATGTGACTGCTGCTTACATTTATTTAACTGGAGTAGCAGTGTTCTGTATTCATATTTAATATACTTTTCGTTCATATGTCCGTTGCGGCGCCGAGCGTACTCTAGAGCCCCTGCAACTACGCAGAGACATGGCGACTTTGTGCTTCCTCTATCGCCTATACCAAGGAGAATGTTCTAGATTGCTGGGCTCTTTAACCTTGTTCCCACCTCATCTTTTCACTCCCGTAATACCCGCACAAGTCGGGGGAAACATCCGCATTTTGTCGACCGAATCAGAAGTCGAACTAAAAAGTTTGATGGAACTATCGACAAATGGAATGCTTTACCAGCCCATGTGTTCTCTCCATCCTATACCTTGGATCCTTTAAGAGATGCGTGAAGTCGTTTTCGCAGTCGTCGGCACTCTTGGATCTCATCTTGCTTACCATTGGGCGGGTCGAGGCCAGATGTCGAGTCACAATTAAAAAAAACAACTAGTTTTATTTATTTATCTCGGTTCCTATTTAATTGTATTTATTCCTTTATTCAATTTAGTGTGGTTCAATTAAACTGCCTCCTGTAACGTGTCAATCTCAAAAGTTAAATTCACCAGTGCCTACAATTATACTTTGGTATGTGTCAGGGATGTGATGGAGGTCGCAATTTCACTTGACAGAGGCTGGCACGAACCTTTTTATTTATGCAAGATACTAAAATTACTTGTGTATTTTACTATTACATTTATTTTCGTGTTTGTTTGCCCAAAGTTTTTGAGACATCTGACTTCGATTTTCCTGGTGGGGATGTAAGGGGAAGTCCAAGAACGCCGACGTCTGATAAAACTAATTCAGTTTACATTTGCCTTGCTGACCAAAGGTGCTTTTTATTTATTTAAAACTTAACGGACTTAATGTTGTTAGACATTCTCTGACAGCCAAACCTTTAGGACATTAAGACATTAACCTATTAATGGTAAGGTGGTAATTTTCACGCTTTACTAAAATTTCCATGTTTAAAGAACTAATTTAATTATTACAATAACTGTATCTTAGTTGCGATCCATAGAAAAACTAAAAACGTTAGAAAAACGCTACTAAAACGCGAAATTATGGATTGAAAAACTTTACAACTTATACATGTGTTATTTTAGGTTCATTGAACGACCTTTTATAGGTTTTATCTCTAAAGCCTTGGTTTATGTATTGTAATATTTTATGTATCAGACTAAACCAATCTTAAAAAATAAAGTACAACACTGAGTATGTGATGTATGATGTGTCTCTGGCATACTTAAGGCCATTAAGGCAACAGTAAACTTTTATCAGTCGTTGGTACTTTCCGATCTTCTCTTGTTTACCATCAGGCAAGTCGAAGCCAAACTAGAAGCCAAAATATTAATAAGTGTTCTGTAAAACTTGGTAAGAAAATCCCATTTTTATATGTGATTGTATTAAGAATAGTCTATCCTTTATACAATATGTAAGAGATCTTCCCGTATGTAGGATTACTTATTTCCAGTTGTCAATAGTGGTTTTATATCGAAGGAAGTATTGGATATGAAATTGTATCGTCTTTGTGGCATTTTACTTACGTTATACGGTAGTTGGGGCTTCCATAATTTAAACTAGATTTAGGATATGGACGTATTAAACATATTTTCTTTATATTTTACTAGTATTGTATTTTTTATTCACAGCTTGTTATTATGGACGACCGTGGTTTGAAACCACGCACCGGTATCAATCTATCTTTGATATATATACTTTGGTTCCTTGTTCTTTGGTCCTGTTTCTATGAAACGAGCACTTTAATAGCTTAGTATAGAAATGTAAATTTACATGTAATGATTTGATATTTAAATACGCTTATTATTTTAATTTAAAACTCTATTGCACAATATGTAAACGTGATTGGTGAACTCTTTTCTGCCAGAGGAAGCCGTAGAAAATAAATTACTAGTATAATTTATTTATTTACATAATTATTATGATAAACTTTCCACTACTATAATTACAAAAGGCCTCAATGCTGTCAGGCATTATCTACCAGTCAAACATTCAATTATGATTGTGAATCTTCAGTCAGTGAAGGGGTTGCGGGTGAAGGCGCAATAAAGATTATCATCAAAACGAAAATGAATATTGTGAGTGGATATTTTATACATTTAATACATATATTGATAAAAAAATAACAGATACGCTGGCACCTTCCCATCAACATGTGGTTCCGCAGAGCTGGTGCGGCTTGTGAAGCGGCTGAAAAAGTTAAATCGTGCAAATACAGGGTCTAGGCTCCGAGTATGATTTTGTCCCATTCGGTGTGGAGACCCTTGGTCCGTGTGGTCCTAGCGCTTTAAGGCTTTTTAAGGAAATATCAAAAAGGTTAGTCGACATCACAGGAGACCGAAGAGTTGGCAGCTACCTCGGACAAAGAATTAGTCTAGCTATTCAAAGGGGGAACGCTGCCAGTATCTTCGGAACCTTGCCTAAAGGGACTCCTTTTAATAATGTATTTTAGGTATTTTTTATCAATATATGTATTAAATGTATAAAATTAATATTTATACATACATAAAAAATATTGCTCAAGTAAATATTGCCTTTTTCCCACAGGGATAGGCTGAGACAATGGAGCTCATCGTATATACAATACAATATGATTATAAATAAATACATGAACCTAATAAATATTTATTTAATACAAAAAAGAATATGATTAATAAATGTATTATTCAATTTTAATATATTTTTAATCTCCTGGCTACCCTAATAGGGAGAGACACTCTTTGATAAAGCGAAAAGCGTGCCCGGCGGTGTGAAGGAGCTGAAATGCTCGATGCAGGAAGCTGGTCGTTGGCAGTCTACGTTTGAGGGTTTCCCATGAACTTAAAGATGATAGCGCCTCTACTTTTTATGTTATTTTGTTATTCACGTACTGTTTTTATTTAATTTATTTTATTATTTTTCTTTATCTGTTTTCCTATCCCAGGTTTTATCCTAACATTATTTTATCTAACTTTTTAAATTGATTTTTTTTCAGACGCGTCATATGACTGATTTGCCTGATGGTTAGCAACCGGTGACGACTGGTAAAACCTTCTTGGTTTAAAGTTGTTTAAGTCGCCGACACTATGCCAGCCAGCGTTTCTTTGTTACGCTTCGCTTGAAGACTCCTAGGAAGGTGTTCCTTATAAGTCTGACAAACTCACGGAATGGTTATGCTTTCCACTTGTCGATTGTCCGACAAAGAAACGTATCACTAAACCGATTCCGATTTGTTTTTTTCTCGAATAATAACTATTTAATAAAAATATATCGTGGAATAACAATATGTTTAAGAATTTAGTTTAATATTAAGCATTATTATTTTATTATCACTCGACATATGA
This sequence comes from Tinea trinotella, assembly GCA_905220615.1. Lineage (NCBI taxonomy): Eukaryota > Metazoa > Arthropoda > Insecta > Lepidoptera > Tineidae > Tinea > Tinea trinotella. The sequence goes on from HG992306.1 coordinate 7,021,231, forward strand.
CAACATCCCTCTTAATGAATCTGGAGTGCGGTTCATGAAGGTAGGCAACAACTACTACAGTTAAACAACTGCAAAATACGAATCTACTATGCCGGCCTAAATGCAACCGACAACTTACAAGATGATTTCGAAACGCGATTAAGTCACTTTGCGGTCTGCACACTGTAAGTAGTAGTACTAACCCGGATCGGCGGATTGGGCACCACTGCCTACAAATCTTAGAAAAAGGAAAAGAGAATAATGGCAACATTTTTTATGTATAAAATATCTATGAATAACAAACTAATTCTTGTCGTTTAACAGTATTTAAATATACCCTCATATTTTTTCCTGGGGTGCATTAGGAAAATGTGCAAATTAAGTAAAAACGGGTGGTGGAAAATCTCGCCACATTACAGAAGATTAATAGCTGCAAACGTTTCCAAAAGAAACAACGGCGCATTAATCTTCTTAGAACTGCTACTTGTACAAGGATAGACCAACACTACCAATAGTAGATTCGAAGAGGGAGGTATAATATGCACATTATCAAGACTGAATTATACGACAGGCGTGGCGTTTCGGTTAGCACCCCAGCTTGTTACGCATATCCCTGTGGGTATAAGGCGTAAAAAATTGATCGATTGATGTATAATAATTAGATTAAATATTAAAAATATTTGTCAAGAAAAAAAGAAGTCGGCACTCTTGGACCTCCGTCACTCTTACCTTCAGGCGGGTCGAGAACTGATTCGACTACTGCTTGAATATGAAGACATATATCTCCGAAGGTTTTTATACTGTGTCTCGATTATGACACTGTTACTAAATAAGTGCAAGTAGTCGCATCGAACCGGCCGGCAAGTTTTATCTCTCATGCTCATGGAACGAGTACCAGTTTAATACCAGAAAATCATAAGGCACACTATTAGCCTGATAACAGCTGCACAGATCCATAAACCTAAGGCGACCGTGGTGTAGTGGCCGTGCAATGGTTACGCAAAGCGAGAGCACGGGTTCAAAACCACTTGCCGGTACTAATGTATCTTTGATATACAATATGTACTTTGGTTGTCTTGTTTCTATGATACAAGCACGTTATAAGCTTAGTATAGAAATGTAAATATATAAACTAATCAAATTATCACGCCTTTTTCCCACAGGGAAAGGCAGAGACAATGGACCGCCACTTGCCACGATCCTGACACAACTCCCTCGCTTCCTTCACATTCATATAAACCACAGTGCATGATATAACAGACAAACTCTCCAACTTACAAAGATAGATGTAAAATTATTATTACAATAGTATAGCTGTTGTTACAAATTACGATTTCCTGCTAGAGGTTAAAGTTATTAACAGATTAAACTTTGAACTACTTAATTAAGTTTTAGAGTAAATCAGGCTGAGGATGGTGGCTCAACTTAAGGAGTTTCTAGAAATGAAGTAGTGCATACGAGTAAGTTTCTAGACGTACGTAGTACCTACCGACTAGATATAACAACAGTCCTAAATAACCAGAATTATATTTTTCCAAGCTAATTTCAGTTTTATTACAAACTGTTAAAGTTAAGAATTGTGTACTTGTAGTACTGTCTAAAGTATGTTGTATAGCATGTAACGTCGTCGCCACTCGCGAAACCATTCAGCAAGGAAAATTGGAAAAGCATATATGCCAAGCCATTTATTATACGACTCCTACATTACTGTTGCCGCTTTAAAATAACATTTTATTGTTTATATTGTCGTTCATAGATATAATTTTTGATATGAACTAGGTATCTACAATATCACAAATTTTACACATTTTTTTACTTGCAAGATAATACTCAAATGAGACTTTTTTTGAGAAGACATCTTACCCTGTTTTTCATGATTTTTTATTTTTTTATTGTGATACAACATTTGACTACGACCCGCCTGATGATAAGCACGAGGAGATCCAAGAGTGACGACGACTGAAACAACAAGAGATTCATGGCTGCCTCAGTCGCCGTCACTGTGGCATAGTGACGGCGACTCCAAAGGTTATAGGATGGAGAGAACACATGGGCTGGCAAAGCATTCCACTTGTCGATTGTTCTACAAAGAAAGGACGCACCGAACTTTTTAGTGCGACTGTCGATTCGGTCGACAAAATGCGGATGCTTCCCCCGACCAGTGCGGGTATTACAGGTGTGAAAAGGCGAGGTAGGAACAAGGTTAAAGAGCTCCTCGGAACGTTCTCCGTGGTATAGGCGATAGAGGACGATGATGACTGAAAAACCGATTCAGATCACAGTTCCATCAGTTGCCGTCACTATACCTGCCAATGGTATAGAAATGATCCAAGGTAATTGGGTAGAGAGAAAGCATGAGCTGGTTAAATGACATGCTGAACCTTTTAGTTTGACTCCCATTTCGGTCGATAGAATGCGGGTGCTAAAAACTCAATAGTCTGACATTTAATGAATTAAAAGTCTGATAATCAGATGCGTTCATTCATACCTTTTGACGTATCTTATATCTTTAAATAGATGAAATATTTCTTTGACAAAACACAGTATAAATTGTATCAAATTAAGCATCTTATTGTATGGAAATAAGATAACATAATATTTTCTTAGATTTTGCGCATTGATTAATGAATTAAACCAAAATAAACGCGATAGTAAGCCGCATAAAATTTGTTTTATTCATTAAAATAACATAATTCAAATAATTGACTTGTACCGTAGACAAGCTGCATGAGCCACGAATATTAACGTAGCTGTTACAGCTACTGAGTCTGTGTATTTCACGAGAACTACAATTAATTTATGTCCAAAAGAAGAAAGGGATTAAGTGTGCACCACTTCTCTCCATGCGACATTAATTAATTACTTTTCTATATTGTGCAACATTTAATCAAATATTTAATTAAATTTAATGTCCACAGGGAAAAGTTAGCACTGACCCCTGTTCTATATAACTACTACCCCAGATCTGGGCACCACTGCCTACCACTATTTCATAACCAGACCCCTGTGCTTACTTATTTTTTAACACGCTTTTATTATCTTTTATTAACTTGTGTGTATGTAATTCTATAACGGAATCTTGCAAATTATTTTTCACCCACTTCTAGAGGTCTGAATAAAATGAAAGTTTGTATATGTGTTAAACACCGATGACAATACAGAAAAATAAAAAACTATTTTATTTTAGGGCAGCATAGTGACGGCGACTGAGGCAACCGTGAACTCATCGTTTGTTTCAGGCAATTTTCATAAGCGTGTTTTTTTATAGTTTTTTTTAACTATAGGTTTTTATTTATTATTATTATTAAGACGAGCATCAGCCCCCGAATTGTTTAATGATAAAAACGGAACTCTTAGACCGCCACCGAATCGCCGTCACTGTGCCGACCAAAGACAATATTTATAATATATTAACTTTAATACGCAAATTTTGCGAGCTGAAGTGGTAATGGGCTGGCCGCATCGCTTGAAGAACCGACAACCGAAGGGGAAGAAAGGAAACCACGAACCTAAAAAGATAGGCCTCCCACTAGGTGGACTAATGACAACGTCACGAATAACCGGTCGATGCAACTGGCATCTTGTCATTCGAAATGGCGTTCTATGGGCAGGCCTATGTTGGACCAATGGACGCCTTCTGGCTGATGATAATGATGAATACGCAAAATAGCTGATAAAATATATGTTAATTATTTATTTCATTAATGAAATCTTATCTCCTGTTGATAGATAATAGTGGTGTTTGTTATCTGACAATAGTGGTAGGTGATTCAGATATATGTCGGAGAGCGTCGGATATGAATGGCGAGTTTACTTCCTGACAAAACAATACAATGACACACATTGTGGTTACAATACTATCTCATTTCTATTTCACAAATAACGTATTAAATCATAATATTTTATCTGGTTATTTACTGATTAATTTTTAAGTGTTTATCTAACAAGGCATGTATAGGTTGATGATCAGCCTGATGTTAAGCTGGTTTGCGGTATATAAATGGAGGCGACTATTACTGCAGTTCACTAACATCAGTAGTAGTCACCTTAACTATGCCGGCCTAGTTGTAACCGCCAACTGTCTGCTTACTATTCTTAAATACCCAACCCGGAGCAAATATCTGCTTCAATGTTTTTTTTGACAAATATTTGCAATATTAAATCTAATAATTAAACATTACCAAGAAATGCAATAAAAGAAATCTATGTTCGGCGGTGATCTATGTGAAATCTATGTGAAGCGGGTGATCCATTAGAAAATTGGAAATAAATCCAAAGTCGAGTAAAGCCCGACTTTGGAGTCAATGAATGTCAGGTTTGTAATTATCACTATTACAGATTTAAGAAAGAATAAACATAAAATGAACCTTATTATTGTGGTATAACTTTTTTATATAATCTAAAAAAATATTCCATGCGAGAAAAAAGGCAATGAATGATAGAATTCAATTACTAGCAGCCGCAAATTCAGTACGGTTATTTTGTTGTAAGAAAAAGAGAAAATACCTACAGTTTGATGTGGATAATCCGTTCGCGAGACTGTGGGCAGACTCTAGGTAGGTGGTTATAGTAGGAGTAGGGAGGTTTTTTTGTATATTTTTATCACGTTTTCAGCTTTTTTCTCTACAAAGAAAATGTCTGGCAACTACTATTGTTTAGCGAAATATTGCGACGTTGAAAACACAGATGTTGAAATAATAATCGTCAAAATGAAATTGTGAATTTAATAAATGACAACACGAGATGGGCATCCATTCACTAACATTTTCTTAAGGATAGACAGAATGAATGATAAAAGATTTTTTTTTATTGTGACTCGACATATGACAGCACCCCGCTTGATGTTAAGCCAAAGTGTGAATGTCACTGCTACTACAATTCAATAACTGTGAGTAGCAATCACATCCACTATGCCGGCCTAGATGGAACCGGCAACTTACAAGCTGATCCCGAAACGTGACCAAATCACTTCACGGTCTGTATACTTGTAAGTGGTGGTACTACCCCGGATCGGCAGACTGGGTACCACTGACTACCACTCTTTGATAACCATTTTGTTTATTTTAATAAGATTCTATTTATTTATTTTTCTTTGTTTTCAGCCTGTCCTAATTAGGTCAGGATAGTGGATGCGGCTCATACTTGCAAAACTTAATTGTAGTAGCAGTCATTCCATTCATGGACCTTACTCGAGCATTACATAAGGCGAGGGGCTCAACTAGAGTGTTTTTAATTTGTTGAAAAAATAAAAGATTATAAAATATATGTTGGATTGGATAGATGGATGAAGGGATGTCGACAAAAGGGGTAAGTGGGATAAAACGGGAACGACCCAATATTACGAGTTAAATCAGAGAAATTCCTTAAATAGAATGTGACCGTTGTGCTTGTAACCATAAAGTTTGTATGAAAAGAATTGTGGATGTGAATAAAGCTAGAGAGTTATCTTAAGATCCTAGAAAGTACAGCTCCATTGTCTCTGCCTATTTATGTGGACTTTTTTTAGTGACATTTGACCTTGATGACCTTGATGGAAAAACCCGACTCAGTTCATGTTTGCCGTCACATTTTATTAAGGCGTAAGTTTTATTTTTATAAATAACTATTACTAAACATAATCAGTCTAAGGAATAGAAATATGAAACCACATTAGGAAGCTTATATGCAAAGCTCATTGGCCTTTTGTTCTATGCATACTCATACGTCCATTTCTTAAAGTCCAGCATTTAAAAGGCTTCCCAGAGATTTAAGCGCATATTATCTTACTACAATGTTAGGGATACCTAACAAATAAGAAAATATTAAATATGCTGCATAATATTTAAGCCAAAAATTATGACTGTTAGTTTCTGCATCAATAATGACATAAATTTATTTACTTAGCACGCATTTTTATTTATCTATTAGTTTTTTTATAATTCTATGATATATTTAATAATTTCACAAATAATTCTGTATATCTATATATTGAAACTAGAATATTTTCTTATTATTTTCAATGTTATAGTATGTTGTTTAGGGTAATAATTTAGCCCTGAAATACTGCAAATTTAATATTTGTTGTTAAATATCATCGATGTTAAATATGATTGTTACAACAGTATATACTTATGACCTTGACTTGTCTGATAGCAAGGGTGAGTCCAAGAGCGCCAACCACGACTAAAAATAACTTATGTCTTACCGCTTTGTTTAAATTAAAGGATCCTAGGTAAAGATGGGATAGCACATAGGATGGGGAGGACAAATGGGCTGCTAAAGCGATCTACTTGTCTACAAAGAAACGACGCCGATTTTGTTGCCAGGATGCGTATGCTTCCCATCTTTCCCATCACAGGAGTAAAAAGTCAAGGTAGAAACAATGTTCAAGAGCTCCTTAGAACATAACCGTGCTATAAGTCTATCTATGCCGCATTAAAGAGTATTCCTAAGAAATACTTTTCTTTTTATTGTGGCTACCTATGACATGCAGTGTTGTTGATGTTAAGTTGGAATGCAGTCAATTTAACTGTGCTACCAGTCGTCTCCATTCATAGACCGTACTTCAGCTTAACATCAGGTGGGATGCCGTCATATGTCGAGAAAGCCACAATAAAAAGTATAATATATATTCGAATGTTTCTGTATTATATTCATTGGTCGATCAAAGTATTTATTTGTTATTTGTAGATTTTTTATACAAAGAAAAACTAAGTAAATATTGTTTATTGTCTATATATTTTTTAGTATAAAGAGGTAAACAAATCCGATAGTAAACTGATCCTTTATGCAAATAGTGATAGTGGCAGGGGTAGATTAGAGACCCTTTTCGTATCCTCTTCGGAGCATAGATTGTTTCAGATATTTTTAAGGCTTCCTTATCTCATTTTTTTTATTATTATTAGAAAGTATTGCAGAAAACAAAGTATTGTAGAAAAATGTTTGAATATAAATTAGGATAAACTTGAATCTGAAGTGAAAATTTATGAACCATCCATCGTCTTTCCGTGGACAATAAAAAGGACATCATTCATTTTGCATGGGGACTCGGGCTAAATTGTAATAATGTACGAAGATTACAATGTAATTTCAAAACTATCCTTTAGTTTGCATAGTTCAAAGTAAAATTGCCATATTGGCGTGTCTTCGTGATTGAGAGACGATACAAAATCCATATCTTATTTTCCAAATAACTTAATTGCGCAGCAATTAAAAGCTAAATTTTTATTAGTTTTATCAATACAAGTATCGATAATACTAATAAAAATTTATATATTTATATATTTATTCATAATTAGTTATTACAAAAGTAGTACAAAAATAGCCCAAAATGAATGATGTCCTTTTACATATCATAAAAGTTATTAATAATACTATGTTTCAATAAGTTGATTATTTTATTAAATAAAAAAATAATACTACGAAGTTAATAATGCTCACACAGTTATTAAATAAATGTTCACATTATTCTGAAACCTCATAGAACGTTTAATAAGATTGTCTGACATAAAATCTGATGTAATGTTCAAATTATACAGATAACGTGCTAATAGACTCCGTTTTAGGGGAAAAATTAAAAAATAATACAAGTTCAGAACGTCTTAGCATTATTTCAATTAAGTAATTCCAATCACCACCACTTACAAGTGTACATACCGTGGATTAACTTAGTCGCGTCAGTTTGTAAGTCGCCGGTTCCAAATAGGATGGCATAGTGGGTGCGACTGATTCTTACTGTCGTAGCAGTCTTTTCCATTCATGGAGCGCATTCTAGCAGGCGGGGTGATATTATATATAATGATATTGTCGAGCCACAATAAAAAAACTGGGACTATTATACAAAACGTACTTTATTTATTCAATGACAAAATACAATAAAATCTTCGTCAGTGAGCCATTAGTCGTTTACTGGACTAGGCCTGGCTATCTAAACAGTAACCTAAAGAGAGCGCCCAGAGGGTTTCGCAGGTTACCTATCCGTCTTGTGAGGGGACGTCCTTTGTTGCGTTTGCAGATTATACAAGGGCCCCGATTCTCTTAATACACGACAACGAAATGACGAACTTTGACATCTTCGTAACCAATCAGCGAATAACAAATCAATAGGTAAACTACGTTGATTGGTCACTTGCGACCGCGACGTAATTTCACTGCTGTTTCGTCGCCATAATGTTTTAGGAGAATCGGGACCGTGGTCTCCATTTAAGAACTAACAGCATTGAGATCTTAGAGCCTATAGATTTTATTATTGTTTATAAGTCTTATAAGTATACTAGAGAAAGTCAATTTAATATAAATCCTAAATGTTTTCAATGCTCTTCTCTTATGTGTTGTCTAGTAGTATTTAATCTGTCTATTCATAGCTCAGGGGCAGCAATTCACTTTATATTCATTGTCTTTGCTACCTAATTTTGTTCTTGGAAATAAGGACATGGAAAATCCAGGTAATAGAGTCCACTCCATACAATTTAATTTTAAAAGATTTGTAATATTCGTGACTTGAATATTTGCATTACATATATAATCCGGTGTATGTAACTGGCATCTTGTCGTGCGGAATGGCTGAAGAAGCCGTGAATAAACTCGGTTTTTTCAGTTGTCATCACTTTTGGACCTTCTCTTGCTTATCATCAGGCGGGTCAAGGTCAGATGTCGTGTCACAATAAAAAAAAAACAGACTGGTATTTTATATAGTATAACTACAAATACTTAGTCCCAGATTATCCATAAAGGCAATGTAGATAACTGACAATGGGCCCGATCTCGCGTAGGCTTTCCGCTATTGACAAAAATAAATCAAAATAGTAAAGGTATGCTAATGCTACCTACCTACACTTGTCTAACAGAAAGAGGGTTTCACATTGCCTACGGGACTCTGCATGGCTTAATCCGGTCCTTAGAGATAAATAACGTACGAATCTACACGTCTACAAGTTACTGATATTATGCTTGTATATTTTTTTACATTTCTATACTAAGCTACTAAAGTAATTGTATCATAGAAACAGGACAACCAACAAAGTACATATACCAAAGATACATTGGTACCGGCAAGTGGTTTTGAACTCGTGCTCTTGGTTTGCGTAACCACTGCACTGCTCACGGTCGCCTTACTGTTGTCGCATATAAGATATACAACTTAAAATACATAATCTCTCGTCTCTATAAAGATTGGTAAAAACATCGGAACACCCACTTTCCCCGGTTGACGATCATGACACAACTCTAGCATACATTATTTAAAGAAAATCCTGCGGTTATGATACCTACTATACCAGCGGCACGCTATGACGGCCGCTTTGACGTTTGCAAACGATGATGAACGCATGAAGTTTCGTATAAATTAATAATTACGTTTGAAGGAACAATTGTTGTTCTTTATAGTGAAAGGACAGCAATTTGCTCTTTCAAACGTATTATTAATTTATACGAAACTTCATAACGTTGCAAACGTCAAAAATGGTCACTATGGAAAGCTTCATAAAAGGCATAAAAACAAGCTGAATACAACACCAGAAAAAAATGCGAGGTGTTAATTAATACCGTGGTTTTATGAGTGTGTGTTTTGAAGCGTAATAGTTGTAGTGGCTAGGGAATTTCAGTGTAGGGGTGGAGTATGGGGGGTTGGATAGGGGAAACCACTGAGCCGTAGAAGAAATCTTCAAAGCTATAGAGAAACGCTTGTTTGCTGCATACACAAGAAACCCTTCAGACTCTGCATTTTTAAAAAGTCGAACTAAAAGGTTCGGTGCGTCGTTTCTTTGCAAAACAATCGACAAGTGAAATGCTTTAGCAGACCATGTATCTCCGCATCCTATTACCCTGAGTCTTTCAAGCTATGTGTGAAAAAGCTGTAAACTGACTCTTTTTTTTTAGTCGACGGCACTCTTGGTCTTCTATCTTTATCATGATTACCATCAGGCAGGTCAAGGTCAAATCACAATAAAAAACGATATGAAACAGTTGTGGGACTATCGATGGAATCCTTTTTAACTATTCTGCTACTAGGTACAGTTAAATAACTTCAAGCAATAGGGTTAATCTGGCGACTTAAAACTTAAGGGGACCGTGGTGTAGTGGCAGTGCAATGGTTACACAAACCTAGAGCACGGGATCAAAACTACTCACCTGTACCAATGTATCTTTGATTGTCCTGTTACTATTATACAAGCAGTTTAGCTTAGTACAGAAATGTAAAAAATAGAAGATAAAGTAGAAACCCGAAACTCGACTAAGTTATTATACTTTAGGGAATGTACACTTGTAGGTGGTGATAGGTACTACACTGGATCGGCAGACTGGGCACCACTAACTGTTAGAGATCTTTCTTTCTGTCCGCACAAGGCCCGTCATTAGGAGCTTCAACAATTTAAATAAAATAGTTGTGCAAATACTATGGTTTATAATTTTAATCTTTTTTTATGGCACAATAATATGTCGTCTTCTCGATCTTGTCAGTCTTATTAGTCGACTTAAAGAATTTAACAAAGCATTGCAAACATCCTCCTATTCTTGTGGTGTCTATTGGGCAAGTGACCTGCGATTCTACCTATATCACACAAATTTTTGTACCAAGCATTTCCCTAGGGAATATCCAGGAAATTGAATAGTTAGATTTATTCTCTAATTTAGCAATAGATTTTTGTATTGTCCTTTAATTTTACGAATGTATTGAAATGTGTTTAGTGTCCTAATTATACCTATACGAGTATCTAAGAAGTATCCGTTAGCAAAAATGCTATATCTGCTATATGGCAGGAGGGAGCAAATGCTAGGGGCCCTGCGCCTTACCGGGACTCCGCGTCTGTACCCAAAAACCACCAAACACAAAAAAATATTAGGTACATTATTATACTGCAAGTTAACTACACCACAATACTTAGCATAATGAACGCGACTGAGGCAGCCGGAAACTAACACTCCGTTTTTTTCAGTCGTCGTCACTCTTGGACCTCCTCTTGTTTATCATCAGGCGGGTCGAGGTTAAATGATGTGTCACAATAAAAAATAAAATTAAAAAGGAGTGCCCCAGAAAATTTCGAATGGAGATGTTTGTCTAAGTTGATTGATCATACCAAATTCAGAACTCATAAATATAGTTTTTTTATAATTTTCCGTAGGTCATACTAACTATTTATATATTTTTCTATTTAGGATTTTATATTTATGTAATTTTTATACTCGTATTATCGAATAGTAAACAACAAAACAAATGTCGAATATTCTATTCAAGAGCCCCCTGTTCCGGCTCTGATTAGTATGGTTATTTTTTGCCGCTTAGTAAAAGCATCAGTGATTATTAAGGTGATATCGGAGACATCCTTAGGAAAGTTGGGTTGCCAATGCCCGTAACCATAGAGCTTGTGGATGTAAGAGAAGCGAGGTTGTCTCTGCCTATCCCTGTGGGAAAAAGGCGTGACAATTTGATTGATTGATTAATAGGTTTATCATTTTTTTTAAATTTTAATATGACTTAAGTTATTAAAATATGTTCTCAAAAAACGAGAGATCTAAATGTAAAAGTGAGTTGCTGTGGTGCTGTGCTTGAGTTGACATTAAAAAGTGAATATTGGACATATGAATTATATTTAAATGTACTGTCTATCTACCTATGTGTAAACTAAGGGGTACATAATATTCTATAGAACTTAGATATAGAACAAGTTTAAATCATAATTTGTGGTCCACCAGCGGTAATATTGAATTAAAATATTGCCTGATTTAATCCTTGATTAAGACTAACTACAAAATTTATTTAAATCTATTCAGCTTATCGCACCCAGGTGTTCGAACGCTATTACTGTTTTTTTTTCATAAATGACTATTAAAAACTTTAATTTGTTTATAACAGGCACGAAATCTATTCAGACAAATACTCTGATATAATTAAATTAACATTAAATACTTGATTAGAAATATATATCTCCATTTCATCTACTTCGCCTATACGTCTCACTACTCGGGGCCGACCGCGCAACTTCAATAGTAATGACAATGTAATTCCCATTTGTCAAAAAGTTACGCGGTCGCTGTTTGTGTCAAAAACAACTTTTATTTATTGGGACAATGATTTTCAATGAGCTTGAACTGTTAATGAAAATGAACATCAATTCCTAATTGTTTTGCGCTGTCTCAATTTTAATTTTAAAGCTCATTAATGGACTTCAACTGTCAAATTGTTATTATTATTAAGTTACGCGGTCGGCCCGCAGGTCTCCGTCCAGATGGTGGTTATCTAGATCAGGGTCGTCTTTACCCGGGGGTTCAAGGGGTGCGGTACACCCGGGCGCAGCGTCCTAGGGGGCGCATGCCGACCGCCTTAAATTCGATAGGTACCTACTACATTGAGACCACGCGAGCGGAGCCTTGACTTTCGCACCCCGGTGCTGAATATGCTTAAGACGGCTCTGATCTAGATAGGATTTTGCTATTTCCTCACGCTCGCTAATACGAGTTTTAATACACGCGACGTCTTGACGACCGGTATAACTGCCACACGAGTAAGGCCCTGTGTAGTATAATAATTTTATTGTACAAACAATAAAATTATAATAAAAATGAACTTTGTAAACAGAAATGCGGGCCCTATTTTTAAGCCAATTTGTCTTCAAAGTGAACATAAGTCAGACGATGTTATTGACCGTTCTATTCAATGTTTGCGCGGCAATTTTGGCTGTGAATGGAGGGCGTGTGGCGCGGTTGCTTAGCAACGCGTCCCTCTCAAAGCCCTTAGTTGACCTATGGGGTTGATCGTGCCTACGTTTTACTAATAAATCTATTCACCAACAGAGAATGTAAAGATTTAAAGGTCTGCTAATCAGGTAGTTGAATCTTTCGAATAAGTCGATATAATGGATAATTGCTAATTTTATTGTTCAAACCAATTAGGTTCGAACTCTTGTAGTGGAGTGTCTCAAGCGTATTAATTACATTAAATATATTAGTATAAAATATATTAATAAAAATTTATTAAGCACAAATTATTTTTGCGACGACATCTACTGATAATATAGGGAACTATTTAACTTAAAATATACCTTATCATGTTTTGGTTCATAGATTAACTGATAGATGGCGCTATATAATTGTGTATTTATTTTATTATTATGGGTACCAATTTTATTTTATTTATTATTATTTTTTATTTGTGATTGTAATAATAATAATTATAAACAGTTAAAAAAATCAGGGGTCCGCGTGTTCATAATGATAGTCTGCTTAGGCATTAGTGGCTTAAAGAAAATTCTAAAGTTGAGTCAGGATCGGGAAAAGTGGCGCTTCACTGTCCCTGTTTGTCTTTGTGATAATTAACGCGTATTAATGAAAGGGTACCTTACTTTGATAACGCCGTTTGGTTGACGAGGTGGCCGAGTGGTTAAGGCGTTGGACTGCTAATCCAATGTGCTCTGCACGCGTGGGTTCGAATCCCATCCTCGTCGGTGCGTAGACTAATATTCTTTTTTACATATTTTGTTTTCACGGCAAACTTATATGACCCGAAGAAGGAGTCACTGCTTGTTAGGGTTCCTTAGTAAAAAAACGGAACCCTTATAGACTTGTCATGTCGTCGGGGTCCCTCATACTATTAGAACTGAAAATAATTTAAAAAAAATTCATCAAACCTGTAGGATCCTTTCATACATCCTCACACACACACACACATACATACAAACATACGTATATTCACACATCATATATTTATACCTAATTATATTTAAATATTTATTTACAATTCTTACATTAAATAAAACTCGCATATTTGACTTGACCAAGATCGTGCGCGCAGTGGAAACATGACTCCCGCGCCGTCGCACCCAACCGGTTACTCTATCACATAAACCCATACGTGTGGGGTATCTATAGATAGGTCTTCAAAAATGATATTGAGGTTTCTAATATTTTTTTTTCTAAACTAAATTATAGTTTGCGCGAGAGACACTTCCAAAGTGGTAAAAAGTTGGTTCCGTAACGCAATTCACTTTCAATCAACTCAAATATAAAAATCGATCAACGAACTACAAGAACTTTTATATTATGTTACTTGCTGCTACGGAACCCTTCATGGGTGAGTCCGACTTGCACTTGTCCGCTTTTTAAAATTAAATAATAGCTTGGATACAAGTCTTTAGGCCGCAATTATATGATGAAGGTTTTATAGTAAAGCTGCAGAAATCCTTCACTAAAATTGGGTTGCCTAGTGCTAATCTTAGAGCTTCTATGAAAAGATTTGTGAAATTGTGGTCGCCTAGTACTCGTATACCTAGGTATAATGATTTTAGTAATATTAGTCACAATACATATATCTATTTAAATTCTTGTGAAGCATAATTTAATCAGACAATAGTACCTGTCCCTAATCAAATACTGAAATAAGTCATATTCATTATCAGACTAAACTGTATGGATATCGTTTATCTAGACCTCTTTTTTACTTATCTTATCAGGGGCGAGTAGGTTGCTACAGTTTTATAAGCATCACCTAGGTTGGGTGCGCCATCGCATTACACATTGATAATTTGTTTTCCATTTAGACTGTTTTTTTACTCAAGGCTCGTGTCACGTGGAGTTTTCTATAGCCTTCCTAAAGTGTTGTGTTGTGGACTATTACAGTGATTTTACATTCTAATTAGTGTTTTCCAGCCATTAGCCAGTAAGCTTTACCGGTGAGTGTAAACAAAACCCCTATTTATCGATGTATCATAGGTTCTCTTTCACTTCAGTTAACTGCTGTTTAATTAAGTTTTTTGAGTGGTTATTCGAATGAAAACGATTTCTATACTATGTAACGAAAATGAATGTTATCAAAGAGCTCACTTATATTTTATTTAAGTAATTATCACAGAAAGAAAATTATATTACCGATTTTTTATTGAGATCTGCGGGGTTAGGTTGGGCAAGTTAAAACGACAATCGTCTCCCGTCGACAATTGACAAAATAATAAAAGTTAGGATAAATACACCAAAATGAGACTATTGATGATAATGATCAGACGTGTCGTCGCACAGACGATATTCGTCACAACGATTAATAGTATCGTTTTATTGGATTTAGCCTAGCTTTTATTATTTTGACAATCGCCGACGAGAGACGATAATCGTTTTAACTTGCCCAACCAACCCCGCTGACCTCGGTAAGAAAGATAAGTTCTTAGAGCGCTGACGATTGTCAGTATCGTTTCATTAAATGATTGATACAGTCGCCGTCACTATACCGGCCAAAGAATTTAATAAGCAGTTAGGACTGTATAATAAATTTATCATTAATGGTCACGCCTCAATTCTCACAGGGTTAGGAAGACACAATAAAGAATTATTGACTTTTAGGCTATTGCGATTATCCCGACATCTGGGAGGATCGGAGGATTGTACCTCTTATTACCTCTCTGTTTATTTTCTATGGTTAACTGGCAGAGAAAGTTTATCAAAGCTATATTCGCCTTTGAAAACTCATTTTGTACCTCAGACCCTATTACTAATTTGGTAGCACAAAGTGGTTATAGAAATCGTAATTTTCCTTATCACAAATTTTATATATCTTTGTTTTAAAATGTATTGAACAGCTATAAATACTTACCTCATCCATGCAAATACATTAGATTTGATATTTATAATGAAGAAAGTATTATGCATAATATGTAATCCCCTAATTATAATTTGTTATTTTAAATACAATTAGTTAAAAATATATGAGTATATCAGATACAAAGATAAATTAAAGATCTTGAGACAACTCTCTGGCTTCCCTCACATCCACAGATTTCTTCATTCATTATGGTTATGGCCCTACTTTTATAGGAATATTCCCTGTTTTATAAAACATATAAAATTGGAATGATTTACCAGCCCATATGTTCACCCCGTCCTATAATCTTGGAAGAGTTAAGAATCACCGTGGCCGGCATAGTGATGGCGATTGAGGCAGCTGTGAACAAACTCTGTTTTCTCAGTCGTCGTTACTTTTGGGTCTCCTCTTGCTTTTCATTAGACGGGTCGCGGTCAGATGTGGTGTCACAATAAAAAGAAATAAAAAAAATGTTTTGAAAATAAAACATCTGATTACCTTAATGCACGTAAAATTCTATTTCGGAACTACAATAATGCAAAAAAAGAGAAAAACAAATTGATCGATGTATTTTATAGTACTGTGAATATTATTTTACTCAAATCGCATTCTTGGTATAGATAATAATGTCACATAAAGATAACAATATGTTTAGGCAAGGGTAAATGAGTAATATAAAACAAAGAGAATTATTTTAGGAATAACTTTACTTACAAGCAGATATATCTGTTAAATTGACGAATGTAATTTTAATTTGCGATTTTCACACAGTCCAAAAATATACTAAATGGCAATAAAAAACAAACGGAAATTATTCTCATTTATTTGCTTTTTAGTAGATAAATTTTTGACGCGGAACCGTTAATCGAATTGGGAAGTGTTTCGTTCGCCGCGAAAGAGCCGGGATCCGGAGGAGAGTGCAAATTGCCTCTTCTTCCGCCCCCAGTCCCCACGCCTAGAGGAGAACGCGTCGGGCAGCAGCATTGTAGGAAGGGGATTGTTGCCATTTAAATTCCATGGGCGTGAGATGGGTTCTCAGCATCCTCGTTCCCCTCTTCTAGTCCCGCACGTCATGAGAACGGGCCAGCGCCGTCATCGGAGATACGCGGTCTTTTGAAATAGCTTCAAGGACATATACGGCTTATGTATACGAAATGCGAAATGGTTACACGTACTCGGAGGAATTCCGCGAGGGTTTAAAGTCGATGCAAGCCCGACACTACCTATTTGCCTTTGCCTCCTCCATGAAAATTTCATCGGTGGAGTTTTCTGGGGAAAAACCCGATTTCTGTGTGTTTTTTTATAATTGTGACTCAGCATCTGACCATGACCTGCTTGATGGTAAGCAAGGGAGGTCCAAGAGTGCTGGCAAGTGAAGTAAGCTACTCAACCCTCGGGTTCACGGATGTCTCAGTCACCGTCACCATGCCGGCCACCACTACTGTTTCTAAACTTACGATAATTATAATTAAAAACACATTAAGTTATTCTTCATAATATTGCAATAATATTTTTGTAAATATTTGCTAACATGATGCATGTTATTCAAAATTTACAACTTGATTGACTCATCGTAATCTTAATTAATCTAAAAAACAAGCTACGTATCACAAAATAGGTAGAGCCATACTCCGCTACGGCTACGCAGTACAGGCCGTATAGGTCGCACAGAGAAAGAAGAGCACTACACAGTACACATACTAGTGAAAAGTAATTATATGGAGTATTTAAAATATGAAACAACGTCTACTACTCATCGGTTGATGGTTTTGTATCTCTTAAGGGCATAATTGAAAAATAAATAATATAATAAGCAAGGGAAGGCCCAAGAGTGCTAACAAGCGAAACAAGCGAAATAAGGAATTTTACGAGGCAGTCCCAGGAGGGTGTTTTCCAACGAAATCGAAGACATGCTCAATAAAACTGGGTTGCCTAGTGCCCATCATCGTAAAGCTTGTGCGAAGAGAATTGTGGATGTGAGAGAAGCGACGGAGTTGAGTCAGGATCATGCCAAGTGGCGTTCCTTTATCTCTGCCTATCCCTGTGAAAAAAAGTCGTAACAATTTGATTCATTGATTGATTGAGAATATAGTAAAATAACAAAAAGTTACAATAACAAAAAGTGTGTGTCAGCTCCGAGGCCTGACTGACTTTTATTCACTTCACTGTATATGAATATAATTATGTTTTTTTTAATGTGACACGACATCTGACAATAATAATAACAACAATATTCGCAGTAATAAATAACACATGACGCAGAGTATACTCGTAATGTTCCTTGCAGTAGAGTTTGAAATCAACTGTCCACTAGTTAGAAATGAAAGTGAGAAATGGACGACAGGCGGTTAGCGATTGGTTTGTTGCGCGTTAAGCCCCTGGTTCAATTCTCGGTCGGAGCAAATATTTGTTTCATAGCTTTAATTTGTAATATTTAATAATTATATTAAATATTACAAATATTAGTTAATAAAAAAAGAGGTGGATATTTGCTTCGGTTCTGGTTAACAAAGAGTGGTAGGAAGTGGTACCCAGTCTGCCGATCCGGGTAGTATACAGACCGTGAAGTGATTTGGTCACGTTTCGGGATCAGCTTGTAAGTTGCCGGTTCCAATTAGGCCGGCATAGTGGATGTGATTGCTACTCACAGTTACTGAATTGCATTAGCAGTGACATTCATTCATGGACCACACTTTGGCTTAACATCAAGCGGGGTGCAGTCATATGTCGAGTCACAATAAAAAAAATAAAAAAAATGGACCACACTCCAGCTTAACATTAAGCGGGGTGCCATCATATGTCGAGTCACAATAAAAAAAACTGTTTATAATAACAAAAGTAACGGTTCTTTCTTGTTGCTTTTTCTCTCTTGTCAATAGGACATGCGAGCTAGAGGGAGATGAATCTAGTTATCACGACGGCTTTATTAGAACAAACAGTGTATACACATAAATAATAATTGATCAATGTGTTGTGATCATCTTTCATCGCGCGACCTATACAATATAATTATGTCATTGAAATGTTGTGCCTCAAAGCTAAAACACAATTTATTAAAACAACGGATTATTACGGATTTATAAAACAGTTTATGGTGTTAAAATGTGACAGCTATAATAAATATGGATGATAGCATTTAGATAATGTTTAGAATACAAGTATAAGCAATAGAATAGAATAAATTAAACTTTAATGCGGCTTACTATCGCGTTTATTTTGGTTTTGATTTTACATTTTTTTATTATTCCCACGTTTCGAGAGCTTTGCAGTCATCGTGGTCAATGCGAAAGTAAATCGCATAAAATTTGTTTAATTCATTAATCAATGTTCGCACAAAATCTAAGAAAATACCAATAGAATAGTGACGGCGACTGAATCGCTTTTTTCAGTCGACAGTTTTTCTCTTGCTTACCATCAAGCAAGACCATCTCTAATGTAGAATCTCTTTTTAAAAAATCAATAAAATTAATAGCTCGGTCCCAAATTGTTAGTGTCAAGTTCCGAAGCAAAAAAACTGTTTCATTGCATTTATTTCTAACTAATACAATTATTATAAATTATAATATCAAATACTTTTTAATGGTAAACATATTGTTGATAATCATTTGCCCTATCTGCCGACCCGTGATGTTTGTTCCATTATCAGATGTTAAGACCGTGAAGTGATTCAGTTTTTTTTTCTGATCAGCTTGAACGTTGTAGAAATAAAAACTGGCAATAAAAACATATTTCAATTCAATATAATAAAATCGAATAAGATATAATGTATAGTTTTCTTGTATCTGCCTCGTCTCATTACTCGCACTGATACCACAGAATGGTGGAAGCATCTGTACCTGATACAGAATCGGCAGTCAAACTTAAAGACTCGGGGCCTCGTTTATTTGTAAAACAATCGACGTATGGAATATTTTACAAGCACGTACTACATCCTCATCCTATATATAACCTTGAATCCATCAAGGTTATAGCGTTAAAACCACATTTGAGTGACTTAGTGACAGCGATTGAGGCGACTGTCAACTCAACTGTCTTTGCCGCTTTGAACTTCCGTTTATTTATCTCCAGGCAGGTCGAAGTCAGATGTCGCATCCTAATAAAATAAAAGTTTCCAAGATTCCGTGGCCATACGGATTGTATGGCCTCGACGTAGCGCCAGTAATAATTAATCTAAGGTTTATTTAAATTAATTAAGGTAGCGTTTTCCATTTCTGTCCCTATTTGTTATCTAAACATTAGGCAATGATCCAATTTCTATCGCGGTGTTTGCGTGTCTTATCAAATCAATATAGTTTCTGTATCAGAGATAACAAAAATCGTCATGTTTAGTTTATTTACATTGAAATAAAGAGCTATTAGGTTATTGTAAGGTTTTAAGTTTCCTATTGTGTTTTGATGATACCTTTGGCCGACCAAAGCAATCAAGAACAGAGTCGGTTTAGTCAGTTACACTGTGATTATTTCTGAGTGTATTTTTAAACTCTATCCGTGTTACAAAGAAAATAGACTCGCTTTAAACAGGCATTAAATATGTTTTAGGTCAATTTCAAATCAAATCAAATTGTCACGCCTTTTTTCCACAGGAATAGGCAGAGACAATGGAGCGCCACTTGCCATGATTTTGACACAACTCCCTCGCTTCCTTCACATTCACAATTCTCTTCATACAAGCTCTATAGTTATAGGCACTAGGCAACCTAGCTTTTTTGAGGATGTTTTCGATTTGGTCGGCAAACACCCCCCTGGGTCTGCCTCGTTTAACGTATCCATTCACATGAGATTTATAAATTCTTTTCGTCAATCTACTTTCAATCATCCTTTCCATGTGCCCAAACCAACGAGGCATTAGGTCAATTTGGTACCACAATATGACGTTTGACTGTATACAAATATTTCAACACTGTTTTAAATATTTTGTTGTAGTTAGAACGAATATTTTTTGTTAAAAACATATTTATACATGAAATCATATTTATCTCTTATCTAAAGCCGCACTATAATAAAGTTGCATTTTTCTTGTTATCTGTTTTAATTATGTGTTAGTCATAAATTAGATTGACGATAGGCGTAGCGCAATGGTTAGCACGACAGCGTGTAAAGTTTCGGGTTCGATTCCCGACCGGAGAAAGGATTTTTTTACGTAAAAATCGGCCACAAAAGAACAAACATACATAATAGGCTCATAAACAAATTACCTTCCTTTGTGCCACAAAGTCGGGTAAAAATTACATTATCGGATAAAAGTTTCTCCTGGAATAAAATATTTGTTTAAAAATAAGCTTTTTAATCACGTTATATTTAACTTTATGTTAATTACAGAAACGAAAATGGTGTTGGTGGCTGCAGTGCTGCTAGTTGCGGCACTGTCAAATGGTGTTCAAGCACAGAGGACAGCTCAGAAAAGTGTCGCACCAGAACTAAGGGAATGTTACACAAATCCATTTTTATTAGACCGAAACAACTTACCACCAACAACGATGCCTCTGCTTATTGATATATTAAGACAAGTTGAAAATAATCCAAATGTGAATGTAGATTTAAGACAAATGTCCTCATTGCTATTACATAGGTAAGTTCAGTTCTGTCATCCGATTTTCAAAAGCGGAAGGCAGGACGCCATTCATAGTTCTAAGATATACTACATGGTATGGGAAACAGTTTATCCAGTCTGCCGATCAGTGTTCAGCTTGAAAGTTTCCGCTTTTAACTTGCCGGCACAGTAGATGCGACTGCTACTTGCAGTTATTTAACTGTAGCAGCAGTTAAATAACTCAGCATATCTTGAGCCAAATGCTAAAACTGGACCAACTGTTACCATGTGACTGTTCACATAATTTTATAGTTCTTCATAATATACTAGTGTGGTTTTGTAAAATAACAATTGGCATTTTTACTTTTTCAGTTACCGTCAAGATGGTATAATAGCAAGTAACAGTCGCACCGAGAACCCCGTAATGCAGCAACTGGTTCTGCCATATGCTGCTAACCATGATTCGTTCTATCGACATAGATTACTGTTAACTCATCTCATTCCGAATACATTACAGCCAATCGGTAATGATACACTTCCTCCAGCTTTAACGGTAAGAATTTGGATATAAGGATATCACATCGTTCTGGATTTATCATTTATAATTAATTAATTCTTGGTTTCAGTGTGGTCTACATCATATGATATCGACTACAATAGATTCCCGTATGAGAGGTGATGAGAATATGTGTAATCAATTGTCACAATACCGTGCACTTAGAGTACCTAGAGATGCATCATCGGATGTTAAGGATGAATACGAAATGTTAGATAAAGATATTTTGTAAGTTCACAACTATGTAAGAATACTTAATAAATTTTAGAAATGCTAAATTTCTATAACTTAATAAATAACTTAAATAACTTAAATAAATAAATAACTTACTATTTTAGAGGGTCGGCAAACAAAAATGGTCAGATGATAGCTGATCCAGATGATGAAGTCGAATTTAATGGTGTAGACGGTGCTCAGATGGAGCGACAAATATACAGTGAATGTCCAATACACGGTGGAGTAGTTCACACAACTTGGGGAGCAGTTTCTGGTGGAAACCTCATAGCTGGTATTGCAGCTGGTGCTCAACCACAACGGGTGCCTATTTGGAGATTAAACATAAACCTACCAAATCAGCAAAACACAGTTGCTAATATATTCGGGGCAACAGTCTCAGGTATAATTTTCTATATAACAGCGGATCTAATGATGTGACAAAAGTCGATCGAAACGTTTGATCAAACTAATATCAAAGTGACAGTGTGGGAAATCGCTTTTCAGTCAATTTTTAGCGAATTTTTGACTTTTCACTAATACGGCTAGTTAAATAAAGAAAAATGTTTTAGGTGACCTAGCAGAAGCAGCCCTAGTACAAGGAACTACGAGAGCCGCAACACGAATCACTGTAGGAGCAGCAGGTGGTTGGAATAGCACTGAAGCTCAAAGATTTCATATGTTGCAAACTACAGCTAATTTGGAAATGACGGATGCTGAAATTAGAGGAGGCATTGATGGTTATGTACTTGGCACAAATATGCCTAATATTCTTAACACATTCAATCAAATTAGAATTTCTCAAATTTTGGACATGTATTATAACGCAAGAGTAAGTGTGTTATTAGATCCATCCATTTTGTATAACAAAAGTGTAATAAAAGTAAAAAACAGGAATTGATATTTTTTAGAATGGAGTATTTGATTCAAACCTTCGAGCTTGCAATCGTCAGTTACTTAGTGCACAATTCCTTAATACAGAAACATTAAATCAAGAAACTGCAGGCTTTGCTATGGCTTTGGAGGCTTATTTACCTTTACCTGGTACAATAACATCTGGCCTAACTGATTTAGTCAACAGTGCTGTTGAAAATTTCGAGACTTACGTTCGTAAGTATTTTTAAAAATACAGAATACGTTTTACATATATTTCTAATGAATAATATAACCATATTTTCAGGCAACAATTTAAATGACGTAAGTTGTGTAGCAACAGTAGCATCAGCGCCAGATTTCCGTGTTAGAACCAACTTATATTTGGTAATTGATGCAAGTTGGGCATACGAGACAATCTACCCAGCTGTTTCCCATTTATTAAATGTAATTGAAGTTGGAAGATTTGATTCAAGTGTTACACTTATAAGCGCATTCGATGGAAGTACCATTATTGATAAAACATTTTCATTGGCTGAATTTCATTCGATTTACACTTTGCAACGTCATCGGTCCTGTAAGTACTAACTTGACATAACTATCTTGTAAGATTTTGTTTTCGTACTAATAACCTTTTAAACTTTTTAGTAATATCCGGAATAAATCTGATGAATGTTTTGACTAACATGAGAAGTACAATGTTGACAGAATTAGACAATGAAAGACAGCAGAATTATGTAGGTGGTAACTCCACTGTGCTTTTATTCCTATTGAACGGTGGGAATATTAATACACATAATGAACTTTGGGAGGAATCGCGCGCAATCAATGACACAATTCCAGGTATACTTAATAAATAAAACTATAAAGTAAAGTAAAAACTATGTCCTAATTTACATTTTGTTTTTTTTTTTTGCAGACCTACGAGTATTTTTCGCAACATCAACCAATCAACAGGATACCCTGTGGAATTTCGTACGCGATATGCATAATGACATAATGACAATATCACTATCGTCAAATGGTGCTAATCTTGACAGTATTATGGCTCCAGTTAGAAATAGAGTTCGATCAGGTAAACGTAGTGTTATATAACTAACCAGTTATAAAGTCTTAAATAGGTAATTAACTAATTTAATTATTATTTATTTATTGATAGCTGGAAGACGTATTATAAACCCTAATTGTGGTTCAACATGGGATGAAAATATTTCTGGAAGTATGCATTTTGAGGACCAAGTAGAACCAGACTATATAAACTTCTACACAGTCAGTCCAAATTACTTCTTCCAGGATCGAGAGAATAGAAGAGTACGTATATCCAGAACAGGTGCTGGAGTAGGAAACCTAATTGTTTGTCATTCCCGTATTGTTGAAGAACCAAGGTAAGATTACTTGTATGAGGATTAATTTAAAAAAAATTCCTTAGATTTTTCGTGAACATGGATTAATTAATTAAACAAATTGATTTTATATATTTTTATTGTTCCGATGTTTCGAGAGCTTTGCAGCGTCACGAAGAGTCGGAATAATAATAAAATATAAAATCAATAACCAAAAATAAGCGATAGTAATAAAATGTAATAGTAATATAAATGAATGAGAAACAGTTTAAAATGTTAATGTAAAATGTTAAAATGTAAATGGCGTAGCGTGGCGGGGATGGAGGGGGCAGCCCGCCTCGGGCGTCACATTGGGGGGGGGGGGGGGGCGACAAAATTTAAAAAACTAAAATATTATAAATCCTTAAAATTTGAACCTGAAATTCATGTTTTTGTTGTACCTATGATTGAAACTCTAAAATAGGGGCCGGCAAAATTTTTTTCTGCCCCGGGCGGCTGACTTCCACGCTACACCACTGAAGCTTATTCATAATATGTTATAATTGAATATCATTAAAAACTTTAATGTACATATACATATAACTTTAATGTACAATGTACTCGTAGAGGCATGATAAGTAAAAAGCAGAAACCACAGTATCACATGACGTCTACTCTAATTTCTAATGAAAATGTTTTAAAGAGTTGAACCATTTAGTTAACCATATATGTAAGAACCATTGATTTCTTATATATAGACAAATAATTATCAAATATCCCTGATAAGCCCTTAAGCTTAAGAGAAGAGAAATAGCTTAAGTTTAGAAGGAGCTTTAGTACCTATTATAATGGCCATTTTTATTTCTATAATTTTAGACAAAACGCAACAGCAAATCTAGGTTTGCCGGAAGATGCAATACAATGCCAATCAATAGGAGCTGGTGCTGGATTTGTTGAAATCAATATCAGGAACTTCTGCAATGACTACTGGACAATTAATACTTGTCCACCACTTTACATATCTGTACAGTCTGTAACACCAGGAACTGCTGTTTTGTCTGCGACATGCACTGGTAATCTTTCCACAAAATAATTATACTGTTTTACAATTATATATTACCTTATTTTTTACCTCAAGTGAAAATTGATTGCTGGCCAATCAATCAAATTGTCAGACAATGGAGCATCACTTGCCTCGATCCTGACACAACTCCCTCGCTTCCCTCACATCCACAATTCTTTTCATTCAAGCTCTACGAATATGGACACTTTCTTGAGGGCGTCTTCGATTTGGTCAGAAAGCACCCTCTTGGGTCTGCCTTTTAATATCAATCAATATTTTAATTAGGACAAAACAATATTTATATAGGCTTTCTTGGACCTTTAAATTAAAAGTCGGCACAGTGACGACTACTGAGGCAGCCGTAAACTTAATCCGTTTTTATTTGAAAGTAAGCAGATTTAACTAGCTTTCAATTAATTCCTTTTTTTCCAGATAATTCCTGTAGATTCCCATACAACATTAGATACCAGGTCGGAATAGAAGAATTCGGATGTTTCAGCGGTGCTGGAAGTATTGCAGCAAATATTATTATCGTATTATCAGCTCTTATTATAACTGTGTTAAGATTAAATTAATTATTCATTTCATTATGTGTTGTATGTTTTAGAGATTTTATATACCAAAGTTATGCCTCAACAACTTTATTTATTTTATAAATACTAACTAATAATTGTCTTAAAAAAGTGACCACCGAATCGCATTTACGTTTAGTTTAAACTATTTCTTTTTTAATGACAGCATATTTATGACCATATTTGAAACTAACTTTGTGAATTAAAAAAAAACTGTTTCAAACCACAGGGTAGATATTTTTGAAATAAGTGTGTTATGTATACCTTACATATAAGTTATTTGTAAATGTACTTTTATATTAAAAAGTTAAAAATATTGCTAGACGTTTATTTACTTCCTAATTTTTTGATATCCTCTGGACGTCTGCATGAAGTGATGGCGACCTGACCGAGGTAATAGTAAACTAAAGACGGATTATTTCAGTCGTTAGCGCTCTTGGACCTCTTCTTGCTTACCATAAAGCAAGTCGAGTTCAGATGTCGCGTCACAATACAACTTAAAAAGTTTACTGTAATGCTAATTTCTTTATACAATTTTGTATATTTTTTAATATTATATTTATTTAAAATACCAGTCCTAATTATTTTAGTCATCATCATCAGTCCTTCGTCATCTACTGCTGGGCATAGACCTCTTCCAGACCGCAGTATTTTCCTCAACTTTCTGTTTTACTTTGAAAATCTATCTTCTAGTCACTCTGCGAAGGACGTCGCTGCAGTATGATTGCCTATACGTGATCTCCGCTCGAGTACTCTTCTACTGAGCCAGTTGTCAACACTGTGTGTGTGTGTGTGTGTGTGTGGACATCGTAGACTTTTCGAAAACCATTTTGCTTGGTGGCTAATGACTCTTATAAACAGCTTACACAAGTGGCTCAAAGTAAGATGGGCCCAACTACGTTGTTTCTATGGCACGATTTCCGAGCTTGTCCGTTCTAGATAATGAAGTTAAATTAGTACAAATCATAAATTGTTGTTTGTGAAAGATTTAAAGCCTTGAATCCTTACTAGGACAATAAGTAATTCGTAAAACATTTCAACACTTTTATCAGTATGGACAAAAAGATAAGATTATTCGCGCTGTTATTAACGCTGAATAGTATCACTACCGACCTGCCTTAGAACAGATAAAGTGTTTTGTCATAGCTGTAATATAACTTAATATTTGCAAACATGTATTTAAAGTAGAATGTGAAAGTCACTGTAATAATTATTAGTGTAACGTTAACCTAATTTTAAAATGTTTTCAGCAAAGTTTTTGTGTCTAATACTGATTTGTGTTGTTAGTACAACAAAAATATGTTTAGGTCAATCATTTGTAAAAACAATTATATCTCCCTTCCTAAGAGAGTGTTACAGTAACAGTCATCTTTTGGACCGAAACAATTTGCCGCCAGTGAATTTAAACGTATTACTAGATCTTGTTAGGAAGGTTGAGGACAATCACATAGCTGACATGAGACAAATTTCTACAGCGATAGCACATTTGTAAGTAAACAAAGAAATATCAATATAAGTATAGCTTGTCTAACTATAAATGACGCGCACCTCTACTTTATTATTTTATTTAAATGAGTGAATACAAATATTACTAACTATACTATTATACTTTATCAGCGTGCTCATCCTTTTGAGTCTAACCAGCAACTAAATGACCAATTGTTATTGCATTATCGGTGTGTTTTATCCATATTTTATATTTGCTCGTGGGCGTAAATGCAGTGGAGTGGCGCGTCTTTCGGCTTAGACAGACTATGATGATGATGATGATGATGATGATGATCTCCTTGCCGTGTCCGGCAACAGCGACTCCTTAGTCAGTACTATGATGTGCTCTAATGTGACTCGCAAAACCAACTTTAGTTTTAAATGTGCGGTTGCAGGGTTCACAAAAGAGTTGTCCATTAGCGCTATATGTGTAATGATGGTTCTGGTTGGGTCTAGATTTTTGACCATGGCGCTTTTCCTCTGACGTTTTTAGTCGAGTTTGCTCAAAAGTATTTACGCTAGTGGAAACAACATTCCGCCAGACAGACTATACGTTACTAACGGCTGAACCTGCACTAAATACTTGTATTTTGTAGATTTCGGCAAGATGGAATAATATACGATCCAACAGCATCCGGTTTACCTAATATTATTCCATTCAAACCTACAGGATTTCAAGCCTACAAAAACAGACTATTGCTCAATAAATTAATTCCAGATAATATGTTAAATCTGCATGGAGATTTCATTGTTCCTGAAGACAAAGTAAGTTTTACTGCAAACACGGAAAGTTGACATTTATTTTACATTTGTGCTGTTGTGCAATAGGAGTAGAATTTAAATGAAGTTAAACAATCAAACAGTCAATGATATTTATTAATAGATATTATTAACAATATTAAATATTAACAATAGATATTAAATAAAGTTAAACAATCAAACAGTCAATGATATTTAATAATAGATATTATTAACAATATTAAATATTAACAATAGATATTAAATAAAGTTAAACAATCAAACAGTCAATGATATTTAATAATAGATATTATTAACAATATTAAATATTAACAATAGATATTAAATAAAGTTAAACAATCAAACAGTCATTCGATATTAAATATAGATTTTGACCATCTAAACAAATCGTTCTAGTGTGCTCTTCACTACATGGTGTCTAGTAGCGTCGCATTACTTTATCGAGGAGATGAGCAATTTACATGTAGCAGAATCATAAATTCTTCCAATTCAAATCTTAGATTGGGTGAATATAGAAAAGACAATGACATAGAACTGTTCGATGTAAAGTAAGTAAGTACTTAACCTAATTTACAAAAGAAGGAAAACAAAAATAATGTAAATATTAAAAGCAACATTCCTTTTACAGTGCGCCAGTTCATATTATTGCCCGTCAAATGACAGGTGTTAGCGATTGTCCCTTAGAAACAGGCGTAGTATCTACACCCTGGGGAGTAGTGGCCATGGGAACAATTATTACAGGAATAGCAGCCGGGTTACAGGAACAAAGAGTGCTTGTCACTGATTTAGTTACTGTACGACCTGGTTTCGATAATAATACTATAGTTGTTAATAATAGATATGCTGCAACTTTACCAGGTGCGTGTTTTTATTCTGCCAACAAAATTATATATACAAGTGTTACGTGGTTTAATAATACCGTATTCATTGTACAGGAGATTTAGCTGAGGCTGCAGTCCGTCAAGGAGTATCTCGTATATCACCGACAGTCGGAGCACCTGGAGGTTGGAATTCAACAACCCCCAGAAGACACTATTTTTTAAATAGAAATGAAAATCTTGAATTAACTGATTCTGAAATTAGAGGAGGTCTAGATGGTTTAATTTTGAGTGATTTGGTCAGAATGTTTATTGATAGATTTCCTGACTTTAAACTTTCACAAATAATTGATATGTATTATAGTCATGTAAGTATTCTCTTAGCAGTGCCTATAAACACAGATTTGCAAACAAAAGAAAACAAGTTGTGTCAGGATCGCGCAAAGTAGTGCTCTAATATCACTGAAAATTTAACAATCAATCAATCAAATTGTCACGTCTTTTTCCAAAAGGACAATGTAGCGCCACTTGTCACGATCCTGACACAACTCCCTCGCTTCCTTCACATCCATAATTCTTTTCATACAAGATTAAAAACTGAAAATTTTGTTCTGATGAATTAATTGAATGAATTATTGAAAAAAATATTCAACTTTGAGTGAATTTAATATGGACTTTTAGAATGGAATTTTACACGAAAGCCGTTTCCGAGCATGTAATAGAAAGGGTTTAATACCAGATGTAACGCCAACGCAGACCCTGATCAACGAAACGTTAGGCCCAGCAGTGGCACTCTACCATACATCTTCATTATCTGGTAGCACTACATTAAGAGGCATAGAAACATTTATTAATGAAACTGTACGTGCATACCAAGGATATATAGGTAAGTTTTTTTTTAATCAATCTATCAAATTCAATCTAGGCAGAGACAACGGAGCGCCACTTGCCACGATCTTGACCCCTAGCTTGTCTCACATCCACAATTCTCTTCATACAAGCTCTACGGTTATAGGCACTAGGCAACTTTCTTGAGGATGTCTCTGATTTGGTCAGAAAACACCCTCCTGGGTCTGCCTTGTTTAACGCATCCATCCACATCAGATTTATACATTCCTTTCGTCAATCTACTTTCACTTATCCTTTTTATGTACCCTAACTAAAGAACCATTCCTTTGTCAATCCTTGTTACTATATCTTTTTTCAAACCACATCTATCGCGCACTGTGGAATCCGCTATCGTCACTCCAAATACACTCCATAATGACCGCATTTCTACAGCATCAAAGGGTCAATAATAATTAACCAAGATTATATCAAGAGTAGTAGGCAGTGGTAACCTACTTAGTCTGCCGTTCCGTGGTAGTATCACCACTTACAGGCCGTGAAGTAATTTAGTCGCGTTTCAAGATCTGCTTGTAAGTTGCCGGTAAGAGAATTGTGGATGTAAAGGAAGCAAGAAAGTTGTGTTTGAATTGTGGAAAAAAGCGCTCCTTTGTCTCTATCTATATATCCATATAGGCGTGAAATTAAATAAAATAATAAAAAATATACAAAAAAAAACATTTCATTTTTTTCAGCATCAAGTATCGAGGATCCTTTCTGTATAACAAATGCTGACAGAGTTTTAAGACCAAGAGTTAATTTAATCCTAATAACAGAACCAACATTTTCAAGAAGTTCTTTAATATCCCACATTGTTGATCAAATAGACGTTAGTAAATTTGGTTCAAGCATAATGCTCATGAACTCAGTGACTGGTGATGTCGAGGTCGACAGAACATTTTCAATTTCTACGTTTTATGAACAGTTTGCTAAACGAATTGTTCCACAGGCTGGTAAACAACTTTTCTTGATTTAAATAACTTTAACTTGCACAAGATTTATTTTCAAGACGACAAAGATTCAATCCCTACTGATAACAAGCTGGCATGTGGTTCATGAATTAAGTCTATGCTTTTACTATATAAAATAATTTCAGGGGTACTTAACGTAATAAATGCTTTGAATAGTTTAATACATATTGCCACTCAAGATATAGATGGAGAAAGTCATATTGGATACAGCGGTGGCAATGCGACGGTAGCTTTGTTCATTTCCGATACAATACCACAAGCTGGTACTGAACGTAT
Organism: Tinea trinotella; assembly: GCA_905220615.1. Lineage (NCBI taxonomy): Eukaryota > Metazoa > Arthropoda > Insecta > Lepidoptera > Tineidae > Tinea > Tinea trinotella. Next base: position 7,052,077 of record HG992306.1, read on the forward strand.
AGAAACATTGCGTCAGGTTCAATGGCTGCAACAACACGCTCCAGGTTAGTAGAATTTAAGTGTCTTGAACTATTGATCTAGGACATTTTATAAAATTGCCCTTTTTATAAAATGTCCTAGATCCTTATACCTATAGATATTTAGCTTTGGAAGTAATCCCATTCGTTTTAAGAAAACTTAATTGATAAAAGTATCAATCACCTTTTTTAACACGCTTTTATTAGCTTGACTTGTATGTATGTATCTATGTAACGAAATCTTTCAAATTAATTTTTACTCACTTCTAGAAGTCTAAATAATATGAAAATTTCGGTTTATTTTCGATTTATAATCGTACACGTATTATAAACCGATGACAATACAATAACTTCATTAATTTTTTTGGTTGGCATAGTGACGGCGACTGAGAAACCGGAGTTTTTTCAGCCGTCGGCATTCTTGGACCTCCTCTAGCTTACCTTTAGGCGGATTCACTTATTAGTTTACATTAAGCGTGTTTTTTTTTGTTTTTTAACCATAGTTATATTTATGTTAAAAAAAATTATTTTGCTAGTTCAATGAGGTCATTCAACTAAACTATGTAGTCACTGTGAAAAAGAATGGTTGGTAGGCGTGGATGGCCAACAAACAAAACGTTGACTCACTATTTTCATACCGCGAATAGATTATAGTTTATTATGAAAAACATAAATATAAGTGTTCGCGGCTACTAATGGATACCATGTATCGCATGGACGATATTACTCTGCGGATTACTGTGTTGCTGACAGGAAGGATTGAAAACAATCATAATGATAACAATTTGTTTCAGATCTTAGATTGCTATTCGCAGCTAGTGCTGCAAGCGAAACAGTAGTATCTTCACTCGTGAGGAATATTGAGGATTTTATACCTATCTCTTTGGCGTCTTTGAGTCCGTCCTTACAAGAAGTTGAACCCGTCATAAAAGCAATTTTGGAGAGTATGTTTTATTTAATATATTAATTAATTTTACATTTTTATACTCAAAAATTTAATTGTCACGCCTTGACAATGGGGCGCCATAAGTACAAGCTTTACGGTACTATTATACTAAGCTACTAAAAGTGCTTGTATCAAAGAATTTGAACGTACATATTATATCAAAAAATATATATTGGTACCGGCAAGTAGCTTTTGCTCTCGGTTTGCGTGTCCATTTTACTATTGAGTTTTAATTATTCGCTTATAGGGCTTATTAAATGATTATTTTTCTTTTTCAGCACCTCGACGTATAATAAACCCAGATTGTAGATCTGTAATGATTTCTGAAGGTAGCTCAGGAGTTGTTAGTTTCGAAGGGTTTTTGGATGCTAATGGAATAGACTTTTATCGAATATCACCAAATTACTTTTTTGAAAATAACCCTAATCGGTTGATTCGAGTGCGAAGTTTTGAACATGGGGCTCTAACAGTTTGTTATTCAAGAACCAATAATTTTCCACGGTAAGGCTAAAAAACTAAAAATATAAATACCATAAAATCAAAAATAATATAAAGTAATACATTGCCAGATTATCCCATAAGCAAATTAGGGAATTTATTAGGATATTACGTCTCGGGGGACATCAGAAACACCACCAAACAAAATAAAATTACTAGCATATAAAGCACATTTTTGTTGTATTGTATATGTAATATGTAGGCGTGGCCGATGGATCAGCGATATTTGTCAGAGCAAATATTTGTTTCATAGCTTTTATTTGTAATATTTAATATTTTTAATTATATTAAATATTGCAAATATTTGTTAATAATAAAAAAGGGATACTTGCTTCGGGAAATTTGAATAAGATTGAATAAGAAATTTGTCTAGTAGTCTAGTGGCAGTAAAATAGTAACGCAAACAAGTAGCTTCCGTTTCAAAACCACTTGCCGGTGTATGCACTTTGGTGGTCTTGTTTTTATTATACGAAGCATGTAGTCTTTGGTTATGGGTACTGCAGCACCTGCTGTTTAAAGATTATCAAAACATTAAAACCTAATACTGAAAAATGACCTTTATTGTTTTAGGAGAAATCAAACATCAGGAAATGTACCAAATGATGTGACTTGTGAGTTTGCGGATACAGATGCTGATTTCGTTGAAATAATGTTGGATGGCGCTTGTAATGGATTTGCCTCTATAAGTAGTTGTCCGCCATTACATATATCCGTATCTACTACTATAATTCCCGAATTACCACAATGTCGAGGTAGGTATACACTAATAGTAAGTATTTAAATAATCAGTATATTTGGTAAGCAGGAAGAGGGACTGAGAAAAACCTACTTAGTTCACGGTTGCCTTAGTTGCCGTCACTATGCCGGTCAAAGATGCTTCTTCACGCATCGCTTGAAGGATCCAAGGTTAGATGGGGAGAACACATGGGCTGGTAAAGCGTTCCATTGTAAAGAATCGACGCAACAAACCTTTTAGTTCGACTGCCTCCTGAAATAAATAAATTAATATTATTATGTTAATATATAAATCAAAATAACTCTAAAAGAGCGATGTTATCATATTTACAATTTGTTGTAGGTGTGTAAGTGTAACATGCGAAGCCTCTTCATGCGGATTTGACTTTAAACCTTCCTATTAACATTTCAGATTTTGGCTGCCGGTTTCCCAATGACGTCAAATATTTGGTAGCAGCACATGATTTGGGATGCTATAATGGTGCAACAACAATTACTCTAAACATAATTATTTTTATTACCTGCTTAATATTATTTTGTAAATAAATATTTATACAAAAAGTTTTAATTTACTAGGATTCTCTGTTAATTTTATATTTCCCTCCAATTTACATTTGTTCATTTGTCGTTTTTGTTCATTTGTTGTTTCATTTGTCGATTGATCTACAAAGAAAAGACTCACCGAACTTTTTAGTTCATTGAATTCATTGTTTCTGCCTATCCAGGGCCGTCTTTACCCGGGGTTTCAAGGGGTGCAGTGCACCCGGGCGCAGAGTCTTAGGGGGCGCATGCCGACCGCCATAAATTTCGATAGGTACCTACTACACTGATCCTTGACTTTCGCACCCCGGCGCTGAATATGCTTAAGACGGCCCTGTGCAAAATATTTATACTCAAATATTTATATACAAATATTTATATACAAAATATTTATAAATATTTATACAAAATATTTATCAGTATAATCCATGTGTAAAAATCAATCAATCAAATCAAATCAAATCAATCAATCAAACTGTGACGCCTTTTTCTCACAGGGATAGGCAGAGACAATGGAGTGCCACTTGCCACGATCCTGACACAACTCCCTCGCTTCCTTCACATTCTAAATTCTCTCTGTAAAAAAAGCGTGACAATTTGAATGAATTTATAGGCGTTTAAAATGTTAATAATAATTTAAAAACATTTATATATTAAAACAAACTTTGATATCATATTAAAATTCTAATGTTGGATTAACTAATACATTTATAAGGATTACTTATAAGGATATTATTTCAAAACGCTAAAGTTAGATATAATGAGAAGTTTATGAAAGTTGTTAAACATGTTTAGGTTTCCGAATGTTTACGCACCCATTTGACAGTTGACACTTGACAGCTGTCAAGTTGTCTGTATTCGTATGGGAACATTTATCGTTATTACACAAAGTTAACAAGTTTTTAAAATAATAATGTCTACAGAGGACATTAATTCTAACGATCGCGGAGATAGTGAATGTCAAAAGCAGGAAAAAATGTTTACCTTAAAGAAATGGAACGCTGTAGCAATGTGGAGCTGGGATGTCGAATGCGATACTTGTGCTATATGCAGAGTGCAAGTAATGGGTAAGTATTTCTTTATTTATATCGTTTTTCTAGATATAAAGAACACCAAACAAACTATTAAACCTATTACCCCTAAATTAATAGGATAAAACGTGATATTACAATGGTTTTAGTATAAACTATTTTGGTTTCAAGATCTGACTTCTGTAAAGTTAACAACTTGCAAGTTACTTTTAAATATGAATGTATCATATGTCTAAAAAAGTATTTTATTGTCAAATTATCGAGAAGAGGAATGCTTTACCAGCTTATGTGTTCTCCTCCAGTGATTGAAGCAACTGTAAATTGAGTTATTATTTTTTAAATTGTCAGTGTTCTTTTATCTACCTCTTCTTAGTCATTATCAGGCAAGTTGAGGTTAAATATCACCCCACAGTATAAAAGGACACATCAACTACCCTCAGGTGTTCATAACACCTGCCTTCACTATGACCATCAGACAGAGTGCAGCCATATCTCAAATCATACCATAAATATATTTTACTTTTAAACCATTAGATATTCACTGTCAGTTAACTTTAGGGACAAATGTGACAACCTTTTTCAGCAAAATAGGACTTACCATAGTTCATTTTGGAAGATTTGTTTTATAGTATTTTCCTAAATTTTGCATGAACATTAATTAATAAATAAAATAATTTTTATGCAGCTTACTATCGCATTTATTTTGGTTTTTGATTTAACAATTTATTATTGTTATTCCGACGTTTCGAGAGCTTTGCAGCTATTGTGGTCACGGAGAAACATTTTAATTTGTTTTAACATTTCATTTGTCATATGACACCCTACTGTCTGTTGCTGAGCTAGAGTAGCCGTGTCCACTTTAGTCATCTAATGAGATGCCACTTTATACCTTGCTTAAATGACACACAGTCCATAATATTCCAAAAGTGCTGTGAAATAGACATGCCATAGGGAAAGGTTGTTCCATTATTTATTGGTATGACAGCTTTACCTGCTGAATCCCAGTACATAACATTTCAAGATGAGACAGACTGGTTCCGTCTATTGTTTGGCAGGCAGGTAAGTAAAAGGAGGGAACCAATCTTATGACAAGAAAGTAGGGTCAAGGCTTTTGCAACATGTCAACTCTCCACACACTTTTCTCTCTACCTATAGAATATATTCAAACTTAATTATAATAATACATAATAAAATTGTGTGTTTTGTAAAAAATAATGTATTTTAATTATAACAAAAAAATTATATTATACTATTGTAAAATATAAAATTAAACCAGCAATAATAATGTACTATTGTGCATTAATTATTAATATTAGGACATAATATAATATAAGGCGTTTGGACTGTAGTGGTTGCCAGCCACTTAATGGTCAACATGACTGTGGTGTAGTGACAGTGCAATGGTCATGCAAACCAAGAGCATGGGTTTGAAACTACTTACTGGTACCAATGTATCTTTGATATATGTACTTTGGTCGTCCTGTTTCTATGATACAAGTACTTTGGTAGCTTAGTTTAGAAATAAATAAATGAATGGTCATGTAAACCTGTTCAAAACCACTTACCGGTACTAATGTATCTTTGATATATGTACTTTAGTCATTCCTGTTTCTATGATTTAAGAAGCATTTTTAATAGCTTAGTATAGAAATGTATAACATTAAAAAATAATCAAATTTATTTTAATAATACACAATAATTAGGAATAATAATGATAACCACATAACGTTTTTTTGGTAATTTTAAATATTACTTATAATGCTTCCACTGAAATTATCACCATATGACAGTTCAACAATAAGGTGCAATTTGTATTTAGTTCGCCGTTGATTACTCCAAAAAAATCGTTTAATAAATAAAAAAGTGTTTATTAAAAAATATTATATTTTTAAGGAATAATAATATTTTTAATTATAAACTAGATGACTCGGTGATTTTCGTATTCCAATTTATTTATACAACTTTTGGGGATTCTGCCGTTTCCGTGGCGCCGTAATCTTATGGTGGATTCTTATAGAACTTGACGTAATAGAACGAAATACAAATGGACTTCCACAGTGCTTATGATTGTTTTTTTTTGTGCACTTGGGTTATTTATTTAATAACCCAAGTGCTTCTTCAACAAAATGCATTTCATTGTTTCCTGTAGAATGTCACATTTTAATGTATTTTTATTTATTTCATAATAAAGGAACTTACTATGAAATAAGGATATTATATAAATTAAATCCTATGAAAAGTAAATAATAATTAAAACCTTAATTTTTATAATTGATTAAGGCTACAAAAATATAAAAAATGATGTTAGGACGTAAATAATCGTAGTCGTCAATGTGCAGATTTGTCTTTAGAATTTTTAATTTATCTAAACGAGTTTTTGATTTTATTGAATAACATTGTGAAAACAATTGTCGCCAAATAATAATTGTAATTTCGTATATAAATCAATTAATCAAATTGTTACGCCTTTTTCCCACAGGGATAGGCAGAGACTTGCTATGATCCTAACTCTCCTTTCCCTCACATCCACAATTATCTTCATAGAAGCTCTACAGTTCTGGGCACTAGGCAACCCAGCTTTCAAAAAGATGTCTCCAATTTAATAATTTTGTATAAATAATAACTTTGCAACTTTTTAAATTAACAAATAAGTAGTGTTATTATTTACTGAACGTGTAAAATTACGCTGACAGTTTTTTGACAGCTGTCATACGGTTACTCTTGCAATGGAAGCCTTATAGTGCCCATTATAAATACCATTTAATGATAATTGGAATCTTCCAATGAACTCGTTATGTTTTATTTTATCAACTATTTTCTGTTTTACTACATTTTGAAATAAAATTATTATACTGTTCTGGAACAATTGTTTTTTGAATTTTGAGGAAAAAATACATAGGATCATGGTTTAAATACTATGGTCTAATTTTTGCCTTTTGACACAAAATGTCCAAGTGATTGCAAGTGCACAAAAATATATCCATAGAATACAGTATGAAGAGTACTGTGGAAGCGTGAGGGTTGTACCAGGATCGTGCAAAGCGACATTCCATTGTCTCTGCCTGTCCTTATGTGAACTATATTTCAAAATAAGATAAAAAAAATATTATTCTTATTTAAATGTCTTTATTAACATCCACTAAATTATTAAAGAGAGCTGCTGTTTACTATTACAACAAACAAAGTTTATAAACAGTTATATCTCACATTACTAATGTTATTCTCTTACAAGATTCATTTAAAATTATCAGATTCTATATAAATTATAAAATATTCTATAAAATAAAAAATATTTAAATTAAAAAATATTAAATATTTATTTAGGCTAGTTGTATTGAAACATATTTAACACAACCTGTTTTACATTTATATTTAAACTTAATAATTATTGAGATTTCATAATTAGCAACCACTGGGTAATGGTTTTATATTAGCTATAGAGCTCATTCTTCTTGCTTTTCGACCAGTCAGTTTATTTTCAATTTGTTCCAAGCTCTTGCCTCGAGTCTCAGGCACAAACATAATGACAAAGAACAAACCAACAAAACAAATACTCCCGAAAAGCCAAAATGTGCCATGAGGACCTATGCCATCAATTATATTTTGAAATGTTTTCGTTACTGTAAATGTGCAGAGCCAATTGAAAGCAGTGCAAAGGGAAGCGGATGGGCCACGAATTTTAGCTGGTAAAATTTCGCCCATCATCAACCATGGTATTGGTCCGAAACCGAGTGAAAATCCAAGTAAATATACCATTACACTAGTTAATGGTAACCACCCTAAATGTCCAACATCCATCATTTGCACGTCTCGGATATAGAAGAATGTGCCAAGAACAACTAGCGTGATCGTTAATGTGACAGATGAAATATACAATAGAATCTTTCGCCCCAAACGGTCAATGAGAGCTGTTGCCACAAAGGTCGATGCAAAGTTAACAATTCCTACTATTATAGTTGATAGATTCTCATCAACTGAACTGCCAGACATTTTAAATATTTGCACCGTATAAAATATTACCGCATTAATGCCACTCAGTTGTTGGAATGCCATAAGGCCTATGCAAGTTAATATGGACCTCATATATTTTCTACTGAACATCTCTTTCATGGTTGACTCCGTAGATTCCACCTCAGCATCAGATAGAGCAATATCTCGCATTTCCCCGTCGATTTTCGCATTCTTACCACGCAGCCATTGCAAGGCTTTTCTCGCGTCCTCCGTTCGCCCTCGTGAAATATACCAACGCGGTGTTTCAGGGATTAAGATCATGAGGATAAAGAATGGAATAGGCAGTGAAGATCCTAAATAAGCAAGGTTCGACCAATCTAGGTATTTTCCAGCCACATAGCAAACGAGAATTCCAATGTTTCCTATCGCTGTAGGGAATAAACCCAGAGTGCCTCTGACTTCTGGTTGTATTGTTTCCCCAAGGTATACAGGGAAAGCTAGAGATCCAACACCGACGCATAAACCGCAGAGTGCACGACCAGCCAATATTAAACCAACGTGGTTGGCCGATCCTATTAGTATCCAGCCGATGAAAAATGGTAGAGCCGTGAGTACAATAGTTTTACGCCGTCCAATGTAGTCAACTAGAGGTCCGCCAATCACTCCACCCGCAAGGGCAGCTAACGGCATCAAACCTCCAACCCATGTCGCCTGAAATATAAAATAATATTAAATTAGTAAAAAGGCATCAATTAAAATAAATTACAATAGAAGCTTTACTACCGAAATTATTACTCAAAATACTTCTTATCGGCTCTACATATGACATACCGCCTGATGTTAAGCTGGAGTGCAGTCCATTAATGGAAGTGACTGCTACTAAAGTTAAATGCAGTCGCATTAAACTTACAAGCTGATCCCTAAACGCGACTAAGCCTCTTCACGGTCTGTATAATTGTATCGGCAGGCTGGGCATCACTGCCTACCACTCTTTGAAATCCAGACCCGTAACAGTTATTCGACTCTTTTTAATTTTTCATGAACAAATAGCCATGTGAAATATTCAGTATAATTATTTAAATATTACATATAAAAGCTACGGTACAAATCTTTGCTCCGACCGGGCATCGTACCCGGACTTTACGCTTAACAAACTGGTTTGCTATCCAATGCGCCACGCCTGTCGGCAAAATGCCACTTGTTAATTAATTTTTACAAATTGTTAACAAAAAAGAAGTAGATATTTGCTACAGGTCTGGTTGTCAAAGAAGGGTAGGCAGTGGTGTTCAGACTGCTGATCCGCGGTAGTACCACCACTTACAAGTATACAGATTGTAAAGTCGCGTTTCGGGATCAGCTTGCCGGTTTCAACTAAGCCGGCATAGTGGTCCATTACCCCCATTAATGGACCGCATAACATCAGCCGGGGTGTCGAGTCACAATAATAACTAAATTAAAAGACGCCTAGTGGCTTAGGTTTTATTTGGTCTACGTCTCATTTTATCCAAAGTGCTAACGCAGTCGGTTGAAATAAAACTTAGGCCACATAGTGCCTAACCCCTGTAAATTATACCAATATATACTAACTAACCTGTTCTTTAGTTATTGTAATTTCTGTGCTATTTGTCATGGAAACCAGGGCCGGTGATGTGTAAGCTGATGAAAATCCTATTATTAAGGATCCCATTGACACAGCAACCGCCGCCAGCACCTAAGATAAATATCATTTATATAATCATAATTGTCTGATTGTGTGTTAGTGAATCGAGTGATCTATTTGCATCCTTGAAGCTCATATGCCGTCAAATTAATTTCGTATGTGACGCATTAAATTAAAAGGTCGTGCTTGCGACATCATGGCGTCTTCCATGGCCTGACAGCTAGGAGGTGTGTGTTTGATACCCAACCAATTTAGCCAATCACTTTCGCAGTAAACACTGATTGTACAATTGAATGCGAGTTGTTTTAATAAATCAGACTTTGTCCTCTAGCTATACAATGTGACTAAATACTTCTCAGCAACCACACCGGCTGGTATCACCAGAACAAATGTTTTCTTATCGCTAATTTCAAAAAATGCAATTGAAATTCTTTCATGTTATTATTTGCATTCTCTTGTGTTGTTTATTTTTGTGTTGTTATTGTGACGAGTAATTCAATATCCAAATACCATTTCATTATTAAAGTTACTTTTTACACATATAAATAATGTTGTAAAATGTCCATTGTAGCATTGGAATGCCATTGTACTCATTATTATTAATAATCAAACATTCTTAATTTGTTATTGCGGTTGCAACAACTGTAAGGGTGAACTTGTAAAACAATATAGTTGTTTATAAACCTTTCACACTTTGGAATAACAAGATAGGAAGTGGGGCGTTAAATTAATTTTTACTTGAAAACATTGCATTATTTTTCTTCATTATTTTGTTGAATACATTAACAATTATAACAGCGGTATAAAACCTATGGTAAGACTTGTACGTCAATACTATTAACAAACATTTCTTAATGGATTCCAGTAAAAATAAACCAATTTGCCTTGCTTCTATTCTTATAAGGATAGATTTAAACAATCCTGATACACTAGCTTCCGTTACATCTACTATTTTTGCCAAACAAACTCTACTATTTTTTATATATTTCATTTATTTTTATTTTATTTACATTTCTAAGCTTTAGTAGCTTGTATCATAGAAACAGGACAACCAAAGTACATATCAAAGATGTACCGGTGCGCGGTTTCGAACTCGTGCTCTCAATTTGTGTAACCATTGCACTGCCACTACACCACAGTCGTCTTACCCAAATTAATTCTTATTATTCGCAATTAAACACTCACAATTTTCTCCAACTATATTAGCTCACAATCTTTAATTTTACCACAATATAAATTTAAATAATATGCACCTGCGAGAATGTATATTTTGCTTCATATTCAGAAGTTCGTGCAACTATACTGTAATGAGTATCTGCTCTCATTAAAATCTTCATTTTGGTAATTAAAAAAGCACAATTCACAAAAATATAACAAAGTTTTTAATCACTGTATTCCGAAAGTGTTTGTCCTTCCTCTTCGCGCTTCTGAAGAAATGTGAACTAAGAACGACACAGCCTCTGTGTTTTTATTGCTTCAATTAAACGTCTGTATACATTGAATATATTTCATGACGTTAATATGTACGTGTTTTAATATTAAATGAGCGAAATCTATTTAAACCTTTATTCCCAATATTATTAATTGAACATCGTTCACGTCATTTCTTTCTGGGCTACAATAACTGTCACATTTTTTTCTTCTCTGATTGCGTCTTGAACACAAATTTTAATTTAATAGCAATAAATATATTTTTACATAGGTTATAAGCTATAGTTGTATATCGAAGTTGTATGTCGTGTTCTCATAAATTAAATATATTCAAAATAAAGAATTAATTTCTACTATATACCATAATAAAAATATGAGTGAAAAAAGAAGAGAGGATTGTTCCTTGATCTAATCTTGCCCGTAACCGTGTCAAAGCGAGAAGTTGTTTCTGCCTATCCCTGTGAAAATAGAGGAGTGACAATTTTTGTTTTGTTTATCGACATATGGACAGCACCTCGCCTGATGTTAAGCTAGAGTGCCGGTTATGTATGGATGAGTTATAAATTTTTATTTTTTTATTTTTTTATTGTGACTCGACATATGACAGCACCCCGCTTGATGTTAAGCTGGAGTGTGGTCCATGAATGAATGCCACTGCTACTACAATTCAATAACTGTGAGTAGCAATCACATCCACTATGCCGGCCTAGATGGAACCGGCAACTTACAAGCTGATCCCGAAACGTGACCAAATCACTTCACGGTCTGTATACTAGTAAGTGGTGGTACTACCCCGGATCGGCAGACTGGGTACCACTGCCTACCACTCTTTGATAACCAGACCCGAAGCAAATATCCATCTCTTTTTTTTTTATTAACAAATATTTGCAATATTTAATATTATTAAATATTACAAATAAAAGCTATGAAACAAATATTTGCTCCGACCGGGGATCGAACCCGGGACTTTACGCGCAACAAACCAGTCGCTAAACCGTTCGTCCACGCCTGTCGTCAAATGCTACTAAAGTTGAATAACTGCAAGTAGCATTCGCATTCCCTATGCCGGCCTAGTTGGAACCGACTTCATTGATTGATGATAAAAATCATAAAAAGAGATTTACGAGTACCAGTAATTTTCTGGGCGTAAAGATTAAACTTTAATTCGTAAATTGCCTACTTATTAATAGTACTTACTCATAGTGGATGTGACTACTACTAACATTTATTTAATTGTAGTAGCAGTTGCCTCCATTCATAGACTGCATTTTAGCTTAACATCTGACGGGGTGCTGTCATATGTCGAGCCACAATAAAAAAAAGTACATAATACTTTTATTCAATTTAATGTGGTTATTAAAACAAGTAATAAATCAAGAGGTTATTAAATTTAAAATATTTTTTTTAAATATTTATATTAGTTATAAAACCTTTATGACAACAACTATCTGAATTGTTTTATTTACCTGTAGTGGCAGTGCAACCGGTACCAATGTATCTTTGATATATGTACTCTGGTTGTTCTGTTTCTATGATATAAGCACTTTAGTAGTGTGTAAAAAAACTTAATGCATAGCATCATGAGTTAACTAATTCAATTGACACAATCAATCAATCGATTAAATTGTCACCCCATTTTCCCACAGAGATAGGCAAAGACAATAGATTTGCTAATAGATTTTACAATAGATTTGACAATAGACTTGCCACTTAACTTAGACTTAGACTTAACACAACTCAACCCTCATACAAGCTCTACAATTATGGGCACTAGGCAATCCAGCTTTCTTGAGGGTATCTTCGATTTATCTATATTAGTTATAAAAGTACCTTTATTTTAAAACAACTACTGCATGCTTTGTGCGTCCTCTATCGCCTATACCACGGAGAATGTTCCGAGGAGCTCTTTAACCTTGTTTCTACCTCATATTTTCACACCCGTAATACCCGCACAGGTCGGGGAAAGCATTCGCATTTCGACCGAATCGGTTCGGTGCGAAAGATACGCTTTCCCATGTGTTCTCTCTATCTTGTAACCTAGGATCCTTCAAGGGATGCGTGAAGAAGCACCTTTGGCTGGCATAGTAACAGCGACTGGGGCAGCCGTGAAGACTCGGTTTTTGCAGTCGTCGACACTCTTGGACCTCTTCTTGCTTGCCATCAGGCGGGTCAAGGTCAGATATTGAGTCACAACAATATTAGGTTGGGAAAAAAGTTTCTTCGCATTTTTTTTCAGTTTATTTACATTAAATTACAGTATGTATAATATATATGTGCCATTTTGTTCGTAGACTTTCTGCCATCTTGTATGTAAACATGATTCCGTTGCTGTAGAAATTTTGGGACTTCTGATCAAAAACCATGAAAACCAAGTCATGAAGACCAGCCAGATACAAATAGTTCAGCTAAAGATATTTTATTACAAGTTTATACATACTATATTCGAAAAGACTTTTTCCTCGACCTAATAATTAAAAAAAAAACTGTATTGTTTTATTTGTCACTACATAGCTAACACCATAACATGAGTTAACTAATTTAATCGACACAGTAAATTTATTATAAAGAATATTTTATCGTCGTATTCTTCATAACTTGGTAACAATGTAAGTGTTATTGTGTATGTTGTGTACTGTAATTAATGCCTTCAATCGTATGTTTACTATTAAGACAGGATTTAACGATCGAAATGCGATCATCAACACATCTGCGTATCTTTTTTTATTTTTTTATTGTGACTCGACATATGACAGCACCCCGCCTGATGTTAAGCCAAAGTGTGGTCCATGAATGAATGTCACTGCTACTACAATTCAATAACTGTGAGTAGCAATCACATCCAATATGCCGGCCTAGATGGAACCGGCAACTTACAAGCTGATCCCGAAACGTGTAAGTGGTGGTACTACCCCGGATCGGCAGACTGGGTACCACTGCCTACCACTCTTTAAATCTTCTGTGTGATCTACAATTCTGATATTCCTATGAGCGATTCCCGTCTTACTGGTGTATATTTTTACATCCTCAAGAAAGCTGGGTTGCCTGGTGCCCATAACCGTAGAGCTTGTATGAGGAGAATTGTAGATATGAAGGAAGCGAGGGAGTTGTGTCAGGTTCCACGTGGATGGTGGATCGTGGGAAAGAGGCGTGACATTTTGATTGATTTTATTATTGTGACTTGACATAATAAACCTCCCTCTGATGTTAAGTTGGAGTGCGGCCCGCTACTAGGTACTATACTAAAAGGACGTCACTGCTACTACAATTCAATAACTGTAAGTAGCAGTCACATTCACTGGGAGATAACATGGGCTGGTAAAGTGTTCCACTTATCGATTGTTCTACAAAGAAACAACACGCCGAACGTTGTTTGACTGACAATTTGGTTGACAGAATGCGTATGCTTCCCCCGACTTGTGCGAGTGTTTTTTAATTTTTTTCATTGTGACACGACATCTGACGTCGACTCGCCTGATGATATGCAAGAGGAGGTCCAAGAGTGACAACGACTGTAAAAACCAAGTTTGTTTACGGCTGCATCAGGCTGCAAGGTCGTAGGATGGAAAGAACACATGGGCAGGCAAAGTATTCCACTTGTCGATTGTTTTACAAAGAAAAGACGCATCGAACTTTTTAGTTCGATTGCCGATTCGGTCGATAGAATGCGGATGCTTTCCCCGAGGTTAAAGAGCTCTTTATAAAATTCTCCGTGGTATAGGCTATAAAGGACGCATAGAAAACAAATTCAGATTTCTCGTAATCTTAGCATCTCCTACAACTCTTTCTTCAATTCTTCAACCTTGACAGTAGACTTCTCCGCTTATTGACCACCACAATCCAAGTTAAAACTGAATGCGGTCGTAATTTAAAAAGAGGAGACAACAAGTAAACAGACCGTGAAGTGACTTAGTCGCGTGTCGGATATCCACCGTGCCCGTTTCAACTAAGTCGGCATAGTGAATGTGAGTGCTGAGAGTTGACTATAAGTAGTAGTCGCCCTCTTTTATGGACGGCACTCCAGTTTAACAACAGAGGTTCTGATATAAGTTGAGCCACAATAAATTATCGTGTCAAAAGTTATAAACGCCTTATAAAAAGTAAACTTTAAATAAAATGTAGGTTAAATAAAAAAACGGCGTTACATAGTCGTCGTACGTTTTTACTACTATTTTAATTAGCAAATGAAATTCTTTACCCGCCCATGAGTTTTATCCGATAAACCTTGAATCGTTTAAGTAACGCGTAAAATAGCATTGGCAAAGTAACGGCGACTGAGGCAACCGTAAACCGAGTTGGTTGTTGCAATCTATTCCTAAATTTTTTTAGTGTGACTCGACATCAGTCCTCGGTTTGCCTGATGGTGAGCAAGAAGGAAAAACCTATTCAATTTACAACCTCAGTCGCTTTTACTATGCCGGGCAGATGGTTTTTATTCACGCCTTGCGTTAAGGTTCCGCCCAAGTATGAGGAAAACACATAGACGGGTAAAGCATTCCACTTGCTAAATGACGCTCGTTTAGTTTGGATGTTGATTCGGTTAACAGAATGCGGATGCTTCCCCTGATTTCTGCGGCTATCACATAAATCTAAAGACGCTAAAAGAACAAAGTTAAAGAGCTCCACGAAAAACTTTACGTGGTTAAGGCGATAACAGACGCATATGCTGCCATGTTTCTACTTTGAAAGGCTTTTAGAGTTCTCATGACCTCAGCATCGCCTATTACTGGAATAGCTCGGCGCCGTAATAAATCTAAGGCATCCAGAAGAGGCAGAGCCAAAGGTGTGAACTGAATTCCACCCAAAAGCGAGTTTGTGCCTTATATAGTTATTAGTCAATGCTTCAAGGCGAAGAACTGATGCACCTTGTGTAGGATGCTAAGCTTGGAAGGTGATGCAAATCGCTGCACATTGCATCCCAGGGTTTGACTGTGACGCAGGCCACGTAACTACGAGATAGAACAGATGCCAATTGAGGCAGAAAAGGTCTCGAATGAAGAACACATATAAGAAAACGCAGCATAGGACGTCTACCCATTAGATGGAGTGCTAAAGGTAGCAGAATACCGCTGGATGTAGGCCGATTCCAGCAGGCCATTATAGAGATCGTTGGAAAAGGCCTATGTTTTTTAAGAGTAACTATATTGGTGATTTTCTTCGTAGTCTGCCAATCTGGGGTAGTACCACCACTTCCGTGTATAGACCATGAAGTGACTTAGTCGCAATGGACCATGAAACTTTCCAGTTTCAATTAGGCCGCCATAGTGGATTCGAATTTTAGTATCAGTCGCAGAATTCATGGACCGCACTCCAGCTTAACATCAATCAGACGGGGTGCTGTCAGATGTCGAGTCTAGCTAATAGATAATGAATTTCGCTTAATTGTAGGAAACGTGATTTATCGCCTTGTTTAATTAATAAAAAATGTCCCTCTTACCTGATTCTCATATTCAAAAGCATCGTCCTTGTATGTTTTTCCTTTACCGCATTCTAATTGTAATTTATCCCACATTTTATTTTTAATTAAAGTATTAATATATAGACTGCAGTGAACCTCATCATCGGGTGTTCACGGCTTAAATGCATTTACTTCACTACCTTGTTTTACAATAATTTCAATGTTTTAACTAACACATATTTAAAATAATTGGGTTAAGGACCTCCTGATAACTAAAATGGATTTTCTTAATCAATTATCCGTTTCTATAAATAATTGTCTGCTTATGGCAATGCGACGAGGTAACCGGTAGTTGTCGCAGGTTCGACATTTTGTGATATTATCTCCACTAAAGATGGCTGACCTCTACGTGACAATCTGATAGGAAGCCACATTGACGTCATTATTTAGGGAAATAATCATATTTTTATGTCGAATTATGTAATGAAATAATAACAAAAAATAAATATTCGCAGACTACATAGACCTAAAAAATTGTTAGTAATTGTGTATTATGAACGTATGAACTAAATTAGTATACAAAAGAGAATATAAAAGAGTTACAACTACACTTATTCTATTAATTAATGCAGATCTTTTCAGCTCTTGGGTTCATCAGGGCTGTTGTCCAGTGCCGTTGCACCTTACTATCCGGCATGTCAACAAGCACTTTAAGTATACTGTTGGAACTACCCAATTAAACCAATTAAATTGTCACTTTAACAGGAATGGGCAGAGACAGTGAAGCGCCACTTACCACAATTCTAACACTATTCTTTTGCTTTTTCTACGTCAACAATTCTCCTCATACAAATTAATAATAATTCAAATAATAAATTAAATTGTCACGACTTTTTTACACAGGGATAGGTAGGAACAATGAAGCACCACTTGCCACGATTCTGACACAACCCCTTCGCTTCCCTCACATCTACAAATTCTCCTCATACAGGCTCTTTAGTTATGGGCACTAGGCAACCCAGCTTTCTTGAGGATGTTTCTGATTTGGTCCCTTGTTTTACGCACCCATCCACAACCTTTCATCAATTAGCCTAATTCAACCCAAATAAATTTAAACATAATTAATTTAAATGGCAAGTGGCGCTTCATTGTCTCTGCCTATTCCTGTGGGAAAAAGGCGTGACAATTTGATTGATTGATTAAATTAATTTAAAATACTGAATGCGTGAATTTTCTCTGTTCAATTTTCATTACTAATTCTATAGAGAATTGAATTATATTTATTTTATAATAATATAATAATATTTATAATAATAATTAAAATGTCATTCCCACAGGCAACTATGTGAGGCAATTTAAATTGAATTGAAACTAGTTTTTCTGTCGTTGTAGGCACGTCGAATTCGGATTTTTTTCTTTTATTATGACTCGACATTTGACCTTCTGATAAGCAAGGGGAGATCCAAGAGTGACGACGACTAAAACAACCGAGTTAGTTCACGGCTGCCACTGTCGCCGTCACTATGCCGGCCGAAGGTGCTTCTTCACGCATCAGATATGGTGGTTCAATAAAAAACAGGGATATATTTACTTCGACGACTTGAACTAATTACGAGTAATAAATAACCTAAATTAATCGTTTCTTTTTACCGTTGGTTTCATCATAAGCCGCTGTAACTTACTATCTGGCATGTCAATCAGCACCCTAAAATAATGTTAATGGAAGAAAAAAACGAAATTTTATTATAATATATAAATTATTTATTTGTAATTGCAATAAAAACATATCTTATAAAATATAACTTCTTTGAGTTATTTAGATCACATTTCTTTTAAGTTCACAGTATATTTGGACAAACATAATTAAGTACATTACGTCCTATTTCCTAACTGCAATTTACTATTCTGTTTTTACTCGTATTTGGACAAATGTTTGGCTTAGCGTATTTAATGATATGCTACATTGATTTAATCTATTCCCTAATTACCTATGTCATGGTTTCATAATCCTATTTAAACTTAACAAAAAATAAAGGAACTTATTAACTTAAATCAAATAAATAAGTACATTAAAACTAATATATTAAACATAAGAGTTATTTTCACTTTTTCAATGTCAACTATTATAATATTATGGCTCAAACTCAGTCTCCTCATCACAAATCATCTCTAAATATCGAGATTCACAACATATCACAATAAAGCAATCCTCATTATGGAAAGCTGATAAATTACTTCATTATTTTTATTCAACAGATGTCTATATGTTTATTACTGGTGATTGTACGTATCTTCTTTGAACCTCTTGTCAATTTTTTCTCGATTTCTTCCAAACTTTTGCCACGAGTTTCTGGTACAAAGAAAATTACGAAAAATAATCCAAGTAGGCAAAATGATGCGAATAGCCATACAGTTCCGTACATATGTATGGCTGCGATGACATTCTGGAATGTTTTGGTTACTAAGAATGTGCATGTCCAATTGAAACCAGTTGCTAATGATGCGGCTGTTCCTCTAATCTTCGAAGGCAATATTTCTCCCAACATTAGCCATGGAATTGGTCCAAAGCCAATTGAAAAGCCCAATACATATAACACTAAACTGGCAAGAGGTAGCCAGCCGAAGGAACTGACATCCATACCCATATCTCGTACATAAAAATAAGCTCCTAATGCAATCAATGTGATGATCATGGTAACCGAAGAACAATACAGTAGTATTTTCCTTCCCAGTTTGTCAATGATTGCTGCCGCGATGAAGGTAGAAGCGAAGTTGACTAATCCAATTATGATACTTGCAAGGTTCTTGTCAATTGTGCTTCCAGCCATTTCGAATATTTTCGCAGCATAGAACACCACAGCGTTGATGCCAGTCAGTTGTTGGAACAGCATAAGTGCGAGTGCAATGAGTACAGCACGTGTGTATTTTGATGCAAATAGTTGAGTAATTATTGGTCCCCCTGATCGGTCGGCTGCGTTCTGCGATAACGTGAGACCTCGAAATTCTTGTTCGATATTTGTATTACGTCCTCTTAGTTTTCTTAAAGCTTTCATAGCATCCTCAGCTCGCCCTCTTATCATATACCATCGTGGTGTTTCAGTCGTTGCCAACATTAATAAGAAAAATGGAATCGGTAGTGCAGAACCCAAGAATGCCAAGTTAGACCAATTTAAGTAAGTCCCCGCCAAGAACGATAGTAGTATTCCAATGTTACCAAATGCAGTTGGCATCAGTCCTAAAGCACCTCGAACTTCTGGTTGTAATGTTTCACCGAGGTAAACTGGAAACGCTAGAGATCCAATTCCCACACAAACTCCACAGAGTACACGTCCAGCGAATACCATGTAGATGTGGTTCGCATTGGCAATGAGCAACCATCCCAATAAGTAAGGCAATGCTGTTCCCATTATTGTTAACCGCCGACCCACATATTGGATGAGACCACCGCCAACAACACCTCCGACCAAAGCAGCTAAAGGCATTAATCCACCAACCCAGCTTTCCTGAAAACAAGAAACGCCTTTATTAATAAACATTATTAATAGCTTATTTAACTGTCCCATTGCTGGGCAAAGTCTCCCTCCAATTTTTTCTATTACTCCGACGCTTTGCACACTCTCGCCATCTCAGTCTAGGCCTACCGCGATGTTTTAAATCTACTCAGCAGTGGACTTTAGCCAAAAGATGGCATGCCTAGTCCCAGTTCAATTTTGCGGTTTTTCGGCTACATCTTTAACAATATATTTTAACAAATGATTATTATTAAGAAAAATAGTACCAACCTCTTCCGGGGTGAAATGTAGAGTTTCATTCATGCTTGGTAACGCAGGTGAAGTGTATCCAGAAGAGAAACCAACAATGAGTGAACCCATTGATACCGCAAAGGTTGCAAATATCTGTAAAGTAAAATAAAATCTATTTTAGTTTATTTAGGCGATTATTAAACAATTATTAAACACACCTGGGAATATCCACAATATCTATTATATTTAATACTGTGCATTTTCTATGCTATGAAAATTATCACTTTCAACGTCCGTTTCAACTATTTTCTTGCTTCTTACTGAACGAAGTTTTACCCTAAACTTATTCAGGAAAGAACTGTACATGTGGGCGGTTTACAGTTTAGTTAAGGGTTTGACGCAAATGTGCTAATATTGACTGCAAACGTTAGACAAGAACGATGTTTGTTTTAAATTAAATTGAAATGAAATTTATATGCAATTCACCTAAAAGAATTTACCCGTTAAGAGTATAACTATTTTTATTTTACAAATTAAATGTTAATATACTTTAAACAATATTTAAATTATTTTAAGAGTGGTAGGCACACAGTTCGTATTAATATCCCCTATCTGCCCATCCGAGGTAGTATTAGCTACTAACACTTTTAAGTTTGCAGGCCTTGAAGACCCAATCGCGTTTCGGCATCACCCTAAAAGCTACCGCTAGTGCCAGTTTTAACTAGGCCGGCACAGTGGAGACGACTGTTACTTGCAGTTATCTAACTGTATAAGCAGTAGCCTCCATTAATAGATTTCACTACAGCTTAACATCAAGCAGCGTGTTGTCATATCCTCAAGACACAATTTAAAAATATATATTTTATAACTAACCTGTGTCCAAAGGTACATGGGTTGTGTAGTCGGTGGGTAAACTGGTGTATCACCATTAATGGAAAAGTTGGGCTTGTTGCTATCTGAACTCAATTGTTTCACAAAAGGTAATGAGTTCCGAAGGTTCTCATCCTTTGCAGAGTGGAATTGATTTCCATTTTCCGCTTTTATTTCCATCTCCATCTTGTACTTAAACTCGTTTCCAAGACTAATTTGTCGCAATTGCTGGAAATGTAATCTAGTCTTTTCGAAGGTGTCGTCGTCTTCTTCACTGCTGCTTTCCGTGGAATGTTCCGGAATGACAGGGTAGTTCGGTGAAAGGGTACCCTGCGAGCCGCAGGACTCTGCCAAGGAGGTGCATGTGGTAGACGCAGAGAGAGTGGCAAGTGTCGCGCGTGATGGTACGCGAAGGTATTTGTTATTTCGTTGCCTTCTGTCTTCCTCTGTCTGGCGCCGACCCTGCTCTTTCCCACCCTAAAAAAATTGATAAATTTAATTTAACTATTTATGTCAATACCAATTTGTACAGATAAATTTTAATATTAATGTTGTGACTAAATATTATTTTTCCGCGATAAGAATATAAAATAAACTTACAAACTTAAGTAAAAGCGTTTAATTAAATGCGTATCCGATATATTACTAAAGGAATTGCTTCCAAACATGCCCTATTTATTATATCCGCGCATCTATTATCTGAATTTGCGTAAGTACAGTGATAACATATTCCTTGGAGGAGACCGTCTGTCTCACCAATTAGGAGGTCAGATGGTCATGAAGCACGTTTGTTTGTTGACTTGAACGGCCATTTAGCTGGAGCATGATTGCGATAAGCCAAGTTCTATTTAGTTCCTAACGCTGTCTTAATGGCTCGTGGTACAATGACTCCCTGTGTGTGGCATATTTTAATTAATTTATATATTTTCTGGATTGTTCTAGAAATATTCCTACCGCCGAGATCGTGACTTTATCAGAGTACGCAGTCCGCCTGGAGGTTGTGTACTCGTACCATAAATAAGTAAACAAGTTTACGTATTCTTGCATGTGACATGTATGATTTTATACTTATCAACTTTAAATTTATTAATGTGCAACGAGAAGATTAATTTTACCCAAGTTTTACGAATAAGTTAAAATTGTACGCAACGTGTTTTTGTGATTTCAATTTATTAAACTACTAGCTGTTCCCCGCGGTTTTACTCGCATTTAAGAACTGTGTCTCGTATCGTGAGTACATAATTCTCCCTTGCATGCTCATAGTACGTCATCAGATTTAATATCGATATCAGTCCGGGTATAAGCTCACATTTTAGTTGAATCCTCATCGTCCATCATCAGGTACGCCAGATCTTCTATTGGATAACAATCTAGGTAAAGGTCTATTGTACTGATTATAGGTTCATCTTTTAGAATTTCTAGATCCAGAAATATTATATAGCCTACAAACTTCCATAATAATAAAAAATCCTACTCATAGTTCTAGTAATGCGTATTTATGAGTTTTATATCCCTTATACTTGATGCCTCAATTCCTCACATAAATTCCACCTCCCTTTTCACCCCCTTAAGGGATGATTTTCGGAATAATAACTATCTCCATGCCAAATTTCATTTAAATCGGTTCAACGGTTTAAGCGTTAAAGGCAACAGACAGACAGGGTTACTTTCGCATATTAGTATGGAAATGATGAAATGTACATATGAATAAAGAATCGGTTGTTTGTATGTAGGTATCAATCAATATTAGCCTTGAACTTGGTGGGCAAGGCTTCAATGGTTCTCCAAGGGTGTATTAAAGTGGTGCACCTCTGTTGATACACCATTCACATTGAATTCTTTGCCCCATCAATGGATCTTTCCAATATGACGCATGGTGTTTAGTTACACAGTACATTAAGCATTTATCTACTATAGGTATTATTTGAGAAATATTATTTTAGTCGTATAATTAATTATTATGAATATAACCGGGTTTTTGTTATCGATATAAAAAAAATGTTTGCTTGTTATGTTATTTTAATCTGGGGTCCATAGAGTATAAAGATTGTGGATGTGAGGAAAGCGAGTGAGTTGTGTCAGGATCGCAGAAAGTTACACTTTATTGTCTCTACCTATCCCTGTGAGAGTTAAGATGTGACAATTTGGTTGCTGTAATAACAAATAGTTAAATAGCCGCCTTTGTTTACAGTGAATACTTGATATTATTAAGGGACAAACATATACATTTAAATATACTACAGACACGGTCTTTTTTACATTTCTACACTTAGCATCTAAAGTTCTTGATCAGAGAAACAGGAACACCAAAGACATAATATCAAAGAGACATATTGACAAGTGGTTTCCGAACCCGTGCTCTCGGTTTACGTTTTTTTTTTATTATTGTATCACGACATCTGATACGACCCGCCTGATGATAAGCAAGAGGAGGTCCAAGAGTGACGACACCTGAAAAAACCGAGTTAGTCCACGGCTGCCCCAGTCGCCGTAACCATTGCGCTACCATTACACCTAGGTTGCTTCATAACGAGGGTTATTTGCGTCGCGCAGACGTAAAAAGAGATCTCTTTGAAAATAAAATAAAATCATCCTCACGTCTTAACTCCCACAGGAATATGCAGAGACAATAGTGTTCCAGTCTCCACACATCTTGACAAAACTTGCCCGATTCCTTCAAATCCATAATTCTATAATTCTTTCTCTACATACAAACTCATTCGGGACACTGCAGATAATAAATAAAATCATGCGACCGTCGCATACCAAGCGGCATTAAGGTTTAAAACCAATTGCCGTTACCGATGTATCTTTGGTATTAATTTACTTTGGTTGCCCAGTTTTTATGATACAAGCCCGTTAGTATAGATATTATAATTCAAAACAAAACGGGCCATTCTTCTTCTGTATTATGATGATAATTGTGTTTTGTTTATTTTCCCTAATTAATTGAGGTTTGATGTTTTAATTAATTTTTAACAAGCATTCACTGTTTACAATAAATTGAATATATTCGTATAAACAAACATAAGTAATTTCTTCCGGAAATTATTATCGCAAACTCATTCTTGTATTTTTTTATCTGAGTATTGCAGTGAATTCAACTGTTAATTTATGTTTCTGAGTGTCATTAGTTAAGATCATGTAGCATAGCTATTAAAATAAGTAACAACATTCGTAGTTTTCCAGTAGACAATAAAATAAATAAAACCATCTATCGGTTAATAGTTGAACTAATATGCATTGTGAATAACGAAGTAGTTTTCTGATACGCCGATAGTGGCGCCACTGTTGTGAAATTTGCTCGTTCCAATTATTATTTTTTTGTTAGATTAAAGTACTAAATTTTTTCATTAAAATAGAAACTAAATATATTTAAAAAAAATGCATTATGTGTTTAATAAACTTATGGTATGCCTTTCTAAAATCATACATGTTTTTGTTTTATATTAGGTGTCAATGATCCGGTTAATAAATAAACTTGAATTCTATTTAGAAAGTAAATTCTCGCCAATAAAAGTATACATAGGCGGTCTCTCGGCCTTGCCAAGGACTTTTAGTCTGCGGCCACTGAATCTTAACATAAACAAGTCATTGTATAATAATTTTATATATAAAGTATATTTAGGGTCTTATTATGATGTAGTTAAGGTATTGTTTAGTTTGCATTTATACAACAGCTGATAATTCTAGCGGTGTTGCTAACAGTAGCAATCGGCCGGCCGGCGCTATGCCGCTTGCTTGCTAGTAACCTGTTCCACAGAACATTCGCGAACGCGACGCTCTTCGTTTTGCCCAAATATTTAGTTTTGTTGCAGAGTTTGAAGCGGTTTTCAGAGGTTTTTGGAACTGTTCTGATGTAAACCAGTATTCTAATTAGATGCGCGGATATATTTTTTTGAAAAAATATTAAAAGAGAAATCTTATACAATCTGATCGAGATACGAGATACATAATTTTATGCAAGAATTTGAGGCCACACTTAAATGGCTCTTAAGTATTTTATATAATAAAATATGTAACTTACCATTTCGGTGGAGAGCTGCTTCAGGTAATCCATTAGTTTCCCCATTGCGTTGGGGTTGTTCTTATTGAAACTCATCTTGATGCCGATTCAATTACGAAACTTATAACAAAATTACAATATAGTGTCCAGGTATTATGGAGTGTCCAATATCACATAAAAAGTTCAAAGTCAAGGTACTGAGAAATGGTAATGTCTATATGCAATTTCACTTTTAATTTCAATGTTATTTTTCGATTTGCGAATACGTTTTTCACTCATTCATCGAAAGGCAAATCTATGACGCGATACTGCGCGGCGATTGCAATATTATACATGAGCGGCCGTATATAAAATGTATGTCAGCCGTCGACGAAACACTAAAGAAAACCTAGCTATAACTAAAATAATAGCATTGCATGTAACTAATGTTTTGTTTAGTATAACTCAAATTGATTGATTGTATATGCGTTTATGTTGAAAGCGCGCACTTTCCTTCAGTAAAGGTTGTCTATTGAAACAGGCTGTTGCCGCGCTTTGCTTTATATCAATGCTAAAGCAGACATCGGGCGCCGCCTCCCCACCCCACCTCCGCATACATGCATACACGCGCACGGTGCCGTGGTGTGAGGACGTGCGTCCGTGTATGCGTGCCGATGATGATGATGCCTAAAAAAACCGATAAATGATTAATATTGGTTAACAACGCAGATGATAATTGTACACCATAATTAAAATTAATTATATAAAAATATTTTATAATTATTATCTTCATATGAATTGTAATTTGCAAACAATTAAAAATAATATGGTATTACCAATGGTAGCAGCACCATGGTATGTGCGGCGATCCGCAGTCCCTGCCTATACCTATCTGTGAAAACTGAGAGTTTGAGTTTTATATTATTTCCACTGAAGAAACGTCCAGATTTACATATCACAGATCATTCTAGAAGTTTACCGATGTTTTGTAAAAGGAAACAAAACGCTATCAAATAGATAATCAATCTTGTATACAATTATGTTATATTTGTAAACTTTTATTCAATGGTTTTTGAATCGTTGCTACGTATCGTGTTTGTTTTCCGTAAACAAGGATTACAAAATCAATAAGATCGAAATTAAATTAACCTATTAGCGGCTTAAATTGTTTATTGATAGAGCTTTTTTAATTAATTAATGGCGTGCAGTGAGTGACGACCACCTCACGAAAATCAAGCGAGCCTTTGCCACTCATTTGCAGAAATCGAACCCGCGTTTCCAGCTCGAAACATACCTTTCTCATTAGAAAAAGGTATGTTTCGGGTGTTAGTTTTAAACGTTCACGCAGGGGTTTAGAGTTTCTTAAATAAATCCCACCTCAATTCCCACAGGGCTTAGGCAAGGACAATTGAACCCTGATTTTTTTATTATTGTGGTCACATCGCTCAAAGAACCGACAACCGATGGGGAAGAAAGATTTTAGACCTGAGACCACGAACCGGAAGACGCAGCTTAGGTAGGCCTCCCACTAGGTGGACTGATGACACAGTGAAAGTTACGGGTAACCGGTGGATGAAACTGGCATCTTGTCGTTCGGGATGGCGTTCTACAGGGGAGGCCTATGTTTAGCAGTGGACGCCTTCTGGCTGATGATGATGATGTGCTCCAATAGTGCCGACATCCAAAAAAACTAAATCAATTTACGGCTGCCCCAGACGCCGTGACGGCCAAAGATTAATATTTTTTTAATTTTTATAGTATTATAAATGTCAACATAAACAATTGCAATTTTCACAAGATTAACAAAATTCGAATTATTTTTGGTTGATTATCATGTGAGTAGTGACGCGCGTGATCCAAATATCCTACGCAACTCGTGCTCTGACCTGGGCCCTGGCACAAAGCCGACACTCGTCATCGCATCAATCGAGGTCTATAAAAATGTTAGGTCGTCCATCCGCAGAGAAACCGACCTATTTTAAACAGATTGTTTTATTGTGACTCTACATCTGACCTCGACTTGTCTGACGGTAGGCAAGGGGAGGTCCAAGAGGGCCAGCGAGTAATAAATAATAAATTCTCAGTTGGTGTGACTTTTGTAACCCAGGACCAAGTCGGAGACATCTTCAAGAAAGCTAAGTTGCCTACTGCCCATTACCGTAGAGCTTGTATAAAGAGAATTGTGGATGTGAGGGAAGCGAGTTAGTTGTGTCAGGATCGTGGCAAGTGGCGCTCCATTGTCTCTGCCTATCCATGTAGGAAAAACGCGTGACATTTTGATTGATTGATTTATAATATATATGACTTTGTTTGGTAGTAGATGAAGTTTTAAGGCGACCGTGGTGTAGTGGTAGTGAAATCGAGAGCCTCTGGTTCAAAACCACTTGCCAATTCTGGTGTATCTTTAAAATATGTATCTTAATACATGCACAATATAAATAGTTGCTTAGTATAGAAATTAGAAAAAAAGGGGCTTGGCCTATAATATTAAAATATTCTTTCTAATAATCTATTTTAATTTTCTGACCAAATACCAAAATAAGTTGTAAATCAATTGAAATTCTACTGAGAAAAAAGTACGACACGCCGAACTCGAGTCGCTTCCCTATACTTACAAACATTTGTCATTAGAACGACCAGTCTCTTAGCGTACTCAAAAACGACTTTAAGATGTCATTAGACTGTCTACTGCAAGAAAAAATTATCATTTTTCGATCATGTTTTTGGCGATGATCAAATCGTTTACAAATTTACATATTGTTTGAGTTTAAAAAACATATAGGTCGGGTTTTGTAAATTGGATATTTAAAAAAATGCCATCAGTTACTAAGCGAAGAATCTTAACTACTTTATTCACATCGTTTTCAGTCTGATTTAAGATGACCCGTGGTTGTGGAACGGCCTTGCAAACTAAGAGCTTCCAGTTTAAAAACCACTTGCCAGTATGTATGTATCTTTGATATGTGTACTTAAATGCCGGATTTAAGCATAGGTAACATAGGCAGTTGCCTATGGGCCGCCACCACACCACACAAAAAAACGAAGGCTCGAAAAACTTATACGAAAATAGACGAAAAACTTATTTTTTTCCTTAAGCAGGAAAAGTTAACATTTTAAAATCAACAGGGAACTACAAACGATTTAAGGGCCTCCACCACATGCTCTGCCTAAGTCTAAATCCGTCGCTGTTCCTGATTCTAATTCTATTGCATAAGCACGTTTAGTAGCTAAATATAAAATATATACGTAGGCATGTTTAATGACATAATTGTATGTTGACGTCAATAATTAATTGGAAAACAATGCAATGCGTGCTTCATCTCACGTTCACTAACCACCAAATGTATTGTCACGTATTTTGTTCTCCTAATTCCATCTGTTGTAAGCTCAGCCCCGCCTCCATGCGCACACAGTTCAAGAGCTTTCGCGTCACGGTCGCGACACACCCGCGTGCGTCTGATCACGTCATTGAATCGACAACAATTTTAAACTAACATTTATTTTAAATTGTCTTAGAGAAATAATAGTTTCTAACTGATTAGAGACTATTATTTTTTCTAAATATTTCAAATTCATAAAATTTAAATGGGGAAGAAAGGTTCTAGAGTGGAGACCACGAACCAGAAGACGCAGCGTAGGTAGGCCTCCCACCAGGTGGACTGACGACATAGTAAAAGTCACGGGTATCTTGTCGTTTGGAATGGCGTTCTAAGGGGAAGGCCTTTGTTCAGCAGTGGACGTCTTCTGGCGTCAAAAACAGACAGAATTGGACCACCGACCGGGTTCAAATGTGAATCTAAACAATCTAGCATAGCGGATGCCATAGTTCCACTGTAGTAGCAGTCGCCTCCATTCATGGACCGCACTACAACCTAACATCAGGCGGGTGTTGTTATTGTCGAGTCAATCTAAAACAATCCAGGAACCAACATAAAATCACATGCTTTTTAAAAATTAAAATCGGTCCAGCTGTTTAGGAGGAGGCCATCACGGACAGAAAAAAACAGATATATAAAGATACAATTGAATGACCTAGTATTAGAAACAAGGATCATAATGTAACGATGGTTATTACTCAACCTTGGTTATATCATAATTACTATGAGCACAGTCGTTCGTTAACAACGGACTGCGGCGGCATCGAATAAATAACCAAAAACACACACTCCTTTCCCCTAACGCACACATGTTTGTGTGTCACGGCTACAATCTCCTTCAGTGGAATATTACCAGACACGATGGCAAACCCGGCAGCCTTCTCGAAAGTTCCTTTGGAATGCGCTTGGGTAGCAAACGTACGACGCGCATCGTTCACACACACCATTTGTTGATCTACTTAAATCTCACATTACGGCTTACGGTGTTCATAAATATATTTTGCAATGTTTTTGTTTTTATAAACAAATCTTTTTTATCAATAACATAGGATTTAGGAATGATATTTGTTTTGACAAATTAATCAATCGAAGAGCGATAAAAAGTATTTAGTTCTAAAAAATTCCATGGGAGTTTTTAGTATTCTAATTAGGGCATTATTCATGTTTTTCTTGAAATAAATCTGTAAAAAATTCCAATGTGAATTATTATAATACTTAAACCACGTGTATAAACTGTATAAATATTTAAAATGACTATAAGTAATGACTTCACCTACAACTGCGGTTTTAATATAGAACTACAAACAAAAGAAACACTTGTACATTCATTGACCAAAATCATAATTATTAGCAGCAAAAAAACGAATTATTAGCTTGAAAATTGCATTGTGAAGACAACTAAAAATCAATACCTTTCTTCCTCTATGTAATTAATCAATCAATCAATTTAATTGTAACGCCTTTTTCCCACAGGGATAGGTAGAGACATTTGAGCATCATTTGCCTCTTTTTTAATGTAATTAATTTGTTAACAATTTCTGATAGGTATCACTTTCAATTAATAAATTTACTGTTACGATTTTCGTTAAAAACATTGTCTGAGTTATATGTTTAGATTGATAATAACAAGGAAGTATGAATTGATAATGGAATCGAAATATTGTGTGCGGTTATACACAAAAATAGCTATGCTACATTAGTTAAATTTTAATTGTCAATATATTACTGAAATGTGAAATAGGTTGTTAATGGTAAATATCAATCAATCAATAAAATTGTCACGCCTTTTCCCCACAGGGATAGGCAGAGACAATGAAGCGCCACTTGCCACGATTCTGGCACAACTCCCTCGCTTCCTTCATATTCACAATTCTCTTCATACAAGCTGTATGGTTATGGGCACAACGCAACCCAGCTTTCTTGAGGATGTCTCCGATTTGGTCGGCAAACACCCTTCTGGGCCTGCCTCGTTTAACGCATCCATTCAAATGAGATTTATGGTAAATATCGAAAGAACAATTTAAATTAAGTCCGACGTAATTAGAAATGGGTTGTTATTAAACATATTTTATTTACGTCGACGTTTGGGCTATGTAAATAAAATACGAGGTCGAAACTTGGATATTGAAAACATCATGTGTTGACACATAATGATTCATATTAGGACAATACAGTTAGGTACTCGTACACTAAAACATTTTTTGCCTTATTCACTAGCTTGGAGGTCGGATCATTTTAGTGGAATTCGGTTTTTTTCGACGTCCAAAAAAATCATGTTTATCTTTTAATTTTCATTTACAAAATAATATCCACGAAGTATAAAATTTTCAACTGAAACTAAAGAGAGTTTCAGTCTCGTTTCAGAGTCGACTGCTGAAGGTATGCCACCCTAACGATCTCCACAATGGCTTGCTCGAAGCGGCCTGCATTTACCTATTTTCTGCATGCATCTTGTGGACATCCCACCCTAAAACTTTTCCTGTATTACGTTTTTTGCCATTTTTCTGTACATGGAACATAGCTCGTACGTAGAACATACGGCTGTTTGAGCCAGAAGTTCTTAAATGGAGACCAGCTGAAACAAATCTGCTGAAAAATATTTAAATAATAATATATTTTAAAATGTAATTATAATTGACGTCCGCAATCTGGGTTAGCTTCGAATATTCAGCTATTAAATTTTATAATATAACTTGCATACATTGATTGGATTTAAACGTCAATTGAAACAAGCCTATCGAATCAACAATCTGAACAGCCACATGTAGAAAAGAATGTTTTGTTTTATATTATTATTTACATGTCATGTATGAATGTATTTTATATTTGTTTATTTTTTCTTCCCCGCGATACCTTTTTGCTTTAATACTCGTATTAAGCGTCAGCTCAAAACAGCACTGTGAGTTGTGACGTATGTTGCAGCCTATGCTGAGCTGACTTCTTTTTTGTCACCTCTATTGTTTTCTTCTCTATTTCATATTGTATATAGTATTATTACTGTTAATGGTTGAGGCAAATAAATTGTTTCAATCTCTCATAAAAGAAACTATTATAGAAAAATATTTTTGGCGTACCAGTTTTTTACCTGCCGTAGTCCTAACCGGGAACAAACGTTTCTAAATTAGATAAGAAGCAGACAGATTAATTGTAAAACGTAGCACGTGTAATTTTTATTCATTTTCCTTTATCTTATCTTATTATATCGTCTAAAAAACTTTCCAGTTTATGACTACTGTCTAACTAATAGCCTTTTTTGTTATTACCATTTGTTTGTTGATTTTGTGCTTGTTAAATATTTATAGCCAAGTGTTTTTATTATTGGATATGTGAACGCCTCACATTGTCAAGTAACAGT
Organism: Tinea trinotella; assembly: GCA_905220615.1. NCBI lineage: Eukaryota > Metazoa > Arthropoda > Insecta > Lepidoptera > Tineidae > Tinea > Tinea trinotella. The sequence goes on from HG992306.1 coordinate 7,083,611, forward strand.
AATCGATATTATGTTATTTATCGAATAAAACGAAAAGTATGTGGTAACGATATAAAACACAGATTAAATTATGTAGACATTTTTAGGAGAATAATGAATGTGAAGAAAGAAAGATGTGTTAGAAATAGGATACCGAGGCTAGCACCTCCTACCTTACCTAAGAAGACCACAAGAAACTAACTGTACATAAAGTATAAACTGTCAATCATACATAGCCCGTACATATACTTGTCAACAAGAAATAAAAACTGAATTAAAATTAAATAAAGAAAAAAGAAAATAGTCATATCCCATACCAAAATTAAAATATATGATTGCGGTGACACTGACATAACTCATGGCCCCCACAAAGTTTATCCAGACCCGGCGCAGATATGTTTATTACTCAATTCTTGCAATTAAGAGAAACTAAGAGTGCAAAACGGTGGCGGCAATGAGATAATTACACGAATAAATATAATAAAAGACAATGTTTGCGTGTTTATAATTGTCGTCGGAGGTTTTATCTAGGACATTATGGTTATAAGGTTAAACTACGATCTATTGTGCATTTTAACACGATTTCTTTACCCTCTTGGCGAATTTGCTAATACACCAGTTCGTACGCGTGTACAGACCGAACAATCGAACTGATTCTCAATAGGGGCAAAGGTTTGTTTCATAGCATTTATTTTTAATATGATATATTTGAATTGGATATTAATTATATTTGTTAGTGAAAGAAATGAGGAGTTTGCTCCAATCTGAGTAGTAGGATGGTTAGTAGCCTGCTGCCTTGGGGTGACCACCACTTTTAAGTGTACAGAAAGTGAAGTAATTCAGTCGCGTTTTAAGACCAGCTTAAAAGTTGCCGGTTTCAACTAGGATGCTACTGCTACTTGCAGTTATTTACGCACCTTGAACCTTCCCTTGCTTACCATCAGGCAAGGACATATGTTGAGCCTAAAAAAATAATTAGGTACAGCCATTGTTTAATTTGTTACGGGGCCAATAGCAAAGCACAACATCCATTGTTACTATTATTTTATTTTATTATTTGGTTCAATTTAAATAAGTGAAAACAGGACTTAGCGCGTTAATAAAAATAATACGACCTTAGCAAGTGTAAATTTTGAAAACACAGCTGAACAACCATTAGAAGACGATTCTAATGGTTGTTTCTGCCATAATGGGCGACTTTAAGACCGTGCTGTTTCTATAGGTCAGTTAGATAATATCAATCAATCAATCAAATTGTCACGCCTCTCTCCCACAGGGATAGGCAGAGACAATGGAGCGCCACTTGCCACGATCCTTACACAACTCTCTTGCTTCCTCCACATCCACAATTCTCTTCATACAGGCTCTGTGGTGCTACCTTCATGGGCACTAGGTAACCTAGCTTTCTTGAGGATGTCTCCGATTTGGTGGGAAAACATTCTCCTGGGCCTGCCTTGTTTAACGCATCCATTCACATCAGATTTATAAATTCCTTTCGTCAATCTACTTTCACTCATCCTTTCCATGTGCCCAAACCATCGAAGCATTCCTTTGTCAATCCTTGTCACTACATCTTCTTTCAAACCACATCTATCACGCAGTGTGCTATTCCTTATTCTATCCGCTATCGTCACTCCACATACACTCCTTAACGACCGCATTTCTACAGCGTTAATTCTACTCTCATGCTTCTTCTGCCATACCCTTCACTTCCATACATTAATGTAGGAACAAGCACCGCATTATGAACAGCCATCCGTGACTTTTGGGATATTATTTGGCTGTTTATTATACTATGACAATATATTCCTAGATTTTTTTATAAATTTCGAAAAAAATTGTTGGTCAGAGTCCTTTTCTCAAATTTGTAGACTAAAATGAGAGTTACGCGACGTAACTTTACTAGCCGTATGAAACATTACATTCCATACGGTTTTCTGATTTTTTTAAAATGTTTTATTTAATATAGTTTAGTATTAACTTAACTTATGAACTTAGTTTTATAACTAGAAATTCTGTTCGATCTAAAATTGTCTTCGCTGTCATATGTTTATATTTAGTAGCCTTCAGTGGGTCGGGAGCTAGAGTGAATGGCCGTCCTCGTAGATATGTCACAGCTTACGTTAACGAATTAATTTAATAATAAGTAAATACTTTGTCTGTAATCTTTATTTACTTATCAAAAATACTGTGAAGATTAAAGAAACCTACCTAAACAATTTATAATTTCAATTTAAAATTTACTTTTGGATTTTTTAAATTAAAGTGATTTTTATTAGCATTATTTTTAAAGTCGTAAGAAAAAATACCGATCTTTTTATATGAAGAAACCTATTTCGTGGAAAAGATTACATCATATTAAATGTAGCCATAAATGCTAAATAGAACTTTTCGCAATATTTTGTGAGTCATCGCATAAAAAGGTATTTGCTTGGGCCTACATACTCATGACTTCTTGGATTGTAGGCGTGATGCATATTTGGGTAGATTTTGTTGTTGACGTACGTGAATTGGGGATACTTGACACCTACCTATTGAACATTTACAAATTCTATAATATAATTGTGTAATTCTATTTCAGCGGCTTTATTGTTGTATTTATATTTTTTGTATTAACTACTCATGTATATGCTATTGGATTATCGGAATAAAAAATAAATCATTGAATATCGACTTTGCTTCTATTTTGTTTTATATTGCATTTGAGCAATCAAGAATCTTTAGAAGTTGTAGATTCACATTTTTATATGTTTAGCTAACAGAGATTTAGCTTGTCTAACTATAAATGACGCGCCCCTCCAGTTTATTAGTTTATTTAAATGTGTGAATGCAAATATTTCTAACTATACTATTATACTTCATCAGCGTGCTTTTGTGTCTAACCAGCAACTGACTGACCAATTACAATTGCATTTTCGGTGTGTTGCATTCATATTTTATGTTTTCTCGTGTGCGCAAATGCGCGGTGGAGGGGCGCGTCATTTTGGTTTAGACAGACTATACTAGGAAGTCTAATTTGCAATAATAAGATCATAATGTATAATAAGCGAGTGTGCAGCTAGCAATATACCTAACAGTACATTACAACATAGCTTACACTAATTCTTGTATATCGTGACAGACGACTGCTTACTGCGACTATTTATAGAGAAATATTTCTTAGGAAGTCGGACGGTAAGGAAAGTCGTTGAGGTCCGCTATAAATACCTAATGCGAAGGTGTCGATGATACTTGCATAGTAATTATACTTTATTGGCTAATGAGGCAAGGACTACTGGATTGTTATAAAATAAATCGAATGGTTTAGTAACATCCGTATTTTATGTGTATGGATATATGTCAAGTTAAGGTCAATGTAAACTTCTCTCATTGAATCCCGTCAATGATATAAATACATAATAAATAAATGTTATAAGTAAGCTAAAGCAGACTCTGACGAGTGCTGAGTGAGGTCATAAAAATATAAGGGATATAAACGATGGCATTTTACCTCTATTGTATGTATGATACAATAAAATAGACCCAAAACACTTTATAGGGGCCGTTCAAGTATTACGTAACCAGGTCCAGGGGTCTTTGCTTTGCTTACTTTTACCAATGTTCACGTAAGGATCGGTAAGAGCTTTGCTTATAATTGCTTTGGGTAAATAATTTAATACCCAAAAATACCCAGTGTTTTTCTAAGAAAACACTCCACATTAAGGCTTTTCTAGTCATCCTACGCAGGCCTGAAATAATGAGTTGTTTCAGTAAAGGCGCATAACGTGGCAAGCCATCGGTCGTAAAATTATTTCGGGAACATTCTAATATAATAATCCCTAATCTAAGTTACGATAATTTATTTTGTGATCGGCCAATGGAAAAATACACATAGATAACCAACCAGTAACCTCGCTAACAGTCGGACGTGTTTATCATTACTTTCATAAAATTATCTCTTTAGATAGAAAAACCATATGAAATCATTGATCATGGAAATTAACCTAAAATGAGTATGAATGCATGAGTAATTTTGCATAGTTTTTTAACCTTGTAGATATTTTCAGATGGATCTGATGCATTTGACGAAAGCGGTTTAGCAAACATTACTACTATATGCGCCGGTTGTACCAAAAATTTTGATTTACGAATTCGTAAAAAGTTACGTATAAGTAGAAGAAAAAAGGAAAATTGGGTGCAACACTCTCTCGTGTATGTTGTGTGTGTGCTTTTAGACAACATACACGAGGGAGTGTTGAAACCCATTTTCCTTTTTTCTTTTACTTATACGTAACTTTTTACGAAATCGTAAATTAAATTTTTTGGTATAACCGGCTGTAAGTGTATGTATGTGTATACGAGCGTCGGTATGTTAATTGTGAGTACGATGTGTGTGTGTGTTTATATACAAACTCACACTTAGATAATGTACTCTAATAAAGATTGTGCGTGTGTGAGTGATCAGAATGTGTCTAACTAAGTGGTATTACTGTATTGATTGATGTGTGTACTAAGTATGTGTAAGCTCAAAGGCTCGTGTTTATTGATAACATGATGATAGTAGTGTTTTTGTTTGGCAATACACAGAGACAATTTCCTTCTTCCAAGTTTAAGTAGATGAAGTGCCTGTCTGATTACTTGATGAGAACACCTATGATAATTAGTCTGGGTTATAAATAGAACTAGGTTAATTACATACTGTTTTATATTAACTTATTTTTATCGTTGCGGTGAATACTTAAACGTTTTAAATATAACTATTTCGTATCTGTATGTTTATGAATTATTAAAGAGAAAAATAACCTAGTAATGCAGTATCCACCAATATTTTGTTAAAGACATATATGGTCAAAACAACTTGCGATAAAGTAATCAAAAGTGCTCTATTCTCAAATCGTACAATTTTATTATGACAAATTAACATAAAAAAAATGATTTTGCCAACGACTAACAACCGAACTCAGAAATGAATTCGGTGAGATTCACCGACATCATGGGTTTTCACTACAACGCTATCCAGTCTCGCATATGGTCAGGTAAACCACAGATAAACCGAGCTTAGATAGATATAAGGGCTTTGTGATGATGACGGACCATCACGGTGCAAGAAATATGTAGGAGATAGAACTGATGCTTTGCCAATGCTTTAACCAAAAGTATTTCTCATTATAAGCCTTTAGCTAGGCTGTGGAGTACCTGGTAATAGGCCATGACGGTACATGGAATCATCTGTTCCATTTTCTCGTTACGAGACAGGATTTTAAATAGCGGGTAATACCGTAGCTTTGACGCATAGTTGTTGAACAAAAGCGCTGAATAGCATTTGAGATACACAGTGATAAATAATCCATACACTGTCCATGGAGATCTAAAAAAAAGGTAGAAAGAACTCTATAGAGGTATAAGCAATACACATATAACAAGATGAAGTGATGAAGCAGAATAAAAAGTCTACATGAATTGTATTTTTTATAGACTAGTCGAGAATATGCTGTCCATTCGTACTGGCGAATCTATTTATATACGAATCGATGGTTTATTGCGAAGCGGTTCTACTTATTTATGTCCACGTTACTGTATTAGGTACGGGGTTGTTGCCATTTAGTTATCGGATTAGGCTTGCTTGCACATGTCCTGTACGATTAAGTTTCTACTCTTATATACTTGCATGTTTATTCCTATTTATCATATTCAGTAAAGAATATAATATTTGCTCATTTACGCCTAATTCACGCCGCATTTTGGTATTATTAAAATAAAAGAAAAATCACACGAGAGTAGCCTAAGTCGATGACCTAAGTGAGCGAAATCAACGCGATTAATACCACCCATATAAATACCTACATTGACAGATCATAGAGATGAGAAATATAAATAAAACTTCCTGGATCCAAATAACTTGACAAAACAATAAATCGATTGAAAATAAATCTTTGGCCGGCATAGTGACGGCGACTGGGGCAGCCGACCGTGTTACTTAGGCAATAGGCAACAGTGTCTGTAAATATTCAGGAGGTAGAGGTTCAGCCTCTGGCTGTGGCCCTGCTAAAGTAGTAACCGAAAACATGCCTAAGAGAGCCTAAAGCAGTGATACGAATACTACCCTATTTACCACCACTTAAAGTGTACAAACTGTGGTGACTTAGTCGCGTTTCAGAATCAGCTTGTAAGTTGTCAGTTTCAGCTAGGCCGTAACTGCTATAGCAGTCTTTATTCATGGGCTGCAATCTGGTGATCTGACCAGATTGCCATGGTAGAGTCATACACTCTACTCCTAGAAGCGTAGAAAACAACTAAAAAGGATTAAGCACTAAATACTAGTGCTTAATCCTTTTACCATTTGAAATAAGTCAATTTAATTTAGTTCTGGAAATACGTAATAATGTAATAATTAACATGTATATTAAATTGCATTATTTAATTGCGTCCTTATATATTATAATTGCACGTAGTGTTATATAATAAACTTTAAGGCTGTTTTATTAGATGAGTTTATTATACAGGGCGGCCTAAGGCTTATGGCACATGGATGAAAAGAATTTTCTTATTTTATTTTTCAAATTAGATAAAATGTGAAATGTATAAAATAGCAGTATAAAACGATATATATATATATGCAGTATAAAAGTATAAAGGCAGGCTCAGGAGGGTGTTTGCCGACCAAATCGGAGACATCCTTAAGAAAGCTAGGTTGCCTAGGCCCATAACCATAGAGCTTGTATGAAGAGAATTGTGAATGTGAAAGAAGCGAGAAAGTTGTGTTAGGATCGTGTCAAGTGGCGCTCCATTGTCTCTGCCTATCCCTGTAAGAAAAAGGCGTGACAATTCGATTTTGATTGATGATAAAATAGCAGCTTGTAAATTCCAACCAAATTGACTACTACTTTTTAACAGTAGTGACAACTTTGATGACTCTTTCATCCGCTTCATTTTAGGCAAGGTGCGGTCATAATTATCTCGAGTTACAATAATAAAAATAAATACTGTTGAACAACCCGTAAATAATATATACATATATAGTATGAGTGTAAATATACAAATAGTTAAGCTTAACATTATTGAGCATTATAAATTATAATGACTTTAATTATATCAATAGGTACAATTGTCGCACTTTACTCATAATAATTGCTAATTAATTTGCTTTATTTTATAATAACTAAAGTCAGTAATACATACTCGTTTATTAACTATATACGGCATTGGTGGGGTCTTACAATATTTGGTCGGGTAGACTATCCTAGTGAGGGCAAGAAAGGTGCCCCAAAAAGCTTTGAAACCTACATTTCGGTCTCAAGTCTGGAACGCTGCCTTCACTTTCCCGCCTGCCACGCGATGGACCCGGCACCCGCACGGAGAATCCATGGATGCTAAGAAATTGTTTCATTTTTATTAGAAATTGTATATATAATTTTTATGTTGCTAGAACCGGCAATTTATAAGCTGATTCCAGAACGCGAATAAGTCACTTTACGGCCTACAATTCGAAAACCAGACTCGGAGCAAATGTCGTCTCTTTTTTATTACCAATGATTTGTAATTATATTATAATTTAATATTTGTTAATTATTACAAATAAAAGCTATGTAACAAATTTTTGTTCTGACCGGGAATCGAACCCGGGACTTTACGCGTAAAAGCCTTGCCTGCATAGTTACTGAAATAATTTTATGAAGCTGGTGTATACTGAAATATACTCTAATCTTATGAAATAGTTGCTTATTCACACACACTGTTAATTCCATGAAATCAGTTTTATTATCTACTGGTGTAGTTACATCAAACTACATAGTTTATTTCCCAGATAGTGTTTTTTATTGTGATGGGACATCTGAACTCGACTTGCCTGATGGTAAACAGTATCGGAGAGCGCCGACGACTGAAGATACCGACTCTGTTTACGGTCACCTCAGTCGTTGTCACTATGCCGACCAAAGATTCTTTTTCACGCTTTGCCAATCTCCCAATATTCAAGATTGGGAGAAAATACATATGCGTGTAAATAACTTGTTGACGCGGCCATATGTATTGGCTATCGATTCTGTAAACATAATGTAGATGCTTTCCTTGTCCTGTACTCCTATTATCATGGGAATAAAAAGACGAGGTAGAAAATTTTACGAGTATGAGCTGCCTCTGGCTGATTCTGGCTGATGTAATAACTAATTGATTTAGTGGCATTCTTGCATAACAATCTCTAGTACAGTGGCCCACGCCCCACAGGGGGGCAATTTGATAGTTGAAGGGGGGCAACTTAAAAATGGACTCGACACGACTTTAAACCTTTCGCTTTGGGTTATTTAAATGCAATGCTAGATATCTTTTAATAGATATGTTTCGATAACAATTTCATAGTTATTTCTTATAAAACTTTTAACTTTTTATATTTCTTAAGAGAACAAAACAATTTTTATATGCTAAAAATTATGTGTGGGGGGGGGGGGGGTAAAATGTTAAGGTAGGGCATGGTTGGGAAAAGGTTGGGAAACACTGCTTTAGTGTAATTTATATTTAAAAACTTTGTAAGTAGAAAATATATTTTTCTCGTGTCCTAATAATCCAGAATGTTTGTGACTGTGTGATGACAGCCTAACCCTAACACAATCGCATTTACATTATACGAATATTTAATTTAATTTTGCACCTTGTCCTTTATTTTAATCTTTCTGTTGGTCTCTAAGGTAAACTGGCAGAGAATATCATTAATATTGTCTTTGTACATAAGTGCATAGTTTTAAAATAAAATAAATTAATAAATGGTCAATGTTTTGTATTAACCATGATTATTACCGGTTAGAATATTAATTTGCGAATCATTACCTGTTGTATATACGTATACCCCATAAATAAAAAAGAAAATCAATGTTTTTCTTTTCTAAAATGAAATCTGCATTTTTTATTATTATTTCTATATTAAGCTACTAAAGTGCTATAGAAAATTCTCTGACTAATTTAATTTTTGATTTTGCCTACAATGAGATTAGTGATTGACAAAAAAAACTTATATTGAAACAGGACAACCAAAGTACATAATATATCAAAGATATATTGGTACCAGAAGTGGTTTCGAAGCCGTGTTGCTCTCGGTTTGCGTGACCATTGTACTACTACTACACCACCAAAACTTATTTTTTAATGAAAACTCGCCCTAAAACTTTATTATCGAACTTAATACATACACATGAGATGCACACTTATTTATTTTATCAAAAAGATTGTAAAATATAAATCTATGCAAATAATAATCGCGATATTAAATTACAAAGGGGAAATATACAAAATATTATGATGGCAGCTTAATATGTATATATTGCGTTGTATTTATATAAACTTACATGTGATTAAAGACAATAGAAGTTCAAACATAATTTGCAAATATTGAAGACTCGTTCGTATGTGTGTAATTGCACTCGGTGATTTTCCATTAACACTAGAACAGCCCGACCAGACGAAAATAACTCGTTTTATATATATCTTTTTATGAGCGTCCACATATTTGCGACACAGTCTGTTTAAGAAAGCTAGTTGCTATATAAGTAAAATACTATGTACTGCATATACAACTATATACATACTGTATATTAAAAAATAAATATGTAGAGTAAATAATACCAATAATTTTTTTACATATTTTATATTAAAAAATAAGTCAACTTTACACGGTAACAAAAAATGGTATAACTTTTTTATATTTATAAATATGTAGAGTAAATAATACCAATAATATTTTTACATATTTTATATTAAAAAATAAGTCAACTTTACACGGTAACAAAAAATGGTATAACTTTTTTATATTTATAAATATGTAGAGTAAATAATACCAATATTATTTTTACATATAAAATAAGTCAACTTTACACGGTAACAAAAAATGGTCTAACTTTTTTATATTTATAAATATGTAGAGTAAATAATACCAATAATATTTTTACATATTTTATATTAAAAAATAAGTCAACTTTACACGGTAACAAAAAATGGTATAACTTTATATGGTATAACTACTAACCACATTGACTAATAATTTGACGTCGAATAAAAACTAAACATTTATAATTTAAAGATTTTTGTTCAAACAAGAAAAATGTATGCACAGTTTTCTTTCTGATTGCTATTGTTATACAAGCATATTGCGTATTGCTTTTTTTACGACCAAAATAATGCCAATCGCAAAAGTCGTTTCTCATAATTTCATCAATTTCAAATTTTGCTATAAATAAAATTATCAAATTATAATAATATATTAACTTGTGAAGGAAGCAAGGGAGCTGTGTAAGGATCGTGTTAAGTGACGCTCCATTGTCTCTGCCTATCCCTATGGGAAGAGGCGTGACATTTTTTTTATATTATTTTATATTAAAGATACATTGGTATCTATAAGTGGTTGTGAGCTCTCTGTTTGTGTAACCATTTCACTACCACTACACCAAAGTCTCTAATTAATGAATGAATATAATGGGCGGGCACTAGGCAACCCAACTTTCTTGAGGATGTCTTCGATTTGATTGGAAAACACCCTCCTGGGTCTGCCTTGTTTAACGCATCCATCCACATCAGAGAGCTTGTATGAGGAGAATTGTGGATGTAAAGGAAACGAGGGAGTTGTATCAGGATCGTGGCAAGTGGCGCTCCATTGTCTCTGCCTATCATCGTGGGAAAGAGGCGTGACAATGTGATTGATTGAATATAATAATTCTAATATGCTCATAGATCGTATGCAGCTGAAATCAAACCCGACCTCTAACTACCCTATGCCATTATTTTAATGTATGACGCGTTGCATGCTTGTTGGTAATTGTAGTGTTAGGTAAGCTGTATTGTGCTCGCAACTTATGGATGACTTTGAACAGCAATTGTTTTGTAAATATTAGAATCACTTGGAATGTGTTTTATAAACGTTGCATTGAAAATTTTTAAAATTTAAATTTTGTGATACGAATATGATTGATTACATTTTTTATTCAATTAACAATAGTGAAAATACAAAAATTGTAATTTACCAATAAAATTAGATGCTAAAAAAACAATATTTAAACCGCTTTTTAAATTTGATTGTTTCAAAATTAGATAAGTCTCTAGGTCATCTAGCTTCAGAATGCAGACTACCTTTAACTTTAGTATTTATAAAAACACTCAAATTGCATATGCACGAATTGGAACATTTAGGATTGCATTTAGTTGTGTAATAGGTTATTGCGTTTTAGCTATATTTTTGCATGCATTTAAAAATAAATATTTTGTAGATACCCCACTTATAATACCTAAATATAAAATATTGTATTATCAGGAAATCATTTTATATTGCATACATACCTAAATCTAATTAAAACTAAACTAATTAATTAATAAAACGATTCATTTGTTTTAATAATTGAATGCTACTGGCTTAGGGCTTATCTGAGTAGGTTCCTGCGGTTGTGGTGAGATACGAGTGGGGTGAGTTGTAAACCTTCAAAGTGAAGTGCTAGAAGCATAATATAAAGCGGTGAATACAGATAAAGTTTGCGATGTAGAAAGAACGTAAAGTAAGGTCGTTTTTTTATGGCATGTGGAATCAACTCCATTCGGCATTATGTTTACATGACATCAGAATTTATGCATCAGTTATTTTAGCATATGTATGATAATTAAGTATCTATTTTTGTATAACAAAAGTTATTATTTTTTGTACAAAATTTAATGGTCTATTTTTGGCTAATTTATTCCAATTATTTTTTTGTTTGTCCAATTATATTTTGAAATGGTTGGTTGATTATAATTCTATCTTCTAGGACCTAGAATCTAGGTGTTCTCCTCTATCGGCGCGGCCTACAACTCTAGCTACCTTTAGCTGGTCGTTCATTCTGTAGGTATATCCTGCGTCTTATGAAAATACTAAGTAGTATATAATTTCTAAAAACAATAGTAAAAGAAATTTAGTAAAACAATTAAGATAGCAATAGAAAGGCAATCCAATATTGACATTTACATCACTAGATGCGCACGCGCAAACATCTGACGCGCGAGATTTTATTGATTTTGATTACAACGCATCTTTGTATGATGATTACAATATACACACCTCATTACATGTGACAATTTAAAATAGTTGTTAAGTATACAACAATATATTAAAATAATTTTGATTTATCTGGACGGATTGAGAAAATATTTTAACATTTTTTTATGATTTCTGTACTACTCGTGCTTGTATCATAGAAACTGGGCGTATGTTTTTTTATTATTATTGTGACTCGACATATGACAGCACCCCGCTTGATGTTAAGCCGAAGTGTGGTCCATGAATGAATGTCACTGCTACTACAATTCAATAACTGTGAGTAGCAATCACATCCACTATGCCGGCCTAGATGGAACCGGCAACTTACAAGCTGATCCCGAAACGTGACCAAACCACTTCACGGTCTGTATACTTGTAAGTGGTGGTACTACCCCGGATCGGCAGACTGGGTACCACTGCCTACCACTCTTAAATTGATATCTGTAAGTGGTTTTGAACCGGGACTCTCTGCTTGTGTGACCATTTCACTACCACTACACCAATGTCGCTTTCATTAATGAATGAATATATTCATTAATGTATGTATTTTAAAAATACATTGGTACATACATATATCAAAAATATATTTGTAATGGCCAGTGGTTTCATAACCGGTGGTCGCCTTTAAATGATTATGATAATCTATTACATTTAAAATATTAAATAATTAAAAATCATTGTTATGATATAGATTACGATCTAATATGCAATTATATTTATAATTTTATTATCAAGTTTGGTAGCGTTGTTTTATTATAATTTATGCATTATGTCGTAACTTGTTGATTTTATCAATAAACAAAATTTATAGTATATTGACCCTTCGTTATTAATTTCTTTATCTTTGATAAATATAAAATTATTTAACATTTTAACACTGCCATATATTTTTATATAAAAAAATACGTAGTGGAGATTTTTTAGTATCAATAAATATCTGTGAACTTATGTAGAGCTCGTGTGTAAAGAAATCGTAAATCGAGAAGTTATGTCGGAATCATGAAAAGTGTCGCTATCTTGCCAACTCTTATAGAAACTATGCAAATTATATAATTGTGATAAAATCTCCTTTGATTTCAGATTTCAATTTCTTTATGTACCAATGGTTATATCCAAATTTATTCATTCCACTGATCTATTTATATTTTGTTTGTTGACTATTCATATATAGACGTTTGCCTTGATGGTCCGGAAATAATAAAATGAAAATCGTAGCAGTAGTTAAATAGATTTAATTCCGGTACCGCCAGCAACTAAAACATTTTTTTGGCTTTAGGCTCTACGACTTAAAGTCGCTCGTATTTTTTAATAATCACAAAATTGAATTAGCTTTCTTCAAACTTTGTGTTGAAGATCCTTGAACAAATACTTAAAGAAAGGAACTATGAAAGCGTAAAAAAATGTTAAACTGAAAGTTATTTATTTAACATTTTTAACTACCTATTACTAGTAGTTGCAAAATTTTCTCTTAGATCAATATTTTTATGACATTTCATAAGCTATTTATACATATATATTTTTTGTAACTTTACATTTATCAAAAGAATATTGATATTGATTTATATCTTTTAATTATCAAAATTAATTAAATAATATAATAACATTTTTGTTAAGCTAGCGATCTCATCTCAGTCAAGGTTAGATGTCGCGCCCTAATGAAAAAAAATGAGTGGGTAATGTTGGGCGAGATCGTTATCTTAGCTTAACTAAAAGCTAATACTAGTTTTGCCGTATTCCATAGGAATATTTCAGCGTGAGGAAAAGGTGGACCTCTGGGTGATCCATTAGAAATTTTAAACTAAAGTCAGGTGAATCCCAATTTTGCAGACAAAGAATGTCCAGGAAGCTTTCAAAAGACTTAACGTTAGAACTTGTTCTGTCTGGAAAGCGCTTGCAAGATGTAGGCTGGAACTTCTCTTAGGTTAAGGGGCTGTTAGAATTTAAGTATTACAGCGGGATCTAGTTGGAACTCGGCCGGATTCGTTACAAAGACACTGTTTGACCGTCGTTTATCTCCCTTCGACACAATATTGTATCGGTGTTTAGATAATGTATATACTCGTACATACGCTCTTACAGTTAGGTTTACAATACAAAATAAACGTGGCCATCAAAATACAATTGTATATCTAAATATGAGTGATAAAGAAACATTTTCGTTTATTTTTAACAACTATAGTTTAAATATTTAGATAAACAGTGTATAACCTTTTGCTGTTATACAAATGACGTCGTCGAGGACATTTGGAATTCCGGTATATTTATCACTTAACTGTAACTTTTTATGTCGAACCTCAATTTTAATGAGAAACTAGCAATTTGTACTTGCCACTTCATAAGCGGAAAGAAATTTCATAAGCAAAAGAATGTTGCTTGATCAAATCGAGGACATTTAAAAAACAGTGCTGATTACTATAGCCCTTATAGTATAGATAGAGTGTGTCTGAAAATAATTGTGGATGTGAAGGAAGCGAGAGAGTTGTGTCAGGATCGAGGAAAATATTGCTCCATTGCCCTTAACAAGACATTCCTTTAAACCGTTGTCCTTCGAAGGGCCTATCCCTGTGGGAATTTAGGGCGTGACAACAGAATGATTTAATTATCTAACGTGGATACCACAATAATGATCTAAACGTGCTTGTGTCGAAGATGACCAAAGTACTTTTTATCAAAGATACATTAGTACCGGCAAGTGGTTTTTAAACCGGGGGTTCTCAATTTGCATCCCCTTTGCACTACCAGTACACTACGGTCGCCTATAGATGATGTAGTCATATATGTACTAGCTAGTTAGGGCCTTGAATAAAACGTCTCTGTGAACGTCAAGGGCTTTTCCTATTTACTTCTAATCAAGTATGCATAACTTATTTTGACATTCTAAGATTTTATTGTTGGGAAATACCATATTTGATGGTTTCTCATTGAAATATCTCATTGAAAGTCTAATATCCTTAGGAAGGACGTGTAAAAAGTATACATGTTTTTTTTTCCTTTTAAAATAATTTCTTTTGACTCTTGTGCGTCGACTCACGGTAGAACTATAACTACTAACTATATGCTAGGTGTACAGACCGTGAAGTGACTTGGTCGCGTTTCGAGATCAGCTTTAAAGTTACCGGAATTAGGCTATAATTTAGAGTAGACGCGCCTAATTTTCCTGCGGCCGTGACATAGAGTTTATACCATAATTTAAAAATTAATAATTGATAAACTTCAAACGATGTTGCCACGGATGCTATCAAATGTATATTTCTTATGAAATACATGATATTATTATACAATATTAATAAAGCGGAAATCCTTGTGAGAAAGTGGGTTTCTAAATACATTCAGTTTCGTGTCAATTTCACTAAAAATAACAAGACTGGCATAGTTTACATAGCCGCGTAAAAATAGGATAGATAAGTCTGTAACCTAGTAATCTAGTGTTCAAACTTAGTGCTAGTCATTCAGACTTTACGTGTATGTACTATTTTTTTTATAGTGGCTCGACACATGACAGTCTGATGTTAAGCTAAAATGCGGTCTACGAATAGATGCGACTACTACTACAGTTAAATAACTGCAAGTAACAGTCGCATCCACTATGCCAGCCTAGTTGGACTGGCTGGCATATATAAATTGGGCTCCACTGCCTTGTGTCTAGATCGTGTAAAGTGGCGCTCCCTGATCTCTGTCTATCCCTATGGGAGGTGAGGTGTAAAATTGATTATGGTGTCAAAAGTTAAAATCAAATTGTCACGCCTTTTTCCGACAGGGATAGGCAGAGACAATAGAGCGCCACTTGCCACGATCCTGACACAACATCCTTGCTTCCTTCACATTCACAATTCTCTTATTACATCTCTTCATACTCTATGGTTTTGGGCACTAGGCAACTTAGCTTTCTTAAGGATGTCTCCGATTTGGTCAGGAAATATATTAAATAATGCAAATAAATTCTATGAAACAAATTGTTGTTCTGACCGGGAATCGGACCCGTGACTAGCTTGCTAGTTGGTGGGCGTTAGCGGCTCCTCGCGCTCTTTAACTTTTTAGTTACCAAACTTTTGTAGCTTTTGCGTCATACGACGGACTGTTTGATGTGTAAGGTTGGTGAAATTCACATTTCCTTTGCGCAATATTGAACTGTCATTTTCTAAATCGGTTTACAGTACAGTTCCAATGTAAAGAGTGTAAAAGTGCATAGGAATAATAATAACTCCTTCGCTTCCCTCACATTCGCAATTCCTTTGATACAAGCTCTACGGTTATGGAATGGACACTTGCCAACCCAACTTTCATGAGGATGTCTCCGATTATGGGCCCACGTTTAACGCATCCATCCACATCAGATTATAATCGTTTGTATCTAACCTAGTTATTTTGTTTACAGATGCTTGTCTAAGGTGCCAGTCTGAAAGCAAGAAAGACACCAGCGGGAAGCAAGATTGTGTAGTTGTTTGGGGAGAGTGCAATCATAGCTTCCATTTTTGCTGCATGTCCTTATGGGTGAAGCAAAACAACAGATGCCCCTTATGTCAACAAGAATGGTCCATACAACGTATGGGTAAATAAAAAAGTAAATTACTTAAGGATACTTTGATCTCCTGTACGAAAACAACCTCAAATTTTATAAAGACTATCAGATTATATGTAATAAAAGCCTTTGTTAAATTATAGTTTTATTTTATGTTTCTACTTTACTTTAATAGTAATAGTAATAATAGTAGAACTTGTATGAAGACAATTGTGGATGTGAGGGAAGCGAGGGAGTTGTGTAAGGATCGTGGCAAGTGGCGCTTTATTGTCTCTGCCTATCCCTGTCGGAAAAGGGCGTGACATTTTGATTGATTGATTCTACTTTATGGAGTCTAATACTTGTTCTACTATAGTCTTTCTTGTCTCAACAGTATTTTCATTGGGTTACTTTTTTTTTAATGAGACTCGACATATGGACTTGACTTGCCTGATGGTAAGTAATAATGGTAAGTAAGCGCTGATGACTGAAAAAAATTTATTCAGTTACAGTTTACTCAGTCACTTTCACTACCGCCGAAAATATGTCAAAAATATTGAGAAATTTGCTCAAATTAACTAAATAAATTAAGTAAGTTATCTGTGATAAAAAGAAACATAAAATAAAAGCATTGTGGATCTGCTTTGGATATTGTAGCTCGACAGTCGCGTCCACTATGCGTCAACTACGTCAACTAGGGCGGGTCTGGCAACTTTTAAAGTGAATCCCTAAACTTGATAATACGGATCTACCGGGACCGGGCTAATGACAACTGTCTGTCTACCTACATTTCTTGAAATCTAAAGATCTGTGTGAAATATAAAGAAACATATTTTCTTATATACATGTTTATGTTTGGTTTGATATTGAAATGTATGTTGAAATATTAATCTTATGTATGCAAAATGACCACTAACAAATAAAATATACATGACGCGCCAGCGGACCTTTACAATGTTAAAAACAAGTTTTCGGAATCATTGAACTTTAACTCATAAGTGATTTTCCTTGTTCAACAATATTTTCATCTAACAAAGAAAACTGTTGCAACAATAAAAGCATGAGTATTAAATACAAGACGTGGCTGATTGGTGGGCACACCAGTTTGTTACGCGTAAAGTCCCGGGTTCGATTCCCGGTCGGAGCAGAAAATTTGTTTCATAGCTTTTTTTTTTTTTTTTTTTTCTTGTGACACGACATTTGACTTCGTCCCGCCTGATGATAAGCAAGAGGAGATCCAAGAGTGACGACTACTGAGAAAACCGAGTCTGTTCTCGGCCGCCTCAGCCGCCGTCACTATGCCGGCCAAAGGTGCTTCTTCACGCATCGCTTGAAGGATCCAAGGTCATAGGATGGAGAGAACACATGGGCAGGCAAAGCATTCCACTTGTCGATTGATCTACAAAGAAAAGACGCACCAAACTTTTTAGTTCGACTGCCGATTCGGTCGATAAAGTGCGGATGCTTCCCCCGACCTGTGCGGGTATTACGGGAGTGAAATGATGAGGTAGGAACAAGGTTAAAGAGCTCCTCGGAACATTCCCCGTGGTATAGGCGATAGAGGACGCACAGAGCCGCCATGTCTCTGCGTAGTTGCAGGGGCTCCAGATTTCGCGAGACCTCTGCATCACCTATAATTCGGACAGCTCGGCGCTGCAATGTATCCAGGGCATTTAGAAGATACTTGGCAGAGCCGTCCCAGAGGTGCGAACAGTACTCCGCACAAGAGCGAATCTGCGCCTTGTACAATAGGCGCGCAATTATAATGTACAATTTTATTTGAATATTTATTAATTATATTAAATATTACAAATATTTGTTAATAAAAAAGAGGCGGATATTTGCGTCGGGTCTGGTTATCAAAGAGTGGTAGGCAGTGGTACCCAGTCTGTGACCGTGAAGTGATTTAGTCGCGTTTCGGGATTGCGGGTTCCCACTAGTTCGGCATAGTGGTTGTGACTGCTACTGATTATTAAATGGTAGTAGCAGTAACATCCATTCATGAACCGCATTTCAACTTAACATCAAGCGTTCGGGGAGACCATCCGCATTGTATCGACCGAATCGAATAAACTAGTGAAATGCTCTGCCAGCCCTTACCTTATAACATTGGATCCTTCAAGCAAGGCGTGAAAAAGCACCGGCATAGTCAGTATTTTAGTCGTCACCACTCTTGGACCTCTCTTTACTTACCATCGGGTAAGTCGAGGTCAGATCACAAGTCACAATTAAGGCGACTGCGGTGTATTGGCAGGGCAATGGTTACACAACCGAGAGCACGAGTTCGAGACCACCCACCGGTACCAATGTATCTTTGATATATGTACTTTGGTTGTCCTGTTTCTATGATACAAGCATTTTAGTAGCTTAGTATAGAAATGTAAATTTCCGAAAAAAAATGCGAGAAGCATCGATCGATGTGAACGATTTGATTGTCCGGGATACATACCATACATAGGTAATTACCGTATGCATATATAAATAATAAATGCTTAATTAATGTTTGACGTCAATTCATCAAAATAATAGATACTTCAATGTCATATCGTTTGAAATCGTTAAATTAGTGATGATTCTTAAGATACATATTGACATTGTTGTTACGGTCTATAATAACTACATGTCGCACCTCACAATTAACAGGGTATTAACTCAAAAAACCTGATTCTGAGATAATGCAATTCAAAGTTTCAAAAAATCATATCTTCCGTGATAGAGATTTTTTGAAGCTCGGGTGTATCTTATTCTGTAGCCACATGATTTGACAATACATACTGTGTATAATATTGCTGTAGGACAAACAACTACGGTTTTACAAGAGTTATTCTATTACCATTCAGAGTTATTACTTTATTGCCTTCTCGATTTCTATTATTTTTGTTTTAAGACTATATACCCTGTTTATTTTCATACTTTTAATGAGTTTTACCATGTAGTAAGGTAAAATAATACAGTATTGATAAATTGTTTTTAATATAAATCCTAAAATAAAACGATATAAAATTCAAGTAAATATTTATTAAACATAATCAAAAATCACATAGGGTTTAACATAACATAATCTTTCTTGTGTATAATTTTTGGCCCAATTGTAAGTCACTTTCACTTAAAAGTAATCAATTACAACGATTAATTAAGAAGGTTATTGAGATCAATTTAGTTATTACGAGTAATATTGAGAGGCGCAAACTAATACCTTTATTATTACTATTATATTAATACTTATATTATTGTATCAAAATTATTCTATATAAGTAAATAAGTATATTTTCAAATTAAAACATGAATCTTATTAGTGTCACAAACTATGTACAACCTGCTTTACTTAATTTTGGTGACAGAATTAATATAATATAATCAGCTTCTCGGTTGCATTTTTTTACGTACAATATAAAACACAAAATAAATATTTAACATAACTTTGAGTATTTGCAATAATAATAATGTGCATTGTTTTAGCACTACTCGCCAACATACTCAGAAAATATAACAGAAGTAAACGAGATCTGATATTAGTCTATTTATTATAATGTATACTAGTGTTAATATAAATTTTATATACTAGTAATTAGCAACTTTAATATTTTAGAATTTATAATATAAGTTTAAAACAAATCAATTACAATGCATTATAAAAATCAAAGTGAATTTTGGGAATATGGTTCTTTTCAATAAGCTTTAGAAGTTCTTGTTTCTTTTTTTCATTCACTCTTAATTTATCGGAATAAGCTTTGTCTAAAATTTCAGGTAAAACAAATTTAAAGGTATTTCTGGTGTTGTGCTTTCTTATCTCTATACGTTTAAAATATTCATCAGAATAGGACGTTTTAACAAAAAAGGCAAATGGGTCATCTTTACTAACTTGCAATATTTTTTATATTTGTTACTTTGATTGATTCGTTTGAAACTCACAGTGCTGACTTGTGTCAGGTAAAGCAATATCTAAATCGTTGTGATGATTAGTCAATGTTGTATTAGTAGGCTCGTAATTTAGACCTGTTAATGTGTTATCTAGAGGAGCCCTAATCTCATCATGATATTGGCAATTATTAATTGAATTATAATCATCGAAATGATCCCAACAAAGAAAGCTATTGCACGTAGCACACGCTGAAAAGATATCCGAAGTACAAGTAAAGGTATGTTTGCTGACTGCCAAAAGATTCTCTAGTGATGGTGTGTGATGCTGGTGGACAATTTGCTTTGGGGAAGTAAGTTGGGTCCGCTTCGCTGTCGTCATAATCTTCAAAGGGGTCTTTTTCATTGTCATGACATGCCTGCTCATTAAGGTTAACGGCTTTTAAAAATTTTCCCGCCCTCGAGTATTTCTTCATAATGCGCCACTGAAACTAGAAAAAAAACAACACTGGCAATTAATGGCTATTTGAAAAAAAAAACACACCAAAAGTTTATTCTGGTGAATGTGCAATACAGTATTATTTCTTAATTTTCGGGAGCAAGAAAGTATTATGTACAAATGTTTTTCTAGTATTACAATAATTATTGAAAATATACAAGCAATATCGTGGTAACTCGAAATAAATATAATTTATTAAAACTGTTAGACAGGCAATAAAGTATTAGATGATAAATAATACTATATAGATTACTCACATTTAATAATAACCTTCCAAAACGGTTATTTAAGACGATTTAACTTGGGATACGACATAAAACACGCACAAACCCGACGATGTTTGCGTGGCAACTGAGATGACACGGTTATGCTTGTTCATTCGTTTACTGCTGTGAACTGTCAATAAAGACGTTTAGTGCCACCATGTGGCTTCTAGAGGAGATAAAAATACCATTGTCTTGCCAGTTTGTTGAGAAAAAAAACTACTTCCCGAAACATTAAAAAAGTAAAAAACACAAAATTTTGAGTTAATACCCTGTTAATTGTGAGGTGCGATGTATGTTTACGGTCGACACTAATTTCTTTTGTTCGACCTATAGATGAAGGATTTTTTTATGACAGACGTGGCACATTGGTGACCAGTTTGTTATAGCTTGTCTAACTATAAATGACGCGCCTCTCCACTTTATTAGTTTATTTAAATGTGTGAATACAAATATTACTAACTATATTACTTTACTTCATCAGCGTGCTCCTCCTTTTGTATCCAACCACCAACTGAATGACCGATTACAATTACATTTTCGGTGTGTTGCATTCATATTTTATAATTGCACGTGTGCTTAATTTATAATGCAGTGGAGGGACGCGTCATTTCGGCTTAGACAGTTAGTAAGTCGCGGGTTCGATTCCCGTTCGAAATAAATATTCGTTATAGCTTGTACCGACGACCGTGAGGTGTTCAGTCGCGTTTCGGAATTATCTTGAAAGTTTTAATTATTTTCCAACTTTTAGGCCAGCATTGTGGATGTGACTTCTACTGCTTAACACTAAGCGGAGGGCTACAATTTAAAAAAAAGGATATTTCATTGTATTTGTATTTCTAAACTTTTTAAATTTTATACGTTTGAATTTATGACTCATAAAATTTACCCGGATATTATATAAGTGAATATAAACAATAATCAATAAATATCTAGACATTGGTCGCATAGCAAAGAATTACCGTATGCAGATAGAACGCGTTAAGATAGTGTACCGATTGCAAATTCTTGTATAGATAATTTTTATTGTGGTACATAATCTTGCACGTACTTACAATTGTAATCATGTGACTTTATTTAATTTTGGTTCCGTGCGTCATCAGGACTCAGATGCCCAGATCCTATGATAACAGAACGTGAAATACTGGTACGGTGGTAATGAGTCATCCTTTTCGGCAAAGTTAAAAGTCAACGTAATTTTAATGGATTCTTAGGCAAGACGTTTGAGGCTGTTTCACCAAGGAAAGATGTTAGCCCTTTTTTTATTGCAGCTCGATTATTATGGCACCCCGCCTCGTGTTAAGCTGGAAGGCGACTGCTACTTGCATTTTTTAATATCGCATCCAACATGCCGGCCCAGTTGGAACTGACAACGATCCGCGTTTTTGGATGACAGTTTGAACTACCTCTCTTTTTTACCCTAATTTATTCGAACTATAATATTCAGATATTTTAATTAGTTTAGTTTAATTAAGGAGTTACAAAATTAATTAGCAATTTGTTTTTCCTTTTTTTTCCTACAGCATTCCTAGACCACTCACTTCCTCCGAAGCTGCGGCTGACCTCGCTTTCAACAGCACCGATTTACAACACTCATGTGTCAAAAAAATAATTTAAAAAGTCCTCAAACTGGTATTTGTATATTTGCGCATTTGAATTATCAAACAAGACTGTTGTACCAGTCCGTGACATGTGGCACCTACTTAAATAAATATATACTGTTTATATTAGGCTATCCCTGCGACTTTGTCTTAACTTAAAACTTTTTCAATAATTGGTAGGACTGGATAGATACCCAGTCTGCTGATCCGTGGTAATAACCACCGCTTACAAGTATACAGACCGTGTAGTGACTTAGTCGCGGTTCGGGATCAGCTTAAAAGTTGTCGTATCCACTGCCACTACACCGCGGTCGTCTTTATATTATAATACATAAAATAATTTTACTTAAAGCACCATAACTCTATCCCTCACATAACTTTCGGATCCTCATGGTCTATCACACCTTGTGTATGTGTTGATAGATCACGAGGATCTTTAATTTGATAACAGCTCAGTTAAAACCTTATGGCAATAAGATAACAATTTTAGTTTAATAACTGTAATAGTTCTATCACTTAAATCTTTGTTAGTCTGTGAGGCCCTATCATCAGGTTCTCAAGATTCATACTTTTTTATAACCTATGTCCTCAGGATGCAAATTATATCCTTGCCAATTTTCATCAAAATCTGTTCAGCGGTTTAGGCGTAAAAAGGTAACAAACAAACATACAGACACTTTCGCATTTATACATAATATTATACTCGTAATATTTGTATAATTTTACGCTAAATATTTGCTAGTTAAATATAATTTATATAGCTTATTGACCACATCAAGTGAAGTAAGTATTATTAAATGACAAAAAACAGAACCCAGCTCTACGCAGCAGAAATTGGTGCAAGAGATATACCAGTAAAAACCTTGCATCATTTTAGCCTCCCAAAGTCAGCCAGCCAGTAAGTTCAAATAAAGGCGGAACGGCAAATAAATGGTCTTATAATATTTGGTTGGGTAAAAGGAAAGTGCAGGTAGAGTTAACATGTCGTAAGGCCCTAAACTTATTTTTCGGTCACAACTGCCTCCACACTTCCGCCTCATCATCAGCCAGAAGACGTCCACTACTGAACATAGGCCTTTCCCTTAAAACGTCGTTCCGAACTACAAGATGCCAGTTGCATCCACCGGCAGGCGGCTTAGGGATCTCAGTATACTCATCGCACGTTAATAGGACGCTGCTGCCCATCCTTTGGTCGAGTTTTAGGACATTCCGGGTCAACTCTCCCGCCTGCCACGCGATAAATTCTAAATTCCGTGCACCCGCACGTAGACTCCATGGAAGCTAAGAAATTTGTCTCAACTATCAACTACGTGACATATGTATGAATAACATAAATGAACAATTTCCTCTAACAAATAAAACATGTTAATAATAAAATTGCTGAAACAATTGAAAATATGCTTGCGGATCTCCGATGTGTGTGGCAACAACGGGTGTGCGCGCATGCCCCCGCTGTTTGGCCAATCACAGAGCTCCAGCTTTACTTTCTGCATTGGCTGCTAACATAGCCTTGGAATTGGATAAGGTACCTGCGTCAGCAAACGATAAAACAAACAAATTTGTATTATAAATTCTTTTATATTTATGCGTAGGCAATAAGGGAAAAATACAACGCTAATACTAATCATACCATGAAAATGTTTACTTACAAATGTTTGTCAGCGATTTTCATATGAAATTGATTGATTCGAAATTTCTTATCATTTATTATAAATACAGAGTTTTATTCGCATTGCTTAAGCATTTTTCAAAATTCGGTTTAGATAGCCCTGATTATGAGTAATTTTTTGAAACTATGATGAAATATGGCTAAAAAAATTATCACCTAATTTAGGTAATAGACCCAATAGTAAAGCTGACTGTATTTCAGGACATAACATTTACTTTGGCCGACATAGTCACGGCGACTGAGGCAACCGTACTAAGTCTTATTTTCAGTCGTCGGCAATCTTGGACCTTCATTAGGCAAGTTCATAGTAATTTAACTGTAGTAGCAGTCACCTCCATTCTTGGACCGCAACCCAGCGAGATGTAAAAAACTTACTTTTGTTAAGAAATTAACTACATAGAACATAATGAAATAAAACAAACTATGCTCGTATGTATATATAAACATTTATATACCAGCAGTAGCAATCAATTTAAAAACATACAACATGGAATCACCTGCTATGGAAATTTACCATTGAGCATCAATTATTGTGAAGGGTGACCACGTTATAGTCGAAAACAAACTGCTGAACGATACTGATAACGATAACAAATCAGACATGGAAAGCATTTCAATTGATAAGAAAATTTACTGGTTCAAAATACATACAATAACATCTATAATATAACATACATACCACCATGGTGTAGTGGTAGTGCAATGGTCACGTAAACCCAAATCACGGGTTTAAAACCACTTGCTGGTACCACCTCGGGTCTGGTTATCAAAGAGTGGTAGGCAGTGGTACCCAGTCTGCCGATCCGGGGTAGACCGTGAAGTGATTTGGTCGCGTTTCGGGATCAGCTTGTAAGTTGCCGGTTCCAACTAGATCGGCATAGTGGATGTGACTGCTACTTACAGCAATTGAAATGTAGTAGCAGTGACATCCATTTATGGACCACACTCCAGCTTAACATCAAGCGGGTGTCATCATCATATGTCGACGAGTCACAATAAAATAAAATGTTTATATGCTTATAAAAATAAATGATTATATGCTAGTCCTTTGTGCGTTTCTAAACCTATGGTAGGATCTTCCAAAATCGCCCACGAGAGTTACTAGGCAAAAATCAATCAAATTGTCATGTCTTTTTCCCACGTGGATAGGCAGACAATGGAGCGCCACTTGCCACGAACCTGACACAATTCTTCTCATACCAGCTCTAGGCAAAAAAAAACGATACAAATAAAGCAAATTATTAGCCGCGTGACAGCGACTGAAGTTATCGTCTACTGCATCGTTTTTCTCAGTCGCGTCGTCGTGGAGGTCAATAGGTCTAACTGACAAATTATTGAAATCGAGTTAAGTACACAAAATGTCTTTAAAAAGGCCAAAGAACTCACGAATTTATATGACTTATTAAAGCGTGTGCTTTAAAAAAACCACAATATTATATATTGAATATATTATATTCAAAAAATACTATTATTTCAAGCACTCAACAACTTCAAACGCATTTTACGCAGAATATAGAACATGTGGAATAGCTCTATTGACTTCTACGGCGACGAGTCGTCTAAATTATCTAAACCCAAAATTTAAACTAGCAAATAATTTTAAGCCGTCTGCGATTAGAAGACTATTTACAGACTGCTGAAGCTTCTGAAATGAACGAGGAAAGTTCCAGAGACGTGTGGGAAGATAATCGATATCAACTGAGGTTATTAAAGTTACCTCTTGCATAAATGATGTTATTAAATTTTGTTTTGAACCTTTAGTAAGAATTATTCATTTAAATATATATTTTTTTAATATTTTAATATCTGGAACAAACAAATTAAAGGAAAGGGTTAATATTAGATATATGGTTTCACTGTGCCGACCTAGTTATATCCGGTAAGCTAATCCCGAAACGCAACTAAGTTACTTTACTGTTTGTAAACGTACGTGGTGGTCAAACAGCAGACTGAGCAAAAAAAATGGAAATACTATTAAAATTTTGGAATTATTAAGTAACCAGTTAATAACTAAAATAATTCTCTTATTGTCATTTAATATTGTCACAGTAGTTAATAAAACAGTACATGATTGATGCAATACAATAGTCTGATTTGTAGAAGAGTCTTCTTATACTCATGTTTCATTTTAACTTGCAAAGTTCAACATGTCATCAAAGTAACGTACCTACTTAAAACTTAACTATAAAGTAAATGGTTAATATGGTTAATTTTAAAATGGCCAGCAGTGAGGGAAGTTATATTTTGTCAGAATTTAATAAAGAAAAAAATATTGAAATAATAAAACTGACTACGATCAGGCAAATTGAGGTCTAATGTAGTCTCATTAAAAAAAACTACCTTACTTATAAGGGAAATAAAATACAATTAATCAAATTGTCACGCCTTTTGCCCATGGGGATAGACAGAGACAATAGAGCGCCACTTGCCACGATCTTGACACAACTCCCTCGCTTCCTTCACAATTCATTTTATACAAGCTCTAAGGCACTAGGCAACCTAGCTTTCTTGAGGATGTCTCCGATTTGGTCGGAATACACCTTCCTGGGCCTGCCAAAAAATTACAAATATGTACATCTATAATTAGAGATTAATATTATATTCTTGAAAACATTCCTCGCACTTTCCAATATAAATCACAATGTAATATGGCAAAGTTACTGAGACTGAAGCAATCGTATAATGAAACAGTTTTTTCAGTCGTTAGCGCTTTTGGACCTCATCTGGCGAGGTCAGATGTATCGTCTCAATAAATCTCAATAAGATGTCCTTTTTACGAGATAACGGTCGCCAGGTTTATTGGCATTTCAAGCGAGTTTGGATCGTTAACATACGATCTGATTAATGGGCTCCACGAAGTCGTTGCTCAATCTACACGCAAAGTTTTAATTTAAAATTAATCATCGAGTAAATTTCTTTGTCAACGTTTCAATTAAGCACAGATTATAGAACGCTAGACTTTATAATCTGGTAATAAATTCGAAATTGACTTAGAGGTAATAAATTGGTATTGCCATGGCTGCTGTGTCATTTTTGGATATCGAAATATTTTTGACAGTTGTCATTATTTAAGCCAAAAGTCGTCCACAGCTCGACATTGGTCTCCACCGCCATCCAGCGGTTTCCTGCTACCTTTGTCAGGTCATCAAGCTGTATCTAGTGACAAATAATCTGTGTATCGTAAAGAAATGCTACGTGCCAGATCTTCAGAATCTTACGGAATATTCCATGTTTAATTCTTGGCAATTGAAAACAATCTAGGTCATGCCATCATCACATATAGATTGCTGACGGTTGTTCAAACACGTATTAAAACTTGTGTACGTGACTATTCTACCACACATCAAGTGATGTAAAAAACTTATGCTGCATTCTTCGGAACAGTGCCTAATAAAGTATGTAGAATACGTGAATAGACTCCGGATTAACATCAGTTGGAGTTAATATATTATTTTAAAATCCAGAATCTCTATGTATCTCAGAAGGTATCTAAATCATTAAGCAGATTTAAATAAACACAATAATATGGCGGAAAAATCTTTTACTTCAGTGACCTTGGTATAGATTTAAAAATATTAGTTGCTGCTTCATTAAAGAAATTACTAGAATTTAAATCTAGATCGTAACAAACAAAAACAATTTGATTTTTTAAATAAATACATGAATCATTTCAGAAGACCAATGATGGTATTGTTTATAAATGCACACGCGTTCTAGAAAGTGCAATAGTCATATATGTTGATTATACTTAGTTTACTTCTTGGAGGTGTGTCGTTGACGCACCAAACGAGCCCACTGGCAACCGTCAACAATACGCTATATTACATCAGCCGGTGCCAGGTTTCTTGCTCAATATAGATTACATTACCACATGGATACACGCGTTTACTTTTGATAATATATTATAATGTAACAATTGATACGTCAAGTTTAGATTTTAATATCTTATTTTATTGTGACACATGTTACCTAAACTCTCTGATTCCATTTGGGTGATAAGGCACAGTTGGTGGTGATTTTCCCAGTCTCCAGGGTAATATCACCACTTTCATGTATAGTCCGAGTATTTAGGTTGGCATAATGGATGCGACTGCTACCCACAGTTATGCACGTAACAAAGACTTTTTTTTTATTAATTTACATTTCTATACTAAGCTACTAAAGTGCTTGTATCAAAGAAACAGGAAAACCAAAGTACATATTTATTTATTTATTTAGGCAACAAACAGTCATACAAAAGAAGAACTTATATAATAATATGCTAAATGAAGACCTTATAGTGCCGAAGATTAAACTAATACAAATATAACAAAAACATAAGTACCTACATACACATACAAATATTTACACATGCATACATATATACATAATATAAACACATACATATATACATATACATATAAAGAAGGCGTGACAATTTGCGAAAGATACATTAAAACATAGTCTCAATCATTATTGTGCAAAGACTGCAGAACAAGCAAAACAACAACATATATCAAAGATACATTGGTACCGGTGAGTGGTTTCGAACCAACTCGACTTACGTAGCCATTGCACTGCCACTACACCACGGTCGCCGTGACTGCTGTATTAATGTCTGCAATGCTGTATGAAAAGAATTATGGATGTGAAGAAAGCGTGAGATTGATTGATTAAAAAAACTGCATTATTTTATCGAGATATGACATTTGCCTGATGGTTGTTAGCAAGAGGAGATCCAAAGGGTTAAAGTAACCTCAGCCGTGGTCACTATATATATTACAGGTGCCTTTCGCGCTTCGCTTGAAATTCTGATGTGTTCTCTCCATCCTATGACCTTGGATCCTTCAAGCGATGCGTAAAGAAGCACCTTTTGCCGGCATAGTGACGGCGACTGAAGCAGCCGTGAATAAACTCGTTTTTTTCAGTTGTCGTCACTTTTGGACCTCCTCTTGCTTATCATCAGGAGGGTCGAGGTCAGATGTCGTGTCACAATAAAAAAAAAAGTATTATAGAGCTCCTCAAAACATTATTTGTGGTGTAGGCGATAATTGACGCATAAAGCCGCATATTTTAAGTAGGCAACAAAATAATAATATAAGTTATTCATAATGATGTTAGCGCATATACATTTACCTCGAGATTACAATCATACTTAGCAATGTCGTAACATAATTACTCACAAAGTATTTGAAAACATATTTTCATACCCTTTAATCTTGGATTTTGAAATTTGGACTCTGAACAATGGATTTTTATTATAATTACGGTTCAATATTGATAAAACGATTATCTGATAAATTGGATATCAGGAGCAGGATCTTGGGCAAGGCATGAACAATGTGCAATGATAAAAAAAGAAAGTTTTAAAGTGAAGACCAGAAATGCAGTTTTTTTATTGTGACTCGACATATGACAGCACCCCGCTTGATGTTAAGCCGAAGTGTGGTCCATGAATGAATGTCACTGCTACTACAATTCAATAACTGTGAGTAGCAATCACACCCACTATGCCGGCCTAGATGGAACCGGCAACTTACAAGCTGATCCCGAAACGTGACCAAATCACTTCACGGTCTGTATACTTGTAAGTTATAAAACAGGATGCTTTTTATTGTATTTCGACACCTGAACGCGACTTGCCTAATGGTAAAAAAGGTTACCGGGGGTGCAAGTCCGCCAACGACTGAAGAAACCGACTCAATTCACGGATGCCTTAGTCGCTATGTCAGGCAAAGGTGCTTCTTCATGCATTGCTTGAAGGATCCAAGGTTAAAGGATGTGGATATACTCCATCCTTTCCATCCCATGTGTTCTTCCCGTATTCCATCCATATATTCTATCTCATTCTTGGATTATACAAGCGAAGTGTGGAAAATCCTCGACAGCATCGGGTTATTTTTTCAGTTGACGGCGCACTTAGAATTAGGGCAAATGTCTCTTCCCAATAAGTATCCAAATAAATTGTAAATCCACTGTAAGATGATTCATATCTCGTCAATCTAGAAGCGCATATATAATATATCTACTACAATTATTTTTCTTGTTACTCGACATCTGACCTCGATGATGGTAAGCAAGACGAGGTCCAAGAGTGCCGACGACTGCAAAAAAACACGTCTTCAAGACTGCCCCAGTCGCCGTCATTGTGCCAGCCAAAGGTGCTTCTTTATTATGACACTTTTATAATACTTTTTTACATTTCTATACTAAGCTACTAAAGTGCTTGTATCATAGAAACAGAACAACCAAAGTACATATATCAAAGATACATTAGTACCGATAGGTGGTCTCGAACTCGTGCTCTCGGTTTGCGTAACCATTGCACTGCCACTACACCACGGTCACCACTTTAATCGTATATAAACGTGTCCTGGATCGACTTTGTTCTAGAAATGTATCAGCAAACATAAGAATGCAATTCGATACATATAATGGCTAAATGGAAAACAATTTCGTTTTTAATGTAGTTTTCTTAAACATGCCATCACAATGGACAATGAGCGTCGGCTCGTGATTGGAGAACTATAGCAAAACAAACCAAGCCTCCATTGACGTCATTACAAAATGACCATGACAGTAAAAGATATTATGACAGGAAATTATCATTACACAAAATTCAAAGGCATTTGAAGGTCACGCATTTGTAGCTAAATCATGTTGCGTGATATGCTTACAAAAATCGAATTGCATCATCCGTTTTTTTTAAGTTTTAAGGAAAATAAATACTTTATTTAATGTATGTTTCATGTTTTGTTTTAATATTTATATGTTATCCTTTTAGGTATGATAAAATGTGTCGGCAAACGTGGTGCATTAGTTAGGACCCTAGTTCGTTACGCATTAAGAAGTTTAATTACCGATCAGAGTAAATATTTGATTCATAGTTTTTATTTGTAATATTTAATAATTGGATTGAATATTACAACTATTTGATAAAAGAAGAGGAGGATATTTGCTCCAGGTCTGTTTGTCAAAGGTAGGTAGGCTGTAGTGCCTAATCTGTCGATCTGGGGTAGAACCACCACTTACTCCACTCATTCAGACCGTGAAGTGACTTAGCCGCTATTCAGGATCAGCTTGTAAGTTTCCGGATACAACTGGGCCGGCATAGTGGATGCGACTGCTGCTTACAGTTATTTAACTAGAGTAGCAGTCGTCGAAACTTTTCAACGACCCCTTGCTTATGATCAGGCAAGTCAAGGTCAGAAAAGAGTATCTGTCGTAAGAACGAGTTTAAAATACGGCAATCGGCTTGTTCTTGAGAATATTTTCAAACGTTTGGTCTAATATTATGTATGTATATATTGTGTTATGAAGGTATGTATATATTGTGTTATGAAGGTATGTATGTACGTATATTGATATATTATTTTTATTTCAAATATTAGATACAAGCACCCCCCACATGTTTTGTCACCCCTCCCCCAAAGGTTAGCTGCCCCCCTAGCACAGCAATCCAAGTAGCAAGATAAAGCCATGCAAAGAACATCATTGCAACTCATTTTAAATAACTTACCAGAACAGTACAACAAAATGTCCAAAAAAATATATTTAAGCGTTCAGTAAAACTTCACACAAAACAACGTAGAAATCTTTCTTTTTTATTTGAACATTTTGATGTTCTATTTAGTTATTTGAAATGAGTTACAATATAATAATATTCATTGCAATTTTTTATCTTGCTTCTTGGATTGCCGTGCTAGGGGTGGTGGAAAATGCTATTTAGCATTAAGCTCGCCCATTGTATTGTGTTTCTACTGTGCAATAAAGAGTTTTATTATTATTATAGTCTACGGAACCATTTTAAATATATCCCCGAAAGGTAATGACTTTAAAAGCAAATAAAAAATATTGTTATCGCTCGCGGTTATGGTTATTAAAACTAAACATGTGATTCTTATAAGAATTGTTGTTCTCTCAATTACTCTATTCACGTGCCGTTCGGAATTGCTTTATTAATTATATTTCAATGACATTCTTATTAATTACTCTCAACAATGAGGGTATGGTGTTAAGGTGTTTTAATAGTGGTCGGCAGTGGTACATAGTCTGCTTATCTGGGGCAGTACCACCACTTACCAATAGACAGAGCGTGAAGTGACTGGGTCGGCATAGTGGATGTAACTACTGCTTACAGGTATTTAATTAAATAATATCATTATTTATTATTATAAAATCTAATAATAATAAACTAAATATTATATAAAAAAAATTAAAACCAAATTAAATCCATAATTGTACTACAGGAATACCTCTTTAACTTTGTAGAATGAAACCTCTTTCTACCTCGTCTATTTACTCCTGTGAGACATAACACACCGATCTGGGAAAGAAAACACTCTGTCGACCGAATTGGTAGATGAACTTAGTCCATCGACAATTGAAATGCTTTAGCACGTCATATTCGCCGATTAAATAACCACGACCGAGGCAACCCTCAGTTTTATCAGTCGCCCGCGGTCTTGGAACTCCTCTGGATTACGATCTGCATTACTAATACATTCATATGTATCTTCTATCTCTGGTTTTTCTTTAACTTTCGGCATTATTCTTATTAAATCAATTTCCTTCCGGCTAGCTTTACTTGGTGTATGGTGTATTTGGTTTCCATATTTAGTGCTCTAAATATTTTAATAACCCTATGGAAGTAATTCCTTCTTTAGACATAATTTTAGTACCAATACTTAAGACTTTACAGTTGAGGGTCGATTTATCAGGTTTTGCTTTCGGAAGATCCAAATTTTTCTTACATTTGTTATATATTGCCAACACCTGGCTGAGCATATCGGAGTCACATGTGTCCTTCTTAATCTCCAAGCAATCCTTTGAATTATTGTTTTCATTTACATTTACAACTTTTTCTTTGCTACTTCTAGCAGCATTATACTCTGGTGTTTTACTTTTTTCATCTGCACTTAGACTTATCAGTCATTGTGCTATTTCGTCCACTCCACTTCTGATGAGGAGGACAATAATCGAATTCTTTTATGTGTCCTCTGCTTTTTCGAATCAAAACTAACTTTGTCTTTCTTAGATAAACTATCTGATGTTTCATTACATGATTCTCTCTTTTTTGCAATTGGTGATGAGGAATGAGAAATTTCTTTACAATTTTTCTTATGTGATATTGGAGATAAATATGTGACATAATAGTTATTGACATAATATGTGATATTATAGCAGATGCTTATAACTAACTAAGTCAATTCTCATCGTATGGTATGGTTCAAAGAATAAACACCTATCAACAGTCTCTGCCTAGTTCGTTAAGAGAGTTTTAAAGTACAATGTAATATTTTTAATATAGTTAATACCACTTGTGTAACCAATTGGTTACACAAACACATTGCAACTGTTTATAATATAGTGAATGGCTTACTCGTAATTTAAATATTTATAGAGACCCCTACCTTACTTAATGTCAAATGGAACTTCCTAACTAAATTACATTACTAATAATATACATACTGTGCCTACAAGGCCGGCGTGGTCACTGCTGGTTACCCAGTCGAGGTTTAGGTTTAAACTGAATAGATTTTTTAGTCGTTGGCGCTCTTGGAGGAGTTCCTAAGCGATGCGCTTCCGTCCCCAACAACGCGTATGGAGCGGTCACACAATAAGTGGACTTTCCAGCTTCGAGCTTGGAAAGAAGTGCCAACAATGTCCAAGCCGATTTGATCATACAATGACTTCGGATTCTATCGTTTCGAATTACTAGTACCTACGTTAAAGTTGATGGTCATTAAGTTAGTGACTTTCTAACTGGTATCTTAGAAGAATTTAAAAATAGAGCCATAATTCTAAAATGAGATCATGTCATATATCGGGCAAGTCGAGGTCAGAGATTAACATCTCAAATAAAAAAAAGTATATATACTAAATCAGGCATAAATTATGAAAATGTATACTTACAAAGATGTAATTTTGAAAGGTTTTTTGTGCAAATTGAAGCCAAGCATAGCACGAATTATTTAAACATTAATTTCAAGGTAATTTTTTGCTGTTTAGAATATTTGTATGACATACACAATTCATATTACCTAATACACGTATTATTCTCGCCAGGCTAATGTTGGATTGTGACGTCACACGACTGGATGACTTCATGGTGACTTAGCACTGTACTGGCATTGCGAATAATATCAGCAAAACAATGTCATGGACGTTACTATGATAAGGTTCCAGAGCATTAGGAATATTCATTTATTTTATTGAAACTCGACATATAATGACATCCAGTCTGATGTTACTCTGGAGTTGTTGAACTGTCCTACAGTTAAACAACTATAAGTAGCAATCACATCCACTATACTGGCCTAGTTGAAACCAGTAAGTTACTTTACGTTTCCTATGTTTTACGTACTTGTAAGTGGTTGTACTACCCCGGATTGCCAGAATGGGCACAACTGTTTATTTTTATCTGACCTTAACTTGCCTGAAGGTAAGCAAAGGAATGTCCAAAAGTGCCGACGACTAAAAAAAAGAACTGCTGTCTCAGTCGCCACTAACTCGGCCAGAGGTTCTTTTATCTTACAGATTGGTTTGTATGATAAGACTGTTCTTCCTTCCTGGGCATCGAACGTAAGCGTGTACGAACAGTACCTACCTATTTGGGTTCTTTTATTTATGTTCTCTTTCTCTACGTCATACATCACTTGGATCATACATCATAGTGTATGTGACTGCTACTAGCAGTTTTTCACATGTAGTAGCAGTCACCTTCAATCATGGACCGCACTCCAGTTTGCTACCAGGCGGGGTACTGTCATATTTCAAGCTACAATAATACATAAAAAGTTCGTTAATATAGACAAAACAAGAATGGTACGAAATAAAAATAGGAGCGAAATCTATACATATTATACAACAAAGTCCCCCCAATACGTCTGTCTGTCTGTTCGCGATATACTCAAAAATTACTGAACTGATTTTCATGCAGTTTTTACTAATAGACATAGTGAACCTCGAGGAAGGTTTATGAACATAACTCGTTAAGATTTTGTGTAAAATGGGCATCGAAGACGCTGTCTCATCCCTTTGAGACACATCAAGACAATGCATAGTGGGATATTCCTTTTTATAGATCATAAAAATCTGTGATTGTATATACGAGTATACAATCGCAATGCTTATAGCATATGCTTATGGCATATGCCTTGCTTGATAGAATATAAAATTATAAGTTACTGGTCATACTTCCACCATAGAATTTGGAAGAAATTGAAGAAGTAATTATTTTAGACATAGAAACCATAATAAACCGTGTGATATCCAAAAATGATGACTCAACTGTGGATTTGTTAAAAGTAATTATGGAACTGCAAAATTTTAAGATTTAAATATCATATTTAATGTGGCGCTGCTTTTTCGGGAAGGGCGACGTCTGCCGGGTCCGCTAGTTGTAATATGAATGTGAGCGAGACATTGCTTACAGGGGTCAATTGGTTCACTAACTCACAAAAAACCGCTTAATGATAAATAATAAAAGATACATTGTCGTCAATTTGCAGACCACTTATTTTGATTATTTCGTATCGTCGCAAATAATTTCATGTTCGTTAATACACGTCACGCAAGTTGAATACAATGATGAATTTGCTTCTCAAGTGTCATTATTTAAGATAAACACGAGTCTTGTTATTCCTTATGATACGCAATCTCGATCATTCTTTTTATCTTACTTCAGATTGATGTGATCTGTCACTTATTAGTTTATTTGTTTATTATTATAGGGCGACCGTGGTGTAGTGGCAGTGTAATTTGCAAGCCGAGTGCACGGGTTCGAAACCAGTCACCAGTACCAATGTATCTTTGATATATGTACTTTGGTTGTCCTGTTTCTATGATACAAGCTCTTTAGTAGCTTAGTATTGAAATGTATATGCTAATAATAAAAATATATATATATTTAGGGTCAGCTAGATTATTGTATAAAGTATTAATTGGTATTATAATCGGTCAACTACGACCAAGGATAAAACTAAAAGGTTCGGAGCGTCATTTCTTTGTAGAACAATCAACAAGTAGAATACTGTCCAGCCCGTGTGTTCTCTCCATTCCATAAACTTGGATCGTTCAAGCGATGCATTTAGAAGCATCTTTGGCCGGTAGAGTGACGGCGACTGTGGCAGCCGTGAAGTGATTGGGTTATTGCAGTCGTCGACACTTTTGGACCTCCATCGTGCTTACGAGGCAGGTCGAGGTCAGATGTCGGGTTACAATAAAAAAAACTGGAGTCTTTCTATTTATCTATCTTTTATCCTGCAGTTCTTTTAACTGGTGGTTCCACGTCGCATATTGCCGGGTTAATAATAAACACATGCAATACTTGCAAGCATCATATTTCAGTCTGTAGTTTAGATTGTT
Source organism: Tinea trinotella (assembly GCA_905220615.1). Lineage (NCBI taxonomy): Eukaryota > Metazoa > Arthropoda > Insecta > Lepidoptera > Tineidae > Tinea > Tinea trinotella. The sequence goes on from HG992306.1 coordinate 7,120,348, forward strand.
GCAATTTATTTTTTATTCATAATTTTTTTTATTGTGAAACATCGATTTATTGAAGTTTTCTACTCTAAGTAATTGGTCCAAAATCCAAAATAAGTTAATTATTAAAAACTTAATTAGTATTGGAATGGACAGACGGAACTCCGTTTCTTTATGACCTCGGCTTGTGTCTGTGTGTTCACATATAAAGGTCTGTTCACAGACACGTGTATGACAAAATATTCTTATGTATTACGTATTTACATCTACCGTGATAAAACCGCGCAGAAGGCGACAGACACGGTCCGTGCCTAGCGCGGTTTATATCCGTACGTAATATGCGATTAAAAGAAGAATAGGACCGAATCGGCGCCATTTTGTGACGTTTAACTCTGCAACCAACTTCACTTTAGTATAGTATCTTTTTCTTTGCGGACCGTCAAGAAAAAGACACTTTTAAACTATCCAAATGAAGTTAGTCAACAGCCCGTCCTATTCTTATTCTAATAGCATTATATCTGCGGTTACAGGCGGGCAGTATAAATAGAACACCGGTATCATGCAGACTTTTTCTACTTTCTTTGCGAAATGGATTTCAACGCCTGTCGATGTTTGTCACAGCAAATGTCTGTAGATATAAACGGACCTTAAGTTTCTACGTATGTGTGCATCATTCATACGTTTGCATACATTTGAATGTTGGCGTTTTAGTGAATCGACGCCTAAAAATGTTATTGATATAAGTGATAAAAGATAAACTTTATCAGCGCATGAATAGTTGTTTGTTCAAAGTGGGGATACTATTGTGAGTATTGGGTTTATTTTGTTATTTTCTTATAAAGAGTCAAAATACATCGCACGGTCAATGGTTAAATAATCCGTTTTTCTCATATGTATGTATGTTGTTGCATATATTGTGTAAAAAATTGATTCATTAATTAACTTATCAAAATAATTATAAATCAAAATGGAAAGTAGTATATTTAGGTACTTTTTGAAAATCTAATATAGCTTATGTTACTCACAAAGAATGTAGCTTTCTAATGGTAAAAGATTTTTTTAAATCGGCCCATTAGTTTCTGAGCCTATTCATTACATACAAACTTTCAAATTATTCCTTTTTATAATATTAGTATAGATAAACAATTAAATACCTTATAGTTATACGCATTAGTCGCGTTTTGTAAGTTGCCAGTTCTAACTAGGCTGGCATAATGGATGTGACTGCTACTTGCAGTTATTCAAGTGTAGTAACAGTAACGTTCATTTAATGACCGCACACCAGCTTAATATCAGGCAAGGTGCTGCCATAATGTGAAATCAGAATTTAAAAAAATTTAGGTACATATTTTTGTTACTTTCTGATGATTAAAAATTTAAGGAACAGAGAAAAGAGATGAATAAATTGGAGCCGAGTGAAAGGTCAACCCAGGAAATCCTTTTTTATTAAACCGGAAACATTCTTATAAAAGCAGTACCCCTAACAATAGAGTCTGTATGAAGAGAATTGTGGTTGTGAAGAAGCGAGAGTTACGTCGGAGTCGCGGAATGTGGTGTTCCGTTGTCTTTGCCTGTCACTGAGGGAATTAATGCGTGAAAACTAATGATACTTGAAAATATATGCAAAGAAAATATATTTAATTATTATCCGCACGGTCGGTAAAGCAGCGATAGACCGGCGGATAAAACAGCAAGCTAGGTGGCGCTGGCGTCAGAGAAGCGGTTCCATTGTACTGACGTAGTAAATGTAAAATCTAAAATTGTTTTAAAATAATATTATTAAGTTAAAAGGATTGATATTTATAAGTTTACGACTTTGAATGTCATTTCTTATATTTACAGGTGAGGGTTTTTATTAATAGTTTAGAGTTTAGTATGTAAGTTGTTAATAAAGTTGTAAAATAAAAATCTTTTATATACAGAGAAACACATAATAGTTTCAATTACTTGGAAATATCAACCCATATAAACACTCTTAATATATACTAGCTGTTCCTCGCGGTATCACCCGCGTTTATAAACTGTAATCGCAATGTAAGTACATGACAGGAAAGGGGTCCTCATGGTCCATCATCAGGTACTCCTGGTTTTTAATATCAACCCAGATGGACGAATGGTTAGCGATTGATTTGTTGCGCGTAAGTCCCGAGTTCGATTCTCGGTCGGAGCAAATATTTGTTTCATAGCTTTTATTTGTAATAAAAGATTTTTTATAAAATAAATGTAGCCTAAGTTACTCCTTATTAGATCAGCTACCTGCCAATAAAAGTCCCATCAAAATCGGTCCAGCCATTTCAGAGATTAGCCGGAACAAACAGACAGACAGACAAAAATTGTAAAAAATGTTATTTTGGTTTATGTACCGTATATATATTCATATACATGTAGTAAAAAACAATTATTTCAATATTACAAACAGACACTCCAATTTTATTTATATGTATAGATGTATAGATAAGTATGTATTAATTGAAAGTGCTCACAAAGGCGCTTATGTCAATTAATCTTAAACCGTGGACATATTCACATCACACGCACACAGAGATAATGAATTCGCCGAAGAATGCGAAAAGGCGCCACAAAGTAATGTAAGCAGCAAGCAAGTCACCTGACCACAATCAATACAAGCCAGCAACAAATAGTCATAAGTCACGTGAATACATTAAGGAAATATAATAGCAATGCTTTGTGAATAGAATTTAAAATCGTACGTTATCTTTACTAAACGTTTTACTAATTATATTAGCATTGCTTTTAGACTACCTGGAATGAGGCCAACGTTGTGAATGTAAAAATGACGTATGCGACGTATAAACGATTATTAGAGTTTATACCATAAGACGTACAGCATGAAATACATTATTATTTCATAATACTGTACAGTTTCGTTCTGATATAGATCTTGTGACGTATGAGCCACTCCTCCAACAGACGGAGGGTACACGGATTGCTTATGGAGTGATTTAAGATTAGATATGATCTAGACAACAAGACTTTATGACGCGTTAAGGTTAAGGAACATGATAGAATTAGACAATGAATTTATAAAGCGGGATTCTTTATGGATATAAAACAAAACCCCGAGGTGCTATAGGGAACCCATCATTATTGAGAGAGAAAAATACCTGCCTGTCCTATAAGTATAAAAGATCCTATTAGATATTATAGATATTATTATACTATTTGACGACAGGCGTGGACGAACGGTTTAGCGATTGGTTTGTTGCGCGTAAAGTCCCGGGTTCCATTCCCGGTCGGAGCAAATATTTGTTTCATAGCTTTTATTTGTAATATTTAATAATTATATTAAAATATTGCAAATATTTATTATAAAAAAAAGAGATGGATATTTGTTTCGGGTCCGGTTATCAAAGAGTGGTAGGCAGTGGTACCCAGTCTGTCGATCCGGGGAAGTACCACCACTTACAAGTATACAGACCGTGAAGTGATTTGGTCACGTTTCGGGATCAGCTTGTAAGTTGCCGGTTCCATCTAGGCCGGCATAGTGGATGTGATTGCTACTCACAGTTGTTGATTTGTAGTAGCAGTGACATTCATTCATGGACCACACTTCGGCTTAAGATCAAGCGGGTTGCTGTCATATGTCGAGTCACAATAAAAAATAAAAATAAAAAAATAAACCAAATACTTTATCATATTGTAACCCATGCTTTTTTGATACCAATCAACATTGTTTATCTCGAGTACTATGCTATTAAAATAAGAATAGGACGGGCTGTTGTCTAACTTCACTTGACTTATTCAAAGGTATTTTTCTTGACGGTCCACAAAGAAAAAGACACCATACTAAAGTGAAGTCACAAAATGGCGCCGATTCCGTCCTATTCTTATTTTAATCGCATTATACCATTATAGGTAAATCGTATAGGTATAGGTATATCGTATTGGTAAGTATAGGTATCGTATAGGTAAATCTAATTGACATAGAGAATAAGTATTTGTTATAAAGTATTTTTTTAACATTTACGCAATCTAAAACGTTTTCATTAGCATTCAATCGCTAAAATCTATTTCGGCAAATTGAATACTAATGGTGTTATTGTATATTTCGGATAAAATTGGTTTTTCTATTTATTCAATGTTTCATACAAGAGTATTTAGTAATAAATATAATTAGAATGGTTTGTATGTGGGTGCGTTGTATTGTATTTCATATCAAACTACTTATATTGTTAATGAATTAAACAAATTTTATGCGGCTTTCTATCGCGTTTATTTTGGTTTTGATTTTACATTTTTTTATTATTCCGACGTAATAATAGTAAGCCGCATAAAATTTGTTTAATTTAATAATCAATGTTCGCGCAAAATTTAAGAAAATTAACAATTTTATTTTATTATTCCGACGTTTCGAGAACTTTGCAGCCATCGTGGTCACCAATATTAACGCGATAGTAAGCCGCATAAATTTTGTTTAATTAATTAATTAATGTTCGCGCAAAATCTAAGAAAATATTACTTATATTGTTGTACACGTTGAACATTTTTTTGTAATTAAAAATATTCAAAAGATGGTCTTAAAACGTTAAAATCAGTATTCTCTGCCTTTGGGTTGTGCGGAGAGCAAAAGATTGTAACATCGGGCAGAAACGTGCATAGAATAACGACAGGTGTGGCACATTGGTTAGTATCAGTTTGTTACGCGTTAAGTCCCCGAATCGATTCCCGGACGGAGCAAATATTTGTTAAAAAAAAGAGGTGGATATTTTCTCCGGGCCTAGTTATTAAAGAGTGGTAGGCAGTGTTGCTCAGTATGCTGATCTGAGGTAGTACTACCAATTACCAGTGAAGTGACTTAGTCGCGTTTCGGTATCAGCTTGTAAGTTGCCGGTTCCATCTAGGCCGGCATAGTGGATGCGATAGCTACTCACAATTATTGTAGTAGCAGTGACATTCATTCATTCATGGACCACACTTCGGCTTAACATCAAGCGGGGTGCTGTCATATGTCGAGTCACATTAAAAATTAAAAAAACTTCAATACCAGCGCTCTTTTGTTCTGCCGGAGTCTACACATAGTAGGTTTTTTTTATTTTATTGAAAACTGTACTTACTTTTTAACTGTATGTACTTGTTAATGAATTAAACCAATTTTAAGCGGCTTACTATCGCGTTTATTTTTGGTTATTGATTTTATATTTTTTTATTATTATTCCAACGTGTTTCGAAAGCTTTGCAGCCATTGTGCTCATGGAGAGCTGCAAAGCTCTCAAAACGTTAGAATAAAATAATTTAAAATCAATCACCAAAAATAAACGCCACAGTAAACCTCATAACATTTGTTTAATTCAATAATCAATGTTTGCTTATAATCTAAAAAAAAACTAATAAACTATTTTAACACCATTGGTTTAGAGCTAAATGTGAACTCTATTTACTAACACCGGGCGAACAATCTGAAATTATTTCCCTTTTCAATAGTCTGACACCTAGTATTAAAATTTTAAACAATGAAACCCTTCGAATTCTAGGATCACCAATATTAAACTTGTAGCTAAAATATTATATTAAACAATACTAAAATGTAGCTTGGGTCCTGTGACATATGAGAAATTTTCGGACGACTTAACATTGTAGCAGCGTCTCTCTTCGATCGTTCATTTCAAAGTTATTTATTTTCGTAGTTACAACCATAGCTTACCAATAATATTTATCATACAATAATATCACAATAATTTTTAAAACAAACAACAATAAATCAAACAAATCATGTAACAAAAAGAAATCTTGCCGCTCCGTTAAGGTTACATCTGTTAACAAAAATACGAGTACTATAAAAATAGGTCATACTATAAGTCTTTTTGGCATCTGTCATAGTACCCAAGCTAAATTTTACAAAGTATAGATGAATCGATCTAAATTTACGTTCAGGAACAACTAACAGGAACTTTAGAACGCTTATTTCAAATTTAACCACACATGGCACTTTTTATAATCCGATTTTGTTTGTTTGCCCCCAAGCTTACATTATGCACTCCGTTGCTATCAACATTATTGGAAATTTCTCAATAAACATATTTTACTAGACAAACTTTTAATTGCTGTGCAATTGAGTTATTTGGAAAATAAGATATGGATTTTGTATCATCTGTCAATCAACGCCTTATTTGTTCTGCGTTGAACTGTCATAATTATAGTTTGATGATTTTGCACACCTTAACTATGCAAAATAAAGAATATATTCCAATTACATTGTAATCTTCGTCCATCAAACTAATTTAAAATGTATATGCAACTGTTTATAAAACTGTTTCTTTCTTGTGACAGAAGTGCCAGTGGCATTCCCCGTCACGCGGCACTCAAGGGTTCTTCTCACTGTTGGAGTGCCCGCAATATTAGAACCCTCTGCCCCCCTAGCACGGCAATCCAAGAGGCAAGATATAGACTTTTAAAGAATATCATTCCAACCAATTTTAAATAACTTACTAGAACAGTGTATCAAAAAAGATATTTAAACGTTTTATAAAACTTTACATAAAACAACGTTTATTTTTAATTAATTAAAATTAAAATTCAATATAATATACTTTTTTCCAAAAGCACGAGAAATTATAGTGGTAAATACAGTTCGTTCCTTCATGAGTTTACAATTATTTTCTTCATTTAAGAAAAGCAAGTATTAATTACTTGTTTGTTAAAACGTAGCTTATACGAGTATATAACAATAATTATATTAAACACTAGCTGTGCCTGCGGTATCACCCGCGTAAAATTTGGTTTATAACACAGTCATAAAAAGAAGGAGATTCTCAATTCGACTTTTTTGTATTTTTTCGTAAAAAAATTTTAAAAGTATTTTATGTTACTTCTGATATCTTCAGGAATGTGTATACAAAATTTCATGATGATCGGTTGAGCATTATTTGCTTGAAAGCGTAACAAACAAACGGACATTCACATTTATAATAATTGTAGGATAATAATAATAATAGTAGGATAATAATTTGTTTTCAATTCTCAGCAGCTTGATATATTTTCCTTAGTTTACCCAAAATAAATTTCTGAACGCACGCAATTTTGTATGGGTTTTTTTTATTTTATTTTATTTATAATTAAAAAAAAAGTCTAAAATAAACTCCTTGTTACTCCTTGTTATATCAGCTACCTGCCAATAAAAGTCCCGTCCAAATCGGTCCAGCCATTTCAGAGATTAGCCGGAACAAACAGACAGACAGAAGGACAGACAGACAAAAATTGTAAAAAATGATATTTTGGTGTATGTACCGTATTCATATACATGTATTAAAAAACGGTTATTTCAATATTACAAACAGACACTCCAATTTTATTATATGTATAGATAATATGAAATGAAACGTTATTGCGGCTCATCATTATCGCACCTTCCCGCAACTATGATTCTTTTCTAGTATTTATTTTACACAGCGCCATCTAGTGACACACTCCGGAATTATTTTCTAATTAATATTCATTTATGTTTCTAAGTATGTCTTTCATATAGACATTCTTACAAGCATAAAATGAATATTGTAGTATCCAAATTTTTATGTTTTATTAGAAATCATTTACATATTGGAGTTTAACATTATATTCTTTTAAAACTTCATTATGTCTAAGCAATTTTTACGCCGAGGATCGAAGCCCCTGTGGCCTAATGGATAAGGCATCGGCCTCCTAAGCCGGGGATTGTGGGTTCGAGTCCCACCAGGGGTAGAAGCTTTGTTTTTTTTAGTGTATCAGATTTATAATAAAACTTATTTTTGTAATATTTTAATAGTTTTTTTTTAGTAATTAATAAGTGTATAGTGAAAGAATTTTAATATTAAAGAGAACAATATTAAAATTGTTACATCAAATGCTTTGTATATAACATAGCCATTGCTCCGTAGCTGTAAGCAACGCAAACCACTGTGATCAATATAATAACCGATAGAGTGGGGGAATCTGCAGTCATTATCTGCAAAGCAAAGAACATAAAGGTTAATTTGTAAAAACCAACATCGGCGCCGTGGCTTAGTTGGTTAAAGCGCCTGTCTAGTAAACAGGAGATCGGGGGTTCGAATCCCCCCGGGGCCTGACAATAGTTCCACTGTGTTTTTGTTACTACAATTTAAATATGTTAAATATTTTACTTACTTGCGCACATAAATGTTGAAGAAAGTCCATCTACTTTAATATGGGCTGGAGTACAAAAATCAGGTGATGGACATGGCTCAGTAAAATTTATAGAATAAGTTTGCCTTTCAGAGATAATACGACAATTAATCGCCTTTTCCGTCCCACGCCATGAACATACTCGCAGATTTCCCTGAGCGTTATTTCGAATCTAAAATAAATAGAGCGACATCTAGTTTGGAGGCAGTAAAATAAATTTCTTAACATTTATCGGTAGATGGCGTATGAAAAATGAATTTGTCCCTAAAAGCTGATATTCTTTACGAATAACGTTTTCTATAATAATGGTTAATATCGTCTGATGATGCCAAATAAATCTGCTTACATTATAAAAATACTTAATCAGTAGAACAAGATGTTTACAGTAAGGAAATTAATAAATTAATTTCTAAACAAACGCCACTATTTAAAAAATACTTTTTATTTAACTTGCAATACTTGTACGTATCTTGCAACTTAATTTTATAGCAGTTACATTCAACCGATTCAAATAAAACTTTGCATACACGTTTAGTTTGGATGACAATGCATGACTTGATACGTGGTGTCGTTTTAAATTCTGATACGTTGGCGGACTACCCACGATGGCGGACTAGTATTTTTTCCGAACTTTTAAGATATGGGTATCAAATGAAAGCGTTTCCTGAGAAGAATACAAAAAATAATATAACCCTACTCTAAATCAAATATGGCAGACCGCCCAAGATTTTTTCGTGCACTTCCATGATATGGGTATCAAATGAATGGGTTTGCTAAGGAGAATACCAAAAATATTATGATAACTCTAAATCCAATACGGCAGACCGTCTATATTGGCGGACTAGTTATTTTAAAGCACTCCCATAATGTAGGTATTAAATGAAAGGGTTTGCTGGTGGTACACAAAATGCAAGGTACTACTGTCAACCACGTCTGCTACGCTGCTAGCCAACCGTACGTAGTCACTAGAAGCTTTCCTTATTGAAACTAGACTGTATTAAATTAACGGGCAAATGACACTTTAAATAAAACGAACAGTTTAGGAAATAGAATATAGATACAATAAAACAACTATAACTAAATAATAATAAATTTTAGTAAAATGCTAAAAAAAGAAAAAAACGAACTGTAAATTGAATCAAACCCATCAATTTATTACATTACACAATTTATATAATGTAAAAGCTGTTCGCGAGATTTACTTCTGTTGTTTATAATAATTATGTAACTTCATCTTGACACAAGTAAATCTAAGAAAAAAAGAATTTATTTATATGAAATATTATGTAAATATATTATCATCATCAATGATGATAATGATAAACATCGATGATTATCATGCACAAGTAAATCTCACGACTAGCTTTTATATCATACTAGCAAACCCGGCGAACTCCGTTTCGCCACCAGATGGCTTCGTTTTATGTAACACTAGCTGTGCCCGCGACTGCGTCCGCGTGGAATAGTTATTTTGGGAATTATATTAATTTTTTGTTTACCTACCTGCTTAGCTTTATTATAAATTACCTATAGCTGTTACCAGCGACTTATTTTAGACGATTAAATTACGTAACTAATAGAATATATTTTAAAGTAGTTTTAAAAAGAATATATTTTAAAGTACTTCTGCGTAAATTATATTTTCAGTTTAATTTTCTTTGCAGCAGCAGTCTGCCGAGAACGCTGAGTCCTTTTTCTAGGCATTACAGTGACGAAGAAAGAACGAAGGAAATGAAAACTTAACCAAACTAACTGTATGCTTAAACTAAAACCTAACCTAATAAGAATTGTAAAACCTAACCTTGAAAGAATGTAGATGACACCTACAGGTATTATTTACAACAAAACCAAAAAAGTGTTATTGTGAAAATATTAGAAACAAAATACTATACTTAATTGTATAAAAAAGGATTTTGCACAATGATATTATATCGTAAAAACAAATTAACGCTGCATTCAACCGATCAGTAGGGAGCCGACCGCATAGTATGCTTGTCTGTCTATAAATGACGCGCCCCTCCACTTTATTAATTTATTTAAATGTGTGAATGCAAATATTACTAACAATACTATTAAACTTCATCACGTTCGTTCCTCCTTTGTGTCTAACCAGCAACTGAATAACCAATTACTGCATTTTCGGTGTGTTTTATCTATATTTTATATTTGCTCGTATGCGTAAATGCAGTGGAGGGGCGCGACATTTCGGCTTAGACAGACTATACCTCGTAGAGCTACACCCCCCTCCGCCTCGCCCGCAAGCACCGCCTCTCCTCGCCCGCCGGTTAGCGCTCATCATGCGACGCGTGTGAATTTTGTTTCAGAGTTATTTTAAAATTGTATTATCTTATAAGATGTTTATTGAAATTAGGTGATGTCAATGACAATTTTGTTCACAGTTAAATACTCTTAATTAATAACACATTTATTTCGATAAAGAATAATATTATTATGTTAATACAACTCTGACAAATAATTTGTAATAATGCATTAATTTAGACCAAATTTGACTATCATAAAAACGGTTATTGTGAGTTAATCTAAAAAGATAGACATATACGGTCGCGGATATTTTTTTAGATAATTTAAAGAGGAATAATTCTTTCATACATTTTTTTTGGGTATCTCGAACGGTTTTCGCATCGCACGCAACGGAAACCCTCAAAGACGAATAAAATTCCCCGTTTTTTCCACATTTTCGACTGTTTCTTCGCTTCTATAAGTCGCAACGTAATGTTTTATAGCCTTCCTCGATAATTGATCTATCCAACACAAAAATAATTTTTCAATTCGAACCAGTAGTTCCTGAGATTAGCGCGTTTAAACAAACAAACAAACAAACAAACTCTTCCGCTTTATTATATTAGTATAGATTAGTATAGAAGTATAGATTTCGTTTGGTGATTAAAAGATGAAGAAATTTTTTTTGTTTGTTTTATATTTGAAAAGTTTTTTTTTTATTTCATTTCACAACAGTAATGAATTAATTTCGATTACAAAAATGAAGTGTTATTTAGTTGAACTTCTCTAAGTATTGAAAGTGAATTTAATTGTCATTGCGAACGCAAGGCGAACTGGAAATTGTAATCGTTTGAAGTCAAACGGAAGATCAGTCGGAATCATTGGTATTCGAGGATACATACATTTTCACCTGCGTACTTTCCGTTAATAATGGTTGCCCCAATCAAATTCAGCATAAGTCTTTTTACCAAAAGTCGAGTACCGTTGCAAAGTCGCGGTGGATTCAAATTACGCAATATCATAATAACTTTACCAACTTTGAGTAGCAAGTTATGTGGTGGAAATCCTGGTAACTTCAGAGAGTTCAAAAACTCCGTTGGATAATTTACTACATCATCGGGATTTGTTATGGAATCAACGGATTTGTATGTCACCAAATCGCCAGCAATTTTTGATTGAATGGTGAAATTCAGTGCGTGTACATCATTATTCTTTGCGGCAAGAATTGCTCGTTGACTTAACCAAGCATAATTCTGATAATTCTCACTAATGTTTGGGAAAACATTTTCAATAAGAGCTAATTGAGAGTCTACAAATCGGCAAAAGTCGTTGGTAAGAGTAATTAATCCAGATGTCGCATCAACTGGGACTTTTCCATTTCCAACAGCTAACAATTGTTTAGAAAATTGTGCAGCACTTTGATCATTTTGAAGTTGAACTCTCATATTAGTGGTTAGCGATAATGTTTTTACGTTATTCCATAAAGGTGATGCAAGCATTCAATTCATCTGCAGGCGTTCCGCGGGGAATTACTGGCAACGTCTGCCTGAAATCGCCTGCCAAAAATATCATCAAACCGCCAAAGATGTTGTTATTTCGCCGAAGATCCTTCAGTGTGAAGTTAAGTGCTTCAAGTGATTTCTTATGTGCCATTGTGAACTCATCCCAAACAATGAGCTTGCATTGCATCAACAATTTTCCCATTGCACTGGATCGGGAAATATTGCATGTTGGAGTATCAATTGTGTTTAAATTGAGTGGCAACTTAAGCGCAGAATGTGCAGTACGACCGCCATCTAGAAGAGTCGCCGCAATTACAGATGATGCTAACGCCAAAGCTATGTCACATATTGATCGAATAGTGGCCAAAATCAATGAAATGACAAATGTTTTCCCTGTTCCTCCAGGTGCGTCCAGGAAGAATAGACCACCAGTATTATTGTCCACCGCTTGCATTAATGTTTCGTATATACAAAATAAAAATACACGTGATTGATTTGATGGTTTCCAATTGAAATGTTAGGAAACGAATATCTTATTTTTTTTACTTTTTTTTGATAATTTCACAGTGAACACAATACCGGTTTGTCACATGAAATTAACTGAGCAGAGAACAATGAGTAGCTGTCAAACAATGTATCACGCACCGGCGCCAAATAAAATATTGGTTTGTAGTACATGCTATCTATCAGAGATGGCGCTGATTAAAAAAAAGATGAAAAAATATTTTCCCGCTTTTCTTTTCAAATTTTTCCAGAATTTTCTTTGCTATAAACCTCACGGAGCCCGAGACCTTTCCAACGAATGCAAAACCGTGGAAATCGGTTTGTGCGTTCTGGAGTTATAGCGTCAGGAAGGAAAACCCGACTTATTTTTATATAGTAGAGATAAATCGTGTAACTTAATAAATTGATGGGTTTGTATCAATTTGAAGTTTATTTTCTTCTATTTTAAACCATTGAAATAAAAATTGATTTTTACTATATTTTTTTAAATAATGCATTTAAAAAATCAACTTACCGTTACAAAAACCAATTTCTGCTCTTGTAAATAGTATGGATGTATTCTGTAATGATTTGATTTGTTTGGCTCCACGAAATCTTCGTATGGCACTTGGGTAAATATTGTGCCATTAAAACTGCAATGGGGCCCTATCATAGCCTTTGGTAATTGATTCACAATAATTTGTTTGTTAACAGCCATTATTATCTCTTCAACCCGGGTCGATTGCACCTACATTCAAAAATAATTGTAATTTGTACTAGAAGTACTTATTTACATTATATGTAAAACGACGTTCTCACGGGGCGAATTCAGTTGTTCAATATTTATCGTTTAACAAAAAATCAAAAGCAAACATTGACTGTAGCGTTCTCACGGTTTAATAATAATCGACTCAATATTACTCGTGTCATTAAACTATCTGTCCATTTTAGCATTTTTCTCGTGGATGCGGACATTTAATTCACATTTTATTTTACAAAAAAAAAATAGTGGTGACAGAGGAATGCAATATACGAGTACAATACTTACAATACGAGTACTACTAAATCGCGTTGATTAATTGGACTGATTATTCAATGCAAGTTAAACGAATAGGTTCAGTCGAGTCGATTCGCTGTCAGCTATTAATTGAATCAATAAAAGTTAAAAGGTCTTTAACTTTCGTCGAACCAATTTATTTTGCTTCAACTTGATTGAAAGTCTGTTCAGACGGTTCAAATCGCGAATGATTTCGCAGTTTATTTATTTATTTATTTAAGGAGAAAATACAAAATTAAGTACTTATGACTAATATATAAAATAGATTCTATTGTACATGTATAACTTAATTTTCTAAACATTTCCCACTAAGATTTAAAGTTGATCAACTAAATTCGCCCCGTGAGAACGCCGTATTATATTTTTTATTGTATCTCAACACATTTTGGCATTTAATCTTGAATATCGCAAAAACTGGGAAATATGAGGATTATTATGATTAATAATTAATACCAACGTAGTGGAAAGTCTGCAGTTTGTGAGCATCAACAGGACGGCGCCAATCACTACATCCGTTTCGACAAACCGAAGATCCTCGCAAAGGAAAGTCGACTGATACCCAGGATGGTACGCGAGGCTATTGAGATTAAAAAGCATCCTAATTTCAATAGAGAAGGTGGTTGGCGATTATCTAACACCTGGGACCCCATAATTCACAAACTCAAGTCCCAAGTCCAGCAAAATCCGTATTATATTTTTTATTGTATCTCAACACATTTTGGCATTTAATCTTGAATATCGCAAAAACTGGGAAATATGAGGATTATTATGATTAATAATTAATACCAACGTAGTGGAAAGTCTGCAGTTTGTGAGCATCAACAGGACGGCGCCAATCACTACATCCGTTTCGACAAACCGAAGATCCTCGCAAAGGAAAGTCGACTGATACCCAGGATGGTACGCGAGGCTATTGAGATTAAAAAGCATCCTAATTTCAATAGAGAAGGTGGTTGGCGATTATCTAACACCTGGGACCCCATAATTCACAAACTCAAGTCCCAAGTCCAGCAAACTGCCAAACCAGATGACACCGTCAGTTATTTTTGCAAAAATTTGAAATAAACCGGGAACAGAAAAACAAAATATGAAACGGGGTAGTTTTGGAAACAATAACAGCATCAACCAATAGGACGACCAACACCTCAGTCTCTCCGTGACCACGATGGCTGCAAAGCTCTCGAAACGTCGGAATAATAAAAAATTGTAAAATCAAAACCAAAATAAACGCGATAGTAAGCCGCATAAAATTTGTTTAATTCATTAATCAATGTTCGTGCAAAATCTAAGAAAATACTAATTAATACCTGTAAAAAGAATTCTGAATAATCATATTCGCCAGTGTTAATATTCTTGAAACCGGACAGTTCTGTCGCTACATACTCGAAATAGACATCGAAGTGTGTCGTCCTCAACGTAGACATGAGATCTCTGGCTCTTTCACTTTCTGTCTCGGATAATCTATCAGTTGGACTAATGACCAATACAACTGTACTTGGTACTACGCTCATTTGATTGGCAGCCTGTTCCAATGTCCTATTTTCTAGATGACGCATCAAAAATGATATAATGTTTGGGTAATTCATACGAGTGGGCCCTGAAAGATAACGTTTTTTTAATTCTTCTTTTTAATTCCATGTGTGCTGGATGGGGCAGAGAGCCTCCGCAGCATTTTATTTTATTTTATTTTATTGTGGTTCGAAAAATGAATGCACCCTGATATTAAGCGGTCCATGAATAAAACCCAGATTCGACACAGCTTCTCGCCTCTTTTTTTATTGTAAACCAATATTTGTAATATTCAATCTATTAATCTATTCCTTGGGACTACCTCTAATGCGACGTCATTAGATGATATTTTTTATTTATAGTTTAATTATAGTTAATATACTTTTAATTTTATCTGTTTCTTAATAAAGAAAAAAAAATACTAAATATATAAATCTATTAATTTCAAATAATTGTAATTATTAAACATCCGACCGGGAATCGAACCTGGAACTTTACGCATAGCGAACTGGTGTGCCTGTGCCTGTCGTCTTGAAATGATAATCTTGGACTAAATTTTGACATTTAGTTCCGATGAAGTTTTTTTTTTTTTTTATTGTGACTCGACATATGACAGCACCCCGCTTGATGTTAAGCCAAAGTGTGGTTCATGAATGAATGTCACTGCTACTACAATTCAATAACTGTGAGTAGCAATCACATCCACTATGCCGGCCTAGATGGAACCGGCAACTTACAAGCTGATCCCGAAACGTGACCAAATCACTTCACGGTCTGTATACTTGTAAGTGGTGGTACTACCCCGGATCGGCAGACTGGGTACCACTGCCTACCACTCTTTGGTCAAGTCAAGTCACTCCATTTGCTTGACACCAGAAGGTATAACACCCGTAGCTAAGTGACAATCAACAATTTACATTTTACTCCTCTTTCATTTTTAACCTATATATAATGAAGTTAATTATATGAATAGTACGCACAATTATCAGTATGGTTTCTAACAAAATCATAATGTGTTGTAAGGTTAAATGCAGGTGGTGCAATCCATTGTGCAGTGGTACCATGCAGCAAACCCAAAGTGCTTCCACTCAAACCAACATCGGCAGCGTCGCCTAACCATCTAGAATATGTCACACAACAAAATTTTCAATAAATTATAAAAAATTTTAACGATCTATAAAAAAAAACGGATTATGACTTGAAACATCTTCTTCTATCATTAGAGTTTTTTCTTATTCGTAATATAGGTACTTACGAAGTAAATTGTTCCACAGTGTATCCTCTCCATGAACCATCAGTTGCCACAATCATATCCATCATGGGTACATCACCATCAACGCCACAAGGTTGCTCATGGCGGCTTAACACTGTAGCTAAAATGTTATTGGCAGAATTAGTTTTATGATCCAATTAAGCATTAGTGAAATTAGAGCTGGATTTTTAACCAACAATAAGATAGGCTAGATCAGTGTTTCCCAACTTTTTAGGCCATGCCCCACCTTAACATTTCTAAATTTTTTTAGCTCCCCATAATTTTTACTATTTAAAAATTATTTTGTTCCCTTAAGGAATATAAATATAAGAAAAATAATTTGCCTTTTTTGGTAAAGTCACTGATATCTAGCATTGCATTTAAATAACCCAAAGCGAAAGGGTTAAATTCGTGTCCCCCCTTAACTATCAAATTTCCCCCCTGTGGGGCGTGGGCTCCACGTTGGGAAACACTGGGCTAAATGATTCTATTAGTTTCGAAATTGTTAACAATCTATCACAACTTTACTTTGGACAAAGCTTGACAGCCTGTTTATGAAATATTTAGGTGAACAATATTTCAGCATGTCTTATTATATTTCCTTAAATTAGCATAATATAGCAATACGTCTAACTTACGATAATACTCCATAAACGCCGAAACGACAGATTCACATATAGTCTGCATCTCCGTCAGAGGAATAAAGACGCTGCCCTGTTGTAGGCTTAAAATTTGGGCAAAATTAGTCGTTTCTCGAATTAAGTCTTCATGATTAAAGATTTTTTCAAACATTATTCTTCTGTGGCATGCCTTAATTGTTGGATCAAATGTTATACCCTCGTTTGAATAATACATTTCCATTATTTGTGATAGTCGTAGGGAAGGCCTGATATCCATCCACTGTGGTAAGTAGTGGGCAATTATTAACCCTGGAGATTAGGACAAATTAGTTAACAGGTTAAAGGTAAAAAACAGCCGGTTGTGCCAAAAAAGTTTCAATTTACGATTTTAGTTTTACTTTATACTTATTCTATTACGTTTATTATTACGAAATCGTGAATTGGGTTGTTATTAATTTTATTTCGAAACTAGCATTTATATATGTTTTTATCATTCGAAATAACAAAAGTAGTACATAGAAACCCAAAATGAAAGATGTCCTTTAGCTCTGTATAAAATATCCGTTAAACGTAAATGTGAAGTTAAAGAGTGGTGCAACGCATTTTTCCTTTTATCTTTTACTTGTACGATACTTTTTACAAATTCGTAAATTATATTTTTTTGTACAACCGGCTATATTTATGATTGAAATGAAAAACAAACCATCAATTCCAGCCAATATTTCTGAATCAGTGAAATGCCAGTTACCAGTCCCATTGGTATGATTAAGCATTACGTGGGAACGTGGTAATAATGTGTCATTCCATCTAGACATTCCACCAATTACGAGTTTACTTGTACGCAAACCAATTCTAGGACCCTGGTTAACTGCTACTTCTGCTAAATCCCCTAAAAGTTCATTAGATAATAATTAGATACGTGGCCCTAAATATCAAACTACACAACATCACCATTTGTTGTAATACTAATATAGTTTTCAATGTTTTAATCTAATATTCACATTAATAGATATTATGGCTTGTTTAAAGAGTATGATAAACTTATATATAGGCACTACTAGTGTATCGTTAAGGTCCTTCAGGTACCTATTTATTAAATTCTGATTATATACATAGATAAACCAATATAAATGTACAATACCTGCAATTGTAGCCACCCAAACATTACTAATATCAGCTTCATTCATCTCTTGTCTTGCAATTTCAATTATATTTTCACCCTCCAATTCTGCATCACCAATGTCTTTAATGAATTCATCATTATCTAATATGTTTGTTACTGATACTCTTTGAGACTCCAATGAGGCTGCTATTGCTGATATAATAGTACCAGGTGATATTGTTCCCCAATCTGATTGGATTACACCTTCTTCATACGGACATCTACTGCGACGTCTGAAATTTAACTTGGCTGTTGGATTGTTTCATAAACTATTTTATCTATTACCTAACTTGAAGACCGCTTGAAGCTGGGATGCAGTCCATAAATGAAGGTTAAACGACTGCAAGTAGTAATCGCAATTACTATTCTGGCAACTTTCAAGCTGATCCGAAATTTACTTAAGAATTTT
The DNA here is from genome assembly GCA_905220615.1 of Tinea trinotella. Taxonomy (NCBI): domain Eukaryota; kingdom Metazoa; phylum Arthropoda; class Insecta; order Lepidoptera; family Tineidae; genus Tinea; species Tinea trinotella. The sequence goes on from HG992306.1 coordinate 7,138,695, forward strand.
ACATATGTTCTGTACTACTTAAAAGTGGTGGTACTACCCCGGAAAAGCAGTATGTGAAAACGAGGCTTCGAGCCAGTGTCAAACCCGGGACTTACGCGTAGCAGGCTGGTAGTAACCAAAGCGCCACATGGGTAGTTGCGCTTGTTGTGATTTGTGAATAAAATATGCCAAGTTGTTGACTATTATATCTATTGCTTTCTCAAAACAATGCTTTCTCACAGCAGCTAATATGCAATGTTGCTATTGAGTTACGAATATTTGAAACTTGTGTGTGTTTTTTCCATTTACAATGGTATCCTGAAATTTTTTATCTTTATTTTTGTATTCAATTTTTTATTTTTTTTACCAATTGTAATTATTGTTTACCTAATGTTTATAAAGTTTTTGACGTGTAAAAGTGCTTCTTTGGAGCCTAATTACTTAATAAATAAACTAAACTGAACTGAACTATTATATAGTATTCGATGAGATGTGAACAATTGTTTTGATTTAAATATCAAAACATATTTTAGCTTAGGTCTTTACCTGGTCGAATTGAGACTTGGAGCAGAAGCAGTTTCAACACGAACATCAGTACACGTCCTAATCTCATCTCCTCTTTCCCAAGGACTAACTGTTGAACTTATCATTTTGTGAAGCATACAAATTTCACCAATATTTAATATTCTCTGCATATCAGTAACAAGGTTTAATTCTAGACTAGGTACAAACATATCCATCAATAATTTGAATTTGTGGAATTGGAAAGCAGAGGCGTGATATGGTGTCACAAATTCAGATTCTACGGCATTGTAACCTTGTTCGATTCCGTCCAAACGAATGCTGGAAAAGTAAATTAATTTATAGTTATAAGATTATTATTTTATCTTGTATGGTAAACTTATATTCTACCATACAATATAAGTTTATCAAATAGATTTCAAAAGTCTACTTTATCAAATAATGTACGTCACAATTAAAAAAAAAAGAGATCATGTAGAAAAACGCATGCTTGCCACCACTGTGGTATTTTTTTACCACACAACAGGTGATGTCATATTCTCTCGGCGTTCGGCATTACTCGCCTGATGTTAAGCTGAAAAGTGCAGTCCATGAATGAAGGTGGCGGCTAATACAGTTCAGTAACAGCACAAAAATTAGTCGCATTCACTATGTCGACCTAATTTGATATGTCCAATACTGCATTAAGACCCGTTTCAATCTATTCAAATAATAAATATACATAATCGTATTTAATACACCATGTGGTAGTATTAAATTAATAAATAAAGATTACCTTCTCAGCAGACTGGTAGTGAACATTCTTAAGTCTAACTGGATATTTCTTTCTAAAGTTCGCAGTGTACTTAATAATACATCCATACGATACGGTGACGATAGGACAGGACCATCACTTCGATAACATGGTAATAAATAATCTGGAATACTGGGGAATATAGAGCCTGACGTTTCTGTAAAGTTAACAATTTAAAAAAAAATTAAAAAACAGTGTCAAACGTCATTTTGTGGTACTAAATTGACTTAAACATTGTTTACTGCCTGTCTAAAGCGCATTGTTTTTGGTTAATGTTAGGAACAAAATTCCTGAAATAATAGTTCTAGGGTGGTGAGAATGTGGAGTTTCAAATCAAAAACGTACCAGTATATCTTTTATTCAATATATTATATACCCTGGTTGTAATCATTGTAAATAATGTACGCAAAAAAGACTTCTCAACTTGCCGCTTAAAATAAAATGTCAGAATAAGGTGAAACTTTTCATTAAAATATATATGAAAAATATTGTGGCGGGCATAGCTGTCAGCTACTGAAGCAACCGTAACGGCGCTCTTGGATTTCCTATTTTAGTAATAAGGGTTACCGCAAGTGTAAAAATATCACTTAATACATATATTCCAACCGAATCACAATTGGGGTGATTCGGTTGGAATGTTCAATTGTATGTTATGGACGTTGTCATCAGATGGAGGGTTTTAAGAAGTGAAGAAGTCTTCCTCTTTAAGAGATTTCTAATAAGTAAATAACCCATATCCTGGCTAGATGTATAAGCTGATAGTGATGTAATCAACGTGTAGGTACTTACGCCATGGCACAATAAATAATAATAACACTAAGAAAATCATTTTCAATGTTGTTAAATCAACAATATTTATTTACAAGAGACACTGTTATTCATTGCACGTTCCAACGGAGTGAGTAAGCAGATAAGATACTAAACTTTACTGATTAAAACACTAATTTTGTGTTATCTATCTGTGAAAAGTTGGTCAATGAAATGTAGCATATTAAAAGTGGTGTTATAAAAGGTTTATGATAAAGAAGCATCTCTTAATAAACGCTGTCTATCTACGGGGTTAGATTGGGCAAGTTAAAACGATTATCGTCTCTCGTTGGCGATTGTCAAAATAATAAAAGCTAGGCTAATCCATTAAAACGGGACTATTAATATCATCTGTGCGACGATTATCATCAATAGTCTCATTTTAGTGCTAAATCCACTAAAATGAGACTAGTGGTGGAGTTAGTTTATTATTTTGCCAATCGTCAACGAGAGACGATTATCGTTTTAACTTGCCCAACCTAACACAGCTGGTGTATTTAAAATGAACAGTGTTTTTATTATGCAATATGAAGATTGATAATTCCTAAATTTGTCCTTTTCATACGAAGTGTATACAACCACTTACAAGTATAAAGACCGAGAAATGACTTAGTTGTGTTTCAGGATTAGCCCGACAGTTGCCGATTTCAACTATGCCTTACAGTTATTTAACTGTAGTAGTAGTCACCTCCATTCATGGATCGCATTCAATTTTAACGTCAGACGAAGTGCTCTCTAGGCCGGCATAGTGGATGTGATTGCTACTCACAGTTATTGAATTGTAGTAGCAGTGACATTCATTCATGGACCACACTTCGGCTTAACATCAAGCGGGGTGCTGTCATAATTCGAGTCACAATAAAAAAAAAAAAAAAAAAACAGGTCAATTTTGATAAAATGGTAAATTGTAATTTGGCGAGGTCCATACCTAATTACAATTTGGCTACTTTCGTGCGTGTTATTATCAGTTCCGCCGTAATACCTGTATTCGGGTAAGAGGCAGTGGTCCAACTCGCTTTCACTGGGGATCTTGGTCCCACTATTTATAAAGTTGGACTACGGGCCTTCACCTAGAGGTTATGATTTTTCTAGTTCTAAGGGCCTATTTATTTAAAAATGGATTAATACAAGTAGGATTCGGGCCTTGAGGATTCTGTACTTAATTAGTTGGATACTTACCTCATCACTTCGGACAAACAAACAAACTTTTTGTTAGCTTGACTTGTATGTATGAAACTATGTAACAGAATCTTTTAAATTATTTTCACTCAATTTTAGAAGTGTGATTACTTAATATGATATGATAATACATAATATGATAATATTTAATAATTTTTGACCGGCATAGTGACGGGGACTGAGGCAGCCGTGAACTGAGGCGGTTTTCTTCAGTCGCCAGCATTCTTGGACCTCCTCTTGCTTACCATGCGGGTCAAGTCACAATAAATAAATAAAAACACTTTTTAGTTCACATTACCTAAGCGTGTTTTTTTTACCTATATATTATTCAGTATAATCTTAAATGAAAAGCATCTATCAAATTCCATTTGACTCGGAACTATGCATTTGGATTTTTGTGGCAGTGGCGTAGCGTGGCGGGGGCGACAAAATAAAAAAAAACTAAAATAAATCGTTAAAGTTTGAACCTGAATTCATATTTTTGTTGTACCTATGATTGAAATTCCTAAATAAGGGGGCGGCAAATTATTTTTCTGACTTTCACGCTACGCCACTGTTATTGTCACTTGACATCTGACCTCGACCTGCCTGATGGTAAGCAAGAGGAGGTATAAGAGTGTCGACAACTGAAAATCCAAGAGTTAGCTCACGGCTGCCTCAGGCGTCGTCACTATGCCGGCCAAAGGTGTTTCTTCACGCATCGCTTGAAGGATCCAAGGTTTATATGACGGGGAAGTGAATAAAAGAACTCAATTTTCCTCTAAGACAACAAAATAAAACAATTATTTATTAAAAAATATTACTTTATTGAATTTTCTACCATATAAAAAAATTAAATATACTACCTATTTCATTTTAACACTATTTTCACCAAATCTTCTATTTCATTAATCTTAAATTATATTTGTAATGAAATTAAATCTTTGGCTAATTTATTTCCTAAATTTGTTCATAAGTTAGAATGGATCTAATGCAAACATATACAGATAATAAATGCAAAATTGAAGTATAACAGGTATAACATAGGTGGCAGATATAATCGAAATAGCTCTGTTTATTTCTATGACTACAAAGTCACACTCTACTCGTCATAACAAACAAACGAGATATCTCATAAGACTGTGATCAAAAAGTAGCAAGACTTTCAAATTTAAAATTCCCTTGCTTATCTAAATGCATGTTGATACAACCTTAACTGACGTCTCTGCCTAATTTACGTGACAAAAGGGTTAGTTTTTTATAAGATTACGCTCGTTAGCTTTTTAAATTGAAAAGTCTTACTACTTTTTGATCACAGTAGTAAATCATTGTGTCAAAGGGTTGTGTAAAGATTGCACAAGTCGTTATCGATAAAGGGATACTCGGATGCAGGTAGCTGAAACTTATTATGTATTATCAACCATAGCTCTTTTGCAGCTACACACAACACTAGTGTATGAGGGTACACACACACATGTGGATTGTGCAATTACTAGTTGTACGTGACATAATCTCGAGCGTATCAGGCAGTACATGACAGACGTCGGCGCGGGCAGACGCGTGGCATGATACGTTTGCGAGCCTGTGATTTCAGTAATCCTTAGTCATCAGTGTTACTACTGCATGAGGTACTATGCTAACACTACAGTACCCCATCCGATGCATGGTAGTAGTTAGTACCACCACCTACAAGTACGCATATAGACCTTGAAGTGACACTTAGCTGCGTTTCGATCAGCTTGTAAGTTGCTGGTTCCAACTAGGTCGGCAAAGCGTGTGTGTCCAATAGTGTGGCAAAGCGGCAAACTTACAGTTATTTAAATAGTCATAGTAGCAGTCGCCACCATTCAGAGCCGCACTCCAGCTTAACATCAGGCGATGTGCTAGTCACTTGATAATACACAAAACTTATCTCATAACTAACTTGTCACAAAAGACCAGCATTTGAGCATTTTTTTACTTTTGTTTTATCAAGTACCTGTTTTTCTTCCATTGTACTTGTACCTGTTATATTCAAGATATTTACAAATAATTTTATTTTGCTATTTTGAAACAAAATATACAAATGCATTATGCAATATTTAAAACTAATGGCACTATTATTGCCCTCATACTAATATTTTTCTCCAAATATCAGTCAATAACAAAAATTGAAGTAATATACATACCTACATATTGTATAATACAAAAGTTTATAATTTATCCCATTTTTTAGTTTTAGTTTAATTAAAGTTAATATAGTTTTATTTATTATTTATACAAAAGTTATTTTTACTACTTCGAAAATACATAAATGATATGGAAATCTAGTCTATTTTTTTCAAACGAGTACTTAGTGTCTTTCTCATAAAACGAAGTAAGCTGAAGTGACAATGAGCAGGGTTAAACAAATGACCGTTGAGGCCGAAAAGTTCTCGAAAAATGTCCTACAGACATCTACCCACAAGATGAACTGGATGGATGCGGGCTGCGGTCCTCCTGCCTATGTCAAGCAGTGGACAACTAATGGCAGAAGGCGATTAAACCAACCACAAAGCCCTGTTCTGAATTCGTGAGTGACGTTGAACCAGTATATAAAGATTGCAATCCAAGCCCAGTTCAATTTAAATTAAAACAGCATTTAATTATTCAATCAGAACCAGAACATGTGATTATTTCTATTATTAAAGTAATTATTACATATATAAATACATCCAAACTTTTATATTCTACAAACCAATACTGTTTTGTAGTCATATCACAACACTCTCAATTACATAATCTGTCAGTTGCACCAAATTTACTGCATACCTACCAAACAGTGTTGACTTATCAGACTAATCTGAACTGTTTGGAGCTTATAATCTCCAACAACACCAAGGCTGACATCTACATAACCCTGAATAACACTTCATTTATAACAAAAGTTGAGCCACAATATATTTTAGCTTAGTTTTTGTGATAAACAGAGAAAACCTGTACTTTAAGTATTTTAAATTGCAGATATTAAGGCAAGAATGCAATTATCCAATCCGCAATTATATTTATGAGGCATAAACTGCTTTATGGATGAGTACTTGCCTATGAGAATTATTTTAAAACTAATGTGACCATGAAATGACCACAACCGGAGATATTCTAGATTAAGTTTTATGTAAAACTGAAAAGATATTGTAAGCTTAATATTATTGTTATAATAAACTTAGAAGAATTTTCTTAGATTTTGCGCGAACATTGTTAATGAATTAAACGAATTTTATGCGGCTTACTATAGCTTAATAATAAATTGTTTTAATCAAAACCAAAATAAAAGCGATAGTAAGCTGTATATTTTTTAAAATAATTCATTAGAAGAATTTATTACAAATTGGACCAATTGCCATCCATACAGCAGAAGACAGAGTGTCATAGAGAAAAGTGTTAACAATATTAACAAGAATCGCTATCCTCAACACTAAGGGAACATGTGTCAAAAATTATCTTGTTAGTTTTTAGTGCAACTGGCAGTAAAAATTTAACCTAATTTCATTGCATGACTAATAAAGCTGGTTTCCCATCAATTTCCCTTGAAGAACCATTCTTAAGTGTATACTCCCTTTTAATGTAAGCAAATAAGAGATCAGTTATTAGGAATATTTGTGCTGTGGCAAAGGACAGGGTTACACCAAAGAAGAAGTTAGCGTTTGCTGATCCGGAGTAAATCCACAGATGCCATACTGTTGGACCTAAGGCTGATGTGATGATGAACGTAACTCCCACTATAAACTTTTGTTGCATAACTGAAAAAGAAAAAATTTAATTAGTTACTTCAAGTATAAAACTTAACATCAGGTAATTTGATTGTATTGTATTGTAAATGTTAAATTGTCACCCATAGGGGCCACTTTTTCAATCCCAATACAATTATTTTGTTTTTGTCAGATCCACAATTCTTTTTTAGGCATGTTTCGGATTTATTTTGTTTCATAACTTTTATTTGTAATATTTAATAATTATATTAAATATTTGTTAACAAAAAAAGAGGATATTTGCTTCAGGTCTGGTTATCAAAGAGTGATAAGCAGTGGGGTACTGCCTACAGTCTGCCAATCTAGGGTAGTACCACCACTTATACAGACTGTGAAGTGGTTTGGTCACGTTTCGGGATCAGCTTGTAAGTTGCTGGTCCCAACTAGGCCGGCATAGTGGATGTGATTGCTGACATCTATTCATGGAACACACTCCAGCTTAACATCAAGCAGGGTGCTGACATATGTTGAGTCACAATAAAATAAAAATAAAAAAAGACTCAAATCAAAGTCAAATACCATTATCATTTCACAATAAATAATAAATTTAAGTGTATTATATTAAAAAAATCATAAATACTTACAACTTAGCAAATGTTTCCACATAGGTAAAAGGGCAAGATAGAACCCGACATCACCAATACAGGGGTAAGATCGGAAAATTGAAGTTAATGCTATAAGTACTGTTGCTAACAAGACTGGTTCCTTTTTAAACCTCAATGTTAGAGGCACAACATACAAAGCCAATGCATTAATTTGAAATGCGCATACAAATAACAATCGGAAATGTTCAAACATCTCTGTGAAGAAATACCAAAATAAACCAATGTTAGGCTTTAAATCTGGTACAGATAATCTGAAACAAATGATGCATTGAATTTAATTGTATTGTAACAAATATATATATGTATATATTTCCATACTAAACTACTAAATTGCTTGTATCATAGAAACAGGACAACCAAAGTACATATATCAAAGAAATATTGGTACCAGTGGGTGGTCTCCGTTTACGTAACCATTGCAATGCCACTACACCACTGCCTGTAATGATGAGGTATTTAGCTTTCATTTGGCCACATTATATACATTCAGTGGCGTAGCATTGAAGTCAGCTGCCAGGGGCAGAAAAAAAAATTGCCGCCCCCTTATTTAGGAGTTTTAATCATAGGTACAACAAAAATGTGAATTTCAGGTACAAATTTTAATGATTTATTAGTTTCTTTAAATTTTGCCGCCCGGGGCGGGCCGCCCCCGCCACGCTACGCCACTGTATACATTGAAAGGGATTTATAAGTGGAAAGATTAACAGGACATTCTTAAGAAAGCATGGTACTGCAGTAACCATTATTCTGTATAAAAAGTATTAGGAATGTGAAGAAATAGAAAGTTATGTCAGGTGTCATAGTTTCTTCCTATCCTTGTGATGATCAATGATGTGACAATTATTAATAATTATAGGTATTAGCTGTGTAATTGTTTGTTGATCCTGACACAACTTTCTACTTTAATTTACAGTCACAATTCTCTTCATACATTCTTTGCTACAGGCTGACCCCGTTCAATGTTTCATTGAATAAATAAGTAGACATAGACAAAATAATCTATAAGTATAAAAACAGAAACTATTTTAGATGTACAAAGCAAAAAAAATACAGTTTATGTATTATAAAAATAGAAACTTACATAAACCCATATGTATTATAAACATATTGATATGATCCATCCATAATAAAGGCTGATATATAAATTAGGAAACCCCAACTCAATACAAAAACTAATAGTGTCCGTAGATAGGAGCATTTCACACATCCTTTATTTACATCTGCCAGCAAAATTGCCACAGGAACTACCAATAGTACTGGATAGAGAGCTTGATGTGTTGCCAGAGCTATACAGATACAAGCAACTTCTCTGCGGCCATTAGTTGCCCCCCAAAGAGAACCAGCAATCAACAAATTCTGTATGACAGTAGTCGTCATTCCTACACAGTTCAATATAGAATAAATATTAAACAAATACACAGACAACACATAATCAGATGCTTCTATCAATTGCACTTTATTCAACAACATTGTTTTAGATTCTTCAGCAACATCTTCTTTTATTTTATTCTGTGCATCGTTAAATAAACGTACAAACGCTACAGATGTCTTGTAAAGCAAATGAGCAGTCAATAGATCCATTAATGTAAATATAATCGGTAACATGTATGGAATGTGCTTCATCAAATAATGAAATAATAATAACATTATTGGAGACTCATGGAATGCATCGCCCTCGTATGGATTTATATCATGATCGTAAAGATAAACGCCTTCGATTAACCGCTTCCACGAGTTAAGAGGTGTAGCAACCTCCACTCGGTTCGCTATTATATGCCAGTAATCTGTATGGATTAGCCAAAATCTTAGTAAACCGGCAACTAAATATTTTATAAACATCGCCATTGTTAAGTAATATTAAAATACATTAGTTCACTCTTTATATTGTATATTTACGTTTGCGCTCCGGCACAGCTTGCGAACAAAATGACAAATGTCAATCAAAGCCTAAAAACTTTGGAATATTTATAACTGAGCCGTACACGACAGTACAATTTATCTACGTGATCATAGATGTCAATAAAAATAGGATTTGTATATAAAATCAAGGAACATTGTACTCAAGAGATATAAAATCGTAATTTAATATATTAACATAGCATTATAAATAGTGTCCTCCACGGAGCTAAAATACGTTAAACTATTCTAAATCAATGCATTTTAAATCTATGGTGTCCTCCAATCAGCTTGCCCTTGCTATCGGCTTGGACATATTCACAGCATTTGACAGAGTCTGGCACAAAGCCCTTCTTTCCAAGCTCGAGGCATACGGTTTGCCTGACCGTCTGCGTGGCTGGATAGCCGACTTCCTGCGTGGCCACTCCATACGCTATGTTGTAGATAAAAGCGCGTTCCTCAGGGCTTCATGCTGTCGCCAGCCTTGTTTCTTCTGCATATCAATCACATGCTGGACCTTCGATCCAGCATTCATTGCTATGCAGACGACAGCATGGTCGCTACACTGCCCAACAAGTGGAATGCTTTGTCAGCCCATATGTTCTCTCCATCCTATAACCTTGGATCCTTTAAGTGATGCGTGATGAAGCACCTTTGGCCGGCATAGTGGCAGCGACTGACTCGTTTTTTTTTCGGTCATTATCACTCTCTTGCTTATCATCAGGCGGGTCAAGGTCAAATGTCGTGTTACAATAAAAAACGAAAGCTAAAACTAAGATGGCGCGCGTACTGTCACGCACACAATGCTTTAGCCGAATTATATTTTATTATAGATTGTGTATACGAAGAAGAATCATAATTCTGAGAATCATAATTGACATAATGACGGCGACTGATGCAACCGTGAACTGTTTTTTTTTCAGTCGTCAAACTTTGTAAGATGTTTGGGTAGTAAACGTGCCTCTACAATGGCACGTATACTACAATTTGACGTAAAGATAATTTTTCACCTACTAGACATATGAACAGACGCGTTTGTTATATAAAATATATTTATATTACAATTATAATATTTAATATAAAAAAAAAACTTATAAATAATTAAATAACAAAGACAAACAACAGTTGAATATTTTTAATTTTTTGTTGGAAATAATTCATCATAGGGTACTTTTAGGAAAATTTTGTTAGCAACACGGATTCCTATTTTATTCCAATTAGCTTGTGCATATGGTAACATTTCCCTGTAGAGGATGCGCCAATTCCGATTTGCGAACTCGTTAGCAACTTGGGCTGAAAGAAAATACAATTTAATATTAAAATATGATTTATTTTTATCATTTATAGTTAGGGTTCGACTATACATAGTACTTCAAAGTATATACTCCAGGGATTATAATGGCAACTCAAAAAAGTTGTGATTGAGCTGGGAGTCGATCGGATTCACGTCGAACTTAAATTCTCTTTCCCATACAATAAAAGGCAATCACAGAAATCGGCCACCAATTACCTAATACATATTTTTGCATAGGCATTATTATTAGATAACTGTAGGTAGAAGTATACTCGTAGTTTAATAATTGCGTTAGAGTTTATTTGCTAATATTTACATTAGGTCGCTGACTTTTAAGCTGCGTAGTATAAGGATCGGCAGATTACAATACCGCTGGACGACTGTGGTGGGAGCAAATCCACGCATATATTAGAGAATTGTGCACATAATTAATAATATTTTTATCAATCAAGTTGTCACGCCTCTTTCTCACGGGAATAAGCAGAGACAATGGAGCGCCACTTGCCACGATCCTGACACAACGCCATCGCTTCCTCATAGAAGCTCTACGATTATGAGCACTAGGCAACCCAGCTTTCTTGAGGATGTCTTCGACTTGATCGGAAAACCCCCCCCTGGGCATACCTTGTTTAACGCATCCATCCACATCAGATTTATAAATTGCTTTCGTCAATCTACTTTCACTCATCCTTTCTATGTGCCCAAACCATCGCAGCATCATATTTTTAAATTTATACATATGCGTAAAACGAAAAGTAAGTAGGTAACAAAACAAGTTACTGCTCTACTGGAATGCCAGCACTCATTTTATTTGCCGGGGTGTATACAACAACGAAAGCTTTGTAATTTTGCATTATTATTTTGTTTTACTGTAAGTGTTAGATTATTGAAATAAGTTATTATTGATTTAATGTTACGTACAATCACAGTGAAATTAATGCGATAATCACTCAGGAAGTACAACATTGAAATTTTCCTGTGAACATTGTTGTTCTTTATAATTGTAGACAATACCCAATTAGACCTTTAGCTATAACTAAATAGTTTCCGCAGTCTATTAGTATCTAAGTATTTAATATCTAATAATTAATCTTGAATTATTAGTCTAGAACAGTGATTCCCAACCTTTTTTAGGCCATGCCCCACCTTTTTTAGAATTTGCCTTTTGTGTTAAATTTGTTACCGATATCTATTATTGCATTTGAATAACCCAAAGCGAAAGGGCTTAAGTCGTGTCGAGTCCATTTTTAAATTGCCCCCCTGTGGGGCGTGGGCCCCACGGTTAGAAACACTGGTCTAAAAGTTCTTTGATTAAATTGTAATTAAGGTGAAATTAGTTCGCGTACGAGTAATTAAACCTGTTTTTTTATATTCAAATACAGACTTTTTTTGCATCTTTATTGTGTTTTTGTGACTACAACCCTTGTAATAGGTGTTATACAACTACCGTGATCATAAGTTGTTCGACATGATGCCCCTTCGCTTAGACTGGTATATTGGATGTGACTGCTACTTGCAGTTATTAAACTGTAGTAGCATTTACATTCATTCATGGTTCGGCTCATTTCTTTTCGGCAGCGTGTGTTTTCCCTGTCCTATAACCTTGGATCTTTTAAATGAAGCGTGAAAAAGCACCTTTGGCTGACATAATAGTCCTTGGTGGTCTTAGACAGGGGTTTAACAGAGGTTTCGTCTCTCATTGTAAAAAAATAAACGTAAATGTTTTAATTAGGAATATTTTCTTACTTAATTCTGGATTGTCGGGAACAACATTAGAGATATATGATCTGAATCCACCAACATCTGGTCGCATGTAAAATGAATCTATCTTGATGTATGATGTTTCATTGACTACTTCTGGTTTTCCTTCTAATTTCCAAGTGTATACTAAATCAGCTGTAATACAAAATACATGATTAAACTATTATTATTATTTATTACTATACTAAGCTACTTGTATCATAGAAACTAGGTGACCAAAGCACATTGGTCACGTTTTAATACTACAATACTTTGATTTGCGAGGTCATTTTGCTACCACGGACGCCTTATAGATTTGGTTTAGGCATATGACATATGAAGCTATTTAACTCTTAGTTTTAAGATATTAGCTACCTCGTGTGTATAGCCAGTGGCGTAGCGTGACGGGGGCGGCCCGCCCTGGGCGGCTCATTTACGGGGCGGCAAAATTTATAAAAACTAAAATAAATCGTTAAAATTAGAACCTAAAATTCATATTTTTGTTGTACCTATGATTAAAACTCCTAAATAAGGGGGCGGCAACTTTTTTTCCGCCCCGGGCGGCTGACTTCCACGCGACGCCACTGTATAGCCGAATCCTTTAATAATATATATCCTCAAGAAAGCTGGGTTGCTTGCCTAGTGCGCATAATCATAGAGATTGTATGAAGAGAATTGTGGATATGAGGGAAGTGGGTATTCAGCTCAAGCCAGAAGGTAGCGTGCCTTGCCCTTTCTCCTTGCCCTTTTTTCAGCAATCTGATTTATTAAATCATTTATAGCTGATGATGACTTTAGTTTTTTTAAAGTTTCTTTTTGGGAAGTTTTTATTAATTTATGCTTACACACGTTGGGAGCCCCTGTGGCCCGGGGCCCCGTATAATTGACAACGGACAATTACTTGTCCTATCCATGTTTTAATTTCATTGAGAGGCGACATCTGACTTGATGGCAAGCAAGGGGAAGTCATTTCATTTTGCGTGATTTTTATTCAATTTCACTTAGATATCTAACTATGTTTATATATATTAATATAATATTTCTTTCTGTTTTGATTAACAAACAAGTTTTTCTATAAATAAGTACAATAATATAATCTATCTATATACCATGGTATCTATAGGTAGGTATTCACGTAATATTATTAAATCGAATGCAAACCTTGAGCTCAAAGTAGAGTCCAAGTTGTATGGCCTGCATACAACTCAATACTAACCACTAAGTATTAACACATATTTAAAATTTTACATTCAATTTATGTATTTAATGCTTTAATGCATTTCTAGAGAAAAATAAACTTATATCACACTTTATAAGTATTTCTTAAGTGTGTGCGTCATGAAGAGATATCTCAAGTTTATTTTATTATATTGTGACTTGACATATGACAACACCTAGCCTGATATTAAGCCGGAGTGCGGTCGATGAATGGCGGTGGCTGCTACTAAAATTAAATAACTCTAAGTAGGGCATCCACTATGATGGCCTAGTTGAAACTAGTAACTTACAAGCTTATTCCAAAATGCCCTTAAGTCACTTCATGGTCTGTATAATTGTAAGTGGTTAACACTGCCACAGATCGGCAGACTGGGCACCACTGCCGACCACTCTTAGATAACCAGACCCTGAGCAAATATCCACCCCACCCTTTTATATTAGATTAGAACTAGAGCATAGTTTGCCCTGGACTATAAAAAATCTTGAGGTAAGGATTTTCATGGCGATATTTTAATTAGTTTTTTTTACATTTCTATACTAAGCTACTAAAGTGCTTGTATTATAGAAACAGGACAACCAATGTACATATACCCGAGATACATTGGTACCGGTGGGTGGTCTCGAACTCGTGCTCTCGGTTTGTGTAACCAATGCACTGCCACTACACCACGGTCGCCTAAAAAGTTTGCAGAGTATAGTATAGTTTACGAGGTACAATTCTGATCACATACTTTTGCGCAATGTACTTACTCATAGTTGTGTTGAATTCACCATCAGTTTTAATATTCAAAGAAGTGTATCGACCTTCACCATAGTATTGACCACTAACAAATACTTTCGGAGAAGTTATATCAACCTCCATGTAGAAACGGTCTTCGTCTGCTTTTAACCTGTCAAATTGTAAACATATGTTTTGTAAGGTAGAAAAGATACGAATCAGAAACCAATATAATATTAGTACATAATATCAATCAACATAAGTCAAAAGATTCTAAGCCATATGCAGATAAGTTGTATACTGTGTAGGTACTATGGAAGAAGTAAATTGGGTAAATGTAGCAAAAACTTAAAATTTTGTAAATGGTCTTAATAATAGCAATAATAGTATTTTTTTATGATTCTACATACTATTTTTAATTAGTAGATTGACGAAAGGAATTTATAAATGTCATGTGAATAGATAAGTTAAACAAGGCAGGCCCAGGACGGTGTTCGCCGAAATGGAAAGAAAGCTAGGTTGCCTAGTGCTCATAACCATGGAGCTATGAAGAGAATTGTGAATATGAAGGAAGCGAGGGAGTTGTGTCAGGATCGTGTGCCATTGGCTCTCCATTGTCTCCTGTGGGAAAAAGGCGTGACAATTTGATTGATTGATTGATTGGTTTAGATTATTTCAACTCATGCGAGTAGGTAACTACAGCTAGTTCAAAACTAAATGACGTCACTGAAGTTAAGCGAGAGGCGATGCGCAATACACAAAGATCTAGAATACGTAAACTAAATCTATGGACTATGGAAATACATAATATACGGTATTCGGGGCTCTAAGTATATGAGCTTATTATTGTTATAATAATATAGATTAAATAAAAATATCGATGCAATGGACTAATTTGCAGGAATCGCAAGTGACGGAAGTCAGAAAAAGATACAAAGATAATGGTTTCAAAAGCCCCCTTTGTAGGGGATGTCTGAATGAGGAGGAGACAGCTGCACATGTGCTCTTGAGTTGCAGGAGCACAACAGTAGCAGAAGCGAGACAGAAGTTCCTTGGCAACGCGAGGACGCTTCCGGAGGTCTGCAGGAACGAGAAGGGTCTCCTGGCCTTCCTGGAGGAGATCGGGTGGCTCCGCTGAAGGAGAACCGTTGAAGAACGCACAAAGATACCGAAGAGGACTTCAAGTTCGGAAACGAGCCCGCTAAAGACTACAAGACTACAATGCTTTCAAAACTAATAACGCATTGAGGTGTACAAAATAAATAAATAAAAGCATCAAGTAATGTTAATTTAACAATACCTATTCCAATTCATGGTGAGATTAAAAAAATATGTTTATTTTATTTTATTTAGTTGCCATAATAAAATAAAATAAGTAAGTATCTATTGTATAATGCGGAAAAGTTAAAAATAAACCTAAGATATTTTGATAAACAAGTTTGTTTTTTACTAAAAATATTCACACTATTAATTAAAAGTGTTTTTTATAAATAAGACTAATAAAAAACTAGGTGTAACTTACCTAACATCGTGAACTTTAGCCGTTTTTAAACCAGTGACGACAATGTTTTTCATTATCATTTTCACTATAACCTGAAAATATGTTTCAATGTTAATAAAATAAAACAACCGTTAGGAAATTTTCATTTTCCAAAAGTAGGGGGCATACTGAGCATCACTCCCTACCTACCACTCTTTAAAAACCAGACCCGGAGCAAAGACGCAGCCGGACTCATTTTTCTATTTCTAAAAATATTTGTAAAATTTTATCTAATTTATAAATATAAATTAATAAAACGTTAATTTATTGTTGTTTCAATATTTGTTCCAAAAATTGCACAATCAAGGATTTGAAGGTACTTCGCTAAAGCTCTCGAAACGTCGGAATAATAAAAATTTATATAATCTAAACCAAAATAAACGCGATAGTAAGCCGCATAAAGGACATCATTCATTTTGTATGGGGACTTGTGCTTAATTGTACTAAAAGTGGGAAATGTACAATAAAATAGTTCGATACAACAATATTTTAATGTGCTTGGTAAATATCCTATATTTTGCATAGTTTAGATGTACGGAATGATCAAACTATAATCATGACAGTTCAATGCAGAAACCATTAAGTTCACTGCCAGCCCAAAAAAAAAAGTCGTCAATCACTTTTTAATTAAAAAAAAAACATCAGTCAGTCGATTCATCGGGTCTCGACTCTCATTCAAGGTTATGGCGTGATAGCGTTTCTTCCGGTTTGATCTTCCCAACAAATGTTTAGGCATCGCAAACGTCATCAATATAATACTGTCGTTAAACATTTTGAAACTAGTAAAAAATAGAGTAAAAGTATAAATTAAATTTTTAAAAATTATCTCCTGTTGTGCTAGTAATTAGCATACATATTTTTAGTGATACTATTGTCTTGAAAAGTAAGTCTGAATTAAATAAAAAAGATAATGTTTTATAAAAAGTCGTTTTATTCATTTAATTAGATTATTTCCTGCTGAGTAAGGTTCACTTTCACCAACATCCCAACATTTTAGTTCGCGTGATATTCCGTCGTGGCGTCTCTAATTGCCACTTGTTGTCTATGGCAGTCGAGCTTCTTCTCTTGAGTACAATGTTCCTTGGTCAACTGTGTGTGACATTTATTTTTTAATATGTCTTTTCCGCGTGGTTTAGAAACTAAAAATAATCATTTTTATTTTCCAAATAACTCAATCGTACAGCAATTAAAAGCAAAATTGCTATTAGTTTTGTCAATACGAGTATCGAACCTACCATTTATATATATTTTTATCATCGGCCGTGACAAAAGTGTTACAATAAAAGTCCAAAATGAATGATGTCCTTTGTTTAAATCAATAAAGTTAGTTTTTTTCGTTACAATAAAAGTGATCCAAATATAATTTCCTGTGACGATGTGTTTTAATTAAATTTTTAATACCTTGTTTATAAACCTCGTCGGACACGAATCTCAAGTATATATTTTTAAACATGGTAACTGGATGACCTTCAACAAACTTCAAGTGCATAATTATTAATTAATTTGTAACCATCTAACATTGTAAAACAGGTGTTAGTGCTCTTTTCATGTTGTTACTTATTTTAAGTGCACAAACTTTTGAAAAATATTTCGTTGAACACAATACACATACTCTATATTGACTAATATACAAAATAATATAAATAGTGAATAAAACAAAAATGCTTTTGAAATAAACTCCATTTTTAATATGAGATACATACAGCTTAGTTAATAAAAATAATAACCGAATGCCAAAAAGGTCCATCTGTCAGTTAATCTAACCTTTAGAATATGTAAAACGTAAATCTAAACTTTTAGATATATTTAATATTTTATTTATCATTATTTTCCTACTGATACTAATATTAAAGAATAGAAATTCATAAGTATATAATTTGTAAAACTAGTTGTTTTATTTTTAATTGCAGTAAATATAACGAGTGTTAGAATTGCAACAGCACTCGTACTTTTAAAGACGTTCACGGTTATATTATCACACACGCATTTACGAGAAGCAGTTGGATAATATTTAAGAATGCAAGTGTGTTATCTTACATCTACATATATGTATAGTATTAGGCTACAATTTGCACTATAAAGAGTATATCTATCTGTCTTTATATCGGTTTCCCATTCATCCAAAGGTTTCTTGGAAGAAATTACTGTCCCACGCCATTTGCTCACATTTTTAAATTTATTAAATTGCAAAACAAAGTTTTGAATAAATAATAATTAAAATATTGTGTGGATTCTTACCTGATTATTTTTATATTCTACTCTAATTTCTTTTTGTACATAAGGATCTATTGGAGGTACATCAAACTCTGGTATACCATCACTTAATTTGATTAATCCCTCTTGTATTGCGTCCACTAAACAATCATTCACATCAGGAGAATTTCTATCGCATATTTGAAGATATTTTCCTAAATTAAATAAATAAATTCATTATTTAGAAGGAATAATATCTATAACAATAAATGCATACAGAGGCGTGCAAAATAATATGGACTGGACACTATGTAAAATAGTGCGTCTTCTTGCGGGGTTGTATCGATTTTATTTATTGTGCCTCGAGGTATTATGGCGATTACTACCTGTAATAGTAGTCGGCCCATTCACAAAACGCACTCTAGCTTAACACCTATACCGAACCGAAGTAAAATATTTTTGTTATATGTAGTTAAACACCATGTATAAGCACCGTTGCAATTTGTCCTACGAAAATAACGTTAATTGATTTAAATGACATGGATATGATGTAATGGGTATACTGGATATACTGTAGTAATTTGTTCCACTATAAAAATAACAATAATAAAAATAAATACAATAAATTTCACTGACGTAAAGACAGCCGGTTTTTTATTGTTCCCAATAAAAAAGCTCATTAATATTTACAACTGCTTAAAATAAAATTTATTTAATGTAAATTAATGTAAAATGTGGACAAAAATAACTTTCCATTTATTAATTTTTATTATTTTTAAATCTTAATCACAATGGCCAATTAATATCTACTAATAAAATTACATAATGGGTTATTTAAAACATGAAATAATCCGAAATCTATGACACAACATACCAATTTCAACACAATTGCAACTTTTGTATAAACTTAAAAACAACAACAATTTTACATATTTAAGTTCTATCATCTTGAATACTTAATTTTTAATTTATCATCAACGTTTTAGTGTTATAAGTTTTATTTATTTTATTTAAAACACCTCCGCGCGCCAGTTACGATACGAAACTGTCTTACAAGTCTTATAACTCCGAGACAGCACGCCGAAAGCAATAATGCAATCTGCGTAATGTACAAGGTTCACAATACGAGTATTTTCAATGTCCACCTCTACTCTACCCATGGAGATATACAATATGTATAACATATATCTCTATGACTCTACCAGGGTCCCGATATACACAACAGCAAAATGAATTGTCCACGAATATCTACTGCTTTTTCAAAGTGACTTACACATACAAAAAAATAAGTGATTATGGCGATAAATTCGGGGCCTAGTTTCAAACTGGATTGACTATACATTGACACTGGATCAAGTAGCTAATCAAGCTTACTTATATAACGATTATTACATATTGCATTATATGACCAACGCATGCCTGCTTAATAATATTGAGTGACTTTAAAGATATTTAAGTGCAATAAGAAATAAACTACAAGTAACGGCGAATGTGGTCTAGTGGTATACAAATAGTTTCGCAAAGCAAGAGATTCGGACTCAACAAACAACGCAGTCGACAGAATCCCCGACCTGTGCGGCTGAAAAGACGAGGTAGGAATTTGCGACGAGGTAGGAATCTCGGGGCATTTTCCGTGGTATAGGTTATAAAGGAAAAGCCGCTGTGTTTCTGCAAAGTTGCAGGGGCTCCAGAGTTCGGGTGATCTCTGCATTTCCTCTCTCTAAAATCGGATAATTCCTTTGGTAATTGGGTATTACTACTCTCAACCTATATTTTTTCATCGGCGTACCATGATCTTAGATCTATTATGGATCTATGTAGTTCATGGTTATGGAAATAATGCCTATATAAAATAAATATAATTGCACGAGTATGGGCAAGTCGTTAGTTAATTCCATTTACATAATAAAAACTGTATTACCTTATTAGTTTGTTACGGAGTTGTAGATATAATATTGTGTTTAAATTGCTGGTTTCTAGATGTAAAATAGACAAGCGATTATTGTCCTGTCAAGCGAATGATTCATTACTTTATTTTTATTTGATATAAGGTGCTTATTTAATACTAACTAGAAGAGAGCGTAAAGCAACATGTTTACTTATTAAGTAGTATGCACTCAATTATGTCATATTTATTTTATGAGTTTAAAAAAATATATATTGTGACTCAACATATACAGCGCCCGCTTGATGTTAAGCAATTCAATAACTGTGAGTAGCAATCACATCCACTATGCCCGCCTAGTTGGAACCGGCAACTTACAAGCTGATCCCGAAACGTGACCAAATCACTTCTTGGTCTGTATTCTTGTATAATTTCCCAATAAGAAATATTATATAAATAAATGCTGCTGTCATATAAATAAATGTCGAGCAACAATATAAATACAAAATAACGGATCTTGGTGCAAATTAGTGGTACCACCACTTACAAGTATACAGACCGTAAAGTGACTTAATCGGTCACATAAGATACATTATGAATATTAATTGTCTCTGAAAGTATTTGTAAGCGACGGTGCACATTTAAATCATTCACTCAAAATGTCAAGCCTTTAGTCCAGGGGATAAAGGGACAAAGGGATAAGTAAAAACAACTGAGCGTTACTTTCCACGATTCTGAAATAACTTAAATATTGAATTATGTTATTAGTATATTATATGTTTACTTATTAGTATAAAAAATAGTACATCTATTACAGCATACTAAGGAATACCTACTCGTACGCCGGTGAATACTACTTACATTTATTGAATTGTTCAATCAGTCAAGCGATTTTGAAGAAGCACTTTTAGCCGGCATATTGGCGGCGACTGAGGCAGCCGTGAACTAAGACGGTTATTTTCAGTCCTCGGCACTCTTAGACCTCTAACATTCTATCAGGCAGATCAAGTAAACAAATTAAACAGTCAGCTAGGTAAGCGCCATCTAGTGCGATTTTTTTGAAACCGATCTATTAAAAGTCGTTTAGAAGTAGAAATCATTACTTATAAGTTAATAGTTTAAAGGTGTAGCTGAAGATGGCGTAGTATCTAATTTGTGCTTAGTTATTTGGTTTAAGATCATACAGTCCATCTTGAGTACAATGTTCCTTGATCATAACCATGTTTATGTTTTCATCGGATGAACGTTTAATATGCTAAGAATCACGCTAGAGTTTCATCTATTAGGCGAGAAACTTGTTTTAGGCGAAATAAGGTTGAGATTTGCACATATCTTTTGAGTGTGCAATGTTTTTCGTACGAATAATTTACCTTTTATAACATTTTGTTTATTTTCAGAAAACCGTGTACTAAATTAAATATCTAGCCAATTAAGTGACCAATTTAGTAATTGATTATTCATATTAATGAAAAAATCTTATGATTATCGCCTAAAAAACCGAGAACTTGGAAATCAAAAACTATTTTTGTAATAAAGTTGCATTATTTTTTTCTTAAATAATATAAAGTATTTGTAAATTCTGTTCGATTAAGTGTTTTTTGGGCATTTCTTCTTTATATATTTTTTTAGTGAAGTGCGGTCAACGTTCTTGACATGTTTTTAACTCAAAAACAAATGTATGTAACATTTGTTTTTGTGTTAAAAACATGTCAACAAGGTTGATCGTTAAAAGTACCTCAACGTAGGATATCGTCGAAGATCCCTGCCTTCATCTCTTCTTCATCCTCATTGCGAGTCTGCCAAACCGAAGTACCACCACTTCTAAGTGTAGGTACATACTGAGAAGGTCTCGTTTTGGGATTAGCTCAAAAGTTGCCGTTTACAACTAGGCCAGCATTGCGGATGTGACTGCAACAGTCTGCAATAACTGCAACAAGCTACTGGTCGAGACTACGCTTGCATTCAGGGCCGTCCCAAGCATATTCAGCGCCGGGGTGCGAATGTCAAGGCTCCGCTTGCGTGGTCTCAGTCTAGTAGGTATCTATCGAAGTTTATGGTGGTCTACATGCGCCCCCTAGGACTCTGCGCCCGGGTGCACCGCACCCCTTGAACCCCCGGGTAAAGACGGCCCTGCTTGCATTTATGGACCGCACTCCAGCTTAACACCAGGGGGGCCGCTGTCATATAAATAAATGTCGAGCAACAATATAAATACAAAATAACGGGTCTTGGTGCAAATGAGTGGTACCACCACTTACAAGTATACAGACCGTAAAGTGACTTAATCGCGTTTCGGGATCAGCATGTAATTTGTCGCTTCTAGGCTGCTCAGTTCCAGGCGGGGCACTGTCACATGTCGTGCCACAATATATCTAAATAAAAAATAACGGGTCTTGGTGCAAATGAATTGTCAAAGTTTTTGTGTGGCGCCGCTTGATAGGATTACTTTTATTATTTGGCCAGTTAAGTATTTGAATTCCTCAGAGGTCCATGATCCTGTTAATAAATTAGTAAAGTAAATAATACGAGTAAACAACTATAAATTTGTAAATAACAACCTGTTAGCTAATCGAAGAAATTAATTAAAATAATTAGGTTATTAGAAGGTAAAACAAATAGGAAAATTAATATTTGATTTGTTAATTTCATAAAGCGGGTTTTAAATAAGTAAATAAAGATCAATATTTTTCATTCAACGGTTATTTAAACAAAACGGTAAACTTAATTATAATACCCGTAAGTTTTCTTATTGTGACACGACAATTGACGTCGATTTTTCTGATGGTAAGTAAGGGGACTATGAACCGGAAGACGCAGCGTCGGTAGGCCTCCCACTAGGTGGATTGACGACATAGTGAAAGTCACGGGTAACCGGTGGATGCAACTGGCATCTTGTCGTTCGGATGGCGTTCTAAGAGGGGGGGCCAATGTTCAGTGGTGGACGCCTTCTGGTTGATGATGATGATGATGAGTGGTAGGCAGTGGTACCCAGTCTGCCGATCCGGGGTAGTACCACCACTTACAAGTATACAGACCGTGAAGTGATTTGGTCACGTTTGGGATCAGCTTGTAAGTTGCCGGTTCCATCTAGGCTGGCATAGTGGATGTGATTGCTACTCACAGTTGTTGAATTGTAGTAGCAGTGACATTCATTCATGGCACACTTCGACTTAACATCAAGCAGGGTGCTGTCATAAGTCGAGTCACAATAAAAAAAAAGTAAGGGGAGGTCCAAGAGTGCCGCTGACTGAAAAAAAGAAAGCAGGTTTAGTCGACTTCACTATGACGGCCAAAGGTGATTGATTTCTCACGCTTCGCGGATCCAAGGTTTTAGAATAGGAAGAATATTCCTGCTAATGCATTCCATTTGTTTAGAACGACTGACGAAGTCGTCGACAGAATGCGGTTGCTTCTCCGACCTGTGCGGATATTACGAGATGGTCCAACGCCGATATGTTAAGCTGGAGTGCAGTACATGACTACAGTTAAATAACTGCACGTAGTAGTCGCATCTACTATGCCGGCCTAGTTGGAACCGGCAACTTTCAAGCTGAACCCAAATTGAAACTGTACGGCCTGTACACTTGAAAGTACAAATCCGAACG
Organism: Tinea trinotella; assembly: GCA_905220615.1. NCBI lineage: Eukaryota > Metazoa > Arthropoda > Insecta > Lepidoptera > Tineidae > Tinea > Tinea trinotella. Next base: position 7,162,415 of record HG992306.1, read on the forward strand.
GCAGACTGTCAAAGATTAAGACTTATGTTGTTAGGTATGATAAAATTAAACGTATATTAAATATAATTAATTAATTAAACTATAAATAAAAAATATCATCCAATGACGTCGCATCAGAGATAGTCCCAAGGAGACTGGCAACATTTCCCCTTTGTATAGCAAGGCTAATACGTTGCCAGAAATAATTGCCAGCCTTCCTGTCCCCAGACTTCTCCGTCAGCCGCCTGGACAACTCCTTGGCCAGGCGCTTAGCTGAAGGTCCCCAAGGGCCCATCGTCTCGACCCCAAACGGCACAAATTCATAACCAGTACCGAGGTTAGCGTATTTGCACAGCTTGAGGTTCTCAGCAGAAATAGGTTATTAGGTTATTGTTATTTATTATGTTGTTAGGTTATTATTTATTATGTTATGTTATGTTATGTTATTAGGTTCTTATTTTCTTAACAAAATTACTAATAATTTATAACAAATTTTCAATTTAATAATAGATTTACTATCGCGTTTACATTGATTACCTTAATACGACGTTTCGAAGACTCTGCAGCCATCGAGAAAAAATTGTTCGATATAATTTGTTATAGAAATTGGTGTTTGTACGCAATTATCTTTTACTTCATAAAAAATATTACCGTAAAACCTCAGTCAAAATACTTTATCAGTCAATTATATCAGTCTAAATACTGATTTAATTTGTTTATATCATGCACTGAATATTTTCCCGTTGATTGCTTGTCACGACTAATATAGTTTAAAAAATAACGGTCCTTTATAAGAGATTTATGACTATAATTTTTAATCGTAAAAAACGATTATCGTATCTAGTTAAGATCATATCGAATTTATTTCAATCGATTAATCTAATTACCATTTTCTAGATTGCTACTCTATAGATTGTGTGAACAAATTTTATTTTAAAACCGAACCATCAGCGCAGGTCTCCCTTTCAAAAGGGTGGAGCAAGATTGTCTTTCAGCGATCTTAGGTCGACGAAAATTTTATGAAGCTAATTGATTAAACGATTAACGGGTTGAATTGGATTTAATTTAAAATAGGTTTGGCACTGAAAATTAGTAGTAAAAGAAATTTATTGCTTTTAGCTTTGCAACGCCCATTGCCACCTCTGCTATTGCGTCTACCTCCTGGATCGAATGCTTCTCTCTACCCAAGGGCCAGCGTAGAACCATCAACAAATTAAAGGCTTCACCAGCTTGTGGCTTCTTCCTAACCGGACAGGTTTTTCTGTGACAGCACCTCACTTGATGTTAGGCTGGAGTGTGGTCCATGAATGGATGTCACTGCTACTACAATTCAATAACAATAGTAGCAATCACATCCACTATGCCGTTCTAGTTGGAACTGGCAACTTACAGGCTGATGCCGAAACGCGACCAAATCACTTCGCGGTCTGTATCGTACTAGTTATCCGGATAGTGACGGCGACTGAGGCAGCCGTACAATGAGTAGTTATTTCAGACATCGGCACTCTTGGACCTTTTCTTGTTTACATTTAGGCAAGTCTAGGTCAGATTTTAACGTTTCATTTGAATTTTTATTTATTTACCTCGACCCGCCTGATGATAAGCAAGAGGAGGTGCAAGAGTGACGACGACGCCGCCACTATGTCTGACAAATTCAGAAACTACTTCAATTGTCATCGCTATGCGCATTTTTTTTAAATATGATTTTACCATTCGTACTAATTTATTTCTCAAAATAAAGGAACTTGTAATAAAATAATAGATGTTTTTATTACGTTTAACTCCTTTTTTATTTTTTATTTTTTTTGTTGTGACTCGACATATGACAGCACCCCGCTTGATGTTAAGCCAAAGTGTGATCCATGAATGAATGTCACTGCTACTACAATTCAATAACTGTAAGTAGCAATCACATCCACTATACCGGCCTAGATGGAACCGGCAACTTACAAGCTGATCCCGAAACGTGACCAAATCACTTCACGGTCTGTATACTTGTAAGTGGTGGTACTACCCCGGATCGGCAGACTGGGTACCACTGCCTACCACTCTTTGATAACCAGACCCAAAGCAAATATCCATCTCTTTTTTTATTAATAAATATTTGTAATATTTAATATTATTAAATATTACAAATAACAGCTATGAAACAAATATTTGCTCCGACCGGGGATCAAACCCGGGACTTTACGCGCAACAAACCAGTCGCTAAACCATTCGTCCACGCCCGTCGTCTACTAATCCCAACTAATCCCAAAAATGCATCACTGCAACTACGGACTTTCTTATCTAAATGTGGTGGTACCACCCCAGATTGGGCAAACGAAGACCAACTTTTTGCCTACCACCTTTAAAGTCTAATATAATTTATAATGCTAATGTGTAAAATGGATGGGTAAAAGTAGATTGACGAAAGGAAATTGTAAATCTGATGTGGATGGATGCGTTAAACGAGGTAGACCCAGGAGGGTGTTTTTTGGCCAAATCAGAGACATCCTCAAAAAGCTGGGTTGTCTAGTACCCAAAATCGTAGGAAAGCGAGTGAGTTGTGTGAGGATCGTGGCAAGTTGCGCTCCATTACTTCTGCCTACCCCTGCGGAAAAAAGGCGTGTTAATTTGGTTGATTGATTGATAATATGTGCGACAAAATCTTCCTAAGTTATTTAGGTATTCATATGAATACCTAAACCTCTACTTAAACCTCCGAGTTCTTCAAAACACAAGTTCATTAAACTCATGTGTCTTCAATTAAGTCCTCAAAAACATGTCATCATAAAAATTCCCACCCTCATAAATAAATCACCTCCAAAGCTAATAGTGATTGCAATTCGCAAAAGCTCGTTTATCCGCGCACTGAGTAAATGTCAGCTCCAAACAAAAGGAGAAAAAAGTTCAGTTATCCTTTCAACCTTATGTAGAGCGTGAGTGCAAATTATTATAAAGGCTGCCCGGCCAAACGTAGTAGAAGCATTTTGCGAGGCGACTCATCGCGAGCCGCACATTCGTAACACGCGGTCATATCGACAAACGACATACTCATCTCAAGTAAATGCGGTAAATGGATCTACAATAAAATGTCAACAAAAACAACTAAATTAATTGTTATTCTTCTGGGCGTGATCGTGTCTGCTGCCAGTGGAAATGAATATAGAACCGGATTTTCTGAAAAAGATGGTGCTTTTTATACCGACGATGCAGTTATTATAAACGGTAAGTTTTAATTTAATAAGTACTAAACAATATTATTTTTAAAGAGCTATATTTAAATTTAAATACAGAATTATGAAAATATCCCTGTATATTATTTTTATTTATTTTCTTAATTATGGTGATTGTTATTGTTAAAAGAATAGTTTTATAAATAAATCTTAATAAAGAATTGCGGTATGGATACTGATTTTATTATAATTTTTACTTACATTGATTTTAGCTTATTATACATTATTACTTATGTATGTTTTTTTATTTGTTAATTTTATTGTGTATTAATACTTATTAATATATTATTCTTATTTTATTGTGACTGAATACGACTCTCCTGATAGTAAGCAAGAGGAGGTCCAAGAGTGCCGACGACTGAAAAAAATCGAGTCTGTTAACAATTGTCTCAGTCGCCGTCACTATCCCGACGACTGCACCTAATCCTTCTATTTTATCTTTCTGCTGGTCTGCTGGTTACCTGGCGACGGATGGCGGCATCAAGTTCATAATGTTATGAATAATAATAAATAATTTAGTAGTTCTAAAATAAAAAAAGTAGTTCAAATCAATGTACAATATTAATATGTAAAATAAATCACATTAATATTCAAAAAGACGATGTTTGAAGTGTGTAAACAAAAGTGCGATATGGATTGTTTTAGCGACATTGAACAATGTGCTGCGGCTCTTCCGTACGGTTAGCGGACGGAGGACATTACAACTTACTTTGAGGTCATTAGGCTAGAGAAAGTTGTAATTTATTAATAAAAATATCTAGTAAAAGTGCCCTACGAATATATAAGTATATTTATATAAATAGATTTTTTATTGTCCTTTCAATGATCAAACGTCGATACTAAACCAGAGGTGAATTTAGGTGAAATCTAAAACATAAATATATTAGTTAAAAATATATAATATATAACTAGTGTTTTATTTTCGTTACATTTTAAAAGATTAGATCCTTAATCAATTCGGGAACATTCTTTAAAAAGTAGGAGGCGTAGTTCTGAAGAGAATTGTGAAAGTGAAGGAAGCAAGAGAGTTGTGTCAGGATCGTAGAAAGGCTTCGTAGTCTCTGCCTTTAATGTTTTGTGATGATTGAAAAATTGATCATGTACACAATAATTCATATTATTAAACATTGAGTATTATTTTACATTTATTTTAGGAATGACAAAATGTTTTAAAACAATTGTACACTTTGTATATCGCGTCAACAACCTATATATACCTAATCCAAACCACTTAACACAGCAGAACACGTGGGCCAATTTTCGGAAGATATCAACAGATCGATTCAATGCAAATGATGTCAGCCCACACACCGATTCACCACATTTATCATCAGCCACATCTACCACAAGTTGTCACTTAAATTTTATCCATATCACGAGAATAATCTTGCACTGCATTATTAATATTTCTTATTATTATTTTAACATTTTTTTCTTGGTATAAAATATTTGAATCTTTCCTTTTCTTTGGTTATTTAAAATCTTCATTGTACATTACTTTAAAAAAGTGTGTACATAGGCAAGATTAAAATGCCTTAGGCATTATCTAACACCTACGTTTATTATTGTAAACAATGATTGGGCTTGGTACAAATGATAATTAATCTATATAATTCGGAAAAATTAAAAATTATATGAATAGCTATAATAATTTACAATACGAATGAGAACTACAAATAAACATTATCAATTTTCTATATATTTTATCCCTTAATAATTGTGTAATAAATGTTCCTGCCAAGTCTTTTCACTCCCGCGATACGCGATACAATTCAGAGGAAGCATCTCCCTTCCGTCAACCTAAAGGTTTGACGCGTCGTACAGTTAATAAGTGGAATGCTTGACTACTCATTCTATAATAAATAATATTGGATAATTTAGGCGAAGCTTGAAAAAGCATCCTTGGCCGGCAGCAAACGGTTTTCCGTCGTCGGAGCTATTGGACCTCGCTTTGCACCACAAGGCAATCCGATTTCAGATGTCAGAATCTCAAAAAAGATTTTATTTAAATCGGAAAATCTATATAACAATCATAACGTAAAGTTTAAATACCCAACCTATAGTATTGGTCTATCAACATACAAAAGAGTTTTTGCTTGACAACCTCTAGGACATTAATTTGATTGCAGACCATAGATTGTGTGAATAACAACGTGACATTTTAGATGTGGTTTGGTGAACCCGGAATGCTCTATTGTTCCCGACGTGACAACTTGTTTACGATTAGTTGACTAAACAATTACTACTAAAGAATCTAAGACTTATTGCGGTGTTCTCTTTTAGTTACAATGATAAAGTACAGTTTCAACCAACTGTTTAACCAACTTCGGATTCTAAAACTAGGCATGAAGGATTCACGGAAACTATCTAATATATAGGCTTCAAAAGAAATAAAATGAAAAACAATAAACTTATTATGTTACCTAATTATTCATTTTTTGTCATTAGTCATTTTGAAGCAATTAATTGAGTGTTTTATTAGATTGGACTTTTGATGAAATCAACTCAATCCAAGATTTCCTTTCATAGGAAAACCCACAGGTAGAGCTCTTCCTCCAGCATCATACAGCATTAATTGTCTCCAAAGTCGGGCTTTACTCAAATTTAGTTTCTATTTCAATTTTCTAATGAATTTCCAACATCATGGCACGACCAAAATCATACACCGCCTAGTGTTAAGCTGGAGTTCGATCAAGTCATTTCCACTACGCTTGCTTGGTAATATTTGAACTGAACTCGAAAGGCGACAGATCCTCGGTAGACTGGGTTAAATTAACCACCAACTGCGCCTTCCACTTTCTGAACTGAACGTACTCTTATAATAAAAAAAAACGCTTCAACCACTAAGATAATAAATAAGACTGCACCGTGCAATCGTGTAATTAATATAAATAAAGATCTTGTCGACACAAACCCACGTGAGGTAAGAGAGTAATGTTTTGTTTACAACGCACGTCACTTCGTGTTAATCAATTGAGAGCTATGTTAATGTCCATGGCAATGACCAACAACATTACAGTACAACAAGATCAAGGCACTCCTTGCGCTCGATCAAGAAATGCAATCTGTAATTTTAAGCCACATACTATTTTTACATGATTATAGCTCTTATTAAACCTAATTATAAAGCTCAAAATAAAGTAAAGAAATACAAATTGATTATTTTTTATTTACAAATTCCATTCATGTCCTAGGTGGTATTTTGTATGCATCGAACGATAGTAGTTCCAAATATAGTTTAATTTGAGTCGAAAATTCTTTGTAGTTTTTATGAATATTATAAGTACCACAAGGTCGGCTTCATACGCGACATTTTTGCAGATGTACAAGTGAACAATTACAGGTTCTGTGATGCAAAAAATACTCTATTCCATTTAAATTAGGTTTAAACATGCGTGGTTAAATTGGGATATTATGTGTCCTAAACTAAGCTAAGCAAATTAGGCTAAGCTAGAAATGTAGATAAGCTAGAAATGTAGCTAAACTTGAAATATGTAGTATTCACAACAGTAAGATGAGTAAGTGAGTAAGATACTATGCAGAAGGAACTATCGAAAAAAAGTTCTAATAACTAGTTAGACTGTATTTAAAATGAAGAAAATTATTGTCATCACATTGCCCACATCACCACATTGGCTTGGTTCTGTTACAAGGATACTATCTATACAACAGCTGGCAATTAAACAGATCTTTGCGATTTTTATCAGATTTCTAAGGTTTTGCGCGATTTTTGTTTCTATCTGATTCATTTTTATTACTTTAATTCCATTTTAAAAAGAAGTTTTCGCAGCCCGTTGTACCTAATGCTTCTTAAAGCCCGATTAAAATAGGCAATATTTTCTTATTATTAAGTGTTTAAGAAAAATATTGAATATCGAGTTAACCTTCACTTGAACAGTTGTAGAACTAATTCGTTAAATAGAGTTAAAATGTCTTATCGTAGGTAATAATTAAGTCTTTTAGAATGATCTAATATTAGCTTCAAAGTGATTTGAATATCCAAGCATACACGTATTATAATTTTGAAATGTGACCAATTAACAGACGGTTTAGCGTACACAATACAATCAATACTCACTAACAAAAAGTACGCAAGTATTATATTTTTTATTAGTTTTTTTTTCATACCCATCAATTAATTAAAATAGTGGTAGTACCTATACACCAAGGAAGACGGTTTTGGAAAGATTACGTCGAGAAAATATATGGGTCATTACAATAATTGGTCATTTTAGTTTGGGGGGAAAGATAGTTGTGAAATTGTTATCCAGTGATCATTAAAAATGTCACCGAGTACAGACGTTTAAAGCGGTGAAACGTTTTTTTTCCACTTTACTAAAACCATCACCATCAACCTCATTCTCACCCTCATCCTTATGAACCACTTTATCATAAGGTATGTTTCGTCTTTATATTAATTTTTAGTTAATACAATAAATATATTTTTTACTTTGATACTGCCAAGTGGTTTGTGATACTTTGTATTAAATACAAAGCTACCAACGAATCGGTATTCAGACATGATAAAGGGAAGCAAGAGAGCTAAGTCGAGATCGTGAAATCTTGCCTTTCCTTGTGCAAAACAACGCGCGACATTTTTTACGAATACACAAAATAAATAATAAAGAAGGGGATCCCTAAGATATACTAAAGACAGATTTGTCTTCATTGTGGGCCTAGTGGCTGGTCCCTATAATATTGGAGGATTATAGTCGTGGGAAATGGTAGACTTAAAACCCCTATAGTATAGAAGGACTACAGGCGTGGGAAATGGTAGACTTAAAACCCCTATAGTATATAAGGACTACAGGTGCGGGAAATGGTAGACTTAAAACCCCTATAGTATGATTGTAGGGTTAAAAAAAGGATGAGTAATTTAAATTTATAGGAAACAATTTTATAGTTGTAAATGTTTGCATATAAACAATGCAATCAGCTTACCGTTAGGCATACGAAATTATTTTGAAGAGGTTTACTTGGTAGAAATAACATAGCGAAAGTTTTTTTAATTTGATTTATACACAAGGAAAAATTTGACGTAATTCCTTTGTGATATATAGATAGTGTATAGTACCTTAATTGAAAGATATAATGACTATTAAAACAGATGAAATATTCACCTTAATCGCCTTAGGTCCTTTTAATAAAAGGGTGATAATATTATAAAATGCGATAATTTATAGTTGATCAAAAAACAAAATTTCTTACATTAAAAAAATTGATTATACTGACATTTGAAAATAATAATAAAAAGGTTTATTGAAGCAATCACAATTGAAAAATAAGTCTTAATAAATCTTTTAATCAATATTAAAAAAAGAAGTATTTAAGTATCCTAAAAGTATTTATTGTCAAGCCTTTTTTACTTGATCGCAAACTTAAAACGTCAATCAGGATTGTCAGTCAATGAACTTTCGTTTGTGGGTGGTTGTATTGGAACTGGTTCCAAAAATATCGAATAACCGATCTTAATGGCTCGATACAGATAAACAATACTTAAACTGTTGCACTTAATACGTTGCTTAAAATGGCCCTAAAATATTTACGGTCGGCTTTTCAAGAACCACTAAAGGTCTCACTAAATTTAGAACACCTGCAGATTAAGTCGACCAAGTAGAAGGTGAAGAAATACTCAATGTAGATTTGGATAAAGTAATTCATCACGAATCCACATTTTGTTTTTATTTTATTAGAACGACTTTTGACCTCGCTTTCAAGCAAGTCAGTTCATGGTTTCCTAAGATACCGGTCTTTTTTTTTAAGGATCCCTCTTCTTGGTTGTTCTACGACTTTTTAATTAAACTGCTAATCGGTCGACAGTGTTAGTATGGTGATGACTTTTTTTAATTTTTTAATGTGACTCGACATCTGACCTGAAAAGTAAAAGACGACTTCGAGTTGTAGGGGAAAGTCGGGTAGCCCCGGCCACGCGTGTGCGAACTGTTTCAAGTGTGCAAAGTTTATCTATGCGTGCGTGGGACTTGGTACTCACAGTAGCCGGGGTTACCCGCCAGCCGGGGCTACCCGACTTTCCCCTACAAGATTTTTTTACTGTACTTGAAAACTCCATCTATATTACTTTTAAGATAAGTTTGTACTTTATTTTTAGGCTTGTAATATAGTTTTTTTTAAATCTATTCAATGCACTATAATACAAATAATACTTTTATACAAATATAGCGTGTAATCAAGTTTTATAACATATCTAGTATATGTATAAGTAGAACACACATATAGGTACACTACGTTAGATTACCATCTATCTATCATCGTTAGACAAAAAAATACGTATTGGTACAAAAGATACAAACGCTTTAGTCCTTAGTATGATGCCTTAGTAAGGTTTGAAATAGTGACCTTCAAATAATTGCCAATAAAGTGCGTATTAAAAAGCTAACTGTATATTGATTTATGTATTTTGGTAAGCACTTTATTTTTCTTGTCTTAGGTAAACACTCATTTGTGCTCGCTGTAACCAAACATAAACCTTATTTAATCTAATCTCATTTAAGTTGTGGATCGGCATACAGTTGGTGATCGGTATAAAAAAAAACCTCAGAAATTACCCTTGTAATGTTAATAATATAATGTCTCATTAGAAACGCCTTTTTCCACAGGAATAGGCAAAGACAATGGCGCTCCACTTACCACGATCCTGACACAACTTCCTCGCTTTCTTCACGTATATTGAGTGCACTAGGCAACCTAGCTTTCTCGACGATGTGTCCGATTTGGAGATTTGTTTTTCGATTTATCTTTCATAAAAGAGACAAATTAAGATTTATTTAATAAACTATAAATAAAAAAACTGGCAACATTTCCCCTTTGTATTTTTTATATTTACATTTATATATGAAGCTACTAAAGACCCGTGATGTCGGTTTGCATGACCCTTGCACTACCATGACACCACGGTCGCCTTAATTTCTTTCATAATTCCGGTAGAAAGCCGGTGATTTTATTTCATTTCTAATTTTTCAGCTGCATTAAGAAGAGTCCGACGTGAAGTGACTGAAAACACTAAAAACAATACTAGAGACAGTAGACAAATCTTCATATTTAATACCCGCCAGGTAATTACTTATTAATTAGATATTTAAAATTTATATTATAATTAAATAATATTCCTAAAGGTTTGACTGGTAGAGAATGCCTTTGGCATTAAGTCCGCCTTTGTATTATTGTGCATTAAGTTTTTAAATAAATAAAATAAATCTGAGAAGCAACTCAGTCGCGTTTCGGGTTGCACGTTCTAAATAAAACGGCATAATAAATGCAAGTACTACTTACAATTATTTAACTGTAGTAGCAGTAGCTTTCTTTCATGGACTGCATTCCAGCCTAACACCAGGCGGGATGCTGAAATATATCGAAAAATATTTTTTTTTTTTTGTAAGGCTGTGTTTTTTTATTGTGACTCGACATATGACAGTATGCACCCAGCTCGAGTGTGGTCCATGGATGATGTCACTGCTATTACAATTTTAATAACTGTAAGTAGGAGTCACAACCACTATGCCGGCCTAGTTGTAACCGGCACTGATCCCGAAACGCGACTAAATCACTTCACGGTCTGTATATTTGTAAGTGCCCGGATCAGAAGACTGGGTACCAGTACCCATTACTCTTTGATATTTATAAATATTTACACTTTAGAATTTATACTTTTTTTTTTCTTTACATTTTCACATTATCGATACCGTATCATTTAATCTGTTGGTCAAACCCCAGTATTTTCAATTTCAGATACATGTAAAATTTACTAACCTAAAACATATTAAATTATATTTATTTTAGGCCCCCGAAGATGCATTTGGTCTGGATTGTGAGACGACGTTGGGCAAAAGGGGGATATGCAAGTCATTTAAAGAATGTTACCCACTCTTCAAAGTAGCACAATTAAACGCATGGGATGGATGGGTGATGGGGCATTATGATACCTGTAGTTACATAAGTGGGGATAATATGGAGGTAGGTAATTATGGACTACTTTTGTATCAAGACGCAACATCTGACCTCGATTTGCCTGATAAGCAAGAGAAGGTGACCAAGAGCATCGACGACTAAAAACGATCCGGGATGTATGTACCACCAGTTACAAGTGAACATACCGTAAAGTGACTTAGTCGCGTTTGGGAATTAATTTGTAAGTTTCCGGTTTCAACTAGGCCGGCATAGTAGACGTGACTGATACTTCGTCTTCTTTCATGGACCGCAAATTGGAAAGATTTCGCCTAGGTAAGCTTAAAGCTGCTGAGTTTTTTTTAATTTACATTTCTATACTAAGCTACCTTAAGTGCTTATCATAGAAACAGAACAATCAAAATACATATAACAAAGATACATTGGTACCGGCAAGTGGTTTTCAAATCGTGGAGTGTCCTAAGAGTCTGAAATATAAAAACCTCGGAATTAAAATATGTACTTTAAATGTAAATAAACCTGTGTAAAGTTAAAAAAATAATACACAGGTGTTCGGCGTGTGCTGCACAGAACCAGTGGAAACCCCACCTCAGCAAAGTCCGGATGTCCAGCGTCTCGGGTTACTGCAGCCCTTACCGCTGCAGCTGCCAAGAGTGCAACTCTCCGGGTAAGAGTTTTATATTATACTCGTTTGTATTTAATTTAATTTATTTTGTATGTCAATCAATGAATCAATCAAAGTTTACGTTGCCTCAGTCGCCGTCACTATACCGGCCAAGAGTTTATTTTATGAAATTATTGTATTGTCATCGGTTTTTATTACGTGGTGTACAAATTTTCACATTATTCAGACTTTTAGAAGTGGGTGAAAATTAATTTGAAAGATTCTGTTACATAGTTTAAAGCGGTACCCAGTCTGCCGTTCCGGGGTAGTACCACAACTTACAAGTATACAGACTGAAAAGTGATTTGGTCACGTTTCGGGATCAGCTTGTAAGTTACCGGTTTCAACTAGGCCAGCATAGTGGATGTGATTGCTACTCACAGTTATTGAATTATAGTAGCAGTGGCATTCATTCATGGACCACACTTCGGCTTAACATCAAGCGGGGTGCTGTCATATGTCGAGTCACAATAACAAAAAATACAAATCAAGCCATTAAAAGCGTGTTAAAGTTACATACATACAAGTCAAGCCATTAAAAGCGTGTTAAAGTTACATCCATACAAGTTAAGCTAATAATAAAAGCGTGTTGAAAACAACAACAGCCTATGACTCGCTTACGATGGATGCATCTTATTTTCTGTAACAAGTTGGACCACATATTATAAAAACAGTTATTGACAAAGTATCACAACAAACGTGCTCTCAAGGTTAAAAACAGGAAACGGGGTTGTTGTCTTTTTGGGACAAAAATGTGTTGTTTTTATTTAGTGCACTCTAATTTCGGTTGCAGTTCAACTTGTGTAGGTATACGCATAGCTGACTACAAAAAAAAAACTAGTTTGATCTTATTTAAAGTATATAAAAATTACAAGTTTTTCGCATTTTTGTTGTTGTATGGGTATTGCTAATCAAATTTAATTATAAGTATTAATAGTTTCTTATTTTTTCGTTTAATTTTTACACGCTCGCAAGAACTTACTATGTTAGGCGCTATTCCGTTAGTATTATATTCTTAATTCAATCAATCAATCAAATTGTCACTCCTTTTTCCCACAGGGTAAGGAAGTGATAATAGGACACAACTACCTCGCTTCCCATACATCCACAATCCTTTTCATACAAGCTTTACTATTATGGGCACTAGGCAACTTAGCTTTCTTAAGGATGTCTTCGATTTATTCCGAAAAAACCCTATGCTTTATTCATATACCTAATTATCTTTACTCTTGCTCCTCAGCCCAAAGTTTGACTGACTTCAAGTCCTCCTTTTGTAACATTTTTCTTTTTTATTGTGACACGACATCTGATCTCGACCCGCCTGATAATAAGCAGGAGGAGGTCCAAGAGTGACGACGACTGAAAAACCAGATAGTATACTGCTGCCTTAGTCGCCGTCACTATGCCGGCAAAAGGTGCTTCTTCACGCATCGCTTGAAGGATCTAAGTCTAAGGTCATAGGATGGAGAGAACACATGGGCTGGCAAAGCATTCCTCTTGTCAATTGTTCTACAAAGAAAAGATGCACCGAACTTTTTAGTTCGACTGCCGATTCGGTCGATAGAATGCGGATGCTTTCCTCGACCTGTGCGCGTATTACGGGTGTGAAAAGACGAGGTAGGAAAAAGGTTAAAGAGTTCTTCGGAATAAATAAATACATTAAATAGTAATTCAATTGTAGAATGTATCCAATTTTCAATACTAATTCATACATACAGTATCTAATAAAGCATTTGATTACTAAAAGTCTTAGTTCAACCTCATACGTAACTAACAATAGCAAAAGAAATTCATTCAAAATTCTACCTAATAGGTTTCCAGGCCAAATAGTGCCATCCCTGTCATCTCAATGGTTGTTAGGCGAGACAGGCTTTAGACAGATTCCAGCACAATGGCCCCCGACAATACCACCTCTGCCCACACATCCACCTGACCACACAGCACCCACTCATCCGCCTTCTTTGGGTAAGTTTACGACTCACTAACTATTAAGTTTACGGCAAAGTTTGGTTGATATTAGGCCGGCATAGTGGATGCGACTGCTACTTGCTGTAAAGCAGTATAACTGTAGGAGCAGTTGCATCCATTCGTAGGCCGTACTCTAGTTTTATGTTAAGTGATGCTGTCATATGCCGATGCTAAATTAGATAAGATATAATAATTAAAAATACGATGGTCGTTCAATAAGTAGTAAGAATTAAATTAGACGCAGTTACCTTTAAATAAGTGTATTTTTTTAGTCATCAATTAACCTATCATTCTAACTCTAGTTCTAAAAAACCTCGTACTACGGCGGTTACTCCTCATTCTCGTTATGTGTTGAACGCCTCTTGTAGAAGTGCTTTTTAAACTCATAAGTAATTTTATGCTTTTATCCTTTTTTTGTATCCACCGTTTATTGTAAGTATAATTTTATAGAAGTCATTCTTTTTTAAAATCAATTTAGTTGCTGGCGTGACTTCCCCCAAACCTACGAATCCATCAAACGATAGCCCATGGTCTACGCAGCCTGCACAGACCACAAAAGCCACAACAAAGCAGGTAAAATATATTTGCCCTACTTCAGACGTTTTCAGTTTTAACTCGTGCTCTTAATTTTTTTTTTATTACTCTACATATGACGGAACACCGCCTGATGTTAAGTTGAAGACAATGGAAGATTACAGATTATAATATTATCTTTAAATATTGTTATATATTAAATATATGTATATAAAATATTGTCTTTTAAATATTTAAAATTAATATACCCCTCGGAGCAAATATTTGTCTCATTTTATTAACGAATAAATAATATTTATTACAAATAAATGCTATGAAACAAATATTATCTTCATTCTTGACAACGTGAAACTACATTTGGTTTGTCAAAGTTTATGGATTCAAAGTAGGTACTTTAATTTAATTACAAATTATTGACAGTCTTGGCCGCCAATGTATCCAACACACCCGTCTTTAACACCCAGCAAACCGCCAACACCAACTCAGCCGACGCATGATGGTTCTTGTGGCAAGAAGAATGGACCACAGGTTAGATTCTTATACTTACATTCAATTCTGTATGAATTGTGAATCTGAATGTAGTTAATGTTGGTTTAGCGCAGAGTATTTTATCTGAACCAGCATCAGAGATATGTTATAAATTTTGCAATATTATTTCTTCCCTCCAGCGGCGACTTCCTCCCAAATAGACTTAAGATAAATTTGATGATATGTTTTAGGCTCTATGGAGCTGACATGTCTTAATAGACAAAAGCTCCCAATAAATATAGATTAAAAAAAAAATGAATTGTGAATGTGATAAAAGCGAGGGAGGATCGTTGTCGCGCGCTCCGTTGTCTCTGCCTATACTGGTAAGAATTAGGGCGTGAAAATTAATGAATATAATATATTAATGCACTACTTCCACATTTTCCCAGAGGGATAGGCAGAGACAATGAGCGCCACTTGTCACGATCCTGACACAACTCCCTTACATCCACATTCTCGTCATACAAGCTCCGCGTTCTCTGTCTATCTCTGTAAGCATTGTGACTTGACAATATTTTTCAGGTAAGACCAAATTAATCAATCAAATTGTACGCCTTTTCCTACAGGGATAGGCAGAGACAATAAAGCGCCACTTGCCACGATCCTGACACAACTCCCTCGCTTCCTTCACATTCACAATTCTCTTCATTCAAGTTCTATGGTTATGGGCACTAGGCAACCTACCTTTGTTGAGGATGACTCCGATTTGGTCGGCGAACACCCTGCCTTGTTTAAAGTATCCATTCACATGAGATTTATAGAAAAGAAATTTGCTATATTTTGATTTCAGACATATCTTCAAGATGAGGAACGTATTGTGGGTGGTCATAACGCAGAACCGAACGAGTGGCCGTGGATTGTTGCCCTATTCAACAACGGTCGTCAATTTTGCGGTGGATCCCTTATCGATGATAGGCATGTACTATCTGCAGCTCATTGCGTGGCCCAGTGAGTATTAATTGCGAGGCTTCAAGCCTTTCTACTAGACAGACTACTAGATTTAAGTGCCTTTAAGGGTGTTCGCTCGGTGCCTTCAAGGTAATCGCTCGAAGAACCGACAACCGATGGGGAATAAAGGTTTTAGAGTGGAGACCACGAACCGGAAGACGCAGCGTAGGTAGGCCTCCCACTAGGTGGACTGACGACATAGTGAAAGTCACAGGTTACCTGTGGATGCAACTGGCATGTTGGCGTTTTAAGAAGGAGGCCTATATTTAGCAGTTGACGCCTTCTGGCTGATGATGAAGGGTGTTATTCTTTCAAGCGAAGCGTATATAGTGGCGGCGACTGAGGCAATCGTAACTTAAATCGGTTCATTCGTCAGCGCTCTTGGATTTCCCCTTGCTTACCATCAGGCAAGTCGAGGTCAAATGTTAAGTCTCAATAAAAATAAATATTTCTCTATAATATGCAAAGGCGAACTTAGCACTGTTAAATAACGTTCACTGTTATTTAACAGTGCTATCTACGTCTTTTTGCAATATGAAGTCAACTCAGTAGTAGACTTCGCCCTTATGCAGCAGACTTGAGAACTGCTATAGCTTGTCTAACTATAAATGGCCCCTCCACTTTATTAGTTTATGAATGCAAATATTTCTAACAATACTTTATCAGCATGCTCTTTCTTTTGTGTCTATTCAGCAACTAAATGACCAATGACAATCGCATTTTCGGTGTGTTGCATTCATATTTCATGTTTTCTCGTGTGCGCAAATGCGGTGGAGGGCTGCGTCATTTCGGCTTAGATAGACTATACGTCAATCTGTGTTTTGGAGCGCAGTATGATGTTTTGTATTTTATACATAATATGTATAAATTTTATAAATATCACGCCAATAATACTGAGCCAAGCGACACTTTGACACATCCTTAATCTAAACGTTTGTTTAGTTTTTGATGTTTTAATTTTATGTTCAATTCCAGCATGACATCATGGGACGTGGCTCGTCTCACAGCAAGACTTGGTGATCATAACATACGAACACCAACTGAAACCCAACATATTGAAAGAAAGATTAAGCGTGTTGTTAGACATAGGGGCTTTGACATGAGAACTTTGGTAAATTTTTTTTTTATTGTGATTCGACATATGACTGCACCCCGCTTGATGTTGGGCTAGAGTGTGGTCCATGAATGGATGTCACTGCTACTACAATTTAATAACTGTGAGTAGCAGTCACATCCACTATTCTAGTTGGAATCCCGAAACCCGACCAAATCACTTCACGGTCTGTATACTTGAAAGTGGTGGTACTGCCCCGGATCGGCAGACTGGGTACTCTAGGGTTTTTTCTTTATAGCAGCATCAGTTAGACCTGTTTCGCGCATGGGCATCGCGCTCTGGACTTGTTTAGCATTAATAAATATATTAAATATTTTTGCAGTACAACGACATTTCAATATTAACATTGGACCAACCAGTGAAGTTTACAAAGAACATTCGTCCAATATGTTTGCCTGGCGGGGCACGAGCTTATTCTGGCCTCATCGCCACAGTTATTGGTTGGGGAAGTTTAAGAGAGAGTAAGTTAAATATTTTATTTTAAACATATTACCAGAGTTTAGTGTTGCCAGCATCTGATGCCACTTGCAAGTTTTTTTTTATGAAATATTGTTTACCCTAATATCATTTATAAATCTACAAACCTACTTAAACCTAATTATTTTTTAAAATTACAATTATATTATATGCGAAGAATGAATCAACCAGAAACTGACTTAGATTTTTCATTCGTCGGCACTCTTGGACTTTCTCTTGCTTACCATCTGGTAAATCGAGATCTGATGTCAAACTAATTACTTTTAAATTGTTAAGACCGTATAGTAACTCAATCGCGTTTTAGAATCGACTTGAAAGTTGCCAAAATTTAGCCAGGCCGGCCACAGTGAATACTACTGCTTCTTACAGGTGTTTGTCTGTGGTATGGATTAAACTCCAGCTAATATCCTACGGAGCCTTCTCTGCCTGGTGGGGTAAGATCCAGGGAAAACTGTTGCCAAGAAATATTAATCTAAATTATTTTAAATCAATGTTATCCAATCCCTAGAGCCATCTATCTTTTCCCGACTGCGCCATTCCCCCTCGACCTACGGATCCAAGGGTTTAAATCCACTGTACCACCCACAGTACGTGGAAATGATGGTGTAGTGGTTGTGGAATGGCCTCGCAAATAAAAAGCCTCCGGTTCATAACCACTCCCTGCCGGTACCAATGAATCTTTGATATATGTAGGTTTAAAGACATTTATTACTCACAAGAACATAACATTCACTTTCGTGGGAATACAATTATTATCAGTTACAAAATTTTTGGTTATCCTATTTCTATAATACACGTTTAGTATAAAATGACTAAAAACAATGTATTTTCATTTATTTTACCGATTTCAGGTGGTCCCCAACCGTCTGTCCTTCAAGAAGTCTCAATACCAATTTGGTCAAATAACGAGTGCAGATTAAAATATGGTGGTGCAGCGCCAGGGGGTATTGTTGAGCATATGTTATGTGCTGGTAAATCCAGCATGGATTCTTGTAGTGTGAGTATATAAAATCCTACATTATTGGGGAAAGCATCAGCAGTCTGTCGACTGTATCGACAGTCGAACTAAAAGATTCAGCCCGGGCGCTACGTTTCTTTGTAGAACGATGGTCAGGTGAAATGCTCTACTAGTCCATGTGTACTCCCTATCCTTATAATCTTGGACCTTTCAAGCGAAGCACCTTTGGCTAGTGACGGCAACTGAATCATCTGATCAGTTTGACGGCCCAACATGTTGGATTTTGCCTGATAGTAAGCGAGGGGAGGACCAATAGTGCCAACCAATGAAAAAACTGAGTCAGTTTACGGTCGCCTCAATCGCCGTCACTATGTCGGTCAATTTGTTGAACTGTAGTAGCCGTCGCATCGGCTTAACATCGAATTTATGGACTGAACTCCAGTTAAACCTCAGGCGCAGTGCTGTCTTTTGACAAGATACAATAATAAAATAAAAACTTTTTTCGCAGGGTGATAGCGGTGGCCCACTGATGGTCAGCGAAGGAAACAAATGGACTCAGGTGGGAGTTGTATCATGGGGTATAGGTTGTGGAAAGGGACAATACCCTGGCGTATACACGAGGATCACACATTTCTTACCTTGGATACAGAAGAATTCTAAATAAAATCTAAATATAATTCAGTAAGGTTGGAAAGGCTGTTTGACATAGCTCAATTATGACTGATATTTACACTACAAGCACGATAAGATGGCCGGTTTTGATGTTAGTCTCCCTCATGAAGTTTCGTAATTATTAATTGACAACGTTCGAATTGACAATTGTTGTACTTCATTGTAAATAGTGACGTACCATAGTAAAATTATAGCTGAATTGAAGCCCAAAATTCCGATAATTTGTAATTTCCCACACCTCGAGCTCTACAAGCACTACGGGTGCTTTTTAAGAATGTCACCGATTTGATCGAAGAACAATCTTCCTTTCTGTTTTATTTTTCACTTAACCCTGATTTATAAAATACGTTTTCCTTTTATTTTTCATTGTGTCCAAAACAACGTAATGCACCTTTTTTCAACCTTCAACGAGAGTTGTGTCAGAATTGTAGAAAAAGACGCACTATTTTTATTTTTTAAATATTTACATTGCTATACTAAGCTACTAAAGTGCTTGTATCATAGAAACAGGACAACCAAAATAATATCAATATCAAGTAATATTATATCAATATGTAATATCAAAGATACATTGGTTTTAAAGAGTGGTAGGCAGTGGTACCCAGTCTGCCGATCCGGGGTAGTACCACCACTTACAAGTATACAGACCGTGAAGTGATTTGGTCACGTTTCGGGATCAGCTTGTAAGATGCCGGTTCCATCTAGGCCGGCATGGTGGATGTGATTGCTACTCACAGTTATTGAATCGTAGTAGCAGTGACATTCATTCATGGACCACACTTCGACTTAACATCAAGCGGAGTGCTGTCATATGTCGAGTCACAATAAAATAAAATAGAAGAAATAGCATTACCTACTTTCTTTTATTCTTCGCAAATAATAACGAAACATTATTCATATACGTCATCATTGCATGCTTTTTGCAGTAATGCAATAAGTACTTATAGCTTAACTTTAGAAGCTTGTCAAATAGCCTTTTCAAAACGGAATAAATTCACTGGATTACTAATAAAATATGTTATGCCGCCGCTTAGTTGCTAAAAGGCGACTATGCAATAACCAATTATTTTGAGAAAGTCAACAATATGCATAATCTTGCCTTTCTTAATAAATTGGGTTAATGACACCACGGATAACATTCTTTAAGACGCCCTATCAGAGAGAATACCCCACTTATGAAACGCTGACAGATTCAGTAACTACGCTAATACTCTCAGGAAACTTTAAAAAATATGAATTACTATATGGAAAACCTAAAATGAGTTTAAAATGCTTTGGTGACACAAACGACACGAAGAGCGCCGACGACCGAAAAAACGACTTTGTGTAAGGCTGCCTCAGTCGTCGTCAGTATGCCGGTCATAGGTAATATGATGGGGATGGGCTGGTAAATCATTTCTCTTGTTGATGGTCTGTGAATGGCAAATATTTGTGATTTTTTAAATATACATAGTAAGTTAATAAAAATGCGTTTTATTTTTGATAACTTGTTTTTAATCAAATTCATATTTACCAAGATTATAACGATATTTTAAAATAATTTACAAAGTTTACTGCAATTGGTGACCAGGTTTTGTCCCCGCTTGATTTTGTTCCTTATGTGGTATATCTAAGGTCTAAAATAATAACAACAATAAGCTTGAAGAAATATGTTGAGTAACAATATAAAACGCGAGGACAAATTTAGACGACCAAATGCAAGTATGTGAACAACGATAGTCTCTTTGGTTACAAATGCAGTATTTTATGAAAGTTTGGACTGGAACTTTACAGGAAATACGGGCATATTAATTATTTCCCTCTCTATGAGTACGAGACTCTCATTGAGCCGATTACCAAAATAATAATATATTAACTAGACTTTAAAATCGGTAGATAGTAAGGCAATTTTTCACATAAAAGTTATTGTTAAGTCTACAAATATGTACAAAGACTTTAAAAAATCTACAATCCATTAAATATTAACAACAACGTATATTATATCGCACTTGGATTGTACAGTTAGCTACTTTTTTTTTAATACCACTAGTTAACAAGACAGTGATTTTCATGAGCGGGCCGAACGTCAAAACGGGCATCATAGCGTGCCGCAGCTATTGAACCAAACTATTGTATATGGCGTCTCCGAAGTTAGCCGCAAGCGAGAACTCGCATAGGAACCCTCACAATAATAAACACCCTTATAGCTTGTCTAACTATAAATGATTATTTAATAAAAGGTTTCAGAATGGGTGGTATATGTATAAGCTATGTATATGTATGTATGTATATATATTTATTCACTAACATATTTACTTATAACTAACAAACACTGAATTAATAAAATTTAATCTTGTTAAGGGAAGAGCGTGAAACTCCTGGCACAGGTCCCTGTGGACTTAAAAGGAGTACCATCACATATATTGTATTGTTATTCTTAAGATAAATAAAGATTTATTTATTATTTTCATTATATGTACTTGGATCGTCCTGTTTCTATGATACAAGTACTTTAGTAGCTTAGTAAAGAAATTTAAATTAAAGAAATATATATATTAAAGACCATAAATGACTCCTCTTTTAGTGTCTAACCAGCAACTGAATGACCAATTACAATTGCATTTTCTGTGTGTTGTATACATATTTTATATTTGCTCGTGTGCGCAAATGCAATAGAGGGGCGCGTCACTTCGGCTTAGACAGACTCTACTTACGTCGGCCTCTCCATATCCTATAGTTTAGTGTAATGCGCATATACTTGGGCCTAAGTTCGGAAACGCCATTAAGTTTGAATTTTTACACCGGCACATGTAACAAATGAGTACGACTGGGCCTCCGGTCTCTTAATTGCGGAGTTGAAAAGCAGTGAATTTGCGTCAAGATATTTGACATCTTCGTAACCAATCAGCGAATAATAAATCAATAGGTAAACTACGCTGATTGGTCACTTGAGACCGCGACGCAATTTAAAATATTCGTGGGCATTGTATTGTGCTATTTTGTAAAACATCGGATTCTACAATCCTACTGCGTCTACTATACAATTAATAGAATGCTACATTATATATTAAATCATTATTTTAATTAATCACATTTTTTTATATAATAATAGTAGTTATTTTTATTATAGTGCGTCGGCCTAGGGCTGCTACCAAGAATTCAATAGGCATTATTTATGCAAACATTGTTATAACAGTATTTTTTTAGATTTTGCGCGAACATTAATTAATGAATTAAACAAATTATATGCAGCTTAAACGCGATAGTAAGTATGTATGTATATATATTATATTGTGTATGTGCTTAAACATACACAATATAAATACATTTAATGCGGCTTAAACGCGATAGTAAGCCGCATAAAATTTGTTTAATTCATTGTTATAACATTTATTATACTTTTGACAGCTCAAGTATTATTATTGGTCATTTGATTTACCTATTTATAGTATTACAGATAAATCATTAAATACTTTTTTAATTAATAGCAAAAGCTTTAAATTTTCCTAATAATTTATTACAAGTATAAGTAAGTACCAAGTGCTTGAAATCCTTTTAACTAATAAATAAAATAAAATTTAACCTTTATTTCAAAGGAAATAAATTATTGCAGATATTAAATACTCATAGGTTATGTTCCTAGGATCTGTCAAAAGTAAAATAAACGAAAGGAAAAAGTATGATCTTTTTTTAATTGGGACTCGAAATATGACAGTACCCCGCCTGGACTGAAGGTAGCAGTAACCAGTATCCCCCTTAGTTAGAACCGGCAACTTACAAGCTGATCCCGAAACGCGACTAAGTCACTATACGGTCATTTGTAAGTGGTGGTACTATACCCCAGAACGGCACTCTTAAAAATAACTCTCCTATAAATTATAAATTTACACTATGCTTCTGTCTTCCTCATTATGGCATTTAATTATCGAAATTCGAAACTTGCAGTTGTTGTAAGATATTGCGAGCTGTAAAAACAAAGATAAATCATACATTGTCCTAGAATCTAGAACATCAAATCAGGTACATTCGTAAAATAGAACTATTTAGAACAAATCTCATAACCATAGAAATTATATCAAGAGAATTGTTGATGAGATAATTTTTTGGCCGGCATAGTGACGGCGACTGGGGCAGCCGTGAACTAACTCGTTTTTTTAGTAGTCGTCACTCTTGGACCTTCTCTTGCTTATCATCAGGCGGGTCGAGGTCAGAAGTCGTGTCACAATATAAAATAATGATTCTTTCTAACCTATGATCTTGGATTTTTCAAGCGATGCCTGATCTATAGCCGGTACAGTAACGGCGACTTAGTCGACTTAGCGACTTGCTTGATGGTAAGTCAGATGTCAAGTCAAATAAAACAAAAACAATTTTAATGAAATTAAACAAAACAAAAACATGCCTTGGAAATATCCAGTATCTAATAAATCATCGGGATCAGGTACAAATGGTGGTTCCTTATTAAGCAAATCATCCCAATCGACAGTTTGGAACACTGACATTTTCTTTACAGTGTCAGCTTTGGGCCTCTCCACTGGCTCCATCGTGAGGAGATCTTCTATTGCTTGCACTGACTCAGGTGACAGGGCTTCGTCGTCTTCCGGCCATTCTATGTCTGTGAATTTAATAAATAATACTTTACTATACCGAAGTAATAGAGAGCTTGTATCATAGAAACAGGACAAACAAAGTACATATTATACATTAGTACCGGCAAGTGTTTCTGAACCAGAAGCTTTCAGTTTGCTTGACCACAATGGTAACGTGTACAAAACAACTACGAATTTTGTTTTGTACACTTTAATATAAATTGTAATAAATATAAAAAAAAAAACCTTTAAAATTAAAATAAGACTAACTAATTAATCTTAAGAGATTCCATGTCTCAACCGGGAATCGACCCAGACAATTAGCAAGATGGAAAATATTTAAAAAATATATATAAAGTTTTGAAATGAAACAATTTCTTAGAATCCAAGAATCCATGGATTCTCCGTGCACTCCGGCCACGTGGCAGGCGGGATAATGAAGGCAGCGTTCCGCACTTGTGACCGAAATGTAGGTTTCAAAGCTTTTTGTGACATGTCATCACTCACCTTCTCTGCCCTCACTATCCCCTCTACCCAACCAAATATTGTAAGACCCCACCAAGTCCGCCTTCGACATACGATCTAAAAATTTGCTTACGGCTGACCTTAGGAAGCCAATTAAATGCAAAATTGTTATTAGTTTTATCAATACAAATATCAAAACTACCATTTATATATTTGTTCATCATTGGACATTACAAAAGTAGTACACGAAAGCCCGAAATAAATGATGTTCTTTTAAATAATATTTACCAACAGATAATTTAATTAAAGTGGTAACGGTAGCCTTATATTTCTACATAGATAGATATTATACATACTTCTTGACAATATGTTATTGAAGACAGCCTGTGGTGTCATGTCATTGAATGGTGGCACACCAGTCATGAACTCATATAAACACACACCCAATGCCCACCAATCAACGGGAGGTCCGTGGCCTGTTCTATAATTAAAAAGAAAAACCTTTTAAAACGGCCTTGAATTCACGCCTATTTCCCACAGGGATAGGTAGAGACAATGGAGCGCCACTTGCCACGATTCTCACACAACTCCCTTGCTTCCTTCACATCCACAATTCTCGTCATACAGGCTTTGTGGTTATGGGCACTAGGCAACCCAGCTTTCTTGAGGATGTCTTCGATTTGGACGATCCTGGGCCTTTTCTTTATTTATATTGTTACATCCGGAGACATCATTAAGAAAGCTGAGTTGCCTAGTGCCCACAACCATAGAACTTGTATGAAGAGAATTGTGGATGTGAAGTAAGCGAGGAGCTGTGGCAGGACCGTGGCTAATGGCGCTCCATTGTCTCTGCCTACCCCTGTGAGAAAAAGACGTGACAGTTTGACTGATATATTGTGACACCTACATAAAAAAAATCGGATTAGGGATTAGCAGGTGCCTGTTTATAATGGATACAACTGCTACTTGCAGCTGTTTAATTTTTTATTTTATTTATTGTGACACGACATATGACAGCACCCCACTTGATGTTGAGCTGGAGTGTGGTACACGAATGGATGTCACTGCTACTACCATTCAATAACTGTAAGTAGCAATCACATCCACTATTAGTTGGAACCGGCAACTTACAAGCTGATCCCGAAACTCGACCAAATCACTTTACGGTTTGTATACTAGTAAGTGGTGGTTCTACCCCGGATTGGCAGACTGGGTACCACTACCTACCACTCTTTGATAACCAGACCCGAAGTAATACCACTACTTACAAGTATACAGATCATGAAGTGATCTAGCGCGTTTCGCATCGAGAAAGTAGCTGATTTTAAAAAGGATGGAATTCAACTAACTTCTTTAAGCAATTCGAAAAAAGCAATGCTTAATGAATAAAGTCTACTATCTTTTAGCACAAAGCCTTGTCATATTCAGGGAAATTTAAAGCTCTACAAACTAACTTACTTTGTGAGTAATTCTGGTGCTAAGTAATCTGGTGTACCAAATATTCTTTGATCTGATTGTTGGGCGCCTCTTCTGACACTTTTTGGTGTTCTGAATGGAGTATGGGCTAATGATGGTGTAATGCAATCTGTTGGTGATTTGTTTGAGTCCTGGAAAATATACATTTTTTGTAACTCGACCTGTGACAGCATCCCGCCTGATGTTAAGCTGGAGTGTAATCAATGAATAGAAGAGTCTGCTGGTAAATTTAAATAACAGTAAGTAGCAGTCGCATCCACTATGCCGGCCTAATTGGAATCGCAATATAAAAACCTCATCATTAATTATCACGCCTTATTTCCCCCAGGAATAGGCAGAGACAACGAAGCACTACTTTCCATGTTACTGGCACAACTCTTTCGCTTCCTTCACATCCACAATTCTCTTTATAACAAAATAGCATGTTTAAATATAAAATGAAAACAGAAATACCTTACTAAATCTTCTAGATGGCATACTTTCTAAACTACTTGATATATGTTTACTAAACAGACTAGACTTTTCTTTAGTTTCTGACAGCCCTGTACTATCTTTAGGTAAATTAAATCTTGTTGCTTTCTGTGTCCTTTTTTCTGGTGAACTGCTCCTCACAACTGGTGTAGAGAATAGTAAGCCCACGTTAAAACGATAGCTGTCATCTTGTGATACCCATCTATAAATAAATAAAAATGGCTGATTAGAAATAGAGATCACATTTCAAGTCAACAATTTTTATTTGTTGTCTTCCCTGATGATGATCAAAAGCATACGTCCAAAAGCGCCGACGACTGAAAAAACTGACTGATAAAAACATTTTTTTTATTGAGTCGCGTCATCTGACTTGCCTGTTGGTGAGCAAGGGAAGGTCCTAACTACTATCGCGAGAAGGCTTGCTATCGCGTACTTTAAAACAAAGTTTTAAAAAAATACTTGCACACAAGACAAAATTTAAATACCTTTTCTTCAATACACCTTTAATTGGATTTTTAGGTCGTTCAGGCGTTGGATTCAAAGCCATACGTTTGGGAGTACGACTTAGTTCTAATGCCATAATCTCTTGAGTCAACCCACTTTGATTCTCCTTTGACTCAGCAAGGGAGGTAACAGCCACGGGTGTGTCATCCAGAAGTCTTTTGCGTTTCTTGCCTCTAAAACTAGAATAGAAATAATAAATTAACTCGTCTCTAATTGAACGGTGAAAGTAACATGCAGAGTTACTGGCAATACAACTTTTGTTGTGGCTTGATAGAGAGTTAAGTGGCGCTCCATTGTCCCTGCATATCCCTGTGGGAAAAAGACGTGACAATTCGATTGATTGATTGATTAATAGAGTTCTACGTAGCGCCGAAGGCTAGGGGCAAGTTGTGTCACTAGGCACCGTCTATTTTATTGCAACCTCAGCATAACCTATTATTCAGAATGCTCAGTACTGCAATGTATCCAAGATATTAAGAAATAATTTTAATGAATTGGCAAAGGAGCAAACTGTACTCCATACAGAAAATTCGCACCTTATTTATATCTTTGTTGTGAAAGATACTTAAAGCAGGTTTTCACTGCCTATCAACCTTTAGGTATTTTGAATTTCACCTTGACTCAACATCTGACCTCGACGCCTGATTATAAGTCTAAGAGCGCAGATGACTGAAAAATCTATAAAATTTACGGCTGCTTCAGTCGCCCTTACTATGTAAATAAAAAAATGTTTTTTTTTAACAAACCTAGGTATTCTCTTTAAAGTATGCCCTCTCCTGCCCAGCGGAGATGTTGATTCATCATGTTGACCAATTGTAGATTCAGTCACTGATGAGTTGGTATTGCTGAGATCTGACTTGGAAGTCTTTGAACTGCCAGATGACTCGCAAGTATAGTACGAGCTCAGGGAACTTGATCCAGAATCATGGGACTGTCACGTCATGTAAACAAAAACGTATAAAATATATAATACGTAAATCATCACGATGTAATCTGACCTCGACCCACCTGATGGTAAGCAAGAGAAGGTTCAAGAATGTAGACGACTGTAAAAACTGAGTCAGTGCAATGTTGCCTCAATGGTCGTTCTTATACTAGCCAAAAATAGTGTTGCTGGGCGGTATCAACAGTCTCCTGGAAGGTCTCTGCCAGGCTGCACGCAGACAGGCATATGATAAGACACTGGACGAAAGCTCACATCTGTGTTATAAAATTTTAAAGGCGACTATGGTGTAGTGGCAGGGCAATGGTTACACAAACCGAGAGCACGAGTTCGAGACCACCTACCGGTACTAATGTATCTTTGATATATGTACTTTGGTCGTCCTGTTTCTATGATAGGACTTTGGTAGCTTAGTATAGAAATGTAAATTAAAAAAAATATTTATTCGGAATCTAATTTTGGATTATTTAGGATTTTTAAATACTTCGTATGAAAATAAATGTATATTAAAGGCAGCCACCACCTAAAAGTCTACAGACCGTGAAGTGCCTTAATCGCGTTTTGGAATCAGCTTGTAAATTGCTGATTATAACTAGACCGGCACGGTGGAGGCGATTGCTACTTGAAATATTTAATTGAAGTAGCAGTCGCCTTCATTCTTAGGGCGCACCCTAGTTGAACATTAGGTAGGGTGCTGTCATATTTCAAGTCACAATAAATTTCAAAAAATACTTATCGGAGACATCCTCAAGAAAACTAGGTTGCCTAGTGCCCGTAACCTTAGAGCTTGTATGAAGAGAATTGTGGATGTAAAGGAAGCGAGGGAGTTGTGTCAGGATCGTAGGAAGTGGCGCTCCATTGTCTCTGCCTATCTCCATGGGAAAAAGGCGTGACAATGTGATTGATTGATTGACTTACCGACTTATCTTCTAAACTAATACTATTTGCACTTAAGAAAGGTACTATGCCTGACATCTGTGAGTTTTCCATCAATTGTGAACAATCCTTACTACTATTTAGAGAGCCATTAGTTTTATCTGCAATATTAAGGCAAATTGAGACAACTGTAGCCTAATGATAGTGAAATGGTCGCGCAAACCAGGAGACCTTGGTTCTTTGATATATGTAGTTTAATCATCCTATTATACAAGCATCTTTGGCATCGATGCCGGCTGATAAAAAGAGCGCTGGCGTTCAATCTGCGCCATAACTTCTTTTGTTACCTACTTGGTAACATCATTCATTTTGTATGGGGACTTGGGCTAAATAGTATTAGTAGTTGCATATACATTTTAAAATAGTTTGATGTACGAAGATAATTGGATGTAATGTAATTGGAAAATTTCCTTTATTATGCATAGTTTAAGTGTGCATAATGATTAAACTGTTAAAGCTATGGTGTGTCTTCATGATTAACAAACGACACAAAATCCATGTCTTATTTTGCAAATAACTCAATTGCACAGCAATTAAAAGCAAAACGGTTATTCGTTTTTTTTTTAACACAAGTATCGTAACTACCACATATCTGTCGTTAAAATTCATACGTGGCCAAATCCACAATAAATTAAACTGTAGAAATCATGCTTTTTCTTTATTGTACATTTCGAAAGACCTAATCCTCTTTTTTTTCACATTTAATATAATAGTTTAATGTATAATTAATATTTAAACAACCTCAGTAGTTATATGTGCTCTAGTTTTAGTAAATTATTGATATTATTTTTGGAGATGGCAAGATTTGATTTGAACCTAAAGAATTTGACTAGTTTTGATTTAACTGACAGTGGACATGGACAAATTTGAAACGAAAAAGCAGTGATGACGTAATCAGGGTTGACACAAGTAAAAGTAGGTAGGAATAATGGCTAAAGGTGTACTTTAATAAAATAGGTATTTAAATACCTATTTTATTAAAGTACATTGTTAGCCAAACTAGATTGTTTGGCGCGACGTTTTTTATGGAATTATCGTCATGTAGAATGTTTTACGCGCCCATTTTACACCTCTTCCTATACCCTTGGATTGTTCAAGCGGACCATAAAGAAACACCTTAGGCCGGTATAGTGAAGGCGACTCACACGAACGTAGTACTGCCTCGGTCTTTTCAGCCGTCAACACTGGTGAACTTTCCCTTGTTTACCATCAATTAAGTCAAGGTCACATGTTGCGTTACAATAAAAGAAATAACACTATTTTCAGACTTAAAATTATTAATTTATGTGTAGGTAAATTAAGAGAAAAAAACGAAATTTCAAACTTCTTCTGTAGGTTTGTTATTATGCTAGGTTCAACACAAATATATATGAAAATTCAAATGCTCATATTTATTTTCTCAGTCTTGTCCATAGAAAAATATATCTATACAATTAAATTGATTGTTTATTATTTATTTGGTCAACTTCAAACTCATTTTATTTATTCGAACGTATCAAAATCGTTTTAATACGTGTTTGTAAGTCAACAAACAGTCACACAATGAATAGCACGACCACCAGTCACGGCCAGCTCCCGCAAACCCTGCGATCTACAATTGGAGAGCGTACGATTGTCGGGCGATTCATGTAGTTCGTCAGCGCGGCTACGACAATCGCAGGGACCGAAATCGTGTCGTGAGTTTTAAAATAGTAATTTGAACATACATTTTTACATTCTACGGAAGTCATAGAATGCTTTGCCAGCGCATGTATTCTCTCTATCCTATAGCCTTGGATCCTTCAAGCGATGCGTGAAGAAGCACCTTTGGCCGGCATAGTGACGGCTACTGGGGCAGCCGTTTTATTTTTCAGTTGTCGTCACTTTTGGACCTCCTATTGCCTATTATCAGACGGATTGTGGTCAATAGTCGTATCACAATAAAAAATAAAATTCACGAGCCCGAAAGCCCAAAACCGCCGCGGGCTCGACACCAAATCTTACCGTGAGTTCTTAGCCAATGTTACAGTTTGCGGATTTATATTTTTTTCTTGTTTTGGCTCATAGAATTTTCTTAGATTTTGCGCGAACATTATTTAGTTCATTGTTTTTTTTACTTAGGTTAGATTACTTGTATACTTTTATTTATAAAAATAATTCCGTTTTATACTGATAATAAAAGCAGATGTACCTTAAAGCCATCTTGCAACACCCACAACCATTTGAATTTGCAATCCAACAATTATATATTTGACAACCCTGGTGATATCTAAACTAACATACGAAAAGGATCAAATGAAGAAATAAAAACGTAATTACTTATAATTTATTAGTATTTAATTTCCGTTTTATGATTTTATTCGATATTGTTTTCTTTCTAGTTTGTCCTGAAGGTAATATAACTATTTTACTGTGCATTTTTCCTATTTAAATATTATAAAATCTTTACGGAGTACCTATTAATTAATGTAAAAAATGACATTTTAAAATCACATCAACATAAACCCTGCGTTATGATTGGTCGAAATTGATATAGCGCGTTATGTTCTAGGGATATGGCCACATTTGAACTAAAATAAGATGAAACGTTTGCATTTTATACCATTTTTGGGTGGATTTAAACAATTTTGAATTCATACAGTCCTTTTATGTACTTTTATCTATTTAATAAATGTAAAATGTGAAAATCGAAAGTGAGGTGGATATGGCCACGTTTGAATTTTAACGACACATATATATTTTTTCGTCAATGGACATTACAAAAGTAGTACAAAGAAGCCCAAAATAAATTATGTCCTTTTAAATATTTATCATTTATATACATGTGTCAAAGGTACGCGGATTTTCTTCAACCGCAGTCGTCCCGCGCTTTTTCAATCTGCTGACCTTATGCTGCGCAACTCAAAAGTCAGCTCTCTTTTTCTCTGCCGTAATCTATAGCTTAGTATAAAAACAATTGAAAAATGTTACTATTTTAATATATTATTAACAATCGCCGAAACAATTATACTTTGGCCGGCATAGTGACGGCGACTGGGGCAGCCGTAAACCGTTTTTCAGTCCTTAGCACTCTTGGACCTCTCCTCTTCCTTACCATCAGGCGGGTAGAGGTAAGAAATCGGGTTACAACAAATAAATAAAAAACAAAAAATGGCTGACATACCCATAGAAAAAATAATGACAAATGACAATTTTACATTAAGAGTGGTAGACAGACAATTAGTACTGGTGGTATGTCGATCCATAGTAGGACCACCACTTCGAATGTACAGACCGTGAGGTGACTCAGTCACATTTCGGAATAAGCTTTAAGTCGGTTTCAAGTAGGCTGGCGTAGTGGATGCGACTGCTACTTGTACTTATTTAACAGTCGCCTCGATTTATTACCAACAGACAGGGTGCTGTCACATAACAACCCACAATAATTACCAGGAATGATTTTAAAATCAAGCAAAATTAAATTGCAGATTATTTAGTAACACAGTTATTATAACCATAGAGCTTGTAAGAAGAGAATTGTGAATGTAAAGGAAGCGAGGGAGTTGTAGTAGGATCGTGGCAAGTGGCGCTCCATTGTCTCTGCCTATGTCTGTGAGAAAAAGACGTGACAGTTTAATTGATTGATTGACAGTTATTATAGTAGATTTTGTGTTAACAGTTTATTTTTTTATTTACATTTCTATACTAAGCTACTTAAGTGCTTGTATCATAGAAACAGGACAACCAAAGTACATATATCAATGATACATTGGTACCAGTAAGTGGTTTATGAACCCATGCTCTCGGTTTGCGTAACCATTGCACTGCCACTACACAACGGTCGCTTTATTAATAAATTAGTTTGGCCGGCATAGTGACGGCGACTGAGGCAACCGTAAACTGAGACTGTTTTTAGCCGCCAGCGATCCAAAAAATTGTCCATATTTTAGGTGAAGTTCTTTAATTAAATTCCTAAACAAAAGTCCATACTAATCTCTTTAAGTTCATGTATGAGGTTCTCACAGGTTTCTGTAGCATTCAATGAGCTGCATATGCTCTCCCCACCACCGGAACCGAAGGACAAGTGTGATGTTAAAGATAACAACTGTCCCGGTGTACGTAAATTCAAACTCGGTGTTCTGTTCACAAAATCTGATATTTCTAAATCTGTAAACGATTGATATTATTATAAATTATGTTTTCGAAATAACACAACATTTATATACATAGTCCTGTATCTTAACATGTACATTGACGACGGCGTGGACGAACGGTCGGCGATTGGTTTGTTGCGCGTAAAGTCCCGAGTTCGATTCCCGGTCGGAGCAAATATTTGTTTCATAGCTTTTATTTGTAAAAAATAATAAATATTTGCTTCGGGTCAGGTTATCAAAGAGTGGTAAGTTTCCACTGTTTGACATTTGATGGAAGGCAGTGGCGTAGCGTGGAAGTCAGCCGCACGGGGCGGAAAAAAAAAATGCCGCCCCCTTATTTAGGAGTTTCAATCATAGGTACAACAAAAATATGAATTTCAGGTTCAAATTTTAACGATTTATTTCAGTTTTTATGCCGCGTGCGGGCCGCCCCCTCCGCCCCCGCCACGCTACTGATGGAAGGGAAACTTTTTTGCTACCCTAATATATTTAAATCTAAACATACTCGTATTATTTAATTGTGCTCTCTCATCTCAAAAATATCATATATGTGTTACATTATTTAATATCATATCAAAAATATCGGAATATATAATATATATATTATGGGAGTGTTTTCTGACCAAATCGGAGACATCCTTAAGAAAGCTAGGTTGCCTAAGGCCTATAACCACAGGGCCTGTATGACGAGAATTGTGGATGTGAAAGAAGCAAGGGAGTCGTGTAAGGATCGTGGTAAGTGGCGCTCCACTGTCTCTGCCTATCCCTGTGGGAAAAAGGCGTGACAATTTGATTGATTTATTAATTGATATCATAAATCATCATCGACTAAATCGGAGACATCCTAAAGAAAGCTGGGTTGCCTAGTGCCCTTAACCTTAGAGCTATGATGAAGAAAATTGTTGATGTGAGGGAAGCGAGGGAGTTGTGACAGGATCGTGGCAATTGGCGCTGTTGTGTCTGCCTATCCCTGTGGAAAAAGGACATGACAATTTGATTGATTGATTGAATTATTACCTCTTTGAATTTCAATTTTTGACAGACCGAAATCAGTTAATTTAACATGGCCACTTTTGGCTATAAGCATATTATCTGGTTTCAAGTCTCTATGTACAATATTATGTTTGTGCAGGTATTCTAAGGCTAATGTTATTTCTGCTATATAAAATATTGCCATTGATTCCTCAAAGAAGCCATAGACACCAAGAAGTGATTTCAAATCACCACCAACCATGTATTCCATTACCTAAAAAATTTAATATTTTAATAATACACATAAAATTTAATAACTAAAACATCATGTCTCTTAGGGATAAGCATAGATAATAGTGATACCTGCACAGGTTGGGGGAAGCATCCACATTCTGTCGACTGAGTCGGCAGTGGAACTAAAAGGGTTGGCGCGTTGTTTCTTTGTAGAACAATCAACAAGTGGAATGCTTTACCAACACATGTGTTCTTCACATCATATTCAACCTGAAGAAGCACATTGGCTGGCATAGTGTCGGCGACTGTGGCAGTCTATTCTCAGTCTATTCAGTCGTCAGCACTCTTGGACCTCAGATGTCGAGACACAATAAGAAAAAATGTCTCATAATGTGCCCAAACTAAAGCAGCATTCCTCGTCACATCTACTTATGAAAATGGAATGTAAATTAAGTTGAGAGCTGTGTCTCTGCCCATCACTCTGAAGATAAAGGTATTTTTTTAATAACAATCAAAAACACACAGAAGACATTCCCTACAAAAACTTGGTATCCTACTAAACTGCATATTGGTAAGATTCTGAGAGGGTGCCCCTGTCGTTTTAGGAAGAGATCGGGTGGCAAGAGAACTTTGTTGAACACAAAGAAACCACAAAGGACCCAAGTGCGGAAACAAGGTCGTACACAACAATAAAATTCTTAACATACATAAAAAAAGGAATTGATAAAAAGTTAGTGCACATCTGGCCAACACAATGATGGGGCAACCATAGACTAAGTAAAAGAGGTGCTTTTAAATATCGTGGTTAATCCTTTTTGTAAAAAAAAATATAAAAATTATCATACCAAATAAACGGATGAAATAGATTGCAATGAATAAAACAAGTGCACACAAAATGGACTCCTGGACAGTGCTAATGCATTCCTCTCTGTAACAACTTGTGCAACCATGTTCTTATTAATCATGTCTGACTTTTTCATAACTTTAATCGCATACACTTGCTCTTTGTTATTTTTCTTGTGAGCTAAAAATACTTTACCAAATGCACCTCTACTTATTGGCTTAAGTATTTGAAAATCATTTATGTCTGGAGCCTGTAATTTATTTTAAATACAATATAGAAAAGTATTTTTTAGTATATTCTAATGCTAGTATTATTACTGTATAAATAATCACATGTGAATATTGGTCATATGTGACCGGGCATCAACCTTGTGTGTATCACTTAAAGAGCACCTAAAGCTTTAGGTTGTTATTCTTTCAAGTTTTCAGTACCAATTCATACAGAAAATTTGCATTAAAGTTAAATAGTAGTGTTTAGAAATGGTAGTAATGAGATAACCAAAACAAAATACTTAAAATATAGTGTCAAAAACCTACAATATATTCTCTACAAGTTTAGCAGGTCTACATCTACTTAATAGTGAATAAATCATTACAGCTAAGACCTACTTTTACTTTACATGCATAGAAAAACTAAACTAAATAAAACTGTTTACTAAAAAATGTAGTAACGAACCATTCGCAAATTAAATTTGTTCTTACTTGTTAAGATTTCCTTTTTCTAAAGGAAAATAAAAAAATAATTAAGAAAAATAGGAAGTAGTTTAAAGTGAAGTGATAATTATAATAACAAACCTTCGTATGTACTTCATTAATTTTGCCAAGAATAGTGTGGCGGTTTTCATTTTCTTCAACTTTTGAATCGTCAGAAGCCATCATAAGTGTAAATAAATATTATCTAATGAAAACTGCCAATATAATATAATAAACTCCGACAAAACGAAACAACCCACAATTCAACGACATTCATTTTCAAACGAAAGCAACTGTCATTTTATATTATTATTAGTTTTCTTTCTTCTTGTTTATGGCTTTAGTATTTAACTTGCCAGTGTCAAAGTTTAAATATATGGTTCAATGTTAAACATTGTCAAGTAAAGATGAAGATGAACCACGCGAGTGATTCATCAAATGATGACGATGAGAATGAGGTTGATGATGATCGCTTTAGTAAAGCGGCGGAAAGCCTTTACTAAAACTTCAGAAGAAGTCTTGGAGGGAACATGAAGAAACACGTTTCACAACTTTAAATTACTTGTTTATACTTGATCAACTTAAAAACTATTACTGGATAACAATTCCACCATTATTACACATTAATATTTATGAAAAACACAAGCTTTTCAAATAATTCAAAATTGCGCGTCCTGTCAGTTGCAGTTACCCGCCAAAACTCTTATTATTAGTTTTAAGTTCTTCTTCTGGTTTAAGCAAAGGAAACTTAGGCCATACAGCCTAGTCAACAGTCTGTAAAATTGTTGTATCAAAGAACAATGAAAAAAGTAAAAGTGCAATTAAAACACATTTGTATGAAAACATTCACCACACCAACACGCTCGCAAATGTAATTAAACTAAATATTACATAAATGGTCAGAATAATTAATCAGAATTTGGAATAAAAATAGCTGATAAAATTGAAATTTACTTTATCAATAATGCAATAGAGACGAAATTGTATTAGCCAAAAAGTATTATGCGACCTTTTTACCGAAAAAAACAAAAAAATCAGGAACAACTACTCACCAATACATTTTAATTTAAAATTGTTCCTTATTCTATAAGACACAAGTATGTATTACATTTACGTGGCAATTTTATGAAAAACTAGCTGACCCGGTAAACTACGTGCCGCCTCAGTATTAAATAACGTGTCAAAGTTCAATAATTAAAAATGACCAACAAAAAAAACAATATAAAAAACATTATCCACAAAAAAAATCTGTGGTGAATGTTTTTTTTTATGATTATGATCACGCGTCAAGCGTTCTCAACATTTACGTAATTTAACGTAAGCGTTCTTAACATCACTTAGACTTACAATTGTGGTACATTTACAAAAGCCCCATTCTCTCCCTCCAAAATAAGGTCAAATATTGACCTTTTATCCTGGTATAAAAACTAAATTGTATACGCACCATCTCATATTAAAGCTTTCAGAATAACAATATTGTCCATAGGCGAAATAAAAAGTATCCTATATATGTAATATATTTCATATATTTTTTCGGTCACTTCTTTCTAGATAGAGACACATTAGTAAATTTGACATCTCTCTGCCGGACCGTTACGTCATAGCACCATAGTTATATCTCCTAAATGTCACCTGCACTCTCATAGTGCATCATTAGGTACTCCAGATCTTTAATTTGATACGAGCCCAGCTAAAGGCTCATAGTAAGAAACAATCTAAGTCAAAGCAACTTCGTTATATCCTTTGCATCCTCATGGTCTATCATCAGGTACTCCAGGTTTTTAATTTAATAACAGTCCAGCTAAAGGCTCACAGTAAGAAACAATTTTAGTCATAGCTCTATAGTTATATATCTTAAATATCCCTTGCATTCTCATAGTGCATCATCAGGTACTCCAGGTCTTTAATTTAATGAGAGCCCAGCTAAAACCTCGTCTTTTTACACCCGTAATACCAGGTCTATACAGCATCTACATTGTGTTGACCAAATCGGCAGTCGAACTAAAAAGTTCGGTGCGTTTTTGTCTTGAATCCTTTAGGTGATGCGTAAAGACTATGCACATAGCCGGCATAGTGATGGCGACTGTGACAGCCGTGAACTAACTCGGTTTTTTTAGTCGTCGGCACTCTTAGACCTCCATCATGCTTACCATAAGGCAGGTCAAGGTCAGATGTCTAGTAATAAAAAAATGTATTGTCAATTTTGTAAAGAGCGACACACATTTTCCCACGGATAATAAGTATTGTTTTTGGACTAAACAATTTATAATCTACAATATTTAAAAGAAACCAATATAATTGTTTTAAAACAAATAATTAATTTTCTATAATATTTAAAGATACAAATATAATTGATTTAAAACAAATAATTAATTTTCTATAACAGTTGGGTAACTAGACACTGAAGAAATGTTTAAGCCTGCGACTGACATGTGCTTACACAATGACTAAATGCTTCAACAAATTTAGAACAATTCAAAGGCTGGCGAGAATTTTCATTATAACATTTTAGAATCTGAAAATCAAAATATATGAAACTTGTAAGCTCTATTAACGAGTGGACGACATACGTCCTATGCGAATTGGGTGATATTACATTATATAAATTATATTATAATTATTATATATTTTCTCTTCATACAGGCTCTGTGGTTATGGGCACTAGAATTGTGGATGTGAAGGAATCAAGGGAGTTGTGTAAGGATCGTGGTAAGTGGCGCTTCATTGTCCTGCCTATCCCTGTGGGAAAAGGGCGTGACGGTTTAATTGATTGATATATTTTCTTAGATTTTGCTCGAACATTAATTAATGAATTAAACAAATTTTATGCGACTTACCATCGCTTTTATTTTGGTTTTGATTTTACATAAAAAAATTGTAAATCAAACCCAAATAAACGCGAAAAAGAATCAAAACCGAAATTACGCTATAGTAAGCCGCATTTGTTTAATTTATTATTATTTATTATATTATATCATAACCTTTGACTGCCATTTACGACATGATTGAATCTTATTGAATCGCTCCGTATCAGCTTCCTGTTCAAATAATTTTCGTGTAGAATTCAGCGTATTTTCGTATTCTGTTTGCATAACTTTATTAATGTTTTCATGTTCTCTTTCTAGAGCTAGTGATCTTTGAGTCCAATAATCGGCTTCTTCTTGGGATAATAATAGGTGGTCAGATTTATCCTGGTTCTACACAAAAATATAATTATTAATACCTTATATGTTAAGGACATGTTCAACTCTACCTAAACGAAGGCATACCTAAGCCAAAACATAATTTAACCTAAAACTACAACCGCGGATAACACACCGCGATATAAAGTTATTGGTTGAAACAATGATGTAAAATTAGTTAAATACGTTATATACACCAGTTATAGTGTTTGCAAATGGCACAAGTTTGAACGGTCAACCACCACGAAGTGAAAGTAGGACGGAATGATAGTTATTGAGAGCGAAAATGAGACAAATATATGTTGCTCTCCAACGCGATACTGAGTTCAGGTTTCCTTATTAGCATAGTTTTAACGTGCCACTTTCGGAGCGCGTATAACATATCTACGTCTTTTCTTATTAAAATATCATTGGTATGAAACATGTTAGTATTTAAGTTAACCAAGTGCACAAAAAGAATGAAAATGTTAATTTTTATGCTACCCTACTATCCCAGGCTTGTCAACTCTTGGACTTGGGATTGCAAATAAGATGACAAGTGCTGCTTATCTTAAATTGTGTGTTACATACATAACAATTTTACCTGTGTTGCAACTGTGGTATTTAAACTATCATCATGATAAAGTTCATCAAGGAGTATTCCAGGGGGATAAGCGAAATTGTTGTCAAAACTAATTCTTCTTTTTTCATGTCTTAAAATGTTACCCATTTTCTTTTAAATTTGTATTATTAACCTAAATTGTTTTGATAATCATGTTTTATCTAATAAAAATATGTAGAATAAAAAAAATGTCAGTACTTGAGCTTTTTATTATTGTCAAAAATTAAAAAAATATATTACCTCATTCCGAAATATATTTTAATAAGCCAAGGAAATAATAATTATTATTTTCAATTTTATTTTAAACACTCATATTTTTAGTATCAAAATCGCGGTTGAATAATATTATTGTAATAGAACCATCTTTTAAGTACAATCTTTCAATTATCATCATCAGCCAGAAGGCGTCCACCGCTGAACATAGGCCTCCCTCTTAGAACGTCATTTCGAACGACAAGATGCCAGTTGCATCCACTGGTTATTCATGACTTTAACTATGTCGTCAGTCCACCTAGTGGGAGGCGTACCTACGCTGCGTCTGCCGGTTAATCAGCGCCGGATTTAGACTTCGGGAGGCCATAGGCATTAACATTTCCCGCTCAAAGAAAAAAATAAGTTTTTCGTCTAACTATTTGTAATAAAACTCAGTATTTTTTTGTTTCTACTGAGCCTTTATCGAGTTAATTTTTTTTGTTGTGTGGTGGCGGCCCATAGGCAACTGCCTATGTTGCCTATGCTTAAATCCGGCACTGCGGTTAATACGAGGGCGGTTCATTAAGTACCCGTGTTTGAAGACAGAGGGCGTTCCTGAGTGAAGTTAGTGTTATCATCGTGTGCTGCCATCTATCAGACGGCGCTAATATAAAATTCAGACTGGTTGATAGGTTAGTTTCGATTTGGCAGCCATTCGAGTCAGACGTGTTTCGTGATTTTCGTTAAGATGGAAAAAGAGCAGTATCGTTCGGTAATTCGCTTTATGTTTTTGGATGGGAAAAAGTGCGAGGAGATAAAAGCAAAGTTGGATGCTGTTTATGGAGACACGTCGCCATCTATGACCACAGTTAGATATTGGTTTAACGAATTTAAACGTGGGCGAACATCCGTTTTTGATGAGGAGCGACCAGGACGCCCGGCAGACGTGGTTACCGAGGAAATCATTGAAAAAGTCCACGACATGATTCTCGCTGATCGACGAACGAAAGTCCGCGAAGTAGCTAAGGCCGTAGGTGTGTCGACCGGAACGGCAATTAATATTTTGCATGATAAGTTGGAGATGAAAAAATTGTCGGCCCGATGGGTGCCGCGATTGCTCACGCTGGACAACAAGCGGATGCGGCTGTTAACTTCAGAGCAGTGTTTAAGGCAATTTAAGCGAGATCCTAAGGACTTTTTGCGTCGAGTTGTCACCGTTGATGAAACCTGGATTCATCATTACACACCAGAAACTAAACAACAATCAAAACAATGGATTTCTCCCGGTGAATCTGCACCAAAGAAGGCGAAGACCGTCCCATCGGCCGGTAAGGTCATGGCGACGATTTTTTGGGATGCGAAGGGCGTCATCCTCATGGATTTTTTAGAAAAAGGAAGAACGATCACTGGACTATACTACAGTGAGTTATTAGACCGCTTCGACAAAAAATTAAAGGAGACACGGCCACATTTGGCGAAAAAAAAGGTGTTGTTTCATCACGATAACGCACCAGCACATTCATCTGGTGTTGTCGCGACCAAACTGCATGAATTGCGTTATGAATCGCTGCCGCACCCCCCGTATTCACCCGATCTGGCTCCCTGCGACTTTTTCTTGTTCCCTAACATGAAAAACTGGCTCGCGGGAAAAAAATTTAGCTCAAACGAGGAAGTCATCGCCGGGACAGAGGCGTATTTCGGAGAGTTCGACAAATCCTATTTTTTGGAGGGGTTAAAAAAATGGCCGGAACTTTGGGAGAAGTGTATCTTACTAAAAGAGGACTATGTTGAAAA
The DNA here is from genome assembly GCA_905220615.1 of Tinea trinotella. NCBI lineage: Eukaryota > Metazoa > Arthropoda > Insecta > Lepidoptera > Tineidae > Tinea > Tinea trinotella. Next base: position 7,203,384 of record HG992306.1, read on the forward strand.
ATAAAAAGCATTTTTTTGAAAAAAATCGTGTCTTCATTTCTAACACGGGTACTTATTGAACCGCCCTCGTAGTCTAGTCCAATAAAGGGAGTTGTGTCAGGATCATGGCAAGCAGCGCTCTATTGTCTCTGCCTATCCCTGTGGTAAAAGGCATGACAATTTGATTGTTTTAATCTCATTAGGCTACCACCTCGGAATTTAATAGAATAAGCTGATTTGTGTAAATCTTTATTTTGTCATTCGAAATGTTGTCTCAAAAGTATCATGAGATCACGTATTAGCTTTTCTAAACATTTGTGGGTCAATGGCCCGCATACTGACGGCGACTGTGGCAGTGGTGAACTGACTCGGTTTATTCAGTCGTCGGCATTCTTAGACCTCCATCATGCTTCCCATCAGACAGGTTGAGATCAAATGTCGAGTCAGAACAAAAAATAAATAAGTAATGAACTGGGATTTAATATCAACCTACTACTTCTGAGCGCTCCGCACTCTTCGCGAGCTATCTCAAAATAAATAAAGCGTATAAAAAATGTATAAGGCAAAATTGACGACAGGCGTGGACGAACGGTTTAGCGACTGGTTTGTTGCGCGTAAAGTCCCGGGTTCGATCCCCGGTCGGAGCAAATTTTTGTTTCATAGCTTTTATTTGTAATATTTAATAGTATTAAATATTGCAAATATTTGTTAATAAAAAAAAAGAGATGGATATTTGCTTCGGGTCTGGTTAACAAAGAGTGGTAGGCAGTGGTACCCAGTCTGCCGATCCGGGGTAGTACCACCACTTACTCGTACAAGTATACAGACCGTGAAGTGATTTGGTCACGTTTCGGGATCAGCTTGTAAGTTGCCGGTTCCATCTAGGCCGGTATAGTGGATGTGATTGCTACTCACAGTTATTGAATTGTAGTAGCAGTGACATTCATTCATGGACCACACTTTGGCTTAACATCAAGCGGGGTGCTGTCATATGTCGAGTCACAATAAAAAAATAATAAAAAAAAGTAGAGAATTTTATACTCTATAAATCATTACGAGATCGACACCTTATTTTAACTAAAATGACTGGATTACAGGTAAATTAGCGTGGAGACGTTTTTGCATTTGTAGTAGTGCGCTTAAGCGCGCGTTTCCATCTAATGATGAAAAAGTGTTAACATAACGTCATGTCCTTTGGTTTTAATTAGAAGAAATCGGAAGATAACCGGAAACTTTTAGTAGGAAAGCACTAAACATAATGATAGGAGATCGTAACATCTTTATCTACCGCACGACATAATGAAAACGAGCTACGAGTATTAGGCGTGTGTACTACAGACACTACTACAAATGCAAAATCGTCTTTAATTTGACTGTACTCTGCCTGAATGTATTTGATTTTTATTATACATTTCTATACTAAGCTACTAAAGTGCTTGTATCATAGAAACAGGACAACCAAAGTACATATATCAAAGATACATTGGTACCGGTGAGTGGTTTTGAACCCGTGCCACTTGGCTTACGTAGCCATTGCACTGCCACTACACCAATTGTCAAAAGGTAAGTTTTTGGCGGGCAACTACATGAAACATGACACGCAATTATAAATTATTTTAAAAACTCATTTCATCCAATGATCATTTTAAAGTTGATCAAGTACAGAGTTACAGACAAGTGATTTTAGGCTGTGAACCGTGTTCCTTCGAAGTCACCTTACGAAGTTTTAGTAAGGGCTTTTCGCCGCTTTCCTAAAGCTATGATAATCAACCTTACTATCATCATCGTCTTGTGATGAATCATCGCGTCTTTCATCTTCATATACATTGTTACTTGACAATGTTTTAACCAGTTTTAACATTGAATAGAATCGAATGTATTAATTAAATGTTCATTTTGACACTGGCAAGTTGAAAACTAAGCCATGAAAAGGAAAAAGAAAAAAAAAGGTTGACAAGGTTGGGGTTTGGGGAGTTTTGGCGGGCAACTGCAACTGACAGGAAGCGCAATTTTGAATTATTATTGGAAAGCTTGTGTTTTTCATAAATATTAATGTGTAATAATGGTGGAATTGTTATCCAGTAATAGTTTTTAAGTTGATCAAGTATAAACAAGTAATTTAAAGTTGTGAAACGTGTTTCTTCATGTTCCCTCCAAGACTTCTTCTGAAGTTTTAGTAAAGGCTTTCCGCCGCTTTACTAAAACGATCATCATCAACCTCATTCTCATCATCATCATTTGATGAATCACTCGCGTGGTTCATCTTCATCTTTACTTGACAATGTTTTAACATTGAACTATATATTTTTACTTTGACACTGGCAAGTTAAATACTAAAGCCATAAACAAGAAGAAAGAAAAAAAAAAAAAAAAGGTTGGGGTTTGTGTACTTAAGGGAGTGCAATTATTTTTAATTGTTTTATTCTTTACTGTTTATTACAGACATATCTTATTAATGTAGAATAACGTACATAATAGAAGGACCTTTATCGTTCTTGCAAAATTCAACATTTATTTGTATTTTTAAGTGTAGGCTACTGATGAAAAATGTCTTTATACGACGATTTGGATACTATGAAAGGCCGTACGACGGAGAAGGTTGCAGGATGGTCTTCAGGAATAAAGCTTTTGCAGTCACAATTGCAATTAAAAAAGGCAGCTGTAACTCAACCGAAGAGAGAGGCCATGCGAAAATCCGCTCAGGTAACATTTCTCTTTATCTTTATAAGGTCGTTACTTTATTTATAATACAGTCTTGTTAAATACAGCCCCCCTAGCACGGCAATCCAAGAATCAAAATAAAAAACCGCATAGTAAATAATATATTATTAGCCAACACATCGAAATGTTAAAAAAAAATTGATTAAAGTATTTAACATTGTTTTGTGTAAAGTTTTACAGAACGTTTAAATATTTTTTTTGATACACTGTTCTAGTAAGTTATTTAAAATGAGTTGGAAGGAATCCTTGCAAGTCTTTATCTTGCTTCTTGGGTTGCCGTGCTAGGGGACAAGATAGATATAAATATTAAAAACCTTGCACCTTATTAGAGTTATTAATGTTGTTTTATAAACATTTTACCAGTTCTTATACAAAATAAGAAATATATGTGTGTGGTTAACTCTGTCAATTTTTCAAATCTTTCACACAAAATGTTGCGATGTTCATAATTTAAAGTTTAACTAAGTCCAAAATTTTAATAACAGATTTAAGATACCAAATTCATTTTAATTTAAGGTTTTAACACCAGTTATTGATTTAAAAAGTAAACAGAGGGATGAGGATGAGATTCCCGTAAATAGTCCATTGACACCAAGTTTTTCCACAATTAATGCTGAAGACCTTGAGTGGGTGATACCTAATGAATATGATCCTATGTGGCCTAATGATTATGAAGCTATTTGTAAAGGTAATTTATTTTCATTGTGATTCAACATAATGGTATAATGCGATTAAAATAATAGGACCGAATCGGCGTCGTTTTGTGACGCCTAACTCTCCAACCAACTTTACTTTACTATGGTGCCTTTTACTTTGCGTACCGTCAAGAAAATGACCTTTAAATCAGTCAAGTGAAGTTAGTCAACAGCCCGTCCTATTCTTATTCTAATAGTAAGAAAGAGTTCACTTCTCGCAACTGACATTGCTTTGCTTCATTGAAAGATTCAAGCTTATAGGGGAGAAGACACGGCCCACTCAAATTGAATGAAAACCAGGCAGAGAGTATTAAGCCGCAATAAATATAAACAGGCAATAACTTTATAACACATTTTTTATTGTAGCTTGACAAAATATAAAAGCACGCTGCCTGGTATTAGTTACGCTGGAGTGCGGTTTTGAATGGAGGTGACTGCTACTACTGTTAAAGAACTGCAAGTAGCAGTAGCATTATATTGCTATAACCATTGCTCAACTCCTCTCAAATTGTACTAACTATAGAATAAAAAAATAATTTAACACACATTTTTATTAATAATACTTTGTTTTATTCAAATAACACTTGTAACACAATCACATTTTTATTCAAGTAATTGCATTTCCATGAGTGAACTTCTGGTGTCATGAAATACAGGTTTTCACCTAGTTTGGGGCACCAGTCACACTTGATTATGGTAATTTAGATTAATTTTATATTAAGTATTATTTGTGTGAAGTAAATAAAAATTATAATAAATAAAAACAAAGTAATTATTTTACATGAATATATTCGGAATGGTGTTCTAAGCCTTTCCCTTCAACATACAATGTTCAGCAGTGTACGTTGTTGGTTGATGATGATGATATTTTCTGCATTACAACTAACTGGTTTATCTTTGTTACATATCTTATGTCCGTGTCAAGCAGTGGATGACAAAGGACTAATGATAATAATGATGACAGATCTTATTCATCTTTGGCTTTGATTATCTTTGAAGCAAAAATAATGCAATTGTAGGTGTGAAGGAAGCAAGAGCATGTTAGGATCATAAAAGTGATCAATGTTATAATATATATTACTTTTTTAATTGATATAAAAAAATATTTACAGAACAAAACAAACGACAGTCTGATAATGGTGATCATCGTAATGACAGATCAGATAGAAAAAGGAGAAGCAGATTTGGTGAAGATGATGATATTATACCTGAAAAAACACTTGTACCTATGGTAATTAATATTATGTGATAAAACCCCTGATGCAGTGCTCAACCATAGAGCAAGTATGAAGAGGATTGTGAATGAGATTAAAGCAAAGGAGTTGTGTCAGAATCATGAGAATCTAGCCGGTATATTTCTTCTATCATAAGCAAAAGAGGGCAAGCAAGCGAATTAAAAAAAAATAGAGATGTTTATATTTCGAATTAGTGAAAAAGACGCATTGCTTATGACTGCAGATTTATACATCTGAGGCAGCTATAAACTAAGTCATAGTTTGCAGTTGTTAGCGCTCTTAAAGTTCCTTTGCCTATCATCGGGCAAGTCTAGATCAGAAATTGAGTCACAATAAAATGAAGTGGAATATCTGAAATGTGGTCTATTGCTGTTGTTAAAAAGCTTGAGAATTAGATAAGATTTATAAGTGTAAAACAAATTATGATTTGGTTTAAGAGTAATTTTAGATTGTGTAAACATGATTTACAGTATTTCAAATGTATGACTATTCAAATTTAATTCATAATAAATCCACCATTTACATTTTCTAGAATATTTGCTAGGCTGAAATAGTGGATGTAACTCATGTAACTACTATTTGCAGAAATAGATATGACTGTAGTAGCAGTTTCTGGACTGCACTCCAGCCTAACATCAGACAGTCATATGACATATTATGTTGAGTCACATTATAAAAACAACATAAAACATGGCTCATATATTTTATTATTTTTAAATCTCTTTAGCAACCTGAAGAAGAAGAAGCAGAGGAAATCAGCAAGCGAGCTGCAGGGGCAGCTATAGCTCCACCTCCATCTTTAACTGCAGAGACACCCAGTCCTCCACCATTTATGCCCTCACAACCTCCAGGCTTCACAATCGGGGGCTATGGAGGTAATTCAATAGCTGCTAAGATTATGGCTAAATATGGATTTAAGGTAATAATAACTATTTTATAATATTAATTATATTAAATTAAATTATTATAAGACATCCCCAAGAAAGCTGGGTTGCCTAGTGCCCATAATCACAGAGCCTGTATGAAGAGAATTGTAGATGTGAAGGAAGCAAGGGAGTTGTGTAAGAATCGTGGCAAGTGGCGCTCCATTGTCTCTGCCTATCCCTGTGAGAAGAGGCGCAAAAATTCAATTTGATTTGATTAATAAAATTGTGTAAGATGGAATTACTTATGTAAGATTAATATTTAGAATTAGAAAAAAAAGTATCATTTTTAGATTTGGATTTACCAAGTGTACAGACTGTTATAGTGGATGTTATAGGCCGGCATAGAGGATGTAGTTGACCCCAATCCTACCATATATAGTTGCTAATTTTCTTATTTTGATTTAAAGCAGTGCAATGGCTATGTAAGCCGAGTGGCACCGGTTCGAAACCACTCATTGTTGGTACCAATGTATTTTTGATATATGTACTTTGGTTGTCCTGTTTCTATGATACAAACACTTTAGTAGCCTATTGTAGAAATGTATAATATAAAAAATATATATATATAATCTTACCATGCAATTTTGTACCACTTTTTCGTACAAAAGTTTGTGGTAGTTGTGGTTAAAGTTAGTGGTAGGCTAACAGAGCTGAACTTGAGCTTTTATTATTTTAATAAATAAATAATACATTGTATTTATAATTTGACAGGAAGGCCAAGGTTTGGGTAAGAAAGAGCAGGGTATGTCAATGGCTTTACAAGTAGAGAAGACATCAAAACGTGGTGGTAGAATAATACATGAAAAAGATGGCAGTGTTATGCCACCACCACCTTCAGGATTTGTTATGCCAGCACCTCCTGGTTCAGGTAAATATGCTTAGTCACCCTTAATCTAGCTTCTTTTTTTTAATTGTGATGACATTTGACCTTGACTCGCCTGATGATAAGCAAGAGGAGGTCCAAGAGTGACGAAGACTCAGTCGTGCTTCTTTACGCATCGCTTGAAGGATACAAGGTTATAGGATAGAGAGAACCCAAAGGCTGTCAAAGCATTTCACTTGTCGATTGTTTTTCAAGGAAAAGACGCATCGAACTTTTTAGTTCGACTCCCGATTTTATTGTATGTTTTATTGTATTAATATTAGTCAAGTGTAGATCAGATGTCACAATAAAACAAAATAAGGATTTAGTATTGTAGTTCTAATTTTAAAATAACAATTTACCAATACAAGTAAAAACGCAACAGCAAAGCAAAAAAGTAATCAAAGCGTGGAAAATGGGACTGTAAGATGAGACGTTTTTGTCAGTCGTCGGCGCTCTTAAACCTCCCCTTGTTTACCATCAAGGCAAGTTGGGGCCAAATGTCGTGCATCAATAAAAAGAAAATAAAACTACATATTTACTTACCATTGTTTTTAGATTCTCCTGGAGCATGCAATTCCCCTCAAATGTCTAAACAAGAACCAACAATTACAGAAATAATGAAGACCCCAAGTAAAGTTGTGCTGTTAAGGGTAAATATAACAATATTTTTTTAGTTTCTTTGCCAATAAAAACAAAAAATATAATATTTGTTGAGAAACTAGACTAAAGGAAATGACAGATCATATCAGGGTCGTGGAAAGTGGCGCTCCGTGTCTTACGCGCAAACTATTCAGTTTAGAAAAAAATGATATTAGAATATCATTCTTGAAGACCTATCTATAGATACCCCACACGTATGGGTATGATGAAAAAAAAATTGCGTATTATTTCTATGTATGGGGGGGACCCCCCCAAATTTATATATTTTCTTCTATTTTTGTGTGAAAATCTTAATGCAGTCCACAGAACACATCTATTTACCAAGTTTCAAGAGCATAGTTCTTATAGTTTCGGAAAAAAGTGGCTGTGACATACGGACGGACAGATAGACATGACGAATCTATAAGGGTTACGTTTTTTGCTACGGAACCCTATAAATGACTTAAAAGATCCCAATATAAAAAGGATTTCTTTTTTTCAGAATATGGTAGGCCCTGGAGATGTTGATGAAGAATTAGAACCGGAAGTAAAAGACGAGTGTAATACGAAATATGGAGATGTAATAAAAGTGATTATATTTGAATTGCCTAATGCGCCACCAGATGAAGCTGTCCGAATATTTGTAGAATTTAAAAGAATAGAGAGTGCAATCAAAGCAGTTGTTGATTTAAATGGCCGATTTTTTGGCGGAAGACAAGTTAAAGCTGGATTTTATGATGTGGAAAAATTTACAAATTTACAATTAGTGGAATAAAAAATATTTTTTAATTTTATTGATGGTTTTATTTTGTACCTAAGCAGTATTAATAACATAATTATTAACCGGAAATTGATTATTCTTAGTATTATTATAATATTATATTCTGAGTTTTCGTGTAATTAATTCGATACAAGATAATAGGTAAGGACTTTTTTGGTTGAGCCACGATCTGATTGAGACTTTTATCTATAACCGAACTAAATAGAATTCAAAATGCAATAGATATTTTATTTAGCCGAATTATGACTGTTCGTGCGTAGCAGGCGTATAAAAATAAGTCATTGCAAGCGTGTTCGGGTGTCAGATTTTGTGACTGATTTTTTGTAATCGATTTAAAATAAACATATGTGAAAGTTTTAACATACTAAGATGGCATTTTATACGTGTAATAGATATCGAATAATTATTGTAGCATTATTAATTTTAATTATGTGGCAAATATCAAGACTGGTGTATGAAAAACAATCCGTGCCAGATACTGAAATAGTTCCAGACCAAATAGATGAGGTAAAATTTTAATTTGAGATTTATTTTAAGATTAGTGAGTTAAGGAATGTATTTTACGGCGTTTATTGGGAAACGCTACAACCTGATAAATTATATTTAGTGTAAGTAGCAGATATGATAGTTTTTATTTAGATAAACAACTTAAGAAATATATAAAATATACAATGTGGTTACATTCCTGCTCTCTTATTAAATATTTTATAACATCTCTATGTAGCTAAATAGTGTGATCAATTAAGTGTAGAGACTGTGAAGTGACTTAGTTGCATTTTGGGATCAGCTTTCAATTGGGTGGGTACTTCAGATAGGCACTTCAAATTAAATAAGTGTAACAGTAGTCACCTTCATTCATGATAGCAGTCTAGCTTAACAACAGGTGGGGTGCTCTCACGTCAGGCTACAATAAGAACAATTGATGACAGGCGTGGACGAACGGTTTAGTGATTGGTTTATTGCGCGTAAGTGGTACCTAGTCAGCCAATCCGGGGTAGTACCACCACTTACAAGTATACAGACCGTGAAGTGATTTGGTCATGTTTGGGAATCAGCTTGTAAGTTGCTGGTTTCAACTAGGCTGGCATAGTGGATGTGATTGCTACTCACAGTTATTGAATTGTAGAAGCAGTGACATTCATTCATGGACCACACTTCGGCTTAACATCAAGTGGGCTGCTGTCATATGTCGAGTCACAAAAGAATGAAGTAATTAAGGTGTTAATTATTATTATTACAATTACAAGGATGGAATAAAGGAGATTGATGAAAGAAATTTAAGAATCAGAGCCATTCTAGAATGTGGATGATCTAGCTAGAAGATTGTTTCTTAATTAAATCAAGTACTTACATTTTTTAAAATCAGTGGTATGTAGTGCCCATAGTCAGTATGTTTAAAGGGAATTATGAATGTAAAGGAATTGAGAGAGTTCCTGCAATGCAAGATTTTGCAGACTGTTTTTTATATTTAAAATGTGATTGTTTAGTGAATAATAAAATTTAGTTCAACTTCAATCAATCAAATTGTCACCCCTTTTTTCCCATAGGGACAGGCAGAGACAATGGTACTTAATTAGACTGTATTCATGTTTTTAATTTTTTACTTCTGTTTTAATGTTACAGAGTCGATTAATAGAATTGGAAGATGACAAATATAACAAACATAAAGTTGACAAAGTGAAAGTGAGGGTGTATTATGAAGCCCTATGTCCGGACTCAAAATATTTCTTTACAAAACATTTACTACCTGTTACTGAGAAACTCTATGAGTTCTTGGATATAACATTAGTGCCATATGGCAAAGCTTATGTAAGTACTACTTTTAATATGATTCTCATCATCATCATCCTAGCTAAGTCCTAGTGGAACCTAGTGGTAAATAAATGGTCTAGCAAAACAAGAGTGTGGTTCAAAACACTTGTTTTACACTGGTCCCAATGTATCTTTGATATAAGTACCTTGGTCATCCTGTTTCTATGATACAAGCATGTTTAGTAGATTAGTATAGACATTATCACACTGCAATGGTCTTTTGCCCAGTCTGCCAATCTGGGATGATACCACCATCAGTCATGTTTAGCGCTCAGCTTGTAAGTTGCCACTTGAAACAAGGCAGGCATAGTGGATGTGACTACTACTTTGACTGTATTCATTGCATTCATTCATGGACCACACTCCAGCTTTGCATCCACAATTTTTTTCATATTTTTTTATCCATTTATTATTAAAAATGAAAATTAAATAGTTTTGTATGTCATATATTATAACTATTTCTTAGTTATCTTTGTAGAAATGTGAGTGATAGTATTTAACTGATAATATGTCAATTAATATTAATGTTATCATTTGAGGGATATAAACTAGCTACTTGTCATAACATAGATACAACATGTATGTTATTCTAAAACTGATAGGTAGGATTTATTTTTACATGTTTACATTATAGATTAGAAACATTTAAATATGTAAACGCGATTTAATAATAATAATAAAACGTTTAATTCAAACAAAAATTACTGGTCGGGGGAAGCATCCGCATTTTGTCGACCGAATCGGAAGTCGAACTAAAAAGTTCGGTGCGTCCTTTCTTTGTAGAACAATCGACAAGTGGAATGCTTTGTCAGCCCATGTGTTCTCTCCATCCTATAACCTTGGATCCTTCAAGCGATGCGTGAAGAAGCACCTTTGGCCGGCATAGTGACGCAACTGAGGCAGCCATGAACTAACTTGGTTGTTTCAGTCGTCGGCACTTTTGGATCTTCTCTTGCTTATCACCAGACGGGTCGATGTCAGATGTCGTGTCACAATAAAAAATACAAAAAAAGTTCATACATTTTTACATAATTACAAAATGAGATATTATTTATTTATTTATTCAGTCAAACCGTGCAGCAATTGTTTTCAGAAAGCTGTTGTAAAAAGAAATGCCTTTAATTTAGTAAAGGCAGAGACTATGGAGCACCACTTTCTATGTTGAACTTTCTTGTTACCTTCACATCTATAATTCTCTTAATACATGTTCTAATTTATAATTTACTAGGTGCAAGTTCTTTGCCAAGTCATTTCGCTGTCATGTATTAGGAGAATTGAGACTCTTGTAGGTTATTCCACATATTCACCACTCTGTTACTGAGAAAATGCTTGTAGGGTTGTTCAACCATGTCTTCCTAAAGTTTTAAGTTTTCTTTAGCAGGCAAGGAACTGAAGTAAAGTATAATGCGATTAAAATAAGAATAGGACGGAATCGGCGCCATTTTGTGATGTCTAACTCTCCAACCAACTTAACTTTTGTATGGTGTCTTTTTCTTTGCAGACCGTCATATAAAAGTCACCTTTTTATCAGTCAAGTGAAGTTAGTCAAGAGCCTATTATATTGTTATTGTAATACCATAGTAAAGGAAACTGACAACAAGGAAACCATGCTCAACAGTTTCTTTGTCATTAGTGTTTAGAGATTATTGCTAAGCTAATAGGCCGCCAGATAGACTAATGTCGAACCTCCTGCATAAATCTATATTTTCATATATTTAAATATACTTGAATGTCATGTTAGTGTGTGGTCCATCCAAAGGACCTGTGCCTACCATACATACAGGTCCGGAGCAAACATGTGACTTTTTGTTGTTAGTATCAAATAGAAAAAATCCTATGTGACAAAACATTAGTGCAAACAAGAATCGGACCCGCGATTTACGCAAAACATTGTGTTGACCATTACGCCACGCTGGTCGTTAATAAATATAATTAAATACAGTTTATAACCGAATAATTTGGACTTAAGAAATAGAAGGAGCCCTAAAATTGCTACAAAATACAACCGTTTATACTATTTTCACTTATGGCATTAAAAAGAAGTCAGAAGGGGATGAATATACATTTTTACATTCGTAATTGTCACTAGTTTTGATGATCATTTGACAACAACCTAACAAATGACAATAAAAAACTTTTAAAAAAGTTGACAGAACAATTATGCCGCTACTCTTACTACCAAATGACCTAAGCAGTATAAAAAGTCAACCACAATTACAAGTGGTTGTAATTGCAAAAAGTAGTGACAACCTTTGAAAGAAAGGAGTTGAAGTACAAATAGTTGTCTCTTTCAGTCACACGTGGTATAAACATAGTATAAATAAGATAAATAACACTGAATTAGTTTTTATTTTAGCACAGATTGTATTCTTTCCATATTCTTAGGTTTATAACATAGTTTTATTTTACAGACCAAAGAAGTTAATGGTAAGTATTCATTTAGATGTCAGCATGGCGAGGAAGAGTGTTATGCAAACAAGATACATGGGTGTGCTGTCGAAATATTATCTAATATGACACTTGGTGTCAAGTTCACAGAATGTATGATAATTGACAATATGAATGCTGATGATGCACTCCAAAGGGTAATTATTCTTTTTATTAGTTTTTTAGGCTCGCATAGTGAATTTACTACTTTTAGTAGCAGCTGCCTCCATGGACCACACTCCAGCCTAATATTATGCCTTAATATGTGGAGCCTCAGGCGTGGACGAACGGTTTAGCGTTTGGTTTGTTTTAAAGTCCCGGGTTCGATTCTCGGTCAGAGCAAATATTTGTTTCATAGCTTTTATTTGCAATATTTAATAATATTAAAAGAAGAAACTTTACAAAGAAACGACACGCAAAACATTGCCGTTCGCTGCCAATTCGGTCGACAAAATGCGAATTCCCCCGACCTAGCGGGGCGCCGACCGCGCATATTCAAAGGGAATGAAAAAGAAGAATTTCTTTGCTTTTTTTTCAAAAAGTTATGCGGTCCCTGTCCAAATTTTTTTCATTCAACTGTCAATACGAAGATCATTTTTACAGTCATTGAGTTACAGGGTCGCCCCGCGGGTATCACGGAAGTAAAATTATGGTCGTTTCTATGATATTAATTGTAATAATTTTCTCTTTCAGTGTGGTGAACTAATGAAGATAGAAACAAACCCAATAAAAAGCTGTGCATCAAGTGAGCAAGGGTCACTTTTGTTGAAGAAACACGGAGAAGACACGCACAAGGTCAAACCAACATTCATACCCACAATAACACTGAACGGATCTAGTAATAACCAGGGCCCAATAAACAAGAATTTCCTTCTAGAAGTCTGCAAGATTATCAATATACCTTTGCCGCCCCCATGTTTGTGAATTAATTTATGGTGAATGTTTCGAACTTAAGCGATTTAAATTCATGATAAGAATAGTTTAAAATGAGTCTTAGTTAGGGTTCCCAACCTGGGGATTTCCTTAGCGGATTTCCCGGGAGACTTCAGGGGAACAATGTTCAACCTCCCGAGAGCTCCCCCGGCCAAAATTAAATTCTCCGTGTTTTTATTCATAAAAGCTTGTAACATTCCTGTCTCTAATTTTTCTTGCTAACGCATACTTAGCATGATGACAAATGTGGACAAGCAAAGAAGCAGAATGAAAACATAGTCAGAAAAGTTTAATTTTGCTTGGTCAAATGGGTTAATTCTGTCAGGAGTTAGGAACCCTAGTCTGAACGCGTTATTAAGCATACATAAGAGTGGTAGGCTGACAGTTGGTGGTAATTTTCTCAGTCTGCCAAACTGGGGTGTACCACTACTATCATGTGACATTCAAAGAGTGGTAGGCAGTGGTACCCAGTCTGCCGATCCGGGGTAGTACCACCACTTACAAGTATACAGACCGTGAAGTGATTTGGTCACGGTTCGGGATCAGCTTGTAAGTTGCCGGTTCCATCTAGGCCGGCATAGTGGATGTGATTGCTACTCACAGTTATTGAATTGTAGTAGCAGTGACATTCATTCATGGACCACACTTTGGCTTAACATCAAGCGGGGTGCTGTCATATGTCGAGTCACAATAAAATAAAAAATACCTTATGAAGTGACTTAATCACACTTCGGGATCATTTTAAAAGTGGCCTATTTCAACGAAGCCAGCATAGTGGATGCGTCTGCTACTTGCAGATATTTAATTTAAGTAGCAGTCGCCTCTATTATGAGCTGCATTTCAGCCTAACATTAGGCAGGTCGCTATCATATGTCAAGACACAATGACTTAAAATCTATTCGTTATAGAGGGTACGTCAGAGAAACTTTTGGACGCTGTCATTGTGGTATGTCGCCATTATAGACTTCTTTTTTGTCGAGCTAAATCAAATATGCTTAATGACAACTTAAGACTCGTTTTAATCTATTTTTATTTTTAATCTAATAATTAAAAATGGTGATTATTTTTAACTACGCTTAAGGGGGTAGGTACGAGAGTACCAAATAGTAGTAGGCAGTGGTACCCAGTCTGTAGATCTTGGGTAGTACCACCACTTACAAGTATACAGACCGTGAAGTGATTTAGCTGCGTTTCGGAATCAGCTTGTAAGTTGCCGGTTCCAACTAGGCCGGTATAGTGGATGTGACTGCTACTTACAGTTATTGAATTGCAGTAGCAGTGGCATCCATTCATGGACCGCATTCCGGCATAACACCAAGCGGGATGCTGTCAAATGTCCAGTCACAATAAAAAAAACTTAAGGGAATGAGTACTCTAAGCCATCATACCACAATCAACTTGTAGCTTGTAAATTGTGGTATCTTGGGAACAAAATAACTTCTTTTGTGAATACTGTCTTCCTTATATTTCTTCCTTAAGTTAATTGTTGTGTTTTTACATTTAATCAATTTTATGACGTAATTTTTTATTGTGATATATACATGTAGATGTTTGCTTTGTTTATAACATAAATAATACAGGTTAAGTCTGCAAGTGGCCCAAAATAAATCATCCCAAAATATTTGAATTATCGTTATTGCAAAAAGGTATTTGTGGGACCAGTTGATGATTAAGACACTATAAGAAATAATATTGTAATAATATTATTTCTACATTGACGATGGTAACCGTACTAATCAGCGATAGGCATTGTTGAAAGAAAGATTTTCGATACTTAATATATTATTGAATTTTATTGGCAATGAGACTTTATGTAATGTCACAAAAACTGTTAGAATATATGCAATAAAATACAGAAATACTTTTACAAAAAACAGAAACAATAAAAGTTGTTACGGAAGGATGGACATTAGCAGACACCAAGGGCTTAATAAGGCTTATAAGGCTTTTCAGTACAAATTTTAGGTAAAAGCATAACGTTTTCCCTCATGTCTTGTAGGCCGATCATAGAATTGACCATTTTATAATGTGATAGCTACATCACCAAATAAATATTCAACTCTGCTGGACGCGAGATATACCGTGTGTAAATAAACATAGAGCAATCTCGTGGACCACAGGTTGAATGCATTATTACACTGAAGGGGCAATCCCAAAAATGATTATAATACCAAGTATAAACTACTAAGAATTATCAAAAAAGGCAATGCTATTTGCACGGTTATAGTTTGATACCTATAACACCGCTCAGGCGCAACAGGCTTTAACTCACACTTAATAGATGACGTAAATGACCCGGTACATTACACCCGTACATTAAGTTTTGCAAAAGTAAATTACATAAACAATAATCTAGAAAAACTATAAATCATCGCAGTAACGTCTTCGTTTTATTAGTAGTGTAAACGTGGTTTAAAGGGGCTTGCTATGTGTCTGTTTATACCCGGTATAAGTATTATAACTAAGTTAAGATAAAAGTAAATAAAATGTACGTAAAATGCATGCTTTGATTCAAGATTAAGTTTATAATAATGCCAAATACTTTTGTGCTTAAGTCCAAGATATTTTTGATTGTTCTACCTATTCTCTGACAAATGATTTAGTTAAAACCTCATTGAACTGAATAATTTTAGAATTTAAGGTTTATGCACAAAATATTTTTAGTAACCTATTAATTAATAGTATTAGGAATATTTTTTTATGACATTGGTTTGTGTCGTTTTGACAATACATACAGTTGCATTTCCATTGCAGGCAACTGTTGTTGATTAATAAGGCGACCGTGGTGTAGTGGTAGTGCAATATTCACGCCTGTCAATGCTCAATTGGTCGTCCTGTTTCTATGATACAAGCACTTTACCAGCTTTAATATAGAAATAAAAATTAAAAATATATATTAATATTGGTATATATCCGTAGGCAGATAATTTATATACAAGAGACCCATTATTTTAAGTGCATCATTAACCGAACGTAGCCTGTGCGTGGAACTGTGACTTAAAATAAAACTATACATTTGTTTAGCTATGTTATTGAATTGTAAACAGAGACGTATTAAAACAATTGTTGCTCTGTTAAGTTTTGTCACCACATAAATTAACAAGAGATTATCAAGAATCTTATTCAAATTTCCCCCTTTACCCCTGACTGTAAGACTTCTTTTTAATGAATTTCGTAGCTCGTTCGATCAATATTACTATTGATTTAAATTAGAATATTCAGTAAGAATACATAATTAAATTTGAATTTCATGCAGTTCAAATAACTGATAATTGACAAAGTACTTTGCGGTTTCAAGTTAAGGAAGCTACCGAAAATTAACGGTGTTTAAATATTTGTATGCAGTCAAACGTTATTTTGTGGTACTAAATTGACTTAAAATATGTTTAACGTATAAACATGTTTAAGTGTTTAATTTTTCTTGTGGTAAAACGGTTAGTGTTTTAAATATATATTAAAAAAATATAAAATGAAGCAGTATTAATTATGAGTAATGTGTGAACTTTACTTAGCTATTGGAAATTATTTAATTTAATTTAATATTGTAAATGAGACAATATTACTTATGAATAATATGATTTACATAAATATAAATTAGGAATATAAAATCTTTAGGTCTTTAAATTTAAAAATGAATGAAATATGCTTATTTTACACTTTTGTATATTAAATTGATTATAAGAATTGCATTATTACTAAAATTATTATTTAATTAAAGTTTTTATGTACATAAAAAATATTTGTAAGATCATTGTGTCCCATTTCATCAAACTTACTGGCTGTCCTACGTGAGCGACGAACACGACACGACACGACACGACGCGACGCTACGTAATACTACACGGACTTTTGATGCCACTGCTACATTTTTATTGTGACTCAACCATCGATCATATATAATTTAATAGATACACAGTCCCATACAAAATAATGTCATAAAAGGGTCCGTGCGTCAGAATTCACTTACATTGATATAAACTGTGTAAGTGAATTGAATGTGAATTGTAAACTGAACCTTAGCACATTGTTTTAAAGTATAAACTTGTCACGAATGTAATGGTCACATACATCATTACGGACTGAGAACAAATGCAAGTCCAACATCAATCGGACTTGCACTTATTTTGTCGCTTTTAGAGCGGCAATTATGTATCTATATAATATATGATCGAAGGACTCAACATAGTCCGTCAGCAGAAAATGCAGTTGTTTTAATATAGCATTTGTCGCGTCTGTCGCATCGCGTCGTCGCTCATGCAACGCACCGCCTTAAGGTTTACTTCCAATTTACAAATGTGATAAATAACGCTAGAAAGGACATAAGTGTGACGGTATGTAAACTCCATAAGCGACGTATGAATAACTACGTTTTTAATTAACACAGTGGCGTAGCGTGGCGGGGGTGGAGGGGGCGGCCCGCCCCGTCGCCACATTTAGGAAGCGGCAAAATTTTAAAAAAATATAATATATCGTTAAAATTTGTACCTGAAATTCACATTTTTGTTGTACCTATGATTGAAACTCCTAAATAAGGGGGCGGCAAATTTTTTTTCCACCCCGGGTGGCTGACTTCCACGCTACGCCACTGGATTAACAGCCATGTATGTCGTCGAGTGGTGTATATGTATTATATAAAATAATAAAATAAAAAAAACCTGTAACATTAATTGCTCAAAAATTGCGTTAAATAAAATGTTTACAATACCGTCTAAATGTTTTTATTTTATTTTAATAAAACCTTAGCCATCACTTTCAATTCCTGTTTAAGATTTATTTTATTGTTGCGCGACATATACCGTCGACTTTCTTGATGATAAGCAAGGGAAGGCCAGACGGCGAATGGCAACAATGTCCGTTTTTAGTCTGTTTACAGTTGACTAAGTCGCTGTTACTGAGCCAGCCAGAGTGATTATTTTTAGTTCCTTTCCTCAGGTTTTATTTTATTGCGACTCGACATATTACAGCAACCCGCCTAATGTAAGCTGGAGTGCGGCCCATGAAAGGAAGTGACTGTTAAATAACAGTTAAAAAAGTAACACACCAACTATGCTGGCCTAGTTGGAACCGGCAACTTACAAGATGATCCCGAACGCGATTAAGTCACTTCACGGTCTGTATACTTATAAGTGGTACTACCTCGTATGTGCTGCTTGGGCACCACTGCCTACACTGTTTGACAACCAGACCCGCCTCTTTTTTTATTAGCAAATACATATTTGTAAATATTAAATTACAAATAAAAGCTATGTAACAATTATTTGCTCCGACCGGGAATCGAGCCCGAGACTTTCCGTGCAACGGACTGGTGTGCTAACTAATACGCCAAGCCTGTCATCAAAATATTAGACGGCTGTGTTCTTCCCATTCTATAAACTTATACTCTTAAAGTGATGAAGCACCTCCAGCTTAGTGACGCGGCAACCGTAAACTGAATCGGATTTTACAGTCGTCAGCTATTGAACTTCATGCTGCTTACCATCAGGCAAGGTCAGATGTCGTGTTCTTAAAAAAAACTTGGCATAACAGTTACGAAAATTAGACAACAGAAATAAGCGGCTATCAACACTATCTGCAGCATCTAATGACGTGAATTACGCGATGAATGTTAATGTTGAATGTTACAGGCTCATTTCCGCACTTGAGTCCTCTGCGGTTTCTTCGTGTGGTTTTTTCTCAGCGAAGCCACCCAATTTCCTCCAGGAAGGCCAGGAGACCTGCATACCTCCGGAAGCCTCCTGGCGTTGAAACTTCTGTCTTGCTTGGGTTACACTCCTGCAACTTAAGAGCACATGCGCAGCTGTCTCCTCCTCATTCAGACAGCCTTAACAAAAGGGTCTATTCGAAATGTTGAGGTTGTACAGGCAGGTATTTATTAAAAGCACAATGTCCCATTATAGCACCAAGCATTATGCGGAGATTAGCTCTGCTAAGATTCAGCAGTCATCCGGTCAAGCGTCTATCCATATGACGAAGTGCTTCCCGGGATTGTTTGCAGTCCGTTGTCTGTGACGTAACTCATGTGATAAAGTCAGTTGAATGAGGCGGATATTTGCTCCGTGTCTGGTTGTCAAAGAGTGGTAAGCAGTGCTTATAGGGATCGCCTCCATTCATGGATCGTACTCATGCTTAACATCAGGCGGGGCCTAACGTAGTCAAATTATTTCGAGCCACAATAATAATAAAACCTATTGTAATAATACCTACCTATCTAAACTGTCCTAAAACATCGATGCTTTTCAATACAAGCGAGTAATCAATCCATAAAAAAACAGGCAATTTTACTAGTGTGATTGTGAACGTGAAAGCAAACAGAAAATTGAGTCAATTCAATTTAAAACCCTCGTCCGACAACACTAATTTGCCTACGCGTAAATGGCTACCTTTGCTCCAAAAGCCATTTGAAACACCACAATAAATCTTCAGCGAAATCACGGTCTAATTTCGTAAAAGCCCCGTCTCGCTTTGCTAATTAATATGAATAGCATTTGCATCCGGCTTTTTCTCCCGTATACCAATTCCAACTATTGTTTTGTAAAGATCCCAACAATTTATTCCTTGTTTTTGTGAACAATAAAGAAACGAGAAGCTGCGTTGCCTTTTTAAACTTCTACCCTTTTGTTGTTTCGTCTAGAAAACATTAATGATAATAATTATTGTTGTTTGCATATTTGTTAACTTAGCATTTTGAATTAAATTAATTATGAAATATAGCTTCACTTTGTATAAATAATTACTTCTCTCTTACATTTAAAGAAACAAAAAGAACATTTTAAGATGTTCAAGTTGGAATACCACAATAGAATGGTAATGCTTAGATGTGCCCACTAACAATCGCAATCCTCTTTGTTATGGCAACCTGAAACCTTAAGTGTACTTATGACAAAAGCAATTTTTGTAGACAACAAAACGACTATTTCGTGTAGGTATCTAGCGAATGTTTTGCATCCCGCAATGGATTTAAAGGCGTGTACTCTCATTAAAACTTTCCTGGGGCAGGCCTTGCACGTGTTTTTAATTTTTATCGAGAGCTCTTGTCGTTAGCGAGCACTGGGGTGGCGGGCCCACGAGACGCTCTGCGGGCTTTGATTGCGGTAATGACGTCACTTCTCCCGCACTCTTGTCTGTTCTCTGGTCCTCACTCTTATACTCTGCAGTTGCAAATTATGCCTTTACTAATGATCTTGGACGCAAATAAAAGAAACAATTATGTCCTCTTTATTCGCATGTAGGCACGAGTCACACTATGGGTAGATACTAGTAGTTAGATAGATATAAATACGAGTATAATAGATATTATCAAATTATTTGCTTTCGCTCAATTTTATTGTGAAAAGCTAGGCCCGAATTTTGTCCATTATTTTAAATGGCAACAGCACTGAGTATTTCATCGTTGAATTCACGGAAATACTACAAATCCGCTTAAGCACGGTCAGTGGCAGCGCAGTGCGCTTGCTCCGAGGCAGATACATCGCCTGCAACTGTCTAGGCACCAGCAGACGCAAACAACTCTAATGGATTTTTCATGTCGATTGAACACGCCATGGTGTACGAGGAAAATTGAGTTGATGCGTTTGCAATACGCTTTTTTATAAATGTTTTTTCTACGGTTACCGCGAACCCGAGTGGCTGTTAGAGCACAGTAGTTATACCAATCTCACAAAAGTTATTATATTATTCATATTTTAATTTTATCTTCGAACCAAATAAATTTTGTTTGTTTCAGCTGTATCGTATAAAATATCCCGGATCACTTATATAGCTTTTAGTGTAAGCTGAACGTGATTTTACAGGCTGTCTTCAGACTATTAATAATCATTAAGGGTGATATCGTCGGGTGGCTTATTGTACGGCGCTCGTTGCAAACTCCACAAATTATGACATTAATTTTATTGTGTAGGGTACAAAAGGGCGGTCGCTCAAAAAGACGTAAGCTCCTTTGCATTGTTCCCAGGGAAAACAATGAATAATTGTTCGACGTCATAGTTGGGAAATGACGAACTGAAAAATGTTCTCATCTAAAGCCGAACTTCGACGTTTTTTGATATTATATTTTTACTCATATAATTAAGGATAATCAGTCATGTTTTATAAGCTCTTAAGTACACTACGACCAGAAGCGAAGCGTGCCTTGGCGGAACCCCGTATAAAAATTTGTTTAGGGGCCCTTAGGAAGGGTAAAGATTTCTCACAAAAGAAAAAAAATGTGCATAAAATTAAAAGAAATTTGTTATTCATCAACATTATCTATCTATGTCACTTTTTTCAAAATTTTTACAAATAATTCAAAATAAATATACACTCTCCTTGCCTATTTTTCGGCAAACTGATTTATTAAATCATTATAGCAGATGATGACTAGTTTTTCTAAAGTTTCTTTTTGGGAAGTATTTTTTTTTCTTACGTTGGGCCCCCGTGGTTAGGGAGCCCCGTATAATTGATACGGCAGATACGGCGGTGGCTACGCCGCTGACTACGAGCTGTGATGATAGTATTAGGAAATTAGTGTGATGACAAGTAAATTACCTACTTGCTTTTAGTTTTAAATTGAATGAAATAATAGGTTGCGAGGCTTCGAATGTAGAATTATCAGTAATAGGCACCAACAATAGTAATTTAATTAGCGCTCATTAATAGGTGCCCCATTGTCAAGGTGTATGAAATAATTACACATTAGCTGACATTAACCATGATAAAGTTACGCCCACATTTTCCTCTTTGATTATAACTTAACGAGCTAAAATGTGATAAATTAATCCAATTTCCACATATAATAATATCTTGTTTGTACTGTATTCTTACTATTAAAAAAAATGCTCCGGGTCTGATTGAGGAGTGGTAGGCAGTCATTTGCCCAGTTTTCCGACCAAGGTAGTAACGTATCCGCATCAGCATTGTAGCTGCGCGGATCGTTTACGCATGTGTAAAAAAATTAAAATTTTGTGCACGACTTGCTTCCACCGCAGTCGTCCAGAGCTTTTCTAATTTGCCGATCCTTATATTGTGCAGCTCAAAAGTCAGCGCTCTTTTTTTCTGCCGGGAACTACGATACCACTTCAAGTCACTTTCAAGTGTAAAGACCGTGAAGTGACTCAGTCGTGTTTCGGGATCAGCTTGGAAAGTTGGCGATACTAAGTAGACTGGCATAATGGACGCGACTGCTACTTGTTGTAATGCAACTTCTCGAGCTCGAGCTTAACATCAGGCGAGACGCTGTCACCTGTCAATCCCAAATAAAATATAAATTTCGTTAATAATCAATCAAATTGTAAATTGTCACGCTTTTTTCTCACAGGAATAGGCAGAGACAATGGAGTTCCACTTGCCACGATCCTGAAACAACTCCCTAGCTTCCCTCACGTCCACAATTCTTCTCGCACAGGCTTTACACAATTAAATGTTGAAGTAATTATGGTCACTTTATCCCACATTGCTCCTAAAGTCATCTCGCTATGTCTGTTAGCGCTGTTAGCTCATTGCTTATCATTTCATTTATTTAATTCTATACAATGACGCACCACAATAGCACAGCTAATGCCAATCATAATTAAAGATACAGTATATTTGCTTTCTCCAAGACCCTCAATAGATCAATAAGTAATTGAGGAAATATGGACTAGGTAATGTATGTAGGTAGGCACATTGTAATAAGCATCTGCCTCGAGGTGGTTTATGCATTTTAGAGTTTACTCCGATTTGGTCACAACCGTTTTTAAGTAAACTTCGCCAGGGGTTTTAAAAGGATGAGATCTACATTCAGATTGAAGAAAGGAATTTAAAAATCGGATGTTAATAGATACGTTAAACGAAAAAAGCCCAGGAGGGGATTTTCCGACCGAATTGGCAACATCATCAAAGATGGGTTGCCTAGTGACCATAATCGTAGAGCTTGTATAAAAAAAATGGAGATGTGAGGAAAGCGAGGAGGTTGTGTCAGGATCGTAATAGCAAGTGGCGCCTATCCCCGAGGGAGAAAGGCGTGACAGTTTGATTGATATTTTTTTTATACATTTCTATGCTAAGCTATTCAAGTGATTGTATCATAGAAACAGAACAACCAAAGTAAATATATCACGGATACATTGGTACCGGTGAGTGGTTTCGAACCCGTGCTCTCGGCTTGCGTAACCATTGCACGGCCACTATACCACGGTCGCTTTAAACCACGGATTGATGTTATGTTTGTGACGTTGCTGGCTCTTGTTGTGACCTTATTGAGTTCCGGCTTGAGGTTTGTGTCGCTAGGGGAGGAATCACTAAATATGTAGTTAGTATGCATCAATTGAATGTGGAATGGAGGACACGTATTGCAATCAAAATAGCCTCTAGGCACGTATCAACTATAACATGTTTTGGCTAATATTATTCGATGTATTGTTTTAAATAATGATATTTCATTAGAATTTGGATTAATTTTAGCTTTTATGTTGTTTATATAAAGAAATATATGTATATGAAAATCATTTTTTTTATTAATTATTAAGACACGATATCTAACTTGCCTGATAAGCAAGGACTGAAAAATCCGTCTCATTTTACGGTTGCCTCAGTTGCCGTTACGATGCCGGGTGGAGGGGCTTTTTGGTGAGGAACCAGGAACGCACATATACCTACTGATAATTCCTAAACCAACTTTGTTGTAAATATACTAGGTGCCCCCACTCCTTCGATATAAATAGGCCTGCGCTCACGCATTCGCGCACAGTCTACCGTCCACACTCGCGCATTGAGTTGGTCTAGTCGCGTACAGCGCCGCTTCTTTGTGAACAGCCTGGACCGACAAAACCCTTCTCAACTGCGAGACCAATATATATTTTTTTAGCTTACTACCTATGTGCACGGGGGCGTTTCGTTTCGAACACCTTCGGACCGTAGCTTTGCTGAGTTCAGACATATATTTTGGCGGACCCACTAGTACTGTAGAAAAGTAAATAAACGTACAACACATATTGTTATAAACTGGCGCTCAACGTAAAGGCCCGAGCCGGCCCACGCAAGGGACGTCGCCGAAGAAATAGAAGTATTTAGCCGCCCAGACTCTCGTCACCGGTTCACAACACCGGGGCCATGGCACTATCACAGGAACAATTTGCACAACTGCTATCCCATATCGCAACACCAGCACGAAAAGCTGTACGGCTTTTTTTAATGGAGCCAGGGATAGAGGGAGCGTTTTACGTTTTAAAGACTTTGAGGGCATTTGCAACTGTTGTGCACTGGCTGGCCTGCCTTTACTATTGAAGGACGAAGCTGAAATTTGGTGGCAAGGAATAAAGACGGATGTCAAGTCCTGGGATGATTTTAAAACCCGACGGCGCTACGCATTCTCGCCGGAAAAACCAGCATATGTCGTATACCAGGAAATCATGTCCATCAAGCAGGACGAAAAAACAAGTACGGAGACATTTATAACAAAGAAAAGAGCGCTATTCTCGTTGCTCCCCCTCCGCCTTGACACTTAGAAAGTCAGCAAATTGACATTTTCTTCGGGCAAGATAGAGGGCATCTTAGTGATCAGGAGCCGAATTCCCAGAAGTTCGGTCCAGACATACAACGATATTCTGGAAGCAGCACGAGGAGTGGAACGTGCATTGGCAGAGATGAACTTATGCCGAATGGAAGCTAAGATCAATTTAAACTAGAACAACGCGGGAAGGCCACGGTGCAGCCACTGCAGATTATTCGGACATACAGCCGAGGAATGTAGGAAGAGGAATAAAGAAGCAGCACCGAAACAAAGCCATGGCATCAAAATGGGTCCACAAGCCCCGTCACCGTCACAGCCGAGATACTTTTATTACGGCTGTGGCGCACCAGGAGTGTTCCGCAGCAATTGCACAACTTGTGCAGGAACTAAGAAGGTGCCCAAAACAGAAATAAGCTTTTGTGCAGTTAGAATACAGGCTTGTGTAAGGAATAGACCACTCGTCTTCATCAATGTTGGTGATATCACCGGAGTTGCACATATGTGCTAAGATTAGCGTGGCCTCATATTACTTGTACACATCTTTAAAGAAGAAGGACTTCAATTTTCATAAGGTGAAGGTTAGCGTTACATTAGCTGATGCTGTACGAAGGAATCCATACCCATTTTATCGTACTTCCAGAATCTCGGGATAATCGTACGCTACTAGGTATAGGATTTATCCAAGAAGCTGGAATGGTTCAAAATCTGCCACAATTCACCTGGAAATTCGCCGACAGCCCTAAACAGCAGTACAAACTTTATGACGAAGAATTCGTTGCCTTTGAAGTACCACCTTCCACGATCCTGGAAGAGATGAAATTGCCAAGCCCACTCTCTGCCACTCCAAAAAGCGATAAGGTTGACGGGTCACCCATTACTACACCCTCAATCAACCAACGCTACCCTGAATAGTTCCCCACACCTGACACCCCGTACCGCGGACAAGGACGCGTATTTGACACCTCCGAGAGCGACGCCGGAGACACTCAATTTGGCGGAAGAATCGGCCTAGCAGCTGGATCGCTACTACAAACTCCGCCGATTGACTCATACACCGCCACTTAAGCGAAGGACTACCATATTTGAAAGCTATTTACCGCGACTAAATTACATTATGAGGGATGCTCAGATAAATATACATCGGGCGGATGTCAGATTATTCCCGTTTTCTCGACAATTATTTGACACCAACGAAAACGTTAAAGACATTGGGATTGACGCTATCGAAATATCAATAAAGTAGCAAGGAATACTCCAGATGCTGCTAGAAGAGAATGAGGACGTGTTTACACCCAACGGACACCCTACTGAACAGATTGAACACGCGATAAATACAGGCGAGCATATTGCTCATTGCAACACTACCTTATAGCTTATCACCTCCGCGTAAAGAAAATTTAAAGAGGGAGTTAGAGAAGATACTAGAGAATGGCATTATAGAACCGTGCACGTCACCATGGTCATGGTTCCTAAGACCAATGGTGGGATACGCGTTTGTGTGTATTACCGCAGGTTAAATGCTGTTACGGTTTTTTTTTTTTTATTGTGACACGACATTTGACATCGACCCGCCTGGTGATAAGCAAGAGGAGATCCAAGAGTGACGACGACTGAAATATCCGAGTTAGTTCGCGGCTGCCTCAGTCGCCGTCACTATGCCGGCCAAAGATTCCGGTTCCCACGGATAGATGACTTACTACATGACACCAAGACCACGCCCTTTATGTTCATCTTGAACGTGAAAGCTGAATATTGGCAGGTAAAAATAAAGACCCAAGAAGAATCTCTTTGGCATTTATTGTTTTAGCCGCATGGACTCCGAAATGCGCCGGCCACCTTGCAGAGACCAATAGATAGGTTTCGAGTTAGCTTGCCTTAAACAAAACTTTTTACTTATTTTGATGATTTGATTATATTTTGCAACACATTTGAATCCCACTTGTCAGATTAGAGAAATACATTTCAAAGACTAAGAGAATACAACCTTACTGTTAAAAAAGAGAAAAGCAGATTTTGTTGTGCCTCCGCAAAATACTTATATAACACCGGAGGAAATAAAGGTAGATCTTGACAAAACAGCGGCAATAGCCAAGTTGCCCTCTTCAGCCAATCTAAAGCGTTTAATTACATTTTTACAAACCTGTTCATGGTACCGACGATTAATAGAAAACTTTTCAGCTATCGCTGAGCCACTAACGAGACTCACAAAGAAGAATATGACTTGGATCTGGTCTAATGAACAGGAGGCGGAAACAGTCCCATCCTCCGGCAAGCTGACCTAGCTAAACAGTATATCATAAAGACGGACGCAAACAGTTATGACATTGGAGGAGTTCTAGTGCAGGGGGAGCGCGAGGAAAATGAAAGACTACTAACGCTTGCAAAAACAAATTATACTACCACCTAAAGGGAAGTCATTAACCGGAAGGATTGTACTTTCAAATAAAAAAAGAAATTTGAAAAAATATTCAGTAGTTTTTTTTATAGCATTTTCAAAAAAAAAAGTTATTTGGCGGACCCGATAGAAGGTTCGCCAATTGTGGTAGTGACCGATCATCAAGCATTGCGATGGCCATTACGTTAAAGTCACCAACAGGTCGGTTAGCCAGATGGGCACTACAACTACAGGCATATGATATTACTATAAAGTACATACCAGGGAGAGCAAATGTCGTCCCTGATACCCTCTCACGGCCGTCTTGTACTACTGACATCATGGAGACCTGTGGAATATGTGTGGTCACTGTAGCCCACGCGCAGCACTGCTGTTTAGTAACAAGGTTGTCTTTGTGTCACTATGCTATATGTATTCAAGTTAAATTTAGGTTTCTTATTCTGGACAATATATTTTTTTGTTGTGACTCGACATCTGTCCTCGATCCTGATGGTAAGCAAGAAGAGGTCCAAGAGTGCCGACAACTGCAAAATCCGAGTCTTCACGGCTGTCCCAGTCGCCGTCACTATGCCGGGTGCTTCTTCACGCATCGCTTGAAGGATCCAAGGCTATAGGATGGAGAAAACACAAATAAACAAATGTCATAACTTAATTACCCACAACACCTAGGTACTTAATAATAATTAATTTTTTAATCATAAGCTTAAGGAGGAAGCATGAATATGCATTAACGTGTTATAAAGACACGAGATTTGAATTGTTAACTCAATTGTAACAGATTGCTATGTCCGTGTGGACATTGCTCGCGATATTCGCCCTACTAGCTTTTGCTAGTGGGGCAAAAGTTAAAGTAGTAAGTGTTATTAATTATTTTCTCACTAATATTTTAATAATAATTGTGGATGTGAGGGAAGCGAGGGAGTTATGTCAGGATCGTGGCAAGTGGCGCTCCATTGTCCCCTATCACTGATGAATTTGATTGATTGATTAAATTTGTTACTAAAAAACTGCCCGTGAAACTTCTAATAGGAGCTAGTAAATAAACCGCAAAAGTTTTTTCATACAATCATTCAATACTTAAATACTATGTCAGTTAAATAAAAAATTAAATTCGATTACGATGAGGCGTAAGTTGTCTGCGAATTTTTACATTTCTATGCTAAACTACATTGGTACCTGTGAGTGGTTACGAACCCGTGCACTTACTCGGCTTGCGTGATTTCTTACTCGGTATCGGCAAGTGATTTCGAACAAGGGTCTCTTTGTTTATGAGACCATTTCATGAACATAACTACTATGAGACCACGGCCGCCTATTATTAGAGATTTGGGCCACGAGGACAAAATTGTAATCGTTAGGTGATAGTATAGATACCTACGCAAATATAATTCGTCAGTTTAGCAACTCAGTCGCGTTACCAAGAATTTATGAATCGCCGAGCTAAGAATTCTTTGACGTCGCTGATTTTGTTAAGTTTACTCTATATATATTTACGGGGAATTTGTATATAGATAAAAAATTGTATGTGATAGTGTACCTGAAAATATCAAGGAAGTTGTATAGTTTTCATAATAAAATGGTGAAGTATGTCAGTCCGATGTCTGTTGTCGGGTGAGAGTTGATTGATGAGTTTGGGGTCGCATCGTGCTCTATCCCTCAATGTCGCTGGTCGCACCGTGAAGCATCGTCTCTGCATACATAATGCACATTCAAGACATCGCTCGCATTTCAATACAGACAAAAATATATTTTGTTCTTTTATATTTAAATTCTGTAAATATCTTTCGCCAATTAAACAAATTAATTGAAAGTCATTCTTAGGTTTTGCGCAGAGATTGTTTTTTTATTGAGATGCGGCTCTGTTCTCGACTTGCCTCGAGCAATAGGAGGTCTAAGAGAGCCGACGACTGACATAAACATTCCATCCCACTGAAATAAACTTTCCATACCACTGAAATAAACATTTCATCCCACTGAAATAAACATTTCATCCCACTGAAATAAACTTTCCATACCACTGAAATAAACATTCCAAACCACTGAAATAAACATTCCATCCCACTGAAATAAACATTTTATCCCACTGACATATACATTCCATCCAATTGAAATAAACTTTCCATCCCACTGAAATGATTATTTTATTTCCACTGCCCCAGTCGTCCTTACTCTGCCGGATAAAGAAATATTTGACGCGTTATTATAACAATAAAGATCAAAAGTAAAATAAAATACATAAGATTATACTTTTAGGAAATAGGAGAGGAAATCCAAGAAGTTATCGACCATCTACATCACACATGTGTCCAAAAAACAGGGGTCGTCGAGCGTGAGTTAGATATGAATTGTCTTCCTATTAAAGATTTGTCTATTGTCTATATTAAAATTGTGCCTTTATCCTTACTTGTTTCCAGAGGACATAAAGAATTGTGACAACGGAATATTTAAGGATGATCAACATTTGAAATGCTACATGTATTGTCTACTTGAAGAATCAAGTGTTGTAAGTATATATATAGTACTATCACTTACAAGTGTATAGACGGAAAAGTAGCCGGCATTGTGGATGTAACTGTGTTCGTAGTTATTAGGCCGCTTTTGTCGTGGAATCACGCGGGGTCCTGTAATATGTAGAGCGGCATTTAAAAAATCCAGTCCATACATGCATTAGAATGTATACAACTTTATTATATAAAGTATATTTTTTACTTTATCATTATCATACTTTGCGATGTTTGTATACTATTTCTGCCAATTAAGAAAATATACGGTATACACTAGACTAGTTGCTTTGTATTGAATTTTAAATTGTATGTTTTGTTTGTTTCACGCTCAACTCTTTGTCAAATTAGATAAACAATTTTAAAATGTATTTAATTAGCTTTTGTTTCCTTTTTCGAAATTGCTGTGTTTTTGTTTACTGACATGAGCGATAAATTACAAGTAAGTTTACAGGCCGTGAAGTCACGTTTCGGGATCAGCTTGTAAGTTGCTGATCAGCTTGTGACTGCAACTTGCAGATATTGAACTGAAGTAATGGTCTCCCCCATTTATGGATTACACTCCGGCTTAACATCAGCCGAAATAAACAGATATTGTAATAAAAAACGGATATGAAAAAATAACATCGGTTAGTTTTGTCCGCGGATTGAACCTGGCTTCCAGCGTCTTTCAAGTTTAGATACGCTTTAGATAAAATTTGGAAACTTTGTTAAATGTTTTTATGTATTTTGTAGGCTGATGATGCTGGCGTGGTTGATTATGAAATGTTGGTGGCAATGACGCCTATGGAAATAGTAGATAGAGTTACAGTCATGATAGAGGCTTGCAAACATTTGGGTGAGTGGTACAAAAACATATACGACAATCATTAGAGTTTTTTTTCAAAGGCGATTATGGTGTAGTGCTTGAGTTCGAAACTTGGTACCGGCCAATATATCTTTCATATTATGTACTTTGATCTTCCTGTTTCTATGATACATGCACTTTAGTATAGAAAGGTAAAAAATAATAATATCGTATTGTTTAATTACGTGTATTGTCAGAGAAAACAGAGCGCCACCTCTGATCTGATCAAAAATGATCCCGGTTTAACTCTCTTGTTTCCTTCATAATGATAATTCTTTTTAAGAGGGGTAGACAGTGGTGCTAGTCTATAGATCCGGGTACTACCACTTACAAGTAACAGACCATGAAACGACTTAGTCGCGTTTTGTAAAGTTTTGTAAGTTTCCAGTTTCATTTGACTGGCATAGTGGATGTGACTGCTACTCACTGTTATTTATTCAACAGTAAATAGCATTTATTCATGAGCAGTCTATTCATGGACCGCACTCCAGCTTAATATCGTGATCTCAATGATACAATAAGGTCCTTTTTTAGATACAATGGATAAAGACAAATGTCAACGGGCTTTTGATATGCACAGATGTACTTATGAGAAAGATCCGGACGTAAGTTGCAATCTTATTAGATAAAATTCAATAAATTTTAGGCATCACAGCTCAGATACCGGTGAAGAAAGATGAGCATTCTAGTGAGCATTCTATAAGACGGCGACTGAGGCATCCGTACACTGAGTAGAGTTTTTCAGTCGTTGGCGCTCTTGGTTCTCGCCTAGATTACCATTAGAAATGTCGAGGTCAAACGTCGAGTCCAAACAAATATAAATTAAAATATCCCTAAACTTTAGTAGAGAGTCTAGCGATTCAGAGATTAGGTAAAATACTAGAAATCTATTTTTACTTTACATACTTATTATCTCGATTATATCTGCATTAGACATCAATGAGTGCTGACAACTGTAAAACCGCAGTTTCACAAGCCTGAGTGAAATGCCGTCTAAAAACTAAAAAAACTAAAGAATTTTTATTGGGACTCGACGTATGACACCACTCCGCCTGATGTTAAGCTGGAGTGCAGTCCATAAATGGAGGCGTCTGCTACTACTGCTACTACTACAAAAAACTGTAGTAGCAGTCACATCTGCTATTAAAAATATTTTTTTATTAATAATAAAATTATGTTTTGTATTTTTGTTTACTTTCAGGCTTACCATCTTATATGACCTTTCTAGTGAGACATCAACACTTTTGCGACAACTTACCTATGGCACCATGTTCACGTGACTTAACAAGGGAGAAGACTTTTAAATTAAATTACTAAGAATAGCTTAAAATGTGTTTTATTATCATAATCCAATTTTCCTATTATAATACGTTAGATTGCTCGAAGAACCGACAACCGATGGGGAAGAAAGTTTCTAGAGTGGAGACCACGAACCGGAAGACGCAGCGTAGGTAGGCCTCCCACTAGGTGGACTGACGACATAGTGAAGGTCGCGGGTAACCGGTGGATGCAACTGGCATCTTGTCGTTCGGAATGACGTTCTAAGGGGGAGGCCTATGTTCAGCAGTGGGCGCCTTCTGGCTGATGATGATGTGATGATGATGATTATAATACCTTAGATCTAAAAAAGTAAAAGTTTAACAATGCATAAAATACTATTAGGATGCGCACTAAGTTCTCGCTGTTTTTTTTTTGATTAAAATGCCTTTTTGTTGTAATAAAAAATGGTTATAAACGAAGCATTCAAAATATTTCCCATCGCTAGCGACAACTTGAATACCGTCACGGTAGAAGTGTTCGTCTTTCGAGGCTATCCATGAATCAAGCCATTTTGAGATGTCTTCATATGAGCGAAACTGTTGATTAGCTAAACCATGTGCCATCGAACGGAACAAATAATAATCGATCGCATCAATTGAGTTGATACCGTTCCCCAGTGATGGTTTCGTCCTGTTTCAAAAGCTCATAATAAATAGCACCGTCCTGGTCCCACCAAATACACAGTCAAAGGACATCATTCATTTTGTATGGGGAGGACTTGGGCTTAATTGTACTAAAAGTGGGAAATGTACAATAAAATAGTTCGATACAACAATATTTTAATGTGCTTGGTAAATATCCTATATTTTGCATAGTTTAGATGTACGAAATGATCAAACTATAATCATGACAGTTCAATGCAGTAACCATTAAGTTCACTGCCAGCCCAAAAAAAGTCGTCAATCACTTTTTAATTAAAAAAAAACATCAGGCAGTCGATCCATCGGGTCTCGACTCTCATTCAAGGTTATGGCGTGATAGCGTTTCTTCCGGTTTGATCTTCCCACCAAATGTTTTGGCATCGCAAACGTTATCAATATAATACTGTCGTTAAACATTTTGAAACTAGTAAAAAATAGAGTAAAAGTATAAATTAATTTTTTTAAAATTATCTCCTGTTGTGCTAGTAATTAGCATACATATTTTTAGTGATACTATTGTCTTAAAAAGTAAGTTGGAATTAAATAAAAAAGATAATGTTTTATAAAAAGTCGTTTTATTCATCTAATTAGATTATTTCCTGCTGAGTAAGGTTCACTTTCACCAACATCCCAACATTTTAGTTCGCGTGATATTCCATCGTGGCGTCTCTAATTGCCACTTGTTGTCTATGGCAGTCGAGCTTCTTCTCTTGAGTACAATGTTCCTTGGTCAACTGTGTGTGACATTTATTTTTTAATATGTCTTTTCCGCGTGGTTTAGAAACTAAAAATAATCATTTTTATTTTCCAAATAACTCAATCGTACAGCAATTAAAAGCAAAATTGCTATTAGTTTTGTCAATACGAGTATCAAACCTACCATTTATATATATTTTTATCATCGGCCGAGACAAAAATGTTACAATAAAAGTCCAAAATGAATGATGTCCTTTCATTCAATTTGAATAAATGTTTTTTCTACTGTTACCGCGAACCCGAGTGGTTCTTAGCACAGTAGTTATGACAATCTCACAGAAGTTATTATTCATATTTTAATTTTATCTTCAAATCAAATAATTTTTGTTT
This sequence comes from Tinea trinotella, assembly GCA_905220615.1. Lineage (NCBI taxonomy): Eukaryota > Metazoa > Arthropoda > Insecta > Lepidoptera > Tineidae > Tinea > Tinea trinotella. The sequence continues at coordinate 7,236,651 of HG992306.1, forward strand.
GTTTCATCTGTATCCAATGTCAGATTAAGCCAGCGCGGGGCCTGCAGCAAATTTTGTCAAAGTGGAAGTGAAGCTAAGCTCTTCGCGTTTAAGGCATGCAAGACATTTTACGCTCCTATCTAAATTAATATTTTTTTATTACGGTCAGACAGCGTTGGAGCGCGGGGCCTCTAAATTTTCGGGGCCCGTAGCATTTGCTACTCTTGCTATGTGGCTATTCCGGCACTGTCTGTATCATATAAAATATCCCGGATCACTTATATAGCTTTAAGTGTAAGCTGAACGTGATTTTAGAGGCTGTCTTCAGACTATTAATAATCATTAAGGGTGATATCGTCGGGTGGTTTATTGTACGGCGCTCGTTGCAAACTCCACAAATTATGACATTAATTTTATTGTGTAGGGTACAAAAGGGCGGTCGCTCAAAAAGACGTAAGCTCCTTTGCATTGTTCCCAGGGAAAACAATGAATAATTGTTCGACGTCATAGTTGGGAAATGACGAACTGAAAAATGTTCTCATCTAAAGCCGAACTTCGACGTTTTTTGATATAACATTTTTACTCATATAATTAGGGATAATCAGTCATGTTTTATAAGCTCTTAAGTACACTACGAGCTGTGATGATATAGTAATAGGAAATTAGAGTGATGACAAGTAAATTACCTACTTGCTTTTAAGTATTAAATTGAATGTAATGATAGGTTGCGAGGCTTTGAATGTAGAATTATCAGTAATAGGCACTAACAATAGTAATTTAATTAGCTCTTATTAATAGGTGCCCCATTGTCAAGGTGTATGAAATAATTACACATTAGCTGACATTAACCATGATAAAGTTACGCCCACATTTTCCTCTTGAATTATAACTTAACGAGCTAAAATGTGATAAAATCATTTCGCACACCTAAACTATGCAAAATAAAGGATTAATTCCAATTACATTGTAATCTTCGTACATTATACTATTTTAAAATTAAACTGTTAATACAATTAAGCCCAAGTCCCCATACAAAATAAATGATGTCCTTTATCCAATTTCCACATATAATAATATCTTGTTTGTATTGTATTGTTACTATTTAAAAAAATGCTCCGGTTCTGGTTGAGGCAGTGGCGTAGCGTGGCGGGGGCGGAGGGGGCGGCCAGCCTCGGGCGGCACATTTAGGGGGCGGCAAAATTTAAAAAAATTAAAATAAATCTTTAAAATTTGAACCTGAAATTCATATTTTTGTTGTACCTATGATTGAAACTTCTAAATAAGGGGACGGCTGACTTCCACGCTACGCCACTGGGAAGAGGAGTGATAGTTTGCCGACCAAGGTAGTAGCGTATCCGGCGGATAAAAAGAGCGGTGGCATTGAAGCTGCGTTTGTTTGTTACCTACTAACTATTCCTTTTACGCACGTGTAAAAAAAATAAATATTAATAATTATGTGCACGACTGTATAGAAAGGCAGACTTGCTTCCACCACAGTCGACCAGAGTTTTTCTATCTGCCGATCCATATACTGCGCAGCTCAAAAGTCAGCACTCTTTTTATCTGCCGGTTACTACGATATACAACCACTTTCAAGTCAAGTGTACAGACCGTGTGTACAGTGTACAGACCGACAGACTTAGTCGTGTTTCGAGATCAGCTTAGAAAGTTGGCGATACAAAGTAGTCTTGCATAATGGATGCGACTGCTACTTGTAGTAATGTAACTGTAGCAGCAGTCATCTTCATTTATGAACCGCACTCGAGCTTAACATCAGGCGGGATGCTATCATATATCGATCCTCAATAAAATATAAATTTCGTCAAATTTAGCAAAATTATCTGTAAAATGAATTAAACTAATTTTATGCGGCTTACTATCGCCTTGGTTTTGGATTTTGATTTTACATTTTTTTTATTATTATTCCTACGTTTGGAGAGCTTTGCAGCCATCGTGGTCACGGAGAGACTCACGATAGTAAGCCGCATAAAATTTGTTTAATTTATTAATCAATGTTAGCGCGAAATCTAAGAAAATTTTATCTGTATTTACTTTACCTTGATAAAATCAACCAATTAATCAAATTATCACGCCTATTTCATACAGGGATAGGCAGAAACAATGGAGCGCCGCTTGCTACGATCCTGACACAACTCCCTCTCTTTCCTCACATCCACAATTATCCTCACACCTGTATCAAAAGCCTGCTCTACAGTAATAAATGTTGAAGTAATTATGAACATTTTATCCCACATAATGTCATCTCGCGATGTTAAACAGCTCGTTGCTAGTTATTTAATTCATTTAATTCTATACAATGACGCACCACAATAACACAGCTAATGCCAATCATAATTAAAGATACAGTATATTTGCTTTCCCCAAGACACTCAATAGATCAATAAGTAATTGAGGAAATATGAACTAGGTATTGTATGTAGGTAGGCACATTGTAATAAGCATCTGCCTCGAGGTGGTTTATGCTTATTAGAGTTTACTCCGATTTGGTCACAACCGTTTTAAAGTAAACTTCGCCAGGGGTTTCAAAGGGATGAGTGAAAGTAGATTGACGAAAGGAATTTATAAACCGTATGTTAATAGATGCGTTAAACGAGGAAAGCCCAGGAGGGGGTTTTCCGACCAACCCTCAAAGATGGGTTGCCTAGTGCCCATAATCGTAGAGCTTGTTAGAAAAAAAAATGTAGATGTGAGGAAAGCGAGGAAGTTGTGTCAGGATCGTAATAGCAAGTGGTGCCTATCCCTGTGGGAGCAAGGCGTAACAGTTTGATAATTATTTTTAATTTTTATTTTTTATCATACAATTTTATACTAAGCTACTAAAGTGATTGTATCATAGAAATAGGACAAGCAAAGTACATATATCAAGGATACATTGTTACCAGTAAGTGGTTTCGAACCCGTGCTCTCGGCTTGCGTAACCATTGGACTGCCACTACACCACGGTCGCCTTAAACCACGGATTGATGTTATATTTGTGACGTTGCTGGCTCTTGTTGTGACCTTATTGAGTTCCGGCTTGAGGTTTATGTCGCTAGGGGAGGAATCACTAAATATGTAGTTAGTATGCATCAATTGAATGTGGAATGGAGGACACGTATTGCAATCAAAATAGCCTCCGGGCACGTATCAACTATAACATGTTTTGGCTAATATTATTCGATGTATTGTTTTAAATAATGATATTTCATTAGAATTTGTATCAATTTCAGCTTTTAAGTTGTTTGTATAAAGAAATAATATGTATTTTAAATGCAAATGTTATTAAGCGTTTTTTATTATTTGAGACACGATATCTTGCCTTATAAAGAAGAAAGAAACTAAGAAGATAAGAAAGGACTACAAAATACCGTCTCATTTTACGGTTGCCTCAGTCGCCGTCAATGTGCCGGGTGGAGGTGCTTTTTGGTTAGATCGCTTAAAGGATCTAAGAACGCACATATACCTACTGGTAATTCCTGTACTAACTTTTTTTTAAATATATTTCTAAACTAAGCTACTAAAGTGTTTGTTTCATAGAAACAGGACAACAGTTCTTTGGCGAATATCCTCGTTCCGGATTCTATCGCGAAGAGACACACCAAGCATTGCTCTCTCCAATGGCCGCTGAGCGACTTTGGCATTTTCCAACAGGCCAATATTTAAGGGCCACGTCCCAGTGCCATATGTCATCACTGGCAACACATACGTCACTATGCCGGTCAAAGGTACTTCACGTTTCGCTTGAAGAATCCAAGGTTACAGGATGGAAAGAACACAATAAACAATTTTAAACAAATGTCATAACCTCATTAACAATAATGCGGTACTTGTTCCTACATCAATGTATGGAAGTGAAGGTTGGGTATGACAGAAGAAGCATGAGAGTAGAATTAACGCTGTAGAAATGCTGTCGTTAAGGAGTGTATGTGGAGTGACGATAGCGGATAGAATAAGGAATTGAACAGTGCGTGATAGATGTGGTTTGGAAGAGGGTATAGTGACAAGGATTGACAAAGGAATGAGTCGATGGTTTGGGCACATGGAAAGGATAAGTGAAAGTAGATTGACAAAGGAATTTATAAATCTGATGTGGATGGATGCGTTAAACAATGCAGGCCCATGAGGGTGTTTTCCGACCAAATCGGAGATATCCTCAAGAATGCTGGGTTGCCTAGTGCTCATAACCACAGAGCCTGTATGAAGAGAATTGTAGATGTAAAGGACGCAAGGAAGTTGTGTAAGGATCGTGGCAAGTGGCGCTCCATTGTCTCTACCTATCCCTGTGGGAAGAAGGCGTGACAGTTTGATTGACGATAATTAACCACAACACCTAGGTACTTAATTAAAATTATTTTTTTAATCATAAGCTTAAAGCATGATTATGCATTAACCTGTTATAAAAACACGAGATTTTAATCGTCAACTCAATTGTAATCGATTGCTATGTCCGTTTGGACATTGTTCGCGATATTCGCCCTACTAGCTTTTGCTAGCGGGGCAAAAGTTAAAGTAGTAAGTGTTATTAATTATTTTCTCACTAATATTTAATTATAATTGTGGATGGAGGGGGGTAGCGTCCCATCTATTGTCTTTGCCTATCTCTGGGGAATTTGTTTGATTGATTTAATTTGTTACTGAAAATACTGCCCGTGAAACTTCTAGTAGGAGCTAGTGAATAAACCGCAAAAGTTTATTTTTTACAATCATTTAATACTTAAATTCTTTCAGTACGTGTAAGTTCTAAGAAACGTTTTTTTAATAAGGAAGGTTAGATTCAATTACTATGAGGCGTAAGTAGTCAGCGAATTTATACATTTCTATGGCAAAACTACTAAACATGTATCATAAAAATTGGGCAACCAAAGTACATACGAAATAATACCAAAGTACATAAAATTTAAAAAATATATATAAAAATAATATTATACATTTCTATACTAAGCTACTTAAGTGCTGGTTCTATAAAGTATTATAGAACCAGGACAACCAAAGTACATATATCATCGATACATTGGTATCGGCAAGTGATTTCGAACTAGGGTCTCTTGGTTTATGAGACTATTTCATAAACATAACCAAACCACTATAAGACCACGGGGCAGCCTATTATTAAAGATTTGGGCCTTGTAGACAAAAATTTAATCGTTAGGTTACCTACGCAAATATAATTCGTCAGTTCAGTCTGAGTTGCTACTGTCTCTACTAAATAGCTAAGTATCTTTATCGTGGTAAAAATAAAAATATAGCGAATCTGAAATGGTTACTAGAAGACTAACACATTGTCTACTTTATCAAGACTGACATAATCTTAAATTTGTCAATATTCAATCAATCAATCAAATTGTCACGCCTTTTTCCCACAGGGATAGGAAGAAACAATGGAGCGCCACTTACCACGATCCTTACACAACTCCCTTGCTTCCTTCACATCCACAATTCTCCTTATACAGGCTCTGTGGTTATGAGCACTAGGCAACCTAGCTTTCTTGAGGATGTCTCCGATTTGGTCGGAAAACACCCTCCTGGGCCTGCCTTGTTTAACGCATCCATCCACATCAGATATTGTAATACCTATGTACCTATATTTTTTAAACTCTAAAATTATCGAGGGACTTATAAAAACGATTTTATAACTCAATGAATATGTAAATGTCATAATGATTATTTTGTATGGAATGATGTTTATTGTGGACGTGTAAACGGCAGTAATATTCAGCGTTTGTAACAAGTTGATGTGCCCTTGGGTCTCTCCCAACGGAATCACTTAATAATTTTCTTTGAGAGCGTCATCTTATTTTTAATGTTAGAGCGACTTATTCCCAAGCCAGTGTTCACAAAGAGAAAATATGAAGATGAGGTAAACACAAAAAAGTTGCGTCAATTTTTCATGACTGCTTCATACATACGTCTGTTTTATTTACTCCTATTTGTCCTTCGGGCGAGTTTTCAAATGAAATGTTAAACTACGCTTGTTCTTTGTTAACTTATGTACTATACATATATTCTGTGTACATATATATACCTAGTATAGTAAATTCTTGTATTAACTTAAATAGTATAATATTACAGTTATTATAGACGCATTTGAATTAATTTATTATTAATACATTTTGATAAATATGAGTTGAAATACATATATAAAGAAAGAGAGATTTTATTGAATTTTTGAGAAATATATTTATTTTTGGTCACTAACCTTCCTAATGCTTATTTTAATTTCTATTTTATTTAGTTTATTAATATAATAACGATCAAAACTAAAATAAACTACAAAAGATTATACTTTTAGGAAATAGGAGAGGAAATCCAAGAAGTTATCGCTCATCTACATCACACATGTGTCGAAAAAACAGGGGCCGTCGAGGGTAAGTACAAAAAAAAATATTTCCAGTTTTACCTTTGTTCTCTGCTTGTAACTGCTCATATGAAAATGACGTGAAACATCGAGAATAACGTATTTATTTCAGTTTTCATAGACAGGACTCTTTATTACTTTCTAATACAGCTTTATAACTTAAATACAAAACAAAATTTGTATAAAGTTTATGAGCGAATACATCGAAAAATATTTACTTAGGCTTACTAATTCTGTTTTTTTTTTATTACTATTTTTGTGTTTTAATTTAGGTGAGTATGGTCGAATGCGTATACAATATATTAGGCAGGTTGAGGTCAATAAATGTCGAATCACAATAAAAATAAAAAATATAATAAATTATTGTTACTATATCTCGTCTATATAAATTTTAATTATTAAAAACTAAAATTAATAGCGCAACAAATGTCTTTCCGTCAATCTTTTGTGAACTATTAATAGAATAAGATCAGATTTAGGTAGCTTAGTATCTTAAATTAATTTTAGTAATTTTTGATTTTGACACCAAATTTTAAGGTTACTACGATAAATGCTTATTATATATATTTTTTAAAAGAATATTTAAACTTTTTAAAACATAAGTAGAATGTCTTATTGTATAACTTACAATAAATTTAAATTTCTCCACTGTGAATATCAGAATCTCGAGCTTTAATCTTAAGCTGAGAAATGCACATGCAAATGAATTGTTAGCAGGTGCCATTGTTGCATTTTAATCCCGTCTCAAGTTTACATCCCGACACGAGAGAACGTAAATTTTTAGCACAAAACATTATTATAAATTAAGATCGTTTTTAAATCATAAAATTCAACCACAGAGTTTAGAGCAGTCTATTCTTAGCCAGCCGATCCGAGGTAGAAAACTGTTTTTCAGGCATAGACACCTTAAAGTGACTCAGTCGCTATTAGAAATCTTCAAAGTTGCTGGATAAATTGTAAAAGTATAAATTAATAATGAAATTGGATGGCTGCAATTGGAAATCGAACTCGATGGATTTTTTCCCTGTGTTTTTGTCGTGCATGTTGCCAGGTAAAATCCAAATGCAATACATGCAAGCTCCACAACGGTTGCAGTAAATCTGATTGTTATCACTAATTTATAAAGTAACGAATTTTGTAACTCGATCGTTAACCTCGACTTGCCTGATAGTTTTCACGGTTTTTCCTGTAGTTGTCCAAGAGCGGCAACTACAGGAAAAACCGACTCAGTTTACGGTTACCTCAGTGGCTGTCACTATGCTGGCTAAATATCGCTTGAAGGATCCAAGGTTATAGGATGGGGGTAACACATGGGAACAACACTAGCATTTAATTTGTCAATTGTTCTACGAAGAAAAGACGCACGGAGCTTTTTAGTCCGACTTCCGATTTGGTTGACGAATTGCGGATATTTTAAGTAATTTAGAATATGCCAAAAAATGAATATTAAATTTACTACAAATTGACATATCTAAAAAGAGATTCGTCTTCGTAGTAAAGATTTGTCTATTGTCTATATTAAAATTGTGCCTTTATCCTTACTTGTTCCCAGAGGACATAAAGAATTGCGACAACGGCATATTTAAGGATGATCAACATTTGAAATGCTACATGTTTTGTCTACTTGAAGAATCGAGTGTTGTAAGTATATATCTAACGCCTCTACATAGAGAACGCATATGGGTCATTCGATTAACGAAGTTATTTTTATTGTGACTCATCCCGTTTGATGTTAAGTTGGATTTCGATACGTGAAAGGGGACAACTGCTAGTACAGTTGAATGACTGGATCACTTACATCTTACAAGTGTATAGACAAAGTGGCTGCAAAGTGGCTGGTTTTAACTAGGCCGGCATGAATGCTTTTGTTAAAATAATGTACATACCTGTATATATCTATGTGTGTGATTTTAATGAGTTTTAATATTTTTTTTATTGTTAATTTTTATCATATAGAATAAAACACTAGTCAATAGTTTCCTTGTCCCATGCCCTCGCATGGGATAAAGTGATTTTCATATTTTTTGATGTTTGATTACTACTTCTGCAAATTAAGGAAAAATACGTTATACGAGAATACTAGTTGCTTTGTATTAAATATTAAATTGTATGTTTTGTTTATTTCTCCCTTAACTCTTTGTTAAATTAGATTTTTTTAAATATGCATTTCATTAGCTTTTGTTTTCTTTTCCGAAATTGCTGTACCTTTGTTTACTGACATGAGGGATAAATTACAAGTAAGTTTACAGACCGTGAAGTGACACACTAAAGTCACGTTTCGGGATCAGCTTGTGAGTTGCCTGTTCTAATTAAGCCGGCATAGAGAACATGACTGCAACTTACAGATATTGAACTGAAGTAATGGTATCCGCCATTTATGGACCACACTCCAGCTTAACATCAGCTTAAAAAAGATATTGTAGTAAAAATCGGATAGAAAAAAAAACATTGTTACATTTTGACCGCGGATAGAACCTGGCCGGGCGTCTTTCGGGTTTCGATACGATTAGATAAAATTTGGAAACTTTGTTAAATGTTTTTATGTATTTTGTAGGCTGATGATGCTGGCGTGGTTGATTATGAAATGTTAGTGGCAATGATGCCTACGGAAATAACGGATAGAGTTACAGACATGATAGAGGCTTGCAAACATTTAGGTGAGTGGTACAAAAACATATACGACAATCATTAGAGTTTTTTTTCAAAGGCGATTATGGTGTAGTGGTAGTACTTGAGTTCGAAACGACTTGCCGGTCCAATGTATCTTTCATATATATATATATATATATATATGAAAGATACATATATATACCATATATATATATATATACTCTGATAATACCCGAAGTAAAACAATACGATACTATTGTTTTTTACTTTTCTATACTTAGTACATATATATAAATATATTATATATATATATATATATATATATATATATATTGTTTTACTTCGGGTATTATCAGAGAATACAGAGCGCCACCTTTCATGATCCCGATATAACTCTCTTGTCTCCTTTATAATGATAATTCTTTATAAGAATGGTAGGCAGTGGTGCTAGTCTACCGATCCGGGCCAGTACCACCACTTACAAGTAACAGACCATGAAACGACTTAGTCGCGTTTCAGGATCAGCTTGTAAGTTGCCGGTTTCAATTGACTGGCATAGTGGATGTGACTGCTACTTACTGTTATTTATTTACCAGTAAATAGCATTTATTCATGAGCAGTCTATTCATGGACCGCACTCCAGCTTAATATTGTGATGTCAATGATACAATAAGGTATTTTTTTAGATACAATGGATAAAGACAAATGTCAACGGGCTTTTGATGTGCACAGATGTACTTATGAGAAAGATCCTGACGTAAGTTGCAATCTTATTTGATAAAATTAAAAAAAATTAGGCATCGCAGCCGGCTCAGATGCCGATGAAGAAGAAAGATGAGCATTCTAGTGAGGTAAATTAGCCGGCATAGTGAAGGCGACTGAGACATCCATACACTGAGTCTGTTATTTCAGTCGTTGGTGCTCTTGGACCACGTTTTGATTACCATTAGTCTAGGTCAAACGTCAAGTTCAAATAAAAATAATTTTAAATATCCTTAAATTTTATAGAGTCTAGCGATTCGTAGATTAGGTAAAATACTGGAAATCTATTTTGACTTTACATAGTAATTTTCTCGACTGACAACTGTAAAACTGCAGTTAGCGATTGGTTAGCGATTGATTTGTTGCGCGTCCCGGTTGTAATATTTAATGATTATATTACATATCCCATATTTTTTATTTTAGTTTTTATTAATATAATATATTTAGTTTTTATTTATATTTATATATTTTTTTGTATACTTTCAGGCTTACTTTATCTTCTAAAGACCTTTCTAGTAAGACTTTAACACTTTTGCGGCAACTTACCTATGGCACCATGTTCACGTGACTTAACAAGGGAGAAGACTTTTAAATTAAATTACTAAGAATAGCTTAAACTATGTTTTATTATCATAATCCAATGTTTTTTAATTTTTAATTTTGACTCGACATATGACAGCACCCCGCTTAATGTTAGGCTGAAGTGTGGTCCTTGAATGGATGCCACTGCTACTACAATTTAATAACTGTAAGTAGCAATCACATTCACTATGCAGGCCTAGTTAGAACCAACAACTTACAAGCTGATCTGAAAACGCCAAATCACTTCACGGTCTGTATACTTGTAAGTTGTGGTACTACCCCAGATCGGCAGACTGGGCACCACTGCCTACCACTCTTTGATTTTCAATTATTATAATACCTTACGTTGGATCTAAAAAAGGAAAAGTTTAATAATGCATAAAATACTAATAAAGGCAATAATAAAATCTAAACAAAATTAATAAAAATAAAGACTAGGGAACACTTGTAAATAAAGACGTAATTTGGAGGTAGCCGCGGGGCCACAGCTCGTCTATTTTTCATGAAATCTCGCTCAAGTTTATTCAAATCTTGAAAGAAGTAAGGAATTAATTTGCTTCTGAGGAAATAATTTGTTTGCAAAAATAAATGAGTGCGCTCCTGTAAAACGTGTAATTGCGATCTTTAACGGAATTAAATTTAGAAAACTCATTTTCAATTTTAAGTATTATTTAATAAGCTTAGAACAAAATAACAAAGAAAACGTCATTTACAGAAAAATATTCGAAATATATTTTTGAATAAATAGCTACTAGTATCGTATCTTTTCACTATGCAGTTCTTTTAAGTGGTAAATCCAAGTCGTAAGTTCTGTCGTAACTTGCAAAGGTAATACAATATATCTAGTTGCATATTAACGTGCTAGCTAATATTTAAAAAGAGTAATGTTAAAAACTTTCTGAACTGGCGAAAGTGCAAAGTAGTAAATTTAGCCATTTAGGAATAATTTTCAACGCCGCTAGAGTCTCAGTGAAGATAACACTACCGCTAATGTTATGAGCGAGTTTAAAAACCTCAATTACCATAAAGGACCACGTTATTTAACAGCAAAACGACATTCAAAAGACGAGAAATCCGAGGGTCGGAACATCTGCACATAAAGAGGCAATTTGAAGATTGCCTGGGGCGTGCCACGGCCACGCACAATTGTGTTTAAATGTATTCAAAATTAAAAATAAGAAAATATTGCAAGAAAATTCATTGCGGCAAAATAAACAGCGGTTACAATATAAACGGGGATTTATGCTGCAGGTTATAAATGGATACTTAGTGTATGATTTTTATATTGAAAAATATTATTACCCAAAAAATATATTCGTCTAAATATTGTTTAAAGTTCAAGACAACCTTACACCAAGTTGTGTAATTCCACCAACATGTAGTTGTGGAATTGTCTCGCAAACCAAGAGCCTCCGGTTCTAATATGTATGATATATGTACTTTGGTCGGCCTGTTTCTATGATACGTTAGTATAAAAATGTTAACATAGCTATCTATGAATTGAGCCGAAATACTGTATTAAGTATGTATGTATGTATCATTGAAAAAAAAAGGTATTTTCAATCCAAATTTAATATTACGAAATAAATTGGTATTCTAATAACTTGAAATATACTGCTGAAATTTTCAGTATAAAGCAATTTTCATATCTTTAAATTAAATCTAAAATTACCCAAGATCAAAATGTCTAGATGTATTGATAGTTAAATGTTCGTGCTAACCGGTCTAGGCAATTTGCTGTCGCTAGTAACGAGAGTCGAGATCGAACATTCAATGTCGACCCGTGACCACCAACAAACGTGAACAGACTTCACGACGTGCCACGTACCATTCGATAATACATAAAGTTTAGAGTTTATTATTTTCTTTTATATTTATATAATTTAGATTAAATTCCTAATTTTTTCCGAATGAAAAAATAAATCCGGTACAATAACAAAACGGCACGATTCGTAATTTAAGAAAATATTATAGAAAACCTTATATAAAAATTATCCAGTTGATTTTTTACGTGCTTTTTAGTGTAATAATTTCATTCTAATCATTTTGCAATACTTATTTATAATAGTATTACTAAAATGTGCCAAAAATTTACGAATAAATTGTTAGTTACATTACTTTTTTTTCTATCTAAAATCCAATTGAAGCAAAAAATATATCTAATTTATCTTAGATTGGAATTACATAATAATATATTGTATAATAATTAACACAATATTCATTCCTAAAGTCTTATGGTTAAGAAATATGAAAGTTAATTATGACAATGAATAGAATTTAGTTTTATTCGCGTACAGTTTATTTTATGAACGGAAGCTTTCAGTTCTCAGTAAAAGTGTTTGTTTCGCGGGCGCGCCTCACAAAATGAATATTGATGACTTCATAGCTACCGGAGATGATTTGGTGAAAAATTAGCTTCTTTTCATGATTTTATTGCCCTGCTGCGTTAGACTATGTGCTGGAATGATGAAGACAAATAGATCGGTTAATTTTGCTTAGTAACGCCATAACATGGATTTATTTATTATAATTAATCTTTAAATTACCTAATGTGATAACATAATCGTTTATCTTTCGCTTTTAACAAAACATGTTTTATATTTTAGTCTTTCTTTTCATCACACGTCTTTTGGGTTAACGGTTTCATTATAATTTATACTGATAATAACATTCACCCGTAGTCTAAATTCCTAATAAAAATATTGCTAAGATTTCTTCTCTTGTACCCTATTATTATTTATAACTACTCTTTCATAAAGTGATTTATTCCATAAGATAACTAATTCCGAATGCATATTTATGAAAGGGTGTTATTCATTTAAGTTAGATAGACGATGCGCGTCCAAACATCGCGGACGTGTGTCATCTTGGCCGTGTCCGGGTAGGAAGACACAATTTATATGCAAATTCCTAACAAGATACAAGCCACTGACGACGGAGTAGCACGCCCGCCGGCCTCTGCTTATATTAACACTTCTAATATTACTTTTACCCCAACATCGACTAGTTTCCGATAGCGAAAATATCAATATTCGAAAGGTATGGAAACAAAAATATTCTCTTTTAAATATCAATGTTTAGGTAACAGAATGTTGTGAGATTTGTAAATTATAATTTTGTTTAGCAGCATGTTTGAAACAAGGTCGTAGCAGTGTAATCATAAATTGTAAAGTACAATTAACATTTCAATTACTTCTATTTTATTTTTACCAACTCATATATAATTGAGATATAAATAAATAATAATAATAAATAAGCCATTTAGTCCCATCTTAAATTACATGCATTAAAACTTTTAATTATCTACACCGTTGATCGGAACCCCTGTATGGCCTCCTCCAGCTTGTTCCAAGCTTCTCTGTCTATTGATTTCTTTCTCCATTCGCTTCCTGCGCTTGTATGTCTTCTATCCACATTTTTCTAGGACGTCCTTTTTCCTGATGGTCCCTCCCATGTAGTTGTCTCTAGTGTCCACCTTTTATCTGTGCGTCTTGTCCACCTTGAGATATATTAATATTTATTAAACATTTTTTTTATTGTAACGTGACATGAATTCGACTTGCCTGATGGTAAACAAAGAGAGGTCTAAGAGCGCCAATGACTGAAAAATAACGGCTTCACCGATCGCCATGCTGGCTAGATATTATAAACGAATTCCTAAAAGTTTAAAGTGTATAGAATTTATTTTAAATTAAGCGTTGATTTATTTTATTTACGCCCGGTTTCTTCCCATATCTATCAAACGGATCGTTTTTGATTTGAACACTTAAATTATCTACTAGCCGTAGGTCAAAACCTTTTTTAATACTTCTCGTAAGGTCAAGTTACCGACAACTACTGGCATAAAGTATGAAAAATATAAACGTTTTTTTAAATATTATTTTTCAGTGAATTGTGAAATGGACAACGAATGATTTCTGTTACCGGTGACGGATAGTTTATTATAGAAACCAGGCATTAGTCTTTAATTTATAAGTGGGTTTATTTTTATGTAAGCTGTAGTAAGACATCTAACGAGGGAGTTACAAATAAGTATAAGAAAACATTTTTGGAGATTTTTACTGAGATCAGTGTTCATAGCACGCCTCACGCGCTGGTTCTGTGATTGCATCTAGCTGGAGTAGAAAACATGAAACAACGAATCAAACTATCTTTGCTTGAAGAAAATTTGATGTCATTCATTAAACGACATTCTCGGCGACATATTTCTTTCTTTCTTATAATATTTAAATAATTCATTGTTATTGAAATTATTCAATATTTTTGTAACTATTTTCCCGGCCTAGTGACAGCGACTAAGGCTCTTAGACCTCCATCATGCTTACCGTCAGCAGGTCGAGGCCAGGTGTCGAGTCACACGATAAAAAAAATTAGTTTAATATATTATTTTTTCAACCGGTAGATGCAACTGGCATCTTATCGTTCGGAATGGTATTTAATCCCTTAAATACTAGTCGTATTCCTACGTTCAGCAGTGGACGAACGTCTTCTCATTGATGATGATGATAATGTAATATATCATCCAACTTTTGCTCTCTGCAAAACCTAAACAAAGGTTGACTGACAGAAAAAAACTAAACGGTCATATTTATTTAATTTAAATTTTATATAAAAAAAATGTCCAACCGGTATAGAATATCCATTTTGATGTAGTTTGGTATGTAGTAGTGTTTGCGGCGGGCGACTGGGAACGCCAGCTAAGCCAATTAGTGTCCACTTGGGTAAACACCGGCTCGTTAGCGGACTGTGTGTTCTATTTAATTCAATTTGCCGACTCCAGGACCACTTATTGATGGGACACACTTTTCTTTTGTGATCTTTGCTTTTCTTGTTTGACTAACAAGCGAGCTGCTTTTTTGCGGTGTAACATATAATATTTGTTTTACTTGCTCTACAACTTTATTAGGTTTGGTTAACTTTAGCATTACGGGTACAATAAAAAAGATTGGACATTAATCAATGCTTTCCTTTTTATATATTTTTTTCTATTTCATATGATCGTATTACGCAGGCTCTTAAGTAGCAGCCGTACCACTATGTATACACAATGTGAAGTGACATAGTTAACTTTATTACAAGTATACACGTGTAAGTGGTTGTAACTACCTCAGATCGGCAGACTTTTTTTATTGTAACACGACATCTGACCACGACCCGCCTGATGATAAGCAAGAGAAAGTCCAAGAGTGACGACGACTGAAAGAACCGAGTTAGTTCACAGCTGCCCCAGTCGCCGTCACTATGCCGGCCAAAGACTTGAACTAGGCAAAACTCTTAAAGACAAAACTCTGTTAGACACTCTTAAAAGGACTGTCCACAATTTTTGTAAATTGTAAAGTACTGAGGCAGACTTTTATGTGAAAGAACTTGTATAGTGGGCAGAAAAGTGTATCGGAATTTTAAGGATAAATATAAGTTTTTATTACCTACATAATGAATTAGTAAGGATAGTAATTAGCATCCATTTTGAGGTTTTGTAATCACAGAAGAACAAGAAGAAAATGATTATCATTCAATTTAAGTAGTACGAGGTGCCATAAGGAAATTTTCGATTTTCCGCCAGGATGGCTTTTGTAACGGAAACGTAAGCTAACCCGATCCCGGATTTGCGTTCAACTTCCCCGAATCACAATACATATTAAAACGTGATTTAGTCGAATAGCTGACATAATATGATAAACTTGATTGTAATGAAGTCATTTCCTCTGTTATGGCTGCTTAGTAATAAACACCAACAGTATTATAAAATAATAAAACTAGCATGTTATAGGTAAAAAAACTAAAAAACATGCTTATATTACAATGTGAACTATTTTTTATATTGCGACTAGACATCCGACTTCGACCCGCCTGATGGTAAGCAAGAAAAGATCCAAGAATGCTAACGACTGTTTATTGTACTGTCATCGAATTTTTATTAATAATAAATAAAATAAATACAAGTCAAGCTAATAAAATCGTGTTAACAAGCATTCTTTCGACCGAATCAAAAGCCGAACTTAATAATTCTGCGCGTAGTATCTTCATCGAACAATCGACAGATGGAATGCTTTACCATCTCAAATGTTCTTCCTATCCTATAACATTGCATCCATCAACTGCGTGAAAATGCAACTAAAATGAACTACGAGTGAGGTAACATTCGTCGCATATCTTGGACCTCCCCTTGTTTAACATCAAGCAATTTAGGTTTAAGACTTCGCCCTAAAATTAAAAAAAAACGTATAAATTTTGTATAATGTTAACGACAGGCGTGGCTATTTGTTTAGGACATCAGTTTGTTACTCGTAAAGTCCCGGGTTCGATTCACACTTGAAGCAAATATTTGTTTCATAGCTTTTATTTGTATTATTTATTAATTATAACAAATATTGCAATTATTTGTTTATATTTGCTTCAGGTCTGGTTAGTAAAGAGTGGTGGGCAGTGGTAACCAGTATGTCGATTCGGGGTAGCTTGTTAGTTGCTGATTCTAACTAGGCCGGCATAGTGGATGTGACTGCTATTCACTGTTATTGAATTGTGGTAGCAGTGACCTCCATTCATTGACCGCACTACAGCTTAACATCAAGCGGGGTGCTATGATATGTAGAGTCATAATAATAAAAAAAGAATAAAATAAAGAGCATGAGGACAGTATCGTGTTGAAACTGGACATTGTTAAAAAAATGTTCAGAGGTAGGTATGGTATGAATCTGCAACGTTGGACAGATACTGCTATCGAGGGCTGTCGTTGTGCGGGTCCCGTGCTAATCTACTCCGTGACTTGCAACTCCAATGGCTGATTTTATTACAGACAGGAACGTCGCCAATACAGACTATAAACACTAGACAACCAGGGAAAATAAAAAAAATACTATCCTATTTATTGCGTCTCGACATATAACCGACTAATGTTAGGGGTCCATGAACGGAGGCAGTCGCTACTACAGTTTAATAATTGCGAGTAGCAGTCGCATCCGATATGCCTGGTTCATATTTAATCATATGAACCAGAATCATAAATTCAGCGCGATTAAGAGGTGGATCCTCCTTGAAGTGGGTGATCTATAAGAAAATTGGAATTAACCCAAAGTCGAGTGAAGCCTGAATTTGAGTCAATGAATGTGAGGTGTGCTGGAGGGAACTTAATTAGCTACGGAAGGGAGAGGGACTCTTTCTTCGGGTCTTCCTAAGGAAATAAATCTTGGAGTGGGGCGATTTGTGAATTGCTCTGGGTGGTGACGGTGGTGGAGGAGGATCAGCAAGTTGTTTGCCTATTATTCTTATTTATAAAAGAATTGTATTCAGTTATCCTGGATTCTAGACCACCCCTTTCATTGCTCACTGACATAGCCTATTTGCTTGTTATTTATTCCAAAGTCAATTGTTCTGAGTTGCTTAAGTACAGAGTATCGAGTTCTGTTAGAATTTAGAGGTTGCCACTACTAAATACTAGACGTCAGACCAAAAGTTGTAACGACACTTTTTAGGGTTCCGTAGTTAAAAACGGAACCCTTATAGATTCGTCATGTCTGTCTGTCTGTCCGTCTGCCCGTCTGTCCGTATGTCACAGCCACTTTTTTCCGAAACTATAAGAGCTATACCATCGATGCAGGTTTTTCAAGACGTTTAAATAAAATAGAATCCCAAATATAGGTTTCCTACTTCAGTTACTACAAGCCAATTATTACTAAAATTGAGCCTACTGATTAGGTTTATATTACATTATATTTGTTAATAGTAAAAAACAAATATTAATATAACTTAAAAATATAAATATTACAATTCCTTCACAAATTAATCGAAAGGAACTTCGTTCATACGAGTGTCCCTTGGCACCTCTCATTTTTTTTACTATAATTTTTGATTTACTTTTGATTATTTTTCCACTTATGAGAACGCCAGCATCAATAAGGAGACCGTGGTGTAGTGGTTGTGGTATAACTTTTTAACAGCTTTAAAACTACTTCCTGGTATCAATGTATCTTTCGTCGTCCTGTTTCTATGATACAAACACGTTTAGTAACTCAGTATATTAATGCAAAAAAATTGATAAAACCATTTGTCTATTTGGTACATACGGTATACATAGTGTTTTATACTGTTTTATTATGTTATTAAATATACTAATGTTTTGTCATCTGAGACAAATGCAGGCCATTGTTGTGTTTTTCATGTATACTATTTTGCTTCCTTCATTTGTCACGTATCGATATTTTTATACAACGTTTGAATTTAGCAGTGTCTAATTGAATGTAGTCTGTGATCGCCAACGATCGCGCTACCTAATGGTAGCGCGATCGTATTACTGTAACGCGGTATTCAGCTTTGTTCACAGTAACTAGCTGTGTCACAACAAATGAAATAAAGAAAGGAGCAATGAGTTATGTTGCCTTACTAATTCTGTAGGATGTAGTTTTAAGAGTAATTGGTTATAGGTAAGTTAATTGAACTGAACGTATTTAATTTATCTCAACTGTCGCAAGAAAACTGTGCTAGTGCATATAGATATTAATTAATAAGATTAATTGGTAAAAAGAAATAGAGGCGGATATATTCTTTGGGTCTGGTTGTCTAAAAGTGGTTGGCAGTGGTACCCAATCTGCCGATCCCAGTAGTAACTGGGATCGGCAGAGTAGCATTAGCCTCCATTAGTGGACCTCACTCCAGCTTAACAGGAGGCGCGGTGCTGTCATAGTTTGAGCCATAATAATTTTAAAAACGAGTTTCTTCGTTGGCAGCAACTAAAAGTTAAATGTAATTTTATATTACCTTCTAATAAATATAAAAAAATATTTTTTCAATCAATCTAACAAATTGTCAGGCTTCTATAGACAGAGCGACAGTAATAAAACTTGCAAGTAGCAGTCGCATTCGCTATGCTGGTCTAGTTGGAACTGACAACTTTAAAACTGATCAGTTATTGAATCTTGGATTGGCAGACAAAGAAATCACCACAAACTCTCCACTCCTTCCTTCCACTCCTAAACTGCTTTCCAGTCTTAACATCCACAATTCTATTTATACAATCTCCATGATTAGAGCTTCTTACTTTTTAACCTACTTTAAGGACATTTTGTATGGTGCATGTATGCATATACATTTTAAAATAGTTTGATGTTCAAAGATTACAATGTAATTGGAATATATCCTTTATTTTGCATAGTTTAGGTGTTCAAAATGATCAAACAATAATTATGACAGTTCAAAGCAGAACAAATGTGGCGTTGATTGACAGATGATACAAAATCTATATCTTTATTTCTAAATAACTAAATCGCACAGCAATTAAAAGCAAAATTGTTATTAGTTTTATCAACACAAGTATCGAAACTACCATGAATAATAATATTTCATCATTGGACATTACAAAAAATGATTAATGTCTAATTTAGTACATAAAAGCCCAAAATGAATGATATCCTTTACCAAGCAAGATTGAAAAGTAAAACAAGAATAATATTTTCTCAAAGAAAATTTTAATTTAGTTTCATTATTAAAGCCCATTTTCTTGCAGTTTTTCTTGACTGTACAAACAATAAACATCTTGGGTTAAAAAGGCAGGTAATACTAAAGTCACTCTATTGTGTCTACACTTTGCCGCTGTTTAACAGTCCATGAGTAGAAAATTATATGCGAACTCACGTACCCTCCAACTGGTACCTATCTTAAAGTTAAATGAACGTTAAACCACTGAACTAGAAAATTATTTGTTTATTCAATCCTATTTATATTAATATTGCACTTCTTAATTAATAAACTTTTTGACAGCAGTGGGGAATTCAATTATTTTTCAATATTGTGTCAGAGCCCTCACACACCTAAAGCTCTAGGTTGAAAAACACTTCATCCTGAATATATACTTTAGTCACCCTGTTTCTTTGATACAAGCACGTTGAAATTATAACTTAATTAGGTGCCTATACCTAATAAAAATATAATATATAAATGATTTTGTCTAAAAAAGGTAATTATAAAATATAAAATTTATGTGTTTATTCAAAAATATAGATTATGCCCGTATTGAGGTGATATTGTTTATTTTGAAAGCATCTCGGATCGGATTAATTTGGCTAAGCCGTTGAAAGGGTGTGCTGCCCGATTTAAAACACGCGGTTGCGTCCGACCATAATGATTTGATGAGACCTCTTCAATATTCTGTGCACAAAAAATAGGTTATAAAGTTTTTTAATCAAGCTCTTTTTAGATGTGTTTTCGTTATATTTTTCAACCTTGTTTACTGAACAACATTTTTACTAGACAAATACGTTTCGAAATCATTCTAATTAAAGTTAATAGTATTTATTTAGACCTTATAAAATTCATAAAAGAACATTATAATTATGTATTCAGGGAGACTTTTATTTACATGACAAAAGTTTCGCTAACAAAATCTTTATTGTGTTTCTTATTATTATGGCTCGACATATGACTACACCACGCCTGATGTTAAGTTGGAGTATGTCCACGAAAGTGGCAATTGCTACTACAGAATAAAAACTAATGCAAGAAGCAGCTGCGTATTAGGCCGATATAGTGCAGCCTAGTTGGAAATGGTAACTATAATACGTGGATCTCGAATCGTGACGAGTTTCTTGTGGCCTTTTTCTTGTCATTCGCCTTTTCGAAGCCATGGTAGAACCAGACGATGAGCAAATGCATGCTAATAAATTATTTTTATTTCAGTCACTTTAAGTTCTAGTAATCGACAGACTAGGCAAATGATCATCGATTGTTTGCGTACCAAATTCTTTTATTTTTAGTGTTTCTATATTTTTAGATATTATATTAGGGTGTTTTTCGATCAAATCGAAGACATACTCAAGAAAGCTGGGTTGCCTAGTGCCCATAACCATAGAGCTTGTATAAGGAGAATTGTGGATGTGAAGGAAACGAGGGAGTTGTATCAGGATCGTGGCAAGTGGCGCACCATTGTCTCTGCCTATCCCCGTGGGAAAAAGGCGTGATAATTTGATTGATTGATTAATATTTTTGTTATTATTTTTAATATATCTTTAAGTATCTAGGTATTTATCTACAGTAGCATACGCTTCCTTTCATGGACCACAATTTAGCTTAACATCCGAAGGGATGCTATCAGATGTCGAACGATGGTAGAACTAATGAACTAATTATTACTTTTGGCCGGCATAGTGACCGCGACTGAGGTAACCGTAAGTTGTAACATTTTTTTTTCAGTCGTCAACGCTCATGGAAGTTAATTGTCAAATCTCAATAAGAAAAATTAAACCTTTACTATTAAGCTGCGGATATGTGTAGTAAGCATATTATTTAGTTTTGTTGTCACGTAAACAATTGCTTATCGTGTAAAAATCTTGTAAAAAGGACCCGAAAGGGATGAAAGCTTTTCGGGTGAGTGTATAGTGTCTTACGCGAAGGCTACAAAAGAGGTTTATTGGATAACCTATTTGCAATGAGTATGACTTGAAAATGAAGTATACGAGTATCTACAATTTGTGGGCCCTATTATTTTCAATTTTGTAAGTGAATATTTTTGGTATTATTTTATAAATTTAGATTAAGTTTTTTTATTGTGACGTCATATTTATAACCTTGACTCGCCTGATGGCAAGGAAGGAGAGCTCCAAGAACGCTAACGAATGAAAATAGGACTCAGTATACGGCTGCCTTAGTAGTTGAACACATGGTCAGTAAAAGCATTCAACTTGTTGCTTTTGGTATTAATCTATTGGAAAATTCTAAACATGAGTGACAAGAGCGACAAAACTTGTTTTGATTTCATTTTTTTTTTAATTTGTGATAAGATTAAACAAACACCTGGTGTAGTGCTAGTGCAAATGACCATTGCACTGGCACTACACCACGGTCGCCTTAAATTACACGGCCGTCGTAGACGTACTACGCGTAAAAAAAGCTCTATTAAAAACAATAATAGTTCTATACAATAATAAAAGAACTATCATGAGTTTTTTTGTTTATTTACATTTCTATACTAAGCTACTAAAGTGCTTGTATCATAGAAACAGGACAACCAAAGTACATATATCAAAGATACATAGGTACCGGTAGGTGGTCTCGAATTCGTGCTCTTCGGTTTGCGTACCCATTGCACTGCCACTACACCACAGTTGTATTTATCGTAGCAAGCTCCATTGTCTCTGCCTATCCCTGTGGGAGAAAGGCGTGACAATTTTTTTGATTGATGACGCGTTGGAGCACTGCTTAGTTTTTTTTAGTGATCATTTAAAAATGTTCTGGGCATAAGAGAACTTTTGATAAAAGTTTGCTTTTCTAGGTCTGTCGGGTCGTAACGTAACTTCCCTAACTGCTTCTACTTCTATAACATAATCGAGCAAATCACTATTTGTCGTTTTTTTGTGTGTCTTATAAAATAGTTAATAATTTATAAGTCAATCGGCAAAATATATATACTCACATAAAAGTTTAAATTGAATATCCACATCAAACAAGTTCGATTGTATGGAGAAGTATTTTATTAAATTTCAGTTCAAACGTTTCTAAATTCCATAAGAGTAAATGTATAAAAATTGTAAACAAACTTTATGCAAAATATAAAATCATTTCTACGTCCCGTTTCGATTTAGTATTTAATCTTGTTTGATGTCAATCATTGGTAGAGCAAACAAAATAAAAGCCGAACTACGCGGCACCTGTGGTAATTGCGTAAATATTTCTTAAAGCCTTTGCAAAGGTTTTCCTCCTAGCCATACATTTGCATGTGGCGTCTCGTTGTAGCAGTGTTTACGGGTGAAAGAGGAGGGGAAAAAACGCGCTTTAATCACAGAGAACAGGTGGGTGGAAAAGAGCGAAGAGCAATTTCCATATTGGAAATTCAGATAAAATCACTCGAAGACAGAAATAAATTCATCCCAAGTAAAATTTATACTTCAAAGAATTCGATAGTAAATTCTCGAGGGAATGCAAAAGAATCATACTTCTATTTGACAAATGAGTGCTTCTTTGCGTAGTTGCTTAGTTTGAATGCTATTTCATTATGATAAATTAATGTTGTGATTTTTATGATATTTTCTATTTATTTTGCCAAGGTAGTAACGGTAACTGAGGCAAAGGTATTTTTAAGTCGTCGGCGCTCTTGGACATCCTCTAACTAAGCAAGTCAAAGATGTCGTGCCTTAATAAAAAAAAGTGAATATATAAAATAGCAGTGTACATAACAAACAGAATAATCAAAAATGATTTTAATTGTCTATTCGAATTTCCAAGATAAGCTAAAAGTAAGCAAATATTTTAAAAAGGTTCAAAATAAAGAATGAAGATATTATGCTAACATAAAGTATTCGGAAGATGGTATCGAGGAAAAACGTAGGTCGGCTTTGTCTCATATCAATATCCGGATTAGCTCGAATCAAATTTGGTTTGTAGGATCAGGATTTATGCAGCGCTCTCAATTTCCTGCGACGACAGCGGAACATCCGGCGTGCATCCCCCCCTTAGTCGGGCCGAGCGGAAAATGGAGCGCGGGCATTTGCATAGCAGCACTCGAGCCGAGCGGACCGGCAAATTGTTGTCGCATCACTGATTCGATCAATACGCTATGCCTTACCTAGCTTGACGGTTTCCTTACAAATATTTACATAAATTAAAATGAACAACATACATGATTGGGGTTTTAGCTACACCTGTAAAATCTTTGGAAAAACACACATTTTTATTTCGATTCGACATATAAATTTGAATTCACCCAGTGTTTGTGCAAATAATAAGAATGTCATATTCTCATGATAATGTTATTCTTTTCATTTACATTACGAATATCCCCCTAAGCTGTCAAGTTGAATGCTTGTGCGAAATATCACAAATCACGAAAAATAACATTTTCATTCTGGAATACCGAATTGCGCCGACATCTGATATTATCTTGGTACATTTATAGTTACATATACACGAAGAGAGAATAATGCGAAACATTGGAGGTCTCCGGCCGAGCCCTGAGTGGCTTACGTGATGGAAAACGATATTAACAAGGTAGTAATTGAATACATGAGCGGAATATAGTAGAGTAACATGAACGGTGACAAGACGAGCCCGTCTTTGACAAAAGAGTATGCGACGTTTAGTTGGAAATTTTCATATATTCACGTTACTTTTAATTAAATTTTGTGTCACTGAAATTTCTAGAAATGTTGTCTTTTATATTGTAACAAATGTCGAAAGGCTTATTTGTATAGATAACTAAGTGTAGCATACGTCTACGTGTTTGCGTTACGTTTGAGGGCGGGCGCTATTACGGTTCGTTTAAGACTGACATCCATAACTCGAATGTTTGTACAATGAGCCCACTCTGCTAAGACACAAAATTTGCAATGTCTAGAGCTGGGACGTCGATTGCATTTGGAAACATTTGAGAATATGTTTCGGAATATTATGTTTAAATTTATTTTAATAATACTCAAATAAAAGAGAAATAGATGTTAAATAAAAGATTTTTATTTATAAGATATAAATTCAATTTTTTTTTTAATTTTATAAATAAAACTTTAACTTGTTTAATAAGTAATCATCCATTGTTTCGAATGGTGGAATTGGTAGATATCCACAGCTTTTAAACTTCGAACACTGTCCTATTTTTTTTCGGGTAACGATGTGAAAATTTTCACTATATGTTTTCGAGATATCGTTTTGTATTTATTATAATAAATATCGACATTCAATTTTTTTAATTGCTAGGATATTTAAAATTTGAACGTTGGTCTTCCATATTAGTACCGATATTCAATTAAATAAAATGCTAAAGTATTTTCCTTCTCTATTTTTGCATGTAACTGATTTACACATTATAATATAAAATGATTTCTGGATTTACGTAAAT
Source organism: Tinea trinotella (assembly GCA_905220615.1). Taxonomy (NCBI): domain Eukaryota; kingdom Metazoa; phylum Arthropoda; class Insecta; order Lepidoptera; family Tineidae; genus Tinea; species Tinea trinotella. The sequence goes on from HG992306.1 coordinate 7,261,754, forward strand.
TTTAAAAAGAAACGTATTGTTTTAACATCGACATTTAATTTAGTAATCTATCAGTTGTCTTTCAAATTAGGACATTAGTTTCCTTTATTAGTATCAATATTCAATTGAAAAAAGTAATAAAGTAGGATATACCTATTCCTAAAAATCCAAAGCAGTTATTAATAATGTAGCAATATTCGATCGTTGAATTAAAGATATTTAAGAAAATAGTAGACAATGGGTTACTTACTATTCAAGCATCACTATTTAAGCCAATCAATCAAATTGTCACGCCTTCCCCCCTTTCCCCCAGACAGAGAGAGAGAGTAAATAGAGTGTCACTTGCCATGGTCCTGACACAACTCCTTCGCTTCCTTCTCATCCACAATTCATACAAGCTCAAAAATAAAATAAAATAGTAAAATAATATAGGGAGTATATCTATCTGGCTGGCCAAACCTATTAAAGTCTTCTTGCTCTCTCATGTGAGTGGTCAGTGATACGACGCGCATACGACTAGCGTAGGTCTAAGTACGTGAGATTTGTGGTAGTTACCGATAACTTTATAAAAATATTTAATAAAAAATATGGATTATTACAGATAATAAAATATTACAGATAACTTTTTAAAAATATTTCATAAAAAATATGGATTGAAAAAAATACGCTAACAGATCGGTAAACGTGAGACCGTGGTTTAAATACCTGGATCACTACCACAATGACTTCTGAGATTCTATTTTTTTCATTGTGACTCTACATCTGACCTCGACCTGCCTGATAGTACGTATGATGGAGGTCCAAGAGTGGAGACGGCTGAAAAAACCGAGGGAGTTGATGGCCGCCACAGTCACCGTCACTATGCCGGCTTAAATTCGCTTGCGTCGAAATTTCTCTATCCTATGTCTTAATCGTGCAGTCCTCTAACTGCTGGCTTCACGTCGCATAAACCAACCACATGCAACTTGTAAACTACCATGCCTTTTTATTCGTAGTTTTTAAAATATTTTTGCAATATTATAATAATAGTTCTTGTATTATTGTACGAATTTGTAATATTTTTTTATATGGAATCTTATTACGCGTACACATACGTCAACGGCGACTGAGATATTTAAGGCGACCGTGGTGTAGTGGCAGTGCAATGGTCATGCAAACCGAGAGCACGGGTTCGCAACCACTTACTGGTACCAACCAATGTATCTTTGATATGTATCTGTTTCTATAATACACATTTGGTAGCTTAGTTTAGAAATAAATAAATATAATCGAACCCCATGTATTTCGTCTAACAAATACTAGCATTGGAATTTGCTAAAACTTAATAAAATATACAGATAACTTCGTTATGATTGGGATTTAAAAGAAATATTTTTTCACCGAATAATCTAAAGGCTATTTCGTCCGTCTTATTTGAGCGTTCAAACATACCTCAGCAGTATTGCCTTAAAAAACAGAAACAGTAATGTAAAAGTTTTAATCTTATGTACTTAGGCGCTCCCTTGATATTTAAGGTATTTTCTTTTGATTCTGAGTTGAACGTTTAAAACAAGTCTGTGTGTTTAGGTTTTAATTTAATATTGATGAAAAATAAAGAAAGGAGCCTATTTTAGATAAGAGTTTAGTTAGAGGTTGTATACCTATTATGTTTGATTTTAATTTTATATTTGTAATAGGTTCTTTTATTTATTTATACAAACTGGGCTGTGATACAGAGTACTGTGTTATCATAGTGAAATCATAGATAAAAAAGTCATTGCAATATAAAATGTAATGTACGAAAAGTTATGCCTTCACATGATTTAAGGAAAGAACTTTTAAAGAAAACATTACAAATTAAAGTGAGTTGAGTATGAAATAGGGGTAGAGGCAAATAATTAAGGAGGGGCAACGGGAGCGCCGCCGCGGCCGCAAAATTGAAAGTACTTAAAGCAACGGCAGCTGTTGCGAGAACGGCAACAGTGCGCCTCAACCGATAGCCCTATGAAATCTTTAGAGCTAATAATATTTTATACTATAAATCACATTTTTTTTCTTTTGTACTCAATGATATTTAAAAAATATAATATAAAAACACGTCTTTTTCGTACTAGACTGCTCTCTTGCCTTGATTGTTATCTATCTAAATCATCTAAATTTATATAACCAAGAACCCCCGGTTTAAAAGTACTTGCTAGTACCGATGTTTTTTGATATTCGTACTTTGGTCGTCCTATTTCTATGACACATATAAACATAGAACCTCAAAAAAAAAGGTAAATGTAAATGACCATGTTATTGTTTAGTGCAGTGTTTCCCAACCTATTTAGGCCATGCCCACCTTAACATTTCTAAAATATTTATGCCCCCCATACATAATTTTTAACCTTTAAAAATTGTAATGTTCCCTTAAGAAGTATAAAAATTTGCCTTTTTTGTTAAATTTGTCCCCGATATTGCATGTAAATAACCTAAAGCGAAATGATGAGTCGTATCGAGTCCATTTTTAAATTGCCCCCCTTAACTATTAAATTGTCCCCTGTGGGGCGTGGGCCCCATGTTAGGAAACACTGGTCTAGTAACTTCGTGTAAATTCTCTCAATCCACACACAGCAGTCTTGCTTTTCTCAGTCAACAATTCATAAATAAATGATTCGTGAATTAATGAAAAGGCATTTAATAAATATAATCAAAGCAAAAATCTAATTAGGGACCACACTATAGAAAAGGGCGAGCTCTATATGAATCACTTGGCGAGGTCTTTCATTAAAATCTTTCGTTTCCGTATTATATGAACGTAGACTCTGAATACTAATGCACGTCGGATTGCACAACTTTATATTAATTTACTTGAGGAGTTCGCGATTGCTCGGTTTGATTTATTAGTATTCATTACGAGAGATACGAATCTCGTTATTATTGTAACATTCTGAGACCACAGCGAACTAAGACCTCCTTTTATAGACACATATAAATTTATTATTAGTATAATTAAAAGCTGTTATTGTTATTATTTATTTGTGGCTTTACTAAGGTAACTTGGTGAGGCACAATACTTGTAGGAGTGAAAACAAGCGTCAAAAGACCTAGTGAGATGAAGATGGCTCATCTAGGGGACATAAAAATGAGAAGATGGTTTTTGCATATATGCTTTCGATTTCTTATTTTGCAAAGAGATAATCAGTAAAAAGTTTAATAATGCAAAAGAGGAGCTTAACTTAGAAAATTCAATTTTTATAATTCTAAAATGATTTTAAAAAATATATTAATTTAATAGTTATTAGGTAATCTTTCACCATACAAATTTTGATAACATACACTATGCTATTTGAAGAACATTTGAGAATGTACTTTTTCAAGTACAGACCGTAAAGCTCAATCACTTTGTTCAGCATGATAGTTACTGGTTTCAAGTGGACCGGTATTGTGGATGCGATTGCTACTTAAAGTTATTAAACTGTAATAGTAGTCGCCTCGATTCATGGACCGTCCGCCCTTCAGCTTAACTAAGCGGGGTACTGTCTTCTGTCGACAGATTAATCATTAACATACGAGCTTCAGAGTTAAGTTTGTTTTGGTCGCTTTAGATGATTAGGCCACCAATTGTAATTCATCATGTTTTGTTTTATTTTTTTAAGTGGCAATGGGCTGGCCACATCGCTCGAAGAACCGACAACCGATGGAGAAGAAAGGTCCTAGAGTGGAGACCACGAACCGGAAGACGCATTTTGGGTAGGCCTTCCACTAGGTGGAAGTGAAACGACATAGTGAAAGTCACGGGTAACCGATGGATGCAACTGGCATCTTGTCTTTGAAAATGGCGTTCTAAGGAGGAGGCCTATGTTCAGCAGAGGACGCCTTCCGGCTGATGATGATATTTTCATTCTCTTTCTGTGTACTCTGTTTTGTACAATAAATTATTTAAAAGTTTATTTATTTATAATATAATAAATAAATAAACTTAAAATTTGAGATGAATTATTAATTAATACAATTTAAATGAAAGTTATTATAATAATTTTAATTAGTTTCGTAGTTACAGTTGGCGAATGTTAATTTTTGTGTTTTAGATGACGGTGTGGTTGCCTCCGGAGATGCGACATATAGTCCAATTAAAAGCTGAAGAGCTATGTGGCACGGGACTCCGCCATTGAAAGACCGTCGCACGTAATAGCGATGCGGAACGTTTGCTAGCATACTGTCTTCCTTTTCAGGGTTACAACAAATAAATAAATATTTATTGAGGTAATTAATACGAGAAAAGTTACTAATATCAAGCCGACCGTGGTGTAGTGGCAGTGTAATGGTTACACAAATCCGAGAGCACGAGCTCGAGACCACCTACCACCGGTACCAATGTATCTTTGATATATGTACTTTGGTTGTCCTGTTTCTATGATAAAACAACTTTAGTAGCTTAGTATAGAAATATAAAAATAGAATATATGACTTAGTATAGAATAAATGACTAATATAATTTATATTAGTCATATTTTAGAGCACATTATATTCAACCAGGCCGGCATAGTGGATGCCACTACTGCTAGGAGACATTTCACTATGGCAGTTGTCACGTCCATCATGATCCACTAGATCCGCATTTTGTCGACCGAATCGGCAGTCGAACTAAGATGTTGCGCGAACATTATTAAACAAATTTTATGCGGCTTACTTTTACGTTTTTTTTTGGTTAATGTTTGTAAAACAAAATTTAAACATAAAACGGGGTAATTTTGAAAACAATGCCGGCGTCGACCAATAGGACGACTAACACCTTTAGTCTCTTCGTGACCACGATGGCTGCAAAGCTCTCGAAGCGTCCGAATTAAAAATTGTACAGCTGGTAACCAAAAATAAACGCGGTAGTAAGCAGCATAAAATTTGTTGAATACACCTAATTTATAAGTTCAACATATTTATTTTATCTTACATTTCTATACCAAGCTACTAAAGTGCTTGTATTATAGAAACAGGACAACCAAATAACATATATCAAAGATACATTGGTACCGGTGGGTGGTTTCGAACTCGTGTTCTCGGTTTGTGTAACCATTGCACTGCCACTACACCACGGTCGCCTTTCTAACACTTTATTTACATTTTTATTTACAAAAATTTTTAAAATTAAATTTTATTTATTTGCAAGCTATATTTATTTACATTTTTTTTTAATTTAGTACATATTTGTTTATCATAATACTAATATATAAAATAATACTAATAAAGGAGCGTGAACCCTACACAGTGTCGCATATTGCATTCATTTTTAATTCGATACAGTCAAAGTTTGGCACAAAACGCGTGTCGTGTGCGCCTACGACGTGCGAGGAATACGTGCACCAGTTCATTATTTACATTTTGTTGCCGCGTTTTAAATTATTATGTTATACATGAATAACAACTAAAACATAAATAATAGCAAGTTGTAATATGTATTGAACAAATTACTATTACGTTAAATAAGGCAGGCACAGGAGGGTGTTTTCCAACCAAAACGAAAACATCCTCAAGAACGCTAGGTTGCCTAGTGCCCATAACTATAGAGCGAGGGAAATGTGTCAGGATCGTGACAAGTGACGCTCACTCCATTGTCTCTGCTTATCCTAAAATGCCTATGATGATAATCCTAAATGAAAAATCATTAATGAAACATAAATGCGATAGTGAGCTGCACAAATTTTGTTTAGTTCATTAATCAATGTTCGCGCAAAATCTAAGAAAGTTCTAAGTTGTGATATATTCCAACTTTGGGTGTTTAGCTTTGATGAGTAGAGTCTGGTTATCTAGAGCACTGGTAGACAGACAGTTGGTAATTTACACTGTCTGTCGACCTAGGCAATACAGACCATGGAGTGACTCTGTCGCGTTTCGGGAATAGCGGGAAAGTTGCTGATTCCAACTAGGCCGTAATAGTGGATGCGACTGTTACTTGCAGTTATTTTGCCTTCATTCACGACCTCACTCTAGAGTTACACCAAAAGCACTCGCCTTTTGTCGAACCATAAAAAAATCCTTTATTCTCTATGTTTTGTAAGCAGTAAGTACTACTTTTAATACGAGTATACCACCACTGAATATGTGAGTCAATACTGGAGAATAAGAGTGATACAACAAATTCCGAACATACGACTTTAACCAAGGATTATTTGTAATTGAATTATTAGTGGCCAAAGACTTAAAACACAACTGAATCCTTTACATCTCGCAATGACATCAAATGTTAATCAAAACTAGATTTTATAAAATTAATTGATATTTTTCTGCTGACTGTACTCTCAGGCTACGGCATGGCCGTTCTATTTATATCAAAGTCTAATTTAATTTAATATATTTTTTTAAATATCAAAGACCTAACTATACTTTATAAGAAAATTGTGAAAAATAAACGTTTAGATACTGCAATTACCAAAGGCTCTCAGATACACGCGCGCGCATCCCTCGCTTCCTGATTGGAAAGATGCCTTCAGTAGACTGCTATGAAGCCAAAGCTCTTCAAAGTCTTTTGAGATGGGGCACTTGATTAGTAATAAAATACTTCGCTTATCTCGTATTCAAGTAGTACCAGTGATCGTTATTTATTACAGATCCTAAATAAAGAAAACTTAAAACGATTCCAAATATTATTTTAATAGTAAATCTGAACTCGACTTGCCTGAAGCAAGGGCATCAACGACTGAAAAAACCTATTCAGTTTACGGTTGCCTTAGTCCAATAACTATGCCGGACGATATTTTATTTAAAATAGCTTTTTTATGTTACTTTTTCAAAGAGTGGTAGGCAGTGGTACCCAGTCTGCCGATCCGGGGTAGTACCACCACTTACAAGTATACAGACCGTGAAGTGATTTGGTCACGTTTCGGGATCAGCTTGTAAGTTGCCGGTTCCATCTAGGCCGGCATAGTGGATGTGATTGCTACTCACAGTTATTAAATTGTAGTAGCAGTGACATTCATTCATGGACTACACTTCAGCTTAACATCAAGCGGGGTGCTGTCATATGTCGAGTCACAATAAAAAAATAAAAAATAAAAACTTAGAATACTGGCGAGAAATTGGTTTTTTAGATTATGTAAATTAATAATATAAGTTCAGATATAGTACTCGACGATACGACGAAAGCGAAATAAAATTCAGGATTGTAGAAAGTAACACTTCGTTGTCTCCTCTTATTCCTTTGGGAATTAAGAATTGACAATAGATGATGTATATACAATCTTTTCTACATTGATCATTTGCATTCAGTAAGTTACAGACAGTGAATAATATAGACAGACAGACAAAAATATTCATTGCACAAAACAAAATACAAATATATTATATATCTATAGAATATATAATATAAATATATAAAAAAAAAAATGAATATAAAACGTGATGGTTTATAATTAGCGGCCTTATAACTAAAAATCATATCTTTCAAGCAATTAACCAAAGCAAGATTAGTAGCTATACAAATTATAGTAAGAAACGTAGAGAAATCTAAAAAAAAATTAGAGTAATCTATTGTTAATTGGTCATATTATATTTTTTTATGAAAATTTTAATTAACTATTTTACATATACATCAAAGAGCCCAAATAATTGAAATTTATAATAGAACAGTACAGTATAAAATTGCGTTAAAACGATCGTAAATTTTTCCAACAGTATCTATGAGGGGGTAGCGTTCCCAATCGGCTTCGGGGTCAGTCCGGAGTCAATGAAAAGCGGTAAAGTGTTGCCGTGCTGATTAAAGCCCGGAGCAATCGTCGAGGAAAGTATTTATAGGTGCAGGTGTTCGTTAGCGGACGCCAGACTGAAGCCAACTCCTTGATTAGGTGCCGACGGCACTTACGAGTACTATTGTATCTTAACAACTACAATACCTACAATTCGTTTGATTTCACCAACAACATAACAAATTATCTTTGCCTTTTATTTTATGTTTTTTTTTATTAAGATGCGTCGTCTGATTTCGATTCTCCTAATGGCAGGTAAGAAAGGGTAGGTTCAAAAGTGCCGACGATAAAAAGTCTTAGTTTACGGTTGCCTCAGTTGCCGTCACTATATCGGCAATTGATTCATGATCAATTTTACCGCCGTAATTCTTACAGGCATAAGCTTTATTCTTTCATTCTTTCAAAATTCAAAGAATTCTAAATTCTTTTCACGATCCTGACACAACTTTCTCACTGCCTTCACATTCACGATTCTCTTAATACAGACTTTTTAGTAATAGGCACTGCAGACCAGTGCAGAACAATAATTCTTTTCCTTTCCCGTTTTCGGCCTTTTCCTACCAATTAATCAATCAAATTATCACCCCCTTTTCCCTCAGGGATAGGCAGAGACAATGGAGCGGCACTTGCCACGATCCTAACACAACTCCCTCGCTTTCTTCACATTCACAATTCTCCTCATACAAGCCCTATGGTTATGGACACTAGGCAACCCAACTTTGAGGATGCTTCAAAACACCCTCTTGGGCCTGCCTTGTTTAACGTATCCATTCGAATGAGATTTATAAATTCTTTTCGTCAATCTACTTTCACCCACCTCTAATTAAAAACATGATTCGTAAGTCTTGTTATTAGATATTTTTATTGGGGCTCGACAAATAACTCCGCCAAATGTGACACTCCGCCTGGTGTTAGGCTGTTGTCTGTTGTGCTGTTCATAAATCGAGGCAACTGCTAGTTAAATAACTGCAAGTAAAATTAATATTTTCCAAATATTATTAGAATTTATTTTGTTCTTAATAGCTATCTAATAATATGTATTTTTCTATATGTACATATTTGTGGAGTATGGGGTCTCTTTTAGTATTTAGTATGTAGGTCTGTGTGTGATGGACAGTCATGAAATTACACTCGTCTACGTAAATAGTATGAGCGATTGACGTTTTCAATTTCCTGTTTATTTCGCTCTCTGTTTGGGATTACCAATAGTGTAGGTTTTCTGAAAGAAAATTCTGTTTATTAAATTTACCAATATTATATTACCTACATAATTTTCAATTTAGTTTTGTTATGACAAACGTTCTTCCAGTCACGTAAAGAAAGGCCTCTAATACATCTTATCTTTGTAAGAAATGTAACGAATTGGATATCTTTTGTAAGGTTCTTAATAAATTCAAGTTTATAAGAAATTCATACATGCCGCGGGCTCACCTCATCCCAAAGTCATTTTTCAAGATTGCAATAGTACTAGCATCGATAAGAAAAGCATAAAGAGCGACGGTTGGATTTATGCCGCGTACTTTACTTGGGGAATGTCGCATAGAATTCGGTATTCGTTTCGTTTTGCATGCGAATGGAGAGTATTGGATAGGCGCGTGGTGCGTGCGCTCTGTCCCATCAGCATGCTGGTCACGGACCCACTTAATAACGTCACGTTTGATGCGCCTCTATTATTATATTTCATCTTCAACCAGTCCCCCGTCTGGGACTTGTGGCGATAACGTACTTGTTCCAATTTTTACTCACATTTTAAATTTCGAACATCAATATTGATATCTACGAGTATATAGTCATTTTTCATTAGTGTTATTTCAATTGAGTTATTTTTTGCTAGCATTTTATTTATACGGAATCTAAAGAGTATTTAAAAGTTGCTCATTTCTCGAAACGGAACTGAAAACCTAAGCATACGGTAGGCGGATCACGTTCAGTGAAAGAAGACGCTTACCTGAAACTTTTCCCTTCCCCTTAGCACCTTAACCAACCAGGGATCTTCACCAAAGTAATATTAAGTCATTAGACCTTATCTTAAAACATTTTTTATGTTGCAAACCAACTTATCAATTCAACATTTGCATTTTCTCCGCTACTTTTGTTTTAACTGGTTAAAATAGTGCAAAACACATTAAACACAGCATGAAAATGAGTTTAATTAACTACATAATACGAATAGAATTAATTCGGGCAACATACGAACATGCGAAGATATGACAAACGTGTTTATTGTGTCGACTAGTTTCTATTTATCAATAATTTATCAAATTCCCGAAACCAACTAACAAAGGTATAAACCGATAACACGTTTCACAACTGAATAACTTTCACAGATATCCGAAGCCTCTGGATCGGGAAACACGTTCTCATTATTCAAATGCATCGAAGCAAATTATGGTAATCTGGGGAACCTGCTCTGTTTCACTAATATTAATACACAAACAACGGGACGATGTTGCTTTCCATCGTTCCCTTACATCTGCATTCAGCTGATGGACTACGACAACTCAACTAAGTTACACTACTTGTTCTTTATCAGTTGTTTCGATGTAATTTGAATAAATTAGCAATGTAATTTCAATAGAAAAATTCACGCGTCAAGCGTCACAATTAAAACACAGAATGCCCGGTCGCAGACCAATCGGTCAACGTTTGTATTTTTCTAATAAATTTTCATTATTAAATTTTAATGAATGCAGTAGTAATACTGTAGCATTGCAATGAAAAGTTATAATTTTTGGTACCTGTTATTGGCAGTTATAGGCTAGTCCTGAGATAAGGATTATATGTAGTTCGGCTATCAGCGGCTAAAGAAAAGCTAAATATTTATAGGTAAAAATAAATTTTGTAATGAGTTATATTTTCGGTGGCGTGCGTAGCTTGACGGAGGACTTGAGTTAAATAATAACTACATGAAGATAAGGTCGATACTGATTTAATTCTTATTCACAATGGTTTATATATTGGTGTCGAACAGTTACAAAAAAACATGGAAGATTCCATCCCATGATCTAGCGTTAATACATTATTCTGATATTGATAACTTTAGTGATAAAAGTAATTTATTAATTTTAGTTATAAAAATATATTATTATTTCTCAAAGGATCCGAAGATCGAGGGCAAAGTTTACATCCTATTTCTATTGATAATTATAATTTATACTATGTCTGTTACGCCGACATAACTCCTCCCCCCTTAAGTGAGAGGTGTACCGGGGATTGCAACGACGGTGGTTGGAGAGGATCTTCAGCGCTACGTTGCTATCCTAAGGTGACCGATCGTTTTGGGGCCCACCAGTATTTGTTTACTGCAAAGCTGGAACTGGTTATGATGATAATGATCCACAACATTATTGATGTCCAGCTCGGGCGTGTTCCTAGTATAGGTGTTTCTTCATCTCGGAGAATATCTTTGGTTCATTGCGTTCATCAGACTGTCTAATTGTATGTTTTCTTATCTGTAAAGTTTCAGTATTTTTTTTTCAGTTATAAGCTTGCGGCAGGTATTGTTTTCTAAATATTATTATATCTTTCATGTATTTCTAGGGTTTGTCTCAATAATTCTACACTACATCTGTTATCTATTGTGGCTAATACATCACTTGTATTTCGCTACATACACTTCATTTCAGCATGTAGTTTTGGTTATTTCTTCCTTTATTATAGTTATCTAGATATTCTCATAGATTTGCTCTATAATGTTGTTTGATTACTCTGCTTTTGCGTCATTACAATTACATGGGTGATGGTGTTGTATTTGGGCGATAAAATCTTCGAACTCTCGTAACGCTTGCCAGTTTAAGTGTTTACAGATCATCTTCGGCGACTAGCTGACATGCTTCTTGGTGGTATGCAAATTCGTTACTTCCCAAGGCAAGGCAAGTTGGGGATTTATTGGTATTAGGATTGTGTTGTTATAATTGGTTATGCCATACAAGTATGTAGAAGGATAGTATAAATGGTCAGATATCTCTTATTAGAATCTTATTAGTATATACTGTAATCTTATAAGTATCTAATAACTGTATATTTTTTAAAGTTAGTGAATATTGTATTTACGTCGATCTGAATAATAACTATTTCAGTAACGATATGTTGCGAGTCTACATAGCTGGGGTATATTTTATTTAATTGCAAGAATGTTATCGCGTTTTCTAAGAGTTGTTGTAAGCAAATTTATTTAGGGTTGCACGAGGTTAAGACATCCGGCGTGATATTTTTTGCTATGAAGCGCGGTTGTGAAGGCAAGTTATGATTATTACTAATCACTATCTCTGTGAGTTGTTATCTAATAATTTATTATTATCCGTTTTCGAGTCGCATGAAGTTAACGACGTTAGGCGTGTTATCTTTTTTCCAAGTCTAGCGGTCTTAAGGGTAAGTGATAATTTTTTAAATCACTATTTCTTGTTCGCCCTATTTTTGTTTGTGTTTTTATATCGCCTCTAATCGATATTTGGGTGTTATTGACAGATTTGGGTTGTTTTATTAAAATGCGTTCGTATTTTGATTTTAAACATTATATTCAGTTATATTGTATTATAATATATTCAGCCAGTGATATTTTTAATGTAACTGTTTGCTTGTTTCCTATATGTCCCTATGTTTAGTTAGTGTTTTTTTTTATATATAAAGTTTATTTGTTTTGTCCTATTATTTACTAATGTTACACGGTTCATACAACTTACAAATTTTTGTTTCGCGATTATTAAATACGGTGTTATATACGATTATTAAATCGGATAGTACTCTATATGAATAAAGTAACAAAGGAAGGTTTTAACTGAGGTTGTAAGTTCTTTAAACATTTTTATTTATTTATTTGTGATTAGATGTCGTTAATTGTGTTTTATAGTAATAGTTATATAAATGTATTTATAAAGATACTAAGATTGTTCTTCATAAAACTTTCGTCATCATTTTCCATCGGTCTTTCTGATTAGAAGTGTATTTCAGAGGATCCTTTAATCGTGAGTTGTTATTATACGGTTCTTTTTTAATAATAACTATATTAGGATTGAACGGCTTCATTGTACGCGTCAACATATTTACGCTAGAAGGTTGCTTTTGCTCGAAGAACATTCTTCTGTTTTTAAGCAGTGCTTCCTTTTGTTTTGCCAGAATAATGGCACGATACAGTGTCGGTTTTAGTATGTCGAGGAATACTTTGATTGCAATCGTTTCATAATATTCCGTTTTAGATGAATCTAATATTATTAATTTTATTACAAATCTTTTTCGCAATTCGTTTTTTAATAAACAAGCGAAGTACGGATAATACCGCTTTTCCGCTAATAAAAGTGCATTTTCTACGATTTTAGTATAGAATGCAAATTTATTATTATTACCATTATATATTGGTATTAATATTGACATTGTCCCGCAATCTATCGAGACTAAAATGCCTTTTGATTTTCCTTCTAAGCCTTTAATTGCCATTTTAAGGTTAGTTGGATTAAATAAAACTTTTCTAAATTCGATATTAGAATTTAAGGAAAAGGAATGCCTTGAGGAAAACAGATTTTATGCTTACCTCAAAAACATATCATTTGGATTAAATAAACTTTTCTTAATTCGATTTTAGAATTTAAGGAAAAGGAATGCCTTGAGGAAAACAGACTTTATGCCTTCCACAAAAACATGGAATAAATAAATAAATAAACTTTTCTAAATTCGATTTGAGAATTTAAGGAAAAGGAATGCCTTGAGGAAAACAGATTTTATGCTTACCCCAAAAACATATCAGGTGAGTATCGCCACTTCGGTTTGCCTCTTATCGTCGTCCGACCACCAGGTTCTTATTTAGAATCACGTCGCGGTGATGAGCTTCTGCCTGTCCCGTTGATTTATCCGTGATCTTACCACCAGGTTCTTGTTTCGAATTACGTCGCGGTGATGAGCTTCTTCTGCCTATCCCGTTAAATAATCCGTAATCCGACTACCAGGTTCTTGGTTAGAGTCACGTCGCGGTGATGAGCTTCTGCCTATCCCGTTAATTAATACGTGATCCTACCGACTGCGCCAGTTATATTTTCGGTGGCGTGCGTAGCTTGACTTGGAGGACTAGGAGGACTTGAGTTAAATAATAACTACATGAAGATAAGGTCGATACTGATTTAATTCTTATTCACAATGGTTTATATATTGGTGTCGAACAGTTACAAAAAAACATGGAAGATTCCATCCCATGATCTAGCGTTAATACATTATTCTGATATTGATAACTTTAGTGATAAAAGTAATTTATTAATTTTAGTTATAAAAATATATTATTATTTCTCAAAGGATCCGAAGATCGAGGGCAAAGTTTACATCCTATTTCTATTGATAATTATAATTTATACTATGTCTGTTACGCCGACATAACTAATGTTAAAATATGATTATTTTTTGGTCAACAAATTATTATTTCCTATTATTTAATGTCATGTGCCAAAAAAATGAAAATATTGAAAAAAAAAATACTGTTAATAAAATGGATGGTGGTACATAAAATTATTAACAGTTTTTAAATAATTTTATACATAAAATTATTAATTATTAACAGTTTTTAAATAATTTTATGTACTACCATATACATAGTTTTAAAAAAAATCTCAAATGGTGTTTATTTATGTATATTTTATTTTTTTCTCAAAGAAATGTTTAAAATGGTTTACAATATACTATGTTTAGCCTATGTACATTCAACATCGTCTACTATCTTAATTACAATTTACATATTTATAATCCAACATTTTTATTTCTAGGCTAAGCTACTAAATGTTCTTGTATTATAGAAGGAGGACGAACAAACGACATAGAATCATAGATACATTTATATCAGCAAGTGGTTTTTGAACCGGGGTTCACGGTTTGCCACTATATCGCGGTCTCCTTGAAATATCAATGAATCAATTAATCATTCAATCGAAATCTTACGGGGATAGGCCTCTGCCAATGGAGCGCTACTTGCCACGGTCGCCTTGAAATAAGTTAAAATAAATAAACTGGGCAAGTCAAAACAAACAAAACTTGTAATAATAATATTAAAAGTCAACGCATCGCATAATGTTATGTCAAGCTGAACATGATAATTAAATAAAGCACGAGTCTTCTCTGGCGTCACGTACTGACATAACGTGTTCATTGACATTAGTACAGTAGGTTCTGTCACAAATGTCAGTCTGTCCCATAGATGAGACACGCAGGGCTATAGGCGACACGTAACGACGTCCATGACGCACCCTACACGTATGAATAAATGGAAATATGTTCATGCGATTTTCTTAATTCAATTAAATAATAATTAATATTATAATAATAAAACCATGATACTGTATAGTACGTATCATGGTACAGTCAGCATCAGATATATCTGAGCACGCAAAGAGATCAAAAGTATCTATACATTCAGACTGATCATAAATATCTACACACTCACTTGTCAAAAATATGTCAACAGACAATTCAGTAAATTTGTTTTAAAATATTACATATTTTATGAGTGTGTAGATATTTTTGACTATTTGCGTGTGTAGATATTTTTGATCAGTCTGAATGTATAGATACTTTTGATCACTTTGCGTGATCAGATATATCTGATGCTGACTGTACCACTATACTAGTAAACATGATAACATTTATATGAATACTTATGTAGTATCATTATTTTTATAAATCTGATGTGGATGGATGCGTTAAACGAGGCAGACCGAGGAGGGTGTTAGACACATCTTCTAGAAAGCTGAGTTGCCTAGTGCCCATAACCGTAGAGCTTGTGACTTGTGGATGTGACGGAAGCAAGGGAGCTGTGTCCGGATCGTGCCACTTCCACGATCCTGACACAATGTCTCTGCACAACCCTATGGAAAAAAGGCGTGACAATTTTTTAATTTTATTTTTTATGATTATTACATATTGATAAAAAAAAAAAAATTAACTAAAATACATTTGGAATTTGCTGCTCTTTTTGGAATTACCCAGATCTTTTAAAACATGTAGACAACTTAATAAAAAATAGTTTAGAATCAATTCTTAATATGCAGCTGAACGAGCAATCTTGGACCCAAGCATCCCTACCCATTCGTTATGGTGGTTTAGGGATTCGCAAAATTTCCAGTGTAGCTTTACCTGCCTTTCTATCTTCTGTCCATAGTTCAGCAAATCTCATAGGTAAAATTTTAAGGGCAACCCCTTCAAACTTTGAGATTGCTGCCTTGGAAGAAGCTAGAAACGCTTTCTTAATTGCATGCCCAGGTCAAAATTTTTCAATTTCTCCAAATTCACAGAGGAGCTGGGACGACATAAACTGTAAATTGACTTATGACAATCTATTGAGCAGTAGTACAGGTTCGGCGCGTGCTAGGCTTTTGGCCGTGGGTACGCATGAGGCCGGCTACTGGCTTCACGCGTACCCTTCGTCAAATAGAGGAACATTTCTTGAGCCTGACACGCTCCGAATCGCAACCTGTCTACGGCTTGGGGTTCCGGTCTGCGCTCCTCATAAATGTCCCTGTGGCAGTGATGTCGACAAGCTAGGACATCACGGACTGTCATGCCAAAAAAGTGCAGGCCGGTTCTCGAGACATGCCGCACTTAACGATATCATACGCCGGTCTCTTGCCTCCGTCAACGTGCCAAGTCTACTTGAGCCGACTGGTATTGCAAGAGATGATGGTAAGAGACCGGATGGTATGAGTTTGATTCCATGGAAGATGGGCCGGGTGCTGGTATGGGATGCAACCTGTTCAGACACGCTGGCACCTTCCCATCTACATGGAACCAACAGCAGAGCTGGTGCGGCTTGTGAAGCGGCTGAAAAAGCTAAAGCTTGCAAATACAGGGGTCTAGGCTCCGAGTATGATTTTGTCCCATTCGGTGTCGAGACCCTTGGTCCGTGGGGTCCTAGCGCTTTAAGGCTTTTTAAGGAAATATCAAAAAGGTTAGTCGACATCACAGGAGACCGAAGAGTTGGCAGCTACCTCGGACAAAGAATTAGTCTAGCTATTCAAAGGGGGAACGCTGCCAGTGCCTAAAGGGACTCCTTTTAATAATGTATTTTAGTTAATTTTTTTTTTTTTATCAATATGTTATATTTCTATTTTATGATTATTTATATTTTATATGGATATATCCTTCATTA
The DNA here is from genome assembly GCA_905220615.1 of Tinea trinotella. Classification (NCBI taxonomy): domain Eukaryota; kingdom Metazoa; phylum Arthropoda; class Insecta; order Lepidoptera; family Tineidae; genus Tinea; species Tinea trinotella. Next base: position 7,278,548 of record HG992306.1, read on the forward strand.
CAAAATATCTTTAAGAGAATATCGTTTATATAAATTAAAAAAGTTTCATGTCCATATTTTATAGACGTTTCTATCCATATTTTATTCTTTTTATTTCTTTGACTTCGGAAATTTCATGCGGCTAAAGTAATTTTCCGCGAGCGGGGAGCGGAAATTACCACATAGAGTAGTGACGTGTTCGACAAACGTCACGTAGCCGGATCCGCCCGCCCAGATCCTTATATCCAATTTCCTGGCCTGTTTTTGTTGGAGAATTAGCTGACGTGATGTGATGGAAGGCTAAATATCGAACCCGATCATATTATCAGTAGCATCCGATACTACGGCGGTTTGATTATTGCTACCAATACCAATAGAACTACTTAAGAAGGAAATTGTATATATGTTTTTAACATCTGATATCGACCTCTCGTAGAAAAAGGGAGAGGTGGTCCAACATAGAGGCCCGACAGAACCCTGTCTGATGTTAAATTGGAGTGCGATCCATAAAAGATGGTGACTGCAACAGTTAATCTGCAAGTAGCCGACCTCCAACTGTCTGGTCAAATAACCAGATCCAAAGCAAATAGCTACCTCTTTTTTTATTAACAAATATAAATAATATACATTCTTTATTATTACAATTAAATAACAAAACAAATCTTTGTTCCGACCAGGAATCAAACCTGGGACTTTACACATAGCAGACTGGTGTATAACCAAATAGCTTGTGTCGTCAATGTAAATATATTATAATGTCATTGGTAACATTTTAGTAGTAAAAGTATTGAGAGATGGGGAATCGGGGCGCTTGTAAATTTTGCATAAATTTTTGTGTCTGGTGAAGATTTTGTCGAGAATTCCACTCTTCCGACAACATTGAGTCGTTGGGGCTGTGAGTCACTCGCGGGTGCATTGGAGCGCGGGTAACGAACCTAGCTAGAGCTCCGACGGCTTCTTACCTCGAGAGACTACTTTACCTATTTCTTTTTTTTTAATTCCACCCACTCAATGGAACGTAACCACTGAAATGTTATTGTTGGACGGATTTTTATTATATTTTATTTTAGTATGATAAATTTTATTATCATACTAAGGTATCATAAGTAGGTAGTTTTATTAACAATAAAAATGTTAGGTAAATTTATGCATTAGGTGTCTAATAGATAGTGACGGCGACTAAGGCAACCGTAAACTGAGTCGATTTTTCAGTCATTAGAAGCATTTATATGTGAGTACACCAACAAGGCTATATTATAACTGTTGATAAAAATAAAGCTACATCAAGTTACATTTACGAAAAAATTACATTAAAACACACAAAATATAGAAATATGTCGTATGTACCTTTACACGTACGTCGTATCAATATCACCCGTTTTGTTAACTGGCACTACAGGCGACGTGACCTTCAATATGCTGGTAAATAAAATACGGTAATCTTATTATAATTGTTGCGTTCGGGTTTACCCGACGTTCGTGTTTTCCCCATTTCCCCTAGACGTCGGATGTCTCGTTACAATAAAAAAAAAAACTAAATTAAATAAAGATAATATAAGTATGGCACATTGAAAACATAATGTTGGCAAAACACCAAGGTATTATAATATCACAGTTGATAACATTTAAATTATATGTAAACAAGTTTGTGTTCCCCAAAACATATTCTCATAAAATCGTAATAACAAAACTTTTATTGCAAAAGTATTATCTATACTAGTAAAATATCGCTCAATGTTCGGAAACACAAACCTTTTTGTAATTCAATTTTTATTGTATTTCGCGAAACTATTTTAAAATTTATTTTATTGTTAATGCACCATTCTTACTAAGTCTAGTTGCTATACGAGTATAAGTATGTTAAATAATTATGTTATTTTAAAGTTGTTCCACTTGGAAATATTATATCAGTTGTAAATCCACGTATCCACCTTTACAAAAGTTAAATCTAATTTATCACATATACTATTTGTCTGTGCAAATTTAAAGCCAAATTAGCAGTCTATATCCTTCCAATATATTGACAATCGCTTAAAGTACGGATAACCGATGGGGAGGAAAGGTTGTTGAGTTGAGACCACAAATCCTATTAACAATTTTATTGAATTTACAAATAATTGTTAATAATAAAAACAGAGGCGAATTTTTGCTCCGGGTCTAGTTGTTAAAGCAAAGCCCAGTCTGCCGGGCACAATGCTTTAACCATGCATACCGGGGTGGTACCACCACTTACAAGTATACAGACCGTAAAGTGACTTAGTCGCGTTTCGGGATTAGCTTGTATATTGCCAGTTCCAACTAGGGCTACATAGTGGGTTAAATCTGCAACTAGCAGTCACAACTTGCGATTTAACTGTAGTAAATCACTATGCCGCCCTAGTTAAAACCTAGGTGCCCATACCGTTGTGTGGACACCTGTGTAATAAATAGTAATAAATTGTACATGCAGTATTAAAAAAAAATTGAATGAAGAGAATTGTGAATGTAAAGGAAGCGAGGGAGTTGTGTTAGGATCGTGGCAATTGGCGCTCCATTGTCTTTGCCTATCCCTGTGGGAGAAAGGCGTGACAATTTGCTTGATTATTAAAAATTGTCGCTCGTAAAGTGATAAATAGACAAAGACACGTTTAAGGATAAATATAAATATATTGAATTGATTGATAATGATTAAAGTTTTAATAATGAAGAATATAAAACTTACTATGGCGATTGCTTATTTTTCCAACAAAAATGTATTTAAGGTAAATTATTAAATTGCGGTTTAAACTTCCACTACAACAATTAAGATATCTGTGCAAAATGTAGTCGTAAACAAGATAAAAGTGGCATCAGAGCTGTGCGGTCGGTGTCGCTTTAACACACGAGACATATAAATCCTGGCCAGATTTTATTGCACACCTTACGTCTACCTAATCTTTCCTTTTCTCTTACTTTACACAAAACTTAATAATGTTATTAACTAAGTGTAATATAGTATTAGGCCTGGTAATATTGTAGACTGCATAAAAATCAGGACTACTAAGCCACGGATTAATTAACAGATTAATATGTATAATATTGGTTGCATAAAGGTTGGGTTTTTATAGAGGGTTTTAACTATATCTTTAACTATTAACTACATTTTAACGTATTTAACAGAGCTTTACTACACTTACTAGAGCTTTTTTAAGAGTGGTAGACAGTGGTCCTACCCTACCCAGTCTGCCGATCCGGGGTAGTACCAACAAGTATACAGACTGTGAAGTGATTTAGTCGCATTTCGGGATCAGCTTGTAAGTTGCCGGTTCCAACTAGGCCGGCATAGTGGATGTGATTGCAACTCACAGTTATTGAATTGTAGTAGCAGTAGCATACATGCATAGACTTACACTCTAGCTTAACATCAAGCAGGGTGCTGTCATATGTAGAGTCGAAATTAAAAAAACACGCTCAGTTCGAATTCCGCATCTGTGGACTACGTTCCTAACCGAGCTTCGATCAGTTTGAATCGTGGATCAAACTAAAGTACTTAATAAGGTTTAATTTGTTTCCACGGTTTGTCGTTTTTCCAAGATGGCAGTATATAGGTTATCCCTATGAGAATTGAGAGTTATTTTTTATTATTAAGTGTTTTAATATATTTTAATGCTAGTTAAACTATCATTTGCATGGAAATAAATTAGTATGCCGGGACCAGAAACATTTAGCAAGCGTGAATTTTTTAATCCAATTTTAATTTATGGCATTTTAAGTTGAAAGCGTATCTTTTATAACATCAATATTATAAACTAATAAAATGGTTGTAAAACATTTTTTACTTGCAAAAAACATGTTATTTGCAAATAATATAGGAAATTTCTAAGAATAACTACTAAAGTACTGGATCTAAATATTTTATCAAGAAATCAGTCTCCCATCTAGCTCCGAGTTAGCAAGCAAAGTAACTTCAATAGGATCACGAGATGCGACGTCTGTGCATACACAACTTTACCAATTAAACTTTTATAGAAAAATCCGAACGAAACTACAAAAATTTACAACAATATTCCAGAGATTTTTATCTGTTCTTCACGTAACTGATGTTTTGTTATTGTTATGTCAAGTTTTAATTGGAATCCTCGTGCAAAACATACCTTTTTTATAAATACTAGAAAATTAAAATTGTTTCAGTGAAATGTCAATCAATCAATAAAATCAAACTGTTACGCCTCAAGTCCCGAAAGCATAAACACAGACAATGGAGCGCCAATTTATAACTTTTTTTAATGTACTGTCCTCGACTTGCCTGATGGTAAGTTAGCGAAGCTTCATTGCCTCAGTCCAGTGGCGTAGCGAGGCAGTCAGCCGCCCGGGGCAGAAAAAAAATTTGCCGCCCCCTTATTTAGGAATTTCAATAAATAATCATAGGTACAACAAAAAATATGAATTTCAGCTACAAAATTTAACGTTTTTTTTAATTTTTTTTTAATTTTGCCGCCCCCTCCGCCCCCGCCACTGCCTCAGTCGCTGTCACTATCCCAGCCAGAGGGACTCTTGCTTTCTTGTACATCCAAAATTATTTTCGTACATCCACAATTCTTTTCATACATCCACATTTCTGGTTACGCAATTGGTGGTCATTTGCTAAGTCAGCCGATCCCGGGTTGGATCACAACTTTCGAATACAAAGATCGTAAAGTGACATAGTCGCGTTTCAGAATCATCTTGAAAGGTACTTGTTCCAACTAGGTCGATATAGTGGCTGCGATTATTACTTGCTGTTATTTACCTGCAGTAGCAGTCGCCTTCATTCATGGATCGCACTTCAGCTTAATAAAAAGCTGACATTTTAACCTTGTTCCTTTTGCATATCAATGACACGCTGGACCTTGGATCCAGCGTGTCATTGATATGCAGACGAATTCATAACTATTGCATTGACCTTTTAATCTTGTTCCTACCTCGTCTTCTCAAACCCGTACACTGGTCGGGGGAAGCATCCGCATTTTGTCGACCGAATCGGCAGTCAAACTAAAGTTCAGTGCGTCTTTTCTTTGTAGAACAATCGACAGGGGAAATGCTTTGTCAGCCAATATGTTCTTTCCATGCTATAACTTTGGATCCTTCAAGCGATGCGTAAAGAAGCACCTTTGGCCGGCATAAAGACGGCAATTGAGGCAGCCGGGAACTATCTCGGTTTATTCATTCGTCCTCACTCTTGGACGTCCTCTTGCTTATTATCAGCAGGTCGAGCTCAAATGTCGTGTCACAATGAAAAAAATCCCATGTCAAGCTATAATAATATATACCTAAAGATTATTATAGTGAAATATAACCGAATGTAACTTATTAAACAAAGCAAGTTCATTAATTAAGCAGTGTGCGTTTCGCTCATAAAAGCTGCCCGTCCCGTACAATATAGGCGAACATCGGTCCGGGCGGTTGTGCCCAGCCCGTGATAGTGTACAGTCATAAATTTCTCCAAGCAATATGAGTCGACGGGCGGCTTCGCATCGTCACAATATATGTCGTGACCATAACAACAATACTACGTAATAACAAACGGAATTATGCTGTCAATACACATCTTGTTTCAATTTTATCTTTACTAAATGATTTTCTTATTAAACTGAATAATATTATTTAGAATTTTTATTAAGTTTGTTACAAATCTTACTATCATTCAATCAATTAAATTGTCACGCCTTTTTCCCACAGGGATAGGCAGAGACAATGGAGCGCCACTTACCACTTGTCCCTTGCTTCCTTCACATCCACAATTCTCTTTATACAGGCTCTGTGGTTCAGGGCACAGAGCCTACTATTATTATTGAGCATGAAACAATAATGAAAAAAAAAAAACAAATTGTCACGCCTCTTTTCCACAGAGATAGGTAGACATAATGGAGTGCCACGATCTTGTCACAACTCCTTCGCTTCCCTCAGATGCACAGTTCTCTTCTGCTGAGAACCTCAAGCTGCGTAAATACGCTAACCTCGGTACTGGTTACGAATTTGCGCCGTTTGGGGTCGAGACGATGGGCCCTCGGGGACCTTCAGCTAAGCGCCTGGCCAATGAGTTGTCCAAGCGGCTGACGGAGAAGTCTGGAGACAGGAAGGCTGGCAATTATTTCTGCCAACGTATTAGCCTTGCTATACAAAGGGGAAATGTTGCCAGTCTCCTTGGGACTATCTCTGATGCGACGTCATTGGATGATATTTTTTATTTTTAGTTTAATTAATTAATTAAAGTTAATATACTTTTAATTTTGTCAAAATTAAATGTTTTCTAGACATAAAAAATATTTACACAAGTCTTTACACAGTTCTCTTACAGAAGTAAAGAGCACTAGGCACCATCATAGGCACTAGGCAACCCAGCTTTCTTGAGAATTGTTGAGTCCCAAAGGTGGCTGGTAGAGAATTCTATCTAGTACGGTAAGTTTTAAATTAATAAATAAGTCGAGGTCCAAAGTCGAGTCACAATAAAATTAAATAAAATTACTAACTATAGAAAGTGTCTTCCATTTTGTCTGTGATGTTTCTTGCTGTATAAGAGCAGAAAAACGTTAACAGAAAAATAAGTTATACATTTGCCAACGAAGAACTCACCGTTATGTCTATTGTACCGAGGTAAAGGAATCTTGTATTTGAATCCAAGCGAAGGAAACGAAGGGGGACTTCGAACCACTCACTTCACGTAAACATAAAGGGTATTAAAAATAAGCAACAACGGAAATGTAATTGAAAATATAAAATATAAAGGTAGCTACGACTATGTCTGTCAGTATGGATGAATTGTAATGTCTATTGGAGAATAAAAAGTTACAAGTATGTAAAAACAAGTTAAGTAGGTTAAGTGGACATTAAAACTAATGAATTACAAAACTTTTTACAGTACAATAAATACAGTAATGATTTTTCATTACTTTTTTATTTTAGACATTCCTAAAAAATCTGGAGTACCTAGTGCCCATAACTGTAGAGCTTGTATGAAAAGAATCGTGTATGTGAGGGAAACGAGGGAGTTGTGTAAGGATTGTAGCAAGTGGCGCTCTATTGTCTCTGCCTATCTCTATGGGAAAAAGACGTGACAATTTGATTTGATTTAATATTTTGGCTTTATATTATAACAAAATCCCGCCTGTTAAAACTTGAGTGCGGCCCTTAAATTGAGGCGACCGCAATAACGCAAGTACCAGTTGTATTCACTATTCCGGCTTAGTTGGAAATGACAACTCTCGATCATCCCGAAACGCGACTGAGTTACTTCACGGTCTGTAGGCACCTTGAATGTTTGCAGACTGGACAAAGGACTACAAACTGTCTGCCTACTACTTATAAAGTGTAATGTTGTCTTAAAACGAAGCATAATCGTTATGAAATATTAACAGTGTCTAGGAAAGTTGTAAAAGTTGGCCACACGGCAGTTAACCCTTATGGGACACCTTGCGCTTGAAGGGGTCTCTAAGAAAGAGGGGTAACAACGATTCGGGTCGTAGGCGAAAAGCCCCGCAATAGATAAAACAGTGATAGAACATGCACCGCGCCGCGGCTATGAATTATTCATAAGTTTCACTTGCCACTTTTGTTAGTATCGGAGAATTTTCAGCTTCCGACCATCAAAAATATGAATCAAGAGCCTGTTTATTGTAAGATTCCTGCGTTTACTGTTTAGCTCAATTTGAAAGGTGTATGAAAAGAATATAAGTAAATTTTTTTTGGCCGGCAAAGTGAAGACGACTGTGGCTGCCGTCAACTGACTCGGTTTTTTCAGTCGTCGGCGCTCTTAGACCTCTATCATGCTTACCATCAGGCAGGTCGATGTCGGATGTCGAGTCACAATAAAAAAAACTATTTATTTGAGTAGGCTGGCACAGTGATGCGACTCATACTTGCAGTAGCATCGCAATCAATGTTAATAACAGTTGGACTATATTTTTTGAATAATAGACTATATTTTACATTTTTATATACATGTAAAATATAAAATATATAAAAAAAATTTATTGTGACTCGACATCTCAATTCAATCCGCCTGATGGTAAACAAGAGGAGGTTCAAGAGTGCCAACGACTGAAAAAAAAGAGTCCTTACGGTTGCCCCAGTCGCCGTTAGTAGTACAGCCAAATAATGTCCCAAAAGTCACGGATGGCTGTTTAATGTTCATAATGCGGTGCTTGTTCCTACCTTAATGTATGGAAGTGAATGTTGGGTGTAGCAGAAGAAGCATAAGAGTAGAATTAAGGCTGTAGAAATGCGGTCGTTAAGGAGTATATGTGAAGTGACGATAGTGGATAGAATAAGGAATAGCACACTGCGTGATAGATGTGATTCGAAAGAGGATGTTCGATGGTTTGGGCACATGGAAAGTAGATTGTGAAAAGAATTTACAAATCTCATGTGAATGAATGCGTTAAACGAGACAGAGACCAAATCGGAGGCATCCTCAATAAAGCTAGGTTGCCTAGTGCCTTGTATGAAGAGAGTTGTGAATGTGAAGGAAGCGAGGGGGTTGTATCAGGATTGTCTCTGCCTATCCCAGTGGGAAAAAGGCGTGGCCTTTTGATTGATTGATTATAATGTTGAAATAAAAAATGTATTGACGATTTAATAATATGATAAAAAAGCCAATTAATTCTACGTAAAAAGCGTTTTAAAAATGTGTTGATAGCCTATGTACTCACAAAGTCGCCGGCATCGCGTCGAGTTCTCCCTCCTCAATCCCTGTTATAATTTACGATCATCCCGAGAAATCCGGGGATTATTTTTATTTGATAACAATAAAGGTACCGCAGGGGTTACCTTTATTATCACTAAGCGACCGACTTACAATTTCATTCCGCAGTTATGTTTTTGTAAATATGCGACAGTTGTTTTATTACAATTAAAGATATTTCTATACTAAGCTACTAAAGTGCTTGTATCATAGAAACAGGACAACCAAAGTGCATATATCAAAGATACATTGGTACCGGTGGGTGGTTTCGAACCCGTGCTCTCGGTTTTTGTAACCATTGCACTGCCACTACATCACGGTCGCCTTATAATTGTTTACTTTCTTATTTATATGTTTATATTTAAGCTTTTTAACCAAGTGTTTATACATATAAAGCATTTGTTTACATTTCTATACTAAGCTACTAAAGTGCTTAACCATAGAAACTCCTGTTTACCAAAGTTCATATATCAAAGAAACATTGGTACCGGCAAGTGGTTTGAAACCAGTTTTCACGCAACAACTACTTAACCGATCATCATGAAACTTTGTACACATATTATTGGAGGTATCAGAAGTAACATAGGATACATTTAATTTAAAAAAAATTTTACTATTGTTTGAAATTGACTATAGTTTCAGCTGTTTGAAAATTTTCTATAAAATACAGGTATAAATACAAAAAAAGGGATTTACAGTCAAATTGAGAACCTCCTCTTTATTTATGCCTGTTTTATAAACCTAATTTTATACGGGCGAAACCGCGGGCACAGCTAGTTTATAATAAATAAGTATGCATTATTATTTTATTGTGGCTCGACATGTAACAGCATTTCGCCTGATATAAAACTGGAGTGCGGTCCATGAATAGAGGCGATTACTACTACAGTTTATTAACAGTCACTTCTACAATCAGGCTGTTGGAACCTGCAACTTACAAGCTGATCCCGAAACGCGACTAAGTAATTTCACGGTTTAGTACCCCGGATTGGTAGACTAGGCACCACTGCCTACTACTCTTAGATAATATTGCCCGGGGTGCTGTCATATGTCGAGCCACAGATAAAAAAGGTATAAGTTTCATAATGAAAATATGTTTTTTTATTTATGTAAAAACGGCCTCTTTTTATGTCATTGATGAGAGATGCTCGTATCCCGGGCACGTACAGGTCGATCGTGGCTCGCTGCTACGGAGGATTAGTGCGGCCGAAAGTGATCCGTTATAATTTTGAGGGTGGACAGTGACGGCTGCTGGTCTCAGATTAGCCCCTTCGATAAACAATGATATTAGTATGCGAGGACGCGACTCACTGGAGATCCCCCGCACACTGTGGATTAATTTGCCTTCAGAAAATTACGGATATTTTATAAGTGTGGGTGGACCACACAAATTCATAATAAATTCAATTTTATAAGAAAAACAAGAGAGCATCACTTAGCACAGGCATAAGACAAAACCACTTTCAACTCGTATAGTGACGGCGACTGAGGCAGCCGTAAACTGAATCTGTTTATTCAGCCGTCGGCACTCTTGCTTCTCCTCTTGCTTACCATCAGGCGGGTCGATGTCAGATGTCGAGTCATAAAAAACTTCACTACCAAACCAACTCCAACTAGGCCGGCACAGCGGTAATGACTGCTACTCACAGTTGTCTAACTATGGTAGCAGTCGCTTCCACTCATGAATCGCATTAGGAATCGTGGTGCTGTCATATTTAGAGCTACAACAAAAAATGCAGCGTGGAAAAGTTCCTACCGTTGACAAATAAAAAAACTACTTATATGTACAAAGATAAACTAAAAAGACGACCGTGTTGTAGTGGCAGTGCAATGGTTTCGTAAACCGAGAGCATGGGTTCAAAACCACATGCCGGTACCAATGTATCTTTGATATATGTGTTTTCTTAGATTTTGCGCGAACATTGATTAATGAATTATATAATTTTTTGCGGCTTACTATGTCTCTCCGTGACCACGATGGCTGCAAAGCTCTCGAAAAATCGGAATAATAATAAACCAAAATAAACGCGATTGTGCTTTGGTTGTACTGTTTCTATGATACAAGCATTTTAGTAGCTTAGTATAGACATGTAAATAATAAAAAAAATGTTTTATTTCTGTAGTGATATGTGGGCACATGAAGTTTAGTAACATATCTATTAGTAACATTGTTAGGAAGTAACCGCGCAGTCACTCAATCGCACCCCAGACTTTCCGCACCAGCACATTTGATGGATGACCGTTTGTGTATGCTATACTGTATCACACTGAAGGGGTAAACAATGTTGATATACTTAAAACAAAACAAATATTGGTATTCTTATACAAACTAGTAAGTATACAAAAAATATGCACTTAGGTCAAATTACGAGTAAATTAACATATTCTTTTTTTAAATTTGAAAAGAAGAAAAGTATTTATAAATCTCAAACATATTATATAAATTTAAGGCGACTGTCGTGTAGTGGCAGTGTAAGTAAGCTGAGTGGCACTAGTACTAAGCCACTCACCGGTACCAATGTATCTTTGATATATGTACTTTGGTTGTCATGTTTCTATGATACAAGCACTTTAGTAGCTTAGTATAGAAATATATAATAAGAAAATAAACACTGCGGCTATTGCTATTATTAGGGTAATTATATTGAGTGGCGCTCCGTTGTCTCTGCCTATCCCCATGGGAAGAAGGTGTGACAATTAAATTCATTGATTGATTATATTAAACCGATTTTTCAGAGTTGCACTTATTGTGATCGCGAGAGACACCGGATGAAGATAGTTTTTTTTATTGTGACACGACATCTGACCTCGACCCGCCTGATGATAAGCAAGAGGAGGTTCAAGAGTGACGACGAAAAAAACCGAGTTAGTTCATGGCTGTCCAGTCGCCAGCACTATGCCGGCTAAAAGGTTCGCTGCAAAACTTTCAAATCGGTAAATTAAAATATACAAAATTAACTCGATAATAAGCTGCAAAATCTATTATTAAATGAAGAATTTTTATTTAAAAAAAATTAATGCAACAAAGAATAAATGAAATAATTAAGATATAATCGTAACACAATTAAGCTAAGATGATTTAACGACAAGCCTAAATAGGGACACTTTAACAGAATAACAAGTAAAACGTTAATTTTATTTGCACGCCCCATAATATCCTGTTTCAGCGGATGTTCACGCCCACTTAGCGACCGCTAAGTAATGAGTCCGTTGTTACAAACACCATCGCACTTTGTAAAGCCACCTAAATTACCCTTCACGCTCACATACTATTCCATACTTTATCATTTATGACAAAAGGTCTAAAATATTATAGCACACCTTAAACTAAGTTCAGTGTCTTGTGCAACTCGTAAATATTTGTTTTATGAAGACTATCTTGCTAAACAGCTGTACTTTACTAAGTTTAAAGAGTGGTAGGCAGTGTTGCCCAGTAGTAACACCTCTTACAAGTATACAGACCATGAAGTGACTTAGTCGCGTTTCTGGGTTACCTTGTAAGTTGCCGGTTTCAACTAGGCTGCCATAATGGATGTGACTGCCACTTATAGTTATTTAACTGTAGTGGCAGTCATCTCCATTCTTGGACCGCACTTTTGCCTAACAACATGTGTAGTATTCTCATATGTTGAATCACAATACGAAAAAGTAGCTTTGTTAAAGCAAGTAAAGTTACATGAGCACAAATCAAAATCTAATTTAGTACGCACACAATTTAAAAGTCTTGAGGCGGGCGGCGCGTGTTGCGTACCGTAATGCGTTCTTAACATCAAAAACACATTTAAAAGAAGTTAGATTGGCTTACTGGAGTTGGCGGGACGCCATACATAGTTGGAGCCTTCCAGGCGCCCCCCAAAGCCAGACCTAATCTTCAAAGATTCACCGCAGATTGTTTGTAAGGAGTTCGGCCCATCAAATATGACGCAAACTTTGAGCCTATAAATTATCTTGCCAGCGACAAATCGTATTTGTGTATACAATTTGGCAACTTTGAGACATATTAGTTTATTTCAATTTAAAATTATTAGGATGTATATTTATTAAGATGTATGGTCACCAGACCAAATCGGAGACATCCCTAAAAAAGCTGAGGTGCCTTGTGCCCATAATCATAGAGCTTGTATGAAAAGAATTGTGGATGTGAGGAAAGTAAGGGAGTTGTTTCAGGATCGTGGCAAGTGGCACTCCATTGTCTCTACCTATCCCTGTGGGGAAAAGGCGTGACAATTTAATATTATATAGACTGTACAATTAGATCTTAGAATGCTACGATCTTACACAACGCTTATTATTTATTTTATACTATGTATTTATTTATTAATGTGTTATTTTATACTATTAGGTAATAGGAATGAAAACGCATTATTTTTTAAACAAGCTTTATTTTCTCCTACTTCAATATATTTGGGTGTACAGGTATTGGATAGGAAGGTTATATGATACATGATAATATGTTTAGACATGAATCATGTACGAGCTCTTGCTTGTGAATAGATGGCGCCGTGTAATTTACGACTCTATCTAACGATTCAGATATATTTACAAAGAATCTATCTATTTATTTTCCTTAAAATTAGCATTTTGGCAACATTTAATGGTATATAGGTTAATACTAAAATTAATTGACAGAAGTGTTTCTCAAATAAGTGGTAGGTTTACGGCCCTTTTAAATAAACACTAATATTCATAGTAAACAATAAATAAATAAGCGAGAAAGACATTTGTAACTCGAATTTATGCATGCCAAAAATACTGACTTTTTATTTTTTTATTGAGACTTGACAAAAAAAAACTTGCCTGGTGGTAAGAAAGGGTGGTCCAACAGCTCCAACGACTGAAAAAAAACGACTTAGTTCACGTTTGCCTCAGTCGCCGTCACTATGTTGTCGAAGTGGTATCTATTTATAAGTAAAAATAAACTCAGCTAGACCTATTAACTATTAATCATTACTCATTTATTTAAAACGACCGTTAATAAATAATACAAGATAAAATAACATTATTGAATTAATCAAATTTTATGCGGCTTACTATCGCGTTTATATTGGTTTTGATTTTACGATAAGCCGCATAAAATTTGTTTAATTCATTAATCAATGTTCGTGCAAAATTTAGGAAAATTATAAAATAAACATTATTAAAGAATCTGCCTTAATAATTACATTAACATATCCTTGGACCTCCCTTTACTTACCATCACGCAAGTCGAGGTCAGATAAAAAATAATTATTTAACACAAAATCTGACCCCAACATGGTAAGCAATGGTGGTAAGCAATAGAAGGTCCAAGAGTGCGAACGACTCAAAAACACAATTCAATTTAAAGGCGACCGTGGTGTAGTGGCAGTGTAATGGTTACACAAACCAAGAGCACGAGTTCAAAACCACCTACCGGTACCTATGTATCTTTGATATATCTATGATACAAGCACTTTAGTAGCTTACTACAGAAAAAAAATTGAAATACAAAAAAATTGAATACAAAAAACTATGGTTGCCTCAATCGCCTTCACTATGCTGTGAACGTGATTGAGTTGTTGTGAAAGTGGATGTGACTGCTACTAGTAGTTATTTAAATGAAGTAGTAGCCGTCTCTATTTAAAAAACGTTTTTCAGGTTAACATCAGATGGTGTGTTGTCATATGTCGACCATAATAAAACAAAATAATAAAATAAACCAACTAAAATTCTTAACTTAATGAATGATTTTTATTTTATCCTATCGTTTTGACCACTTTTGTATTAAGGGCCTTAAGGTCTTTACCAGTATTATTATTAACCTTATATTTGAAAATTCAACTTTATTTCTATGACCTCAAAGTTTGTATTTCAATGTTATTATTAACAATTAAGATTAATATAATACTGCCTAATATCCCATAGAAGTGAGATGTTATAATTCAGATTCCATTAAATATATTTCAGTCTTAATCTATTACATATGAAATATATAATTAATAATGAATGGTGCATTTATATACTTAATAATAGGTATTGTGCAAATATTTTAAATATATATAATATTCCTTAAACATGGCGAAGCAGTTATATCTATAATAAATATATATGTATATATCAAATCATAAATACTATGATTTATAAAGCTTTCATTACCACATATAATTTCTTTATATTTTGTTAATTGAATTAACAATCGAAATGTAGTACCCAAGAAACTACAAGTTAATTTGGAAACGTTAAATTTCCTTATTTTTAAATTAGGAACAAATGATAATTGTTTTTTTTTTAAGTTTTGAAGAATGAGTTATAAAACACTGACAATCGACACAAATTTAGATAGCATTACAGAATGCATTGTATTCTTTTTACTTTTATAAGTGTAATTAATAAGTAAAAGATTGGGAAAGGCCATCTACTATTAACACCGATTACGAGTCTATCTATTTTTATAGCTTATTTAATTCATCAATTGACATTTGATGAATTAATAATTAAATATTTTACATACTATTAACAGTGTTTAATATTTTTTTTATGAACAAGTTTACAATAATTAACCGGGTTTACAATTACAATAATTTTTCTACAAGGCTGATGGTAAGCTAGGTCCAAGAGCATCGACTACTGAAACCCCAACGTCATTTGTGGCTGCCTCATCACTATGCTGGCTAGAGCACTTTTATAGCGCTTAAAAGAGTTATATATTTTATCACAAATCTTTAATCGTATATTTGTAATAAACAAACATTTATTACATGTGGATATACATAAAACTATGCCAAATACAGTTTGCACATTCACATTTTTTTTTATTTGTGACTCAGCACCCCGCTTGATGTTAAGCCGAAGTGTAGTCCATGAATAAATGTCACTGCTACTACAATTCAATAACTGTGAGTAGCAATCACATCCACTATGCCGGCCTAGATGGAACCGGCAACTTACAAGCTGATCCCGAAACGTGACCAAATCACTTCACGGTCTGTATACTTGTAAGTGGTGGTACTACCCCGGATCGGCAGACTGGGTACCACTGCCTACCACTCTTTGAAATGCCTAGCACATCCATTGTATCTATCTATCCCTGCCGGAAAAAGGCGTGACAATTTAATTGATTGATTGATTGAATAAATTAAAAACAAAACCTTTACCTGTTTTGTTTTTTAGATAAATTATTTAAATCAAAAATATCAGATAAGGCAATATTGCTCTTGCATTAAATGTAATTAAAGCCAACTGACATTCAGTTAACTAATACAAAAAAGTGCTCGCAGCGGTTGATTTCATTGATGGTTAAAGTAAAGTAGAGTTACCTGTAACTGACTGTATGCCAATCATATGGTCTTTCCCATCTTACCTTACAGAAAATATAAAAAAGCTTGACAATGAAACTCTTAGCACAGAGTTTTGCTTCGCTTCGCCATGATAGGTCACGGAGGTGACAATATACACAATGAAAATGACATTTACAACATTAGAATGGCTAAGTACCTACTTAACAATATTTACAGACTTGGCCAAAATTTTTGAACAGGCAGAAAGATGTTAAATGTTACGCCAAAAGTTGGCCGTATAAATAATACTTGTATGGTAATTATACATTTTTAATACTGAATAACAATTGACCAAAAATGTCAGCCAAGTCTGCAATGTTTACCTGTATGAGAAAATTGTTTAATATAAGTATATTTAACAACATCAATAAATATCGATTTAGGCCTAATGGTTAAAAATATATGGAAAGATTTTCTGAACCAAAATTCAAATTTAACCTACGATATTAATATAGGTTGTTTTAGTGCAAATACTACAGTTGTTTTGCATCTAAAAATGGACAAGAAAATATAATTATGGACAATTTATTTTATTACATAAATACATGTCTATGAAAATAAATGTAAAATAATGATAAATATAACATAAGCATGCTACTATTTTGCCACAATGCTGTTCCTGTAACAAGACAAATACTAATTAGGAAAAAGGTTAAAGATTTATTAATGCTTGTACTAAATTTATTTATTGATTTGTCCATAGTTATTTGCATACAGGCGGACTTAAAGCCAAATGACTTTAACTCCTAATCAACAATAGTTATTTATGAGTTAGAGCTGGTATGAAGAGAATTGTGGATGCAAGAAAACTTAGAGAGTTGTGTTAGAAAAGTTGAGTTTCACTATTTCTGCCTATCCCAAGAGAAGTTCAGGCGTAATAATTAGTATAGATTGAAGTACTCAGAACAATACGTCAATACTCTACAAAACCGCAAAACTACTTAAAATATCACTAATTTACCTGAATCTGGGGAAAGCTCGCTAACCCAATTGAGATGTGTTTTTCCACCCCCATCTTCTAATTTCTGCTTGCCTTTGTCAATTTCATTTAATGTTGACTTATATTTAACACCTGCACAATAAACATAAGTTATTATTAAAAAATAAATAAGAATTAGAAAAGCCTTATGTATTTAGGATATATTATATATGCAATTTATTGTAAACGAGAACCAAAACATGTACAAACAAAAAACAAATTTTCAATGTAAAAAGTGAAATAAAACAAAATGTTATCCACAAAACGTAACTCTACTAAAAATAGATACGAAGCAGAAGTTTTCATAACGAAAGGGTCGGGAACAGTAAAAGAAAAGAAAAACTAGAAAGATTCCCCACTCGTATACATTGAAACTCATTGAGTGAGAGATTCAATATGGCAAAGGGTAGCCACGGACAGGCGGGCTGCCGACGAACAGTTATTGAAAAGTTGCGCAATATTGTCGAGTGGTCGGGGAAACCGTAAATTCGTAATGGCAAAAAAAAAGACAACGCCTTCGGGTATTCTCGTATGTCACTACGATGCGCTCGCACAACCGGCGGCGACACGACAAGATTCTAAATGCATTTTTCAAGTTCATGGTTAATAGAAATTGCAAACGCAAAATACATATTTTCTCTTTCATATGACATGTCTGTCTAAGGGAGACAGATATTAATAGCTGATTCAGTTATCAAAGACTAATAGGCAATAAAATATTGTAGATGTATATCATGTGCAGTGACCACGACTTTATTGCCAGATATAAAATTGTTTTTACTATTAGAGTTCCAAATATGAAATATTAATTCTGTGTTATAACAAGTTTCTCTTCGTGTGCTTTATGGTTAGAGCTTGTAATTATGGTCAATTTAAAGTCTAGGCAGTAAAAGTCACGTGGGGTCGGTTAGATGTGAAGGCAGAGTGTAACAACGCTGGGCAGCTGCCGGCCAACTTCGCCAATAACTGCGGCGTAATGACGCGCGCCCGCCCTGTTATATGAACGTCCTGCACGCTGCCCGCCCGCGCGCAGTGATTAATAGATAAACTAGCTTACAAAACTTATTAATAATAATTTCTGCAATAAAATCATTTTAACAAATAAATATTCGTTTTATGTTTTATTAATAGGAAATTTTATTAGTGAACCAAAATAAATTAACGAGTTTAGTCATAAATTAAAAATTCTATGATGGGAGTATGGTTATAATGTAACAGGTACACTAACCACCTAATTAAATAACGGTTTATATAAAACGATTTGTGTATACTTTACGACAGCAGTAAGTTTTGACGCGAGTTAACAAACTGCCGGCGACAAGCGGGGCATCGCAACTGTTTACGATCTATAAACAAGTGTAACGACTACTAATAATAACTGAAACATACTGACTACTAAAAATACACTGAAAATATAATAAAATGTCTTATATGGATACCTATAACCCGTAAAGTTACCTATTATCTCTTAATAAACAGAATCAATGCTAGTAAAAAATGCACTCCGATTTTATTGGAAAGGCTTTCAGATTTAATGGAGTCGCTCGATCGTGGAATTTGTTTTGATTGAATCACGTGTGTGTCTATCGAACAGAATGCTTCGATGATTCGCTGCACAAATTAATATGAATATTTTTTATATTTATTATTTCTGACCCACATATATTTTTATGAAACATTTTCATACCTTTATCGACAATTGGAGGATCTTTATTCGGTGGTCGTGATGGCGGAGGAATGGTGATAGCTCGAGGATCTGGAGTTGTAGTTGGTGGTGAAGAGGCTACATAGAATAAAATATAAATATAATAATGCCTTTATATTCAGATATTATTAAACACAAAACTGAAAAAATAACTTACTATAAAGTCGTATTGTACCGTCGGACTCCCCTCGAGGGTTTTTTGCGACACATTTGTACGTGCCGTAATCTTCTGCGATGATATGTCGTATGAGTAATCTCATGTGTGTTTTGTACGCTGGAGCGCCGACCATATTATCCATGTGGTATTTTGGACTTTCGTGTATCATGTGGCCATCTTCTCGGGTCCAATAGTTCAATGATGTAGGATGGGCTTCGGTGAAACATTCGAGTGTGACGTTGTAGTGGAGTGGAGCTCCGACCAGCTGATGTGGAATCCACAGCATAGGTGGAACTGAATAAAAAATATTTTTTTATAGTTTTCATGTTTAATTAGATCGCTTCCACTATTTTTTCATTATTTTTTGTGATTAGATATTTTAGATCGGCCTGCCTGATGATGGAGCATGAGCGAGGTCAAAGAGTGACAACGACTGAAAAAAACGTTTCAGTTCACAGTTGCCTTAGTCGCCGACACTATACTGGCTAAATTAGGAACACTATGCCTGGCAAAAGGACTGAGTCACTTCACTGCCATTACACTTAAAAGTAGTAGTAGGTACTGTACCAGTATATTGACAATTATGCTGAACCAGCCCATGTGTTTATTCTATAACCTTGCGTGAAGAAGTACCTTAGGAACTGTCTTAGTTTTTTTAGTCGTCAGCACACTTGGACTTTCTCTTACTTACCATCAGGCAGGCCGAGGTAAAATGTCGAATCACAATTAATAATTATAAACCATATAATTACAAATGTTCATTACTTACAATCGACGCTAACTTTAACACGCTTGGAGACAGTGGGTGGTACCCCATTGCTAGCGATGCAGAGATACGCGCCCATGTCTAAACGAGAAATTCTTGCCATTTCTAAAACTTCACCTTCCCACTCCGACACTGCAATAAAGTGTGTTTTATTTCATTCTAAACAAAACCAACTTATTTTGTTACCCGTTGTGAGCTTTCTTCCAGTACTACTGAAAACTACTGAATAATGTATATTTTGTCGATTTAAAACTTTCAAGAATTTACACTATTGTTTAAGTTTATCAACTTGGGTTACTACTTAAAAAAATAGATGAAAAGCATATTTGGAATTTAAATTAACTTTTTTTACCTGAATGGCCCTTGTTAATAGAAATTTTGGAGTTGTCGTCACGCTTCCATTTGATGGAGGGTTTCGGGGAGCCTTTTGCTCGACATGTGAGAGTCACGTTGACACCTTCTCGCACGATAACGTCACTCGAGCTCAGGGAATCGTCAATGGTTGGAGGAACTGCCGAATCATACAAAAAGTTCTTAAAGATATATTATTTATTTTGTAGGTGCTATTTAGTATTGTAAATAACAATTTTGTTTACGTCATGATTAAATATATATTTTACTTTTATATTCGAGTACTAAGCTACATAACATGCTTATATTAAAGAAACAGGACTACCAAAGTAGTTATAATATATCAAAAATACATTGGTACCGTAAAGTGTTTTTTATTTATATTTCTATATTAAGCTACCAAACGTGCTATTATTCTTTTGAACTAGATCTCCATTTGTGTGACCATCGCACTATTACTACACCACGCCATCACTAAATAGTTACTTATATTGTCAAGCAGCTACAAACCAACAACATGTAAGTATCCAAACTGCGTCTTGGCGGTGACCGTATTAATCTGACACATGTAGCGGCCTTTATCCTCCTCTCTCACGTCCGATATGTGCAGGAACCACGTGCGGTGCTTGTCATGTGAGACGCTCACACGGGGATTGCGCGTGATCACGTGATTGTGCACTGTCAGTATGGCTGATTGTTCAAAATGCATCCATGCTACCTAGAAGTAAGAATACGATGTGTAAAAATATAACTGTACATCCAAAGTACTTAAATGTGGCATAGTAGATGTGACTGTTACTTTATTGTGGCTCTACATATGACAGCATCCCGCCTGTTGTTAATCTGGAGTGCGCTCCATGAATGGAGGCGAATACAGTTAAATAAAGATTTATGTCAGATACATGTAAAGTGCCGCTCTACAACTAATTTACTAATAATAAACTATACTATATAATTTCGAACAGAAACAATATACATATCTTAAATAATATATATTCAAACATCATAAATAAAAATATCTTTATGTGACAGTTTTATATAAACAGAATTTATAATGTTCTTCGTGATGGCTTGACGACTAATAAACTTCGATCTACTTATTTGTGCGATACTCTTTCCGAAGCCACATTGGCATCACTTTGAAAGACCTCGTTCAAAGAGCTAATTAAATTCTGAATGGAAATTGTGAACATCCAATTTATAAAACAGGAGGAAAAAATGTAAAATAGGTTGCATTCAAATTAAAATGTTTCAACTTTCAATGTAACATATAAGATTGTAAAATTTAGTTTATATTGCTGGTCTAGAATTTAAATTAAATAGTTATAATTTGTCTTAGGGTTTAATAAAGAGTTTTGCCGACCGTTGAGGCTTTATCGTTGTACGCGCCCTAAGGCCGTCAACAAACCTTGGCCCAAACCGAGGCCCTAAACCTCGTCACGCCTTTTGTTAAGCTGGAGTGCGATCCATGAATAGAGGCGCTGCTAATATAGTTCAATAAATAATCCAAAATAATTTGGACTTTAGATTATAAGACTGTAGGAGTTTCAAAATTGAATGCCAGCAAAGAACTAAGTCTCAGTTTCTATCTTTATGTTATAAGTTATGAATACAAGGGGCAGCTTTAGATTTTCACATACAATAAAAATAAATTAAAGAAACATGAAAACAGGCAAGGGTATGCGGTACTACAATAATTTCCAATCTCGCTTTCAATTTGACGAGTGACGTAACGGAAATTAAAGAATGCTCAGAGTTCGTCTCCGATATATTTTGGGAAAAAAATTACAGTCGCTATAGAATAAGGTACTATTATACTATTATATCATTCTATACGCGATTGGAATGTTTAAAGTAACAAAATCGGTAATTATCTCGGGGAAGTGTATTTTTTTACTAATTCCGGATAAATAATAATAACACCCTCCCTGATGACGGCTGCCGCAGTCACCGTCACTATTTCATATAATCAGCATTTTAAATTAATTTATCACGTTTTATTTTGTAAGCAAAAAAACAATTTTATCTCACCTATCTTCTAATACATCCACTATCTGGTTTATTTACGTAAATATTTTCCCCTAAGACTGGTATGAGTTCAATCTGGTATATTTGTACAACGGGAATGTTTTTATTTTCACATTTATTGTCGTTTAGTATTAGCTAGTCGAGCACATTGTCAGGCACAGTCACTACGACTCGCGACATCTGTGTAATTGCACGGAGGCTGCCATCGCATCGTTTCAAACCAATTTCCATCGCACTAAACGTAAAAGTGCATTTTCTCTCGGATTGTAATACTTCTAACATTCTTTCACTATTATTTTCGTCCTTTCTGATTTTATGTATAGGTAGTGATTTTAAGAACTAAATTAACGAATATTTTCTTCTCTTTTTTTACTGTGACTCGACATATGACGGCACTCCGCTTGATGTAAAGCTGAAGTGCTATCTATGAATGGAGATGACTGCTACTACGGTTGTTAACTGTAAGTAACAGTCGCATCCACTATGCCAGCCTAGTTAAAACCGGCAGCTTACAAGCTGACCCCGAAACGCGACTAAGTCATTTCATGTTACTGTACGAGTATACTAGTATAATCGTAAGTAATACTTGTAAGTAATAATAATAGTATTATGATGCAACGATTAACCTGTTTGACAGGCGTGACGCATTGGTTGCACATCAGTTTGTTGCGCGTTCCGGAGTCTATTCCCGGTTGGAACAGAAGATCATGACAATCTTCTGTTCTTCTGTTTTGTTTGTATTATTTAATCATTTTAATATTAAAGAGTGGGTAGGCTGGTAGGCAGTGATAGCCAGTCTGCCGATTACCACCTCTTGCAAGTATACAGATCGTGAAGTGACTTAGTCGCGCTTCGGGAATAGCTTTTGAGTTGCTGATTATGACTAGGTCGGCATAGTGGATGTTACTGCTACTTATAGATATTTACTTGTGTAGCAGTCGCCTCCATTTTTGGAGCGCACTCCAGTTTAACATCACGTGAGGTTGAATTAAACAAATTTTACTACGGCCTACTATCGCGTTTATTTTGGTTTTGATTTTACATTTTTTTTTATTTCAATGTTTTAATAAATCAATCGACGTTTTTAATCGAATAAAATTCGACGTTTAATAAATCAATGTTCGCGCAAAATTTAAGAACATACTATTACGTGAGGTGCATTTCGAGTTACCATAAAAAAGAGGAATATTGTTCTGGAGCGTCCCCGTCATATCTAATCACTTCTTTAACATGGTAAATTTAAATCGTTAAACTTGTATTAGTGACGAAGGTTTTATTCACGGCTGTCTTTATCAGATCAGGGAGGCATTTAAGAGTAGAAGTTTGAGTAAAGCTCTTGCGGGGTCACATCTTACCTATCTTAACTGATGCGACCTCACCCGCGCCGTCTAATTTATAATGGACTTGCGGAAACTTTGCCCATTTTATTATGCAATGCGATGCTAAAACCCACCCTAATGACAGCAACCTCACTTGCCGACATAACCTGGGGCTTACTGAAGAATTATTACTGTACGCTTATTTAAAGAGTGGTACCCAGTCTTCCGATCCGGGTTAGTACCACCACTTACATGTATACAGACCGTGGAGTGATTTAGTCGCGTAAGTTGCCAGTTCCAACTAGGCTGGCATAGTGGATGTGATTGCTACTTTCAGTTATTGAATTGTAGTAGCAATGTCAACCATTCATGGACTACACTCCAGTTTAACATCAAGCAGGGTGCTGTCATGTGTCGAGTCACAATAAAAAAAACTGTATATACTTTTTTATATTGTGACACGACTTCAGATCTCAACTGGCCATCTGGCACGCAAAGGGAGGTGCAACGGCGACGACGACTGAAAAAATAGACTTACTTTACTCGGGTTGTATTTCCTCGACAAAATCGGCGACACCCTTAGGAAAGTTGGGTGGCCTAGTGCCAATAACCGTAAAGCTGGTATAAAGAGAATTGTGGAAGTGAGGGAAGCGAGGGAGTTGTCAGGATCGTGGCAAGTGGCGCTTCTTTCTTTTCTCTGCCTATCCCTGTGGGAAAATCCTACTGCCCCGCATGGCAATTTTTTGGAGAGTTGAATTTTCACTATTTGTTTAAAGGATCCAAAGTTATAGGATGAGAAGAACACATGGGCTGATAAAGCATTCCACTTATCAAATGTTTAATAAAGAAGCGACGCGCTGAACCGTTTATTTGAAAACAATTATTAAATACTAATAAGAGAGGGTCGAGCTGTCGTTTCCCAGTAATCATCGTCTTAAGAGGCGTTAAGTGGCAGTCGTCGGCGACGATGTAAATCGGATCTCGGTAATGGCGGCTGTCCTCTAATCTAATCATGTCGAACGTCCGACCGTAGCCCCCTGATTGAGTTACGTCGACGGGCATCTGAGGTATCTTAGCTTTTGAAATATTGCACTGGCTATCCCCTTTTATTAAACCAATCTGCATTTCATTTACATTATTTGCTTCATTAGCGTTGTAAATTGACTTTCGATTTAATAATCATTATATTCGCAATACATTTCAATTCAATTATTATCGTATTGTTGTCATACGAGCACTGTTAAGTGATTGTGCAATTACACAGACAATTTCTATAATTAATCCTTTAAACGTTCTTTTAATTAATCAAATTGTCAAACCTTATTTCCAACAGGATTAAACAGAGACAATGAAGTACCACTTGTCAAGGTCCTAACACAACTCTTTTGCTTTTCTAATATCCACTACTCTTCTCATACAAGCTCTATCGTTCGATCAAAGACCCTTGATTTAATAATAAATGGATTTAGTATATATTTCTCTAAAATATTTTATTCTCGCATAATTTTATTATTAAGTTTTTTAAATAATAGTGGTCCATAAATGATGGAGACTGCTACTACATTAAAATAATTGCAAGTGGGATACAACAATCCACTCTCATATGTTGCCCGTCAATTTTCACGCTAATCCCGAAACGCGACTGAGTCATTTCACAGTGGTAGTACTCAGATCAGCAGATTGGCCAAATGTCTGCCTACTCTTTTCTTCTTACTTTCAATATTTAGAGAAACTCATTGAATGCCGCCCCGGGCGTATTTTGCCGTTCATACGGCGAAGTTTACCCTTAATGCTCGGACAATTAAGACAAAATGAATCAAAATTTTATAAGACCGAGATAAGCTTTGATCGTCAAAGTTTATAGCATTTGTACAAGATGAAATTATTATTTAAGTGAACTCATTTTATAATAAATTTTTGTCTTTAATTATATCTCACACGAACTTTGAATCAAATGTTACACTTTTTTTCTTATCTTGTAGTTTAACTGACAGCACCTAACTGATATTAGGCGCGGTCCATAAATAAAGGCGAATGCTACTACTGTTAAATTAGCAGTCACATCCACTATGTCGGCCTATTTGAAACCGGCAACTTTCAAGCTGTTACCGAAACGTGACCGAGTAACTTTTTCGTCTAGTCTATACACTTAAGAGAGGTGGTGCTATCCCGGATTGGTAGGCTGGGAAAAAGACCACTAACTGTCTGATAAGCACTTTTAATATTGTATTACTGATATTTATATAAAATAATAAATACCCATCATACTTTATAAAACTGTCTGGTTAGCTTAGTAGCAATTGCCCTGGGCATAAGGTGCCTAATCTGATTCGTCTGCAGACTTTAACCATATTAAGCTCCCTCACCGTTCGTTAATATCACTTACTTTACCAGCATAACCCAGACAAACAACATTTAAAAAAATATAAAGTACGAATATAGCTATCTTAGATAATATTTCTAAATTACGCACAACTCACATTCACATTCCCTATGAGAACGATTGCAGTTTTAACTAGGATTAAACTTTGTCGTGGTTCCCAATTAAGCCGTTATCTCAAAGCCACCTTTAATTTAGGCTCTGGTTTCTTTTTATCTTAATTGTTAGGGCATTAAAGAGGCGAAGTTTAACAGCGGAGGCACTCTGGGACGCGATCTCGTCCCTCAAGACATGCCTCGGAGGCGTCATTTGATTTATAATGGACTCGTTGGAAACTTTGCCCATTCTGCGGGGAACCACCGAAACCTCTTTAATGACGGACCCCGTCGCCGCAGGAGATGATTCGTGTTACACTCTAATAATATTATGACAGATTTAATTAGTTTAATTTAAAGGGACATTTCTGGTCTTTTTTGATTTATATATACATTTCTTTATTAGTTGTATTTTTTAGGTAATTAACTAAAGTACTCGAAACGTTCTCCTGTCCAAATTTTATTTAATTTGTGATCGTTTTTTTTCTGATTACTTTTTCATGACAATAAAAAAAATACATCGATCGATTGAATCTGGATCATGGTTTTAAGTTCATATAAAAAACTCACAAAAAAGGTTTAGTTTAACTTTAACCCAAAATTGTAAATCTTTTTTAATGTTTCTTTTCTTTTAAACATAATTCGGACTAGTATTTATTTTAAATCTAAAAATAAGCAACTGTCCAGCCGTGCCGTGCGCTACTAACAAACAGCATTTCATTAATCATTATTAAACTATAATATCATTAAGTTAAAAAAAACGGCGCATTAAGAAGGACTTATAACGGGTGTAACGTTAATTTTAACACGTACAAAAGTGCCCAAAACTAGTAATAGTAAGTCGCATTAATGCAATGGAGGTGAACAGTCTGAGAAAGAGGGCTTAGCTTCGTGCTGCTAAAAGCCCACTTAGAGATCTCTTCGCCCGCGGATTTACGACGAAGGCTCTACAAGTTTTCATAGAGAACTGCGTGGGGATGAGTTGTTTCAAAACATTCAGATTTGCCAAAATAATTCTTGTAAAAGTGACTAGAAGTTTTAAATTTACAAACTCTTATAATATATGTTTTAAATTTAATTTTTATTAATTTACATTTCTATACTAAGATTACTAAGCTACTAAAGTGCGTGCATCAAAGATACACCGGTGAGTGGTTGTGTACCCGTGCTTTCGGTTTGCGTGACCATTGCACCGCCACTAGCTACACCACGGTCGCCTTTATATTTATTAGATAATATTTTAAAGAAAACCTTATTACACAATAATTCTAACTTAACACTGTTTTAGTTATTGTTTGTAATCTAATCATGAAACTGACAATAATAAGCGGTAAATAGAGAAAACATTTTTTTAAATCATTAAAAATAAGAATAATAAAACTATAAAATACAAATTAGGCTTACATTAATTTTACATTAGTTTTTCTTTATTAATATTTCACTCGACAGTACCCCGCATGATGCTAAGCTGGATTGCGGTCCATAAATTAAGGTGACTACCATTTACAGTTAAATAACTTAAATATCCAATATTTTTTTAACGCCGGCCTAGTTGAAACCAATGGAAAGGTTTTATTTTATAGTACCTATTTTCAACCAAAAGTGGGTTTAAAAGGTGAGATTTTAAAATGTCTAAACATATTTGTTATTTAATCAATATTTGCACAAAATTCGAAGCTCTAATTGAATAAGATAAATAAACAATTTCATGTAAACAGATAAAGGTTGAGTTCAATACCGCGCAGTTCACACAAGGTTAAGTAAACGTTGCCAACATAATCTCAAGAGAGTTTCAACGAACATAACATTTTGTTCCGGGGAAGACAATTCTAGAATATTTCACATTATTGCTACAAAAATATATATTTTTAAGAAATACCTAAATACCAGTGTTATAATACATGTTTTTTTATTGAGGAAAATTCTAACCTTGATCTGCCTAATGGTAAGGAAAGGGAGGTCCAAAAGCGCAGACATTTACAAATTTTGACATTGACATTTTATTTTTCGGTTGCCTCAGTTGCTATGACGGCCAAAGGTGCACGATTAATAATAACATGCAGGATAAAATTAGTGTCATCTTTTCTGACACTTTCTGAGTTTTTTTGTAAATTTCTATACTAACTAAGCGTGTTCGTGTCATCAGGAAGACCAAATCATATTTTATATATGTAATGAAACCGATGGATGTAACAGGAATTTGCTACAAATGGTTGAATAATTTATTTAGTCGGTTTCAACTCTGTCGACAAGAAGTTCTGTTACCACTTCACAATGCTTACATTATTAAAATATATAACAACTACATCTAAATGTGATATAAAAACACATCGTATTTGCAATTATAAATTAAAATTGAATATGTTCACGATGCTGATATAACTCTCAGCTAGAGCATCAGTTAGGAGATCTTTATCATCATCATCAACGTCATGACAGTCCTGAATGTCTAAGAACAGAGCGCCACTCTCCACGATCCTTACACAAATATCTTGCCACCATCACTGCCATAATTCTCTTCGCACAGACGATTATTATTAATTTAATTTATTTCTATTACAATAATATAATTTAATCCTTAAAAATGTAATATCTAAATAATTGCAGATTTAACTAAACCCATGAGCTCTATAAGTTAATTTCTAAATATATATTAGGAAATTTTGCATAAAATTATTAATAAATTGTAATTTGAAAGCATGCAATCGGTCGCAGTATTCGTAGTGCTTGAAGCGATCTTGAGTTAACTCCGTACATCGTTACAGCGAAGCATGGGAAATATGCCAGAATTTGAGCATCGTGCTCGCATGCGGCTCGAGTGCAACATTACTCGACTGCGTCTGGTGGCATGTTATTGCAGCCAACGTGGTGTCTACTACGTGCTCACAACATACACTTTCCTGATGTTACTCGCAGATGAAACAGCTGTGCGTGGCTTGGCTCAGAACCGTTTGCATATTAAGAATGTCATTTCACATTAGTGTCAGTTAATTAAACATTTACAACGTTGTTGTATGTTTCTCATACCAAAGATATATAAAAAAGAGTTTACATTTTTATAAAAAAAATATTGTGACTCGACATCTCACCTCGACCTCCCTTATTGCAAGCATGATAGAGGTCCAAGAGTGCCGAGCGACGACTGAAAAAAACGTATCACTTCACGGCTGTCACAGTTGCCGTCACTATGCCGGCCAAATATGAGTAGATATTTTAATACAATCCAACAGTACAAATATTAATAGTACGGTTAACATGAGATTTTTTGAAACTTCGACATGCCTACGACTGAAAAACCGACTGAGTTTACGGCTGCCTCAGTCACTTTTACTATGCCTCCCAACCACGAGTTTCTAGTTGTAAGTTAATTTCATGTATCTATTTTTTTTTTTTTTTTTCTATAATCTATAATTTCCATATAAAATTAAAAGGGCGACTACTACTATAGTTAAATAACTACCAGTAGATTCACAACTACTATCTCGAAACGGCACTGAATAACTTTAAGGTCTGCTTGAAAGAGGTAGTATTTCCTGACAAATGATGACAGACTAGCCAAATGCCTACCATTCTTAAACAACCCCGGGCAAATAAATGGATAAAAATAAAATACGATAATTTCAAATTATATTATATGATATAGAAATTATTGTATATCGTGTTTTATTTTTATTGTCTTTCTATCTGTTTTGCGCTATAAATAACTTTGTCTCTTTGTGTATCTCTGTAAAAAAATAAACATATAATATTTTTATAAAAGTATGACAGCAGAGGTTAAATCTTTTTAAGCTAATGGCAGACGCGAAGGTTTTTCTGCAAAATCCATTCATGATGTCAATAGTGGGTACATATAGCAACCCATAGTCCCCCAACGTTAAGCCTCCAGTACTATATGTGCCTTTATAGCTTTCACAGTTCACTATCTCCGTTATAAATAAAGACTTACGACACAAGAAGATATATTTTTTATTGTTAGAAATCCGTTACGATTTACATATTATAGACATATACCTGCATAGATAAATTTAAGGAAGGGTAAGGTACTGATAGTTTTTTTCTTTCTTGTTTACCATCTATATGTTTTTTTATTCGCATTTTTTTTAAATTCTGTCGACATATGACAAAACCCCTCCTGATCTCAAGCTGTTGTGTGGTTCATGTATGGAGGTGACTGCTACTACAGTTCAATAACTGTAAGTAGCAATCGCATTCACTATGCTTGCCGGTCTAGTTGGAACCGTAAACTTACAAGCTGATCTCGAAACGCCACTAAGCCACTTCACGGTCTATATAGTTGTAAGTGGTAGTCCTTTTATTTTAAACTTCTGTACTATGGCGCTAGTTAATAACATACACTACCAGTCTACCTTTAGGACAATAAAAGACACAATATAATGCGACGAGTGAGGCTGCTTCAGGTTTTTAGTCATCGACGCTCTTGGCAAGGTGAGGTCGTATGTTGCGTCTCAATAATAATATTGTCATAAATGTGAACAGGTTCAAGTAGGTTAAAAGATAAATGCATACTTACACAAATATCTAATTATTATATAAAATTGGAGACATTCTTTAAAAAAAGCTGGAGTCAACAGTACCCACAACCATAAAGCTTGTGTAAAGAGAATTCTAGATATGATATGAAGGTAGCGAGAGAGTTGCATCCAGACCGTGGAAAGTAGCGCTCTACAGTCTCTGCCTATCGTTATGGAAGTTAAGGTGTGAAAACACATACCATAGACTATAGTATAGATGATTATAATAGTTTTTAAGGGTGAAAATGATAACGTAAATATATAAATTATACTGAAAACTTACATTAATTATTTTGTAAGATAGATGCAATTATTATAAATCCACTATTATGTAAATATAATAGGCCAATAAAATGTGTAATAGATACTATGATGATGATGTAAAACATTATGGAATAGAGGAATGCAGATAAGTGAATTCGAATTTACATGTTTTAGTGGAGCGCTGCCGAATTATCTCGACAGTTGGCATTTCGGGGAGAGGACCCGAGGGAGTCCCCCTGCGGTGGCCATCGTTAGCCGACGCCGGCGTAACCTTGCGGCTTATCGCTCGTCCGGTCACGATGTGCAATGTTCACAGTCGCATCGATGCTCTAACTTCTGAAGACGAACCCCACACCCTCACTGCTTTCATTACTGTATTCATTTTTTTTAAGACGTAAAATATTATTTATAGGGCAATAAATAATCAATGTTTGTGATTAAATGTCGATATTAAATTAAACCATTTCTTACTGTATACTCGGACAAATCTAGATAGTGTGTAAAAAGACTGCACTTTGGAAATCTTCAATAATTTTAAAGTTGGTCGTTCAGCAATATCAATTTTCTTGAAATATTGATGGGAAAATAGAGTCTCAGAAGTGGGACTTAAGATTGACTTTGCATTGAGTTATTTTTTGTTTTTAAATCGGAGCGCTTTGGGGCTGAGGTGCAAACTCGGTGTAGGGGTTGTAAATCATATCTTCTTCCATTTATATGGACACTTTATTACGACGGCGTGTTCTAAATCAAATGATAAAATGCTTCTTATTTTATGTTTCCTTTTGGCGTTCTCGCATATTGTCGTTACTTCTCGCCACAGAGGAAGGGCGAATGTGATTTTATGTGTTATTCTTAAAGATGTAAGAACCCTTACACGCAGTTACCATATCATTGCGGATTTACTGGATTTCGCTGTTGACTTTATATTGCAAAATGATTTGGGTGTGCCTTGCGAGAGTGGATTGCTCGAGTTGTTTTACGATTTATGTTACTTTTTTAATAAAAAAATAACCACAAGATGTTTAATCAAATTATTATTGTAACTTATGAAAAGAAAACTTTATTTATTTATTGCAATTCACATAATTATTTTCAAAAGTAAATTTTGGAGTTAGGAACCTGTTATTTACTATCGCTTACTACTTTTATATTAAATGAAAATATCTATATTATGACAATAGACTATACAATAAACAAACATACCTTATACGAGCCTAGGTTCTTAACTGAACATGCAAGCCTGACACTTCGCCCAGACGGCACCGTTACATTCTCGATCACGTCCGTGAACTCTGGCTCCTCGACCACTGCAACAAATATGTTCACTATTACACGCACGTTTACAAATATGAAAACTTATAACTTATTTGAAAGCGGTCCAATTTTTAAATTAACAATATATTTTCATTTATTGTTTACTTTATTTACTTAACTCTTTAACAATACATAGGTTACAAATTTATTCATATAATCGTCAAACTTTAATAAAAGTTTGTTGGCTACTCATAAAATGTATTTAAGTATCTAGAACGACACTTTTTTGGCCGGCATAGTGACGGCGACTAAGGCAGTCGTGAAATAAAGCGGTTGTTTCAGTCGTCGTCACTCTTGGATCTCCTCTTGCTTATCATCAGGTGGTTCGAGGTCAAATGTCGTGTCACAATAAAAAAATAAAAATTATATGCAACTGTATTAACATGTAAAACTGATAATATATTTTAAAAAAACTTGTCATCCAAGGTGACTAATTTGTTTGTTGGTTCGACACTGTTAACCCAACGAAATACAAAAAAAACCTTCAAAAATAGCAATTAATAGCTAAAATAGTATATCAGGTGTATACTAAACTTTTTTGCCTTTTTTAAACTTTTTAGGGTATAAAAATTTTATTGCCATTCTATACATATTCTTTTTAATTATTTTAGAGGACAGCGGATATTTATTTTGTATTCTTTTAGGGATATCATAGAAAGTAGGAGACCAAACGAATATATCAAATATACATTACAGGCAAGTTATCTTGCGACTTTGCAAGACTATTTCACTACTACTAAACCATATTTGTCTTATTATTATTAATGGTTAGTATGACGAGAACTATTCTTAAAACAAAGATTGGTTATCTTATTTTATGAATTTATTATCCAATCTAAAATTTGTAAATCTAATGCTATTTTGTATATTATACATTTGAGTACAATAAGTAATTTTCTCAGCTCGAGGCACTGAAGGCATATAATATTTAAGATAAGTTAACAAGATATTTTTCGCACGTTCGTCATTAATCTCAGAATTGAAGAGTTATGAAGATATTTTTATGTCAAAGAATACGATTTGTAATTTTCAAATTATCAAGGCAGGACGCTTTTAAACAAATTGAGTGGGCGATAAGAAATAATGTCGTCGTTTATCAAGCTCTGAGATAGATGGTCGCTGCTCTACTCTGCCCATTTTAAATGCGTTTGTCTTCAACTTGCCAATTTGAGATCCCCTTTTCTTTATATCTTTAGGTGCCTTAAATCCATTTTTAAAATAAAGCGTGAACGTCTCTATGGGGCACTGAGGTGTTTAACATGCCTCTATAAGTCAAGGTTATAGGATGGGCAGAACACACAGGCGTCCAAAGCATTCCATTTACCTAGTGGTCGACGAAAAAAACAATGCGACAAACTGAATCGACAGTAGACAGAATTCGGATGCTCTTTGGGATCTATTAAAGGAGTAAGAAAACGAGGTGGAAAAGGTTAAAAAGCTTCTCAGACTATTATTCGTGGTTTGGCGATAAATGCGTAAATTAGATAGAAAAACGAAAATTTTCCTAATAATTTCTGTGTACGTAAAATATTATATTTTAATTATTTAAATTTTAAATCATAGCCGAAAAATGTTTTTTTTTACCCTCTATTGACATATTCTTGGTAAAATGAAGCCATTTATTTCTAAATTCATTCGTTTACTTATCGAATGATAACCGCCAGAGGTTGTTGTCAATTCAAATAAGAAGGGCAAAGAGTGCAACAATAAGACAAACTATGAAGGCGTGCCTATTGGGGTGAGTTGACTTTGACTCTGTAAACATTTGTCATCTCGTGAACGTGGGTCGGTCGGCCGGGGAGTCTCAACCTGTCGCTGCTTCACCGTTTATATTGACTTTTGTTTCCATAATAAACTACCTTACCATTATTGTTTTTCTACATCTTTAGTATCTTTTTTTCTTATTAATAACTTATATTTCGTGGTTTATTTTGACTTTAATACTTTAACATATCTTTTTTTTTTCATCAAAAGTAGTATTAAGTCATTGTTTTAATGTTATATATATTATTAAAAAAATTGTAAGTTTTTATTTAATTTAGGCTCGACATGTGACTGAACCCCGTCTAATATTAAGCTGAAATGCGGTCCATGGATGAAGGCGAATGATAGAACAATTAAATAATCACAAATAGCAGTTGCATCCACTATGCCTGCCTAGTTAAAACCAACAACATACAAGGTGATCTTTACGGTCTGTACTATAAATCTAGTACTACTCCGGATCAGCAGACTGGGCATATAACTTAAACAGTAATAAACCTACTTTATTCTACCTGTTTGTAAATATTCTTTTAATTTGCAAATAAAACGCAAAAACCACCAACTCAGCACGAACAACAACTCATATTTGAAGCGATGTGTAAAGATTCCGATAATATAATCTCGAACGCTCACCCATATAAGACTACAGTTAAACGATGTGCGTACACCCAAGATACGAGGTATACCTGAATGAAGATGAAAGCTCTGCGTATTTTGTGTTTGCTCGCCTGATCGTATTAGCTCCATCCATACGATGCTCCATTTTATACTCCACTGCTTCTGACTCAACCGATGTAAATCCCCGCACTCGGCATCTATGTGGCAATATGTATTCCTCTATTCGTTATTTGCCAACATAAAACAAGGTGTATTTTGTTGCAAAAATGCATACCATATTTAATTTAAACATGTCCGCGTGAAACCTCTCTGGAATCACTCCAGTAAATTGATGCTTCGACAAACTTAGCAAACGAGTTTCATTGATAGTGATAAGTTTAGAGACAAATTCACTAGCATTTACTGTTTAGTAGTGGTTAAGTTGCGAATAAAGGCGGGGATGGTGCAACAGTCGTAGAAGAACGAGGCAAGAAAATATATTAAACTTTTCTTAGATGTACGGATGCACATATCACTTTTATTTTCTCCAAACTCTGGCTTCACCCAACTTAGGTTCCAACTTCGATGGATGAACCGCCTTACGCTGAAATATCAGCAGTGGAATACAGCAATTTTATTAGAAAAATGACAGACACATACGCAGTATTATAATGCTTCTCTGTATGGAAGCATTAAAACGAGTGACATTCAGGTGAATCTATACAAAATATAAAGTGTATCTATATTTCAGATCCAATTATCTTAAACTAATTCAAATTACAATTCCAATACCAATCTAAATTCAAATTTACAATTGATACTCTAGCCATCTGATACGGTAATAGACAGACAAACTGAGGACAGTGACAGTTTTATCACCTTTTTAACATTAAATAGATTTAAAAATGATTTAAATTTATTTAATATTAAAATAGATTAAAAAAAAATTAAAAATCTGTTATGTTTTGCCATACAGCTGCAATTTCGACCTTCTGTATCCTTTGTACGCTATTTATTCTCATACATTATTGATGAATAGTCCTAATTAGTAATTAATATTAATATTTGTTTAATGATAAATATAACAACTTACTTTTGAATATGATTTAATATTTAAAATCAGATTTCTTTATGACAATAATAATCTAAAATAGAAAAATGGAAAATGTGAGATTAGTTTTCGAAAGTATTTCTCGTAGCAAATTTATTTATTAATTACATTTCTATACTAAGCTACTAATAGCGCTTTTATCATAGAAACAGGACAACCAAAGTACATATACCAAAGATGCATTGGTACCGGCAAGTGGTTTTGAACTGGGGCTCTTGGTTTGCCTGACCATTTCACTACCACTACACCATTGTCGCCTTGGCAATGAGTAATTAACGTTTAATAATACATGTTACACTAATGATAACTTTAAATTGGCTTAAGTACTTATTACTCGAACATCAATAATCGCGCAAGTGGTTCACAGTTAAATTACACAAAGGCATTTTCATGTTAATTAACCTCTAAGAAGGTTTACTCTGACAAAGGGGATTAGGAATCGATACTATAGTAATGATTAAGACAATTCAATCATTAAATTTAATTTAATTAATAATCATTAACTAATTATATTACAAATAGAATGAATGATTTGCCACTGAACGTATCTAATTTGCTAAATCTTTAATTACGCAACAGTTAACTCAAATACAAGAGTCGCTTTTAACAAGCCAGAGAATTGGGTCCACTAAATATTCCAAAACTAATAATGAATAGGCCGCTTCAGTCCTAACTCGAGAATAATCTCATATTAAAGCTGGCCCTTATGCAAATGCGAGGCGGTCAATCGGAAGTAATCAACCGCGGACATGCCGCAAGCGGGTGCGGTTGCGTCTGCCCGCATCCATGACGCCCTGCTTAATTGACCTCCAACAACATCCTATATCTATTACAAACCTGAGCTCATTTTAGACAATTATTATAACAATTTTACATCCAATAGAAATATACTGACGAAAATATACTGAAAAATTTGTTAACGACACGCATTGGTTAGCACAACTGTGTGTTACGCGTAAACACACAGGTCAATTACATTACATATTACAAATATGTGGTAGTAAAAAAAACAGTGGTGCTCAGTCTGTCGATATCACTACTTTTAAGTGTAAAGACCGTGAAGTGAGTTAGTCGCGCTTCGGAATCAGATTGTGAGTTGCCGGTTCCAATTAGGCCGGTATAGTGGATGCGACTGTTACTTGCCGTCAATTAACTGTAGTAGCATTCGCCTTCAGTTTAAGCTTAAGCGCTGTGCTGTCTTATGTCGAGCCCAAATAAAAAAAAAGTGAAATGAATGAAAACTTGTTAAATTTAAAATATATGATAAAATTATTCAGAGAGCGGAAATCTGTACAATTGAATATGTATAAGTTATGGACTATTACTATTAGGTATCTGAAGTAAAAGGCTTTTCAAATAATAATGTTGACAATTCGTATGGTTGCGTTTGTCGTTGAGCGTCGCGTCAAGGGGAGCCCTCTCGTCAGGGGGCGTTAAATAGCTAATTGAGGGGCCTCAGTGAGAGACTCAAGCGCCTATTATCACTGCCTTCTGTCTGTTTGCAATGTTACCGCAGGCGGATACTGGATACTCTCACCAGAATACCGTTTCTTTTCTTAACTATATTGGCACTCTTCAACGAGATTTCCATATTTATTTCGTTGATCTTTAAAAAAACATTTCGTTCACTTACGTACGTACGTTTTTCACTTCATAATGTACACGATGAATAGTGGTACTACCCGAGATCGACAGACTGCCCAA
The DNA here is from genome assembly GCA_905220615.1 of Tinea trinotella. Classification (NCBI taxonomy): domain Eukaryota; kingdom Metazoa; phylum Arthropoda; class Insecta; order Lepidoptera; family Tineidae; genus Tinea; species Tinea trinotella. The sequence continues at coordinate 7,315,565 of HG992306.1, forward strand.
ATAGCCACCAACTGTATGCCTAGCACAAGCAAATATCTGCTTAATATTTTTTTTATTGTGACACATCTTACCTCGACCTGCCTGATAATAAGCAATAGAAGGTTCAAGAGTGCCGACGACTGAAAAAACTAGTAGTTCACGTCTGCCTCAGTCGCCGTCACTATGCGATTTAAATTAAAAAAGCTAAAAAACATCTCCAGGATTTATGCATAGTGGACCAATGCGCCACTCGTGTCGATAAAATGTTAATACAAATCGTCGTTGTAAGAGAATAATAAAACATTTTTTTTGTTAACACACAACACCGATCCGTCTCTTTTCTTTTCTATCCCAATATTATTGGCGAATTCCCAACTCCAACAGTGGTCAGCTGTGACCGCTGACATTCACTATTTGTTTATTCACAGTGGAAAGTGCACACTTCCTCGGTGCGATGTTATTTGCTTTTTTATCCCGCCCGCCGAGAGCCAGCCGCATTGATCAAAGTTGTTTGATTGCAAAAGCTCGGCTCGTTACCAAGCTAATGTAATTGCTAATACTGTTAGCTTTTAACAAATCTGTTTTGCATATCAATGGTCTTTATCTAAGTTGGACGACAGGCGGGCAGTTTGTTACGCGAAGTCTCGGGTTCGATTCCTGGTCGGAGAAAATATTTATTACATAGTTTTTATTAGTAATACCTAATACTGAGATTAAATATAACAAATATTTGTTAATAAAAAAGAAACGAAAATGCTCCTGTCTGTGTCTGTTATTTAAGTGTGGTAGGCAGTGGTGTCTGCCGATCCGGTGTAGTACCACCACTTACAAGAGTACAGACCGTAAAGTGACTTAATTGCGTTTCGGGTACGGCTTCAAAGTTTCCGGTTCCAATAGTCCGTCATAGTGGATGTGACTGCTATTTACAGTTATAAGGCTGAGCCCCCAATATAAAATAAAAAGGAAATCCACGTCCATCAGCCAAAACGTGTAGTGTCATAAATTCAGAAAAGATTATAATATTGTTTCGCCCAAGAGAATGTATTATATTAGGCCGTCAGTTTATATTCTGTCCCTTGTCGCAGATGTTGTCCGTAATTTTCTTATACACACGGTCAAATTCTTTTAAGAGATTCGTAGATAAAGAACATAGTGGCGGGTGTTTTGGGCGGCGTCCGACTTGTGCTTATTTGTATGCCCTACCTATCTCCGCCGGGGACGAAGACGTGACTATTCGAGATATATAAACCTAAAGTGAATAGAGAAAATAGAAATAAAGTAACGTTTCTTTTAAGGGTTAACATGAGCCAATGCTCAAGTGTAATTTTATTATTCGCCTCTAACTTTGGTTACTTTACTCGTGTTTTAGCACTATTCATTAAATAGCGATGTAGTGGTAGTGCAAAGGTCAATGATACAAGCACTTTAGTAACTTGTTTTTATTGTTTTTTTTTTTTTACTGTGACTCGACATATGACAGCACCCCGCTTGATGTTAAGCCAAAGTGTGGTCCATGAATGAATGTCACTGCTACTACAATTCAATAACTGTGAGTAGCAATCACATCCACTATGCCGGCCTAGATGGAACCGGCAACTTACAAGCTGATCCCGAAACGTGACCAAATCACTTCACGGTCTGTATACTTGTAAGTGGTGGTACTACCCCGGCAGACATTTGTCCTCGACCCGCCTGATGATAAGCAAGAGTAGATCCAAGAGTGAAGACAACCAAGTTAGTTCATGGCTGCCTCAGCCGCCGTCACTATGCCGGCCAAAGGTGCTTCTTCACGCATCGCTTGTAGGATCCAAGGTTATAGGATAGAGAGAACACATGGGCTGACAAGCTTAATGCAGAAATGTAAATAATAATAAATATTTACAAGAAAATAGACTGCATTATAAATTAACATTTATCTAAGTATCATAACATATTTTGACTATCATAGTGATTGCGGCTGAGGCAACCGTAAACTAAAAGATGTCGCGCATAAATAACAATCAATCAAATTGGCACCCCTCTTTTCCACGGGGATAGGCAAAGACAATAGAGCACCACTTGCCACGATCTTGGCACAACTCCCTCGCTTCCTTCACATCCACAATTCTCCTCATACAAGCTCTATGGTTATGGGCACTAGGCAACCTAGCTTTCTTGAGGATGTCTCCGATTTGATCAGAAAACACCCTCCTGGGCCTGCCTTGTTTAACTCATCTATCCACATCAGATAACAAAAAAGGTTTATTAGTTTTTTTTTACTTTTACTTTCCAGTAATTAAATAAGGTTTACATCAGAGACCTAAATATGTGACAAGAAAAGTATTGTAATATGAAATACTTTCGGTTAACACAAGGGCCTGTGGTCAGTATCGGTCACTGCCGGAAGGAAACAGCTGTTGGGAGGCCTGACAACCTTCCGCCCACTCTCACGCCCCTCTTATCAACGTCCTGTCACTGATGCTTATAAGAAATGTCCCGGAACTCCCTTTCAATCTCGACAACTTTACGTCCAATAGAATTGACATTGAGCCTCTGTCAGCTGAAGATTTTTCCAATATTTCATCCTAAATGGAATATAAATTCGTAAAAAAAACGAACGGATGAGACGCGACGACTTAACTCGACTTGCCTAATGGTAAGCAAGGGAAATCCTAAAAGCGTCCACGACTGAAAAAAACGCTTCAATTCAGGGTTTCCGTATAGAAATTACGCGTCAATGAGTAGTGCCCTGTCTGCCGATCCAGGGTTGTCCTGTCTACCCTGGATACACCAACAGTATAATACAGACTATGAAGTTATTTAGTCGCGTTCCGGGATCAACTTGTAAATTGCCGATTTAAACTACGCCGGCATACTGGATGTAACTACCTTACAGTTATTTAACTGTAGTAGCAGTTACCTCTATTTATGGACCGTACTCCAGCTTAACTAATGTTGCGGGGTGCCATCATATGCCGAGTCACAATTATAATAATAAAAACCGTCACTATTTGCCGGCTCTGTTGACAGAATGCGGAATTCTTTTAAACTGTGCGGATATCACGGGAGTAAAAAGAACAACGAAGTAAAAAGAAGGTAAATAATGAACTTAATCACAAATAAAGTACCTTCAAATATAATGGACCTAATATTTTTTTTTATTATACCTTCCTATACTAAGCTACTAAAGTGCTTGTATCATAGAAACAGAACAACCAAAGTACACATGTCGAAGATATATTGGTACCGGTGAGTGGTTCAAGCCCATGCCACTCGGCTTACGTAGCCATTGCACTGCCACTATACCACAGTCGTCTATAAAAAAGTTACACAAAAAAGCTTATACACAAAATGTGTATTTAAATCAAACAAAGTGAATAAAAATAAGTCTGTATGTTCACTTAATAAACTTTCTTAAGTCCGATCACTAATTGAACGAGTGTTTTCGAGGTGAGGGGCGCGTAAGTCTGGAGATCTAATTAAGCCACCTACCGCGGTAAGGTTGAGCCGACCGGGACTCAAACCTGGTTCCCATTATCACACCCCACCCCCTATTAGCATTGTCTTCTCCGACGCGATACTTATCTTTATTTAAATTCACTTCTTGGTAATTGGGTTGACGAGTCGACAACGTGATTTGCATTCATGGAGATTGCCCTACCAAGCCGGTTTCACTAACTTTAGAGATGCGTAATTTGTTTTTGTTACGCTTTAGTCATCAATATCTGTGTGTAAAACATTTTATTCGTTGTTATTAGAAATTCGTTCTGTGTTCTTCCTATCATTTAAACTTGGATACTTCAAGCGAAGCACATTTGACCGGCATAGTTTCGGCGACTGAATCGATGGTTTCGTTATCGGCTGTCTTGAAATTCCCCTCGCTTGTCTTAAGGCAAGTCGATGTCAATAAATATATACTCATATATATACTCATAGAAGCAACTTTGGACGGCGACTGAGGCAGCCGGGAACTGACTCGGTTTTTTCAGTCGTCGTCACTCTTAGACTTCCTCTTGCTTATCATCAGGCGAGTCGAAGTCAGATGTCGTTTCACAATAAAATCAAAATTTAAACAAATCTCGTTTATCAAATGTCAAAAAAATTTCGTCGCCAACATTTTGTGAGTTTTACATTTTCTATCCTATCGTGAACAAAGTCAAAGAGCTTGGTTATTTGTCATAATGATACACGCGATAAAATCGCAGAGAGTCGTTGCCTCATTAAAATCTTCTGGTGCGCGCGTCTGTAAGCCTTTTGTGAGAGGTGGAACGCGCCGCTCTCGACGCCTTTCACGTGTCACTCCCGTACAATGCGATCCTCTGCGTCACCAAGCTCTCGTAGCACTTTTGGCGGCCAATATTTCACTGCCACCTCAACCGACCCATACTCGTATGTTCCACATTAAAGTTGCAAATAAACCACAAAAAGATTACCTAAAATCCATCAATTATTAAAATCTATAATACAGATAACTATCAATTAATCAATCAAGCCGAGTGCACGGGTTCGAAACCACTCACCGGTACCAATGTATCTTTGATATGTGTACTTTGGTTGTCCTGTTTCTATGATACAAGCACTTTAGTAGTTTAGTAAAAAAATGTCACGCCTTTTTCCCACAGGAAAAAGTAGTGCCACTTTAATGTAACCTATTCTATAAATTAAAAATAGAACGTTACCCAATCTACACACGAAGAGCAAAAGTTTTAAAAGTAAGTTTAAAGTTCGAAGACTCTTCCACAAAGTTGAAGTTTATTCAATTCAACAGTGTGTTCTCTGTAACTTATTAGAATAACATATTTAATATTATCCTATTACAAGATTCAGAGTTACTTAAATAACTCTTTGCAATATACAAAGAATTTATGTTTTGTTATGTTTGCTCTATTTTTTTATTAGGACGCGACATCCACTTGCCTTAAAGCGACCGTCGTGTAGAGGCAGTGCAATGGTTACGCAAACCGAGAGTACGAATTCAAAACCACTCACCGGTACCAATGTATCTCTGATATATTTATGTATTTTTCTTGTCTTTTTACTATGATACAAACACTTTAGTAGCTCAGTATAGAAATGTAAATAAAAAAATAAAATAAGTTATAACATTAAGCAAGAGCAAAACCAAAAGTCCTGACGACTGATAAAACCGGTTCAGTTATGGTTGCCTAAGTCGCCGTCGCTATGCCGGCCTATACTGAAACAATTTAATGTTATGTAACAATAAATTGTCCAAATATGTTTTTTTGTATTATATATCAAATCAGTTTAACATACAGAAAAACAAAGAGCTCGTATCGTAGCCAGCTAATAAAAGCGCCAATATTTTGCTAGGTATTGACAGTATATTCGGCAATATTCGGGACACCTTGTACGTGCCACTAGGCTACTAAATGCAGGTCACGTACCCCTGTTCCAATGTTCCGCTGTGCAGTCCACGCACCCTTCCTATTCTACAGACTACCTACCCATTCGCTTATATTAGTTGTGCGATATTGGGGTGCTGATTATTAAAAATAGGAAACAATTCCATTACGAAAACATCTTCATCATCACATATCATTAATCATAATCAACACTTTCCTAAATTATAATGTAAAGATTTAACAATAGTTTATTGTTTTGTATTGTATTTTATGATTAATTTTAGTTTGTTATTAAACGAGAATTGATGGGTCTTATGACATTTTTTAAATTTTGGTAATTTTAATTATTTTTTTATTGTAATTCGACTTCTGACCTCGACCTGCCTGATAGTAAGTAAGAGGAGGTCCAAGAGTGCCGACGACTGAAAAAACCGAGTCTGTTCACGGCTGCCCCAGTCGCTGTCTCTATGCCGAAGGTACTTCCTAATTTATTTTTGTTTTAGGCGACTATTTTTTTTTAGTTTTATACGAATGTAAAATTAAATACATGAATTAAATATTACAAATAAAAACTATGAAACAAATATTTACTCCGACCGGGAATCGAACCCGGGATTTCTGCGTAACGGGCTGGTATGCTAGCGACTACGCCACGCCTGTCGTTAACGCCTTTAAAATGCCTCTAGGAAAAATAATTTTAATAAGATATGTAAGTATCTTTTCCCAAGAAAATCCTTAATTTATAGAACGCGAATCAAAGAGAAACGTAGCCAGCTCATGATCAGGTTTATGTAGCTATGTGGCAAGTTCACTTGCATTTGGATGCAGGACACGGGGCTTGTGCTATCTCTACTGAGGTACAGAGACTCCCACCCTACTGCACTGCTAACCGAGGAGGGTTTGCGGACTTTAATACAGAATAGATTATACCAATATTTATTACCCACATAGAAAACCAGTAAGTACAATTCATTTTTTACATTTCTAAACTAAGCTTGTATCTTAAAAACAGAACGATCAAATTATAGACTGAAGTTTATCTTTAAAGCTTTAAACCATTTTACGGGACTATTTCACTACCACAACACCACGGTCGGATTTTCTTAATTGTAATATTAATAATTTATTTCTAGTTAAATACATTTGCCGTATACGTTAGTTCAAAACAATGTGTACTGTCCATAATCCAGAAATAAATGTAAAATTAACTGTGGATCCATACTTGGCAGAGCATCTTGTCTTATAGTACCAATTATTTGTTACAAATATCATCATTGAATAAAATAAATAAACACATATCTAACAAAGAAATTACTTGTAAATTTCAAAGTAAAAGTACATCACTATCTGATCCTTAAAATACATCGGAAGTGAGAGAGTCACTGAAAATCACTCTTCATTTTGTAAGGCATACGCATAGCTACAGATATCAGTTGAGTGCAGTTACGTATTCTGTCGTCGACGGCGGATCGTTATCTGTTTCCACTAAAGGAAACTGGCTTTTCTACGAAAGAACCACCCTGCGACGGTCTCAGTGTCTCCCCTCGCTTCTCCTCTCCAGACTACTCGTTTTGCCTTATTTCATTTTTCTTTGCTAACATGCACCTGCTAGTTAGGCGCCCGGGGCTCTCATTGCGCTGTGTTAACTGGACTTTTCATAACATCGTGAGCAATATAAATTGCTTAAACTCGAGGGAGAACTTCGATTAGAAATTAAAAAACTCCTTTAATTTTCTGATGAAAATTTTATATTAAACTTAAACGTGTTAAAGTTCTGATGTTAAACTATAACAGAATAAAATATAACCCATATTATACCTTGGGTTATATTTTACTTTATTTTCCTTACCATCAGGCAAATAGAGTCGAAAATTAAAATTTTAATATAAATAAAAATAATACCTATAACAAAACAACATGAAGTAAACAATAAAAAATGAGGCGTTTGGCTAAAATATAGGACACTTAAGACTATAAAACATAGGACAAGCAACTGCTACTATCGCAAAAAATAAATGTACTCAGTCTCACGCTCGCGAAATAAAATAAAAATGGCAACAAGCTGCGGATGGAGCTTGATACATATTTGAATACATTACTAAGATAATGCTGCCACTGTACCATATTCATGTGCTGCCGAAATTACCATACAATGTAGGAACAAGTTCGCGAGATCACTGATTTACTTTTATAAGCGATACTTTTATCACTTTACCCTTTATTTGCTTATGTTTATAGATTTGTAGTACATTTTCTTATACTATGACTACTTACTTCCTAATAATTTGGTAGGTATATCATATACATTTTATTATTTTTGATTAGGTAAGTATTACATTGATTATAAGTCAATCAAATTGTCAAGCCACAGGAATAGGCAAAGACGAGAACCTCCCTCCAATTTTATTCTTCCACCATCAGCTATAAATGATCTGAATAAAACCTAATTTTATTATTGTACTCGTATTGTACGATACTTTAAATATAAAAGCTTGTACAATAATTTTATCAATTACTTTAATTAAAGTTCAAGTTGTTTTCACATAAAACCTTAATTTATTCATTAGTTCGTCAAAGTTTAAAGCTACACGAAATTTTAGCATAATGCTTCTACGAGCAAATTAAACAAGTATTACACAGCCATTTTCATCAAGAGAAAACAATCGCGACATAGAACTTAGACCTAAAAGTTGGGTAATGTCAAATTTATCGTGCATGAAGACGAAAATGTTTACGCAATGTGTCGGTCGGAGAGAGGGAAGGCGCACACTCCCGGCTTCCTGTAAACACGTTACATTGTGTCCCAAACGTGTCGGAACTCTCCTACGTTTTGGGGAAAATTGCTGTGAATAATTGTTTGTTATATTTTAGCATTCGCATTCATGCAGATAAATTTTATGAATGACAAATTGGTTTTGTGAAAGATAACAAGCCGGTGAACGTGTTTGATGTGACCATTATTTGATTTTAATTTTTCTCTCATGCTCAGCGAATTCGGCTACGTTTGTATTTAATGTGAATTAATGATATAGCCAATACGTTATGCTCGCGTATCATTAACTTCGTTGGTGTGTAGTTTTCCAATTTGTAGATGCGGTTGGAAATAAAGTTAATGCACTGCACGCAACTTTATGTCCGCAGTCGAAGAAGAGTTGAAAACAACTTTATTTAATATAAAATCTAATGCAATTTTACTTATATTTTCCAATTCAAATTGGCTATTTGTTTTGTTGTCTCTCACGTAAAATAAATTACACAATTTTTAAAGTGAGTGGGGTGTTAAAATAAATATACCTGATTATACATTTTGTAAAACATAACATTATTTTTAAAAAGGAAGGCATTTTATTTTTATAAACAGTTTCAGTTAATATCCAATATAAAAGTAATGTGCCAGAGATTAGTGCAAGTTACTAAAATAACATTAGTGGAGTGAACAAGTCCTTGAAGCACCAACAGTAAGAGCCCCCTCTCGAGACATGCCACTTGTATGGGCTGCCAGCCCCAATGTCGCTAAACAACTCAACAAAATATAATTTCAACAATAATAGGGATACTATATAAAATTAATTGTTTTATATTTATAAAATACATAAGCGCTTTATGTATAATAATATTTGCTTTTTAAATTATTTTCAAATTGATTTAATAAGAATAGGAATATGTGTATATATTTAAAACGTTTTATTGTAAAATTACCGAAAGAAAGACAACAGAATAACAACAGTGCAAATCTGTGTAATAAGCCGTTAATTGCAAGTGTTTGAAAGTGTCGTCCTAAGGCGGCCGAATATAATTAGAAATGTTCAGAGGCAGTGGCCGCGAGTGATTGATGTAGTGGAAGGCCCCACGCGCCTCGTCCTCGCCCCTGATCTAGCTCGCGACACCGCGCCAACTTGGAGACATTAAGAATATTTAAATTGTAAATTGCTCCCCTGCACTGAATACCTATTTGCCAAAAGTTCGCCCTGTTCTTAAGCTACCGCAAATTGTATAATACTTTCAACAAATAAATTAGCCGTACTTATTTTACAAGACTTCGCTTAGTTTCATGTACCGAATGATGATAATTTGAAAGATTAAAATATAAAAGGGGATAAAGAACATACGTTATTAACTTATCCGATTTTGAATTACGATTGGTCACAAAGAAAATAAAAGGCTTCGTAAGAGACGGAGTAGCAAATCAAATATGAGAAGCCGGACCGTTACAGTAGAATAATGGAAATAAAAATGAATTCCTAATGAATACTCCATTATATGTTATGTAGAATGGCACAAAAAGAATATGACATGGATATAACAAACTAAAGGACGGGCCTGATTGAATCATCCGAGTGTTCTTTGTCATAAATCCGGCAGCGGGACAGACCGGCAACAATGCGCCCAGAAATCGTTTCATTTCTCGTTTTGTTAGACTCCCCTTTAATCTCGGCGGTAGGAAAGTGGATAAGCGCTGCAAAAGGGCATTGCATCGCACGGATGCTGATTAATGTATTGTGCGAAAAATTGTAATATCGGAAATCTCTTTGTCGTTCTCATATTGTTTCCTTTTTTGTTTATTTGTTAACGAATTTCAGAATTAAGAAATTGTACATGAATTAGAACAGAAATACTTCCTAATTATATTTATTTATTTACTTTCTGTTCAATTCAACCAAGATTAAACAATTTAGACATCACACTCCCTGAATCCCCAAGTGCATTTCTATCTCTCACGTTATACATTTTAAAGCTAATTAAATATAACAATTCACCGTTTAGAAATGTGAGCACTTATAACATTTTTGTTTTCCAGTATTCTTATTTTATTAGTATCTATAATCTATCATAACTTTTTTTTTGTTAAAAAAAACTATCACAACTTTCCTTAAAGGCAGTGACTTACTTAAAATAAATAAAAAAGTACCTCCAATAAATAATAAAATTTCTTAAAAAAATATTTTTAGGAAATAAACCAAAAATCTCATAAATAAAGCTGAGCAAAAGAAATATGCGAGAGCCACATAATTGTATAATTCCTGTTCTCAGAGAGCAGAAAATCCGAGTCAGCCGAGATTACAAGCGTTAACCAACTGATCCCAGGACGGAAGAAAACAGAATGTCTCGCGACTTGGATAATGTTAAATTTATTGCAGTGCTAAAATGTTTACGGATATCGTGCGGGAAAACTCCCTCCGCCCCTCACCGCTTGACGCTCGCCTCGCACTCAGCACCCTTGTAAACACGTTTTATTGGCTTTATAATATGTTTTACGCGTGACGTTTTACAAACGATCCCTTAGGAGTTTCAAATATTTTTACGACACACATCCGTCCGGGTGAACAATAGAACTGAAAATGTTTTAAGGACAATTTTAATATACGAAAAATAACTATTATTTAAGGATAAAGGATATAAAAGGATAAAACTGAAATAATTTAGAAAACATTAAAGTGTAAATCTTGCCATTACAATTTTATAACACTAGATAAAATGTCGAAGGGTCGGACGACGCCTCTAATGTGGGAAATCTCGGCAAGAAGTATGTGGTCCCACATCACGGAATGCGAAGCGATCACTCTACGCGTTTGTGGGCCATTCTACTAAATGTTTTATTCAAAATTAAACTCTATCGCAGTTGGGTAAAATACAAACTTTTATAACTGATAAGGATCTGTGTTATTGGAAATGTGTATAGCTGGTTCTAATACCAGTCACCAAGTTGATGAAGGTCCGTTCTACCCTACAATATTTGATGTTTACCTAACTGTTCATTCTACTCAGGTATTTAGTAATAGGATTGTTTGTAATTAACGTTTGATCGACAACACTTGTCAAATTACATTAATCTTTAATCGCAATTGCTTCTAAAAATAATACAAGATTAACAAATAACTAGTAACTTGGTGAAAACACTAGTACCAATTTCACGAATACTTATTGGATGTGTCTTAAATTTTTCAAATGTTACGCTTTATTGGGAGAGATGTCAAATCTGTTGCCGTCAATGTGCGACGTATATTAAAGTGCGAGCAAAGTGTTTATATAAATGCAAAGCAGATCAGCGGCTTGTCAAATCGACTCAGAGTACGTCCCACTGATCGAATATGGATTTAGAGTATTTCCCCCGATTCGCTTCGACAGCAGTTCCCCCTTCTTTAGACCACCGAGACGCACCCTCGTCGACGAGACGAATTCTGAAATCGGACAACCGAAAAATATTCTTTATCTAGTCTACATTCAGTCATACAAAAATGTACATTCTCGAAAAACAAATTATGTAATACAGTGGAAGGATAAAACGTGGACAATTCAAAATATTGTTTTACAATCAAATTGGAAAATGCCGCAGTGTCTGAAGAGAATTGTGGATGTGAAGGAAGCGAGAAAGTTGTGAATTAGAAAGTGGCGCTCCGTTGTCTGTGCCTATCCCGATGGAAAATTATAATATGCCATTAAAAAGAATTAAAACAATTTAGAATTTTAGAAATTTTCAAGAGTTTTAGATTTTTAAAAGTGGATGGCAGACAGTTGGTGGCTTACCACTTTCAACTTCACCAAACTTCACGTCAAACTTCAATTAAAATAAGAAACTAAATAAATTTTAATTAATAATAATATAAGAACAAAACAATACCTAAAACCAAAGGAAATATCTACACAGACGGAAACCGATGGGAAATCCGTAATACCGTCTCACATTTCCTTATCATACAATATTCGTATTTCATTGGATAGCAATAAACATTTTCTTAGGATTTTTGGTACGGTCCCTAACAGAGATCCGATCGGGGATAATATTAAAAGTTTCCGTCCTCCGGCTGTCCCTTTCAACTAATTCACGTACGCCCCCTCCAAGCATCTGTAGCCTTTGTAGTGGCGGGCTGACTTCATTTGCATTATAAGTGTATGGCGAAATATTATTATAGGAAATACTCACTCTTCACTTTTACAATAAGTTATTAATTTTTTATTTTTCTACTTTAGTTTGTTACTTTTTTAATAGTCTCATTAGTATTTTTCGTTAATCATGTTTAAAACCGCGTTCTCACAGGGCGATTTCAGTTAATCAATATTTGTCGTTTAACAAAAATTCAATTTGGTTGAAAGTCTGTTCAGACGGTTCAAATATCGAACGATTTCGCATTTGATCAACTCAAATCGCCTCGTGAGAACGCGGTTTAGAGGATTCATTTTTTTTTTTGTTTTCTTGATCACAAATTTTAAATGATATTAATATTAAGTTACCATTGATGTATACGTAATGCTGTAAGTGTACGTTTTAATAAATAAATAAAATAAAAACAAATCAGTAGTAACAATAAACGTATTTCTTTTTTTATTATTGATACTGGACATGTGACCTCGACTTGCCTAGATAGTAAGCAAGGCTAAAGACTCCAAGAGCGCCAAAGGCTCAGTTCAATAAACTGCACGTAGCGGTCGCATCCACTATGCCGGCCTAGTTGAAAATACATCGGACCAGCAGACTGGGGGGACTTTACGCGTAGCGAACTCATACGTTTCACCAACGCTCTTTCATATTATACCAGCAGAGAAAAATAGCATTAATGTATCACAATGTACTCCGCTCGGTCAGTTTCTATGACACCAGCACTTTTATTAGCTTAGAAATAGTATAGAAATAATGAATTTAAAAAAAATGCGGCTTACTATCGCGTTTATTATAAGTTAATGATTTTACATTTTGTTATTATTCCGACATTTCAAATAAAAGCTTTGCAGTCTCGTGGTCACGAAAGAGACTGACTGATAAACGTGATAGTAAGCCGCATAAAATTTGTTTAATCCATTAATCGATGTTCGCGCAAAATCTAAGAAAACAGTATAGAAATATTTAAGTAAATGTGTCGTGTGAATGTACTGCTGACCTTTGTATATTTTCAGACTGCAGCGCATAAATAAAATTAAATATTCGTTGGAGGCGCGCTGTCTGCTCCGGGCCGGCAGAACTCCTTTGCCCTCTTGGCTATACTCTCAAGTGGCTACTAATTAGACGCTCTAACAATTTACACTTCTATTCTCTTAAGAAACTAAAAATAAATATAATTAAAGTTTAATACAATATAATAAAATAGAATTTCAACTAAATTCAAATATATTACATGGTTATTGGAAATATAATAGGTACTGAAATTAAAAATATAAGAAATATTATAATAAAATTAAAAGAAGGACCGGAGGAGGAGGAGGAGGAGGAGGAGAAGGAAAGGAGGTTTTAAGGCAACCGTGGTGTAGTAGTAGTGCAATGGTCACGCAAACCGAGAGCATGGATTCAAAACCACTTGCACTTACGATTGTATATTTAATGAATGTAGTTGGGTTATCCTGTTTCTATGAGCAGCACTTTAGTAGCTTAATATAGAAATGTAAATAATAATAAAATATAATAATTAGAATTGCCCAGGAGTAGGGCATTCAAATGAGCTAATAATAACAATGGTACTTGAAAGTAGATTGACAAAGGAATGCTTCGATGGTTTAGGCACATGGAAAGGATGAGTGAAAGTAGATTGACGAAACGAATTTATAAATCTGATGTGGATGGATGCTCTAAACGAGGCAGACTCGAAAGGGTTTTGTTCGACCAAATCGGAGACATCCTCAATGTATCTGGGTAGCCCCAAATCTTAAAGCTTGTATAAAAAAAATTGTGGATGTGAGGGATGCGAGTGTCAGGATCGTGGCAGGTGGCGCTTCATTGTCTCTGCCTATCCCTGTACGAAAAAACTTGTAATGATATGACTTATTGATTTGAAAGTAGTTTAAAATTAGTCATTTAGATAAATCATTGTAAGTTTATTCATTCCTAAAATAAATAAGTAAAAGTTATAATACTTATTAAATATATGTACTATGTAAAACGTATACTATAAAACTTTATAAACTACTCGTAATCTTTTTATGGATATCAAAGAATGTGAAGTGACATTAAGACAGATGTTAAGAGCCGTGACAATAATTAAGAGGCTGTCGGTTTGCAACGGCGTCCGCAAGATTTAATTAGTGAGAGAACAATTCCCACAACGCCCCTTTCCCGCCGCCAGAGTCCGCATCCGACGACAGGACTAACTCAGTTCAAGCCTTGCACTTTCAATTACAATTATTCTGAGACAAATAAAATTTTATTATTACGTATATGAAAAAAGTTTACTATCTCCGTATCTTTTCTTTAAATTGCCTTTGTTCTTCTTTGTTGTGACGATCTTGTAGTTGTTAATCTGGAAATATTACTTGGATATAAAATGTAATGTATCGTATATTGCAATGTATACTTACTATGTGTATACCTTTGATTAAAATGTATAAATACTAATTAAACAAAATATAACGTTCTATAAAACAGCAGGAATTGGTAAATATATACAAAATTTGTCTTCACTGTATCGTATTATAAAACAAAAACATTATTACATCTCAGTGCCGGATTAGCCACTCAGCAAGAGTAGCAAATGCTACGGGCACCGCGAATTTGGGAGCCCCCGCTCCAACGTCTGTCTTACCATAATAAAAAGAATTAATTTAGATAGGAGCATAAAATATCTTGCATGCCTTAAACGCGAAGAGCTTAGGCTATGCTTCACTTCCACTTGAAAATTTAAGTCAATATTGATAATTTTATCTCTAGATTTGCCCACATTAAATCCAGAAAAGTTTTTTTGTAACAGTTTTGTTTTATTTAATACCCTAAACTTAAGAACCTAAAGCAAACCAAGGGCCCCTCGACAGAATTTGCTACTGCCCTCGCGCTGGCTTAATTCGACACAGGGATAGGTAGAGAGAATAGAACACCGCTTTTCATGGCACAACTCTCTTGCTTCTTTCAAACTCAAAATCAAATAATACTCGTGTTATTTAAGGCGACCGTGGTGTAGCGGTGGTGTAATAATGGTCACGCAAACTGAGAGAGCCTGGTTCAAAACCAATGTATCTTTGATATATGGTCGTTCTGTTTCTACGATACAAGCACTCTAGTAGTTTAGTATAGAAATGTTTTTGACGACAGGCGTAGCCGAACGGTTCGATTCCCCGGTTGAAGTCCCGGGTTCGATTCCCGGTCGGAGCAAATATTTGTTTCGTAGCTTTTATATGTAATATTTAATAATAATATTAAATACTGTAAAAAAAAAATCTAATAAAAAAATGAGGCAGATAGATATTTGCTTTAGGTCTGGTTATAAAAAGTGTGGTACCCAGTCTGTCTTACAAGTATACAGACCGTGAAGTGATTTGGTCACGTTTCGGAATCAACTTGTAAGTTGCCGGTGCTAGGCCGGCATAGTGGATGTGATTGCTACTTAGTTATTGAATTGTAGTAGCAGTGACATCCATTTATGGACCACACTTCAGCTTAACATCAAGCGGGGTGTGGTCATATATCGAGTCATATTAAAAAAATGGAAAGAAAAATATTAACATTATATCAAAAATATATATTATAATCCAATTTGTAAAACGTTTTGAAATAAGTATGAAATTTGTGCTACCTTAAAAATTATAATAAATCAAGTGCGCACGCAAATGTATAAACGGATGACAAAGGAGGCTACACTTGAATCTATGCCAAGAATATTTAATTAACGAACAGAAACATTATTCTCAAGTAGAGTGACCAGTCCACACTGACATGCACGTGCTAAAGTGACATGCAGCTTATTAGCACAATGTACGACTTATAATATTTAGATATTTTCAGATATTAAGCTGGAGTGCGGTCCATGAGTTGAGGTGACTTCTACAATAGTTAAATAAATAAGTAGCAGTCACATCTACTATGCCGGCCTAGTTGAAACTGGCAACTTACAAGCTGATCCCGAACCTCGACTAAGTCACTTCACGGTCTGTATCAGTGGAGAGCGGAGGGAGCAGTCCGACTCGGGCGGCACATTTAGGGGGCGGCAAAACTTAAAAAAGCTAAAATAAATCGTTTTTGAACCTGAAATTCATATTTAAATTCATTGTTGTACTTATAATTGAATTTTATAAATAAGGGAGCGGCAAATTTTCTCACGCTACGCCACTGGCCTTTAGACTACGGACTTTGGTGTGGTAATACTGCCTATTTCTTTTATTAACATGTAAATGTAAATTTAATCAAATTATTAAATATTAGGTACAGTCAGCATCAGATATATCTGAGCACGCAAAGTCATCAAAAGTATCTATACATTCAGACTGATCATAAATATCTACACACATTAGTTGTCATAATGATGTGAGCATGTCAAAAATATCTATACAATCAGTTAGTCAAAAATATCTACACACTCACTTGTCAAAAATATGTCAACAGACAAATCAGTAAATTTGTTTTAAAATATTACATATTATATGAGTGTGTAGATATTTTTGACTATTTGCGTGTGTAGATATTTTTGACGCATTGAATGCTCACATTAATATGACAACTAATGGTGTGTAGATATTTATGATCACCCTGAATGTGTAGATACTTTTGATCACATTGCGTGCTCAGATATATCTGCTGCTGACCGTACAAAAAAAGCCATGAAACAAATATTTGCTCCGACAGGGTCTTTCCGCGTAATGGACTGGAGTTACGCGGAAACCAATATGCCACGCCTGTCGTCAGGTATCTTTCGTTTTAATTTTATAAATATGTTCATAAATACACAACAAATATATTGTGTTAGCTTAGATCCTAAAGGCTTTTTTTTAAATGCTTTCTTACTCTATTACGAAAATTATTTTCATATAAAATATAATATGTCTTAGTTATAAAGTTATATAGGAAAGGCAAAGTGACAAATTTACTCTACAAACGTCTATTAAAATGTATGAAACGTTTTGGAAAAAAAGCAAGTCAAATAATACGACACGTCTGAGACCGCTAGCAAATCCGATTTTCCTATCTCCCCATATTTGTATTCGAAGCCAGATCCGTCTAATATTTCCCTCCAACTCTGGCGGTACTATCTACGTTCCTTCCTGACACCGAATCTAATCGGAATAGATATTAAAAGTTTCCTCCTTCCACTGTCTGCTGCAACCAAAATCGTCCCCCTCAAACCACACTCCGTTGGCTTAACGTAACATTATGACCGTAATGTTTTACACGACACCAAATACTTTAGCGTAATCCTTAAAATACTATAGCTTGTCTAACTATAAATGACGCGCTCCTTCACTTTATTAGTTTATTTAAATGTGTGAATGCAAATAATACTAACTATACTACTATAATTTATCAGCGTGCTCCTCCTTTTGTGTCTAACCAGCAACTGAATGACCAATTACAATTACATTTTCGGTGTTTTTTATCTATATTTTATACTGGCTTGTGTGCATAAATGCAGTAGAGGGGCGCGTCATTTCGGCTTAGACATACTATACCCTATTATAATATATTTTCTTACTCTCAAAATCAATAATAAATAGTCAAAATTTATAATGAGTATTGATTGGATTTAAAAAAATACGCGTGCACATCGGTAAGCTATTACCCTGAATTTAACCCGGCGAGTGTCGTTAAACGCGCGATCGCTCTGACCAATGAGCTATACAGCTAATACTACGTGTTCGTGAAAACTATTCATTGGTAATTTTTAAAGTAAAAAAATAATACGGTGACCGTGGTGTAGTGGTAGTTCAAAACCACTTGTCGGTACCAATGTATCCTTAATATATTATAACTTTGGTCGTCCTGTTTCTATAATTTATAATACAAGCAAAAACTTTTAGCAGCTTAAAAAGTCATAATACAATAAAATAATAATATGAATAAGCATTATTAAAAATATAAATACAGAACATAGTATTCATGTCAGGCCGGTGTGACAAATAATAATGTAATCAAAACCATTGGTATGGAGAGTAACAATTTAAATTGACAAATTACAATAGACGAACAGAATAGTTCTAGTATGAAATATTGTTCATATTTATGCGTATATATATTTTGATTGTGTTCCAATTTAATTACAGAACAAAGAGCAGAATTCGGATTCCGGAATGGGCAATAGCGATGACTGACATTGTTACCAACGTTGTAAAGAATTGCTTAGCACACAATAAAAGCTATAAACTTTAATTGCCCTAAATAATAATAGAATATCTGAGAACATAAAAATAGAAACAAAGAAATGTTGAATTCTAGTGTGATATCACAATGGATCAATACATACATAAAAGTGTTGACATAGCGGGAAGTTGCTAAGTGCCGTTGTCAGCGTAGAATCCCGACTTATCTAATTTACTTAACTGTTAGCGAGGCAGCTTCGAAAACAACCGTGTTACAACTACTTACACAAACTTGGATTACCTATATCTTTAATTATAGCTTTATTCCATATTAAATGTATTGTATTATTATCATTAAAATAATCGTATTTAATAATTTAATACTCAACGAGTATCTTCTACTTTTAAACCCGATGTTAAATTAGAAACAATGATTTAATTTTCGCCAACCCAGCTTCTTGTATATAAACTGGGATTTTACTTTATTTTATTACGGATCGGCAGTTACTTGAAAATGTCAATTTGTGTTTGGACAAAGAGGTACATTGACTCCCCTCGGCACACGGGGATCCCTGCCGAGTTTCTTTATCCTGCAGCTTTCAACCTGACCCTTCTTTTTGTAATCTCCATTCCTTTTCAAGGGAAGTTTACAAAAATTACGGGAGTCTGTAAACCAGGATTAGCCGCGGCTTTAACTCAACTTGTATCAATTTTTTGTGGCCCGAGGGTACTACTGTGAGGATAATCAATATTGTATGTTTTACCTGTTTTTGTAATTTGTGATTCATTCAATTACCTGCAACATAATATAATATTGTTAAGAAAATTTTATGTATCATAATACATTTAGGTGGTAAGAGGTAGGCAGACATTTGGTGGGCATTATTCCCGTTTCATGACCATTTTCAGGTCTACACCATGACTTAGTCAGATTTATCATAAAATTTGGCAGAGTACTGCTAGGCTGGCATAACGGATCATATTACAAGTATACTGGCCTAGTTGAAACCGGGAACTTTTCCCGCTGATCCCGAAACGCGACAATGTCACTTTACGATCTGAATGGTTGTAAGTATGTATAATTAAAGAGTTTCTTGTGGCTTTCTCCTTGTCACACGCCTTTCCGAAGCCATGGTAGAATCAGACGATAAACAAGTCATGCTAAGCTCATGCCCATGTTAATAAATTATTATCATTTCATTTCTTAACTAAATATTCTGAGTAGGTACCGTTAGGAAGGCAAAGGGGACTTTTCATAGTGAAGCCTGATCAAAGAGTACTGAAGTCATTTAAAAATAATGACCCGCTGAGAATGGTTTTTGTTTAAACCGACATCGATATTGTATGTACCTATGCACGCGTTGTTCAGAAGAAGCATAAACTATTCATCAAACGGCTCCCGGCTGCGCATAGGTTCCCGGGGGAGCGCAACGTTCCTCACTCACTCGTGATCATGTATGAGGTACAAGCAAGCTGGCACACAGGCTTAACACCCACTGAACAAGTCACTGTATTAATAATAAATGATCTATAATTATTTTTATAGCTATATTGCCTAATAATGTTTGAATTGTGAACCTACAAATTCAAGGCGACCGTGGTGTAGTGGCAGTGCAATGGCTACGTAAGCCGAATGGCACGGGTTCGAAACCGCTCACCAATGTATCTCACCACGTATCTTTGATATATGTACTTCGGTTGTGATGTTCCTATGAAACAAGCACTTTAGTAGTTTTGTATAGAAATGTATAATATTAAAAAAATAACAATAAAAAATACATTTAAATAAGTTATTTTATATTTTTATATATTATATAGAAAAAAGTCTAAATCTTTGATATATGATGTACATTCGTCCTGTTTTTATGATAAGCACAAATAAACGCAAATTTAAAGTTTAAAAACAAATTTTAAAAAATATTTGCTAAAATAAAACAATTTATTAACCAGTGCTCCGCGTCTGTCGTCAGAATATAATTTATTTTAATAGCCATGAATAATAATGCCTAAAATTATGGAGAATTACACATTTTAAAGAACTGTAGAATCCGATATAAATATTGAAATTCAAGAGAGAATTATTATTGAACCATAAATTGAAATTGTTCGTATAAATCGAACACACCTGAAACAATAGTTTGAAATATACATAATATAACGATGCATGTTGAATGTGCGTACAACAATTTTGTGCAGACACGTTTGGCGATTTTGTTTCAATTTAAAGGTCGAGTAGCGGATAAATGGCGCTGGTAGGCGGTTGAATGGACGCTGGTGCTTTGTTCCGGCTCTGTTTGGATGAATGCACTTCATAGCTTGTTTCAAAGTGGCGAATGCGTGTATTTTTTAACCGTATCAAAAGAACTATCAATATCTCAACAAAAAAACAAGTAAAACTGAGCTACTTTTGATTACTTAGTTTAAGGCTTTTTTTATTGACATATGACAGCGCCCCATCTGATGTTAAGCTGGAGTGCGGTCCATAAACGGAGGTGACTGCTACTATAGTTTTAAAAAAATGGTTAGTAGTCCATCCACTACTAACCAATCTTGGATCGGCCTACCACTCTTTGATAACCAGCCAGACCTGGAGCAAATGGCCCCCTCTTTTTTGACCGAGAATTGAAGCCGAGACTTTACGCGTATCCAATGCGCTATGCCTGTCGTCAAAAAGCATCGCTTAATAGTTATGAGCCCTGTAGACGCCTAATTTTCAAAACCACTTGCCGGTACCAATGTATCTTTGATATATACTTTGGTTGTCCTGTTTCTATGATACAAGCACTTTAGTACCTTAGTATAGAAATGATAATAATAAAAAAATAATGAAAAATAATTAGAGTATCCAATTAAATTTAAATTGAAATTTTCAGTATCATAAGCATATTTCATAACTACAACTCAGTAGTTAAGATTTTCAAATGTTATTGTTGAATAGGGTTTTGTATAATGTTCGAACTTCGAAGAACTTGTTGTGCAATGTTTCATTGTGAAGTAGAGTGGCACTTGTCTAAAAGGGGGCTAAAGAGGTGGGGAAACCTCCTTGTCGAAGCTCTCCGATGTAAATGTACAATGTCAACTGATTTTGGATGGGATGTTTTCTAAAAATATTGTCATAAAAAAACTATTAACCTTTTTTTTTAAATTGTGAATCGACATCTGACCTCGACCTGCCTGATAGTAAACAAGATGAGGACCAATGACTGAAAAAACTGAATTTAGGATTGCCTTGGTCGCCGTCTCTATGCCAGCCCAAGGTGCCTCTTCACGCGTCGCTAAAAGGATCCAAGGTTATAAGGTAGGGAGAACAAATGGGCTGGTAAAGCATTCCACTTGTCGATTGATCTACAAAGAAAAGACGCGGTAAACTTTTCAGTTTTTCTGCCGATTCAGTCGAAAGAATGCCGATGCTTCCTCCGACCTGTAGGGGATGAGACGTGCATAAGACGTGTATCTTACAGATAAAGTTATATTCTCTTATCTTATGCTCATTTGCCTGCCTTTCCACCAGAGTGGTAAGCAGTGATGTCCAATCTGCCGATCCGGGATAGTACCACCACTTTCAAGTGTAAATGCCATAAAGTGACTCCATCGCGTTTCGGGTTCAACTTGAAAGTCGCCTGTTCCAATTAGGACGGCATAGTGAATGCGATTACTATTGCTGTTATCTAACTGTAGTAGCAGTCCCCATCTTTCATGTACGGTATTCAGGCGGGGTATTGCTATTTGCAGGGCCGTCTTAAGCATATTCAGCGCCGGGGTGCGAAAGTCAAGGCTCCGCTCGCGTGGTCTCAGTGTAGTAGGTACCTATCGAAGTTTATGGCATAGTCGGCATGCGCCCCCTAGGACTCTGCGCCCGGGTGCACCGCACCCCTTGAACCCCCGGGTAAAGACGACCCTGGCTATTTGTCGAGCCACAATACTTGACTTGAGGCGTGACTATTATTGATAATAATGATTAATTTATCGTTATTTTATTAATATTTGTAACAATAGTTATAATCCTTATTATATTATTTTAATAATAACAACTTTATTAATAATAGTAACACAACTTACAAGTATACAGACCGTGAAGTGATTTAGTCGCGTTTCAGGATCGCTTGTAAGTTTCCGGTTCCAAATAGACCGGCATAGTGGATATGACTGCTACTTACAGTTATTGAATTATAGTAGCAGTGACATCCATTCATGGACCGTACTGCAGCTTAACATCAGGCAGGGTGCTGTTATATGTCGAGTACATTAAAAAATCCACATCTAACCTACAAATTTTCCGTATGTACTCATATATTTGAGGTATATTCCATTTGAAACTTATAATGAATTGATTCTCAATTGCTTCAACACTCAATAATCACTTGTATCACTGTGTGCACCCTTGAGATCCCCCCATCGTCACCAGTATCAAGGAAACTTTTTAATTAGTTCTCACCCCACACTAATCGAACAATGTCTTGTTGCTTCAAATAGATACTTCACTTTCTTAATAATGTCTTTTAATCGTTCATTTAACTTAATTAAGTCTTTCAAGATTTTTTAAATTATTAAGTCTTTGAACTTTACAGTCAAGTTTTTTTTATTTTTTGCGACATTCCGGCAAAGTGAAGGCGATTGAGGCAAAAACAAAACGAGCTTTTTAGTCATCGGCACTTTTGAGCCTTCTCTTGCTTACCAGGTATGCCTAGTTAAGAAAAGACATAGTTTACGGCTGCCTCAGACCTGTGCCAATTCATGTATTACTCATAATTTTGTATTTGTTACTATGTCCTAGATGCCATCTATGATTCATCATGTGCTAAATACGAATATGGTAACGATGTAATTTGTAATCTTCATGTATATTTCTAAGGCACTCTTTCGCCAACCTTTGACTTGTTCACTTAAATATATCAATTATACTTTTACCTTTAATTCTATTATTTATAGCCTTCCACCAACTCTTCGTCGAACATAGCCGACAACTATGACACAAGATTAACACACAAATGAAATTATTTTTATATTTATATTTCTATACTAACCAGACGTCATAGAAACAAAATGACCAACGTACATATGTCAGAGATACATTGGTACCGGCAAGTGTTTTTGAACCGGGGGCTATTGGTTTTTTAAGCAATTCCACAACCACTACTACGGTCGCTTAATGTAATTTGTTTAGTAAGTGTAAATGATAATTGGTGTAGGTATACAGGTAAAATATAAAAAAGATGAGTAGGTATTTAAAAATTCAGGTGTAATATCGAAGTGAAAACACGTATTTTTAAACGTTAAAAGCAACACATAAAAGCGGTCTCCACCAACGAATTGCCATCGGAAAGTCATCAGTTATGGAGGGCATGCCCGCACCATGTGGTCTACACAACGCGGCGTCCACTACCCAGTTGCGTAATTTTTTCATGGGCAATTTTCCACAATTTACCAAACAGCCATCCGAAGTGTGCAGCTTCAACCGTTTATTTTTTATCGTATAAAAATTTTAACGGAAACTGAACTGTACGCTTCGGTGCAAATATAGAATATATAATAACAAAACGATTTCTTTTTTATCATTTTATTTTATATTCGTGTTATATATTTATTTGGAATTATTTAAGAGAGAGAACGTACTCGCATTTTGTTATTAACAATTGTTCACAAAGTCAGTTCTCCGACCACTGGAACTAATTGAAATAAAAATCAGAAAAGGCTTTTCGTTTGAAATGTTTTCATCGTTTTCGTGCACACTTTTTCATATCTACTCAGTCTATAGGTAGCTTTATAACTTTTAGTATACATTTAAATAAAAAAATGAAAATAAATTTTTGCTTTATATTTGTTTATAACCCAGGGAAAAATTAATACCTAATATAATATTAATTAATAATTAGAAACTTAATATAGTAATTATTACCTAAACAATTAATTAGCCATCTCTAAGAGGTACAGGGATAGGTAAAGACATTAAAACGCCACTTTTCACGGTTTTTATACATGAAAGCTATTATATAAAATAAGTTATGTTGTACTTTAAAGCCAATAAAAATGAAAAAAAAAACAAAAATTTATTCCAACGACGTTACAATGTTATAAATTAGCTTTAAGGTTGTCTTGTTAACTTAATAAAGTTATATCTGCGTGAACTTCCTCTGCCGTAGGTAATTTTCATTAGACAAGACACGTTGGTGAATCCCGCGTCGACCGAGTCTCCCGACGCGAGACGCGACGTTCAGCATTCATGCCACCAACCGGGAAGCACAAGTTTCAAAACTCTGATAAAAAATGCACAATACAAAATTTTATACTGTTACTAAACATATTCATTGTTAATGTTAAATTTAATTAATAATAATGCAATAAACACAATTAGAAACGCAATAAAGTGTTATCAGTAAAATGTTTTTACTTATAACATTCAAGATAAAATACTATATAACACAAAGTCAGAGTAAGTAATAACTTTCACAAAATAGTTTAAAATATAAATAGCATCATTTCATTTTGAGCTGAACTACACAAAAGTCCAATTTTTCTTCCACTATCAAGCTATAGCAACGACGACGGCCGAGAACAACTTATATTAGGAGTACGCAAAACAAAAACTCCTATAAAAAGTTATGCCCCATTTAGTTTCATCCAAGAGTGCTCGTTTACGAAACCGGTGCAACATATTGCCAAACAAAATTAATAAAATAGGAAAATGAAAGAAGGCAGCGGTCTGACGGCTGTACCAGAGCGGGCGGATGGCTTGCTACGGCCCGCGTCGGAAAAAATACTGCAATCATAAATGAAATTTTGAATATCTCTAATTAAACCGGGAACTTTAATTAAATCATCGCAGACAAATTAGTGCGCCGCCACATTAACACTAATGACAACTTGTTTAGTACAATTAATTTCTACAAATTAATCTCGAGTTACGAAGACAAGTTAGAGGCGAGCGAATAACGACAAAGCATTTGGGTTAAATAGGGGGCTGATGCTTATGATTTACGGTGCTGTGTGTAATTGTGGCGCCTGTCCGTCGCGACACCAATAACATAATGTGCAACACGAGCCTCAAAGTGGACACAAACTTGTGTTGCTAATAACACAAACTCACATAACGTGTTATCATCTGTTATATTTCAACCAAACAAGCATAATATACATTATCACAGTATACATTCGTTGTGTTCTTACAAACAACACGGTCAACTAGATTGAACCTTTTATATCTAAGATTTCATTGAAATCAATAGTTTGAGCAAAAGGAAGTTGTGATCTATTTTCAGAGAGCAATGTGTAGCTTGTATTGGACAAACTAAAGAGACACAGCAGCCAGCTCTCTTCGCAGACTAATTAAAAAGTTTGTTGTTACAAGTTCCGTTGGTAAGAGACGTTCAACTATCCATTTCTACAAGAATCTACAACGCGATTGGTCGGGTGGAGATATTTTTATCGTTCGAAAGTAACGAGATGAAGTAGATTCGATCTTGAATGAGCAGTCCGTGTATGAATATTTATGGGGGATGGTCGGCAATGCTTGGATCCTGTAGATAATGGAATCTGCACACGGAAACGGATCCGATTAGAACGACGCCGCAATTAGCAACATTGCAGAAATAGTACAAAAGTTGTCTTTCTCTGCGTGAGAATTGTTTAACTAAATTATATTTATTATGGTTATTTTTTATTATATTTTTTTTATTCAATTATTTTCTATTTTATATTAAGCTACTAAACGTGGTTGTGTCATAAAAACAAGACGGCGAAAGTACACATTTTAAAGATAAAACATCGGTGCCAATTAGGGGTTTTGAACCGAGAGTTCTTGGTTTGCGGCACGAATACCCTACGACTAGACCATGGTAAATTTAGTATAAATTTATTTAATACGAATATAACACAATATGAAAACTGCTTGTATAATAATTCTGTAAAAAAACGCCATTACCTATAAAATTAGTGTGGTACTTTAGTTTTGTTTCATAAAATTCATAAATCAATGTTCGCGCAATATCTAAGAAAATATTTTTTATATTGTTTTTGTTTTCTCCTATGTTTAATTATAATAAGTGGAAATTTGTAAATGTTTATTTTTTAGTATTTAGTTTATTTAAGCATTTATTTATAGGTTGTTAATAAAAATATTAAACACCATACTAGATTATAATTGATAGTTTAACCAAAACGGTTGAACTTGTCTTTTTGCATCGACCGTATCGAAAGTCAAACTAAAGAAATTACGCTTAGGCGCGTAATTTCTTTGTAGAACAAGTGGAATGCTTTGCCAGCCCATATGTTTTCCCTATCCAATATCTTTGGATCCTTCAAGATAAGTATGAATAAGCACCTCTGTCCGGGATAGTGATGACGACTGGGGCAACAGTGAACTGTTGTTTCAGTCGTCGGCACTCTTGGACCTCAACTTGCTTAAATTTATTTATTTATGGAAAAAATACAAAATTAAGTACTTATAACTAATGCATATAAATTCGATTCTATTGTAGGTACATACTTATATAAGTTAATTTTTTAGACATTTCCCACTAGGATTTATTTACACGAAATTTACAAGTTACTTTAATTAGTATAAAAATTATTAAAATTAGTAAAGGCTATATTTAAGTGTTATTTAAATTGTTAAATATACAAAGGAAACTGGTTGTTCATTCGGATTGGGGGTCGTGGTCGGGATGTAAACACGGACCGCTCATAATGGAGATTTGCGGGAGGCCTGGAGGTGTGTGATAGTAGAACTGCGACATCAGCACGTGCTTCTCTACATTCAGGTGCAACCGTTTAACCTCGTAAACTTTACATAGCCTAATATTATTGACGCGTAAGGTTTGTTTAATTTTATGTTATACCTAAGTGAACTTTACTTAGGTCTGTGCTTGGGTGTTAATTTTAGATTAAATTAATTAATTATTATAAACATTATTATAGTGTAACCTTTTATGGTTTATAAATCTTATGTGGATGGATGCGTTAAACAAGGCAGGCCCAAGAGGGCGTTTTCCGACCAAACCAGAGACATCCTCAAGAAAGTTGAGTTGCCTAGTGCCCATAACCACAGAGCCTGTATGAAGAGAATTGTAGATGTGAAGGAAGCAAGGGAGTTGTATAAGGATCGTGTCTTTGCCTATCCTTGTGGGAAAAAGGCGTGACAATTTGATTGATTGATTTTATGGTTTGGTCATAAAAAGGTTATAAAAATCAATGAATATATATAAGTTTTCTATTCTATGTAGTAAATATTGATTGTGTCGGAAAAGATTAACAATATGTACGAGTTGGATTGCGGGCGGACAGTTGTCGTGTGACCACTGATAATAATTCAGCCGTGTAATGTATGACCAGATTAAACGATTCTTGTTAACTCATATGTGTTAAAATTCATTAAACAATTACAATCCATATCTGATGAATACTAATATGAAATCGATAGTCCTTTAATGTAGAAAGGGTTTGTAACAAATTTTATTTTAAAGAATATCTAACATCTGGGATCCCATAATACACAAACTTAAGTCCCATGTCCAGTAAAATGCCAAATCAGATGAAACCGTCAGTTATTTTTGCAAAATAATATTAACCCGGGAACAATGAAACATGAATCGTGGTAGTTTTGGAAACGATGACATCATCGACCAATGAGACGACCAACACCTCAATCTCTCCGTGACCACAATTGCGGCAAAGCTCTTAAAACGTCGGAATAAAAATTTGTACCTTCAAAATAAAATAAAATATGTACACATAACTCTTGAATAATGCACAATTAGGAGCTTGTCTAATATTTTGAGGTTTTTCATTCCATAGATTGTAAGCGCCGCATAAAATTTGTTTAATTCATTAAAGAATATATTTTGTGAAATATGACAGCTCTATTTTACAAATTATTCATTATTATTAATTAACACGCAATCATTGTCAATTATTCCTATGGGGATAGGCAGAGAGCGCCACCTTTCACAACTCTGTCGCTCTGCAGACCCCTGTTGTTTTTCAACAAGTCCCCGAAATGTTTTATAAATCTCCATTTATTTTTCAAAAAGTTTATTTTTCATATATTTATACTAAGCTACTAAAACTGTATTGACTATTTCTATACAGGACGACTAACGTTAGTACGTTTATAAAGAATACAGTAGTTTCAAACTGGTGACTCTCGGTTTGCGTGACCTTTTCACTACCCCTACACCACGTTCGCTTTAACTTGAATATTTTCATTGTCATAAATAGATGAGTTATTCTAGTCACTAAATATAGTCAAGTGATTGTACGCCGTCAGCAGCGTGTGGTGCAGTGATTACCTTCAATAATAACCAGGACTAATGGAATGTCAACAACGTCACCGAGTGACCACAGAACGGCGTGGAGCAACCGCAACGCCTCCAATGGCCTTTGTTCTATCTTCCGTCACCCTACACAACTACGCATACTACCTACATACCCCTAGATACTAAGCATACGACACCTTGATCATATTCTAAATTAATCTGTCGTTCCAATTACAAAATCTAAATCATTTATTTGTCAAACATACAGGTAATATATTTTTAGATTTTTCGCGAACATTGATTAATGAATTAAACAAATTTTATGCTGCTTACTATCTCCCCGTGACCACGATGACTGCAAAGATCTCGAAACGTCGGAATAATAAAATAAAATTGTAAAATCAAAACCAAAATAAACGCGATAGTAAGCCGCATAAAATTTGTTTAATTCATGAAACATACAGGTAGATTACATTAAAGATGGTAGATAAAAATAGAGTCGCTGTTGCGCCTAAAAGGCATGCAAATTAAAAATAAATTATTCAATAAATACCTCATAATGTTGATGTCAAAATATTTTAAAACGTAATAATTAATACAATTTCAAAATTTAATAATAACGCCAAGAAAATATTTCTTATCTTTAATAAGATTTTTATATGTACATAGAAATCAGCCCTTATTTTATTAAATATATGAAAAGTTTGTAAATTAGCTAAGAGATGAAATAAATTCCTAACTGAACTCGTGACTGCAATAAAAATAAACCCCTGTAACGAGTGTCAGCAAATCGTTATCCGCTCCTGTGATTAATAGGAGAATAATTGCGCGGGGTAACGCTCGGCGGTATGCGGCCACAGTGCGCGCGGCGAGCGTGTCGCGGCAGCTCTCCGCCTGTGTGGCCGCTAAGCCTCACCCCGCACGCCGTAATAAATTGCGATTTAAGTTGTCGCCAGGATAACGCCAACTTTCCCGCGTTGTTCCGCCGACACTTTTTTCCGCCTCTTCATTTCCTATCTCTTACTTTTGTATTTTCCGTTCTCTCCACGCCGAGATAAACAGGCGAGAAACGGTGAAAGGGGCTTTACAAATTCAAATTGAACTTATCACACAACTTTTTACATTTGTTTCTGGCCTCGAGTTCGGCGAAGGAGAGCGAATAGGCATTTAATAGTACAATCTCGGGAAAGATTGATGATTTTGTATCACACCTCGCTTCGGGCTGCTCGTAACGAGTTGGATGGCTCTCGACGTGGGTCGTGCTGCGTCTTATCTGGAATGGGATGCCGCTTTATCTCAAATTATATATTTTACTTGAGACTTTGCCAAGATCACTTCTTTTACCTCCCGTATGAATTAAGCACTTGAATAATGTTTAAATCATTAATAGTGAAATTCATTAAATATCAAGCCTACATGTGTTATTAAAACACGTAGTTGATTTCAAATGCAGACATCGTGCCGCGCTGCACACACGTGAGCGCGAACACCTTGCATTTAATACGCAAACACAATCTAGTTAATCAAGTCACTAAGTAAAGTTTGGTCGTCACTTTGCCGCGTGCAGTAAATAGCGCTCACTTAATTCGAGGGCCATGTGCGGGCACATAACCGCGGCATATTTATCCCATTATGCACGGCACGGCAACAGCGGGACCATGCGAGTCACGTCCTCCGAAACGAATCGCATGTGACATTATTTGTGAAGATCGTGCTCTATCTTCGTCGGCGACGTGGCAGGGACGTGGAGGGATTACCCTCAAAGAAGTACGATTTCGGCGGCGGTGTGATAAAGAAGTGAGAAGTCAACCTTACTCACAAATGTGCACTATATAAAAAGGTATATAATAACTACAATTAGAAAAAACGGTATGGAGAAACATATTTAAATAAATACTTTATTGCAAGATGTTTAACTTTGTCAAATTAATTCCTACGACGATACACTCTAAATTACATTTGAAGATACACGTTTAAATATTTAAGTTTCAATTTGAACCTTAATGGCAACGGAATAAGGCAGCAAAATTGCTTTATTTGCTTGTGCAAGGTAATTATCAACACAATTAACGAACTTCTTCGCACAACATCAACAAGTTGGTAGGCGCATGTTTAAATTCACACAGTTGAATTAATTTGTAATTAATTGTTAATAAAATACAAACAATAGAACAAAAACGATCTGACGATGAGTTATGTTTATGGAGCATTCACCCCGGCATGCATGCCTTATTAGAATATCACAACAACGTTTTGTTTCTATAAACATGCGCTCGTGAACAGATGAAACATTAGCTGTGTACGCTTCATATTGCAGGTGAATTCCAAAATGAAACCATTTGTGTTATTTTGTGCTAAATTTCAAATTGCATTATGAAAACAAAATATTTATGTGCCATTTGAGTAATGCGCAATATGGATTAACAATTTGTTGCGAGTACGTAACGTTATTAGATTTGAATACTACGTCGCGTTTTGTCCATTTGACAAATTAGTATCTATTATGAAAGGTTTTTATTTTTTTAAAGTCATATTGCCGAGAAATGAAGCGATGCGTGAAGAAGCATCTTTCCCGGGAATAGTGACATCGACTGAGGTAATCGTGAACTCAGTCGTTAGCGCCCTTTGTTTACCATCAGGCAAGTGGATGTCAAATGTCGTGTCACAATAAAATAAAAACATATATAGGCAGATACAACAGAGCGCGATCCTGACACAACCTTTTTCCAGAATTCTCTTTACACAGACTCTTTGATTACGAGCACCGCCGACCCCTCCCTATATATTAAACATAAATTTGTTTGTTTAAACACGTTTATCTCTGAAACTATTAGTACAAAACAATGAGCGATAAAACTATAGTGCTTTGACTAAAATTGTATCTACTGTGAACCTATATACCTATCACGCTGATATTAAAATGAAAAACTAGAGTACTATATAATTTAAAGACGAGAAATTGAAGATCTCTTTTGTTAGTTTTAATAGTATTTAAGAGTATTAATTTACATCGCAACCCAATGTCTTTACATCGTAACTTAATTTCTTTACATCGTAACTTAATCTCTTTACATCGTAACTTAATTTCTTTACATCGTAGCCTAATGTCTTTACATCGTAACTTAATGTCTTTACATTGTAACTTAACTTCTTTACATGGTAACTTAATGTATTCACATCGTAACTAAATGTCTTTAAATCGTAACTTAATTTTTTTACATCGTAACTTATTTTCATTACGTCGTAACTTAATTTCTATACGTCGTAACTTAATATCTTCACATCGGAACTTAATTTCTTTACATCGTAACCTAATGTCTTTTCGTCCTAACTTAATACCTTTACATCGTTACTTAATGTCCTTACGTGGTAATTTAATTTCCGTAGATCGTAACTTAATGTCTTTACGTCGTAACTTAATTTCTTTACATCATGACTTATTAAAATGTGCTTCTGCTTAATGTGATGACTTTATTAGCGTTCCTCGTGATATCAAAACAAAAATATTATCATTGATAGTGACGTAAATCCCGTGCATACGTTTACCTAACAGAGAATGTTGTTATTGTTGTATTATTATTCAATTAGGCATTATCATGCTGTACGCCGCCATGTTTACAATCCAGTGGACATACAAATATTGGTATTATTGGCAACATCTGCCGGACTCTGTAACAAGCACAATTATTATATTACTCTTTTATTCAATTGCGGTTGTTTTAAAATACTCATATAAATGAATGACGTAAACAAAGGAATGAGCTTATTTCGTATGTTATATTCAGCAATACGTCGTGTATTCATATTTCGGAAATATTTGGAATAAAATATTTAAGGCGATTATTTGCTTCAGGTCTGGATGTCGAAATGTGAAGTAGATAATGGTGCCGAGTCTGCCGACCCAGGGTAGTACCACCACTAACAAGTATACAGAGTGTAAAATGACTTAGTCGCGTTTCGGAATCAGCTGTTAGTGGCCGGTTCCAACTAGACCGGCAAGTGGATGCATCTCCATTTATCGACCGCACTCCAACTTAACATGAGGCGTGGTGTTGTCATGTTTTGATTAAAAAATTACTAAATTCGATAAAAAATAATGTTTATATAGTCTTATGTATGTAATACCCTGATAACATAGATATAAGATTAAGGAGTGGCAGACAGATAGTTGGTCGTCATTTACTTAGTCTGTTGATGCGGGGTAGTTTCTTTTTATTTTTAATCTATTATTAAATGAAATCTATGAAACAAATATTTCCTTCGACCGAGAATCGAACTCAGGACTTTTCGCGTAAAGAACTGTTGTGCTAACCAATGCGCCATGTAATATAAGAATAAAATAATGCTAATTTACATTTTATTTATAACAAACAAAAAGTGTTATTGTTTCAATATATGAATTAGATGTTAAGTGCAATGAATCGACATAATATTTAATTTCCTCCGTGTGCCGGGTGGCATGACGAGATCGTTCGACGATTGCGAGAACGGTGAAAAGATTGTACAATTCAATAGAGCAGATCCCTAAGTCCCAAATTAAATTATGGAACATCTTCGCACCTGCCTGAGTCCCGTGGGGCTTGATTGCATCACACGTTGATGGACGATTTGTTTTCATTGTATCATAAACGACTTCTCCACCAGGACGATCAAAAACATTTAGCTAAACATTTCATTTATTTAATGTTCACATTATAAATAATATTTTATCTAAACCGACCATAATCGGACGGATCAAAATCACTTTGTGCCGGTACCAATGCATTGTTGGTCATCTAGTGTCTATCGTAAAAAACTATTAAATTGTAATTTAAAGAAATATTTCTTTTATCCATTCTATAGATTCCATAATGTGCCCAAACATAGGAATAGGAATAGGAAAAATTTTCAATAGGAAAAATGAGCAAGAAACAATAGTAAAGGCAAATGGAGAAAGAGAGCAACGGACAGATAGGCTTGAAACAAGCTGAAGGAAGTCTATACTCAAGCAGGGGTTCCGATCAATGGTGTGGAAAAATTAAATTAAAATGTATGTAACAGAAATTTAAGTGTGGTAATAAGTCTATCAAATTGTCACGCCTTTTTCCCACAGGGATAGGCAGAGACAATGGAGCGCTACTTGCTACGATCCTGACACAACTTCCTCGCTTCCTTCACATTCACATTCATATTCACAATTCTCTTCATACAATCTCTATGGTTATGGGCAACCTAGCTTTCTTGAGGATGTCTCCAATTTGGTCAGTAAATACCCTCCTGGGCCTGCCTTGTTTAACGCATCCATCCACATGAGATTAATAAATTCCTTTCGGTAATCTACTTTCACTCATCCTTTCCATGTGCCCAAACCATCGAAGCAAGTGCTATTCCTTATTATATTCGCTATCGTCGCTCCCATTACACTTCTTAACGAACGCATATCTACAGCATTAATTCCACTCTCATGCTTCATCTGCCACACCCAACATTCACTTTCATACATTAATGTAGGAATAAGCACCGGTTATGGTAATAAGTGGCTTATTATTATTATCATGTGCCCAGAGTAACGCAACATACCTCTCTCAAATGTTGTCATTACATCCTCTTTCAAATCACAAATATCGTGACCTACTTATATAACTACAGTATACGTGTCTATCAAATGAAAATAGAGTGTTAACTTTTGTGCAATATAGGAAATCTCTGCGGTAAGTTGAATGTGGAGGATTTACTTTTTGGACAGTTGTGTTGAACGGCCGACGCTATCTATATCTGGTCCATCGAATGTGAGAGAAGAGCCGTGCGGATTTAAAAGGACAAATCTTTTCTCCGTCACGCTGCGATCAAATGGGCCTCTTAACGGATTTGGTGAACGTATGTTTAGATTTTGGCCGATGTTTATTGAAAGGGATTGAATGCCATTTCATTATTTGTTAAGGAATTTCATAGGATATAAGGTATACAAAAATTATTTGATTTTAACATGACATATTCTACAAACATATCTCAAAACAAGCTTTAGAATAGTAATTATCTAATTTACGGTAGATATAAATATATTGATACATAACATACATGATACATACATAATACATACATAACATAGCATGTATAGGTATTCTAACAAAATAGGATCATAGATTCTGGGCGACCAAACTATAAGTAGTAAGTAACTTAGTTTTAATAATTTCAGCCGCCTTCAACATAACAAAAATTGTAATATATTTAACAAATTTTATACTTATTTTTATTATTGTAACTCGACATATGACAGCACCCCACCTGATATTAAGCTGGAGTGCAGTCCATGAATCTATAAGTAGCAGTCTCATCGACTATACCGGCCTAGTTGTAACCGGCAATTTACAAGCTGTTCCCAAGACACGACTAAGTCACTTTACGGTCTGTATACTTGTATATGGTGAAGTGGTGATACTAACCCGGATCAGCAGACTGGGCACCACTGCCTTCCATTTTAGAAAGAATATAGTCATTTAAAAATATATGGCATATAATGTTTTTTACATTTCAATACTAAGCTACTAAAGTGCTTGTATCATAGAAACAGGACAACCAAAGTACATATATCAAAGATACCATTGGTACTGGTGGGTGGTCTCGAACTCGTGCACTCCGTTTGTGTAACCATTGCACTGCCACTACACCACGGTTGCCTTAATTTCGCCTCACAAGTACAAATGAATGCTTGTAAACATGAAAATAATATAATAAAAATACGTGTAAAACGCTTTTCTGTACAGCATAGTCCCAGAACGGGAGACTGGGCGTCTGGTGCGACGCTACGAGCTTGCTTCTACGACGTGTTCGCAGCGTATGGCACGTGTCGACACCACGTTGTAGTTTGCAATTACATGCGCAATGAAATATAAGCCACATAGGACGTTTTATAACAAAAGAAACAGGCTTTTAATTCAAGAAATAATATCACAATTTTTTATTATTATCTTAGATTTTGTGCGAACATTGATTAATGAATTAAACAAATATGCGGCTTACTATCGCGTTTATTTTGGTTTTACAATTTTATTTTATTTTATTATTCCGACGTTTCAAAGAAGAATATTAAAATTAAATAAAATTGTAAAATCAAAACCAAAATAAACGCGATAGTAAGCCGAATAAAATTTGTTTATTTCATCACACTTTTTATTAATACTTCTTATATTTGGAGTTTAATCTTAAGTTGAAGGGTTTTGTAGAAAGGCGACCGTAGTCTAGTGGTAGTGAAATGGTCACGCAAACCAAGAACGTCTTCCGGTATCAATATATATTTGACACATTTTTTTATATTGTGACACGACCTTTATATTGTCACATCTGACTTCGACCTGATAATAAGCAAGAGGAGGTCAAAGAGTGACGTCGACTGGAAAAAACGAGTCAGTTCACAACTGCCTCAGTCGCCGTCACTATGCCAGCCAAAGATTTATAAGAAAGCAATTAGTTGTATATACATACTATGATATTGCAACGCTGAATTTCAATCAACAGAATCGCAAATTGCCGGCCTAGTTGGAACCGGCAACTTACAAGCTGATCCCGAAACGCGACCAAATCACTTCAAGGTGTGTATACTTGTAAGTGGTGGTACTACCCCGGTTCGGCAGACTGCCTACCACTCATTCCATTTAATTGCTAAATATAAATATATTTCCAATCACAATCACAACATTTGTTCGATAATATAATTTGACAATAAAAGAACTATTCGGAAGATCCCGTCAGAGCACATTACTCCACTGACAGCTATTCGGTGAGAAGGTGCAAATTAGATTTATCTCACACTGTTTTACTGCCACTATTTGTCGGTAGCGGTAAATATACTTCTTACATTTCTTTCCATGCTTATTTTCCGCCATCTTTAAAATATTCCATATATCGGAGTACTATTTTAAGGAATGAGTAAAAGTAGATTGACGGAAGGAATTTATAAATCTGATGTGGATGGATGCGTTAATCGAGGCAGACCCAAGAGGGTTTTTTCCGACCAAATCGAAGACATCCTTAATAAAGGCTACCCAGCCTACGGCACTTGACTGGGTAGCCTAGTGCCGTAGATCTTGTATAAAGAGAATTGTGGATGTGAACGAACCAAGGGAGTTGTGTCAGGATCGTGGAAGGGGCGCTCCATTGTCTCTGCCTATCCCTGTGGGATAAGTCGTGGCAATTTTATTCATTGATATTTAAAAGACACTTTGAAGGTTGCAATAAAATGTATTTATTCTATGTTGCAATTGATGTGTTGATGCCGGCTGCATTGAGTTGAAAAATACAGACTTGTAATGTGATCTAATTTTGGCCAGCATAGTGACGGCTACTGAAGCAGCCGTGAACTAACTAGGTTTTTTCAGTCGTCGTCACTCTTGGACCTCCTCTTGCTTATCATCGAGATCAGATGTCGTGTCACAATAAAAAATATAAAAAATTATACAGAAAGTGTCAGGTTAGTTTTCACGGATGTAATAAAAGTTATAATATACAATTACGATCGAGTTGCAAAAAATATCGCAAAGTGCTAAAATGAACCAAGAGAAATAAAACTACAAGAATCTTGTAAAAATTCAAGTTACAAAGAACATTTTCTTACAACATATTAAAATGTAACTTTTATTCGTAATTTTGAAATTTGCCCAAAAGAAATTACGATCAATCAAAAACTTTTCCAACTGTCCAGATGGGAGCGATTGAAGATAGTTTAACATCTGAAATACAAAGATAAAATGGAAAGAAATGCCTATATAACTTTTAGTTGAAACGAATCCTGAATAACTTACATTTTCAGGGATGTCACGTTAAAATATAAACAATTTGGTTTGATGTTAATATTTTAGTGTCACATCCCTGTCTGTTATAAATATGAATATTTTAAAATTCTTGTGTTTTGAAACAAAGATAACTTTGAACAACTTTGCAAGTGACGAATCATGTTATTTACATAATATGTTGTTATGTTCTACTACATACACTTAGGCCATAAGTTAATATTGTTAAAATAAATATTTATATTGTTTTAACATATTTTTTTAAATAAATAATTTGATTTATTAAATTAAAATTATTACTATAGCCTAAAATATAATTATGGAATGAAACTTTAATGTAAATTAAAAAACTAGAAGTTTAAATAAATTAAGGTCAAGACACCCCAAAACAAACTATGTATAATCTATTTATAATACTTTTCGAAAGAGTGCGTCATTACAATGAACTACCAGCCGAAATAAATAAAAACTCATTACATCGGAGTCAATTACCTCGAAGATACTAATTATAATTTCTTTAGTTTTCTTTGCTTTGACTACTACGAAACATATTGTTAACATATTGTCGAAAATAAAAGTAATGAGATATTTTTGTTATTTGGACGCGCGATATCTAACATCGACTTGTCTGGTAAACAAAGGAAGGTGCAAGAGCAGTGGTTGTCTCAGTGGTCAGAGGATATGTTGTATTCTCATATCATGTTTTTGTGAGTAATAAATATATTTAAACCAAACGTGCTTGAATTTAAATCACAAAAGAACCATCGCTTACTGACTTAAGCATAAATCAGTTAAGGCATGCATATATAACTTATGACAAGTGAGAATGTTAAGAAGTACACGTGTCGTGTCGCTAGTGCGGTGCTTCATTGCGCGTGTAATAGCACGCTGAGCGAGCGACATGACGGTCATTAATCTCCTCAACATACTAACACCAACATCTTCAATTACACATTAAACAAAATAACAAAATTCAACTTTATTCCCAAGGAAGAAAGCTCAAACCATAATCACACATAACATGTGAACACTTACTCGATAAAACGCCAACTCACTACCCCACAATGTGAAACATTCACTTGTGTGCCAATATTACGCGCTTCGAGATAAAAGTGAATTTTAATATAAAGAAACTGCGACAATACAGAGCGCTCTACGAGAATTTTACTAGTGTACCCGTATATTGCCCGCCTACTTTATACAGATCTTGGAAGGCATTCTCTTATTTATTTCTGCCCAAACTTGCTGCCATAAAAGTCAGTTTTATTATTATCGATAATATTAATGTAATCGATACGAAGTTGTTGTATTGATGTACCTAAGTCCCCTAAAAATAAACACGAACTTTGTCAATAAGGTGTTACGACAGAAGGGAAATAATATAAATAAGTCGAACTCTTAACAATGATGTAAACAAACGTAATGCACGTCTTTATTGCGAGGCCAGTCGAACTAACGCGCTTTAGATCTTAGCACTGAAAGCTTTTGCTCAACAAATCGTTTACACTGTATTTGTTAGGTTTTCAACTCTATTCTAAAACAACAAAGGAAAAAATGTTTCTAATGTTAAAATGTGCGAACTAGTTTGTGACATATAAAAGGTAAAGACAATAAGTTGAACATATACGAAATAAAGTGGATAATGGTATCTGACGTTTCCGTATTGTACATCAATTCTATAAACGTTTTCTACTTTTGTTTTGTCTTTATATAAATATTTCTACATATTATAAATAGACAATAATCAGTATAAGAGAGTTCCAATAATTCTAGATGGCTGCTTTCCATTGCAATAGGCGACGAAGCGCGAGCACCGACAGAGCTGGACCCGCGCCGAGCGTTCGAGACAAATTGAATTTGCGCTCATGCCCGCGACAGAACCAGTTTGCGCTGCTAACTAGCTGCAACGTGCTCACTGCACCTTTGTCTTCACAACCTTTATATCATACACACATTGAATTTTAAAATTTCGCTTGTAAGTTAGAAATGTACACAAGTAAAGAATTTAAAATAAGAATTTTGAAAAGGAACAAAGAATGTAGCTGAAAAAAGGAAGATTAAAGTCATCATGGGGTTTCAATCAAGTTCAAAGCTCAATATAAGAGTGGAGCGAGTGGAGAGCGCACGCTGCGCCTAATAGCAAGCGAGCGAAAACACATTTGTCTTGTCCCGGCCCGTTAGCGTATATTACGCTGGCCTGAGACATCGCCCTGCTGCGTGCCTTCCTTTCCTTTGTTTTTCCTGCTATATCGAATTGACGTTTATTATCATTAAACCCAAAATTAGCCAATTTGCACTATTATTAAACCCGGGCGGCTGACTTCCACGCTACGCCACTGAGTTGTTGGCACATATCAGCCATATAATAAATGATGCAGATCACTGTAATATTGCTGGAAGAGGCCTGAGTCCAGCATTGGACGACTAAAAGCTTACATCAATCAAATTGTCACGCCAAATTGGGGCTCCACACGAAACAATGGAGCGGCACTTGCTACGATCCTGACATAACTCCCTGCTTCCTTCACATCCACAATACTCTTTATACAAGCTTTATGGTGATGATAATATTCACTTTCTGCAAATAATGTTTTCTTTGGCCAGCATTTGCAATCGAAAGCTTTTTTTTCAGTCGTGGGCACTCTTTACATTATCCTTTCTTACCACCAGGCAAACCGATGTAAGCTGTCGAGTCTCAATACAAAACTTATCTTTAGAGACATAAGTATTCGAGTATACCATTCTAAATAACTTATTTAATGTACATGTAGCATAAAAATGTTATGCGCTAGTAATCATGAAGTTATGTCAGTAGCGATAGAGATTACATTTCCGATGTGGACAGCCCGCCTCATATTTGTGTCAGAATTGATATTGGACGCAACGTGGCGAACTGATAGCGTATTGATAGCTAATGTATTGGAGGGAAAAAATAACATATGTTTTGAAGGAGAGCGTGAGTAGACACCGCAACGGGTGGCGCCGAGTTGTCGCCTCTCTCCTGTCCCCTCTAAATCTTGTTGTAAGTCGGTGTCATAATGCAAGCAACGCACAAACATGTCGGCGTGCGCCAACCTTGTTAAGTGGTTTGGAAGAAAAACATCACAAAAACTTTGTTCATCTTACTAAGCTATTTAACTTTGTATCATACACGAGATTATACGCATCATTTCTTATTATACGGTAATAATAATTTATCATGATTTTTCGTTTTACGTTTTTTTATAAATTATTTTAAGGCTATATATAATATATCTTTTATAATAAATTACTCTATTTTTTATTGTTAAAACAAAAAGAACCTATTTATCGCTGGCTAATTTATCTGACCCACAACAGAGGAAATCAGAGGAAGATATTAAAAAGTACCTAGACAAAAGAAATACGTTTTAAGGTAGACAAAAGAATAAGATAAAAACATATTTCTTTTATTAATAATAATATACTTCAGCTAGTTATTATATGGCGAATAAGAATATTCCAATTATAAATCTTACCAAGTATTACAATTAATTTTATAAATAAAAAAACACGAGCAACTTGGCTAACCTCGTCCGTCAGTAGCTTTTTTTGTAAAGAAGAGTTCGTAATAATAACCTTTGTAATTCTTCAAGTAAAACTTTACCAAGTTTATAAGCGTACCTCAAAGCGAGTTTCGCGTCGCTCTTCATAAATTATGAAACGATCTGTTTCCTCTGTTCTTGTTTTAACAACAAAACAATATTTTACAGTTGATTTTTTAATGTACAATAATGACAAATGATTTTAAGTATTCTACATAAATTATACAAAAATTAACTAATGTATAATTTTTGACTCGACATATGACAGCACCCCGCTTAATATTAAGCTGGAGTGTGGTCCATGAATGGATGTCACTGCTACTACAATTCAATAACAGTGAGTAGCAATCACTCCACTATGCTGGCCTAGTTGGAACCGGCAACTTAAAAGCTGATTCCGAAACGTGACTAAGTCACTTCACAGTCTGTATGCTTCTAAGTGGTGGTACTACCCCGGGTCGGCAGACTGGGTACTACTGCCTACCACTCTATGCTTAAATGGACAATTAAATAACATAGACATGTTAATATTTAATTACATCAGTGCGTAAGTCAAAGATATTAAATATAGAACGTTAAAAGGTTTTAAAGCCAGAAAATGCCTAACCCAAATGGCTTGAATGTTAGATAGTCATGGCTCCGTAATTTAACGTGAAGGCGTTGAGTACGCGGATGTGCGGTGGAAACCTGCTGGCACTACGCCTGCCGAATACATAATTAAGCTGGCTGCCTTCTACCTTTCCTACTTGGAAAAATCAGAAAAAAGTTTGCAATTTATTCTCCCTAAACTTTGCAAATATATACGCATTCTCAAAATTGAGTTAGCTAAATTGTATAAAGATTAACTTAAATCGTTACGTGCAAACAAAATTATTATTGTTACTTTATACAACCGCAACAAATTCAATATTAATGAAAAATGTATTCAATGCCGCTAAAAGTTGAAGTTAAGAAAAACCGTCCCGACGGACGCAATTTTCAAAACATTCTGTGGCAACGAGCGACGTCGACATAAAGCCTTTGCTAGACGTCTGTCCCCCGTGAACTTCTCTGCCTGACTATATTTAACCCCTCGCCCCTAACGCCCAACCCTGTCCCTGTGCGGCTAGCGGGCCCTTCTCCGCTACACAACGAATATTTTTTGCGGGAACATCATAATAATAGCTCTGTATTACTTCAGAAGAAATTCCAAGAAGTTTATAACTCGAGATGAGTTTCGTGTTCCTTGTCATAAATAATAAAGCGGTCGTCGTCAATGTTGTGCGGATTTTGAATGCACTGATGACAGCCTAATAAAAAAATGTTATCACAAAATAATATTAATATTATGACGACAGGTTTGTTACGAACAAAGTCCCGGGTTCGATTCCCGTCCAAAGCAAATATTTATTTCATAGATTTTATTGGGTAATGAAAAAAGAAGCGGATATCTGCTCCGGGTCTGCTTATCAAAGAGTAGTAGTCTGCCGATCCGGGATACAACCACGAAGTAATTTAGTCGCGTTTTGGGATCAGATTATAAGTTGTCGGTTCCAACTAATAGTGGATGTGATTGCTACTTACTATTAAACTGTAGTAGCAGTCACCTTCAGCTTAACGTCAGCCAGGGTGCTGTCACAATAAAAAAAAACATAAAGTTATCGTGTTCTTAAGTGATGTTCTGTATGTTTATACGTAGTCTGTAATTAAGCTTCAGATAAGTGTCTAAATGTACATTGGTAAGCTAACTTCATATCTAATATCATAAATTGTGCTGGTATCCCAACTATGAGCGCGACATAGTACTACTTATTCTCCTTCGCCGTCTACAGATTCTACTTAAGTTAATGGATAAGTTGTGAAGGCACCGAGTTTACTTTGTGTTTTCAGGTAGACAGACTTAGATCGAGAAGTTTTCTTCGTTAATTTGAACAACTTGGTAGCTTCAACAAAGCTGTCAGGATACTTTAAGTAACATTGTTCCAAGTTAGTCTTGTTTGTAACAAATCTTTGATATCTACATACCGAATTACCAAGGCCGTCGATATCTCTAATTAATTGATTGATCTTAATTATTTAAAACCGAAATAAAGAACAAAAGAATAGTTAATTCCTAAATTGGTTCATAGAAATAAACAAATTGTATGCGGCGTTTATTTTGGTTTTAATTTTACATTTTTTTATTATACCGACGTTTCGAGAGTTTTGCAGCCATCGTGGTCACGGAATAATAAAAAAATGTAAAATCAAAACCAAAATAAACTCGATAGTAAACCGCATAAAATTCGTTTAATTGATTCGTAGAGCTTAAACAACCTACTACGGCTTGACTAACATAGTGACGGCGACTGAAGCAAAGTATTCTCAGTAGTCGGCGCTCTTGGACCTCCTTACCTTGCTTACCATTAGGTCAGATCAGATTCAGTCAAGGTCAGATGTCGCATTTCAATAAAAAAAACAACTGTTTGTTGCCTGTATTCGTATTGTGTGTATCTTATCGGGTGTGTATATACTCGTATTATTAAAAATATACAGTATATACATGTGCTAAAGATATTTACGTAGTCCTTATGTCTACAACATAATTTATGTTACGTTATACCAATGCGGCCTTAAAATTCTGCAGAAAAAAAGCCTACTCCCACAAGGTGCCCCTAAACTTCTTCCCGCCTGAAGAATTATGAAGATTAGCATAACAAAGGCAGCTGAAAAGTATTCAGCAAGTGAATGCGTCGTCTCTCCTTACAACTTTCTAACCTTCTTACACTTTAATATACACCCGAGATGATTCGTTAAAACATTCTACGAAAATTTGGATGATTTATTAGAGTAGTCGATTTTTTTTATTGTCGACATATGACATCACCCCTCTGTATGTTAAGCTAACGTGCGGTCAATGATAGAAGGTAACTGCTACTACAGTTAAATGACTGTAAGTAGGAGTCATATCCACTATACCAGACTAGATGTAACAGGCAACTTACAAGCTAATCCTGAAACGCGAATAAGTAACTAGTAAATGTAGTATTAAGCTACAAGTTACACATGCTCATTACTATCACGAAAGCATGCTTTTATTAGGCAAATGCTCATTAGTAGCATGTGTTTGAAACATTGCTCATGATGAGCAGGCAGGCTCATTTCGAGTTTAATCAAAGTTTTTTTTTTCATTTATAAATTAATTTGACAC
Organism: Tinea trinotella; assembly: GCA_905220615.1. Lineage (NCBI taxonomy): Eukaryota > Metazoa > Arthropoda > Insecta > Lepidoptera > Tineidae > Tinea > Tinea trinotella. The sequence goes on from HG992306.1 coordinate 7,359,617, forward strand.
AATTGTAAAAGGTTCGCGAATGGAAATTGTTTTGATTTGATTTAACACGAATGCTGTGGTTAACTATAATTGAAACAACACTCAGACAATAGACATTGTAATGTTACTTATTTTATTATTAGTGCTTATTTTGTTGTTAACCTGAATAAATTTAAAAAAAATTAAAAAAATCGACGGTCGTGCGATTTTTGGGCGTGCTACCTGCAGCGCGGGTGTAGGGGATCGTGATTTAAGCGCGTGCAAACAGGTTTAGCTTATTAAGCATACTGTAGTAGTAAACCAGCATGCCTATTGCTAGCAAATGTAAACTGTTCATAAGCATGATCATATTGAGCATACTCAATAGCACTCTTTTTAGCATGCTATTTTAAAGCATGTGTAACTGTAGCATTACCCCGGATCTGCAGACTGGTCTCAATGCATACTGCTCTTAGAAATTTCATTCATTCTTCTTTCCCATAGCTTACTAACGCGTGTGTAAATAAATTAAAATTAATAATAATAATCATCTTTATTAAAATAAGTTATCCTATGTACACATTTGGCTCTGTACCGAAAGTAGTTGGGGAACTGTATCTTCGGTTACAATCGAGTTTACAAAACATTATTATTGGACACTTTTTACATTTACTACAATTCCAATTATTGTATTCCAATTAATCATTGCTTCTAATAATAGTGAAGCCATCCTCAAACTATTTATATGTAATACTAGTTAAGCCTATAGTTATATAGTGACATCGTTCCGGCCTCTCCCAATTACACTAATGGAATTTATTTCATTTTATATAACAATCTGTCTACTCACAGCGCCGATCACTGTAGATCATTATAATATGCTTTGTCATTTTGTTTATTTGCAAAGCTTTATTTCTTTTAGTGTGTTGCGACATATGACAGCTGTTAAGCTGGAGTGCGTTCCATGGGTGTAGGCAGCTACTAGTACAGAAGGCGACCGTGGTGTAGTAGCAGTTCAATGGTTACGCAAACCGAAGAGCACGAATTCGAGACCACCCACCGGTACCAATGTATCTTTGATATATGACTTTGGTTGTTCTATTTCTATGATACAAGCACTTTAGTAGCTTAGTATAGAAATGTAAATAAATAAATAATAACTGCAAGTAGCAGTCGCATCCACTATGCCGGCCTAGTTGAAACCCTACAAATACGCTAGTCAATGTGCTTGTGTCATAAAAACAGGGCGGCCGAAGTACAAATAAAAAAAAATGGTACCGGCAACTGGTTTTAAATTGGAACTAGGGGCTCTTGGTTTGCAAAGCCATTTTATAACTACTATACGACTTTTAATTTAATAAGAAACAAATACAACGCCATGAAAATGTATTTACCATTTACTCATACGTACCCTTTCTGACCTCGTGAGTTCTTTGTCTTAAGTTTTGTACTCACCTAAGAACTTCTCCCCCAACAGGAACTAATATTAGTCATTTAGGTATTCAGGTCGCGCACAATCCCCCTGCTCTACCCCCTCTGCCCAGCGAGACTAGCGACTCAAACGATGAGACGATTCCACTACAAAATACTAAGGAAACGCATACACAGCCCTAAGTGTGAAAAAAGTAATACAGAATCTGTAGCACGTACAAAGAAAGTAAATATAATTTCTCATACAATAATATTCAACATGAAAAACTTGTCTTTTGTAAGTTATTGAGTTTATAAGACTTGAAATTTCAGGAAAGTTTGAATTTTTTTTTCTTTTTTATTGAGACGCGACCTCGAATAGACTGATGTTAAGAGAAAGTCTAAGAGCACCGACTGCCACTATGCTGGCCAAAAATAATACTTTAGATCATTATTACAATATATTTTTTGTCTTCATAAGAAAATTGTATCATGTCAAGCATTAGTCGTCACCCCACATTGGCCTTCTGGAAGCGACTTGCATCCTGATATTTTAGTTGATCAGCAGTTCACCTTAGTAGACGATCTGCGCTATTTTTTAAATATTTTTTTTATTGTTTTTCGACATATGACAGCACCCCGCTTGATGTTAAGCTGGAGTGTTGTCCATGAATAGATGTCCCTGCTACCACTTTCAATAATTGTGTTCAATAATTCAATTTCACTATGCCGGCTTAGTTGGAACCGGCAACTTACAAGCTAATCCCCAAACGAGACCAAATCACTTCATGGTCTATGTAAGTGGTGGTCTCTTACCACTCTTTAATAACCAGACCCGAAGCAAATATCCACCTTTTTATATTAACAAATATTTGCAATACGCGACATTTCACATATTAAAACTACTATTATGAAATCAATGTTGTGACTTTCGACTAGTACTCGTATAGTTATTTTATAACTAACGTATTTATTTATATTCATAAGAACCATAGACCTATAGAATACTTAAACTAAATCTATGATAAGAACAAATTGATCACAACATAAGATTATAAGAAAAATTTATCAATTTTTTTTATGTAGAATATCTTGCGAAAAATTATTAAAAACCCAAACCTAATGAAAGGCGACCGTGGTTTAGTGGTTACGCGAAAAAACAAGTACTTCCGGTGCCGGTACCGGTCTACCTATGTTATATACCAATGTACTGTTACGCAATCTCTGTAAAAATGTAAATAAAAACAAAAAAATAAATTTGGTTTGGTTCCAAAATCAATAAAGTTATCGAAGTTTTCTAATCCTCACTTAAATGCATAACTTAGCTGCTTAACAAAGTATTATAAAAGGCAATGTATGTCAGGTCGTTAATTTTGGACGGGAGAGAAATGTTGGGACACTGCAGGCCATTCCAAGTGAAAATAAAATATAACCCATTAGTGTAATTGGGAGAAGTGCATAGCGACATTGTCACAAAAATGGATAGGTATGCCAACGAACCCCGAAATGTGAAAATATGGTACCGCTCTCACAATACGTTTAATATGTAACCATTACTTCATTTGCTGGCTTACATTCAGTTTCATAATGTGTGTGCTTTTTTTTATTGTGGCTCGACATATGACAACGCCTCGCCTTATAGTTAGATAACTGTAATTAGTAGTCGCATCAACCCATCCACGCACTATGCCGGCCTAGTTGAAACCGGCAACTTACAAGCTGATCTTGAAACGCGACTAAGTCACTTCACAGTCTGTCAGTACTACCCAGGACCGGCAGACTGGGCACCACTGTCTACCACTCTTTGTACATTTTATAATGAATTATAAATGGTAATACAAACCCAATAAACTTTTTGTTACTATGCAAAATAATCTAACAATCTATGATACGTACAAGTGTATGTTTTATTTTTAAAATAAAATACCACTGTTTGTCAATTTTATACATTCAAAAGAATATAAATATATTCTTTTTGTATCATGCTTGTAAAATAGGTTTTGTCAATTTTGTTTGGAATTCAAAAAAGAAAGAGATCCACATCCATAAAAGTCCTTAAATATATCAAAGCGGATCGACATGAAAACATTTTAACAGTTTCTATGCGAAAAGGTTATAAAAATTGTTGTCGCTGTAAAAGTACTCAAGTGTAACTACCGCTCTTCAACGTTTCCACTTTTATCGTACAAAATCTTTCTCCTTTTTGCATAATTCATCATTCTATGAAGTTGAAACCAAAGCCGTAAAAGAAATCGTTCTATGATTTCTTGTCTTCGACAGAAAAGTTTCTTCCTCCCTTTTTAAATGTTTACCCTACATATAAAATATTACATTTATATTTTATTGGTCTTTGAATATAAAATACAAATTATAATACACAATTACTCATTATCATCAGCCAGAAGGCGTCCACTGCTGAGCATAGGCCTCCCCCTTAGAACATCATTCCGAACGACAAGATGCCAGTTGCATCCACCGGTTACTCGTGACTTTCACTATGTCTTCAATCCACCTAGTGGGAGGCCTACCTACGCTTCTTCCATCGGTTGTCGGTTCTTCGAGCAATGTGGCCAGCCCATTGCCACTTTGGCTTCAGGTTCTTTGGCGAATATCCTCGTTCCGGATTCTATCGCGCGAAGACAGATCAAGCATAGCTCTTTCCATTGCACGCTGAGCTACTCTGAGCTTTTCCAAAAGGCCAGCATTTAAGGGCCACGTCTCAGTGCCATATGTCATCACTGGCAACACACATTGGTTGAAGACCCTTGTCTTCAGGCACACAATTACTATTCACTTCTTATTCCTAAAATAGTTCCATTACATTTATCATCTCAACTCAACTGCACATTTTATTGCGAGAGTCACAATTAATGGGCTTGATAGAAAAACCGATGTGTTAATAATATTGATAAGAATTAAAACCAGTTTTCAAAAACATCCACTTTAGGTCCTAAATAATGAACATGACATAACTAATATAAATAAACGTATAACCTCATAGGTGGTAAATGTATGTTTTTATTGTTGTTTAGATGAACAAGTCAAGTTAACAAAATTTATTCGTTTCCCAACGTTATTCACTGTCCAACTTGTGAGGTTACGTCGGAAGCTTCCCTTTGCCAAAACGCAACAAACGTTTCATGGAAATTCCAAAAATGTTCCTTGAGGTATTCAAAAGAAACAAACTTATATTAAAGTAATTTAAATAGCATCTTTGTTATTGTTCGTCCAGAGTTAGGTTGAGTTATGCATTTTATATCTTTTGTGGGAACTTCGGAAGTCTACCTCAGTTAGAATAGACAATGTTTACAAAATCTACGAATACGATAAATAAACCCCGCATAAAGTTACCGCAATAAAATTATTATTTGTATTGTCTGTTTAAAGAGGATAATTGATATCCAACAACACCTTAATTTTGATAAATTCAATTAATTTATACAATGTAGCGTTATGAATTATGGTTCTCCATTTTGTGGGGAACATAAATAATTTACGTAGTTATTTAATAAATTAGTAAACAAAAAGGATCTGCTTCCACATTGTATCTTCCAAGGTTTTGGAATTTAATATCAGTAGCAGCTTGTTTCAATGGTCGAATACTTGAGTTCATTAGCATAATCTACAAAGATAATCAAATTATGATTACGAAATATATACATCAAAAATTAATCTCTCAAAGCTGTAAATATGAAATATTAATTCTGACTTTCTCGAAGGACAACAAAGGTAAACGAAATAATAAATCATACTAAACTTAACGCACATTGTGGGCTTTTTTTTTCAGAAAACGGATTAGGAGAAAATCTGTTTAATATTCAATAAATATGGTATTATGATAAAAGCGTATCGGATCCCCGCAGATTGTGGCATGTGCCTCCCAAATCCTATAATAAATCATCACTTAGAACAAGTAATCATCATAAACCTTGCCTGCAGAGGCAACTGGCGACCATCGCCAATCGCCCCCATTCATCATGTTGGAAATACACGTATCAAATAAACATTATATCGATATGCCTTTTAATAGTATACAGGACCCGTCTGGCTTCTTTGATATCGTATTTATCGGGTAAAGCGTTGTGGGAAAATGGGTATTATTGATATTCTTTTGTTAAATGTAATTATGAGCATTTGGGGATCAGACTTATATTAATGCTACAAAATAGGGTCAACATGTCTTAACATTATTTTCAAACATTATTTTGTACAGAAAAAAGTTTTTTTTATTGTGACTCGACATATGACAGCACCCCGCTTTATGTTAAGCTGAAGTGTGGTCCATGAATGGATGCCACTGCTACTACAATTCAATAACTGTGAGTAGCAATCACATCCACTATGCTGGCCTAGTTGGAACCGGCAACTAACAAGCTGATCCCGAAACGCGACCAAATCACTTCACGGTCTGTATACTTGTAAGTGGTGCTGGTGGTACTACCCCGAATCAGCAGACTGGGTCCACTGCGTACTACTTTTTGTTAACTGGACCCGAAGCAAATATCCACCTCTTTTTTTATTACCAAATATTTGCAATATTTATTAAATATTACAAATAAGTACTATGAAACAAATATTTGCTCCGACCGGGAATCGAACCCGAGTCTTTACGCGCAACAAACCAATCGCTAACCGTTCGTCCACGCCTGTCGTCAAAAATTTACTACTTCGGCCATGTTTTGACATCTCTGGCTGACATGGAGATCATAAACTGAGTCTTTTTTTAAGTCTTACCTACAGGCACGTCTAGGTCGCGCCAATTAAAAGAATATATTGTTTTTTTTTAGTAATTTAATTTTTGCAAAATTCTATTTTAAATTGCTTTCATTTATTTTCATTATGGCTCGGCATATGACAGTACTCCGCCTGATATTAAGCTGGAGACCGGTCGACGAATGGAGGCGATTGCTACTAGAGTTTCATTTATATTTACAAGTATACGCCTTAAAGTGAAATAAAATAAAATAGTATATTGACTAGGTATTTAAAAATAAAAAGTTATTAATTGCCTTCCATTTTTAAAATAAGATCAAACAAATTGCATTTTTTTTATACAGCGTTTTCAGGCAAAACATTTAAAAGCTTCATTTAAAATGTTTAAATTATAATAAATGAAAATAATAAATAGACGTAAAATGCATTTCGCCCCTTTCCCTAAAAGACATCAATATTTTAATGATTGTAAATGAATGCTTCGTATAGTCACCCCTTGTGATTTCTGTTTAAGCCGCTACGCTAATCCCAGGGGTAGGGTTTCGGACAGGGAGACTCTCCATGGTGACTTCAATCAGCTAATAATTATATTTGTTCACCACATGTTGCACTTTCTAGTTTCAACATTAAAATTGCAAATTTGCTTTTACTAGTACGGAATTGGTACGTTCGACGAAATTTCCATCTCACCACAAAGGTCCGCTTTCACCAACGTATTACATTTAATTTTATATTTTAAACCTAATTTTTGTGTGAGTAGATAAAACGAGGACGAGACAGATGAGATTATTCCTTGATCATATAAGTGATATTTTCAAAACAGTAGAAATTCGTAGTGGCCATAACCATAGAGTTTGTATGAAGAGAATTGTGGCGCTCCATTGAATCGTGACAATTCCATTGATTGATTGATTATATTACAGAGTAAATAAATTAATAATGATACAATACCTAATCCATGGCTAACTATAAGCTACAAAATAAAAGATAAGTAAGGAGTAACCGCCTCCGCCCACATTGGTATACACAAACCGTGGGGTAGTAGTGGTGAAATGGTCACAAAAATCGAGAGTATCTGGTTTAAAATCACTTGGCAGTACCAATGGATACTTGATATTATGTATTCTGGTCGTTTTGTTTTTGTGATACAAGCACGTTCAGTAGGTTAGTATAGATAGAAATGTGAATATGTAGAATGACGACAGCGGATAGAATAAGGAAGGGTGATAGATGTGCTTAGAAAGAAGATATAGAGACAAGGATTAACAAAAGAATGCCACGGTTTGGGCACATGGAAAGAATGAGTAAAAGTAGATTGTCGATAGGAATTTATAAATCTAATGTGAATGAATGAGTTAAACGAGGCAGCCCCAGGAGGGTGTTATTCCCACCAAATCGGAGACATCCTCAAGAAAGCTGGTTGCCCAAAATCGTAGAGCTTGTATAAAAACAATTGTAGATGCAAGAGAAGCGAGTAGGTTGTGTAAGAATCGTGGCTAGTGGCGCTCCATTGTCTCTGCCTATGCATGTGGGAAAAAGACGTGACAACGTGATTGATTAAATAGGTATCTAAATTTATATTACAATAAATTATTTAATATGTTTTATAATGTATAAAATATAAATTAAGCAAGCAAATTATCTTATTATAAAGGACTTTATTAACGAGCAATTATCCAATCTACATAAAAAAAAATTGATGCTTTAAAAAAAATACTCGTAGTGTGATACGGGGAAATGATCAAGCGACGCGACGCGGATTCGAAGTAAGAGGTATTAGATAAGTATCTGCTGAATAGTCCCCTCGTGTTCTCTGAATGACATTGTTGCTACCTACATGTAGTACTATTAATTTACAACCCTCCAAACTACTCTTAACGTTGTGTTAATTTTAATCAATATTACAAATATTGGCTCCTAGTTTGAAAAGCAAAGCTAATTTTGTATATTAGTTAAAATTTCATTTAGGTTTTCTACTTTATGTTTTTACACATTAGTTTTAATTTAAATTAAATACCTAATAAGAATTAAAGTCAAAAATATTTTTAAAAGTCTATTAAAATAATTCATGTAAAAGTCGTGTACACCTTATAATAAATAAATAAATTAATTAATTAATTAACAATTCCAAATTGAAATATCCTCTTTGTGACATCTACATAAAGAAATTTGCGAAATTAAGTAATTGAAAAAAATATATCTTATAAGGCATAAAGAAATAAGGCAAATTGAGTTCAGAAGTCAGGTCACAATAAAAAATAAACCAATTTGTAATTGCTAGTATCTACAATAATTAAAATTCATGAAAGAAATCTAATTTGAATAATAACCAATGTTCTTAAATAGTCATGAACATTGTTGGAAAGTTGCGGGGAGCAGTTGACCGATTGGTTATTGCGGTTTCCATAGTAAAGTAATAATGCAGCGACGTGTCCGCATGTGTCGCCGTGGCCGGAACATGGTGCTCTAGTGATGCGCAACCCCATAATATAATCTAACCAATATCGACATGTAATAAAAACTTTGACGCAGTGCGATTTTTATACAACTTTTTACTTTGTTTTTACTGACATGTGTATTCTTGGTAATAATTTATAAATGTATTTTTGTGAAGGAAGCGAGAAAGTTGTGTCAGAATCGTGGCAAGTGGCACTTCATTGTCTCTGCCTATCCCCGTGGGAAAGAGGCGTGACAGTTTGATTAATTCATTGATGTTTATTATTAAACTAGTAGATTGTATGCGCCACTCCGCAGGCAGAATATAACAGAAAAAGATCAGATTTTGTATCCCTGCCTATAGGGGGTTAAAGGATCTAAGAAAGTGGCCCTTTTCTCTGCATATTCCTTTGGAACTTAACGCGTATCCGTCTAAGTAGCGTTCCACGTTACATAATACCATTTTTTTAAACATTAAAACGGATATATGGCACTATCCTTAAAAATGGCGATATATGCCATCGCGGACTTTTTGTATCTATCATTAAAATACACAATTCTATATATTTATTTAGATATTTATCTTGTAAAGATTAGTCATTTTCATTGACGTCAAAAAAATCAATAAAAATGCCCAATACTATTTTTTTACGAAACATTAACTTTTTTATCATTCAAATTGTCACGCCTTTTTCCCACAGGGTTAGGCAGAGAGAATGGAGCGCCACTTGCCATTATCCTGACATAACTCCCTCGCTTCCTTCACATCCACAATTCTCTTCATTCAAGCTCTCTGGTTATAGGCACTAGGCAACCCAGCTTTCTTGGGGATGACTTTTTTATACATATGTAAATATAAGATGCATTATATCTATAAACCAACCGAAGGAATTTATCTAAATGATAGTAATAACCGTAATAAAAGATCTAAGCGTACAGACAGAGGACATGGGAAGCGACTTTATTTTATACTATGTAAAGAAAATAGCCTAAGAGTGGTAGGTAGACATTTGGTACTTATTTGGAACCTTCTCTAGGACCAGTTGACTAACCCATATAATAATATCTGTTCAAAAGATTAAATTTCTAAAATTCCTAATACGCAATATGAAGTAAGTTTAAAATAATAGAATATTGTGGAATAGAATATTTCACTACCTGTGTAATATTCTATTCCACAGGAATCTGTTTGGTAGAAAATATGATGTAAGATATTAATTATTCTTAAACAAATATTAATATATAAATTGGATATCGATTAATAAATTTGCAAATAGTGATCCTCACTAGCAACCACTCCTAGGAATCCCCTAATTGTCGTCAGACCCTTGTCCGGCTGGCAACGCTATTTCATTACAGCATGTTTACTCGGCTTAAATTATCATTCGCCACATTTTCATAACACACTTTATATATACAAAATAATAATATAATACTACAAGAGAAATATGCTTCGCCTGTTATTTTTAATAACATAAATGACTTTACAAAACCGTGTTAAATATTCTAAAGCAAAACATTCGATGTCACGAACATCACAAAAGAAACTGAAAGCTGGGGGAGACGTTAATAAAAATTCCACGCTGAAGCAACAAATTAAACGAAGCCGAGCCACTCGAAAAGCCATAAGTAGTCATCTCAATTGCTGCCGATAAGAAATCCTTCGCAATGTATTCCAAGCACGTCTCGGCCTACGGTTTTTTTGTGTAACGTTACTATGGCGTTTAAAACGAATTGACTCTTAAATTCTTCAGAATGAAATGTTGTCGGAGTTTTATTAAATCGAGTGTAACCATTCCCGACATTACGCAAATGGTGGATCCTCCCCTACATCTGTCGCGGGGATGCAGCCCCTTAATAAGTGCGAACGCTCGCCGGCTGCGATGAACACTCGTCCCAGCGAAATCTCCACAAATTCTTGATACAAATTAATACCGCGGGAAGACTGCTCTCACATCTCGAGTAATTTCATTTATGCTACCTCCCAGTCGACTCGCAAGGAAATCATTACAATACGAAATACCAGATTTAACCAAACATCTACGGCTACGACTTCGTTATGCTTCCCTCTACATTCATTTTATTTCCGAGGTTAATTTGCAGGTTTCATTAGGTTTAATTACTTAGAGACAAATTCGAGGCTGAAGGGTGAGAAACGTTTGAAATTTACATTGAATATGTGCCTTTTTAATAGAACACCAAATCCCTGAGCAAATAATAATATTTGTATAGTCGCTATAGTAAGAACGATTGAATCCGATTCTATTTGTCAGACCATTAACTCTGAACAATAACACGGGCATGTAACGGGCCGGGCGGCGTAAAATGACGCTTCGGTCGCAATAGTTGCGAACTGGTATCATAGTTGCAAATGTAAATGAACAATTAAAACGCCCGCCGAGACCAGGACAATGATGATAATTATTTTAGTTTGGTGTCGGCGCGGCTGTCAGTCGACACGGCTGGCCCGCTACCGGAATGCTCCTCGGTCCCCTATTTTCAACGTTTAACAGCGACACTTCTGCTCTACGTAAATTATTATCAGCGCGCGCTTTCATTACTACGCTCTACTACAATGGAACTCTCAAAATTTACCTCCTGATTCAACTTCTATTCGCTGCCCGCTTCCATTGTTCGAAGTAGGAAATCACGATTCCATATTAGTCAGAAGTTGAATTTATTATGATTAATTCGAGAAAGTGTTCACAGTTAACTACGACTTCTTGCTCGTATAACTTGGACAAATGAAATGCATCGATCTATTTTGATATTGTGATTTAGTTTGTTCAAAATATCTAAACTATTTATTTTAATTAGATATATCTGGCGTATATTATATACCAACAATGCAGTCGTCGTCGCTCTTGAACATTTCCTTGCTTCGTCGTCCAAGAGATGACTGAAAATAACCGATTGAGTTTACGGTTGCCTCAATTGCCGTCACTCAGCCAAAGGAGCTTTTTCACACTTCGCTTGAAGGATCCAAGTTATGTTATATTATATTTATACTTATTATCATTACCTAATGAAATAATAATAAAGAATTGTGAATGTGAAGGAAGCGAGGGAGTTGTGTCAGGATCGTGGCAAGTGGCGCTCCATTGTCTCTGCCTATCCCTGAGGGAAAATTTGATTGATTAATTGATTGATCATTACCTTTACTTTTTAATTACATCTAATTTTTTTTTATTGTGACTCGACAGCATCCAACCTGATTTTAAGCTGGAGTTCGGTCCACGAATGGAGTTAAATGCTACTACAGTTAAATAACTATAAGTAGCAGTCACATCTACTATGCCGGCCTAGTTGGAACCAGCAACGTACAAGTTGATCCCGAAACGCGATTCACTTCACTTCATGGTTTATATACTTGTAAGTGGTGTATCAGCAGACTGAGCATCACTGCCTACCACCAATCTTTGACAACCAGACCCGGAGCAAATATCGGACCCGGAGCCGGGCATCGAACCCAGAGACCGTGAATCGAACTCGGGACTTCTATGTAACAGACTGGTGTTCTAACCACTACGCCACGCCTGTCGTTAAGAGTTTATTATATGTCTTTCAATATTCATTTATGTTGATTTTATTACATATTATTTTACACCTTATCCTTTATTTTTCTGTTGACCACTAAGGCTAGCTGGTAGAGAAGCTCTAGCGGCAAAATATTATTTGATTTATTTTATATTTGATTATAAACTTTAGAAATAAAATACATATTTGATAAATAGAACTCAATAATAAGCAATATATCGTTTATAATTAAATTAGGCGATTAGCATTATTGAAATAACTCATTGATAAAATACAATTAGCAGCTCATTTGCAAATGCATCGGCTGTCGACATAATAAGGCTATACGGGGAGTTGCCGGCTACAGAATAGGTTTGTGTTCGATGCTGGGTGGAATGCTTTCAAATTGCGTAATTCAGCTAAAACTAGTAATTTATGACTGTTCATATTACTTAACCGCGATGAGTTTCAAATATTATACTATTTGTGTATTATATTATGTATGGGTAATTGAAACCCGATCCTAATCTGATGTGGCTGGATGCGTTAAATAAGCCAGGAGGATGTTTTCCGAATAGGAAAAGAAGCTGGGTTGCCTAGTGCCTATAACCATAGAGCTTGGTATAAAGAGAATTTTGGATGTGAAAGAAGCGAGAGAGTTGTGGCAGGATCGTGGCAAGTGGCGCTCCATTGTCTTTGCCTGTCCCTGTGGGAAAGGGGCATAACAATTTGATTGATTGATATTATCAATTTGTTGGGGTGAGTGTAAAGCGGAAACACGAGAGTCGTATCAGAACCGTAATAAATGGCGCTTTGTTTTGTCTGCCTATCCCTGTGGGAATCTAGCCGCGAATTAGAGTCTACTGGCGACTGCTACTACAGTAAATAACTGCAAGTAGTATTAGCATTAAACTAAAAATATACTACTACCATGATTCTAAACAATAGTAGAAGACAATTGAATACAAAATGGCCTATTTATTAATAATTGTTATACATAGTCTATAAATAGTTTTTAAGGCCACCGTGGTGTAGTGGTTACGCAATGGTTACGCAAGCCGAGTGTATGGGTTCGAAACCACTCACCGGTACCAATGTATCTTTGATATATGTACTTTGGTTGTCCTGTTTCTATCATAGAAGCACTTTATAGCTTAGTATAGAAATGTATAATGAAATAAAATATAAACTACTAAACGTGCCTGTATCATAGATACCGTGCGATTAAAGTTCGAATATCTATAATCTATATAATAAATATAGTGATACAACACGGAATATGAAGTCATTTTTGTCTTATTTTTATTGAGGCATAACATACGATAGCACCTTGCCTGATGTTAAGCTGAAGTGCGGAGGCAACCGCTGCTACTAGCAGTCGCATCCTATATGCCGGTCTAGTTGGAACAAGCAACTTACAAGCTGATCCCGAAACGCGAGTGGGTCACTTCACGGTCTGTATACTTGTAAGCGGTGGTACGAGTATTACCCCAGATCGGCAGACCGCATATGACCACCAACTGTCTACAACTCGTAAGTATTGCTATGAAATGAAATGAAATATTTATTTGCTCAATTTGGGTTACAAATCTAGGTGTTACATGTTGATCTATGCTATATCTTCCATATTTGCCAAATCTGACGTTCAAATATTGTTAAGTAATGTTATTATTAAATTATTATTATTTTGATATTGCTGCATTTGGATTTAATAGCCCATTCGCAATTATTTTATTTTTATCAATCAATCAATCAATCGAATTGTCACGCCTTTTTTCCACAGGGATAGGCAGAGACAATGAAACGCCACTTGCCACAATCGTGATACAACTCCCTCGCTTCCCTTACTTCCACAATTATCATTATACTATCTCTACGGTTATGGGCACTTGGCAATTTAGCTTTCTTAAGAATGTCTTCGAATTGGTGGGAAACCAAATTTATTTACCGCCTCCATCCACATCAGATTTATAAATTCCTTTCGTTTATATACTTTCACTCATCCTTTCCATAATTTATTTTCATTTTTATGATAGTAATAATTCCTATATTTTATAGAATAAACAGCAATTAAAAGTATTTATCAATACATTAGTTTCGAATAAAACATACATGCGTATTTTTTTGGCCGGCATAGTGACGACGACTGGGGCAGCCGTGAACTGGCTCGGTTTTTTCAGTCGTCGTCACTCTTGGAACACCTCTTGCTTATCATCAGGCGGGTCGTGGTCAGTGGTCGTGTCCCAATAAAAAAAACGTATTGTTAAAAAGAAATACTTATGTATATATATATATATATATATATATATATATATATATATATATATATATATATATATATATATATATATATGTATATATATATTATGTATATATTCTTAGTTAGTTCGTAGCTTGTAGTAGATACTCGTATTTATCGTAGCATAAAGTATTTTAAATTTTATTTTAATGCATTAAAGTAGTTTGTAACTCTTTTATATTTAAAACAAAATCACGACCATGGGATAAAAAAAAATAAGATAATAAAAAAAATCTACGTATCTTATTAATTTATTTAATATGACATAAATAGTATGTACTTACTTAGATTTTGTTTTTTGACTAACAAAAGTGAATCACCGAATAGATAAACCAATAATAGGTTTGTCTTACGTTACTAGTTAACAAAATTGTTATATAATGTAGACAAATAATAGCCTATTAAGTATATACATTTAAATGTGTGAAAATGTATGGTTTTTTTTTCGTTTTTTTTTCTGTAACTGTTCCTATTATGGTAAGTCATGTTGCTATAACCTTATTGTTATTATCTGTTACGCATTCCATACATATTTTATTTTACAATAAACCTATAATAACCTTTTTAATGTATATTACCTACATAGAACTTAGTCTAGCAAAAACACCGACGGCAAAAAAACGGCGCGCTAAATGATCGTTTTTTTTTTGTTAGATCACAAATATATTTATTGTGATCTAACAAAAAAAAATAGTAGTAAATAGACTGCTTTTGGTAAGTATAATCTTACCTGAATTTCCGAGTGAATTGTCTCCGACACCAGTGGAGGTATCTACATCAGCGTTTGGACTTGCCGCAACTGGTGTTAGGAGAGCACATGCCCATGCGCATGCCACCACCGCGGCTGCTACACTCCCACATCCATGCCAACACCGACTTGCATCCCACGTGCCCATTGCACATCTCATTCAGTCTTATACAAAACCAGTCAATTATTCCCTTATTAAATTTTTAAAACTGTTTATTACAAAAACTACTAAATTATCATCGACTTGAAACAGTAACTTATTGCTTTTCCAAAATTAAAAAAAAATGCAAAATAATATTATGTTCATAAATTTGAAATAAAAGTCTCGTGATAAGTTCCGATGTGTATGTCGTGAGGGGAGCGTATAATGCACCCTAACAAGTGGTGCTCGCCGGCGATGTTCCGACGGTACTGTTGAGTCCGTCGCATCGTCGGCAGCAGCAGTTCTTCCAAGTCGCGGATCCTCACACCAAGGCTACGAGGAGGGCGTTGCGCGCGCACTCCATTCCACGACCAATCGCGCCAGAGGGGAGGGACGATTCTAAGACGCACGGAAGTATATGCCGAGGCCTATGTACACGCAACAGCGGACAGGTGGTAAACGCAGCGGTAATTAGGGTCGCAGTGGTTAATTGTCGCGCCACAAATAAAGTTTACGGCCTCTAACTCAAGCTGAAACGCTCGTCTTGCAAGATTTTCATGTCACGTCTTTACAGCAAAGAAAATAAAGCTCTTTGACTGCCAATGTTAGAACAAAATTTAGTAGTAGATATTCGTACTTATATACCTACTTATCGCTTATGAGGATCTAACAAATATCATACAATGCAAGCGTATCTATTTAATTTAAAAAATGAAAATTGAATTTCTAACTTGAAATGACTAAATCTTATAAGAGAAATTATAAGACTTTCCTATGATTATAAATAATACAAATCATTCAAAATAATAAAAAATTATTAGGTAAATATAATTTTATTACAATATAATGTTATATTAAACTATAATATTAATTTAAACTAATAGTATTTAATTTTACCAAATAATGATACTAATTTAAATAAAAAGGTTTTTAAATAAACCTATATCTTTTAATTTAGGGTAGAGGTTTTTATTATACTTTTACTTATACTGTGGATAATTTTGGGGGTCAATATTTATTGTTAGTCTATTTAGTAAAGCAACATCACATTTACAGTGTTGTTTAGTTGTTAATAAAAAAGTATTACCTATATAGGATAATAATTATTGATGGTAACCAGATCATCATCATCAGCAAGAAGGCGTCCACTGCTGAACATAGGCCTCTTCTTTAGAACACCATTTTAAACAAGATGCCAGTTGTATCCATCGGTTATTCGTGACTTTCACTATGTCGTCAGTCCACCCAGTGGGACTGACGACATAGTAATCATCAGCGTAGGAGGTCTACCTACGCTGCGTCTTCCGATTCGTGGTCTCCACTCTAAAACCTTTCTTCCCCATCGGTTGAATGTTCTTCGAGCGATGTTAATCAGATATTCAATAGAAAATATATCTAATAATAGATTTTTATAGCACATTTAATATGTTGGTTAACTGGTAGAAAATGCTTTAAAGCAATAAATTTGCCTCTTGTACACTTTTGTAGTTAATTATGTGCAATAAAGAATTCTATTATTATTATTAGTATAATAAGGAAAATAGAAAGGAGTTTACAAACGTGGCTCTTGCAGAAGATGGTATGATGTTTTGATTACGCTCTCAAGCATAACGTCTACAGAAGTCTTGGTAATTCCTGATCATGTGAAGACCTAAGTTTCACAGAACTACCTAGTACCAACAACTATGGCCTGTGTTTTACTGGCGTTTACAAGCACGTTTTTATTTTATTTTATTGTGACTCGACATATGACAGCACCCCGCTTGATGTTAGGCCGAAGTGTGGTCCATGAATACTACAATTCAATAACTGTGAGTAGCAATCACATCCACTATGCCGGCCTAGATGGAACCGGCAACTTACAAGCTGATCCCGAAACGTGACCAAATCACTTCACGGTCTGTATACTTGTAAGTGGTGGTACTACCCCGGATTGGCAGACTGGGTACCACTGCCTACCACTCTTTGATAACCAGACCCGAAGCAAATATCCATTTCTTTTTTTTATTAACAAGTATTTGCAAAATTTTATATTATTAAATATTACAAATAAAAGCTAGGAAACAAATATTTGCTCCAACCGGGGATCGAACCCGGGACTTTACGCGCAACAAACCAATCGCTAAACCGTTCGTCCACGCCTGTCGTCATAGGATAGCAAAAAGAATATTATGTTCTAGACTAGACAATTGAATACGTTACTGAAATCAAGAAGGATAAGGTCAGTAAATATTCTGTCGTCTATAGCCTGTCTGATGTCGTCAGATATTTTAGTGAGCAGTGTCAATACAATGAGAAGACCGAAACCAGACTGAAATGGGTTGGATAAATTATTTTCATTAAGAAAAGTATTTAGTAAATTTATAATTCACTGCTTATTTCAAAACTTAAGATAAAAAAGGAAGAATAGAAATAGTAGACCTATGTCTATGTTGTTGAAAAACAGTAACAGCGTTCTTCAGGGAATAAGATAATATGGCTACTTTTCCAAATATAATAAATATTCCAAAATAAAGGTGCTAGAGGAAAATGTAAAGATTATAATGATATTTATGTAAGAAAGTAGGATATCTAGAATAGAAATAAGCAGTGAACGGCTTATATTGTCATCACCCATGCCTTCACTAATGATGGAAAGGTGATCTTTTTTATCCCAAAGTTTTGTACATGGCTGAAAGTAAAAGATCCAAAATGGCAAAGAGTATTAGATTGTATCGAGATAGTAACGGCCTTCAATACAGATTCTATGGAGATATAAAAGAAATGAAATAAGACGACAGACAATAGAATTGTCCTTGAAAATACCTCATTATATAGACGCAGGATCCGACGAGATGGCGAATATCTACCAATATTATAAAATGGAAATATCGATCTCGTATGAAATATGTGGGATCGCAATTAATTATATTATAGAGAATCTCCCATTGAGTCTATCTGGCCGTCAATTAACTTGTACAAAAGTATTGTTATAATAAAAGACCTGCCACGTTTCTACGTAGTTCTAGAGACCTCATTTTAAAGTGTTGGAGAAGTTGTTGATTGAAATATATTTTAAGCCAGAACGCGTATAACCATTAAAAACAGAAAATACTTGAACTTTCTCGACGCTCTATGTGATTCTGGTAAGCAAAGCCCCAGACGATAGAGGCATCCTACTTAGCATCATGGTCAACAAAACTGCACATTTCAAATGCTTTCTTGTGATAATGACAATCTTTTTAGTGTGATCGACAAAAGAGATGTAAGTCAGTATAGAGATGAGTATAGTATAAGAAACTAAAGGCGAATTTCACTTGAAGTTAAGATGCACTTGAAGAAGAAGATAAGTTTTATAATAAATAGATTAAAAAGGGAAGAACCGAACACTGATCCCTGGGGAACACCAGAAACTGACATGTATTGTTACGAAAAGAATAACAGTTGATCATTACATGTTTCAAACTCTCCGTGTAGGTAGTACTGGCCTTCATACCACATCAAGACTAGCATTAAGCTCTCTCTAACGAAATAGCAGGTAATGGATATAGGACCCAGCTTTACGTAGTGGAAGTCCAGAAAAAGTATTTTTAATGGCCCAGGAAAAGGATAACTTTTAAAGGATCTTGGCGTCCCATATCAAGGTCAGCCGAATATAAGCATGTAGTTTTTTGGAAACGTTAAAGGTGGCATTTTGAGCATTGACATCTCGCAAAGAGCTTGCGTGACTCTATTGCCCTTGACATATTTATCGAAAACCGTAAATAGCTACCATTCATAATCTGTCTGACAGCTACCATCCTTTGACATTAAATTTTCACGAACAACTGCCTGTGACAAACAGAAGTGCAAGTTTTCAAATTATGTAAGTATTTATTTTTTTATTTGTATACTAAGCTACTAAAGTGCTTATATCATAGAAACAGGACAACCAAAGATACATCGGTACCGGCAAGTGGTTCGGAATCCGTGCTCTCGATTTGTGTAACCATTGCTCTACCACTACACTACGGTCGCCTTTGACGAAAGAAATTTATAAATCCGATGTGGATGGATTTATTAGACAAGGCAGACCCAGGATGGTGTTTTTCGATCAAATCGGAGACATCCTTAAGAAAGCTGAGTTGCCTAGTGCCCATAACCTCAGAGATTGGGAGTTGTGTTAGGATTGTGGCAAGTGGTGCCTATCCCTGTGGAAAAAAGACGTGACAATTGATTTTTCAGTACTACTGTATAATAGTGGGCAATTTATTACAAATTAAGTTTGAATATTGTAAAAGTGATTTAAGTACCTACTGTGAATCATGTAATTTCGTGTACTAAGACTTCGTCAGAAGAGTTTTGGAAAAGGTTTTCGCCGCTATACCTAAATCATTATCGTCATAATATAGCACTAATAATTTTTTTGACGACAGGCGTGGACGAACGGTTTAGCGACTGGTTTGTTGCGCGTAAAGTCCCGGGTTCGATCCCCGGTCGGAGCAAATATTTGTTTCATAGCTTTTATTTGTAATATTTAATAGTATTAAATATTGCAAATATTTGTTAATAAAAAAAGAGATGGATATTTGCTTCGGGTCTGGTTATCAAAGAGTGGTAGGCAGTGGTACCCAGTCTGCCGATCCGGGGTAGTACCACCACTTACAAGTATACAGACCGTGAAGTGATTTAGTCACGTTTCGGGATCAGCTTGTAAGTTGCCGGTTCCATCTAGGCCGGTATAGTGGATGTGATTGCTACTCACAGTTAATGAATTGTAGTAGCAGTGACATTCGTTCATGGACCACACTTTGGCTTAACATCAAGCGGGGTGCTGTCATATGTCGAGTCACAATAAAAAAAAAACAACATGACTGTCATCTTTATTTCATTATCATTAATGCCCTAAAGATATGATAATTATTTACTGAAGATAAAGCTGTATGGACCACGATCCTTTGCCTTTTGATTGAATAAAAAACAATAATCAGTGTACAGTCAGTCAGTCACGACAGTCACCTCATCATTTGTCAGGCTATGTTGATGTCATTATTTACTTCCTTGTTTTCTTTGCTACATATTGTAGCGTTTTCTTAGTTTTTATGCAGGGGAATAGTAAATTATTGTAATTTTTTAAACGTATTCGCTTTATAATTAGTGGCGCGTATGACTTCTTTTCTATTTTCGGCTAATTTATTTAGGTATTTGTTAGTTTATAATGGAAAATAGTCGTCACAATAGACGAAATGATTTGGACATCGATAGTTTTAGAAACGATGAGCCAGGCTTTGATAGATCTAACATGAGAAGCAGGTCTGGTGGTTTTGTAGATTTCGGCAACGAATCACAGTATGGTACAGGCGGTCATCAAGCTTCTGGAGCAAACGAAATCTTTGCAGATATACAGGTGAGCCCATTTTACATATAAATGCAAGCAGAAACAAATATTCTTACTTATATATCATACCTAAATCAGTAAATATTAGCTTTAATATGCAATATAATTATTAAAAAGTATATTTTTCATTAATCATTTCTTGTTATCATTTATTGTCCTTATTTTTTAGATGACTAACTATCATAGAAACTGTGCAATCAATTATTAATGTCAAAAATATGTTGAACAGGGCATAGAGGTTGCTAATTTTATAACTCTGCATTTTACAGGGTGATGTTCCGTGGTGGAAATCTAACTTTTTTATATCACAACCGGTGCTATTTGGAACCTGGGATGGTGTATTCACCTCGTGCCTTCTAAATATATTTGGTGTTATTGTGTTTTTACGTTCTGGATGGATTGTTGGTCAGGCGGGTTTAGTGAATGGAATTTTTATAGTGTTTTTTACAGGTTTGTATATAACTATTTATTTATTTAATATTAACTTAAAATGTGTATACAGGGTGTTACAAAATACCCCTTAAAGCCGGAAGGGGGTTAAATGATCTCTTATAAAGAGTCCAATTATAGTATTTTAAAACTGCTTTGTGCAGATACTGCAATAAAATAAATTTTCAATAATGTGCCAACCCTGTTTCAGTGAAATCAAAGAGTTCAAAAAATTTGATTCTGACATAGCCATTTTTAGAACACATGAGTAGTTGGAAAATGAAAAAATTTCAAAACTTTATTTATTTACATTTCTATACTAAGCTACTAGAGTGCTTGTATGATAGAAAACACGACAACCTAAGTGCATATATCAAAGATACATTGGTACTGGTGGGTGGTCTTGAACTCGTGCTCTCGGTTTGCTTAACCATTGCACTGCCACTACACTAAGATGATTTGAATTTGACAGCATATTGTTTTTATTTTCAAGCCATTTCATTTTGAAGCCAGTACTTTGAGTATATTAGGATGGTTGAGATAACAAACCTTTGTGAACAAAGAAAAAATGGTTAAAGTAAAATTGTTAGAGGTAATAAGGTAGTAAAATTATTATTATTCCTCTGTAATAATAATCTTTGCCTTCTGACATGACAGATACTAGGGTTGGCAATATTTTTCGCTTAATAATTTATTATAATTTTTATGGCTTATTCTGTAACACCCAGTATTATAAAACATAAACATTTGATATAAAAAGGTTACCTATTATTTAACAAATCACTGGGTAGCAGGAAAGTTTGAATTATTTTATTCAAAAAAGCTTATACTGATCTACTTCTCTAGTGCTGCACCATTTACAGCAAAAGTGTTGTAAACAAGCACTTTAAAGTGTACAATAATATAAACTCTAAACAATGCTTTAAACTGTAAACAAGATTTTATACAAGTGACAACCCACACTGCAGCTTTATTCATCCCAAAAAGGATAGGTGTTAGATGTAGTTACTTAATAAAAGAATATTACATTACTAAACATTAAATTATCTATCTTTTATTTCAGTATTTGTAGCTCTGATCTCAGTGTTGTCAGCAGTTGGGATTTGTGAAAGATGTAGAATAGAGAGTGGTGGTGTATATTTCTTGTTGTCCCACACACTGGGATCAAGAATGGGTGGTGCTTTGGGCATACTCTATTGTTTTGGACAGGTAAATCATTTCTTGTTAAATAGTAGTAACATGATGTGATTTAGTCAAGTTTCAGGATTAGCTTGTAAGTTGCCAGTTCCAACTAGGACGGCATAGTGGATGTGATTGCTACTCACAGTTATTTAATTGTAGTAGCAGTGACATCCAATCATCGACCACACTCCAGCTTAATATCAAGCTGGTTGCTGTCATATGTCTAGTCACAATAAAAAACAATTACCAATTGCTTTACTTATAAATAGACTAATATAAGACTAATATATTGTATGTAGGCAGAGACAAAGGAGGTACCACTTTCCATGGTGGTCCTGGTCCTCTCTTCTTTTACAACCACAATTCTTTTCATACAAGCCCCTTTCACTCGAATCTGAATTAAAAACAGTAATATTATATCATAGATATAGTAGACACTTGTATCATAGAAAATTGGTATGCAATTATATAAAAAATATAGCAGAATGTTTTTAATGTTCATTTTATCTATGTTACTATTTGGAAACAGTTATATGCAACACATCTATAACACTTTAAAAACATGCAGTCAACCACATTGTCATACAAAGTGACCATGGAGTGCCACTTTGCATGATCCTGTCACAATTCTCTTTACCATCACATCCATATTTATTTTCATATCTTACTGAATTAAAAAAAATTTATGTGGCTTACTATCGCGTTTATTTTTGGTTATTGATTTTACAATTTTTTTATTATTTTGGTGTTTTGAGCCATCATGGTCATTGAGAGACTCAATAACCAAAAATAAGTTAAACAGTGGTAGGCAGTGGTACCCAGTCTGCCGATCCAGGGTAGTACCACCACTTACAAGTATAAAGACCATGAAAGGATTTGGTCACGTTTCGGGAAATGATTGGTAAGTTGCCGGCATAGTGGATGTGATTGCTACTCACAGTTATTGAATTGTAGTAGCAGTGACATCCATTCATGCACCACACTCCAACTTAACATCAGGGGTGCTGTCATATGTCGAGTCAATAAAAAAATAAGCCACTAAAATTTCTTAAATTCAATTATCATGCAAAATCTAAGAAAATACTTTATATCTCACTTTTAGAATTATAAAAAATTGTTTTTTTTTATTTTTAGGCAGTAGGTTGTGCTCTAAATATATTTGGTTTTGGTGAATCAATGGCTACTCTTGTGCATGCTGACAATATGTGGGCAGCCCGTGGGTTTGCGATTGCAGCTGTCTTACTATTGGGAACAATTAATGTTGCCGGTGTAAAATGGGTCATCAAATTACAATTCATATTGTTACTTGTTATCTTATTGGCGGCCCTAGATTTCTTTGTTGGTTCCTTTACTAGTACTCCAGGTAAGTTATACTGTAATGATATATAGACAGGTTAGTAGAGTAATTTAAAACTTAGTATAAAATAGTATTAGAAAAGACTGCAAAATTGAAAAGTATCTTGATTGGTTTGGGTTCAATTTTTCATCAAATTATTAGATTTATTATATTTAAATTATTATAATGAAAAATAATATTAGAATATAATAATGGATAAAATCTATCGCACAGAATTAAATACAAAACATTGTGGTTCATTGTTTTTTTTATTGCAACTCAACATAATGTTGCATGTCAAACCCAACATCAGCTCGCCTTGATGTTAAGCTGGAGTGCAGTCCATGAGTGGAGACAACTGTTACTACAGTTAAATAACTGCATGTAGCAATCATATTCACTATGGCGGCCGTCCAAAATGGTTGTATATTTTCTACAAATATCTTACATCAATGTTTGTATTGGTGTGGTGTTTAATCACCTTCCCAGTCCAAATAAATAGTTAATGAATTAATTAAAATGATTTCAGATGATCAATTCCGGGGTTGGTTAAGTGGTACAATAGGTAATAACACATGGGCGGACTACTCTGATGATTATACATGGTTTCAATGTTTTGGGGTATTCTTTCCAACAATCACTGGCATACTTGCTGGTATTAATATGAGTGGAGATCTCAAAAATCCATCCACCAATATACCAACTGGATCTTTAGCTGCTATTAGCACTGGGTAATTTGTTAGTTTTTAATATAGGCTACATAATGACGATACACAGCCTGATTAAGCTGGAGAGGGTTCCCCTCACAAGTGGGAAGTGACTGCTGCCACAAAGAAATGTCTGCATGCAGTGGTTATTGCCACATTCAACTTAGTTGCTGAACACACAGCTCAACTTAGTTCCCTGACTGAGACACTTAATAGACTTCACCTGAACGTACCCTGGGTTAACAACTAATAAAATATAATTCAATAAGGTTGGGTGAAGCATCCGCATTTTTTTATCCAAAAAGTTTCGGCGAGTCGTTTCTTTGTAGAACAATCGATCTGTGGAATGCTCTACCAGGCGATGTGTTCTCCCCATGCTATATATAATCTTGGATCCTTCAAGCCAACGTGAAAAAGGCCCTCTGGCCTATTTATTATAGTTATTTTCTATACTATTTAGTATAGAAAATATGCATGAAAGGATAATTTGACCATTACTTTGATCACTTTTGGTCTTGACCTTTACTTGAGTTAAATTTCTCCAGCATCACGGCATTCAAATGCATGCAAATAGAAGTTTTACATAATAATATAATAATAATAATATTTATTTATTTAACAAAAGTGTTTTACAATAAGTTCCTAACTTATATAATACGTGTATATAGTTATATTTTAGTTTAACGATGGTCTTCACACTAGGCTAGGCCTGTCCTGTGAAGACCTGCTTGAGTTGTAAGTTAGTAGTAAATAAGTAATAGTGACTTTATAAGGTGATGTTTTACTGGTGTACATGTAAGTGTGTGTTAATGAAGTGTTAAATGTTGTGAATGAAATGTTTGTGTTGGTGTATAATGTAATATGAATGTGGATGCGTATATGTAAATAAATATATGTGTAAGGGGGTGAGTGGTGCACGTGTGTGTAAGAGTGAAATGCAAAAGGTGTGTGAAGACATAACAGGTACTTTATTTAGTCACGAACAGTATCTTCTCTGTATTTTCTTGATTAAGCGAAAGAAGATAAGTTTTGACTACCTTTTTTGCTCTTGCGACGGTAAGCAAGTCCAGATTACATGTTTTGAGAAGTTTGTTATATATATAGGGCATTTTGAAATAATTACTACGTTGAGCAGCGGTTGTACGACAGAAGGGCACTTGAAGGCCTCTTATCCGTTTATTTCGATCTGCAATGTAGTCTGAAGACTTAATGTATTTCTTGTGGCCAGTTATTGCAGTCCTTAAGATGTAAAGTTGCCGAACTGTTAGGACTTTACAATCTTGATATAAACGTTGGGTTGGATATCGAAATGGTCTTGAGGTCATGACTTTTAGCACGGCTCGTTGTGCTCTTTCTAGAGGAAGTATGTACGAGCTGGGAGTACCACCCCATACAACGATGCAGTACGACAGAAGAGATTCACAGAGTGCAGTGTACACTGATGTAAGGATTGCTCGATTAGCACAATGTCGCAGCATCTTCATTATGTAGATAAGCTTTCTACAGCGCGATGATAAGATGTTAATGTGTGGGTAAAAAGAAAGCTTGTCGTCGAGAAGAAGGCCTAGGTATTTAATAGAATTTGTGCGCTCGATACCTTCACAGACACAATTCTTGTTTGATTGAAAGTCAGAGCACTTGTGGATTTTTATTTTAGGTGATATTTCTGGACATGATTTAGAAGTCAAATTAAATGCTAGGTATTTCGTTTTATCAGTGTTCAGAGATAAAAGGTTCTGATCCAACCAGTTGCCCACCCGAGTAAGACCGGTCTCCACTAGGTGATACAGTGTGTCCCAATTAGGCGCATTAAATAGTATTGCTGTATCATCTGCATAGCAGACTATTTCGGCGTTGAGGTCGTTAAGCAGTAGGTCATTAATGTAAATTATAAACAGCGTGGGACCCAGGACACTTCCTTGCGGGACACCAAAGTTGACTACAGTGGGTGAACTTATATGTGTTTCAGTTTGGGTTTTAATAAGTAGTCGTTGTTTTCGGCCAGTTAGGTACGTAGTAAACCAGTCAAGTGTAATTCCTCTTATCCCGAAACTTTCCAACTTTTTAATTAGGATGGGAATAGACACGGTGTCAAAGGCTTTAGCTAAGTCCAGGAACACACCTATACATTTGCGGCCTTGGTTCATGTAAGTAGTAATGAGATTAGTGACTAGTGTAGTAGCATCTTCAGTTGATTTATTGTTGCGAAACCCAAACTGCCTGGGGGATAAAAGTTTATTCTTCTCTAAAAAGTTTAACAAACGTTTATTTACAATTTTTTCTAGCAGTTTTGAGAAGGTGCAGAGCAGTGATATGGGTCTGTAATTATCAGGGTTATGTGTGTCATTGCTTTTGTAGATAGGTGTAATGTTTGAAAATTTCCAGCTAGACGGGAATACACCTGAACTGAGAGAAGAATTAAATATTTTACTGAGAGGGAGTGATATTGTATGTTTAAGTTGCTTGATTAGTCGATTTGTGATGTTGTCAGGTCCTGGAGCACTATTGCATTTGAGCTTATCAATTAAGTCAGCTACTTCATTTACGTCAGTAGGTTGTAGAAAGATGGAGCTGGAGGTATTGGGGGCAGTGGTAATCTTAGACAAATTGCTTTCGGTCGTGTCAAGTCTGTTTAGTATTTTATTAGCAAGAGTCTGTCCAACAGATGCAAAGTAATGGTTGCAATTTGTCAGAGCCTCATCGGGTGTTACTGAAGATGTAAGTAAGTCAGTGGCATTGTTTTCTTTCTTTTTCTTAATGTGACATATTTTGTTAATTGTTTCCCATAATTGTTTGGGATTTCCCTTATTATCTTCCAGTTCTTGGCTTTCATATTGCGTCTTTAAGTTGTGCAGTAAATTATTGCAGAAGTTTTTATATCTTTTGTATATAGTTGTATGTAGTACATTTCCTGGATTTTGTCTACATTTTTGGTGTAGTTTATCGCGATGAGTGATACAACGTATCAGTCCAGGGGTTATCCATGGTTTGAAACAGTATTGCGAACGTTTAATTTGAATTTTATTTGTGTGTCTTATGATTACAGAGTTGATTGTATCAGTGAGTTTACATGCCGCAACATTCACATCAGAAGTTTGAAGTATATTAGTCCAGTTGACTAATTTAAGTTCATCGACCACGGCGTTGAAGTCTGTTTTCATGATATGTCTATGTCGAGTTCTGCACTTCTTTGTACTATGAGTTAAGCCAACAATAACAAAGTCGTGGTCAGAAATATCATTAGGACATATTACTGATGAGGCATTTAGTTTTTGTTGCTTTACGAAGATGTGGTCTATACATGCCTTATCTCTAGTAGGTTGTGTAATTGCTGGAATGTATCCGTGTTCGGCCATAAGACAAAGATATTCGTCGCTACGAGGATCGCTCACCTCTTTACATATTATGTTTATGTTAATGTCTCCACCCAATATGACAAAGGGGTAAGGTGCATAAGATCTTAAAAGAGCATCCAAAGACTTTATAAAGTTTGTTGTGCAATAGCACGAAGGCGACCTGTAAATGCCAATTATTTGCGGGCCGTCCCTGATAGAGACGGAGAGGCAGTTGGCCCCACAAATGTCGACCTCGCTAGCCGATGCCGACCAATTGTTTTTCACGTATATGACCACACCACCCGCCTGATTAGTGTATTTTAGAGTGTGGTATACACTATAGCCTTGAAGCTGATTTACAATTGGGGAAGGACCTAGTCTGCATTCAGTAAGAATAATACAATCAAAAGATACATTCATACGTTTGATAGCAATTTCAAAAATGTTAAAATTTTTAGTCAAACTTCTAATGTTGAAAGTAATTATTTTGAAATTAAAGCTCGAGTGTAGAATATTGGAGCAGTCACCTAATATCTTTAGTTTGTGGCAAGGTACAGTAAGTAAATCATCAAGGTTTTCATTTGTTTCGTTAACCTTCGCCATGACGATTTGTTAATTTTGGGGATAATAATAATATTAATATTAAGTTGCCACTGAAGTAGTAGGAGATTCGATTTGGAGAAAAATATCCGTTGGATTGTGAAGCTTTTGGAAGCTTTTTTGAATGAGGAATTCTGGAAAGATAATTATTCGTTGAGACAAAATAGATGTTGTAAATGGATACGTTGTTAGTAGATGTTGTGTGACATTGGTTGCAATGGTTGATAATGGTTGATAATCTGCAAGTGGTATGTTGAGTTATGTATAAATGTGTAAGTGATATAAAATGTGTTTTGAGGACAGATACGCTATTAACAAATGTAGTGTGATATTGATTGCATGAGTAGGTGATGTATTGTGTTTTGCATGTATTTACAAGATAATATGTAAGTGAGTGTGTTTTACATTTAAGAATAAATATTAATAACATTATTGATTTAAGAGATGGGGTTCGGGTCTGTTGTGATTTCAGGCATCTGTGCTGATCCAATTTGGCGGTCCAGGTCATCTTCATTCCTGATAGTGATAGCAGGCCGATTATCTGCCTTTCGTATATGTATAATGCCGTTTCGCACCCAGCAATATCGAAAGTTGTAAAGTGATGCTCGTCGCCGGCTTTCGCGAAATAACTCGCGATTTATTTTTGTAAGTCGTTCATTGATGAAGATTTTGTTAGCCGAGCCTGGCACGATAGACTCAGACGTCGCATTGCGTCTCGCTCGGGAAGCCTTAATCATTTCTTCTCTCTTTGCACGGCGTACTAGGTGAAGCACCAGAGAACGAGGAGCTGAGTTGGTGGGTCGTCTCGGGCCAGCGCGAAAAGCTGTATTGATATCAGTAATGGTTAATTCAACGCCCATGGCCGTTGCAACCTGCAGGGACACGCTTTCAGGGTTTTCATTCGCCTGTTCCGGTATTCCTACAATTTCAACCATATTGGCAATTTGCTGCTGTTCATTCGTGTTAAGAGCATCTTGTAGTTGAATTATAGTGTTTCTGAGATATGTGATTTCTAGGTCGTGCTCTATCGATTTCTTGTGGTATTCTTCAATTATAGCACGATGGTGAGCAGAGTTCTGACTAATTTCATTTTTGAGGTCCTGCACGTCTTGCCTGAGGAGAACAATTTCTTTGTTTTGTACTTTGAGTTCTTGGATTTCAGTTTGGAGTTGTCTCAATACAGTCAGTAGTTCGCCCGTGCCATCACCTTTATCGTTCGAATCGGTTTTTATACGTGAGCCTCGTTGCCTGTTTATGTTTTCCAAACAACCGGGTGTAAATTTATCGCTGATTGTCATTACGCCGGCGTTGGTAGGATTAGATCGAACGGGCGTGTGCGTATTGTCGCCTTTGGGTTTTGATACATGAAAACTTACTTTTTTTATTAATTCCAGAACATTCCTTTACCTAATGTTCATGATCACATTAGCAGCAACTGTGTCCCGGGATGCCTTATTGAAGAACTTCTCAATCACTGCAGACATATCAGCTGTTACCATATTGCTTCTAGCTGGTTTATATGTCGCCTCTATGAGTTCATGTTTAGGTGCTATGTATGGTACTCCAAGAGTTCTACAAAGTATATCTAATGAGAAAGTTATACCTGGATTGGAGAAACTTGGACAAGGGGTGAGTTTTTAATAATTAATAAATTTGACGCTTGATAAAAGAAGGTGCTGGTAAGATAAGTAGGGTTTTCTTTCCGTCTCATTGGCTTGATGTGCAACGCCACCTGGAGACGTTCGCCGAAGACTAGAAGATGACAAACCTAATTTCAAGAAAACTCTGCTTAAAAAAATCTATTTAGTCACATTATTTCTTTCTATAGTTAACTTTTTTGTGTAAGTGTATGTTTGAATGTGTCGCGTTTCGACATCAGCCTGTAAGTTGCCGGTTCAAACTCGGCTGGCATAGTGGATGCGACTCCTCCATTCATGAACTGCTCTCTGGCTTAACAACAGATTGTGTGCTGACAATAAATATTACGTGTTTTATGTAAATTGACGAAAGGATTTTATGAATCCAATGTGGATGGATGCGATTAACAAGGCAGGCCCAAATCAGAAACATCCTCAAGAAAGCTGGGTTGCCTAGTGCCCATAACCATAGAGCTTGTATGAAGAGAATTGTGAATGTGAGTGAAGTGAGGGAATTGAGTTCGGATCGGATAAATGGCGCTCTTTTGTCTCTGCCTATCGCTGTGGGAAAAAAAGTTGACAATTAAATTAATTGTTTGTTTCGTTAAATTTTTCATAAACTACAGTTTTAAGTGAGTGTTAGTAAAGGGAAATTGCCTTTATGCATTTCAGTGTTGAAATTGTATGTAATATTGTAATTTGCAGCGTGGTCCTAACAAAGTGCCAATATACGCAATGGTGGTTGTGGCGATAGTAACAATTATATTCATAATAATTGGTGATATTAATAAATTGGCACCCATTGTCACAATGCCATTCCTACTCACATATGCTATGATTGATTACTCCTACTTTGCACTCGCACAGACGTTTGATTTGCAGCACAAAAGGGAAATGAGGTGAATATTCATTTATAATGATAAATTATTACTTAGAAAACTATATTTTTGATGACAGGCGTGGCGCATTAGTCAGCACACCAGTTTGTTACGCGTAAAGTTCCGGGTTCGATTCCCGTTCAGAGCAAATATTTGATTCATCGCTTTTATTTGTAATATTTAACTATTAGATTTAATATTACAAGAGTGCTTACAAAATACTTTACCGACACCTTAACACAACAGTTACTGAACTTTTAATTTAGGTTCCAGGTACCTTCGATGAGAGATACACAAGTGTATGGTGCTACGGGCAGTGATTTAGATTTACTGTTCCCAGAAAGAATTAGACACAAAACAGTTGGAGTGAGTATTGTTTGTTACTAGCTTTTTTGTTTTGACACGACATTTGACAGCACCATGTGTCTCCACACGACATATGCTTGATGTTAATCTGGAGTGCTATCCATGAAAATATATCACTGCTAATACAATATAATAACTGTAATAGTAGTAAGTAGGCCTAGTTGGAACTGGCAACTTACAAGCTGATTCCGAAACGCGACTAAATCATTTCACGGTCTATATACTTGTAAGTGGACCTGGCACCACTGTCTACCACCTTTTTTCTTATGCAAATTTATTCTCTGCTTTTTATGCCAACATTTATGATATAAAATCCTACTATTATTATAAATGTGAATGTAAGTTTGTTACGTTTCCACGCAACAACTAATTAACCGATCATCATGAAACTTTGTACACATATTTTTGGAGGTACTAAAAGTAACATAGGATACTTTTAATTTTTTTTAAATAAATTACTCTAGTGTCCCATTGACTATAGTTTCAGCTGTTTGGAATTTTTCTATATTAAATTTTATTACGTCTGTCATTTTTTTGAGTTATCGAGTTATAAATACAAAAAAAAGGATATACAGTCGAATTGAGAACCTCCTCCTTTTTTATGACTGTGTTATAAACCTAATTTTACGCGGGTAAAACCGCGGGCACAGCTAGTAGGTTTATAAATTTGTTTGTACGATTTATTATAGGATTACACCCCATCTCCGACAGAGGCGAGCGTGGCTAATGGTCATGCAGGTGGTGATACTCCCCAAAGGTCAGAGGCTAATGTTCATTCGAAGACAACAAATTGGTATTCACATCTCTGTAATAGATGGCTCTCATTTGCTGGGGTAATTATTTAATATACGTTATTTATAATGCAAAGATTTAGGCCCGTAGATAAAAGCCGTGCAGGTCAAACGGTCATTATGCCGGCCGCATATGCTTCTTCACGCTGGTTTATAGTTTACACTTCTGCAATAATTCAAAGATTAAGAAAGTTAATGTTGCGTTGGTTCGGACACATTGAAAGAATGAATAAAAGGGAAACAACAAAAGCGATTTTTAAATCGGACCCAGATCGTTTCTTTATCATAACATGCTTGTAAACCCAGTTTTCCATAACTGTTATAACTGTGCATGACGACAGGGGACTCGAACACGGAACGTACCAGCTTCGATTCCCGGTCGGAGCAAATTTTTGTTTCGTAGCTATTATTTGTAATATTTAATAACTTTATTAAATATTATAAATATTTGGTAATAATAAAAAAGAGGCGGATATTTGCTCCAGGTCTGGTGGTGCCCAGTCTGCCGATCCGGGCTAGTACGCGTTTCGGGATCAGCTTGTAAGTTGCCAGTTAAAAAACTAGCGGACCCAACAGACATTGTCTTTCCCGAAAGAAAAATAAACACATCGCCACCTACCGGGTCCAACTGTAACCTATTCTCGAATCCTCTAAAACACACGCAAAACATCATCAAAATCGATCCAATCGTTTAGGAGTTTAGGAGTAGGAGTTCATACACTTGGACAGAAGAATTATATAAGGATTTCCTAATTTAATATCTGCTTATTTTTAGGTTGGTATAAAGATAATATTAATGTTCCTTGTGCATTGGGGTTATGCTCTTGGCTGTCTGCTATTAGTTTGGTTGGTTTGGCTTTACATTGGAACAGCTAATCCTGCTGTGAAGCCCGGAAGAGCTGCAGAGTTCCACTTTTTGCAATGGCTTAGAAATTCCTTTTTACAAGCTATAGGGTAAGTTTATTATTTATGGGTAAGTCCAGTCTGCGTGCTTTTGGTCCTCTGCGATGATAAGCAGAAGACAAAAAGCATGCATGACTGAAAAAACTTTGGGAATGTTTTATGTCCACAGACTGGGCACTCAGTCATAGGCCGGTTAGTGGATGCGACTGTGGTTGTTTAGCATACACTATTTAACAGCCGGCTTTATTTATGGATCACACTCTTGCCTAACATCAGGCAAGGTCAAGCCAGAATAAAATAATAAACTGTTTTAAATTCTAAATTAAAATCGTCACACCTTCTTCCCACAGGGAAAGGCAGAGACAATGGAGCGCCACTTGCTACGATCCTGACACAGCTCCCTCGCTTCTTTCACATTCACGATTCTCTTCATAGAAGCTCTATGGTTATGGGCACTAGGCAACCTAGCTTTCTCGAGGATTATTTAACACATCTATTTTATTCATAAACTGTTTTACAATGCTCAAAACAATAAAATCTGTATGAAAAGAATTGTGGATGTGAAGGAAGCGAAATTTGTTATTATATTTTAAGGCTACGACCAGAAGTGAAATTAATAAAGAAAACAACCGAAATAGTTCTAGTATTTTTATTTTAGTCTCCTAAAACAATTACGCGCACGTCAGTCCCGGTCCGTTCCTAGCAACGAAGTGAAGCTAACGCCAAAGCCTCCCTGCAGATTAGTCTTGAAGTTGGCCACGTGTGTAGCCGGATCTCAGCTCTTTCTTAATAATATTTGTTTTTGTTTACAGGAAAAGACCAAGAGAGTATGAACAATTAGTGGTAACCCCAGTGTATGCCGACGTGCAAGTAGAAGCAGAACGATTGAACGATGACAATGCTGATTTTGCATCACGCCGCAGATATCACCAATCGACGGCTTTACAGGGAAATTTAGTTAATATCGATGCATAAATTATTATATCTCTATAAAACTCATATTGTACGGTCATGTTTATTTGACTTGGATCATTTCTCATTTCTCTGCCACAGTGATGGCGACTGAGGCAGCCGTAAACTAATTGTAAGTCGATTGTTTTAGACCTCCCCTTGTTTACCAGGCAATTCAAGGTCAGATGTCGTGTCACAATAATAAAAACAGCCAAATATGAAGAGGCATCTCACAGAGGCTTTCAATCATGGACCGCAATCCAGCCTAACATCAGGCGGGGTGCTGTCATATGCAGAGTCACAATACAATGAAACTATCAGGCTGTCATAGGCACTGTCTCTTGAACCGCATTCTAACTTAACATCAGACAAAGTGTTGTCATATGATGACCTACGAGTAAATAAATATAAAGGCCCTTTAGATATAACCAAATATAACTGGTTATAGCTTGTCTAACTATAAATGACGCGCCCCTTTATTAGTTTATATAAATGTGTAAATACAAATATTACTAACTATACTACTATACTTTATTAACGTGCTCCTCATTTTGTGTCAAACCAATTACAATTGCATTTTCGGTGTGTTGTGTGCCTCAATGCAGTTGAGGGGCGCGTCATTTTGGCTTAGATAGACTATACCCATATCGTTACAAGCTCCGACAGAGTTATTTGTAGACGCACCCTACATATGCAATATGGTCATTACTATTTTTGCGTTAGGACCTTGTATCATTAACTTCTGCAATATTTAAAAACATTTTTAATGATTTAATTACGTTTAATAATTTATTTATAAACTTATTATTGATGATTATATAATATTATTTATAATTCCTCAAAGTGAGTAATCAGTTCGGACCTGACGTCATCAAAATGGCCGCGTACGTTACGAATTTGCAGGGCTTATAAATTATATCATATGGCAACATTTATGATTGGCCCACGACTCGACAATACATATCTATGATGAAAGAAATGACTAATGCATTATAATATCAGCCTAATACACTTCTTAGATATAAAATATTTATTATGACTGGTTCTTATTCATAAAAGACGTTCAATAAGTATATTTTTAAATTTGTTTTGTCTCTTTTTATTAACAAAATAAACATGCATAAGAAAGACAAAACACATTTCAATTAAAATACGCTTATAAAAGGTTTTATGCATTTATGAAAGGCCCAATATCTACACACATTATCATTATTATATCTTATATTTGTATATTTTTTATATTATGTATATCTTGTAATCATAAAATTAATTTCTCTCTGAGAAAAAATTGTCTTAGCTTTCGTTTGAAAGACTGTTAGATAAAGTAATTTATTGTCACGTGTTGTTGTCTACGAAGTGTGTGGCAGTCTTAAATATCATTATACTCGAGCCATTACAATTGTGCGAAATTAGTTATAATCGGACCTCTCGCTCGCACTCGAAGGACTCAAGGAACTGTGCTAGTGTTGTGTGTAGCCGTAAAAAGGGCGTTGTTGATAACAGATTGTAATTATCGATGTACGGGCTCGTGACCGCTCTTTAAACGCAGTTTCTTTGTGCTTTCTTCACCAGTTTGCTCTCTGTGTCGAGCCACCAGATCTCTTTCAAGAAGGCTGGGAGGCCCTTCTCGTTCCTGCAGACCTCCAAATACCTCTTCATGACGCTGACGAAAGGCCACGCTGCTGCATCTTAATAGTTTCCTCCTTCCTCCTGTTTCCTGTTTCCTCCTCATTCAGACAGCTTCTACAAATGGGGTTATCTGATATCGTACAATCGTACAACAACTCTGATATCGTAAAACTGTTTTATCACGTTTATAATGAAAGGCTCGAGTATAGTGAAATTAACTTTAATTACTGCTTTTATTTGGTATTATATTGCCTTAATAAATGCGCCTAAAGAAACTACTTGAAATTATTATGAAATTAAAATTTATTTTAAGTTTGATAGAAAATTGTAAATATTCACTAATTTATTATTAGTTTTATTACATTTAAAGTATCTTTTTGTTGATTAATGTAAGCTTTAGTTCTTTTTTTATTATTATATTTCAAATACTAATTGTTAACTAGATTGACTGCCAGTGCATTTATTAAAATTATGTATTTTTTTTTTATATTATATATTATATGTCTATGTTCAATACAAATCAAGAAATGACAATACTAATATATTGATAAAACATTAAAATCTCCACCATAGAATAAAGTGTATTTATTTTAAATATATATCTGATAAAACTTGTTTCAAATGAGCCTTTTATTTTGATCCTTGCATTAATATTATAATATGTTTAATTCACTTTAAACTATTTGTGTTGATTATAGTTTAAAACACTATTTAAGAGTGGTAGGGTGCCTAGTTTTCCGATCCGGGGTAGTAGCACCACTTACAGGAATACAGACCATGAAGTGACTTAGTCGCATTTCAGGATCAGCTTTTAAGTCAACTAGGCCGACATAGTGGACGTGACTCAGTAACAGATTTATATTTTTTATGAGTAGGCCACTTTTTTCCGCCGCCCGTACCTTTCCAAAATATTATTATAATTCTTTTCTTTTTCTTTCTTCTTGTTTATGGCTTTAGTATTTAACTTGCCAGTGTCAAAGTAAAAATGTATGGTTCAATGTTAAAACATTGTTAAGTAAAGATGAAGATAAACCACGCGAGTGATTCATCAAATGATGATGATGATTGTTTTAGTAAAGCGGCGGAAAGCCTTTACTAAAACTTCAGAAGGAGTCTTGGAGGGAACATGAAGAAACACGTTTCACAACTTTAAATTACTTGTTTATACTTGGTCAACTTAAAAATTATTACTGGATAACAATTCCACCATTATTACACATTAATATTTATGAAAAACACAAGCTTTTCAAATAATCCAATATTGCGCGTCCTGTCAGTTGCAGTTGCCCGCCAAAACTCATTATTATAATTATATTCTCTGAAATCTGCTGGCCTAGGACGCTGCGGCCTATTGACAAATCCAGGACTGACGTGACTGCTACTACAGTTATGTAACTGTAGTAGCACTCATCTCTTTTCACGATAATTAATGACTGATTTTTTTAAAATTTATTGCCCTGAATTGAACAATATAAATAACAGTTTTGGCGGGCTACCGTAAGTGACAGATCGGTCAATATTAAATTATTTATAAATCTTGTGTTTCTTGAATATTAATGTATAATAGGAATTATTGTCCAGTAATAATCTAAAAGTTGATTGATTATTGACAAGTGATTTAAAGCTGTGAAATGTGTCTCTTCGTGTTCGTTCCTTTAAGACCCCGAATAAAAAAAATGCCCCGAATAGAAGAAAGGAATATTTCTTATATAAAAAATAAACCTTAAAACTAAAATAATATACAAAATATTATCTCTCTGTTAAAATCTAATATAAAATAGTAGACAAACCAAGAGCGCCTATGAATGAAAATCATGTCCTTTGCCTTAAATTGTACTAAAAAAAACAATAATTATTTATTATTCGACCCGAGTCTATATTTACTATTAATGTCAAACATTTTGGATGGGTTTGGGAGTTTTGTGCGTTTGTTAATATATTTGTTATGAAATACTAATTTCGATAGTGGTGTAGTGATAGTCAATGTAATAAAAGTATTATACGCAACCATGGCAGACGACTACAAGCTTCAATTAGAACAGGTAAATAAATAAAAACATAATTTGTAAATTGATTGTTGCAGTGGCTCGGCTCGCATTTCACATGTGTTTATTATTTATTACCACTTCATTACACATTATTTTATCCTTCAACCTTTTAAATAGAACTAAAATGAAGATTTGTATGATGTTATTATTTCAAGCTTTTAATGTAAATTCTAGGCGGAGGCTGCTCTCCTAATGGATCCAGACAACGAGGAACTTCTCAAATTAAAACAGGACTTGGAAGAAGTAATAGAATTGACCAAAGATATTAAGACTCAAGAAAATGAGTATGCTTATGGTGTTCACAGTACTAGTAATGATGATGATGTTACAGCAACCCTGTTGGCAGCGGAACAATCTGTTGTATCAGAAAGGAAAGGATTTAAATGGCGCATAGGAGAGAAATGCCTAGCTAAATGGAAAAATGATGGAATGTATGTATTTTTTTTATATATAAACCTACACATAACGCTACGTTTTAGTACATTTTCTTATACTTATTCATTAAATCTTATTTGGTTTATTAAAAAAATAAACGGTTTGTTGGCGATCATTCTGCTGATCTGACATAGTACCACCACTTTAAAGTGTACAAGCCATGATTTATCAGCTTTATAAATTGCCAGTTACAAGTAGGCTGTCAAAGTGGTTGTGAAGTGGTTATTTGCAGTTATTTAATTGTAGTAACAGTTGCTTTCATTCATGGACTGTGCTTTAGTTTTCATTTGATAGCTTGCTGTCATATGTCAAGCCACAATGAAAATTCATTAGCTAATAAGATAATAGTCCAAGATCCCAAAGCCAATACTTGTGGTATTATGTAGTGTTTGTATGTATTTTAATATCAATATACTTACTAAGTTGGGTAGACGGCCAATTTACAGGAGCCAACTGTACAAGGTGAGTAAAAATAGGGCTCACCTAACTTAATTTCTGATGGCTGATTTGTATAAATATTTTGTAGAATATGATTACAAAATAATATTAAACACTTCCAGACACTTTCTGCCAACCATAACTTCCACTAGACCAGGGTTGTATTGAGAGGGCCCTGCTTGTAGAACGACACATTAACAGACACAATAGACTTATCAAACTCTTTTAACTATTAGACTAGAGTTAAAATTGATGTGAAAACAGTAATGTCGAAACATAGGAAACAATTTCATCCTTCCCATCGAAATAACTCTTTTGATGTTGTTATTTAATTAAGTAAAAAAATTTAAACTTTGTTATTTGAAAAGTCCTTTATTTTTTTTTATTGTGACACGGCATCTTGTAATTATATTCTACGAAATATGTGTATAGATCAACCATTAAAGTTAAGTGAGCCCTATTTTTAATCAACTTTCTCACAAGGCACCTTTAAATTGGCTGTCTACCCAACTTTGTAGGTATTAAAAGTACCATGCTGCAACATACACTACATAATTTCCCAGGTTTTGTCCTTCAAAAAATAAGTTAAGGCTCTGGAATCTTACTTTACCAGGTAACTTATTTAAAAAAATCCAGGTATTTGAAGTAAGTATCTGATGCAGTGTAGTTTTATTCTATATTAAAAGCAAGCAAACTTATTATGTTATTGGCCATTTTCTAGGTTGCCAGTTCAGTTTGCTGACTGCAGTTCGTCTGTTGGATCTATATGGTATATTTAGGAGAACATCTTATTTTACTATCTTAAATTGGCTCTATAATCTAGTCAATTTATACTTATATATAA
The DNA here is from genome assembly GCA_905220615.1 of Tinea trinotella. NCBI lineage: Eukaryota > Metazoa > Arthropoda > Insecta > Lepidoptera > Tineidae > Tinea > Tinea trinotella. The sequence continues at coordinate 7,398,704 of HG992306.1, forward strand.
TAAAAGTATAAATTGACAAATTATTGTTTTTATACCTATTCACCAAGAAGTCTTAATTATTAAAGATAATTCCAACTATTGTAGAGCTTAACCTAATCTTGTTGTAGAAGTGATGGAAAATGTAGAATTCAAATACATATAAATGCTTTAGGATATCCAATAGAATGTATTCAAAAACTTTTCATATTTAAATAGCTAACTGATGAGTAAAACAACCCACCTTCTCTGCAACTCTTTCTTTTATGAAATAATAAACTAAAAATCTCATTCTCATATTGATTTAAAATGAATCAATGTTTTCAATTACTTTTGATAAAAACATTCTCATAAATTATAACAAATGAAGATTTAAATAAATAGATTTTTATTCAAATATAAGCTCATTGCTTGTAGTAATCTTACTGCTGTAAATAAATACACTAATTAAATTGTATTTATTATGAAATAATTAAAATTTTGATATGTTTTTAGATTTTACGAAGCTGTAATTGAAGAGGTAAACAGTGACAGTTTAAGGGTCAAGTTTGATGGTTATTCTTCAGTTGAAACTGTACCTTTAATTGATATTAAGATATTATGTGCTGGTGTGAAAAGACCTCCGAGTATAGATGAGGGAAAGTAAGGATATCATAATTCTAACATTAATCTATACTAATATAATAAAGCGGAAGAGTTTGTTTGTTTGTTTGTTTGTTTGTTTGTTTGTTTGTTTAAACGCGCTAATCTCAGGAACTACTGGTTCGAATTGAAAAATTCTTTTTGTGTTGGATAGATCAATTATCGAGGAAGGCTTTAGGCTATAAAACATTACGCTGCGACTTATAGAAGCGAAGAAACAGTCGAAAATGTGGAAAAAACGGGGAATATTATTCGTCTTTGAGGGTTTCCGTTGCGTGCGCTGCGAAAACCGTTCGAGATACCCAAAATATATGTATGAAAGAATTATTCCTCTTTAAATTATCTAAAAAAATGTCCGCGACCGTATATGTCTATCTTTTAAGATTAACTCACAATAACCGTTTTTATGATAGTCAAATTTGGTCTAAATTAATGCATTATTACTATTAACATAATAATATTATTCTTTATCGAAATAAATGTGTTATTAATTAAGAGTATTTAACTGTGAACAAAATTGTCATTGACATCACCTAATTTCAATAAACATCTTATAAGATAACTCTTAAAATAAGATAACTCTTAAAATAAGATAACTCTTAAAATAAGATAACTCTTAAAATAAGATAACTCTTAAAATAAGATAACTTATTAAAATAACTCTGAAACAAAATTCACACGCGTCGCATGATGAGCGCTAACCGGCGGACGAGGAGAGGCGGTGCTTGCGGGCGAGGCGGAGGGGGGTGTAGCTCTACGAGGTATAGTCTGTCTAAGCCGAAATGACGCGCCCCTCCACTGCATTTACGCATACGAGCAAATATAAAATATGGATAAAACACACCGAAAATGCAGTAATTGGTTATTCAGTTGCTGGTTAGACACAAAGGAGGAACGAACGTGATGAAGTTTAATAGTATAGTTAGTAATATTTGCATTCACACATTTAAATAAACTAATAAAGTGTAGGGGCGCGTCATTTATAGACAGACAAGCATACTATGCGGTCGGCTCCCTACTGATCGGTTGAATGCAGCGTTAATTTGTTTTTACGATATAATATCATCGTGCAAAATCCTTTTTTATACAATTTTATTTTGTAGTAGTTTTCTCTATAGTAGGTAGTGTTTGTTTTAAGTATAGTATTTTGTTTCTAATATTTTCACAATAACACTTTTTTTGTTTTGTTGTAAATAATACCTGTAGGTGTCATCTACATTCTTTCAAGGTTAGGTTTTACAATTCTTATTAGGTTAGGTTTTAGTTTAAGCATACAGTTAGTTTGGTTAAGTTTCCATTTCCTTCGTTCTTTCTTCGTCACTGTAATGCCTAGAAAAAGGACTCAGCGTTCTCGGCAGACTGCTGCTGCAAAGCGGCTGCGAGTTTTGCGCACAAGAAAATAAAACTGAAAATATAATTTACGCAGAATTTTTAAAACTACTTTAAAATATATTCTATTAGTTACGTAATTTAATCGTCTAAAATAAGTCGCGGGTAACAGCTATAGGTAATTTATAATAAAGCTGAGCAGGTAGGTAAACAAAATATTAATATGATTCCCAAAATAACTATTCCACGCGGACGCAGTCGCGGGCACAGCTAGTTTAATATAATGATTTTCATATCGACGGTTTCCGGGCTATTTGTTTTAAGCGACATTTTTAAAACTTTACAGGAGAGCGATTTAAAGTTTTGATTTCGAGAAAAAAATTCATAACTTTTTGAAACCTGGTTTATTTTCAAAAAAGTAAAGTTTTTCTATTTTCATATTATATCCCCCATAATTTGATTAAGATACTTCTTTTAAAAAGGCGCTATTAGCAGATATATGTGTCGCTTAATACAAGACGCCCATACTTAATCAATTTGTAGAATCAGGCTAAATGATTTAAGCACCAAATGTTGCAAGTAATAGATTCAAGCAAAACGCTTTAAGTATAACTTTTGTATTTTTTAGAGTAAGGCTAATTGTATCAATTACAACGTAAAGAATAAAACAGAAAAAGGCAAATTAGTTTATACGACTAGTAAAACACAGTTGAGATACAGGATAAATGACTAAAGAGGCAAATAGTGTTTAAAAAGTAATTGTTTGAAATGACAATAAATTAGTAAATTTCAAAATAAAAGTCGGTTAAAACATAATAATACTTTGGTTAGAAGGGAAATAACTCTGTTGTTTCAATAATAAAATTAAAACTAATAAAACAAAACTATTAATAATTACCATTTTTTATTTATTAACATAATGTTACTTAATAAGAGTACTGTTGTACTCAATAAGAATCACTTTGGCATATAATGTGTCCCAATATTCAGCGATAAAACTGCAATAGATGGTAGCCCTGGACATGACTAGTCAAGAAAAAAAATAATTGAAAAATATCCATTGTTTTTTTTAAGTGACGAAAAAAAATATTTTTTTTAAAAATTTGTTTACTTGGAAAGTATGTTTACTAGGGATGGGAATTGTGATGAAGATATTGAGAGAAGAGTGCAAAAGGGTAACGTAGTGAATGGTGCCATCCATAGTATCATGAACAGCAAAATAATGTCCCAAAAGTCACGGATGGCTGTTCCAAATGCGGTGCTTGTTTCTACATTAATGTATGGAAGTGAAGGTTGGATATGAGAAGAAGCATGAGAGTAGAATTAACGCTGTTGAAATGCAGTCGTTAAGGAGTGTATGTGGATAGATACTGCGTGATAGATGTGGTTTGAAAGAAGATGTAGTGACAAGGATTGACAAAGGAATGCTTCGATGGTTTGGGCACATGGAAAGGATGAGTGAAAGTAGATTGACGAAAGGAATTTATAAATCTGATGTGGGTGGATGCGTTAAACAAGGCAGGCCCAGGAGAGTGTTTTCCGACCAAATCGGAGACATCCTCAAGAAAGCTAGGGTGCCTAGTGCCCATAACCACAGAGCCTGTATGAAGGGAATTGTGGATGTGAGGAAAGCAAGTGAGTTGTATAAGGATCGTGGTAAGTGGCGCTCCATTGTCTCTGGCTATCCCTGTGGGAAAAGGGCGTGACAATTTGATTGATTTTTTGCTTAAAATGTTGAAAGATTTTTACTTTCAGTATTTCACTCATCGTGGTGTAAAAAAAAGTATGAATACTACTATGACAAGTTTTATCAAAAAATGACGCTACTAATCAAGATTCTAAAATGGTATAATACTCTAGAAAAACTAGCCACATAAAAAAATACGAGTGGTATTTCTAAACAAGAATCAAATTTCATAAAATTGTTTAAATTAATAACTTTTACTATGGGATTAAAACAGGTTTTTGTTAGTCAATATCATTTTAAAAGTAGAGAGAGAGAGATTTTACCTTAGAGCGAGATAGACAGATGTTAATTTTTGAATATTATAGTAATTACCTACTTTTACTTTGTATCCAAAATGGGTTTATGGATATAAAATGAAATAAAACAACTAGTTTAAACAATAAAACATTTAATTTTTTATTGAATTTAATTACAATAAATGTTCGAATTGTTTGCCACCAGCATTAATACAAGCACGACATCGCCTTAAAAATGATCGTTTTATTCGTCTTGCATAACTTCCAGCATTTATGTGATCCGCAGCCTGAGTGATTTTTTGGCGAAGTTCGTCCAATGTTGTAATGGGTTTTGAGTAGACCCTGTCTTTGAGACAACCCCAATAGAAGAAATCCAGGGGGTATAGGTCAGGTGAACGGGGTGGCCATGAAATAGGACCAAGTCGCCCGATCCAACGCCCTGGAAACTCATTGTTCAAGTAATCTCGCACAGGACGGGCATAGTGAGCCATACCATAAGTATCGTAAATCACTTACAGGCACGTCTTCTAATAATTCTGACATGTTATTTTGTAAGAAGTTCAAATAACTATTGCCATCTAAGTTTCCGTGTAACTCAAAAGGCCCAATCACTTTTCCATTTAATATGCCCGTCCAAAGGTTAAGGTTTAATTGGTATTGGGATTTATCTTGTCTCACCAGGTGTGGATTTTTATAATTCCAGCTATGTAGATTGTGAAGATTAAAATAGCCATCTTTCTTGCAGGTTGATTCATTCGACCATAAAACTTTATCTAAGAATTGAGAATCTTCCCTGTGCTTTTGTAGCGGCGGTAATAGCGTCTGCACACGTCTGTAATTATATGGGCAAAGCCTGTGATATTTTAAAATACGATGAGCAGAACTTCTTGGTATTCCCGTAGCTGCTTCCGAGGTAGTTGAATCCATTTCTATTTCATGCAGAACTTCTTCATCTCGATCCGATCTTGGTCTTCCAGCGTTTTTCCTATTAGATGGTAAACGATCCTCCGAAAACGCTTGATGTACATTTATAAATACTCTAAAATCTTTGAGCATTTGGGTACTTTCCCGATACAATCTGCTAGCAGAGTTTGCATTGCTTCGGCATTCACCATAAATTAAGTGCATATTAGCGTATTCCCATGGTGTGTATGGTAGCGGCATGATAAATACAAAACAGTCCACTAGGTCAAAAGTCCAATTCACAAAACTCACAATCACAGTCCAAAATAATGCCAGGTCAGTCCAGTTTGCAGATCACTTAATCGAGTCCAAAAGCCAACCCAAAAGTCGTCAGTACGAGAGCCAATTTAATGCGGAACGGCGCACAGTAAACAAAGGAACAGAGCATAACTATAACAGCAGTTGCTGATAACAGCAACTTCTCTACTTGCCCCATTATATTCAAAAATTAACATCTGTCTATCTCGCTCTAACGTAAAATCTCTCTTTCTCTAGTTTTAAAATAATATTGACTAACAAAAACCTGTTTTGATCCCATAGTAAAAGTGATTAATTTAAACAACAATTTTATGAAATTTGGTTCTTGTTTAGAAATACCACTCGTATTTTTTTATTTGGCTAGTTTTCCTAGAGTATTATACCATTTTAGAATCTTGATTAGTTGCGTCATTTTTTGATAAAACTTGCCATAGTAGTATTCATACTTTTTTTACACCACGATGAGTGAAAGTGTACTAAAAGTATTTTTTTTTAACATTTTAAGCAAAAAATGTAATATAAATCATTTTTATGTAAAAACTATATGTTTTCTGGGGTTTTCAAGGATTGTGATAAATAGCAGATATATTCAGCTTACTGATACAAAAAATTAATTTTTTTTAAAAAATACATTTTTTTCGTAACTAAAACAATTTTTTAATTTCTTTTCTCGTCTAGTCATGACCAGGGCCACCCTCTGTTGCAGTTTTATCGTTGAATTTTGGGACACATTGTACATGGCACGATGTGGTGTAGACTGAAGCGCCCGTTCAGGGGGATATAGTATAAAAACTTGCTTGTTTAATGGACGCGAGCGGCGAAAATGTTTTGTTTTAACCGACATTTGGTACAACGATTCATACAAAATTTGCAGTGTCTGAATGTCAAGTTTTCGATGTAATCGGTATAGGAAAAATGAATGAAGTTATAGTACTTGTAGATTTAATTTGTTTGAAGCGACCAATCAAAAATTAACCGATTTAGGAATAAAGGTTGATTTGCCATTTAAAGACTGTTTCAACTACAGGGCAAAATGTTTTAATAGCCTTTTTTTACTAAAAACAGATGCAAGCGAAATGATTTAAGCGACATTGCATACCAATTTGGGATTCAGGCTAAATGTTTTAAGCGACATTACTATATCTTTTTTGGGGAAGGTGTAATGCTTTAACAAACATCACCTATAGAATGTAACTTCAGGAAAAACGCTTTAAATGACCCGTTTGGATGATTTGTGTGTAAGGCAAAAACGCTTAAGTAAATAACCAATAAAAACTTTTGTGGCTCAAGTACACTTTCTATATAAAAGGACATATTTCGCGTCGGTTCATACAATGAAATTTCGGATCGCCCCAAAAAATGGCATTGTTTGAAGCGCCAAAAAAGTACTCTGATCGTCACCAAAGTCGACTCAGTCGACGCAAAAAAAATCGCTGATTCCGAATATGTATATAAGTCAATATCGGTCAAAATGTCGCTTAAAACAAATAGCCCGGAAACCGTCGATATATAAATTCGACCTGCTTGTTGGTAAGCTGGAGTAAAATCTGTAAGTGGAGGTAACTGATGCTCCATTAAAAATATCTATACTATCAGATTTATAGTGCTCCATTGTCTTTGCATATTGCTGTGGGTAAAAGGCGTGACAAATTGATTTGATTTCTGATTATTATATTTTTTTATTTAAATTCCATAAAAATAGGTTCCTAAATTATTTTAGAGATATATTGACATTTACTTATTATGGTATAAGGCACCAAGATATTTAAAAAATAGTTATTAAAATGGTAAGTAGGGTTGGTAAAATAAAGGGCTGCAGCAGTAAAAATTTACAGTATGAAGTAATATACATTCACATATTTATATACAGTGTAAACTCTTTATAACGAAACTGAAAGGACTGAGCATTTTTAATCGTTATAGAGAGCTTTTGTTATATGGAGTAAACAAATACATATATGGGTTTTAACACAAACCAACCAAGTTGTGCTCACTTCTACTTTATTTATTTATTTATTCAGGTTAACAACAAAATAAGCACTAATCCTAAAATAAGTAACATTACAATGTATATTGTCTGAGTGTTATTTCAATTATAGTTAACCACAGCATTCGTGTTAAATCAAATCAATATCCATTCGCGAACCTTTAGCAATTGTGTCAAATTCATTTATAATTGAAAAAAAAAAACATGAAATAATAATAAGAGAAAAAATGAATCAAATCAAGTTAAATCAAATTGAACTAAATATAAATCAAATCCATTAAAACATTCGTAATCAAATAAAATTAAAATTAATTTAACATATAAATAAATTAAATCATATTATAATTTATAGAGAGTTTATCGTTATAAAGAATAACATTATAAAGAGTTTACACTGTATATAAATATGTGAATGTATATTATCTCATACTGTAAATTTTTACTGCTGCAGCCCCCTATTTTACCAATGTTCACAATATCCTAATGTTAGGCGGGTAGAGAATAACATTAAGCAGTAGAGCTCATTGTGGTGACTGCACCTGCGCTGACTTGCGCTCGTATCTAAATTCGGTGACGCTCTAAAGTTTAGAAGCAACAAAATGTATTTCTAAACCCTATTTAAATACAATATTAAATTTTTCAGACCAGGGAAAGGTTACAACAGAGATTACTTAAAAAAGAAAAAGCAGAAAAAACAACAAAGATTTAAACAGATTGAGGAAGATCGGGAATCTGAGAAGAACAAATGGTTGAACTTTAAAACTAAAGCTGTTAAAAAGCCAGGTGTCAAAGGAAAGAGTATATTTGCTTCACCAGACAATTTAACAGGTCGTGTGGGTATTGGCACATGCGGCATATCAGGAAAACCAATGACAGAATATACTCCAGGAGAAAAATGGAAGAAAGGTGGCGGATAAATGTTACAAATGATTTAGCTTAATTTTAGTTTATATCAATACAACTAAGAAAGATATTGTATAGAAAAGCAACAATTATTATTTACAACTGATATCGTGAATGAAACTTAGCAAGGAAATAATGCTACTGAATAATTCATTTCCGAAATGTTATCTGCTCTAATAATAATAAAAAATCGTTAATTTATATTTTTTTTATTATTTATCACCTGTAAATATCACCTTCTCTTTGGGCGGCATAGTGACGGCGACTGAGGCAGCCGTGAACTAACTCGGGTTTTTCGGTCGTCATCATTCTTGGACCTCCTCTTGCTTATCATCAGGCGGGTCGAGGTCAGACGTCGTGTCACAATAAAAAAAGCTTGTCATGTATTATTAACGGGTAAATTATGACTCAGCATTTACTGCTACTACAGTAAAATAACAGCAAGTAGCAGTCAACTATGCCGGCCTGATTAGAACCAAAAACTTGTAAGCATCCTGAAACGTCTGCCTTTATGTAATACAAAAGTTGCATTATTTTACAAATATCGCTAGGAATTAATGAGATAGATACGTCATATGGCACGAGTTTGAACGGTCAACCACGACGAAGTGAAAGTAGGACGGAATGATAGTTATTGAGAGCGAAAAAGAGACAAATATAATGTTGCCCTGCATCGCGACACTAAGGTCAGGTTCTGGTTCGCAAGTTTTAATGTGCCACTTTCGGAGCGCGTATGACATGTACGTCAATTTTCCTATCCTATCCTAATACATCCTCAATTTTCTTATTAAAATAATGCTAGGAATAGGTTCCCACAGGTAAATACGCAGAGCCAAGAAACTCTGCACATCCTCAATTGTCTTCATACCAAGGTTATTTACATAATAACTGTAAGTAGCAGTCACATACCGGCCTAATTGGAACCGGCAACTTACAAGCTGACTTCGAAACGCGACTTCACGGTCTGTATATTTGTAAGTGGTGGTACAACCCCGGGTCAGCAGACTGGGTACCACTGCCTACCACTCTTTGATAACCAGACCCGAAGCAAATTTCCACCTCTTTTTTTACATTACTTGTAATATTTGATATAATTATTATATATTACAAATAAAAGCTATGAAACAAACATTTGCTCCGATCGGGAATCGAACCCAGGATTTTATGCGTACCAAACTGGTGTGCTAACTAACCAATCGCCTTACTAGGATATTTAGATTATATGAAATGCCAGTTTAACGAAACTAGTATTTGATTGCAGGGCGTCACAATACTTAATTGCTGATTAAGGGTCTTCAGTGCCCTTTACAAAATCACGTTTTAACCAAATATTATTACTAACAAGGTTAAATACTGTTTTAGGGATGTTTGTTGATGAGGTATATTCTGTATGCTAATACAATTTAAATTCCTTGCATAAATTTCCTATACATTAATGAAACCATTTACTTTTGTATCTTTACCTAACTATACATCATAGGTACAGTTTAAGGTGTGCCAAACGAGGTGTTCATGTGACCAAATGCTATAAGTAAGGGTTAAATAACTGCATCGTATGTATAAGAGTGTTGGCTGACAGCTGGTGGTCACTTGCCCAGTTTGCCGACTCGGGTTAGTTTGAGATACCAAAATTAGGATTTAGGAAAGGGATGGGATGTATGGATCAAGTCTCCTCTTTAAGATGCGCCAGCGATAAAATGTTTGAATTAATGGGGCGCTATCTGACTGGTTTGGCACCTCTGAAGGTGTCAGGCAGGGATGTGTAGCGTCAGAATGGCTTTTCAATCTATTCATGAACAGGTGCCCGAAAGAGTTGCTTGAAAGGAAATGTGGTTTAAAAATTACTGACTTGGTGATAAAATGTCTCTTGTATGCCGAAGATCAAGTTATCCTTGCATCTTCTTCTCTCAATATATATGGATATCTAGAATGTAGTGAATAATCCATAGTATAATGAACAGTCAAATGATTTCCGAAATTAAAGGATCCACGAAGTGGCGTACCGTGAATGTCAGCCGCCCGGGGCGGAAAAAAATTTTGCCGCCCTCTTATTTAGGAATTTCAATCATAGGTACAGAAAAATATGAATTTCAGGTTCATATTTTAACGACTTATTTTAGCTTTTTTCTTAAGCCCCCTCCGCGCCCCCGCCACGCTACGCCACTGGATCCACGCGGCGTCGACGAATTTCGGAATTCGACATTGTATACAGTCAAATTAGCTTGGAAACGTTTTTACATTTGTAGTAGTGCGCCTAATATCTTTATCTACCGCCACGACATAATGAAAACGCGCTCTTAGGCGTGTGTACTACACACACTACTACACATGCAAAAACGTCTCCAAGCAATTTGACTGTAGTTTTCTGGATACAAAACATGAAACTACTTACTCAGAATTATACTCTTATATCTCTTTTTAAATATATGTAGGTATACATTTAGAATAGACTTCACACGCGAACTAAAAATTACCACAAACAAAATACATGTACATGGAACTTTTACAATAAAATCTCATTCATTCTTTTAATATTTTTAGTTTTATTGGGTTAGTTTAGAGTTTAAATAATATTTTTAGTTCAAAAGATTTATTTTGTTTTTATGTCCATCCCTACCATTATTCCTAAGCATTATTCTTCAATAAAAATGAATGGGCAATGGAGAAAATATGCTTTTATTCTTTATCCTTGACCTGTTCAGACCTAATAAATATTTGTAAAGGCCAGAAACTTGCGTAAATCAAAATAGATACAGTATTTTTAGATTGTTTAAAGATCTTATTGTAAGGAGTCGCCTACGCGGGCCTATGGCGCACAGATAGTCGGTCCGTGTTCGCCACAACCTAATTTGGGCTGTCATCTCATAATCTGACAAGCGAAGTATATAGCTGGCAGGCTTCACTCGTAGTTGATACAATTATCTGCTATTATTAAGTTAGATTTATAGAATAATCGCATAAACGTTAGTATAGCTATGCATGCATTGGTACATATATAATTATCCTTAAATATCGCCTATACCACGAAGAATGTTCTGAGGAACTCTATAAACTCCTGTCGCGTCTTTTTATCCCTGAATAGAATAGTCAACCGAACTAAGATTCGGCGCTTCCTCTCTTTCGACACACAAATAGCAAGTAAAATGCGATCTCCCCATCTTATAACATTGGGTAAGTGAAGTGGGTTGTTGTTTTTGAGGCTTTTGGACCTCCTCTGGCTTACCATTAAGTAGAGGTCATATGTCGAGTCACAATTAAAAACATCCTATCTCGTTGAATGTGTATGTATTGTAGAGCTGGTATGAAGAGAATTGTGGATGTGAGGGAAGCGTAGGAGTTATGTCAGGATCGTGGCAAGTGGCGCTCTATTGTCTCTGCCTATACCTGTGGGAAAAAGGCGCAAAAATTTGATTGATTAATTTATTAGTACTACCTACCCAAAATAATGTTTCTTTTGTGACTCGACAAATGACAACACCCTGCCTGATGTTAAGTTTAAGTGCGGTCCATTAATGGAGGTGACTGCTACTAAATGACTATAAGTAGCAGTCACAGTCAATAATACTACTATGCCATTAGTTGGAACCGGCAACTTCCAAGCTGATCCCGAAACGCGACTAAGTCACTTTACGGTCTGTATACTTGTAAGTGCTACTACGCCGGATCGGCAGACTGGACACCACTGCCTTCCACTCTTTATAATATATCTTTATAATATATTTTTTTGCAAAAAAAAACGATAAACCGTCAAATAATAGAGTGAACATAATAAAAAATAATTTATTAGGGTAACAAATACAGCAATTTTTTTAAAAAGAATGTTACTTTATATTACCTTAGCATGCAAATATAGCGTAGTGGTAACTTGTGACCTGATTAACTCGAACGTTTTATTTTTAAAGTAAACTTTTAAGCAAGCGGAAATTCCTACTACACTAATGCAGTATAAATGACGACAGACGTAGCGCATTGGTTAGTACACCAGTTAGTTGCGCCTGAAGTCTCGGGTTCGATTCCCGGTCGAAGCAAATGTTTCTCCGCAAATATTTTTCACATGTTCAGAAATAAGTTTTATTTCGCATCAGCATTTTTCTTATTACAATATTATTTGTACATTTCTATACTAAGCTACTAAACGTGATTTTATCATAGAAACAGGATAACTAAAGTACATACTCGTAAAATGCTTGGTACCTGTATATCATTTTAAACCGGGGCAGTTTGTGTAGTGGTTAGTGGCAATGGTTACGCAAACCGAGAGCACGAGTTCGAGTTCATATATGTACTTTGGTTTTCTATGATACAAGCACTTTAGTAGCTTAGTATAGAAATGTAAATAATAAAAAAATTGCTATTAATCCTCAACAAAATGAACTACTGAATTCTCAATACTCCCTTGCCATTTCCTGAGCTAAACAAATTTAAGGCTCTAGAAAACAAACAAGAAGTACGCCCTTCACATGTTTTGTATTCCCGAGGGAGCAAAACACTTTACCAACCTTTTTTTAGCGTCTACGGACAAATATTTGAAATGGCCGTAAAGTCCTTGAGGGTTGCCTGTCAACTTTCTTTATAGGCATATCTAGATGGGTAACAAAAATTTACATGTTTTTTCTTTAATAATACACTCGACATGATTTTCTTTAATAAAATGATTTTCCTCGTCTTCACATCTGCGATACCCGCCCCGCACAGCATCAGGGGAAGCAGCCGCATTCTGTCGACTGGATCGGCCGGCAATCTAAAAGGTATCTATGATACAAGCACGTTTAGCAGCTTAGTATAAAAATAAGTTGTAATTGATAGTGATAAAACGCCGGTAAAGTCTTTAAGCTATAATAATTAGAATCTTCTTAGATTTCGCGCAAAGATTGATTAATCAATCGATCAAATTGTCACTCATTTTTCCCACAGGGATAGCCAGAGAAAATGGGGCACCACTTACCACGATCCTTACACAACTACCTTGCTTCTTTCACATCCACAATTCTCTTCATACAGGCTCTGTGGTTATGGGCACTAGGCAACCCAGCTTTCTTAATTAATGACTTAAACAAATTTTATGCGGCTTACTATCGCGTTTATTTTTGGGGTATTGTTTTTTTTTGTTTTTATTTCGATGATTCAAGAGCTTTGAGCTTTGCGTGCTATATTAATTATATTGCAAAAATAACGTGAAGTAAATAGCTCAAAATAAAACGAGCGTTAATAGAAATGTAATAAATCGTTCTTATAGACCCAAATCCATGAAAGCTTTTAACAGATTTCAATTCTCAACGTAGATAACCGCCGACAGTCACTCCCGCCTGTATTCAGAACTTTATCTACTGAAGTGACACACCAGACGACCTACTCTTAAAATGGCCGAGTTTATTTCAATTAAATTTGAATCGACCCTCTTTATAAATTATTACGAGTACAAAAGTGGTATGCAGTGGTACTCAGTCTGCCGATCCGGGGTAGTACTACCACTTACAAGTATACAGACCGTAAAGTAATTTGGTCACGTTTCGGGATCAGCTTATTAAGTTGCCGGTTCCGACTAGGCGGGCATGGTGGATTTGACTGCCACTTAAAGTTAGTGAATTGTGGTAGCAGTAACATCCATTAATGGACCGCACTCCAGCTTAACATCAAGCGGGGTGCTGTCAATTATTTATGGCTCGACTTGTAATACTTGTAAGTGGTGGTACTACCCCGGATCGGCAGACTGGGTACCACTGCCTACCTACCACACTTTGATAACCAGACCCGAAGCAAATATCCATCTCTTTTTTTTATTAATAAATATTTGCAATATTTAAATGTTATTAAATATTTCAAATAAAAGCTATGAAACAAATATTTGCTCCGACCGAGAATTGAACCCGAGACTTTACTCGCAACAAACCAATCGCTAAATCGTTCGTCCACGCCTGTCGTCAGAACTTCACGGTCCGTATACTTGTAAGTGGTGGTACTTCTTCGGATCAGAAGACTGGGCACCACTGCATACCACTCTTTGACAACCAGACCCGAAGCAAATATCCCCTTCTTTTTTTATTAACATATATTTGTAACAAACAATCAATAATTGTCACGCTTTTTTCCCACAGGAATAGGCAGAGACAATGGAGCGCCACTTGCCACGATCCTAACACAACTTCTTCGCTTCCTTCGTATTCACAATTCTTCATACAAGCTCTATGGTTGTGGGCATTAGGCAACCCAGCTTCATTGTGGATACCTCCGATTTGGTCGGCAAACACCCGATCTAATTATTAAATACGGACTTTACTGATGTTTAGCACAAGCCTGTCGCCAATGTATACTTTAGTGCATATATAGAACAATGGTATTTTATACTAAACTAATAGAGTTGTTATTCTAACATATAATTAAGCAGTAGTTAATTAGCGTAGCGTATAGTTGCTTATATATGTTATAGCTGCGACAACGCACGCCGATCGATCACAGGGTCACCCTTGCCCCGGTCAACACGCTATGACATGTGGCCTGGTTAATGGCGTGAACATCACTCCCATAATCAAATTTAACCTCGGGTCAAAGTGAACAATTGCTATACTTATATAATGCATTCCCACATTTCATTCATATGTAAACGATTTATTGGGAACATAGAATAAACAACAGTCGCGAATGAATACGTTCGACCTTCAAATGTCATCGAAATGTTTGTTAAAATGTCAGCGAAAGTGAATACAAAAGATGTTTATACGATATGAATTCATTCTTGTTTTAGGTCTCGCTGAAAGTTCCCGCGCGTCACTACCGACGCGGAGGGAATCGATAAAGGAAATGAACCGGCGAGTTTCTTTTTTAACTAAATGTGAGGTAACAAGCACACAATGCGCATCTATTAACTTTGGGGTTTTTACTATAACAAGTAATTTAGCAAAAGCTAAATGATTTGTGCGGTACGTGGGTGGAATGTATCAGAAACGGGAGAAGCGGAAGCCTATTGACGACTAGTGATGGACACTAACATTCATATCGCTGCATAGTATTAAAAAAAATACGAAGTATTACTTATAAATTATTGCATTAGAGACTATTTTTGAGTGCCCGCCTGATGATGAGCTGGAGTTTGGTCAATTAAAGGAGGCGATTGTGACTACAGTTAAATAACTCGCGTTTACAATGCAGAGGAGGCCTTAAGGCATAGTGACGACTATTAAGGCATCATCCGTAAACCGAGACGGATTTTTCAGTTGGCGGTAAACTTAGACCTCTAATTGCGTACAATCTGGGACGTGGAAGTTGATATCTAACCTAAAAGAAAAATATATCTTTCGACCGATCAAATGCGGCGACCTTGGTGTAGTGGCAGTGCAATAGTTATACAAACCGAGAGCACGAGTTCGAAACCACTCACCGGCACCAATGTCTTCTTCGAATGTACTTTGGTTATCCTGTTTCTATGATACAAAAACTTTAGTTGCTTAGTATAGAAATGTAAAAAAAAGTTTAACATTTCGATATTTCAGTTGTACGTACAACCCAAAGCCCGGCAGCATCTCTACCCTAGGCAGCTGACAGTATCGTGCCGCGGGCTCCCGCTACGCACGCGTGTAGCGGCTCCGCATTCGATGCCCGCGCCAGCCGTTAACTCACTCACTCATTCTACGATCCACTACAATAACATACAATATTAATGTGTAAGTTCAAATTAAACAAGCAACAATTTATTTATACAACAAATAGTAGCCACAATTTAGTTAATTATTATTATTTCTGTTAATAGAAACTTCTTAAATAATTATCAACTTAATATATTGCAGTATTGATTTAGAATAAATTAAATATATTTAAATAATTGTTTGATGTTTAACAATGAGTTATATAAACAAGTTTGCAGTAAATTAATGTTTTGTATCGTCAAAACTGAGATTTATTAATTTATTCATAAGAAACTTGACATTAAAATTAAATTCATTAATAAGTAATTGTGTCAAAACTGTTTTGATTAAAATTTGCAAGAGAAATGAAGTTTTAATTAAAGTGTACATTTGTAAAGTTCTCGCCCCGGGTTACCCGTGATAAAATATTTATAAATGGATACTAGAAGGCGGAGTGGAGTGTTTCAAACTTACATTCTGTGTTAAGATGTGTGATGTGTATACACAGAGACCGAGGGTCAATATTGAAAAATTAATCATTCACAACCTTTTAGGGACGAAACGACGAGAGGTCGAAGATTGAAAGTTAATTGACTCCACCTCATAAAAGATTTAACTTTTGGTGAATTGTAAAACTTGTTTTCTTTTGTTTCGCGTTGCGAACTTCGATTAGATCTTTCGCAGTAAGAAAAGAGTAATAAAAAATTCAAAAGTTTACCAACCTAAATTTATTTATTAATCTGTGTCGTGACATGAAATAATTTAATTATTGTTAATAGTAAGTGGTGTCAACTACCTATAACGTAATCGATTGTGTTTCATTGACGGTCGCAATGAGCCATCGGTCTGGCCTCTACGTTCATCGATTTTATTAACAATGACACCATCATTTTCATACAGAAGTCGGTGCGTCTATTATCATAAACAGAGCTCGTAAAAATCTTAGCAATATTTTGAATATCAACTACTTCTTCAAAGACGCAGTTATTAGCAGATACGGCGCGGCAGTCCAAGTTTGATAGCTATACAAAATTATTAATTGAATAAGAAAAGGAATTATTATACTAAGAAACTTATTATGAAATTAATATCATGAAAACGCGAAACAAAAATGAATTGATTTATCACTTACCTATTATTACCTATATTATAACCAATAATTGTTGCAACCTATATACTTCACAATACCTAATATTCCTTTAAAGGTATTGTTTTTCAGTCGCCGGCACTAATATCACAAAAACAACAAAATTTTGAAAATCTAAAATTTATTAGATACCAAAAAATATAAGTTAATGCGTTATATAGAAATCCCAAAAAAGACTGCATCTTACAAGAAAAACTACGCCTTTTATCGAAAAAACCGGATTAGGACAGAAGTAAATCACTGGCTCCCCAATGAGTCCCTCGCTTTTCCTCGAGACCTTTACTAAGGCGATCGATCTCATTGTGACTTTTGCAAGCCTACTACAAAATGTCACGCCTTGTTTGTTCTTTGAATACGGCAAATAAAAAAGAGAAAACACAGAGATACGCCTCCATAAACCAATCCTTACCGAATTGATTGCGGGAAACACTTTGATCTCTCTACCTATGTCTTTTATCTTGCCTTTTGACCGGGGTACGTGCCTTTATTGTGAAACTACTTGACTTCAAACATTAATTAGTTGTATTATATAAACTAAGTAGCTCTTCGTAAGTAGCTATGTATAAAACCCTTTGTTAAACTTTAGACGTAACCGGTCTTTGATTAAACAAAGTTAATGAGATTAAATGTATAAATATATTTAGTGGGTCCGCCATAAACGTTGTCCCGTCAATCTTGTCCCTAATCCTAACAAATTCCAACCTTATTTTGATCTTTGTGCGCAGTGAAGAGAGGATTCAGTCCGCGAGATATTTGCATAATAACCCTCAGCCCGTCTATTGATATAAATCTTATTCATGTTTGTAACAACACTGGCGCCAAACTAAAGCTTCGTGAAAACATCGTGGGCAGTATTATAACAAACTCATTGTTGTTAATTTTGCATTTGTGAATATCTGTTTACTAACCCGGTCACGTGATTTTTATAAATATTCCTTCCTCTTGAACCGATATGTATTATATTATAGGCATAATAAATAGAGTTGTTAACGTAAACATCGTAACATTGCATCAACAGGCCAGCTCTATGATTATATATTCTAGATCGTAACCTATTATATTGATCACAATATTGTTACATGAATAATAAATGTTTAATAATAATTAATATCACGCTATACAATGAACGGTTGCCTTATTAAAGTGGGAACCTATAGATAATTCACAAGCTGACCTCAATAATATACTGCTATAGTTTTAGTTATGCGTTTTTGTTTTTCATTCATATAAAAACAACAAAACAATTCATCATTATTTTTTTAATATTGGCGAAGTTGGTCAAAACAAAACTATAAATATAGTTAGTCATTAGTAAAACCTCCATAGTGAATATAACATTGCCTCCCCAAGCACAAGCGAAATTTCGTTACCCTAGATAAGGTTACGTAAATTATATAGCCTACCATAATCATTAGCATAGTGGTCAAGGTAGTTTGAGTCATCTGTCCGCTCGACTATTGTTCAAAAGACCCTTCATTTTGTAGGGGAAACTAAAAAACAATGCCACAACAAACCGCCCAACCGACATTCAACCGCAACCTGGTTTGTGCACAATACATTTGTGTTGACGTGTTTCTTTATACACTTATTTACTGCTTTTACACTAAAAGGGATATATTTCAACAACATTAATATTCATGATAAACTCCAAATGGCGTGACAAAAAAAAACTAGTATATTTAGATCATAAAAACTATTATAGAACTAAATACACATTGAACTATTATAGAAAAAAAAACAATGATTGACAATTAAGTGAGGAGAGAACTGATTGTGTTGCGACTGTAAGAACCATGCATAGAATAGTGGTGACGTGATGAGATCGCGGTATGGGTGCATGGAGTCCGGCAGTGAGCCTCCCGCGTGAGGGGCGCCGGCGATGGAGGCCCCTCGTGGCTCCCCTTCGGCGCCCCTACTGCAAGCGCCCGCGCTACCGCCTCGGCAGACAATGCGACGAGAAATCAAGTTCCGAGTACCAGAATCTGAGCCACTCAAGGAATACTCCGTCTGTCATGTGGGGTAAGCCTAAAATATATTTTTTTTAATAAGCAGCAAATACTCATATAATTGTTGGTATGAAATATTTACGAACATACCTATCTCCTATTAGGAATAGATATATATACTCATATATTCTATATGTGTTCTATTGTGTTCTACGTCAGCCTGTTAGCTTGTAGGTTCCAATGAATGTTATCCGTAATAGATAGCTGGCCATTCATCATACAGTGTTTGTCGATATGGATAGAGTGAAGGATTATACAGAAACTATGAGTATATTCAATCGAAAATCATGTTGACTCTTTCGATAGCTCTCAACTGATGTGATTTCATATATAAGATTTATTTGTGAATAATATTTTATTTACATACTGAACTTATAAGCTTCCACCTACAAGCCTTTTGTTAGATGTGGATCAAGTACCAATCTTGGATATTTTTCGTCTGTAAACCAATTATCGGTCAATCCATTAAACAAAAATCACAACTTCGACAATTTAAAATCAATGGGTAATGGTCAATATACTTACCGGAAATATATTTAAATCTATTTCAAATTTAAATCTACTTTAATCAATTTTTGTTAAAGTAGATTATCATTCCTTTAATTTTCAGTGAATTTGCTAATTTATTTTGCTTTATTTTGTAATTTAATGTTTTGTTGTTATTAATGCATGCAGTCCTGTCCAACAACTCAGATTGTATTTAGTTTTTATTTTTTATTGTGACACGACATCTGACCTCGTCCCGCCTGATGATAAGCAAGAGAAGGTCCAAGAGTGACGACGACTGAAAAAACCGGGTTTGTTCACGGCTGCCCCAGCCGCCGTCACTATGCCGGCCAAAGGTGCTTTTTCACGCATCGCTTGAAGGATCCAAGGTCATAGGATGGAGAGAACACATGGGCAGGCAAAGCATTCCACTTGTCAATTGATCTACAAAGAAAAGACGCACCGAACTTTTTAGTTCGACTGCCGATTCGGTCGATAAAATGCGGATGCTTTCCCCGACCTGTGCGGGTATTACGGGAGTGAAAAGATGAGGTAGGAACAAGGTTAAAGAGCTCCTCGGAACATTCCCCGTGGTATAGGCGATAGAGGACACACAGAGCCGCCATGTCTCTTCGTAGTTGTAGGGGCTCCAGAGTTCGCGTGACCTCTGCATCACCTATGATCCGGACAGCTCGGCGCTGCAATGAATCCAGGGCATTAAGAAGATACTTGGCAGAGCCGTCCCAGAGGTGCGCACAGTACTCCGCGCAAGAGCGAATCTGTGCCTTGTAAAGTAGCAGGCGAAGCTCTCGCGCGAAGGACCGCCGCACCCTGTTCAGGATGCCATGTAATGGCCCGCTCGATGTGGTCCCTGTGATTCAGGTCGCAGCAAAGGGACATTCCAAGAATGTCCAGTCTGTCCGAAGCACTGAGGGAGATGTTACAAAGAGAGGGAAGGGGAGTTATATTTTACATTACAATTATTATTTATATAGGTTTGCATTTAAACCAATGTAATCTTGTTGGAAGGCTAAATATTTTTTTATTTTTTTATTGTGACTTAACATATGACGGCACTCCGCCTAACATCAAGTGTTGGAGTGTGGTGCATGAATGGAAGTAACTGCTACTACAGTTAAATAAGTGGTGGTCGGATCGGCTGACTATGCCCCACTGCCTACTTTTCTTTGACAACCAGACCCAAATATCTGCCTCTTTTTTTAATAACATATATTTGTAAATTTAATCAAATTAATAAATATTACAAATAAAAGCTATGAAACAAAAGGAAATCGAACCCGGGACTTCCGCGCAACGGGCTGGTGTGTAAACCACTACGCCACGCCTGTCGTCAAAGTAATTATTAATGCTTGGTATTGGTATTAGGTTGATATTTGCGAAATAAGTAGGTAAGTATGGTATAGTATTCTCCTTTGTACTATCAAAGGAAAACATCTTTCGTTTGTGATTCAGATACAATGTATTAGTTTAGGAATGCCACAAGGGAGGTCCGGGAACGTGCTCCGAATGTTTTGTGTGTCCGTTCCGTGGCCCAGGAGAGCTTTCCCCGAAACTGTATTGTAGCGGGCCGAGCTGCACTATTTAAAGGCTTACATATGTGCTCATATATTCTCCGAATTCCTATAGAGCGGCAATTGGAAGCCTAGCTTCTAAGTGAAATTAAACATTAACATGTTGGAAATGTTGTTGCCCGAGGAAAAGGAGCGAGGAGTGCATTGTAAATAGAATAACAAATATTATTATCTACCTACGGGAATTCCAGTTCGTTTGTGAAGCTGCATCGCCCTCCCCACGGAGACGTTATGCTTATACGTTTATTGTTTGTTTATAGCACATTTGTTAAATTAAGTTATATTCTGCCATTTTGTGCAGCGGAAATTGTGCTAACGTTGTAGGCAATAAAACAAAATTAGCTCTTTACTGAGACTCGACTTTACTCCGGCAGTAAAGTATTATTTTAATAGTAAATTATTGAGGTTGCGTTAATATTTTATATTTTTCTAAAGCCTCAGATTGCGGAGTTCATAATATTATGGCTAAGTATCGAATGTTTTGCAGTTACGTAGTCATGGAAAAGAAATAATTAAAATTAAATCGCCCAAAACCTCAGAATTATTCGTAATTTTATGTATAGTATTTAAAAATTAGGTTAACACGAACCGTGTGTGTAAATTGCATTTCCGTGATAAATAGCGAACATGGTCTGTGGTCAAAGTAAATACAACTCAGAAACCTCTCCTCGTATATCAGCCTGACCACTTTATCACGACTTGAATATATCTTTGGTAGTGCAAACACATTCTAGTTGATGAAGTAATGAACAACAATAAGGTCTCCTCTAAGCCCCTTCATAAATATTTAACCTTTACCTTGCCATTCTTTCTCCGGCAATTTAAATGAATTAAAAAGAGATAGACGAAATAGACTTATAAATCATAGGTAAGTGGAAGGACGGGGACGACCTAGAAGATTGTTCATACATCAAATCGGGAATATTCTAAAAAATGCGGGTGGTCGCAGTGCCTATATTCGCAGTCTAAATGAAGAGGATTGCGGGTGTGAAGGAAGCGAGAGAGCTGTGTTAGCATTGCAGAAAGTGGCGCTGCCTATCCCCGTAGGGATTGATGCGTGATGTGGAATTTGCAATTAGGTTTGTTTTTGTTAAAAATCCAGTAATATGTTGATATTCATATTCAATATTGATAACAATTAAGATTGCTTATCATTTCACGGCCTTTGCACCAACTAGTATGACATGCATCACTACGCTTCCACAACAGTATTTTACTATCACCAAATTCACTGAACGGCGAAATAACAAAAAGCCCATTGAAAATTTAATTAAACATGTCTGATAAAAATATGGCTTTGATGGTTTTGGCACATGGAAAGGATGAGTGAAAGTAAATTAACATTGACGGAATTTATAAATGTAAGGTGGATATATGCGTTAAACGAGGCAGACCTAGGAGGGTGTTTTCCGACCAAATCGGAGATATCCTAAAGAAAGCTAGGTTGCCTAGTGCTCATAACCGTGGATGTGAGGAAAGCGAGGGAATTGTGTCAGGATCGTGGCAAGTGGCGCTCCATTGTGTTAGCCTGTCCCTGTGGGAAAAAAGCGTGACAATTTTATTTTGATTAATTGATTTGATTTGATCAGAGTAGAACGCAGTATGCTGATCCGGGGTTACTATCACTGACAAGTGTATGAACCGTAAAATGACTTAATTGAGTTTCGGGATTAGCTTGTAAGTTGCCTATTCTAACTAGATCGGCATCGTGAAATTTACATTTATTTATTTACCTGTAGTAGTAGCCGCCTCCATTTATGGACCGCACTCCAGCTCATCAACAGGCGGGTTGATATTATGTGTCAAGGAAAAAAAAATTTGTGAAGAGTGGAATTCACCTTATTACCATATTTTAGTCGAATACTTAAAACAATTTAAGCAACGTCATTGGTAAATCATTCATCATGCATATGTAACTTGTCAGATTATTCCAAATTTAAACTTCATAAATTAATGATGTATTAATGAAGTGACTTTTGAAATTTGATTTCTAAAAAGTCGAAATTATTAAGTTCTTTTTTTTTCAGGAATTTTAATTTTTACCTATAAAATTTTGTGTTTAAATTATTTTTAACAAAATGATTTTAAATAATAATATGTACCCTATATAATATGTAAACCTACAAATATAAAATTATTATCTATTATTAAACCTATTATTAACTACAACCTTAAAACACTCGAACCTTGAAATATTTGAATTACAATTATTAAAAATAATAGAAAGATATATGCACAATAAATGGCGTTTTAAGGGGGAGGCCTATGTTCAGCAGTGGACGCCTTCTGGCTGATGATGATATGCACAATGTAATCACACAAAAGGTAAATCCACCATCTTAGCTTTAATTAAACAAACGATACAATTTGACTTATCAAAAGCTTACTATCGCGTTTATTTTTGGTTAATGATTGTTCAACTTTTTATTCCAACGAGAGACCGTGACTACGATAGGAGCTCTCGAAACGTCGGAATAAAACAATTGTACATTTATTAACCAAAAATAGACGCGACAGTAAGTCGCGTATTTTTTTTTTATTTATTAACCAAAGTTGGCGCAAAATCTAAGAAAATTTTATCAAAAGCTCTTAAATTCGTTAGCCACCAAATTTTATTGAAAGGCACATGATTGTAATTAAAGCCATCTCTACTACAAAACTAATCGGGTCCAAACTGTGAAATCAATAGATAAATAAATAGTATAACGAAGTTGTGACGTTTAGATCTTCTTTTAAAATCAACATATTATCGAGTGTTCCACAAGAGAGTGTTAGATAACCTTTGCGATGTACTAAATTGATAGAGAGTTATTTTAATAACTTAGACATATTGTCTTTTGCGGCCGTATCATCATCATCAATTTTACGTCCTAATTCAAATAGGCAAAGACAAATGAGTGCCACTTTCCACGATCCTAACACGACTCTTCCTTCACATACACAATTATCTTTATACTTCTATTTAGTGTGTTTAATACGGAAATAAGTACGTTGTGATTCTCTCTATGTAGAGAATGTTAAGCGGTAAGTATTAGATAGAAAGCTTCGGTCAACAAGGATAACTTTTAATCACACAACTACTAAGTTTCGCATTAGAGTTCCAAGTTCAAAGACGTTTATTTTTATACGTAGTAAAAGTTAACTCCGGTTTATGTATTAAAATAATACATTTTGAATTTATATTACCATTATCTACTTACCTTACTGGGTTAAGAATTCCATCTGTGATGAAGATTCAATTAGAATCATTAACATTGTCAAAAGTATGTCCTTTTTCTACAACCCTGGATAAATTCGTTTTAGGCCTAGGTAACTATTATGCCATACATTTTAAGATAGTACTACCCTTTTCGAATGTACAGACTATAAAGGACTCAGTCTTGTTTCAGGACCCGCTTAAAAGTTGGCGGAATTTAGCTAGGAAGGATAGTGTATGCAAATAAAGTGCAAAATGCAGTATGCAATATTTCCTAACTGTAGTAACAGTCGTATTTAATATTGGAGTGCGCTCCAATTCAACATAGAAGGGATGCTATCATATGTTATAATAGAACAAATATTTGTTGCCATTTTTACTGAAACATCATATGGTAATCAATAAACATTCCATCCATCATATTGACTCTGCACAGTACAGTGCTACTGTCAATTAGGTGTCGTTCGCTGAAACAAATAACTCTACCATATATCTTTTCTAATGGGATACGGAATCTATTTGTTATAAACTGTGGGAAACTATGGTGTCATACACCTATAATATATATATATATATATATCATATTATATCATATAATAAAAAAATGAAAAATATAAACCAAAATAAACGCGATAGTAACACGCATAAAATTTGTTTAATTCATTATTCATTATATAATGAATAATTATTTTAATAAAAATTGAAATAAATTTTCAATTTCAATTTTTTATTATTCCGACGTTTCGAGAGCTTTGCAGCCATTGTGGTCACGGTTGGCGCTGTTATTGTTTTCAAAACTACCCCGTTTGATGTTTTGATTTTGTTTTCAAGAAGTGACTCTTGCGCCGACCGCGTCTCTTATAATATCGTAATAATATGATGTATACCATAAGAGACGCGCGAAGAATTTTACAAATTGCAATATAAAGGTTAGCTGGTAGAAAATGTCACTAGGCATAAAGCTCGCCTATGTACATGTGTTTTATTATACTGTGCAATAAAGTATTATGTATCTAAAATATATTTTCCTATAAAAAACGTCTAATGGAATTCAATTTATTGCTAAAATCTTTTTTCCTATTACACTGAGTACACATATTACGAAGCACGTATTCGTCGCTCGATTAAGACGTATCTCTCAACACCCCATTTACTAAAATTGGCGTAACGGTCTTGAAGATGATGGCTTTTACATAAATTGTGCACGTGCTATTTGAAAGTTACACTGAGAAGAAGGTAAGTAAATAATGTTCTATATAATATTTTTTATTATGACCCGGATCGGCAGACTGAGCACCACTGCCTACCAGGTACTCTTAAACTTGTTTTAAAACTTCCTTTAATTCACTAAAGATAAATGTTTAAATGTAACCATAGATTCCGTTTCAGACTTCGATTAGTTATGTTTCTTTTCAAAAAGATAACATCATTCCAAAGGGCATAGTGCCAAAACTGAATGAATTCATCACGAGATACCTACGATTGTATAATAAGTGATATACTGTACAAAATATTTCAAATTCCTTTTAAATGTTGATAACTTATCATTATTATTTTGTTATTGCATCTATCCTGATGATATAGACTGTTGATATTCGTACATGCACAAATTGACGTACAAGATAAATCAAAAATGTAAATTGATATAAATCGCGGAAGAATCCACTCAAAGATTACTTATTTGTAAGATCAATATTATTGTCAAGTTTGGTTTGAAAATCTGCAAGGTCACGTATTTCTTAGCTGTATAATGTTTTATAGTTAGATTAACATTGATTTTTTTATTTTTTTATTATCCTAAATAGGTAAAACAGAGGACAGGGGGATTCGCATCACGAAACATTAGAAACTATTTGCACATTTAATTGACGAATTAAATAGAACGAACATGAAGCCGAAAATCAAGACAATTATTTAAAAAATTGGACTAGTTTACGATACAGAATAGATACATATTCAATAGCCATCTTCGTAAAGCAGGAGTGTGGTACATAGAGGTGAGTGCTACTACCGTAAGTAGCAGTCACATCCACTAAATCGGCCTAGTTTTAACCGACAATATACAAGCTAATCCAAAACGCGACTAGGTTACTTACCGGTCTGTAGTGATGTGGGATAGCGTGCTCACAATGCCTACCACTTTTTAACAACTAGACCGGGAGCAAATATCCTCCTTTAATTAACAAATACTTGTAATATTTAATCTAACTATAAAATATTATAAATAAAGTCTAGACACATTCTCTGATAATTTATACTCCTACAAATAAACAAAAATTACTAATTCGCAAATTTCATAATGTGTATTTTTTTCTGCTTTGCGATAAAATTAGTTACTCTTTTTTTTTCATTATTATAAATTATATCTTCTATGTTAACATAGTAAATTATTAGTTTCGTTTAGATCTATAGTTATGATAAATAAATATGGTTATAGGCCTAGCGAATCCCTGCAACAAGATATAAAACCTTTGACTGCAAAAAGATATAAAACTAACTATATGTATCTATCTATTGTGTGTACACCGGCACAGGTCGGGAGAAGCATCCGCATAATGGTAACCGAATCGAAATCTAAACTAAAAGATTCGGCGCGTCAATTCTGCGTAGAACAATCAGCAATAAATTGGAATGCTTTACTAACCGATGTTCTCCTTATTTTAGAACCCTATTCTCTCTATTATTACAATTGTTTGTAAAAATTGTGTAAAAGCACATCTCGCTGGCATAGTGAAGGCAACTGAGACCGTGAACTGAGTCGACTTTTCCGACTTCGGTTCGACCGGTCAGATGTCGGTCACAATGAAAAAAGGTATCTATATATAGTTGAATTACTGAGTTAAACAGAATTATTAATAAGTAAATTTATAATTAAGACAGTTCATAATAATTTAAATATTCAGTTATACTAGTAACTGACAATCCTTTGTTGCTTCTGTGTATTCACGAATCCTTGTAGTTTCACCCGAACCCTAAAGAAACCCTTGATTCGTCTTAGTACGTGCTTCCCTTAGTGGTTTGCTTACTTTGTAGAGAAATAAAGCCCTTTCAAATTTCAATTTCCTCGCTACACGTTCACGATTAGTTAGGGCTGATCCTGTGTCAATACGAACTTCCAGAAGTTTCCTCACTAGTACTAATAGGCCAATGATTAATGATGAATTTCAATGAAATGATTTAATAACCAGTTGATTTACATAATTGGGTTGGGTTTGTGTTAATGTGGCAAAAACGTTCATGAGTGAAAAACATTTTAATTATATTTGGTAAGTACTGTATCGTTTGTTTCGTGCTGTATCGGCGCGTCGATACCTTGACGAACAATCGCCAATTCTCGCCATCCTTTAACCTTGCATCAGCGAAGCGTACAAAAGCACCTTTGACCGGTGACGTAAACATTGAGTTGTCGAATTCTTAGACCTCCTTTTGCTGACCATCAAAGGTCAGGTTTCGCGTCATAATAAATAGGTAGTTTTCATTAGATAAAAAAATAGTTGCTTTCTCTGTTTTATACGAGCAATAATTGTTTCATTTCATCTGAAAGACTTGAGATTCGCAGTGACCTTAACTGTTTTACTCTGGAAAGTGATGCACCCTTGTCTTAATCTGTCCTAATGAAAAAAGAGGCGTGACAATATAGTTTAGTTTAGTAGAAAATAGTATATTCTACGTAAAAGTATATATGAAATATTCCAATTTAGTTTTTAACCAATAGTGTCCAATAGTATGAATACTCCGATTCATTAACTTATAATACATTCATGAACTATAACCTAGTTACTTAGTCTGCAATCGCACGATCTGAAATCGTTGCTAAATAGATTAGGCCCGGGCAGTCGAACGCGCAGTTTGCTCGTTATACAGATCATTCCGCCATCTTACACGTTTCACGATTAAATATAATATTTGGAGTCCAAACTGAATAGAAATATATTTATTTTTGAATTTTCCTCAAGACTTTTGTGTAATGGACATATGAATATTTAATAGAAAAATTACGCGTGTACATCGGATAGATTTAGATAAAGTCGGGAATAGAACCAGGTGTCCGTCGCTTACCGCGCCATCACTAGTCACAGCAGACGTTAGACACGCGAGACTTCTATCCAAATCAAGTAGTTTTCAATTATATAAAATGTCACACCTCAACTCCCACAGGCAAAGTCAGAGATAATCCACGATCCTGACACAATTTTCTCTCTTTCTTCACGTCCACAAATTCTGCTAACTAAAGGTTTAATTAGAATGTCCCCGATTTGATTAATAATTATTTAGATTATTATTTAATGTATATAAATAATCATATATATTTTACTTAAATAATGCAAGTAAAATGTTAGAGATGATACTGGTGACGTAATTTGGCAGGATGTATTATACATTATTAATGTCATAATCTCTATAATCCGGATGATATCAACGTCCAAATAAATATTCTCGTTCATGATCAAAAATAAATTTTGTAAACATGATTTAGAAAAGGTTTATTAAATCTGTTACGTACAATGAACCAACAATAATTATATTTTAACTTTTTTGAAGAATTTACTTTGTATAACGGCCAGCGAAGTAAGGCCGTAAATTGAGTCGGTTTTTTAGACGTCGCGTCGGCACTCTTGGGTCCTTCCTTACTTACCATCAGGCAAGTCGAGGTCAGATGTCGGGTCATGTACTAAGCTATTAAATGTACTTATATCACAGACACTGAGCGCCGAAATGCTCGTATCAAATATAAATGATTACCAAATCAGTTTGAATTCGTATTACCATTTGCACCCGAACTTATTTCGAATAATATTAAAATATTATATACCTAACTATTACAACAAAGTAAACCGAGTCGGATATTTCAGGCGCCGGCACTCTTGGATATACCCTTGCTTATTATCAGGCAAGTCAATGTTGCTTCTTAATAAAAAGTCGCAAACTGAACCGTATAAATCACAAAAAAATTTCAGTCGCTTGGATCTCCATCAAACTTATCATCAGCAAGGTCAAGATCAGATGTCGAGTCTGAAAAATCTGTAATTAGTAATACGTTTGAGCTAATTATTTTTTATTTTATATAACAAAAAAAAAGAAATTGAGTTTTCCTGGAACTTAAAAAAAACTATCGGTCCCCACGTAAAATTACTTGCTGAGCCCTGTACTAGAAGGACGGTTAAGCTTTGAACTGACAATTTGTATGTACGAAGATACCCGACCTTTTCCTAATATAATTTAGTATAGGATCTGACATTTATATATGGACCTGCTTATGGAAGCCGATTGGGACTACCTACATAGTTACATATTCGCCATGTAGATGAAACGATTCCCTAATATTGCTTACCACAATATCACGTGTTCATATTTTATCTCTTTTATATATCTTTTAGCGGAGCATTATTCCACTATGTTGGAAAAGGAAAGGAGATCTTCTACAGTACCCGTGTTGCGCACTGGGCTTAACTTAGCCGGTGACGTCTTCTCGCATCAATGTCTTCTCGTTAAAGCGCATATATATTGATTAATTTGTCGGTAAATCATTTGCGAGATATTGGACACATGCAACGCCATCTAGCGGTAGCATGTACCGGTCGCTACAATCTCTTTTTAACACCTTTAATACCTATTATACCATAACATGTACAACATTGTTATTTATTTATATACATCGACGGTTTGGGCACATGAAAAGGATGAGTAGAAGTAGATTGACGAAAGGAGATTATAAATCTGATGTGGATAGAGGCTTTAAACGAGGCAATCCCAGAAGGGTGTATTCCGATTAAATCGGAGACATTCTCAATAAAGCTGAGTTGCTTAGTGCCAATAACCGTAGAGCTCGTATGAAGAATATTGTGGATGTTAGGAAAGCGAGGGAGTTATGTTAGAATCGTGGCAAGTGGCGCTCCATTGTCTCTACCTATCCCTGTGGGAAAAATGCGTGAAAATTTGATTAATTGATATACAACATGGAGAAGGTGTACGAGTATTCCGTTGATTTAGGCATAATGCAAGGGTAAATAAAGAATATCGATTAAATAGATTTATAAATTAGAGAAGAGTGGAAGGATAAAACGAGAACGACCCACGGAACGACGAGTGTTCTTTAATCAAATCGAAAATATTCGTACATAATTAATATTCCGCAGTGCCCCGTAGAGATTATGTAAAGGAATTGTAGATGTGAGAAAGTTGTATATGTATTTTGAAAACTGCCGCTCCATTGTCTCTACCTATCCTTGTGGGAAATGAAGCGTAACAAATTTTATTTATGGATTGATAAAAAGGCTTTTTTTATTAATAGTAAACTAAGGAAGACTTTAAGGCAGTAACCATAAGGAAGTCCAAAACACGCCTACGGCTGAAAAGCCTTATGGTTGCTTCAGTCGCCGTTGCTATTGATGGTGAGGAACTCATGGGAACTCATTTTTGCGATTAATCTACAAAGTAAGGAAGCGACTTCTGCCTCCGTTTAATTTGACTGCCTGTATCACAGTATCACGGGAGTACAGGTAGGGACAAAGTTGAAGAGCTTCTCAGAACATTCTTAATATTACGTTATTATATCTATTTTTCGTATCATATCGTATCGTATTTCGTATAGTATACCTATTTTTCCAGTTAGATATAATATTTATTTCATTAACACGACTGCAAAATATAATTATGTAAGTACGTGTGTTAACTGTATGATTATACAGCAGCGCTGCGTAGAATAGGGTTTCGTACGGTGGAGGTAAAAGAAAAATATCTGATACAAAATTACGTTTATGTAAGATACGTGGAGGTAAATTATTTGCCATATAAAAGGCATAAACTTGACCTAAATATTATTAAATACATTTAGTAACATGGACTGACGACATAGTGAAAGTCACGAATAACCAGGGGAAGCAATTGGCATCTTGTCGTTCGAAATGGCGTTCTAAGGCCTATGTTCAGCAGTGAACGCGTTCGGGCTGATGATGATGATGTTTTAGTAACATTATTAGGTCAGGGGTAGGTCACTTTTCATCGGGGTGGTACCACCACTTTCAAGTATACAGACCGTGAAGTGGCTCAGCTGCGTTTTAGGATTAGCTTAGTAGATGTTATATTAACATTAGTCTGGGAGCCGTGTCACAATAAGCACGTGATTTGGTCACGTTTCGGGATCAGCTTGTAAATTGCCGGTTCCAACTAGGCCGGCATAGTGCATGTGATTGCTACTCACAGTTATTGAATTGTAGTAGCATTTCATTCATGGACCACACTTCGGCTTAACATCAAGCCGGGTGCTGTCATATGTTGAGTCACAATAATAAAAATAATAAAAAAAAGCAATAATAACTTATTATTACGAGTACTAATAATAAAATAATTATATATTTAAAATTTAATTATTTTGACTTGAACAAAACATATACAATGATATAATATACAAATAATACGACTAAAATCTAAACTAAGTGTTGTTTTTCTTAAAAGTTAAACAAAACAAAACACAAAGTTTTTATTGCAAAATTGTAGGGAGACAGAAGTCGTAGTAGCTTGTTTTCAAAACATTTAAAAGTTGGAAAGAACTTTCCGATACAGTTTTAGATTATTGATACTCGTATATTATACTTTTTATTTTCTTTTAATAAATAATATATAGAAAAACATCGTTTGGAATTTCCCAGGAAATCGATGTGTTATATTGCATGTAGTTTTTTTATTTATTATTTTGACACGACATTTTACATCGAACCGCCTGATGATAAGTAAGAGGAGGTCCAAGAGTGACGACGACTAAAAACAACCGACTTAGTTTACGGTTGCCTTAGTCGCCGTCACTACCCGGCCAGAAAATTTATCTTTGTTATATTATTTCTTAATTTTCCCGGTCCAAATAAATGTTTTAAGTTGTAAATTAATTAATAGTCGGTTGTGGACTGGCCTAAATTGAAATACTTCCCAATACAAACAATGTCAATTTGAAATTAGTCCAAAATTAGACCGCTAGAATCAGTAGAGTAGAAGTCTGCAAGTAGCAGTCGCATCCACTATGCCGGACTAATCTTTTTTATTAAGATTTCTATACTAAGCTACTTAAGTATCATAGAAACAAGACAACCTAAGTACATATAATAAAGATACATTGGTAGCGGCAAGTGGTTTTGAACCTGTGCTCTCGGTTTGCGTAACCATTGCACTGCCACTACACTACGGTCAATAATTTAAGCATTTACAATATTTTTATAATCGCTAAATGAATTTCGTATGTCTTTTTTTCAAGAATTGATAAGACTCGAGTATAAAATTAATCACACAGAATATCTAGTATACCTACTTAGTGGTATCTCGTAGTTATCTATCAACGTAGGTAACACCCAGTTGTATTGTAAAATGTGGACAATCGTCATGTTTTGAGTTATTATGGACATTTAGAGATGTGATTTATTTATTTTTTGTGAAGTGATTATTAAAAATGTCAACAAAACCGGTTAAGTATTATGACAGCACGGACACTGTGTACATCTACAGATTGTTCCAGAAACAACAAGAACAACAAATTAATGAAATGTAAGTCGATTGTGTTAAGTAAAAAGAATACATACACCAATATAATTTACTTTTTTTAGTGAGACATGATATCTAACCTCGACGCAATTGCCTGACGCAAGTTTAAATTCAGAAGCGGCAATGACTGAAATAACCGATACAGCTTACGGCTATGTCAGGCGCCTTCACTATGCTGGCCAAAGTTGAAGAAACATATGGACTGGTAAAGCATTCCAGGCCAAACCCGATAAAACCTTGTGTTTTTTTTATTTTATTTTTAATATATAAAAAAATATATTTAAATTCTTTTAAATAAAATGAATTTTAATAGAGTCTTATTAGTGCTAAATTTATCAAATAAGTTAACTATATTTAATTTTTATACTTACTCGTAAAATATATGTCAATGTTTTTTATTACACTAGAAATGAGCTAACACGTGCCAAATATTTTACAGCCATTTGCATGTATAATAGTAATTTTGAACATTGTTTGCCAAACATTATGTCCACAATCTAACGCGAGTCCGCTGACTAAGAGAAATACTTTAAGCTCAAGTAAATAAACTAAGAATATTAATTCGTCAACGCATGGATTTAGTGTAAATACCATTTAATACCGAGAAGTTGACTTAGCTTAAGGTGTGAACACAGCCTTAGTCATATGTTTGCTTTGTAAACGAATTTTAAAAGTACGTGATATATTATAGTTAAAAATATATTTTGAACGACGTAGTTGATAACATATTAAATGTTTGCCAAATAATTAACAATGGATGGCATTTGAAGTGGCCGCTTTTAGTGGTTCATTTCATAAAGAGGTTAATTAATAATAGGCAGGTACGAGTAGCATTTGTATACATTATTATCACTTAATGTATTACTCGTATATATAAATTATATGATAATAAAAGGAATGCTGCGATGGTTTGAGCACATAGAAAGGATGAGTGAAAGTAGATTGACGAAAGCAATTTATAAATCTGATGTGGATAGATGCGTTAAACAAGGCAGGCCCAGGAGGGTGTTTTCCGATCAAATCGAAGACATCCTCAAGAAAGGTGGGTTGCTTAGTGCCCAAAACCGTAGAGCTTGTATAAGGAGAATTGTGAATGTGAAGGAATGTGTCAGGATCGTGGCAAGTGGCGCTCCATTGTCTCTGCCTATTCCCGTGGGAAGGAGGCGTGACAATTTGATTGATTGATTGATAATATATATTATTGTGGCTTAACATATGATAGCACTCCGCCTGATGTTATGCTGGAGTCATCATCATCAGCTAAATATAGGCCTCGCCCTTAGAACGCCATTTCGAACGACAAGATATCGGATACTACGTCGTCAGTCCACCTAGTGAGAGGCCTACCTACGCTCCGTCTCTCCCATCGGTTGTTGGTTCTTCGAGCGATATGCTGGAATGCGGTCCATGAATGGAAATGACTTTTTTGTGTCTATTGCCAAAATGATAGCAGTCACGAATTTCCTCATAGATTTATGAATTAAATGTAAAATCTTATCGCTAATATACTTTAAAATAATTGCCCAGTTATCGTTGATATATTGATTAACTCTTGCAAGAATATTAACCTATTTTCTTATGAGTACTTTGAACAGCGAAACACTGCAAGTTTTAAGTCTTTATTAGCTTGTTTATTAAGACGGCGGGTGGTTGGTCCAGGATTCGTAAGTTCATAGACTTTAAACTGGGATGATGGCTTGATGTTATGCTCTTGGTAACGTGGTAAATACATATATTGCATATATCAAAGATCCCTTGCAGAGACTCTTAGTTTTGTTTTATGAGCCGCGGCGCTTTTGGACTTTATATTTATTATATTTAATGTTTATAATTTATGAATAAACTAATAGACTATTTTATTTATTATCTTGATTGATCACGCCTTTTTCCCACAGGGATAGGCAGAGACTTGCGACACTTGCCACTATCTTGACACGACTCTCTCGCTTCCTTCATATCCACAATTCCCTTCCTACAAGCTCTAAGATTATGGGCACTAGGCAACCTAGCTTTCTTTAGGATTTTATTATATTTTAATTGCGTAACCATGCACCAATAGGATCGGGCCATAGGGCGTGAATGAAGTATTTAGTATATTCTATGAATTTTCAGCGACCTCAATCCGCAAGTCAAAAGGTCACGTAAAGGTCATAACACGATATACTTGTTTGTTTTTGCGAATGAAACAAACATAAAATAAATTACTTCAAAAGACATTTATTACACCAATGCCGCCATTTTTATGTATTTCGTTTTTATTATACAAAAACTTTATTTATTTAATTACTATTTTTAGTATATTTTATTATTATTTTATTTTGGCATATTTTCAGTGCTTGTACCACTTATAAATTTGTGATGGAAATAATTCAAGCGCGACGCGCACACGTAGGCACTCAATGATCAGAGCAACCGTGCGTCAAACGACACAGGTCGGGTTTAATTCGTAGCCGCAGCTGACCGTTATGAGTGCTTGAATCTTTTCAGTTTTATTACTAATTTGTAAGTTGTATTGAGATTCCCTTGAATACTGCAAAAAATATCTCGGCAGAGCGAATGCGACTGCTGAATGCACACAACTCAGTTCACTTCAGTTCTTACACAACAACTAAATGACGAACTTGCACTGATATTTGACATCTCCGTAACCAATCAGCTATAACAAATCATAGGTGAACAATGTTGATTGGTCATTGCGAACGCGACGGTATTTAACTTCTTTTATGTCGTCATAATCTATTAAGAGAATCGGGACCTAGCTTAACATAAGGCGGTGTACGGTTATTTGTCGTGCCAATATAAAAGAATTCTTATCTTATATATTAACTCATTTGTCAACATTTACCCTTTATCTGAAGAGAAAATCACCGTTACTCTTTAGCCGCCCCATTTAGCAAGTAGGAGGATAATGTGAAGTGGTGACAAGTGGCAAACACTCTCACATACACACACACACACATTGAATAATGAGCGACCATCTTATCCTAGAAAAAAGTACCTATTGTTTGTAAAATGTAACTTGAACCATGGGACCAGTGGGTGCAATGAAATATTGTTTATTTTACTAAAGTAACGAATATTTTCTTAGATTTTGCGCGAACATCAATTAATGAATAAAACAAATTTTATGCGGCTAACTATCGCGTTTAATTTGGTTTTGATTTGGCAATTTTATTTTATTATACCGACGTTTCGAGAGCTTTGCAGCCATCGTGCATTATAAATCAAAACCAAAATAAACGCGATAGTAAGCCGCATAAAATTTGTTTAATTCATAGTAACTCATATTTTTTTTTAATTTAGTGTCATAATGTTTACATGCATTATTTATAGCTATTTCCATAAAAAGTGATTAAGAAGTAAGTTTCAGCAATTCAAATTATATTTTATTGTAAAAAAATTGTGACCCATGTAAAAAGACATTCTCTGGCAGCTAACCTTGTGGTATAAAAGTATGTACAATACTAAATACATATACTAAATACATATACTACAATACAAAATACATATACTAAATAAATATTTTATAAACTTTAACACCTACTATACTCGTACATGTAAAAAATAGTTGATTTGATACACTCATTATAATCATTATAATAATATCAAAATCATAACAGGAAATTCCAACAACTATATTGACGTTTTGAAACTATAATTATACCAATTAAAAACATAATTGTGTACATACAGAAAACGGAGAAGCCCATATCAGTGTACACTACAACAGTAACATGAACAGTGATCAATTAACATGACTCCTACGTCCTGTGTACAATTTTAATTTTAAATATCTAAACAGGCCTTATTTTTTTTTATTGTGACACGCCATTTGACTTCGTCCCGCCTGATGATAAGCAAGAGGAAGTCCAAGAGTACCGACGACTGAGAAATCCTCAGCTGCCTCAGTCGCCGTCACTATGCCGATCTAAGGTGCTTTATCACGCATCGCTTGAAGGATCCGAGGTTATAGCATGGAGAGAACACATGAGCAGGCAAAGCATTCCACTTGTCGATTGTTCTACAAAGAAAAGACGCACCGAACTTTTAGTTCGACTAAAAGTTCTCGACATATGACAGCACCCCGCCTGGTGTTTAACTGGAGTACGGTACGAATATTTTATTTATTTTTATTTCTATACTAAGCTTATAAGGAAACAGGACTAAAGTACTTGTACAATAGAAAGTACATATAATGCATTGATACATTAATGAAACATTGGTACCGACAAGTGGTTTTGAACCCGTGCTCTGGGTTTGCGTAACCATTGCACTACCACTACACCACGGTCGCCTTTATATGAGTATGAATGGAGGCAACTGCTACTACAGTTAAACAATTTGAAAGTCATATTCCTATATATAGGTACTTAAAGGAACTGTCATATACCTAAATTTTTAATCAATCAAATTGTCACGCCATTTTTTCACAGGGATAGGCAGAGACAATGAAGCGCCACTTTTGACACAACTTCCTCGCTTCCTACACATTCACAATTCTCTTCATACAAGCTCTACGGTTGTGGGCACTAGGCAACCTAGCTTTCTTGAGGATGTCTCCAATTTGGTCGGCGAACTATTATCCTGAGCCTGCCTGCCTGCTTTGTTTAACATATCCATCCACCTGAGATTTTTAAATTCCTTTCGTCAATCTACTTTAACTCATCCTTCCATGTGCCCAAACCATCGAAGCATTCCTTCAATGTCCCTTAAATTTTCACGCTTTTATTTCAACAGGAATAGGCAAAGACGAACCTTTCAACTATCTCGCTTTCCTCATATACATAAAGTCCACTTGTTTTAACAATAATAAACATAACATCATAGTAATGGATATGTTTTGTATTTGGTAAGCATAGCAACCTTCACATGCATGTGGTGGCATCGTGGCTATTACTCATTCACATAGACAAACAACATACCAGACGCCCAATAATAAATTCTCACATTTTACATACATTCAGACAACCCCATGTTCTTTTGGTAATTATTTTATTTACATACTCTATTAGGCTCTATAAAGAGAATTGTTACTGAGAACAACAGAGTTTTGAATAAGAGTTTTGTCAGGATAGTGGGTTTTTTTTTTATTGTGACACGGCATCTTACCTCGATTGGCGGTCTGTTGTCTCTACCCATCTCTGAGGGAATTGAAGAGTGAAATTATTGATGGGCCTTGCACATTGGTTAGCACACCAGTCCAATACGCATAATGTCCCAGGTTCGATCCCCGGTCTGAGCAAATGTTAGTTTCATGGCTTTTATTTGTAACGTTATGGATAGTGGATGTGACTGCTCTATTTATGGACCGTACTCCAGCTTAACGTAAGACGGGGTGCTGACTTATGTAGAGCTACAATAAACAAAATACAGACTGTGTTGTAGTGATAGTGCAAGCCTAGAACCCTCGGTGCAAAATAATAATAATAAAAAGTAAATCTTGTAATAATATACAAATATCAGTAATAAAAATTACTGGTTTATTTGAACAGCGAAAACTTTTAACAGCTATTTACGCTTTTGACCTTGTTTGCTCTACCATAAGTGGAGACAAACACCTACCTGAAATCCCACTACGAGACTTTCACCATAAATGTTCATATTTCTCAGGCTCGCAAACAATTATTTAGTTTCGGTTAGTGGATGCAAATGGCATCTTGTTGTTCGGACTTCTTCAGGCTGATGGTGATGATGATAATGATGAGTGGACCATTCTGATTACAAAGCTACACAATGCCTTTGCACTTGCGTTGAAATTCCAAATATAGGATTTACATTTTTGTGCAGTTTTACCAACTTCTGATAGAATGGAGATTTCTAACTAAATGATTAATACTTCATAAAAATTCCAAATGTAGCGATGTCTATTGTTAAATTATCTGTACTAATATCACAGTAAATTAGCGTGTACGGACTCATTGCATCTAGGTGAAAGTAGAGCTTAACTTCTTTATTTACTTTTTTATTTTTATTAAGAATGCCAAGTCCTTGAAATTAAATGAAGACATCACGCCTTGTAAGTTCATTAAAGAAATCCTTCACAACTATATATAATATATTGACAACTCTATAAAACATCCAATATGTAAAACTCTAGAAAAGCTCATAGTAATTTTGAACAGTTATCGAATTAAAAATCACGCCTCAATTTTCATAGGCATAGACTGAGACTATTCTCTCGTTTCCAATCCAATGTTCTCTTCGTATATATACTATAGTTGTGGCCACTACGGACTGCTGATTTATTGTTTGATGTTAAGAATGTCTAATTATGATTAAGTAACGATCTTTTGGATCCTCCCTGTTTTACCCTTACACTTACTTTTAATAATTAATCGTTTTCGTAATAATTTGTTGTAATACCACTACAAATTCACTATAAATTAAACACAAAAAACTTTTTATAAAATCGTGTGTATTCAGGAAAATTTATTTAAGTCAAAGGACATTTTATTGTGACACGACATCTGACCTCGACTCGCCTGATGATAAGCAAGAGGAAGTCCAAGAGTGACGACGACTAAAAAAACCGAGTTATTTCCCGGCTACCCCAGTCGCCGCGCCGTCACTATGCCGGCCTAAGGTTGACATATATATAAAAGTCTATATCAAAATGACATTATGTTTTTACATTAAGATTATAAGCAAGTTCTACATTTTGATAAAATATATTCCAACATAATTTATATTCAATGTTTTTTAAATTATTATTATTAGTGGTAACCCATACACTTGCATATAACTACTTTATGATACGTTCAAAATTGGTAAGTAACATGTTATTCATCATTACTGAATTAAACATTGAAATTATTTCCACTGCTTCCATTATGAAGCAATATTTATAACCACATTATTTATCAAATACAAATAAATAAATTAATAAAATAGTGATCATTTTCTTTGGTCCTGGATAAGGTTTAAGGTGCAGACTGACAACCTCCAATAGTTCTATGTTAAGTGTGGCTAGCAGTAGTGCCCAGTCTCAGATCAGATTGTAAGTTGACGGTTCCATCTAGGCATAGTTGCATAGTGGATGCGACGTCTGGTTGCAGTTATTAACTCTAGTCTAACATCAGTTGGGGTGCTGTCATAGTACAAGTCACATTATAATAAAATAAAATGGAGAGACACATCAAGAAGAAAAGAATAAAATTTACGTTCCATTTTATTACAGTACGTACTTCAGAGATAAATAAGATTAATTTTTACAAGCTGTCAAGATTATAATGCACTTAGAAACAATACACCTATCATATAACATATCAAATATTATCTACTTCATATCGAAAGTTATACTTTAGGAAAATACCATCTACAAGTAAATATTTATAAATATTATTTTTAAGATTATTTTATGAGACATCTAAAGTGGTTAAATTTATTTTGAGATAACGCACTGCTTCTCGTTTACTTTGCTATAAACAGACGTCACTTGTCGGTTGTCATATTTTATGTATGTTTTACACTAATAATAATGCTTATTGCTTTTGTTATTATCGCTGCTTTTGGAGTTTCCCTCCCTTCCTATCATGTGAGTCGTAGTCAGATATCGCCTCTAAATAAAAAACGAAAAAACTTGCATATTTTTGCTAGGCAACTAATAATCGCTGGCTTACTAGTAACTTTATCGCCTAGTTAACGAGGCTCAACATATTTACACAATTAATAAATAAATAATGATTTAATCAAATTATCAATAAGTCTTTTATTGCACATAAATAAGTAGGATTTATGGATTTGTTGAAATTTTTCCTTTTCAATATCATAAGCATTTAGATTTTACTAACGATTAAATTTTATAACAATAATCAATAATAAAATCTCAACTTATCGCTACACACTTGTTTATTGTTAGAAAAAAATAAATCTTGTTGCCCACTCCATAACTAATCTAATCTTCACTATTATTATGTCAGAGCACTGATTATTATAATAGAAAACTAGAAAATGCTTTTGACATTTACGAAAATTACATTAGCTTTGAAATCACAACGTTACTTTGAAATCACAAATTGTATTAATAACAATTTCAACTAACAACCACACAGACCCATTACGGATTAGTGTAGAGTTATAGTCGAAATCGGATTAGAGTCGAACCGAACCCTTCAGGAATTTCCTTGCGTTTTTACAACCACTACTTCTATTAACAAAAGCACTAGTTTAATATCATAACGCTCTTATTGTATTTTATTTTTATTATTATGGCTGGCTGGCCATACTGTCATCCACCTAATGGTAAGTTCAAGTGCTTTCTATGAATATGAATAGAAGCTACTAAAGTATTTTCTTAGATTTTGCGCGAACATGGATTAATGAATTAAACAAATTTTATGCGGCGATAACGTTTATTTTTCGTTATTGATTTTACATTTTTTTATTATTCTGAAGTTCTGAGAGCTTTGCAGCCATCGTGGTCACAGAGAGGGTCACAATTTGTTTAATTCATTATAGGCTACTACATTTATTTTTTAGTTTTCGCATCCACCATGCTGGCCTGGTTGTATTCCGACAACTAGTCTGTGTGTATCACTTCACGGTTTATGACACATGAAAGTGATGGTACCTCATATTATTTATATATTATATACCTCATAAAAATCAGTATTGTTTCTTTATAAAACAAAAATTGGATGCTTTACCAGCGCCCATGTGTTCTCCCTATTCTATCACCATAAATTCCTCAAGCGTAACGTGAAATATTTCCTCTGGCCGGCGTAGTGACATAGTGATGCTACCGTATATGTAATCGATTTTACAGTCGTCGGCACTTGACACTCTTAACCATTTCACATTAGAATCAAACCAAAACAAATTGTCACGGCTTTTTCCCACAGGGATAGGCAGAGACAATGGAGCGCCACTTACCACGATCCTTACACAACTCCCTTGCTCCCTTTA
The DNA here is from genome assembly GCA_905220615.1 of Tinea trinotella. Taxonomy (NCBI): domain Eukaryota; kingdom Metazoa; phylum Arthropoda; class Insecta; order Lepidoptera; family Tineidae; genus Tinea; species Tinea trinotella. The sequence continues at coordinate 7,440,224 of HG992306.1, forward strand.
CATCTACAATTCATTAGAATGATTCGCTATATATCACTACTGATATACGTGTCAGCGTTTTTGAATATCTAGCTATCCCACGATAATTAAACATTTAAAATGATTTTCACTGGGATTTAGACGTCACGAAAAGCCACAACTTCACAAATTGCAAATAGATGATATATGTTCACGATTGCATAATAAATCGCTATTTAGATTAATACTGAATTTATTTTAATGTTGCCTAGAGAAGGCAAACGAAAGCTTGGAGCAAGCGTTAAAGTTTTGACACGCTCGTATTGGAGTTCAGTTCCAGTTTGCGTCATTCGCAGCCTATGCGAGCACTTGCATTTTAGTGCAGAACGACATAAGTTTATTATAGTAACACCTGCCACACTGGTGGATAAGTACTAGAAAATTAATAACTAGAATTTTAGATTAAAGTCATAAAACCCGATATGTATTTTATAAACTTAAACGATTAAGTGAATTCAATATTTCAATATTTATAAGATTTATAAATTAATTCGAATTGAACTTAACCTAAAATATCTGTGATTACGACATTTTCTTGCTTACTACTTATTTAAATTTGTATGGTTTTTTTAATAAGAGGATCTTTGAATGTTTTATTAATTACCTATACGAGTAATTATAATTATTTTTATTGTATTATATGTAGCTCCACACATGACAGCACCTCGTCCGATGTTAAGCTGGAGGTGACTGCTACTACAGTTAAATAACATTAGTAGCAATCACATTCACTATGCCAACCTAGTTGGAATCAGCAACTTACAAGCTGATCCCGAAACGCGACCAAGTCACTTCACGGTCTGTGAGTACTACTCCGGATCGACAGTATAATATTTACCAAGTATTTTTTTTTTGCTTTATCTGGTGTTAAGCCGGCGTGCAGTCCATTAGATAAGCCGCCTATATTCATTAACTTACAAGCTGATCCCGAAACACTACTGATTAACTGTCTGCCTACCAAACTTACAATTTCGTAAATTACAAAAAAAATACTATATGCAGCTTATTCATTTTGCATTTTTTTTTTATTATTCCGACCGCTCGTGAGCTTTGCAGCCATCTTGGTTACAGAGAGACTGGAGAGAATTAAGACGTCGTAATAATAATAAAAAAATTAAAAACCATTAACCAAAAATAAACGCGATAATAAGCCGCATAAAATTTGTTTAATTCATTAATCAATGCGAAATCTAAGAACATACAAAAATACCGTATGTTTTAATATACAAATATGTATTGAATATATTCATGTGTGTATGCAATATATATTTCTCAGTTACAAAAGCCACTTGCTTTGTGATAGCTATCGGGTTTCCGATCAATTGAGATGAGGTGGCATAATTTTCCGCGAACCCAATGACACCGAACGTATTTTGTACCTTATGTCGCCATAACTCTTTTCTTACATACAAGACACCTCCATAAATTTCAAATAAGAATTTATGAAGCTATAAAATACTTTGAATCTCTTATGATCGACAAAATTTACGAAACAAATCAAGAAATGACACGAAAGTGGTTAAAACTTAATATAATAAACAGTAAATAATAAGTACGAGTAAATAATAATTATGTAGTTAACGTATTATCTTCGTAAAAGAGATTCTACGAGTAGTTCACGGTATATAATTTGTACCTGTTACTAGCATCTCGCCTGTTATTAAGCTGGAGTGTGGTCCATGAATGGAGGCGACTGCTACTACAGTTAAATAACTGCAAGTAGGAGTCGCGTACACTATGCCGGTAACTTATAAGTTGATCCCGAAACTCGACTAGGTTACTTCACGGTCTGTAAGATCGGTACTACTTCAGACTGACCTCTCAATCGATGCTTGTAAGTGGTGGTACTTTTAAGGAAGATTACTTTTCAAGTGAAATTTTCTAACATAACATACGAGTAAATTGATAGTTCCCGAAGAAATTCATTATTCCGGATTTTGATCGTACCCAGGGACCACAATTCTTCTTAAAGTAGCCCTGCCATAAAATTTAGGTCAGCAGCTGACCCACTCTATATTGGCCACTCGATCATTCCTGAATCCCAATGGTCCTTAATTTTGTATGTATAATTCCACAAAATATTAACTATAATAAAATTCAATATGCCCAAACCATCGTTACATACCTTTCTCAATCTTTGTCACTACATCTTCACATTTATCCGCAATGGTTACCCCACATAATCATAGATGAAAGGAATAGACAAAAGAGATTTACAAATCGGAGGCGAGTGAAAACATAAAACGTGGTCATTCCTAAAAATGAGTGCACAGGGGCTCATTACCATAGAGCCTGTATGAAGTGAATTTAAGATATGAAGGAAGTAAGAAAGTTGTGTAGGGATCGTGGAAAGTGGGGCTAAAAGTAAAAAGGTGAAGCATGACAATTTGATGTCGTCAATAAAATTTGAAAATATAAAATCTATTTTAAACCAATATTTAAATTAGAAGTATTATTAATACGATTAAAATTTTCCAATATCGTAATGAAAGACCCTGTCATGCGCCACTTTAAAGCAATTTATGGAATTAGTTTACGTTAGATGTTCAAAAGTTATTAACAATATTTTAGTTAATGAAATCCCACAACAAAACGGAATATCTGATGATTCTAAATCCCTTAGTATTAGAAACCACAACAAAGGTGGTTTAAGGTGGTTATTAAACTTACAACAGAAAATAATATATTTTGAAACTATATCACAGAAGACAGAGTATTGGTTGTTTTCCAGTTTCTGACACTAAAACCTTTGAATATTGTCATATTAAATCACAATCCAAATATTGTGATTTAATATGACATATTGTATTGATTGTATTTTTTAGACACAAAACAGAGTATGATTTTATTATTAGCAAGTTAAAGACAAAAATATTTGTATAGTCTTTCTAAGCCGAAATGACGCACCACTCCACTGCATTTAAGCACACGTGCGAATGTAAAATATGAATGCAACACACCGAAAATGCGATTGTAATTGGTCATTCAGTTGCTGGTTAGACACAAAAGGAGGAGCACGTTAATAAAGTATAGTAGTATAGTTAGTAATATTTGTATTCACACATTTAAAAAAACTATTAAAGTGGAGGGGCGCGTCATTTATAGCTAGACAAGCTATATCACTGTATTTACTTAGATTTTGCGCGAACATTGATTAATGAATTAAACAAATAACCACGATGGCTGCAAAGTTCTCGAAACGTCGGAATAATAAAAAAAATGTAAAATGTAAACCAAAATAAACGCGATAGTAAGCCGCATAAAATTTGTTTAATTAGCTATATCACTATTTTTCTTTTTTTTATAAGTATTAATATTATCGTATCTATAGTATTAAGGACATAAAGAGTACCTGATACTATAAATTTAATCATATGACCGTCCCGATTTCAAAATAAATAAAAATCGGTTCATACAACACTTTCCATGAAAACCATTGTATATAAGTAAGAAACTATGAACAACAAACTTTTACCTAATTGATATAACCTATATTAATACACACGCATGGAAGCATATACGTTTCTTTAGCAAAGGTAATTAGAGTTTCTGAGAAAATACTAACAGCAATAGGTGAAACGAATGCGTCAGAAAATTATTAGTTATACGATTCATAATATACCTCTTCGATGAACAATTCTTGGCTTGGGTGTGTAAACAACGCAATTATTCAATTACCTAAAGTTCGCACATTCGCATTTGTACATGGACATACCCAATTATACACATACAGGTACGATATATAAACAAATTGGAATAAGGACAAAATATTACATTATAATTTGAATACTATTGATTGTAGAACTAGTACAATTTGACACATGCATGTCAGTAATGACAACAATAATTTTACCGCATTATGTGACGCTATTAGTGGATCCGCAAGGTACAAATTGTAGCGGGAAATGTTGACACGACAACGTTTCTTTGTTTGAGATATACCTACCTACAGGTATAGTTCTAAGCTGTAAGCGCTTTAATTTTTTATAAAATGTGCAATTTCAAAGAAGTAATTGAAGCACGAAAAGTGGCTATTAAGCTATTAAACATGCAAGGAATAACCTGGATTTTCATTTGAGCCAGGATTCATGTGCAAGTACGATGACCTGATATTAGAGGTACAACAATAAAGGTATGCGCGGGGCGGGCGGCGGTCGCAGGAGCCGCGAGGGCGGGCGGCAGTCGGCGCGGCCCGCCAGCGCGCCCGGTCGCGCCGCTCGCGATTCCAAGTCCCTCTGCGAGACCCTTCGCGGCTCCCACTGCATATACAATATATTGGTAATTATTATTAAATCAACATAATGCTATTTTGTGTATCGATTAAAATGTTATTATTTTTTAATTAAGTTTTTTAATTATTAGTTTATTAACAGTTGTTTTATATGTTTATTGCGGCACGATTTCGTTTTCATTGTATACGATTAAAGTTTATTTTATGAATAAATTAATATTTAATTTCATAACTTTACAACAAAATTAATAAAGAAAATAACTTTTCGAAAACTTTGGTTAGCCATGAACTTATGAATATAACGTTTAAATAATGTTTATAAGATTATTATTAGTTAACATGGGTAAAAATGTGAGACTCAGGTGTGATTGTTGTGGTGTTATGATGGGCGGGCGGGCGGAGGTACGCACGTGTTCAGTCTGCACGGGCATCTGACAGCTCCCGCGTACATACACACTCGACGACGCACTGCAAACATGAGAGAAACAATCACTCAGTGTAAATATTTAGATCAGTCGGCAGCCAACAGGATCTCTGAGTGTCTAATAAATATTTCCTCTTTGTACATAAATTGATTTTATGCTGATTGCTAAGTGGTATAATTATGCCACAAGTACAAATATTAGAGGTTTCTTTGTAATCTATTAAATATTATAAAGTTAGTAAATACGTGTAGTTTATGAAAATAGGGCGCGGCAAAAACAGATTCTTTTCTATTAGATTGATTAAAAAGTTAAAAGAGCGCCCCTTAATTTATACTTATTTAGAATATAAACACTGAAAGCTTTTTCTTCATTAAATACACCACCCATTCCCCTCCCCTTTTTTAAATATAATTTCAGAGTTCAAAAGGGAGAAAGGTACTGGCTGTGATGATTTTCATCATATTTTTCGTATCAATAAATAAAAAATATATCAAAAGAAATTGAATTTGCTGGCTTATCGGTTGAAGGACGTCTAATGCCTTTTCGAATACAAATTTTCAATTATTACGACTTTGCATTTGAATATCAACATAATATTATCTATGTTTGAATGAATAACAGTTTGAGTGGAAATGTAAATTTCACAAATCTAAGGATACCATTGTTGAACAACTATGGATCTCAACATAAAATGAATTATGAAAATATATTTCCTGAATCATTCGGCACGCGTTATCATTATTTGCGTTTTTCGAGTTTGTGATAAGGGTAGACAACTGTGAAAGGGTACATAAGTTACGGTGAACAAAGATAAAACATTTTATTTTAATTTAACTGCTTAGCGTGAGGAATATTATAATTAAAATTTAATAATAATATTAATATAATATGATCTTTGTATAAACGATAAATATATTTTATACACAGTATAAATTGCATAGAAAGATTCACGGGACCCGGGACAGTAATCGGATTCGATCCCCGGTCGCAACTAACCGATGATCATGCGTTATTGTTATAATGCGTGGTAGTGCATTAGCCACTCGAACCAACAGATCCTGGTTTAAAACTACTTACCAGTACAATGTATCTTTGACATACGTACTTTGGTTGTCCTACATCTATCAAATTTAAACAGTAATAGCTATGGAATATGTCCAACAAATAATTAAAAAATATCTTTGGGTTCGCGTGGCAGGATCATAGAGGGAAAACAGAGCCCCTATAATGGCGTGGCGTGCCTTCCAAGGAATGCGGTCAATTTTACTCGGCGGTGAATGTGGTGAATAAATTTAATCTAGATTCGTAGGCATTACCGCATTAGAAACTTATGTAAGATCCCCTTTTAGCACCATTCAAACAATTTAACCTTTAAGTTTTACTCTTCCACTATTAATGCGGTGAATGATAATTATCATTTTAATTTTAAATATCCTAGGAACAACATTAATTTTTAACTATTAAATAGTTCTTTGTCAGGCGCAACTGATCTCACGGGCACAGCAATAATGTTTTCCTTCTTGTGTTGCTTTTTTCGTTGAATTAATCAAGTCCTTTAAACATTGAAGTAAAGACGTTCATTTGATACAATTAATTGGGATAATACTATTTATATGAAATAAAAAAAATATTTATTTATTTACATTTCTATACTAAGCTACTAAAGTGCTTGTATCATAAAAACAGGACAACCAAAGTACATATATTAAAGATGATACATATACCAATGTATGGTACCGGTGTGGGGTTTTGAACCCGTGCGCTCGGTTTGCGTAACCATTGCACTGCCACTACACCACGGTCGCCTTAATGTGGCTTAATATCGTTGATTATTTTAATCCGGACAAAACTAATATTACGATTGACGTAAACGGATTAAAATAATCATAATAAACGCGTAGTTAGCCGAAATAGTAAAAGTAAAAAAAAACGACTCAGTGTACGGCTGTTTCAGTCGTCGTCACTATATCGGCCAAAGTTGCTTTTTCACATTTCGCCTAAAGGATCCAAGGTTGTATAGACGGGGAAAACACATTGGCAAAGTACTTTATGGCGAAATTATACATTGCAAACCAAAACGTTATCAAGTCTGATTCTATCAATTTTGCAAATCACAATTTAAAACATACCTTATTTAATAATATACTCGTATATCTTACATAATATATAAAATGTAATTTAATATCATCCTATTTTCATTTCATTTTCGAACACAAATTTCCGATTCGCCGGATGTTTAATAAGAATTTTAGGTTTGTTTGGGACCGGCTAAAAGGAAAATTAAGGGACGCCCCATTTTGATAATATTGCCACGGTGCTGTAGCTTAGCAACAAAAGGAAGTGCCATCGTCATGGTTACTCCAGTTCCCTGTGCAGCCAAGCGAAAGCACACAGAGGATAATAGGTCCTCCATTTCTATTTTGTACGTTTAATTTTAATTGTTCCATTTTACAACGGTGACTTGTTTTTCAAGTTAGAACACAATTAAGAGATCCAAAGCGTAGGTACTTAATTTTATACACTGACAAAATTTCACACTGGATTTATCGCAGCGACAAGCTATCCAAATAAAAGGTGATGCCAACACGAAAACTCTAGAGCTCCAGACACAAAGACGTCTCTATGCTTTATGCGTCCATTATTGCCACGGAGAATGTTTTGAGGAGCCTAACCTTTTTTTTACTTTCGTGATACAGGTCGGGAGAAACGACCACATTTTGTCGAACGAATCGACAGTTTAACTAATCAGTTTGGCACGTCGTTTCTTTATAGAACAATCGCCAATCAACGAGTGAAATGATTTACCCGACCACGTGTTTTTCCCATTCTTACAGTTTTTTATTTACATTTCTATTTCATTTCTATAAAGTGCTTGTATCATAGAAACAGGCAACCTAAGTACATATATCAAAGATATATAGATACCGGTGGATGGTCTCGAACTCGTGCTCTCGGTTTGCGTAACCATAACTGCCACTACACCATGGTCACCTTAATGATCCTAGAGCCGGAGCGAGAATAAGTACATTTGGTTGCTATAGTAACGACAAAAACTATTTTCATTCTTCGGGGCTCTTGGACTTTACCTTCCTCATCATCGCTATATATATTGCACATTCATGATCTATTTACACGTGGTTAAATCAACTTTAAAATAATGTACCGACATTATAAATTATATTTTGTTTGTTGTTTCAACGCACGAGATTGAATTATGGGCTTTATAATAAATGTTCTTAATAAATAAACTGATGTAAACACGTGTGTACATCATCAAACAATTTCTTATCTATCTTATTGTTAGTTGAGCACGTACACAACATTCACACAAATGCATTTCAATTATATTAAGGAGACTATGTAATAGCAGTTACGCAAAGCACGGGTTCAAAACCACTTAAAATTTAGACCTATACTTCTCTTAATAAAAAATTTTTTTATGAAGACTTAACGTCGGACCTCGACTTGCCTAATGGTAAGCAAGCGGAAGTCCAAGAGCGCCAACGACTGAAAAAGCCTAGTTCACCGTTGCCCAATTGTTGCCATTCAAATTCAAATAATTTATTTATTGTTATGTGCTAGTAAATACATTGCTCTTATTTCTATTTAACAATTGTTTTTATCATCATCATTAGCCAAAAGGCGTCCACTGCTGAACATAGGCCTCCCCGTTAGAACGCCATTCCGAGCGACAAAATTTCAGTTGCATCCATTGGTTATTCGTGACGTTCACTATGTCATCAGTCCACCTAGTGGGAAGCCTACCTACGCTGCGTCTTTCGGTTCGTGGTCCACTCTAAAACCATTCTTCCCCAGGGGTCGTCGGTTCTTCGAGCGATGTAGCCAGCCCATCGCCACTTCAGCTTGAGAATCCTACGGACTATGTCGGTAACTTTGGTTCTGTGACGAAAATCCTCGTTCCGGATTCTATCGCGCAAAAACACACCAAGCAAAGCTCAATTGTTTTTATAATAATGATCTTAATACCATTGCTACTATTATAATCTAATGTTACAACATTAATTAAGTTCATAAGGTTACAGTATTATTAGAATACAATAACAACAATAAAAATTACTTAAGACATCCATTGGGCTTCCTGTTACATTCTATTACTCTCGGTGTGCACGACTTAACTATTGTCAAGGAGTCATATTATACGAGTATGTTATTTTGCTTTGCTAGTAGCTGTGAAGTTTGCGTTTTAAATCTTTAATGTCTGATGATGAGGAACAGTTTGTCCCTCAGTCGTACAGTAGCTACATTACACATCATTACATTACTATAAAAATAAAAAGTAATTATTGTCTATACCCAATTGCATGTCCAATTAGGTATTGACCACCTAATTGTCTATCTATTCATTTGATAGCAGATGATTTTTTTTATTGTGACTCGACATCTAACCTCTACCTGACTGCGAAAACCGAGTCTTCACGGCTGCCCAGCCCATGTGTTCTCTCCATCCTTTAACTTTGGATCCTTTAAGCGATGCGTGAAGAAGCACCTTTGGCCGGCATAGTGACGGCGACTGAGGCAGCCACGAACTGGCGCGGTTTTTTTAGTCGTCGTCACTCTTGAACCTTATCTTGCTTATCATCAGGCAGGTTAAGGCCAGATGTCGTGTCACAATAAAAAATGTTAATTTATTCATTTATTCGTGATAGAATAAAAAAATTACTCAATAGCGTTATAGTAAGTAGGTTTCATAATAAAATTATATCGGTTATCAGTGCTACCGTGTATTAATTGTCAGCTCTTCTACTGTTATTATACTTTTACTATTTATTTTATTATCTTTAGTAAAATCTAACTGCACGTATTGAAACATGAGGCAACTATGACGCCATTGTACGAATTATACTGACCGATATGCAAGATAGGCGAATTGCAATCACGCCACACGGACATAGTGCTAGTCCTACCATTTGGTTTGGCTAGTTTACCATTTGGATCATGGTAATATCGTATAGTACCATCTCTCCAGTCGCGTTTCGAGATTTAATTCAAGCGTGCAACCAGGCCGGTATAGTGGATGCGACTGCTACTTGCAGTTATTTAAGTATAGTAGCAGTCACGCTTTCATTTATAAACCGCACTAACGCCTAAAATCAGGCTGATTAATCGGAGAATGTTCCTACTTCGTCTTTTCACACCCGTAATACCTGCACAGGTCGGGGAAAGCATAAGCATTCTATCGACCGAATCGGCAGTCGGACTAAAAAGTTCGGTGCATAAAGATGCTACTTATTGTTCTACAAAAAAAGTCTTTGTAGAACAATAAGTAGCATCCGGTTTCTTCAGTCGTCAACTCTCTTGGACCTCCTCCTGCTTAGCATCAGGCGGGTCGAGGTCAGTTGTAGTATCACAATAAAAAATTAAAAAATATATAAAAACACAAAGAAAATACTTAATTTTAAATTCTATATTTATAGTGGCGTTCCTTTGTCTCTGCCTATCCCTGTGGGGAAAAGGCGTGACAATTTCATTGATTGATATTTATAGTGAGTAAAACAAACATTTTGTTTTAAATAATATCTATGTTCTATAAAATTTTTTGATTGTAGATGATAAATGGGGCAACCAATAACGAGATGCTCCGTAGAGACCACCATTTCCCTGTAAACCGTCCACCGTGAAATTTCAGTCAACGTGAAATTGCGGCTAGACCTTCATTTCTCTTGAAAATTGCGCTATCAAAGCGACAGTGGCATATAATAAGCTATCATTTTGAATTTAAATCTGACTTTGTAGATTGCATAAATTGTATCTTTCCTATTCACTATAATCATGAATGACATTGAATAAAGTTAAACTAAAATGTTAAAATTAAGTGATTTTGTTTTATTGATATTTAGCAAGTTTCTTTCTATACCTATATTTTGACCAATGTGAACGTGTGAATTTTATTTATGCAATTTCCATAATTTTTCTATACCAACATTAAGTTATTTATGAAATATAGTATTTTTGCCGGTGACGGTATAGTGACGGCGACTGAGGTAATCGTGAACTGAGTCGGTTTTTTAGACGGCTCTTGGACCTCCTCCAGTCGAGTCACAATAAAAAAAACTTAAGTCAAATGTACCAAAGATCTATTTTTAAATGACAAAAAAACTGGTTTAATTTACGCCGCAACAATATATTTGGGCCACCTAAATTGGACTGCAGTAAAATGCTGCAATTACGTTAAAAGTTATGACGTCAAAAGTGAAATATTTCTATTTGTATGTACATAAGTAATAGTAGTCTACCTAATTCAATAGCACGAGTATAGGAGGCACTAGAATTTAAGCGCTACGAGGCAGGTGTCTTTATCACGCGAGCTACACTAAGCACCGCTATTCGGAGCCGTTTTGAAAAATTCATGCTTAGAAATTTTAAACTGTACTTTCTTTGAATAGCTTTACGACTTTCACGACATACCTAATTTTAATTAAATAAAGGATTTGGTTTATTGTGTCAGGATTGTGGAAAGTGGCGAAAGTTATCTATTCCTGTGGGAATTCAAGCGTGACAATAAGGTGGATAAATATATTTGTTTTGGTTTTTTTTATTGCTTTTTGGATTCCAGAACGGATCATAATCATGAAAGAATCAAATCTTAGCATTTATTGTTTATTTCAAAATCTTTATTTAATTAGATTTTGGTGTCGATTCTCTTGGCACACGATTAGCCTAAAATTCTCCAAGACTAATTTAGACCTTTCAAAGCTTTGCAGGCCTAAATGTCAGTTTAGCTACTTAACTTAAAATTTTAGGCAGTTTTTCTATTCTGTTGTACCACTTTTAGGCGTAAAATAAGAAACGTCAAACTAAATTTGCTTATGATTAGACGACACCATTTTAGGTCCCGCTTCCGCCATATATATATAGGTACTAATTAAATATCCCTGAGAATACAAAAGATGTCGAACATGCAATTTACACATTTGTGTGTGGCTTTAGCCCACAGCGATGCCGTATTCAAAGAAGCTTGCCTTAAGATCTGAGAAATGATCCACCGTTTATTCCCGAGTTCTTAATCAGTAACGGAAATACCCTTCGGGATATATCACAATAGCACCGTCTTTTCGTCTGACAGTCGGTCGGACTCGGGTCGTGAGTTTGAATATGATTAGATCATGGTAGGATAGTTATTCCATCTAACTGTTTTTCATCTAATGTGTTAGTTCATTGTAAATTGACGTATAAAGATTGCTTCCTTAAATTAATTTAAATGGTTTTGCCTTTATATAAACAAGTTCGGGTATAAAAGTAAAATCATATTTCGTAACTTATTCTTTTACAAAATTTAGTAAAATTAATATTTGGGTTTCATATTTTTAATTTAATAGGTTATTATTATCACCGAAATTATAACAATTGCGTTCGAGTAGTCCTTAGCATTATTCAGTCCCTTTTGTTGTATATTGTTTCTTTTTATTTTGCTCATCTTCATCAGCTAGAAGGCGTCCACTGCTGAACATAGGCCTCCCCCTTAGAACGCCATTCCGAACGACAAGATGCCAGTTGTATCCACCGGTTATTCGTGACCCTTATTAGTATTTTGCTCAATACTTGATAATTAGGTTATAGCAAGATATATTTTGGCAATAATATACAAGCTACCCGAAAAAACATGGCCGGTACGCTTGTGTCAAACGTTGTTGTGAATGTATAGCGATATTAAAGGTTATTTTTATGTTTTCGTTTTAGGTTTGTGAGTCGAGTCTTTGTATAGGTACATTTTTGAATTTCGTTAGGTAGTTGTACTTTTTTAGCACTCACAATCTTCTGTGGGATAATTCCGGATTTTGTCAAATATGCCACGGCGCTGTTCTCTTTCATTAGTGCATCTACAGCAGCATCATGAAGTAGGAGAAGCAACGGATCACAGTTAACCCCACAATACAGAACTTTTTTTTGCTTTTACTGAAAGTATGACACCATCTCTTTTGTGTCCAATTTGGGCCATCATACAAATTAATATGCCACGCAATGGAGATACATACGTAGAAATTTGGACATTCCCCTTTAAGGAAGCAACCGTCGTTTAGTAAAATGGTCACGCAAATCGAGAGTGCCCGGGATATACGTATATATATACTTTGGTTGTCTTGTTTTTTTAATACAAGCACAATTAGTAGCTCAGTATAGAAATTTAAGAATTTAAATGAACTTCCCTAAAACTGATGACTTGAATATAAGTAGCAGTTGATGTAACCTACACCTTATCATGGCGCGTTTGAAGTCGCTGTTTGATGGCTTACAAATACTATTTACACAAAATGTAAATAAGCTTTTATATGTCATTCACACACCGGTAGCCGGAAATTAGAATAGCAATGTGATGGATGAGATTACATACGAATATAAGGAAATTGCTGATAAAAATTGGAAAAATATAATATTGGCGATAGAATACAGCAATAGAAAATATAAGTATAATATTTTCTGCGATCTTGGTAGCTTAGTTGAGGATAACTATTAAACCGTCTACTTTTCGTAAATGGGGGTTTAAGAACGAATATGCTGGGAAAAAATCAGGAAAATATAAAAAATAATATTTTTTTATTTTTCTTATTTATCCATAGGTATACATACTTAACATTTATTAAGGTAAAGAATATTGAAGTAATTTTTGAGTGCTGAGTTAATATCCCAAATCACTCTGATGCCATTCTCTATTATACTTATTGTATAATCAATTTTAAATAAATAATTTATATTTTTATTATATTTTTTAATATATATTTCTATACTAAGCTACTAAAGTGCTGGTATCATAGAAACAGGACCACCAAAGTACATATATCAAGGATACATTGGTACCGGTGAGTGGTTTCGAACCCGTGCCACTCGCCTTAGGTAGCCATTTTTAATCGTATACATTTGTGAGGAAAATCCAAAACCTTTAATTAATTGATCAACTTAATTAAACAATGCCTACATTAGCATTCATTACGTAACGTTCAGTGCTTCTCAATTTTCCGCATTCAGCAATTATCTTGTAAGTTGTGCACGGCTCTAAGCTATAATCCAATAATCGCCATTTGCAGCACATTGAATTCAAGCTATTCTAATGAATTCAAATTGTTTCTAAAATCGTTGTTAATTATAAACAATCTAATTTGCCTGTAAATTACCATTTTATTAATCTATTTGTTATTAATTGTAAAGTAAATGTTAAATTCATCTAAACTCTATTCAAAAGCTACATTCAACAGACAAGCGACGTCTATTGATAAACTTGTTAATACATTTGTACAGGTGCCCGAAAGCGTTAATAGACTTACTTTTAATTACTTTGACGTCCTCAATTTGTATTTTCTTATTTAATGCGAAAATTCTGTTTTAATTTAAATGACATATTAATATTCTCAATAAACATAAAAGTGATATTCGATAGTTTATATTTCTGTATACTATATGTTAAAATTAACTGTGGCTTTGTTTAACTTTTCGAACTATTAAAGCTAATCCTAACTGAAGACAGCTTATGAATTTAATATAAACCTGTCATCTACAATGAAGATACAGTTTAAACAGTTTACTTTCATAATGTTTGCTTATAACATTCGCATTACGGGCGTCGAAATTGATATCCTTTTACACAAACAATTTGAGTCTGCGAAATATCAACGTGTTCTGTTTCAAATAATATTCTCTCGGAAATATAAGACTTTCAAGATGACGATTTTTTTTCCTTTTATAACTTCATGATACTGTATTTAATAGCGTTTAATATAATACTAAACACTTTTTGCTTTTATATGGTTGTAGACGGGTGGTTCGTAGCAAAGGGTCACGGTTGAAAGAATCCAATACACGTTGAGGACCTCCTCTATGTACCTATGTATAGATATGCACATTTCTTACAACTACCTTAACCTTATTAATATAGTCTCAAGTAAAGGAAACTTATTGGACCTCTTTTTGCTTACCACCAGGTGGGTCAAGGTCGAGTCACAATAAAATAAAATGAAAAAATAGTCGGGGAAGCATCCGCATCGGTCTATACTTAAGTTTAAAGATCGCTGTCTCAGTTAATAGTTGCCTCAGTCACAGTCACTTCTTATGCCAGCCAAAAAAATGACATGCCTGTATATGCCTTAAATGATGGCCTTTTGGAAAAGGGTCGCTCAGCAGGCAATGGAGAGAGCTATGCTTGGTGTGTCTTTGCACGACAAAATCTGGAACGAGGATATTCGCCGAAGAACCAGAGTTGCCGACATAGCTCGTAGGATTTGTAAGCTGAAGTGACAATGGGCTGGCCACATCGCCCGAAAACCCGACATCCGATGGGGGAGAAAGGATTTAGAGTGGAGACCACGAACCGGATGTAAGTGGCATCTTGTCGTTCGAAATGACGTTCTAAGAGGGAGGCCTATGTTCAGCAGTGGACGCCTTCTGGCTGATGATGATGCGAATGGAAATTAGCAAATATAATATATAATAAAATATTGAACATACGTATATACATTTGAAATAGTCGATATATATACTCCATACCTAACATCAAGCTATTCAAGTAGTTCTACAACCTCAATTGAGAATAAGTTGTTCAAGTCGAGAGACGTGGTCTGTCGGTAATAAAATGGTCTCGTAAACCAAAAGTCGATGCAAACGAATTTTTGATTTAAGTACCTAGTATGGAAATGTAAGAATATCTTTGATGTTCAATTCTTTTGAGTTAAGTCGTTTAAGAGAGGTGGGCAGACAGTTCGTACATAGATGCCCAGTCTGTCGATCCGGGGTAGTACCACCACTTTTAAGTGTTCAAATCGTAAAGTGACTTAGTTGCGTTTCAGGTTCAATTTAAAAGTTTCCGGTTTCAACTAGGCCGGCATAGTGGACTACCCCGTTCCGATTCGCGTTCATATTCCGAGCCACAATAAAAAAGAACAATTTTAATCCTTCATGTGAACTTATTCTTTTTTTCTTCCTATTCATACGCAGCCCACTGGCATTACCACATGCGACGTACTCGTATAAATGAAAGTCAGTTTCCGATGCATTAATCATAAAGGTAGGTCATTCAATCTGCATGCGTCGGAAGCATGTACACATAGCTCTGTGCATTAATGCAAATACTAAGAGTCCACACCACTGAAATATTCATATCAGGCATAATATGATCAATCAATCATTCAAATCGTCACGCCTTTCGAAGAGAATTGTGGATGTGAAGGAAGCGAGGGAGTTATGTCAGGATCGTGGTAAGTGGAACTCTATTGTCTCTGCCTGTCCCTGTGGGAAAAGGCATAATAAGATACGTTTAACCCTTAACGCACCATTACACATTTTTATATTATTCTTATGTTAATACAAAAGTACTTTAACAATTCTTAAAAAAATTAGACTAAATACTGTTGAGTATTACAAAAATTGTAATAATTTTCTCGGGTGAGAGGATAAGATAACAATCAATGAATATTTATCAAATTCCATTAAATAAGCCTAAAGCCAAAAATTTTTACTTATTTGTACTAGCTAGTAAGAGTTATACCTTAGAAACAGGACGACCAGATCAAACAATTATATTGGTACCGGAATGTGGTTAAGAACCGGTGGCTTTCAGTTTGCGTGACCATTGTAATACCACTACACCACGGTCGCTTAAATAAGTAACCAAAGTTGCATGTTCTACTCGGGTTAATTTAATATAAAAAAATAATTGATTATTTTATGAAGATATTATTTTTACAAATTCAGTTATTATTTAAACTTAAGTTTAATATCCTAATCCTTATTTTTATAGTTTATAGCCTAAACTATAACTACATAAAAAACATCAGCACTTAAGTTCACTTATACTGACTACAATCAATTCAAATAATTATTTATGTATCACACACAACATTCAAAATGTTCTGTGCTATAATAAACAAACATACAATTAGGAGTGTATAATATATTATCTTACAAAAGTAAAACTTAATCACGTTAACAGTTGTGTTGATACGTGTTAATGTAACCTACATTCCCATACAACATAACAGACACCTACGAAACTTTGGACTTGTTCGAATGAGTTGGAACTTTCTGATTCAAAGAGGATCCACAATTTGTAAGAGTATTTTCACCGAGCCCGCGAAATATTACCCGAACTTTAGCCGACACAGAGACGGTGACTGAGGCAATCTTGAACTGTGTCGTTTTTTTTTCAGTCGTTAGCACTCGTGGAGTCACAAAAAAAATAACGCAGCTTTGTAAAGAAAAATCCATTAAAAATAATCAACGTTACTGTATTGTAGCATCAATCAACGTCAGTCTCACTTTTAATAATAATAATCAACTTGTAGATCGCGGCGAGCCTTTACAAGCTTTACGAGTAATATGTAGAATGAACATTAACAGCCGGTTGTACCAAAAATTATAATTTACGAATTCGTAAAAAGTATCGTATAAGTAAAAGAAAAAATAGGAAAATGTGTTGCACCACTCTTTAACTTCACATTTTACTTTTACGTTTAATAGATATTTTATACAGAGCTAAAGGGCATTGTTCGTTTTGGGTTCATTCTGGGGAAATACCAAGTAGTATTTTGGTATTTCTAATACCAATAGTTATAAAAACATATATAAATAGTAGTTTCGATATAAAATTATTAACAACCCAATTAACGTTTTCGTAATAGTAAACATAATAAAATAAGTATAAAGTAAAACTAAATTCGTAATATGAAACTTTTTTGGTACAACCGGCTGTAAATCTAAATATTTGGGACGTATAGAGTGGTCATTAGGCCGCTTCAAGTATCCCAATTAAAGCTTTACACATAATACCTATGGAGAGAGGAGCCGTGCACAGTTAGCAATTCCAAAGAGACTATTTGAGGCGAAAGGTCTCGGTCATAACAATATCGACAGTCCCATCGGAATAGGTCAAAGTACTTAACGCGGGTTTTAATTACACATTATATAGTGCTTTAACAATTAAAATAGAAATTTCATGTAAATGATATTGCTTTCACCCCTTTTTTGTTCATATACAAATTATTTAAGTACTAAAAGTAAACCTCGTGTGTTAGCTATTCTCGTTTAACATTAGTCTCAAACAAATCCCAAGCTGCTGTGTATCATGTCCATGTGACAGACATCGTATGGCAAATGGTGGTCGCTATCCCGGCGGACAATGTCACTGTTCAATAGAATTTCTAATTGAACCTAAACACAATGCTTTTGAACGTCCGATCGGTCGAAATAACATGTCAACATCGTAAATGAAAATGAGGTTTCCTTTATTCTACGAACGTTTCACACAATAGACCGTTTATTAAAATCAATAATAACTTTATTTATCATTCGTTTTGTGTCATTTCATATTTTTTATATATAATATAACTTTAATTTACCAACTTGATAATGGACATTGTACAATGGCTGAATAATAAGGTTTACCTAAGTATCGTCGTAATAATACGGTTGTGGGTAATATTGATTGTTTTTGTTGCAGTGACAGCGAGCGTGGCGGCGGCCGGCTGGTGACGCCGCGGATGTCGCTGCTGGGCAAGCCGCTGAGCTACCGCGCCACGCGACGCGACGCGCGCTACCGCCGCCTGCAAGCAAAAGTCTACAACTTCCTCGAGAGGCCGAGGGGAGTGAAAGCAATCTTATACCATATGATAGTGTAAGTTTAGTTTTATTTCTTCAATTTATTTATTTTCACAATTGTGGTGGCATATGGGCAGCACCTAGTCTAATGTTTAAGCTGGAATGCGGTCCATTCTAAAGGTACGAGTCGAGGAACCGACTTAGTTGGAATCAGCAACTTTGAAGATGATCCCGGAACGCTTAATGATCCGTACAGTTCAAAGTGACTGGGAAAATGAGCATGAACTGTCCACCACTCTAAAATTGTAAGATATACATTTAACAGTAAATGTAAAAATACTCAAATTATTTTTAATTTATAAAAAGAGATTGAAGGAAGCAAAGTATCATTGCTACATTTTATTCCTTTGCGATCCTTTCTTTTGTATTCGTAAATATTATTTTCATATAAACATTAGGTATTCATGATTCTGCCCTTTTTAAGTTACTTCGAGTCAAAAGGAAATAAGATCGGAGTTTATGTAGAAAAGTTATACATTCCAAATTATGGCTTACCTTCCTACATGTGTGCAGGTATATTTCAAAAGCACATTTTGCGTGCCCGCCTTTTCCTTGCGACGCATGAATTATTTCAATTCATGAATTAAATTTTCTTTCACATTTAAATTTTATTAGATAAAGGATAAATGAAAAGTTTTTAGGTAGAGATTTTCCTGCTAAAAATCTCATTTTAATATTTTCACGAACGTACCTGCCGCATATTTCCATTTTGCCGAATACACAATATACCCAAATGCTTTTTGCTCCACTTGTAGCAAAAAGCAGATCTTTTTCGCTCGGTTTAATATTTTATTTTATTCATTTTAGACTACAAAATAGGTGTGTTTTTTTTAATTATTATATACAACAAAATGGTATAATAAATATTTTATTTCATAGGTTATAGTAATGATTATTGGATATAAAACGTGTGATTTTTTCTATCCAGATTTCATTAGGCTATACTAATATATAAAAGGAAAGGTTTGTAAGTTTGTTTGTAACGAATACGCTCAGAAACTACTGACCCGTTTTTAAAAATTCGTACACCATTAGAAAGCTACATTCTTCTTGAGTTACATAGGCTATTTTTTTAGATTTTCCAAATGTTTAGGGTTCTGTACGAAATCTCGAATAATGTAACCCAAGGTGTAAAAAAATTACTCATAAATTTCCTTACATTTGCGTACGCTGCGAAAACTATGACGATAGAACAAAATAATCAGACAAAAAAGAATCGCTGCATCCTTTAGAGGATCCTTGAAGACGAAGCAAAAATATTATAACCTCAGAGGAATAATATACTATATTATTGGGAACTCTGTGATTATAACCTATATAACTAAAAATCAGTAGCCGTATGTATGCCTATTGTCTGTTGTGTTGGAAAATGATATTATTTTGTTAACTAAAATTGTTTCTTAATACCTGAAGATGGATCTATAGGATTGAAAATATCTGTACACTTCTTTTTTACTTTTTATCAGGTTATATCTGAGCTAAAAGCAGGTTAAATGCGTGTGAAACCGCAGGGAACAGCTAGTAATTTATAAAGTAATAACATTTGAATGATGACTGATCACATTTTATTCTGGTTTATTAACCTATTATAATTAATTACCTTTATCCCTACAACGCGAATTAATATAAAGATAATAAATAATTTGATTGTTTTAGTAATAAATGTTGTCGAAATCATTTTAGTATTGATGTACTATAAAACACTCGACACACACAACTCCTGCAATTTAATAAAACGCTAACAATGTTCAAACTAGGTAAGTGAAGGCAACAAAGAAATTAACGATTCTTTTTACTGCTCAATTTTACATTTTACAAAGGTAGAATTCAATTGCTATCTCTCTTTTGTTCCAATAGTAAAAGGTGCTGCATTATGACAGATCTCATTAAAACGATTTATTTGAATACCACTTTCGGCGTACCTTTGATTTTTTTACGAATCTACAAATTAAAATCCAATTTGCTAAGATCAAAGTAAGAATTAAGACAACATTTTTAAAGAATTTTGTATTTAATTTCCGGTGTTAATTCAAATGTCTTTAAGTTAACGAACGTCAATTCCATAAATTGCTTAGTAGATAGAAGGTTTTGTTTTCATCGTAAGTCAAATTTCTTATGTAGATAGATACTTACTATGTTTATTTCTATACTCATAAGCTAGTTGCTTGTGTGAGTTTATCTCTATTTTACAATTAATTAAGATTTGAGAATGCGGGAACAAATGTTACGTATTTCAATTAATAATATTTTCTTATATTCTTTTATATTTTTATTATGATGCGACATGTGACCTCGACTTGCATAAAGGTAATTCAAGGATAATCCAAAAGCGCCGACGACTGAAAAAAACGTTTCATTATACGGTTGCCTCAGTCGCCGTCACCATGCCGGCCAGAATACATTATAAAAGTCTATTATAAAGGTTTATAATAAAACATTCAGCAAAAAAAGAATGCAGAATGTTTTTTTTATTTCCTTATACGAGTAAATACAGACTTTACATAAATAGGTTTGTTTCATATATTATTTATTATTTACTCTACGCTATGGCTTTGATTCTGAAAGGAGAGAGCCTCCTAAATGTGTAGCAGTTCATTCACGCCAAAAGGCGGGTCAGTATTAGATCCCTTACTGCAATATTAAACGAATAAAAGATAAAGCCCAATGCGAAATCCTTTATTAATAACTAATGTGCTTTGTTTGTTTAAGTCTTGTTTTGTTTCTTATTTACCACGATTACATGTGTGCGTTTGTTTAGACTTTTTAGATAGAGCTGCAGGGATTAAGGTTTTTTTTATTGTGGCTTGACTCATTGCAGCTCTCGCCTGATGTTAAACTGGAGTGCAGTCCATGCAAGGAGGGAAATGCTACTGCAGTTAAGTAATTGTGACAGTCGCAGCCACTATGCCGGCTTAATTGAAATCGCTGATCTGCTGATCCCGAAATACGACTAAGTCTCTTCACGGTCTGTATACTTGTACTACTCCGAATCGGCAGACCGAGCACCACTGCCTACCACTCTGACAACCAGAACTGGAGCAGTATTTTATTTTTATTATTATAACAAATATTATACGATATGTATATGTAAATACAATATTATATTTAATCTAATTATTACCTTAAATATTACAAATAAAAGCTATGAAATAAATCAGTGCTTCGACTGGGAATCGAACCCGGAAAATTACGCGTAATGAACTAGTGTGCTAACTAATGCGCCACGTCTGTCGTCAAAAGTTGAAAATGGTTTGGAAAATGTGAAAAGTTTTACAACAAATAGTTTAAAATGTACGAGTAATTGAACTTGCAACGTTTGTGGAATAACGTTGTGGTCATCAAAAAGTGGTAGGCAGTGGTGCCCAGTCTGCCGACCTGGGGTGGTACCACCACTTACAACCGTGAAGTGATTTAGTCGCGTTTCGGGATCAACTTTTAAGTTGCCAGTTCCAACTAGGCCGGCATAGTATATGTGATTGCTACTTACATTTATTGAATTGTAGTAGCAGTAACATCCATTCATGGACCACACTCCAGCTTAACATCAAGCAGGGTGCTGTCATATGTCGAGTCACAATTTAAAAAAATGTGAGGATATGGTAACACACATTTTATGCCTAATTTGGAACAATTTGACCTGGTTTTAGTCGGCCTACGAGACTTGACCGCTCCTGCCTTGAACTTCCGCTATTTCCCGCACCCATATTCCGCTACGGCGGGGAAATAAGGTACTAAAATTTCCATAAAAATATTAGAAAGGGGCTCTGATAAGAATGATATTGGCGTCTAAAAATAATATTCTATCCACACAATATGGCAACCCGCAAGCTAAATTGATAAAACAAATTCAATATAAATACTAAAATTTTATTGTTAACATTTATGATAAGTACATATTGAAGTCACGTAAGCTTTGTTCTTGGATTCTTTGCTATAATGACATTGTGTAGATGTATTTTAATACTTCTTCTGTTACGCGTAATGTCCCAGGTTCGATACCTGGTGGGAGCATTTAATTTAAATTCACCGGCTACTTACAAGCTGATCCCGAAAGGCGACTAAATCACTTCACGGTCTGTATACTTGTAAATGGTGCCTACCACTCTTTTAACCAGACCCGAAGCAAATATCCGTCATTTTTATATTAACAAATATTTTCAATATTTAATATAATGATTAAAGATTACTACTTTAATATAACGATTAAGGTTGTACAAATAAAAGCTATGAAACAAATATTTGCTCCGACCGGGAATCGAACCCGGAACTTTACGCGTAACAAACTGGTGTACTGACGATTGGTCCACTTCTGTCATTAAAATTTGATTACAATGATTACAATTTAAAAAAGAAGTAAATTACAAATAATTGCTATGATACGAATCTTTACTCCGACCAGGGACTTTCGCGTAGTGGCCTAGAGTGTACCACGCAAATCAGCGAAGATTAAAAGATCATTCTTACCTCAAAAAAATATTGTTCCTATACTATAGTTTAGTACAGGTGTGTCATAGAAACGGGGCGACCAAAGTACATTACAAAGATGCATTAGTACCGGCCAACGGTTTTGAACCGGTAGTTCTTGGTTTGCGTGACTATTCCACTACTACTAGACCACAGTTGCCTTGATCAAAACACGAAAGTAAGTTCATAACGAGAACACAAAGTGTGCACCATTAAATAAACATTTGCGTGGAACGTTGTTGGTAATTAAATGGTTCCTCATCTGTTTGTTAAAGTCGACTGATGTCACGCTAACTGGTAAGGGGTCCCTCCATAATGGAATTTACAACTGCCTAATAAATTTGTCTTACTCATTTTACCCATTTATCTTCCACAATATTTCCCTATGTAATTAGGGAAATATTGTGGAAGCCTTAAGGCTCTGGATGTTTAAGAAATAATTACAGCAATGCGTTTTTTTTATATTTATTTAATACTAATAAAACTCTAACTCTAAAACATACTATAAGTTTTCTATTGAGACTCGACTTTACTTGATGGTAAGCTAGAAGTCCAAGGGGCCGATGACTAAATCCAATTCAGTATACGGTTGTCGTGGATTTAAACCACAAAGGTAACGTGGATTAATCTACCAATTTTTTTCACAAGTATAGGCAGAGACAATTGAGCGCCAATGTTTAATAATAACAAAAAAATATATTTAGTTATAATATATACGTTATAAAAAATAAATATAAAATATTTGAATCAACATATTTTAAAAAGGTTTTTTTTTCCTTTTGTGCATTTTGTATTTAACTAGGCCAGCATAGTGATTGCGACTATGCCAGCCTAGTAGAAGTAGTTGCCTTCGTTTGTGACCCGCTTACATCTGGCGGCGAGCCGTTATTATATCGAACCACAAAATAAAATTATAAAAGCTATCGAACTTCACGAGCTCTTATATGAAATAAACGGCACATATATACTTTAAAAGCGCAGCTGAAAGAAACAAGAACTCTATTTCTATCTAATATTCATGCCATAAAACTTAAGATTGGCAATTTAGGCAATTTGGCTGAAAAGCGTCAACAACACATACGAGTAATGCATCTTGAGACAACTTTGATACACGAATCTCATGAATACGAAAATATTCTTACATGTGTTTATATTGCATATTTACATAGCCATGTTATTACAATAATTTGATTCGGGATACACGACAGGATAAAGCTGTGAATCCATTATAATAATACGAACATTGAGCAGAAAATGGGTATGGAGACGGCTGCTAAATACAAATCTCAGTACGGAATACCAATTTTTATAATAGATAGAAACGATGTTAAGCTGGAGTGTGATCCGTGAATGGGGCGACTACTTCTACAGGTTAGAATTGGAAACTTTTAAGCTAATCCCAAAACACGACTGAGTGACTTAAAGTCTGTAGACCTAAAAATGATGTTATATTCGGTTGGCAGACTAGGTAACCTCATTAACAAATATATTATTTGTAATTCATTATTAAATATTACAAATAAAAGCTATGAAACAAATATTTGCTTTGAAATAAAACGCTAAATTAATAACCTGAATGTAACCTAGAATTTGTAGGCTACTAAAAAATCACGGTTTATTGTTTCGTTGAAAACGCGTAATCCGAATGGTTTAGTGGTTAATGCGCCATTCTGTAAGTCCCATGTTCGATTCTTGGTCGGTGTAAAACTTCTTCTTGGTCATATTTAGGTAATAAATATAGGTACCAATTTGATTTAAAAATGAGAGGCTTAAAGAAACTTGTTTATTATAAAGATAAACAGATTTGTTTAGGTTTTTTATTGTATTTATTTATTATGGCTTGACATATGACAGTATCCCGCCTGATTATAAATTCGAGTGTAGTACTTGAATAGAGAGGCGACTGCTACTTTTATTAATTATCAATCAATCAATCAAATTGTCACGCCTTTTTCCCACAGGGATAGGCAATAACGACACAAGAATGAAGACTGGCACAACTTCCTCGCTTCCTTCACATTCACAATTTATTAAATAACTTATGTTATTTAACTATAAGTATCAGTCACATCCACTATGCAGGCCTAATTAGAACCGGCAACTTTAAATCTGAACCCGAAACCAGTCATAAATGCTCATTCATTTAAATTGCCTACTTAGTGTATTTGAATTTAGTGCTGCAGTCCTAATTCCGTCTAATAAGAGCATATTAGTGATTAAAGGGATATGATGCCTTTGTGCTCGTGTTGTAATGAAGCCAAGAGATTAATGGTGTTGTTCATATAGCACTTGTTGATGTGATTCAATAAATACTTTGTCCTATTATGTGATAAATAGGACTTATGTGTGAAACAATATACTTATTTATATTATTGTAGAACATTTATTAGTATACTTCGTGATGAAAATTAAATCGAATAAACCGGTCACAAAAACATCGGGTATTTGCGACCGGGGTCGAACCCGGTGACTGTCGGTTAACGCCGGACTGGACATTTAGACCTTTTCATTATTGATATGTAAAATATATTCATATATAGTCGCGTTTCGGGTTCAGCTCAGTTCAGCCTGTTCCAACTAGTGCGCTATGTGGACACTAGTCCGCTACTTACAAGCGTCTGCCTTATCAAGCGGGGTACGGTTAGGCAGGCAAGCCACAGTCATATCGACAAGCCCCGATAAAAAAAAAACTAAAAGATGTGCTGTGCAATACCGTTTCGTAATAACAACTTCTGTCAAAAGTAACTAAAACCGATTCATAATGTTCGTTGGCTTTGCTTGCCACAAAATAGACAATAGTAATGAATCACAATAGGCA
The DNA here is from genome assembly GCA_905220615.1 of Tinea trinotella. Taxonomy (NCBI): domain Eukaryota; kingdom Metazoa; phylum Arthropoda; class Insecta; order Lepidoptera; family Tineidae; genus Tinea; species Tinea trinotella. Next base: position 7,465,779 of record HG992306.1, read on the forward strand.
TTTTCAGAGTTACTTTTAGCGTGTTCATAGCTCATCACTCACACACATCACATTCATGTCCTGGGAATTTAACAACGATGTTTTCATTTTACCGTTTGCGTTAAAAGATCGTGCAAGTTAAGAAAGAAATAATAAAGTTAGAAAATAATAAAGTATTATACTTCCCTTATTATTGTATAAATTACTAATATAAATTGGATAGAAAATTCACACATATAAATCGTTCAATTGTGACCAGGAATAATACTCTGCGTCGCCTTTAGTAACATTAGCATTGCTAGAATATGCTAAAACATTGAGTTTCATAAAATATCATAAAATAAAACTATATTTTAAAAAACTAAAAAAACACGCTTAATCGATCCGCCTGATGGAGGTCTTGGAAGAGGAGGTCCAATGAACAATTATTGTTTTTAATATGTGCACAAATTTTCTAATTATTCAGACCTCTAGAAGTGGATGAAATTTAATTTGCAAAATTCCGTTACATAGTTACAAACATACAAGTCAAGCCAATAGCGTGTTAAAAAATGGTGGTCAATTGGTAGATAAACCAAAAACTAATCTTAAAGCCCCTGGTTCAATAACCGGTAATATGTACTCTTATTTGGTCGTCCTGTTTAGTAGCCTAATATAAAAATGTAAAAAAAATGTTAGTGTTTTGTGTTTATTTCGGCATATATTTAATAAATGTCCTCACAATTGTTAGCAACCGATAAGATAAGTACATTTTTACGAATGGTATATTAGTCCTAGCCCTTGTTTTTTTTTAGTTCACCTATCAAGTTAAAAATATCTACATATATACATATGTTTGTACATGTATGTTATCCATGTAGATATGGTTAATAAACTTGTATCATAGATAGATACTGGGCGATCAAAGATATATTGGTTGGTACCTGAAAGTTATCACACGTTTACGAGTTATTTAACGAGTTACATGATAATAAATGAAAAACAGTCAAGAAAACTTCCGCTGTTATAAAATATATTTACGCTCATTTGACGTTTATTTTAATTAGGCTCATATTACACGATATTATTTCTATGACAGATTTATTTATTTATTAACTGTGCCCGCGGTTTCACCCGCGTAAAATTAGGTTTATAATTCAGTCATAAAAAGGAGGAGGTTTTCAATTTGACTGTATATTTCCCTTTTTTGTATTTATAACTCTATAACTCATATAAAAATGACAGACGGAAGTAAAAATAAATATAGTAAAATTTCAAACAGCTGAAACTATAGTCAATTGGAAACTATGGTAAAAAATAATATTTTTTAAATTAAAAGTATTCTATGTTACTTCTAGTACCTCCAAAAGTATGTGTACAAAGTTTCATAATGATCGGTTAAGCAGTTGTTGCGTGAAAACGTAACAAACAAATTCACATTTATAAAAATAGTATGTTTTCCTCTACCCTAGTAGGTATATAATACCGTGTAATACTGGCCTCAGATATATGAATCGTTGCATATTGATTGATTGAAGAAATATATTTTGTTGTTTTGTTATAAATTTAGAATGCAAATTCCATTCAAGTCTTAGAACAGAATTCAGCTGTCAATAAACTAGGTCAGTGTGAAATTATTGATAAATCGATTTAGTAAAGTACCAGCTAAAGATATGATGTAATGTGTAATATACAATTTTATATCTGGATATAATTAATCTTACTTAATCACTTATATTGAGGTACTAATATTAATTTGAAAATGCATTAGCCTTTTGAAGGAGAGATATTGTCGAATGCAAATCAATAAGTCCTTGCAATACTTATATAATCTCTATTTACTTCATTTACCTCGACTGACCTGAGGCCCAAGTTGACTTGGCTGTAAAACTTATGTTTAAGACTGTTGTTGTCACTATACCAAGCTAATATTCTAATATATTCTTTTTACGCTTTGCTTAAAAGATTCAAGGTTTTGAATCGGCACATGACATGTTTGGATGACAGGCTTGGACGAACGGTTAGCGATTGGTTTGTTGCGAAAAGTCCCATTAGTCATTAACATTAACATCAAGCGGCTTAACATCAAGCGGGGTGCTGTCATATGTCGAGTCACAATAAAAAAATGTAAAGCACTCCACTTGTCGATTGTTCGACAAAGAAACGAAAGGTTTTTTTTTGTATATCTGTGTTTTTACACCTAAAAGTAACGGAACCATTTCGGAGATTGGGCAAACGTCGACCCTGTTGGTCTGCCTAACACTTTTAAATTTTAGCCAATGTACAATACAATTAAATAATATTGTTGTTTCAGATTCCTAATGGTGTTTATGTGTTTGTCACTGTCGGTGTTCTCAACAATTGACGAGTACGAAGTGAAGGCCGGTGTTGTACTCTTCTACATGGAGACAGTCGTTGTTATTTGGTTCGCAATAGAATTTTTTCTAAGGTCAGTTCTAAATCATTTAATAACGATACGAAACTTTTATCTTTAATAACTTAATATAATACTTAATAAAATATGCCCAATAACGCGTTAAGACCCGTTTTGGTTTATTCAATCAATTAATCAAATTTTCGCGTCTTTTTCCGACAGGAATAGGCAAAGACAATGGAGCACCACTTGCCACGATCCTGACACAACTCTAGGTTTATTCTATTTATGAATTTAAATCACATAAGATTATAGTATTCTATAGTATCATAACTTTTATAATGCATTGATCGTGCTCAATTAAAAAGTAAGTAACATACATGTCTTTAAATATTGCTAAAGACAATATTATTATAATAATAATATTGCCAAAAATGGAAGGCGTTCTTTTTCGCCGAGGGTAACGATATACGTATATAAATAATCAAAAGATATACTTTAGATAAGTCGACACAAGTTTTACCTAGTCCTAAGTTGCCCATTATCCCAGGTACGACATATTAAGCAAGGGGAGGGAGAGCTTTGTAACTATCTACCCACTATATTCACTAGACATTATCATAAAAGAAGGTGTGTTCCCATAATTATCGACCACCGAGTATTTGAACAACTTTCATCAGAAAATACTTATTTCGTGACTAACTATATAATAAAATCTAATAGAGTAGACGAGAACATTCGGTTCAAACCTACATGTCGGTACCAATGCATCTTTGACATATGTACTTCGGTCGTCCTGTTTCTATGATACAAGCATGTTTAGTTGCAGAATTGTGAATATGAAGGAAGCGAGGGAGTTGTCAGGATTGTGGCAAGTGGCGCTCCATTGTCTCTGCCTATCCCTGTGGGAGAAAGGCGTGACAATTTGATTGATATACACTGACACTAAGAAAAACCTATTAGGATGGATATACTATAGGCTTAGTATATCCATCTGTATGACAGGAAAAAGTTCATTCCTGAAATCGCAATTACTTTCTACACTTAGCAAATAAAAGTAAAAAAGTACATGCTAATTTTACTTATCAATAACATAATTTCAGTAAGAAAATAACAATAAGTAGTAATTTAATAAAACATATACTTAAACATACATATATACAATACATAATAATAGGTACACACATTAATACATAAAAGAGTCGTATTAACAACAGTATTATATATAATTAATAACAAAGGCTACTCAACTTTTATTAACTAAGTTTACAAAGTCGTTTGAAACCTTTCAGCAAGATAATACGTTCATGTAAGTAAACGTCTAAGAGATATAAGGTTGTACATCGCTTGGCCAATGGAATGTAGCGTAACCTACGTTACCTTAGGGCTTGAAGAGATTTTGGGACCGTTTTTGTGCGTTTATTTTGTTTATTATTTTAATAATAGAATTGATAAATATCAAAAGTAGTTTATAGACAAATTGTTTTACCTAAAATCCCAAAATATGTGACTCCTTGACTGTACAGCCCTAGTTAATGCCAACCACGCAATTCATATTAAATCTGGCGGCTTTCCCAAAACTAAATTATGTCGTAACTTGAAGTTTAACTATGAGTGTACTAGAGGGTTATATTATCCTTTATGTCAAACACATACAATCAAACTTTCTTAGAACAATTTGATCGTTAATTTGTTACTAACCTTACGACTAATGAAGTTTACTTTGTAAACTAGGATTGCCTATTGTTATAGTCCGAATTATCTTTAATTTTCCGTACACATGCGCCATCTTGACCTTTATTGTAATTGACTTTTTTTTATTTATATTTCAATATTAAGCTACTAAAGTATTAATATTATTATAAATTAAGCTACTATCATAGAAACAGTAGAACCAAAATACATTATATAACATCAAGAGATACATTAGTATATTGGCAAGTGGTTTTGAACCCGTGCTTTCGGTTGGGGTGACCACTACACCACGGCCGTTTATCATTTATCTATTATGACTCATTTATCTAAGGACGTTGATGGGTTTGCGGTTTCACATTAGTGTTAAGGTGTAGGATGCCCACAAGCAATAGATTGATAAATATGTGCTTTCAGGTTGTGGTCATCAGGATGTCGGTCACGATATCAAGGCTCAATGGGTCGTCTCAAGTTCTTGAGGCGGCCCTTCTGTATAATAGGTAAGTTGCTCGCCGTTTTCCGGAGTTCATGCACTCTTTTTTATATAATAAGACTAATCGCCTCTAAATTGATTAAGTGGTTGTTACTCAAACTAACAACCACACAAACAGACAATTTACTAAAATAACCTGATTCATTATTTGTAACAAACTTCATACATATACATATTTTAATTCCTTCCATTTTTGTTTTTGCTTTTATTAAACACTTTTGGCTTAAATTAAATAATAAATTAATATTTGGCAATGCTATAATGTAATATGAGGTGCAATTGCTTCTCATGATACATGCTGGACCACAAGTAACTAAGATACAGATGATAAAAATAAAAAAAATAAAAATAAGCAATATTCTGTATCAGGTTGTCTTTTGAAAAAAAAAACACATAACGAAAAAACGACTAAATAAATAATAATTTTATTTCAAACTCTATTTAACATAACAGCAGACTGAAAAACGTTAAGTAATTCTGAAAAAGCTTTCTAAGTAAAGCTTTTTGTACGCATTTATACGCAAAAGCCCGGAAGAATATGTTATCGTAACATGCAGAAAACTGCCAGTACGTTCACCATTCTTTTACTGCAAAGGCTAAATTCAATGAACTAAATTTTAAAGAGCATTCTAACTATTTTAGAAATAAATAAGTATATTTTAGATTTACTCTTTTATATTTTGATAATGTTTTTTGTTAATTTATTCTTAAACGGATGTGTAGAAAAAAAAGACTAACTTTTTCTATGTTACATAAATGCATTTACGGGTAGAGCATTTATTTTATTATTCAGAACGTATGCTAATTAAATAAATATGTATTTAATTTATACTTTTACTTTAAATTTCTAATTTAATATCCGTTCACCAAATATGTAAATGTTTGTGTGTATCGTATGTAGGGGACGTAACTTGCCTGACAGAAGTAAATATTTCACACGCTCCATCGCTGCCGGCTCTCTGCATTATGTATAACATAGCAAACAACGCTTGTCACTCGGACGGTCACTCGCTGCCACATGTTATTATTTACTTTAGCCTTTCTTTTTGTCTTAGAATTACTTGACACGCAAAAGCTATTTCGGTAACGTTCTGTTTATGAATGTGTTTATATGCGACAACATAATTTGTTCGCTGACAATGGAATGAAATAGAACAATTCAATCAAATGGGCAATAAAGTCGAAGATAACGTACAAATGTACAAATATGTTGTTACGACTATGTGTTATTTACGCGATATATTCGAGGAATACATTTATTTATCAATTCATGAAATCTGTCATTTGTGTGTTCAGACAAAACAAATCAAGTGCGTTGGACACATTAATAACATTGGGAATATGTTATTGTTTACTATTTCTTTTATTGATATTAATCATGTTTACCTTTTTTATTTATTGATTGTAACACCACATTATTCGAGAAAGATAGATTACACAAACAGGATTTAGTTAATTAGCAGGCTTATTCCTAAAGAGTCATCTCTTCCAGGCAACCAACCTTAGGGTAGTGAAACGTGTAATACCTAATGGGCGTAAGCTAAGATACATAAGGGCTTGGGGCGCAAAAAGTGCTAAAATTTAAAACAATACTAAATTGTACATAAATAAAATATTCTTATAATAAAAAGATACATACATATATAAGTACTACATACACATATAGCTACTTATTATTTATTATTAGCTGGGTAATCATAAACATCTGCAGTATCACAAGTTGTCAAATTACTAAGTATATTCTGCACTAGTAATCCCAGGTTATTATATATACATGTAAATTATACATATGTATATGTATTTAACACATACATATGTAAAAACTGTAGCAGTGTTTTGCTTCTTTAATATATTTAATAGCAACTTTCATGACATAGATGTAACAACAATTGTGGCGTCACTGATTGTGTTGGGCATGGGCTCGTCGGGCCAAGTGTTCGCGGCCTCAGCTCTGCGTGGTCTGCGCTTCTTCCAGATCTTGCGTATGGTGCGCATGGATCGTCGCGGCGGTACTTGGAAACTTCTGGGCTCCGTTGTATACGCACACAGACAAGTAAGTATATCATATTATTAATAAAAAAAAAGCGATCACAATCCAAATCCGTATAAGAAAAAAGAAATTAAATACATATCGATTTAACAAATATGTAGGCCCTTGAGGACCTTCAGCTAAGCGCCTGGCCAAGGAACTCCACAGGCCAAGAACAACTGTCCAAGCGGCCGGCGAAGAAGTTTGGAGACAGGAAGGCTGGCAATTGCCTTCCAACGTATTAGCTTTGATATACAAAGGGGAAATGTTGCCAATCTCCTTGGGACTATCTCTGATTTGACGTCATTAGATGATTGATTTATTTATTTATTTATAGTTTAACTATAGTTACTATACTTTCATACGTAGATTAAGTCGAACATAAATATTTAATTATCACAAAGCACATGGATTAATTAGTATTTTTTCAAAGCCTACTCGTATATACATACTATATTATATATTGGGAACGTAAGACGGGTATTCTGCAATATATTCTCGTAACAAAATTAATTTTATCGTGTGTGTAAAAATGGTTTTTATGTGGGCGTAGTATATGTTAATCTTTTAGTAAGCATGGATAAACAGTCGCTCTAACCAACCCAAGTCATAAACACGATATATATTTTTTTAATTTTTAGTGCATATTACAGTGATAAGAGTGATTTGCCCACTTATGATATCACCTATATTTTGTCAGGTTTAAAATGTTGCATTATCTTATCAAGCCTTTATTATACATTATTTTTGTGTCAGTCGTCTTCTAGGATCGGATGATTACGTTCCATATTATTGTAATTTCATTTATTAACATGTATATTCGTAATGTCAAGCACATTGTGTGATTTGTGTGTGATTTCGTGCTTAATGTCACAATTTAATTCTACATTTCTTTAGAGGAAATTATGCCGATCATTTTTAAGGTACGTATAGAATAATAAGCCCCTTTTATGAGCCCTAAACCGTCATAATATAAAGACATCAAAATATCCGTTTTCGTTCATTCGCGACTTATTTTAAAAGCGAAAAGACCTGAGATAATAACCTCATATTTATGTTTTTAATATTCAAACAAACAATTGGAGTTGGTTAAATTAAATTTTTACGATCACAAAGACGTGGACTCTCTCAGTTTCATTTGGCGCGAAATCCCGCAATAAAAGCAAAAGCGCATTTCCACTGACGCTAATCCCAGCCTTGAGTCTCGAGACCCCGGGATAAAAGGGAAAGACTCACGCCCAGGGATTATATGAAATAATGGTTAAATATCATTCACTACTAAACCTACAATTTTGATGTAATTGGGGATTTAACTTAACATATTTCAATCGAAAGGGCATAATTCATTTTGGGCTTCTATGTACTACTTTTGTAATGTCCAATGATGAAAAAATATATAAATATAATATATATATATATATATATATAAATGAAATGAAATGATTTATTTGCTTGATAAAACTTATAACAATTTTGCTTTTAAACGCTGTGCAATTGAGTTATTTGGAAAATAAGATATGGATTTTTTATCGCTTGTCAATCAACGCCATATTTGTTTTGGATTGAACTGTCATAATTATAATTTAATCATTTTGCACACCTATGCACCTATGCAAACTATGCAAAATAAAGGATAAATTCTATTTACATTGTAATCTTCATACATCAAACTATTTTAAGATGCATATTAAACTTTTAATACAATTAAGCCCAAGTCCCCACACAAAATGAATGTCCTTTATTGAGAAACTTTTTAATTATATCTATAAATATTAATACATATACTTTAACAATGACGTATGTAGTTTTCTCGTAAAAGTTGGCAATAAAAGTATAACGCCAACACATAAATAGTGCATATAACCGCCTAACTTCAATGTTAATAGCGCAATTCTCTTTTTATTTCTTTTATCATCGTCACGCCATTTCTCAAACAACTTAAAATATGGCACTGTACCAAATTTATATATTTTACAAAAAGATTTTCTCGTCTTAAACGGTTAAGTTTTTTTTGTTTTCAAACATTATAGTTTAAAATCTTATAGGTACTTATTGGCCATTTAAAAGCATTTAAGGAGACCGTGGTGGTGGTAGTAAATTGGTCACGCTATCCAAGAACTCTCGGTGTAAAACTACTTGCCAGTACCAACGTATATTTGATATACAGACCTGTAAAAAGTATAGACTCATTTAAAACCAATTGGATATTTCTGAAAATGGTTTAAGTAGACAAATAGTGCCAATAAAAGTGTTAATATATTAGTTATATTATTGCATTTTCTTTTTTTACCGGTAAAAATCTCAAATAGCCATGTATACATTTACAATGTGAACAATTATAAACTCAGTGTTTATATTTATTCCTTACTGACTCAATGTATTTTGATCGCCCTATTTCGCGATACATAAAAGTTTTGTAGTTTAGAATAGAAAATAAAAATTAATCCTAATGACCAATCATAAGAGAATTATTATCATTAACCATTCCCAGCGAATTTTATCCGTGAAGTGATTTGGTCGCGTTCGGGATCAGCTTGTAAGCTGCCGGTTCCAACTAGGCTGGCATAGTGGATGTGATTGCTACTCACAGTTATTGAATTGTAGTAGCAGTAGCATCTATTCATGGACCACACTCTATGAATGGATTAGCTTAACATCAAGCGGGGTGCCGTCATATGTCGAGTCACAATATTAAAAAAAAAATACAACAAAGATATTTTCCTAAGAAAGTAAATACAATTATACAACTAAAAAGACAATGTGATTTATTAAAAGGGATCCATTCATCGTGTTGGGTAATAAGCTCTCCATTTTTCTGTTTCGCATCACGACGAACATCTCAGTCGGGACTTAAGCTCTATTACGAAAGCAATCTCGTTTCCATAAGTTACATTGGGTGAAAAAATGAGATTGAAACTCTTCAAATCAAGATGCTCAATCGGTTCATTGGCAGCTCTATAAACTTGTAAAGTGATCACTTAGAGCGGCGCGGCGATATAAAATAGAATACTAGACGTGCAATCGTAAAATACCATTTCATTAATTGAATTCGCTTTACGAGTATGATGATTGGTTCCACTACTGGGCTACGTTTTATTACCTCTCATTGAAAAACACATACATTATTATAACACGTAATGATAATTCTGTATACGAGTACCACCCACCGCAACTGTTATTGTTTGAAATCTTTGCGTTTGAAACGGTCTGTATAAAATGTTTATTACAAATTCGTGTAGTAAATAGTAATTCAGCTATCAAGTCTTTATTATCCGTAAAATTACGGTAAATATTATAGTATTCGACTTACAAACACGCGCTCTTTTAAACTATTAATTCCATTTTAATTTATTATCGCTTATACGAATATCGTATTCAAGTTTATTTATCGTCCTACAGAAATGAACCATAGAGTGTATTATATTCAAACGTTGGCAATTTATTTAAGTTTTTTTAAATTTAGGTTCGACATATGACAGTACCGCGTCCTGATGTTAAGCTGGAGTGAGGTCGATGAATAGAGACGCCTGCTACTAGAGTTAAATAACTGCCGGTAGCAGTTGCATCCACTATAGTGGCCTAATTGAAACCGGCTACTTTTAAGCTGGTAGGCAGTGTACCCAGTCTGCCGATCCGGGGTAGTACCACCACTTACAAGTATACAGACCATGAAGTGATTTGGTCGCGTTCCGGGATCAGCTTGTAAGTTGCCGGTTCCAACTAGGCCGGCATAGTGGATGTGATTGCTACTCACAGTTATTGAATTGTAGTAGCAGTGACATTCATTCATGGACCACACTTTGGTTTAACATCAAGCGGGGTGCTGTCATATGTCGAGTAACAATAAAAAAATAAAAAAAACTGAAACCAAAAAACGACCACCAACTGCCCCCTTTCCGCTTTAAAAGTGTTTGTTCTTTTGTTTCAGGAATTAATAACAACTCTATACATAGGTTTTCTCGGTTTAATATTTGCATCATTCCTCGTATATTTAGCTGAAAAAGATGTTCAAGACACGAAGTTTAGAAATTTCGCAGAGGCATTATGGTGGGGCGTCGTAAGTTATCATTGGCTTTGACAATAATTGATTTCCATCGTAATAGTACTATAATGGCTAATGGGTATTATTCTCGTAGATCACGCTGTGCACGGTCGGGTACGGAGATATGGTGCCTCAGACATGGCAGGGCAAGTTCATTGCCTCCTTCTGCGCGCTGCTGGGCATCTCTTTCTTCGCCTTGCCCGCTGTGAGTACAACAATCCTCTATGGCACGATTAACTCGTTACATGAGAATCTATTTATATTACACCTCATTTCAATCTGTTCTTTATCAATCGACGAATGTACCAACTCTCCGGATTTTCTTTATTACATTGTATTTGTTTACTTTTTATATCATAATTCTATTTAATGATCCATTATGAAATAACCTTTTGTGTTAAATTTTACCATAAACATCCGAAATCCGCAATAAAACCGACTTTCACATAAAACGTAATCTACATGAATATTTAACTTTCACTCGGGATTATATCCTTAAATATCTCCGGTGACCCTCGACCCGGTAACAGGTAAAATCTTAGAAACTTTAAACTGATTTACGTTTATTAAACTACGATATTAAAAATGCAACAGCTTATCATAATTTCTCAGTTTATAGCGCTGTAAAATGTGCTATAAATTTAGATTGGATTTATTTACACCACAAAACGGGCTGTGTTATAAATGGGATGCATCGTTTTGCCAGGGTATCCTTGGTTCCGGTTTCGCTTTGAAGGTGCAACAACAACAGCGTCAGAAGCATATGATTAGGCGGCGACAACCTGCAGCAACACTTATCCAGGCATTGTGGAGGTGCTACGCCGCCGACGAGCACTCTATGAGCGTAGCCACGTGGAAGATACATCAAGTCCCACTGCCCAGTCCACAAACAAGGTATCATAGAACTGGTCATGATATACTGTAAGTTTATAATTAAATTAATATGGGCTACTTATGTGTCCATCACCATGGGATGTGTAGTCCATCATTACATGGGCGTATGTTTAACTATCAGTTGTTTTCAGTCGTTTGGCGCTCTTGGGCCTCCCCTTGCTTTCCATCATGCAAGTCGAGGTTAGATATTGTTTCAAAAACAACAGTTTATAGTGATTTTCGACTAAAAATACAAATCTTCTTTCTTATTTTATCGCATACATTGTATATGTCACTGGGTTCATTAATTGTTTCCAGAAATCATTTAGTACAATTAGTAAAAGTACAATAAAATCATTTGTGTTTTATTTTATCGACACATATCGTGTGACATAATTTGGGAAATACTTAAATAAATTTTGGAATGGAAATAAAATTTGGCATTACTTTAAAAAACTGCATATTATGTAAATATTACGTATAGACATTTCATTGTCACATTTATTGTTTATAAGTTTATCAATAATATTACTTATACCTACTATATTCCCTAATTATTATAGTATTTATTTTATTATTAGACTCATAGTACATATACTCGTATAGTACCTAATTGAAATGTAATATCGAAATAGTTTTCCTTAGGGCGGCATAATGACGGCGACTGAGGTAGCCGGGAAATAACTCGGGTTTTTTCAGTCGTCGTCACTCTTGGACCTCCTCTTGCTTATCATCAGGCGGGTCGAGGTCAGATTTCGTGTCACAATAAAATATATAAAAAGTTAGATGATATAAAATGGAAATTGTACTTTGTAAAATCTCACTATGACTGACAAGAGACGTTTATCGAGCGTTTCATAATACAAGCGAAATGTGGTAATCCACAGCCGAGTGATGAGTGCATCGTTCAAGAACAATGCATCGTTCGTGTCTCGGCTGCCGACTATCCGCCGCCACAAGAGTTCATCCCTCCATTCACCCGCACCGCACGCGAAGCCTTCCTCGCATCGATATGATGTCAACACGAGCGCTGAAAATCTCGGTAAGTGCACAAAATAATTCAACAATATGTCTTATCTAGTAAATATGAAGACAATTTCAAAATAAAATTTAAATTCTATGTCGTTCGCGCCTTCTTAATTCATCTCACTCATAGAGCCCATCTGCTTTTGTTTCGAGTTGAACGCTCGTTCTTTATAATTATACTAAAAAATTATTTGGTCAAAATTTTCTTTTATTTAAGCAGAATTTACTTTAACATTGTTATCTGGCATACTGAACAATATATCTTTATCCAGCTCTTTAATTTGCATTCCAAGTTACTTAGTCAGACTAACATCACGACTTATTTATGTGGAAAACAATGATAATATCTTCGTAATGCGGTTAAGTATAAAGAAATTAAAATATTCTTCAAAACGTCCGATTGTTTTTATAATAAAATTTGGTCTAAATTAAGTCGTATGATTATATTTCAAAAAACACTTCTCTGATTATTATGTTAGGACACAAAATTCGATGAAGACAATTGGGAGTGATTGAAACATTATAATAATTTTATGTACTCACAATAGGTAGTGTTGTTGGTAGCACCGAAGTGTAATGGTTAGCAATGTGTTCCGTAGATAATCGCGGCACGAGCGGCAGCCGCGCCTGTTGTCTACTCCGTTGTTGGAAGCGCTGTTGTAAAGGTCTATCCATAAATCTTTAGATGGCACCTTGGCATGTCACTTCCAAAGATATAAATCTATTCCGTTTTATTCTTATTAGTAGGATGTTTACAACTTGTAAATATTTGGATCACAGCTGTCATCTTGCCAGGACCTCATGACTCCGAGGTCCTGCGAGGGATGTATTCTTTAGAAGACATCACCATCGATACTGAATCTTCTTTCAAAGCTTCCACTTCTAAATGAGGCGATGCACTGTTTTAGAACAACTTGCTGCGAAATTTATATTATAGCTATTTGGAAGTTCTCTTAAAACTTTTGGGCAGATTTACTTATATTATGCTTCTGAAGATTAAGCTTTTAACTATATAGGCATTAAACGATATCATTTACACATATAATTAGCTATTAGTAAAGCGATTTGTGGTTTTTATGGATTTTCTACTGCGCTGAATATTATTTATATGATAAATGAAGTTTATTAGCTTTAAAGACTGGAATGGCTTGGTGAGAGCTTGAAATAGTTACCTACAGCTTACTTTACATTGTTAAGGTAAAGAGGGAGTGATTGTGCCCACAGCTTTGCATTACTACCATATTTCTTAATTATAATGCACGCCCGCCAACTTGACCAACTGTAGGAGTTATTATTATTTTTATATTATAATAGTCACAAAACACAAACTCTTGATATCCACCCCAAGTACAACTTGTACCATTGCCATTTTTGTTTTCATAAATTTCTCAACAAGACCTCATACTTTACGATACTGAACAACTACGACGCGTTATACTAGTAAGTGACACATATTATTTACTAAGTATGCGGCAGTTGGATAAAAATATAAGTAACCTTATATAGAATATTGCTCAAGTTTGAAAAGTCATTTTATTAGGTAATCAAAATAATAAGCTGAAGATTTTGTGTGTTAAAATAAGATCTTTTTGAGATTATATAACTAATTGGTAATCCCTAATATCCATAGCTTTAAGTCAGATACTGCTAAAATTATTTAATAGAAACGTATTCGAGGAAAAGAAAGTTGCTACTTGTTTTTATGTTGACCTTTGAAGTTGTAAGCCACTTCACAAACTCTCACTTTGTAATATTAGGAAATAAATATATAGGAAATAAATAAAAAATATAAAAACTCTCTTATTACCTTAAACTCTCTTCTTATACTCTTATTACTTATTTACCTAATACTTATGACTTATTATTATATAAAAGAATTAGCATTTCAAAGACGAAACATGTAAAATGAAAAATTCTCTAGTTGGTGAGACGAAAAAAACGGAACCTTACATAGCTAGGCATGCATGAACGACTTCCTTTCTGACTCGGCGAATGTTTTATACACAGCACTCTCTTTGAGTTGTTGTAGATGTAAATGAGGGCAGTTGACGGTGTCTGCTAATGGCAATGTGTGTCTGCAATTGACAAGGGTCGGGATCACATTATCTTGTAACAGAGGACAAACTATTTTAGTGAAGCTATTCTGAAAATATAATTATATCATATTTGCTACTCACACAGAACTTAAAATGACAGCTTAGTATAAAAAGAAATTACAATCATATTATTTACGTTGATATTAAGAATCGGATATATTTTTACTGCACGTATTTTTTATAGTTTATGTAAGAAATGTTTATCAGCATCGGGAAGATACGGACGAAGTTTAGATCATAAACAGCGACCAATGTTATTCAGAATAGCCATATTTGTTTGAAGGCAAGGACGTTGGCAATGAAGGCCGTTTAGGATTTATCTTTGAATAAAGCTACCGCCCGCCCCCTCTTAATGAGTTAAAAATAAACAGTTGTTTTTGTGTTGAAGTAAAAAATCTTTTATTTGAGTCGTAGCGCGTGTCTTATCAACTTAAACACCGCAATATCGTTAAAGTAAACAGTGTCGCCTGCCAATTTCAATTGTAACGTTTTACTTGAGTTTAAGTCTTCAATAAAGTAAATATACCAACAAATGGCGTTTTTTAATAAAAAAATTCGGAATGTTCAGACAAAAAGTAAATTTTCATGTTTTACAATTCTCTGAACCTTAATATCGAACTCAGCAAAAGTGATACCAAGCAAGTTTAGATATTGAATAAATTAAAATATTGAACAGATGTCATCTCCAGCTTGCTTTCTCAGAGCATTTTCTGTTGCTTGTCAATATTTGTAGGAGGAGAGTTCAAATTGTAATATTGTTGGACGCAATACAATGCCTATATGCTCCAAATAAATACTTAAAAGACTTGTTTTTGTTGCGACTTAAGTCAAAATATTTAGCCGTGGCCAATTAATGAAATAAGCTACTCATTCATAGAACCATTCCACGATTTTGTTTTGGTTTTAAATGCTTTTCTATTTAGTGGAGAGTTTGTCAGTTTAATAAAACAATTATGAAGCGTAGGTAGTATAATTGAATCGTGAGGTATGACAGAGTGTGTCTATGGGTTGGCAGGCGCGACGAATGGCCGCTCAGCCTGCGCCCGCAAGCTCAACCCCTCTCACAGCGAGGACTCAGTGGCGGAGACGGCACTCTCCAAGAGAAACTCCGACGGTAAGACGCCAGCTCCTGGCCACTCTTACAATGCACATTCACGTGATTTCAAATTCCCCTCAGACCCGTCAAGCCTGTTATCAACACCGACCTTGTTCACTCATTTAGTTTATGCATCAATTAATATAATTAAAACATTCGCGGAAACATGAAAAATGACGAACAGTCTTGATGGGGAGAGAGTTTTATGTCGTGTTTTGAACGCATGATCGGTGTCAATTATTTGCTTGCTTACTCGCAATAACCCAATTGATATTATCTAATAATATATTTAAAACGACGCCATCGATGTTAGTTGTAGTAGATGTTAATAACAGTTTGCGATTATATTTAATTGCATCTGTAGGTAAATGTCGTAATGGTACTGTAGTTTAAATGTAAAAATGTAATGAAAATGCATGGTACTAATATAATGTAGTGTGTGTTTTGTGGCTAAATGTTATGTATGATTTAGTAGTGTTCATATGATTGTAATTCCAACACGGAATAGATACAATTCGGTCATTGTTTGTTTGTTTTAACTTTTCTCTGTATCGTTTAGTTAGGTTGTGGTAGGTTTTGTTAGTTATATGAATTCTTTTATCAAATTATATTTGTCTATTAAAAGCATGAGAACTTGACCTGAAATAACATTATATTAATTAAATAATAATTTTCCATTATTATTAAGGAGAGGGCATCTCCGGTTTTACAGTAAGCGAGATGAAATTTGGATGGTCGTTTTATCGAATGTTACAATACAAGCATAGCCCGGCAACCATTATTTGTCTTCTTTACTGTGAAACATCAAACAAATACTTTAAAATTGATCGTTGGAAATAAGTGATTCGAACACAAACGAGTAATTAAATGAAATAATGTTCTTTGAAAATTCGCCAAATCAATCAATATATCGTTTTAAATCTATTATGAGAAACCCGACTATTTTTATCCCACTGCAGCATGTAGTGAATCAAATATAACACTCGACATATACTGGCACCAAATCATAAAATACTTTTAATATGTATTACGCATTAAATTGATACTTTATTATACAATATATAAAATACGAGTTAGTTTCGAACAAATTATTGTCTAAAACTATTAGAAATCAAACACGCAATCAAATGTAAAATAAAAATCATTACTATAAACATAAATTGCTTCCAAACCTACTTCAATATCTACCCATAAAGGAACATACTTCATCACGTATGAAGAGCAGATTGTACAGTAACACGCACGTGTGAAACTACACCGCCTACTACTTAACATAATACAATTTATTACCAGAATTCAGGATCCAAGAGTACTTGTACTATGTTTAAAGATGTAGATACTTACCTCCATGGAATTTAATCACATGGCTATAGAATTAATGATGTAAGACACTCTTGTGATCCTGAATTTGCTTAATTTACACAAATAGTAATGTTTCACGTTGTTTTTTGTGCAGACGAAGATGACGAGCCACGCTGTGTAACACTCACAGCGCAACATAAGGCAGCCATAAGATTTATAAGAAAGGTAATATACATCCAATATATTATAGATTAATAATGTTAGGTATTTACAATATTTTATGTAACAACCATTAATAGCAACGAAACATAAAAACTTGTACAACATACCTATACATTGTCAATAAACAATAAATCATTGCTGAGACTGTAACAGCTGATGTACCTTAATATTATATACATTCTAACAGATGAAGTATTTTGTGGCTCGGCGTAAATTCAAGGAGGCACTAAAGCCGTACGACGTTAAGGATGTAATAGAACAGTACTCTGCCGGACACGTGGATCTCCTGGGGCGTGTGAAAACCGTCCAGACTAGGTACTAGAAGCCGCGCCACCCGGCCTCGGCCCTCGCAAGCCTATGCTTCCACCGTCTCTAACGGCCTGCTCTGGCGTAACACAAACTAAAAACACACACCTCGGGATACTAAATCAGATACTCTTTATGCACCATTGGCCTTTTCCTTTTATAATTATCTCAACATGAATCCTAATAATATATATTTACAAATATAATTTGCAATTAATATTAAGAATGTATTTTAGTTACCTTCTAGTTAAATATATATAGATACTACTTCAAATGTATTGTTTTAGAATAGTATTAAAAGTGTCTGATTGGTTAGCACCGTTTGTGCGATCATTTTGTGTTACACTAGATCGGTGCAAAGTTACTTGTGACATGTTTGTCCTGCTATACCTATTCGTAGATTGGTGAATGGCCCTGTAGTCGGATTGTCAAGGTCTAGTCTCTAACATGTCTGCTGGTCTCATCTTTTTGTAGCAAACTGCAATTCACACAACACATGGGAGTCAGTGTTCACGATTTTAGTGGCAATTTCTGTTTGTATGAATATTGGCACAGAAATTTCCAATAAGATCTATTCTTTACTATTTTCATACAACTTTATTACTGTGGGAATGTTGTCTTTGTGATGTTAACATTACACTAACATACTTTATTAACAATTTACTATCTCTATGTCACTCGTACATGTTCTCAATTTATATTTGCATTTTTTCCTAACTTTAGAACTTTATTTTTACATAGAACATAGAAAAAAGCACACTTCTTATATTATAAGAACTAGATAATACGTAAAACAATAAATTGGTACATCATATAAATTTAAATGCTATTTTTCAATTTTCAAGAAGAAAAATTATTATTATTATTTACCCATCCTTATGAATCGGCTAGGTGCAAAGAAAAGGTAAATGTTTGTTATTACATGATCAGCTCAGCAATGTTGACCGAACCGTAGGGCTTATGATTGATCGATTATTGCTGAGGGCGAAATGGCGGAACTCCACCGTGGGCATCGGATCCTCGTTGGCAGCCATGCGCGCCCCAGCAACACGCGCCAACGACTAATTGCCACAACGAAACTAATTACCTCCAACAACTCATTAATATCTTCCAATATAAACAACTAGACATTTCAATAATATTCGTTTCAAAAACACATTCACCGTTGGAATTCGTTGTTTAGAACATCAGGATATTTCTGTTTCCGGGTAGCTCAAGTATTTTGTCGCACGCAAGAGATTTAGAGAGGCATTGAAGCCTTACGACGTTAAAGATGTGATAGAGCAATACTCGTCGGGCCACGCTGACCTGCTCAACAGGACCAAGAACCTGCAGTACAGGTGAGCCGGGCCGAGGCTAACGCGCCATTGAATCCATCCTGACCGACACACTTCTCCTGCAATTCTTACCAGCACCTTTTCCATCTCCAAGGCAGCTTTCTATGCTTAACATAAACTTAACGAGTTGTACGCCTACAACAGACACAATATTCGAAGTCTTATTCATTCACTGTCACTCCTAATTCTGTAAACACTTTACAGAAAGAAGCATTTTACATAATCCGCCCCTCACAAGTTCATACCAAACTTGTCATTTTCGGTCCAAATTAGCTTCATGCCTTTATTTCCACATCCCCGGAGCGAAGCCTTGGACTTTAAAACCGCTTTTGGTGTCAATTTTTATGAAAAGATCGGTAAAATAGTCTTTTTGTTGTAGAAATTTAGACCTGTATACGTGTTCTATAAGTGTATTAGTAGGTTTATTTATTTAAATTTTGATATTGTGATTTTTTATTCAATTAACTGTTGTATAACATATGTAGTTTAATGTGTGTAGTTATTTTTATATGTCTACGTGTCCTGTAGATAGATGTGTTTATTTATCCTTTTTAAATTATTACTTATTTTTCAATACTTATTTGGTTTGTTAATTTGTAGTGACAGGGAAATTTCTGTTAGAAAACCGCCGTTATCAGCATATTGAAGTATCAATAAAGTTCCTATCTGTGTTGAAATCTTTTGATGTCCGAACCGTACTCATATTTCCATCTAATGTTAATTTTTTTTTAACTTATGTGTTGAAACGATAATTTAGTACACTTAAAATGTAGGTACTTACTTAAGGTCAAACTAAATTATGAAAACCCGGTTTTAAAATAACGTTCGGTAAAATGTATATAGTTATTTAAAAGTGTACACGGTTCATGGAAACGAAAAAAATGTTTCAAATTGAAAACCCAATTAACAAGTACTACGATTTAGTACTTAGATACGATGTACGAGATTTACTAAAGTTCTAAAACATATTTTTTTTTTTTATGTATTGTTAAAAGTAGAATGGTTTCCTAAAAAAACTAAAATGTGATAATAATTATTTTCAAACTGAAAATAAGCTAGGAACTAAATAAATAACTTCGGAAACATGTGTAAATAAAGAAACGTATATATTTGCTAAATAATACGTTCTTGAATTAAGACAAATTTAAAATATAAATATACGCTCTAATACGAATTAAAACGAGGTATAAATATGCAACGAGAATACTGCGAATACGACAATGCCATTACAATAATCTTAATTTCAACAAAAGGCACTCTTGGCGCTAAATTCTTGTTTCCAGTTCTGCAAGCTCAACATTATTCATCATCCATTATTCTGACACATTAAGAGATACGGTGCGGTGACGGATCATTTAGATCTACATTCGTATTCATTATTACGTGTTCGTCAGAATAAGAACCTTATTTAACAACTACTTACTTAACATTTTATTTGGAAAAAAATGAAATAAACATTTAGATTAAGATCTTCAGTTTGAAAACTGAGGATGAAATTTAAGACGACCGTGGTGTAGTGGTAGTACCATGTTCACGCAAACCAAGAGACCCCAGTTCGAAACCACTTGCCGGTACCAACGCGTCTTTGATATAATATAGTATGTACTATGATTATTCTGTTTCTGTGGTACAAATACATTTAGTAGCTTAGTATAGGATTGTAAAAAAATGATATTCTTTTTTTAATATTTAATTATGCTGAGGTAAATGTAACATGTTTTGAAATGACCTCGGTGTTTTTAAAATAACTTCAATTGTAGGGTAAAACCTCTTGCACTTGCATATTCATATTTTCGTGTGATTTACAAAGGGCACACACAATACACAAAAAGACAGCTCACCTTGCAGAAATGGGAATGCCTTTCATACAACTAAACAAGCTGTAGTGCATTCATGGCGCACATACGTTACGTTCAACAATTGCATTTTTCGTTTTAGTTCCTTCGTTTCTTACATTTAAAGTAGCATTTAATATTTTAGTACATTTTATTTCGCATGATTTTTTACGGCACTCAATTCATTGCTTTTGTGTAATTCTTCGCAAAACACTACATTTTTGTCTTCGTTCTTAGGCAATTGGACTTTTTTGGTAATTTTAATATTTGCATTAATAATAACATTAAACAAGAATCTTTAAATGTTTGTGTAATATGCATGTATGTATATGAAAAACAAATGGAATAATAATGTTTTTTTTACTATTTTTTACTAATCACTAATCATTGATTTAAAAAAAAATGAACACTAAGTACTTCCGTTTCACAGGTTAGATCAAATACTCGGTAAACAAGGATCGAAAGCCAAAGATGTTTATGCATCAAAAATCAGTTTAGCATCTAGGGTTGTTAAAATAGAAAGACAGGTAAGACAAATTGTTTATCATATAATCTATAATTTGTTGATTTGGTCTTAGTATGTAACTAAACGAACTTTTCTTAATACAGGTAGACGATATAGAAAGCAAGTTAGATCATTTACTAGAGTTATATGAGGAGGATAGAAGAGTATCCCGAGGTTTACCTATTACAAGTAGTGGTGATCGGGCACAGCCGGGTAGCGGTACTGACGGGGGCACAGTCTCTCGACCTATGCTACTCGATAAGCAGTGCTCGGAGCCCAACTCCCCGGTGACCAGGACTTTCCCAGAACAGCCTGCACCCTCGTCCGCACCACCACAGCCACAGAAGAGGCCGATGAATCGCGGCTACTCGGATCTCGGTGCAAGACTTATTAGGAAAAAAGTTATACTCAAGTAAGTTTATAGATATACAAAACAGTTACAAATGGAGTCAATTTTAGTGAGAATAAACATTATTATAGATCCACACCGGGTCGGAATGGTAACGGAGAAATTCTTCGTGACAGTGAGGTAGTAATCGTGGTGCCACCGGACCGCGAAGACACGCAGACGAGGCTGATCACTGATAGTTCAGGTATGCCCAAATCAAAAACGAAATTTAGCCCACAGATATTTGGAAAGAGAATTACAACTTTATACAATTACAGCGTCCTATGAGGACTTTTCGTCGTCGACGTCGCTCTGACCAAGCAGAGCTCGGGGCCACTCCGCTGTATATCATGTTCGTTACCGCCGTGAGTCTCCTAACCTTGTGTAACGTGTGTCGTTAGTAGTCCTTTCCTATTCCCACAGGCCCCTGCATCTTGTCTGTTATAACTGAGGAGAATAATTAAATAAAAATGTATTTATTTTTTATCCCACAATAATTCGTTTATCAAGATATATCCAATCTTCTTTTGTTTAGGTAATATTGAAGTCCGAAATATAATCGTTGTGTGCATGTACCCTTAATTTTAATAATACATGCATTTAGTAAAGTTCTATTTATATGTATTTAGTATGTGGCTTTTACTGCTTCTATATATTTCGTTTAATTCCATCGTTATTCGTTATTAAATATGTTTTTGATTTTTTCATCGATCTCCTTACATTTTTGCGACTTCCGTCCATGTTCCGGAGCTGACCTCCTTTCCTTATCTTGACAATTTGTTATTTTCTGTTTCAATCTACATGTGCATGAATGACGCTGAGTTGTTATCTTCTGTTTCTGGTAACGAGTTATGTTTTGAGGAGATGAAATGTGTTATTTATTATTGTAGTATCTGTATATTTAAAACTACAATTTAGTTTGTGTTATAAAAACGAGATGTCTATCGATGTTAGAATTTTAATTGTTTAACTATACATTTTTTACAAGCTTTTCTGATTTTTTTACTATATATTACTTTTATAGCACATATAGCGACATCGAGAATGATTGTGAAAATTTCCGAATACATTTTCAGGATATTTTTTTTTTTTTTTTATTGTGACTCGACATATGACAGCACCCCGCTTGATGTTAAGCCAAAGTGTGGTCCATGAATGAATGTCACTGCTACTACAATTCAATAACTGTGAGTAGCAATCACATCCACTATGCCGGCCTAGGTGAAACCGGCAACTTACAAGCTGATCCCGAAACGTGATCAAATCACTTCACGGTCTGTATACTTGTAAGTGGTGGTACTACCCCGGATCGGCAGATTGGGTACCACTGCCTACCACTCTTTGATAACCAGACCCGAAGCAAATATCCATCTCTTTTTTTTTTATTAACAAATATTTGCAATATTTAATACTATTAAATATTACAAATAAAAGCTATGAAACAAATATTTGCTCCGACCGGGGATCGAACCCGGGACTTTACGCGCAACAAACCAGTCGCTAAACCGTTCGTCCACGCCTGTCGTCAAAATTACATTAACATCGTGAGCAATTGTGACATTTTAGAATAATGTTCCCTGCTGATTACTACCACCTGTGACTATTAATATATGTTTTTAATAGCATACATATGATTTGTTATATATAAATAAATAATATTTTTATTATGGATCGACATGTGACAGCCTGTCAGCACCCCGCCTGATGTTAAGCTGGAGTGCGGCTTATGAACTGTAGCAACTGTGAAGTATGAACTGTACAGTTAAGTATCTATAAGTAGCATTGTATCCACTATGCCGGCCTACTTGGAACCGGCAACTTTCAAGTGATGATATGGCAGACTACACAAGAGCAAACTAGATAAATGTCTGCCTACCACACCTAAAAATATATGACTCATAATAAACCAAGTACAATTTAATACGTAAATGTTTCACTACATAAAACGGTGACTATTTTTTGTCAAACAACATTCCTCGCAAGATGGCCAAAAGTTATTTATCTTATAACGAATGCCGTCTGCCGTTGACAAGGAGTATGAGCAAAGACAACTTGAATGTAATTTTGTGTAACAATGACTATAAATAATAGGTATATCTATTTTTTTATTTAATTATATAATTCAGTTACCTCAATGTAGATATACTATTTTATTATTATTATTGTGACACGACGTATGATATAACCTCGACCCGCCTGATGATAATCAAGAGAAGATCCAAGAGTGACGACGACTGAAACAACCGAGTTAGTTCACGGCTGCCTCAGTCTCCGTCACTATGCCGTTCAAAGGTGCTTGTTCACGCATCGCTTGAAGGATCCAATGTTATAGAAGAGAGAGCATTCTACTTGTGTATTGTTCTACAAATAAAAGACGCACCGAACTTTTTAGTTCGACTGCCGATGCGGATGCTTCCTCCGACCTATTATTAAATGTGTTATATTATATTTGATTTAATTATGTTTGACCTACTATAAATAATATATATTTTCAATATCGTAATCGTAAAACTACGCTACAAATAATTTGCATATACCTACGAATTACAGAGCAATGCGCGACGACATCGGTGGAAGGTGAGACTGAGGCAGAGGCAGGTGGTTTTCGTTCTGGCAGCTCAGGATCTACGTCCTGGTGCGAAGGAGAAGTACCCGAGGAAACCGATGTAGCAGCCGATGGGTACGGCTCTGGAGATTCCTTAGCTGAGGTAGGTACTAACTTTATCCAAATTAAGCCGTAACATTGTAAATACAATGTTTTATTCAGGAGGAAGCGTAAAATCTCTACGAGGCACTTAAATCTTGTATGTGACATTGTTTCAGACGGAAGATACTGCTCTCTTGGGAGCGAACGCGCCGCAAGCCCCGCCGAGGGTTACACGGGGTCAACGTCGTGATGTCGCCGTCGACCTACACCTCTTGCGGCCCGACGTCTGAGTTCACTCTTTCAAGCGTCAGACGTGACCAACTAATAGAATTGGTTATCGTGACCGCTTTTGACTGACGAGAACTCGCCGCGAAAATCACACTTCCGTCTTAGGCCGCCTTCCTCTTGCAATAGTTTTTAATCACTATGGGTCCACGCTTTATGCAACAAATTTTAAAACCTTCTTTACATTTAATAACAATATTAAGATTTCGAATAATTAAATCACTCACACCGAGTGAATATTTAAGTAGCTAGGTATAAACATTGAGAGTTTATTATACAAAAATATTTACCAATTCCTTGCGCTTGGTTTGTACCTATATTTACAAATGACCATTCAACGTATGATAAGTAGCTACTTATTACAGTACCTAATTAAATTGCAACAAATATAATCTTCATTATATATATGTAAATTAATTAAACTGGTAGTCGTCTTCTCAGGGTAAAAAAGGCCTTATACTATGCACCAAAGTTCAGATTTTCTAAAAACTTTCAAAACTTCTTAATTATTATTCAGTTACTCAGGTCTATAGAGCAAAATGTCGGGGGCCAAAATTTAAATTCTATTTAATAAGATACTCAAAGGACGCTAGTTTATTAGGTACATAATGTACATATTTCTAAATTTTTAAGATTAGGCATAGTTGATGCGGGAGCGAAGAAAGATATTGGGCATTTGATTTTATCTTTGAGTACATTCCTAATGTATACTCAAAAGATTTTATAGTAATCGCCAACAGACCAAACACAAGTACGAAAATAACGAGTAAAATTAGTAATCCGGGCTATATTAAAAAAAAATAAGAACGACGGCGATGAGCGGTGCAAAATTAATAAAATATTATCTTGAGCCCCTCTCATTGCCCTTCTCACCAGCATTGGCGCCGTGACCAAGGGCTAATATTAGTTAAGCTTAGACTATACGGTTACTTACAGACTGTCATCTGCATCAATGCATTATATCTTATTGATTCCTAATATAAACGCGAAAAAAGTTCCCAGTAATTTTTATCATCTATTTTACGTCATACAATATCATATGCTGATTACGCCGGCCTAAATTGTGATTTATTAATAAAACAATTAAAATCCATAATAAGTAATAAGGTTATTTTAGAAGAGAATGGTAGATGCGGTTAGGTTTTTTAAATATTATTATTGCTTCGATTATTAGTTAGGTTATTACAAACGATTTAGATAATTTAAATTTTATCTACGATACCGAGTACGCTTAGCTTTTAACGTATAGTTATCGAGATCTTTGTAAATATTTTAGTCTTAAATTTGAGTTACATTTTATGAACGAGCGAACTGCATCGAATGTAGAATTAAATTACGTATAAGTAGTGAAATCCCAAACGCCTATTTGATTTCTATTTTTATATGAAAATATAATACTTTTACGTGTGCTTCCCCACTGCTGGACCACCATCGTTAAGTGTCACATGTAGTTACGCCCTCTAGAGTATTAAGTATCACCAAATATTAAGCTTCGAAAGCTACGCGCACAAAACCACCTTAGGTACCTATCACAACCAACATTATTATTTATTTATTCTACCATGAACGTTTATTTTATTGTCGTTGTACCCAATCAGATATCGTTATACAAACAGAATTATTAAATGTTCTGTAATTATACTCAAAAAAATGAATTTTTTTCAAACCTAAAAACTCTTATTTATTAAACTTCTGTATAAATAAGCTTATTTTTGAAATTATTGAATCTAAAAATATTACATTCTCATAACAGACTGTGTAATGCAAAATAAAATGCTGTTTAAAGTATTCAAAGTATTTAAATTACAGATATTGATATTTTCAGTATAAAAATTATTATTTTCCCTATTGATAAAAAACAAAATTAAATTGTCACGCTTTCCACATAGACAGGCAGAGACAATGGAGCACCATCTGCCAGACCGAAGACATCCTCATGAAAGCTTGGTTGCCTAGTGCCCATAACCGTAGGGCTTGTATAAAGACAATTGTAGATTTTATTATTCAATCAACTTGTCACGCCTTTTTCCCACATGGATAGGCAGAGATAATGGAGCGTCTTTTGCCACGATCCTGACACAACTCCCTCGCTTTCTTAACATTCACAATTCTCTTTATGCAAGCTCTATGGTTATGGGCACTAGGCTAGGCAACCTAGCTTTCTCGAGGATATCTCCGATTTGGTCGGAAAACACCCTCCTGGGCCTGCCTTGTTTAACGTGTCCATTCACATCAGATTTATTGTATGAGAGTATAATTGTTTTTGAGAATGAAATATTTTGATAATAAGCCATTTAATATAATTTGAACCCTAATGAAAAGGTACCTAAATCACATTCCTTTAAATTAAATTATCGCACACTTATTCATATTACATTCCGACAAATAGTTTGAATATAAAACAATTAGGTAAAATTTAGGTTTTTACTATAATAATTTGGTCCACTATTTAAAAGACAATAATTTTATTGACTGCCTTTAAAATTATCCTTACATCACAATTATATGTATATCACTTTCTATATCATGTATATCATCTTTATCAACACAACGGATTGATAATAACTCCTATCTAGAACAAAAAATATCAAGCGATCTTTCTTGTAAAGGGAACGGTTTATAAAATAGAAACTTGAAGTTGAAGTGCACAAAACTTATAAACGGCACAAACAAATAAAACTCCTGTGAAGTTATAATCAGCATTTACGTATTAATTTTTTACACAATTTTTTACATTTCAATACTAAGCTACTAAAAAAACTATAAGCACTAAATTATCATAGAAAGAGGTCGACCAAAGTACATACAATATATAAAAGATGCATTTATACTTCTGAATATTTTCATTTTATTCGTAAATATCTCAACTAATAAGTAATATTAAAAAAAGAAAATGTGATTTTATCATCAATTAGAAGCGACATGTGACCTCAAGTTGGCGGCCGGAGTTAAGAGCGCCGACGATTGAAAGACGACTTAATTAACGGTCAGGGCCGTCTTTACCCGGGAGTTCAAGGGGTGCAGTGCACCCGGGCGCAGAGTTCTAGGGGGCGCATGCCGACCGCCATAAATTTCGATAGGTATCTATCGAAATTTATGGTCTACTACACTGAGACCACGCGAGCGGAGCCTTGACTTTCGCACCCCGGCGCTGAATATGCTTAAGACGGCCCTGTTAACGGTTGACTCCGTCGCCCTCACTATGTCGGCCAGTTTATTAGATAGGAGATATTAACAGTACGCTATTGTTATTGTTTATCTAGTTTATTTATGTTGTGACACAAAGTGTAATTATAAATAGATTTTATTCATATGTGCTTTGCGCATCGTTGTTTGTCCCTATTCGTTAATTTATTTTTAATTTTATTAAGTACATTGGACTTGTTTTGTTTTCCAATAAATAATTTTTAAATGAATTGTAGTTTTATTATCCTTTAAGCGCAACATTAGTTTGAGTGGATTGAAAGAATGAATAAAAGATTGACGAGAGATTTAGGGATCATGGGTAAGTGGAATGTAAGCATTAAAAAAGGACGACGGAAGATTGTTCCTTGAACAAGTCAAGGACGTTATTAAAAATTTCATAGTTATTAACCCTGTGCAAATTGATTAATTGATTTAGTTAAATACAGTTTGACTTATGCAAATCTATTATTAAAATATTTTTTTATTATAGTGCGACCAATACCGCTGTACCGCTCCTTGGTAGGTGCGCGGCGAGGTGGGGGCCGGGAAGGAAAGAGCATGACTTTACATGAGATTGATATTGTCGGATAGATCTTACGATATCAGTTTACAGTTCTAAGGCACGCCAGTTTTTTACACGCCAAATGTTGTGCATAGGCTGTATGCAAAAGAATTTCATAGTCTGTGGACATTAAAAAAATGTTTTACTTCTTGTCACTGTCTGTGTTAGTTATGGATGTTAATTTGTACTCTGCTAAAATACGAATAAATAATGTATATACATATATGTATA
This sequence comes from Tinea trinotella, assembly GCA_905220615.1. Lineage (NCBI taxonomy): Eukaryota > Metazoa > Arthropoda > Insecta > Lepidoptera > Tineidae > Tinea > Tinea trinotella. The sequence goes on from HG992306.1 coordinate 7,494,264, forward strand.
TACAAATATGTACTAAATTAGCGAAAGTTATTTTAAACTAGATTCTGCTTCAACTTCATCTTCCATTTCGCCATCAACATCATAACGCACGACCCATCTTTGAATATTTATCTCATGTGCTTTTGACATAAACAGTCGACAGTCGAGCGCAACAGCCGATGGTGCCCCCCGCTTCGCCGCGCACATACCCAAGGCGCGGTACAGCGGTAATGGTCAAACTATAGTACTACGAAGTATCATGTAGGTTTTTTATTTTAATTATTGTATCTCGAAATATGACATCACATCTGATGTTGAGCTAAAGTGCGCTCCAAAAACTGTGGCAAATGCTACTACATTTATACAACTGTAAGTAGAAGTAAGTTTTATACTAAGCTACGAAAGTGCTTGTGTCATAGAAACAGGACAAACAAGGTACATATATCAAAGATACATTGATACCGGCAAGTGGGTTTGAACCCGTGCTCTCAGTTTGCGTAACCCTTGCACCACCACTACACCATCGTCGCCTTAAATACACTATGCCTGCCTAGTTGGAAACCGGCAGGGAGTCTGAAATCGATCCCGGATTAGCAGACTGGTCAAATGACTTCGTCTGCCTGCCTATTTCAATATCGTGGGAAACCTATATTCCAAAGGATCGTGGACAGTGCCGCTCCACTGTCTCTGCCTATCCCTGCGGGAATTAAGGCGTGACAATTGGATTGATTGTAATATATAAATATGAATTGAAAAAAATGCAAAGCAATAAGGAGCTGTTTACAAAAATAAAATTAGATTTAAAAAAAAAAAACAAACACAAAATTATTTAACATATTTTATTTATCTTATAATATTATATCTATATAACTAATATAAGTTATAATATTAACTAATATATTCTATAAGGAAACCAGTCATATCTGTGTCGTCACTCATATAACATAATGAGCTTTGCAATGCACTGAAACAAACATTATTAATTATTAAACATTATAACACTAAACATTATTAATTTTAAAGTAGATAATAACAATCATGTATTTTTCAATTTAACCCTATAGCATGCTTGCATGAAGAGAATTGAAGATGTGAGGGAAGCGAGGGAGTTGTACCAGGATCGTGGCAAGTGGCGCTCCATTGTCGTGGGTGCCGTCACATGTCAAGCTAAAAATAGTGGTCCGTGGTATAGTGGTATTGCAATGGTCACGCGTGTACTATGCTCATCCTGTTTCTATGATACAAGCAGGTTTAGTATCATAGTACAAAAATGTTAAAACAAAAACATGTTTGGGTTAACCGTTCTTGTTGACCGTCACGACCTTATTATCATTGTGTATATTCTAGAGTGAAGACCACGAACCGGAAGTCGCAGCATAGGTAGGCCTCCCACTAGATGGACTGACGACATAGTGAAAGTCACAGGTAACCGGTGGATGCAACTGGCATCTTGTCGTTCGGAATGGCGTTCTAAAGGGGGAGGCCTATGTTCAGAAGTGGACGCCTTCTGGCTGATGATGTTAATGATGATATAAAAGAAATTGACACGAATATATACCTATAAATTCTGATACGGGATCATTTTCGCCTTCCGCTCTCATTGTGCCAGTAATCTCTTCGTTCTCTACTAATGGCAACACAAGCAGTACAAACTCCTGCGTGTATGGAGGTGCAATTGCATCTAATACCTATTTGACAATAGAATATATTTTAGTCTGATAACCTATTTATCTTATAGCAATCTTATATTAAAGTAAAAAAACTATTTATGTTATAGCAATCTTATATTAAAGTAAAAAAAAACTATTTATCTTATAGTAATCTTATATTAAAGTAAAAAACCTATTTATCTTATAGCAATCTTATATTAAAGTAAAAAAACCTATTTATCTTATAGTAATCTTATATTAAAGTAAAAAAACCCTATTTATCTTATAGCAATCTTATATTAAAGTAATAAAAACCTATTTACCTTACAGCAATCTTATATTAAAGTAAAAAAAACCTATTTATCCATTTTATTATTAATTAGGAATTATAATAGCACTTCCATTTAATAACCAATAACGGTTATTAAAAAGTAATACATCCACCTCTTTTTTTGTATAAAATAATATTTGCAGTTTAAATAATTACATTAAATTTTACAAATAAAAGTTATAAAACTAATATTTGTTCCGACGGGAATCGAACCCGGTTTTTTTTTTAATTTTTTTTTATTGTGACTCGACATATGACAGCACCCCGCTTGATGTTAAGCCAAAGTGTGGTCCATGAATGAATGTCACTGCTACTACAATTCAATAACTGTGAGTAGCAATCACATCCACTATGCCGGCCTAGATGGAATCGGCAACTTACAAGCTGATCCCGAAACGTGACCAAATCACTTCACGGTCTGTATACTTGTAAGTGGTGGTACTACCCCGGATCGGCAGACTGGGTACCACTGCCTACCACTCTTTGATAACCAGACCCGAAGCAAATATCCATCTCTTTTTTTTTTATTAACAAATATATGCAATATTTAATACTATTAAATACTACAAATAAAAGCTATGAAACAAATATTTGCTCCGACCGGGGATCGAACCCGGGACTTTACGCGCAACAAACCAGTCGCTAAACCGTTCGTCCACGCCTCTCGTCAAATTCCGCGTAACAGTGCTAACCACTACGCCACGCCCATCGTCACCTAGTACTTCGAGTCCCGCTATACCGCATTTCATGTAATGCGCATCGACTTGCACCTAACTTCAGAGATTTTTGACTTGAATTATATGACTAAACATATACTTTGGCTATTTCAATCAATCAATCAAATTGTCACGCATTTCTCCCACAGGGATAGGCAGAGACAATGGAGCGCCACTTATCACGATCCTGACACAACTCTCTCGCTTCCTTTACATTTACAATTCTCTTCATACAAGCTCTATGGTTATAGGCACTAGGCAACCTAGCTTTCTTGAGGATGTCTCCGATTTGGTCGGCAAACACCCTACTGGACCTGCCTCGTTTAACGCATCCATTCACATGGCTATTTCCTACGCATAATAGTCATTATACATACCTCTGTTATAAAATATCTAATGAGTGATATATCAGTATCGTCGCGTTGCCAACATTGTGTAACATATTTCAAAACAGGGACCACACAACCACGACTCAATAAATTCACCATACGATCCAGTAACATCTTTTTTAATTCCAACTAAAATTAATTAGAAAAACTTTAATTAATTAAAACTGCCAATACAATATATACTTGGCCTTTTTAGAACTTGTGAAATATGTAAACAAATCACCATATTGTTTTTCTATTTTTTAAGCTACTAAAGTGCTTGTATCATAGAAACAGGACAACCAAAGTACGTATATCGAAGGTACATTGGTACCAGGGGTGGTCTCGAACTCGTGCTCTCGGTTTGTGTAACCATTGCACTGCCACTACACCACGGTCGCCTTATGAATTGATGTTGTCATTGGTTTGATGAGAAGACTAGTGATGTGGTAATAACGCAGGTAATTGATTTCCTTTTATATCCAATGACAAATGTTATATCGTTTTTTTTTTCGTGAATAATCCTAAATAGTTTTCTATTTTATTCAAAGTTTATATTAACGTTCTTAGAGAAAACTATTTATCTTGGTTAGCCCAAGACATTTATAAATTAGAAGTTAGCTTTAACTAACTTCTAATTTATAATTGCCACTTAAAGGACATAATTTATTTTGTATAGGGACTTGGGCTTTATTGTATTAACAGTTGCATATACATTTTAATATAGTACGATGTTTTGAAGATTACAATGTTATTGGAAAATGTTCTTTATTTTGCATAGTTTAAGTGTGCAAAATGATCAAACTATAATAAGACAGTTTGAAGCAAAATTATTAATATGGCGGTGTCATCGTGATTGAAAAACGATACAAAATTTTCCAAATAACTTAATTGCACAGCAATTAAAAACAAAATTGTTATTAGTTTTATCAATACAAGTATCAAAACTACCATTTATAAATTTTTTATCATTGGGCATTACAAAAGTAGTACAAAAAAGCCCAAGATGAACGATGTCCTTTCTTTGTATTTGTTTGCCCTCTCCCATACACAACATTTAAATACCCATAAGATATGATAGACTATCCGGCCGTTACCTGCACTAAAATCTCGAGCTCTTCCTGTGGTTTCTCGAAAAGCCGTACCAGCAGCGTCAATAGCCTATGGTGTAATAATGGATGGCATGAAGCAACTTCGTCTAATAAAGCCAAGTGAACAGGACAATGCTCCGTACATAGCTTAAAGTATGATGCTTCCATCACAACACCTTCAACCCAAACGACCACACCCATTCCTACCACGGGAAATCTGCAATTGCAATGTTTTTCTTTTGTTTCATCGTGACTCAACATAATATGACAGCACCCTGCTTGATGTTATGCTGGAGTAGTGTATGGCGCAATGAATAGAGGCAACTGTTATAGAAACCGGCAGATAAAAAGAGCGTTGAAGCTCCGCAGTAACTTGCTTAATTCAATTTTTTTATTATTATACATTTCTATACTAGGCTACTCAAGTGCTTGTATCATAGAAACAGAACAACCAAAGTACATATATCAAAAATACATTGGTACCAGTGAGTGGTTTCGAACCCGTGCTCTTCGCCTAACCATTGCACTGCCACTACACCACGGTCGCCTATTGTTATCTACTTATTTTTCGTTTTTCGAATATGCATAAATTATAGAATTTTATTAATTATGAGCAAGACAGAATAGATGCGTTAACTTGTTCCTACCGCAGTCATTCAGCACTCTTCTTATCAGCTGATTTGTATGCTGCGCAGCTTAAAGGTCAGCGCTCTTTTTGTCTGCCGGTGGTTATACCACAGTTTAATAACTGCAAGAAGCAATCGCATCCACCATGACAGCTTAGTTAAAACAGAATGTAAACCCTAACTTTAATAATGGGTTTAGACAAAACAAAAATATTAATAATAGAATCATTATTAGTTACTATATTAAAGCTTATTCTTATACGTTTCATTTCTTTCCAAAACCTATAAGAGAACTATTTATTTGCACATTTACATTTCTATAAACATAAAGGACAGAAACAGGGAAATGGATAAAACTACACAACTCCAATCGAGTGTCCCCTTGGCCTTCCATTAATGGCTAAGGGTGATTGGTGGCCAAATTATAAACATTAAAAAATAAACAAAGTAGCCACCAATCACTCCTAGTAATTAGGGCGAAGTTCACAGAGCTCTAATTATATTCAAAGGTGGATTGTGAAAACCTTTATAAATCCCGGCAGATAAAATGAGCGCTGTATTAAACTCCGCAGTAACTTGTTTAGTTACCTACTTACCTACCTACCTAATAAATTAAATTATTATTATTTATGTGCACGACTGGACTGGCTCCCACCGCAGTCGTCCAGCGCTCTTTTTTTCTGCTTGTGTCTATACATACCTAATACAATGATAGAGAGTTGGTAATTCAGCAATGAGCTCACTCGAGCTAGCAGTACTACAGCATACCAGATGCACCTTCTCGATGGCCTGCATTGTTGCTTTCAATTCGTCCTTGACACGACCGGCGCCTTCACAAACACTAGCAGAATACGCCAACAGGTACATATATTTAGATTTATGCTCCGGGTTCAGTTTGCTACCACATTTGAATAGTGCGTCGACTAGTAATTCTGTAAATAAATTGTATATATTTTTATTTACATTCCTATACTAAGCTATAGCTTGTCTAACTATAAATGACGCGCCCCTCCACTTTATTAGTTCATTTAAATGCGTGAATACAAATACTGCTTTACTTCATCAGAGTGCTCCTCCTTTTGTGTTTAACTAGCAAATGAATGACCAATTACGGTGTGTTGCATCCATAATTTATATTTATTCGTGTGCGTAAATACAGTAGAAGGGCGCGTCATTTAGCCTTAGACAGACTCTACTAAAGTGTCTACTCAGAAACAGGACAACCAGGGTTAGCAATTTCTTAAAGTTCTCTTCGGATCCCCATGATTCCTTAATGTGTGGGTAGTTTGAGGAACTAATAAATTACAAGTAATAACTTTACAGAAGTCCTTACCCAAAAACTGTGGTATCCGTAACAGATGAACTGGCGGCGGTTCTGGTTGTGTATAAGCGCGAAACAGTACCGTAATGTCTGCTGGATTGAGTGCACTTCGGGACAACATGGCTGCCAGAGCTGTGCGTGCTGCTCTCCATGATTCGCCTGTTGTTAGAGCTAATGTTATCGGTGTCACGTCGTGGCCACTGTCAAGGAAAAGAGAAATATGTATAGACTTTATGTGCGGACATTTGTAGGACAGAGTGGCGTAGAGGTCATCACGTGTGTCCGCTACTCAGCAAGTCCCCAGTTCGATTCCCGGTTGGAGCTAAAATTTCACTGTTACTGTACGGGGTCGATTCCACATCAAGCAGGGTGCTGTCATATGTCGAGTCACAATAAAAAAAATAAAAAAAAATTAAGTCCTCTGTGGCTTGTATGTGCAATTATTTTTTATATCACATTTTATTTGAATTAAATAAAATCAACCTGAATTTTACTAGTAATTAACAAGGCCAGCCAGCAAAGCGTATGCAATTTGTAACGGAAGGACAAATTATAGGAAGGACCTCTTAAGGACTCAAGCTTAACATAAGGCAATTCGCGGTCGATTTCTTGCCAAGATATATTTAGTAAAAATATGTATTTTTACTAAAATTACAGCCACAGAACAAATTACCATTATTATTTTTTAAGACAAAAAAATAATAATAGCATTAGGTTTTTACAACTATGAAGCAATTCATTATTACATTTTTTTTATTGTAATACGACATTTGACCTCGCCCCGCCTGATGATAAGCAAAAGGAGATCCAAGAGTGACATCGGCTGAAACAACCGATTTGGTTCACGGCTGCCTCAGTCGCCGTCACTATGCCGGCCAAAGGTGCTTATTCACGCATCGCTTGAAGGATCCAAGGTTATAGGAGGAAGAGAACACATGGGCTGGCAAAGCATTCCACTTGTCGATAGTCCTACAAAGTAAAGACGCACCAAACTTTTTAGTTCAGCTGCCGATTCGGTCGACAAAATGCGGATGCTTCCTTCTTACCAGTGCCAGCGGGTGTGAAAAGATGAAGTAGGAAATACCTTACCTTATTTGCGCGCAGCGGGTAATTTCCTGACTAAGTCTTTTCATGACAGCACCACCCCTTGGTTCTTGTGACAAAATGTGCACAATAACTTGACTATAAACATAAGTGTGTGCACCATGACATACCATTTTCTGAAACAAGGTAAAGTATGAAAATAATAACACCCACTTCACTCCTTCCCCCCATCCACATCCCTGCAGCTCAAAAGCATTTGCCAGTACCAATGTATCTTTGAAATAAGTACTTTGGTCGTCCTGTTCTAATGATACAAGCACATTTAGTTGTTTAGTATAGAAATGTAGAAATAATATTTTCTTAGATTTTGCGCTAACATTGATTAAAGAATTAAACAAATGTTATGCGGCTTACTATCGCGTTTATTTTGGTTTACCACGATGTCTGCAAAGCTCTCGAAAAGTCGGAATAATAAAATAAAATAAAACTTTAAAATCAAAACCAAAATAAACGCGATAGCAAGCCGCATAAAATATGTTTAATTCATTTAGAAATAATATCAATTTCAAAGAGTGGTAGGCAGTGGTACCCATTCTGACGATCCAGGGTAATATCACCACTTACAAGCATAAAGACCGTGAGGTCGCGTTGAAAGTTGCCGGTTCCAAATAGGGCGGCATAGTGGATGTAATTGCTACTTACAGTTAGTACAAATGGATGTCACTGCATTGAGTTGCAGTGACATCCATTTATGGACCACACTCCAGCTTAACAAGTGGGGTGCTGTCATATGTCGAGTCACAATAATAAAAAAAACAATATATTACACACTTACAGCACACTCATTGACACTATTCTGCCAATCATCAGAACTTTGCAAGAAGCCAACAATAGCTGATTTTAGTACTCTGGAAAATACTTCAATTTGTTGCGCTGCAGTTGATATACTTGTAATTTCACCTTGGAATCCAGCATCTGATATTAACTAAAATATTGGTTCAATTAAATACATAAATTAATTTACCACCAACTGTCTACTCTCAAATACCTGGGACATATATGTGCCTAAATATATATTTATTTATTTACTTACATATACAGTGTAAAATCTTTATAACGTTATTCTTTATAACAATAAACTCTCTATAAAGTAGAAGTGAGCACAACTTGGTTGGTTTGTGTTAAAACCTATATATGTATTTGTTCACTTCATATATTAAAAAAAACCTCTCTATAACGATGAAAAATGCTCAGTCCCTTGAGTTTCGTTATAAAGAGTTTACACTGTATTTGCAATATCCAAGCAATTTTTACAAATAAACACAATAAAGCAAATCTTATCTTCAACCAGTAATTGAAGTCCACATTGAGTTGGTATGTCAACCAAAGCGCCACATTGGTCGTCAGGTAAAAACATTATTAGAAGTTAAATTAATGAACAAAAAAACGAAGATCTCAAGTGCAGAAACAAGCCCATAACAGAATAAAATAGTGATAAAAACTTTGATCATACCTTTATAGTAAAATTTAACATAAGGCAATCAGGGTATTCTTCTGCCAATTTATAAATAAGTGATCTCCATGTTGGATGTTCTATCATCTCTGTTAGCCATCCAGGTGTCTAAAGAAATAAAATAAAATTATTAATATGAAATAATCTAGCAAACAAAAGTAGCAAACAAAACTTATGCTTGTACCAATCAATGTCTCTTTAGTATAGTTTGGTGTCCTTTAGTGAAAATATGTGAAATGATATTAAAAATAAAAATGCCATGGCCCATGTAAATGAACAGAAATAATCTGTTTCTTTCATTCTAACATATAAATATTTGTTTTGTTTCCACATTTTAATAATATATAGATAATATAATAAATAGCAGTTATTTAATTATTTCTTTATTAAACACATTAAGCAGTTAACAAACAGCTGCATTATAATGTGAAAATAATACTAAAAATAAATTGGTGGTTAAAACAAACCATATAAATGAACAAAAAATTAATTCTAACAAACAGATATGTACTATTTCTATAATTTAATAAAGTGTATATATCCATACCTCACCCTCCTCTGTGAAAATAGTATCTGCTTTCTTTGGGTCAAAAGTTTTCAATATCATATCTTTTAAATGATTTTCTACCATTGCCTGTACATCTGTTACTTTTACACCTAAAACCATTTCATTTATAAATTGTCATTAATGGTACTGAGTAGTGGTGATAGTGCTACCCCGATGGGCAAAACTGGGCACCATTGCCTACCACTCTTTGACAACTATGCCTGGAGCAAACATCTTTGGCTGTGCTATATCAAATCTTTATATTATTGTGTTATAATGGTGAATATATCATAAATTAAGTGTACTCAAGTTTAGGTAGTGTAATGAAATCATTTCATTTTCCCTCCAAAAGACTTGGTTGGAATAATTTTAGTATAGTTTTTCTGTTGCTTTACTAAAACTATTATATTCATCTTCATCCACATGTAATGAATGAAACTAGCAACTTTCAATCCTCTGAGATTTTTAAATAATTAATTGAAGACCAGGCTGCATAGAGTAATTGCCTTTAATTGAACAACTAGAACAAGGCTGCTCAACCCCAGGCCCGCGGGCCACAGTATGGCCCGCGAAAGATTTTTAAGTGGCCCGCGCAAATATGGTTTGAAAATACGCACCAAATTAAAAAACAAACGCCGCGCACAGTACAGCCCGTAACTAACGCTAACACTTCTCATTGGCGTTAGATGAAACTTTAGTGAGTAAATCTCAGTTGGCTAAAATTGACGAAAATTAGAATGTGCAAGATTTATTAGAAGTCTGTCAGCTAGAAAGTACAACCCAAGGAAAAGACATTAAGAAATGACAAAAGACATTCTTAATTTTCAAAAATATATTTAATGCATTAATATAAATATAAGGAATGCAATAAAAAAGCGTTTATCGTGGGACAAATTGATATCTATTTGCACTGATGTGCATCAGCAATTATTGGAAAAACCAATGGTTGTGTGGCTTTGTTACAGCATTTCTTAGGTCGAAATTTATTTTCGTATTATTGCGTTATCCACCAGGAAGCCTTGTGTCTTTGCACACAAGGCTTTGGAGTTGAATGACATTATGGATCCAGTAGTACGATGCATAAATAACATACGTGCAAAAGCTCTTAACAGACGTCATTTCAGACTATTATATGAAGAAGAAATTAGAGAATATGGAGAGTTACAACTGTACTGTGCTGTGCGATGGCTTTCAAGGGGCAGCATGTTGAAACGTTTCTTCAACTTGCGAGACAGGTGTTGCAATTTTTAGAGCAGAAAGAAAGAATTTCTGGAAATTGGTACCAAAAGGAGAATTTCCAGCAATAACTGACCTGGCGTTACAGTTTTTAAGTAGTTTTGGATTAACATATCTATGTGAAAAGGTTTTTTCAGATCCTAATTATGTAAAAAATAAATAGCACACATCCTTAACTGAGCAACATACGAGTATTTGTGACTTGATGTTACTGTCATCGTTTCTTAATAATTGAGTTTTTATTGTGCTTGTCCTGAAAGTAACTAAAATAGCTTTCCTATTTGTGGCCCGTCATTAACAACTGAATCCACCGTTTGGCCCGACTCCTCAGAAGGTTGAGCAGCCTTGAACTAGAACATAAATTTGTTAAGTTCATTTGATATATCTGATTGGACATATCCATAAACATAACTGTTCTGAAACCAAATATTTAATATTCATTTTGAAAGAAAAACTTCATTAATTAAACAATGTTCGCGCAAAATATAAGAAAATTCTATAAAACTTTTCAGTATTATAGATTTTTTTTTGTAATTAATTATTTAGGGTTTTATAACATTTATAAATTACCTCCTAATATAAGCCATTCAGCAATCAAATTAGCCATTTGTGCAACAGCACTATAATTAATAGACAATTGTTCTATAACTTGTTCGGGATTTCCACCAGCTTGAAAATATCTTTTTAGTTGTGTAAAAATTCCTGGTTCCATTATGTAATCCGGAGTTTTGAATTTCTCCAAACATTCCTGTAGCACTTCCGTGGGATTCTCAATAACATCCTCACCATTATCTTCCTAAAAGTATAGCCATTATTTTTATTATAGAAGCTTGACTTATAACAGCATCCTATCAGACATTAGGTCCATGAATAGAGGCGAGTGCTACTACAATTAAGTAACTGCAAATAGAAGTAGCATCCACTACTTCCTAGTTCATAGCCTAGTTAAAACTCGTAACTTTCAACATTCTAGGTATACTGTGCCCACTTTTTTTATAGTAACAGACATTACACTTCCATAGCTGGCCTGCCTCAATTCAATTAGATTGTTAATTAACTATATAAATCATATGGTCATATAAAAAATCAGAAGATCCGACTATTGATTCATTTACAGAAAAGTATTAGCAGTTCTTTAAAAAATATTAGAATTAATAATAATTGGTGATTACAGACATTTACATCAAATAGAGTATGGGTTAAATTGCAATAATTGACGACTTATTGGTGGTACAGTAATATCCTAACAATTTATGTCTAATGCAAAACACTAAACTCTGGAAAGGATATGTGCCTAGGGCTGAAAAAGTAAAAACCAACCTCATATTGATTATGGTTTGTGCCGTCCCATACCCTCTCTTCATCGTATTGCCGTGGCATTTTCAGAAAAAAGCGTTATGCTAATATTTTAACAAAACAAAATAAACTTATACAAATCCTACTTCTACACTACAACGCGACCACAGCCACAGACAATAATAACATCGGGTCTCGACTCTCGTTCAAGGTCATGGCGATGAGCTCGTTTCTTCCGGTTTGATCTTCGCACCAAATGTTTAGGCATCGCAAACGTCATCAATATAATACTGTCGTTAAACATTTTGAAACTAGTAAAAAATAGATTAAAAGTATGAATTAAATTTTAAAAAAATTATCTCCTGTTATGCATGTTAAATTTAATTTGTCAGTTTTAGAATTCGGAGCGCAGACCATAAGCACTTTTAGATCGTGTCGGAATGCTGCGATTGTAAACAAAATGGCGACGTTAGTAAAAGCTGTTGAGTGTGTTCTTTGATTTTGCACCTGATTTTTACCAATTATGTTGTTTTTTTTGCGCTAATCATCGAGTTTATTATTAATACTTTGTTTTATTTGCATTAAGTTATACCTAATTGTGTAAAAAGTGTTCTTAGGATAGTGACTTTATTGTATTCCATGTAAACCCATTGTGTTGAAGAAGTGACTTTATTATGTTTTATTTTATTGAGATAGTGATTTTATTATGATGTTAACTAGTAATTAACATACATATTTTTAGTGATACTATTGTCTTGAAAAGTAAGTTGGAATTAAATAAAAAAAATAATGTTTTATAAAAAGTCGTTTTATTGATCTAATTAGATTATTTCCTACTGAGTAAGGTTCACTTTCACCGACATCTTAAATACGTCTAATATTCATTGTTGTATTATTATACGTATTTAGGATGTGAAAGTGGACCTAATATGTTTACAAATACGCAATATCAACCAGGCCATTTTAAAATTGCCACCATTTTTAGTTCGAGTGAGATTCCGTCGTGGCGTCTCTAATTGCCACGTGTTGTCTATGGCAGTCGAGCTTCTTCTCTTGAGTACAATGTTCCTTGCAATAATAATGTCATACAGCACGGATGACAGTTTGGTCGTAAACAAAAAAATAATGAACGCGTTTTTAACAAACAAATTTGGCGGGAAACTGCAAGTAACAGGTCGTGCAATTTTAAATTATTTGTAAAGCTTGTGTTTCTTGAATATTATTGTATTATGTTAGTGGAATTGCTATCCAGTAATCATTTTTAGGTTGTTCGAGTATATACATGTGATTTACTCCCATTCCCTCTCTTTGTAACATCTCCCTCAGTGCTTCGGACAGACTGGACATTCTTGGAATGTCCCTTCGCTGCGACCTGAATCACAGGGACCACATCGATCGGGCCATTAAGACCACCTACTTGGCATCCTGAACAAGGTGCAGCGGTTCTTCGCGCCAGAGCTTCGCCTGCTACTTTACAAGGCACAGATTCGCTCTTGCGCGGAGTACTGTTCGCACCTCTGGGACGGCTCTGCCAAGTATCTTCTTAATGCCCTGGATTCATTGCAGCGCCGAGCTGTCCGGATCATAGGTGATGCAGAGGTCACGCGAACTCTGGAGCCCCTACAACTACGAAGAGACATGGCGGCTCTGTGCGTCCTCTATCGCCTATACCACGGGGAATGTTCCGAGGAGCTCTTTAACCTTGTTCCTACCTCATCTTTTCACTCCCGTAATACCCGCACAGGTCGGGGAAAGCATCCGCATTTTATCGACCGAATCGGCAGTCGAACTAAAAAGTTCGGTGCGTCTTTTCTTTGTAGATCAATTGACAAGTGGAATGCTTTGCCTGCCCATGGTTCTCTCCATCCTATGACCTTGGATCCTTCAAGCGATGCGTGAAGAAGCACCTTTGGCCGGCATAGTGACGGCGACTGGGGCAGCCGTGAACAAACCCGGTTTTCTCAGTCGTCGTCACTCTTGGACCTCCTCTTGCTTATCATCAGGCGGGACGAGGTCAGATGTCGTGTCACAATAAATAAAAATTTAAAAAAAAAGATTTGAAGCTGTTTAACGTGTCTCTTCTTGTTTCATAAACATTTATCCAAAAAAAAAGATAATTTAACATAAGGTTTGCTAACATTACGATTCCTGTGCCTTTGGAATGTTTCACTTTTACCAAAACTTAAATTATTACATTGGAGTTTTGGCGGGCAACTGCAACTGACATGACGCGCAATTTTGAATTATTTGAAAAGCTTGTGTTTTTCATAAATATTAATGTGTAATAATGGTGGAATTGTTATCCAGTAATAGTTTTTAAGTTGATCAAGTATAAACAAGTAATTTAAAGTTGTGAAACGTGTTTCTTCATGTTCCCTCCAAGACTTCTTCTGAAGTTTTAGTAAAGGCTTTCCGCCGCTTTACTAAAACGATCATCATCAACCTCATTCTCATCATCATCATTTGATGAATCACTCGCGTGGTTCATCTTCATCTTTACTTGACAATGTTTTAACATTGAACCATATATTTTTACTTTGACACTGGCAAGTTAAATACTAAAGCCATAAAGAAGAAGAAAGAAAAAAATTATTACATTTAAAAATACTAACGTCAATGTTTTTCTGGCTTTCTGCTCATGAAATTGGTTTGGTTTTCTTAAGACAATATATTTCACTCCAAATACTTATTACAATTATCTGGAAATATGTCGAAAAGGTCTGCTTATAACTTATTTAACTGTTAGAGAATCTTTATTCTATGAAACTAATTTCTCCATATTCTTTTAGATATGGGTTGATTTTACCTGAAACTTTTAAAAAGGCGCCTATTTTTGAAGCTTCTAAAAATGTATTTGGTGACGAAGATTCTGATGAAGAGACTAATATCAAAAAATCTATTCCGACAGATTCTACAAATACGAAAAGACAGGTACCTTCACTGTTTATCGCCTATTATACCCTCGTGATACACGCAAGGTGATACATGCTTTACCAGTCCATATGTAATTCCCTTCCCATAACCTTGCATCTTTCATAACAGGAGGTCAGATGATGCATTGACTGAAAAAACATGATACAAACCACGTTTGTAAATTTCATTTACTAAGAACCTGTTAGAAATACAAAATTAATTATAAGTTTATTTATTTTCTTGCGTTTCATTTGTCAAAAGAAATGTTAACTCAATGAAGTTAATATCAAACTTATGAAAACATATTTCTAGGCGAAAATAACACAAGCAAAAGCATTAGAGGAAGATGCATCTGTTTATCAATATGATGAAGTTTACGATGAAATTAAGGAAAAGGTCAATGAAGTAAAACAAAAAGTAAAAGCTGAAAAAAATCCAAAATATATAGAAAATCTATTAAAAACTGCACAAAAACGGAAACTTGAAAATGAGAGACGACTTGAAAGACAGGTACATTGGCTTTTTTTATACAGAAACTAATAAAGCAAACCCAATTTACATGCTAAAAAGACTTGCACTTGCACATGGACCAATTTGCATGTGTGAATTAATATCATCCCTTTTTTTTTTCAAATTTTAATAGTAAATAATAGGCATTGGAAATAGGCGAATAAATGATTATTTAATAACTTATTTATTCTTTGTGTCATTATTTCATAGGTTCATAAGGAAAGGGAAAAGGAAGGCAATGAGTTTGCTGATAAAGAAGTATTTGTCACTTCAGCTTATAAAAAGAAATTAGAAGAAATGCAGAAAGAAGATGAAAAAGAAAAATATGAAGAGTATCTTGAACAAATTGGTGATGTTACTAAGCAAAAGGATTTAGGTAAATAATATTTAAATATGTATTTTAAAAGAAAAGTTAAAGTAATTTATTGTAAAGTAATACTGTTTGCATGTAAGTATACGTGATGATCATCCATCACTGAGTACAGTGAAAACATTGAAAAAAAAAACCTTTGTTGCAGGTGGTTTTTATCGGCATTTATATGAACAAAAACTTGGACCAGCTACAACCAATAACGAGACAACAGAGAAGAAAGAGGTAGAAGATAGTAAATCAAAATTAGATGAGTCAATGCCTATAAATAAAGCAAAAGAAAATGAGAAACCTAAAAATAGGAATTATAGAAAGAGGAAACTATCGACAGATCAACGATCAGATATGTCTGATGGAGAAATTGTGTCTGATGAAGAAATTAATAGACTTAATTTAGAAATAATTAAGGCAGCTAAAGTTAGCGGTAAAGATATAAATATTGATGCAGATTCTGATTTCTCTGTCAATGATCCAAGTGATGATGAAGATGAAAAGGATGAAAATTCAAAAAGTATTCCTAAATTTACCAAAGAAAATACAGAAAACATAATTGTTAAAGAAAATATTAAAGAAGTTGTAGATACAAAACAAGATATAAAAAAAAGTCCTGATGTGGGGACAAGTAAAGAAAATTTAGATGATAAGAAAATAGACATTCCTCCAAAACCTAAAATAGATATCTGGAAGAAAAGAACCGTTGGTGCAGTATTTGATGAAGCCCTTAAGAGGTATTATGAAAGAAAAGCGTCTAAGAGAGGTTGACCTCATGAAAAATATACACCCAAAATTACAATGAATATTGTAACATTTTGTAAATTGTTAATAGATATTAAACTTACTCTCTTTTAGTCCAGTGTTTTAACTGAGAATTCCATCAGACCTTGGAATTTAAACAATAAGTAAGAAAGACTCAATGAAAAAAACTTATGTTGCACCAATGCGTGTTTTTTTCATGGGGGTAAACAGGGCCGAATTTGGAGATCTGGAGCAACAAGGAGCGGAGGCCCTAATATATTTTTGAATAAAAGGTACAATTGCAGTCAGCTGCCCCATCCAGCCAACGCTATTCCGAACGACAAAACGCTAGTTGCATCCACCGGTTATTTGTGACTTTCACTATGTCGTCAGTCCAACTAGTGGGAGGCCTACCTACGCTGCGTCTTCTGCTTTGTGATATATTGATTGAAGTGAACAAATATGGATATATTGTTTTTAATATTCAAGACCAATCTTTGTGCATGTATATATTGTCGGTATAAATGCGAAAAAAAATATGTTTGGAATAAAACGGAGAAGTTGCTGACCCAACAATTTTTTTTTTATCTCGACTACTACCCCTGTCTCTGCCATTATATTAAAAGAATAATAAAAATTAGGGCTTTAAAAACAAACCAATTGGTATTATTTCTGTAAATGCAATATGATCCAAGTTATGGCTCTTGCTCTTGAAACGTAATGTTTTAAGATAATGTTAAATAAAAAATTGATTTTTATACATTAAAATCTGAACTAAAACTATTATAGAAAAAAATTAGAAGTGCTTGAATTTATCATCATTATGAAATTAAATAAAACAACGATATAGTGAATAATTAGTTTATTGCCTAATTGCTTTCTTTTCAACATTAGATCTATCAGTATATAAGTAGAGTATACCTCTACATCCTGGAAACAAGTCAAACTTGGACCTTATTATCCCTTTCTTAGTATATTTTATTACTTGCTCTTCTTTCAACATTGTGTTTAATGCTAATGTGTGAGTATATTTATTAAGTTCACTGGCCTTAATTTTTAAATCGCATTTGTCTGCTCCATCAACCTGGAATCAATACATTATCGAAATTATAGGTGTTCAAATATTGTTAGGTAAATTGATGTTAAGATCATTGTGAGCAGAATTTATTCATACCTTGCATAGGAATGATAGTTTATAATGATCCTCCACTTCAGGCCATGTTTGATTAAGTACATCTGATTTCCAATCTATTAATTTTGTAGTACTATTAATCCGATTTGGAGCTGATAAGAAACCAGACCATAGTTCAGAACAAAAATGAGGTGCCACAGGAGTTAACATTATTATTAAACTTCCTAATGCTAACTCATATTCACTACTTTTTGCAATTATTTCTGGTGGCAACTTATTCTGTAACAAATTATTAAAATAATAATGAAATTAATAAAATAAAGACAAATGTTAAGAGAAAAAGAATTTAACACTTTCTGTCGACTATAACTTCCGCCAGACACCGAAAGATAATCCGCCAGACATCCGAAAGATAATAATTAAACTTATATATTGCCCCACTAGCACGGAAGAATCAAGATAAAGACTTGCAAAGAATATCATTCAAACTCATTTTAAATAACTTATTAGAACAGTTATAATGATTTACTCAAAATGGATATTATAAAAACCGATCTACCCTAGCAGGGACGCTATGGAGAAAGTCCAATCGCCCATTCCGCCGTACACTGTTGTACAATCTTTTCATAACTTCAAGATGGTAAGCTTGGATAACTGTCTGAACTTCGTATTTTTTTCGTTACCCATCACCCACAAAATATCTATTAGGTTATATATAATATGTCACTACATAGTTAAGTCACAATCGTTTTTAGTAAAAAAAAGTTGAATTAATTCTTAAATTTGACTTTTTCTTCTTAAATTTTTGGGGGATGTTATATGCTAATTAACATTTTGGATCTGAAGAACCTGATGATGGATTTTCTTAGATCACTAAAATTAAATTATTCCTTACTATGAGCTTTTACTTGGGCAGTTGAAGGCCCGGAGTAGTTGATGATTGACCATGAGAATTTGATGGATATGTAAAAGATAGAACTATGGTGCTTTAACAAAAATTGTTTCTTACTATGAGCCCTGACTAGAGCTGTTAACAAATAGAAGACCTATCTGGTGATGGACCATGAGGATCCAAGGGATAGGGATATGAGGTAGAATTACGGTGCTTTATCTAAAATTGTTTCTTACAACTTACAAGACACAGTTTTGAATCGAAACTTTTGGGTGTAACCTCGCGGCACAGTTAGTATTAAAATATATTCAAATAATAATAAAATATACAGTACCCTTAAGACACTTGTAAGTGCTTGAAGACGCGATATACCAACACTGAACTGTTGTGTATATTTAAAATTAAATGTGGTTAGAGCTGTAAAATAATTTCTAGACTCCCATATTTTAGCTTCTAATTGTTTAAATTCATCATTACTTGTTTTCTTGGTATTGTATAATTGTACATCACTTCTGTGTGTCAATAAATCTCGAATGGTTAACCAAAGGCGATGTTGCCAATTCAGTACACCAGGAAATGCTGCAAATTTAATAAATCAATTTACTTTTTTACTTATAATCCTTAACCTGTTAGTTCATTGTTTTCTCAAAATATACACACTTGCATCAGACCACCGCCTGGTAGTTGCTGGTGGAACATCAGCTAACATAAACATACGAGTTGTATCACAGCCATATGTAGAAAGCAATGTCTCTGGATTTTCTCCATTAAATTTGGATTTACTCATTTTCTCCCAATCCACAATAACTTTCTCTCCAGTTTCTTTTTGACTATAATTCTTTCCTGACACTTCCACTTCACTTTCAGGTATATATTGACCTGTAGACTTAACTTTATAAGATTTCCCCATCACCATTCCCTGCACTAGGAGTTTTCTGAATGGTTCGGTTGTAAGTGTCCAACCTATATGATGGAAGAAATGACTCATAAAGCGAGCATAATACAAATGTAATACAGCATGCTCCTTACCACCAATATAAATATTAACAGGCGTAACACCTTCCAATTTCATTCTATCAAATGGCATTACCTTATTGTCTGGATCTAAATATCTATAGTAATACCAGGAGGAATCAACAAATGTATCCATTGTATCAGTCTCCCTCTTAGCAGGTTTATTACATGATGGACATTTACAATTGACCCAATCATCAAATTTTTTCAGTGTATTGATTTTACCACTCCCTGTTAATATGTTTTCTGGCAATTTTACTGGAAGATCTTCATATGGTACTGGCACTATGCCACAATCATTACAATGTATAATAGGGATTGGTGTACCCCAATATCTTTGCCTAGATATAAGCCAGTCTTTTAATTTAGAACTGACCGAGTATCCTCCAACATTTTTATTTCGAGCAATGTCTATAGCAGTTTGGTTATCAATTTCATCTATCTTAATTCCTGGGTTATTAATTTTTACATTCAAGGATTTAGCTAATTCAGAATCATTTGTAATAGAGCATGCTATATAGACATCTCTGCCTTCAGGATACTCAATTGCATCTGTTACATAAATTGGCAAATTCTTATTAGATATTGGATTATGTGCAAAAACTGGCAATTTATCATTTTCTATATAATCTGAATATTCATTTGCAATTACATTATCTCTACTTACTGTTATAAAGTCTCCATGTAGAAACTTATATGGCTCACTTGTCCATATGTCTAAATTTAATGAGATGTTGGATATTTTAGGTACTAAATTGAATGTAACAACAACTCCATCACATTGTCCTATCCAATGTTTCTGTAAATTAATGATATCCTTCCAATTATCTAATGTTTTATCATCAAGCCCATCATAGAGTTCTTTTGCAAACTTTGTTGTTCTGATAAACCATTGGGTTAAAGTTTTCTTTTCTACTTTTGCTCCTGACCTCCATGAACATCCTAAATCATCCACTTGTTCATCTGCTAATACTGTCTGGTCCACAGGGTCCCAATTGACTAAAGCCTAAAATGGTTAAAATTTATGTAATCAATACTAAAAAACTATTAACCCTTTAGGGAGCGTTCAAGTATTACGTAACGCAATTTAGGGGGGGGGGGGGTGTCTCGTAAAACGTTACGATGCGTTACAGGGGCGGGAGGGGGGTCTTTTTTACAACACGTTACGTAACATTGTTTCTAAAAAATTTGGGAATTAAAACTCCCAAAGTGGCAACCCTTTTCATTTACGTTACGGAGAATCCCTCGATTGTATTAGTCTGGTCGTCATATTTTTACATTTGTTTTCGCAAGTTGGCAAATCTTTTCGTTTATATTTCACGGGGAATCCCTAGATTGCATTGTACGTCATTTAATGTTGTTTTCGTTGTAAATATTCGTTAGTGTTTATGCGTGAGTTCATAGTCTTCCTTCATACTGTAAAGAGGGAGATTTGTATCATCAGCTGTTGCCAGCGCAACTGTGTCAAAAAATGCCAACGAAATTTGGAAAACGGCTAAAGAAAAACTTTAGAGTAAAAATGATCACTTGAGTGTTACGTAATGTTTAGAGAGGGTAGGGGGGGGGGGGGGGGTATAGAAAAACGTTACGGTGCGTTACAAGGGGGGAGGGAGGGGTAAAAAATCTTCAAAAATTGGGCTACGCAATACTTGAACGCTTCCCTTACGGCGCGAGATTTGTTTTATTAATTTTTTTTATTAGAAATAGGTATATAAATTATGGGAAAAATAATTTAAAAAAATATTACATAGGAAAAAGTATTTATTTTTCAAAAAAAAACTTGATCCTGCAGAAGTGCATCATGGTGTCAAACAAAGTGAAAAATTACGAAGTGTGAAAAGATTTAAAACAATTATTATTCTTATTAAAACATAAAGCTATGCCACACTTTTCACATTCTGTTTGGGCTGTTCCAGTATACAATAAAAAGCTATTGAATTCACATGCAAACTGCACAAACAGGTTTCTCAGTTTGAGTAGCAATAAAATAAAAATAATGCCATCTAGCACAAATTTGGGTAACTAGTTCGATAAAGAGCTTTGTTGTATATATGCATTGCTGCGTTATAAGGTGTTTATTTGTTTGTTTGAAGTACTTTGAGAGTTCGAATAGTATGATGGAAAACTGCTTTTCAGCACTACTTTCAAATATACAGCAATAAAGCCTGCTGGGTTTTGGAATAAGTTGCTGGTTTCAACTAGGCCGACATAGTGGATGGGACTTTTACTTGCAGTTTAAGTCTGATAGCAATCAGTTCATTTCATGGAGCATGCTCCTGTTTTACATCAGGCAGGGTGCAGTTATATGTTGAGAAGGTCACAAGTGTGAAACATATGTTACTGTTATGTACAAGTGGAATGCTTTACCAGCCTATGTATTCTCTGCATCCTACAGTCTTGGAACCTTAAAGCAATGTGTGAAGAAGCATTTTTGGCCGGCATAGTGACAACGACTGGGGCAGCCTGAACTGACTCGTTTTTTATCAGTCTTCAGAACTCTTGGACCTCCTCTTGCTTACCATCAGGCGAGTCTAAATGTTAAGTCACAATAATAATAAACAAAACAATTATCACAGTTGACCAAAAACCTACAAAACCACAAGTGTATTTTTTTAAATAATTTAATTCTTACCTTATTTTGGTATGCTAAACCATTTTCAAATAACTTTAAAAATATATGTTGAGTCCATTTATAATATATAGGATCACATGTACTAAATTCTCTATTCCAATCGAAATTAAAACCAAGTTGCAGGAGCTGCTTTTTCATTGTATTTATATTTTCTTTAGTCCATTCACTTGGTGGAACTTTGTGAACAATGGCTGCATTTTCTGCTGGCAAGCCGAAGGCATCCCACCCCATCGGATGTATAACATTTTTTCCACACATATTTTGGAATCTAGCCATAGTATCAGATATTGAGTATACTCGGACATGACCCATATGCAAGTTACCGGAGGGATAGGGAAACATTGATAACACGTAATAAGTATCCGCATTACTTGCTTTTTTATAACTTTTCAGAACATCATCTCTCCAGTGGTTTTCGATGTCCAATTTTATATTTGTATTTATATCTTCGGCCTAAAACATTATTAATTTAATATCATTTCATCATTCTTTCTTTAAAAATATAAAATTCTAACCTTACCCAAAGGGCTAGTCCATTTTTAGTACCATAATAGCGTGTTATAATTAACGCATTACTTTTTCTGTTTAAAATTACTTTGTCATTAATAATTCTTTTTAAAATCATATTTTCAGCAATAAAATAGACATTCTTTTCTAACCCCTATTTTGACAATTTATTTTTCTGGTCCATTTCGGTCTCGACCACAACATTTAATTCCAAACCATAAAGAATATTTACAAAAATATTTATATTCAAGAATTATTTTTTTCCTTTAAAGGATAATCAAATAAAAAAAAATAAATTCAAATTATATAATTTTGTCATGTATCAAAATAATTATCGATACTACAAGCGCAGCTCTTTTTCTGGCAGGCGATTCATTCATTTGTCACTCACCCTCTTAAATCGAATTTTTCTGAACAATTTGATTGAATCGTGGATTAAGAAGTAAATATATATATTAACTTATCATGGAAGACAATAAAACAAATCAGTCTGAAGAACTGCAAAAGACTGAATGTGAGAAACAATTGAAAAAGAAGAATAAGAAAAAACGCGGTGAAAATGATGAAATCACGCCTGTGTCGTCGGACTCTGCCTCGGTTACAAATGGCGCTGGAGAAAACTTATCAATAGATATGAAAGTAAAACTGGCTATGGACGTCTTAAACCTTCAACATAAACCAGCAAAAACAACAGAGGAAGCACTGAATAAATCATATAAATTTTGGTCAACCCAACCTGTACCAAAGTTGGATGAAAAGATTGTTGTTAATGAACCTATAGAACAGCCCAAAGCAGTTAGTGAAATCAGAGCTGAACCTTATACTCTACCTGATGGTTTTCAATGGGAAACCTTGAACCTAGATGAGCCATTGGTTCTCAAAGAACTTTACACTTTATTAAATGAGAATTATGTAGAGGATGATGACTGTATGTTCCGCTTTGACTATCAAACAAACTTTTTAAAATGGGCTCTACAACCTCCAGGCTGGAGGACTGAGTGGCACTGTGGTGTTAGAGTTTCAAAGTCTGGTCGGTTAGTTGGGTTTATTTCTGCTATTCCTGCTGAGCTAAGAATATATGATAAGGTACAAAAGGTAGTGGAGATAAATTTTCTATGTGTTCATAAGAAATTGCGCTCTAAGAGAGTGGCTCCTGTGCTTATTAGAGAAATAACTAGGCGTGTAAATCTGAGAGGCATATTTCAGGGAGTCTATACAGCTGGCATTGTTTTGCCTAAACCTATAGGCACATGTAGGTATTGGCATAGGTCACTGAATCCCAAAAAGCTGATTGATATTAAATTCAGTCATTTGTCACGAAATATGACAATGCAAAGAACATTGAAATTATACAAATTGCCTGATACTCCTAGAACTCCTGGTTTTCGTAAATTAGAACCGCAGGATTCTGACAAAGTCTGTAAATTACTAAATGAATATTTAACAAAGTTTGATCTGGCTCCGATTTTTTCTGAAGAGGAATTTAAACATTGGTTTATTCCGCAAGCTGGTATAATTGATAGTTATGTCGTTGAAGAGGAGAGTGGAACTATTACTGATTTTGTCAGTTACTACACTCTGCCATCAACTGTAGTTTACCACCCCATTCATAAAAGCCTGAAGGCTGCATATTCTTTCCACAATGTGTCTACTAAAACACCATGGGTGGATTTGATGAATGATGCTTTGATCATGGCCAGGAATACTGGTTTTGATGTGTTCAATGCTTTAGATTTGATGGATAACAAAGAGTTTCTGGAAACTCTTAAATTTGGTATTGGTGATGGTAATCTCCAGTACTATATTTATAATTGGAGGTGCCCAAGCTTGACACCAAATAAAATTGGACTTGTATTGCAATAAATATAGTTTAATTCATTCATTTCTTATTCACAAATATTTATGTTTGCAAAGCTAGTATTTATGTGGTTCAAATAAAATATAGCTTTTTCATACTATGTGGTTTTTATTTTTAACCCCCGACCAAAAAAGAGGGGTGTTATAAGTTTGACTTGTCTGTGTATCTGTGTGTCTGTCTGTGGCATCGTAGCTCCTAAACGAATGGACCGATTACGATGCGGTTTGTTTCATTTGAAAGCTGACGTGATCGAGATGGTTCTTAGCTACAATTGATGAAGATCTGATCAGGGGTTTCAAGGTCATCAGCTCGATTTGTTAGCTGCGGTAGCGATCTTAGACGCGCTGTTTAGGATGGCAACCCTTGTACGTCGCTATGCGACGAAGATTGTTATTTTATGTCAAATAAATATGCCAATGTAAATACACGTAAAAAATGTTATAATTTTTCCCTTAAAATATTCATATGGCGAGGTTGGTTTGCAGTTTAGATCGATTACCTTGATTGTATATTTTAGGGGAAAAATTATAACATTTTTTACGTGTTTTAACAATGGCATATTTATTTGACATAAAATAACAATCTTCGTCGCATAGCGACGTACAAGGGTTGCTTTCCTAAACACGCATAAGGCTGGGAATACACGTCCGATATTGCTGAGCAAATTATTTACAAATCGGAAGTAGGAATCGGACGTCTATTTTGTTTCTGTATTCTGTATGAAAACTGCACCTTCAGACAATCGGATCGGCCATAAAATCGTAAGCGCCTTGGCGTTGTTTCCGATTCTGACATCCGATCCGACTATCGGATCTGACGTGTATTAAGTATTCAAACAAATGTATGGCACGAGTGCTTTCCGATTGTCTGATCAGACAATCGGATCGGACTATCGGAGAGGAAAATCAGACTTGTATTCCCAGCCTTATAGGTATTTACTTTACTTTTAAACATATCTGTGACTTAACATTTGAAATAAAAACGTATACAAATACATGTGTGTTTTAACTGGTACCACTAAGCTACTCTGATGATGGAACTCGAAGGTACGAGACGAAATCCTGGATGTGTTCAAACTTTTTTTTGGTTTACTAAGTTTGGACTTATTAGATTTGTCTTGAAGGTAGGAAACTAAGTGTAAAAAAGTTTGTGCGATAAAATAAAACATTCCGGATCTAAAAAATCTGATCATGGATCCTCTCAGATCAGCAAATCAACAAGAAATGGACCTATAGTGCTTTAACTAAAATTGTTACTCACTATGAGCCATTAGCTGGACCGTTATCAAATTAAAGACCGAGAGTATCTGATGAGGCACCATCATTAATCCTCTCAGATCAGCAAATCAACAAGAGATAGAACTATAGTGCTTTAACTAAAATTGTTACTCACTAAGAGCATTTAGCTGGACCGTCATCAAATTGAAGACCGGGCAATCTGATGATGCACCATTATGAATCCTCTCAGATCAGCAAATTGATATCAATTGATCAGCAAAAAAATGAGATAGAACTGTAGTGCTTTAACTAAGCCTTTAGCTGGGCCGTTCTATCTGCTCATATTTACTCTATAGACATCCGATTCTTGCGTCAGACTTTTCTGAAGACTTTCCGTCAGCAGTCAGTTACTTCATTCACTAATTGATTGACTTAAGTAATTTGCTACAAAAGAGATATCTGGGCTTGTACAAATTAATAAGCACATTAAAGAACCTATTATCTCCTGGTATGAATAGTCCACAATTTTGGACCCAACCTAATGTAGGTACAAGCGGAGTGGCAGCAGAATTACAGTCTTTTGTACCATATTTATTGGGCAAATTATTTACAAATCGGACGTGTATTTTGTTTCTGTATTTTGTATGCAAACTGCACCTTCAGACAATCGGATCGGCCATAAAATCGTAAGCGCCTTGGCGTTGCTTCCGATTCTGACATCCGATCCGACTATCGGATCGGACGTGTATTAAGTATTTAAACAAATGTATGGCACGAGTGCCTTCCGATTGTCTGATCAGACAATCGGATCCGACTATCGGAGATCAAAATCGGATTTGTATTCCCGGCCTTAAGGCTGGGAATATAAGTCCGATTTTCCTCTCCTATAATCGGATCCGATTGTCTGATCAGACAATCGGAAGGCAATTGTGCCATACATTTGCTGTACATGTATTAAATACTTAATACACGCCCGATCCGATAGTAGGATCGGATGTCAAAATCGGACACAATACCAAGGCGTTTACGATTTTATCGCCGATCCGATTGTCTGAAGGTGCAGTTTGCATACACAATACAGGAACAAAATAGACGTCCAATTCCTACTTCCGATTTGTAAATAATTTGCTTAATAAATATGGTACGGAAGAATGTAATTCTGCTGCCACTTCGCTTGTACATTAAAATGGGTCCGAAAATTGTGGACTATTCATACCAGGTGATAATAGGCTCTATATTGTGCTTATCAATTTGTACACGTCCAGTCAGCTACTTGAGCCAATTCAATTCGCATTGGGGATGTGAGCATAGCTGCGGCAAAAGGCTCTTAAGATATCTCAAAGGCGCTAGCAACTATGCCTTATGTTTCAAGTAAACTGGTAAACTTATTACAGTTTATGCTGATGCAGATTAGGTCTTGAGTAGCAGTGATATTTACCATTCATATACTGGTCATGCTGTGATGTATATGCTGGCAATCGTGGATGAACGGTTGGCGAATAAACCATTCGTAAAGTCCCGGGTTCGATTTTCGGTCGGAAAAATAATTATTTATTTGTTATTAAATAAAAAGAGGTGGATATTTGCTACGGGTCTGCTTGTCAAAGAGTGGTAGGCAATGGTCCCCCCCATCCGGGGTAGTAATAATTATATGCAATAAATAGCAATAATTCGTCGTCCATCTTTTTTTCGCTCTGTAAATCTTGACAAGCAAGCACTCACAGCTCGAGAACAACTGACTTTAGAAAAAGTCTGACGCAAAAATCGGATGTGTATTGAGTAAATACGATCCGATAGTCTGATCAGACAATCGGAAACAAAATCGGATTTATATTCCCAGCCTTAAGGACATCATTCATTCATGTACTACTTTTGTAATGTCCGATGATGAAAAAATATATAAATGATAGTTTTGATACTTGTATTGATAAAACTAATGAAAAAATTGCTTTTAATTGTTATTTGGAATGGATTTTGTTTCATTTGTCAATCAACGCCACATTTGTTCTGCTTTGAACTGTCATAATTATAGTTTGGTGATTTTGCACACTTAAACTATGCAAAATAAAGGATATAATATTCCAATTGCATTGTAATCTTCGTACATTAAACTAATTTAAAATGTATTTACAACTGTTAATACAATTAATCCCAAGTTCCCATACAAAATGAATGATGTCCTTTATTCTGGTGTAGCTATTTTATTAAAATATTTTCTAATATCATCAAGTTCTTCTTATTATTATTCTTATGAAAAATTCAATTTCAATTATTTTATGTTGTAATTATTATATTTCAGTGCTTAATAAGTTTTTCCTATTGTATTATGCTTTATACTGATACTAAGGCTGGGAATAGATTTCCGATTTGCTGATGCTGACGGGAAATAAACATTTGGCTGCGGCAAAAAAGGCTCTTAAGATATCTTAAAGGCACTAGCAACTATGCCTTATGTTTACGACAATATACAATATGCATACGATCAAATATGCAATAAGTAACAGTAATTCGATGTCCATCTTTTATTTTTGCTCCGTAATCTGTATGCAACAAGCACTCACATCTCGAAAACGACTGACTTTAAAAAAAGTCTAACAAAATAATCGGATGTGTATAGAGTCAATACGATCCGATAGTCTGACCGGACAATCGGAAACAAAATCGGACTTGTATTCCCAGCCTAAGTGTTTTTTTTTGTGTTTTTTACATGCAGACTTTTTTACATGTCCTATAACTGGGTTTGCATTTAGCTATATTATATAGTGCTATATAAGTGTGTATTATAAACAATGTAATCTTGTTCGAAGGCTTAATAAATTAGTAAAATAAAATAGTTAACAATATACTAAGAAGTTAGGAATATTCGAATACTACTTTATTTCAATTCAATTAATTCAATCTGGTAACACAGCTTTTCCGTCTCTTTCTTTTTGTTTCCTACGAGCCCGGTTAGTTTTCTTTAAAATCTTCAATTATTGTATTAATCCGTTTTTGATTATTGCAAGTGTTAAGTTACATTAATCTGTGATAATTTGGTGATTTACTGTTATAGTATATTTCAGTGTTTGGTTCATTGTTTTCAGGTAGGGAACTGTCATAATCATGGGGAAAGGAAATAATATGATTCCTAATGGCCATTTCCATAAGGATTGGCAAAGATTTGTAAAAACTTGGTTTAACCAGCCTGCACGAAGATACCGCAGGAAACAAAACAGGATCAAAAAAGCTAAGGCTGTTGCTCCTCGGCCAGCTGCAGGTCCTCTTAGACCAGTGGTGCGTTGCCCCACTGTTAGATATCACACTAAAGTTCGTGCTGGAAGAGGATTCACACTCCGGGAAGTCAGGGTAATTATGAAATAATATTTATATTACATCAAAATCGTAATAAACACAATAATAACACATCACAATAAAAAGATAACCTACAAAATATACATATTCAAGTTTGTATGATTCAAATATATATTGAATAAGCTTTTTAATTTAGTTTTTGTTTGAATTAGAAAATGAAAACCACATTTTTCACTTCGTTACAAATACAGAATGTAAACAAATTTTTACGCCTTTCTCCACAGAGGTAGGCAGAGACTATGAAGCGCCACTTGCCAAGATCCTGACAAAACTCCCTCGCTTCACTTACAATTTTCTTCATAAAAGCTTTTTTATTGTGACTGCATTCAGCCTCGACCTGCCTGATGGCACTAGGCGACCCGGCTTTCTTGAGGATGTCTCTGATTTGGTAGAAAAACACCCTTCTGGATCTGCCTTGTTTACACATCCATCCACATGAATTTTATAAGTTCCTTTTGCCAATCTACTTTTACTCATCCTTTCAATGTGCCTTGTAGTTGTAGTTATTTGCAGGCTCGTTTCCGACCTAAGTCCTCTTCGGTTTCTTTGTACATTCTTCAACGGTTCTCCTTCAGTGGATCCACCCGATCTTCTCCTCCAGGAAGGCCAGGAGACCCTTCTCATTCCTGCAGACCTCCGGAAGCGTCCTTGCATTGCCAAGGAACTTCTGTCTTGCTTCGGCTACTCCTGTACTCCTGCAACTCAAGAGCACATGTGCAGCTGTCTCCTCCTCATTCGGGCATCCCCTACAGAGGGGGCTGTCTGATATGTTGAGGTTGTACAGGTGCTTATTAAAACTGCTGTTATAACACCCACCATAGTGCGGAGCTTGGCTCTGCTAAGGTCCAGCAGTCGTCCAGTCAAGCGTCTGTCAATGAGGGAGAGCTTCCCTGGACTGTCTGCATTCCATTGTATGTGACCATGCGTTCTTGTGCAGGTTACCTGTTCTTTGATGCAGCCAGCTGCGCAGGAACTGAAGTGGTAGGGGCTTAATAGGTCCCAGTTCTATTGGTTGGCAGGATGATCCCCTCCTGGCCAGCTCATCCACCGCGTCGTTGCCCAGCCATCCACTATGACCCTTGATCCATTGGGGAGTGATCTAGTTTGACGTACAAATGTCCTCCAATGCCAGGTGGCATTCATAGAGCAGAGCTGAGTTTTTGCAGTTGCTTTCCAGACTCAAAAGCACCGCTTTGCTATCAGAGAGGATCTTGATCTTTTGGTTGGCAATCCCCCTCCTCGCTATTGCATGAGCTGCTTGCAAAATACCAACACATTCTGCCTGAAACACAGAGTTGTTTAAATCGAGCGCTGTTGAGATATTTATGTTTAAATCCCACGAGAAGGTTCCTGCCCCTGTTCCCGCACCGGTCTTGGATCCATCGATGTGCCTTGACAATGCATCTTCTTGCACGACAACCACATCTATCATGCACTGTCCGCTATTGTCATATACTCCCTAAAGACTATATTTCTACAGTGTTAATCCTACTCTCATGTTTCTCCAGCCAAAGTACTGCATTATGAGCATTGTGACTTTTCGTCTGTTCAATATACTATAGTGGCACTGTTCACTACATTATCCTTTTGCACTCATTCAAAATCTTCATCACACTTCACATCCTTTGTTAACATACTTCCTAAGAAAACAAATTAATTGACTTGTTCTCCTTTCTTTCCATTTCATTATCTCACATTCTGTCATTTTATCCTCTCTCCAAAACCATTACTTTAGTTTTACTTACATTCACTTTTATACATTTCTTTTCTAATACTGTATTCATACTAATAACCATTTTGCTATAAATAAATAATGAATTTTAGGCTGCTGGTCTTAGTGCTGCTTTTGCCAGAACCATTGGCATTGCTGTAGATCCCCGCAGAAGGAACAAGTCTGTTGAATCACTGCAAGTTAATGTACAAAGGCTTAAGGAATACCGTGCCAGACTCATCCTGTTCCCTAAGGGCAAGAAGGTATGTTCTCACAATTGACTAGTACTACACATAATAAATTATAAAACCGAGTATGTTTAGAATATGTTAGCTAACATTTATTCATGACTTGAAGCCTAAATCACAGTAGTGACATTTATAAAAACATACTAGTATTCTATTTGTCATTATTGTGTCTTACCTTAAGGTGAGAATAAAAAGAAATTAATTATTAATATCAATTTAATAAAATCATAATTTTAGGTCCTCAAGGGAGATTCCAATGAAGAGGAATGCAAGCTTGCAACTCAACTCCGTGGACCACTGATGCCAGTACAGCAACCGACACCTAAATCTATTGCCCGTGCTATCACAGAAGATGAAAAGAACTTCAAGGCATACCAATATCTTAGAGGAGTAAGTTATTTTTAATACGCTGATACTGTTGTGGCTAGGTTTTCAGATGTTCAAACTATAATATTTACAACAATCTATAAGTTTATGACAATCCACCTTTCTTGAGGATTTCTCTGATTTGGTCGGAAAAACCCTCCTGTGTCTGCCTTGTTTAACACATCCATCCACATCAGATTTATATTATAGTAGACCATAAAAGTTGTTGAAATAGCTGCAATCCCTGTTTTTACAGCCGGTTTTTTTTTCTTAAATCCTTTAAAACGGTGTTTTTACATGATATATATGATTTGAAACGAAATCTAACGCTGCGTCATTAATTATTGCACAATACGAATTGAAAATCGTATTTTTTTCTTTTTATTTTTTAAGGAAAAAACTTGATCGCACAGTTAAATGTTTTAAATAAAAGTTGTAGCCTACTTAATATTCTACAATTTAAAAAAAGTTTCGATACGACCAATAGTTTACCTGCAAATTACAAAAAACACGATATTTGTATTTATAATGTTAGCGTATGACTCTAAAATCTATAACTACGAATTTTTTTTACAAATAAATAATGTATTTTTTTAGGCACGTGCAATTGCCAAACTGGTAGGAATTAGAGCCAAGAGATTGAAGGATGCGGCAGAGAACCCTGATGATGTCACTAAAGCACCAACTGCTGTTAAAGAAGCTAAGGCTAAGAAGTGATTCAATATAAACTCTTAAAAACTGTATACAAAATCTTTTATTTAAACACCCTTTTTATAAGAAAACTGCATATTTTTTGTGTAACTTTATATGATGGACGATTATCGAAAAGATTTAAATTAAATACTAGCTTACCATCAAAATAAAGCCGAATTGAGTGGGCATGGACATCTCAACATCACTGGCACCGAAATTCGGTAGCTTAAATAAATTTAATTGGAGAGTGAAAAAAAAATTTTACTCAGCCTAGTAAACGAGGTCCGAAGGACTGTATCGCCATTGCATTTACAGCGTCCGATTGGAGCAACCTTAGTTATGTGCAAGGTCATGGAGCGGATAAATAACGTTCGGCTCATGGCCAGCTGGAGCATCATCAGCTAATCAACGA
Organism: Tinea trinotella; assembly: GCA_905220615.1. Classification (NCBI taxonomy): domain Eukaryota; kingdom Metazoa; phylum Arthropoda; class Insecta; order Lepidoptera; family Tineidae; genus Tinea; species Tinea trinotella. The sequence continues at coordinate 7,526,542 of HG992306.1, forward strand.
CCAGCAATATTGGCTTAAGGTCGATTGGTGACCTTTGACGTATAGTGCAGTCATTGAAGCATTGCTCCGAATTAAATTAGGTTAATTAATTAAGTTACTGTAAACCGAATTGCATACAATTTAGGAATTAGGTTCATCCTAGCCTTAACTTCAAAATTGAAAATGATTTGAACTCCGCAACCACCCGGGGGGTGGTTGCCACCCCTTCTCGGGGGTGATTTTTTTTTCTTCAAAATAATTTTAAGCAAAAAATCATCTATAAAGTTTTTCGAAAAATCCAATACTTTTCAAGTTATTGGCAATTAAAAATTCGCAAATTTTTCACGTTTTTCATCGGTTTTTTGCAAATATCTCCAAAAATATACGTTTTATCGAAAATTTTATGAAGAACAAAATTGTAGCAGGTAAAAAAATGAACAATTTGTTTTTTATAAAGTATTCTAAGTGCAATATTAAGCTAGGTATTAAAGATCAAAGCCGTCTTTTATTTTGTCTGAAATTTAATCGATGTGGTCAATGCCATCTAGCGGCAAGCAGATGCATTCTAATGAAAAAGGGTTTTGTAGTGCTTGAAATAAGCTTTAAAATGAACACTATTAAAAGTCTTTTGCACGTAAAATAAGTGAGCTGTATTGCAAATAAGAGGAGCATCTAATGTTTTTTCTTTTAAATCAATGGGTTTCATACGTGCCATTTTCACCAAAATTAAAATTAATCGTATTCCGCCTAGAATTAACTTTATTATGAAGAGTTTGATAGATTGTATCAGTTTGGCTGCTTCAGGACACATATTTAAAAAAAATTCAAATCTTAAAAACACCCACCTTTTTTTCATAATATCTCAAAAATGACGACGGATACGTATAAAGTGTATTCATTCTCTGTTTACGACGTGTAGGGATAAAAAATTTGGGTATTATTCTGACTATTTGTTTTTTCTGTCAAACAAAAATTGACGGAGATATGATTGTTTAAAGAACGCGTGGCAGCGCAATCACAGCCTTTCTTAAGCCCTTTAACCCTTCACCGTTTTAGAAAAAGGTTTTTTACTATATATTGCAATAAAGGATGTTGTAGCTCTCTTAATTACCTTTACAACGGTTTTTTATAAATTGTGATAGCATGAATATTGAAGGAGTTATGGTCCAAAAACTTATCATATTTTTTTCTACTTAGTAACTGAAAATTTCAGGGTGTGAATATTTGGAGCAATGTGAAAGTACGCAGTATAATTTTTTTTTTTTTATTGTGACACGGGGGGGATAAACGGGGATTTTTTCGCCGAGAAAATAGAGACAAAACTATTGTAATGTGTATATATATACATAATATGGCTCATATATTTTGGAAACGTAGGCATGAATACATACCAACGTTCTTATATAAGGCAGAGATATTTTTGAATAATACATCTGAACTCGAAGATATTTTAGAGGCAGGTAGATATTGCATGGTATGTTTTTATGGACTTGCTAAAGATACACAACAAAATAAGCTGAGTCAAGTAGAAAGCTTATCAGAATATTTTGAAAAGATTCGCTATGAAAGTTTTCTCAAAGCTGCTACGAAAAACACTGCCGTAAAATTATCATCCTTAGTTCCAACCGTTGGTGCCATAAATGAGCATACTAAGAGGGTTTATCTTCAAACCCAGATTTGGCTTGGCAACAAAAACATTCATTCAACGGATTGGGGGTGGGTCATGAATGACGGTTTATTAAATCCACTTAAGTCTGTAGATCCACCCGCACCACAAGAACTGCTGAAAATGATTTTTTGCAATTGCAAAAAGGGATGTGGAGCGTCTTGCGGATGCAGAAAAGTTGGTCTGTTTTGTAATAGTACCTGTGGAACGTGCAGTGGATATAATTACTGCCAAAATGGCCCTCCAATTCAGCCAGAAGATGTTGAATGTGACAGCGACTCCGGCATTGAGTCATGAATAGTAATATTATATTTTAATAATAATAGTACAATTTTATATAATTTGTAAATATTTTATTCAATAAATGGCAATTTTTTACTCTAAATTAAACTTTTTTTAAATAGCCGAAGCGCGAAAGCCGGGGTATGTGTGTACATCCGGTCCGATATCTGTTGTCTCCGCCTGCTTTGCTTGGAGGATCCTTCCCTGTCCATCCTCTGGGTACACGTAGACCTTGGTTCCCAAGCCAGGATCTACGGGTGCCTTTATCGTTCCCACCACGGGGATTCGGAGACAACCCGGCTCTTCGATTCTCTGAGCTGGGCGACAGACGAAGCGCTGGAGCGGTTCCCGACCGCGGAGGTCGTGGTCTTGGGGGACTTCAACGCACACAATGAGGTGTGGTTGGGGTCCCAAAGGACCGACCACGGGGGAAGGGCTGCTCATGCTTACGCTCTTATGCATGACCTGACACAGCTGGTGACCCAGCCCACCCGGGTACCAGACATTGTCGGTCATGCTCCCTCTCTGCTGGACCTTCTACTGACCACTCGTCCAACCAGGTATAAAATTTCGGTCAAAGCTCCTCTTGGGACTTCAGACCACTGCCTGGTCGAGACGATAGTGCCGCGCGTCGTGCCTCCTCCCGCCAGGAATGAGGTGCGACGTTTGTGGCACTACAGGTCGGCGGATTGGGAGGGAATGCGAAATTATTTCGCTTCGCTCCCTTGGTGGCAGCGCTGCTTCAACTCCGAGGATCCATCCACGTGTGCCTCGGCCGTTGCTGATGAGATAGCACTGGGGATGGAATATTACGTTCCATCCAACTGTGCATCTCGTAACGACCGGAGCAGGCCCTGGTACAACAGTGACTGCGCGGCTGCTGTTTCAGCAAAAAACGCAGCTCACAGTGCATGGGTCAGGGGTCGAAAACATCATGACCCTCACGTGGATGAGTTGAAAGCAGCCTACAATCGTGCCACCAAGTCTTGTAGAAAGGTCTTTAAAAAGGCGGAGGCACAGCGCGTTTCCAGGATTGGCGAGAGTCTATTAGCGCACCCAACGGGTAGTCGCAGCTTTTGGAGTCTCGCCAAGACTGTAGAATCTAACTTCTGTCGTTCTGTACTGCCACCGCTGAGACAGTCTGATGGCTCACTGGCGCATACGGCGAAGGCGAAGGCCGAAGTCTTTGCCTCAAATTCGCATATTAACGATCGTGGTGCAGGGCCACCCACCCTGCGTCCATGCGGACATACGATGCCTGAGATTCGTATCAGACAACGCGATGTCCGCATGGAGCTACGATCGCTTGCTATCCGGAAGTCCAGTGGTCCCGATGGTGTCCCAGCGCTAGTGCTTAAAACTTGTGCAGCGGAGTTGACTCCCGTCTTTACGAGGCTTTACCGGCACTCGTGCGCATCGGGCTGCGTGCCTCGGGCTTGGAAGGGGGCCAATGTGCAACCGGTCCCAAAGAAGGGCGACCGCTCGGACCCGTCAAACTACCGTCCAATAGCTGTAACCTCAGTACTGTGCAAGGTTATGGAGCGAATAATTAATATTCGCCTCATGGCCTACCTGGAGGGTCACCAGCTGATCAATGACCGTCAATATGGCTTCAGGCCGAAACGGTCAACTGGTGATCTTCTAGCGTACACCACGCACGTCTGGGGTGAAGCGTTGGATGGTAATGGAGAAGCTCTTGCTGTTGGCTTGGACATCTCCAAAGCGTTTGACAGGGTCTGGCACAGGGGCCTTTTATCCAAGCTCGAGGCATACGGTTTACCTGACCGTCTGCGGGGCTGGATAGCTGACTTCCTGCGTGGCCGCTCCATACGCGTCGTTGTGGATGGAAGCGCGTCGCGCAGGATGTCGGTGAGTGCCGGTGTCCCTCAAGGCTCCGTGCTGTCGCCGACTTTGTTCCTTCTGCATATCAATGACATGCTGGACCTCGGATCCGGCATTCATTGCTATGCGGATGACAGCACGGTGCATGGACGCTACACTGCCCACCCCGCAGCCGGCAAACAGGAGATAGCCGATATGAGAGAGTCTGTTGTAGCGGGACTGAACCGGGTTCTTGATCGTATTACCCACTGGGGCGACAAGAACCTGGTTCAGTTCAACGCAGACAAGACTCAGGTATGCGCGTTCTCGACGAAAAAATCCCCGTTTACTCCCCTTCCCTCTCTTTGTAACATCTCCCTCAGTGCTTCGGACAGACTGGACATTCTTGGAATGTCCCTTCGCTGCGACCTGAATTACAGGGACCACATCGAGCGGGCCATTAAGACCACCTCCCGCAAACTTGGCATCTTGAACAAGGTGCGGCGGTTCTTCGCGCCAGAGCTTCGCCTGCTACTTTACAAGGCACAGATTCGCTCTTGCGCGGAGTACTGTTCGCACCTCTGGGACGGCTCTGCCAAGTATCTTCTTAATGCCCTGGATTCATTGCAGCGCCGAGCTGTCCGGATCATAGGTGATGCAGATGTCACGCGAACTCTGGAGCCCCTGCAACTACGAAGAGACATGGCGGCTCTGTGCGTCCTCTATCGCCTCTAGCTCTTTAACCTTGTTCCTACCTCATCTTTTCACTCCCGTAATACCCGCACAGGTCGGGGAAAGCATCCGCATTTTATCGACCGAATCGGCAGTCGAACTAAAAGGTTCGGTGCGTCTTTTCTTTGTAGATCAATTGACAAGTGGAATGCTTTGCCTGCCCATGTGTTCTCTCCATCCTGTGACCTTGGATCCTTCAAGCGATGCGTGAAGAAGCACCTTTGGCCGGCATAGTGACGGCGACTGGGGCAGCCGTAAACAAACCCGGTTTTTTTAGTCGTCGTCACTCTTGGACCTCCTCTTGCTTATCATCAGGCGGGACGAGGTCAGATGTCGTGTCACAATAAAAAAAATAAAAAAATGTAATCATATATACTTACTGTTTTAATTTAGGGGTAGTTTTAAGGGTAGAAAAGCTTAAGAATATGATAATCATTTTCGAGAGTGTGGAATAATATTTAAATCCTTTTCACTTTATGAAAAAAAAAATTACTATTTTTTTATCAAGCGGCACTTTTTAAGGGTTGAAAGGGGGTTAAAAATTTGATAATAATTATAGAGAATATAAAATATTACTTACTCTATCTTTTTATGTCATACCAAAGTATTTTTTTGTGATTTTTTCAATTTAGGGGTTGTCTTGCAGGGTTGTAAGATTTTCAAGGGGTTGAAAATGATTTTAATATGAGGTAATTGTGGTAGAAAACACTTGACAATTTCACCATTTACTATTAGACATGTTTTCTAGCGATAAAATGGCTCGATGTCAATTTTTCCATTAAGGGGTTGTTTACACCCCTTAAAAATAATAGGCGGAGTTCAGATCATTTTCACTTTTGAAGTTAAGGGTAAGATGAGCCTAATTCCAAAATTTCTTCAAATCGGTTCACAGTTAAAAAAATCGTAGGTAAGACCGTATTTTTCGCTTCAATGACTGCACTAGTATACCTACTACGCACGTCTGGGGTGAACCATCGGTCATTAGATGGTAATGGAGAAAGCCATTGTCATTGGCTTGGACATCTCCAAAGCGTTTGACAGGGTCTGGCTCAAAGCCCTTATTTTTAAGATCCGTGATGTCGCTAAAATTGCTCCTTCTGCAAATCAACGGTATGCTGGACCTTGGTTGGCATTTATTGCTATGCAGACGGCAGCACTCCCATAGCCGAAAAACAGGTAATTGCCAGCGGGTTCTTATTCACATTGCCCACTAGGGCGACGAGAACGTGGTGCATTTCAACTCAGACAACGCTCATGTGTGCACGTTCTCGAAAAAAATCTCCGTTTACTATACTTTATAACACATCCTTGGGATGTGTCTTCGTAGCAACTTTAATCACAGGGACCACATCAAGCAGGCTAGACCATCTTCCTTGAAACTTGGCATCCTAAACAAGGTGCGGCAGTTCTTCGCGCTGCAGCATCTCCTATATAAGGCTCAAATTCGTAAGTTTCCGGTTGCAACTAGGCCGGCGTAGTGGATGTTATAGTTACTCAGTTATTGAATTGTAGTAGTTCATGGACCACACTCCAGCTTAACATCAAGCTGGGTGCCAATAAAAATAAAATATGTCGAGTGACAATAAAAAAAAACATGCCCTAGATCCTGTTCGAGATATATTTCTTATGGTGACTTTATGCTGCTATACGAAGGAGAATGTTCTGAAGAGCTCTTTCACCCTGTTTCTACACTGTCTTTTCACATCCGTGGTACACAGGGCAAATCGGCAAAAGAAAAGGTTCGGTGCATCTTCAGCCGGCGTACTGAGGCAGTCGTTAACTGAATAGTGGCCCTGGCTGATTTTGAAAAAAAAAAACGGTGGCGCGAAGAAACAACGGTCGTTCCCTCAATCGCCGCTCGCTAGAGGATCGACATCACTAACAACCTCTCGACGATTGCCGGCTCATAGTCTTGAAACCACGGGAGCTTTAAACACCTCAAGTAATGAATTTTCAGTTAGATATAGTTTAAATAAAAGTCGTTGTTTGAATTGTAATCTTTACGACAATATAATTTTCTATTCCCATAATACACTTATCCTAATTTACATTGCCTTGGCAAGCTTACATACAACACTAACAATAAAACAATTGATTGGATTTGAATATGATTTGTTTGTCATTGTATTGCTATCCGATTATCTCAGACATGTATTTTATGCAGCGACTAGTCTATTTTTAGCACTAGAATACACACATTTTAGAGCGCTAAAAATAATGAAATACATTAATTAGCACACAGCTAATACAAGTCACAAATGAAATAAAACTTCATCTAACAAAAACTACTTATTAGCACGCAACGGTATTGATTATATATACACTATAGATTTTAATACTATTTTCAAGGGAATTCAATCTATTATGGATTTTACAAATAATAATTATGCAGCTGTGTCCACAGCTGATACTTTCTTTTCCTTGACACTTGAATCATTTGGATCACCATCTTCTTCAAGAGTCACATCTTGGTCACTTTTCCGGAATTTGTCATATCTGTAATAATAAAAAAATAGGTTTTATTTCAATCAATCAAATATCGCGCCTTACAACAAAGCGCCACAGGAAACGATCCTCATTTAACTGTCTCGCTTCACTCACATCCACAATTCTCTCTTATACAAGTTCTATAGTTATAAGCACTGCAGATTAAAATATAAAAATAAATCATTGCAATTAATGTGGAAAATGCAGTGATGGTTACAAAGTAAATAAATTAAATATTAAACCCATGTCCCGCGTTAAGTGTTTTGTGTAGTGTTGTGAATTTTGTGATCAGAGACAGAAAGGGTAAATTATAAAAAGCATGACCACTGCAAGTGTGATCGAACCTGTCGAGATCGGCTTCGTCATCGGTTCCCTCATTGTCCTGTGGGTCCACTTCGCGCAGTAAGTCTCCAATGTCCTTGTCCACGTCCGCCCATAGTTTATCATCACCAACTGCAATGTTATTATTATATTATACGATAGTTGGTGGTCATTCTTTCAAATTTCTCTTTTTACTGTTGTCATTGCCTTAATTTTATAGCTCTTAACTGTAAATAATCTTCTAGTAAACACAAACAACATTGCTTTGTTCAAATTCTAATCTTATAAGTTCAGATATATATGATTAACAAAAAATCCTCTCAAAATGTACTCTGCATGATGTGTATTCGTGAATGTGTGTTGTCACAATTAATAATTAATCACAGCATTTTCCTCATTTTCAGCCACTATCATATTGCATTCAAACATTTAGTGCTTGTTATAATATCGGTTGTTATTTATGTATACCTGTTACGTTATTATCAGATGTACCATTCTCAACTGCTTTCTTCTTCTTATCTTCACCACCTTTCATTTCTTCTGTCTTCTCAACTTTCAATTTAGATTCTTTTTCACCTGAGGCAGATTCTTTTTCAGCATCTATTAAACAATTAAAGTAATAGTTAAAAGCACATCTCTCTAAAGCATACTTTTCTGAACGTGAATTGTTGAAAAATCACACAGTTTATAGTTGGTTAACTGACCTTTCTGTTGATGCAGCTGCCGATGTATACGTTCAGCATGTTTGCGCAGTGTTCGTGTGTCTCGGTGTTGCACATAACGGCCGAGATGCATACGCAAACGGCAATGACGTCGACGAGCCTCTGTCTCCTCGACACTACCAGGTTCAGCACGTGGCAAATACACGCGACACAATTCGCAAAACCACACCTAAACATAATGATATATTAGATGGCTGATAAATATTATCACTAATACCTAAAATTACCAGGTCGTCGAAATAGGTGTCAATATCATCATGACTATTAAAGTAAGCCATTAGTCGTCCACTGTTGAACATAGGACTGCCTCAGCGATATCCACAGTTTCCCTGCTATATGTAGTAGGTTGTTAGTTGACCTTATTGGTGGACGCATTACGCTGCGTTCTGCACTGCAGTACACGCGTTTGCCGTCAATTTTTTTAATGGGAGTTCAATTAATACCGTACCTCTTACTAACCAGAGAAATGGTTAGTAAGAGAAATCTCTATAATTCTACCAAAAAAGAAAATACATATGTCTTAATGTAGTCAGAATGTAGTCTTAAATAGATGAAATTTGTACCTCCATTTTTTTAATATGTTCACTTCCAATATTAATTTCAACCTTAGGTTTCTTAGGTGCTGGGGCACTCTCCTCTTCCTTCTTCTCTGCACCAGAGTCGTCATCTACTTCTAAAATAAAAGTTTAATTGATATTAAAAGTAATTCAACCAAAATGAAGTGGCCCAAATTCTTTCAATGTAATATTATTATAACTTACCATCAACATCACCAACGGAATCTAAAGTCATGAAGTTATCAAGATCAACATCCATACCCTCATCACCACTACCTCCTTCTGCCTTAGGACTAGGGCGGCGAGCCTGGGCAAGCTTACGCTACAGAAAAAATAATAATGTAAATATGCCATCTAATTATTTTAAAACTCAAAATACTCAAAAATATACCTTAATATGATCAAATTGGCATAAATGGTGCTCATATACCATTGGTGAACGGAACGTAATCCGGCAAACCCTACAATTAGGATTGAGGAAACGTGTCATGGCCCGGTGTGAGTCAGACATGTTGTGTGCATGACGCGTCGTTCGGTAGTTAAGGCGGCATACAGGGCAGAATGTTGTGCGTGATGCTAACGGAGCCCCACCGTCGGTCTCTATCTCCCTCTGCGCGCGCCTCTGAGCCAGTCTCATGCGAATCAACTGCGACTTATGGCGGCGTGCCACCGCACTCATTGCAGCACGATGCTTGCTCAACAGAAGATGTTTTATGTACCCCTACACAATACACAAAAAAGAAACAAAACAACTATTAGTAAAAGAAATATCTATATAACAAATTAACTTTATAATTAGCTTGAAAATTCGACTTACAGTGCAGGTTTGTGCTTTTTCCTTGCAATGTATGCAGGCATACACAGTCCCATTCTTGGTTTGTGGCCGACTCGAGCGTGTTGCAGATTTCTCCTCCCTGTCAGAGCCACCATCTTCTCCTTTATCAGTTTCTTCACCATCTTCACCAGCTACTTCCTCCTCATCGTCTACTTGTTCTCCATCTTCAGCCTGTTTTTTGTTATGTTAGCCATCACAATCACATTGCTTTCAATCTCTAAGGCTATAATTTTGCAAATGCACTCTCTTAATTATTTCATACATTTGTGCAGATATTTGTACAAGTCGCCCATAATTTTAATAAACTATGAGGTATTCCGAAATCCTAATAGTTGTTCTTACTTCATAAAAAATACATATTGCCATTAAATTGTGATGTTGTTAAATGTTTGTTCTCTCAAAGATCTTTAGAAAAGTTAAAAAAGATTCTTAATTATGAAATCTTTAATACTATTTTAATTTAGAGTTCTGTGGGAATTGAGGTGTGTATCAATTTGATTGATTGACAGAGTTCTCATAAGTTATTGTCAATTTCTATTTGCAAAATGTTCTTACCTTTGGTGACTTTTTAACTTCATTTTTCTCCTGTTGTTCAACATCTTTTTCCTCTGCATCCCACTCTTCATCAGTTGATGATGCAGAATCGCCTTTCGATTTCACAGAGCTGGTATTTTGAAATTTTAGTTTAATGCTCATAATAAATGGTTATCTCAAATTAATTTGAACTGCGACAAGTGCAACATTGCGATCACTGATATATATATTCCTAACTTATGTTTCATATTGGATATTCTCATTCAGTTCTTGTCATTTCATTCTAGAAATCTAAAGCCCCCATGAGCTTAAAATCTTAGTCTATCAGTCTGTCCAGACATGTGTTGTAAATAATTTCATTTGGCACTATTGCTCGTCATAATCGCAATTTAGTATTAAATCTAACATAAAATCAATGATTTTCTAGTTCAGAGTTAGTTACCTGCTCTTCATCGAACGGAATGATTTCGTAAAGGTGGGTCGTGAATAAGACCCACGAGTTCTGATAGAGGTGCGGAAAGGAGCTCGAGAACGCAGCGAGCGGCCGCGGTAGCTGCGGCGAGGCGCCCGACTCACCCGCGACCGAGTGAGCCGCGAGGGTGAGCGCGGCGGCGCCATGCTTTTGCGATAGCCATCGCGGCTCGGCGAGCGCCTGCGGTCGTCAAACGTGCGCCTCTCGCTCACATAAGTATCTTGCCTACTGCCATAAGAACTTCCATAATGGCCGCCACCATCGTGGCTTCGCCTCTCTCCGCCCTGCACATAGTCCACTCATTTGTGTTTGCTTTGTATTGATATCTTTGGTGTCACTATAAACAGGGAAACTGCTCGGATGGTCAGAAATTAGAATTCTAATAGACAAAGTATTTTCATTTTCTGTTCATGTTAATGGAAAGTAACCCACAATATTGGCATATTGAATAAATATATTGACAAAGATGAACTCCAATTATTTTCTGTGCAGTATGTAATTAGTATCCTTTATAAAGACAATGAAACCCATTTGTTGTACAATAGTGTAAGGACAGCAATAAGAACTAATGTCAGTCCCGTGAAATCAAATACAAAATAACCCTTTTAATCACAATCTCACAATCCCCATTGATCTTTGATAAAATCAAATTATCATCAATGCATAAACCAAATGTTAGAAGTAGTGGACATTTATATGTATTGTATCATATTATCAATTTCAATCTGGGCTACTTGTCGTCCGATGCCAGCAATCCGACTGTATGAAAAAAAAATATTGTTACTGAAATGTGCAATTTTAGCTGATGTAATTATCCATTGGATGTTTATTACAAACCTATGTGAAATACAATCTAAATTAAACTCTGCTCCACAATAATTAACTTTTAGAGTAAAATCTATTTGAAAAGTTTTCCATTCCTTAACAAGATAACCAAATAAAATGAGTGTACAAAAACAGTTTTGATCGATTTCTGAATTGCCATGGATTATGCTAGTACAAACCTCAGTCCTCATTCTCTTCCTCTCGGGAGACCCAGAACGCCCATAGTCGCGCCCAGAATAACCTCCGCCATCCTAAAATAATACATATTAAACATGCTAAAACAAAATACTAATGACTACTACTATAAAAGGATTGCAGGTGTTAGGTACTGCCATAACTCACCGATCTATAAGATTTTTTGAATGAATCGTCCATTCTATCGCGTCCAGACCCGTATCTATCTCCGCTGTTATACCGACTTTCATTGGAATAATATCCTCCGCGTCCACCCCGACTCCCATCATAAGAACCGCGATTGGAACCACGATAAGATCCACGGTAGCCGCTGCCACGACTGTTGTATCCGCCACGGCTACTGTAACCGCGACCACGACTGCTCATCTAAAAATAAACGTAATATCACATCTATGAAGTCGATATACGCATTTGAGATTGGAGACGCTTACTTTGGCGTGTCAGGAATAACACAAAACTGATATCATTAAAATTTTACGGCGTCGCAACACGCGCGTCGTAAAAAGAAAATGGCGTTTGCGATTAAAAATATTGTCTTTCTTTAACCTAGATAATTTGCTTTACCTTAAATTCCACGCTCTCGATTCCGAAAAATTAACAATGGAAAACCCTCAATTACTCGCCAACATTGGTCACAGAGACAATCAATTCAGAAAAATCAGAAATAATATCTACGCTATCAATACCCCAATTGCCGACAATTTTTGTCAATCAGAGACAACAAACCTCTATATTTTACTTTTTCTTGCAGTGTTACCAACAAAAGGGAAATAATTTCCTCATTCCGAATTGATCTCGGAGCAGAATTGACTAATACCGCGTTCTCACCGGGCGATTTCAGTTGATCAATATTTGTCGTTTAACAAAAAATATATATATTAAATGCTTCAATTTGGTTGAAAGTCTGTTCAGACGGTTCAATTCTCGAACGATTTCGCAGTTGATCAACTCAAATCGCCTCGTGAGAACGCGGTCTAATATTAATTTACAGATTTGAATACTAAAGCGCACACGGAACGTTGTTACCTCATGTCCCGCGCCCCTCGCGTACCTAAACACAACTAAAATACGACTTTTGCGCAGATGCAAATGACTACTCTTGCCAAAGTTGGCAACGTAAGTACGTGACGCGATCTATACTCAACTAGGAAATAAAATGCGGCATAAACCGCGTTCTCACGAGGCGATTTGAGTTGATCAACTGCTAAATCGAGATTTGAACCGTCTGAACAGACTTTCAACCAAATTGAAGCAATTAATATATATAATTTTTGTTAAACGACAAATATTGATCAACTGAAATCGCCCGGTGAGAACGCGGTATTACTATAGCGTTTGTTTTAATTATTTGAATTCTTTGTTTCGAATTCGGACATAGGGACGATCATCAGCGAGGCCACAGTAAACTGAATGGGTAGTTTCAATCATCGGCGCTTTTCAACCTACTCTTGCTCTTGATGTGATAGTAAATTTAAGGTTACGGTTGTCTTATTGAAAATTATTTAGAATAATTTTATTAAGGCAACCGTAGTAAACACAATGCTTTATACATTAATTTGGTTCATGAACCGAATTTTACATTATATCATATACCAATACTAGTGCGCGATAGGTGTGGTTTGAAAGAAGATGTAGTGACAAGGATTGACAATGGAGTGTTTCGATGGTTTGGGCACATGGAAAAGATGAGTGAAAGTAGATTACCGAAAGGGATTTATAAATTTGATGTGGATGGATGCGCTAAACGAGGTAGACCCAGAAGGGTGATCTCCGACTAAATCAGAGACATCCTAAAGAAAGTTGGATTACCTAGTGCTCATATCCGTAAGCTTGTATGAAAAGAATTGTAAATGTGAGAGAAGCGAGGTGCTTTGAGACCATTTCGGAACGCGGTTGAAATTGCCAATTCAATTACGCTATATTGGATTAACATAATGGTGTTGAGTTTGGAGGCTAAAGTTTCAAATGTACGAATAAACAGGCGATTTCAATTGCAGTAAAATTACAAAAAAAACAGATACTTTGCATCGAGGTTCGTGGTAGAATCTTTCTTGATCTAATCTAAACTAAAATCGCCCCGTGAGAACGCCCCATTAAATACAACGTGTCGGAAGTCGAAAAACAATTGAATCTGACCATAGAGAACACTACGTTACGTTAAACAATTGAATTTGGCATTCCTCATGATGTTGCTACGATAAATATATATAAACATATGGTAGTTTTAAAATTTCCTGTTTTACTAATTCTAAACGACATTGTTTTAAAAGATAATACCAAACTTTTATTGTAAAAAGATACTAAATAGCTGCAAATAATACACACTAATTATTATGCTTGAAATATAGTCAACTTTTTTAATATTGCCAATACGTGACTTTAAAAAACAAAATTGATAGTTCGAATGTCAAACCTAATTTTCTTGATCTTCATCTAGACTTTTTAAATATTTGATTGAAATATCAAATATGTGAGAGCTTACAAAAAGTGAATTGTGTTTATGTGTTATTTCTGTGTTTATTTTATACTTCAAAGCAATGCGAGTAATTTATTACTATTTAATTTGTCAAAATGGTATTAAATAGTGTAATAGGCTGGTAACATTCCAATTGCCACCTTTTCGTTTGGTGAGCGAGGGGAGTTCACTTCACGTGAGGTTGTGTCTCCTTGAAATATAGGTCTCACAATCCTCCTTTTGTGAAAAATACTTGCAAAATATAAAAAAAAATTATAAAAAAATAAAAAACCAAAAAAAATAGCAAAAAAGTAAAAAAATAAACGGGAATCACTCAAGTTTAAGTTGTGAACGTAAGCGTGCAACGTGGTCTTAGGAATGCGATAGCCTTTTCGTACGAAGAGAAAGTGAAGTTTCAAGATTAGTAATTTTCTATTTGAATTACATTGCTGAAACTACAAAATGAATCCTAATCCGCCAAATTACCCGATGGCATCTCTCTATGTTGGAGATTTGCATTCAGACATTACTGAGGCCATGTTGTTTGAAAAATTTTCTACAGCTGGCCCTGTGCTGTCCATACGTGTTTGTAGAGACATGATAACACGAAGATCCTTAGGGTACGCTTACGTTAACTTTCAACAGCCAATGGACGGTGAGTTACCAATACATAATAAATTTAAAATACCATGCCTAATCTACTTGCATGCATCAATGCCTTTGTAACTTTCCAAATAACATTCAATTGCAATATGTTCGCATTATGCATTTCAATAATTAAGTTGTTAATTGAAAAGACCTTCATTTTTTAATAATGTCTGAAAGTTTTCTACTTTAATAATTTGTGTATTAAGGCATTAATTTTCTACTTTATACATGCCATTTTAGATTGAGGATATGATGGTCATCAACATCAGGTTTACAGATAATGATCATTTCATATTTGTTTAATCAGATTTATAAATCTGAACAAATAAAGTTTTTTTTTGTCTAAATTAATTACCACACTAAAGGTACAAGCATTGTACCTTAACATAAATAACTACAAGCAATAGAAAGATTGTAGACAAATAATTTAAAAAAGCCTTTTTGCAATTTAGTGCCTAACAATCTTTAAATAGTAATTTGTTTGTATATTAACATTTTATTAATTGCTACTTAAACTTTGTGCTAAATGACAAAAAAAAAATTACAAATGATTCCTCACAATCTGAATTATCTGTAATTGCTTGTAATTATGTTAAGGCACAATGCTGGTACATTGGTATGGCAGTTATGCAGACAAGGATTATTTGTTCAGATTTAGATGTCGAGAGTGGTGGGTCACATACTTTTGGTGATAACTGAGATTTAAACGAGATACAATGAATTCCATTCTAGGTACAATCCTGTTGTACACATGGGATATTATTTTCTTTAATTAAATTCCATGAAGTTGCTAAATTCCTTAGCATAAGCTATGTGTGATTTATCTTTAAAAAGAGAGATTACTCATACTTTATCTTATCATTGTATTACACAAAATTGAATCATTTATACATTCTACATTGATAAGATAATTTGAGAAAGTAATTGACATGTAAATTGTTATTGTTGCAGCTGAAAGAGCTTTAGACACCATGAACTTTGACATGATTAAAGGCCGTCCTATACGAATCATGTGGTCCCAACGTGATCCATCCTTGCGTAAGTCTGGAGTTGGGAATGTTTTCATCAAGAATCTAGATAAAACCATAGACAACAAGGCTATGTATGACACCTTCACCGCTTTTGGAAACATTTTGAGCTGCAAAGTTGCACAGGATGAAATGGGGGCCTCAAAAGGTTATGGATTTGTTCACTTTGAGACTGAAGAAGCCGCTAATAAGTCCATTGAGAAAGTCAATGGTATGCTTTTGAATGGCAAAAAAGTCTATGTGGGCAGATTCATTCCGCGCAAAGAACGTGAAAAGGAACTAGGGGAAAAGGCCAAGCTCTTCACCAATGTTTATGTCAAGAACTTTGGGGAAGATTTTTCTGATGAAATGTTACGGGACATGTTTGAGAAATATGGACCCATAACAAGTCATAAAGTCATGTATAAAGAAGATGGTTCGTCAAGAGGCTTTGGATTTGTAGCTTTTGAAGATCCTGACCACGCAGAGAGGGCTTGTATGGAACTAAATGGCAAGGAGTTGTTAGAAGGCAAGCCCTTGTATGTTGGAAGGGCTCAGAAGAAAGCTGAGCGTCAAAAGGAATTGAAACGTAAATTTGAGCAATTGAAATCTGAACGTATGACCCGTTATCAAGGTGTGAACCTTTATGTAAAAAATCTAGATGATACAATTGACGATGAGAGACTTCGGAAAGCATTTACACCATTTGGCACCATCACCTCTGCAAAGGTTTGTATTATTTATTATATTGTATGTCAATTGACACCCCAGATTTTTTGGTGAATATTATATTGTATTTATATTTTTTAGGTAATGCTTGAAGATGGACGTAGTAAAGGATTTGGATTCGTATGTTTTTCATCTCCTGAAGAAGCTACTAAAGCTGTAACTGAAATGAATGGACGTATTCTCGGTACCAAGCCACTGTATGTTGCACTGGCGCAACGTAAAGAGGACCGCAAGGCTCATTTGACTTCACAGTATCTGCAACGTATGGCAAGTATGCGTATGCAACAAATGGGCCAAATATTCCAACCTGGTACAGCTGGAGGATACTTTGTACCGACAATCCCGCCGGCGGCGCAACGTTTCTACGGGCCGGCGCAGATGACACAAATTAGACCAACGCCACGCTGGACAGCACAACCCCAAGTGCGTCCAAGCGCACAAGGGGCTGCATCGGCCTATCCCAACATGCAGGCCACGTTCCGTCCCTCTCCACGCGGCCCGGCACAAGCCTCGCTGCGATCATCCATTGCCGCGCGTCCCATCACTGGTCAGCAAGGAGTAACAGGTGCCTCTATCCGAGCTCCGATGGTGCCTCAAGGAGGGCGCCCGGCCGGTTACAAATACACTGCCAGCATGCGCAATCCGCCCAACGCTCAGCCGGCGGTGCATATTCAGGGACAGGAGCCGCTGACGGCCACCATGTTGGCCGCCGCTCCTTTGCAGGAGCAGAAGCAAATGTTGGGAGAGCGTCTGTTCCCGTTGATCCAGAGAATGCATCCAGACCTGGCGGGCAAAATAACTGGTATGTTGTTGGAGATTGACAACTCTGAACTCCTTCACATGTTGGAACATGGCGAGTCTCTCAAGGCTAAGGTGGACGAGGCTGTTGCCGTGTTGCAGGCTCACCAAGCCAAACAACAAGCTACTAAAAAGGACTGAGCCTTGTGCGCGGCTAACGGTGTTCACCATAATATGTAAACTTAGCATGCTCAGGTTTTTATTGAGAGAATTAACCACCGTTACCGCAATAATGTTCAATTCTTCGTTTGTACTGTTTTATATTATAACTTTTTTCATAAAAATAAATAAAAATTGTAAAACTGAAAAAGTGGAACGCACTATTTCCATATATAAAGTTCTATTGATTTATAATGGAAGTGCAAGTCTGCAAACAAAAAGATGTAACTACCATATTTGTAGATGATTTGGTCTTGTGTCTTTTTTTACATTGGAGTTTGTCTTTGGTTCATACGCAGTTATGTATTTTCTTTTACTTTCATTTTTATTCTATCGAATATGATTTTTCTTTCTTTTTGCTTTGATTTTTCGATCAGTTTGTGAACGCCGAATGTACCATGAACTGTAAGCATAGGTCATTTGGTAACTGATTGAATTATTTCTATTAGAATATATTCTGTTGAATGTTTGCAAGAACATTCTCTTTCTATTCTAGTTTGTGTTTTATTTCTTTACCTGTATGTTTTTAACATTTAGTAGAAGCTTTTGAATTGGACGTAAATACGCAAAATGAATACATTCCAAAAAACATTTTTGGCAATTATTATTTATTGACTACATAGAAGACAAAATCATTAATGTAATTCCCTTACAAAACTACATCAAAGAAACGATTATCAAAAGTTTGCTATGTTATTGGATTCTTTTTGTTTTATTACTTTCAATTTGGGTTTGTTCAACCGACAGCTGATAACCAGTCCACTAGGATCCTAGTGGACTAACTTTTGGATATGCTTATAGTGTAATAATGCCCGCCACTTCGTAAGTGGAATGAGAAAGAATAGACATACATTTTATGCCAGAAGGGGTACAGAAAGTAGTGATTTTCTCTGCATAATATACCTGTAGAAATTGCTGCTCATTTATCTCTGCCTATCTAAAGGAATTAAAGCTGGATAGGATCTTTGAAATTACCAATCTCTGCCTATCCATATCAGAATGTAGACCTGACATGTGATAAAAGCTCATTATATTTTGGGTCGGATTTAGAGGTGTGGAGGCATCAAATTATTTTCCGAATAAATAAGTTTTTTTCTTCGTCCTTTAAATTCAAGTCTTTAAATGTAGTACAGACAAATAAGCTTGGAGACGTTTTTGCATTTGTAGTAGAGCCCCTAAGAGCGCGATTCCACACGCTACGAAAACACTTTAGCACTTAAGAATTTACGATTTGATAAATATTGCAGAATATCGTGCACAAAACCGACCAATTATTTTCACAAACGTTAGTTAAAAATAAAAAGTAAATGCCGCGTTGACGAAAAGAAATTTGCGAGCTTCATAAGTCGATGATCATGAATAATATCGTTTGTGCAAGTATTGTCTTAAATGTGAAAAACGACTGTTTAGAATGAAAACAAAAAAGTTGCTCACCCGTCGATATTTGATTTTTTAAATCTTTATTGCGGGGCCCCTCTCTCGTGGAGGCCCCAGTAGCATCGAAATTTGTTGTGTAGTTCAAAAGATCTAAAGGTAGAGACGCGAAAAGCGACTTTGTTTCATATTATGTGAAGATAGAGATTCTAGATTTTTGTCATTTGTTACGACCGCGTGAGAATAGGTGAGATAGGTTTGAAATAAAACAGTAGGATAAGTATTAAACACTTTATTATTAACAAGGGATTGTTTATAAATATCTTAATCGTAATTTGGTAACTTTATAAAGGATATTTATGTACTAATTTTGTATGAGGATCTTCAACTATCTTTTTCCTCGTTTACCTCCGAACGCTTCATTTTTGTAAGCAACAAGGTTTGCATTAGTGTCCTGTGAGAATAAAGAAATATATATGTAAATGTAAATGCAGGGTAAAACAAAGGTCAGATGTCGCGGCATAATAGTTAAAAATCTGAAAGAGATGCACGAATACGGAGATACGATAAGAAGCATTGCAGGAAAACTGAAAAAAAAAACTGGTCCGAGTGTTGGACCAGATATTTTTAACCTAATTTCGCTAATCGAAATATATATATAATGCTGTTTTATCATCCACATTGATTTGCTAGGAAGACTATTGAAGCTGAATGTTCTCTACCAGCTAATCTTTGGTTGGGACTGACTATATGCCAGTCGATTAAATGCCCAATTTATAAAATTACCTTCCAAGCTTCCCGCCATTCCAGATCACGTAGACGACGTAATCCTTTTAGATTTCTATCCAAAATCTTTAGGAATTCAGCTCGGGATATTTTTGGTGTTTCTGTCGTGCCGTTATTCGCAGTGTCATCGGCCGGTGTAGGTTTTGGTACCTGCGAAGTCGTATAAACAAGTTGTAAGCAGTTACAAGTATACAGAGCGTGAAGTGACTTAGTCGCGTTTTGGAGTCAGCTTGTTAGTTGCCAGTTCCAACTAGGCCAGTATGGTGGATGTGACTGCTATTTGCAGTTATTCAACTCGCTTCCATTCATGGACCGCACTCCAGCTTAGGTGTGATTCCGATGGCCACCGCAGACTGCACTACTGGTACCTACAGAGTCATATGAACGAGTAGTGCGGTCGCCATCGTAATTACACCTTAACATCAGGCGGGGTGCTGTCATATGTCAGGCCGCAATAAAAAAATGAATATACGAGCATTCTGGCATTTAAAGCTGGTGATGTAAGTGAAGCTGTGTTGTCTCCGCCCAACCTAGACTCGTGGGAATGAAACGATGTGATTTTCGTTCCCACATCATATAATAAAACATACCAGTTATTTGATTATACAGCGTGACGCATAAATCTAGTCCAAACCGGCAGACAGTGATCAGGTATCAGAAAAATAATTTGTGTAAAAAAAGTGTACTACCCCAGTCTGTCAATTCGGGGTAGTAGGTAGCCACCACTTACAAATATACAGACCGTGAAGTTCCTCATTTACGTTTCGGGATCAACTTGTACGTTGCCAGTTCCAACTAGGCCGGCATAGTGAATGTAGTCCTTATAGTTTTTTAACTGTAAAAGCAGTCACCTTCATTTATAGACCAAACCAGCTTAACATCAGGCGGGGTGCTGTCAAATGTCGAGCCCCAATAAAAAAATCTAAATTATAACTCGTACAAGTTAAAATATTTATTTATACGCTCAAGTTTGAATGAGACGTAGTGATTATAGTGATGCAATTTTTCCACGTGTGACGCCATTTTTTTTAGGAATAGTGATAGTGACGCATAGGCACAAAGTACAATACTGCAGTTTACTGCGCATCGTGTTGCATACGTGTTGATTTCGTGCTTACAACTTAGGCTATATCATTGTTTTCCAACCATTTTAGGTAATGCCCCACCTTAACATTTCTAAAATTTTTATGCCCCCCATAATTTTAAACCTTTAAAAATTGTTTTGTTCCCTTAAGAAATATTTATCATTTTTTTTAAGAAATTGCCTTCTTTTGTTAAATTTGTTACCGATATCTAGCATTGCATTTCAATAACCCAAAGCGAAAGAATTAAAGTTGTGTCTAGTCCATTTTTAGATAGCCCCCCTTAACTATCAAATTGCCCCTCTGTGGGGCGTGGGGAAACACTGGGCTATATAGAGACCCTGTCAATATGATTATAAACGCAGGAAGCACAATACCTAACTGGTTTTGTGCTCCCTGCATCATAACGAAATGTTAGACTAATAAATTTACTTACGTTATCATCAGTGAATTGATTTGTGACTAGATCAGAAATTTGGTTATACGCGCTCTTTGTCTCGTTAACTTGCTGTAAAAAAATTTATCGCATTATAATAATAAAAAAACCATTTAGGTTATCAATTATGTGTATCTGGTGTTCTATCATCCATCCATAACCCAACTTAATCTTAGGCAGAGTATGTTATTTGGCCGACATAGTGACGGTGACTGAGGCGGTTTATTCAGTCGCTGGCACTCTTGTACCTTGTATGCTGTACCTTGTATGTACCAAGCATCAGGCAAGTAGAGGTCAGATATAATAGAAAAGTCAGTCACGAGTTAACACGTTCAGTGCCAGCGACTCGCCTAGCGAGTCCACCTAAATGTTCACTCAGGTGCCAGCGACTCGCTAGGCGAGTCCAGTGTTTTTCTGTATTATTTCGAAAACGTATGCGTATTTTCTTCTCAAAATCACAGTGTAGACTAAATATGCGCTAATTTATAAATTTATGAGGTGGCCCGGGTGTAAAGACTTACTTTTTTTTTTAAGAAAAAAAGTTATTCTCCAGTGCCATGAACTCGCTAGGCGAGTTCACTGCCAGAGTTTCTCAAACATTTTGTTAATGCGATATTTATAACACAAATAAGTAACAGATGGCGAACAAAAACAGTATATTTAAAATATATATATATAGGCACGTATATATATACGTGCCTATTTCTTATTATTTTCTATATCTTATTAAATTAATAAATGTAATTGAATGTTATGAAATTTAATATGTAGTAAAAGGTTATACTTAAAATAATTATAACAAAATACAATTCGCTCATTAGAATTTATGATTCAATACAAAACATTATAATCACAATAGGGACTTATTTTATGTCTAGGATTGTTATTATGATTTTTGTTCTCATCTGATATTGTTATTTCCAAACTATTCGATATTTATTGTGTAATAAATAAACAACTTACAATTTTTTCGGAGTTATAATTTTGTGGTAAAAAGCATTTGTTTAGATTTTAACCTACCGCCTTTAATATGTAGAGGTCCCAACTTATGTCATTGTGTTACACACGTAAATATAATTTGAACAAGTGTATCATAGTTTATAATGAAATACGTATTTTAAGTAGTTTTGACCACAATTTTGTTTGAAGCACATCTGATTGAAATCATTCCCAATAGGGAATATGCATGTGGTTTAAATATTGCTGCAAATTTTTCCCCCGATTCTTTATTGTACTAACATCATGCTAAAATAATTATATTTTTAATTTTCTTTGTATATATTGCATAAAAGATTAAGCAAAAAGTGAAAAATAAGCAAGTGAAATTCAAATGAGTGAAACGCATCACCATTGGCCGAATGAAACGTGACGTCACATGACACGTTCGGGGTCGAAGCTCATATTGTGCGCGTAGTGTTTAAGAGAAAAATAGCTGTTCTTTGTGTTTATGCAGTGTTTTTGTTTAGCTATTACAACTTAAAAATCCACATAAATAACAGTAACACTTGTAGTAAACAAATACTGGTCGTGACGTGTGACGTCATTAAAAGCCCGCGCTAGATGATGGCGTTCAAATGTGTCAATTTTAATCGAAGTTTTAAAATTATTTTTAAAAAATAATAAGAACTTTTCCAACAATATTTATATTTTTTATTATGTTATAACGATGTAATAAGTGAATTAAACACATAAAAAAAATACATGCATATACCCTATTATCGGCTGCTTCGCCGTATACGTGTAAAAAGAAGCGGTGCCTCATTTATTTTCTTTTTTATAACCAAGCAGTAATATAAAAAGCAATTGTTTTACCAAACATACCATGTTTATCTAAACAAAAAGCGTTTCTACAATCTCATTAGTAAATTTATCGAGAAATGGCGCAAGTAACTAAAAGAATTTATATTCAAAAGATTTGCCATTGTTACACTATCAGTGTCAACGACAAAAAAAACTGTAGCAATAAATTATTTACCAAAACCACTTTTAATATTGTTTATAACATAATATGTTATTATAAACATAACAATGAAATTCTTAGAGGAAATATAAAATTAACTAAATAAAAAAACATTTGTTTAGATTTCAACCTACCGCCTTTAATATGTAGAGGTCCCAACTTATGTCATTGTGTTACACACGTAAATATAATCAGAACAAGTGTATAATAAATATAATGAACATCATAGTTTATAATGAAATAAATACGTATTTTAAGTAGTTTTGGAGAAAAATTATGTTTGAATCACATCTGATTGAAATCATTCCCAATTATCGGGTGCCTTGCCATATTCGGGTAAAAAGAAACAATGCCTCATTTGTTTTCTTTTTTATAACCAAGCAGTAATAAAAAAAAAGTATTTTTTACCAAACAATCTGAACAAAGCGTTTCTAAAATCTCATTAGTAAATTTATTGAGAAATGGCGCAAGTAACAAAAAGAATTCATATTTAAAAAAATTGCTTTTGTTCAAAGTCAGAGTCACCGACAAAAAAAACCTGTAGCAATAAATTATTTAACAAAACAACTTTTAACATTGTTTATAATATATTATGTTATTATAAACATAACAATAAAATTCTTAGAGAAAAAATAAAATATGTTAACTAAATCGGAAACCACATTCATAGAATTAAATGCTATTAAAATTGAAACAGTATTAAAATATAACATTAACAAAAAATTTTATTTCATAAAAGTTTGGAAAGCACTGGTTTAATTACGAAACAAATTTACCTATTATTTTATTTATTGAGTTATTTGCCTTATTTATAGGTTTAAACATACGGAATGATCGTCAAACACCTTTTAAATGTCCTGTAACTGTAAAAAAGACTCTAATAACCACAAAAATAGCAAAAACCAAAATTTACCTAAACCCTGTGCCACTGGACTCGCCTAGCGAGTCCAGTGTTTTCTTACTCCAGTGCCACCGACTCGCCTAGCGAGTCCACTGTGAAATGTATGTGGCACCTGAGGTAACTTCACGCAAATCGTAGTGGCAGTGAACGTGTTAATATTAAAAAATGATAGGTACGCTAAACTAAAAATAGTAAATTATACTTAGTATAACTGGATCCTTTAGACTGATGTAAAAAGGCGCCACCGACTGAGGCAGTCGTCAGACGTTTAACTTTGACGTCTTACTCTCTATCACACAAGTCTAGGTCAGAAATCACGTCACAATAAAAAACTTTTATTCTGTGAAATGTATTTCAAAATAAATTATTATAAAGTATACACTATTACCTCTAATATTAGATGAAAAATTGTACCAAAAAATCCCCATTTCGGTTTCGCGTGTATAGATCTAGTATTGACAGGCGCCTTTCTTGCAATCCGATCACGATTTATCGATTCTTCTGCTGTCGACTGTAATGAGAAAAATATAACCAACCTTTATTAATTATTATTATACGATTATTATTATATTATTATTTATTATACGCAGTGGCGGGGGCGGAGGGGGCGGCAAAAATTTATAAAAACTCAAATAAATCGTTAAAAATTAAACCTGAAATTCATATTTTTGTTGTACTTATGATTGAAACTCCTTTTTTGTCTGCCCCGGGCCACTGACATCCACGCTACGCCACTGATTATACGATCTAGTTAGATTAGAATAGAGGCTAAGACAAGAAATGTCCATCGTTTTTGAGTTCCACTACGAATTACAAGTAGCTTGGTAAATGTTAACTGTTGTGACTGCTTAACGTGCTCGTATCATAGAAACAGGGCGACCATTGTAATTAAATATGTCAAGATATGTACATTGGTTTTGAACCGGAGGCTCTTTGTTTGCGAGGCCATTCCACAACTACTACACCAGGGTTGCCTTGAAACCGGTCAATTAAAGACGAAACAAGTACATTTATGTATAAACTTATATACATACGTAAATTGTAACAGAATGTTAGCAACCTTAATTTTAAATAGCGACGGTATATAAATGTATTTATATCATCTTTAATTGACTGTGGTTATGAGGCGACCGTGGTGTAGTGGACAGTGGTTGTGAAATGGCCACGCATACAAAGATAGCCATGGATTGTGGATAGCCAAAGATGTTTGCAATATTTTGGAGGGCATTTTACTTATTGGCGGTCATTTTATTTTATTGCGACTTGACATATGCCAGCACCCTGCCTGATGTTAGGCTGCAGTGCGGTCCATGAATGGATGTCACTGCTACTACAATTTAATAATTGCAAGTAGCAATCACATCCACTATGCTGGCCTAGTTACAAGCGGACAACACTTTGCGTTCTTGTAAGTAGTGGTGCTTCCCTGGATCAGCAGACTGGGATCGAAATGATAAAATAGGAGCTATTCGTTGAGACCTGAACGCGAAATAGTGTCGTATTGTTCACAAAGCATTTTTTACCTCCTTCACATTTATGTCAATCGGACCCAAATGGGCGAAGCAAACTGGCTATCCTAATTGATCGAGCTGTACTTAATCGTCCACTGCTAGATATCGGCAACAGCCCCGATAACAGCCAACAATGGCCCGCTGGACCTGCATTCAGTAGGGTCCTGCCACCTTTGTGGGTAAACTTTTAATGCTGCATTATCCAGTCTCCATTCGAGAACTTTTCGGCTTCAAGAACTTCTGTTCTGCGAACTACGTGGCCAATGCCACTTTAACTCGCTTACTGCCACTTTAACTATTTTAATTCTATAAATCTACGCGTTTCTGATTTGATCATGTAGGGACACATCATAACTCGCTGGGTGACTTTGAGCTTGTTTAGAAGGCCCATAGTTAGAGACCAATAATAGATAAAGGTCAAACATTGGGAAATGTAAATAAACACATAACTTACCGGCTGTGAAGTAAGCTGTGACGCGACGAGTGCAACAGCCATAAGCGACAATAACACCGATCGTCGTAGTGCCATAATTCCAAGTTACGCCTTACTATAAGAGACGCTGTTCTAAATCAAGTTAAATGATTTAAAAACAAAACTAAGTAGGCCTACTAAAAAGCAAGGCCATTAGATACGAAAAAGTATAATAATTTAGACTTTACTCATATTTTAATGTGGTTACAAGATCATTACTTAATTAATTACCAAATTTACATTGATTACTGATAAAACTATAAACTTGTATTCATTATAATTTTATTCTACCAAACTATATTTGCGTAATGCGTTTTGTCATTAGTCTTTCATTCCGCAATCAATGGCTACTTAATAAAATACGTGCAAAGAAGTTACAAAACGGAATTAGTTCTAATTTAGTAATGATTTCCATTTATTTACATAAATTGTGGTAATTATATAAATATTACTTATTAGATTGTAACGAGAAGTAGCTCTTAATAGCTTATTTAAACAGATAGCATTTCAAAATATTCAAGAACCTTCAAGAAAAATTATAATTTATACAGAGGTCATACTTTTCTAAATGTTCAAATACGAGCAATTCCTAATATGTATTTATGTATATTCAATGATGTGTAATAATTAGTTATCTTGTAATATTTTTTTAACTCTTACGATGCCTAGCTGTTTTCCGGTGAAAGGCAGATTAATAGGTAGTGCAGTTAACATCAAGCAATGCTGCAACCGCATGCAACTTTGAACTCGTATGCACAACAACGCTTACCTAAAAGTCACGTTAAGTAATATTTGTATCTACCTACTATTTATTATCACAATAACAGGTTTGAAAATCTACACTAAATTAAAATGCTTTGATCATTCCTAATATATTTTGATCATACTTTATATATTTTGGTATTGTATTTTACAAAGGTTTTCGTACAAATAATTGTTTTACATTAAGTAGGTAAGGTATGCAAGATTACCATCTAATTTAATGTTTTACGTATTTTTAATAATCACTCATGAGAAGTCGTGAATGTGTCTGTAATTTGACTCATGGCCTTTAGTCAAGGTCTACAACAATTTTTAACACAAAAACTTTTTACTATTAACAAAAGCTGGTTTTTCAATCGACATTTAATCGATGTTGCGATTGAGGTTGGTAATTAATAATGCACTTTTCATTACACTTTGAATATTCATAGACACATTTGTAGTCAAGTAGTATCTGTCTACTACTTAACTAATAACTAGCATTTAGTTGTGCTATATCCTAGTTCATATATTGCCGCCGAATTTCGCACTGCTATCAATTGAAGGTCACTGGTTGCGTACCGAATACAAAGTAAAGTGAATATTCAAATTTCATTCAAGCTTTAGTATCATTGTTAACACCACACTTGTTTAATCATCGCGTGTTAATTATCGGTTTTTGTGTACGGGTAAGCATGAGAACCGGCGCGAATGGTTGTATCTGATGCACTGTTGTGTTGAGAAGCCGGCTCGTTTGTTGCGGCTGCTGTTGGTGGTGTTGCGGGTACTAAGCTCGCCCGCACCAGGCATTGGGGACAAGGCCGCCTGGGCACTCCAACGCGATTGCGAAGCGTCTCGGTTATGTCAGTTCGTGTGCCACTTATGCAATGGCCCACAAATGCAATGCACTTCGATGGCCGCGTTTATTACTTATAATAAATATTTAATATCAATTAATATTCTTATTGTTCTGCTTCGAACGTTTCCTAATATCTATCGCTTTGGCGCTATTTAAATAAAGGAAGAGCGCTGATTACTGACCTCAGCCACCGTCACTGTGCCGGTCATAGGTAGTTAATTAGTTTAAAATTGGCACTGGCAGTTAGTTTAGTTATTTGAGGTATAGATACAACATTTTAATTAACAATAAATATGATTATTGAATATGCAGTGCTTTAAGTTTTTATGTTGTGTTAATAACATGGTAACGTGGTAAGTGGCGCTCCATTGTCTCTGCCTATCCCTGTGGGAAAAAGGCGTGACAGTTCAATTGATTGAATGAATAACATGGTATTATTATTAACACAACATAAAATCTTTATATGTTCAATATTCGGCGACCCTGCCAGCCGTGAATTGACTCGGTTTTTTCAGTCGTTGGCACTCTTGGGCCTCTATGCTCATCATCAGGCAAGTCGAGGTCAGATCTCTTGTCACAATAAAATACAATTTTACGTCATAATTCCCACAGGGATAGGCAAAAACAATGGAGTGCCCTTTTCCAAGATCCTGACACAATTCTCTTACTTTCTTCATACCTATAATTCTCTAATACTAATAAGGGATTTATTTATTGCTTATTAAATAACTACAAAAGTTTAGCATTTTCTGCCGTTTAACCTTTGAGAGATTATACGGTGATTTCTTCAGTGCAGGAAGAGAAATAAATGATAATTAGTTATTAATATTAAAAATAAATAGATATAATATATAAATTACATATACATAAATAATTTAGATACATATAAAGCATTGCAAATATGTAAATATGACTGTTATTATGGACGCTTCGGACCAAAGATGAAACGATCTCGGATTTTTTCAGACCGAATTGGGTCGATTTAAAAATATGGATAACATGATTCGCAAACCGAATTAATGATCCGATTCAAATCGAGTTTACAATTCGGTCCGTCAATCTAAATTGCCTAATACACGGTGTGGTTTGCTATAGAATTTCGGATGTGCATGTATGACTAAATAAATTTGGTGTCTGATCTAAAAAGTTCAAACCGGTTTATTAAAACTCAGTTTAACCCGGGTTGAAAAGTCGAGTCGTTAGAAATAGAAATCTACTGGGGACCATTGTTTATTAACTACGTTCCCGATTTGGTCAAGAAACAATCGTAGTCCGCATTTTATTTTTCTAGTCGCCTTCGATTTATAAATCTATTTCGTTAATCTCTCTTCATGCATTCTATTAATGAGTTCAAAGCAATTATAAAACGTTGAAAATAAATAGTAATTTTTGTTAGGCTGTCATTACACAGTCACGTCTTTCATCATTAATAAAAACAGTGTCGTGGAAAATTGAGTTCCATTGTCACTGCCTATCCCCGTGAGAATTTCATTTATTGGTATAGGTAAGACCAATGATATTAGTTATTTATCCATTATGTCTAGTGATGGACAAATAGTGTGCCATCGACCAAGGAAATTCTTTGCACGATGTTTACAATAAATTATTGAAATTGCAATATATTTCTAGTTTGTCATTTTTTTTGTGGCTCGAGCAGTCAGCACACCACCTAATGTTGAGCTGGAGTACGGGCCGTACGACCCATGGATGGGGCAACTGCTACTAAGTACATAAAAATATTGACACGCGTGGTCACCACTCCGTTACGTGTAAAGTCTTGGGATCGATTCTAGGTTGAAGCAAAGATTGTTTTTTTTATTTGTAATATTGATTGAATATGAAAAATATTTGTTTAAAAAAAAAAGAAGCGGTTATTAGCTCCGGGTATAAGCAGTACAAGCGCTCAGACCGAAGTGAATTATTCGCATTTTGGGATCAGCTTGAAATTTGCCGATTCCATCTTTAATTGGATGTGACTGCCATTTGCAGTTATTTAACTATAGTTTCTGTCGCTCCTATTCATGGACGGAACTCCAGCTTAACATTACGCGGGGTGCTGTAAAATGCCAAACATCAATAAAAAAACGTATTTTAGGTACGAGTATTAGTAGAATTTCTATAATAATCAATCAAATTGTCACGCCTTTTTCCCACAGGGATAGGCAGAGACAATGGAGCGCCACTTGCCACCATCCTTACAAGGCAGGTCCAGAAGGGTGTTCGCCGATCAAATCGAAGACATCCTCAAGAAAGCTAGGTTGCCTAGTGCCCATAACCGTAGAGCTTGTATAAAGAGAATTGTGAATGTGAAGGAAGCGAGGGAGTTGTGTCTATAATAAGCAACAAGTTTAATCACTCGTAGACTGTGTGGGCGGATATAACTAACGTGAATATTACGCAGCCAGTAGGTAGTTACGCATCGATCTACATAAATAGTTATATATGATAATTATAGGTATGTACTATATAATTTGTATCGTGATCTAAAAAGTGCAATTCACATATTAGGCACACATCGCTTGTGGCATTGTGTACCTAATATGTGGGGCGACTGAGGCAAGTAAACAGATTTTTTTTTCAGTCGCAAGCACTTGCAAGTCGAGTTCAGATGTCGAGACACAAGGAAAGAAAAACTAAAACAGCACGACATATATGACAGCACTCCGCCTGATGTTAAGCTGGAGGCGATCCAATAATAATGTGAATATTCAACTGTGGTAGGTGACTGCTACTTACAGTTAAATAACTGTAAGTAGAAGTCACATCCAATAAGCCGGGAACTTGCAGGCAAATTACAAAAAGTTGTGAAACAAATATATTAAGAGTGATAGGCGGTGGTACCCAGTCTGCCGATCCGGAGTAGTATCACCACTTACAAGTATACAGACCGTGATGTCACGTTTCGGAATCAGCTTGTAAGTTGCCGGTTCCATCTAGGCCGGCATAGTGGATGTGATTGCTACTCACAGTTATTGAATTGTAGTAGCAGTGATATTCATTCATGGACCACACTTCGGCTTAACATCAAGTTGAAAAAAATTGACCGGCATTCGGCACTTTACAAACGATAGCGTAACAAAGTGGTGTCGTCAAAAGATTCGGCACTCGTTCTTTGTAGCTCTACCCGCCCATGTGTTCTCCTCATCCTATTGGATCCTTCAACGTGAAAAAGTACGTTTGGCCAGAATAGTGGCGGCGACTGAGGCATCCGTAAGACGAGACGGTTATTGCAGTCGTCTTGGCGCGCTTTTTGATCTCCTACCATCTGGTGAGAAACAAATTTGAGGCGCCAAAGGACATCATTCATTTTGTATGGGGTCTTGGGCTTAATTGTATAAACAGTTGCATATATCCTTTATTATGCATAGTTTAGGTGTGCAAAATGATTAAACTATAAATTATGACAGTTCAAAGCTATGGCGTCTCCGTGATTGACAGACGAAGCAAAAACCATATCTTATTTTCCAAATAACTCAATTTCACAGCAATTAAAAGCAAAATTGTTATTAGTTTTATCAATACAAATATCAAAACTACCATTTATATATTTTTTAATCATTGGACATTACAAAAGTAGTACAAAGAAGCCCAAAATGAATGATGTCCTTTATTCACTATACCGCTTGTACAGAAACAAGAAACAATTTTAATTTATTCAACCTTGTTTGACATTACATAAATCCTAAATATCAATTTACTAATTTGGAAACATCCTTATGAAATCGAAATAAAAATGCATATTAACAAAAGAAACAATTTATTATGTAAGAATTAAACAGTCTAGGTAATCTTTGGTTATATTTATTATTAAAATACAAAATTACATATTTTTTCCTGATATATATTTTTTTAAATTATAATATATATATTTTTAAAAGCTGGGTTGCCTAGTGCCCATAACCACAAAGCCTGTATGAAGAGAGAATTGTGGATGTGAAGCAAGGGAGCTATGTAAGTATCGTGGTAAGTAACGCTCCATTGTCTCTGCCTATCCCTGTGGGAAAAAGGCGTGACAATTTAATTGATTGATATATATATTTTTAACAGATAAAATTAAATGTATATTAATTTTTGTATAGAGATAGTCCCAATGAGACTGGTAAGATTTCCCCTTTGTATAGCAAGTCTAATACGTTGGCAGAAATAATTCCTAGCCTTCCTGTCTCCAGACTTCTCCGTCAGCCGCTTGGAGAACTCCTTGGCCAGGCGCTTAGTTCAAGGTCCCCAAGGGCCCATCGTCTCGACCCCAAACGGCGCAAATTCGTAACCCGTACCGAGGCTAGCGTATTTGTGTAATTACAAATTGTATATAAGCTACTAAAGTGCTTGTATCATAGAAACAGGACAACCAAAGATACATTGGTACCGTGCTCTCGGTTTGTGTAACCATTGCACTACCACTACACCACGTTCGCCTAGTAGTCTTTTATGATACGCGGATAGGCTTATGATATGCTTTTATCCCATCGAGATCCAGTTTGGGTCCAGAAGTCTCTCAATCTGTTATGAGTATTTTTACTGCATCAATGCGATCAAATATAAATGCATAAAAATGGTCGTAATTCAAATATAATCTATGCAATCATGCAACATAAAATATTTAACTACTTAATGCATTGCCTTTTTGGAATGTTTTAAATTAAGTTTATGTTATCATCGGAAATATTGTGAATATTACAAAACAGATAAAATACGATTAGATAAATAAATACAATTAACAATTAAACTTAAAATATAACTTTACATTTCTATGGTATGCTACTAAACGTGCTTGTATCATAGAAACAGGACGACCAATGTGTATAAGTATACTGACATATCAAAGATACATTAGTGATTTTGAATTGCGGGGGCTCTTGATTTGCGAGACCACTAGACTACGGTCGCTATAAAAACTGTATATTGTATAATAACAAAAAATATAAATTTGTATTCTAAAGCCCGTAGTTCTTATGTGGAAACCAATACAGCACGCAGGTCGTACGTGATTTCCATTCGAGAACTACGTACTTACTACGTATTCGCCACCAACAGTTATGGTTCTACGTGCTATGTACTTGAATGTGTTCTGACTATCAGCGTCGGCCATAGCCCTTTATCAGTGTAAAGCAGCCTTTGCCAACCACAGGGGTCCGCAGAAAAAACAAGAAAATTACGAAAGCATAGTGGTGCAGCCGAATTTAGTCAAGATGGAATAATGTGTCAAGTGATAGGTGGCTAGGCTAGCCTTTTACATACAAAAACACTGCATTAGAGTTTAATTGAGATTTTAAAAATAAAATAGATTGACCTATAGGAGTACAGCAAATAAGTTTTTTAGGGGTTCGCGGATCATGGTAAGGAGGCGCCAGGGGGCCCGCGGAAAAGGTTGGGAAAGGCTGGTGTAAAGCATTGATTCTTAAAGTGGTCCAGGTGGACTACAGCAGACAAATACCAATTTGTAAATAGCCATTCATTACTATAGCCAATAAAATTACTTGTTTGATCAATGTGTACCTTCCAGCGATGCGTGAAGAAGCACCTTAGGCCGGCATAATGACGGCGACTGAGGCAGCCGGGAACTAACTCGGTTTTTTCAGTCGTTATCAATCTTGGACATCCTCTAGCTTATCATAAGGCGGGTCGAAGTCAAATATCGTGTCACAATAAAAAAAAAACATAGAGCCAACTAACTGCTTATGGACCCAAAGACCGCGTCGCTTAGAAGCTCCTGTGGCTTTACAATAAAAAAAGTAGTAAAGTAAAATTCTTCTTTTATCTAGAGATTCCCATCTAAGAGGAAATGTCCCAGAAACTCACATTGCCTATGGGCCTAAATTTAATCCGGCCCTGGTTCAATGTGATCATTATGTCTGAATAAATAAAGATTACAAAAAAAACAGTCTTCAACTAAACTTAACTAGGCAATAGTTCCATTTTTCTGTATTTCTTGCGTAAATTTGATACAGGATCCTTAAATAGAAGTGGATCCAATCTTAATACAGATCGCTCGAGTGGCATATAACCAAATGCAGTTGCGAATGTGTTCAAACAGGACTGACGTTGCGCAAAATGTTCGGGGTCGCTCCACGGTGACCTGTCAACAAGTACAATTATTGAATTAAACAAATTTTATACGGCTTACTATGGCGTTTATTTTCGTTTTGATTTTGCAATTTAATTTTATTTTATTATTCCGACGTTTCAAAAGCTTTGCAGCCATCGTCTCCGTGACCACAATGGCGCAAAGCACTCGAACCGTCGCATAAAATTTGTTCAATTTATTAATCAATGTTCGCGCAAAATCTAAGGAAATACAAAATCAAAATCTAAGAAACTAGTACAGCTATATGATTTTCTATATTTTATATTTATAGACTCGACATATGACCTCGACTTGCCTGATAGAAAGCAAGAGATCAACGACGACTAAAAAAACGGCTGATTTAGTTTACGGTTGCCTCAGTCACCATTTGTAGAATGAACAGAACTCATGATCTGGTAAAGCATTCCACACTTTTTTAGTGTATTATTGATATAACCAAATAAAAGATATTTACAATATAAGTAGGTAATTCAATGTCTGGCAATGTACTAAATTTATTAAGCAATTATTGACACAGCTGAGTTCAAGAATTGAAATAAGGCAAAATAAAAGAACGTGTTATCTCCCCCAATGCCCCAAATTTTCCGGTTCCAACTAGGCCGGCATAGTGAATGCGACTGCTACTTGCATTTATTTAATCTATTATGATGGCCTAGTTACCCCGGGTCAGTAAACTGAGCGAATGATCATCAACTGGACTCTTAAATACTCAAACCTGAAGCAAATATCTATATTTTTTTTATTACCAAATACAAATATTAACAAATAATATACAATCAAATAATTAAATATTTCGAGTAAATGCTATAAAGCAAATCCTTGCCCTGACTAGGAATCGACAGTACACCACGCGGGTCGTCAAAAATATATATTCTATTGAGGTCAGATCTCAACCTGCCTAATGGAAGTCTAAGAGTGCCGATGACTAAAAAACCGAGTCAGTTCACGGCTGCCACAGTCTTTCTTTTACATAGTAACAAAATAAATAATGTAAAATTACCTATAATGATGATGATATCTTCTCCTCTGAGCCAACTTAAGCGGTGGTCTCCTCGCAGTATGAGCGACGAGACAGTTAAGTAATATGTCTTCACAATTTGCCGCCGCCTTGACCGCCCTCTGTGCTGGCGGTGCAGTATGGGCATACTGGGCTAAATATGAACGGTGAACAATTGCAGCGCCAGGCAATACCAGGGAGTAAGCCGTGCCCCATTTGCTGGTGTAACCCCAGGCAGCCTGTTGAGAAAGATAATTTAGTTCCTGCCAGATAAAAAGAACGCTACTTTTGAGCAGCGCAGTATAAGAATCGGCAAATCATAAGAGCTCTGGACGACTGTGGTTGGAGCAAGTCTGCCTATACAGTCGTGCACATCTTTAATAATAATTAAAATTTTATACACATGCGTGATATGAAAAGAAAGTAGGTAATTAAAAAAGGTAATGTGCGGGTATTACGGGAGTGAAAAGACGAGGTAGGGACAAGGTTAAAGAGCTCCTTGGAACATTCTCCGTGGTAAAGGCGATAGAGGACGCACAGAGCCGCCATGTCTCTGTGTAGTTGCAGGGGCTCCAGAGTTCGCGTGACCTCTGCATCACTATGATTCGGACAGCTCGGTGCTGCAATGAATCCAGAATCCATTATTAAGAAGACAAGGTGCATTAAGGTGCAAACAGTACTTCGCGCAAGAGCGAATCTGAGCCTTGTAAAGTAGCAGGCGAAGCTCTGGCGCGAAGAACCCCTGTTCAGGATGCCAAGTTTGGGGAAGGTGGTCTTAATTGCCCGCTCGATGTGGTCCCTGTGATTCAGGTCGCAGCGAAGTCTATCTGAAGTACTGAGGGAAATGTTACAAAGAGAGGGAAGGGGAGTAAACGAGGATTTTTTTCGTCGAGAGCATACGCAATTTTTCAATTTATTTTAATAATGTGTTTTATCATCCTTATTATTATTTATTTATTTAAAAACTTTATTACAATTTGTATAAAGGCGAACTTAATGCCGCTAGACATTATCTGCCAGTTAACCTTCGGGACAGTCGAAAAGTTAAATGGGAGTATTAGATATAAAACTGATAACTTAATATAACACAATATAGTACAATATAACATAACACAATACAATACAATATAATATAATATAATATAATATAATATAATATAATATAATATAATATAATATAATATAATATAATATAATATAATATAATATAATATAATATAATATAATATAATATAATATAATATAATATAATATAATATAATATAATATAATATAATATAATATAATACAATACAATACAATATAATATAATATCTGTATTATCTGTTAGGAACTAACCTTAGTCTCATCCCAATAATGGTGTCTAGCTGGATATCCAACTATTCTTTCAGGGAAATGTTGCCAAACTGTGAAAGCAAAATCAAGTTCCTCAGCCAACATAGGCGCATCACCATCGAGAGAGAAAACGGCTGCAGTCTTTATTGCCCACAGTGGACGCCAACGTGCTGATATACCCTCACTAAAAATAAACATTTGTTGACAAGGAGAGATATTTGATTTACGGGAGAATGAAGAAGATAGAGTATGTACGAAATAGTGGTTCCGATAAGTAGCAATCCCATCCACTATTTAGTAGGAATCGGCAACTTTTAAGCTTATCCCGAAACGCGACTGAGCCACTTATTGGTCTGTAGACCACAAACTTGATGAGCTATTTCAAATGTTTATCATAAGAATATCTTATGTATAATGTATTGAGAAATGTTACAGATCTTAGTATTTGATGCACCCCATATGGCATCTAAAAGAAATAACTTTTTAGTTATTAGGCCGTCAAATGAACAACATGTTTTTTTTATTGTGACTCGACATAACAGCATAACAGCACTTCGCCTGATATTAAGCTGAAGTGCGGTCAATAAATGGAGATGACTGACAAGCTGATCCCTATACGCGTATACTCTGTATACTTGTAAGTGGTGGTACTACCCCGGATCAGCAGACTGGGCATCACTCCTAAATTTTTATTGCATGTCTGTTTTGTACATGACTGACTGCCTGTTCATAACTTACCCAGGGTAATGTGTGGCTGCATCAATAACAAGTACAGGCAACGGTGATCGTGGATCATCAGGTCCTCGAGATAGGTGATCTAATCTTGGTGCAGCGCGCTCACTATCCCAAACTAATACCGCCTGTGATAAGGACAATAAAATTATTTATATTAAAATTATTATGAGGGTTCGTTCTTTAAATACCTGTCCGGTGTTAATAGGACGAATACGGGTACGCGACCCTGGACAGCTCGAGCTACCATTTACTTTATCCTTATATAGTAATAGTATGCAATTCTACCTACACCTACCTAATCCCCAAATTCCTATCTTCTAGATCTCATGCCAATCCGTGGTCTGCCGTGCCCAAGGATGCGTGGCTAGGGGCGAGCCTAGTCTCAAGCGTGCCCGTCCCGGTGTTTGGCGCCCACCGGGTACTAATTAATTGTCTTACTCCGGCATGCGGGGCTCTGTCGGAGTGAAACTTTATTTCCCTTGCTATACGTGGAATCAAATGAATAATTATGTGCACGATTGTTTACATATGCGGACTTGCACCCACCACAGTCGTACGTCCCGCTTTTTTATAATCTGGCGATTCTTATCAGTATTAGAAAAGTCAAAAGTCAGCGCTCTTTTTATCTGCTTGGTATTCAGTGGCGTAGCGTGGAAGTCAGCCGCCCGGGGCGGAAAAAAAATGGCCCCCCCTTATTTAGGAATTTCAATCATAGGTACAACAAAAATATAAATTTCAGGTTCAAATTTTAACGATTTATTTTAGTTTTTATAAATTTTGCCGCCCTCTAAATGTGCCGCCCCCTCCGCCCCCGCCACGCTACGCCACTGCGGGTATTACCATTTTTTTATTCTAAGATTTTGGCAATTTTCGCACACAAACAAAACATAGATAATTAGTATATATGGAGCAATGATGTCTGCAAGTTGGTGGTCTATAGATCTGGGGTGCATTACCGTGAAGTATCTTGGTCCCGTTTCAGGATTAGCTTGTAAGTTGTCAATTCCAAGTAGTCTAGTTCTTTGCAGTTATTTAACAGTAGCAGCAGTCGCCTCTTTTCATGTACCATACTCCAGCTTAACATCAGGTAGAGTGCTTTAAATATAAAAGTCCAGTTGCTTTAGATTAAAGTAAACGATAAGCCGTTATATATTATCAATCAATAAATCAACTTGTTACGCCTTTTACAACAGGTATAGAAAGAGACAATGAAGCGCCACTTGTCATGATCCTGACACAACTGCCTCGCTTCCCTCACATCCACAATTATTTTTATACAAGCTTTACGGTTATGGGCATTAAATCGTTCTAAATGCTGTCAGGATTCTACTACAGTTATTTAACTTCGCATCCACTATGCCAACCTAATAAAACTTACCTTTTCACAATACTCCGACTTGGCAATATTTCCAAGTAATTTATGCAATGCTGGTGAAGATGCCTGCACATAAAGAAGTGCTGTAAAGGTTTTCCCCCAAATTGGCGGGGGATGGACTTCATTATCAATTGGAGATGCTATAGGGGTAGGCAGGGATAATGTCAAAGGAGGAGCAGGTCCAAAGGGTGCAGGCAGGAATGGATAATGAGCTCTCGAATCTCCATAAGCTGCCAATGTTCCAAGGGCTCCAGGAGATGAATTCCAAGCAAGGATTTCACGCTGTTGAGATTTAGTATGAGCCAAGATGCGCTCTAGGAGTATCTGTGGGATAATTTAAAAAAATATATAATTTAAGTTGATTAAATAGTATTTGAACATGAATTTGTTGAATGAAAATGACAATAGTAAGGTTTAGTTAGAGGCAAGTGGAGAGATGAAACGCGGACAACTCAAAAGATTGTTCCTTGATCAAATCAGGGACATTCTTAGAAAAAGTAGAGGTCCGTAGTTAATGCCTATACCCAAAGATCATTGTTGACAACAGGCGTGGACGAACGGTTAGTTAGTTAGTTATTAGCGATTCCGTCCCGGGTTCGATTCCCAGTCGTAATACTTATATTATATTACAAATATTTGTTAATAAAAAAAAGGGGTGGATATTTGTTTCGGGTCTGGTTATTAAAGAGTGGTAGGCTGTAGTACCCAGTCTGCCGATCCAGGGTAGTATCACCACTTAAAAATATACAGACCGTGAAGTGATTTGGTCGCGTTTGGGACCAGCTTATAAGTTGCTGGTTCCAACTAGGCCGGCATAGTGGATGTGATTGAATTGTCGATGTCACCTAGTTGTTTTTCAAAGATTTACCTCAAGTGTGGTGAAGACAATCTTTTCCACAGACGAGAAGTAGAGTTCCCATAGCAGTTGCGTCTGTTGACGTAGGGCTAGCACACGCTCAACTGGTACTGATCGCACCAACTCCGGTACCTAAGATTAATTAGGTTGGATAATATTACATTATGGACAATTGTTATATTGTCTTTGTCATTCCCTATTAGAAAAAGACCACTCATAATCATAGATATATCCCTTGCAGTTGCTATAGCTTGTCTAACTATAAATAACGCGGCCCTCCACTTTATTAGTTTATTTAAATGTGTGAATACAAATATTACTAACTATACTACTATACTTCATCAGCGTGCTCCTCCTTTTGTGTCTAACCAGCAACTTTCGGTGTGTTTTATTCATATTTTATATTTGCTCGTGTGCGGAAATGCAGTGGAGGGGCGCGTCATTTCGGCTTTGACAGACTCTAATATGCTTGGCGCGTGACGTCACACGAAGGGATGACTTCATAACACTGCACAGGCATTGGCCAATGTCATCATTATTATTTGTAAATATTATTAAATAAATACTTTCTCATCATTATCATCATCGGCGAAGTCAACTGTGGACCACGCTCGAATAACTTCACGTTTTATTACTTTGGGAAAGTTACAGCGTATTATCAACTGCCGGGGATTATGCCTTACAGACTAACTTAAGACTATCAATTAATTTCATGACCAAAAAGTTTTATATTCACAAATCTAGTACATGCCCATGTTATAATCAACTATATCATGACAGAATATCTAACATCGATTGATGGTACACAAAGAGAAGTACAAGCGACAGGAGGAAAGTTTAAGGTTGCCGTCACTATGTCGGCCCAGAGCTTTGCTTAAAGGATCCAGTGGATGGGGAATACACATGATCCTTCCACTTCCACCATTCCACTTGTCGATTGTTCGACAAATACACATCTAAGCGACTGCTACTACAGTCAAATATTTGCAAGTAATACTTTGCATCAACTATTCCGGCCTAGTTGGAACAGGCGACTTTCAATTGAAGCTGATTCCGAAACTTAGTCACTTCACGGTTAGTACACTTAAAAGTGTACAGACCTCAGATCAGTGAACAGGGCAATAGACCACCAATCCACCACTCTTTCTCTTTTTTTTTTGTGACTCGACATATGACAGTTAAGTTAGAGTGTGATCCATGAATGGATATCATTTCTATCCTGCAACCTACAAGTTGCAAGTAGTGGCACTACCCCAGATCGGCAGACTGGGTACTATGCCTACCACTCTTTGATAACTAGACCTGAAGCAAATATCTACATCTTTTTTTATTTTAAACAATATTTGCTCCAACCGGGAATCGAACCCGGGACTTTACGCGCAACAAATCAATAAATTTCAATTTTGTTGTTAACCTACAAAAAACATTGAAAATACAAAAATCACGTACTTGTAACAGCAACCTTTCATCAGCCCATATAACAGCTCTTTTCCAATCAATTCGTTCATCAAATGGTAATCTCCATCCATTACTGAGTAACACTGGTATGCAACCAGCTGCCAAAGCTTCTAGGAACCTATAGGAGCCCAATCTCCTGCCCCGAGCTACCAAACAAAATGTGGAATTGGCCAACAGTTGCTCATAGTCAAATCTGAAATGATTGAATATGGTGAATATTGTGTCTATGGATGACAATTTCACAATATTTCTTTTTGATATTGTGGTTCGACATATGACTGCACCCAGTCTGATGTTAAACTGGAGTGCAGTCCATGAATGAAAGTGACTGCTACTACAATTAAATCAATAAGAACAGTCACATAACCTATGCTGGTCTAGTTGGAACTGGTAACTTACAAGCTGATCCTGAAACGCAACTAAGTGACTTTAGGGTCTGTATACTTGTAAATGGTAGTAGTACCCTAAATCGGCAGACTAATTACCACTGTTTGACAACTACATCTGGAACACATATACAAATATCCAATTTTTTTTATTAACAAATATTTGTAATATTACTTCTAATTACAAAACATTACAATTAAAAGGCAAATATGAAACAAACATTTGCCCCGACTGGGAACTGAATCCCAGAATTTACATCACCCAATGCCTAATTTATCAATTAAGTATTTACTAGATACTTACTATAAAGATTTATAAAGTTATGGAAGATATCATTTATGAACAGTCTATAATTCATTTTATTTTACTCAACTTGTTATCGGAGACATCCTCAAGAAAGCTAGGTTGCCTAGTGCCCATAACCATAGAGCTTGTATGACGAGAATTGTGAAGTAAGCGAGGGAGTTGTGGCAGGATTGTGGTAAGTGGCGCTCCATTGTCTCTGCCTATCCCTGTGGGAAAAGAGCGTGACAATTTGATTGATTGATTGTTACCTTAACTGACCTAATGTTAAGCTGCAGTGGAAGATTATAATATATGTTCTACATATTAAGTTATAAAAAACTAGGGTATTTACTATTTTTACACATCAAACTCAAATTTATCATTTGGAAACAAAATTTTTCCAGTTTTCGTATTAATAAAAATTATAAATATGAACTACCAAGTTGTAATACCTATCATATTCATGATTATCTTCATCACAGCGTTCATCTCTCAAATCCTTCCATGACTTTCCATGTTTACATGTTGTAACTAATACAAGATCATTGCCATTATGTAAATGCCATAATGAATTCCTTGTCTCACTTCCAATACCATGCACATAACGCTTTCCTTTAAAAGCTAGCAAATGTTTCCGAGGAGCAGGGAACAAGTTGCTTGTGGCTGCTGGAGGTACACCACCACGTTCCGGATGTTCCTTATGAAATAATGGCAATGATATATCAAAACCTGGACGAAATAATGTTTCTGAAGCACTGGCTCTTGCTAATATTGCTTCACCAGGATTAAATCCAAGTTCATCTTCTGCATAATCTGGCCATGTACCTGCATATAGATTGAATATCAAATGGTTTCGACCTTTATTCCAATATGGTAATCTGCTGAGCCTCGCAGCAACGTCTCGTGCATGCTCAGGAGACAATGGGTCTGCATCTAATGTGTCAACAGCAGGCAGGAACAAACATGCTGCATTAGGATCTTGCGTTACATATCTTGACTCACGAACGGCTGACAATATTTTCCTATATGATGTGCTCACAGCACCATCAGTGGGATATACATATACTTTTGGATCGTGCCCACATCGCGAAAAATCAAAACAAGTTTCCATACGACATAAACGCCCATGTGTTGAGATTCTCTTCGGTGGTATTGGAGCTCTCTCTGTTAGAGACTCTAAAGATGCGAACGAAGGTAATTCATCACGTTTACTTCTTGTGATTCGAGAAGAACTTACATGCATTCCTCTAAAATAACAATATAAGGAAAGAAATACACAGAAAAGTATAATGTAAATATATCTTTTCTTTGCCTGCATTATAAGAATAAATAAAAACTAGGGTTTATCATTATTTTTTCTTAAATTTATCAAACGAACGAACACCATAATAAAACTTGCTTTGACACTAGCTTATTGAATATTAAGCCAATATACAAAAAAATGTCTGGAAGATTTGGTGGGCAACTGCAAGCGACAATTTTAATTCAGGGTCGTGCAATTTTTAGTCATTTATAACGCTTGTATTTCTTTAATAATAACATGAAATAATGGTGAAATTGTTATTCAGTATTCGTTTAACCGATTCAATGCCGGTGGCCCTAATTAGGGTCCTGTCAACTCAGGGGGGTGACAGCTTAGTTCTTAAAGTTCACACGAAGCGCTGCACAAAGTACGGGGTAGCGATGTGCAAGTCGAATGATTCCATTAATCGAATAACCAATTGATTATTAAACTAATATAATCGAATGATAAAACTAATATAATCGAATGATAATACTAATATTAGTAGCAACAGCAGTAGTGGAAAACTTACAAAAACATAATCATCCTTGTATAGCACATACTATAAATTTAACGCATTAATACTAGTGATGAGTGCGTTTCCCTGTGGGCACATTTTGATCAAAAGTTTTCCCAAAAAAATACCTCCGAAACCCCCAGTATTACGGCTTATATAATGGTAAAACAATATAAAGATATGGTTCTGATAGATAGAAACACGAATCCTCTAACATTTTGGGAAGACCAAGACCAAAATGACAGATATATAATATAAATTAGCCAAAAAATATTTATATATTCCTGCAACATCTGTCCCAACTGAAGGACTTTTTCCAAAAGCAGGATGTTTAACTGATCGGCGTAATCGGTTAAGTCCAGAGAAGCTAGATTCTTTCAAAATGATAATGTCTAAATAATTTTTAGATATGTATTTTCTTTAAAATGATTTTCTAACTAAATAGTTATGTTGATAATTTACATGTTAACTTCTATTTAAATTATTCGAATCGGATCTTTGGTTTAGATGTTACGACGACAGGTATAAAAATGTCTTTCGAATGACAGATGTTTCCATACATAAATGCTGTGCTACGAGCGAACAAATCTATGCTTAGTTTAGTTTATTTATTACTAATAACTTACTTACACATTTTATTTTTATCTGATTATGTTAACCCGTCGTATTCCATTGTCGCAGATCTACGACAAACAAAAACAACTTTTTTTTTATTCATTTCTTTGTGTCTAATTAAACGATTGTTTTTATATATTAGTTTTGTTTTACTTTTTTACGTGTCTTGCTCGGACACGCTTTTTGTTACTTTTTGTTTAATTAAACAGTAGTAGTTGCAATAAATCGAAATCCATAATACTAATTTTTAATCAATTTATTCGAATTGTCGAAAAGCTAATTTTTTAAACAAATGTATGCTAGTAAATAATTACAACGGAGTTTATTGTTCTTAACGCTAAAGTTAGTAACTAATCCCTATTAACAATCGACTAAGTCGAATGATTACTGAAATCAATTTATTCGATTATGCACATCACTACTGTGGAGTGAAAATGGCGTTCGCGTTCGCTAGCGCTGCGTGTGAACTTTTAGAACTATAACAACTAATGTCAAAGCAGCTGTCCATCTGTCAAATAGTGAATTTGACGTGGCAATGAATCGGTTAAGTTCATCGAGTACAGATAAGTGATTTAAAATTGTAAAACGTGTTTCTTTGTGTTCCCCTTAGGACCCCGTTTGAGTGAAGTTTTTCCACCGGGTTACCAAAACAATCACCCTCATTTATTGTTGTGTTTAATATTTATCATTAATTCACTGAAGACATACGAACAATTTAACTAAAGGCTAAGGACTAAGTTTCCTTTGCCTTCTCAGAAGGGGAGAAGAGAAAAACAACTGCAGTAAAACTAA
Organism: Tinea trinotella; assembly: GCA_905220615.1. Lineage (NCBI taxonomy): Eukaryota > Metazoa > Arthropoda > Insecta > Lepidoptera > Tineidae > Tinea > Tinea trinotella. Next base: position 7,570,607 of record HG992306.1, read on the forward strand.
CTTTTTTTTCGATTTGTGATTATTTTATTTTGGTGTTTTAGAGCATAATTAACGTAAATAAATATATTATTTTAGTCTCTTAACTCTATAAGTAATTATAATGCGCTCTAAGTACAACCTATAAACTTACGAAACTGTATCAACATATAAACAAAATAATAATGAGTTCTGAAAGTGGATCACTTTTAAAATTTTATGTAAATTTATATGTAGCGAGACGTAATACGGATGAAAATTTAAATCAGGTGACTATACAGACAGATAGAGATCTGAATTAGGAGATTAGTGTAGACTTTAGTTCTGATGATTTTTATAGTAATTTTCATTTACAGAAAAGAAGTAGTGCAGTGAAGTCATGGCTCAGCCTAAAGAAAGAGGACAAGAAATTGATAAAGAAAAAGTATGATGAGTTTGTAAATGATCGTGCAAAGAGACAGGCCGAGTTAGTGAAAAATATGAAACCCTTTATGAAGAGGAAGAAATTGTAAGAAAATTCCTATGGATACATTAGTGCTTCATTTAGATTAATATTATTTATATTTATCTTGAGGAAAGCCAACCTATGCTTTGTTTTTTCTATTTTCTTATAAAGACTTATCATCTGACAATGTCTAGCCTCTCAAGCGAAAGTCCAAGAACATTGACAAACAATTCAGTTTTAAATATTTTTTGTTTATAATCTGTTGTCTATATTCTTATTTATCTTTCAGATCATCACAGTCTATAAATTCAATAAACGATAATATTGAAATTGATTGTCCAGAAGGGAATATAGACCACCCATACAATGAAACTATTTATGGCCAAACTGATAACAGTGAAAATATGGAGTAAGTATAATATTGAATATTAAGCCAATATACAAAAAAATGTCTGGAAGATTTGGTGGGCAACTGCAAGCGACAGTGGGGATAGTCATCTATCCTTAATTTTTTACATTTCTCTACGAAGCTACTTGTATCATAAAAAATGACAACCAAAGAACATTATTATGTATATCATTATTACATGGGTGCCGGCAAGTGGTTTTTAAACCAGCGGCAATTTGTTTGCATGAGCATTGTTAAACCATGGTCACCCACCTTAATCATGATCTGGATACCCATAGTGGTGTACTCTATTTTTTTTAAAGAGTCCGATAAAGCTGCATAACATCAATTCAATATGTGCTGAGAATTATGTTGCTTATTATATTAACATTATATTTTTCAGTTTATAATTTATTTTAACGATTGGCTTTCGGTATACTCTCGTCTTGTTTTTCTACCTCTTTGTGCCCCACAGTATATTATTATACTATAGAAAATCTGTAAATGATGGATACAAAATACAGAAAAAATTGTGCTAACACTAAGAAGATATCTCTTCCAGATCTTTCCTAAATGTAGTATAACGTAATGCAAAAAGTAATGAAATTCGTAAGAATACAACTTTACATAAATATTTTTATAATAAAAAAATACATAATAAGTACATAGTAGAAGTACCTTATACTACATACATAATATAGTACATTTATTATTCTTTTGTATGTGTTCTTGCCAGAGGCGTCTTTACCTATGGTGCCAGGTGTGCCATAGATGCGTCACTTGCGGCGCGCCGGCGCTCTCAAAGACCCATTTGAGAGCGCCATTCCATTTTTAACCCGCTCCTACTAGACTAGAGGGCGCCAAGGTACTGGTTGCACACGGGCGCCACAAGGGCTAGAGACGCCTCTGGTTCTTGCAACAACATTTTGAAGATTGTTAAAGATGGGGCATTAAATTTATGACTGCTTTACGCTTAAGCAATGTATCTAAGTACCAAACATCTTTATAATAAATTACATTTTTAAGGTTTTATTTTTAACTAACGATGACAGCATTTTAACTGTGCTCAGTTATTATGCTATTAGAATAAGAAAAGGACGGACTGTTGACTAACTTCACTTGACTGATTGAAAGGTGTGTTTTTCTTGACAGTCCGCAAAGAAAAAGACACCATACTAAAGTGAAGTTGGTTGCAGAGTTAGATGTCACAAAATGGTGCTGTTTCCATCCTATTATTATTTTAATTGCATTATACAAATAATTAGGCTAAACATTTAATATTTTGTTTCAGCCCTGTCGAGATGTCTGGACCACACCTACCACTGCCCAAGTAAGTTTATTGTTCTCATGAGGCTTTTCGGAGACTTAAGCATGCACAGTTTTACTTCAGTGTCAACAAGCAGGACATTGGGATCCACATTTCGAAAATAATTTGGAGTATAACCCATATCACAACATTTAGAGATGACCATGGGGCTCAGCTTTGCATAATTAAGCACCTGATATTAGCACCATTTTTTTTTTATAGATAGGTTTGTTAATGAAGTATAATTTTCTAAAATTTCAACTTGCGGAGAAGCATAGTTTTTACGCTAGAATTTTTTGAAAATTTAAAAATAATTGTAAACAAATCGCGATGTTTGACGTTTAATACAAATAGAGGTTATTTGTCTCTGGTATAATATTAAACGTTTCGTTATAAGCATTGTAAATGTCAAATTATCAGTAATAATGTAAGATGTTTGTGCAAAATTGTCAATAAAATCAATAAACAGTGAAATGGAACGATATTGTATGTGAAAAATATTGCCGTTTTAGCGCATTTGGCGCTAGATCTGAGGTCTATGGTGCTTCTTTTTTTCAATATGTATGCGCTAAATAATATCTAGTGGATTTTTGCGAAAATGTGATATTACATTGGCAACACAATAACCAGAGTCGTAAAAAACGACCGTTGTAACTGGCGCCCGCCATTGTCCGCTTGGACTCGCGATGAAATTTATTATGCTGTTGAAAAAGTTGAAATTGTCTCAAATTCATATCTGCCGACCCCGACTCCACTCGGTACTTGTCTGCCCAATACTAGAGTGTTTTTGTAAAGCCGGAGGCGCGGCTGCGAAGGGGCTGCATATCCCCTCTGCGCCGGAGATATAAAAAGTGTAGTCGCTACCAGAAGTAAAATTATTAATATAGTGGGTAACATAACCTCAAAATGAAAATCATGAAAACTTGAAAATTAGGCATTTCCGGAATTAGTTTCCCTCTCCCGAGGGTTGCCCTCCCCTCCCCCTAACCCCCTCCCCCTCCCCCTAAGTTTTTATGGTGCTTAAGCTAGTAAAGTGCTTCCTATAGAAATGTAAAAAAACTTTGTTAAAGTTATATATATTTTGTTACAGCCCTGTAGAGATGTTGGAACCACAACCACCACTATTCAAGTAAGTAATTAAGTATTCTCATGTGATTAGGCTTGTTACAGACTCAGGCATGCACGATTTTGAAAGTATGACAATCAGCCCTTTTAAACCTTTTCATTAAGTGTATAGATCTTGTTTATAGATCTATGTTATACAGTATGTCCCACCGCCAAGTGTTCAAACAAAATAAGGTAAAACTAGGAGGCCTAGCACACGCGCGTTTGATATGAGTCTTATCAATTCCATTTATATCAGAAGATCTGTCCACTATTTGATTGCTGGTTTTTATCATTAAATACCCTAAGGGCGTTTGTCCATCGTCACCAAGAACGAGAATATTATTGACTGAGATCAAGATGACAGGACAGCAGTCGTTTGTCAATCAGTAGCTGTCGTGCGTGCAGTGGTGCATAAAAATAAAACGAACTATTTTCTCGGTGAGGGTGGACAAATGCCCTAAAACCGCGACGCGATCAGGTGTTGTTGCCAGTTTCAACTAGGCCGGAATAGTAGAGGCAACTAAATAACTTTAAGTAGCAGTCGCATCTACTATACCAGCATAGTTATGATGCATAGTATATATTACTCACTGCTTTTAATTTAAACCCAAACACTAAGTTAGGTAATGATTAATTACTATTGAGTAGGCAATTATCTCCTAACCTAAACAGTTTATATTTTAGGAATACACAAGAATTTTATCTGATGATGCAATCTGCGAATAAGGAACTACAGGAATCCTGGTCTGAACTATCTACTTTGAAAAAGCAAAGAATAAGATCGGCTGCATCAAAATTAAAAAGAGATTACATAGAAAATTATATAAGATACTTAAATAGTAAACCTGACAGATTTTTACACGAATTACTAAAGAAAGGCGACGAATTCAGCCATTAAATTATTTTGAAAATATCTGTTTTTTATTTGTTATGTTTTACCTATATTCAATCATTGAGTTATTATGATTTTAACTTAATATATTTAATTCCGTTTTTTATGTAACTTATGGCTTATATGGAAATATCGATGTATGGGACACACTAAAACAACAGTAACCTGGTTAAATAAAACTTTATTATACATCTCTAGAACTAAATTAATGAGATAAATAGAAACTTAAAAATAAATCTATACTACTAAACACGATACATACATATTTTATATATAAATTGACAGCAGTAAAAGGAAATTGTTATGAAGCAATAATAATGGTTTGCTTTAACAACTGCAATTACGTCATACAATGTGTTTATTAATGGGTACACGTTCTTAAGACGCGTCGCGTTATAATTCTATTAATACGACAAAGAACAGCATGCAGTACCTTATTATCATTTGCCGTGATTGTTCAACATATCACCATATTGTATTTTATAAAACTATGGCGTAGTTGGCGTGCTCTGCGGCACGTGGTTTATCATCACAGCTCTATTTTGTAATAATATTTATAAGATCAAAACATGACTAAAAGTAGTATCTATTTGGATTGATTTTACTTCAATAATTTGATAACAAAAATTTACCCTTATAGCATTCAAGCCCAGATACTTAATAGTCAAATTTCATTAATTAATATATTTTTAGACAATATCCAATTAAAAGCAAAACTTAACAAGAAGAGTGCAGGAACACTATTAAAAAGCATAAATTCAAGTGCAAGATCAAACAGTAAGTACATTTACTGGCCACATAGGATACCAACTGCTAATCCTGCAGCAAATGATGCCAGGAAGATATGAGTTTCAGTTGCATGGTAACTGTCATCCCCTGTAGCTTTGTGAAACCATTTCTTGGCCTTCACTTCTTTCTTCTTCAGCAAGTTCTCTGCTTTATCAATCTTGCGATCCACAAATCTTCCCAGCTGTAATTTTTTTACATTAAATCCAGACATTGTTAATACTAGATATAAGTATTTGCATAATACTTATACTGCCTGATAAGGCAGACACAACTATTTTCCATCTTGTACACTCTTAACAGAGTAAATAAAGGATTATTATTATTAAAATTCATTACTTTCAATAGAATCCTATTGATTACACAACTTCTGTTGTGATGCAACATCTGACTGCTATTTGTTCAATAGTAAGCAAGGGGAGGTCCAAGAGAACCAAGGATACATTTCAATTAACTATAACACACAGGGGTTGTAAATATATTTATGAAGTAGGTATGTAAAGGCTTCAAAATAAAGTATATTCATTGTATGAATCAAATCATAATAAGGCACTCTATTGTCTATGCCTATCCCTGTGAAATTGAGGTGTGATAATTTGATTTAATCATCTATACCAATTGCTAACCGTTCGTCCATCTGGGTTGATATGATACTAAAAACCAGGAGTACCAGTCATTTAATGAGGACCCCTTTCCTGTCATTTACCCACATTGCGATTCCAGTTTATAAACGCGGGTGAAACCGAGGGGAACAGCGAGTAACATATAAAATTGGGTGAGCAAGTGAATAAACAAATACTTGGCATCAATCAGTTCATTGTCAATTGAATAAAACAGTTTTTGGTTTGTTATACACATGTTTATTTATGATAATAATTTTAGAAGTCTTTGGTCTTCACATAATTGTTATAATGTTTAATAAGACACAAATTTGAGATATAAGAGAGATCCTTTAAATTCACAACTTAACGGCAGATAAGTTAGCATGTTTGCACAATGTAAATATTTAAATGATGAATCACCTGCCTTCATATTATTATGTAAATTAGTTGCCAAATAAAAATTGTAAGTTTAGATAGTAATCACTAAGTGGTGATGATCAATCTTGTTTTTACTTGCATGTTCATATTTTTCAAGATTAAATTATCTTACATTTTTTTTAAAAAGTATATCTATTTTTTTAGTATATAAATTAATATTTTTTAAAAGATGTTATTTTTTCATTTAAATACAATAACAGAATAATAAAATGTGTGCAGAACACTGGAACTCAAAATTTTCAGTTTCTAATTAGTTGTTTATAAAAAAAATTATACCTATGTGCTAATAATACTAAAAACCTACAATTTATGTAATAAGAGTAATATATTTGTCATTATAATAATGAGCCATGTTGGCGGGAACTAGATATATTATAGATATAAATAGACCATAGACTTCTAAGCCATGGCCATACCAAATAATACACCTCCAGTAAAACCTGCTGCATAATAAGAATTACTTTTGCAAAATGTAATTACCTGCAACAAAGTAATTTTGTATTTACTCAAATGGTTCATATTTCAAATTCTTTGTTGCTATTTAGGAAGTAGCATATAAATGTATATATAACCAATTCCAATACAAGTGCTGGTGTAAAAATAGGTGTGGGTGTGTTTGCCCAATTGCTCATCCAATGAAAATAAAAACAATGTAATCAACTGATCTAAGATGTACAAAACTAACATAGACCTAAATAGCCATAACCAGAATGGGAGAGAAAGAACTATTAAAATTCCTGTACACCAAAAGAACAGACAGTTGAGTGTAATATAAGCATAGTATGCTGTACTTACTTTGTCTACAAAATCGGGCGATTCGCCACTGATTTTCTCTTCGAGTTTATCGTTAATTTTGTCAAATTTCTTGTTAACTTTATCCCAGTTAATGTCAATATAGCCCTTTTGTTGTGCAATATGTAGCAAGATGACACCACTTCCAACTCCGATGGCCGCTACTTTACCAATCTTCATGGTCAGGAAACCAGTCACCCTTTAAATTTACACATACAAGTTTAAATAATCGTAAACTAATCAATAAAAACAAAAAGAATAATATCAAAAAGTTGCTTTGTTAAATGCATACGGAATCATAGAAAATATGCAAGAAACAGTATGCAATGTGCATAAAGATCAAATCAACAAGGCATACCATCCTGACGCAGTTCCCAAAATTAGCTGTTTCGTAGCAGTAGTTTTGCCAATATCGTCAATGGCCTTTTGAATAAAGTTTTTAGCTTCATCAATCACTTTTTTTGCATCTTCGGCAGATTCCGTAGGTTTGGGTTTGGCCATGACTTCTTTTGAAAGGTGATTTTCGCACAAAAACACGAATTATTCTGCCGAAACAAGACTAAATTTAGAAAGAACTAGCAACGGATTTTGATGAACGTGAACGACTGAGAATCTAATCTAATCTAATATTGAAGCTTGGCATTCTGTCACTTTAGGTAACAATATTGCCACTGACAAAATCATGCAACACAGCTTTTTGCTAAACAAGCTTGAAGCAATGTAAGAATACTTCACAAAAAAAAGAGCTTAGCATATATTGATAAAGCTCAAAAATAAGGTCAAAAGACAAAACCAACAAAACAGGAGCATCCAATACAATAAAAGAGAAAAATATATATTTAACATAAAATTAAAGACAAGATTAAAAATAAAAAGGCAACTAAATTAACAACTAGTACTATAAAATAAATTATTTACACAACTAAAGATAAACTAAGCACTATAAAAACTCGTTACGAGAATACAAAATACTAATTAAAAAAAAAAAAAAAAAAAATATTAAACATTAATATTATGGAAATTAAGATATTTACAAATGAGACTTATGATATTAAAATCAAATAAATAAAGTAAATGACTCATTTTGGAAGGAAGAGGAATATTATGAGATGGAAGTTGGGAATATAGCGAATAGCTGAATTTTTTACAACTGAAAAACAAATGATCAACATCACCAACTGCACCATCACCACATTCGCACAATTTGGAATTTAGAATATTTATTCTGAACAGATGAGAAGGGATACAGCAATGTCCTATTCTTAGTCGGCTTAAAGAGGAGGTACAAGATTTGTTAAAAACTTTATACTTTGCAAACCAAGGTCTAAAACTGATAGTAGGTTGGAGAGCGAACAGATATGAACCAATTGATTTAGATGATAACGACCAATAATTATTCCATGATTTTTCTAAAAATACTTTAGCTAGGGCAACTAGATCATATGAGTAATTTTGAAAATGAATTAGACTTCCATGAACCACAGCTTTTTTAGCTAAATAGTCGGCTGTTTCGTTTCCAATAATACCACAGTGACTAGGAATATAAACAATAAATATAGAAAAATTATTAAGATGACATAGATATAATAATTCTTTTATTTCAAATATGATTTCAGATCTATGTTTTGATGAGAATGGGTTACAGATAATAGACTGAAGAGAGCTCAAAGAATCAGAAAAGATTACAGATTGAATAATTTTATTTTCCAAAATAAATTTAATACAATGTTTAATTGCCAAACATTCGCCAGTAAATACTGACGATTCACATGGGCTTTTAAATATGAAAGAAGAGCAAGAATTTTGATGGTATATAGACCAACCAACACTACCCTGTGGAGAAAGCTTGGAAGCATCTGTAAAGAAAAAGTCAAAATTTGGCCACTTATTATTAATAATATTATTAAATAAGTCATTGCAATTGATAGAGTCTTTTTGAATGCCTAGGCTGAAAATAACCTGAGATTGGTGATCAAAAACTAGAGATTCATATGGGCACAAGAAAACTGGAAGAGAAGAATTAGAAACAAGAGGTGACTTAATCAACTTTAATTTAGAAAAAGAATACACAAGACGAGGGAGTACTTTTTTATTTACCCAAAATCTTTTAGTCTTTTTATTCCTAAAAATATATTCCCACAGTAATTTAATTTTGGGAATTAATGGATTATCAACAAACTGAAGGCTTTTAAAAAAGAATTTGTTACATAAATATTGACGTCTTTTATTTAAAGGCGGGTCAGCACATTCCACTTGTAAAGCGTTTATAGGGGAAGACTTCATTGCACCTATAACAATCCTAAGGGCTTTTGATTGAATATTATCCAACTTTTTAAGAGCAGATTTATTACAAGGCTCTAAGATAAATGAGGCATAATCTAAATGGCTTCGTATTATTGCATTATATAAAAGACGTTGTGAGAATGGATGCGAACCCCACCAAGTACCCGATAAGACACGCATAATATTTAAATTTTTTTCACATTTTGATGTGATATAATCAATATGGTTAAAACCATTTAATTTGGAGTCCAAAATGACACCTAAAAATTTTACATGAGATTTAACTTCAATAGAGAGATTATGAATTTTTATATCTATATTAGGCAAAATACGCTTTCTGCTAAAGATGACAACAGATGATTTTTCTGACGATAAATTCAAGCCAAGTTTACAAAGCCAAGAGTTAAGGAGAAAAATGGATTGATTTAAGTTATTTTCGCAATTTTTAATACTTTTAGAACTTACATATAGTATAACATCGTCCGCATACTGCAAAGAACGACATAATGAATTGACGTGGGAGTCTAAATCAAATGTATACAAATTAAACAAAATAGGGCTTAACACAGAACCTTGAGGTAAACCTTTCCAAATAGTTCTCATAGAATCATCCGGTTGATTTAAAATACGTAATTTTACTCTTCTTTCACATAATAGACAACAGATGATACTTGTTAATTTAGAAGTAACACCAATATCAATTAGTTTTTTAGATAGAATATTAATCAGAACATTGTCGTACGCTGCTTCAATATCCAGAAAGATAGCACACAAAAATTCATTTCTAGAAAAAGCCAATCTAATATCAGTAGAAAAAATAGCTAGGCTATCTATTGTACTCTTTGCTTTACGGAAACCGAATTGAAATTTACTTAGAACCTCGTTGCTTTCAATTAGCCATTCAAGCCGATTTTTTATTAAATGTTCAAAAATTTTACATATGGTCGATGACAAAGCTATTGGACGGTATGAAGAAAACAATGAAGGGTCTTTATGCGGTTTTAAAATAGGTATAATAATTTGGGTTTTCCAGTCCTGTGGAGTAATGCCCGAATTAAATATAAAATTAATAATTTTTAAAAAATAATCTAAAGTTATTTGTTTTGCCTGAGCTAAAAATGAATATGGAATACCATCAACACCTGGGGCCGAGTCTTTTACAGATGATAAAACTATTTTTAATTCATTAAGAGAGAAAGGACGATCTAAAATATTAGAAGAGGATGAAGGAAAATTTTGAAAAGGCAAGCTTTCTTCTAGAGTGGGGACATAGTTAGGGGCCAATTTATTGAAAAAAGATTCAGTCCAAGACGAGTAAACAACAGAATTAGATACAAGCTTACAATTTTGAGAAGATCTAAATTTTCTAATGTTGGACCAAACAAGAGAAGAAGGGGTTTCTGGAGATAATGACAAACAAAACTTGCGCCAACTATCAAATTTCTTTTTTTTGAAAATTCGTCTACTTTTTGCTAAGATTTGTTTGTAAATTATATAATTTTCAATAGTCATATTACAACAGTATTTTTTTTCAGCGATTTTCCTTTGTTTAATAATATTTGAGCATTCTACATCCCACCAAGGAGGGGGATAAAATTTACTTGAAGAAGATTTTACACTAAAACAGCTATCTGCAACAGATATTATACAATTAACAAACATATCATAGCAAGAAATAAAATTATTTGCAGAAACAGCAGGTAAAGACAAAACCGCATCATTTAATAAGGAAGAATAATTATCCCATCCGACTGCGGATACATTCGAAATTTTATATTTTAATAATGGGGGAAGTTTATTTTGAGGATTAAAAATCGGGGAATTTAAAAGAATAGGGAAATGATCACTTCCATAGGAATTTTGTTCAATGTCCCATAGAAGGGAACTAGCAAGATCGTTAGAACATAAAGATAGATCAACAGCGCTAACATTTTGAGAAGGGGAAGAACGACGGGTAGGACGGCCATCGTTTAAAAGACAAAGGTTAAATTCATGGAGCATATTAACAAGCCTATTTCCATAACTGTCACAAAAGGCCGAACCCCATAGTGAATGATGGTAGTTAAAGTCACCCAAAATAATGAATGGAGGTTTTAAAGTTTGAAACAGATTTTTAAGATATAAAAGAGAGTGAGAGTCAGGAGTAGAAATGTATAAAGAAATTATAGAGATATTATTTACAATACAACCAACAGAGTTAATATTTACATTGTGATTAGGTAAAGAGAGTAAAGAAAATGAAAGAGAATTTGAGATAAAAAGCGAAGCGCCAGCCCTTCCATCCTGTCTGTCATCCCTAACACAGCTAAAACCTCTCAATCTAAAAGGAGAGAGAGGCCTCAGCCATGTCTCTGAAACAGCCAGTATGGAAGGACTGTATTTATTACACATAAATAACAAATCAGCTTTTTTGTTCCTTAGGCTTTGACAGTTCCACTGAATTATTGTCGATGGAACTTGATTCATTATTGGAAGAAATAGAAAGTAAATTGTTTAAAATTAATTCGACGTGGTCAGGTCCATTTTTTTTAATTAATGTAATAAATAAAGAAAATAAAGATTTTAATGACGAATCTAAAGTATCATTTGAAGCAGAGTTTTGACTGTTAATATTTAGGGCAAAGCCATTATCAGCAGAAGAAACATATATGTCTTTTAATAAATTTTTGTGAAAATCTGTGTCATATCCTTTATTATAAGTAACTTTTTTTTGTTTGGGTTTCGAAAATACTGTTTTTTTGTAACTAGATGTAATTTCTGCGAATGACTTATTGATGACACGAGGTTCTAATTTATTAGCCTCCATGTACGAAATGGATTTTACTGACATTAATGACTTAATATTTTGTTGCCTGCCGTACTCAGGACACTTCTTGCTAGTAGCAAAGTGATTACCAGAGCACAACAGACAACTAGCCTCTGTTTCGTCAAGTTCGCATGAATTCCCAGAGTGATCTTGGCCACATTTGAAACAACGAGGTTTAGCCCTACAGTTGTTTCTCGTGTGACCAAAACGGCAGCAAGAAAAGCACTGAATAGTTGGATAACGGTATAAATTGACGTCAATTTTGTTATAAAAAAGATAAATAGACTCTGGCAATGTTTGTCCTTCAAATGTGATGATCACAGATTGGGATGGTTTCCATGTAATAGGTTGGTTGGTTTCAACACATTTATAATTCAACCTTCTGACTTTGATTATCTTAGTTGAGACATTGGCACGATTACCTTCACTGATGATTTCTTCATCAGAAATGGTAGTAGGAACTCTAATCACGCCCATTTTTGTGATACAAAATGATGGGATAAAGGCGTTATAGCCATATTCAACCAAAGATTCACTTTTGACAAAATTATTTGCATCTTTATAATTACTAAAAATAATTTTAATTCGATTTCGACCGATACGCGTTATGCTACCGGGGATAATACCACGAAACGAGTATTTATAAATAAATTTACCAAAAATAATGGGATTTAGAATAATATTTGGGTTATTATTCACAGTATTATCCCCAGTAGGGATCTTCTTTTGTACGTGAACCACGAATGGACCTTTATCACTATCATTATATAAGTTTATAACATTTTGGTTTTCCTGAGATGTGACTTGAAAAGATTGAGGATTTAAAACAGATGCTGGTGATTGGCCTGGAAGGGAATTACCATCATTTGACAAATTTTTTGGGCAATCTGAACGGTGACGTTTAGTTCTAGAGTGCTTCCTCTTTTTTTTTAATTTATTTGAACCATCAATCAACGAACTGCCTGATGAGTCATCGTTGATGGTCACGTAAGCTGCTGGAGAACCAGGCAGAGGGATATCAGGAGGTTTGGGAGGAATAAATAGAAAATCCATTAAAATAAATTATTGGTGACAAAAAAAAAATACAAAAAAAAGAATACGTATATGACAGACAATCTAACTATGCTAGTAACTACAAAAATAAAATAAAAATGAAAACTACGATTAAACTATGATAAAATAAATAATAGGAATAAATATAAGAAGAAATTAGCCGTAATATTAATAATCCTATGGAAAATCCTATGAAGAATTTAAATAGTTCGTTTTTAGATGCTCCCACTTTGACCGAACGACTGAGAAAACAAAGTCAGTCAGTCAAACTTCTACGTCTATCTATTGGACCGATTGGCTGAATGAATTAGTTTGTGCGTTCGGGAAAACATATTCTAGAGTGTGTACAATTAAACAGTCACCTTCTTCTTACATGATTGGCTCATTTTCTATCAAACTTAGCAAAAAATGCTAGAAAATATTTTATCGAACACTCATATTGAATGTATCAACAAGAGGACTATCCAACAGAGGCCATTTGTCACTTTCTAATAGGGTGACACTGTTCATCAGCAGAAATAGGATATTCAGTTGCATTAATAAATTTTCACGCCTTTTCCCACAGGGATAAGCAGAGACAAAGGAGCGCCACTTGTCACGGTCCTGACACAACAACATCGCTTCCCTCACCTCCACAATTCTCTTCATACAAGCTCTACAGTTATGTGCACTAGGCCACCCAGATTTCTTGGGGATGTCTCCGATTTCATTGGAAAACACTCTTCTGGGTCTGCCTTGCTTAACGCATTCATCCACATCAGATTTATAAATTCCCTTCATCAATATATTTTCACTCATCCTTTCCATTTGCCCAAACTATCGGAGCATTCTTTTGTCAATCTATTGTGAATTGTACTATTCCTCATTCTACCTGCTTTCTATTCAGGTGCATAAAAATATATATTAGGTATTCATCCGATCTCTGTTGATGAGTTAAATAATATGTACTTATAATAATATGTAAATAATATGTATTAGGGGAGAATGTATCGAAAAGATAAAATATTTTAATGTTAAATTGCAACTTCCATTCCTGTTATTCTGCGAACTTTTTGTCCTCACGTCGTAAGTCGTACGTATTTTTAAAATTAACCTACTTATTTATATGTAAATAATAGTATAATTTCATTTAGAAATTAACCCTGTATTTATTTATTGTTGAATAACAATATTATATAGTAATCATAGGACTTATTGATTACTATTAGCCGTAAACAATTTCTAAGATTTTATTGTAGCTAATTTTAAGCATGACGGAGGTCTATTGCCGACCAATAAAAAAAACCGTCTCAGTTCACGGATGCCTCAGTTGATGTCACTATGCCGACCTATAAAACCATAATTTTGTGGTTTTAAATTACCTAAAACTACGATTTATGGAAAATGGACTATTTGTTTCTCAGCTACAGATTTATTTTTGATGCCATGCGTGCACTCTTGCCATGTGTGCGAGATTGTCAAAAAATGCAATTAATACAGTGCGATGACCGTGGCCGAATGTGCGTTCACCCTAATTATTATTGGATTGCTAGAACTCAATTTTTTTTACCCACATATTAAAATAGGAATAAAAATATTTTGGCAATGTTACTGTAAAAGATACAAATTGTTATTATACATACATATTATTATATTCATAATGTTTGGTAATATAAATAACTTATTGTTAAATAACGTGTTATTTTTTCCCATTGGTACATATATGTTTTTTTAAGTCTGTTATAAGACTGAAAAAGATGGGCACTCTACTGCTCGAACAGCTTTTTTGTTTACAAACGGTATTATAAATATAATGTCATCGGAAAAAGGTTTTAACTTGTGTAGCAAAATATATCACCGTTATTAGAATATTATTTAATGTAGTCATAGATTTGTTGTCGCTGGTCGCCTTTTAGCGTCATCCGCCGCTAGGTGGCGTGATTCTCTTCTGTCTTCTGACGTTCAAGAGTTCAATTGCTGTCCATCTCTGTGAAAAATTAAATTGAGTTTATCGCAACGTTGATTGAAATGTGTATCTACTAGGTAAGTATTTCCCATATTTAAAAAATATAGCGTAATATTTGTCTAATTTGTATTATTAGTTGAAGAAAATCCCTTGTTATTACACTTTTGTCAAACTTGATTAGAAAGTTAGGAGGCATGGATATATACAACTGACGAATGCCGATTTTTTTTTGTGTTTATGTACATTAATTTGTTTTCTAAAGAATTTGTATTATCACGTTAGTACATACATTATCTTCAAGATTTTTTTTAAATAATAAAAAAAATCTCTTAGCAATTAAATAAGTGCTTCATGAGCTGGATTATTGTAGGTACTTAAAACTTCAATATAGTTTCATAGTAGTGGCGTGAGTGTGGCATACTTTCAATGTAAATGTTATAATAAAGATTCTATTGTAAAAGCACGCAAAAAGACTACCATTGATTTCTGTAATAACATAACATTTGTTGTTTGTCAAGTACTGTTAAACTAATTATAATTAATGTTTTAAAATAAAGTAAATATACATTTCGCCTAGTGTTTCATTTATAATATTACCATAAATATTTACTACTTTAATTGTACAACAGGTTTTTGAAATGACTGAGAAAGAGCAAGTAATACAGGCATTGCGAGCCACTCTAATTTCAGTTAAGGGCGCTCTCACTATTAAACAATGTAATCGTAAGTACAAGTTTATATTTATAATGCATATTTATTAGTACCACATAGTTTCAAGTAAAATGTTAGGGTTTATGCATGTGGAGAAATCTCTATCTAGAGAATATAAATATCTTTATAAAATGGTATAGTGTAAATGTATATACTACAGAGAATGTTCTGAGGAGCTATTCAACCTTATTCTTACGTTATCTTTTTACACAAGTTGCATCTGTGATCTGACTCAGTTGTTGACACTGTTGGCCCTCCATCAGGCAGAACGAGGTCAGATCTCTAGTCACAACATATGAATAAAGTATTTATCATAACTGATATAGCAGAAGTGAGTTTATCATTTCACAAACTCAAATAAACCACATTTATAATCCATTGTGTACTTAAGTGCAAAACATTTGAAATACTGTGAATCATGTTATTTCACGAATCTCCATGACTCTGTTGGGAGATCTTTAGCAATTTAGACGACAGGCGTGGACAAACGGTTTAGCGATTGGTTTGTTGCGCGTAAAGTCCCGGGTTCGATCCCCGGTCGGAGCAAATATTTGTTTCATAGCTTTTATTTGTAATATTTAATAATATTAAATATTGTAAATATTTGTTAATAAATAAATAAAAAAAAGAGATGGATATTTGCTTCAGGTCTGGTTATCAAACAGTGGTACCTAGTCTGCCAATCCAGGGTAGTACCACCACTTACAAGTATACAGACCGTGAAGTGATTTGGTCACGTTTCGGGATCAGCTTATAAGTTGCCGGTTTCATCTAGGCCGGCATAGTGGATGTGATTGCTACTCACAGTTATTGAATTGTAGTAGCAGTGACATTTATTCATGGACCACACTTTGGCTTAACATCAAGCGGGGTGCTGTCATATGTCAGGTCACAATAATAAAAAAAAAAATTTGCCTTGTTAAGTGCCTAGTAATATATTTTTTCTTACAAATAAGGTTGTCGATACTTTGTTTTATCAGAAATTTTATTTCGTTTTATCTAGGTCTTCTTACTATGATCATATGATTACTATATCATATTAATGTTTTGGGATTAAACATTATAAGCAACTGCTACTTCAGTTAGTTCACTGTTAGAGCAGTTGCCCCAATTATGGATCGCATTCCAGCTTAACATCAAGTGGGATGCCATTGTATATTGAGCCTCAAATAAAAAACCCTAGCCTATTGTTAATAAAAATAATATTCTAGGTGACTACAAAGAACTGCAAGGAGAATGGATACCATTTAAACAACTTGGGTATCCAACACTGGAAAAGTTGTTTCTCGAAGTCCCAGGTTTTAAAGTGAATCAAGTAAATGGAGAGTTCTATGTGGATGCAATTCCCACTGCGGAATCTCAACATATTGCGACCATGGTAGCACGCCAGAAACCATCTAAAAAGAAACCGGCCAAATTATTTTCTTATCAGGTAAATTTGATTTAAAATAGTTTTTCACTCACATTGACCAGCCATACAGTCTAGTACCATTTCATATTGCACAAATACCCACACTTTGCTCCACACTTTCTTATATTCCAAGAGCTAGCGACGAAAATCGACAAGAGTTTAGTAATGGCTCATAATTCAATATGATTTAGTATTGAGGGTGTACATGAGTCAGCACCCACTCGCAAGGTCAGATAGTGGAACAGCTGGCGGCAGCACGCTTTGATGTATGTAAAATTTCAACATGCTCTACAAGTGTTTAGTAATGATTGTAAATTGGCAAACAACTAGTTTATAGTATAAAAAAAGGGAAGAAAGTGGTCAGACCGCATTATTGTGGAACGCTGCGAGTCAGCACTCCACATAAGTTGTCGCCAGAATGATATCGGTGCAAGAGTTTAGTAATGGCTGGAAATTGCCATACTGCTTTATTATTATATATAATTTAATAGAAAAATAGTCAGATCACAAATTAATGGAACAGGGGTAGTCAGCAGCCGCTTAAAGTGCGGATATCGAATACGCGCGTTTTTTCGGGGAACTGACCTGTTTTATAAAATTGGTTTGTTGGGGAGCACTTTCCTGTTTTATAAAATTACAAAACTGCAATAGAAAATATTTTGACGTGATAACGTATTATAAATCGATGAACACCGGGTGCACGCCGGAAAAATGTCACGTTATGTTATGTTATGTGTGTGTGGCTGTGTGTGTGTGTGTGTGTGTGTGTGTGTGTGTGTGTGTGTGTGTGTGTGTGTGTGTGTGTGTGTGTCTTCCTCAAGAAAGCTAGGTTGTCTAGTTAGTGCCCATAACCACAGAGCCTGTATGAAGAGAATTGTGGATGAGAAGGAAGCAAGGGAGTTGTGTAAGGATCGTGGTAAGTGGCGCTCCATTATCTCTGCCTATCCCTGTAGAAAAAAGGCGTGACAATTTGATTGATTGACGAATAAATAATATTAATTGTAATTATTATCATATGAGTTCAATATATTTCAAAAATGTGTTTTATGTTAAGTTGTAAATAAATTGTTAATAGCACATTGATACTTGTAATTAATCTGTATAATTTAAGTTTCATCAATGTTTTCTTATGACATTATTACGTAAAACTATCGTCCGTAAACCGACTTTACATATAACCAATTTTTTAACAATAAATATAATACACCATCGTATATACAAGTATACAGACCGTGGATTGATTTGGTCGCGTTTTGGGATCAGCTTGTAAGTTGCTGGTTCTAACTAGGCTGGCATAGTGGATGTGATTACTACTCACAGTTATTGAATTATAGTAGCAGTGGCATCCATTCATGGACCACACTTCAGCTTAACATCAAGCGGGGTGCCGTCATATGTCGAGTCACAATAAACGAAATTATATTTACAGTTGTATAATTTCACTATAAGTTAATATAAAAATAAAAATGTAAGTTTTAATTCTTATTATTGTAAAATTACATAAAAACCAACCATTTTAATTATTATTTAACTATTATTTTTTATAAAATAAATTTTGAGCCAAGGTGAAATTTCAGGGCGTACTGCACGACATTCTATACATCTAGCCTGTGGACTTCATATTGGTACAAATCATTGAGCGCTCTGCGCGTTCAGTATAACAACGCATACAGGGTGCTGTTGGGGTTGCCACGCTTGTGCAGTGCGTCAGGCATGTTTGCGGATGCGCATGTTGATGGGTTCAATGCCATACTCCGTAAACGATGTGCGGCCGCGCTGTTCAGAGTGCGGGGCAGCACCAACAGCATCTTGGCCATGGTTGCTGGCAGATGGGACAGTCGCTTTGTCAAGCACTGGACCAAGATGCATCTTAGTATATAGGTCACTAACATTGTCTAAGAAAATTGTTTACTAACAGATATGGATTTTTTGTCTGAAATAAAAGTTTCTTGTTTTTTTTATTTTTTTTATTTATTTTATTTAAATTTAATGATTAACTATATCACCTTTATATATTGAAATATAGGCATATATCCGTACGCGCTCCGAACATCCGCGCGTATTCGATATCCGCACTTTAAGCGGCTGCTGACTACCCCTGTTCCATTAATTTGAGATCTGACTATTTTTCTATTAAATTATATATAATAATAAAGCAGTATGGCAATTTCCAGCCATTACTAAACTCTTGCACCGATATCATTCCGGCGACAACTTATGTGGAGTGCTGACTCGCAGCGTTCCACAATAATGCGGTCTGACCACTTTCTGCCCTTTTTTTATACTATAAACTAGTTGTTTGCCAATTTTCATTCATTACTAAACACTTGTAGAGCATGTTGAAATTTTACATACATCAAAGCGTGCTGCCGCCAGCTGTTCCACTATCTGACCTTGCGAGTGGGTGCTGACTCATGTACACCCTCAATACTAAATCATATTGAATTATGAGCCATTACTAAACTCTTGTCGATTTTCGTCGCTAGCTCTTGGAATATTAGGACATGCACTAGCTATTGTATATCATATCATTATTTCTATAACTCCTTTCATCTATCTATATTTATAGTTACATTATATAATAATTAATGTTAATCTTTTTTAATATTTATATGATGGCCACCACTAAGGAATATCTACCACACAGTTACTCCAGTAATGGATACAAGGTACAAGAAATATTTAAAAGGAATTTTTACAATATAATTTTACTGACTAACAAATTAATATGTTAATGTTACAGCCTAAACCAAACTGGCGAAAACCATCCAATAAACATTTCAACAATTATAATGCTGATTATTATAATAAACCATACAGATCGAATGGATCTCCTAAACACACAAATAACAATAAGGTAAGTGACATTATAGCTAAATCTAATCATTATAGTGTCTTCGAGATAGCTGCAAGCGAGACTTGGCGCAGGTATAGTCAAATACTCAAATCAAATGAGGTACTACTTGTCGGAAATATCTATGCACCTGGTCACCTGGACCAATGATGTCACCTAAGAAGTGTAGCTCTTGTCTGAAAATCGTGCAATACAACACTATTTAAAATGTTAATTTTCAATCTAAATACATGTGCGTCTAATACACGTGCGTCTAGCAACTGTATTTGGCAACTGTAGCGACCGCTAGATGGCGTTGCATGTGTCTAATATCTCGCAAACGATTTACCGACAAAGTAATCAATATATATGCACTCTAACGAAGAGACGTCACCGGCTAAGTTGAGCCCTGTACGCAACACCCGTACAGCTGGGAGTACTCCTTTACTTTTCTAACATGCGGAATAATGCTCTGCTAAAGTGCTAACAGGGCGAGATTGGGACGAAGCAGAGCGCGAGATGAGAGAAGCACATACCTTCGAGCAGTATTAATATATGAAAGTGAATGTTGGGAGAGGCAGAAGAAGCACATGCTGTAGAAATGTGGTCATTAAAATGAGTATCTGTGGAGTGACAATAGTGGATAGAATGAGGAATAGCACAGTGCGCTATAAATATGGTTTGAAAGACGATGTGGTGACAAGGATTCACTAAGGAATGCTTCGATGGTTTGGACACATAGAAAAGATTAGTAGATTGGCGAAAGGAATTTATAAATCTGATATGGATGGATGCGTTAACGAGGTATACCCAGTAGGGTATTTTCTGAACAAATCAGAGACATCCTTAAAAAAACGTTTAATGCCATAGAGCTTGTATGAAAATAATTGTGGATGTGAGGAAACCGAAGGAGTTGTGTCTTGATTGTGAAAAGAGGCGCTTCATTGTCTTTGCCTATATTTGTGGTACAATATTTGGCGCGTCAAATTTGATTGATTGATCAAATCAAAATTAAAACTTTTATTTTGTATAGGATTTCTGTACCGTAATTTCGGAAAGTCCCGACAAGAAATCACGAGTAATTCTTCAATTATAGCCTATATAACAAATCATTAAATAATCCGTCACAATAATAAGCTCTCTCACCTACTTTCCATATTTAATGTACAGCCCATCGACTTGCGCCTAACTTCAAAGACACCGTTTAATTTAAATTATTATCTTTTAATGTATTTCGACATATGACAGCACCCTGCCTAAGCTGGTTTGCAGTCCATGAATGGACGTGAATACTTAATCTGATCCAGAAACTCAAATAAATCTCTTTATGTTTTTAAAAACCTA
The DNA here is from genome assembly GCA_905220615.1 of Tinea trinotella. Lineage (NCBI taxonomy): Eukaryota > Metazoa > Arthropoda > Insecta > Lepidoptera > Tineidae > Tinea > Tinea trinotella. The sequence goes on from HG992306.1 coordinate 7,591,725, forward strand.
TATTATTGAAAAACATATAATTTCACTATTGCTTGGTTAGTTATTTACCTGAAGTTTTTTTTAATATATGATTAAAAATAATTCTGCCAATAAAAACTTATATTTAATTATAGGAGAACAGCAAACATTCGTCAAAATCAGCCGAAATTAAACCACTTATGCCTCCGAAATTTAATCCACCTGCACCCGCGCCCGCACCCTCTCAAAATAAATCCAACAAATCATCAGAAAACAATAATAGCTCAGCAAGACCACATTTACTACGGGCAAAGAGTCTTAACGCGAAACAACCTCCAGTAAATGAAGTAAGTACATAATCATGCTTATAATAAAATACTCGACATATGAGCTTAAGTTCCCTGATGGTAAGCAAGTGCAAGAGCGCCGACGACCGTTTCAAGATACGGTTACCTCAGCCGTGTTACTATGATGGCCACAAATTCACACTATCGTATGAAAACGAGTCAAAAATACTCCTTGTTTAAACGCACTTGACAGACATTAAACGTATAATAATATCAACGATGGTATTAGGATACCTTAATTGCTATTCTAACGCCATCTACATGCGTATAATGTAATCGCCTAAATAGTTTTGCAAAATGTAGATGGCGTGACAATTCCTAAAACGTGATTGGTCGAGAACGACAAATAAACAAAGAAATGTCGCTCTATACAACAATTTGATTGGTTTGCTCATTGCTGCTTTTTGTTGTCAAATAAAGTATTTCATTGTACTCTCTAGTATTGTTTGTGGTAGAGCTTGATAATAACAATGCTATAGTGCGATCGGTTCAAAAGATATTGTAGAAAAATACGCATTAATTAAAAGGATACCTGGAACTAAAAATTATGACATGTAAATGCTCACAATTGATTTAAATATGTTTACTTATTTTTCTGCACTATATTGCCATGATGGTATGGACCTTTGTTGGTGATGGTATAAGACATTTTGTTAGTAACTTTTTTAGAGACGCGACTTCTGGTGGTGAGCACGGGGAGGTCCAAGAGCGCCGACGACCTGCAAAACCGTCACTATGGCGGCCAAAAAAGATCTTATTTTGTTAAAGAATAGTTGTCTTAACGCTGTTATTTTTGCTTTTTCAGGCGACAGCTACGGGTCGTGTTACTCGAACTGATATAGTAGCAGACTTTAAACGTTCCACCAAGTTGACAGCATCGCAGAGATTATCGAACCTAAGAGAGAGTCTTACTATGGATTCCATTCCTCTGTCACTGCCTATGAATTCAGAGGTAACACTTTCCATTTTTTATGTGGGTATATTTAGATTTACAAATTCCTATTAAGTGTTTTCCGATCAATTCTCGAGAAAGCTAGGTTGCCTAGTGCCCACAACCGTAAAGCTTGTATGAGTAGAATTGTGGATGTGAAGGAGGCGACATTGTCTACCTATTCCCGTGGGAAAAAGTCGTGACCATTTGATTGATTATATTTTATTTATATAGGAATCGTTACCGTCTCATCAGGAGCCTATGCCGCCTTATCAGCCTATGGTGCCTCAAACGCCGCCGCCCCCAGAGGATGCTTCGGCGGTTGCCAAATTAGAATGGATGTGTAAGAAAATTGGACTACCACCACCTGAGTATAAGCATACACTTGTAGCTGCCGGACGTTATTATGGCTCCGTGAAGGTAAGAAGGCTACGTTAAAAAAAATAATGCTTATATCGATCGGGGATAGTACCACGGCGGTACTACCACTTTTTTTTATTGTGACTCGATATCTGACGTCGACCCGCCTGATAAAGCAAGAAGTGATCCACAAGTGCCGACGACTGCAAAAACCGAGTCTTCACGACTGCCCCAGTCGCCGCCGCTATGCCAGCCAAAGGTTCTTCTTCACGCATTGCTTGGATGGAGAGAACACATGAGCTGGTAAAGCATTCCACTTGTCGATCATTCTGCAAAGAAATGACGCACCGAACTTTTTAGTAGGACTGCCGATTTGGTCGACAAAATTCGGTGCCTCCCCCTACCTGTGCGGGTATTATTATTATTGTATTACCACTTAAAAAGTGTACAGACTGTGAAGTGACTTAGTCGCGTTTCGGGATCAGCTTGTAAGTAGTCTGCTATGAATGGAAGCATCAGCGACTGCAACTACAGTAAGGTAACTGTCAATAGTAGTCGCATCTACTATGCCGGCCTAAGGTGCTTCTATATCGTTCGAAGAATCCAAGGTCATAAGATGGGGAAAACATATGTGAAGACTTAGCGTTCTGGGATGAGTTTTAAAAGTTGCCGGTTCAAACTTTTAAAGTGTGGTAGGCAGTGGTACCCAGTCTGCCGATCCGGGGTAGTACCACCACTTACAAGTATACAGACCGTGAAGTGATTTGGTCACGTTTCGGGATCGACGAGGCATTGCTGCCTACCACTCTTTAAATACCTGACCTGGAGTAAATATCTGCCTATTTTTATTAACACGCTTTTATTAGCTTGACTTGTATGTATGTATTTTCTTAGATTTTGCGCGAACATTGATTAATCTCTCCGTGACCACGATGGCTGCAAAGCTCTCGAAACGTCTGAATAATAAAAAAATGTAACATCTAAACCAGAATAAACGCGATAGTAAGCTGCATAAAATTTCTTTGATTCATTGTATGTAACTATGTAACAGAATCTTTCAAATTAATTTTCACCCACTTCTAGAGGTCTGAGTAATATGAAAATTTGTACAGTCAGCATCAGATATATCTGAGCACGCAATGTGATCAAAAGTATCTATACATTCAGAGTGGTCATAAATATCTACACACATTAGTTGTCATAATAATGTGAGCATTCAATGCGTCAAAAATATCTACACACTCACTTGTCAAAAATATGTCAACAGACAATTCAGTAAATTTGTTTTAAAATATTACATATTATATGAGTGTGTAGATATTTTTGACTATTTGTGTGTGTAGATATTTATGACGCATTGAATGCTCACATTAATATGACAACCCTGAACCCTGAATGTATAGATACTTTTGATCACATTGCGTGCTCAGATATATCTGCTGCTGACTGTACATGTATTAAAAACTGATGACAATACAATAATTTCGTTAAATATTTTTTTTAGCTGGCATAGTCTCGGCGACTGAGGTAGCCGTGAACTGACTTGTTTTTTCAGTCGTCGTCATTCTTGGCCCTCCTTTTCTTACCATTTATTTACTTTATAGTTCACATCGTCTTATATGCATGTTTTTTTTTATTTTTTTTAACTATAGTTTAATATTATATATAAACATTTTAATAGGCTGGTAAAACGTACTCTGCATTGTCATATCCCGAAACGTCACCCACAGAAGACGTTGCAAGTGAATTGGCTGCCACAAAACTGCTTGCAATATTGGAAAGTACAGAGAGAGGAGGTTTGCCAACGACAGATATAACGAAAACTGTCACCAACCTGTCACAGTTGGTGGCAGAGAGTGAGAATGGCCTCGTTTCCACAACCATACCACATTTATATAGGTAAATATTACTATTTAATCTGAGGGCTAATCAAAAATCAAAATTTAGTCAATGAAAATTTTGCGTTCCGATCTACGCAGTTACAATAATAAAATTACAAAGCAGTTCCATTTATAATTAAATATTAAAGTTGCATAAAACTTCGTTTAGAGTACAACTAGATTTAAAGTTACCTGAACTGAACTGACTATGTTTTTTTAATATATTTCAATGGTTAATTTATAACTTACGATATCATTTCCTTAGTGCACATTACTACAATCTTATAGACAAAAAGAATTAAAAGAAAAAAAACAGTGATCGTATGCTGAATCAGTTTTTCAGTCGTCGGTATAATTAGATTTCGCCGTGTACCCGTGATACCCGCACAGTTTGAGAAGCATCTCTGGCCGGCACAGTGAAAATGATTGCAAACTGAACCGGTTTGCGGTCGTCGGCTCTCATCGTAAGAAACGATATTTTACGAAAAATTCTCATTACATTGTTGTATTTCAGAGAAAAATATAACGAAAATTTACCAAGTAATTGGCAAAAGATTATCGAAGAATGTCCATTAATACTTCAAGAAAATACTGGTTTAGGAATGTTTCTGTTACATGCTAGGAAACCTTATGATGTAAGTTGAAGTATTTTTAGTACATTTCTATACTAAGCTACTAGACATGCTTGTATCATAGAAACAGGACGAGAAAAGTGCATATTATTAAAGATAAATTGATAGCGGCTAGTGGTTTTGAACTACCGCTACCACAACACCACAGTCTCCTTAATTTAAAACGGAAAGGGTCATGCCTTATGGCTTAACATGAGACAGTGTTATCCAACATGACAATGTTAAACAATGTATATAAGTTTGAGTAGCAGTCGCATCTATTATGCCGGTCTGGTTGAATCCGGCAACTAAGTCACTCCACGGTCTGTAGACTTGGAAGTGTAAAATTGGACTTACAGGTGAACGCGAACTTGTCTGCTACCTTAAAATAAGTACATTAATTTAGGGAGCAATTAATTTGCTCCTTCAAACTTAATTCTTAATTTATACGAATCTTCATCTTCATGAACGGCAAAACGACTAAATTACTTGTATAGTGTAAGCAAATTATTAAATATTTTGTATACTTTGTAACAGGCGTCATTCTCGCCAATGGGCGAGGTGGCTTTATCAGAGGAGAGCACTGACTATGATTTGCCAGCGTTAAAGTTCCCCGAAGATAATTTTTGGAATGTTTTTGTAATGGTTGCGAATTCATCTGTAGAAATATGGCTTAGGATAATGGGCGAAGAATATAGTGTAAGTTGTTTTTATTATTATAACTAAAATATAGAGAAAAAAAAGTTATAGTTTATAATTCTATTTGCTTGCCATTAAAAGAAAATAATAAAAATATGATTTACTTTATTATACTATCACAAACGCTTAACGAAGGGTATTCCTGAGAAGTGTAGGAGGGGTCTGTTTTTGTTCACATATCATCCCTCCGGCAACGCTCCACTACTGCAGGAGCCTACTATGTTATGGTTTAATACATATGTTATGTTTATGAAATTTAACTACATTACTAAATGCTATGTTATACAAGGAGTTTTTGACGACAGGCGTGGACGAACGGTTTAGCGATTGGTTTGTAGCGCGTAAAGTCCCGGGTTCGATCCCCGGTCGGAGCAAATATTTGTTTCATAGCTTTTATTTGTAATATTTAATAGTATTAAATATTGCAAATATTTGTTAATAAAAAAAAAGAGATGGATATTTGCTTCGGGTTTTTGATTGGTTATCAAAGAGTGGTAGGCAGTGGTACCCAGTCTGCCGATCCGGGGTAGTACCACCACTTACAAGTATACAGACCGTGAAGTGATTTGGTCATGTTTCGGGATCAGCTTGTAAGTTGCCGGTTCCATCTAGGCCGGCATAGTGGATGTGATTGCTACTCACAGTTATTGAATTGTAGTAGCAGTGACATTCATTCATGGACCACACTTTGGCTTAACATCAAGCGGGATGCTGTAATATGTCGAGTCACAATAAAAAAAAAAAACGAGTTTTGGCGGCCAATAGCAAGTGACATATTTGCATATTTTATTTATAAAACTTGCGTTGTATTGAATATTATTGTTGTTGTTAATGTACTTTATTAATTATTGAAGCCAAATTTTTATTTTGACACTGACAACATAAATACTAAGCCATATAGCTGACTTTATAGAACTATTTTGTTGTACAGGATGCCTTAGAGACTCTATTAGAAGATATGACTAACTTTTATGAGCACGGAGGAATATCTGTTGACGACGATTTAGTTGTAATTCATGCGTGGTAAGTTAAATCATAGTAATAATATCTTTTAAAAGCAAAACTTGAATAATTGTTAAATTAAAGGATATTAAAAAAATATATATAAATTTTTTAGTTAATATATTTTCTTAATTTATGTGAAATCGTTTACTTATAATGTCAGAAATTTTATATATTTAATTTAATGATTATATTTATTAAAAAACTAACATTAACGTAAATCTTATTACTATTAGGCTAGAATACCGTTTATGATTGAAGGCAACCAGGCAACTGCTACTACAAACAACTGCAAATAGCAGTCGCATCTATTATGCCAGCCTAATTGAAACCAGCAAATTCACACAATTTAAGTCTATAAATGGCTAATTATAGGATAACCCTAAATAAACTACTTTGATTGAAAAATATATTTGATGTTTTATAAAATATACTTTTGAAAATAAAAATGGCCACCGACTTCCAGAACCACAGACAGCTTTAATAAAATAATATTTATATTTGCTGCCTACTGATTAGTTTGAATTCAGTGCCAAGTCAAATAGGTAATTGCACTTAGACCAACACATCTTTAAAAAAAACATCAAAATCTGTTTACCCAGAAAAAAGTTTTAAGGTAACACACATGAAAAGAAAACAAAAACATAGGGCCGAATTGTATACCTCCTCCTTTAGGAAAGCCAATTAAAAAATAAGCCAGTCCTTTTTATAAATCAAAAATTCTGACTAAATAAACTATATCTCTCCAGGTATGCAGTCTTCATCGAAGATGATGGCTGGCATCGTGCGAAAGTATTAGATATCGAAGGCGAATGTGTTGACGTATTTTTAGGAGATAGAGGTGACGAAGACAGAGTCCACTATTCTAAATTAAGGATACTCGAACCTAAGTTTAAGAATTTACCATTACAGGTATTGTGTTATTTTATAATAGAAAAATATAATTATCATTAATATCAATTTTACGTCCTAATTCCCACAGGGATAAACAGAGATTGGCTTGTCTCTTAATTTTTTTTTATTGTGACTCAACATATGGCAGCACCCAGCTTGACGTTAAGCTGAAATGTTGTCCATGAATAGATGTCACTGCTGCCACAATTCAATATCTGTAAGTAGCAGTCACATCCACTATGCCAGCCTAGTTGGATCCGGCAACTTACAAGCTAATCCCGAAAGGTGAGCAAATCACATCACGGTCTGTATACTTGTAAGTGGTGGTACTACCCCGAATCTGCAGACTGGGTACCACTGCCTACCACTTTTTGAATTTGAATACAACCGAATGTTTCATTAGTATTATCATTCGATATATGACTGCACCCCGCCAGATGTTAGGCTGGAGTGCGGTCCATGAATGAAGGCGTCTGCTACTACAGTTACATAACTGCAAGCGACAGTAGCATCCAATATGGATGCCTAGTTGGAATCGGCAACTTTCAAGCTGATTCCGAGGCGCGACTGGGCTAATGACCAACAAATGTCTGTCTGTCTACCTCTTTTAAAATCTATTTGCTGTAACTTAGTACTGTTTATATGCAGCTGACCATCGCGTTTTTTTTTGGTTAATGATTGTACAATTTTTAATTCCGACGTTTCGAGAGATTTGCAGCCATCGTGGTCATGGAAAGACTGAGGTGTTGGTCGTCCCATTGGTCGATGCCGTTATAGTTTCTTGTCAAAATGAAAAAAATGTACAATCAATAACCAAAAATTGTTGTACAATAAGCCACAATTTTTTTCATTTTATTTTAATATTAATCTTTGTGCAAAATCTAAGAAAACTTCTTTTAATTTCTGGTTGAATTATAATGTCATCGTTTTAGGCTATCTGGTGTCGTCTAGAAGGTTTGGAAGAGTTAGCTACAAGCACATTGGGCTGCGAGGCAGTACAGAAATTACTTTTAAAAGGACCTCTAGTGGCTGAGCCTGGACCCAGATTAGACCCAGACGACCCAACTGTCTGTGTAATACTCTATGACACATCAACTGACCGTGACATCAACCTGAACCAAGAAATTATGATGGAGTTTTGTAATAAAGCTAGCTTTGGAGTAGCACAGGTAAGATAGTTTTTTTTTTGTTATAAATAGAGAATTGACATCTGAACTCGACTTGCCTGATGGTAAGCAAGAAGATGTTCGAGAGCGCCGACGACTGTAATACCGATTCAGTTGGTTTACGGTTGCCTCAGTCGCCGTTACTAAGTCCAAGGCGCTTTTTACCCTTTGCTTGAAGGATTTAACGTCATAAGATGGGGAGAACACATGAGCTGGCATTCCACTTGTCCGTGTTGTTTTATGAAGACATTTATTTAACATACGTTTTTGTATCATAGAACAGGACAAAACTACGTATCCGGAGGTGGATTTGAACCGGGGCGGGGCTCTTAGTTTTCGAGCCCATTCCACAACCACTGCACCACGGTCGCCTCGTCATTATCATTGAAGTCTTATCCTTTGGTCAATAGTCTTTTCTCACTTTGCCTTAGCTCCATCATCTATGCGACGTGGATGTCGAGTGTGTGACTGAGGAAGGCCACGTGTACGTGAGTCGCCGCGGTGGTATTGCTCAAGTGGGCGCTGCGTTGGCATTGTTAACATCGCCTGGGCCATACAGGAGACCGTTGCCGTCGTGCGCGCCTGCGCCATCGCCAGACCCCAGGAAGCTGTACATTGTTCGAACTATAAAAGGAGATTGGTTAGTATTCATTTATTAAGAATTTGCGTGCGTTTTTTTTAATTGTGACTCGACATCTGACCTCGACCCGCCTAATAGTAAGCAAGAAGATACAAGAGTACCGACAACTGCAAAAACCGAGTTTTCACGGCTGCCCCAGTCGCTGCCACTATGCCGGCCAAAGGTATCCTTTATGCATCGCTTGAAGGATCCAAGGCTATAGGATAGAGAAATGAAAGATTTTTGCAAGAGATAATATCCCTTTTTTTATTTATTGTAGGCTACTATTGCTTAATAATTGGAAGAAGCAGTCGCATCTACTTTGCTGCTTTCAAGCTGATTCCGAAACGCGACTCAGTCACTTTAGGGTACACTTGAAAATGGTGCTACTACCCGGATAGGTACCCTGAGCAATGATTTGCCTTATTTTTTTAATTGTTACATATTTTTAATATCCAATCGATCCAAAAGCTTATTGAAAATTAATGTTATGATACAAATCTTTGCTCCGACCGGAATTCGAGACCAATGTGCCACGCGGTTCGTCAAACATTAATGAGGGCCTTCTTATTGCATACAATCAAATGCCCATTTGTTGAAGAAGCGCTTTATTTGCACAATTCAATTATCCCAATCGTAGTCGGTCGAAGTCCTATTGTGAAGCCAAAGTCATGCTTATGTTTCCTCGAAGTCGTATCCCAATCGCTCTCGTCCAAACCGAAGTCCTCGCCTTATAATCGCAGACGAGGACTATCGCTTGTTTTCGCTTACGCTGTCCTCACCAGTCTGACTGCCGTGCTGGCCGCCAGGGCCGTCTTAAGCATATTCAGCGCCGGGGTGCAAAAGTCAAGCCTCTGCTCTCGTGTTCTCAGTGTAGTAGGTACCTATCGAAGTTTATGGCGGTCGGCATGCGCCCCCTAGGACTCTGCGCCCGGGTGTACCGCACCCCTTGAACCCCCGGGTAAAGACGGCCCTGCTGGCCGCTTTCCGTATATATATAATATATAGGAATATTCAAACCATCCAGAACATACTTGGATCCTAATTCGTAAACACCTTTTGTTTAGTTGTTTACCTGACACAGCCTTTGTTTCTTTTACTTTCGGTATTGTTCCCATGGACCCTATTGTGTTGAACCTACTGTGGGAGAGCTTGTTTGCGTTTACATAGATAAACTCCAAAAGGGGGGAAATTCCAAAAGGGCTTCTGGAACAATCCGATCTCCTTGCGAGTGACACTGGCAGTACATAACACTAATTACTTATATGTACCCTAGGGTCCGATGCGTGATAATAACAGGGCTGGATGGCGAGGGCACTGTACGCACACAATTGGTGGATAGTGGTCTAATAATGCGAGCACCCGTTTCATCATTAGTACCTTTGCAGGCGTTCTCTGATGTGCTCAATAGATTCCCTAGACAGGTAAGTTGGCAATGGCAGGATATTTTTTTTTATAGAATTTTCTTATATTTTGGGTGATCATTGATGCGGCTTACTATCGCGTTTATTTTTGGTTAATGATGTAACAATGACAGCATCGACCAATGGGATGACCAACACCTTGGTCTCACCGTGAGCATGATGGCTGCAAAAAATAGTACAACCAAAAATAAATTCCATAGTAAGCCGCATAATATATATTTGTTTAATTTTTTTATTTCCTATATTAAGCTACTAAACATGGTTTTGAACCTGTTCTCGGTTTGCCTAACCATTGCACTACCAACACCACAGTTGCTTTATAGTTTATATAGTTGCTTTTTGTTTTGTTTAGGCTATACAAGTTCGTTTAGATGGGCCAGAGAAGATATTTAAAAGTATGGCAGCACGCATAAGAGAATTGTTGCTTGGCCAGTGTGTCATATGTCGCGTGTCCTCACAAAGTCAGTCTGCAATACCATTAGTGGACCTCTATGTGCGAACCGCAGACAATATATTAGCATCTGTGCAAACTTCCATTATAACTGAATACGAGTATAAGAGTGGGTAAGGCAAACATACTTACTTTAAAAATTTTAGGCATATTTTATGTTTTAGCTCTATATATAACAGCATCCCGGCTGATGTTAAGTTAGACTTAAATAACTGCAGTAACAATCACATCCACTATGCCGGTCTAGTTGGAACCGATAACTTGCAAGCTAATCCTGAAACGCGACTAAGACTTCACAGTCTGTACGCTTGTAAGTGGTGATACTACCCTCATGCCAAAATTATTTTTGCCGTAGCTTGTATCTGAACACGGCAATCAAATGTCAGGTCCAACATAGTATGAAAGATGGTCATTACAATATTTATAATATTTTATTAACATTTCTATACTAAGCTACTAAAGTGCTTGTGTGATAGAAACAGGACAACGAAAGTACATATATCAAAGATACATTGGTACCGGCAAGTGGTTTTGAACCAGTATTCTCGGTTTGCGTAACCATTGCACAACCACTACACCATTGTTCTTTAAGTGTATATTATTTTATATGTGATGATAATTTTGTTTGTTATGTGTTACTTATTTATCTATGAGCATATATTTATGTATATATAAATTAATTTATATATTTTTATATGAATTTAGTTACTTTTATTTTGCATCCTACCTCTCATCTATATTGTCGGATCAACATCCTAAAGGTTTCGACTGGTAGAGAATGCATTTGGCATTAAGTCCGCCTTTGTACTATTGTGCATTAAGTTTTTAAATAAATGAATAAATTTATATATATATTATAGTGGAAAGAAGCAAGAAGTAGAGAGCAACATGGCCGACCCTGTTGAAGCATTGAACAGGAAGAGAGAACGAATATTCACCCGTAGTGCACACGCGACTATGCCGTCTGGTGCGGTAACATCGGAGCCTGCAGTGAAACCCTCTATTTACACTGTCTGTAACAATTTACCCCCGCCGCAACTTCCGCAGCCTGGCATGGTCTTCGATGTTTTTATCCCTATGGCTGCTAACCCATGGAATTTTGTTGTAAGTATTATTATTTTGATTAAAAGGTTCAGTGTGTTTCTTTCTAGAACAATTGCAATGTTTTTGGCCGGCATAGTGACGGTAACTAAGGCAATCGTGATTAGGTTATTTCAGTCGTTCCGAGGTCATATATTGAGTCATAATAAAAAATACCTTGACTTCCTAATAGCAAGGAAGATAAGACTGATAGCAAAGAGTGGGGATGACTAAACACATAAGCTCTCACAGTCTGTAGATCCGGGGAAGTACCACCATTTTCAAATGTCAGTGTGACAGCTACAGTTTTTTTATTTTTATTATTTATTTACATTTCCATACTAAGCTACTAAAGTGTTTGTATCATAGAAACAGGACAACCAAAGTATATATATCAAAGATACATTGGTACCAGTGGGTAGTCTCGAACTCGTGCTCTCAGTTTGTGTAACCATTGCACTGCCACTACACCACGGTCGCCTTAGTTTAATTCATCAATTTTTACTTAATAATACTATACTTTATTTTATACAAAAATAATACAAGTTTTGATAAAATATCTCTTTCAGATTCAACCCAATAGCACTCGGATCCTTCTTCAGAATATGATGGAGGGCTTAGAGAATGAATGCCCTAAGATACCATCATCTAAGGCACCGACGCCACCTGTCTGTAAAGAATTGTATACTGTACTTTATGATAGGGACAACACTTGGTATAGGTTGGTATTTTAATTTGAATGATAAATAAAGGACATCATTCATTTTGGGCTTTTATGTACTACTTTTGTAATGTCCAATAATAAAACATATTTAAATGGTAGTTTCTATACTTGTATTGATAAAACTAATAACAATTTGGCATTTAATTGCTGTGCAATTGAGTTATTTAAAAAATAAGACATGGATTTTGTATCCTCTGGCAACCACAAATACACACCATATTAACAGTTCTGCTTTGAACTATCATAATTATAATTTAATCATTTTGCACACCTGTCCAAAATAAAGGATATATTCCAAATACATTGTAATCTTCCTACATTAAACTATTTTAAAATTAATACAATTAAGCCCAATTCCCCATACAAAATGAATGATATCCTTTCTATATTAAGCTACTTTAATGTTTGTATCATAGAAACAAAACGACCAAAGATACATTGGTACCGGCAAGTGGTTTTGAACTTGCCTGATGAAGTTGAAGGTTAGTTTAACTTTTATATTTTGGTTACAGGGTGGTCGTTACGGATATTGTTTCCAATGATCTAGTATCTGTATATTTCTTTGACTACGGTGACCTCGCTTTGGTGCCGACAACATCGCTTCGACCGCCGCCACAGAATGTCAACGCCGCATTCACACTACCGCCTCAGGCAATCAAGGCGAAATTATATGGTAATTTCATTATTATTTCTATGCTATACGTGCTTAGTATCATAGAAACAGAACGACCAAAGTACATATATCAAAGATAAATTGGTATCGACAAGTGGTTTTGTACCGGTACTCTTTGTTTGCATGACCATAAGCCAGAAGGCGTTCACTGCTGTATATAGGCTATGTTATGTGCGGTCTCGTTTCCGCACTTAAGTTGGGAAATACTGGATAAGATCGTACTTGTCGAACGCGGTCTATTTTTTTTATTAACATATTACAAAATAAAATAAATAATAATTTGTATTTTTTTAATTTTATTATTATATAATATTTTAAATATATTTTATGATAATTAACAATATTTTATTTGTAATTTTAATAATTACAAATAAAAGCTATGAAACAAATATTTGCTCCGACCGGGAATTGAGCCTGGGGCACGAACTGGTGGCTAACCAATCCGCCAAAAGCTTAACACGCGGCAGCTCACCAGCTAACATGAGCATGCGGGACTTTTCTATTCTAAAAAAGATTATATACTAATAATATTAGCATATGCTATATAAATATTTTATAAAATTGTATTTAATTTGAATTTAAGACTAAACAATTTTTTCTAGACATCAAACCTCATAATCAAGACTGGAGTGTAGAAGATTGCATTCGATTCCAAGAGTTGTGTGTCGAACAACAGTTTGTAGGTGTCTGCAGAGAAGTGGGCCGCGATCCACTAAACACCAACGAACCACTACTCACTCTCGACCTGATCGACACATCCACGGAGGATGACGTTTATATAAATAAAAAGTTTGTTGAGGAAAAACGAGGGGTTCACTGCTCATAAGATGAAGATGGGTCGCTTTCTATATGTATTCGTAAGAACTGGCATGACTAATTTGTATGTGAAAATGTTGTATAAAAATTGTGATCTCTGACAGGCACTGCGGCGGCGATTGACCCAACCGGAAATTAAATCAGATTTCAGTCGTCGACGCTTCTGCTTTTTAAAAGATGTCACAACACAAAACACATCTAAAGTCAATAAATAATGTACGCTGGGGCTTATGGTTTGAAGAAGTATTTCCTTTGTCTAAAAATGAGAAAAAATAATTCTTGAATACCTTGATCTCTATCATCTCATGTCAAAAACAAAAATTAATTGAACTATTTAGAAATTTTGATTGATTCAAAATAATTTATCTTTTAATTTGAATTTTCATTTTTACTCACTAGTTTTTAATTTAATTTAAGTATGTTGTGTGAATGTATGCTATATACTTATGACGGCTGTGAGGCTGCTTTTTATGCTATATACTAAGTGTTTGTTGTTTTGTTTATTCAATTATTTTTGAATCCGCGTTCGTAATGTCGGTTTTTGATGGTAAATGACAATGAGACAGACTAAGCAATTTGTTATAGCTATAGCTCTTAACTGTGTAGGTTGCTGCGGTAGTGGAGCGGTGCGGCAGGGGAGACATGTAAACGACGACACATACCCTACCGCGCCGCTTCATTAGCACAGAAACCTAGTCATTTAAGCACTATTGTATATTTTTCCTTACTTGGCAAAAGTAGTAAACAAATTTTCGCTATAATGACAAATTAACGATAAAAAACAATTACTACTGATGGAAATCAATACGAACATATTAAAATATCAATGAATTACTGTGAAAATAGGTTTTTATTATTATTCCTGGGGCACAACATTTGTCATTTGTGAATTTACTGTTTCCATAAAAATCGTTTGTGATAAAAATAATGTACAATGTTTGTGATTTTAATAAGTTTTGTGCATTTGTTACATTGTTTATGTTTATTCTATAGATCAAAACAATAGTAAAAAGTTTCCTTAGTGTGTTTGTTGTTCATGTTTGTTTACTACTTGTGCCAAGTAAGAAAAAACAGTATAGTAAATATAGCTGTGAAAACTGACATTATAACGTGAGACCTAAATTACAATTTTAATCATTTTATTAGTTATTTAGTCAGTAAACTTATTTTCTACATTTATTTTATGGACATATTTTTAAAACAAAGTATGCAATCTCTTTGCATAACATTTTGATTGTTAATTGTCTTATATATCGTTGTTGATATTGCAATACGATTTTAAATATTAAGCCTCTATTACCGGTATTACCGACCGTTATTATCGGTCGGTAATACCGGATACGTTATTGCGATATCTGTTTTTAGTACAATATGTATTAGAACGGCTTTTGGGAAGTTACACACTGCTGCGATAATAACGACGCAATAGACGTAGGACGCAGTTGTGTGCAAGGAATCGGGGCGCATTATCGCAATAACGCATCCGATATTATCGACCGATAATAACGCGCCTGTGTGGTAGAGGCTTTTGTGTTTCAATGTAAACAATTTAAATAATATGTGTTAGCTTTAAAATATTGGTTCGTTTTAACTTTTTTATTGAGACTCGACATCTGACCTCAAGGCAAGGCGAAGTCAGAGCGTCGACGACTGAAAAAGACCCATTCGCCGTTACTATGCCAGCCAAAAGCTTTTTTTACGCTCCGCTTGTAGGATCCAAGGTTATAATAGTATGGTGAGAACACAAGCTGGTAAAGCATTCCACTTGTCGATTGTTATACAAAGAAACGACGGAAACAAAAATAATTTTATGATATATAAAAAGCATGAGAGTAGAGTTAACGCTGTAGAAATGCGGTCGTTAAGGAGTGTATGTGGAGTGACGATAGCAGATAGAATAAGGAATATGAATAAAGAAGATGTAGTGACAAGGATTGACAAAAGAATGATTCGATGGTTTGGGCACATGGAAAGGACGAGTGAAAGGAAAGGAATTTATAAATCTCATGTGAATGAATATGTTAAACATGGCAGGCCCAGGACCAAATCGGAGACATCCTCAAGAAAGCCAGCTTGCCAAGTGTCCATAAACATAGAGCTTGTATGAAGAGAATTGTGAATGTGAAGGAAGCGAGGGAGTTGTGTCATGATCGTGACAAGTGGCGCTCTATTATCTCTGCCTATCTCTGTGGGAAAAAGGCGTGAGAGTTTTTTTTTATATATCTAAAAATGTGTTTTTAATGCCCTGTAAATGTTAGTCTTCATTGCAATATCACCAACGTTATATTTGTTGAATAAAGACTATTATAAAAAACCAGCAAATTACAACCTGATCCCGAAACGCGACTGAGTCGTTTGATATAACCAGTGCTAACTATATTAATTTGATATATTATACTCAGTCGCGTTTCGGGATCGGGTAGAAAGTTGCTGGTTCCAATTAGTTTGGCATAGTGGATGTGACTGCCTTTTATAGTCTCATATTAGCTATATAACCGCATACCGATGTATAGGCTGGAGTGCGATCTATATGTAAAGGGCACTGCTGCCATAGATGAATTTCGCATCTACTGTGCCAGCCTGAAGGGATAATTTAATTAAAATGTTCTTGGTGACTGTAATTTACCGTACCCTCGTTACAGCTCAAAACAATGTAAATTTTTTTTTATACGTATTTAGGTTTATACCTTTAACACGTTCACAGTCCCACGACCACGCATGGGTCTATATCTATACTGAGGGGTCGCAGTGAATTAGTATTCACGCAGAGTATTAGTAGTGCTTATATTTCGATGAACTTAGAAAATATGTAAATCGTTTTCACGTGGATTTATAAATAATTATGCTACGAGTCGCCTCCATTCACTGCTTAACATCAGAGTCCAGACTCCTGCGAACCCGATAGGGGCCGTGGGACTGTGAACGTGTTAAGTGTTATTTTACAACTTGTCTTAAAATAAGTAGGATGACTTTTTAAATGAATGATGTAATACTTTCTTCGACCAAAAAGTTGTTGACGGAAGGTGCTTTTACACGGGCAGTTTTTTAAAATATAATTGACCAGCAACAGTAATGAATCAATCTTTAATCGACCGTGGTGTAATGGTAGTGCAATGGTTACCGCGAGCACAGGTTCAAAACCCCTTGCCGGTACCAATGTATCTTTGATATTTGAATGTCCAGTTTCTTTGAAACAAAAACTTTAGTAGCTTAGTATAGAAATGTAAAAAAATGAACCAAATTTAATAACATACTTAAACTGTCATAGGTAAAACAAAGGAATGAAAATGGTATAGAATTGAGCAATTCCAGTTGCCTGTGTAAGTGCACCTTTAATCCACAACATTGTGCCTTATATACTAAAATAATAACGAATGTACGCAATTATTCCAGTGTTCTAATTATAATGATTCCAGTGTTTTGTATATTTTTACTAATATTAGAATTTCATTTGTTATTTTTAAAATAACGTTATCTGTTACCTTTCATTTGTTTGTTGTTCGTCAAAAAGATTTGTGTGATTTTCTAGTGTGGTTCATGCCAACCAAAATTTGTGCGTGGTCATTAAATTATTCCGCACTTATTAAAATGTTGACTGACATAGTGAGGCAATAATACTAAGAAACGGTAATTGTAGTCGCATTACTTAACATCAAGCAAGTCAGATGTCGAGTCACAATAAAAATTTAACCATATTTTAAATCGTTTAAAAGACTGGAAGTTTCTGAGTATCAACATTTTAGCTTTAGGTATTCGCCTTGTACCTTGTGTGGGCTGACAGTTTAGAAGGGTCCAATGAAGTGGTCAAAAGTCGGCCGTGAATATGTTGTGCCTTTAAAATTGTTGTTTTTTTTGTAGTTCTTTCAACCGTTTCTCAACCTCTTTGGCCCCTTCATTGCAGCCCTCAGGCAGTTGAAATATAAGTGACGCCTCCAAGGTATTTGTTTTTTAATAGTCTGTAGGTACATTGTGGATTATAAAACAATATTTTTTAAAATATACATCATTGAATTGTACATTGAAATATATTGTTAATTGGTTAGAAAAAGTTCATAAATAAATATTGCTTATCAAAAAGTCATGTTTATTCGCTTTTCGTCAGATTCGCATCTCATTAAATTATGGGCAATTGATTAACTGTAAAATATAAATAATATTAACGTTAATTAATACAAAATGATGGTGGGTGGTATTCATAATGTATCTGTCAATTATTCGAATCCTAATTCCCACACAATTAATTCAAGCAAGAGCTCTTGTCTTGAAAAACCGAATACAATTTATGAAGATTCAATGGCCAATGTTATTGCAAGTATATATAAAAATATTTAGACGACGCTGCTTCTTATTATCTCCCAAACTCGCCTGTATTAGCAGCTACCCGCCACTGGCCACCAAGTTGCAAACTCCTCCCAAGTAAAGACCGCAGGATGTGAGGTGTCGTTTACGAAAATGAACACCAAAGTTTTGTTTGTCCACAATACATAAAGTGTGATGAAACCTACATCATGTGTGAACATCTCTTAAGTTTCAATGTCAACTTTAAAATATATATTCCCTGAGTGTGTTCTGGCGAAATGCTAATGAATTATATTAATGTCATGCTTAATCACACCATATCATTGTATGTTACACTAATTGTATCTCATAACATAGATATGAAAATATTATATACTCTATACATAACTCTAGGAATGCTTATTCATGCTCATTTATATGGGTAAGACTGCAACTGGTCCCACTATTTCCATTATTCACATAATTGCCTCAAAAGAAAGGGCCAAATTTGTGGGATCAGTTGATGACCCCATGCAAGCAATAACTATAATGTAAGTTTATTTTCATAATGTGTTAAATGAAGTAATTTCACACATTATTGGCAATTGCATATGTGGTAATTGTTATAGCAATGACCTATTCACTCATTTTTTATTAAAATATGATTATTATATATCTGTTTTATTTTCCTCACCCTAATATAGTTAATAACATGTTGAACTTACATTTTTAATAAGAGTGTATTATCTGGGGCCCTGTGGAAAAAATCCCTCCCTTTTTATGAAAGATTGGTGTACAAATTATTCTTGAGTTGTCAATTAGAGATGTAATGACTCGGCTTTTCAACCCGGTTTTAACTGAGTTGGGTTGGTTAACCTGTTTGAACTATTATATACTGAGTATATATATAATTTTAGATCAGACACCAATTTTTTTTAGTTATATTTGACATCTGGAATTCTATAGCAAACCATACTGTGTATTAGGCAATTTAGATTGTCGAACCGAATTGTCAACTCTGTTTGTAAACTGGTTTAAACCGAATTCATCAATTCAGTTTGCAAATCAGGTTATTCATATTTTTAAATCAACCTAACTCAGTTTTAAAAAAATTCGAGATCATCCCATCTTTATTGTCAATCATGTGAAAACACTCCACCTAGTGTTAGATAAGTGAAGACAACTGGCAGGAGCAGTGTCCATTATGTAGAACTAGGTCCAAAAGCAACAACAGACAAAACAATTACTATGACAGCCCAAGATGCTTTTTTACCCTGCACATGAGAGATCAATGGTAATAGGATAGGAAGAACACATAGGCTGGCAAAGCATTCCACTTGTACATTGTTCTACAAAGAAACGACAACCCAGAACTGGGCTGTCCTTTTAGAAATAAAAGACACTAAGTTAAAAGAAATTTATATTTAACTTAGCTAGGAATATTAAAAACTATTTCCGAAGATCATCTGAGTTAATTCCATATTTCTTTTTAAGTGCATCCAGTTCTTCTTGTTTTTTATCAATATCAATGCCCTTGAAGGCTTTGTTGGGTCTATAGTACAATACTACCAAATATCTATTACACACATTAAAGCCAGAGAGATGATCGCAAGCATTTTTTGCATCAAAAATATCCTCATAAACAACAAATGCTGTACCTCTTGTTTCTGTTGTGTTGCCTCTGGAAAGAGAAAAACAACATTATTATAGATCTATTAAACGAAAGCAATATGTGAAGATCTTTAGATCCCGGCAGATAAAGAGTGCTGGCATTAAAGCTTGCAAGGTACAGTAACTTGTTTTGTTAACTACTTTCTTTTGAGTTTAAGAAAGTGTATAATATTAAGAATATTACTGTGTAATTAATTATGATTTAAATATAGATAGGCAAATTTGCGCCCACCGCAATCGTCTAGATCTAATTTAATCTGCCAATCCTTATACTGCACATCTCAAGTCAAGCACTGTTTTATTGCCAGGATTCTATTTTACACATAGCAGATAGTTGGAAACAAGAATACTTACACTCTGATTTGTCTAATTGCACCATATTTTCCAAAAATATCATACATTTCTTCACCAGATATTTTATATGGTAAATTTCTGATATATAAAATTCTGTTTACTTCAGGAGGTAACCTCACCTATTGGTACAAAAAAACAATTTTATAAGATAATCTGAATATAATTTCTAAAGTATATGGTGTCCTAATAATAAACCTAATAGTGTAAACTTACGTTTGAACGTCTCTGGAGAGCTAAAGCCATGATATTTGTGTTGAAAAAGCGGTTAACAAAATCAAACGACTTCTGTAAGGTACCTCTGAGCCCTGAATTAATAGTAGATATTGTGATACAGAGGTTAAAGTCACTATTAATAATTTGTTTGTCTTCATAAAAGAGAGATTAAAATAAATTTAATAGTATTTACTACAAAATTCGACGCGAATTTGACAAATATAAATGTCAAAAATTTGTCAAACAATACTTTTTTTTCATACAATCTAAAGCAAAGGAAACATAGTCCATACAGTTTTTTTACTACAGTTACAATTTTTAATTTGCCGCGTTTTCTCAGCTCACTCTTGAGTTTTCCAGACTCTGTATTGTCTTCAGTAAATGAATATTTAAGATGAAACACTAGTCTAATGGTTATGGTTTAATTAAGCGGTGGAAAAACTTTACTAAAAGTCTTTCGACGGAGTCTTGAAGGGAACAATAAGATACAATTTTACAGCTTTAAATCACTTGCCTATATTCGATGATCTTTTAAGTAGTTATCGATTAACAATTTCACTATTATTATTATATTTTATATCAATAATATTCAAGAAGCTTTATAAATATTTTTTATTTTTCCCTGGCAACTCTTAACACTCGTAATACCCATGGACGAATAATCATAATGAGCGTGGGAAAAGTGAAAAAATATATTTTTTTTATTGACTACAATTAAAGATCGCAATATAACTAAACCAATAGTTTTTATTTCACTTCGATACGATACGTATTTAAAAAGTTACAATGCTTTTAAATTTACTTAAAACACTATACCTCGATTCATTAGCTGGCCTTCACTTAAGAAAGCGTGACGTCATCATCTACCTATACGGCCTAACATTCATTCATTATTCGCTTCACCAGTGCGAAGCGAATAATGAATAGACCAAACTCGCATATTTATTGGTCTTCCTTTAAATAATTTATTTATTTATTTGTACATTACTTCACGAGTTCGTAAAATAATGTACAAATAAATAAATATATTAATTTTTTTTATTTCAAAACAGTCTATTATTGACTGAACATTGCAATAACTATTTCTAAAAGCTATAGGCAAACACCGAGGTGGCCAAACTATAAACTCCCTAAAAATAATTGACAATATTTATTTTTATTTATTTAATTTAATAATAGCTTATATAACTTTTATGCATGTTCATATTTTATTTCCCTATTGAAAAGTTGCAACAAGATGTCCCTTGTTGCAACCCTTGTCCCTTGTTCTTGGAATGTCTCTTTGCTGCGACTTGAATCACAGTGGTCCCTGCGGGCCAATAAGACAGGATGACCTTGTTGGCATCCTGAAGAAGGTGCAGTGGTTCTTCGCGCCAGAGCTTAGCGTGCTTTTATACAAGGCTCAGATTCGCTCTTGCGCGGAGTACTGTTCGCATCTCTGGGACGACTCTGCCAAGTATCTTCTCAATGCCCTGGATTCATTGCAGCGCTGAGCTATCCGAATGCAGAGGTCACGCGAACTCTGGAGCTCCTGCAACTACGCAGAGACATGACGGCTTTGTGCGTCCTTTATCGCCTATACCAAGGAGAACGTTTCGAAGAGCTCTTTAGCCTAGTTCCTATCTCGTCTTTTCACACCCGTAATACCCGCACAGGTCGGGAAAGCATCCGCATTCTATCGACCGAATTGGCAGTCGAACTAAAAAGTTCGGTGCGTCTTTTCTTTGTAGAACAATCGACAGAATGCTGTCGTGTTCTCTCTATCCTATGACCTTGGATCCTTAAAGTGATGCGTGAAGAAGGACCTTTGGTCGGCATAGTGACGACGACTAAGGCAACCGTGAACGAACTCGTTTTTTGCAGTCGTCATCACTCTTGGATCTCCTCTTGCTTATCATCAGGTGGGTCGAGGTCAGATGTCGTGTCACAATAAAAAAATGTAAATAAAGAAAATAAGTCAGGGCTTGACTGCTTAATGCGTTTGATATAAGTATGAACATGTGATAAAAGAAACGTACCCAGTTTTTGACAGTCGGTCGGTCGTTTGAAAATTGTGTTTTCTTATCTTATAATATTTCAATTTAAAATAATTACAATAGGTTTTAAAATTATCCAATTTAGTTTAAAAGGTGTTTATTATTCGCGAAATTATTACATCTAAAATAACCATATTGCTGAACCAAATTTGAGTAATTTTACCACACCAAATATTTATTAAAACAAAGCAGTCTTAGGGTAGGTCTAGGTATGTAAGCTGTTGCTTCTTGACGAATAGCAGCTATAGACAGAAAATAATTTATCTTTTAGTCAATTTATATCGTCTAGTCAACATTATTTTTTTCGAATTTTTCACCTTTTGGCACACAAATAAACATTTTATTTGGTGTACTGATCGAAGTATTCGTACATTAAGAAATAATATAGTATTTATACACCGTACTTTGAGAAGACATTATTATAATATTCCCGAATAATAAAATATAACGTGCGCGCGACGAAGCTTCCCAAAGAAAGGATTCGATGACGTCACGCCCAGCGCATGTGGCTCAACGAAAACATGAGCCGGTGGACATTTATTGCAATCTTTAAAAAAATATTGTGAAGTAATTTGAAGACCTACAGAAAAAAAATTAATGTCATATTTTAAGTTAAAATGTCTATATTTAGAAAAAAATATAAAATAAATACTGTTCCCACCCTCATTATTCATAAATCACGATTATTCGTCCATGCGTAATACCCGTATTTGTTAATCCGGGGGATTTGAATTTGAAACATGCAAAAAACTTCCTGAGTAAAATTGTAAAATCTATTCAAAGTAAATTCGGTATGCACATTTCACAATGATCGAAGAGCAAAATCAAACGTCTAGTTGGTACTTTAACTAACCGATTCAATAAGTCTTGTTATAATAACCTTATTGTATAAAATAAAACATATTAAAAAAAAACAAATAATTTTAATGATTATTTTAATAAAATATATTTTATTCATCCATCCCGCTTCTTTGTTGTCTCTTCTCCCGCCTGAGAAGTGCTGCCCCGAGTCCCAGCAAAGCTAATAACGCGGTAGCCACACCTACAAGCGCATACACAGCTCCCCGAAGCTTTGTGTCTTCTGTAAAATTATAAATAGTAGAAAAATAAAGAAATTCTGTATAATGTTCCGAAGAGTGGTAGGCAGTGGTACCCAGTCTGCCGATCCGGGGTAGTACCACCACTTACAAGTATACAGACCGTGAAGTGATTTGGTCACGTTTCGGGATCAGCTTGTAAGTTGCCGGTTCCATCTAGGCCGGCATAGTGGATGTGATTGCTACTCACAGTTATTGAATTGTAGTAGCAGTGACATTCATTCATGGACCACACTTTGGCTTAACATCAAGCGGGGTGCTGTCATATGTCGAGTCACAATAAAAAAAAAAAAAAGACCGTGAATTGACTTAGTCGCGTTTCGAGATCAGCTTGTAAGTTGCCGGTTAGACCGGCATAGTGAATGCGACTGCTACTTACAGTTATTTAAATGTAGTAGCAAGCAACCGTAAACTAAATCAGTTATATCATGAGTCGTCGGCGCCCGTTAACTTCCCCTTGGATTAGGCAAGTCGAGATCAGATATCGAGTCTCAATAAAAAACAAAATAAAAAGGTCAAAAATCGCCGATGACTAGAACCGTGCCAGTTTACGATCACCTCAATCGGATGTAGTGGATGCTATTAACAAAAAAAAAAACTCACTCGACCTAAGAATATAAAAAGTCTATTCAGACGTTTGTCAATTAGATGAGCCCTAAAACGTACAATACCTACATTGCTCTACCTCTTGAGAGGTATGAATGTAAACCCCTCTAACTCAGGTAGATACATAAATCAGTTTTTATTACTTAAAAAAACTATTCAAGTGATGTTTTTATATTTGTTCTCTCTTCCGTCAGGGGAAAGCTCGATGACTTGAATTAACAATTAGTTTTGAGTGAGGAATACCTCGCTATTATACGTGACAAGAATTTTACGTCACAGGAGAAACAATGGACAATGGACTTGGCTGTCTCAAAGATTTTTTACAATCGATTCGTGTTATAATCGTGTTGTACATTTAAATATTAAAAACAAAACATGAATATCTACTTTTTTACTTATCTCTTGTCTTATATTGTTTAAACTGAATAATTTGCCATATAGAGTTTCAAAATATGCCATAAATATTATAGATCAGTTTAAGCTATCACTTGTCAATCAATCATTTAACCTGTCATGCTTCTATTCACACAGGGATAGACAGACAATGGAGCGCCTCTGTCTCCTTGATCCTTCCACTTTTCCCTCTTATATCCACAGTTGTGGATAAATATCCACAACTCTCTTTATACAAACGCCTTAATATCTCGGTTTTGTCAAAGAGCCAATTTTAATTTTTAAATATTTTAGAGTTTGATGCTGTCATTGACTATTAAAAAACACAACCATGTAACCGATATTAAATAGAGTTCTATACCTTGATTAGAATTAAGACTTTCAGTTCTTTCTGTTGTTGAATGCAATCTGTTAATATAAGGCAGGTATTGCAACCAAAATGCTACGTCTCGACCGGCGCTATTCATTTTATTAGAATTGATTGCGTCCCCATGTAGGTCGTGAAGGTATGCGGCACCTACTCGGTATTGTGGCCACTCGTCCGTTGATGTAGGATATCTAAGAACAACAGGTTCAAATATTAATTTTAAAGTAGGGTTATGACTGAGAAAAATTAGTTGGAAACACGCTGTCGACGATGTACGTACAAAAAGTAATTTTAACATAAATTCTGTAGAGTTCCAATCATCGTAACTTCAACTTAATTTATTGTCTACAAAACTATATGTCATCATCATCATCAGCCAGAAGGCGTCCACTGCTGAACATAGGCCTTCCCCTTAGAACGCCATTCCGAACGACAAGATGCCAGTTGCATCTGCCGTATCAATTATACGGGGCACCCGGGCCACTAGGGCTTCCAACGTGCGTATCCAACGTTCCAATCTAACCTTCCTAAGGGCCCCCAAACATGTTTTTATACTGAGCCCCGCCAAGGCACGCTACAATTCTGATTAGGAGTATGCCCTAATGTATACTCAAAGCCCCAGCTCGTGTCTAGATGGCGTAGGTTCCTATATTTCTATGCTTACCCAAATTTAATAAAATGAACGAAATATTTTCTAATGTAAGCTGAGGTACGTTGTTCTGAACTAGATGGTCGTCGTCGTGCTAACTGTTGAACCATTCCTTCTCCTAATAATGCAATAAAGTCACTTCCATGTACTGCACCTATTAAAATTAAAAATATTATACTTAATATATCAATACCCATAATAATACTACTATAATAATCAAAAGGTAATCAAGTTCAATTCAATTATCAAAAAGCGAGAAATTATACACTTTAATATTATAGTAAAAATCGAGTAACACAAGTATGAGTCTAAATTCTATTTAGAATTCCGGCAACCTTAAAGCTGGTCCCAATACGCGTCTGAGACCCGTCATGGTTTTAACATCTAAAAGTGGTGGTCAGCAGACTAGCCAAAACAAAATTCTAACCTGTATAATTAAGCGGCCTCCCCTGCAAATCCACTTGACCAGGTTGGGCATATTTGTAAATATATAGACGAGTGACCCGACGTGCTAATTTAGCAGCCAAGAGTGCTGCTCCAGTACCCCATTCAGCTGATGTTTTCATTCGTGCCAACACTTCCACTGCTTCAAATGCGTCTTGATCAACACGTTGACCTCGACTTCCCCAATATTCCCATAAAACAGCTTCTACTAACTGAAATTAAATCATATTTAAATATCTCTTTTTAATTGTGTTTCGATTAAAAAGAGGCTTGATGTTAGGCTGGAGGGGATCATCCTTTGTAGGGGATGCCTAAATGAGGAGGAGACAGCTGCACATGTGCTCTTGAGTTGCAGGAGTGGTCGAAGCAAGACAGAAGTTCCTTGGCAACGCGAAGACGCTTTCGGAGGTCTGCAGGAACTAGAAGGGTCTCCTAGCCTTCCTGGAGAAGTTTGGGCGGCTCCATTGAAGGAGAACTGTTGAAGAACGCACAAAGAAACCGCAGAGGACTTCAATTGCGGAAATGAGCCCGCACCTAACTGTAACTGTAGGCTGGAGGTGACTGCTACTTACTACAGTTAAATTACTGTAAGTAGCAGTTCGTATCCACTGTGCCGACCTAGCTGGTACCAGTAAATCATCACTTAACTTCACGAAAGTTACTTCACCATCTGTATGCTTGTAACTGGATCGGCAGATTGGGTAAAGCTTTATAAATACATATTTTTTTTTACATTCTTATGGTCTATTAATATTGTTAGCACAGGAGGATCTACTCTCTATTAATATTTATTACAAAAAAGCAAAACCTTGTATAAGTAATTCAAATATTTAGAAGAAAAATACATATTAAACTTATGTATAAAAAAGTTATTTCACTACTTAGTCAAAAATGTTGTATTGAAATATAACCTAATGTAATTTTTATTTAACAGACAGGTTGACAGACTCTTGCTTAAGTTATACAGTGTGAAGTGACTCAATTGCGTTTCGGTTTCAGTTTGAAAGTTGCCGGTTGTAACTATGGCTTATTGGATCGGCGTCTACTTGCAACCTGTATCTACTAGAAGTCGCCTCCATTTATGGACCGCACTCCAGCTTAACATCAGGCGGGGTATAAGCATAAATATGTCGAGCCACAATAAAAAATAAACTTAGAAATTGTAAGGATAGTGGAGCAGAATAAGTTCATTTTATACAGAAAACCTAATGAGTCAGCATTTACTGATGTTCCGGAGATGAGTTTCAACTTTTTATTTTTATGCTTGACTGGGTATAACAATATTGAATTATGCTGTGGTATTTTTATATTTTTCTAGTTTATTTTTATGTTATCGTAATACTAACTACTAATTTCTTTAGTATTTTTATTATTTTTATTGGTAGAAAGAAAGCTGGGTTGTCTAGCCTAGTGCCTATAACCATAGAGCTTGCATAAAGAGAATTGTGGATGTGAGGGAAGCCAAAGAGTTGAGTCAGAATCGTAGCAAGTGGCGCTTCATTGTCTGCCTATTTCTGTTGATTTTGATATATTGGGAGCTTTTGTCCTTAAAGAATTGTCAGCTTAATAGAGCCTAAAACATAAATCAAAACTCATTTTTAATCAATTTGGGAGGAATAATATTGCAAATTTTTACATATCTCTGATACCGGTTCAGATAAAATACTCTGCACTAAACCAACAAACATTAGTTTAAATTCCTAAATTCTTTAAAGTTATGCACTAATTTTAAAAAATGACCTTGAATGGCCATTTCATTGAATTCGTTGTAATCCAACGATCTGATTAGACGGAACTGGTTTCCATTAGGTATAATAGACCTCAATTATTATTAAGCATATACACGTGCCAGCCCGAGTGACATTATTTTGCAGAAAGTTTTCTTACAGTTGATATAATTGGTGATCCATCTAAATCGTGCAAGCGCAATAACCGAGGAATGAGTTGATAAGTAGCATATTCTAACACAGCCGTTGTGCCTTTTGATCTCAAATCATTGTAGTCCACTTCTAAAACCAACAAAACAATAGATTATTCATTTATGTTAAGAGGGTGATCCGTAAGCGAGCTTAATTGACGAGCCAGCGAGCCAACGATCTAAAGCGCCAGTGAAACACTCACAAAACCGCGTATGTAATGCTCGCTTTAAATCTAAAGACTGTTATGTAAAACATCTAAAGTTGGCTGATTAGTCTGCCAATGAAGCACCCTTGCACGCAAACCTATGGTATTAGTTCATTATTTATTTATTAGTATGGGCAAGAGCATAGGCACTTACTCATTTTAAGATCCTAACTACTATGGCTTTGGAAAGGCGCAGGACGAGAAGTATACCACAAAAAACTCAACAATACATAAACTAATTAACAAAAAAGACAATCTTAATCATAATTCAGAAAAGGATCCATGAACTATGGACCACCAAAATTAAAATGCAGGAACCAAACAACAAAAAAATTAATACTACGCATGTCAGTAGCAAAGAGGGAAGCGGGGCACTCAGGAGTCAGGAGTCACACGTAAACCGCGTATACCGCGGCACCCGGTCACGAGTATCACACTGAACAGCTACCACCCTCGTCAACCAATCAATGGTGGCCGTCCCGAACCAGGACGCCACTACGGTATTGAGGCATAAGTAAACACTACAGATGCCACAGAACCCACCCTCACTGATTGAAAAATAAACTTAACTGGTGTATTACCTAATAACAATTATTGTTATTACAATGTTTAATATTCACGAGTAGCTTACTTACCATCATTATTAATGGCGTCGAGGTCAGCAGTACCGAACAATACATCAATTTGTGGAGATTTAGAATCTGATACCAACGCATGATACAAATCTAATGGCAAATATTGCTCTGATGGCGACAAAAAATTCTCAGCTACTGGTCTCAAGGTCATTGTTTTATTACTTGGCTGTAATAGATAAAGATTTATTATTATTGTGACGGTCCAAGAGAACCGATGACTGAAAAAAACAGAATCGGTTTACCGGCTGTCACCACTACCAAGCT
Organism: Tinea trinotella; assembly: GCA_905220615.1. Classification (NCBI taxonomy): domain Eukaryota; kingdom Metazoa; phylum Arthropoda; class Insecta; order Lepidoptera; family Tineidae; genus Tinea; species Tinea trinotella. The sequence continues at coordinate 7,620,491 of HG992306.1, forward strand.
ATTTCACGCTTTGTTAAAGGATTTAAGGCGTAATATCGAATATTATGTAAGTAGGTAATATTTTATTTAACAATTATATTTTAATTTATTTACTATACGGTAATAAATTACTATACGTTTATAGTATTTACTATACTATATAAATTACTATTTACTATACGTAAATAAATTAAAATATATGGCTAAAAATACATAATATGTATTTTTAGCCTGCATAATATGCTTTACCTGCATATTATGCAGGTAAAGCATTCCACTTGTCAATTGTTAGACAAAGAATCGGCGCGACGAATCGCTTAGTTCGGCTGTCGATTCGGTCAATAGAATGCGTATGCTTCCCCCGAACTGTACGGGTATCACAGGAGTAAAAAGACAAGGTACTAGACAATTACTTAATCACCATCATCTCTTTTCAAGATCATTAAAATAAAACATTAGGGGACCTATAATTAAGGCGATCGTGTGGTATTGTACTGGTGGTGAAATAATCACGCAAACTAGGGGCCTCCGGTTGAAAACCACTTACTAACCTACCTGTTTGATATACCAATATTTGATATTATATAATTTGGTCGTCTTGTTTCTCTTATATAAGCACGTTTAGTGCCTTAGTATAAAAATGTAACAAATACGAAAAGGTTATGAAATCTCACACATGCATTGCAGGAAAATCTGCAAAAATAAAACTGCTCCCGAGCATTACTTACCGTATTGCCATAATATATACTTACAGTATAAAACTTCATAATATCGTCTAATGGACGTGATTGCATGCATTGCAAGATAGCATCAGCGTCGCCATTGCAACCGACACTTTGGGCTGCCTCCCGGGAGCTCTCTTCAACTTTATTGGAGCTCGATTCAACAGAGTTAATTGCTTGCCATATATCCCGCGGTGACATGATTATTGCGCGTTGGAAAAGACCTACAAACATGACGGTTACAAAACAATAATATACAGGTAGAGTCTGTCTAAGCCGAAATGACGCGCCTCTCCACTGCATTTACGCAGTGGAGGGGCGTTAATGCAGTGGATATAAATATAAAATATATATGCAACACACAGTAAATGCTCTCGTAATTGGTTATTCAGTTGCTGGTTAGACACAAAAGTAGAAGCACGCTGATGAAGTAACTATATACTATAGTAGTATAGTTAGTAATTTTGTATTCACACATTTAAATTAACTAATAAAGTAGAGGGTCGCGAAATTTATACTTATTATAGATAATAAGTATTTTGTATACAATTCGTTTCGAGATTTTTGCTTTCTAACGACTACTGAGATTGTTAGTAAAAAAGAAATGTCATTTTCTCGCTTGATTAGTATTTATATACAAATTAATTATAAATCTTTAAAATGTCTAACCATTCGTTCGAGGAGAAGCCATATGGTACAATATACTGTCAGCTCCTGCTGAATGTCCCAATAAAGTTATAAGACCAGGATCACCGCCAAATCCTGCAATATTCTCTCTAATCCACATAAGCGCCATATACTGATCTAGTAGCGCTAAATTACCACGCGATGATCTAGATTTTAACGTGAAGAATCCCAATAAATGGAGTCTGTAGGTGACTGTAACTACAACAATGCCTTCTGCAGCTAATTCCTGACAGGGAAGGTTTGGTGGACCTTTATGTGACCAGGAATGGCTGTATAAGATGACCACGACTGGTAATGACTTTTCATCCGCACGCTACCTGAAATAAATTACAATTCCTATTAAATCAATGAATGAGTTAAATCCGGAAACCAGACTGCTACGCATAGGTCCCGTTTTCGATTACCGGTAGGAACAAATATTTCGTTCATAGCATTTTTTTATGATATTGAATAATTAGATAATACAAAAGTTGGTGGTCATTGGGCGTGGTGCTGGAATATGTCGAGCCACAATAATAATTAAAAAGTAAGTAAATAAAATATAACAACAAGTAAATAAGATAACATCATTGTCACACTCTGCTGACCAATGAGTACCCATAGATTCACGTAAAGCAAAATAAAATAATAAATCAAGATATTTAACCCGTGGTGTGCAAATGTTGAGAAATAAGCAATCTTCATTAAAATATCCATCTGGTTCCCGATCATCGTACTGTGGACATCGGGGTGGCGGTCTACGTGCGTACAGTGTTCGTCTCCAGCCGGGGTGACGCTCCGGTGCCTGCGTAAACAGTCCACAAACATCTACTATTCATCAACCGGAAGTATAATTGTTTTTTTTTAAATTACGGCTCTGTTTATAGATTTATTAAATTACTTTTAGGCCATTAATTTCGTTAAACAATACAATACATGTGACCTTTAGCAAAAGCTTTGTTAATAATTAAATTAAGTATTTATCAACTTACTGCAAATCTGTGCCGTCCAACTGGTGCTGTTGCGTATGGTATACCAAAATATGTCTCAATTGGTAATGGAGAATTTGTCGTAAATATTCTTGTCTAAAATCCAATGTAAAATTTAATAAGAGCTTAAAAATTAGAAAGGTATTGAGTAGCGTAGTATATAATATACCAGCATTTCTAATGCGCTGGTACCTTGTCAATGTAACAAAACGTAATATACAGGTAGGTATAACAATAGGCAGAAAGAGAGCTGACTTTTGAGCTGCGCAGTACCTATAAGGATCAGGCAGGAGATAAGAGCGCCGTACGACTGTGGTAAGAGCAAGCCCGCGGTTCCTATCACAGTCTGTCAGTACGGCTGCACTAAATTGATAATACTTTAAAATTTATGTAAAATGAAAAGTAGGTAACAAAACAAGTTACTGCGCAGCTTCAATGCCGGCGCTCTTTTTTTCTGCCTGGGCCTATACTTATTATTTTATTTGCTGATGGTATTGGCCAATGCCATCAGTGCTACGTCATTATAAAGTATAGTATTTGGAACTGATCTGCGGCAACATTCGCTTCCTCTGTGTCCTTCCTTAAAGAACGTATATTTTACAAACTTACCCCAACAACACGACCTTGTCGTAGTACAACTGTGGGATCCTGCGCTTCCGCATAATAATATAAAATCACGAAATACAAACTTAACAAATAAGTTTTCCTAGAAAAATAAGTTTATTTGAATATTGTCGGATATCCGTATTTCCTAACTCCTCTCAAAAGTCTATTACATACTCGTGTTCATTACAGAAGCGGAATGGGTAGTTTAAAACAAGTAGATGTCTGGTGAGGTGACACTGCCATTCCCTATTAAGACTGTAGGTGTAAAAATCAGAAAATAGGTACATCAAAAGCGTATCGTCAATTAGAAAATAATGAAAAATACGTACTCCTGTGTAAGTGACCAAGTATTTATGCGCCCAAAGTTACTAACAATTTTAATAAAAGCTCCGTAATTTGCATAAATAAATAATACTTACTTCATAATAATTCACTTAGATATAGCACAGAATTTAATGTTGAAAATTAATGTGACGTTAATAAAACACAGGTGGCACTGCGCTGCTATTAAACATCAATGTGTGTCGGAATAGTTACATATTGAACAACAATTGTCTCATTTACAACAATAGTTATGCTTTAGCCCGTGACGAGATTCGTGACAAATAATCTTTTGTTCTAAATTGACCAACATCCCGCGATTTGCTCACTATAGGTAGTCTCATATTGTAAATGTTATTGCAAGGTTAGTGTTATGGTAAGCTAGAGTGCGGTCCCGCTTGATGTTAAGCTGGACTGGAGTGTGACCCATGAATAGATGTCATTGCTACAACAATTCAATAACTGTAAGTGGCAGTCACATCCACTATGCCGGCTTAGTTGGCACCGGCAATACATACCGGTTCCAACAAGTAGGGTATACTTGTATGTGGTGGACTACCACGGGTCGGCAGACTGGGTACCACTGTCTACCACTCTATAACTGTAAGTCGAAACGCGACTAAGTCACTTCACGGTCACTACCACTGCTTACCACTCTTTGAAACAAGGAGCAAATATCCGCCTCTTTTTTTATTCACAAGTAATCTAATAAAATAAATAGATACTATTATAGGCTATGAAACAAATCTTTGTTCCAAACACGTAAAACAAAAACTGGTGCCCTAAGAAATGCGCCACGCCTGTCGTCAAAATATTCAAATATTATTGTATAAAGAAGATGTGACAGGATTGACAAAGGAATGCTTCGATGCTTTGGGCATGTGGAAAGGATGAGTGAAAGTAGATTGGCGAAAGAAATTTATAAATCTGATGTTGTATGGATGCGTTAATCGAGGCAGACCCAGGAGGTTGTTATTCGACCAAATCGGAGACATCCTTAAGAAAACTGAGTTGCCTAGTGCCCATAACCATAGAGCTTGTTGTCGGTTTTTTCAGTCGTCGTCACTTTTGGACCTCCGCTTGCTTATCAGGAGGGTCGGGGTCAGATGTCGTGTAACAATAAATAAAAACTGAAATATGTCTCTTTTGTAGATATATTTCTGTTATACAATCATCTTTCTTTTACATAAATGCCCAAATGTTTGAGTAAAAGACAATATTTAGCGGCGCCTTTTGTAATTTTAGCAATAAAGATTATTAAAAAGGTAACTGCCATACGCAACTTAACATAAAAATAAAACAATAAAAGCAGTAGGTGTATAAACATATAATCGTAGTTAAATAAAAATAATATCAATTGATTTTGCATTTATGTAAATTGTAACAAATCGTATTGGCATGGAATGTGTTAAAAATTAAAATTAAATGGAATTGAGAGCGTAGTCAATCTTCTTCATAAAAACTGCATAATAGTAATTCATCGGTTGATTGTTTGCGAAACCAATTGTAGCTAACATTATCCCATAGCCCAGGAGTATAGAAAATAATTTATGTCTTGTAAACCAGTAACGCATTCCGTCGGCTGAAAAAAAAGGTTACCTACAATAATGGCAGATCTCGAATTTTATGATAAAATCTAAATGCGTGGTTAACAAGATTATTATTTTTATAAGAATTATTAACTTATTTATAAGAATATAATAAGAATAAAATCAAATCGGAGACATCCTCAAGAAAGCTAGGTTGCCTAGTGCCCATAACCGTAAAACTTATAAAAGGAGAATTGTGGATGTGAAGGAAGTTGTGTCAGGATCGTGGCAAGTGGCGCTCCATTGTCTCTGCCTATCCCCGTGGGAAAGAGGCGTGACAGTTTGATTGTTGATAATAAGAATTGTTATATAATAAAAAGCTATTGTATAAATTAAAATAGGATAGAAAAAATAGAAACAGCACTTAGAAAACCTTGGACCGGGGATCGAACCCGGTGTCTGTCGCGCATTAAGTGCGAATACCAGAGGCTATACGCTAAAGAATAAAGAAATAATATATCTAAGTGGATATGAATTAAACGAAATTACCTTGTCTCTTAGCAATGGCTGGAAATCTAGATACAATAGGTTGTCTAGCATAAACCAAGAGATAGCGAACTCGTACAAGATCATAATTAGTCACTATATAGTGAGATTGTGGTGGAGCTTTCTTCACGTCCTCAGAAGATATATCACCTTAAACATAATATTCAATCTAATATTAAATTATTTCCATCTTCCGAATTCGGTCACTTTTCGGTCGAACAACTTTACTGCCTAACTCTGCGGGAATTAAAGCATGACAATTAAGTGATTGTCATGCCTAAGGTTGCTTTGATATAGGGAAGCGTCGCCGAGAACAAGACGGGGGGTCGGTGGTTACCCGGTAACCCGGATAGCGGATACGCAGCGGGTAGCTCTGCTGTCGCGATAAGTCAAAGTCAATTGAAAACACATTGATAGTTTGATCGCGTTAATGTATCTCTTTGGCCGGCATTGTGGTGGCAATAGAAATGAAACGATTTTTTCAGTCATCGGCGCTTGAGGACAGATTTTAGGATATTTAAAAAAAAGTAATCGTTTATTAATTAATTAAATTAAATAACTGCAAGCAGCAGTCACATCCACCCCTAGTTGGAACAAGCTGACCCCGAAACGCGACTAAGTCATTTCACGAACTGTATACTTGTAAGAGGTGGTACTACCCCGGATCGGCAGACTGGGCACCAATGCCTACCACTCATTAGACCTTATAAGGGCTTATCATATTAATAAATTCGTCATTACCTTCGCTACTAGGTTTCTGCAGATTGATACCATCGGGAGTATCAACTACTTCGCACATGGCGACGCAAGAAAGCCGTCCACCCAAGCAGCTTGCACCCCACCCATATCCACAATGGCTTTGTGGTAAACTAACACCTAATTCTTGAGATAAGTAGACTCCGTTTCCAATTGTAGTGTTCTAGAAAATATAATAATAGCACATTTTTCTGAAAGAAACTAGGTTGTCTGTTGATTTATAAGGCGACCGTGGTCTAGTGGTAGTGCAATGGTTGCGCAAACCATTTGCCGATACCAATGCATCTTTGATACATGTACAATGTACATGATACAAGAAATCAATTAGTAGTGTACAGTCAGCAAATAAATAAATAAACAACTTTTATAATTAGTTTTTGTTTAAATTTAAATAAACTGGCTAAATCCGGTTTAGAGCGCGTTTCCATTTTCGTATTTATTTATTCGTTATTATGTCGTCAATCGATTATGATTTTACTTTTAAAATTTAAATAATAATTTTATAGTAAAAATGTAAATCAGAATACCACTGGGAATAAGGACAAAACTAAACACAATGTCAGGAGATCTATCATTTATATACCGCCACGACATAATGGAAACGCGCTCTTAGGCGCGTGTACACGTTAGTATCTATTAGTCTGTGCGCATGTACTGCACAAACTACTATAAAACGCAAAAACGTCTCCAAGCTAATTGTGTGTTCCAATAGTTACGGAAATCCATCCATTGACCAAAACTCTCAAGTTTTTATTGTCTGCCTTAGCACTAAAGAAACCAGCAAAATGTCACCTATTCACAGTATAAAAACGTATAAGTACCTTATTAATATGCTGGAGACCATATTGTATAATTGAATAGAAATTATCTAATTTATTTCCATAGGAAGCGTAGAATGTATTGTTAAATTTTGTCATTTCATTCCATTTTATCTCTGCTGTTGCGTTGGGTGAGCTAATAACTTGGAATATATGATGTGGCTTAATAGCTGGCAATGTCGAGTTTAGAAGCAAAAGTACGGAATCATGCTGAAAACAGTCATTAATAAATTGTCTCGCCATTAGAAAATAACAATAACGACTTGAGTTCCAAAGTTCAAATCTAATGCTACAGCCACACTATGCTCCTCGCGCTGCTCCTCGTGCTGCCGTGAATATTGCCCTAACAGCCACACACTCCCCTACTCGCGATGTTCATCGCGTTGCTCCGATGGACGACAACATTGTAACTTTAACTCGCACTAAAAAACCGCAAAAAGTGGATCGCCGGGCATGACGAACGACATGACAAGCGGCATGACGAGCAGCAGGACGAATAACGCAGCCACACTATGTCTCTGCCCATCCCTCGCTATTTCTCTCGCCACTCGTCGAGTGTGTGGCCGTAGTGATATAGGTGCACTCAGTTATGTAGGTACTTGTAACCAATGATGTTTCAAGAAAAACATTTAATATTATTGCTCGTAACGTAGAAATTGTAAGTAAAAAAAAAAATTATGGTCAATCGCTGTCGCCATGTCGGCCAGAGGAGCTCGCATGAAGGTTCCAAGGTTCTAAGAAGGAGAACACATTGAAAAATAAATCGTTGAAAGGAACTTATAAATTTGATATGGATTTGGTCGAAAACACGTGTTTTTCGACCAAATTAGAGACATTTTGAAAAAAGCTGGGTTGCCTAGTGCCCATAACCGTAGAGTTTGTATGTAGAGAATTGTGGATGTGTAGGAAGTGAGAAGGTTGTGTCAGGATTGTAGCAAGTGGCGCTTCATTGTCTCTGCCTATCCTGTGGGAAAAAGGCGTAACAATTTGATTGATTGATTTTAAATACATAGACTCGTTTTGACCACTTGTTGATTGTTCTACAAAGAAATGTCGCTGGTGAATGAAAAAATAACAACTGTCCTTTTGTGTTTATTATTTTAAAAGTTAATTAGGTAAGTACAAACTTTTAAAAAATGTTTTTAAAAAAAGGCATACAAACTCACAGCTTCTGGTGGTATACATTTAATTGTGGGCTCTTTCAGCCTTACGAGAACATAGAATAATAAATCTAATACAGGTCCAAGCTCTTCCAAATGTTCCGGTTCATTCAATCTTTTTAACAATAAATCTAATGCTGGTACCTCAGCAATTAAAGAAAGCTATAATCAAATTAATATTAATTATTTTTTGTTATCATTATACATAAAAAGCACGAACAAATATAGGTCAAATAAAATAAGACCTAGTTATAAATCTGCGGAAGTTAATTAGGAAGTAAAAGCAAGGACGTAAATAACTTAGCTATAATTTCTGTTATATCGTGGTTGAAATACCAACCAAATCATCCATATTCTTTACGCCATTAACAAGAAAAGCTGGTGGAAATGGCTTCAAACATGTTTCATATCTAAAACTCAAAGCAGCTGCTACAAAAAGACTCCATCTAAGATCAGCAGCCTTAAAGTCCTTTTCTAAGATCAACCTGAAATCATCGATGTTTGGAGAGAAATTCCACTTTTTAGGGTAATTGGGATAGGCAGATTTCAAGTTTAGCCCAATATTAACCTTAAGTGAAGAGATTTCTTTTCAAGTGTTTCGTGTTTAGCCAACTTTTCTGAACATACGTCACTTCTTGTACTAACTTTTACAGTTTGGCTATTATCCGATATCACCGTTTGGTCACTCTCCATCCTGAAGGTTTTGCGTGTTTTTGTATTTGTGGTGTCCTAATATTAAGGTAACATAACTACAACAATTTTGATTTGAAATATTTATGAAAAATATCTAAAAAATCACGTAATGACAATATGTTGACAGAATATCTGGCAATTAGTTGTGTTTTAATTTTACAAACAATCTGTATCGTTAAAGTTTTAAAAACTTTTTTTTAACTTTTATTGATTTTTTGCACGTTGAATATGTTTTTACCTGTTCAGTGTTCATAACACGGCAACACTGATTTACCGACGAGCCTGCAAAGAAAAGATGGCGCCTGTCTTGGAGATTGTGTACTAACGTAAACACTACGTTGTATTTGTTTGTAATTGTTTTTGTATTTATAGTGAAAATAATATATATTATATAAATTGAAACAGAAAAAATAACTGTAAACTAATGAGTTTGTTGACCGATGTCTGCCGTGGCTCCCACTCTGTCAGGTTAGTGCAAATATTTTGTCTAACAATTTTTGTGCACGAACTTTTTAGATTTTATTGGTGCATTGTAGGTATTTATATTCGTTAAAATCGTACATATAAATAACAGAATATAAACTTTGTAGTTTATTAAATAATATGGTTCCAGAACCTATCGACAATAAGATTTTTGTTGTACACATTGGGCTGCATACCTATCTAGCTTTCTTGGTCAAAAAGCAATAATAGTAGCTAATGTCTGACCCCTACTGACTCAAAACTTTACAAAATTAATGTTATATCCGACAAATGATTTTATTTTATAAAAATTCAAACTCTTATTGACAATCTTGTAAGTTTAAATTTATTTAGGTCAGGGTTTCAATACATTGTAGTTAACAAAAAATGATTTAATTTCATTTTGAAGTTTTGATTTGCTTACATTCTAATTACTTAGATATTCAAAAAAGGAAAAGTTCAGAGAATGATAAATAAATAAATAATGTTTTATAGGGTTAAATAATATTGAATTTTTTAGGGGCTGACCCAGCTAAGGATATACACAAGCGTCGTGCTGGTAGTATTGGGTGAGTTCCGGATTCAATAATAAAAGTACAACCAATAATTATCAAACATATTCATGAAAAAATTGGCAATATTAGATATACAAATACATTTGTTCTGAATAGCTATTCGAAAAGTCAGTAGGGGCCAAAAAATATTTCACTTAATCTCTTTTAAATTAATTAATTAAACGTAAATTTAAGGTATCATTTAAAAATGATTACCCATAATTTAGCTGATATTTGTCTAATAGATCTGATGAAGACGACGCAAGTGGTGGAAAGTACACAAGGATGGATCAAGAAGATAACATACAAGACAAAGAAAGGTTTGCTAGGTGAGTTTAATTAATTTAATTTAATAGCTTAGTGGACTTAATTGCAAAGTCTATTGAATGTGTTTTCTCATCCTTGAATCCTTCAATCGAAAAGTAAAAAAGGCCTTCTGGCTTGAATAGTGACTGCGACTGAGACAATTGTAGGTATAGCTGGGCAGATATTTTCAGTCATCTGATTTCCTGAACATTTGCATCTAGGGGTTTAAGAATTTATTTTTTCTGTTTTTCCTTATCAGAAGTCAAATAAGATACAAGAAAACAATTTAAAAAAATGTTTTATTCTCACTATAATGCAGTAACATAAAAATTGTCCTCTGAAATTTTTATGAATCACACAAAACAGTTTAGGTATTACAGATTTGTGTTCACATTTGAAACACAAATTATGTTGCACACATATTAAAAGACATTATGAAGCATAAGATCATACAATTCTTTGCCGGCTGGCAGGCCAATGCAATATATTTGTGAATTCAATCAACAATTTTGTTTCTTGAGGTCTCCGTTAATTTTTACTCAGATTTGTGACTGTTCCTGGGAATTTAAATCACGTAAAGAAATTCCGGAGAATATGCAAAAATCTTCCCGGGACGGCGTATTTCTCGTTCTCTGGAACCCGGGAACGAAACCCTATTCGCATCACAATAAAAATAGTTATTAAATATGGATCAATCAATCAAATTGTCACGCCTTTTTCCCTCAGGGATAGGCAGAGTCAATAGAGTGCCACTAATTTAGTGAAAATTATAAGGTACTTAACTATTTTAAAATCTTTTGTTACTGGATAAAATTGTGCAATGATACAGTATGCTTAATTTAAAAATATCAATTTCATGCCTTAATTTCCACAGGGATAGGCAGACAATTGAGCGCCACTTTCCAAGATCCTAACACAATTCTCTGGCTACAGTCACATCCACAATTCTTTTCATGCATTTTGTTTTGTTATGTGCATAGAATTAGAAGAATGTCTTTGATTTGAATTAGGAATAATTTTCCAGGTCAAATTTCTTCATTTTATTTTATTGAGTGATATTTGACCTTGTTTTGCCTGTTTGTAAGTAAGGGACGGCATAGTGACGACGACTGGGGCAACCGTGAACTGACTTAGTTTTATAGTCGTCGGCACTCTTGCTTACCATCAGGCGGGTCAAGGTCAAATGTCAGTCACAATAAAAAAGGGGAGGTCCATTAGCATCAATGACTGATAAATCTGTTCCATCTTGTGGCTGCCACAGTTGCTGTCACTAGTATAGTACATACATATTATAAGGTTACTACATTTTGGCCTTTTTTTTTAAATTTACATTTCTATAAGCTAGCTACTAAAAGTGCCTGTATCATAGAAACTGGGCAACCAACGTACATACATATCAAAGATACTTCGGCACTGGCAAGTGATTTTGAACCATTGGCTTTTAGTTTAACATGGGGTCAAAAATGTGGCGTCCATATATAAATAATAAATATTATTTGTTACGTTTTTCTTTTAAAACTCATTTTATAAAACAGTATCACTAGTATACATTAATTTTAATATGTGAAAATAAATAATGTTTAATTTGTCATAAATGTTGAACAACAAAACAACCATTATTCTTATCAATTTTGTATATTGACAAAGGTACCGCATTAATTGTGAATTTACATCTAAGAAAATGTATAGAATATAAAGTAGATTTCTATTATATTTTACTTAAAAGAAAATGTGTGTAATCAATGTATACGAAAAGTAAAAGTTATGTTAACGGTTATTAGATATTTTGCCATGATGTCGTGTATAGATGCGGCGTAATGATTGAGAACGTGTCTTATCAACGCAGGCTTCACGACTTTATGATTCATTATTATAATAATATTTTGAATAATCGTTTATTGGCTTTAGATCGCACCACAAGACAGTCAACGTGGCAATAATAAATGGAACATTATTATTACGTATTATAATTTGACCGCGTTTTTTTACACTTGCGTATTTATAAAATTCCATGTTGTGCAATATTTTTATTTATTAGCCCATAAACGTAGAGCTTGTATGAAGAGAATTGTGAATGTTAGGGAAGCGAGAAAGTTAGGTCAGGATCGTGAAAAGTAGTGCTTCATTCTTTTTCCTATAATGCGTAACAAATGGTTTGAAAATATGCACCAGTTGATTGCTATTTGACGGGCGCGGCGACGCGGACGTAAACGCATGATTTTTGATTTGATTTTGATCAATACTTATAAATTAATAATAACGTTAAAAGAAGCAAATTGTCGTTCTTTATTATCACTTTTTTTATTTAAAAAGTTATAGTACAAATATTTTAACAGTGGTAGGGTACAGTTGGTAGTCAGCCGCCGCGCCGACCCGGGGTAGTACTTTCAAATGCATGTACTGTGAAGTGACATTGTCGAGATTCGAAATCGACTTCCGGTTCCAATTTGACAATTTGCGAATGCTCCTTCGCAACTATAGTAGACGCCTCTATTCATTGCCACACTCTAGCTTTTCTTTCGTTTCATACTCAACATTTAACCTCGGCTTTCGAGATGGTAAGCGAAGGGAAGTCCAAGAGCGCTGACATCTGAAAAACCGATACAACTTGCCTCAGTCGCTGTTTTTAAGCCGGCCAAAAGTTCATAAACTAAACCAACAAATCACCTTCGATTTGCCGATAATTGTTGGTTAGAGCTATTGTAGGTACAAGTCTCCAAACATAACAATACAAATAAATAATAAAAAATCGTATAGTATTCTGCGACCTTATTATGATTGATCAATGCTTACGCAAACGTTTTATAGACACTTATTTAGCAGTTAAATAATTTTATCTGAATACTATTTTTCAATTTTCTTATAAATGTATTACAATAATTCACATGACAAAAGCATTGTCCTTGACATTGTTTTGTAGAAACAATGTTTCTCATGGTATTGCTTGTAAATATTACTTAATGCAGTTTTTAATGAAGATTGTTTTTCATATATTTCTCTGATACGGTACATGTGTCAGTGAGTTTAACTTTAAACGTCGGAATAATGATTAAAAACCAAAATAAACGCTATGTCAATCAATCAAATTGTCACGCCTTTTTCCCACAGGGATAGACAGAGACAATGGAGCGCCACTTGCCTCGATCCTGACACAACTCCCTAGCTTCCTTCACATTCTCAATTCACTTCATACAAGCTCTACGGTTATGGGCACTAGGCAACCTAGCTTTCTTGAGAATGTCTCCGATTTGGTCGACGAACACCCTTCTTGGCTTGCCTTGTTATTTATTTATTTAAAACTTAATTGCACTATGTACAAAGGCGGACTTAATGTCGTTAGACATTCTCTGAATTCTCTGTTAGACGCGATAGTAAGCCGCTTGAATTTGTTTAATTCCTAAATACCTTTATTAAATTATGACTGACATTAATATGGCGCATTTTTTTATGTATACAAATTAAAAGGACTGGAAAACAATCAGAACATCTTCAGTTTTAGCAAATCACACACAGCGAGAGAGTTATTTCAAGATTTCGTATATATCCGTTCTGCATGTCCAGGAATTAGGGCGTGAAAATTTTTTTATTGAAAAAACGTTCAGCGACAGTCTCCGGGTGCAATACCCGGTTGCAGTAGGCGTTTACGCCTAAATATTTCTATCCAATTATAATGTTTACTATATGCTTTTATAACTATATGAAAAATAATTATTTTGTCTCTTTTACAGTCGCGAGAATCATTGTGAGATCGAACGGCGGCGTCGCAACAAGATGACGGCGTATATCACGGAGCTATCCGACATGGTGCCCACGTGTTCGGCTCTAGCGCGGAAACCGGACAAACTAACAATACTGCGCATGGCTGTTGCTCATATGAAAGCATTGCGTGGTAATTCTAATAATTCATTTATATGATAGTTTATGTAAATTAAATGTTTTCATAGCATTTAGTCTTATATTTATAGTGTTTTGAGGCATCCTTAACATGTGATTTTTTTCAGTCGTCGGAGCCGTCGCAACAAAAAAATTAATAAAAAAATGTTAATACAAAAAAGAGCAAATAATTTGCTTTAAGTCTGAGTGTTTAAAAATGTGTGCCTAACACTTTTTGAAGTTGGTTAGTGGCCATTTGCCCAGTCTGCCGATCCAGGGTAGTACCACCACTTTCAAGTGGACAGACCGTGATCTGACGTTTGGGATTGGCATAAAAGTTTATCCCAGCTGGTTCCAACTAGGCCCGTGTAGTAGACACGACTGCTACTTGCAAATACATATTTAATTGAAGTAGCAGTCGTCTTCATTCATAGATCTCACTCCGGCTTAACATCAGGCAGAGTGCTGTCATATGTCAGGCTACAACAACAAGTGGTTATGTCAATGATATTTGCCCAGTCTGTTGTAGCGATGGGCGAGTCGAGTTAAATAACTCGGTTAACCCGGGTTACTTCTCCAACCCGTCGACTCGAGTTTCTTTTCTTACGACCCATGACTAGTCTGTCGAGCCGAAGTAGTCTAACTCTGTCCGTCTCTATGCCAGCCACTGTCTTACTCACTCTAAAATATTTCAGGTACAGGGAACACATCAACGGATGGCACGTATAAACCCTCGTTCTTAACGGACCAAGAATTGAAACATCTAATATTGGAGGCGGCGGATGGTTTTTTATTTGTTGTCAGTTGTGACACTGGTCGTGTTATTTATGTTAGTGATAGTGTTGCGCCAGTGTTGAATTATTCACAGGTATGTGCTTTTCGTTAATTTTCAATCAAATAGGGATAGGCAGAGACAATAGGGCGCCACTTACCACGATCCTTATACAGATCCCTTGCTTCATTCACATCCACAATTCTCTTCATACAGGCTAATTTTACAAGGTATTTTTACACTTATTCTGGTTAGTGTTAGACCCCGATTCAAATTCACTTGCCGGTACTCTGGTCACCCAGTTTCTATGATACCAATAACTTTTGGTAGCTTAGTATAAAAATGTAAATGAAAATAAATAATAAACATTGTATGATTTGTCTGTCTGTCTCCATCTGTTAAGAAAATATTACCAATTTTATAAGAATTTTATTATGTTAGAAAGAGTTGTAGGCAGATAGTTTTTTTGTCAATGCACTTACTTTTAAAGTCTACTGTGAAGTGACTTAGTCGCGTTTCTGGACCAGATATAAAGTTGCGGTTCCAACTAGGCTGACATGGTGCGATTGCTCCTTGCAATTATTTAACTGTAGTAGCATGCCTTTGTTCATGGGCTGCATTCCAATTTAACATCAAGCGACTTCCCAAGGAGCCCTCTACGACCCCTCCAGCGTACTATATTATTAGAATAGGAATAGGACTAACTTTACTTGACTGATTCAAAGGTGTCTTTTTCTCGATGGTCCGCAAAGACAAAGACACCATACTAAAGTGAAGTTGGTTGGAGAGTTAGACGTCACAAAATGGCGCCGATTGCGTCCTATTCTTATTTTAATCGCATTATAAATATTTTATTTTAGGGTGAATGGTATTCTTCGTGTTTATATGACCAAGTACATCCTGATGATGTAGAGAAAGTTAGAGAGCAGCTAAGCACTCAAGAGCCTCAAAATACTGGGCGAATACTAGATTTAAAGACTGGAACTGTAAAAAAAGAGGGACACCAATGTAAGATATTTTCATAAAATAATTATTTTAACTTTAAAAATACCATAAATCATTCTTGTAGAAGTCTATCTCATCTTGTCATCTCCATTTTGGGCCTACCTTAAATGGAGTTCTGTTTCTTGAAGTAAATTTATCTGTAAGCTGTATCCTCTATTCATGGACTGTACTCCAGCTTAACATCAGGTGTGACAAATATGACATATTTGTCAATTTGGTCAATTGAAAAGACGTTGAGAGTTTGATAAAGCTAATTTCAAAGTGACATTGTATGGGAAGTGATTCGAGATACTTTAATTGATTTAAAAATAAAAGTAAAGTAAAAATAACTATAATTAAACTATAAATAAAAATTATCTAAAGACGTCGTATCATCAAAGAGACTGGCAACATTTCCCTTTTGTGCAGTATCTACTTTTAATTGATTTACAACTTGTTTTGTCAAGTCATTGCAGGCATTAGTCATCCATTACTAATGCCACATAAGCCTTCCTCGAAAATTCGGCGGTTTCCTGCCACCATTAGCAAGCAGCCCAGCTCTTGGGGTCTTACCATGCATTTGAAATGCATGCTATAATAAGATTATAATACGTACCTATTTTCTGTTGAATAGCATCCATGAGACAAGTAATGGGTTCGCGTCGTGGCTTCATCTGTCGCATGCGAGTTGGTGGTTCAACTGAAGGTGCACATCTCGGTAGACTGCGTGCAAGAAATTCACTAGGACCATCTCATGACGGACACAATTACGCAGTAGTCCATTGTACAGGATATATTAAAAACTGGCCACCGACAGGTATCATTCCACTTTCATTACAAAATATTCATTTGTTTCTTTTATAAGTCATAGGGAAATGAGAAAATTATTTAGTTTAATCTCACACTCGTGAAGTAAAAGAAAGACGGAGCATGATGCACTATGTTAAGGTTATGGCTGCAGTTATGGGCCGTCGTTAGTTAATACACTACTTACTACTGTGATCAAAAAGTAGTAAGACTTTTTAATATAAAATTCCCAGGATAAGCTGAATGCAAATATTTTTTTCTTATGTTGGCAGAACCTTAAAAGACCACTGCTTAATTTACGTAACAAAACCTCTAAATTAAGATTCTACGACGGGGAAAAAAATAGTATAACAAAATTTTATGTATCTGCTGAATTTTTAATTTTAAATTCGATAAATATTTTTCAATGGTTAACGCCAACAAGCGTAACTTATAAACAACTGACCCTTTAGTCACGTATATTAGGCCGATGCGCCAGTTGTGCCAACATAAGAAAAACAAGTTACTGCATTTGGATAAGTACCGGAAGTTTAAATTAAAAAGTCTTGCAACTTTTTGATCACAGTGTTACAAACACACACACACTGATTGCCATAAATCTCTTCAATTATTATTATTTTTCTCCATTACCTAATTGACTATAATTTACATTTGAATTTTTGTATGTTCTAAAGTAAGATAAATCTAAAATTTTTGGGAAAATCAGATCTGTTTCCAGGTATGCAGATGGACCGGCCGGTGGATGACGAACTTCACGCCTCACATTGTTGCCTTGTTGCTATTGGTCGATTACAGGTAACTTTTCTTTATTATTGTTATATTATATATATAACTAAGTTAGCTGGATTGCCCCAGTGCCCAAACAATGTGAAGGAAGGAAGGGAGTTGAGTCAGGATCGTGGCGAGTGGCGCTCCATTGTCTCTGCCTATCCCTGTTAGATAAAGGCGTGACAATTTGATTGAATGATTGAAGTGTATGTGTACATTGGACAAATTTAATAAGTGTGTATTAATTTATAATAATATTGTACTTTATCTGTATTTTTTTTGTTTTACTATTAAAAAGTTTGAGTCTGCTTTTGACTTGGTTCTGTAGTTGTTTTCTGTCATATTTATGGTGCTGTGCATGCTATACTTGGTTACAGTCTATCTAGACTGAAGTGACTCAGATAAGTTTTATAGTTGCCGGTTGCAATAGATGAGACTGCTACTGGCAGTTATTTAACTGTAGTGGCGCTTCGTTGTCTGCTTATACATGTGGGAATTGAAGTGTGACATTCACAATGTACTGGTTATTGTTTTATATTGTGAAAATTAAATAAATAATTAAAAAGTTTCATGTTTATTTAAACGACTTTGCTAAAAACTTGTATTCTGCATTATTTTTTGTTTTCTTTTCTTTAAATGACATCTTCATCATTTGCCACGCTTTATTTCAACATCGTAGCGCCAGTTTCCACTATCCTGACACAACTCTCACAAATGTATTGGGTAACCTTTAAAATAAATAAATGATGCATTTTTCTACAGGTAACCTCAACTCCAACCGCATCAGATGCGGTTTGCGGTGGTGGAGTCGAGTTTGTGTCGAGGCATGCGCTCGATGGCCGCTTCACATTTGCAGACCAGAGGGCTTCACAAGTGGTCGGCCATGCGCCAGCGGACTTACTTGGCAAGCTATGTTATGAATATTATCATCCGGAAGACCAACAGCATATGAGAGATAACTTTGACCAAGGTAACTAGTTTTACTGTAGTTTTTATATAAAACGTAACCTGAGTTTTGGCAGGCAACTGCAAGAGACAGGACGCGCAAGTTTAAATCATTTATAAAGTTTTTCATAAATATTAATGTGTAATAATAGTAGAATTGTTATTCAGTAATCATTTTTAAGTTGATCTAGTATAGACAAGTAATTTAAAGCCGTGAAACGTGTTTCTTCGTGTTCTCTCCAAGACTCCTTCTGATGTTTTAGTAAAGGCTTTTCGCCGCTTTACAAAGACGATCATCAACCTCATTATCATCGTCATCTTGTGATGAAGCACTCGCGTGTTTCAAATTCATTTTTACTTGACATATTTACTTTGACATTAAACCATATATTTTTTGCTTTGACACTGGTAGGTTAAATACTAGGCCATAAACAATAAGAAATAGGAAATGGCTGTCCTATTTCGTTTTTCTAAAAATACGTCGCTCGTGATGTTTATGGTATCAAAAACGGCGGCGTATATAATTTTCGAAGGACCCAACATTAAAAAATAGGAAAGGGCCGTACATCGCAAAATCCTAATTTCACTTGGTTCTTAACACAATAAGATTCCATTCGAATACATGTTCATGAAAACCTGTAACGTTTATTTGAAACAGTTTTTATAATAATTAAAAAACAGTTAACATGACTATAAAATAGAGAACTGACAAACGTCGTGTCGCCGGTTAATTAATCGACCGTTTATAATTTAAGGCGACCGTGGTGTAGTGGCAGTGCAATGGTTTCACAAACCGAGAGCACGAGTTCAAAACCAAATGTAACTATCGTTGATATATGTACTTTGGTTGTCCTGTTTCTATGATACAAGCACTTTAGTAGCTTAGTATATAAATGCGAAATAAAAAAATAAATCTATTGTTACAGTTTTAAAATTAAAAGGACAAATTGTATCACTAATGTACCGGTTTCGTACGAAGAGCAGAGAATGGATATGGTTGAGGACTTCAGCATTTGCCTTCCTTAACCCGTACAATGATGATGTTGAATATATTGTCTGCACTAACACAACTGCCAAGTAAGTTTATAATTATTTATAAGGGATCGACAGAAGTATAGTTGGGGAACGAGTTAAATGAATTCGGGGGCTGAGGTGCGGTGGGGCGTGAAACAACCACCACCAGTATCTTAGTGGCCGCTTTTAGTGACGCTCATAGCTCGGCGATGCCATTTATTATCGATAAAAACGTGTCCATATTTTCTTTGTTTTATTATTGAAAAATTAGTGAGTTAATTGATTAAAAGGGAGTCGTCATCCGTAGTCAGGCTAGAATCATTATTAGAAACGTGATTAAAATGTGTGAAAAAGAAAAAAACATGCATTCTCAAAATTAAATTAATATATAATTCATTAAAAATTGTTGCTGTCTAATGTTTATACTTCAATTTAATACACATTTTTAATAACTAAATTTATTTGTATTTTAGGGAAAGTGTGAGGTTATTGTTATCGACATTTTGCATTTTACTTCACTATTTATAATAGACACGTGACCATGACGTCACAACTGCATTCTTACCGCGTTCCTTTAGGTCGTTCCCTTACTATAGCAACATGTTGACGGAGTATATGCTGTTTGATTAAACTAACTTATGGTAAAGTTTCTAAGTTTAGTATGATTTAATGTATTTTTTGTATTGAGCTCGACCTCTGACCTCATCAATGTTCAATGATGAAAAAATATATAAATGATAGGTGATTATAAATATATAAATGGTGGTGATTAAACTAATGACAATTTTGCTTTTAATTGCTGTGCAATTGAGTTATTTGGAAAATAAGATTTGGAATTTATGTCATCTGTCAACCAAGGAGACACGTCATAGATATTTAAACTGTCATAATTATAGTTTGATCATTTTGCACACCTAAATTATAAAAGATATATTCCAATTACATTGTAATCTTCGTATATTAAACTATTTTAAAATGCATATGCAATTGTTAATACAATTAAGCCCAAGGCCCATACAAAATGAATGACGTCCTTTTGTTTAATTCATTGATAATAATTATGTCTGAGTTGAAAATCGTTTGAAAGCATTTTGTAATTTGATTTTGTTAATACAGCAGGTCATTAGGGGGTACAGGCGGTGCGGCGCCTGAGGCTGCAGTTGAGGAGGGGTATGACTATCATATGCGTCATCGTGACATATACCCTGCGCCGCCTATTCATCACCATCATCATGCTGCAGCAGGTAATTGTTAGTTACACAACCAAAAATATTTAGCCTGTTTTACTAAGTGGACCTTTAATGGCGACATTTATTTAATACACGTGTACGGTGTCGCTTTTTCTTCTTATAGAAACATTTAAGAACTAGGCTGAGTTGCCTTGTGTTCATAACCATATAGAGCTGGTATGAAGCGAATTGTGGATGTGAGGGAAGCGAGGGAGTTGTGTCATAATCGGAGCAATTGGCGCTCCATTGTCTCTGCCTATGAAAGGCGTTACAATTTGATTGATTGATTGAAACACTTAAAAATTAAATATATATACTATAAACATTTTTTTAAATATAATTATGAACAACCTGTACATAAAAAAATATACCACTAATTCTTTTGCTTTCTTTTACATTTTAATTTCGAAAAAGTAAAAGAAATGCTATTAGAGTGAGACACGTGTATAAGTATGGATATTGCATGAAGTCACGCTGGTTACTTGGTGATAATATGTTGAAGACCCTGATTTCGAAACCACTTGCCGGTACCAATGTATCTTTGATATATTATGTACCTTGGTTGGCCAGTTTGTATAATACAAGCACGTTAAGTAGCTTAGTATATAAATTCGACGACAGCGTAGACGAACTGTTAGCGATTGGTTTGTTGCGCGTAAAGTCCCGGGTTCGATTCCCGGTCGAAGCAAATATTTGTTTCATAGCTTTTATTTGTAATATTTAATAATTATATTAAATATTGCAAATAGTTTTTAATAAAAACAAAAGAGGTGTATATTTGCTTTGGGTCTGGTTATCAAAGAGTGGTAGGCAGTGGTACCCAGTCTACGGATCCGGGGTGGTACCACCATTTACAATTTAAATATACATACCGTGAACTGATTTAGTCGCGTTTCGGGATCAGCTTGTAAGTTGATTGCCATTAAAATGATTTTGTTTTTCTTTATGTAGGTGGTGGAGCCACTGGTGGTTCAGGAGTTCGTTCTCCAGGCGAAGTATATGCTCCTCATTATGCAGCACAATATTCACCACACCGCGCTGCTAACACACCACCGGCTTCTGTCTCTGCACCAGCCCCACCGGCACATCACACGACATGGACGACGCTACGAACGGTTAGTATATCAATTTGAGTGTTAGAAAACTATTGTATATCATGTTCATATTGTTAGAAATGGATAATTGAACGATATTTTCCATATAAAACAGCAATTTAGTTTTTTTAAGAGTGACAGTAGATTGCCGAAAGGAATTTATAAATGTGATGTGGATGAATGCGTAAAGGTGGGGTGTTTTCTGAACAAATTGGAGACATCCTCAATAAAGCTGGATTGCCTAGTGCCCATAACCGTAGAGCTTGTATGAAGAGAATTGTACATGCCTTCATTGGCTATGCCTATCCCTGTGTAAGAAGGGCGTGCCAATTTGATTGCTTGATTGATTATGTATAATAGAAAAATATATTGTACGTGGCATTAACTTGGTCTAATGACTTGCTGGCACCAATGTATCTCTTATATATAAGGTACATTGGTTGCTCAGTTTCTATGATACTTTAGGTCGGCATAGTAATAAATAGTGACGACCAACAGGAGGTTCTATTTTTGCTGCAGGCATTCTACATACTGTAAGATTATTTTCATTGGTATTTTATGTTATGCAGAGTGGCGGCGGCAGCGGTGGTAGTGGTGAAACATATGCATACAGCGGTGACACAAGCGGTGGCAATACACTTGGCAATGCGGCTGAATCACCAGCGAGATCACCGCCAGCGCCAACGGCATACTTACCGCCGGCACACTACCATCATCACGGACATCCCACACATCCGACGCATCCCACACACGGTTAGTATAATGCCTTTAAAAAAAATAGTATCGAATCGGCGTCATTTTGTGACGTTTAACGCTGCAACCAACTTTAGTATGGTGTCTTTTTCTTTGCGGACCGTCAAGAAAAAGACACCTTTGAATCAGTTAAGTGAAGTTGGTCAACAGCCCATCCTATTCTTATTCTAATAGCAATTATAACAATAGAGATTTTATGGTGAAAGGTCACGAATAACCGGTGGATGCAACTGGCATCTTGTGGTTCGGAATAGCGTTCTAAGAGCCTATGTTTAACAGTGGACGTTTTCTGGCTGATGATGATAGTGACTTGACATCTGACTTCCACTTGCCTGATCAGCACACACGCTGACAGAAAAACCTCACGGTTGCCTTAATCGCCTTCACTATACTGGCCAGAAAGCATTAATATAATGTTTCAATGATGACTTTTAAAGAAGTTAAACAGATTAGATTCATATAACTATATATAAAAATGTTCTTTTGGCTGGCACAATGATTATGACTGAGGCAACCGTATATCGAAACTGTTTTGTCAGTCGTTGGTGCTCTTGGACCTCCCCTTGCTTACCACCAGGCAAGTCGAGGTCATATATCTTCATACTATTTATTATTATCACTCGAAGAACCGACAACCGATGGGGATAATTAAGATCACGAATAACCGGTGGACGCAACTGGCATCTTATCGTTCTAAATGGCGTTGTAAGGGGGAGGCCTATGTTCAACAGTGGACGTCTTCTGGCTGATGATGATAATGATCTATTATTATACTTTGGTTGAAAGTGCTTACCAATTGTTAACTTTTAATTATTTTGTTTAGGTATGTGGTCATGGCAAACAGGGAATGCAGCGCCTGGTGCTGGCACTGGTGCCCCAGCGCCTGAAGGAGGTCATGCACCCCATGAGCTGTCAGATATGCTTCAAATCTTGGACCAAAGTGGGCCCACCGCCTTCGAAGATCTTAATATTAATATGTTCAATTCAACTTTTGAATAATACTCATTTCGGTTTGATAATTATTCTATATTACTTATTATTGAATTTTATTTTTTAATTAACGCAAAAGCAGTTTTTATACTACAACTCTTCCAGATAAATATGGTAAAAATGTTATCGTATCGAAATTCAGTCTAGGGTCTAGCTAGAGTATAATAATATTTTATATGGGAAATATAAAAATATCCTTTGGATGGCATCGGAACTGACTCGGTTTTTTCAGTCGTCGGCACTTTTAGTTCTCCTCTCGCTTACCATCCGTCAGGCGGGTCGAGGTCAGATTGCGAGTATAATCTGAATGTATACAACAGGAATTATTATTTTTAAGTATGCTCTCACTACGAAATATATTTTGAAGGTGTATGAATGTTCGCGGGGTTGTAATTAATGCTAGTGCAAGAGCGGAAGGAATGGTTGCCGGAGTGTAAGTGACGTTATCGAAACTCAATATAGGAATCGGAATTTAGATTATAGTTTCATTTTTTATATATGTGTAATAAAATCGTTTTATTATTTAGATTATAATTTGTTTTAGATTGTTTAATGGTTATATAAATGTAATGTTTTGCAACGAACAATGCAGTAGCCATCAATACAATTACGAGCAGATAAATCGACTCAACCCTTAAGCCTACTTACATATTATGTGCTTCGAAAGATATTTTTGTTAAATTATAAAAAAATAGTTATGGTTTAAGTCTATAACACCTTTTCTATTTATTTTCGAACAAGTCTTGATACCTACAGTTACATACAGACTTGCTCTATTGAAGCTGAATAACGACTGTCCATTAACTAAGTCCTTACTGCAACAAGGCATTTTGAGCAGATTTTTAAGGTGTAGTATCGATAGTTTTAACAAAACAATTTTTGCTGGTCCAAAGTTTTGTAATAAAAAATTCGAAAGCTGTGTTTCTTTTGTAGGGAAACTGCAAATCAATTCGTATTTTCTACCGCAACTCTTTTGGTATAAATAAGTACGAATTATTTATTTAATAATGGAGTTAGTTTAAGCCTTTTTATTGTGCATATCGATATCAAAATTATTGAACTTTAATTTAAAAATAAAAATGATAGGTGGGTGGTATTGAATTAAAAAAAACCTTATGTTTAAAAGCTTAGCGGTGAATCAATTTATGTGCTCGGCAATTTAGTTTATGTAAGAGAATTATATTTTCCAGAGTTATAGTATTATAATTTAATATTACCAAAGTAATTATAATATTCATTTTATTTTTAAATTCATATTATTTTCATATATACTTTTTTAAATGTTTTATTATGTATGAGTTAATTATAATTTGAGAACTCGTAATTTATACTATTAATTAGGGCGACCGTGGTCTAGTGGCAGTGTATAATGGTCTTACAAATAGAGACAACCTGGTTTAAAGCCACTGGCCGATACCAATGTACCTTTGATATGTATTTTGGTCGCCCAGTTTCTATGATACAAGCCCGTTTAGTAGCTTAGTATAAAAATATAAAATTGAAATATATGAAAAAAAAATTGTAAATAACGACCTACTATTTTGCACTTTAATAGCAAATCAAAGACAACTTTTGAATGTGTTCCATTATGTAAAATACTGTAATTATTATGGTGATTTTAGAATTAACAAATTTTAGCACTATCACCATAGATATAAACAAAAAAGGGAAGATGCGTTGCCGTGGCCTAATATCAATGCAAAAACAGGCCCAGCAGTGTCAAGATGGCCGTACAACAGTGTACTCTAATTCTGTTTAGGTTGATATGCTAAAATTATGAAAATTGTATCTTTTATTTTTTATTATATCTTTACTTTTTGTTTATATCTATGAAAATCACTCACATAATGTTACTCTGTACATAATATAGTTTCTAGTTGTCACAAATAAATTAAAATAAAATGATAAAAAACGGTATTTTATATACATATTCTATATAAGTATGAAACACAATCTTATAAAATTGTTTTTCAAAGTCTGAAATCTTAAGACATCCCATTTTATCTATAGATTTTAGGTATACGTATTTACACATAATTTTTTATTTTTACATTATAAGTACAGTTTTACTTTTATGGATTCTTAGTAAATTTTTTGTACCAAAAATTTGTTTTATTGTCCCCTTTGTACGCCAATTATTGGAAGAAAACCAAATAATTATTGGATTGTGAAGCCGCAGACAGATGTAACCAATATTTTATGAGCAAGGCTAAGCAGCGTATTGTTGTGACTCGACATATTCGTATTGCCGACTCAGTTGACTATGCCGGTCAAAGGGAATTTTTCACGCTTCGCTTGAAGAATCCAAGATTATAATGAGGGGAACGCATGGACGTGCAAAGCATTCCACTTGCTAGTTTTCGACGAAAGAAGGGCGCGCCGAATCGCATAGCTAGGCAGAATACGGATGCTTCACGAAAGTGAAAAAATAGAAGCATACCCTTCGTAGTTTAGACGATAAAATATAATTTTGACGATTTTAGTACAATTACGATGCAAAAAGTATCCACGAGAGTCCTCACGCAAAGATAGAGCCACCACGAATTCGCAGCATCTTTTGTAATAGTTTCTTATAAACATGGGTAACTCAGCGAAATTACTTGAGTTAGCTGAGGCACAGTTCACTGCGCCATGGCGTAACAAAATGGAACGCACTTGGACTTCCTCTTCCTTACATAGCATGTCAGATGTCGAGTCGCATAATCATCATTATCTAATGATAAAATAAATTAATACAACACAATACGAAGCACCGCACAAAGAGGAGATAACAGGAAACACTGTATAATGTTTTCTATCTCATTCTCTCGCACGTTAAAACCATAAACGAAAAATCGTTGCATTTTTATTTCCGTTTCATCAAGTTTCTAATCACAACGATGCTAATGAAGATTTCGCTTCAAAAACTTGTGGTCAGTTATCAATCAGTAAGTAAAGTAAAATCTAGAAAGTTACTACAACTTCTTTTACATTACTTGTGAAATTTTTATTGTGACTCGACATTTGACAGCACCCCGCTTTATTTTTTAATGTGACACGACATTTGACCTTGACCCGCCTGATGAAAAGCAAGAAGAGGTCCAAGAGTGACGACGACTAATAAAACCAGGTTAGTTCACGGCTGCCAAAGGTGCTTCTTCACGCATCGCTTAAAGGATCCGAGGTTATAAGATGGAGAGAACACATGAGCTGGCAAAGCATTCCACTTGTCGATTGTTCTACAAAGAAAAGACGCACCGAACTTTTTAGTTCGACAGCCGATTCGGTTGACAAAATGCGGATGCTTCCCCCGATCAGTGCGGGTATTACTGTTAAGCTTCACCATGAATGGATGCCACTGCTGTCTCACGGTCTGTATACTGGTGGTATATAGACTGTGAAGTGGTGGTGGTGGTAAGTGGTACTACCCCGGATCGGCAGACTGGGTACCACTTGCCACGATCCTGACATAACTCCCTCGCTTCTCTCACTTCTACGAGCTCTACAGTTATTCATACTAGGCAACCCAGCTTTCTTGGAGATGTCTCCAATTTGGTCGGAAAACACCCTCCTGGGTCTGCCTCGTTTAACGCATCTATTCACATCATATTTATAAATTCATTCGTCAATCTATATAGAAATATCTCATCATGGCAGCTGATTTGGAATATGGGACATTTGGAAAAATACCAGTTATTTCTTGAAAAATTCAACTATTTATTGTCGGTAAATAAACATTAAATATGGTTTTTGAACGTTGTATTCAATGTCAAATAATTTACGTTTTTCTTTTTATCATTATTGCTTTCATATATTATGTCAATAAATTAAAAAGTAACTTTTTAGGTAAATTGTAGTAGAAAAGATATTATTTTTATTTTACAGTATAATACATGAAAGGTATTTTAGAAAATAGAGGCAAGAAATTTGACAAATTTTACATTATTTTATCCACTGTTCCTCTGCGATGTTTTCTAAATATTAAATTAAAATGGCAAAGCCTAAAACAGCACAAGAATTTATTAAGAGTGCATTCTCTCCCACAATTGCAGTTTTGACTTCTCGCAATGCTGAGAATTTGGTGTCGAAGAACAACTTGTCTTTTGTTGAATTGCTACAGCCTTTTGCTTCATTCGAGTGTAATAGTAAGTATTCATTTAGTTATAAAGATGGTTAACGACTGTAGGTTGTTAGTTTCCTTATATGAGTAGCACAGTCCTATTTAGTACCTTTTGTACAAAATAGGACTGTGTCCTAATTTTACACTATTGAGATTTTTTCTAGGGAATGATGTAGTGAGAAATTACTGTTCTGAGTTTAATTTTCTGTTTAATTTTCTCAGCACACTATAGTGACCCCTCAGGAAATGACCTGACAATGAAATATTGGAATTTTATTATAAGAGATGTTAATTGGAAAGCTGTCCAGCCAACTGCAGCTAGGAAACAATTAAATAATGCTGTCATTACTAATTATCATGATAAAACTATTCCTGTAGAGATTGGTATGTATATGATATAGTTTATACTTATATTAACTGGAAGTGGTAATGAAATGGTCATGCAAACTGTAGTCCCCAGTTCAGAAAACTTATTATTATTATTAATTAATAGGCGAGCAGCGCATTGCTGATATGCCTATATCACACACTGGTTAAAAGTTCATATGTTTATTTAATTATCACCATAGTCTATATCTATAGTCCCTAACCACTTGTCCAGTTTGTTATTGAAAGTGTTAATATTTGGGGACTTCAATACATCATCCGGCAACTTGTTACACATATTTACAATTCTGTTGCTTATAAAGTGATAAACCAAATTCGTATTGCAGGATTGTCTCATGAGTTTCATTTCGTGATCAAGAACGGGGAAATATGGTTGAATTGTAACGAAACATCGTGGCTAGGTGAGGGCAATCATACCTGCCTGTTAAGATTTAAAATGTCTCGATTAAATCTCCCCTCATTCTGCGTTCTCTGAGACTTGTCAGCTTAAGATATTTTAGCCTCTGGTCATATGACTTCTTCCTCAAGCAGTGTGGGATTTTGGTTGCACGCCTCTGTACACTTTCAAGAAGTTCGATGTCCTTCTTAATGTATGGGTTCCATATTTCAAAACCGTATTCCAACAATGGTCTTATATAGGTCTTATAAATTTTAAGAAAACTGTTGGGGTTGACTTGCATGTACTAAGTGTTTATTTTTATTAAATTTTTTGCTTTGCTTATGAATATCTAATACATTATTTTATTTTGGTTGTTTTAGGTAATTGTAAATTAGACATTCCACAATCAACAACATGGTTTGATGCTTGGAGGGAAACTTACTTTGATGTGCAGTTTCCATCAGACCATGAATATACTAAACATTTCCTTGGATGTCTAATGGTTGTCTCAGTTCAGGAGGAGGATGTGATTGCTACTACAATATCATTAATAGAACAACTTTTTGTACTACAAAGTGTACAACCACCAAAACTACCAAAATGGTTTATAAGCGATATTTTTAAAGGATTTATACTTTTGAGTGATCCATCAGTTCCCCATAAAAAGTAAGTTTGTTTATCTATAGACAATTCATTCCTCCTACTTTTTTGATGTCTCAGAGTTTATCTGAGACATCCTCGAGAAAGCTGGTTTGCCTAGGACCCATAACTGTAAGGCTTGTATGAAGAGAATTGTGGATGTGAGTGAAGCGATGGAGTTGTGTCAGGATTGTGGCAAGTGGCGCTCCGTTGTCTCTGTCTATCCCTGTGGCAACCATAAACTGAACCATCATGTGTACAACATTGGACAACTTAGTAATATTTTATACAATTAGTAATGAAAATTAGATAGAAAAACTCTGATGTCTGTAGACATCAATCTCAGTCCCTACCATTAAGCACGCAACAATTATTTTTTATTATTATACTAGAATGGGAATATGGCAAATTATCATAAAAATCAATAATTTATATTAAAATTTTTAGAGCAATGGGCATTTTCGATGCTATGCGGGCAAAATTTGGAGAGAATTGTATATTTTTACAAATCAATTCACGGAACCCAAATGATTCTGAACCTGTGAACGATATATGGGCACCATTTATTAAAAAAACAAGGGCATTTGTATGTAAAAACATATATTTTTTTCAAAGAGAATTATAGTTGCTTATCAATTTTAAAAAAATACGGCATTTCTAGGCCAGCTAGTGAATATGACTGCTACTTGCAGTTGTTTTACTTAGTAGTAGTCGCCTTTATTCGTGGACAGCACTACAGCTTAACATCAGGCAGTGTTTTGTCATAAATAAAACACAATAATAATAAAATCTGACTGAAGATTTTTTTACTATGCCCTCGACTTTGTAAGAACTGAGAGTGCTGACTCTGTAAACGGCTGCCTCAGTCTCACTGTGCCGGCCAAAAGTGCTTTGAATGATTCAAGGATATAGGGTTGGCAAAACACATGGGCTGGTTAAGCATTTGTAGATTGATTGGCGCGTCAATCAATCTGCTTGAGTTTCTTATTAGATTTTCACACTAAGCAACTATGACATATATTAAAGATTGGTACTGGTGAATACATTTAGCACCTTTATATAGAAATGTATTTTTAAAAAAGGCAACCTTTGTTGTAGTGGCAGTGCAATGGCTACAGAAACCGAGAGACCGAGTTCTAAACCACCCACCTGTACGAATGTATCTTTGATATATGTACTTTGGTTATCCTGTTTTTATGATACAAGCACTATAGTAGCTTAGTATAGAAATAAAAAATTATGTATTATGCCTTTCCTTTTTTCATAATAGCCAGGTATTAGGACAGAAATACAGTAAGACTCCTTAGAGTCCATTTATAAATTATAATATCTTTTGAAGGAAAGTAATCAAAGTTATTTTGACTTTAATTAATTACAGAATGATTTACAATCACCATCGGAGCAACCATATGTCTCTCCTTACACTCCAGGTAATTTAGATTATACTTTATTTAATCATAAGTTAGGTATAAGTATAAGAGAGGTAGGCAGACAGATAATGGTCATTTGCCCAGTTTAGTAGGGTCTTTATTATTAAAGTATACAGACTTTGAAATGACTCAGTCGTATTTTAGGATCAGCTCGTTAGTTGCTGTTACTTACTGCAGTCGCCTCCACCTTGGACCGCACTTCTGTTTTACAGCAGGCGGGGTGTTGGCTGTCATGCCGACATGATTGAACTATGTCATAAGTGTTTGGTGAAAACTATTAAATATGTATTAAACTATTAAAACTAGTAAATTAGTCTTTGAGGAAAAAATTAGTGGCCAGCAGAGTGACGGCGACTGAGGCAACCGTAAACTGACTCGGTTTTTTAGTCATCGGCACTCAAGAACGTCCTCTTGCTTAGGTAGGTTGAGGTCAGATTTCAAATTAAGTCAGAAGTCAAAATTAAAATTTAAAGATCAACTTAAAGACAGCTTCTGGTTTAACAGAACTACGAGTTTAATTCCATTAACAAAATAATTTTCTTTTCGGTCGTGGGCGTTCTTGGACACCCGCTTGCTTTCGACTGGTTTATTTCAGTAACAAAATTTGTCTATACAAAAAGTAATAAAAATTCAACCGGACAGTTGCATCGGGGACAGTTCACCTGAGATTTTTGTACAACCAATTTTTATTACTATTTTATACAGTACTAAGCATTGAAATATAAAAAAATAATTTAAAAACTTATATTACAGCTCCTCCTGTAGAGGAATATACCACACCAGATGGTCATCATCCATTAACGTCGATGGAAACAGATGTTTATGATAATGCAAATAGTTTACAGGTATTGTTAATATTGCTTTTATTATGGTAATCACTAATGGTGTAAAGATAAATAACTATATTGTTCTTCAAGCGACAGACCCCAGGTTCGATCCCCGGTCGTAGTTTACAGATTTAATTCAATTTTGTTTATTTATTTAATATGATTTTCATTTTCAATTAATACAGTAATATGCTATCATTGGAATATGACAAAAATGAATAAATACTAATATAAAAGGGAAATACTGTAAACTCTTCCAAAAAAGAAACACTTTATTTGATCGGGTTATATTAAGGTAATATCCCTGTCAATTTTATAAGTCGTTCTTATTTAATGGAAGTATTTATTTTATGCTGATCGATTATACAATTTTTTCATACAGACCTTAAATTAATCCTTTGTGGAAAGGAGAAGACTGTTAAAAGATAAATTAATTAAAATGCCAATTCATATTTATCTTTCTTTTCTTTATTGTTCTTATTATTTTAATTATCTGAAGTACTTTGGCCGGCATAGTGATGGAAACTGAGGCTCTTGGACCTCCTCTTGCTTATCGGGTCGAGGTCAGATGTCGTCACAATAAAAAAAAGAATATAGATCGTGTTTTAGTCGTTTTTCAGAACTAGCTTTAAAATGTCGAAATTCAGAAAGCTAGTGAGAATGGACCCAGTAATCTTGACAGCAGTCGCCTCCGCACATAAAAAAACATATTCTTTACATGCATTTATAAAATAATGTATAAAATAGTATTTATTTTCTATTTAGTATTAAAAACTAGTTCACTATTTTGTAACGTCCGCCATATTGGATTAGAAATGGCGGCATTTAAGTAATTGTCACATTGTTGCATTGTCACGAGAACCAAACACGTATGCCAAATTTCATCCCGATAGCTTCCGTGGAAGTGGGTGAAATATTGATTGTAATATTCCAGGACATACAAGTGAATTAAACAAATTTTATGCGGCTTGCTATCGCGTTTATTTTGGTTTTGATTTTACAATTTTTTATTATTCCGACGTTTCGAGAGCTTTGCAGCCATCGCAGTCACGGAGAGACTGATAAACGTGATAGTAAGCCACATAACATTTTTTAAATCAATAATCAATGTTCGCGCAAAATTTAGGAAAATACCATACAAGTGAAGTTAAATAAAAGCTTTTATTAAATAGTATTTGTTTTACAGAACAATGTATTAACAGGAAGTGTGGAAAGCATAAATATAGACAAGAAGATTGCTGATATGACACAAGAGGTGCATGGAGCCTATATATCGGAGAAAGAC
This sequence comes from Tinea trinotella, assembly GCA_905220615.1. Classification (NCBI taxonomy): domain Eukaryota; kingdom Metazoa; phylum Arthropoda; class Insecta; order Lepidoptera; family Tineidae; genus Tinea; species Tinea trinotella. The sequence continues at coordinate 7,652,873 of HG992306.1, forward strand.
AAAGAATGTATAAGAAGTTGCTTTGAAATATTCACCCGTGTTATATTTTTGCCATTTATTGTAAGGCAATTATCCTCTATGTCTGATGTGGTATGATATTTTTTTTATTGTGACTCGACATATGACAGCACCCTGCATATTGTTAAGCTGGAGTGCATTCCATGAATGGATGCCACTGCTACTACAATTTAATAACTGAGAGTAGCAATCACATCCACTATGCCAGCCTAGTTAGAACCGGCAACTTACAAGCTGATCGGTTTGTTAGACCGGGAATCGAACCTGGACTAACAAACCCATAATTACTATAGTTTTATCCTAAATTGTCTAAATATATAGATTTTTATGGACTTTACTAAGCTGAAGCGCGTTTTAAGAATGGAGGCGACAGCTACTACAGTTTAATAACTATGCCGACCTAGTTAGGGGTCTGCACTTGAAAGTGATAGATTACCACAGGGAAAATTACCACCAACTGTCTGTTTTCTAAACGTCACTACTGGAAATTGTTATGCCAAGCTATTACAAGTAGTTCGGTAATCAGCCGTAAATGATTTTTATTGGGAAAAGCATTTTGTGCGGGTAGCACCTACCTGTGTTCACCCCATTATTTAATATGGATACTATTATAAGAAGCACCAGTGACAACCGTGAACTGTGTCGAATTTTTCAGTCGTCGGCGCTTTCAGACCTCACCAAGCCGAAGTGGGATGGTCGATACACAAAAAAAATTAAATGACTATTTCTTATCAATATACCTATTCATTAATAAAAGATATAATAAAATACTCCAAGTGTTAATTCTTTTAGGTGGCAAATCGCAAGGGCGTCAGCAGGTCTTTATTATCAGCCACTAAGAGATGGTTTGGTACAGGTAAAGGTGCAACTGTTGCCAATAGTGTTATGTAAGTTGAATTTGTAAACACACTTGTATTTTGTCTATTGCATACGATACATCAGCAGTCGGATCCACTGTGCCGGCTAGGTGGAAACAGCAACTTTCAAAATAATTTCGCTTTTACGGTCCGTACATTTAAAAGCTTGGACCCGGGATCCTAAGCCGCCTGCCAAGCGTTGGGATTATGGCGGCCCCCAACTACGAACGACAATATACTAGTGGATACAACTGGCATCGTTTGGAATGGCATTCTAAAGAAGAGGCCTATGTTCATCCTTCTGGCTAATGTTGATGCTTGAAAGTCAACTAGGCCAACTATCTGCATACTTCTTTTAAACAACCAGACCCAGAGTAAATATTTGTTTCTAATTAATAAATATTGCAAATAAAATCGAAACGAACATTACGCGGATCAGCATGCGTAACGGACTGGTTTGCAAACCAACATCCCACGTATGTCCTCACCAAGTAGCGCTATTGAAAAGACTTTAGTTTATATAAAGTCAATAAACATCCTTAAGACAGTTATGTTGCCTAGTACCCATAACCGTAGAGCTTGTATGAAGAGAATTTTGATGTGCAGGAAGCGAGGAAGTTGTGTCAGGATCGTGGCAAGTGGCGCTCCATTGTCTCTGCCTATCCCTGTGGGAAAAAGGCGTAATATATTTTTTTGTTATACATTTCTATACTAAGCTACTAAAGTGCTTGTATCATAGAAAAAGGGCAATCAAAGTATATATATTAAAGATCCATTGGTACCAGTGAGTGGTTTTGAACTTGTGCTCTCGGTTTGCGTAACTATTGCATTGCCACTACACCACGGTCAATTTGATTAATTAATTGATAGTTTATATATTTTAATATGTATATATTTTAGTTATTCGAGCGATTGCGCCGAGCTGCAATTGCGTCGCCTTGGTGACATATGGTTCATGATGGGCCAATATCAGCGGGCATTTGACGCTTATCACACGGCCAAGCGGGAATTTTACGCGGACGGTGCATGGCTATGTTACGCTGGGGCATTAGAAATGGCCGCGGTCAGTGCTTTCATGGCGGGCGATGCTAATAAGAAAACACACGCATATATTGAAGAGAGTATTACTACTTATTTAAATACTTGCAGGTAATTATTAAAAAAAAACGTGACTCGTCACATTATGAGCGTAGAGTGTAGTGCATTAATGGATGTCACTGCTACTACAATTCAATAACTGTAAGTAACGGTCACATCCACTATGCCCGCCTACTTGGAACTGGCAATTTACTAACCAAATCACTTCACGGTTTGTATACTTGTAATATATTTTATTTTTTATCGACATAACGAATCGGCAGAAGTGACTTAGTCTCGTTTCAGGACCTGCTTGTAAGTTGCCAGATTCGACTAGGCCGGACCTGACTGCTACTTACTGTTATTTAACCTCCATTTATAGACCGCACCCCAGCTTAACAGGCAGGGTGCTATCGTATCTTAAGTCACAATAAAAAAATAAAGCCTATAATTTAGAAAGCAGGAGAAAAAGCGATTTAGTATCATCATATTTTAATTTAATTAGCCTTTTACCATTATTCATACATACATAATTTTGTTTTCGTATAAAACATTACAGAATGGTACAATTTGCAGTCCGAGCGACCTTACTATCAGTATTATGTCTAAACAGTAGTGGCTTGTATGGGGAATCAGCCAAACAACTAATTCGTATGACATCAGAAGACAGTGATCTAAGAAGTGCTATGTTATTGGAGCAAGCAGCTTTGGCATTCCTAAATGGTCCCGGGCCCAAAGCAATGGCAAGGAAATATGCTTTCCATATGGTCTTGGCAGGACACAGATTCTCTAAAGCAGGACAGAAGAAACACGCGTATAGATGCTACCAACAGGCTTATCAGGTTGGATTTGAATTGTTATGTTGTTTATTGGTTTAAAAATATATCCGGGGTAATAACCGTACAATTATATTTCTGAATGTATGTTAAGGCGGTGGTGTAGTGGCAGTGCAGAAACCGAGAGCACGAGTTCGAAACCACCTACCGGTACCAATGTATCTTTGATATATGTACTTTAGTTGTCCTGTTTCTATGATACAAGTACTTTACTAGCTTAGTATAGAAATTTAAATTAAAACAAAATACCGAATATTTAGAAGAGTTTGACACATGCTAAGTTTTTCTAGTCTATGGCATTGTCTATGACATTTATTTATGTCTGGTATTATAGTCTGGCCTTTTCGCACGTTCCGGTTGCCGTGTAAGCGGCGGTTGGGTGTATGGGCATGTACGGCAGGATTCACACGTTTCGGTAAGCCGGTACGACACATACAAATCCTATGAGCTATGTCTTTAAGTCTAGTTCTTTAACGAATATTCTCGTACCGGGTTGTATCGCGCAAAGACACTCCAAGCATAGCACACTATTGCCCGCTGAGCGACCCTGAGCTTTTCCAACATTTAAGGACCACGTCTCAGTTTCATATGTCTTCACTGGCAACACACATTGTTTGGAGACTTCAGGCATAATAATCTTTATTTTTACTTCAAAACTTTTACAATATACAGGTTTATGATCATACTCATTTTAAGTCCATATGGACCTGTGCCAGGAGGTCCACGCTTTTCTCTTAACAATTTTTATTATACAAGCTCTATAGTAATGGTCAATTATTTTAATTTTATATATTCTTTAGATATACAAACACAGCGGTTGGCGTTTGGCATCGGATCATGTGCAATTCGCATTGGGCAGACTGGCAAGTAGTTTAAAGTTGATGAAAGACTCAGCACAATGGTTGGTCGGGCCATTGCAGCCTAACTCTCCGCAGCCGTCTGAACAACAAAATTCATTCTTACGGGAATATATGCTCGCTCATCAGGTAAATACAGTTGTATGTTATTTTATTTTGACTCTACATCTGACCTCAACACACCTGCGGGGTTAGGTTGGCAAGTTAAAACGATTATCGTCTCTCGTCGGCGATTGTCAAAATAATAAAAGCTAGGCTAAATCCAATAAAACAAGACTATTAATTGATTTGGCGAATATCGTCTGTGCGACGACACGTTTTATCATTATCATCAATAGTCTCATTTTGGTGGATTTAGCCTAGGTTTTGTTATTTTGCCAATCGTTGACGAGAGACAATTATCGTTATAACTTGCCCAACCTAACCCCGCTGATGGTAAGCAAGAAGAAGTCCAAGAGTGCCGACGACTGAAAAAAAAAACGAGTCAGTTCACAGTTGCCCCAGTCGCATAGTGACGCCGACTGGGGCAACCGTTGTATCGTGTTTTTTCAGTCGTCGGCGCTCTTGGACTTCCCCTTACTTATTAGGTCAGACAAGTTAATATCAGATGTAAAGTCTCAATATTAAATATAAAAATCACATAAGTAGTACCGCACCATAATCGATGTGGCTGTTGTCACAGTGTTCCGGCAACTTTTAGCAAACCCGAAACGCGAATAAGTCTCGTTTTATTATTATTAATATCTATTTTTTTTATTGTGACACGACATCTGACCACAACCCGCCTGATGATAATCAAGAGGAGGTCTAATAGTGACGATGACTGAGAAAATCGCGTTTGTTCACAGCTGCCTCAGACGCTGTCACTATTCCGGCCGAAGTATTTTTTTAATATTACAATTTACGAGTATGAATGCTATAATACTGTTTTGCTCCAGCTTGTCATATGGCAGCACCCCTCCTAATGTTGCTGAAGTGCGTTCCGTAAATAAAGTCGACAGCTACTAACAGTTTTATTTTATTTATTTATTTACATTTCTATACTAAGCTACTAAAGTGCTTATATCATAGAAACAGGACAACCAAAGTACAATATATCAAAGATACATTGGTGCCAGTGTGTGGTCTCAAACTCGTGCTCTCCGGTTTGTGTAACCTTTGCACTGCCACCACACCACGGTCGCCTTAACTGTAAATAGCAGTCGCATCAACTATAACATCAACTTAGAACATGTAATTTTATTTTCACAGCAATGGATAGAAATATCAGAAGACAAAAACCAATTATCCATTCTACCATTACCACTTGTAAATGGTAATTCCGTAGCCATATTAAGTGTGGGTACTCCACCGTTAGCTTCTCCGAGAAGAGTACCAGCGACCTCTTTGTCCCTCACCCAAGCACCGCATTCGGAAAAGCATTGGCATCGTATGGAAGAAATGTTGCTTCAAGTCGCACAGGGCAGTGTTCCTATGATATTCAAACCAACTATTAATCTTCATAATAGTTCTACGGATAATTCTAGAAATCCCATCGTGCCCCAAGGAGGTAAGTCTAGCTTTAATAATAAGGTATAGATCCACATCGTTCGAAAAATCGACAACCGATGGGGAAGAAAGGTTCACGAACCGGCAAACGGAACGTAGGTAGGCCTCCCACTAGGTGGACTGACGACATAGTGTAAGTCACGAATAGCCAGTGGATGCAACTGGCATCTTGTCGTTCGAAATGGCTTTCTAAGGGGGAGGCCTATGTTCAGCAGTGGACGCCTTCTGGCTGATGATGAATGAATAATTTTTATTATGACTTGACATATGACAGCACCCTGCCTGATGTCTAAGTGTGTTTCATGGATGGATGTTAAATGACTGTAAGTAGCAGTTACATTCACTATGACGGCCTATTTGAAACCGGAAACTTACAAGGTGATCCTGAAACGCAACTAAGTCACTTCACGGTCCATACCGTGGTGATACTACTAGCCCGGATCGTAGTATCACCACTATAAAAAATAGCAAATATTATAAAACGCCCAAGCTAAAGATAATTATTCCAACCACGTTAATAAACGTATAGAAGTACGATTTAAGGTATGTGCTTCGGCAATCCTTGTGTTTCAACTTAGTCGCTTCACAGTCCATATACTTGTAAGTGGTAATACTAGACAAAATGGATATGTCGAGTATGTATTCCATACAATGAAAATGTTTTTTCATGTGCTAGCAAGACATTGCTTAATTTATAGGCTAATCCGTCAATAAAGCCGTCGTTAAATTTGGATTGAAATATTGTTTTAGAACCTGTACAAATATCAGTGAATGTGAGTAATCCATTAAAAATCACACTTACAATGTTGGATGTGGAATTATTGTGGAATTTCATTCCATCAACATCAGATGAAAATATAAAGGAGCCTATTAGGAATGAACCGTCAGTTGCTGTAAATGGTCAACTCAAAACTAATATAATTTCTGGCCAAAAACTTAAAACAATAACTTTGGATGGTGAGAGCGAGAAAAATATAGTTTTCTCAATCACGCCACTGCATGTTGGGGAGTTGCAGCTGTATGGGATTGCTTACAAGTAAGATATTTTATATATTTATTATCACATTCCAATTTTTGTTTGTACTGCCTAAACACAGCCGTAGTCTTATCTTGTTTGTAACAATCCACATTCATGAGTAATTTATATATTTTTTATTTAATAGATTGTATTACAAATAAATCTTTATTTAGATATAATTATTATTATTGATTTTGTATTGCTATATAATTTAAATTTTTAAGTTTAATTGTTATTTCAAAATCTTTAATAGTAAACAATAATTAGTTGAGTAATGTTTAAAGGACATCATTCATTTTGTATGGGGACTTGGGCTCAAATGTATTAGCAGTTGTATAATCATTTTAAAATAGTTTGATGTACGAAGATGACAATGTAATTGGAATATATCCTTTATTTTGCATAGTTTAGGTGTGCAAAGTGATCAAACCATAAATTATGACAGTTCAAAACAGAACTTTTATTATGGCGTGTCTTTGTGATTGACAGACGATACAAAATCCATACCTTATTTTCCAAATAACTCAATTGCACACCAATTGTTATTAGTTTTTTCAAAAGTACATAAAAGCGCAAAATGAATGATGTCCTTTATGTTTATAATACTCGTATTTATAAATCGACGTATATTAAAATTCAAGATTTTACAAATTATGTAAGAAAACTATATAGTTATCAAAATATTAAACGTGTTGCCCAATTTCTTTTATCTTTTTTAGGTTATGTAATGGTGCAACAGAAGAACATGGAAATAAAATTGTGATATCAGGAAAACAAATTCTGGACCTGCCAAAGAAATCTAAGACAAATAAAGATGACGATAAACGATTACAAATTAAAGTTATCCCTTACGCACCATGTTTGCAGGTAATACTCCTTTGTCCGGCATAGTGACGGCGACTGATGCAGCCGTGAACAGAGTCGGTATTTTCAGTCGATGGCACGCTTGGACCTCTCCTTACCATGAAATCGGAGTCATAATAACTACAATAAAGCAGTTAATTATCTAGTAATAAATAAGCTTATTTTTTAAAATTTTATTGTCACTCGATAGGACAGCGCCCCGCCTGATTTTAAGCTGGAGTGCGGTCCACGAATGAAGGCGACTGCTACTTTTTTTTTATCGTCACTCGATATATGACAGCACTCCGCTTGATGTTAAGCCGAAGTGTGGTCCACGAATGAATGTCATTGCTACTACAATTTAATATCTGTGAGTAGCAATCACATACACTATGCCGGTCTAGATGGAACCGGCAACTTACAAGCTGATCCCGAAACGTGACCAAATCACTTCACGGTCTGTATACTTGTAAGTGGTGTACTTGGTGTAAGTGTAAGTGGTGTACTTGTAAGTACTACAGTAAATTAACTGTAAGTAGCCGTTGGATGTCACTATGCCGGTCTAGTCGGAACCGGCAACTTACAAATTGATCCCGAAACGCGACTAAGTCACTACACGGTCTGTATACTTAGTGGTGGTACCCCGGATCAGCAGACCACTGCTTACCACTCTTAAATACCCAGACCTGGAGCCTCTTTTTTAAATAAAGTAATAATACGCTTAGTAACACGGGTTCGAAGCCACACACCGGTACCAATGTATCTTTGATATATATACTTTGGTTGTCCTGTTTCTGTGATACAAGCACTTTAGTAGCTTAGTATAGAAATGTATAATTTAAAAAATTATAATTGTATTTTTTATTAAATTAATTTAAATATAAAAGCTATGAAACAAATATTTGCTCCTACCGGAAATCGAACCCGGGACTTTCCGCGTAACGGACTGGTATGCTAACCACTATGCTACGCCTGTCGTTATATTATTTCATGATAATTTCGTTTCAGATGACATTTAATGAAATAGCAAAGGAGGTTGTTAGCGGAGAATTGTTAATGGTAGACGTTGAGTTGCGCAATGCTGGCCGAGTGGACTTAACCAATTTACATATAGCATTCTCACATCCTGAATGTATTGGCTTGGCAATAGAAACAAATGATGAGGTGGATGATTTTAAGTCCTTGTATGAAGAAAAATATCAAAAACCACCAGACAATATGGGTAAAAATATTAGGATACTTTCAATAATAAGTTTTATGTTCAATGAAGTAAAAGTAGATTGACGAAAGGTATTTATTTGACGAAATCTGTTGTGGGTGGATGCGTTCGGAGACATCCTCAAGGAAGCTGGGTTGCCTAGTGGCCATAATCGTAGAGGTTGTATAAAGAGAAATGTAGATGTGGGGGAAGCAAGAAGTTGTGTCAGGATCGTAGCAATTGGCGCTCTTTTGCTTCTGCCTAAACCCTGTGGGAAAAAGGCGTGACAATTTGACTGATTTATTGATATGGTCAATATAGGTTTTGTTTATTATGGCTCCATGAATGAAGGTGACTGCTACTACAGTTTAATAACTGCAATTAGCAATCGCTTTCACTATGCCGGCCTCACTTCACGGTCTATATACTTGAATATGGCGGTACTGCCCCGGATCGGGGGATTCACCTATTGTCTGTTTTATTACTCTTGGAATTTAATTTAAATTTTTCTTATTAATTTGGTAAAAATTCATAAAGTTTTGGCCGACATAGTGACATTTGCTATACTAAGCTACTAAAGTGCTTGTATCTTAGAAGCAGGACAACAAAAGTACATATATCAAAGATACATTGGTACCGGTGCGTAACCATTGCACTGCCACTACACCACGGTCGTCATATTTAATATTTAATGTCTTAGAGGAGCGTTTAGTGCGTGCTGCAGCGTGGCGTGCTGCGTGCGGTCGTGCTGTTAACAAAGTGTGTGATGTATTGCCAAGTGGGGCAACGCTGCGGAGACAATTACGAGTGCGAGCCGCAGCCAACAGTATTCATGTATTAGCTTATTACGACTCACCAGATATGCCACACAGATTGCTTAGGCATACATTTCACTTCGATGTTTTGGTAAGTTTTTTTATGTATTAGTCAATCATTTAATCATTCTCACGCATGCATACAATGTTGCATGCACTATTTCTGACAACTTCCCTACACAACTTTCTTCTTGCAAGTACTGTGGTTCACGGATTTATGTTCTCTTAATATTCTAACCATACTAAAGAAGTTCTGGGAATTTTGCAGTTACAACAGATCTTTGAATTCTACGCGTCCATTATATCTATTATAGGCATCCCTAATCATCATCATTAATTTCACACCCTGATTTCCACAGGGATAGGCAGAGGCAACGAAGCGCCATCTTCAACGATCCTGACAAAACTCTCTTACTTCATTCACATCTACATTTTTTCCATACTGACTATTGTTATGGGCATTGCAGATCTCTGATTCTTTTAAAGGATTTCGCTCGTCCCAGTTTTATTCCACTCACCTCCGAATAAATCTAATAATAATAAAATCTAATAAATTTATAAATCTCTTTTATCAATCTGCTTTCATTCACTCTTTCATGTGCCCAAACCATCGCAACATGTCTTTCTCAATCTTTGTCACTACATATGCTTGTAAAACTTGGTCCTTTACTTAATTTAATGAATGTCTATTTATTACAGGATGTGGTAAAAGTAGTAGCAATACCAAAAAGATATATTAAATTGAATGAAAACAAAAGTGGACAAGAAACAATGTGTCTTGCCGTAGAAGTTCAAAATGATAATAATGTAAGAAATACACAAACAACATTAGAAATACTAGAAATTTCTTTACTTAGCCGCCAATGGAATCTTACAGATTTTATCAAATCTCGAGACAAGAGTGATAAACTAACCTTACATGAAAAATTACACTTGGTATTAAGAGCTAGTCGAATAAAGGGAGCTCTAGCTGAAAGAGTTATAGAATGGTCCAGTTTAAAAATCAATGATAAACATCCAGAAAGTTTACCCAATATTAACAGAGCTCCATACTCTAAATTTGTTGTTGATTATAAATTTGCTTTAGCCGAAGATACAGATGTTATTACAGCAAACCAAGGAAAAGAAAGTAAATCAACAGGATTGATACAATCCACTCTAGTTGTAAGATGGAAAATCCATATTTCTGATAAAAGTGAAAATAGAACGGCAGTAGGTCAAAGTTACCTTTGGTTAGAATGTTTCTCTAATACCAATTCAAACGAGAGTGGGAATATAAGAAATGAAATAGCTTCGCTAAATTTTGAAGAAAATGACCATGATGACTTGTCGGGTCATAAGAATAACCAAAAGAAAGATGATATAGTGATATTTAAAATAGAACATTTAAATAGTGTAACGCATAACTTTAATAAACATAAAATATGTGTGGTACCAGTTGTTATCCATTTTGTTAATTGCTACAATGCTCCTGTCAAGGCTTTTATGAACATGTCAAGCAAAGGGTCAGTACTATTTTAAATAAAATTCTGGATTCTCCTTTTAAAATTTTACCCAAATATTCCATAGTCTACTGTTGAACATAGGTCTCCTTCAGCTTCCTATGGCTTGCATTGTCAATTATGTCAAATCTTTATTAGAATTTAAGAGCTCTATGGAGACAGTTAGTTGGTGGTCACAGTCTGCCGATCCAGGGATAAGAAGCAGCTTTAAAGTTGCCAGCATCTTGGTCGACTTAGTGGACCTAGTTATTTAACTTTAGTGGGAGTCGCCTCTATTCATGGATCTTAACATCAGGCGAGAGGCTGTCATATTGTCGATATTATTAATATATTTTGACTTCACCTATTTCTATCACGACACAAAAGTCTTGTTATTTTCTATTTTTTATCAATAGCACATGCAATATTTAAGGCGACCGTGGTGTAGTGGCAATGCAATGGTTACGCAAGCCGAGTGCACGGGTTCGAAACCACTCACCGGTATACCAATGTATCTTTGATATATGTACTTTGGTTGTCCTGTTTCTATGATACAAGCACTAGTACCTTAGTATATGAATGTATAAAAAAAATTAACTGACATTTATCTGTTGACAGGGAAGGCGAAGTGGGCTGGGCAGGATCACTAAGCTCAGCTGGTGGTGATGTGGGTGCATCTGTATCATTAGGACCTTTTGAAAGTCGCAGTGTGCCAATAAGAGCTTTACTCGCCGGCCCCGGCAGTTACGTACTAGCTGCTGCGGCCAAACTTACATGTCAATTAGAACAATGTGAGCCTGTAACACATATATGCAATAATTCCTCAGTACTAGTCGTTAAGAGCGAAGCGTCTTAGATAAATTAAGAGCATTGGAGAGGAAGCTGAGATGGGCGGAGAGGAAAAATGGTATCATGAATTAGATATCATTACGTGATGTTCGACGCCTCGTTTTAATTAGAATAGATTAAAACAGGTCTTAATGCGTTAATAATTTTATTTTATTTTCCTGGCTCTATTGTAAGTTGAATTATGTATTAAAATCGCATAAGTTTGTCTATTGTATCTGCCTATCCTAAGGCGTGACAATTTGATTAAAGTTTAAATGAGCTTTATTCTACATCTAGTAGTAAAGATTTAAATTTAATTCTGTATATTTATCCAGTGTGGTTACTAATGATAGTTTTATACTAGATTAGACTAGATGAAAATACGATTGGAGCCAGTCCAATGGCGCACAGCATCTATTATAGTTAATCTCTACACTCATCTCTGCTTTTTCTCTTTATTTTTATTAGATGTTTGTGTAATTATTTATCAGCCTTTGGCTCTCTGTAATATATATACACACGATCAACGAGTAAATATATTTAATGTTATAACTTTTTTTTATTTATCTTACGTTTTTAGTAGGAGCAATTGAGCACTCAACATATAACAGACATAAAGAAAGACCTTATAGAAGTGGTAAAATATATATGAATGTTGTGGGCTCGTTTCTACACTTGAGTTCTTTGTGCGTTCTTTAACGGTTCCCTAAGTTGAGCCATTTTTGCCATTTCATTTTTGGCGACAGGCGTGAACGAACGGTTTAGCGACTGGTTTGTTGCGCGTAAAGTCCCGGGTTCTATCCCCGGTCGGAGCAAATATTTGTTTCATAGCTTTTATTTGTAGTATTTAATAGTATTAAATATTGCATAAATTTGTTAATAAAAAAAAAAGATATGGATATTTGCTTCGGGTCTGGTTATCAGAGTGGTAGGCAGTGGTACCCAGTCTGCCGATCCGGGGTAGTACCACCATTTACAAGTATACAGACCGTGAAGTGATTAGGTCACGTTTCGAGATCAGCTTGTAAGTTGCCGGTTCCATCTAGGCCGGCATAGTGGATGTGATTGCTACTCACAGTTATTGAATTGTAGTAGCAGTGACATTCATTCATGGACCACACTTTAGCTTAACATCAAATGGGGTGCTGTCAAGTGTCGAGTCACAATAAATAAAAAAAAGCCACCCAATCTCCTTCAGGAAGGCCAGGAGACCCTTCTCGTTTCTGCATACCTCCTGAAGCATCCTCGCGTTGCCAAGGAACTTTTGTCTAGCTTTAGCTACACTACTGCAACATAAAAGCACATGCGCAGCTGTCTCCTCCTCACTCAGGCAGCCTCTACAAAGGGGGCTATCCGAAATGTTGAGCACCTATTATGGCTATTATGGCACCTACCATAGTGCGAATCTTGTCTCTGCTAAGGTTTAGCAGTTATTTATATATAAACACTGCAGAAACATAGTAGACCTTGTAAGATAGATTGATGTGAAAAACTAAGTTAGGAACTTAGTTTATATTTTCTTACAATTTAAAACTCGTATATATTTTCTTTTCGTTATACTTATGTAGGATGTAACCATCGATCATATATTTTAAATACACACAAAGAATTTGGAAAGAATAGAATCTGTGCTAAAATAAGAACTATGTAATTTCATTGTTATTTGTCTCATTTATATTATGTATATACCACGTGTGACTGAAAGAGAACTACTTGTACTTCAATTCCTTTATTTCAAAGGTTTTTTTTGCAAATACAACCACTTTTAATTGTGGTTGACTTTTAATACTGCTTAAGTCACGTGGTTGCAAGAGCAGCGGCATTAATTGTTCCGTCATCTTTTTTAAAAGTATTTTAATGTCATTTGTTATTCTGTCAATTACGAATGTAAAAATGTATATTCATCCCCTTCCAACTTCTTTTTAATGTCATGAAAATGGTATTTAGTATTTAATGTAGTAGAAAATAGTAGAACGTTTTTATTTTAGGGCTCCTTCTGTGTCTTAAGTCCAAATTCTTTGGATACACAGTCCCATACAAAATAATGTCATAAAAGTGTCAGTGCGTCAGAATTCACTTAAACCGATATAAACTGTGTAAGTGAATTGTAAACTGAACCTTACCACATTGTTTTAAAGTATAAACTTGTCACTAATGTAATGTCACATACATCACTTCGGACTGAGAACAAATGCAAGTCCAACATACATTGGACTTGCATTTATTTTGTCGCTTTTTGAGCAGCAAATTGTATCTAATTATACTTCTTCACTGAACCTAATATTCTTTAAATTGGATACTACAGTGGCGCATTTTAATTCCATTGCGTTCACACACCTTTGCCCCGTGTAGGACGAAGGACACTTCCCACAGGTATTGGCAGATACAATAGAGCGTCTTTCCACGATCCTGATACAACTTTTTCACATCCGCAATTCTCTTCACACAAGCTATGGTCATGGGTAGACCTTGGATTTTTTGGGTTTAATAAAGGCATTAAAAGATGGTAACGTAGTGAACAGATTGTACTCATGTGGATCAGCCGTACTCATTATGGCTGAATATACAGAATTTATTATTACTGATTAATTTACGATTATAAAGAAACAAGGGCGTTAATAAATTATAAAGAAAAGTGGTTTCTTACTCAATAAATATTTATTTATCAGCGTAATGGTACCAAAAATATAAACAGAAATCTATTACAATACGAACTAATTTCGCCGCCGTAAACATTCGTTAACAATTTAAATTTTGTACAGCCTGTATATTACATTCTTTAACTTGGAAGGAATATATTCCAGCGGCCAAATTAGCCCACGCGTAGATACACAATATATTAGGACCAGCTAACATATTGCAGTAATAAAATACAAAATTAAGTTATACATGAAAAAGTACATCGATTCTGTAGATGCCTAACATTTGGCGAACAATAAGTACATGTTTTATTTTCAAAACCCTCAATGTAAACTGAATATAACTTTAATATAAAAACTACAAAATATTTTAACAAATAAAAAAAAAGAAAATTTAAAACGTTTAGAATTTTAAAGAGGGTCTTATATCACTATAGCGAATCCCTAAAATATATAAAATCATTAACTATATGAAGTGTATGTTAGTGGCCAAGGTTTTATGTGTCTATTTTATTTTTCATTTATAGTACCTAGACATTAAACTAAGACAAGGAGAGTTGAAAGGGCTGCATTGTGGAGGCAAGTTCATGCAGATGTTCACAACTGCTTTCTCATAATACTGGGGAGAATATAAGAGAACCAACAAATTAATTTTACCAAATTATACAAAAATATTTTCCATTCACACATAAACAAAATAACTTAGTCCTATAATATTGTAGGTGTGTCTGTATCCATAAACAAACTTGCGACTCGGCATCCGTATTACACAATTCATTACAATTGATTTTTATATAAGTAACCATCAATTTGAGATAAATAAAACAACTCTTATATTCATTAAAATTTTGTATTTATATGGTACATTATCTACATTTACTTCTATAACATAAATACAAAATTTTAAACCTCATTATAAACCAACGAAAAGCTGCTTAACCAATATTCGCAAAATTATGTTATCATACAAATAATTACAATACCTTAGTTACCATAAATGCGTAAGATCAAGTGCAATGAACAGAGCAACAGACTACAAATCACATTATATAATAGGAGAGAGAAAGAGAGAGGGCATGCCATGGGCGGCGGCTACGCGTCTCATTGCTAAGCAGGGACAACGCCACCGCCGCCGCCCATGGGAAACCAACCACCTGTATTTGAACAAGTTCATATTGACAATGGTGCTATGCATTTGTTATAACAATTTATTATTATTATCATACGAGTTAAAAACACTTTTTTTAAATATAATCAATTAATCATCAGCTCTTCTATTTAACACTAAATAGTCTCTCCAAAGTCACTCCTTGCAGCAGACAGGGTATGGACAATGTGGATCATTGTCTCTACTCTCTTATTTCATAGCATAGGAAGGAACCCCTCAACTCGTTTACTCCGCCGCTGGTCCTTGCAACAGTGCATTGGGCGTCGGTGAGTTTGATGATACCATTCTGCCCATCTCTTTCACAATCGGATCTGTAATAAAGTTACAACACTTCGATATACACAAATGTCTATTCTGTTTGGCACAGTGACTGCAACTGTGGCGGCCGTGAACTGAACCGGTTTTTACAGTCACCGACACCCTGGGACTTCCATCATGCTCACCATCAGGCAGGTCAAGTTACAATAAAAAAAATCTAGCATTAAAATCTTAAAATGACGCTCACAAAGAACGCGTCAAAATACAAAAGAGAGACAAATGCTCACACAAATAAAAAATAATACTCCTAAAAAAAGTTGTACCAGTTGCATACTTACAAAAGTATGGGTGTTCCATAGCTTCACGAGCAGTATAACGCTCGTAATGGTCATAACGTAACAAATGATCCAAGAAATCCAGGGCCTCTGGAGACACTAAGTGCTGGTTCTCGGAATGAACAAAGCGCTCCCACCGCTTTCTCGAATGTCTGCAAGGTTATTACAAATAATTAATAAACATGTATAAAATAGAACAAGTTTTATCATTATTTATCAAATTATTAACCACAATATGTATTGGTTAATTTTATTACCTAACCTAGAAGTGTCAGGCTATAGATAAGACACAAATAGATACATTATTTTTCTATATCATAATTAAATTTTTGATAATGAAAAATAAGAAAGCTATTAAACAAAAAATATGTCGCAAAATGGCTATGCAAACCTCCTGATCCAAAAATATGTATCTTTAGCCAGCATACTGACGGCGAAACAAGACTTTTTTCAGTCGTCGGCACAATCAGACCTTTATCATGCTTATTATAGGGCGGGTCGAGGTCAAATATCGTGTCACAATAAAAAAAAAGTTCGAGGTCAGAAACGAGTAACAAAAACGAACAAATAATATGTACCTTGACCACAAGCTTTCTATAATACACATACTAAATGTGTACAAAAGCTTATTATAAAAATATAAATATATATTTAAAAGTAAGGTGAGATGCCTTTGTGAAGCAGCAGGGTGGGTTAACAAAAAATTATAATGCTTTAGAATAACTACTCACCTCCCTAGAATATCATTAAATCTTGGGTCCAGCTCTATATGATATTTATCCAAATATTCGAACAGTTCCTCAGTACCCAGTACTTTAGCTATACGAACCAATTGGTCATAGTTATCATGACCATGGAAAAAAGGCTCCTTACGGAATATCATGGATGCAAGCATGCACCCTAATGACCACATGTCCAATGAATAATCATACATTTGGTAATCTACCAATAATTCTGGTCCCTGTTTCAACAAAAAAATATACATATATTAAAATTTAAAATGTCAAAAAACATGAATTAACTTGTGTAAATTGTAGAAAAAATAGCAACTGAAATTCATAGTATTTTCTTAGATTTTGGGCGAACATTGATTGATGAATTAAACAAAATTTATGCCAATTGGACGACCAACACCTACTGAGGTACCTACGGAGAGACTGCTCTCCATGGCCACGATGGCTGAAGAGCTTTTGAAACGTCGTAATAATAAAAAAATGTAAAATCTAAACCAAAATAAACGCGATATAAGCCTCATAAAACTTGTTTAATTCAACTGAAATTCAGTCATGAAGAAAAACAAAATGTCTGCTATTTATAGTTTTTTTTTATGCAAAAGAGGTTAAATAAAGATTACATAAATTAGTGTTGTTTTATGAATTATATTAATAAAAACCTGCACAAAAATACATAATAAAAAGAAAAGACATAGTATGTCAGATTCCCAAAGGAAATTCATCAATTTGAAAGTGACAAATAAATATGTCCATTGTCTTTGCCTATCCCTGTGAGAAAAAGGCGTAACAATTTGATTCTTTGATTAAAATAATAAAAAAGTTACTAAACATATATCATATAATACTGAGTGACATGTGCTACTCACCTTGAAATATCTGGAAGCAACACGCACGTTGTACTCTTGACCTGGATGATAGAACTCCGCCAAGCCCCAATCTATGAGACGGAGCTTCCTATGATCATGATCAATCATAACATTGTGTGGCTTCACATCTCTGTGCATTATGCCCATACTATGGCAATAATCTAGTGCTTTCAGCAATTCATACAAATAATACCTGAAATAAACATATGATTATTAAATCAAATTTGGTACATTATTGACGACAAGCATGGTGGCAAGTAAAGTCCCAGGTTTGATTATGACTTACCCCCAAAGATCTGTTCAATGGCTTTTATTTGAAATATTTTATTAATTTGAATATTACAAATATTTGTAATTTTGTTAGTAATAATAAAAAAGAGGCAGATATTTGTTTTAGGTTTGGTTTGGTTGTCTAAGAGTTGTAGGGAGTTGTTCCCAGTCTGCCGATGAGTGTAGTACCACCACTTACTGTGTACAGATGTGAAAATACTTTATTAGTGTTTCGCAAATGCAACTGCTTCTTACGGTTATTTCTCAGTAGAAGCAGTCGCCTCTATTCATGGAACGCACTCTAGCTTAACATCAGACAAGATGCAGTCATATGTCAAGCCCCAATATTTAAACAGTAAAGAACATCATTCATTTTGTATGGGGACTTGGGCTTAATTGTATTAACAGCCTAATATGCATTTTAAAATAGTTTAATGTACAACGATTACAATGTAATTGGAATTTATCCTTATTTTTGCATAGTTTAGGTGTGCAAAATAATCAAGCTATAATTATGACAGTTTAAAGCAGAACTGTTAATATGGCATGTCTGTGATTGACAAACGATATAAAATCTTTTGAAATAACTCAGTTGCACAGAAATTAAAACAAAATTGTTTTTAGTTTTATCAATACAAGTAATCAAACTACCATTTATATATTTTTTCATCATTGGACATTACAAAAGTAGTACATAAAAGCCCAAAATGAATGATGTCCTATGTAATTCATCATCATAAATTGGCACTTTCTAATTTCCAAAGGGGTAGGCAGAGACAACAGAGTGCTGCTTTCCCTGATTCAGCCACAACTCTCTAATTCAAGTATTAATAAGTAAAAATTGCATGCAATGACATTTCATTGTATCATTATACATTGTATGCAATTTTTGAATGTAAGTAATAAAATCATACAAAAAAACACTGCAATCATTAACTCAGCATTTGTAAAAAGACATGTCGTCGCCAACTTGTCATCCAATATCAAAAATATAACTATAAATTTACCTTATATCATAATCCGACAATGTTTGGTACAGTTGTTTAAAGTCGGTATTGTTAACATGTTCAAATATTAGAGCAGGAGTGCGAGAGACAGGATCTTTAACTACTGCTTGCAGTGTTATAATATTTTTGCCTCCTCTTAAATTTTCTAATATCTTAATTTCTCGTTTAATCTTCTTCTTTTTAACAGGCTGTAAAATAAATATTATTTATAAATTTATTGTAACTTTTTGCTAATAGCTCTAATGTAAATGTGTATATCTTATCAAAAGATGGTATAAAGAGGAGATTATGAGAAAGCACAAATATTAAATGCCTAATTTACAGATTAAATTAAAACTTCCTTTATGTTACCATTTATCTTATTTAATGATTTATGAAATTATGGGTGCCACGCCTGTTGATAAGCTGGAATATGGTCCACGAAATGTATGCGACTGCTACTACAGGTAAATAAATGGAAGTGGTAGTCACGTAATATGAAAAATTTTATGACTTGGTGAATGAAAATTTATCAAAATCATTACAATACTTTAACGAATACAATCATATACTCACTTTTAATATTTTTACTACACATTTCACATTATTAGTGACATTTATTGCCTCGAACACTTCACTATATTTCCCGCGGCCCAGTTTTCGGACCAGCTGATAGTCCTCCTGGTTACCCCAGTTAACCACAAAACTTTCATAGTCCCAGTATTCTCTAGTCTTTTGCGAATTCACGTCCGAGTACACCCGAGCTCTACTGGGTACGGCCATGGCTGTACCCCCGTGCCAACCTACGAATTTGTCAGTGATGTTGTTTCCGGAAATCGCATATGTCTTGAGTAGTGATACTGCAAATATTAAGAACAATTATACCACTTCACAAATCACTTTTAACACACCTATAATTTGAATCATGGTGATTACAAGTCATCGTTTAATTAAGAGTTCATAACCTACAAATGATCAGACAATAGTCAAATATATAGATAAATCACAAGTTTTAGTATTATACAACATCACAGTCGTCACATATACAAATCACATTTTACTAATTGCTGTATTAGCTTGATAGGTATTCAAGAATTCACTTTAAAGCAACTCGAGTATAAAACGCACGCCATTGCTCGTTTGAAATGATAGAATGGTACTGTAAAGAAGCTACTCATACCTAACACATTCCGGCGGATAATCTTGAATGGATATTTAACAAATCGATAAATATTATAATTATTAATAAATAATTAACAACTATGGGCGTAATGTACAAAAAACACTTAAAAATTACAATCAAACCGGCTCAAAAACCAGCAAATTTCAAGATGGACGCCCATCTATTCAACCTCCTCTTCCTTCCTACATTTCAGTGTTGCCAACTTTTAAGAAGGAAACGAAATGTTCACTGTAAATAACGGTTTTTATACTTTATCGAAAAGAAAATGCGCATATATATAAGCAACAAATAAATAATCACCTAAAATTAAGTAATGCTTTTATTAAGACTTTGAGATTTTCAAATCAACATAATTGGAGGATTTTAAATATAAAGTGGGTTTCAGACAGGTCGATTTTCGCTGCACGATAACGTCACATCGACTGTGTAAATAACAGATCGGTACACAGGCGAGCTTATTAAATGCCAGAACCAATAATTGTAAATAGATTGAGACTTATACCTATTCATAAATATATATTTTTTATAATAATATGACTTTTATGAACTCTACTGTACTGCCTTAAATTTTCTGGGAAAATTAGGTAATTGCAACTTTAGCCGACTATGTGAATACGGTTGTATGAATCGATATCGTAAACATTTAACCAGTGGCTATATTCCGTCCCTTATAAAGAGAAACGTCCCAAGTTCCCATACAAAATGTAAGATGTTCTTTGCCAATTGTAACAAAATTCTATATAAAAAAAAAACATTTTACAATCGGCAACGAAGACAAAAAGTCATGAAACTAGACATTTTATTTATTTATTAGATAATCTATAGCTATAAGATGCATAGTTAAGTAAAATAGGTAGAAATGTTACAAGGCGATCGTGGTTGGTGTAGGGGACACGCAAACCTAGAGCCCCGGATTCGTAACCACTTGTCGGTACCAATGTATCTTTAATCTCTTTCTGTTTCTAAAATACAAGCATGTTACGAAAGAGTAAAATATTGTATACTTGTTAAAATTCATAACAAAATAAAAGGAGAAAAGTTGCAAGATGCAGAAATGAAAGAGGAGTATGTAAGTAAATTACGTGAGAAGATAGGAGATGCCTGTAATCATGAGAATGATAGTGTGGAGGAAGTATGGATGAAATTGAGGAATGGTATGACAGAAGCTGCAGAAGAAGTGTGTGGAGTGAGCAAGAGGAAGAATGTGGGGCCCAACATGTGGTGGGATAAGGAAACGGAAGTATTAGTATGCGAGAAGAAGAAAAAATGGCAGGATCTACTAGCAGTTAAAGCTAGTAGACGAATAAACGCGGGTAAGAAAGATGAAGATGTATGTAAGGCAATGAATGAATATAAGGAAATAAAAATTAAAGTGAAAGAATGCATAGAACGAAAGAAGAAAGATGTGAAAGAGGATATAGAGAGAAAACTCTCTAGAAATTTCCGGGATAATATTAAACTGTTCTGGAAACAGGTTAAGATAGCCCGGGAAGGACTGGAGAAGTCTAAAGTGAATGTGGTTAGGGATTCGAATGGTGATTTAGTGACTGAAGAGAAGAAAGTGTTAGGACGATGGAAGGATTATTTTGAAAGTTTATTTGTGGGGGATGATAATACAGCACCAGAGTGTGTTGATGTTTCCTCCACGCTGAATGAAAGCGAATCTGAATGTGATATAGATGTGAAAGAGATTTTGAATGCATTGAAAAGAATGAAAGTTGGAAAAGCGGCTGGGTGTGACAGAATAACTGTCGAAATGCTGAAGGGCGGTGGTCAGCTGGTGGCTTTCTGGTTGTGTCTCCTTTTCCGTAAGTGCTGGGTAAACGGTCTTGTACCAGGTGACTGGCGCAAGGCTGTCATAGTACCACTATACAAGGGGAAGGGGTCGCAACAGGAACCCAAAAATTACCGCGGCATCAGCCTTCTCAGTATTGTTGGCAAGTTGTATGCGAAAGTATTGATTGAAAGGGTGATGCATGAAACAGATGATAAAATTTGGGATGCGCAAGCGGGATTTAGGAAAGGGATGGGATGTATGGATCAAATCTTCTCTCTGAGATGCGTCAGCGAAAAAGTGTTGGCAAAACACCAGAAGGTGTTTTGTGCTTTTGTTGACCTTGAGAAGGCCTATGATCGAGTGAACAGGAGTGAATTGTGGCAGCAGCTGTCCGGGTTTGGGTTGGGGGAGCGTTTGGTCCGTGCACTGAAATCTCTCTATGAGGATTCCAGTGCATGTGTTCGAATTAACGGGGCGCTATCTGACTGGTTTGGCATCTCTAAAGGTGTCAGACAGGGATGTGTAGCGTCACCATGGCTCTTCAATCTATTCATGGACAGTTGTCTGAAAGAGTTGCGTGAAAGGAAGTATGGTTTAAGAATGAATGACTTGGTGATCAAATGTCTCTTGTACGCCGACGATCAAGTTATCCTTGCATCTTCGGCGTATGAGTTACAGGACATGGTTACTATAATGAATGCGGAATTAGAAAAGAAAGGTATGAAAGTGAATGTAAGTAAAACAAAAGTAATGGTTTTGGAGAGAGAGGATGAAATGACAGAATGTGAGATAACGATAGATAACGTAGTGAACGGTGCCATCCATAGTATAATGAACAGCCAAATAATGTCCCAAAAGTCACGGATGGCTGTTCATAATGCGGTGCTTGTTCCTACATTAATGTATGGGAGTGAAGGTTGGGTATGGCAGAAGAAGCATGAGAGTAGAATTAACGCTGTAGAAATGCGGTCGTTAAGGAGTGTATGTGGAGTGACGATAGCGGAAAGAATAAGGAATAGCACACTGCGTGATAGATGTGGTTTGAAAGAAGATGTAGTGACAAGGATTGACAAAGGAATGCTTCGATGGTTTGGGCACATGGAAAGGATGAGTGAAAGTAGATTGACGAAAGGAATTTATAAATCTGATGTGGATGGATGCGTTAAACAAGGCAGGCCCAGGAGAGTGTTTTCCGACCAAATCGGAGACATCCTCAAAAAAGCTAGGTGCCCATAACCACAGAGCCTGTATGAAGAGAATTGTGGATGTGAAGGAAGCAAGGGAGCTGTGTAAGGATCGTGGTAAGTGGCGCTCCATTGTCTCTGCCTATCCCTGTGGTAAAAAGGCGTGACAATTTGATTTGATTTGATAAAATTCATATTTTT
Organism: Tinea trinotella; assembly: GCA_905220615.1. Taxonomy (NCBI): domain Eukaryota; kingdom Metazoa; phylum Arthropoda; class Insecta; order Lepidoptera; family Tineidae; genus Tinea; species Tinea trinotella. Next base: position 7,675,850 of record HG992306.1, read on the forward strand.
TTATGAAATAGTTTTTTAATTTTTTTATTGTGACTCGACATATGACAGCACCAGCCCAATGTTAAGCTGAAGTGCGGTCCATGAATTGATGTGACTGCTACTACAGTTCAATAACTGTAAGTAGTAGTCACAGCCACGTGACTGAGGCCCTTGATTACCACTAGACAAATCGAAGTCAGATTTCGCGTCTCAATAAAGTGAAGATCTGTAGATATTACTTTTTACGACTTGTAAAAAATATTGGATTATTTACTTGTTAAACGTGCAATGCTGTGCGGTCAGTTTGATATTTTCGCCGTACGTCGAAAATCGACCCGTGTAAAACCTGCTTCAAAATAAAAAGATTGCGAATTGAAATGTAAACTTTGATAACATAGAAACTAAACATTGACGACATCGACGTTTGTTAATCCAATTTTATTATTAAATATCTAAAGTGCAAGAAACTTAGAACTAAATATCACAAATTAACTCTTATTATTTGTCAAATATATTATGCATATTTTAAAGAATACCCCAATGAACACAATCCACGCTTGGTGAAGTAAAGGACAACGAACACATAGACCGATATTTAATTTAAATTAGTAATTAGGCAATAAATACTGACCGATTAGGAATGTTAACTTTGTATTCATTTTAACTTATATTAAATAAGTACTCCGTATTATTACTTCGACGAGATACGAGTAATTATTTAGGGCACGTATTTTTCAGTCATTATATACACTTGTTGAATGCGTTATAATCACAATTTAACTTTTTTTATTTGTCAAATAAATTCATTTATTTTTTTAATTGCCGAACACAATCAACGCTTGGTAAAGTGAAGAAGGTTAACAAACACATAGACCGATATTTAATTTTAATTAGTAATTAGGCAAAAAATACTGACCTATTAAGAATGTTAACTTTGTATTCATTTTTAACTTAAAATGAATAAATACTTCGTATTGTTACTTCGACAAGATACGAGTAATTATTTAGGACACGTATTTTTCAGTCATTATATACACTTAGCTGATTGCGTTAATCAGTAGGTTTTCAAGGAAAACTGATTATCTGCAATTATTATTTAACTTTGGTCACTGCAATGTAAGTACACAATATAGGTAATTGAATTATCCATATTTTGCAATTAAACATATTTATTACATTTTTTTCTTTTTTTTATAAAAAATGTAATAAATATAACTCACATTTTATTTTATTGATAAAATTCAATAAAATTATATGATGAAATATTTGAACGGGAAGCAATAAACCATAGAAATAAAAATAACATTTTTAATTTCATATTGGTACTGCTGAATAGTAGAAAACTGTTTTTTTAAATACGAATGGAAAAATGTGATTTGTGGTAAATGGAGGTTTTTTTTTATGCTGCTAGCTGATGAACTGATGGTCCGCTAAACTAATTAAATTATGAAATGTTCTGAAAATTATATATATTTATTTAAATTATTAACTATTTCTTTTGCAAGTCGAAGTTAGATGATGTAAAGTCACAATAGTTTTCTATTAAACCAAATCGACGGTTTCAGGATTAGGTAGATCATTTTATCATTTCAGTAAAGAAGCGTCAATAATAAAATAAAACAAAATAATATGAAATTTCATTAAATAGTCTTTAATCAGTTTTCACCGTAAAAATGTTTTTAATTTTTTACTACTTACAGTTTTTTTTACAAGACAACTATATTCAAAAGTTAACGCATAAAAAAGATTTTTTGTGGCCACAACCAAATGGACTTAGAGATCATTTTTAATAGGTCCAATGGGCAACAGCACATTTGTTAATTGTAATAATTTTTCTTTATTATTAATGTGGAATATAAGAGAAATTGATATAATAGTGGAATAAAGTGTATTCAAGCTTATCTAAGTGCAATTATTATTTCGTGTTCCCTCCAAGACTTCATCGGAAGTTTCAGGAAAGCTTTCTACCTCGCTTTAATTACACCCTCATGTAATAAATGAAAATTACCATGATAAAATTGATAAACTGAAGACTGTGCTGTATTGACTACGATTCCAATGCCTTAAATTTAAACAAAAATAATAAATAAAACCCCGCCCCACCACGTTCGAATGTTGGGGTTTTGGCGGGCAACTGCAACTGACAGGACGCGCAATTTTGAATTATTTGAAAAGCTTGTGTTTTTCATAAATATTAATGTGTAATAATGGTGGAATTGTTATCCAGTAATAGGTTTTAAGTTGATACTTATACTTTATACTTAACAAGTAATTTAAAGTTGTGAAACGTGTTTCTTCATGTTCCCTCCAAGACTTCTTCTAAAGTTTTAGTAAAGGCTTTCCGCCGCTTTACTAAAACGATCATCATCAACCTCATTCTCATCATCATCATTTGATGAATCACTCGCGTGGTTCATCTTCATCTTTACTTGACAATGTTTTAACATTGAACCATATATTTTTACTTTGACACTGGCAAGTTAAATACTAAAGCCATAAACAAGAAGAAAGAAAAGAAACGTTCGAATGTTACTATTTAAATATTAGCTGAGTTTTGGCGGGCAACTGCAACTGACAGGACGCGCAATTTTGAATTATTTGAAAAGCTTGTGTTTTTGATAAATATTATTGTGTAAAAATGGTGGAATTGTTATCCAGTAATAATTTTTAATTTGATCAAGTATAAACAAGTAATTTAAAGTTGTGAAACGTGTTTCTTCATGTTCCCTCCAAGACTCCTTCTGAAGTTTTAGTAAAGGCTTTCCGCCGCTTTACTAAAACGATCATCATCAACCTCACTATCATCATTTGATGAATCACTCGGTTCATGTTCATCTTTACTTGACAATGTATTAACATCGAACCATATATTTTTACTTTGACACTGGCAAGTCAAATACTAAAGCCATAAACAAGAAGAAAGAAAAAGAAAAATAAATATTAGCTAGTTTTGAATTAATGAATGCCTTTAACAACATAATGCTTTTATGTTGAAAATAATATTAGGTAAAACTGAAAGGAATCTTTTTGATATTGTATAGTCTTATTAAATCAGAGACTTAAGATTAATTAATCGATTTGTGCCTTTACTGCCTCTGATTTGTTCAACCAAATGCAGTTGAGTACAATGTTTTCCTTGAGCAAATGTTAACGAAACCGACATTTCGAACGCGTGAGTTATTGTGATTATACGAGTTTTTTGGGGGTTATTTTGTCAATCTACCTACCCGAGTTATTTTGCTGAGATAGTTTTCTTTTTTTACTATAATGACTAACACACTGTGCATGAAATGCAAAGAATTTGGATCAGTGGTACTGCGTGGTAAAGATACGTATTGTCAAAAATGTTTCTTGGCAAATGTTACTCATAAAGTTCGCTCTTCTTTGGGAAAGAACAAGTTGATGAGATCACATGAAAAAGTGTTGCTGACTTTGTCTGGTGGTTGTAGTTCTACAACTATGCTAGATATTTTAAATAATGCAATAAAATTGGATACTCATAAAAAATTGCGCGTGGAAGCTATTTGTCTACATGTTATGGGTATGTACTTAATATGTATTTTTAAAGTCGTCACTGCAGATATATTCACAGATATTCACTGCAGATATATTCACAGATATAGGCAGAGAAAATGCAGTGCTACTTTAGATTTATTACTTAACTAAAATATCTTATCAAAATATAACTGCATGCTTATAGTCAAAAATTTAATCAATATAATATTGTTTTAGGCTGTGAGAGACCACAATTGCCAGTTGAAAAACAACAATCGATTGCTAAGAAATTAATAGATACATGTGATGCTCTTGGCGTACAAATTCATATTGTACATTTATCTGATTTAGAATATGATCAAATTCCTGACAATACACCAAACACTTTGCCTATATTAAATAATCAAAATATAGAAAAAGTGGATAAAATCTTAGCAAGCACAACACCAACATCTAGAACAGATTATATTTATAAAATGCGACAGAAAGTCTTTATCAAATATGCAGAGAAATTAAATTGTGATTATATTTTTGTTGCTGACTCGGCCGTAACAATGGCTACTAATATGTTATCAGGAATTGTAGTTGGGAGAGGCAAACAAGTGGAACATGATGTAGTAAGTTAATTACAATTTTAGTTAATACTGCAATAGAAAGTACATTCTGTTCACTGAATCAACTTAACCTAAGCCGCATCCTTTCTTACTGCTTTACCAGCCCATGTTAGGCAATCCACCCATACTATAACCTAAAGTCCTTCCAAAGGTTAGAAAAGATCCTCTGGCAGCATACATAGCAATGGCTACTATAAACTTTTATCAGTTGTTGGAGCTCTTAAACTTCCTGTTGCTTAATCATCATCATTACTTATTTATTCTCTGCTGGACAGATATCTTCCAGACTGTGCCATTGTCTTTCTGCCTTATGAGCCCATTGCGTTTGCCAGGTATCTTGTTAAGAATGCACAAAGCTGTGAATGTCTCAGGTGCAAATACAAGCCTGTACAATCAACAATACCACCCCACCTATTAGTATGTTTCCTATGTGGTTTTCACTAAAAAACTCCTCTAAGAAGGTTGTCAGTTTCATGACAATTATTTGCTTTGCTTTCACATTGCTTTGGATCATATCTCTCAGAGATATACCATGAGAACAAAACTCTCCATGTCTTTCAGAGTCAATTAGCATATGGGTTAGGTGTGCTGTCAGTACCCACATTGATCCCTTAGTACTGGTTGAAGACTTGTCTTTAGGCTTTGTGGTTGTGAGGTGGTCAGCTGAATCCTGAGGTTGTTCCTATCTATTTGTAAAGATTATTCTAGTTAGGTAGACATATTTTGGAACAGCCTTGAATGTCAGGCTGTCAGTAATAACTAACATCAGCTCTACACGATCATTCGACATGACTTTGTTGAAATTTATTAGGAGATATGATGTTGTGAGGCCTTGGTCCGCATGTAGCGACCCTGCCCCTACCAATGCAGTTTCAGATGTACTCGCCATTCACATTTAATTCCTTACTTTTACAATTCAACATATTAAAGAAATCTTTCAATGCATCTGTAAACAAAGTTTTACTTCATTTATATGGGGACCTCCTCTGTACAATTGGATAGCTATCTTCGCCATACAAAGATTTAGCAGCCACACAGGGATCCCTCCGCTTATCAAATTGTCACGCCTTTTTCCCACAGGGATAGGCAGAGACAATGGAGTGCCACTTGCCACGATCCTGACACAACTCCCTCGCTTCCTTCACATTCACAATTCTCTTCCTTTGCTTATCACCAGGCAAATTGAGATGTTGTGTTATAATAAGAACAAAATAGTTATATATATTTTACAGATATAAAAGGATATTTTTTATTACAGGGATTTTGTGATTCTAGAAACAAGATCAATATTTTGAGACCTATGAAAGGTGTTACTTTAGAGGAAATAAACGATTATATAGCAATAAAAAAACTAGAAATAGTTCACAATTCTCCAAGCAACAATGGTAACAGTTTACAAAATGCAATACAATCATTTGTTATGGATTTGCAAGATAACTTTCAAGCTACTATATCTACAGTTTGTAAAACTGCTGATAAAATTGGAATACAAAGTAGCCAAGAAATCAATACACATAAAATTTGCACTTTATGTGAGGTTTGTATTATTAATTTACTTTTAAAAAAAATAGATAATGCTACACTGAAATAATCAGAACTATAGCCAGAGGTTCGTGGCGTCCATGGAGAGAGTTGTGGATGTGGCGATTGCATGAAAGTTGTTTTAGAATTGTGGAAGTGCTCCATTGTCTCTGCCTATCCCCGTAAGAATTAGGGCGTGACAGTAATGATAAAATTGTTTAACATAACACGTCTCTAGTTTGTAGACTTAGGAATTTACATGTGCGCTAAAGGATCGGTCTTTCCATTGTTTTGCTTGGTATTCATAAGCACCTAGTTACCTGCTACCAGTCACCATGACAATTAAGGTTTTTTATGAAGGCTACTGTTGGTAAATAACTGCAAGTAGTAGTCGCTGCAATCTACTATGCTGGCCTAGCTGGAACCAGCAACTTACAAGCTGATTTTGAAACACGACTAGTCACTTCATGGTCTGTATACTTGTACTAGTGTTATCTTATTTGCCTCTGCCCGTGGCGTTCTGTTATTTTATACTTGTATTATAAATGAAAGTTCTACCCCGGATTGGCAAACTGGACCACTGCCTACTGGGAATCAAACTAATACGCCATGCGTGTAGTGGTTTGCTCGCTCCTCTTTAAGTATTTTGTTGGGAGAACAATTAGGCTGGTAAACTGATCCATTGTATTTTCTTAGATGTTGCGCTAACATTGATTATTTAAACGAATTTTATGCGGCTTATTATCGCGTTTATTTTGTTTTTACAATTATTTATTATTCCGACGTTTTGATAGTTTTGCAGCCATTGTGGTCAAGGTTAAAAAAACGCGATAGTAAGCCGCAAAAAAATTGTTCATTCATCACCCATCGTTTACAAGTTTCGATTTATTTTTACAGAGTCCATTAAATGATGATGAATCAAAGTTGACAGCATTGCAAGCGACCAACTTTTCCAGAGCAATATCAACTAACCCAAAACACTTCAATGATGAAACAAATGTTAGGAACAATTTAGATTATAAAAATGTGATGTTTCCTCTGATTAATGAAGTTCTGTGCTATGGCTGCAGTAGGACATATTCAGAATTTAAGGAACCTGTAGTATTTAAGAAATAAATTAACATCTCTTAAATATTTGTATTGTTTTATTTACCCCTGTATCTGTTTTTACTTTTAGACAATTATATAATTTAATTACCCTTTTTTAAAATGAATAAACTAAATTAGATGGAAAATAACAAACAAAAAGTATTATAAAATGAATTCCAATTTAATACTTAAACACAAAAAAATTAAACTTTATTAAATGCTGCAATGTCCACACTTTGAACCTGAAAGAGAAAAACATATGTTAATTTTTTTTTCATTCAGAACTTTTTATCATTTGTTTTTAAAACGCTGCTGACATAAGAGTCTCTTCAGGGTATCCACTTAATAACTCATGGTAACTTATTAAATAATCTAAAAGTAGGATAATGATCCACTTCAGATAGCTGCATGTAGAACTTTATTGCTGGCTAAAGTAGTGAGAGCAAGAGTGCTGAGCCGTTCACTGGAAAAACCCAACTCTTCTTACAAATGCCTCAAACGTTGTGACAATGATGGTCAGAGGTGCTTTTTCAGGTCTCGTTTGAAGTATCTAAGGTTATAGGTTAGGGAGACATGGGTTGGCAAGTGTCGATTGTTCAAAAAACAAAAGGACGCGTTGAACCGTTTGGTTTGACTGTCAATTCGGTCGATAGAATGTGCCTAGAATATATATCCGCCACGTCTCTGCGAAATTGCAGAGACTCGAGAAAAAGTCGGCATCACTTATTATCAGACAGCTAGCTTGGTGCTGTCTGATTAATAGGTGATAAATGATTAATAATCAGTCGCTTAAGAATGTATTTGGCAGTCCCTTTAGAGGTGTGAACAATATCCACACAGGAGCCTGAGTTACCAGCATAGCTCGTAGGATTCTCAAGCTGAAGTGGCAATGGGCTGGCCTCATCGCCTGAAGAACGGACAACCGATGGGAAAGAAAGGTTCTAGAGTGGAGACCACGAACCAGAAGAAGCTGCGTAGGTAGGCCTCCCACTAGGTGGACTGACGACATAGTGAAGGTCACGGGTAACCAGTGGATGCAACTGGCATCTTGTCGTTCGGAATAGCATTCTAAGGGGGAGGACTTAGAACATAGGAGGACCTATGTTCAGCAGTGGACGCCTTCTGGCTGATGATGATGAATGAAAAGTAAAGTTAAAGTAAGTTTGTCACTGGAAATTAAGGTTTAGCTTTTTGGTGCCCCTTAACCACCCTGGCACCTAGAGTGACCACTCCTCTCGCTCTACCTAAGGGCTGAAGCTGTATACAAAATATATTAGTAGAATTTGCATCGCATAACCCTTATCAACCAAAGAGATTCTTTAAAAATAAAGCCCATAACTATTAAATCACTGTTGGCATGCGATTGGCCCCTTGGTCTTACAAAAATTGGGTTACGTTTATTGTATGACATGCTGTTTAACAGTTAACATGCTGCGGAATAACACTTAACAAACCCAAAAAGTTCTATTAAAAACAAACAAAAAATAAAAAAGTGCAACAAAATGTGGGTATCTAATTAAATACGTAAGAGTCAAGCTATCAAGCAAAAAATCATAAAATATATTTCAGATTCTAGATAAAAATAGTACTAAATACTTTAGCAAATAAGCTAGAACAAAAACATAATTAGGTGTTATTTAAATTTAGATAAATTCAACTTTAAAAAACTTGTGACAGTCTAGTCTTCCATACTGTTAATTTATTACTCACACATTCTAGTGAATTTTTGATATATTCCCTTGCCTTTGCCACTTCATTTGCTAATGATGATTTAGATGACAAAGCTGGGCTTCCTTGCACCTAGAAATTACATTGAAATGTAAATTCATAAATATTTTATTGGGAATATAAACAAAGTGAATAAAATATTATAATTATCAAAACAAAATAGGATAATTATTGAATTATCCTACAACTAATAAATATTGTTTTTGTCAATTGTGTGAAATTAATAAACCCTGAATGAAACTTAGTAATATGAACCCTATTTAAATAGTAACCATACCCTTTACTTTTATTTCATACAAACTTTACATTTATTTATCTAATGAATCTTACTGGTTTGTTCACCTACACTTATCCAAAATAAGTTCTAGTTCAATTTTTTGTCATCACTAAAATTTTATATTACCAATGAAAAGATTTAAATACATAAATATACAGTATTTTGCCAATACAAATTACCGGACATTTACCTCTACCATATTAATAAGTTGGTGTAATTGTAGCACATACTAACCTTTGCCAAATTTTCGTAGTAGTCACGTTCTGCGTTCTGGTAATAGGTCTTATCCAACCAAATTTTTTCGTTTTTTAAAGTAGCCATTATTACTGCAAATTAAAACACAGGGAAAAATAAAATTAGGATTAAATATAAACAAATTATCAAGAGACTGAACGAAACTATTGAAAGTTCGAAATAAACTGATGTGGTTATATAATTAAATGTGTTTGGTAAATAAATTTACTAACGTGTGTGTATATTGTTTTGTTAGTTTAATTCTAGCTTAACAAAGTTATAAAATATTAAAAATAACCTCTATTTTTCCCCGGTAAGCGCGCGCACACGTAGCAAGAAAGCAGATGTCAAAAAATATGAAACGCAAGCAATGAAACGTATTTTTATCGTTGTTGCCAGCAAACTTAAACAAGATGGCAATGGAAACTTTTTCTGCCAATGAACTTCTACTAACTTAGATTTTCAGTGGTGTCCTGGTGTAACACTTTTAATGGCGATTATATATTTCATGATGTAAAAGTTCACTTAAAATATTGATTTATTAACTCTATATTCAAGATTACATTAGTTTCTATCTCAGGTTTCATTTCAATACAGACTTAAGGAAATGCACCATTAACATGCGTTAATAAAAAGAGATAATGAAGAAAACTTTGAAGAAAAACTGGGAAGGCAAAAGGAACTTAGTCCATATAGCCTAAAATATTATTCTTATGTCTTTAGTGGATGATTGATGAAAATGAAACACTGTAGGTTTTCATCCATTACATGGGGGTGATGATAATGGTTTTAGCAAAGTGGTGGAATGGAAAGCCTTTAATAAAACTTCGGAAGGAGTATTGGATCCCTCCAAGACACGAACAAAACATGTTTTAGAGCTTCAAATCACTCGTCTAACTCGATAAACTAATAAATTATTGCTGGATAACAATTCCACCATTATTATACAATAATATTCAAGAAACACAAGCTATACTAATAATTAAAAATTGCACGACCTGTAAAATTGCAGTTCCCGCCAAAACCCCCAAGTACAATAGAAATAACATGGAAAGTGATGAGATGATATAACTGGCTTGAATCAATCAATCAATCAAATTGTCCGGCCTTTTCCCACAGGAATAAATAGATCAAAATAGGTCGCGTTATTAAGCATAGTTTAGTTGTGTCAGGATCGTGGAAGGTAGCGCTCCGTCTATCATTTGTCTATACCTGTGGAAATTGCGCCTTGATATTATTGATATAAAATAATCTAAATTAAATAAAAAATAATAATGATAACTATTATGAAATATAAAGAGACCACCCACCGGTACCAATGTATCTTTGATATATGTACTTTGGTTGTCCTGTTTCTATGATACAAGCACTTTAGTAGCTTAGTATAGTAAACCAGTCGTGTACTCAATAATATTAATATATATTTTTGTTGTATAAAATATTATTGCTCGTACTAAACAGTTTTCCTAACTTTTTTTGGGCCATGCGCAAACTTAAAATTTCTGAAATTTTTATGACCCCCATAATACTTGTTTTGTTTAACCATATTGTTTTGTTCCCTTAAGAAATATGAAATGATTACAGCATTTTTTTAGGATTTGCATTTTTTTTGTTAAATTTGTCACCGATGCATTGCTAGATGCATTGCATTTAAATTTAAATAACCCAAAGCGAACGGGTTAAAGTCGTGTTGAGTCCTTTTTTAAATTGCCCCCCTTTAATATCAAATTGCTCCTCTGTGGGGTGGGGCCCACGTTTGGAAAGACTGTACTAAAATGATTGCGAAAGGCAACTGGGGCAACAGGGACCTCCTCTTGCTTACTATTAGGCGGGTCGAAGTCATGTATCAAGTCACAATAAAAAGCATGTATGAAGAGAATTGTGGGTGTAAAGGAAGCAAGAGAGTTCTGTCAAAATCGAGGAAAGTGGTTCTCCGTTGTTTTTGCATATACCTGTGTGAATTTAGGCGTGAAATTAATAATGATAACGACAGTATAAATCCTCGTTGGCAACAAATTAAAAATGTAATACGAAAAGCGTTAAGATATTTTTTATGGTCCATCTATACATGGAGATGTATGGATGGAACCAGCGATAAGTAAAATTTTAGAGATATCAATCAATCAATCAAATTGTCATGCCTTTTTCCCACAGGGATAGACAGAGACAATGGATCGCCACTTGCCACAATTCTGACACATCTCCCTCGCTTCCTTCACATACACAATTCTCTTCATACAAGCTCTATGGTTTTGGGCACTAGGCAACTTAGCTTTCTTGAGGATGTTTCCAAAGGATGTCTTTTAGAGATAGGTAAGAAAAAATTAAAAGTTAATAGTTACTTTTAATTTTTTCAATAATAATAATAATCGCCATATTTTCTATATTCAAACTCCTGTTAAAACGAATAAAGAAAACGAAACTATTTAATAAATCTTTTGTCCGAATCATAAAAGCAGGCGTTTGTTGTTTGTACGCGAAACAACGTTAGTTGTTAAATAACATTCCATACTATAATATATTTTCTCGTTTGAATTTGGGTGTTACTGTTACTACCTAAATCTGTATTTTAACGTCCAGATGAAGCGTCGCTAGTTCAATTATTCCCAATCTTAATGGTTATCTCGACGGTTATGGCCGAGTGGTCCGAGCGGCTTATTATGCGTAGGTACTATTGTATACATGATTCTGAGAACTGTTTAAATGACTGGAGAAAGCTACGAAATGCGACTGTGTATCATATGGCCACTGTCTCATCTAAATTTACAATTTAACATATTTCTACAGTACTATAAAAAGCATAATGTTGTTAAGACAGTAAATGTTTACCTATTACAACAGATATCTTAGAATTTTGCAGTATCTCGATGATCCTTCAACTCGGTAGCAATCTGATAATACTCCGTTATAACATTGCTTGTTACATAGAACACAATTTTGGGTTTCTTCTAAGTCATTTTGCGAATCTTACCTAAATCTTACAATGTTTCTTGTCAGTTTCAAACTCCGTTTGTTTTTATTACTATATCTATGTTCAGGATTTTTAGGATAATCGCTTTAGGATTTTGTTGATTGGTTCTATTTTTCTTATATTTCTTTACTAAGCTACTAAACGTTCTTGTATCATAAAAATTAGACGACCAAAGTACTTATATCAAACAAACATTGGTATCGACTAATAGTTTTGAACCGGGAGCTTTTGGTATTTTGCAAAAAAGATAATTATTATGAAGAAGCGAGGGAGTTGTGTCAGGATCGTAGTAAATGGCGCTCCATTGTCTCTGTCTAACCTTGTGGAAAAAAAGCGTGACAATTTGATTGATTAATAATTATTATAAGTTCTATGAGTTTTTGCTAAGTCTATAAAATATTTTTGCAACTTACTGTCATGTTTATTCAGATTATTATTATAAAATCCGACGTTTTAAAAGCTTGCAGTCATCGTGGTCGCGGGGGACTATAAAAATCTAAACCACTTTAAAAAGTTTATGCGCGATGAACACAGTCGTAACGATGCTTTGTTTACGAGTTTTATAAGATCACTGAATAGGTGATATATTTAGATATGTGTAATATGAGAAACTTTGGAGGTATGTTTATTAGTTATATGAAAGGCATTATGTTAATTGAGGGACGGTTCAAAATTGTGCAATCATAAATGATTACATAGCAGAGTAGGTACGACACTGTCCCCCGGTCGGTCATTTTTTATATGAAATGATATTAAGTTGCATGAAAGTCGAATAAGGGAAGTTGCGTAAAGTTGGGCAATTGGTGCGTCGCAGGCCTCGGGCAATTTTGTAACGGAGCGAGTCCGGTGACTGGTGACTACGGCAGCGCTCCTTTGCCTCTGGCGTTTAATATCCGTGTCAAGTATTTTTGCAGTGCAGCTTTCGCGTCCCGGAATTGTTAACCTTTTAAGAGAATCACGTTATTAAAATAATTATAAAAATAATAAAAAAGTATATTTCTAACGTTATTCGAATAGGAATCTCATACTTAATCTCAAGTGAATGTCAATTTAGGGTCCATGAACGGGTATATTGATGAGGGACCCTGGAGAGGAGAGGCGGCCGCGGCATGTGGCGGAAGATAAATTCGTCGTTTTGGTGCGTGCGCGCAGATAGAGGGGCGCGCGGGGGCGAGGCGCGGCGCCGGCCTGCGGAGGCTGCTGCGCTCAGAGCACCTGCGCCCGCGCTCCGTAGCGCCGCACTCCGCGTGCTGCTGCCCCCGCGCCGTGATTGAAGGTGGGTGATGCCGGGAAACGTCGGGGTCTGGCGGCATCGCGGCCCTCACTGCGAACGCCGAGCCGCCCGGCTGGCACAGGCGGCCGCCTCGGTCAGCCGGTTTTGTCATTTTGCCGGGCGGGCAGTGACGTCACGAGACTAGTTTAACACGTCTGCGTGACGACTTGCACCAGGACGCCTGTGCCGCCGCCCCCGACCTTCTGGTCCAGTGCAGTGACGTGCTCGTTTTGTTAATATATGCGGAAAGTGTGATGTGCAATGTTGTGTCGTACGGTTAGATCCTCACGCGGTTCCTGTTTGAAGTTGCCGAATGAAAAAGCCTTTCATAAAGCCAATACCATCGATCTCAGATTATCCTGGTTACGCAAGTGCTATATTGTTCAGATGTATTTAAAACGTTTACGTATTAGCCGGTGAACGGGGTGAAACGCTGCCGCGCAATGGAAAAGTAGAATTCGAATCGATGTTCTGTAGGGAAATACAAAAGTAACTACTTAAGTTTGCGAGAAATAAAAGATTGCCTTTAGTATTGGTGGCCGGGGCGGTTGTGTGGGTAATCAAAGCAGTGCATCCCACTCGCCTGACCGTGTGTGCGTCGCAGTGTCCGTGTGTTACCTGTAGACATGTCGTGTATTAATAGCTTACGCACACATGTCTAGCTCGCCGCAGAGCCTCCGTCGTTTATTTTATTTTTCCTCTTGTATAAAGCTACGCGATGCTTGTGGCAGCGCTGGAAGGTGCCTCACACTTTATGTCCCTCTGTTCTTATATGAATTTGCCACGAAGCATAATTATTAGTGAGTTATAATTACAAATTGCTTAGTGTACGATAACACCTGATTCCAAATATTTAACTATGATTGCGGCGTTGAACAAGTTAAACCTGTTCTCTTGATGAATGACAGCGATTCGTGTTTGTACTATTTGCGCCTATGTTAACTATCAAATAATAAGCGTTTCAATGAATCAAACAACAACACAGTATGCATGTCCTTTACTTTAATCGATTAATTTAAAAAAAGTTTATTGCATCTACGCTTTGTTTTGTTTGGACCCCACATGTACATAAATATACCTATGTACTACAGACATATAGGAAGCCACGAGTAGCCAAAGTTGGTATACAATCGTACGCCCGAAAACCAGCCCATTGGATCCGGTTTACAATTTCTGGGAATAACGTTTTCGTTTATTAGCGTGTCGATTTAACTTATATTGCTTTCAGAAATTTCATACTTAGGTTCATCGATTGGTAATAAAGTAGGATATCTATTATTTGAAGTACTTATAATTTTCTATGACATCGCATCTCAAATTTTGTGGAAAAGTTAGAACTCCTTTCTTTCAAATCCAAGAGAGCTGGCGACTTTTTTCACGTTTGTCTGAGTCGATCCCACTAAGCCGGTCAGAGGTGCTTTTTCGCGCTTCGCTTCGCCATGTGCTGGGAAAGCATTCTTCTTGCTGAATTGTTTAGTTGAGCTTTTGTTTAGATTTTTAGGATCAGCTTGTAAATAGGCAATACGTCGTTTCCAAATAGGCCGGCATAGTGGATACGACTGATACTGCAGTTACATAACTGTACTAGCAGTCGCCTTTATTCATGGACAGCATTCCAGCTTAACATCAGGCATGGTGATGTCATATGTCGAGCCACAATAAAAAATATCTGTCGATTCGGTCAATAGCATGCGGATGCTTCTTCCAACCTGAGCGGGTATTACGGGAGTAAAAAGACTATGTAGTGACGACAAAAGACGCATGGAGCCGTCATATTTCTGCGAAGTTTAAAGAGCTCTAGAGTTCTTGTGACCTCAGCACAGCCTAGGACAACTCAGTGCTACGATGAATCCAGAGCATCGAGAAGATACTTCAAAAGTTTAAACAATACTCAAAAGCATTGTTCAAACAATACAACAAACGTGTACAAGTGGAGGTGTTATGAAGAGTAGAAAGGGGTACCCTTTTCTTGCTTTACTCTTTGCGTAGTCTATAATAGGCTACGTTGATTAATAATTGGTTTGCTACATTACTTAACATTGTAATTAGGATATTAATTACGTCATTAATAGAACCTAATTTGAAATCATAATGACCAAGTTCGGTCACCTAATGTAATTTAATTTCTTGGGAACTTCCAACAATAAAGTTTTAAGGGTCAATATAATGCAAATTGTCAATAATGTCGTTCGGAATGGCGTTCTAAGGGGGAGGCCTATGTACAGCAGTGGACGCCTTCTGGCTGATGATGATGATGATTATCCAAATTGTTTATAAAACAAATACGAGTTGATACTAAGGTCTTGTGAAGTCGACTGAGCGTACGCTAATAGGCATTCACATTGATTTTCGTATACCTATTTGTATTTTTCGTACATAATATTGGCATGTTTAGGAATCAGCGTTCTATTGACTTATTTTTACTAAATGTAGCGCCAAATTTTAATAATAAATACAATTAGGATTCAGGTTCAAGACAAATCGTGAATACAAATAAATTAAGTTCAAGTAATCCGAAAACAAACTTTTCCATAGTTTTATTGTAGTAGGTATACTATTTTGAGGAAGTGCTTTTTATAATACTAAAAATAATATTAAAAGCAAATTCTGGTAGAGAATTTCAATCCAAGTTAAAAATACTTACATCGAAGCAATATTTTTAGGTTTCTCTTAAGTATTGTTAACTTAGATTACGGGAAACATTTGAACTGTATTCTCTGGCATGTTCTTGTGAGTACTAAACGTCTTTAAACTTAAATAAACGAACAAGTTAGGTGACCTAATGTAATTTATAAAATACTAGCGGAACCAGGGCCGTCTTAAGCATATTCAGCGCCGGGGTGCGAAAGTCAAGGCTCCGCTCGCATGGTCTCAGTGTGGTAGGTACCTATCGAAGTTTATTGCGGTCGGCATGCGCCCCCTAGAATTCTGCGCCCGGGTGCATCGCACCCCTTGAACCCCCGGGTAAAGACGGCCCTGAGCGGAACCGACAATCGTGGTCATGCCCGAAGGTGAAAAAACAACTACAGCGCCACCTACCGAGTCCACAAACAAAATTGTCGTTAAGATCGGTTCAGCCATCACATACACACGGGCAGAATAAATATATAATGTACATATAAACATTTAAAATGATCAACCATCAGCAATTGTTCTTGGTAACTTCAAATACAACACAAAGCACAACACTTTAAAGCTCTTAAACTCAATCCAAATGTATAAACAAGCACGTCATTGTATTAAATTTAGTTTTTAGTATTAAAACACAAGGAAAAATGAATATTATATTGCTTATTCAGCATTTAAATAATATAAACGAGGCAGGTATTATCATGGCCATTTATAGGTCATCTGTTCATTAACACAAGATCAGGGGTTTCTGAATATGTGATTTTTAATTGTGGCTCGAGATATGACAGCACCCCGCCTGATGTTAAGCTGGAGTGTGGTCTATAAATGTAGATGACCGCCAGTCACAATCAACTATGCCGGCCTAGTTGTAGTTGAGGTGATCCCGAAACGCGACTGAGTCACTTCACGGTCTGAACATATGAAAGTGGTGGTCTCAACATCTATCTCATTTTTTATGAGCAAATATTTGTAATATATAATCTAATAATTAAATATTACAAATAAAATGCTATGAAACAAATCTTTGCTCTGACCGGGAATAGAACCCAAGACTTTACGCGTGTGTTACTAATAAGATACGCCGTTAAAATATACAATTATGTAAGTTTTATGTGTTACTTTGTGTGCTTAATAAAAAGCATAATGTTCCCATTAGTTCTATGGAAAGTTTCATTTATCAACCAATCAATGATACTGTCACGCCTTTTTCTCACAGGCAGAGACAATGGAGCGACACTTGCGACGATCCTGATCCTCCCTCGCTTCTTTTACATTCACAATTCTCTTCATACAAGCTTTACGGTTATGGGCACTAGGCAACCCAGTTTTTCGAAGGATGTCTCCGATTTGGTCGAACACCCTCGATTAAAGCATCTTTTTAAAAGTTAATTTTTGAAATTTCTAAACAACATGTAGTACATAACTACATATTGTGGCTACTTAAGTAATTAATATTTTATTTGTTACTTTTTGCCATATTATTACCTTATATATACCAGTATTTCTCAACCTTTTTAAGGTATTGCCCCAACTTAACATTTTTTTAAGAATTTGCCTTTTTTGTTAAATTTGTCACCGATATATATTGCATTAAAATAACCCAAAGCGAAAGGGTTAATGAAAGTTGTGTCGATTCCATATTTAAATTGCCCCCCTTAACTATCAAGTTGCCCCCCTGTGGGGCGTGGGCCCCACGTTGGGAATCACTGTTATTTACTGTATAAATAAGTAGGTAATGAAATTTGTAAATAAAAATTAACACGTGCACATCGGTCAATATTGAGGCATGTTAATTTGCAACATCTCAACTCCACTAAGCTTGTATTGTCAGTTTAATACCACGTGCAGTAAGTAGTGTTAACTCACCTATAGGATTTAACGTGAACCTAGCAATAGAAGGAACTGCACGGTAAAAAGCACAGGAGATTTGCTGTGTAGCTCAGTGGTCAGAGAGAGGTGTTGCGCGATAAGTGGCACACAAAGGATTCGTTCTTCGGTCGCAATCCACCTATGTGCACGCGTGAATTTTTCTATCCAATTTTCATAACTAAGTTATACAGTTAGGTAACAGTTCGTACAATAGTGTTTTGTTTTTCAGATAGCACGTAGTGTATTCGTGATAGGTGTCGGGGAGCTTTGTCGCGGCGGCGCGACATGTCGGTGTCCCCCGGTGCGACCCCGGGCGAGCCGCGCTCACGATCTGCCGCCGCATCGCCCGCATCTGCACCGCGATCGCCAGCGCCAACGGTGCTCGCCACCATGACACCGGTGCAGCCTGCCCACGATTACTATCCACACAAAGTCGAGATGGATTCTGATGACGGATATCCACCCGAAGCTCATTCATACAGACACTCACCCCACGAACTTTCCGCATATGCTCCCGAGAGCAAGGTGCCTGTCCAGCCCGACGTATACGATGAGGGTATGGATTCCATTAACGAAAAAACTCCGATCGATCTCATATATGAGGACGACAAACAGACTGTGATATATACGACGACGCCAGATCAGAAACGCGTGGAGATGATCAGTGGACAACTCGAAGATGGCCAACTGCTAGCGGGTGGCGGTCAATTGGTGGATGGTGGAGTTTCCGTTGTTGTTGGAACCCATGGGCCGAGTACGGTGCTGGTGCTAGCGGATCATGTTCTCGACGAACTCGGACAAGTTATACCGATGCCCAGGTGAGTCACATTTCAACATTATAGAATATAAGAATCAAAATTTATACCAATAGATAAGATTTGTGTCGGAGAGATCCGAGTGTAACGGTCGAATACCGCGTTTGAAACGATCATGCGTGGGCGGAGCGACGCGCTCACCTTGAACTTGCCCAGAGAGGCTGCGGTGTGTCTTGCCAACATGCTACAACGCACCTAACCTGCCACGAGGTGTTCTAACGTCTAGTTTAACTTAACAATCCATATTTACCCATTTCAAACTCACCTATGCCATTGGAGCGCACAAAATCACGTCTACCTGTCTACGACGATGGATGTTAATTGAAACATAACAATAATTGATAAATGTTTATTCTACTAGTACCTTGTTAACAATTAAGCAATACACATTGAATCTTATGAAAAGTTGTTTAAAAATCTAATTCAATTTGTTTATGTAAGTAGTATGCGTTGGAGCACATTGTATAATTACATCTATTTAAAATTTAAGTAATTATAACCGTACGAGTGAACGTTAATGAATACGCGAATAATGACTACTCCACCCACTAACAGCACAATGGCTACGGAGATAAAGACAATATTTCCATCAAAATCTTTGGAATTCTTCGTTGGAGTATTTGAGTAGGATGTGCTTATTTCACGAACATATGAACTGTAATCTTTTAATTAGGTTAATGGCATAGGTTATTTTAAAGTTTAAAATCTGTTTTATTATGAATTAGCCAATATTTATGTGTGTCTTATTCAAAAAAATTGAAAATAAATTGTTGAAATAGTCCCGAATAATATACACAGTATACAGATTCAATTTCTATGGCATACAGATTATAGCAAGTAAATTATAAATGTATACTTAGTTGCGTAGTAATTCGAAAGAAGAGAAGCTCATTCCGTCGTCGTCTCTTAAAGTTGGAAGTGATGTTGATTCCCGATCACCCGTCGCGCGCGCAGCTTTTTAATGATCAGTTTTTGTGAAGGCGATGGCCGCCACCACAACCTCCGTCCCGCTTCCACCTTATTTTTATTGCTTAGCGCGGACTGAAGGGCTCTTAAGATGGACTTGTGGCCGCAGCGAGTATTCCTTTCGGGGCATTTTATTCATTTAACTTCATAAAATATTTATTAGTCTTCTAGTTACTTGCGCACACTAAGAAATTTTATTCTATTGTGCGATTAATTAATTAATTTATAATGTAATAAAATAATTAATTAGTATTTTAAAATCATTTTATATAAGATACATTATTATTTACATAAGTAGTTCGTTATATAAATAAAGTAAATAATTAACATTTCGTCAAAAAGCGGCAGGTTAGAACGTCCAAATAGTTGTTTAATGTAAATTTTTGTTGTTTATATCTTTCTCGCCCACTATTCTTGAGATTGAATTTCGTAATATCCCTTCTTAGTATTCGTCCACACCATTAAAGAAATTCACGATAAAAAATTCCAAAAGTTTGAATGTTATTTGAGTCTCAGGTGGTTTTTCCACAACATCACAGATGTTATTTACATATACGGTCCAATTTTTTATATCAATAGAAAATTTACTCTATACTTTATCATATTCTATACTTTATAAAATACACTTTATCATATTGTGTTAATTAAATCTACCCAAGCGTTATTTACCAACCTGTAGTGAATTCGGTGAATTTTGATAAGCGTCCTCTTGATAAAGCGCTGATCAAACAACCCTTGCAAATATAAAAAAAATATTACATCTAAGTAATCTTTAAAAACAAATTTCACTTAAGTATAACTAAGGCTTATACGCAGTATTTTTTGGTTTTAAACGTAATTAATTTATGTTATTTATATGTTAAAGCAAAGTTATTTATAATAATCTAATATTATGATCTCACTCGCAGTTTATTAACATGGAGGCAGGAAAACGAAGTCACGATCGTTAAGCTGATTGTCTCAAATTAATTTTAATATAATCAAATCTATACAAGAAATGATAAAGCAAACGATTTATAAAATATTTCGATTAGGTAATTAAGTCTAACCTATGGATGTACTAAATTAAATGTTACCAAGAGTCAAAAATTTGAATTTATTACGCTATAAATTACAGTTTTATGTCGATTTATTTTTGTATATTTAAAACTTATCAAATCTCCTTAAAAGTTATTCAGTTTTGAACAACAGTCTACCATTATCAACCTGTAGTTTAATTTGTTTTGTTTTTACTATTAAAATTAAACCCACAAAAACAAGGATTGAATTCATGCCTTTATTGAAGACTTTTAAGGCAGCCAAGAGTAAGGCTGTATGTATAAAGGAACACACACACTCACACAGAGAATGCACGCTTGGCTTGCTCACACAAACACAAAGGCAGCGCCGCGTCTCTGTCGAGCTAGCGAGTCTCTCGATATGCTCCCTCATTTAATAATTAAATTTATTACAGTAATTGTGATATCTGTTGATAAATAAAATCTTAAAATTCTCGATGGTTAAGAACAGAGGTTACATTTGAAACCCCAATCGTCCTTTCTACCTGACTTCGATGTCCGAGAGCAAATAAAAAACGGTTTCCCCGCGTAAAGGGTTCACTTCCCATCACAAGGTTAAGGCACCTCTCAGGTACACACACCGACACGAGCGCACCCACACAGACACCTCACTTTTACCAATAAACATGTATCGACGCAACTTTAGACATCGACGACGCAGCATCCTACAGAGATCACCACGGGGGATAAAATTTCTTTGAAACGTAAGAATATAATGGATATGTTATTTTATGCTTTGATAGTATCTTTTGCGTCTTTTATCAAAATTATATGTTATGATATTGCCAGTACATTTGAAGACATAGTACACAAAACACAGATTATGTTTTTCATTATGTATTCTGCGTATAATTATACTCCTAGTACACTTCCTTAATACAATTTTGACGTACGAACATAACAAAGCTGTCTGTATCGATAATTTTTGTATCGCTAACGTCACATCCATGTAATTATATGAGAAGGTGAAATCTTCCATCATTTTATTTTTTGTTGAGTCACACAAAAAATACGTGAAGGATTTTATACTCTTGCTTGATATCATTAAGGTTCTAAATTGGTAAGAGATTCAATTTTACGGCAACATAAACGTTTCGGATAAATTGAACTCACACTGTAAAAGAATAAGATTCATATTAAAGTAATAAGTATTCTTTAACACACCTTAACGGTATACTTGGTCATTCCTTAGGGATTGTGGTTAATAACAAAACCTTATATTCTAAAGTAATAGGGTTTTTACTATCAATCCAAGACATTTCGTTTTTAAAAAGTGTTTGTTACGTTAGTATAAAAAAGATTTTTTCATTGTGTCTGGAGTACAGTTTATGAATGGAATCGACTGCTACTAGTTGAATAAATGCAATGGCATCCGCTATGCCAGCCTTTTCTGTTAATTTTCATGCTGATCACGAAACGCGATGGTGTCAAATTTGCTCTTGAATCGCACTTTTGAAACAGCTCTGCCTAATATTATCTTCTCGATGCCGCCCTGGATTATTTCCAGCCGAGCTGTCCACGTAATAGGCGATACGTTAACTCTAGGGCCCCTGCAACTTCATAGAGACATAGCGATATCACACGAAGATATAGGATATGTGAGATATAGGAGTGCGCTTACTCATCATTATATCGGTAAGGTCCAATAATCCCTATTGATGGGGATTATTAGACACATTAGTGATACATTTAGTCTAATTTTCCCCATTGAAGTGTCTAATGGGAAAAATAAGACGTTTTTGCGTTTTCGCGTTTTGTAGTCTAGAAATCCCCATTGAATATAAATCATCAAATAGCTGTTGAACGGATCGGAAAACAAAATCTTTTTGGCAAGGGTTAGCAGAATCTTTTATTCTCTCCATTCTATTGTCCATTTCTAACCGGCATAGTAACGACGACTGAGGCGACCGTAAACTGAGTCGGTTTTTTAGGCGCCGGTCGGAACTGCTATTCTTTCTTTGCTTACAAGCAAGTCGAGGTTAGATGTCTCAATAAAATAAAATAGCACTATAGACTGACCACTAACAATACGTACTCTTTGTTATTTTATTTATTGCTATTTATTTTATAATTAAGAGAGTTGTGTCCGGATCGTGGAAAATATCACTCTATTGTCTCTGCCTATTCCTAAAGAAACTGAGGCGTACAATTAAATTGTACGCCTCAATTTCTTACTCGATAAACTCAATTAATACAGATTAATTGTGTTTATCGATGATGTAAATTTGTAAATCAAAAATAATAGTAAAGAAAAAATGTTTAAAGAATAATTATCTGGACATGGTAACTAATTACCTGGTAAAATGGGCTTGGCCCTCATCAATTGACCAATAAGAACTTCGGTGATTACTTATAAGGAAGAATGCGTGAGTGAGCGGTGCGCCCTTGTTTTTCGATTGCTAAGAATATGGCCTCTGCAGTCAGCCCCTACAGCCACCCGTGTACGTTGTGGTCATTAGTGCTTTTTAACTTTTACCATTTACTTAACAATTTCACCCATTTCAAACCTTATCACTTCAACATAAGATTGAATATACTATGTATTATTCATTTTTAATACCTATATGTTATGTATACGATCATATTTTGGCACAAACACCCTGATGTTACGTAAACCACAAGTGAAAGTGTCCCTTTATAAATGTAGGCAGCTATCAGAGTTAAAATACGACTGTTTACCTTACATTAAATTGGTCCAAAATTATAGCCTTTTAATATTTTTTATGCACAAGATGTAGTTTATTAAATAAACTTAAACAATGTGTAAAGAACTTCAATTAATTTTGGTTTGGTATAAACAAAAAAATGTTTACAAAAAACGTGTTTATTTCATCGATGGTTTATTTGATTGTGGAAAAAATATTTTTAATACAATAGTACAGCTATAATGCAGCAGGTGGACTTTTTTAAATTGTAGCACGACATACCCGTATGACAGCACCCCACCTGATGTTAAGCTGGAGTGTGGCTCAGGAATGAAACCGACTGCTATAATTAAATAATAGCAAGTAGCAGTCACAACTTTCTACTACCCTAGATCGGCAGACTGGGCAAATGATCACCAACTGTCTGCCTCCAACTATTAACAACCAAGCTTGGTGCAAAAACATAATGCAGGTAGCATATTATGTTTTCTTTTCTTTTATAATTTAAGGCGACCGTAGTGTAGTGGCAGTGCAATGGTTACGCAGCACCAGAGCACGAGTTCAAGACCACCTACCGGTACCAATGTATCTTTGATATATGTACTTTGGTTGTCCTGTTTCTATGATACAAGCACTTTAGTAGCTTAGCATTTTCTACCAGCCAACCTATTTAGCATTTTTATTAATAAGCTTAAAAAAGGGAAACACTGAACAAAATTTTCATAGAGTATTGACAAATGTTAGTTAATGAGTTAATATTAAAAAAAAGTGGCAGGCAGGGGGGGGGGGGGTCTGTCTGCCGCCCAGTCTACCAAATTCCAAGTGTGAAGTTAGAGAAGTGATTTAGTCACTCCAAGGGTTTAAATTTAATATTTTCGAGTTATAGCCATGTCTACATAGTCTACATCATGTAGTGTCACAATAAAAAAATACGTTCCATTTTTTTACTGTGCCATATTTATTTTTTCAACTTTTTATAGAAAACTAGCGGTTTTGATAGTCATTGTCCTGGCCGAAAGTAAAAATTATAAATTGCAGTGCTATCTACCACTATATACCGGGTCCAATTGTGTTTTAAACCGAAAGGTACCTGGTACCTGGATTATTGAGATATTCACACAAAGTTTATCAGCATCGGTCCAGCCGTTTAGGAGTTAGGTGAAGAGCACACGTACAGAAAAATTATATATATTAAGATATAAGTAAATATAGAAGACAATATACTTGATTGAAGACAAAATATACTTGTACATATTTATAAGTCTTGTTACTATTAGTCTTTCTTAGTTGGCGTTATTAGAGATACCGCTAATTAGGCAACAAAAAGCCATGTGAATAAACCTTCAAATTACCTTTGCATCTCTAACAATAAAAGTTATGTCAATTAGTTTTATTTATCTACCGATTTGTTTTATTTTTTGGAGAAGTCTAAACAAAAAGTTATTAAGAAAACGGTTTTTTCTTTTTTATATTGGCACGATTCTATAAGACAAGGTAAATACTGCCACAGCATTACATCCGCTATATTGGCCTCGAGTAAATCCGTAAATAATGGCTCTGGTGGCCAGTAAAAAGCTTGTAAGTTGTCGGTTCCAACTAGGCTGGCATAGTGGATACAACTGCTACTTGCAGTTATTTAACCGTGGTAGCAGTCACCGTAACTCATAAACCGCACTTCATGCAGGGTGTTGTCAAACGCCAAGCCACAATAAGAATAAATAAAAACTGTAACACCATCACTGACTGGACGACATGGCCGGCAGTTATTGAATTTTAGTACAAGTTACCTCCATTCATGGACCACACTACAGCTTAACATCAGGCGGGGTGCTGTTATATGTCGAGTCACAATAAAAAAAATATATTAAACTAAATAATATCTTTATTTCGTTAATAACATTTACGTACTGAAATTCTGTTTTAAAAACGATCCTTTATTATAAAATATGCAATGAACATATTTCTTTATTTTAAATTCAGTCGTCGACAATCTTCGACAATCGTCGGTAGCTTGTAAGTTGCCAGTTAAAACTAGGCCGGAATAGTGGATGTGACTACTACTTACAGTTATTAAAATTGTAATAGCAGATAGCTGTGACATCCATTTATGGACCACATTCGAGCTTAACATCAAGCTGGATGCTGTCATATGTTGAGTTACAATAAAAAAAACATGGTTCTCCTTTTGCTTACCATCAGCTTACCAGGCAGGTCGAAGTCACAATAATAAAATATTGATAAGCAAGTTATTTTTTATTATTGTGACTCGACACATGACAGCACCCCGCTTGACGCCGGCCTAGTTAAAACCAGCAAATTACAAGCTGATCCCAAAACGTGACCAAATCACTTCACGGTCTGTATACTTGTAAGTGGTGGTACTACCCCGGATCGGTAGACTGGGTAGTACCACTGCCTACCACTCTTTGATAACCAGACCCGAAGCTAAAATCCATCTCTTTTTTTAATTTATTTACAAATATTTGCTCCGACCGGGAATCGAACCCGGGACTTTTTGTGTGAAGATTCATTAGTTGTATAGTTATTTGTGATAGTAACAACCTTATTGAATAAATATAAGTTATCTGTTACATAGTATTCATCCCAGACCCGTAGAAGGCCAGTAAGGGATTAAAATTCAAGATACAGGAAATTCTCGGTATTATAAATGATAGACAGCCATCCTATCTTAGTAATTGATGTAAGCTTTTTATCTTATTTTTCTTTAGTAATGGCGCGTGAGGGCCAGGAATAATTATTAGCTTTATAAAAAGAGTTTTAAATCTTTGTTTACTATGTATACCTACATATACGTATGTTACGTAGAAACCATAACATATTATGATGTTTTGGGTTATAGTTAAATAATAAAAATGATAAACATATTTTTTTTATAAAAAATCTTACTGTAAAAAGATATATAAAAAAACTTCGAAACCATTGAAATAATACATCAACTATTGATAATATTTATCGTTCTTTATATACATATATTTATTTTTCATTTATTTATATTTTCCTTTGGTCCGTGTTTGTGTGACTGTACTCCTAAATGACTGGAACGATTTTAATGAAAAAAATTGTGTGTGTTTAAGCGGGTGCCCGGATGGTTTATTTTTTCTTGCCCCAAGCCGAAAGAATGGTCTTTCTGGCCGCATTACACCCCAGAAAGTGCCATTTTTGTGGCTAGCTCGAAGTACAGCAAGCTGTGACTAGCAATTTATTAAAATAAGCTGTGCGCTTATTTTATAATTTCATTAAATTTAATTGAATAAAATGACAATATAAAAAAATGCATCTATAAAATGTTATATTTTTCACATTTGCATTTTACGAAACGCTTGTTTGAGATCTCGTCAAGATCTATCCAACGTCACCCCTAGACAATATGAATCGCCAACCTAAACTATAAATGGGGTTACAGATTGTCCACGGACGGATTTGCTTTGCTTCTTAGTAAAAAGTATTTTGGAGGTGAATAGAGCACTCAGTAAAAAGTAATGAGTATTTTGTTACTATTGTATGTTTTTTTATTGACTTGACATCTAAATCCGATTTACCTGATGCTAAATCGGATTTCCGTCAAATGGTGGTTCGACATAATTATGTCTGTACCCGCCTACCGCATGTTAAACTGTAGGTTGCAGTGGCATCCACTATGCGGGTCTAGATCGAATCGGCAATTTACAATCTGAAAAGCGACTTAGTTACGCCACGGTCTGTATACTTGTAAGTGGTAGGTACTACCCCGGATCGGCAGACTGGGAACGTTATATGGATCCAACGTTATATGGGATCTCAAATATGCTAGTACGTATATTTATGCTATAAATAACAGTTGATTTTAGTAATTCTATGCATAATTGGTCACAAATGAAATTCCTTTATCAATTTAAGCAACCTACACGTTTTAGACGAACATAATAATTTCGTTAAAAGCTAATAGCGGCGACGGAGTGACTGCTAACCAACAACGTACCAAAAGGCGTAAATATAATTAGTGACAAGGTGCTAGAATTGTGCTAGAAGAGAAACAAATGCTTGGCACACACAATAATATTTCACAGGATAATAAATGTATCGATGACATGTTAAAAAAAATACCTTTGTCTCCAAATATTTGTTGTCGGTTTGGTTCAATGACATTTCAACAGAGAATTTTAATATTTCTATGAAGCTATTCACTTTTGACGTTTAATAGGTAATGTGCAATTTATGTGCTTATACTTTGTGTCTAAGCAATAGGTAGTCAGAGATTGTCGTCACTGATAATATTTACTACACTTTTCCTATTATGCCGTAACATAGTAATTTGCTATATTGAAATAACCAAGAAAGCTAGGTTGCCTAGTGCCCATAACCACAGAGCCTGTATGAAGAGAATTGTGGATGTGAAGAAAGCAAGGGAGTTGTGTAAGGATCGTGGTAAGTGGCGCTCCGTTGTCTCTGCCTATCCCTGTGGATAAAAGGCGTGACAATTTGATTGATTGAAATAGCCAACCAACCAAGATAAGATTATTTACCTTAAATTTTAGTTTATTAGAACGCACATATAATGTCCGTTTGTTTTCTAATGCGTTGATGAGGCAAAGAGCCTATTATTTTGTAGGCTGTATTTTACGTACGCTAGTACATAAAGAGCGGATAGAGCTTCGGTCTCGGAGCGATGTCAACTAAAGTAACGGATTTCGCCAAATATGGACAAAGCGAGGTTGATCACTGCGATACGACTCGCGTGTACAGGACTGAGATACGAGTATATGTATTTTTCAATACAGTTAATGATATTCAAGTAAGTGTTAGATAATTGAGGATAGAGATAACTGGTGCTCTCGTCGACGGTAGCTTAATGGAATAATTTGCATAAATACTTAAGGATTGCGCCAGTTGGCCGAACTCAATTTGAATATGATCATGCATATATCTACACTTATTATTCAGCATGATAAATGTTCAATATTGGCTTATCGAAACCCAAGATTCATAATACAAACTTAAAAATCTGTCTTATAAGAAATACATTTATTACATACTTTTGTTATTAAGACTGAAAAGTCAAAGAGTGCCGATGACTGAAAAACAATAATCAGTTAACAGTTACCTCAGTCGCCGTTACTATAACAGCTAAAATCATTGTGATTATAGAAACCTTATTGAAACCATCGATTTTGGTGACTAAAAGACATCATTCATTTTGGGCTTTTATGTAAGTACTACTTTTGTAATGTCCAATGATGAAAAAATATATAAATGGTAGTTTAGACACTTGTACTAAAAACTAATAACAGTTTTGCTTTTAATTGCTTGGAAAATAAAATATGGAATTTGTATCGTCTGTCAATCACAAAGACACGCCATATATTTTGCTTTGAACTGTCATAATTATAGTTTGATAATTTTGCACACCTAAATTATGCAAAATAAAGGATATATTCTGATTACATTGTAATCTTCGTACATCAAATTATTTTAAAATGTATATGCAACTGTTAATACAATTCAGCCCAAGTCCCCATACAAAATGAATGATGTATTTTCTCTACCACTAGGCAACGATTGTGAATATAATAACGAAAAAATATATTAGAATTGAATACCACCGATAATACCAACCACTATAGATAGGTGTGACGAGGACAAACTATGCAAAAGCTCACTTCGATATAAATGCCATTAATTACTGAGTGTGGCCATCCCATAACGGGACTTAGCTCTGATGTATTTTATGACTTTTGAATCTATTTGTATCACATTTAGAAACACGACTCAAATAAAAATATTATAATACAACATTTGCTAGAACATTCTTATGTTTTAATCTAAATATCAGTATTGTGGCGTAAGGGACCAGTTAATAAAAAAAAATTAACTTATATAAATGATAAATTATTATCAACTGAAAAGCTATAACAATATATAAACACAAACAAAATCTAAAAATAATCATAGTTATGAGATCCAAGATTAGTTGACCGGATTGCAATTTATCTACATCAATGTAAGAGGTAAATTGTAATTTAAGTGTTGTCCAACATTCTCTGGTTCTTACATTTTTGACATTCGCCTATAGGCTATCGTATTGTGTAGATTAGACAACGCAGGAATTGATTTAGAGTTGAGATAAAATTAGAAACGTCAAGCGTTTATTTTATTGCCAATAGTTTGTTAATTCGATGGTATGAAATTCCGAGACAATAAATTAATCGCGGTTAACCAACCATCCAGCTGGTTCCATTGTATTAATGATTAATGAGACTACTGTACTTTGGTCTATTGTACTTAAATGTGTTTAGTTTGTCTGCTATTCATGATATTATCTTACAGCAGCAGATTGAGGAGAACGAAAATTTATTTTGTTTCCTTATTATGACATTCGTTTATAAGTCGTGACATCATGTTTATAAAACAATAAATTCTAACATATCACATGCATTTTATACGAGTTTAACTAATGACTAAGGTTCTGTGCAAATGAATTTAACTAAATATTGCGCTTTTTTAAATACATTTATATTTGATTAATTTAAGTCCGTAGTTAGCTCAAAGTTCGTAGTTTTTGTAGAGGCTAATAGCATTCCTGATGAGCATTAGTAAGCAGCAATCCTTTTTGGTACCCAATAAAGTTTTTCCCCTGTACGCCAAGGTGCCATACGCGTGCTGAAGGCATCTGACATAAATGGCAATGCGAACACTGCCACAATCCACTGCGTTCGACGACTGATGTAAATGATTCTGAATAATGTATCCTTTTCGCGTACCCTCCGATGTCACTATCCATATAGGCTGATACAATGTTTACTGCTGTACCGTTACCATCTTTTATGGTTTGTGCATGGAGGCTTACAAAACACGACCGCCCTGATATCTATTATTGTCTGCACAACATTAACTTGCTTTATTATAACTCATTTTAGAAAGTATATTCTCTTTCGAGTAGTTTTATAATTACTTTTTCTCTACAGTATCAGTTACAAAGTTAATAAATCGGTACAACTTATTAACTTAAAGTATAAAAAGTTGCCACACTAGCACGTGGAATCAAATTACATTACAAATAGCGCGTAAAAAATGTTTTAACTGTCGTTTGTTCGTAAGTTCTTTACTATGTCAACGTTGTTTTAGACCAAAGCCCGCGCGCTATTGCCTAGCGCGAGGCTTTAAATGCTGGCAAAACGTGCATTTCTTAAATGGCTTATGCGGTTATGGTGATTACGCGGTTATGAGCTTTAACATCGTGGACATTAGCTTTAAATTTGTATACATTACGAACAGATGGGTCACGACTGAGAAACGTGTGCGATCGTGACCTTGCCGTGTGCGCCGGCAGAGGTCACAGTTTGTTCAAGCCTTCGAACGCACCAGCATATTGAAAGTCTTGGAGAATATGCTTCTATCATATCTATACGTTGAACGACCCTAATGTTAAACCAGAAATATTAAATTTAAATATATATTACTTGTATTTAGCATGTCTTGTTGGTCGTATATTACTTTTATATTTGCACGCATAGGTATTTCGTTGTTATTAGTCACTAATATAACAAAAATTTAATAGTGTTTGCATTGTTAAGTCACTCGCGTTGTAAGTAATTATTTATTATAAAATACTTCCGTCAATACGGAACTGTTAATGCACTCAGACCTCTAACCACTGACGTCTCTCATTGTTCAACAACAAACTAAGCACGATACTTAGCTATTTATGTGCTGACTCATATTGCCGAACATAACATTGTTGTATTGTAAATTGTTATTTACTTCATTTATATAGAAATACACACATCCCACGCGCATGGAAATCGGGCTTATTATGCAGGTGTATTATTATTTACTAACAATCGTTATATTTTTATTGTAAATTGCTTTGACCGTCTTATAAATGCGATTGACTTTATGACTTTTGATGCCGATGCAAAAAAATTAAGATTGAACCACTCAAATGGTGTGTGTGTGCTTATGCAAATGTTTTTGTTATACATCTGCAACCATTTGCATATATAGCTTAGTATATTTAGCACCAATGGATGATATAGAGGTCATCGAAATTCAAGGTACCATATTTGATATCAACGTCTTTTAATTTAACATTTCTATAATATGCTTCTAAACGTGCTTGTACGATAGAACCTGATTATAACTACGAAAGTATCCAAGATACATTGGTACTGGTAAGTGGTTTTGAAGCAAGGGCTCTTACTTTGTGAGACCATTTCACTGCTGCTGACCATGGTCGCCCTAAAACTATATCGATGATACAAAGTATTATTTTGCACTTATATTTTTACTCATATCGTTGTTTATTATAAAACATTTTATAAAAACTTTACAGTCGTAAAAAGTTCAATTAGTTACTAGAAGAGGTTTAGATACAAAGTGGAAACGTTATCTCTTCAAAATGATTCAATTTTTACGAGTGGAGTTTCATGTTTAGTTCATTTATTTAAATTTTACTACTTTATAAATATCGGATGCAATAACATTAATTGCCCAAGTTTTTAAGGCTTCTGCGTTAACGTTGAGAATTTAAAACTTTATTTGCAGTTAGTTTTTATTGTCATTATGTTTATTAGGTTGGAAATTAAAACTTTTACGCGGTTTTTACTTTGAGGATGAAAAAATAATATTGTTAGACATTTTATAAGTGCTTTTTCGATTTTATATTTCTTTCAATAAATGTTTTAATTAATATAAATAAGCTTGAACTCCGTATAATTAAATTTATCGTAATCATAATTTAACAGAAAGAATTATGTTAAAGTAAGCGAGAGAGTTATAATATTTTCTTAGATTTTTCTGCGAACATTGATGAATTAAACAATTTTTATGCGGCTTACTATCGCGGTTATTTTGGTTTTATTTTATTTGATTGAAACCTAAAATAAAAGCGATAGCAAGCCGCATAAAAATTGCCTAATTCGAGAGAGTTAAGTCAGTATGGGGAATGGTTCTCCATTACACGAGTATCTATAGAAATAGTGGCTTCAAAGTTTATAAAGAACCTTCTGGAAAGAAAATCTTCTGAATCTTTGTTCAAAATGAACAGACAAACCCTTTTATTATGGATTGTGACTGCTGAGTCATTTACGTATACAAAAATAATACTTTAAAAGTTCAAAACATGATGTTGTATTTATTTTACGATTTGTATTTTAATGTGATTTTGCCTTTTTGTTTCAGGTAAGATTTGTCAGTTGGGTAAATATTTATTTCTTTTTATAGTGGCTGTTATTTTTTATGTGACTTCGATTTGTCTGATGGTAAGTAAGGGGGGTTTTAGAGCGCCGACTGAAGAAACCGATTCAGTTTTCGCTTACTTCAGTCGCTGTTACTATGTGCCTATTATATTAAGGATGGGAAAAATGCATTGACGGTTAAAGGATTTTACTTATATTAATTTAAAAACTTAGGCACTTTTCAATAATTCACAATTCTGACGACAGGCGTAGCCGATTGTCCAATGATTGGTTTGTTGCGCGTAAAGTCCCGGTCGGAGCACATATTTGTTTCATAGCTTTTATTTATAATATTTAATAATTATATTTAATGTTGTAAATATTCGTTAATAAAAAAAAGAGTATTTTCTTAGATTTTGCGCGAACATTGATTATTGAATTAAACAAATTTTATGCGGTTTACTATCGCGTTTATTTTGGTTTCGATTTTTCATTTTTTTATTATTCCGACGTTTTTTAAAATAATCCGCTTCTTTCTTAAAAAAAAGGAGGCTGATATTTGCTTCGGGTCTAGTTATCAAAGAGTGGTAGGCAGTGGTACCCAGCCTGCCAGCCTGATTTCATGTTCTAAATAAAATATTGGTGTTATACACTACCCGAATCATATGATATTAAACAATTAATCCAATTGTCACGCCTTAATTACCAGAAGGATTGGCAGGGACAACAGAGCGACACTATCTTAAATAAGGACAATAAGAATTATAATTAAAACATGAGTGTAATTTAATTGATTTGAAGTTTTTGTTTATGTCGATAATTAATTATGCACAGAATTTTTTTAAATTTAAAGTACTTACTTCGTTTTCGGATTAATTTTTAGTACTTAATTACTACTTAAAACAACAATTGACCATTTTTGGTTTGGTACATCTGGCTTTACCTAGCCTAGAGATGGTTTAGTTAAAAAGCTACAACAAAACATTGTTTTATGACTTATTTGTAAAATTTTATAGTACATAAATTCATAAATGCTTGTTAATAAAAGGTAAGCAAAATAAGACAGATATTTGATTTGTTTTTTGAGATTGATATGTTGATAGTTATTGGATATTTGCCAAGTCTGTCAATTGACAGAGTTAAAAATGTATAAGGCTTTTGTCTCAGTTGCGTTTCGGGATAATCTTGAAATTCAGCTAGATTGTGGCGAATGTGGTGAATGTGGCAGATATTTTTTCCTTCGCTTTTGTAACTTGGGTAATATTTGTTTGTTATACTGTATTTTTGCAACTATGATGTTATATACATCTTTTTTACTTTTCTATACTAATCTACTAAACTGCTTGTATCATAGAAACAGGACAACTCATTGGTGAACAAGATACATTGATACATTGGTACCGGCAAGTGGTTTTAAACCCGTGCTCTCGGTATGCGTAACCAATGCACTACCATTTCATTGTCTCTGCCTTTCTCTGCGGAAACTGAGGCGTCATAATTAATTTGCAATTAAAAGTTGTTTTAAATATTATAGTTGTACACACGAGGAGATAAAATGCGAAGTTCGTATCATTCGTGTGTTCTCAGTAGGCTTACTGATTTGAAAGGAAAGGCCATCGGACCGTAATGAACTTGAGATTGAAGTTTTATTGAAATTGTGACTTTATTAACCTGCATTTTACAATGTTTTGTTCGCCTACTCAGATTTGTGAATGTGTACACCCCGCGTCCTTGCCACTTTTTGCTGTGCCCAAAAAAAGAATTTGTTATACATCTACCTATATATAATTCCATTAAGTATCTATATGTGTTTAAAGTAGAGGAAATGGTAAATGTTGTTGTGAACTCAATGTTTTTGTAGACCGAGGTTGCGACAATTTCAATAAAAAATATATTATGCCCAAAAAATTTAAATAGTATTATCGTATACCGTTGACTGAAAATATCTTATTAGTCGTACAATTCATTGCTGAAAGTGAGTTGTCTTCCTGAAACATCATGAAAGTTGTAACCATTTTCTACTATGTCATCTTATCACATGTTCTAATTGAAATCCTTTTTTTTGAGACTCATTTGACCTTGACTTGTTTGATAGTATCCAAAAATCCAAGAGCGCCGACGACTGAAAAAAACCGATTTAACTCACAGTCGTCTCAGTCACCGTCACTATGCCAGCCCAAACCTCAACATACTTACTAATAAATTACTATTCATTATAGTTATTTTACATCCATTCTACATTCACAAATATTTAGTCATTAGGTAAATCGCCCGACGTTAAAATTATAGGTTTATACGGCTATATAAAATAAATTACATTTAATTTAGTAAATTCTTTTTAATTATACTAGTAATTACGTGTAGTAGGCCAGGATAAAATTAGAGGAAAAATATCTCGATAAGCACCTACACTTACAATTTATCGAAGCAAATCATATACGGTGTCATAATTAATGCTCGTTTTTCCTATATATACCTATACGTGTATGCATAACTAATCGCTCGTACAAGTAAATGCCGTGTCTTAAAGCGATTAATTCAACATTTAAGCTTAGTCATTGCGTACTACGTTTACTCTGTGGCATGTCGTTCCTTCGAGTAGGTAACCACCCGCTGCAAATATAAGATACAACTCGCTCAAACAGATCAAAATATTATCTTTGATTTAATATTGTGTTGATGTTGACCGTTAAATATCTTATGAGTTTTATCTGTTTATCCAGATGATTGCTTTGTAATGTGAAGCATTGTTGTGTAGTAGCAGTGAAATGGTCACGTAAACTGAGACCCTCAGTACCAATGGTTCTTTGATATAAATGTATTTTAGTCGTTAAGTTTCGATGATACAAGCACTTTTCGTAGCTCAGTTAAAACAAATTAAAACAGTTTTGTTTAATTTATTTAGGAATTAACTCTTAACCCTTATATTATATCGTAGACGCTTGCTGAAAGTCAGGAGTCGCGACCATTTTCTTTGTGATCTTTTGTGCGGCAAGGTAGTGAATAAAATGGACAACTGTATGTTTCAACCGGTGGATGCAACTGGCATCTTGTCGTTCGGAATGGCGTTCTAAGGGGGAGGCCTATGTTCAGCAGTGGACGCCTTCTGGCTGATGATGATGTCTCAAATAATTATGTTAATAAATCTTAAAATATTCCCCCATTTCAGACAACGTTTTTTCTATCTCGTCATTTTTACTCTCGTGATACGTTAGCGTAGCGGGAAATTAACCGGCATAGTGACGGCGACTAAAGCAACCGTGAACTGAATTAGATATCGAGTCATGGAATTTCATGAACAACAATATGAAATTTTTAGTTTTACATTTATACATTCCGCCGGAGAAAATTTTAGTGCTTGACAAGAACATAATGTAATTAGGATATGATTCTTTTGAAATATTACTTAAATAACGAATGTGTGATGTTGGAAATTTTCTTTTATGACAGTTAATAAGTAATGTTTAGAAAGGCTCGGTGGTTCACTTGGAGGAATGAGAAATGCCGCCATAACAGGACGTTGTCGTCGACGAACTGACTTTCTCTGAAGGTGACTCTCGCTGCGCCTGTGCACCATTATAAAGCTAACACTGACTATTAAGCCCAATAAGACACACGTGGATTACACCTTTAATAGTTAAGGAATAGATATCATATTGGCAAAAACTTGACGCCGTTTATGACGTTTACACCATTGCGCGAAAAGCATTCAGCAGTAATTTAGTGGCAACACTTGGATGTAGATGGGTGTTTAATTGCAATGCATTTTGTACTCATAGTGCAGTTATACATTTATATCACAGTTTATTTAAATTTAAGACACAACTACATAATTATGTAGATAACTTTATTACAATTTCTAATAAGAAGGTAGATTTTATTGACATACGTTTAATTGAATAACTCGTTCTATTATAGCGAATGCAGTTTGTTATTGTTACCTCATATACTATTATTTTATGGCTTAATTATAGTAAAAGTTTATTTAGTTAGCAAGTAAAATTATGTAAAAAGTCTTATTATTAAATTTATTCGCAAACTTTTTCACATCTACTTTTTTGATTTATAAAACTTTCTAAAATTTATTTAAAGATTTATTAAAGTTTATAATACATAAAATTTCTATTTGAAAGTGTACGTACAGTATTCAAAATTTCAAATCTGTTGTTATTTTTTATTCCTCTATTCCCATTTTTACGATCATATGAAGCACATTTTATTATTAAATTTCCATCAATGTTATCGTATGGGTATATCTATAAAGTGTATATATACTTCATCATCGTCGTTTTTATAATTAGACCGCTAAGTTGAATCGCTATAGCAATCAACATTCTCTCAGTTCGAGGGGCAATAAAAGTGTCAGACTTGTGTTAAATTCGATATTTTATCTGGGAATTTAATTAGCTATTAGCCGATCAGTTTTGGTGTTGTGTAAAGTTCAAGGCTTCAAATTTATGACGGATTTTTCAACTTTATAGCTTTTGTATAAGGCATATTATAAGTTTACGTTTTATAACAGTTTTTCACTTTATTCTCGGGTAGTAAATGTGAAACTATGATGTTAGTTTAGTGTACGTATTTATAAAATAAATAATTATCTTCTGGTTTTATCTTTTTACACAGCATGTGAATTTTTGCG
Source organism: Tinea trinotella (assembly GCA_905220615.1). Taxonomy (NCBI): domain Eukaryota; kingdom Metazoa; phylum Arthropoda; class Insecta; order Lepidoptera; family Tineidae; genus Tinea; species Tinea trinotella. The sequence goes on from HG992306.1 coordinate 7,712,830, forward strand.
TATTTATATTTACAAAAAGGAATACCTTTAAAATATCTAACTAATATTACTTAAAACTACCATATTATTAGTAAACCAAAAGTTAGTTTATTGATCCACCAAATTAAATCGGAAGCGATGTGTACTTTGTAGCGACATCTACCGTGATCATTTAAATTAAGAAGTATCGAATGATTCGGGCTATCGGTAACAGATGGCGCAGCTATACACACGTATTCAGTAAATTGACCCCAAATGTAATCGATTTTTAGGTATTCCATCAAAAAAGGTACAAAGGTACTTCATGTAATTTAATTTTAAATAAAGTAAATGCGAAAAGGAAATATTATAAAATGGATATATCATGATAAAGATCGGAAAGGAATGTTATTATGCGACTTGATCGCCGCTTTCCGATGTCATTTAGTAACAAAATAAATTTAATTAATAGTGCAATTTCGTGTATGCAATTCTGTATGCAGCGATATATTGCTGTCCGCCCTTATCTTTAAACGAAGCGCGTATTCAGGCGTTCCAATAGCTTTCTTATGGATGCCAGTATAACGTAATTTGTCTTTAATTAAGATTACTTACAATAAAGACTGTTCATAAGACACGAACGAGAAAATTATTCAACAGATGTACGCATTAAATATTACGATGTTCCCACGTTCGAGGAATTATAAATTAAACCTAAATTGTAATCCAATATAGACTCTTATAGAAATAAAATATCTACGTAAATTTTATTAGGAAATAAGAACTGGCTTTTTTAGTTTCTTAAACAAGAGTTTAAGAAACTAAGTATTTTTTGTTGTGCGAATCGGAGCACACGAAGCGGCTGTCGAGTTAAACTAGTAAGCATATATAAATCTAATACTAGTGTCGAATCGTCGTGTTTATGTGTGAATATTATACCGTTAATAATGTTCAGTGAATCATGAAAATGACATGTTTGTGGGATGTCAGCGGTAAAGCGTGTATCGAATTAGTTGTGCATTCACGTAATAAACCAACCGGAAATCTCATTTTAAATGTTCGTAGATTTTCCTAACATAGATTTCATTTCATTAGTGTTACTTACATAGATTATTATTTATAAAAATCGATGTAAATAAAATATTCTATTATCATAATCTAACTAAAAGGTAAAAGGTGGGGTGTGTCGTCGCTTCTTTGTAGAACAATTGACAAATAAAATGCTTTATGAACCCATGTGTTCACCCTATCCTATATATCCTTCAAATGACGCGTGAAGAACCTTTGGTCGACATAGTGACGGTGACTTAGGCAACCGTAAATTTGTTTCACCGACTTTTTTCATTATTTTCTAAGGATTTAGGCACTTAGAAACATCAAATCTAAGGAATAACTTAGTATCCCGAAAGTTGCCTGGAAGAGTTTACGTTAAAAGAAAGTATGCAGCTAAGGTATGAGAGCACCATTTAAGGGCATTTAATATATTCCAGCAAAATCTTGTCATTTCCCTAAGATAATGAACAATATTAAGTGGTCCGCTAAGCATAATTGGAGGTTGAACAGCAAAATGCTCCGTTTATGTGGCGGCGTAATCACATATAATAGGCGTCTTGCAGTGCACGCTCGCTTAACTACCGCCACGGAAAAAAATTAAAACTTTAAGAGAAAAAAAAATACCAAGTTTACTATGAAATGCTGCTAACCAAATTAACATTGATGTTGTTTCCAATACTGCCATTTACACTTAAGTACAGTTTTGTACTCCACTGTGTTGGTTTCCGTGTTTTTTATTTTATTGACGCGACATCCGTCCTCCTCTTGCCTGATTGAAAGCAAGTTAAGATCCAAAAGCGCCGAAGACTGTAGCAACGTTTCAGTTTACGTTTGCATTAGTCCCCGCCACTATGCCAACCAAAGGTGCTTCAAAAATTATAAGATGAGAGAACACATGGGATGGTAAAGCATTGTACTTCTCGATTATTTCCCAAAGAAACGCACCATACATTTAATTATATATTTTAAAGCATTAATTTTAACTTTTAATTTAATTTTCTTTAACTTACGAAATGGCCTCGAACAAAGTTGTATCCATAGCACCTAATTATGTCATTAAACTTTTTAACCTAATTAACACCTCGTCTTTTCACTCCCGTAATAGGTCGATAGTCGGAGAAAAACAACCGCATGTTGTCAAAGGTTTTGACAGATGGACTAAACACATTTGTTTATTCGTTCTCCTCATCCTATAACTTTAGATTCTATTATCTAAACATTAAATAGCATCTCTGGCCTGTATAGTAATAAGTTAAACTGAGTCGGACCCTTCAGTCGTAGGCGCTATTCGACCTGTGCTTTCCATCGGGCATGTCAAGGTTACATGTCGCGTTATAATAATAATAAAAAATAACGTAAATATTTTACAACTATACCACAATATTTCAAAGTTTTCAATTAACCGGCTAAATCAAACAATACAATATTAATTTGCTTCCTTAATTATTATTAAATTAGTAACAAAGAATTTTGGACAATTAAAGAAAATATATTAATAGAAACTTTCCACGGTAATTAGAAAAATAATTAAACCGTATATAATGAGTTGAAAAAACTTAAGCTAGGTTACCTACTTGGTCTCTGTTGGAACGCAACAGAATCCACAATTGGCGATGCGTCGTGGCTCCCATTTACGGCTAACGAACCTCACGTGCAACGTATTAAATAGCCTAATTGTTATTGTAATATTGTCGCTTTAAACAAGACCCCGAGGGCCAATTCTGATATATATTATCATAATAATATAAAATAATCATTCATAATTTTATATACGCAATTAGTTTCAACTAAGTATTGTGTTATATGAATGATATGCAATATGAGAAAGAATTAGTAGTATTTTTGAAAAACGTTTTATGCTACCTTAAAACATATTTTTGGTTTAAGGACTAAAGAGTACAACAAAAATATTAGCAAAAAAATGTTTTTTAAAATCTACAACCCTTACAGTATACATATCTACACATACTCAATAACACATAATTTTTAAAAACATTTAGGGGAAAGTCGGTTAGCCCCAGCCGGCGGGTAGCCCCGGCCACTGTGAGTACCAAGTCCCACGCACGCATAGATAAACTTTGCATACTTGAAACAGTTCGCACCGCGCGTGTGGGTCGGGGCTACCCTAACCTTTCCCCTACTTTTTATTATAATCAGTAATGTTTTTATATCTTGCGTTAGATAAAAATACGAATAATAATACATGAAATATGAATTGTTAAGAATACAGCCTTATTGCAGTTTTTATGCGATCACGTCGATCAAGATCGATAATAGCGTCACAATTAAAGTAAATGTGCCCATGTCAAGCTTTTCGTCCAGTCTCACACGACAATCGGAAATGTAACGGTGTTCTATAAAAATGTACCATCAGCATGCAAAAAAATATAAGTATTGTTTACATTATTTTAAATTTGTGATCAACATATGGAAGCAGCTCGCCTAATGTTAAGCTGAAGTGCGGTCCATGAATGAAGGTGACTGTTACTACAGTTAAATAGTTTTAAGTCCACTTTGCCGGCCTCGCTGAAACCGGCAATTTACAAGTTGATTTCGAATTGCGACTAAGTCACTTCACGGTCTGTACACTTATAAATCCCGTGTGGTACTATCCCGTATCGGCATCTGGCATCGATCGGCAGACTGGGTACCACTAACTACCACTCTTTGACAACCAGACCCGGAACAAATATCTGCCTGTTTTAATAACTAATATTTATACCTATTCTAATTTATAAATATTAGGTACATATAAATTCCATGAGACAAATATTTTAGAAAAACAATGTTAAAACTTTTTACTTTTAAACTTTTTATTGTATAAACTTTAAAGTTGCTAATCAATTTATTGTCTACTTAATTTATTTAATTGTAAATATCTTTTTTACGCGTAGATGAGAATAGTCTCTTAAGTATAAGTTTCTTTGTTGCACTTTGTTTCTGTCGCCAGTACACACGCACATCGGAATTCATTAATAATGTATGGTGCTTCATTAAACTTATTAAGTCACTATGAACATATAGCAAAAACATTTTAAAAAACTTATTAAGAAATTACTTGAAGTATAATTTAGGCCTGTTAGTGGGACTTGTAGTTGTTCCCCACTTCTTGCAACCCTGTATTCTGTCACTCTCTTTTAATTCCACTTTAACTATGCCAATTGCATTGTGCTACAGACATTTAAACGAAACTGGAATGGACGAATTTCAAAATCCTTCTACTCCATTTTAAATTTCAGATTCTTTTATAACTTTAAGATTTATATTTCTTAATATATATATCTCTTTTAATATATATAATATATATATAGGTTATTTGTTGAATTATATGACTTTGGTCATATTCGGTTAGTATAAGCATGTATCTTAGTTACTTATATAAAGTTTAAATATTGACAACTTAACGTAATGATATTCAACAAATTAAAAAATAATTTAAAGTGTTAAACAAAATTTTGAATACATTAAACAATCTACATGTAAGGTATCTTGTTGACCAGAAAGGCGTAGTAATACGGCGCCAAATCGCTACTCGATAAGTTTAAGTTTCGATTTCCAGTGGGAGAAAAAGAATATTTCTTAGCATTTGTAATATTCAATAATTAGATATTACAAATATTTATGTATAAATAAAATAAAGATATTTATACAGAAACATTTGTACATTACTTGCTATTGTGGATGTAAGGGGATCGAGGGAGTTGTGTGAGGATCGTACCAAGTGGCGCTCCATGGCTATTGCCTATGGCGTGACAATTTAATTGATTGATTGATATGTGCTTTGGGGGTACCACCACTTTCAGGTGTAAGACCGTGAAGTCGATTTCAGACGATTTTCAGGATTACAGCTTAACTCGGGTGATGTCACAATGTGGTGCTAGTATAAAAAAAAATAACATGAAGTATTTAAAAGTGTTAAACGAAATTCCGAATGAATCGAGTTTTATGTAAGCGATATCTACATATAAGGCACAAAGAATCATAATCATTGACTTGGTAATGTTTGTTTTAAATTTAAATTTGTTTAGCAATTGGGTTTATAAAAGTGTAAACGATGGTGGTAGGGTTGCCAGCGGGGTTAGGATGGGCAAGTTAAAACGATTATTGTCTCTCGTCGACGATTAGCAAGGTAATAAAAGCTAATCCACCAAAAAGGCTAAATCCACCAAAATGAGACTATTGATGATAATGATAAAACGTGTCGTCGCACAGACGATATTCGTCACAACGATTAATTGTCTCGTTTTATTGGATTTAGCCTAGCTTTTATTATTTCGATAATCGCCGACGATAATCGTTTTAACTTGCCAACCTAACCCCGCAGGTTCAATAATATAAAAGCCGGACGTTTCGCCTTAAAAGCGGGACTACCATTTTTTAAAGAGATACAAAATAAGTTTTTATATTCAATTACAGATGTATTTTTAGGATCCTCTTAAAAGTGTCTAAAATAAATACTAAAATCACTAAATAGCCTAATAATTTGGCACTAACATAAGCCAGGCACGTTGTTATTTGGCGGAATATGACCGTGAAAGCCGGACATGTCTGGTTAAATCCTAACCTGGCAACCCTAGTTGGAAGGGACAGAGCTCTCAGCTACTGTGCACCAATGAGAGGTAAAAAACAAACGCTTGAGACGATGGGGCACGTCGATTCGTTCGAGTGTCCACACGAAGCGTATTTTATGTAAAAGCGAATGGACGCGCGCTGAATAACAAATGCGAACGCGTCAAATTATTCCACATCTCATTATTATTGTCTTTTTGTTTATAATTAGAGTACTGCTGTTGAATTTTTATATTTTCGCAATTTATGTATTTTAAATTCAGTTTGTAATAATACACTTTTTATGGGATTGTTAAATCCGAAAGTTACACGTTATGTTGCGCGTTAATCGGCAGACACCGGGTCCGATCCACGGTCACAGTTGACTGGTGTCAATCAATCAAATTGTCACACCTTTTCCCCACAGGGATAGTCAGATACAATTGAACGCCACTTGGCACGATCTTGACACAACTCCCTCGCTTCCTCCACATCCACAATTATCTTCATACAAGCTCTACGGTTATGGGTACTAGGCAACCCAGCTTTCTTATGGACGTCTCCGATTTCATCGGAAAACCCTACCGATGAGCTAGCGTGAAATTTCATAGCCAATTTTTATATGATAAATAGTACAGTTATAATACAACATTGGAATATCCCCAGAAATAGTTGAATATTTTTTGATTATTGTGACACATCTAACCTCGACTTGCCTGATCGTAAGCTAGAGGAAGTCCAAGAGCGCCGACGACTAAAAGAATAGACTCAATCGCCATTACTACGTCGGCCAAAGAAAACTACGGTTTATCAAATTAAGGTACAAAAATGTGTTTCTTTTGTAAATGTTTTATTTATATTGTATATTTATATAAGTAAATGGAACGTGCTTTCTAAACACGACTTTACTCTCTTTAATCATATTGGATTCATCAAGGATTGACAAAGGGATGTTTCGATGGTTTAGGCACATAGAAAGGATGAGTGAAAGTAGATTGACGAATGCAATTTATAAATCTGATGAGGATGAAGGCGTTAAACAAGGCAGGCCCAGAAGGGTGTTTTCCGATCAAATCGAAGACATCCTCAAGAAAGCTAGGTTGCCTAGTGGTCATAACCTTAGAGTTTATATAAAGAGAATTGTAGATGTAAAGGAAGCGAGGGGGTTGTGTCAGTATTGTGGCAAGTGGCGCTTCATTGTCTCTGCCTATCCCCGTGGGAAAGAGGCGTGACAATTTGATTGATTGATTGATTCATCAAATGCTGAGTGAAAAGGACATCATAGCGAATTCATTTCAGTAGGACATCATAGCAAACACGAAAGCTATTAGATCTAATCTCTGTTTATGGCAGTGGTTCTTTACTCACGGGTCGTACTCTAGCTTAACATCAGGCAAAATCCGGTTGTATGTCGTAGCTATTATAAAAAAAACCTTTTAGGCTTTAATTAGCAAATAGTAAACCCTTGATTCTATGTCTGTGCGTTAATTAAAATTATAGTTAATTGATTTTGTAGATTAATCTAATTGATAGTATTAGTAACAGGAAATAAATACTATCAATGTATTTGTTAAACGGAAATGGATATCCTATGTATGAACTAAGTGCTTAGATACTTTGTAACTTTGAAATATCTAATTGGCTAATAAATAAGATATTTAGGAATATTTAGTACCTCATCTTTAGTGACTTTTATATAACTGAAGTATGGTAATGTGACTACGCGAAAATTGCTACGATAGCTACGCGTTCTTCACTTTTATTAGAAAAGAGTTCAACGATAGAAATAAGTTTTTTTTCATTATAGATACAAAAAGAAACATAATCTATTATTCGCTAACCAAAGTTCTTGAAGTTCTTATTGTCCAGCTATTTTACGCTATGGGGAGCTTATTAAATAAATCAATCAAATTGTCAAGCCTTTTTCCCACAGAGATAGGCAGAGACAATGGAGCGCCACATGTCGATATAGGGACGGATATACAGAAATGTGTTTCTGAGTTATTTTTTTAGACTCGAGATTTTTGATTGGCTTGACAATGGGATGTCCAAGAGCTTCGATTACTAAAAAAAAAACAATGTAGTTTACTTACGGCTATCTTAGTCTCTATCACTATGACGGCCAAATATGCTTTTTCACGTTTCGCTTGCACGCTGGCCTAGTTGGGACCAACAACTTTAAAGCTGATCTCGAAAGTTGTGGTATCACCCTGGATCAGCAGACTTGGCAACTATATGTTATTTGTCTATAATTCTTATAAGATAATAAAAAGAGACATAAATGAAGGAGAAAATTGGACAATCTTTCGAGTATACCAGTAGTAGGATAGGTGCGATCAATTAGGTATTATAACATGATAATAAAATATTGTAATGATTTTATTTACAAAACTTTCTAGGTAGTAAAGAGAAACCTCGCCTTAGACATTTAAAGGCAAAATTTATAACATAAGACAGAATATGTGCAAATTGAAATCGTGCAAGTATCGCTGCGTATTTACTCTTACTAGTTATCATATCTAAAGCGTTATTGACCTTAATCTTTACAATTTATGGTCATTCAATGCATACAACCATAAACGTTTTATTAACAGTCATTATTTGAACCCGTGGATAAGACGTTTTTATTACTCTTTGCTGTTCGCATATTAAGTATACACAATAAGTGCGTCAGATTCTTACATCAGTTGATCAATATCGTCGAGCGTTCTGTATACATGCCGACCAATTCTGTTTATGGTCCCGGCTGCTCTTAAAACTGACAAAATTGCGCAATATCAGAACTTAATTTACGCACGTTTAAAAATGTCAGTCCTTAGTGGCGAAAGTAAAACGCAACATCACCACGAGCAGATATACTCACATATAAAGTGGACTGCAGTTGCACATTCGCTCAGTAATTACGATACAACTTGTGAATCACCATAATTCCAAATGTTATCTCACATCCTCACAAAAATAAAGATACCTGCTCCTTGTGATAATATAATGTACAAAGCTATCTAAACGGATGGCTCGGAATTTGAGTATGGTATACGAAAAATAAATAAACCGCAAAAGTTTTTTTTTGTGTATTGCCTTGCCACTACACGTAGTAACTATACACAACATCGCGAGCGGAGCGGCAGTCACGTTCCCATTGTTCGTGGGCGGCAGATAAAAAGTTCACAGCGAACTAATAATTAGTTCCAGGATCGAGAGTGGGGCCGAGACAAGAAGCTTAATTAGCTCTCATAAAATAGCTCCTGGGGGTATGGACGTGCACTTGAACGGCCGCATCATACGCTCGGCGCTATCCGGACGTGAGCTCTAGACGTACGATCCTCTTATTGAGATTGCTCCGATAGATTATACTTTATGATAACAATAACAGTGTTTGTAGTTATGGAGACCACTAATTTGTATTATGCACGCAATATGTGGTAATCGTATGTAAAATGAAATAGGTTTTGATATGCCTCGGTGTATTTCAATTTATTATCGCCACAAAGACAGATCGTGAGGACTTAATATTAGATAAGAATCTATTTTGTAACTATAATCAGAATGAATTAATAAAAAGTATAATGTGTGTAGTATTTTTTATTTGAATTGGAATGGTAAAAAAGAATGCGAATACAATGTTCGTTAAATTTTAAATTTGGAAGGCTCTAGACGCCATATTTTATTTACTTAATGAGGTATAAAAATGTTACAAAAAAAAATTTTAAAGAGTCAGAACACGTGCGTTGATGTAAGTTCTATCTGAATGCCTAAGCTATTATATTCGCTTTAGCCAGACGATCCGCCCTTCGCGTCAATTTCATTGCAAACGGAATAGTATGGCGCTCAGTGTCGCCATTCGTCACCGTTGCCCAGCTGTCCGACGTCTAAAAAACGAACGTGATTCGGTTATTACAAAGCACTAAACGAACCACTTTGATGGATCATTAAATAAATTTATTCCATTCGATTCGATTACGAACTATCTGCATTAGAGTACCATTGATTAATGTGATCGTTTTCTATATTGGCACGACATATGACCGTGTACCGTTGTTAACATAGAATATTGATATTAAATGCATCTATTCATTATGCCGGCCTATCCGAATTACGGCAACATTCAGGGTGATGTCGAAGAGCTGAAAGTGGTGTGTACCACTTTGGGTCGGCAAACGACCATCAACGGTCTGCCTACCACTCGTGCGTAGATTTTTTTTTAAGTAAACGTTATTGGTGTACATGTACGTATACACGAGGTCGGTGTATCGTCTAAATAGTTAGCTGCGGGCGTCGATTATATGCAAATTACTCTTCGGTTAATAGAAATCGAAAGATCAAGCTTCGACGTTTCATTTCATACTGCCGGGGCATAATTGCGTGACCAAATTGTACGTAGGTTCTGTATCGCGCTCACAATTCATTCATGTCATGGTAGCGATTGTAATAAATGAGACAATAAATTTAAAAATGAATTCGTTTAATCGTCTGAAGATGAAGCGATTGGTTTAAAGGTTACATATTTACAATATTAGTTTTGGTCAATACTCATATGAGGAAATCATGTTATATGCTTTTACTTCGCACTATGTACTAGGAAGCATTGTGACACTGTGTGCCAGACGGCCGTCAGTGGCTTAATTTATTCCTTTTCTTCCTTTTTTCGTTTAGGTTAGGCGTGTCAATTATCATTAGGAAGATCTAGACTGGATAAGAACAAAGCTTTAGATAGTAGGTGAAGTGTTCGAAAGATATTGACTATAATAATTCAGAAAAGTTACGAAGTCAAGGATAGGAATTAGTTAGGAATTGTTTATTATTCTGAGAAAATGTTCTAATGATATCAAATAAATTTGAAGTACTAATCTGTATTTCACTAATATGTTGTTTTTAATTGTAACTGAAATTAATAGAGGTTTTATCTCAAAATTCAAATGAATGAAATTAGAAATCACGTTAAACTAAAAGATTAAATAAAATATTTCGTCATTGGGACTTTTATCGCTCTCTCACGGCCCTCGATCGGAGTGCTCTAGCGAAGCCACATTTTTTTAATTAGCCACAAAAATCGAGGCTCTATAAATTTTATAACAACATATACGTAGACGTCGGCATACGTCTATACGTTCGTTGCCCGCTCTGCACGCGTTCTTTCATTTCAATATAACAATTTTACGATAGCGTTTATGATTGATTAATCAGCGTGCGTAATGTTGATCGCTTCCGGTGTTGCCGTTGCCGAACTATATACTGTTTATTTTTAATTTGTAAAGACGATCAACAATAATTTAAAGTATTGACTGGAATATTAATCAAACGTATCATAATAATATACATTTTTAAAATGTATTAACCTTAATAAACAATATTGCAACATAATCTATACGAGTATTTATGTTTAAGTAATAATCGAATTCAAACGTAAAGCGCGAGATAAAGATCTGGCTGGGAGATTAGTCGGAGTATTAATAACAAGCAACGTCGCTTTCCAATGTTGAACTCGGTGTTATGCCGGACGGTGGGTAGGACAGGGGAGACACGCTGACCGTTACCGCGCGCTCTGCTTCTGTCAAACGTCCGCGTATCTCGCCCGCCGCTGATTCCGCCTGATTCCGTCCTGACAGCAGGGGTCTCACTGTTACGACTACCTACATTGAAAATAAGACACAATTATGCTTCACATATGTTGATTGTTATTTTAATATTTCATGTTGCACGTCTCATATAAAAATGAATAATTATATTTTGATGATTAACATGTCACATCTCATCTATAGTATATGTACGATAAGTGTTAATACTGACACCATTGAAACTTAATTAAACGATCTATATTAAATGAGTTTTAATCCGTAAATTACAACATATATGATTGCTCAATAATTATTTAAATTGATGTTTGTGAGGTATTTCAAAACAAGTCGAGTTAGTCGCAATACGAGGGGCTCCTGATACAAACATTATTATTATTTGCAGATCATACGCACTATTTTTAAAATTTAATTAGTCCGAGCGAGTGACATTCGAAGTTGTCAGATTTAAGTCGTGTTCAAGGTGATAGTTGCTCCCACTTCGGAGCAAGATGGCGGGCGAGTTGACATTTAAATGCCATGCATTTTTAAATTCATTCGACGTACGCAATTAACAATGCGACTGTCGATTACATTGTCATAAATGTGGTGGGGTCGTTTATTGAGTCGGCCGTTAGGAAGTTAGTTAAGAATTCATGATGATATTACCTTTGAATTAAATATTTTATGATTTCTGTGAATAATAAAATGCCATGTTCATTGCTTTCTTACTAGTTTGTAATTGCAAAGGGACAGGCGATTATCCTTAAAACATGAAATTATCAGCATTATCTTTATAAATTAATACTGGCCGCTTAACTGTTTATCTATTACAATGTTGTTATTTAATTTATTTATTTGCATAAAATTATTAACATTAACTTTTTATCGTATAAAACTTTTTATTGTATTTAATGATTAGTGAACTTTGAGGTTATATTTCAATACTTTAAGGTTCAAACGCTAAATAATATGTATACATGGTAGTTTGTACCTGAATACTGTACTGTAACTGTTACTTGTTAGCTACATGTCATTAAACAAAAATAATTTGTAAATCGAACGTTTATTATTTAACTGCATTCCACAGTAAGAAAATAAAAATATAATGCGAACGAATTGGTTAAAACCTTCCTCGAATTATTTTATGTGCTAAATAACAATACATAAAATTATACAAAAACAATAATAAATAAGAACTTAAGTGGTAATAAACTGTTGGCGACATATCGAGGTGTGTCAGATCTAAGTGTGTGACAGTGTAAAGTCACGCATTTTCATCAATAAACTACGTAAATTATAAATAATGTATAGAACAGAAGACACATAAGGATAGCTGTAATATTCACTAGTCGGATCGGGACAATTTATCAGCCCTGTCAGATGAAGTGATTTACTGCTTTGCCTCCGCGCGCTAAAATATTATATAGCTAGGCATGTACCCCGTTGCGTGTGACTGAGTGCTAGGTACAAGAGCGTAGGCATTCCTAGCGCGGCTAATGTCCCTCTGTAGGCTGCATCCTAGATTACAAATTGTCTAATTGTTCCCGCTCTTTATTAGCGTATTTGAATTCATTATAACTTCGAGGCAGAATTATAATTAAAGATAATAACGTGCAACGTAGAAGATAATACTTAAATATCGTATTACACACGGTTCAATCAATCAATGAAATTGTCACGTCTTTTCCCATAGGGATAGGCAGAGACAATGGAACGCCACTTGCCACAATCCTTACACAACTTCACATCCACAATTCTCTTCCACAATTCACTAGGCAACCCAGTTTTCTTAAAGATGTCTTCGATTTGCTCGGAAAACACCCTCCTGGGCCTTGTTTAACGCATCCATCCACATCAGGATTTATAAATCCCACGGTTATTATAATTTAAACCATTCTTTTGTTTTATTTCGCTGTTTAGATTTATAAATGCTTTCTAAAGATTTTGCCTGGGTAAATGTTATTAAATTATTTAGTTATCGATTAAGAAATCCAATCAGAGTAAATGAAGTGTAAGTCTAAGTTATCTTTTAGCTGTAGAGATCAATGGATAATGGTAGCTGCAGCACTTATTATAGGGTTGAGGCCGTAGTTGCAGGAGCTTCTGAAGTTAATGGGTAAGCTCGAGCGCGACAGTATCTATTAGCGGGCACTAGTAGCAGCGAAACCAATTTCGCTCGAAGTGACGACGGCAACGAGACATCCTGCCTTCGCCGACAATCAATTATCAACAATCCATAATCACGAACAATTAATTTTTTCTCAACGCACTTAATGGTACGGCCGAGCTTTCGTTGGTTATTTTCTCGATAAGGACCAAATTGACCCGCCCGCGGCCTATGCGAACAAAACAAGCAATTTACGGCACTCAATGTATTACAGTTTTTATTATTATTTTACTTGGTTATCTCGTTATAGCGTGCTCCCCGCGGTAATGATAGTCCCTCGCGCCCCGTCCTCGGCTAACGGCACTCTTCTAAAGTGAGGTAATTACCTACGAGCTCTCCTCTCAACTCCCCTATGTAGGTACTCTTGGGTATACTCTTGTGCGTGCCACTTACATAAGCGGCCATGATTTAAATACCTGTCCGTGGAACGTCCACCTTGCAATTTAATTATACGCATGAAATAGACAACCAGAGTTTAACATTTCTAACGCATCAAAATTGGTTTTAATTTTACACATCCTTCATAACAAATTATTAACGTACAACTTTTAAATACATTGCACATGACATTAATGAAATTGTTTGCAATGAATTACAAAAGAGTATTACGTATTAAAATTGTATCTTAATGAAATAATTAATAAAAACTTAAAGACAATACGTAATAAAATGTAATGTATATAATGTATAGTTTTTTATAAATTACAAATACACCCAGGTCAAAATGTCAGCTTTACCCATTGATATTATTACGCAATGAATTGTTCACATACAAATCAAGTCAACAATATTGTTATTTATAGGAATTTTCATCGAACATTGTAACTATTTTCTGAAAATGTGTAGAGTGGTAGGCAGCGGTACCCAGTCTGCCGATCCGGGTTAGTACCACCACTTACAAGCATACAGACCGTGAAGTGATTTGGTCACGTTTCGGGATCAGCTTATAATCAGCTTATAATCAGCCGGTTCCAATTAGGCCGGCATATTGGATGTCATTGCTACTCACAGTTATTGGATTGTACTAGCAGTGACATTCATTCATGGACCATACTTCGGCTTAACATCAAGCGGGGTGCTGTTATATGTCGAGTAACAATAAAAAAAAAAGTTAAAATACGTGTGCAGATGGAAGTCATAAAGTTTAGTTTAAACAAAGCCACATAGATTTCTGGTGATCATACCATATATGTTCGTAGGTGCATGATATTTTTTGATAAATCGTTGAAAAGAAACAAAGAGCGCATAAATTTAATCGGTCGGGCAGCTTATCATGATCACGGTGACTTTCTCCTATGTATCGATACTTGGTCAGCCTTTATGTGGTCACACACGTGTGCGACTTGCTGGGTGCGCCCATGAAGAATTATTTCACTTGCATGTGCGTTATGATATGCACATTCAAAATTATTAAGACTTATTGCAGCCTGAACCAATCAAGTTGTTCTTTTAATTATTTATAAAAAAACTAGTTTGTTCATATTTATAAAATATTTTATTAGAGTTACACTTTTACCTGTATCTAATTTGTTTAATGCCATTACCTATTAAATGGTTGCGACATAAACACTAAATGCTAATGTCGTCATTAATTAATGTATTGCAACAAATAATATACGAACATATGTATTTTTTTATTGTGACTCGACATATGAAAGCACCCCGCCTGATGTTGGGCTGGAGTGCGGTCCATAATTGCAACTACACCAATAGTTAAATAAATGCAAGTATAAATCGCGTTTACTGTGGGCGGCATATTTTAAAACGGCAACTTTTCAAGCTGGTCCTAAAACGCGACTCATTTGAAAAGTATTTGAAAGTGATGGTATTACTCCAGATCGGCAGACTGGGCAAGTGACCACCAACTGTCTGCCACCACTCTTAAATATTATCATAAATATATAAGCATAAATATAACCGAATTTAATGCATATTTCACTATAATAATGTATGTAGGTAATGATAATTATGAATGCCAGAGTTTTTTTGGCGGCGTAATATTTTTTTTCGATCACGATTCACGACCTCGGGTCTTACACAAGCGTAGTGTTCAGACAATTCTCAGAAAAGCGACGTGATAAATCGAACCCTTCAATTATTGTTGTATTTGGTACGCGAAAGCACTTGGAATACTTACGGTTATTGGGCAAAATCATTACGTGTTCTCTTTGCGCCAATCAAAAGAACGCACAGGTTGGCAACAAGTGTGTGTCATTTGTCAATGAAATGCGTTTCAGACTGATAGGCATGCACCATGCACTTTCTAATTACCGGCATTTTGAGATGCTGCGTGGTTCAATGGAGCTAAATGTGTTTTTGATTTCGATCGGTTTAAAGTCCTGTACTTGTGAAGAAACTTTTTTCTTTCCTTAATATCATATTGACCAAATTATTTGTTAATGCAATATAAATTTAGAAAAAAAAACACTATACATTTATTAAATTATTATTGTTTCTTGACATTTGACAGCATGTTAAGCTGAACAGCCTGATGTTAAGCTAAAGTGCGGTCCACAAATAGTAGCGCATACTCCCACAGTTAGATAACTGCAAGCAGCTGTCCTATCCATTATGCCGGACTATAGGGGACTGGAAACTTGCAAGCTGATCCTGAAACGCGACTAAGTCACTTCATGGTCTGTATACTTGTATACAGATGTCCTATACCTAAAAAAAATTGTACTAAAAATATTGTATTTATATTCTGGTACATTATACCGTTATCCTGCAAGGGCCGAAGTAAATAAAAAAGTTACAATCACACGCTTTGTAATGTCGGCTGATGATTGTGGATGGAATTGCACGGAGTTTTACATGAATGTGAATGAATTACTTTGGGATCATTTTAGCAATTTAACTTAATGTAATAAGTGTTTCTTTGAAGTATAACAATTAATCTTTAAATACATAATAACGCTAAGGGATAAGAATACAACATTCTTGTGCTGTTTACGACATGATTGGTGTTTAATCGCCTATTTGAAGTCAATATAAACTCGCGGCCATTAAATTTATGAATATATACTTACAATGGAATTGTGTTGGTTCTATGTAAAATATTTATTTGTGCCCTGTTCGTATTGATAAAAGAGCTGCCAAGGCACTTGTACTATATCAGTCAATTACTTAGTAGTTTACCTTAGTGCTGGCCCGATACAACATTGTTTCTCCCAGTGAATGTTGGATATTAAATTAGTCCACAATGCTTTTGCCAATTAAAACTAGAGAGCTTTGAAGCCGCAATGTTTATAGAGTCTAATATTCATAGATAAACCCTTTCAAAAATAAATTTATAAATCTTCAATCAAAAAATCAAGGCGACCGTGGTGTAGTGGCAGTGCAATGGTTACGCTAGCCGAGAGCACAGGTTCGAAACCACTCTCTGGTACCAATGTATCTTTGATACGAGTATATCTGCTTTGGTTGTCCTGTTTTCATGATACAAGTACTTTGGTAGCTTAGTATAAAAAATGTATAAATAAATAAACAAATTATTAATCGTCACGCTTTAATTCCCACAGGGATGGGTAGTCTTTTCATTGAGACGCGACTTCTGACCTTGACTTGCCTGATGGTAAGCAAGGGGAATTCCAAGAGCGCTGACGACTAAAAAAAATCGTTTACGATTACATCAGTCGCTGACACTGTGTCAGCCAATGGATCCTGAAACAACTTTCTAGGATCCTGACACAATTTCTTGATTCTGACTGATCCACAATTCTCTTTAAACAGAAATATATAAAAAATCGCATTAGAAATCGCTCACACGTATTTCTAGTAATTGTAGTATTGTTCATCATATTTGACGTCCCGTTTTTATTATTAATGAGTATTGTAATGGACGTTATCGGAATCAGATAACCGTTCCAATTTGAATGTATTGCGATTGCTAATAGACACGAGTCAAGTGAGAATAGCATTTGGCAAACAATCCATTAACGATTTGCTTATAGTTAATGCTTCGATTACACACAAAAAGCACATTACACTTATCTCGTGTAATTCATCGCTTTGGTCAGCTCGTCTCTAGTCTATTAGCCGGCAGTGAGTGGGCGCGGCGGCCGCAATTTATACGGCATAAATTTGTAATTATATAAAACGGTAAAAAAAATAGAGTCCAAACTGATTGCTATCAATAAAGCAATAGAAATTAATGACTACTATAATAAAATCGAGCGACGACAAGTCGCTTAGATACACTAAAACTGATGCTCTCATTCAGATTCAATTACGTTTGTATTTATAAGTACTTATTGTATTTTATTTGTCTGTAAAGACAAGGTTTAGGTTCAGCAATTACGTTGTAAAGTGTAATTCTTAACCATTTGAATAATTGGGTATTAATTATATTAGCTAGTATAAATAACGTTTATGTCTTTTATTTATATATTATAGAACAATAAAATAACTAATAAAGTATAATTTTATAAATAAAAACTAATAAAAATTGAATTTCAAATATATGCGACTGCTACTTGCTAAAGTTTTTTAACTGTATTAGCAGTCGCTTCTATTCATGGATCGCACTTCAGGTTAACAACAGGCGGGGTGCTGTCATATGTCGATTCACAATTATATAATAAAATTATATAATTGTAATTAAAATAATTAAAGATTTCAATAAACATAAATAATTAAAATAAGATAAATCTGCAAAATCTGCATTCGCGATCCTGGACTTCCCCTTACTTATTCAGGCAAGCGAGGTCAAAAGTCGCGTCACAAAAAAATTCATCGTATTTTTTTCGTAATAATCTTTTATTATAAAAGTTTTTTTTTGTTACCTATGATTTTCATGTATCTTTGTGTTAATGTGTGTATGCGTATAAGTGTGTATTTTCTATTTGTTACTTACCTACCTCCTAAACAAAATAATAATTAAACAAAAGCTTATTTATTTTAAATTAATGGTGCCAATGAGTTTCAGTTTTAATTTCAAGGCCGTTAAGTTTTCTTATTAGATCCATTGAGACTCCTGACGGACGGGATCCGGTCTTTGATAACAATTTTGAAATGAGATTTCCGATTGAACTGTCGCACTAAGTTTGTTTTTTTAATTAAGATGTTTTTATTTTGTGTTCGTGAAACTAAAAATATATACAATTATTAGATTTAAAAGGAAATTTAATTGGTAATAATAAATGATACTCTCTCACTTTTTTTACACCCAAAATTCTCTTTATACAACTCTATAGTTATGGCCACTGCCGTCCCCTCTTTTTTAGGTGTTTAGGTTCCTTACATGTGATTATTAAGCCCTGTACATACTATTTTAATACGCAATATAATGTTAATTTTGTGGCTTAACATTCTTAAGTTATTATTATTTTATACTGAGAGGCGCAATGGGCCCGTATTTCCGTGTGTGCTCTAACTCTATGTTAAATTTGACTTCTAATTGCGTCCGCGGAGTTCAAGTTTTATGTTTCCTTAGGCCATTATTTTAATTAATTCTCGCATCGAATAATCTTTTCTCACGATGTATTATCATTATTAAATAAGGTAGTAGTAGTATTTTATCGTACACAATTATATGCGCGCTAGGAAATATTATGGTTGTGATTTCATTGTTTTGTTCATATGTGTTTTAATTATAAACAGTTATTAAAAATTATAATATGTTTGCGTTGAAAACAAAATAAGTATAAGTTTAATATTACGATACTTTTTATTGTGTAATATTTTCCAATGTTTCAAATATCAGCCGAATGCATTCTATCTTTGATTTACCCTCTGTTTAAAGCAAGTTGAAGACAGACGAGGGTCGCCTTAATACCTTTTATACAGGTAACGGCTATCAACCCTTTGTGAGATATGATAAAGGAAGAGTTGCGATGTCACCCTTCTCCGAGTGGTCGCAGGCCCATAGCCCCGTGTGGGGCGAAAGGCCGTCGGCGACGCAGTAGCGAGCCACGTCGCATCCGAACCGCACAGCCGCCGATTGCGCACTGAGCTTCCCCGCGCCATCGGACACCGGCCGCGAACCTGTTCCCTAAAACGAACCCCTTTCCTAAACAAAGGGTGACCATTACCGGACATCCCATTGTGTACGAAGTGACCCTTACTGGAAGATACTGTGTGAACCGTTCGGCGTCTCCCTCGTGTCTTGCGGACTGACCGGTATGCGAAACTCCCAGCGTCGCCGCCATTGATACGGGGTAGTCCAGCTGCCCCGGCCCTGACGAGTTTTGGACTCGTTCGACAGGTATGCTCGATTAATGCCGTGACCCGTTCGTTGTGGTCGATGATTGACAATCGTATTGTATGCACGATCACACCGGACAATGGCCACTACTGTTTGTACAAACGACATTAACGATACACCGTTTTGTATTGACCGATTTGTAATTTATATGTAAAATTGGCTATTAAAGGCGGCTACGTAATATCTGGTAGATGTTATCGTATCGGAGTTTTCCGCGTGTTATAGCTTTGGTGAGCACGGCGACTAACAGATTTATTGCGAGTTTGGCCGTGAGATACAACGTTTTGCTTAATGAGTTATTTATTAAAATGTTATTGTAATAGGACGCATCCTTAATGACATCGCTGGTCATCGATGTCAAATTTAAACATATTAAACATTAATAAAACTCATTAATTAATAGCGTGGAAAATTGGTATTTGAGAATATGCTATATAACTAAATGCTATAAGCTCAGATATACATATAATATTATGTAACATATTTATAGATATTAAGTATATTAGGCAGGCCCAGGAGGGTGTTCACCGACCAAATCGGAGACATTCTCAAGGAAGCTAGGTTGCCTAGTGCCTATAACCGTAGAGTTTGTATGAGGATAATTGTGAATGTGAAGGAAGCGAGGGAGTTATGTCGTGGCAAGTGGCGCTCCATTGTCTGTGCCTATCCCTGTGGGAAAAAGGCGTGACAATTTGACTGATTGATTGAAGTATCATCATCATCAGCCAGAACGCGTCTACTGATGAACATAGGCCTCCCCCTTAGAACGCCATTTCGAACGACAAGATGCCAGCTGTATCCACCGGTTATTCGTGACTTTCACTTTGTCTTCAGTCCACCTAGTGGGAGGCCTACCTACGCTGCGTCTTCTGGTTCGTGGTCTCCACTCTAGAACCTTTCTTTCCCATTGATTGAAGTATACCTGTGGCAAAACCAAAAGCTAATAAGACCTTAATTTTTTTAATTGACTGCTTGATAACACACAATAAAAGCCAAAAAGCGTCAACGACTGAAAAACCCGTTTTAGTTTACAGTTGCCGTCACTATACCGGCCAAAGGTGATTTTTACGCGTCGTTTGTAGGATTCAAGGTTATACGAGTATAATGGGGAGAACACATGGGTTGGTGAATTAAAAATATAACGTATTTACATATTTATATTAAAACGTGACACTCATTATCATCCTTCAAGCATTAAAAACGAAATACTTGGTTACCTATTTTATTCTGTAATTTTTACAATAGTGAAAAGAATAAGTTTTCAAATGCAAGTGAAAAGAGTTAAATTACTTACGGTCAAGTAGGGTGAGTAGGGGACGGACAATGCAACAGTACCCACTGACCATACTTATCTATTTATACAATATAAAAGCATGAAAGAAATATATTTAAATATATGTAATACTGAATATGTAAGTATTACAATTATTATAATGTACGAGACAATTGGAATTTTAGAGAGTTAAAACTTATTCTAATGATAAAACAACCGTAATTAAATATGCTAAAGAGTTAGACGCCCTGAGAGGTGAGCACATACAAAAGACATCCATTAGAATAGTATTTTCGAATATTAAATATTTGTTATAGCGACGGTCTTTGAATAAACAGATGGTGTTTATTTCTCTAAAAACGTCGACATCGGCGCACGACCGCTCGCTTTTTGTTTGGCTAATAATTGATTTTTTGTTTACACTTTAATATGTAATGCTTTACGCACAACGGAAAATAGCGTTCGGAAACATTTTCTCACGAAGAATTCGGCCCTCTTGCAATAGGTCGTGATTGTTAGAAATGTCACCGTGTCTCTCTGTCACAGTGCTTAGCTCATGCGTCACACGTCAGATCAAGTAGATGAGATAAAATTTAAACTAATGTCCATTCGAAGCTTTTCACATTCACCAGCGAGAGCAATAAATAAAGCTTCGGCGAAGAACGAGAGCAATTAATATAGGTGCGTCCGTCTCGCGTGAAAGTAGAAGCGAGCCGCGTAGGTATATATGGCTGGTCACATGTGAGCCTATATCTATATACTTAATACCTACTATATAATACATTGTCCATATATGTATACACAAACTCATAGCTTTTAATGTGATATTTAAAACAACCGTTAACACAATAAACTATAGTCATTGTCATTTTATTGTTTACACCATGACAAACCATTTAAATTATTACCCAATAACAATAAATCTGAGCTTTGATTTTAAATATCCATAACCAAGTAGTTAAGTTAATTTAGGGCACAGTTCTGGTAAACTAAACATACCGTATCTTATACGATTTTGATTTATTGTTCTTAAACCTCGCTTAAATAGCTTACTGTTAATTAGTAATCCACGGACTTTGGTTACGTAGTCGTTAAACAAATGACATGCTTTTAGTAAAACTATTGACACAATGCCCAACTATATTAACTATATCAATAAAGTGGACAAAAAAATAAGTCGGCCGTTTGCAGAGCACTTTCGAGATTAGTCATTGTAATTGTTGGCCTATCGATTACCCATCGCCAAAATCTTTGGCCTACTTTATTACGATTAGCGACAGACCCACACATAGCTACTGACATTAAAATTGGCACATATATCTTTTACAAAAACAAAACGACTCATTTAAATTTGTGATCTACGACCTGGACCTTAGAGTCTAAAATAAGTTGTAGTTGTTTGTTACACATATAATTTATCTAGGAGTGTAATGCTCACGAGACAGTTTGTATTCGAGTATCTAGAATGGTAATAGTGGCCGGCGGCTGTGCCCGAAGCCCACGTCCTCGTAATCGACCGCACCGGGCTCGCCACTACTACTGAATTATTACTTATTTACGATCTTCATGCCCCGGTTACGCTCATTCGATTTCGGAATTCGCCCAACTCGAAATTCGCGAGCACCTGCAATTTAAATCGTTTATGATATTATTATCTTAAATGTATAATAAACATGGATCTATTGATAGCTTGGACAATTATCCGCAGTCTCGAATAGTCGCTTATTACTACAGTACATTCTTTATATTGAAAGTTGTAAGTTATATTACCACATAAATATGTAGAGCAGACATTCACTCACTAAATATCCAATTTATGAACGATAAATAATATTAGCAGCAAAATATATGATTTCGAACAGATATTATAATTTAATTTTACATTTTCATGGGAAATTGTCACTTATTGAAATATGAAATCTTATAATGTCTATTTATAAGAATTTATTTATTTCAACACTACAGGCATTAAGGCGACCGTGGTCTAGTAGTGGTGAATGGGTCACCCAAACCAAGAACTACCGGTTCAAAATCATTTGCCAGTACCAATGTATATTTTATAATATGTACTTTGGTCGTCTTGTTTCTATGATACAAGCAAGTTTAATACAAGCTTAGTATAGAATGTAAAAAACCCAACGTGTAGAAGAGCACAGTTGCATTAAGGTTGAGAAAATGGGACACCTAACACCCACTGGACCTTTGAACAAACAACAAATTGTTGGGAAGAGAGATGTCCATGTTTACCTAATATCCCCCGCACCTTCACATACTGGCGTGAGTTTTTGTGTTGTGCGCAGTCCTCCCGAGAATGGCGTGCATGCTTACATGCTGGGACGTGCGTTTTTCTAGGTACCATGCGCGCCCGTACTCAGGAATGCAACCGTATGCCGTGTTCTTCAGTACTAGCTCGCTCGCTTCTTTAACTAAGTGGAATATTTCTTTATTGCTTTGACAGTATGGACGTAAAAACTAGAGAAGCCTTTCTAAGTGTCTTATATCGTAATTAAATGTAATTATGTATTAGGAAAGCGCGTGTTTTCTATGGCATTTATTGTAGCAAACTTTCCTTGCAATAAAATTGTTCTACTTTTAGTGATATGTATTATTGTTTTTATGCGTTAACCAACAAACTTTATATTTTATTATTATTAGTAATGATTATGTTAACAATAATTACGATTGTTTTGTGCGTTAGACAATCAATATTAATCGAGTTTATTATTCACGTAGCAAAAGTCTACGGACTACGAGTCGTAGATCATAATCTGACGAATATTTATCGGTACGCGCTTTCTAATCCCAAGTCCCATCCTACCTTCGAGACAGTTTATTTATGACCAAACTCGACTTACACCATTTTCCACATCTACCTCTCATTACACGCCAACCATTTATCTACATACATGGCGCTCAGAGCAATTTAAAACACACCCTATTTGTAGAGGCAGTTTCTCGCGGACACACGATGATGCATCTCAATTTTGATATGCAAATAATCACCAATCAATCATCGGCTACTGGGAGTATAATTAAATTGGTAGTGTTACAAAAGAACGTCGATAAAATTATGCAAGCTTATAATGTTGAAAATAGTAATTCATTCTGTCAATTCATTTTATAGTACGGGTATCACAATTAGGTGAGTTAACTTTAATATTTAACGTCCGATCATTGTGAACGAAAGTAATAATAATTTTGTTATTAGCAATTACGATTTTATACATTATAAAGTTGGACGAACGAGTCTTGACACTTGGAGTTCCCGATGACTAAGTTAATTTGACAAGACGAAATCGATAGAGTGTATGAAAAGCGCGTCATGTACTTCTTTGCGTTAGCTCATGTATCGAAATTAGTCATTTGGAATTTATTTATTAGAGAGTCAGAGATGCGGAATGCCGGCCGAACTTGCAATCATGTCTATCATGTTATTCGTATCTAATAGTTAACTGTAATATATTGTTTTTTGTTGTCATGAGATCAGATACTTAGTAAATCTGATAACAATATTGAGATATAGATATTTCATCATAAAATAAAATTGCTTACTTAAAATAGCATAAACTATCAAGACGCTTTTTACTGAATTGACAAGAGAATATTAAATAGGGCTGAAGTAGTGTTAGGACAGCGGGTGCATGGATACCTGCCGCGAGCGTGTGAAGTCCAGCCCTGGGGTGTACGCATATGTGTATAAAGGAATATTCAAATGCGCTCCTGGACGCGGTGCGCATGAATATGCATACCCTATGACCATATTATTTTTAACATGCGAAGATAATGGCTCATCGGGGCGATTCTCAGTTTTTTGTAGCTTTCTTGGGTCCCCTTCATTGGGGTCGGCAATGCTTTAGGGCTTTTTGCAAGCAACGTATATTGTCATTAAGGAAAATGTAATTACATTCACAACGCGTTCGCAGCAATATGTGAGAGAATATAACGAAATTTATTTCGACCTCATTGTTTATTATGTTCCGATTTAAATTCAATGTTTTGTTTGCATTTATATTGCGAATATCATGTGAAGCTTTTTAATGCTTCCAATAAAATATATTAGTTTTATTTATTTTGTTAGGAAATTTTGATAATAAAAATTCATTATTGAAGTATGTGAAAAATTAAATCAAAATAAAATTTTACGCCTTTTTCCTACAGACATAGACAAAAACAATGGAGCGCCACCGGCTACTATCCTGATACAACTCACATCCACAATTCTGTGAAAACCACAGAATAATACATTTACTTAAAGCGTCAAAACATAATTAAGTAATGTAAATTAGTGGTTTACATGTACAAAGTATATTAACAGTCTTAAAATTAGTTTGATGCAAATAACATTTAGATTGTGATGATGACAATAACCAGTAGGTGCAAGTTGCGCACAGTAGGCGTCCCGCACTTGTGGTCTACCAACCCTATAATTTTGATGAAACACTTGCGCTTTGAATATGTTTTTGAATCAACTGAACGCAGGGAGAAATGTTATGTCCTAAACCTGTAATTTTATGGTTTACACTGAGAGTTAATTACAGGGGTGATGTACTGTAAAATAAAAGGTTTCTGTTCAATTACACAGTTTATGCTTAATAATACCTACCTACCATTTGTCCATAGTTACTAGTTCTATGTATATTTGTATCCAATATTAAGATATATAGATAAATTATACACAAGTCATTAATATGTATTTAAATGTAGTAGGCCTGCGTGAGTTTGAATAATATAATATTTATTCAAAAATTTGCATTTCAAGTAAGCAATTATCTGCGTGTAACTTCTTACGCGAATTGACCATATTTATTTTTAACTTTTAATCGTTTAATACTATATTATTATTACCATATATTACACACTGATGGTTGGTTATATTAACTTTATATTTATATCATTTCAGAGGTAGTCATTATTTTAATATATATTGCGAAATAATTCCTAACAAAGCATACCTTATATATTCTGGTCTTTCGAAGCGCTGTCGTTTAAATTCAACTATTAAATATTGCGTATTGTGCATTGTTGGTTGACCATTCATCCTGGCACCCCTTCAATACGCAGACAAAGTCGGCTATTGTACCCGCAGGTCCGCTCCCTTGAGTCCGAGACACCAACGAAGGGTTATAATGAGTATCTCACAGTTTTGACAATTGCTCCTCAGCACATATCTTATTGTTCACAGCATCCCAGTCTCCTGCAGTGAATTTATGCTTCGCTGTCATAACAAAGTGAATTTACGCATTGTAAGTTAATATAGTAATTTGATCTGAAGCGATACGTTATTGTGAACTTTTGTCTTTAGGCGTTAAGCTTGCGCTAACGTATTGGTATGTTAGATAATTGTGTGCCGAGAGACAATAGATGATTGTTTAATATTGTAATATGTATTTATATTACAATAATTTATAATAGTCGCTTGTTGATTTTAAAACAATGCGCTGAATAATTGAATGGTATTGCATACAAAATATTACAAATATTTTTTGTGTAGCGATTTGATAAATGTTAATCGTATGTAAAACACAATCGTCGCTTAATCGTCTATCAAATATATTTATTGTAGGATCGTTCGTGTCACGTAAAATATGAACGGTTATTTGTTAAATATGTCCGGCTATTTGTGGTTCTCACTAAAGTTTTCCGATGTTTTTTTATTTAGTTTGTAAGATAAACGGACAAGATTAAACGTGAGAGCAAATAGGTATACGAAGATAATGCGTTGTATTTTGCAATTGCTCGCCTGTAATTAGGCGATCATTTTGTATAGTTTTGTTCTTAGTTGCCTCCCAGACTCTCGTGTTTACACTCAATACTGCAATTTCATAATTCAAGCGTTTAAATGCATAGCTTTTCGTGAGGGTCGCAAAAAAGCGCAGAGGCACGCAGCAACCGCCATTACCGGCTTTAAAATAACATCGTACGTTTAAGTTAATGACAGACACACCGACGAAATGCACTTATAATTGGTTATACAAAGAGAGTTTTCGTGAAAAATTAATGCTTATATACACTGTCATACTAAGAAGCTCCCACGGATGGTTTTAGACATTCCGCGCTTTCGGAATCTCTTACGGTATTTGAATGTATACAACTTAAAATGTACATTAATAATAAGTAGAATTACTTTAATTATAAGAAAGTATAGGTCCAATAAGAATCGACATTAATCTTATACGAATGAAACCAATTCGTATAAGCTTAGAACCAAATTTTACGCACAATTACCATAGAGATTGGCAGAGACATTCTACAATTCTCTGTGGTTATATATTTTTGTCATTCTCCTTTTATCTATTCTTTTATGACGTATTCAAACGCAACATACCTTTCTCAATAGTTGAATGTGATACATAATCCTATAATAAGACAAGTTATTTTCTCCAATGTCACCTTCTGTATATTTATCTCAGTAATAGGTTGTTGGTTTAAAATTGCTTTAATTGAGATGTAAATTAATGTATAGATTCGATCTACATACCAAGTCAGGCCGTCAACTGTTTTACCGGTTAAACCTTTGATACAGTTATCCGTAATGCATTAAAAATATGTTAAATTACTTTCCACAATATTTAAATTTTATTTTCCACAATTTTTTATTGTATATTTGTATATTTGCATGAACTTCGAAGCCTAAAAAAAATAATTAATATTTCTACTTTGAAATTTGGAGGACACGCGTGTTGCAAGATTAAGGCAGGGATCTTCTACGATAATTCTATTTTTAGGTACTTTTGACAATGAAATAACTACACTTCTTAAAATATTTTTAACTAAAAAAAATATATGTGTAAAGAAGAAATACTTTATAATATTGTTTAAGAAAAAATTATGCAACTTTATCACAAAAATAGTTTTTGATTTCCAAGTTCTCGGTTTTTTAAGCGATAACCATTAGATTTTTTTCGTAACTATGAATAGTCAATTACTAAATTGGATATTATAGGCTTTAATTTAGTACACGGTTTTTAAAAAATTAACAAATGTTGTTATAAAAGGTACATTATTCGTACGAAAAACATGGCACGCTCAAAAGTGATGTGCAAATCTCAACCTTATTTCGCTTAATACACGCCTTTTTCATAAAGCAGAGATTCATCGCCTTAACATACCAGTCCGTTATGCATAAGTCCAGTTTCCGGTCGAAACAAATACATGTATTAGTATTTTACAAATAGTGGCAAGTAGACAGTGACCACCACTTGCCCTGTCTACAGATCCGGGGTAGTACCACCACTTTCAAGACCGCGAAATTAATTAGTTGCGTTTCGGGATAGAGACCACATAGTGGACCTGAATGCTACTTTTTATTTATTGTGACACGACATCTGACCTCGACCCGCCTGATGATAAGCAAGAGGAGGTTATTAATATTAGTTATTTATTTGTAGTAGCAGTTGCTGTCATTAAGTGACTGCACTCCAGCTTAACATCAGGCAGGATGTTGTTATATGTCAATTGTCGAGCCATAATAAAATAAACTTAGTAGATTCAATTCATTAATGTGCGAGTATAGTTTACACAAAGTTTTTGCCGTTATAATTTAAATATTGATTAGTAGTTAAATAAACAGCACATACCTGGCGTCTCTGTACATCGTTTCCAAGAACCATTTAAAGTATTTTTCATGTCAATTTTTTTTCTTTTAACTCTTATTACATTGTGTTGATAGCCAATTGGAAAACAGATAAAGTTAATTATCGCTCAGAACTAGTTTTTTAAAAAATGAACGGAAATGAAGTTTAAGTTTTAAATAGCGGTCAGTCGATAATTATTGCGTCTCGATGTGGTTGCGAATGTCTATAAATTGTGGTCCTCGGCTGTGTAGTTAATGGCAATTACATCTGAACACTTGACAATTTGCAGATTCTGTACAAGCGCATAATATTACAGCGAATCGATAGCATAAACCACATAATTTAGAAGTTCCAATACCTATTATTTAAATAAGACTTTATGTTCATTCTGATTGGTCGAGAATTCCTATTAGATTTACTAATATACCTACCATTCATCCGTGATCGGAATGACAATGTTGTATTCATTGTAAATGCTTTAGCTAACCATAAAGTATATAAAGAATTACAATGCACTCATAGGATAATAAGTCGATAAAAGTTTTTCTGTAATGTATTAGGATTTAAACTTAATGTCGTCTTCGAAGTTAGTTTAGTTGATGCACAATACATAAAATACGGTATAGCAGGGTTCGAAGTAGGTTAGAGAGCTTATTATTGTAACCTTATCTAAGTTTGAAACTAGCTGTACGTATATATATGATTCCTAATTAATATAGACAGTTAAAATGCTCATAATATGTAGTTTCCGTCTATAGTTTCCAAAGTCTTCGCATATATCCCCGTAAAAAAAAAGGTGTAATTATTTGATTATTTTGAAGCTTTAGAAAATAGCAAGACGACGCTCAAGTGGTAGAGAAATGGGCACGCAAACCAAGAACTCCCAGTTCAGTGGTACTAACCATGTATCATTGACATCTGTATGTATGTACTTTGGTCTACCAGTTTGTATGATAGAGTACGTTTGGTAACTTAGTATGTATAAATATGTATTTAAAAAGCTTTAAAAACCTACTGTCGAATCTAAATTCATTAAAAATAAACATTGTGATAACTGTAAAAAGCTACAATGTATGGATGTTGAATTTAATAAAATTGATAGAGAATATCTGCGACATTATTGATACATGCCTCGTGGATATAAACATGCGTTATATAGGCAAATGGGCGTATGCAAATGTTGATGGCTTGTGGTAGCCGGAGCTCGTCTCTGGACATAAACACCTGACAAATTTGCATCTATTGAGATTCTTAGATACGAACGTGATAGATTCTTATACCATTCAACAATTTTATAGCTATTCTAAGTTGAATTAATGGAATTTACCCACTTTGCTGGTCCGGGTAGTAGCACCACTATCAAGTGTATACAGACTGTAAAGATCGCGTTTCGGGATTTCTTCGAAATATGCTGGTTCTAACTAGGCCGCCATAGCGACTGCTACTTTCAAATATTTAACTGTACTAGCGGTTGCCTCCATTCATGTACCGCACTACATCTTAACATCAGGCGGGGTGCTGTCATTAGTTGACCCACAATAATAAAAACATATTTACTAAAAACTAAAACTTTACTAGCCTGTATGAAGAGAATTATGGATGTAAAGGAAGCAAGGGAGTTGTGTAAGGATCGTGGTAAGTGGCGCTCCATTGTCTCTGCTTATCCCCGTGGGAAAAAGGCGTGACAATTTGATTTGATTGATTGACTAAAACTTTTACTAAATCTTAAACGTATTAGACAGATAATAATTGAATGTAAAGTATCTCTAAATTTCACGACATGTAGATAGTTATAGCCGCTGAGTAATTTGGTTTAATAATGTCTTATATCTATATAAATGTATGTATTATATATAAAAGAACCTAATGCTTTAATGGCTGGATGATATATTATTATGTATAAATATTAGATTACAGCGTTTTAATTCAAAACTAATAAATTTTAGGAATACATTTTCCAACATCAATCACTGTTGTTAACGATGTATACGGTGGATTTATAGCGGTGACCCCAAGTAAATGACTACTCCACGTGAGCGGTACACGAATAAGTGAGCTCTATTTAGGTACGAGTACTTACATTGAAAACGATTGCGTTTAGGTACTTCAACATTGTTTATGATTATGAAATAGGAACAATTAATGTTATTAAATGCGTAGATTTCCGTATGTTTTAAGCGTCAGGTGCTGCCACCTCTGGGCGGCGCCGCACATAACGGTCTTCAGCCGCGAGCCGGAGAGGCTAATTTATAGGTGGACATCCACCGAACCTATCCGATTTGCATTTAGATAGCTTGCGCGAGCCTTTACTCTATGGCACGTAAATTAACTATAAAATTATGTTTGTTCAAAAAAAATGAATATGACGTCCCTCCACCATAAATGAGAGATTTAATCGGGCAATCATCACGTCCGACGTTCCCATCGAGACCGTTTTGCAATTCAATATTTAATTTAATAATAAATAACGAATAATACAGAGTTTATCTTTTATTGGTTGTATAGTTGGGCAAGTGGTATTTGTGGGTGCTGGGACATGCGCGGGTCACACAGGTCAAACTGAGTGTTGGGTAAAGTGGACACGCTGAGGATGCGATATGTAAATTAATTAGCATACGGAAAGATCAAGATGATTATTTTAAATGTACTTAGATATTGCGATTTTCACTTAAATGATTTTGATATTTAAGTGTACGTATGATATGATCTTTCTGGAGAGTTAAATGTTATCTTTAATCTGAGTGTTGAATTGAATAACTATTACAATATTTTGTAATCTTGTTTTATTCCAAATACTCAGCTGTACTTTATTAAATTAAACATTACAATTATTATAAATTTTATTTGCTATATAATATTCGAATTGATAGTTAATTCGGTTAAACGACGTTTACGAGCCAAAGTGCGAACCATGCGGTCATGATGGCAGCAGCAATCCAGGTTGCTCATAAATTACCAACCTCCGCAATTAGTAGGCGCCGATTTGGCGCATTAGGTACATGCTATGCGAAGTTTCTTGCCCTGTGATAAATGGTTCACTTCACAGATTATCACTGCCAACATAAACGAAAAGGCACCTCTCTGTTATTGCCGGAACTGCCCTTTATATTTATAAAATGTTATAAGACTTAAATGTATACTCATTGTTTGGCCGTAAAGTCAAATGGATAATAGCATTGTTATTAAATGTCACGTATAGACCAACTCATTTGCATAATGGATTTAAAATCATATTGACAAATATCTTGGTTCAATAATAAACTGACGCGGGTTTCAGTTCTACCCTAAAGCTCTATCTTTGTTAGTTTGCTAGTCGTTGTTTATTCATTGATAGGAATCAACAGTGGCAAGTCGTTTAATCTATCCGTCAAATAGATATTATCCGAGGCAACAAACTGTACGCCCGTGAGACGTAAAAGGAAGAAATATGCGTCCCTAATTGCGAGATATCCTCGAGTATCTTCTACAATATGTAAATAGGCGTCGGACGCAATTAAAACCTTATCTCGCGAACGGCCATCGCAGCCTCCGCTGATTGCTTCGTGAAATGATTGACATGTTATTTTGACGCCAACTCGATAATGGAACCGTATTCAATAAATTCATATTTTATTTTTAACAATTACTGCTTACGAAGGATAATTGATCGGGTTCTCACAATTGTCAGCTCCTGATGAGCGGCTGCTGCAGTTTTTTAATCATGCGAGCTTAGCGTACGGGCATATCTCCTGAATCGGTATTGCATACTACCATACCATTTTTTGTTTGTTATTTATATAATTAATATTTTCAATATAATTGGAATGCACACAGCTGATGGCATTAAATCAACCGTTGCTTTAATTTTGTGTCGCAGATCTTTGGGATATATGTACATAATGGCGGGCTGATTTAATTATAGTTGGAGGACTATAGCATAATCGAACATAAATCACCGCACATTGATACCTGCCAGCCAACCTGTTCCAATTCGCACGACACAATGTGTACGGAAATGTGTGCTTTGTAACCCTGGCGACATCTCGCCTAATTTATACCTTCATGGCATATTAGCAACTGACGCAGACCGAATCTAGAAGAAACTGTTACCTTTTAAAGTTTTACTGCCTATTATGTTAGTATTGAAAAGAATTGCAAATTTTACTTTTTTATTCTTTCATATAAAATTTATAGAGCGACCCCTCTTTGTTGAGCACTCTGTTTGGTCGTTCGTTTAACACACAATTGACGATATTAACATCGCAATGGAACTCACTACGTCTCACACATATATAATAAAGTTTTTGTTTTGAATGCTTTCGACACAGTTTTTAAATATAACGCACTTTAAACACTTATGATATTCATAGATAAAAACATTATTATAAAAAGTTTTCCTTTAATTATGAATTATTAAATGTGTATTAAAATATGTTATTGCCAGAGAGTTGACGATCTTTATACCTATATTGAAGTATGCGGAAATCGTTTTATTACTTCGTAGCGGAATAGGGCGAGGTCAAATGAACATTATTTTTATTAAATATATATTCATATAATATATTTAAGTGGTAGGTAACTAAACTTAAGTGGCAATGGGTAATTGCGTCTTGTTATCAGAGTGATAAGAACATTGATAAAGTGTTTTGCAATGTCATTATAAATGCATAATTAATGCAGATTTGTAACAGTCAAGCTTTACTCACGGATATGCAATGAAATATATTTTATTGATAAGTTTAAAGTCTTTTGTTTACATAAATTTAACATAGATATTATGTGCCTCATATATTTTAATGTTAAAGTTTAGTTTTGCCATTAGATTAACTTTGATAAAACTTATCTTATTCGATTATAAAGTATCACTATTTTAGTTACATGGACCACACACAGATATTCAAATTAGAAAACTCAGACAAAGCGGAAATGATGCATTTATTCACGTTTTTCTATATGGCGGTCGCCGCGGGCGTTCCTTCTTTCTAAGCTCGTAATTCTTCTAATAAGACATTTTAAGCGAGCTTAATGCCTGCTCCGTCGATAAAATATTTCATTTTGATTTGTAGCGAAACCAAAACGGTTAGTTGTTACTTGTTTGTCTTTCATAAGACGATTATCGTAATAATTTTTGTTTGCCTCCTAGAGTCTTTAGACAACACTTAAATCATGATGTGGCCATGGTTACACACACACATACACACACACACACACACACACACACACACACACACACACACACACACACACACATATATATAGTCGATAACAAAACATGGTCATATTACAAATTATGAGCTTTTGTTATTGGAATGTCTGTTAGAGCATCGCGACTATAAATAATAGGACGAAAAAGTTATTTGATAAACCTAAAATATTTTCTTACAATTGAATTTAATTCGACTATTATACAATTTTATAATTTTGACTTGAGTGAATTTTCGAGTACTTTTATTGGAAGGACAGTGACGGCCACATCTCCACAGCTCGCATAGGGACAATAGTTTTCTATTGAACACGCGTCACGCTTCCGACTCTTGGTAATTCAAAAGCGCGTCAATGTCACTCAAACGGTTTAACGAGAACGGTTTTATCACACAAAAAATGAATGAAAAAATACATAGAATACAGAATTCAATGATTTTACCATCCATGTCAAATGTCAAATGAAGTTAAAATGTGAAGATCATGAAGTTAACTATATTATAGTGGTCAATACAATCGAAACGTTGCGAACAACAAGGGAAAAAATGTAAATGTCAATAACGATGAATTTATAAATAGAATCGTTCTGTAGAATTAAATTTTTCAGTAATTGATTACTAGTAAGGAGTGGCGAAGGGTGCCTTATTTAGTGTTCATTGCGTTTCCAAGTAGGTCTTGGAAGGTGCATATTTCCAAGAATACATTTCTCAGCGAGCGTACATAATGTGGCGAGCAAAACAGAAGTGTTATTGTGAGCCATACCCGTCGAATGCAGAACTCCGTAAATGAATCATCGCATATGCGTGCCTCGTCAGCGCACAAAAAGAAGTTTGTCAAAAATGCGTCTCTCCTTTGCGTTCTGCTGTACTCATCCCTTATTTATTTATACTGGTATGAGGTATGCGCGGTTTTTGCGGGTGCGTCGTCCACAACACAAACTGAGATGGCTGCAAATTCTTTAATTGACAAAATGCTGCGGCGCCGCATTCCTCTTTTGATCGTTAACTTTAATGTGGGAAGACAAAGTCGATTCCTTATGGTTATTGTTGTGATAGTTGTCACAACAGCGAAATCTCCGCATTACAACTTTATTAATGACAGATATTAAATGCCTCTGCTATTGCGCTCTTACTATCTTATAGGCATTGTAACGTATTATAGGAATACATGAAAATATAGGAAATAATTGTAATTGTAGATTTTTTAAATTGTGGCTTGACTTATAAGTTCGCTCGCATCCACTATGCCGGCCTAGTTGGAACCGGCATGCATCTTTCAAGCTGATACCCGAATGTCACTTTACGGTATGTAATTCTGATCGGAACCGTGGTACCACCAACTGTGATCTTTAACACACATATTTGTAACCAATATTTGCTCCGACTGGAAATCGAATCCGAGGCTCACGCGTAGCGGATCGGTGTTTATAATAACTTTTTCTTATCATTAATTGGTTTTCTTTTAATATTTTTGTTTAAAAAGGTATGAACAAGTGTTTTAATTACATTTCATGTTAAGCATAACCATGTATAGTGCGAGTCATTTCATGTATCGTCCAATCATTCAGACCTCCTAGGGAAGGACTGCATTACTCTCGAGTCTCGAGACATTATCAACAAGCCTCACATGATACAAGCTCGACATGTTCATAAGCGAGAGGAAAGTCGTGTCGGGTCCATGTTTAGAACTGGATAGTGCCAGAACTTGTCTAATTACGAATATGATAAAACGGTTTATATACACATCAACGTATATCGCCGTATATAATTATTGTTATTAGATACGTATTTTAAATTAATTTGTTGCTGTCTAAAGTTTTTTAAAATAGTAGTTTTAAGGGTGGTAGGCAGTGGTTCTTAGTGTGCCAATCCGGGGCTGTACAACTACATATAAGTATACAAACAGTAAAGTGACTTAATCGGGTTTCAGAATCAGCTTGTAAGATACTGGTCTTAAATTGCTTTGGCCGGCATAGTGACGATGACTGAGGCAACTATGAACTGACTTGGTTTTTACAGTCGTCGGCACTCTTGGACCTTCTCTTGCTTACCATCAGGCAGGTCGAGATCAGATGTCGAGTCACAATAAAAAAGTAGGTTGTCATGGTGGATGACTTCTATTTGCAGCAGTCGTTTTTTCATTCATAGACCGCTATCCAGCTTAACATCAGGCGGGGTGCATATGACAACAGTTGAGCCCCAATAAAAACTTTATTGCATGTATTTAAAAAGATTTCTAGGGTAGCTGAAAATTTTTAGATAATCTACGTCTGTTATTTCCATGCTTTGCCGCCTATAATAGATACCCACGAGCTTACCTGCGCAAAATGTAATATGAATTCCTGTTATTATTATAATATTATGTGTAAAAATAAAGGCCATTAAACGCTCACAGCGGTATCAGGTAATTACTCGTTAGCGTCGATGATGGCGAGCTCCCTGCCTGCCGCTACTCGTCTCTGGGCATACGAGCACACTCGCTTATACTAGTTTCTCTTATCACAAATGATAAAACATGCGTAGATTTCAGCCGCTCCCTGCACTTTCCCTTGTACGGTACCTATGGCAGAGGACAGCCGAGCCACGAAGCCTGTTCTGCCACTAAGGACCGGTGATTGAATACACTCCGCAAAGCACATTCAACGTTTATAGATGGAGCTACGTGAGGTTAATGTATACGGGGACGGGTTAAGGAGAGCCATGTGAAAGTTTGCATTATTAAGGAAATAAACGTCTATTCAATTGATAGATTACTTATTATAATGTATTATTTTGACGACAGGCGTGGCGCTTTGGGTAGCACACCAGTTCGTTAGGCGTAAAGTCTCAGTTTAAATTTCCGTTCGGAGCAAAGATTTTATTTCTAATATTTAATATTATAAATAAAATCTTATATTTGCGGCTATATATATATTCTTATATTATTTGGATGAACAATATTTGATTGTGCCCTAAGCAGGCTCGACATATGACAGCACCCCGCCTGATGTTAAGCTGAAGCGACTAAGTCATGGTCTGTTCACTTGACAGTGGTGAAACTACTCCGGTTCGGTATACGGAGCAAATGAACACCAACTTTCTGACTATCACGCTTAAATGTCTTAATGTATTGTGTACATTATAAAGTGAGTGTCAAATACATTTAGAGGTTTGTTTGTTGGACATTCGACATACTCTCGGCGACACGCGTGGCGCTCGACCCGTCCTCGTTGCGACATCGACATCGAATTTTTCCACATGTCCGAGCAGCTCAGATAAGCGGCAAACAGCGCCGACGTGTTATTTATTAACGAACCGAATGATGGATAGTTGAACGCTGCCCCGGACGTTGCATGTAACTATCGAGTGCGACTTTATAACACACCGTGTTTAATCTTCTCCGAGATTTTAGACTTAGATGCCTTGATATAATGAGACGGTTAACTTCGTAATAACCTTTTATTATTACTTTCGTAATGTATTAACGATTATTTTATAGTGTTGGGATTGATTTAATGAAATTGATCTTTTAACATACCTATATATAGTTGCATGATTTAATTAGAGACGTTAATGCAATTAAGGTCTTTGCTCTCGTGTGTTGTCAACGCGTCGTGCGTTGTGTGTCCGTGACGAATGCTTTGTTTGTACGAACAAGGCTTCTTCAACCCCTCATCGTGTTGAGCATCATCCGTTCCGCTCCAGCATTCGTCGTTTCGTGACAGCTGTCGCGCAATAACCACTTTCTAATCGCAACGACCCGCTTGATCCATACAACGCCGACAATATCGAAGAAATCGCCAAGGATCGCTTGCGCAACCTACTTATAAGATCACTGTGACATGGCTTATAGTAATACGAATGAAATGCGTGTCAATATACAAGTTATTAGGTTCTGACGTCGACAGTGTACACACCTGTGTGTAGGTTAACGTAGCGGGTTGCACCGTACGATCGTGCTAGGAAGCGGTCGGAAATTCGAGGTTCAGCCGCGCTGGGCAGGTTAGACCAGTCCCGGCGGCCTCACAAGGACCCCCAGCAAACCTGTTAGATTCGTTGCACGATTTTTACGTACCGCACCTATCGGAATCTCATTGATGTGGTGTGCCGCTGCCTGCTTCTTTACGAGTACCAGTTAACTAAATGACTCACGCTCCGGCTGCTTGAATGCCAGCAGCTCGCTTTTCCAGTTTTCTGATCGAATTCACACATTCTGTTCTAACTTTGCAATTTTAACTTACAGTCCGTAACTATGCATTACAATACTTACACCTCATTATATGTATAATATATATCTAATGTGTTATATATAGAATGCAAAAGATGCATCAACTCCTAAAAGCATGTACTTGGTAGGATGTAGGCACGAGTTTGTGTTGCTCCTATTTAAAATTGACACAAAGTGTTACAATTTACGTGTCACTAGACAATTAAACTAACTGTGGATTATTATTTAAATTTATGCACTTGCTTTATTAATAGTCTATAAAAGCAGCCGGTGCAATATTGTCTTGATTTGATTTCCATAGTGAACCAGGAAACAGGAATCAGGTATGAACTACGATCCGGTCAAACTCGTCCGAAGCGTGCTTCCAACATTTTTTATTTATTTGTCTGCATAGTCGTATACCGCTGGGTGTGACGTCACACGACCTAAACTGGTTGGCGAGGGAGCAGGGATTTGCCCCGCATCCTTCCGGTTCTGCGAGCGGTATGGACCTGTTCTGCTGCAGGTTCCAGGCCACTCTGCTACGTCACCTGACGAGGGCTCGTCAATACCTGATCTTGCAAAATATGAACACCCGAATTCCCCTTACTTATGTATTATATGCAGCTGATGTTACCCCAGTTCGTGTTAATTATTTAATTTCACTTTCAAAATATGACTTGCCGAATCACGTGAATAGTGTGTACATAACAATTAGCACGATGAACGTCACATTATGCGTCGACGATTACTCGAGGGTACCAACCAGAGGTCAGTATCCGTACCAAAATGGTCACGCCTAACAACTGGTTCGTAAGTCGTTCTCGGCCTCGTCATGCAACATCGATAGGTCAGGAATGTTTTACTCACTGTTTGATTTTGTTTTGATGTGCAAATCTAAACAGTTAACATTGCGAAGGATCATAAAAAACTTGCCTGTTTTCATTCATAGTGATTATAGCTTTCTAACAACATTTGTTTGTTTTGTTTACGCAGGAGGCGCAAGGAGATGATGGACATTGGCGGTGAGCAATGGCGCACATACTACACGAGTGTGCCGGGAGAACACCCGCTGAGTGCTGCGACATCAGCCGTCCTCGGCGTGCAGGACGACGGCCAACCGCAGCAGCTAGTTACCGAGTACTACAAGGTGACCTCACTGCCACAGGAACATATCACACTGCACAAGGATACAAAGTTGAATGACATTTGGGCGTAAGTTTGAAATTAATTATTCATATTGAATTAGAATTTAAAAAAGAATAATTTATAAATTAGTTAAACAATATATTGCATTCAACCAGTATCTTCTCATAAGGAAAGATAAAGGCAGAAACTTTTTCACGTTTCTTAAATCGATAATACAAAATCGAATCATGATTTCTCACGATCGTACATCATCAAATGTTCGTGTATCGAAGACATTATCATTATAATTGCCGAATACGAAACGAAGTGAATACGGAATGAATTCGCGTAAAATTTATATGTAAACTATGATAATATCCGCGCCTTTATGGAGCTTTTTTTGTCAGTAATAGAGTTAGGAAAACGGGGTGATTGGCAAAAGGTGTATCTCACGGACGAACAGTCTGAGACAGAAGCCGCGTGGCTTCCGGCCCCAGGGTACACGTAAGAATAACAAATAATAAAAATGATAATGTTCCACTCAATAAATCACAAACCCTTATTTGCATGCGTATGGTGGGATTAACGGAACTCGAGATCGCAGCTCTACGTGCTTCTTTCAATCTTATGTTACCGACGATACTCCCCTGCGTGACATAAAAATTACAATATTCATAGAAATAATTATAAACATTTATTCAAAATTGGTATCAATAAAATAACATTAAACTTTATTAATGACGTAAGCAATCTGTATGCTAATAAAGTTAACAAAAAACATTTTATTGTGTCTTTGCTTTTTTTCCAAGATTTTATGTACATTTTGTAAAAAACACGAGATAATTATTCACAATTAACGGCTATATTCCTTGTTGTTTACGTGCGCAAACGATTTTAAGATCTACTGATGTTATTAAATATTAAATAAAAATAGAGATATACTAATATTTGATGCATGCAATGTATTCCCATAGAAATGTGACCCCGATCAAATTATGCAGTTCTTTGAGCGTGGTTGTTAACAGCATCCGTTGTAAAGGAGCGTAGAAAAGAGCAAACTGTATGTCACATGCTCAATGCAGACATGGGGTGCAACACGTTGACCTATTTGTTGCTATTGTAATAAGTCTATGAAAATGTTTATGGAATAACAAATTATATTCATAAGGAAAAATAATAAAATTTGTTTAATTATTTTAGTTGTCTCTACTTTACTTGTACTTGTGGGAGTAAGTTTAATGATTTTTATTTCTACAGAGTAATAACAAAATAAGAACATTCCTGTTAGAACATACATATAAACGACGGTGTCGAAGCGTTCTCTTAAATAGACAATGCGACAGCCTCCCACGTACCGCACACGTAGTCTTCCACGTGAGGGTGGAACCGCATCGCTGCCGCGGCAGGCAGGAGACTGTCGCGCGCCGCACGCACCTCTATTTGAATAAACTCAGTCATTCCCATTGCTTTGTTTACTTCATTCATAGATACAAATAATTATAATGAACGGATGTGACTGGAAGCGGCTCACATTGACAAGGACGCTCGGGACCTGTCTCGAGTCATTGTCGCGTCGTCCCACGCGCCAGTTGAACGCACGCTGAGATTGCTCATTCATACATTCAATATTATAACGAATTCCCGGCCTGCGCCCGCGCCCAGCCGCGTGTCGCCACATGCGTTTGTATGCTAATATGTTAGCTCCAAGCGCCAGTGCATCGTCAGACTATAGTCGCTATATTTGTTGTCTAAATCGCTCGTATTATTTGAATTGAATGCTCTATGTATGAAGAAATGAACTAGTTTCGTCTGTATTGGTATCTCAAATCCGTGTACGTGGGCGTACGTTGTGTAATACCACTTTAAATACACCTAGATAATAATACATTATTTTAAATTGCAGCGCCATAAATATACAAAATGGCAAATATTTATTAGTAATGCCTATCTTAACTCTGAGCCAGTGAGTGGTAATGCGTGGATTAACATAGAGATAGTGTGCGGTGCGCGAGGGCATCCGCACCTCTTGACCCTGTCGCTATTCGCACCAACTACACACGGGCACGTTTAACTAACGGGAAAAACTTTTCACCCATTACTTCTAAGAGATCTACACACATACGTATAACTATTGATGGTGGATGTAGTAAATTCAAATAATAGCTAAAACGAACGGTTTGCATTGTAAACATCAGTTAGGAACCGTTTCTTATACTTACCTAAGTACTATTTCGACATAATTATTCAAACTTCATAATTCCTTCAGTACATAAAATGATGTGTCATATATTAGGAGCCCCTTTGCACAGCTACAACCCGTGTGACCCATTTCGTACTAGAACCGGTTTGCTTAACAGTGAAGACGCGCATATTGTGAGCAGTTAGGGCAGCAGATAGCATTGAATGGTTCGAAGACACCATATAACCATCTGCGTCGCAAAATATCATTATGAGCTCTCACAATGGTCATCCTATTGATAAAAAAGTGGTGGTCATCGTTGGGGCGAAATGACCAGCGAGTTACGAGTATTGTTTAATGCGAAGTTCACACGGCAAAAAATGAAAAGGACGGGCCCTCACTAATCTTCTGCTAGGATTTATAAAAACGACCGTTACAAACTCTAGTTCGCACAACCGAGAGTTTAATTTGTCATTATTATTTTTTAACTAAATTAAAAATGTCATGTTACTTCTAATGAAATGTTATATTATAAAAATAATACGTCATTTCCGTGAGAAAATTGTCAATAAACCTACTTTAGACGAATTGATAATATAATCAAATAAAAAAATAACGATCTCTATATCCGGGGCTCAGTAACAACAGCTTCCAATAATTATCTTAGATCTGTTTATTGAACTGTGTATTGGTGTCGTCACTTGAGATCTAAACAGATAAAATAATTCTTAAGTAATGGCGAAACTAACGCTACGTAGAAGGAATTTCAACATAATTATGGCGCTTGTGGTAAATTGAGTTATTTACTAATAAGTATTTTATTAAGTTATTGTAAGAAATAAAAAAATAATTAATTAAAAATATAAATTATAAAATAAAATAACAATAATTCATTCCGCATTCTGTAATAAAAAGTAAACAAACAGAAAATTTTTGTTGTTACATTGTTTCTCAAACGGAAACCATTTCATATATTTGCATAAAAAAGAGGTTAAAATTAACTTCCATTGAAGGTGTAATGTAAACTTGAGATTCATCTTATTTCTAATTCATTGAGTGAGTGTTTGATGTGGAGATGCCGGGTGTATAGCGCCCCTAAAGTGCGCCCCTCGATGCTCTTTGTCGCGAACTCATCATGTGTGAAAGGGTGTTAAGTAAACATTGCAAATAATTATAATGCCAATTGCATCCGAGCATTTATTCTGATTTCACATTGATAAGAAATATTCTAATTTGCATGAAGTATTTCGATCAGTGACGACGTTCGTTTTTATTCAATTTGTTGTATTATGCAAATTTAATGCAATTTGATACTGATATCAGATTAAAGTTCGTAAGCATCTTACCGCGCAGGTAGTTACGGCCCATGTGGAATTTTCGTCTATATGTATGTTAATTCATCTAATATTTACAATATAGAATTCTCCAATATTATTCAATATTGCCGCCAGATTTATACTTTTACGGGCGTAATTGGTTACAAGTTCACACTGTTCAATCTTGGTGTTATAATCTGTAATTATAAAACTGTAATGTTTGCATTGATTCACATCTCAAATAATTATATAACCATTCAGGTGTCTAGATAATAGAAAAGGATCTTCGCCTATAAAGCTTTTAAAACATCGTATTAAAATAATCAAACTAAACACTGAGCTGCAAAAATGTTTATATAAAAAAATAATACTTAGTTAAATGACGGTTACATTGTCTATTTTAGCTATAGCTACTGATCGTCAGCTGTGTGCGCGATTCTTTATGCAACGTTTTTGCATCGCGCTTAACAATACAGAACAAGCAAACAAACGTATTGTCGCTCTGCCTCTGCTTATGAATAACGTTATCTCCGAGTCGTCGCCGCGGGCACGCAGCCAATGGATTATTACAAATTCAATTAGCATACCTGGAAACTCTCGCGACCTTCATCCCTTCACATACGTCTATCTTCTATAGAGTTTTATTGTCGAGATGCAATCGTACACATATATTTTGCGCTGTGAATTCCTGAGCTTCATTTCTTCTTTCCTTATTTTATCACATGAGCGATTTCACACTAGTCGTGTTCGCTTACAAATCTCATACATAAATCGAAAAGAATCAGCATGCCATGTATTGCAATTGGACTCGGGTTGTATGTTTAGTGAAGTAATGCTCGCGGGAGGTCGCGCGTATCGGCCAATTCGGACGCATGAAATAGTACGTGCATCTCTTATCTAAAATAAACATCTGAGCCGCAATGAAACATGTCTTCAATTATCATAAATCGGCGCGCACTGACATCGGATGTCGAACCGCCTCGGTGCACGTCGCGGCGCGGCGCAGAGTATTTGATTCAGATTGCAGACCCACCTCACTCTTAAACGTATCTACACCTTCACCAAACACTATGAGCATTATATTCTACATACTTATATACTATTGTAGACTACATTTGTATAGTGAGTAACATTATATTTGACATAATTATCTAATTAGTAAGACTAGGGAAATGGTATCGTAGCATTTGTCGTAGCAGTGTTTTTTTTATATATTTATAAGTGTTACTTAAGTAATATGTAAAAATAAAACACATTTTGTGTGTATTCTTCGTAATAGTGGCGACATAGTTAGTTAAGTGTTAACACATTAATTGATCCATTGAGAAATATGAAATACTACTGTATAGTAAAAATATATTTTAGGTAGTACCATAGGTATTAAAAATATATTTTTCGTGTATTAGGTTTTTAAATGTATAAAATAGTATTACTAGAAATGTATTTCGAAAATGTATTTCACTAGGAAACTAGTGAAAACTGTTTATCATACTGGTTGAATGCAAAATAATTTAAAATTATAGTTAACAATAATAATTGTGATTACAGCAAAATTATTATTCATAGATAGTGTAAAAATTAGGATGTGCTTATGCGCAACTGTCTCATAAGTGCAGCGCATTGTGGCAGTAGCGCGCAGCTAGCACCGCAAGGTCGGGCCTGAGCGCAATCGCCAATAGAATGTTTGTCTCCCCTCCGCAGGGCAAGCGGCGGTCTGAAGGCGACCAATGGCGCGCACGGGGCGGAGCTGGGCGAGCTGTCGGGGCTGCTGCACGCGGGCCTGGTGAAGCGCGAGCCCGAGGACCTGAGCCGCAAGGTGGTCGACGAGCCCGAGCCGCACGCGCTCAAGCCGCTGCGACATAAGGTGCGTCAAACGTCCGCACGCCGCCGTCGCGCGCGCACGCACACACACTGTTTAGCCGCCACTTTTAATACGCCGCGCTCGGCGTACGATGCGACGCTACGATCGCGCCCGCCCGCGCCTGAGCGCTTGTGATAAGCTCTCTTGTGTCAGTGATAAGGATTCGTGAACGTGGACCTGTGAACAATTGTTTTTGTTAAACGCGGCATGTACGCTTCAACTTTACGGGGTGCCCAATTTTCGTGGGATAGCGCGTGTAATAGACGCGTGTGTCCGCAGGTGGCGGTCGGCGAGCCCGGCGAAGCGACTTCGCCGTCGCCGGTGCCGTCGAGGGCCTCTTCAGCAGGATCTTTGCTGCCAGAAGCCACCATGTACGCGGCCCAGATGTTTGCGCCGCCTGGCACTCCGAGCCCCACGACGCCTTATGGAGAGCAATATCCGCGACAACCGGCTTTTTCAGCCGACCCATACTACAGAGACTATTTTGTGGCCGATGGATACCAACAACGCGCTGCTCCTCCGTACGGCGAGCCGGAGCCGGCCGCGGCCGCTTCCTTTGGGGAGCGTTACGCTGCTCCACGCTATCATGGCAAGAGTGTTATCGCCGCCGCAGGACTGACAGTGGATCTGCCATCACCGGACAGCGGCATCGGCGCTGACGCCGTCACTCCTCGTGACCACACCGCAGTGCAGCAGGTCGGTGCAGCCGGTATATAACTCGGGCGCGG
The DNA here is from genome assembly GCA_905220615.1 of Tinea trinotella. NCBI lineage: Eukaryota > Metazoa > Arthropoda > Insecta > Lepidoptera > Tineidae > Tinea > Tinea trinotella. Next base: position 7,757,741 of record HG992306.1, read on the forward strand.
GCGGCACCTCACACACACACACACACACACACACCCACACACATAAAGCGACTGGACGTGCGGACACTATCTTAATGTTTTGTTGCTTTCATTGTCATTTTTATTAATTATCAGCAACCACTTGGTTTGATGCTTAAATATGAATAGTTCTAAAAAATGACCTGACTTCGTTCGCATAATCTGTCATATAACAATTAAATTAAAATTCATGCATGATCAGCCCGCCTGCGCTCGTTATATATACTTACACATACATATATATATTTAGATTTTAAGTTATTATCCACACCCATAGTACAGGCATTACGTATTATTTTAATTATAGTGGCTTGTAAATTTTAATGCAACATTGAAAACTATGAAATATAATGCACATTTTAATATCATATAATATTTATAAATCTGTAAAACGTCTTTATAATAGGAATATTCAAATTAGATTTGTATTGGAAAAAAGTAGATACTTACCACTAAAACAACTCTATACTATAGGTAGATATAGATTAGTGAACTAACGAAAATTACAAAAAGTCTATTATAAATTTTAACAAAAATACATAATCACCTTTATAATTTTATATTCGAAAACAGCATGTAGTCAAAGCAAAATCCAATAGTTAAACTCAAAAAAATACAAAATTTAAAGCAATAACTATTAATGTCAAAATGTGCAAAATTTATTGCCAGTTATTTGTTTATGACATAAAAAAAAACTAATCCAAGACATTCACTTAGTTAATCGAATCACATATAAATAGGAAATCTATTATTGCCTCTAAATCATTTTCATTAGTGGCCGAAATTGCGGATGTAATGTTTGGAAAGTTAATAGGAAGCTATTAACTATAATACATACCTAGAAACCAGTTCATTAAAATGTATCTCTAAGCACTTCACACAATTACTTGAGTCACCGTTCCCAAAAAGTGACAACTATCGAATTCTCAATAAATTAATTTGTTTTTGACGGGAAATCAAGTTATATTTGATACCTACAGAAGCAATACTTAAATTCAATTGTATATTACATTACCCATAACCATAGAGTCTGTATGAAGAGAATTGTGGAAAAGAGTTGTGTCAGGATCGTTGAAAATAGCGCTCCGTTGTCTCTGCCTGTGACTTGTGACAATTGATCGACTGATTGTCATTGAGGCATCACAATTGATGATGATGATAAAACTGTATTAGTTAATTCTCATTTTATTAATAGGCAGAGGCGAATGGTACTACAGTTAGCTGCAACTGCAAGTAGCAGTCGTATTTCCTATGCGGTTATAAATATGTCGAATATCTACTCTCATTTGTTACCTCTTCTTACTGAAAACATCTAGTGATATGACAAAATACTGACATATTTTTAGTAATACGTCATTTCACCAGACTATATATGAGCAGTAAATGAGAATAATGTCCCTTGTCCCCAAAATAAGACAAAATTTATTAACTAAAGATATATATTTTCTACGAACACAGTCGTGTAGAAAACAAACACAATTTGTTCAAACTTTAAATTGAAAAACAAAACAAAACACATTCCCAAATCAAAATAAGTTTTAATGACTTGATACAGTAAAAACAATAAATGAATTGAATCTTCCCTGTGTATATACACAATCGCAGAAATCAAAACTGAAGCAATGCAAAGCTTTATAGTACCTTGAAATACGATAGAAAATTGCATACACATTTTATGCACATATCAGCTTTTTGCCTTTTTATTAGATTCAGTCTAGTAAAAATACGTATCACTGAAAATAAGTCAATATTTTGTCATATCCCTAGAAGTTTTCAGAATTCCTGTATAGGGATACCATGAAATCCCTGTTATCCTTATTTATCAGCGACATGTACACTTGAAAGTTGTAGGTAGGCACTTCTCCGGAATGGCAGACTGGGCAAATGATCACCAAACTATCTGTCTACAATTCTTTAAAATGTGAACCTTCTTCACCATGGATATTAGGATATAAATTTTATTTTACTGTATCGTTTTCAATCAATCCATCAATCAAATTGTCACTCCCACAGAAATAGGCAGGCACCACAGGAGACAATGGAGTGCTCCCTTGCTTCCTTCACATTCACAACTCTCTTTATACAAGCTCTATGGTTATAGGCACTAGGTAACTCAGCTTTCTTAAGGATGTCTCTGGTTTAGTCGGAAAACACCCTCTATCGTTTTTTATCAAATAAAGCTCATAAGTCACCCACTAATTACCAAAATTCGTAATAATTCGTTGCCATGTGAATGGGTACCTTATTAGTGATATAATAACATGTTTTTCCTTCTTGATATCAGTTTAGGTTTATCCTTTTTATAGCAAAAAATATGAGAAAAACTTGTTGTTTTTGTTTCGTAAATTACTTACGATTATATAAATTGATTTAGTACTATGTTTTTTATTACGAAGAATTAATTAATTACGGCGTTTAAATTATTAATATTAATGCATGGAAAAATACTTTATACATATTTTCATAAATAGGTGAAAAGCTAAAAATAATCTTTCTACGTGTTATTATTTATTAATGATTTAAATATTAAAATAATTAATTATGTTAATAAATAAAATGACTATAAAAAAATATTATATTTATAAAAACCACTTCATATAGTGGTTTTTATGTTTATACAAATTATTCATAAATTTTGTGTCAGGATCGTGGAAAGTGGCAGATCGCCACTAGATTTTTTTGTGGAAATAAAAACATCATAACTAATGATGTCCATGATAAAAATTGCTGAAGTAGAATGTTTATTCCACCAATTAATCTAATTATTATTTTGGGCTATTAACAAAATATATACGGATTATTAATTACAAAGTAAAAAGTACAAATGTATGAAATTAAATTTGTGAAAAAAAAAAACACTACATGAACTACACTCAGTTAAATTAAAATTTAATTTAAAATTTAAATGAATTAAATATGTGAAGAAATTGGAATTCTATAATTTTTAAATAAGATGAACATTAAATTTTGATTGAAGAAGTCATTAATTATTATTAAGTAACCAATCTAATAAAATAAATAAAATTATAATATCGATGTAACTTAATAAGTATTTTTATTATTTTTATTTGAATTTAGTAAAAAGTGTGTCGATTTGAACAGCCTATCATCCTCTGTATATGTATATATATATATAAAATATCCAGAATAACAAAAAAAAAATGTTTGCATTGCTATCAACTTAGTTATAAAATCATTAATACCTATGTAAAATGCTAAACTACTATCTTGAATTACAAAGTTAAATATTATTCACCCCATAAATAGCTTTAGTTTCCGTTAACAAATTAAATAACATTTTCAAGTAAATTTATTCTATAGTAATTAAACTTTACTTATAATTAGGTATAATTATTTTCCGAATTGAGTAATCGACAATGGGGATTATTGGTGAAGAGTGACGGATGACCTTTATGACCTGTGCCCAACCATCTATGACACTCTTGTATGGAATATGATAATGTAACTTATTACGTCAAGTTACATTATTTACTTTATATAATTTGTATTTGTTACGTTGGCTCTACAATATTTGCTCAAACATTCGCGTTAATATTCGCGCTGGTCGTAAAAAAGGTGTTCGCTCCAATATTTGGACAAAATTCGTTGTTAAATTTTATCAGATTTTTTTTCCAAATATTAGCATTATGTCCACACTATTTGTTGCAAATAATCGCTCGGATTAAAATGAAGTTCTTACTATGTAGTACGAAGTCCATGAAACCCCCCATTTCACGTAATTATTATCATCATCTATTTCACGACTTTATTTCTAAAGGATCCTGACCAAACTTTCATGCTTTCTTTACATCTGCGATTTTCTTCATACAGACAGCTTACATTGTATCTGCATTTTCCTGAGGGGAAAAGTGTGATGATTTGATTGATGGTCGTTGATTGATCAAAGAACAATCTTTTGGGTAATCCCAGTTTTATTTTTCTTCGCGATTCAGATTAAAATTCATTGGGCATATTTCTTTTCAATATGCCCAAACCATTGCAACTTTTTTTGATCTTTGTAACTATATTTTATTTTAAATCACATTTATCACGCACAACTGTATTCTTCAATCTACGTATCTGCAATCGTTACCTCAAATGTACTCCTTTAATGCATTTTTGCAGCCTTACTTTAATTCTTTTTCTGCCATACCCAGCATTCACACTAGACATTAATACCTTCCATTCAAGCCACGCATTGTGAGATTCCATCCGTGTTTTGTTTTTAAATAATTTGGCCACTCATTATACAATATTATAAATGGTGTGATTCACAACATTACCCTTTTATATTTATCGCACTTCTCATCGATTGTAAAACTAAAGAGTGGTAGGCAGTGGTACCCAGTCTGCCGATCCGGGGTAGTACCACCACTTACAAGTATACAGACCGTGAAGTGATTTGGTCACGTTTCGGGATCAGCTTGTAAGTTGCCGGTTCCATCTAGGCCGGCATAGTGGATGTGATTGCTACTCACAGTTACTGAATTGTAATAGCAGTGACATTCATTCATGGACCACACTTTGGCTTAACATCAAGCGGGGTGCTGTCATATGTCGAGTCACAATAAAAAAAATAAAAAAAAACTTCCTAAAAACAAATTAAACAATAATTAATTCCCTTTTCACTGAGAACTTAATAATTTACATTGGTAGGCAGAGAATCATCAATTACAAGTACATATACAGAATGTGAAGTGACTTCTAGATCGGCAAAGTAGATGCGACTGCTACTTGCAGTTGTTTAACTTCACCGACCACACTTCAGCTTAACATTAACTAAAGTGCCAAGTCGTATGTCGAGGCATTAAAAAAATATTAGTTAGATTAGAGAATTGTTAGAACTATTAAACTATTAAACCTTTATGTTTAAGATCTATTGAATGTTTTTAAAAGTTAAACTTTGCAAATAAATGGGTATAAGACTACAAATGGTTATTATGGCGATGGCATTGGTATCGTTGGAAAGGTATTGAACTGCGATTTATGATTCAATTAAGCCATTTATGATTCCACCCAGAAGGAAACGTAAATTGATTGAATAAATGTGGCAAGCAGTACGTCCATACTGCTGAGTTACAGTACAGCACGCAACATTTATTTATTAAATGAAATCACAACGACTTTACATTGTACAAAAACGAAAATAATTAATTTTATATTACTTATAAAATTATTCATTTTCGGACCCGCCACAAAGTAAAATAAAAAACCAACCGCCACCTACTGGGTCCAATTGCGAACCTAAACCATTTTCGAATCCAAAATCCTAAACCATTCAATCCAGGACACACACAAAAAACACTTCAAAATAGGTCCGACCGTTTAGGAGGAGACATACAAACGGACAGTATAAGACAGAATGTAATGTGCGTTTCGACAATAACGCAATTTACCGTAAATTAAGAGTGGTAGCCAGTCATTTGCGCAGTCTGCTTCTTAGGTAGAAGCATCACTTTCGAGTGAATGAACATGAAGACAAGTCAATGAAGTGCTTTAGTAGCGTTTGGGGATCGGCACTATAGCTGCAACTGCAACACGCAAATATGTAACTGTAGTAGCAGTAGCTTCCATTCATGTACAGCACTCCTGCTTAATTTAGGTGCTTTCTTAAATCGAGCCACGATTATAAAATTAAATATTCGCAAGTCGTGTTTTAGCATCGCCTTTACATAAAACATTTTCTGAAAAAATGTGTTGCCGTGTTTTGTTTTCGACACACTTACACTCCATGCTTAAACGACTGTCTACTCCAGAATTTAAATCGAAACATGCTTTTCATCACCAATACCTTCGCCACCGCTATATATCACGTTTATTTTCATTATTATATATATCATATCATGTTTATTCCGAAAGATATATTAATTTTCACGTAACCTGGGATTTGGAGCGGCAAAATAATTATTATATATGTATCTTTATGTGCAATTTTATAGTTTTTAATTTTTTAAATGTCTATACTAAGCTACTAAACGTGCTAGTGTCATAGAAACAGAACGACCAAAAAACATACATCAAAGATACATTGGTACCGGCAAGTGGTTTTAAACCAGACGGTCATACTTAGCGACTATCAGTACCAAATTTAAGTAAATCTTTAAGTATACATGGTTTATGTGTATACTGTAAGAATCAAAAAATTGGCTTATTAATAGGCGTGATAAGTTGATCGATTATTTTTGATAATGAATTATTTTGATTTCTATTGTTGAAATGTAAGAATATTGTCGAATACCTAATTATCCTTATTTTGTATAATATGCAATACATGTATGCAATATACATGTATTGCAATTACAGCTTTACACCAGAAAACTGCCATAAAATATATATATATATATATATGCACTTGTTTTTGTAATAACGTCCTATCTAACATATAAAGATAATTTTGTCCAAATTTGTCATTAAAGTTTCACCTGTCTATGAGATAGTATAGGAATGTTACTTAATAAATTAGTAATGACAATTGGATAGAAATGAATTCACGCATACACATCGGTTAGCAGCGATCAGGGATAGAGCCCGACGCTTTGAGCTTAGTGGTGGTCGGGTGAGAAATCTTCTGTCCTATTTTTTCATTGTATTTTTCATTCTTTCGACTGCTGTGTCAATGTAATAAATTACACAGTAATTTGAACATGCCTAGCATTGAAATATGCCAAAAAATATTTTAAACTAATAAATAGACTTGTTATATTTTTCCATATAACTTATGACCATGATGAGTCTAAAAGATTTTGAAATATTAAATTATAACAAGCAAACATAAACCCAATAATAAACTGCACAGAAGGTCCCTTAAAAAAAACTATAAAGGTGTTTTATTTCTTTTGATATGACGTTATTACAAAAATAATAAAACACTAAAAACATAAATATAATTTATGTCTAATTTTGTTATTTTGTTCGCTCTGGTTTAGTCGTTCGATTACACTGTCATCTGTCAACAACCTGGAGTCGGTGAAGATGGACGAGGGACCCCTTCAGCTCACCATTCACCTGCCCAACAACCTCGTACTAGACCCTGGCATGATTTCGGAAGACAAAATGACGCAGACAAAATCCAAATACCTAAGCTGTAAGTACGAAAAAAATAATTAAATTAATAATTAAGCAACGAATATTATTTGTAGCTGAATTTTTTTTTAAATATAAATTTAAATACAATACAACGACTACCCATTAAAATTTAATTGCTTATCTACATTAACATTTTGTATCATTAACCATTTTACTAAATGCATGCACAATAAGTATTTTCCAAAATATTTGTCTTCACAATTACGAAGGCATGTTTATTAGAATGTATGTTCAAAGAGCATGCTGGCCCATCCATCTAATATCCAGAACACACAATCAACTGTACAGCAAGCAGTTGGTAATAGAGATATTGAACAAAATGTGTCTGTGTACTCAATTAATATCGTTAGTTGTAACTGTATGCGAGTCCAGCATTTGACACCTCGGAGTATGCTCCATCGCTCACTGCCCCTTCTAGGAAAGCAGTTTTCTATTACCTAAAAAAATGGAATAACTCACTCCGAGAGGTGCTAACTGATAGATCGTGATTTCAAAGTGTAAAAAAGGGTCTTCATATTGACGCACGCAGTTAGAGCGTATTTTATAATTGTACTCGATTGATATGGGTAATTCTGTTATTTGAATGTAACAGCTAACACGAGGACAAAAATAACATTATGCAAATACGTGGATTAATTGTAATTTTACAATGCAACAAGAAGAAATCGCTTACTCACCATGCACTACAAGATCAGACTTTTTGTTTAAACAATTTGTTAGTTAATTGGAAAAAATATGGTCATAATGTGAATACCTAAATGTATTCGACATAATGTAAAGTAACGAGTATTTTACACGAGCCTTATTAAGTAACTTATGAATAATAAAATGAATTTGTTTCCAAGCGGCCAATAATAAGGAAAATAAACCGTAAGGTATGTATGAAGGTCTTCCACTTTAAATATTAAAATTTTTAATAGTGTCGTTTTCGATTCCATTTAATTAATTGCACACTAGCAAAATGTTTATATGATATCGACATATTGTACATACATGAGATAATTTATTTATGATATCTTAGACAATGTAGCAAGCTGTTTGATTATATACTTAATCGAAGTTTTTTGTGTATTGGCAATGTTAAAGCACTTGTCGACTCGCCCTCGGAACAAATTGTTAAGCAAACAGGGCCCGACAACGTGGCGCGCGGCGGAAGCAGCCACACCGACACGATAAGTGCATTAGCATTATTATCTCGATAATTACTTGCTTGCATTTGGCCCAAATAACTTAGTCGCTTCCAACGTCTTTAAATTACTGGTGCCGATAATGTTCTCCCGATGCCACCCCGCTCGACTTTTTATTGTAAATAAGAGAAATACTAAAATATTTTTACAATATTATATGTAAATTTATTTATTGAGGAACAGAAAATTAAAAGTATATTAACTATAATTAAACTTTTTTAAACCCATACATATTTATTTATATATTGAGGAAACACAATTATTCAATGTAAAAATTTAAATTACACCTCTATTCTGCTAATACTAAAAACCTTAAAAATATAAAAATTAACTAAAATACATTATTAAAAGGAAGGGATACATTATTAGGCAAGGTTCCGAAGATACTGGCAGCGTTCCCCCTTTGAATAGCTAGACTAATTATTCTTTGTCCAAGGTAGCTGCCAACTCTTCGGTCTCCTGTGATGTCGACTAACCTTTTTGCTATTTCCTTAAAAAGCCTTATAGCGCTAGGACCCCACGGACCAAGGGTCTCGACACCGAATGGGACAAAATCATATTGGGAGCCTTTTCACACTTATTCATATAATTGTAAAAAGCTAAGACATTAGGTATTCTGTTAATAAGAACGCTAATGTCTACAGTCATTTATTACCTACTTGTTGGCTCACGTGTAAGAACGTTTTAACTAATATTTGAACAATAATTTACCATCCAGTTGTATTGTACGGAGTATACGTTTGTACTTTTTACGTGTGTTAAAATTTTCATGTTTTCGAATAACGGATATGCGGTTATTAAGATATTCTTAGAAACAATTATACAAAACGACAATCAATTGTTATTTTCTTTAAATACGATGTGTGGGTAAAAATCATTGATACAGCAAATAAACCCCCCAATAAAAACACGCGAATATAATAATTGAACATTAAAATTTTTATTTGCACGCGATCTAAACACCTGTCGGTCCATTAATTTCGAGTTGTTCTTAACGCGCTGTGGTGTCAAAGTAGGTAGTGAAATACGATATACATGTTTCGTCGTAATAATTTGCGTGGGTATTTATTTAGGTAATTTGCGTGCTGTACACAACTTTGAGCAATAGTAGGTGTTACTGTACAGTAGCGATGCCATTAAACAGAAACTAGGCTCGCAAATTGTAATGCTCTGCAGGCATTGAAGAGCGAGCTGCGACGCCTAGTTTAGCGTGAGCAGTAACCTGGTGGTTACTCCTGGCTGCCGGACGAGCTGCAAGCCTGCTATTACCGACCTCTTTCATTAGCGCACTCGAGCGCCCCACACTCATAGAGCCGAGACGTCCACTTGTCTTACTTCAAACCCATACTTTAGCCTTTAACTTTAAGCAGCTCAGACATAACTGAAAGCGTTGCATGTATAGGGATAATTACGCGCTGGCATCCATACGCCTAGGCACCAAAAGTGGACAATGTTTGCGGGAGTACTTAAAAAGCCGCGTCACATAAAGAACCGCAGATTTATGCGCATCTAATTTGGCGATGGTTCTCGGCAGGACGCCCTCGCGCTCCCGTCGCTTATCCAGCGTGTATTTTTATTGCAAGCACTTTGTTGCCGCTGCGTTCCAGCGCTTTTTGCTCACTCATCAATTTCCGCGCCTTCTCGATTGATTTATTCATGACCAGTGCGCGTCCACTCATGGTCTTAACGCAGGAAATGGATTTTTTCGGCCGCTGCATCTCTGAAATCAGCACTCATTCGAAAACAATGTCATACTCGTATTCATTTGTGTTTTTCTCAGTTTGTTTCATTTGCTTATTTAGTAAATTTATGAAATAATATTTCTATCATCTATGCATTTATATAATGTTTGCTCAGTGTAATAAAGTTCCGGAAATAATAAATCATTTGTAAATTACTGGGTAGGTTTAAGAGCTTCAATATTTTATGCCAAGCCCATACCTCCTCATTTTGCATTCATTAGAATACCATTTTACCTGCAGCCGTCTTTGAAAATATAGTATATTTAATTTATGAGAAACTAACATCGCTGGAAGCAAATCTCGTGTTAAATATAGATATCATCTACATGTATTAAAATCATTGGAATTGGGCTTGCAAAATTATCAATAACACGAAGTTTTGTAAGTACTTCTACGGCTTTATATAAATAAAGGAGTATATACCAACAATGGGGACGATGCTCGTAAATGGAAATTGCGCTCGAGAATCACTTAGAGTCCATCAGATAGCTGGCTTCGTCCACCGATCCATCAATGTCACCCTCGGTTTGCATTACACAAGATTTCTCTCCCCATGCTTTAAATCGAACATCATTGTTCTTGTTTTCCAGATTAATTGAATTCTGCTTTCATGAACTTTGGAGGTTGAATGTATTGTTCAACATTGGTGAATAATATTGTTGGTTCCTTGCATTGCCTTGTTTTGCATTACGTTAAATATATGTCGCGTATAGCAGAGATGGTGTTACGAGACAAGAGAATCACGCGCAGTCTGCAGCCCTTCGCTTACACGACAGATCGCCGCCTAACGAGCAAAGGCACGCGATCACTCTAAATTAGCGGGGTTTTCCTTCCGCCACTCGGCTCGCAGGAAATCGCGAGAAAACATAGTTTTTTATCGAGCTCTCAAAACTGGATTTCCACGCCTTTATGTAACGCGACAAGCTTTACTGGCGGCGTAATTAAGATTTCCACTTTTTGCTGGCTTTTATTGCTTCACTTCATGGAAACTTTATTGTCGAGCCACTTAATCTTATGATAAAAATCTCGTGAAAGAAATGGCGCCTTTTCTAAAACTGCGAACAAACTTGTTCTTTGTAATGATAATAACATGACTCGCTGTTCTACTTGTCTATCATAAAAGATGTCCTAATGGTTAGTATGTGTAACGTGTGGTCCTCATAATAAAAAGTAGAAAGTTGTGAACAATTCTAGATTTTACACATACGTTATTCAAAATATTAAATCTCGAAAACTACGGAATTTACAGCAAAGGTGAAGGAATCCATTTTGTAGTAAAAATAAAAATAACTACATATTTATTTTACCTGAAATAGTGAATAAATTACATTTATTATCTACTATTTACATATTATATTACGTATTATTTGGTAAGCGAGGGAGTTATGTCAGGATCGTGGCAAGTGGCACTCCATTGTCTCTGGCCATCTCTGTGAAAAAAAAAGTGATTTATTTTGTGATTCTTCAATAAGAATTTCACTAAAAATTCGGAAGTATAGTAGATCGTTCTCCTGGGTTCTACGGAACTTACCGGCCTTTGATGCATGTATATAAAACAAGAAAATAATGCGATAGAGTTGTGTCAGCATGGTGGAAAGTAGCGCTCCTTAGTCGGCTTATTCCCATAGAATTTGAGGCGTGACACTTAAAGTATTTCAACAATTTATGAATCATATTTCTTTTGTGTCAGGTTTTCCCCATACGGCTTCAAATATCACCTGGAGACAGCAAGCAGCAGTTCACAGAGGCGAGAGGACGACCGCATCACTTATATTAATAAAGGACAGTTCTACGGTATTACATTAGAATATGTTCCCGATCCAGATAAACCACTCAAAAATCAAACTGTTAAGGTAAGTTGTTGTCTATATATATATTTTTTTTAAATTTCAGTATTGTAATCATTAAGCAATATTACGATTCGTAACAATGGAGTTTTAAAAAGCTGCGTTTATTGAAAACACGCGTTACATGACAGCCTACTTTTTGTGCTTTTTACCCGACTGCCGAAAGGAGGATTTTGTTCTTCGTGCCTATGTAATGTCAACTTTTTTAATAGTACGCTCTTAAGTCTAAACGGTTTGACAGATTTCTACGTATGAGGCAAAATTTGATTATGGAATATAACAATTTAATAAGGGTTCGCGAAAATATATGATCGAATCTATCTTTTAAATTCAACTTTCACCGTGAACAATTATTTTTAAAGAATCTAAATCGTCTGCGTTAAAAATAACAATTAAAAAGCTAAAAACAAGCTCTGTAATCAGAAAACTTGAATATTTTGCAAGCAGGGACAAGACAATAGTCCAAGTTTACCACTTTCGGCAAAAATATTTATATGATTACATTTACAACAAATATGTATGTATGTATGTATGTAATTTAATTTTCAACAACTTGTTTATAGCTCTTAAGTTGAATTGTGTTTTTCTTTCATTTCTAAGCTACTATACTTGTATAATAGGTACTGAACGAACTAATTATATTATATCAAAGATATATTAGTACCGCGGCGAGTGGTTTTTAGGTTTACCTGACCATTTCACTACCACTAGACCACGGCCGCCTTGAACTTTAGGCACACTATACCTAAAATGAAACATGTTATAATTGGTAAACTAAAAATTCGTGCATCATCATTATTTTAATGCCCAGAGATAGGCAGGGACGGTTCCCACACAACACTCTTGCTTCCTTCACATCCACAATCTCTTCATACATCACATTCCAGTTAAAAGTAATACAAATATACGTCTCACACCTAAGCAATCTCTCCAACTTTTTAGGTTCTCAGTTAATTATCAGGTTTCCATGGTTTAGTGGAACTAATATCTATTCGCACTTTAAACTCTGATGTACGACTATGCAATTATATTTATGATACTTGTGTTCAGTTGTTTGCAGCAATAAAATAAAACTTAACAAAGATATCGTTAATTCACTTCATTAGTCACGACTAGACTTTAGAAAGTTCAATAAAATCGAGACCTATAAATTGTTTTTGTACATTTTGTAATGGAATCAAATTACTTTATATTTTATATAAATGAGTTGGAGTTTGACTTTTTTGGAAATATATTTTAATTAACTATGTATAAATTTGAAAATTTAAAACTATATAAAAAAAAATACTGTGACGCGATGCTGGTAAACAAGGGGAATTTCTTGCACGACGACTGAAAAAGCGTCGACATGCGTTCCATTTTTTCGACAAAAAAGCTACTCTTGTTTAACGAATCTGACGACGTTTTTAGTTAGGCGATATTTTTATCTTACATAAAGTATAATATATGCAATAACTTAAATTACATTTAATGTTTAATATTTTCCGACAAGGTCCTTTAGAAAGTTGCGCCGGACGCATGCTAAACATGGAAACCGCTTCTTAGAACATCTCAATTTATATTGCAACTCCGCTTAGAATAAAATGTATAAAATTATAGCTCCCGTGCGGAAATGTACTCGATGTTTGTTCAATATTTACGAGCTAAAAGTAACACGTATAATTTTATTGGTGTGCCCACGCGGGGTTGTTATTTGAAAAGGCTATCGTCCTGCAGAGTCTGGTGTATGTCGTGCGGTTCCAGGTGCTTAACCACAATAATCCCTTCTCATTTACACTCCATATATTCATTCCACTGCACTGAAAGTATTCCCTCATTAATTAACAAACAAAATAAATAACATAATGACACTCTTTCCATAACAAAATGAATAAACAATTATCTTTTTCAAGTGTAATGTATTTATTTGTGTCAATATAACGGGTTTTTATTTATAATGTTTAACTTGTTTGTAGCTATTATTACGAATTCGCTAATCAATACTAATCCTACGTTGGAATTTACGGAAATTTCCCATTTTTTCAAATATTTTTTTTAAACAATGATCGTATAAAATAATAGGTCGTATTAATCGTGTATTAACCATTGCGTGATTAGTTGTGCTATTAAATTATAAATCATGGGAAAAATCTTGTATTAAGTCGACTTTCAAGAAACGTACATGAAACGCGGCATTTTATTTTCCAATCGGAAATCCCGTCGTGATTATTTCCTCACATTTCCCCGGAGTAATTATGACAAGTTGATAAAGTGTAATGATACAATACAATACACCAACCCTGCGTGATATCTACGAGTATCATCTTTACGAGATTACCTGTTTAACCAGAAAGTTTACTAACAATTAATATTATTAAGCTGCGATGAGTTAATCATTATGGGACCTCTTGTATTGTTATGTTATTATAGCTTTATTGTTATTATTATTATTATTTTGTTTCACACAATTTAAATCACTTAGGCGATGACAGGCGTGGACGAACTGTTTAGAGATTGGTTTATTGCGCGTAAAGTCTCGGGTTCAATTCCCGGCAGAACAACTATTTGTTTCATAGCTTTTATTTGTAATATTTATTAATGATATTAAATATTGCAAATATTTGTTAATATAAAAAGAGATGGATATTTGCTGCGGGTCTGGTTATCAAAGAGTGGTAGGCAGTAGTACCCAGTCTGCCGATCCGGGGTAGTACCACCACTTACAAGTATACCTATACAGGCCGTGAAGTGATTTGGTCACGTTTCGGGATCAGCTTGTAAGTTGCCGGTTCCAACTAGGCCGGCATAGTGGATGTGATTGCTACTCACAGTTATTAGTAGCAGTGACATTCATTCATGGACCAAAAAAGTAAGATATCCCTAAGCGAGTAGTTAAAGTGAATACGTAAATATTGTTTAATTATGATCAGTTATTGTCATTAGCAGCTGTCTGCATTATCTTGGCAACATTACAGCGATTTATGTAAATGTATGATATCTCTAATTAAGATTGCAGGCAAGTACATAATGTTATAATTTAGCGAGTTTATCTAAATCCATTGGCTTAAATATGCAGAATAATCAGTGATACAATACACAGCATGGTTGTTATTAAGCGTCCGGCCGCGCTGCACCGGCTCACTAATATCGCATTCAATACTCTGGAATGAGATAAGTATAAAGGCTTATCTGTGCGCAATCGAGTCCGCATTGTATGACCGCGCCTGATAATTAAGACGACGCTTTTGACATTCGCCATATAGGAACACAATGACCGCCCCAGGAGCGCCGCGCGCCGCGTCCGCTCGGATATAATCGCTCCACATAAACAATAACCCAGCGGAATTATATGATAAAACGACTTCAATGTACAAAATGTTGTGATTCCTTAGCGGCCATTGTCTGCCAGTTTCAAAATGTTTTTATTCATTTATTTTATAAACAGGAATTCTCGGCACTTACAACTATTTACGTAACACAATGTCTGGAAATTAGTGATCGTGGTCTGTTGAAGTTGCATCGTTTTATACATTGACTCGCGTAATATATATGTACTTGTAGGTATATTAATTAACTCATCTAATATGTGTAAGTGTTACGTCGTAAAGTTTAGCACGCCATTAAAATAATAATACAAAAGCAATTAAGTATTATATCCGTGGAAGACAATCTCACACGCGATGAATATGCTTCGCGTGTTGGCCGGCGGTTAACAGACGTATGAAAATTTTAGCAAACAGTGATTCCTCTCCGCGCAGTAGTACGGCCGAGACAGTAATTATGTACTGCACCGCCCTGGTTTTGCTGCACTTCGCCGATCACTATCTGCCGAGATGTGGAGGCTGCCACACCCGAAATTCAAGATTTTGCACCTAATTAAACTCTACTCCGAACAACACGTCCTAAATAAGAATCAGACAAAGTTTTTATGACACGGCGCGGTCTCACGCTACCGACTCATATTCTTTAACATATTAAAATGAAAAATATAATTTTAAAATTGCAGAGAAAAAAGCTGAATAATAACGGGTACTCATTTAAAAACATATAATCTGTAATTGAAAAAAGTGTCATTTTTCGTACTAAGGGCTGTCGATCAATCACTAAATGATAGTAATTAATCATAGCGGTAACAGAATCATCTCACTGTTTGTTATTCTTCAACCCTTAGAGGGTAATCAACCCTTTTCTAAACCCTTGTAGAATGTATATTTAAATAACAAATCGTATTATATTGCTTCTATATTTTTTAAACACATCAAACATTTCATATCTTTAACATTTTGTAGACATTACGTTGCTTGCGAATAGATAATTTATAATCATTTATTTTAATGGCCTTAGGTTGTTCACCATCAACAAAACCTACCTACCTACACCCCGCATGACCACTTACTTATTCAGAGCAGTTTTTGTTATCTTTTTTATCGCCATTACTTACATCATTGTGTTCACTTTCGCAGCAACGGAAACTCTTGTAACGAGACGCTGAGCATTATTCTATAGATATTTCGCGTGTTCTCCTGTCAATAATTTAAAAATATTTTAATTAGTTATCGACCTACCGGCTGCAATGTTACCGTCACAACCGGCCCTTAATAAGGCAATCTTTAATTATGTTTTATAAAGTTTGTGGGTTGCAGGTGATGAGGAATTATAACGGTTTTGTTTCACACTCATTTCCTACTAGCGATCAACTTACTGACACCTTCAGAAGTGCGAAGTGAAGGGTTGACAAGCACACTGAAATGTTTCGTACAATGAGCACGCTCATTTGCATTCGTATCAAGGGTTCACTTTAGTAAAAACGTCCACCTATTGATATACGGATTTGCATCAGCTTCTTAATGATTGTGCACAAAATGCCAATCATGTTCTCGATCAATCATATGGCAAAATGTCTCAATTTCTCGGCGTTACCGTGTGCTCCTCTACTCCCCTTGCGCTGAAGTCGACGCGACCCGTCGCATCAGAAAAACGCTAATGATAACAAATTGCAAAATTATAAATCTGAATCGTTGATTTAAACAACGGGATTTTTTCTTATACTTAATATTCTACCTACATTTTATATAGTTTTTTTTATATTGTCATCCTATTTTCAGTTAACAATATTCACAAACATTTACATATTTAGCTCGTGGTGTTTGATTAACAGAATTAAACACACACATAAATCATTCACATAATGTCACGAATAGAAACAAATGGCTTTGAGAATAATAAAATTCTGATAATTTAGGAATCTATAAATTCACTTAACACTTCCAAGTTAATAATTAAAACTCATTAACAAGTTACATCAAACGCTTGAATGGGGTTATATACCTTGAGTGTCAAACGTGAAGAGCGATTTCTGCCTTAGAAATTCAAAGCAATGTCAAATAAACCTTGAGCGGGCATAGTCATGACATCGAGGCACGTGCGAATACTGCAACAAAAGCGTACTTGTAGATATGTTTGTCGCTGATACCTACTCAGATTGTGCTTGAAGGTTGACCTTCTTAAATGCTTGTACATATGCCTTTTACCGCCTAACCTGAGCACAATATTGAACGAAGCTTTGTGTATGTGTATGGCGCAGTTGGGTAACATTGGATTGACAACAATCTTTTAACAAACAAATGCTTTCTCGTACATGAATACAGTCCTATATGACCATGACGAATTAGTTTCATTGCAAATTTAAAGTACGTTAAAAGCCTATATAAATAAATAATTAGGCATGCCTATAAATGTTTTTTTTTAAATTGTGAGTTGACATTACCACGCCTGATGTTAAGCTGAAGCGTGGACCATTTATGGAGGCGACTGCTACTGCATTTAAATAACTGCACGAAGCAGTCTTATCCACTATTTCGGTCTAATTGTAAACGAAACCTTTTAATATGATCCCGATAAGAATGGAAAAGATAACTGTTAACTAACATTTTAGTTTATTCTCTTTAGATTCGCATTTTTAATGTCATTTATTATTAAGCGAACGGTCAATACGTGATTCAACTTTATAATTAGAAATATGACTTCAATTTATTATACCTTCTGTATAGTTATTTCTTGGAAATATTACCACGAAATTAATTATGAAAATGACAAATATATAAAAAATATATTATAATGTAGCTCTTTAGAATATTTAATTACTTTGTGTTTAAAGATAATTTATGTTAGGATATGTTTTCCCACAATTATAATAAAAAATATGTTATGTTCGTTGAATTTAATTCAATTCTGTAAAATAGTTAAATCATGTGAAAGGGAAATCCAAGAGACGATGCGTCATTGATTATAAAAAAATATTATCATTTTAATGCTCTATTGCCGATAAGAAATTACAATGTTACAATGTAGGGTTTAATTACCATTAACACGAATTTTATAGATAACAAAAGAAATTAACACGGTTCGTTTAAAGACTAAAGGGAATAATTAAAGAATAAATGCTGTTTTTTGTTTGAATAATTTTGTTTTCAATATAAAGGTTTAATGTACCTACTAAATACTTATCTATAAATACGTAAAAGTGTATTAATATATCAATTAATCAAAATTTGACGCCCCAATTCCCACAAGGGAAGGCAGATACAACGTCATATTTCATTTACCACGAATATGATATCTCTTCCTTCATTCACATACACAATTATTTTTATGGTTCCAAAGCAGTACGGACCCCTGCTTTATAAAGATTGCATTTGATCGAGGCACACTATTCCGGGTCATCCCCATTTTAGCCTTCCACCCATATCTTTCTTATTATTATTATCAAGACGCGACATATTTCCTTGACTTGCCTGATAGTAAGCAACAAGAGTTCTAAGAGCGCTGACGACTGAAACAATCGTTTTAGTTTACTGTTTTTCCAGCTGCCGCCATTAAGCTGGCCAAAGTCTAGTGTATCAATCCTTTTAATGTGCCCAAACCAAAATCATTCTCAGCATTTGTAACAAAAATATTAAATTAATAAAAAATTGGTAACAGTAGTGGAAAAGTTCATGGTTGGTGAGCACATGTGATCGAATCGCTCCACTGAGCGTAAACCTTCCACATTCGATTTCAGATTAACGTAACTATTCCATATTCCGACGTAACTCTTACGAAATATTACGTGTTGTTCTGTAACTAATTCAGCATGAATACTTATTACATGTTATGTTATTTAATGCCTGAAAATATATTTCAGTTAACCACATTCGTAAATCATAACTATGTGTTACTATTAGTAAGCTCCTATAAAAGAAGGTGGATGCAATTGCACACCAGCTCAGCACCATTTGTAAAATAATTATTATTTGTAGAATTTTACTAACATTAGTTTATAAATTGACATAAGTTGTTACTAACATGAATGTAAATTATAATTCTTGTAAATTATGGACATGAGTCTGAAAAAAAATTTATTATTATTATAACCTTGGAGCTGTTAATTTTTAACTGTTAAAAACGGCTTTAAATATTTTATTTCGAAAAAAATAATAATTTAGTTCTTCATATCTAATATGTGACAATTATATTAAAATATATTCCTCTATAAATAATAAGGGGCACCAATGAAATAATGGATTGACCATTATCAATTACGCAGAAGTAACTTTCAAATTTAAATAGCCAATAAAGTAATGCTTATATCATATTCCGTTTGACGCTAACAACAATGAAATAATCAATTGACAATAACATATCAGGTTACATCGCAAATAAAATTAAAGTTCAGCCTTAAAGTGTTCAAGCTTCGTGTGAAAATGGCCTTCAATATGCATAATACAGATTTTATTTCAAAAACTTTTGCTGTAATATATTTTCTGACATAAATGTTATTAAGTCCATAGTAAAAATACATTATATACTGTATAAGGAATTTATAATAAATCCCTTAATATCGGTACCCGTATGGCAAGATAATAATTACCAATACTTTATAGTAAACACGTGAATACATATAGCTAATACAATAAAATCATAGTTGAAAACATTCAGGCCTCATAGTTTAGCTGCTTGCAGTCTCAATCCAGCAACAAATAATTATATATACTTATATACATATGCCCTTAGTGCATATATCTTTTTATTTTAACTTTAAGTCGAACAGAGCTTCGCCTTTTTATAAACAGTCTCGCAGAGGGATTTAAATTCTTATTACTGTCATACATGGAACTCAGCTTTCGTTTTGACAAGCGCGCTTGCGTTCCTCGTCATTACAAGAGAAAACTAAGACTTAAAAAGTGGTCAAGCGCAAGTGTGATAGTTTAACAAGGTTCTGTATAATTAATATATAAAAGTCTGTGTTGTTTATAAATTTAAATTTAATGTTTTAGTTACATAAGTTTTAATGTTCTAAATTATATAAAGCAGCTGTCGCATTAAGTTCAGGCTAAGCCACGACTGTCATAAAGACAAACAAAGTTGTAACAATAGAAATTACTGTTGCAGTCATTGAGTGCGGAATTATGTCTGATTAAACTAAAGTCGATTTGATTACTTAAGTTAGATAAAGCTATGTTAGTCAAAATACATCCAAAAATAAATGTAGGCAGTGACATTATTAGTGTAGAGCAAACAATCGCAGCGGTAACAAATTTACATAAAATATAAAGGCTTTGATCGCAATCAATCATAATTATTCACAGCATTATTTTACAGCAATGGTTACGTGCACCAGTTTGTGACAATAACTGATTATATGATTGTTGGTTAAAGCGAACAATAATAAATTTTATTCTATTGCAAAGTGATTTTGTGTAAAGTTGTTAGATACCTAAATCTAAAACGTAACTCGCAATCAAACATGAATCTGAATAAACAATGCACTTGGAACGGATCGGGGGTTTATCACAAATCGACAAACAACTTATCCCAGTAGCATTGTAACGCCTACGATTTGGATTTATGGATCCCATAGGAAATATATACGTCAAGTGTTTAAAATGTACAGTGCAATTTTCTCTCCACTTAACCGTTCACTAGAGGAAATACCTATGAATTCCTTTAACTAAATTATTCCAAGCGGTTTATCTGACAATGAAACTAGGTTCGTTTGGTGTAAGGCGCGTGAAAACTTGTGCAACCTGCACTAATGTCGAGGAATTAGCCATTTTAACGCAATGCAAGAGCTATTGTTTTTATCGATATACCACGTAACAGTATCGTTTGTGCAATATTTATCTTTACACCAATTGAAAACAAGTTTAGTGGTCACTTTTGTTACTTTTTATAACACAGTTATCTTATTGAATTCATAATATATGTATAAAAATGTTTACGTATGTATGTATGCATGTATGTGTATATTATTACTAACCTGTTACATTCATATATATATAATTTAAAATACATATATACTGATTGTTCAATTAAAAAAGTCGACATAATATGTAAATAACGGAGTAAGTACAAGTAAATAATATTTAGTCTTTTCTTAGATTTTGCGCGAACATTGATTAAGGAATTAAACAAATTTTATGCGGCTTACTATCTCTCCGTGACCACGATGGATGCAAAAGCTCTCGAAACATCGGAATAATAAAAAATCAAAATCAAAATAAACGCGGTAGTAAGCCGCATAAAATTTGATTACTTCATTGAATAACATTAATTTGAATAAGAATAATTTTCTTTTTAATTGAACAGATCATGAAGTGACTTAGTTTCAAAATCAGGTTAAAATCTGCCGATTTCACTAGGCGGCTGACACTTGCAGTCAACTGTGTAAGCAATCGCCTCTATTCATGGACCGCACTCCAGCTTAACACCAAAAGGAATACTGTGTCAATCCACAATATTAATAATAAAAAACGTAAAAATTGTATGTTTGTTATAGGCTTTGGTGTTAAGTTATCGTAATAACATCAGTTGGGGACATTTATTTATGTCTCCTTTCGGCAGGAGAAAGGCATAATTTTAATGGTGTTACGTAACATTGAGTCCGTCATTGTCTTGATATTGGAACTGTCACAGTGTGAGCGTATTTAGCGTCAATCCTAGATACGCATCGCTCGACAACCGAGAGTGGAGGCTGCGACATTAGGTGATCACAAATCGCGTTGTGCAATTCATGCGTGAGTCGGGTTTTATACTCTATCACTCTTTACTCATTAAATACGTCCACGAACGTTGACAGATTTGTTGGATAATGAATTAAACAAATTTTATGCGGCTTACTATATATCGTATTTATTTTTGGATATTGATTTTACATTTTTTTATTCCGACGTTTCGAGAGATTGGCTGCAAAGCTCTCGAAACGTTGGAATGATAAAAAATATAAGATAAATAACCAAAAATATAAGCATAAAATTTGTTTAATTCTTTAATGTATGTTCGCGCAAAATCTAAGAAAAAAGAGGATTTATTTATTTTTGCGTATAATTATAATCCTTTATTTTTCAATATTATAACGACTCAACATATGAGTTCGGCTGGCCTGATAGTAAGCAAGAGAAGGTCCAAGAGTGCCGACGACTAAAATAAAAAAAAACATTTTATGGTTGCCTTTTGTTTTTTTACAATGATCAATGCTTTTAGATCTCTCCTTACTTACTATCAGGGAAGTCGAGGTTAGATGTCGAGTCATAATATCAACAAAGATTTTCCTCTTTGGCGGTTGTAGTAAATGCATGGTATGAATATAAATAGTGTAAATATAATTATTTATTAGCTATTGCACCTACATTTTTTCAACATGCTCAAATGTGCCTAAGGTTTGGCTGGAAGAGAATGTCTGGCGGCATAAACATCAAAAAATATTTTAAAATGTGTAGAAATTATTGTTAGGTGAAAACTGTTAATAAAGTGGAAAGATAATCCTAAATTCAATTTTACTTTTAAAATTAATACGAGAGCTATAGATACTTAATCATAAGTACATGGCCATCGAAGTAGTAAGCAAATGACATGTATGCAGTAAGTACTGTGAATGGATGTAGCTAGCCCTGCGCCTCGCAATCTGACATTTCCTTTCGACATTTAAGCGGATTAGTGTTACGACTGAGTTTGAATCTTAATCCGACGGCGGACGGATCGCGGGAATCGCTCCGATTTAATCGAAACTAAGCGCTTAGTGGGTCCGATAATGCAACTATATCATATACACAAGTATTTCGCAACGTGAAACTAATTAAAAGCCATCAAGGTTTTAAAATTAAAATTGTTTTGCTATGATTAACTTATTTAGTTGAAATAATAAGCTAATGCTCATTTAGTGTGTTACGTCATGTTTTTACGAAATAATTTATTACCTTAATAGTTAAATTGCTAGATTAATAGATACTAGATTGCGAAAGCGGAAATGTGACACTTTAGCAAATACAAATTAATTTTTGTTTCCAATTATATATATATTGAGTAGGCAGTGGTGCCCAGTTTGTCGCACCACTAAAGTGACTTAGTCGCGTTTTGGAATCAGTTGTAAGTTGCCGGTTCCAACTAGGCGGATGCGACAGCTGCTTGTAGTTCTTTAACTGTAGTAGCAGTCGCCTCCAGTCATGGACCGCACTCCAGCTTAATAATATTTTATTTATTTACATTTCTATATTAAGCTACTAAAGTGCTTGTATCATAGAAACAGGACAACCAAAGTACATGTATCAAAGATACATTGGTACCGGTGGGTGGTTTCGAACTCGTGCTCTCGGTTTGCGTAATCATTGCACTGGCACTACACCACGGTCGCCTTTATATTTATATTTATAAAATAATCTATTTTTTTATAAATATAAATATGCATGCATAGTATAAAATTGGTGCAAATAGGTATGTGGTTAGGTGTGTTATATTCAATTAGAGCAATCATTCTCTCCGGATGCGCAGTAGAGTGTGGCAATTTGCCGGCGCCGGATGCTGCACATCTCCCCTAGCCTCAGGGGAGCGTCCTGTAGGAATGCTCGCGTGTTTGGCTCTAACTAGCCAACCACTACTAGATATACACATACTGTATGTAGTCATTGATGTGATATATATTTTAAAATAACATAGGGCGGTATAATGCGACCGTGGTATAGTGGTATCTTATACATATTATACATATATATATATATTGCCGTCTAGTTTTTATGACACAAGCATTTTTAGTAGCTTAGTATAGAAATGTATAAAATGAATATAAAACAAATAACATAGGAAGTCGTGTTAATAGGTTGACACGGCTCTGCTCTTAATTTTATTACTACAATTAATTTAAATACAGGCACTTAATTGTCATGTCGCTTGTTGTACAGCCTGCCGTCATTCCTCTTAATCACGCAACAAAAATGACCATTGATATATTTGAGCTGAAGTCAAATAAATACGAACACGTAGTTCGTAGGCTGTGGCAGTTACACCCACAGGTCTGCTCGAAATTTATGGCGAAACGAACATTCACTGCGGAGAACATTCGCAGCAAATAACCTAGGCGTTAAAACAACTCGCAGAAACGACCGGCGCACTTAACAAACAGACGTAACTGTATCAGATATGGCGTATCGAGACGGCCGGGACATTACTCCTGGCCCGTATCGATAAAGCGCAACGGTAAGCGAAATAGTTCTGCCACGCAGAGAACATAAATAATTGTCATAAAGTAGATAGGGTCTGATGGATGGGCACCGCGCCCTCAGCCTAACGAGGAAGCACCAAGCAAAAAGACTGACATCACCCGCGCCCGCATCCTCTACGACAAACACTTGACCAAGTATCAGCTATTCTATCTATGTACATTGATCTTCATGTCCCTTTCTTCTACTTGTTGCTAACATTACAGACACAATGAGTAATATTCGCAATAAAGTTTTATACTGGTCACTATAATTGTTATTTATTGATTTTTCAAATCTAGGAATTACATGACTGCAGTCTAATTTTTTCTAATTGCGAAAAATTGTTTTCACTGCATATCATCATCTTGTTAATCTAGAGTGTGATACGTGAATTGTGGCCATTCACTATGCCGGCCTATCTGAATATCAGAAACTTTTTAACTCTAATTCGACTACCAACTGCCTACCACTATTAGGTCCAGAAAAATAAATACAATTTTTATTAATATTAAGTAACAGTCTACTAATATCAATCAATCAAATTATCACCCCTTTTTCCACAGGGATAGGCAGAGACAATTAATAATGTCTAATTATTCAATATTACAAATTAATGCTTTTAGACAAATTTTCGCTCTAAATGGAAATCGAACTAGGGACTAACGTACTTATTACTACTTCACTCGGGTCGTTAAATTATGTAAGATAAATGTGATCTGAGGTGGATTACATTATGCGTATAATATGTCTATAAAAAATATACTTAATGAAAACATAAACTTTTAAGTATACGAAAATATTCCTAACATCATAATAAAATTGAATCATAAATCAGTGACTCTTTTCAATGCCCTTGGCTATCGTATTGCATAAAAATGAAAAATCGTATTCAATATTAAAATGAAATGGTTACACGTTCAGACGAGGCTGTTAATTAGACTATATATCAAACATCCCGGCTCTATATATGCCGCCATGTTCCGCCAAAGATGCCATTTATACTGTCTCTTTGTGAATTGTCCGCGAACTTACTCATTGCAAACCCAAGTTCTAAATACATAAATCTACTAATATTAATTATTCACGTTATCAAAACTTTGTAATTAACAATTTTAACAATAACATTAGTGAATTAAACGAATTTTATGCGGCTTACTATCGCGTTCATTTTTAGTTAATGAATTTACAATTTTAATTATTTCGACGTTTCGAGAGCTTTGTAGCCATCGCAGTCATGGAGCAAAAAAATTATAAAATATTTACCCAAAAATAAACGCGATAGTAAGCCGCATAAAAATTAATGAATTAAACAAATTTTAATGCGACTTATTTTTTAATATTCCGACGTCTTGAGAGCTTTGCTGCCATCGTGGTTACGGAGAGACTGATAAAATAAATATATACTGAAAAAAAAGATAGTAAGCCCCATAAAATTTGTTTAATTCATTAATTATTGTTCGCGCAAAATGTAAGAAAATACTGAATTAACATTGTATGTTTTAATAAGTTGTAATGAAGTAATTGAGCGACGATTCATTGAAAGTAAGCGAGTATGTTGAAATTCAGTGTGCGTGTCAGAGTAATCTACAGCGTTGGAACACAGGCGCGGTGCGGAGGCTGCGCGGGCGCTGGAGAAAGCGTGCTTAATCAGATAACTCAGATTGTCAACCGAGCTCCTGAAATTGGGTCGAATGTCGATACACTCGATTAATTAATTGACAGCCCGAGCTGAGACTAACTGGTCCACAGCACCAAAACTGCGGCCAGTCCGTGTCCCAATAGACATACGTGAACACACGTACCAGTTTCTAAAAGAAGCCACAAACACACGAGTACTCTATGCTAATAAGCTTAATTAGATTATTAAAACTAACACAAAGACACTTTTACGTTTGATTTATTATTTCTATTAAATCGAAATCCGGTTATGATCTAAGTTTTAATGATATTAGTGTAGGTGAAACACGAAATAATAATAAATCAACAACTGTAAAGTAAAATGTTTAAAATTGTGTTAAAAATATATATAATTCATATTATTACCGCTAACCGTATGCCCACGTGTTTTTCTTAATTAATTATAATAAAACAGTAACAAAATTGCTTATCATATTTTTAAAATTTTTTTAAATGTTAAGCTAGAGTACGGTCCATGAATGGAGGGGACTGTTACTATTGTTAAATAACTGTAAGTAGCAGCCACATCTACCATGCCGGCCTAGTTGAAACCGCCAACTTACAAGCTGATCCCGAAACGCGACTAAGTCACTTCACGGTCCGTATCAATGGTAAGTGGTGGTACCCCGATCGGGAGACTGGTCACCACTGCTTACTACTCTTTGACAATTCGGAGAAATTATCTGCCTCTTTTTTATTACCAACCCAAATATTTATAATATTTAATCTAATTATTAAATATTACAAATAAAAGCTATGTAATAAACTTTTGATTCGACTGGGGTTCGAACCCGTCCCGGGTAACGTAACTGGTGTGCTAATCAATACGCCACGCCTGGCATCAAAAATAAATTTGGTCTAAGAATAAATATTGTATTACATAATATTTAGTTGTTTGTTCGAATCGTTGAAAATGTGTTATCAATGAATATATTTTCTGTCTTATTGACTCCATTGATGCAACATTTTCTTTTGCCGTTATGGCGGCGCAGGTGCAATTTGGTGGGTTGTCGTCACTAAAATAAAGATATACTAATAAAGCGGTAAATTTTTATATTTATTAAGAGTCATAGATACCGACACGAGGGCACCGTTACAATTTTATACATGGCCTATTCATTAGTATGCGTGGTTCCGTTCAGTTTACGCCGCTCGCCTGATCTCCGGAGAAAGCCAGTGTCCCCGCTTTAGAAACGAACTACTATCAGCATTCAGATGACACAAATTAGTCGTAAATTCACCGATTTACTGTAAAACTATATTTTTATTGCCCCTCGTCAACACTGCAACTAAGAATTCTTGCAGAATTTAATTACAGTGCCAATTGCAATTTCTCGTTTGCATATGATAATAAGTTATATCTATTAATATTAATATTTCCCTCCTAGGTCCGTTTAGGTAAGAAACGATATAAGCAGTAAATTTCAGTAGTGAATGGCGTTATGCGAGGTGGAAAACTCTCGCGGAGTTCTCCTCGTCGTTCACCGTCGCGTCGATCCATCAATCAGTAGCGACCATCCGAGAGCTTTCTCGTCGTTAGCCCTATATGGTGTTGTACCACGCCTCGTGCGAGCCACTTCTTTTTCACTTCATTTTCTAACTCGTCCATAGATATCTCCTACCGACATATTTCACTCCGACGTTGCACGGAAACAGTCCAAACGTTTGACGTTCTTTGTGAAAAACTACTCGAATTCCGTTTGGATTTAAAATGCCTGGCGCTACGATGTAATCAGAATCGTTTAGCGTAATCGCTAAGAACGCGGCTCACGTTGATTCATGCGTAACATCACAAGGAAATACGATGCTAACAAAGCTTTCAAACTTTTCTTAGACAAGTAGTTAATTTATATTAATAAGCATTAAATAATAAAGTGTTTCTATTGTTTCAGAGTATTGTAATGTTAATGTTCAGAGAAGAAAAGTCTCCCGATGATGAAATCAAAGCATGGCAGTTCTGGCATGGCAGACAACATTCTGTCAAACAGAGGATACTTGATGCAGGTGAGTTGTAACCCATAATTCATGTATAAAATTACAACCAAAAACAATGACGACACAAGGCAAAAACGCCTAAGTTCCCAAGACTTTTTATACATCGTATGCCCATTAAGTTATTAGCGAAAAATAATTAACTTTTGGAATACAATAGTGTTTTGTCATCACGACAATGTTGGATGTGCGTCTCACTGCGAGCACGAGATGGGCAAAAACGTGCTGGAGGCGACACAGAATCATGGTGCGCGGCGCGTTGCGTGTCGGTGGCGGTCGGGGCTCGCGTGGTGCGCCCGACCTAATTACAGCAGCCGCGGGGGCTGATTGCGGCGCCCGCGCACCCCTCACACCCGCCGACATCGCAGCACCGGCGATTACCTCTCGTTACAGCATTAGCATAAACAACACTCATCCTCAACACATTCATCTAAAAATATAACATCGCTACCGTTCATAGAGCTGCAGGCCGGCAAAGCGAACGCATCCAACGCAGTTGCCGAAGTAATGGCACATTCCTAAACATTAACGAGATCGGAGATATGAAAGTGTATACAACATTACAGCGCGGTAACGTTAAATAACACGATCTAATAAAGATATCCGCCTCGACTCCTCGCAGTCGTCGCAGTGAATAACAGGAAATCGTAAAATTTCGTGAGTCGTGTGAAGCACTCGAGTTTGTTGTCTGATTTTTTATACACATTTATGAAGTAAAATATTACTTATTAAAAATATTTGACGACCTTCAGAAAACAGAAGATATACCTCTACATTGTTTTGATAAAATAATATATGCATTTGCTGTTAAGGTGTCTTAAGTTGAAAGACGTAAGATAAACAATCGTACAATATTGCCGCGCGCGGTCGTAATTACATGCTGCGCCGAGATGATATCGGGGAGCACTCATTACCATGTTAATTGTACGCGATGCCTACACTAATGCTTCGACGCACATTAGGTACCTACTAATATTTTGTTATGTTTATTACAATACAACAAAATTAATATTTTAATCAATCGAATTGTCATACCTCAATTCCTCTCAAAAATTACTTTACGTTGAGACAATGAAGTCCTACAATCCAAGACACAACTTTTCTTTTCCATCTACAATTCTCTTCATACATACCTTTAGTTATGGGTACAGCAAACCTCAGGGTTTTTTTAAAGTCTCCAATTTGATCAAGAAACTTACTTGATTTATAAATCTCTTTTGTCAATCTCTTCTGTCATTCAATGTGCTATCTTCTTTTGTTTTAAATCACAATCTTCTTTTAAATCACATTTATTACATAAAACTATATTTTCCACTCTATCTTGCTATTTTTCGCCCTATAGTCGTTTCCTTCGTGTTGGGGATTGTGATTCTCGTTGATATTCTTCACTACTCTCCTCCACGTTACCCTATTTTCCATAAATAAGGATCACCTTATTTAAGGTGGTATTGAGGCTGTGAAATACTTGGTTCGACCAGCGTTAAGGGCTCAAACTTTTCGGACACAATCAGTCTTTCTAGATTTCCCCCATTCCTTTCTGAAGACGTGGCAAAAGTATTGCGGGATACGTTGTTGTTTAATAAATCTATAATTTGATAATTGTCATAATAGCTGTTAATTTTGAAATTATAATATGTATTATATAGTGGGTTAGATTAGAAATCATATTACGAATATAACTAATGATGTTTTTGGAGATGTAGAAGCGGCAAGTGAAGTTATACCCATTAAGTCCCATCACAAAAGGCATTAATATAATGACCATAATAATTCTATAGGAAGTGGGAATCTTTGTATCAGCTGCTGAGCATTTATCTTTTTAGTTATAGGTACTATTAGAGTCGTTTACGCATTATGACTGAGGAATGTTGACTTTTAATCCAAGTAAACAAGTGTGATATATTAGTTACTCGTGTAGGTGTGTTAGGCATTAGTTAGAGTAGGGTGAAGCATTAGTAATGATGAACTCTATGACGCGAGGGCCACAAACAGCGTCTATAAATTAAATCTCAAGGAAAATAAAAACGTGGAAGCCATTAATTCGCGCGGCAGGCCAAGTTTAATGTCAAGGCTTTTGCTTATCGCGATGTTAGGTAGATATTTTAAAAACTTATTTGGTGTTATTATATTATGAAATATATTATTATCTCAGGTTGTTTTTTCTAATTGTTCTTCATGTTTTTCTGAAAAACACAAATGTTATAGAATGTATATTTTACCCCAAATGTTTTAATAAATAAACTAGTTTAATTCAAATGGCCAAGGGAAGTAGTAGCTGTATTTTTTAAAATGTATTTATTTTAGTTAAAACCTTGTTGGTGTTTTTTTTACTAAAAATATTGTCTCAAAGTACTAAATCTATTTATATATAATTAATTAAGTTTTTTAATAACTACGGAAATTGTATTAAATTAGGAAATAAAAATACATATTGTTTTTTCCATGTTATTTCAATATAGTGAATAATAAATGTACAAACAAGGTCATTTGTTATAGGCACGGTTCCTCTATATCTAACAATTAAGAGGCCCTAAGATAGGTAAAAAAAATTATATCAACATAAACGGCATATAGGCGAATTATGCAATAGATTTTCAAAATTTACTAAATATCTGAAAAATGATTTTTTTATTGTGACAGGCGATGAATGGAGATTACTGTTCAGTAAAAGAAATTCCTTTTGTCAATCTACTTACACTCATTCTTTCCGTGTGCCCAAAACATCGAGGATCTGATATGGATGGATGCGTTAAACGAGGCAAACTCAGGAGGGTGTTTTCCGACCAAATCGGAGGCATTCTCAAGAAAGCTGGGTTGCCATAACCGTAGAGCTTGTATGAAAAGGATGGAGTTATGTCAGGATCGTGGCAAGTGGCGCTCTATAGTCTCTGCCTATCCCTGTGGGAAAAAGGCGTGACAATTTGTTTTATTGACTTACACTAAAATAAGTGCAAGTAGCATCCACTATGTCTGTCTAGTTGGAACCGGCAAATTTCAAGATGATTCTGCGACGCTATTGAGTTCTACTCCAGTTCGGTAGACTGGGTAAATAGCCACCAATCGTCTGCCTGCCACTCTTAATCTTTGCTTCGCCTGGGAATTGAATCCAGAGATTACGCGTAACAATTGGCGTGTTTAAATGGGCTTTCAATGGAGTAAATTATTCATTGCTTATAACAATTATAACAATTACTGGAACCGTTACTTTTTTAGCGATTCTTATAACATTTGCCCATTTAATTTTATATAGGTGTATAAGATTTTATATCGGTTGCTTTTATTAATTCACTTCACAATAAAAACAACCTTGTTTATTGTAACAGAAATTGTTGTCATAAGCATTTTATGGTTAACAGTATCGGAAGATAATATTAAGGCTCATAAATAACCATATATTATTGGTTATTTCAAATTATACGACACAACAAAAACATATATACGGCTTCGTTAAAACCTTGTTAAAATATTGAATATTTAATAGGGAGTTGCCATGCCAAAACACGTCTATATTTGTGAATATTAATTTGTCCATAAATTCTATAATAATGACAACAGTTTATCATTGTCATCATTATCTCTTGTGAGATGCATTGAAGCGCAAGGGATGGTGAACTTGGCTGTGGTCTTCAAGGGCGACACCGGACACCACCCGCCCGCGTGTGAAAGGGCTCCCGAGGACGTAAAGGGGACTTCGGGGGTTGCGGGAGGACGGGAGTACTCGGCAACGCACCGCGCGCCCGTACAATGCCTTCTCCGATTACCAACATGTCTTCATGTATCACGTGTCTCTCGTTGGTTGTACGCTGTCTGATCTTCGTTTATGGTTTGTGACAGTTTCGAAAGGCCTATCACAATTTTTAAACGGATTGCGTTTTACATAGTACCTAACTAAAGGTATATAAATAACACTCAATTTAATGTACAGGAAATTGAGAGGAAACAAAAATAAATTAGTGCTTTAATAGATTATTCAAAATAACCTGTTAGGGCGTAATATATAACGGCACCTCGTCACCTTAATCCAGAATTAGTTGTTACGTAAGAGTGCGGTGGCTGCAGTGATTCATGGTTTGAATGTGTCTTGGCAGTTGTCGACGTCGCTCAGCGGGTTGGCCGCACCACTCGTAAATTTGTAAATGCCAGTTAAAACAATAAGGCTGCGTGAGGGCGGCAGCGTCGGGTCCGCCCGCCGGTCTCATAAACACGTCACCTCGGTGTCGGAGCACCAGATTGCACATCGAATGATAGACGCCGCCCGCGCACCCACACAACACGCAAACACCAACTCACTACCACAATATCTTCAACAAATCTTTCAGTACTTATACATATTTGTGTGTTTGTTATTATACATCTGGATGCAGTTTGTTCATATCTAGATGCAAATATCGGTTATGGCAACAAAACTCAAACAGAAGTGTGTTTATTACAGGTGGCAATCGTTATTTGAGAAACCGATCATATCTCATGATTATTCACGCCCAGCAAATAAATATACGTCTCAGATGACGTATTGTGCATTGATATCTTAATCGAAATCTCCGGCGCCATTACCGCACAGTTATTCGACGACAAGATTAACGACAACTATATTTGTCCTTTTGTTTCAGACACTAAGAACAGCATCGGTCTCGCGGGATGTATCGAAGAGGTCTCACACAACGCCATCGCTGTCTACTGGAATCCCCTCGAGAGTTCGGCTAAGGTATCATCTTCTTTATGATTTTACATAGCATTGTATAAAAATAGTTTTAAATTGCAAATTATAAATAATAATTTATATGTAAGTAGGTTCTATGAACCTTGGTCATAAAGTTAACTGGGATAGCCTTACCGTGGTGCCTATGATGTTAATTTAATGCAGAGACACAAGTAACTACGCGCTGCCTTCACTTTGAATTTTAATACGAAATTCTTAATTTTATTACTACGTAATTATACGACTTGCAATATTATCCTTTGCATCTAAATGTAGGATTAAAACGACGAACTAAATTTCCGTTCAGTAGCTGTAACAAAGATCCGGTTAGAAACACTGTTCATTTGTACCAATCGTTTAATTATACTATGTAATGATATTGTTTTACATTATTTTTAAATGTGAAGTTAGGGATAATAATAAAGCATTTTTAATGCATATATATTTTATATACATGTAGATACAGAGGTAATTTTCTTGCCTACATATTTAAGGCGACTGCAGCAACTGTAAATTGATGTTTTTTTAGTCGGCTCTCTTGGATTTTCCCCAGATTACTATCAATTACTATCAGAGTCTAGGTCAGATATTAAGTCCCCAAAAAATAAAAACAAACCCCTATCCTTCTGAATTTCATCAATAGTGTTTCCTAGTGCCTATAACCGTACAGCTAGTATAAGGTGGATTGTGGAGGAAGCGAGAAAGTTGTGTCAGGATCGTGGCAAGTGGCGCTCCATTGTCTCTGCTTATCCCCGTGGGAAAAAAAGGCGATTAATTATTATTTGCTTTTATTTTGTGAGGAAAGTGCAGTTGAGCGATAGTGCATCCGTGAACTTTTTCTATCAAAGTTTTTAGGAATATGTCAATTTTAATTAAAACGTATTAAACATTTATTATTTAAAGGAATAAGAAAATTTATTTGATATTTTAAATATTCGCTAAGGTTATTATTTGAAAGTCATAAAAAGTACGAATATAATTATTAAGAAACAAGTTTCTTTTTTAAATTATTAATGATCCAAAACCTATCGATAATTGCACGTGTCTCTCGATATTTTACAAATATTAGCAATTACATATTGTAACATACGAAAACCGCAGACAGCGGGCGGATGCGAGCAGTTAGCGGCAGATAATATGCGTACAGACAGTGATCGGTGGCGGGCAGGACTGTCGGCGGCAACTAAAAAACGTTAAAGGAGTCATTTACATAGAGCGCGGTAATGAGAATCGAGCGGTGTCCACGCACTCCCACTTCTTTTAAACAGGAGCAGGGCATTATAGACCTTGTGGTATCTTGTCACGAAAGGGTCCGTCAATAATATGGTATTCGCATTTAATATCACTTAGGGCCTCGAATAAACCCAGCTCGTGATTGTTGTGTAGTGACAGTCCGGTCCGTCGACCACTGCCGAGTGTGGCGCCTGCATCGACTGACTATCCAATTACAATGTTTCTTGTTTATTTCTTTCATCCGATCAAACTAAATAAACAGCTTGACATTGTTGATATAAAAAATCCATCAATACCGGTTTTAAATAAAGTGTTGTTAGTTGTGTCAAGCAATGATCTTATGAGTTAATTTTCTATAATAATTATCAGAAAAAAGGTCCTGGACATAAACATGGCATTTTAGTGACCAACAATTAAACAGCTCATGTATATAAACTGATGTTAATGTGTATAATAGCAATTTAACTTTATTATTTGCTCGACACATTACAGAACCCCGCTTGATGTTAAGCTGGAGTGCGGTTCATTAATAAATGCGGCTGCTAGTTATATAAATGCAGCAGTCCTATTCCCTATGTCGGCGGATTTGGAACTGATTACTTTCAAGTTAATCCGACTAAGTATAAAACGGATTGGGTCGGCACACGGGGCAAATGACCACCAATCTACCTACCACTATTAAACATTGCCTTATTTTTTGTAATAACAAATATTTTTAATAACCCATCTAATATTTAAACATTACAAATCTTTGCTCCAACCGGGAATCAAACTTAACCGGGAGTTACGAGTAGCGGATTGGTGTGTTTACTAATTCATTTTACATTATATTTGTCTTACTAGGACACTTTTATTTATTATCGTTACTTTTCAGATCAATATAGCAGTCCAATGCCTCAGTACAGACTTCAGTAGCCAAAAAGGAGTTAAGGTGTGTATTAATAATAAACTCAAATTATTAAAAATATATATTTATAATTAGGTATCTTAATTTAAAGACAAATAATATTATTTCTTTTTAATTTGTAATCTGATCGGTAGATAAAACGATGCATGCTAGCTTCCCACGCGATTTTAATCGAGTAATAATCTATATAGCTGCGTACGCGCAGAAGCTTGAGTTGAGGGAGGTTTGGCGACGACTGACGTCTGAGGGAGAGGGTCGATAACCGGCATGACGCTACTTTGTGCAGATAACACAGGATCCGCGGCGACGGGCCGCGTGACGAGCTTGCAGATACCGAACCTGTCCACTATCAGAAACTCAATTACCCACGTAGCCAATGGCCACGACGTAAAGCCGATCTCGTACGCAATTAAGACGTTTTAACGCAATTCGATTCAGACACGTCCGTATTTTTTTCGGACTTCAAAATGTTATCGTAATTACATATTTATGATAGTTCATTCTGAACTCTTTTATTTGCGACGGCTTTATTCCATATTTCCTTTAAACAAACTCGTGAACTGACTAGTTTTTTTCAGTCGTCGGTACTCTTGGACCACCATCAGGCCAAGGTCAGATGTCGAGTCACAAAAATAATAAAAAAGAAACATAATAGTTTAATATAATAAATGATTCTTTGTTTCAGGGTTTGCCATTACATATTCAAATTGACACTTATGAAGATCCACGAGATACTCAAATATATCATCGAGGATATTGTCAGATTAAAGTGTTCTGCGATAAGGTAGGTTTCGTTTTGCTACAAATAATATTTTTAATACACGTAGCATTGTTTTATATAGGTTCATGTTTTTTATTGGTGTATATTTTTAAATGTTTAAATAATTTCTCTATTTAGGGAGCTGAAAGAAAAACAAGAGACGAAGAGAGAAGAGCTGCAAAACGAAAAATGTCTGCTACCAACAGGAAGAAACTTGATGAAATTTATCACCCAGTTACTGAACGTAGCGAATTTTACACAATGGCAGACCTTGCAAAACCACCGGTATTATTCAGTCCTGCGGAAGATATAGAGAAACTCACTAGTATGGATATTCCTGGCTTCTACGGACACGATGACGCAGCTTTAGCTGAAAGTCACTTGAAGGGTGCTTCACCATTCTTACTACATGCAGCGAAACCTCAAGCTCCAGCCTTAAAGTTCCACAATCATTTTCCTCCTGAGGCACCAGGGTCAGTGAATTTTATGAAATGTTATTAATGGCAGCTTAAATTTAAAATGGTTGATGTTTATACTTATAAGAATTGTTTTAACAGGTATCGTTCCGACGTAAGCGGACTCTCTCCCTATAGCGATCGCAAGGATTCCCTGGAGCTGGAAGGTGTGCTTGGTAAGCGGCCGCGCACGAACACGCCGCCGCTGAGCGAGCGCGTAATGCTGTACGTGCGGCAGAACATCGAGGACGTGTACACGCCACTGCACGTGGCGCCGCCCACCACACAGGGCCTGCTTCATGCGGTCAGTATTCCCCTAACACGCACTCGTCTCGAGGCTACTTTGAATATAGAAACTTAAACCCATAACATCCTTTCGCTGCACCTAAATTACCACTTTACCGACTGGCTTCGCTTTTTTCCATATTCAAAGTAACCGACAAAATAACAGGCACGAGGTGCCCGAGCACGGTGTAAGTAACCTTGGTGATGTCCGCTAACCGCAGAGCACCAATGGATTGGTGAAGTAAATTGCTCGGTTTCTCGTATAAATTTTGAATAAAAATAATTATATCACTAGTTCAAAATTTGTTCATTAAAAATTAACTTGAAGGAATCGAGACACATCGTCCATGTCGCGGGCGGGAGTCCCTGGGAGGGGCCGTCGCTCGCGGCCACAGTAACCGATGCGGTGCTTTTATAACCCCGTCTAATACACACGAATCATCATAACAGCATGTATGTAATTAACACCCGAATGTGCGGCCCGAACCCGCGGCGGAGAAATTTCGTACCTTTCGTGAATAAAAGACAGAAAGTTTATAACGTGCGCTCGGTATGACGAGACGTCTCGGTTCCCAGACGCAAGGGCCCCTTGTAATTTTCTGTTTTTGCCTCTTTCCAGATTGAAAATAAGTACAAAATTTCAAGTTCGGCAATTAATAACCTTTATCGAAAGAACAAGAAAGGGTAAGTGACTTTTATTGGCAAATCAGTTCCTCCCGGTCGTCGCGCGCTAACCGAGCATTCGCTTGTTTGAAGGACGCACACTAACTTTACTTACCAGCTGATTTTACGATAACAAGTCGGTCGGCATTATCCCTACATAACACACATAAATGGTGGCAGAACATGTTTTCGCTCAGGGAAAGCTATACCGCGTCTCGTAAAATAGGCTAACGATGCACGAACGTCCTCACCTCCCAGTTAGACCTTGCTCCTTCACACTGGGTACATACTCGGCTGCGCATTAATCCATTAATTGATGTGTTTGTTATTAATTTAATGTAACCATTAAAATCATCAACAACTTCGAAACAATAAATAATTTTGGCCAGCATGGTGGCTGCGGCTGAAGCAATCTTATACCGAATCGGTTTTTCAGTCGTTGTAGCTTTTGGCCTTCTCCTTGCTTACCATCAGGTAAAGCAAGGTCTGATCTCAAGTCTCAATAAAACAATCTTTGAATAATTAAATATTAATATATTTTTTTGAAGGAAATAAAGTAAAATAGTAATTTCCTTAAGTCACCGAAATATTATTAAATTTTAAAAATATAAATGTACCAGATATTTAAATTACGAGTACATTCAGCTATACCTAAAAGATGCGTTATGCTATTAAATAATTAATAATATCTTTCCTCATTCCAGGATTACGGCCAAAATTGATGATGAAATGCTGGCGTACTACTGCAACGAAGATCTGTTTTTGTTAGAAGTGCGACCAGCGGGGGCGACGGAAGACGAGCCTCTTTATGATATAACATTTGTGGAACTCTCTGATGAACATTAATCCATATATTTAGGACTAATCATGATTCGGATCTGTCCTTTATATAAACTTTACTCCTTTTTCTAAACGTGGTTGTGAAAAATACGTATAATATTCACTTCATCCATGACGAACTTCCAATTAATTTTATAGTGTCTTGAACTTGAATCAATAATGAGAAAAACATATATTTTAAGTGAGTGCGTGTCGGAAATGCGTCGATCTCAGATTGAAATTTGTTTATTTTTAAGAAATTCATCAAGTAACATCTTTGACATTTTTTTATTGTTTTGTATTAATTTCATCACTGACCGTCGCTTTGGTTTCGACAATTGTGTAAATATCAAGTTTAGTGCCTTATTAAATTCAGATGATTTTGGTGATGGCTAAGGACGTAATTGGAGATTTTAATTTTATTTTACGAATTTTTCATTATTAGGTTTTAATTTTTTATGCTGTTGACGAAGATCTGAATTTTAATGTATTGTGCCATTCGCTCGGTTATCATTCTAGAATAGTATATCATTTTAACAGGTACCTTTTGATCTTGCCATGATGAATTTATAATAAGAGGTATTTTCTCGTCACAAATGACATGTAGTTTGTTACATGTGAGTGAAACATAATAACGTGCCTTTGTCATAATAAATAATCTTAAGTGTTAGTTAGTTAAGTCAAATTAAATGCCATCCACTTTGTTAAGTTATGCATACGTAAACCTAAGTTTGAAATAGCTACGTAAGTTCGCTCAATCATTAATTTCTTTTTTATTTGATTTTAGTTTTACAAAAATACTTCCTTTAATGAATTTATGCTTCCATTAGGTAATTGGAATAATAATTGACAATAAATTGTTTTCGTACGAATTTAACATTAGATGTTTATTTAAAAATCTTTATAATCAGATCAAAAATTAGAAACGAAATAATAGTTCTCTATTAATAATGGAAACATAAAATACATTAATAATATGCATAATAATTAATGGTTTTAGTCACAAAAACATAGTCACAAAGTTGAGTCCATCTTTTAATAATTGTCACCGGATGGGGGCGAGGTTTGTGTAGTTATAAGTTACAATAAACTTTAGATTTTGTTATTCTATTATCGAAAGTCGATATACGTAAGGTTATCGAGCCATGACAACGATTTATATATTTAGGTTAGGAAAAATATTTTTGGTCCAAGACTTATATATTGTAAGGTATGAATTTATAGAACCGTTATTGTGTACCTTGAACAATATAGACATTCCATAAGCCATTTCACTTTGGATCTCTTTGTTGCTCACGAAAATGAATTTTTGATACAAAAAGAAAATTGTTGCAATCTTTATTATTGTTATGTATTCAGTGAAATTTATATAAATAAGAAATTTCCACCGAATATCTTCCAAAATTCAGAACAAGGTTCTGCGTTAACCTTATAGGGGTGTTGCTGCGACGCAATCGGCCGAGAGTTGTTTTTATTAAGACAAGCGCTTAGTGCAAAGGTTCGATTAACTGCCATATTATGACATAATTTAGAATTACTTAATTAGACGTTAGAATCTTAATGATATTTAGTTGGTTGTAATTCTGTGGCAAAGTGCCTTTCAGCAAATATTCTACGTTTTGTTTTTTTTTTGCTTTTAATCTTTAGCTGCGTTATGTTTTCTATCATTTGATCCGTCCTTCGCATTAAGTTTTTGTTCGCATTTTGTTGTTTTTAAACTTTTCTGTCTCTGTTTTCAACTTCTATACATTTTAGTATTTTTAACTTTCTCCGGAATATTACTGTTGTGTCAAAAACTATGAATAAAATAATGCACGTAGAGCGGCCGTATTTATTGTTATTTTCGTAATTTCTCTTTTAAAATATTTATTTATATGTATTAATTAATGTGAATTACGCAGCTTTAATGTTTTACTTACATCGATTTTAGTTCGTGATTTTGAATCTCGTCATAGGTCACAAACGTCACTAGCAATAAATCCGTTTATCGTTAGAGAGTGTTAGGCGCCATGCAAACTTATGCAGCATGACACATACTTTCTGCTGCTTCGTATGCGTCTGGTTTGTTTGCGAAGTCAGTGTTGTAGCAGTTATAGCTATTTATCTGTCGTGTTGCTGAAGACCGCAACGCGCCAATGGGCTGGAAAGCGACTATTAATGTGAAAAGAGTCGCCTCCTATGCTCTCATCAGCTTTGTGAGGAGTTTAGTCACACTAGTTAAGAAATATCCCGAAAGTGGTATCACATTTTCGTTATTTGATTATTTCCATAGATTAAGTTTCAAATAAATAGATGTTACGTTATTCTTTTATATGAAATTATTTTTAGGTTGTCATAAAATATTATTAA
The DNA here is from genome assembly GCA_905220615.1 of Tinea trinotella. Lineage (NCBI taxonomy): Eukaryota > Metazoa > Arthropoda > Insecta > Lepidoptera > Tineidae > Tinea > Tinea trinotella. The sequence continues at coordinate 7,797,951 of HG992306.1, forward strand.
TATAATTATTTTTATCAAAGTTTATAATCTAAAAATAAAATGTTTTTCTCCAACTTATTATTTTCTTTTATTTTACTACTTCTAGCCCATGTATAATTATCAGAAACAATGTAATACGTATAAATAAGAACCCAACATATGTGCGCTTCTGATCACAGAGAAATTTCCAAATAGCTTCGAAGACTATAAATCAGACTAACGTCAGACTAATACGTCAATTTGTTCTTATATTTTATTACTTACATTTCTATACTAAGCTAATAAAGTGCTTGTATCGTAGAAACAGGACAACCAAAGTACATATAATATATCAAAGATACATTGGTACCGGCATGTGGTTTTGAACCCGTGCTTTAGGTTTGCGTAACTATTGCACTACCACTATACCACGGTCGCCAAATTTTGTTAACGAGTCTTTTTTGGCTTTTAATTATGTCACATAGGTTTATGTTATAAGACATCTGCCCTAGACTTGACTTATGATAAGCAAGAGGGGGTGCAAGAGCGTCAATGAATTAAAAAAAAATTTTCGTCGTCATTACTCTATTGGCCGGAAAATAGAGAGGAAATCAAGCTCCAAATCTGGATGTACCTAATAAAATCAATTGGTTTAGAAGATTTGTTTTTTAAATAATTAATGACATGGCTCCGTTCCCACAGAATGAGACAAGAGAGCGATATATATTTTTACGATTATTACATTAACCGAATACGTTTAGAAATACTCCATCTGTCCATAACAATAGGAAACGTTACAAAGATTCAGCTTCTGTAGTTCAAATGTCTACTTTACAACCATCGCAGGTACTGGACTACGAACTACGCTCGTGGAGTCGCTTACGATATAACTCTTTAAAGCTCCACAAGATGGCGTTTGATACGTTGAAACTGAAATTATTGTGAATCGCAAGAGAGCATGTAAGTTCCGCAGAGTTCAAAAAAGAACTTTGCGGAACTTACAATAAGTGTTATTTTTCTAAAATATAAACCCCAGTCGGTAGAACACACAAATTGCTTAATCTAACATTTTTTATTCAAAACTCACTCTTATTTTATCATCCTAAAGTCCTGTTTTTATCTATTGTTACGCTCAGTCGTCCAAATTGTTTACCTGTTGTCTCAGGGTGTTTGAAGTTTAAAAACGGAGATAAGAGGAGTTTTTGACCAATAGAGAAGTTTGAAAAGTAGTATTTTCTTTTTGTAAAAAATAGTATCATTTCATTATTTAAAAAAACTGGACGTATGTTTTTAAAAATGCAATATACACCCTTCCTTATGTTAAAGATGGAACAGTAGAATCCATCAGGGTTTCTTGATTGACCACCTTATTCCGACGTACCCTATACGTATTTATAAGGTAAAAAAATATAGAAGGCTGTATATTTTAAGCACGTACCTTTGTAATGTCGACGACGACGTTTAAAAACGAAATTTCATTGCGCGATTATGATAATGATGCTATAAGACGTACCTGAAACCTTTATTAGACGCATTACTTTGCCAGCTATAATAATTTTATAAATAAAAAAATATGAGGGTACGTTTTTGTGACAATAATATTATTTTTATGCCTTTATTTTTATTGACCATATAACAAATTTATCTCTACTATAACTAGTACATAGTGATTGGCATAGTGATGGCGACTGAGTGAAACGTTATCTAAAACATTTTTTTTAGTCGTCAGCGCTCTTGGAGATTCCCTTACTTTCCAGCAAGCGAGTCGAGTTCGTATCTCAATAAGTAATATTTTCTAATTTGCAATGGAAACTTTGTTAAAATAACGCTGATTATAATAAAAAATATAAATTTAATGTCAGTAGTTAGTATTAAAATTAGAAATTTTCTGGGGTTTAATATGACTGAATGTGGATGTGAGAGAAGCGAGGGAGTTGTGTCAGGATCTTGGTGGTTCAGTCCATTGTGTCAGGAGCGCAAGTGGCGTTCCACGGTCTCAAATTGTCCAAGGCGTGACAATTTGATTGATTTGATTAATAGGGCTGTAGTCAATTTATCCTATAAATACTACTTTAAACATAAAAGATGTCTATTTTTAAATTGAGGCCAACCCAGCCTAACATCGGAGGCTTCCAAATACACCACAAGTGTTAATTATAATAGACGCATCAGCGTAAACCGCCTGAAAAACGCTGACAACTGAAAAAACCGTTTTAGCTTTCGTTGATGCGTCTATCATAATCAACAATTGTGGTTTACTTAGAAGTCATGTGCTTGTCAAGTGACTCGACATATGACAGCACGCCGACTGGGCCACGATTCTCTCAATATATTATGGCAACGAAAAAGCTGTGAAATTGCGCCGCGGTCGCATGTTACTAATCAACGTAGTTGACCTATTGATTTGTTATTCTCTAATTGGTTACGAACATGTCAAATATCAGTGCAAATTCTAAATTACGCTGTCGTGTGTTAAAGAATCAGGATCTCTATGTTGTAGACTGTAACCATGCACACTTTCAACTGTTTATCTTGTTCATATTTTAGTTTTTCATCTTACCGTTTTTATTATTCTTTTCTTATAAACATGGCTGCAATGGACGAGAGATGAAGTAGCGGGGTTCTTGAAAATTGAGACAAATTACTCTTAGTCCGAGATGGTGGAAAACATTAATCTCTGCTGAGAACTAAACGTTGATTAAATACTTGTAATAATTAAGAAGTAAGTACAAACAATCGCTCTTTTGAATAAATAATTCAAATTAAAATAAATATTAAAAATAATTTACCTACCTATTGATAAGAGTAGTAGCCAGGGGTGCCCAGTCTGCCGATCTGGGGTCGTACCACCACTTTCAAGTGCTTCGGGATCAGCTTGTAAGTTGCTGGTTCCAAACAGGCCGGTATAGTGGCTGCAACTGATACTTGCAGGAATTTAACTGTAGTAGCAGTCGCCTCCATTAATGGACCGTACTTCGTCTTATGATCAAACGTCGAGCCCGACAGCCACAATAAAAAAATGCAGAGTTGTGAAGAGAGACAAATTGCACCTTAGTAGGTTTAATGTCGTATAAACTAAGAAGCGTTATATAACTAGAGGATTTGTCCAGTTTAAACCTGGAAGGTCCTAAACCGCCTGGCCTAAACCCTATTTTTTATTATTTAAATTAAGGTCTCTAATAAGAATATTACTGTTGATTTTTTTCTCCGTTGTCTGCCTAATCCTGTGAGAATTGGGTCGTGACATTTTGATTAATTATTATTTCATTTGTATATATTCTTAAGGCTATTTATTTAAAATAAAACACAGGCATAAAATTAATTAAAATAAATGTATAATTAGTTAAGTAGGTACCCTAACGAATTCATGAGATTATTTTATATTTTATGTTACGCCATAAAGCCGGTGTACTAATAGAGGTATAAAGTAAATTATCATTTTAAATTTACATGTCTATAAAGGCGCGACTCCATTAGCATATTACAATATTGTTATCAAAACAAATACGTTGTCGTGGATAAAGAAATCCACATATAAATAAATACTCTGAGAACATAATGGTATTTTCTTGTATCGCTAGAAGTGAAGTGGTCCCGGCAGGCTGCGATGTACTATACTCACTCATTCAGTCTAAGAACTTCGAGAGTATGCCAGAGACGTACTTGTTTTCATTTTTTATTCACAACAAAACATGCTCCTTTTAAAAGCATTTTTGCTATGCTGAAACAAATTTTTAATAGTTGAGGAAAATTTATTTTTTCCTGCAAATGTAACAATTCTTAAAATATTTTCCGTGATAAAAATTGTCTCTTCTTTCCGTAGTCGCTATGCGGGGCACGTCACTGTCTCTAACGTCCTAATAGCTACCTAGACACAGTCTTCTACCCTGAAAGGAAACCTGCTCCTTGTATATGATCGATTGGCTTTGACTCAATTCAGCGCAGTTCATAGGGTAACTAAATACCAAAAAACTCTGTATATAGTAGCTTTACCGCAACTGACACGAAGAATGTTCTGCAAAGTTCCGAGCGCCACCCCGTTAACTTTCAACTAGAGACCAGAGAAGTAATTTGCAAAGCCTTACATCAAGGGAACCAGAAACCAAATAAGGACAGTATTCCTTGTTATTCCTATTCCAAACCACGCCTTTTACTTTGTACCTATTATGAAAAGGCATCTCACTAGGCCGACTCTTTATCTTTAATTTTAGTCTCTTCTACTCATGGACCGCACTCTAACTTTCAGGCAAGTAAGAAATATAAATATATTTAATAACTTAATTTAATATAGACTTTACTGAACATACTGAAACATACCTATTTCGCCTGTTCACAATTTCTGACTCAGAAGGTCTGTTTAGGTCTAAATTCAACTTTTGGGAGTAATTAAAACAACAAATAAACATTAAATTTAAAACATTTTATTTAACTAATCTTAGGATAACAATTACCACATATTTACACGTAGAGCATTTGGAAGTACCACAGAAGCGGAGGAAAGGCTTTGACACTGAGAAAAGTTAATTATTATTTTACCTATCTACATCATCTTACTGTACTAGACTGATTGAAACTAGCAACACACACAAAAAATAAAAACTACAATACATTCATTAAAAAAAAGTTTTAGCCATATTTTAATTGTGTGAAAATGCATGTGTTTTAAATTCCCAGTTGACGTGTTGATTGAAAATTAATTGCATTTAGTTTTCATTCAATCACTTCTTGTGAAAACACATCTGCCAACAATTCACGAAAATGCTGCTAAATATTTTGGTAAAACCAGAATTTTAATAAAGGCGGTTTGTAATTCGCTGATTTAAAGGTAATCATTTACCGGGAAAATTCTCATGTAATGTAACTGTTAAAATTTGCGAAATACACCAGTAAATGCGTTCAGGTGAGTATTGCAATGCGCACACCTGTAATAATGCGCTACATGCCACGATCATGACATACTGGTAATTCCTTCGCTTTTCCCACATCCACAATTCTCTTCATACAAGCTCTACGGTTATGGGCACTAGGCAACACAGCTATCTTGAGAATATCTATAGAAACTAAATATGCCTTAGTTTTGTTTCTTTGTAAGATTATTTATTTATTCAGAATTCAATTAGTAGAAGACCTCTATTGAATCGCCAATTGACGCCAAATTGGTACTAATTTAAATTGGTTTCATATTGATTATAATTCTGGCTTTACTATATTAAAAATAAACATATAATGAGTACCTACAAAATTGTCCTTCTAATTGAAGGCAGCGACATTAAATATCTACTTAGATCTAGTCAATGAGAAAGCATCCTAAGTACTGATGATAAATAATTTTATCACTAGCAAAAATCATAACTAATTATATCCTTTGGGCACTTAATGTGAAAATAAACACTTTTAAAGGGAGCAAGCCTATTTTTAAAAGACTTCAACTTTCTTATTTAGTTTTTTTTTAAACATTGTATGTAAAAAAATACATTCAATTCTATAAAAGTTTTCTTAGTTTTTGAGTAAACCACTTTCACAAGGAAGTTTTGTATAATAAATTGTGTTGTTAAAATACCACTTTTAAAATTAAGCACTTTAAAGTTTAAACTTTTAATGTCAATTTAACGTGCGTATTTCTGCATGCGCAGTAAAGCGGTTTTATAGTTCTGATTGTAGGTAATAAACCTTTTTACATAGATTTGGCATGTTATCACCACGTTCAATATCGTATTCAATATAGGTGTATATCTAAATCTATGTATTATGTCGTTTATAGACATTATTTGTGGCAAGCTGATAGATAACAAACAAAGAGTGAAGTAATCTAAATAAAAATATTATAAGATTATTTTTAGAGGATTTCGTTATTCGAAAAAAATACAGGTGGGCCAATGAAAACATTATTATTAGCCTATCCTATTATATTGTAAGATTTAGTTTGGAAGGAAGATATTTTAGGCCGTATTCAGAATTTACCACTACTCATCAACCCATCTAAGGTTTCTAATTGGATTAGGGGTCAAATTATTCTCGTACATCTTCGGAAAGGGTTTGATTTCTCTATACGACCAAGCTTAATTTATGAATTTTAGATTGCATAATGGAGGGTGTAAATTATATTAACTATTCTTTACGAATTGTTCTTATTAAACATTTGAAACATTAGGACAATACACTGATTTGAGTAGATGTTTAGATGATCCTAATATTTACCTAGGAGTTATTAGCTGTTTTGTTTTCGTTAGACCACTATGTATAAATACATACTATCGATGAACAATAAATAACAATTTACCAAATTGGTATAACAAACCTCATCTCATTCGGTATATACATATTAAATTCTTTACATATCTTAATTTATCTCTTGGTGTAATTGTTTTAATTACGTATATCATGGCATTAAATATTATAATAAGTAAAAATACTTATTAAAAACAATACTTTACCATAAATCTATGATTGTCAAAAAATAAAAATATTATACTGTACGAGTTAATAAATATATTTATAAGAATATACATCACTATTACTTTTTATATAACAAAAGATGAAAGTTAATGTCACTATCGTCCATTCCCACAGGGATAGGCAGAAACAACAGGGCTTCACTTTCCTCGAACCTGAAACAACTTTCTTGCTTTCTTCACATACACAATTCTCTTCCTTAAACTCTATAATTATGGGTACTGTAGACCTCTTTCCCTTGATTTATAGTGGATGTGAAGTAACGATTGCGGATAGAGTGAAAAATACAGTTGTTCGTGATAAGATGGAGTTTGACGAAAGAGATTGATAATCCGGAGGCGAGTGAAGAGACGTCCATAATTTAAATATTTTTATTAACCCGTTTATTAAAACTTTTAATTTTTGAATTAAAAACACATATGTCTACATTGAATCAAATGAAACATTATATAAATAAAATAAAACATTATAAACACATACAAAAAACGATTAGGAAAACTGCTGCATGAACTTTTTGCGTCTGAAACTGTATGCGTGCGTCTATCACAAGTGAATGATACACTCAGACGCACTAGGTATTTTTAGGAGTGGTAGGCAGACAGTTGGTGGTCATTTGTCCACCCTGTAGACCCGGTAGATACCATAACTTCCAGTTTACACATTGTGAAGCGACTCAGTAGTGTTTTGGGATCAGCTTGTTCATCATCTGGACTAGCAAGTTGTCCATTCCAACTAGGCCTGCTTAGTAGTTGGTTATTTAACTGTATTGGCGGCCGCCTCCATTCATGTACTCCAGCTTAACATAAGACCGTATGCGGTCATTTGTCAAGCCACAATATACGAAAAGAATCCCTGATAGTTTATAAGAATAGTAAAAAGTATATTAAAAACTTATTTGAAAGCGCTCTCCAACATCGAGAGCAGAGAACTTTGATTGCTATTGAATCAGAGGAGAGTTTTGGCTGTCGCTGAAGTCGAGGGTGTAATACATGTCTGTGGTATCTAAACCTGTCGCTGGGTACGGTGGCTGAGGGATTGGTTGCGCTGGTGCACGCTTGTCATGTAGCCAATGATGGGGAGGACCAGATTCCGTCACCCTGGACATGCGTGACATAATTCTAGCATAGGTTTTGTTCACTCGGCAATGACAGGCTGTTACCTATTTGAGAAAATATTTTGTTTAATTTTCTTATAAAAAACATAAAAGATGTGCTTTTAGTAAAGTTTTTTATCAATACATTTCTATATTAGGCTGCTAAACGTGCTTGTATAATACATTCTGGGTGACCAAAGTACATTACTATATTATATCAAAGATACCTTGGTACGATCAAGTGGTTTCAAACTGGAGGCTCTTGGTTTGAGAGACTATTCCACCTACCACAAAACCACGATCGCCCTTTTCTATTTTTTTTTTATTGAGACTCGACATCTGACCTCGACAAGTCCAATGATAAGCAGGAGAAAGTATACGATCGCTTAGTTACAGTCAATATGCTCGCCAAAATCTTTTTTTTTAAGTTAAATAACATAAGTTTACAAAATTATGACTCAGCTATTATTTCATGCTACAAGCACCAGTAGCTTAATATTGAAATCCAAATTTAAAAATATATTTATCAAATGTATGGAAGGGTTAGACTTTATTATGATGGGGTTGGGTATAATCCCAATTTGGGTAAAGTAGAAATTTAAATATTATACCTTTCTTATCAGTAAACGGTTACGCAGGAATATTTATAAAACTTATTTTTTTATAAATACTTATACATATTTTTAGTATTTTCATGTGTGAAGACCGTGAAGTGACTGAGTTAAGTTTCGGGATAAGCTCGAAAGCCGGCAACTAGGCTGACTTAGTGTATTTGACTGCTACTTACGCTTAATTAACTGTAGTAGCAGTTGCCTCTATTCATTGACCGAACTCCAACTTAACGTAAGGCGGGGTGCTGTTATATATGTCAAGCCACAGTTAAAAAAAAGTCGTACAAACTCAATAATAATGCCAATAAAAAACTAACTGCTTCATACAAAAGAGCATAAGAACAACTATATTAGTCATAACTGAACTTCTCAGCATGTAAAATGACTGAACTCTTTCTAGTGACCATGAAGTGACATTGTCGCGTTTCCAGTTAGCTTAAAAGTTGCTGGTTTTACCTAGGCCGGCATAATGCATGCTCCGAAGAGCTCTATTATCTTGTTCCTACCTCGTCCTTTCACACCCGTAATACTCGCACAGGTCGGGGAAAGCATCCGCAATCTATTGACCGAATTGGCAGTCGAACTAAAAAGTTCGGTGCGTCTTTTCTTTGTAGAACAAATGACAAGTGGAATGCTTTTCCAGCCCATGTGTTCTCACCATCCTATGACCTTGGATCCTTCAAACGATGCGTGAAGAAGCATCTTAGGCCGGCATAATGACGGCGACTGAGGTAGCCGGGAACTAACTCGTTTTTTTCAGTCGTCGTCACTCTTTGACCTCCTCTTGCTTCAGGCGCTTATCCTGGACATCAGGCGGGTCCAGGTCAAATGTCGTGTCATAATAAAAAATAATAAAAAAGACACAAAATAAAAAAGAGTTCGTAAATAAATAGTTATCTGTCACTTACCACTATTCCGACTATAGCTATTGCAGCTCCCAATGTTCCAGCGGCTATGTAGACGTTATGAAGACGATCATGATATAAACCTAGAGGCAAACGAACCTCTCTCACAGAACCCCCACCGACATGCCGTTCCATTTCTGATACTGGACTATCTTCCCCAGCCATCACTGACTCCAGTATAAAGTCCTCTGATAATAAAATATATATATTATAATATATATTATAAATCAATCAATCAAATTGTCACGCGTTTTCCCCACAGGGATTGGCAGAGACAATGGTGTGCCACTCAAATCCACTCTCCTCAAATCCACAATTCTCTTCATACAAGCTCTATGGTTATAGGCACTAAGCATCCCAGCTTTCTTGAGGATGTCTCCGATTTGGTGGAAAACCAAATCATGTGCCCAAACCATCGAAGCATTCCTTTATCAACTTATTTACTAAAAGGTGTCTTTATCGCCTGTACTATACTTTTTTAAAATCTTGTCCCTCATCTTTTTACTCTCGTGATACCCGTCGCATTGGTCGAGGGGAGCATTCGCATCCTGTCAACCGAATCGGCAGTCGAACTAAAAGACTCGGTACTTTGTTTCTTTGTAGAACAATCATACAATCATTTTGGCCGGCATAGTGACGGCGGCTGAGGCAGCCGAGAACGAACTCGGTTTTCTCAATCGTCGTCACTCTTGGACCTCCTCTTGCTTATCAACAGGCGAATGAGGCAACCGTAAACTGTGCATTAAGCAAGGCACGATCAGACAAGTATACAGTATACAGACTTACAAGTATATAGACCGTGAAGTGATTTGGTCACGTTTCGGGATCAGCTTGTAAGTTGCCGGTTCCATCTAGGCCGGCATAGTGGATGTGTCATAGTTTTGAGAACAATCTTATCGATCTTCCCTCTATTTATAAATGTCTTTTGACAATCTCCTATCCGTCCTTTATTTATTAATATTATAATTTGTCGAATATATAATTGTATGAAGCAAATATGTTAAGTTTTATCTAAAATCTACATATAAATATGAAATTTAATCTAAATGTATACAAAATATAAGTGGATTATGTTATGAAAATTAAACGTGTAGGCACGTCAGAACAGAAATATATGAGCCAATTTTCATATTCCTCGTCCCGTGCATATTCTCATTTAAAATGATACCAATTTTATGCTGATACGGGGAGGAAGTGCTACGGCACAAAGGGAAGGTTCATGATATCATGAATATATTTCACGATGGCTAATATTCAAAACATATTATTTTGACTATGATTGCATCAACACGTTCGTGATAAATAAATACAAAGTTACGGTATCGATGCTTGCATAAAATCATTTTAAATTTCATTCAATACTAAAGTTGTACTAATTTTCATTTATATATTTTATATATGATAGTAACTGAAGTTTCAAGCGCCTCACATTAGTTTTAAAAATATCTTTGTACATTTTTTAAATTGTTATTTGAAATTTGACTTGCCAGGTAAGCAAAAGGAGGTCCAAGAGTGTCGAGGTCAGATGTCGTGTCACAATAAAAAAATAAAAAAAGACAGAAAAACACCGACTGATTTTACGGCTGCTTTAGAGATGATTTTTCACGCATCGCACAAAGGATCCAAGGTTATAGGATGGTTACAATAATTTTCATGACTTTGCATTCCACTTGTCGATTGTTCGACAAAGAAACGACGGGCTGCGCCGTTTAGTTCGACTGTCGATTTAGTCGATACATATTGTACCTACATTATATTGTGAGAATTTACATATAAAATAATACCATGAATAAGGAGCATGTGTAAGAGCATTCAGACCCTAATATTTAACTTTGCCCTCGCTGTTATCAAGTAGACGGAGTAACTATGCCGAGAAGTCAAAGCTTAACGTTATTTACTCAATCAGCGGAAAGCTCTCGCAAGTATTAGCTTCGTCGTCGTGTTGACGTCAAGCTGAATCTATGCCAGTAGAGCAATTTCTATTCAATACCACATAGACAATACATGTAACATAATTTCGTTCAAAGTATAAACTATTGAAATTTTGGCATACACCCAATTTATATAAAAATAGGTCATTGTCACTGCGTTTCTTGCTTATTACTTTTTTTTTGTAGTTGCGTATAGATAAATCTACAAAGCTCTAAATGTCACACTTAACACAATTTAGGGCGGCTAACCGAGTTTTTTTATTTAATAAAACGTATGCTGCTCCAATAAAAAATATTATTTATAAAAATTATTTTAAAATATTACCTTCGCATAATTTGCCGGTGTATCCTGGACGGCATGCACAATAGAATGAGTCGACCCCATTCCAGCAGGTCCCTCCGTGTGCACAAGGGTTATTGTCGCAGGCCTGGTTCATAGAAATTTTATTACTAAATATTAATTTAAGTGCTTTATATAACGCTTAAAGTGCCCTAGAGCAAAAAGTTTACCTCCACTTTTCGCTAGAGGGTCATTTATTTTAACTTTAGTGCGAAGTGAAATATCGGGGAACGATATAAAATTAATGGCGGAAAAGACCATAATGCTTTTTTCCTGTAATTTATAGTTTTCAAATAACATTGAACAAGTAATACATTTTAAATTTGCTGGAATGAAAACTACTATGTAAGGGATTTTCCTCAAAGAAGCAGTGAAGTATTTTAGACTGCAAAGAAGCTTAGAGCAATCGTAGTTGTATAAATTTAGATAAAGACGTTTGTGGCTGTCTAGAAGTACGCGGCTTGGCGAGAAGCTCTAGGGAAAGCGACTAATATCCTAGCTTACAAGCCACGGGATTACGTTAGAAATAGATGGCTCAACTGGTGTAAAGGGCTAGAGGTTAACTAAACACTACGGAAATCGTGTAACGAATAGATTGGATAGTATCGAATGGTTTTAGATTACAATATTTGGGTTCCTAAATATATATTAATCAATCAATCAAATTGTCACGACTTTTTCCCGCAGGGATAGGCAAGAGACAATGGAGCGTCATTTGCCACTCTCCTGACACGCTCCCTCACTTCCCTCACATATACATTTCTTTTCTATGGTTATGGGCACTAGGCGACCCAGCTTTCTTGAGGATATCTCCGATTTGGTCGCACTCCACATACACTCCTTAATGACCGCATTTCTACAGCGTTAATTCTACTCTTCTGTATATACTATAAATATAAACAGAAGAGTGAATAAAAACAAGTTACCCTTTTTATTTTACAAAATATGTATCTCAGTAGCCTTAGATTATATTACCTGTCAAAAACAACAAAACAAAGGAATAAAACATAAAGGAAGATTTGTCTGAAACATATAACTTATCAATGTACAACAAAATCCCAAAGTCGCACTCAAGGAAAATATAAAAATCCTACGAAAAAGAAGGTTCAGATAAACCGACATAGATTTTGCAATTGTCAAATCGGATCCTTACAATGACCCGACGTCCGTCCCCAGTATGCCCGGAGGATAGCAATCGACCCACACAATCACAAACGAGTTCACAATGCTTCTTTCTCGTTTAGCACAAAAATCAAATCTCGGCCAAAAGATTTTACTTTATGTACCAGCTTGTTGAGAATTTTCAAATGTTGTATTTGTAAATATCTGCATGTAAATGTACTTATTGTATATTTTCTTCTCCCTTAACATAGAAATATAGAAAGTTTAGCTTAAAATACCAACCAACCCGTTCGAATTGATTTTGATTTTTACATTTCTATACTGAGCTATTAAAGTGCTTGTATCATAGAAACAGGACAACGAAGGTATATTATATCAAAGATTCATTGGTACCGGCAAGTGGTATTAAACCCATGCTCTCGGTTAGCGTAACCATTGCATTGCCACTACACCACGGTCTCCTATATAATAAAATACAAATACATATCATTATAATAGAAACTTCACAAAAAGGAAATAATCTTGTCCGCGTTTTAGGAGAAAGGAAATAATAAAGAATATATAAAATATAATAAAAAAATTAAATTCAAATAAACGTAAGTATAGAGTAAGTAAAGTATACATACAGCTCTGGCAGGAATGTTGCAATCGTCTCCTAGAAAACCTCTCGGACACTCGCAAGCATAGCTATTACCGCGGTCTATGCAGAAACGGTGTGAAGGGCATGGGTTCGGAGAGCAGAGATCCACCTATTTGAAAAGTTAGTTTTATTTATATAAATAAATAATATATGAGTATATTGGATAATAATGTGAAGCACAGGTGTACTTAAGAATTCGCGTAAAATTAAAAGTGACTTTTTTAAATAAAGTGTTGGAACACTATCAGGATTACTAGATACTAAGTTCGTTCTTAAGCTCTACGTGATTCATATAACTTGTTAGCCCAATCCATGAATAACTATATTCCATGAATAATTCATATCCAATTATAATTCTATAATTAATTATTAAATTAATAATGTAAATTTATATTTAATTTTAATTTGTAATTTTTTATATATTTATTATTATTGACTAGATCATAGAAAACTTACTAGCCTATGCCCGGCCGTGGGGTGGGACACATTAAATAGCCTAATAATAATTTTTATATTAAAATATTTATTTACAAAATTGTTTTTTTCTAATGTGGCTCGAAATATGGCAGTACCTGATGTTAAGCTGAAGTATGGTCTAGGAATAGAGGCGGTTACCACTTTAGTTACATAACTGCATTCGCAGCCACTATACCGACCTAGTTGGAACCGGCATGTTTAAGCAGATACCGAAACGCCACCCCACCCGCCATGGTAAAAGGCCACCCCAACTGTCTGCCTACTACACTCTAATACAATTCAATGTACATATACGATATAAACATATTGCCGTGGTGTAAGGTGTTAAAATACATTTTATTAAACAAGTTATATAATAAATATGAAGGCTGTTATTAGTATTATTAGTAACCTACCTAACATTACGAGCATAGTCATTTACTATAAATATAAAAATCGACATCTTAATTTAATTATTGATTTAGCGGCAATTCGTTACCTAATGTATTTTACCTTCACGTCGTAGGTAAGTTGAGGGCATATATAATCATTATTATTATTTAATATTGTAACGCCTACATATTACAGCAACCCGCCTTATGTTAAGCTAAAGTGCGGCCTACGAGCATCAATGGAGGCTATTGCTACTACAGTTGATTAACTGTAAGTAGAATGTCAGCCTAGTTGGAACCGGCAACTTATAAGCTTCACGGTCACTTTACGGTCCGTCACTTTTAGAAGTCGACATCTATATTATTTAAAAAAAAGTTTAAATTTAAAAATTTAAATTTCGTACAATTTTCTTCTTATCAGAGAACTTGTGGAATGGCATTGCGCTATCTCTGCCTATTCATATGGGAATTGAAGTTTGCTGATTTGAGCTGATATCCTTGTGTTTCTGAAGCAAATTCAAGCATATCTGGATTATGTGTTTACTACTGTTTAACTTAATAATATTAATTCCCTCTGATAAATACAAACTAACCATATATAATACAACATAGATTATTATTATTTAGACTCAAATAAATCTGTATCCAAAATGTTGAGTTTAAAAAAGTTACCTAATAATATAAGGGACCGTAAATAATGCGACAACTTCCTAAAAAGTTTTGCAAATGAGAAAGTTTATTAAATAGGTACCTAATATTTAATTGCTTAGGAAATTAAGACATGCGTTGTCATAAAATAATGCCAAGAAACTTTGAAATTGACTCCTTTCTTAATAACTTTGAATTTGAATTGAAAATTAACCGAGATCTCCCTTGATAAATTAAAATTCAATCCTTTAGAATATAAAATTTAGATAACTTCTCGCTTTTACAACCTTGAGATACTCGTAGACTACAAAAGTAAAAGAAAATAATCTTAAATGTCTTCTTAAAAGAAATGCTTTAAGAACGATATAGAAGAATGTTATCTCAACACAGGTTTGAGTTTTGTGATAGTAAAAACTCTGAAATGAACATAAAAGAGAACTCTAATGAACTTTTTTTCACTGAAATTCTGTAAAGGAATGTTGAATGAAGTTTCTTTTCACCAGAACACGTCCGAAGTATCTCTTTTAATCGTTTCTTTCGCATTCGTAAGACTCAAAATCCGAGCTAACATTATAGCCGTAAAAAGAACGTATAAGTGCCTAACTTAAAACGGAACACACGTACAATAATAGAGCTATTAAAATTTCTTGGTAGCGTAGGAAGTCGCGTAAAATAGTAATAGTAGTAGATTACCTTTATATTTTTATACATTGTTGAAGACGTTTTACACTCAACTGAGAAATGAAAAAGACATAAGACTGAGTAATGGAGTCTGTTGTTTTATAACCTTAGTACCTACTCTTATTATTTACAGGCAAACAAAGTAGATGATACTATTCGAATGCATTGCAACTTCTCATCTACAACTGAGTAGTTCTTACTAAAATGAGTAAAAGAGAAAAAAGGTTTATTCAATAGTGTCTTTTTTAGTTCAAATAGACGGGATTATCTTTTATTATGTCCTTTTTTGAAATTGCATAGTCATCTGAGTGCTGGAGCAGCGTTTGAGTGCGAACGATAGCAATCGGACACGAATGTTTGATATCACTTTACCCGATTTTAAACAAAATGGTCTTCGTAGCTGTTACATTTTATTTCACATCTTTAAAGTGACATTTTAAATCAAATCGTTTGTGTTCAAGGAAAGACAAAAGCAGTTGAATACAAAGTTTATTGTAATTTTAAATTAAATGTAAATAAACAACATTTTATTTGAAGACTGCAGATGTTACGTCACATCACAACAATTTATTCGAGGAAAGTTAGTTTCCCCAGCACGTTTTGCTTTGCCCGGACTTCTAACTTAATAAACTTAAAAGATAAAAGCGCCCACTTCCAATTAGATGCAAATGCCAATTTGATTTAACTGACTAATATTGCTACAAAGTTACAGGACCAATTGAAATTATAAATTCACTTAGATATTGACTTTCCGTAAGTTTGTATGTTTGCCTTAATGCAAACTAAACTTATAATAATATTAATTTAGTATGGTTATTCTTCATAATTACTTTGTATAATTACCTATTTAGTTATATTTTGACATTGTTTATTTTATTTCATTTCAATTTTTAATTTTGTAGTAATTTATTCAATTTTAATGTCATTGTGTTTTGTTTAGACCATGTTGTTTAAATGATACGTATAACCATAATAGAATTTCAAGTTTATTGTTCCTAAATATTATTTAACTCTGTTTAATTATCTATATAGTTTATATTTTGACATTGTGTATTTTATTTTAATTTTGTAGTTATTTATCAGTTTGTGTAAAATTTATTAAATGTTATTTGAATGTTATGTATAACTGTAATAGGACTTCAAGTTTATTGTACTTAATCATAGTTGATGTTTAAAATGCGTGTTTAACTTGTTGTCTGTTGTTGTGCTTAATAAATAAATAAATAAATAGGTATTAAGATTTTTGGAGGTAATTGTGACACGATATCTTATGTTAAGCTGGAGTGCTATAAATAATTGAAGGCGACTACAGTTTAATAAATAAAAGTATCAGTCGCATCCACTATGCCAACCTATTTGGCCCAACTTACTTAACATCTGACTCAAAAACGCGACGTATTACCTCCGGTCTGCCTATCATTTAACAGTAAAGAAATCCTTTCATTGGCCCCAAAACTAACCACATCGATTGTAAATTCACATTAAAAATAATATATTTTAAACGAATTAAGTCGGGTATTATCAACCAATAATTAATCAATAAAGTTATGGTTTAATTACTTTAAAACATTTCTCAATTAGCGTTTGTTTACGAGTTGGTATAAATTTGAAACTATCGATGGAGAGATAAATTATTAGTCATTAATTTTAATTAAAGAGACAAGTTCATTATGGTTCTATATATACTTTAAAAGAACTAAGATAATCAGGGTTTTATACAAATTAAAGCTACCGTGGTGTAGTGATCGTGTAATGACCTCACAAACCAAGAGTCTCCGATTCAATACCACCTGCTGGGTACCAATGTATCATTAATATATTATGTACATTGTCATTCTGTTTCTATGATAAAAGCAAGCACTTTTAGTAGCTTAGAATGTTTTTTTAAAGTGTTTTTAAAGTGTTATTTATGCGGATACTTTTGCTTATGCGAAAGAGTTACCGACTAGACTTCGAACACCGATCACCAGTTTTTATAATTACAAAATTACAAATTTATGCAATAATATTGTTTAAAAGTGGTAGGCAGACAGTTGATGTGCCCGGACATTTGAAGATTCGGGATCAGCGTAAAAGCCAGTTCCAACTAGGCCGAAACTGTGGATCTGAGTGCTACTGGCATTATTTAGTTGTAGTGGCAGTAGACGGGGTACTACGACTATCTACTGTCATATACCAAGTCAATATTATTTTTGATTGATTGTAACAAAAAAATTTTTTTGCATGTTTCACGTTATATCATTATTTTAAAAGTCAACACTTACTAAGATACATTTTTAAAACCAATGGTAATATAATTTTTTATATGTTAAACTTGTTAATGTTTTCATTTTGTTTTCGTAAGCCATTTTACAACTTATCCAAAAGTTACCTGACTTTTAACTACTCGACTAGATTAGAGCAAAGTTTATGAAACTCCATGTAAGTAGATTTATTAGTCTTTACAGGTTATTTAGATTTTGAAAAGGCTCTAACATCATCCCAACTTTGTTTTCAGACAAAGGATAGCCATTTACAACGCCCCCACACATCACTATAACTTCCTTGACATACATACTCTTATTTAAATATGTTCTTGGTTATTTAACATCGACATTTTTTTATCATCCAGCTTGATGTTAAACTGAAGTGTGGTCCATGAATGAATGTCACTGCTACTACAATTCAATAACTGTGAGTAGCAATCACATCCACTATGCCGGCCTAGATGGAACCGGCAACTTACAAGCTAATCCCGAAACGTGACCAAATCACTTCACGGTCTGTATACTTGTAAGTGGTGGAACTACCCCGGATCGGCAGACTGGGTACCACTGCCTACCACTCTTTGATAACCAGACCCGAAGCAAATATCACCTCTTTTTTTATTAACAAATATTTGTAATATTTAATATAATTATTAAATATTACAAATAAAAGCTATGAAACAAATATTTGCTCCGACCGGGGATCAAACCCGGGACCTTACGCGCAACAAACTAATCGCTTAACCGTTCGTCCACGCCTATCGTCCATTATTTTGTTATTATTTTATTATTATTGTGTTTCGACATATGACAGCACTCCGCCTGGTGTTAAGCTAGAGTGTGGTCCATGAATGGAGGTAATTGTTATTATAGTTAGATAACTGAAGTAAAAAAGGTAGAAAATCATTTTCTGGGATTCGAAAGCCCATGTTATATTTTAATTGAATTTATTGGCTCTATTGAACTAAATAGAGAAATATTATATTTCAGTGTCAGGATCATGGAAAGTACATTGTGTTGCTTTGCTTGATTGATTTACAATAAATATATTTTCAACCCCAGTAAGAGTCTTAATTATTTTATTGTTGATATAAACGGCTTACTGCCGGCTTTATTTTGGATTATATTTTATTTGCTTGGAATACTCGACCACGATCCCGTTGAGTGTAAAGCTCTCGAAATGCCATCAAGTCCATATATACAAAAATGAACGCAAAAGTAATAACAAGCTACATAATTGTTTTTATTATATCTTTATTATTAAGGAAATAAAATAAATAAACGATTTTATCAAAATAATTACAATTTTAAAGTGGTGGGCTTACTGTGGTCATTAGCTCAGGCTGCTGACCCGGGGTAGTACTGTGACTCTAGGAAGAGACTAGAATCCTCTATTGTGAAAAAGCAATCGTTCGTTTGAAAAGGACTTTTATAAGGATCGTTTTAGAAAAAAATGATCGTCAAGAATTCTTTCGATTTTGGGCATCAGGACCCAAAGTCGACATCAGGGCCAATATTGTCAAAATTAAGAGATGGTCATTTAAGTTCCTTAAGATAAGCTGTTAAGTTCCGAATATGAAATATAATATGATAAAGTAATAAAGAAACGTTAAACTATTTATGAAGTTGAAATAATATAACCATGGAGATTCCCTGAGTGTTTGGAGATAATCAAGCATTGGGGCGGATTAGCTTGCCTGGGGACAAAAGCTCATATCCAGCAAAAGAGCTGGATAAGACAGTGACACCACGCAGGTTGTGGTATCATGAAGGATCAGTCTCATTTCGCGATCAGCTTGAATATTGTCCATTCCAACTAGGTCAGCATAGTGGATGCGACTTCTACTTGCAGTTATTTAACTATAGTAGCAGTCACATCCGCACTTCAGCTTTACATCAGAGTCCGCCTATAAAGAATAAAAGAGAAAAGGCCTAATATTTATTCTAATGATTAAATAATACAAAAGCTATGAAACAAATATTTGCTCCGATCGGGAATTGAACCCGAGACATTTTGCGTATCATACTTGTGTGTTTTTCAATGTGATGTGAATGTGAATGTGATTCGCATAAATCGTTATCTGATTCCATATTTAAAGAGTTAATGCTTATGTGTAGGTTACCCTAACAATGAATCCTAAAAGATAAAGAGGTAATGTGAATTAGTATATTGTCCTTACCTTGAGTTGACAAGTACGCCCGGTATACCCTCGACCGCAGGCGCATTGGAAGCCTCCAACTCGATCCGTGCAGGTGCCCCCGTTTGCACACGGTGACGATTCACATTCATTATATTCATATTCGCAATGAGCTCCAGCATAACCTGTTGAAATATGTACATTTTTTACAAAACTTAAAAATGTATATTTTTTGTGTAATCGGCAGCCGAACTAAAAGGTTTCTTTGTAGAACAACCGACAGAGTTTATGTGGTTTTATATTATACTAGTAACCCTGGATCCTTTAAGCAAATCGTGAAGCATCTTTAGCCGGCATAGGGGACTGAGGTAATCCCTCAGTCCCCTATCGTCGTCCCCAGTCGTCGCCACTCTTGGACTTCCGCTTGCTTAACATCAGGCAGGTCGAGGTCAGATGTCGAGTTACAATAGAAATATTTTTATATCTCATAAAAAGCACATTTAGTAGTAATGAATAATAATAAAAAACGTTATAGGAAGAAGAATAAAGAACTCTTGGAATATTCTTCGTGGTACATTACTACATATAGGCGGCTTCCTAGAAGTAGGTTGATACTCGTTGTACTAGTGTAGAGAACTTATTCGAATTTATAATTGTATTCATAATATTGTTAATTTAAAATTGTATAAAAGTTGCTTAGTAAAAAGCGGATTTTGAACTGTATTTTCCATGAAGGCAATTTTCGGCCGTAATTTCTTTAATAAAATTTTAATTGATTGTTACAAAGTTCGCCTCAGACTAACAAAATCACCTAGAATGGGGTAAGCGCGCAAATATTGACTTCAATACGGACCATTTCCTGGCAATTTAAGCGGAATTAAGGAAATTTGAAGCACCCTTCTTCTTAGGCAACTTTATTTTACGTATTATTTTTCTTAATTTATGATCCAATCGAGAGCCAAATTTCTCGGCCGCGGTACCCTATATTATTACAGCTAAAGCCAAATTGCGGCTACATTTTAAATAAATCACTCGCACAATTTCCGTTCCTTGTCCTTACATTTGCAAATAAGATTAACTATTAATAAATTAACCAAAGTTATACCAAATTCATTGTTCATTGTTCAAATGACAGAAATTCAAACAACGGATAGCAATTGGTATTGTTCTAACAACGCTTTAATTAAACTTATGCAATTTATTATTGAATATTTAATGAATTAAATAACAATCTCTGTAACTACGTATTTAATGAAGTTAAATTATATTGTGTAATATTTCTATATTTTTTATGGTAGTTTCATAAAAAAATGCTGAGAAAAATAAATCTCTAAACAAGAAATAAGCATAAAAATGTTATAAACTTTTTCTCATAAAGTGTTACGAAGGTATACGAGTATACGTGCGAAGGTGCAAAATTTGTTTTATAATTCTTTATATTTAACCTTTTTCTTCTCGACATCTGACCTCGAGTTGCCGGCCAATGGTGAGCAAGGGGAAAAAAAGGCGGCGACGACTGGAAAAACTAATTTAGTTTACGGATGCCTCTGTCGCTGTCACTGTGCCGGCCAAAAGTGCATTTCAATCTTTGCTTAAAGGATCCAAGGTTATAAGATGAGAAGAGCACATAAACTGGTAAAGCATTTTCGCCGAATTTCCGAGTGCTACTTAAAAGCCCTAAATGTTGGAACTATGTTGAAATCAGACAAATTCCCGGGGCAACATTAGATGTCCATTAAGTGACCTCAAATATGTGAAAACAGATGATATCGTCTAAAACCCTTGATTAGTGAAACGCCCTCAATTCAAATATTTAGCTAAGAGCTCTTTACACAGTGGCATCAGAAAATAAAAGTAACTTAAAACGTTCTAAACTAAATATAGTATTTTATATTACAAGTGTGTATATTTGTGTGTATGTCAATTGTTCTACAAAGAAAAGACGCACCGAACTTTTTAGTTCGACTGCCGATTTGGTCGATAGAATGCAGATGCTTTCCCCGACCTGTGCGGGTATTACGGGTGTGAAAGGACGACGTAGGAACAAGGTTAAAGAACTCTTTGAGTTATAGGCGATAGAGGACGCACAGAGCCGCCATGTCTCTGCGTAGTTGCTGGGGCTCCAGAGTTCGCGTGACCTCTGCATCACCTAATACTATAAATAAATCTTCACTCAGACTGGGAGTTGAACACTGTCGAAATCAATGCACAACGCGAGCTGTCACTGTTTTCAATAGGTGGAATTCTATTACAAAAAGTTATAAAAATAATAATTGCAAACAAGAAAGAATTCTAAAAGTGAAGAGAATGCACGCGAACAGTTAAGTTTGTCTGATAGAGTTGACTCAACAATTTTATCAAAGGTTTCCATGCTGGCTGGTTTTAGCTGACTTTGCTACATAGTTGTTTTAACCCCTATCTGATAGAAGAGCTCTCAATGTGAAACTTTAACTAACTAGATCGTTTTAGAGACAAAATTCTTGAAAATGGATGAGTACAATATGATAATCTTAAGAGTTTTATTTATTGTGTCGTGAGATGTGATTTCGACTCCTGTAAGAGCGCCGAACACTAAAAAAACGACTCAGTGTACTGTTGATCCAGTCGACTTGACTATGCAGGCCGGATGTGCTCTCTTAAGCTTTACTTGATGGATTCAAAGTTATAGGCTGGAGAGGACACATGAGCTGGTAGACCATTTTAGTTGTTATTGTTTGACAAAGGACCGAGCGACGACTAGACAAACTTTGAGCCGAAGACCGACTGGCTGTATAGAATTATCAATAGGAATTAATTAAAGTAGCAAGTGAAACGAACTGGTCATCTAAAAACAAGGCTTTGATTTTATAAAAAATATATATATGAAAAATATATTTTACTATTAAAGAATATTGCACTTGTTCCAGTTTTTACTATAGAAATAAAAGTATGTAGAGTATTGTAGAATAGCAAAATTGTATTGCAAAAATGTTTAAAATAAGACACAGTTTTAAATTGGTTTAGCAATTTAAACAGTAAAACAATTAAAACATTTTTATTTCATAAAATTGTCTCATTTTGGTTGATATTTTCATAAAAATAAAGACTTGCCAAAAATATGAATACCATAAGTTCAAGGTAACGAAGTATGCTAAAAATATCATCAATTTGGCAAACCTAGCTTTGTTCGGATGACTGCGTATTTATCTAATATATGTTTCCGGTAAATAATTGTACCCAGGATAATCCTTAGAGATATCAATATAAATCTCTCTTCATACATAATCGTAAATATTTACTTTTTATTTATTTAGTTAATGAAATAAAAATATTGCGTATTTTAGCCGTAGGTTCATATTTGTAAATTATACTCGTATATGCAAAGTAATTTATCACTTTGAGTTTAAAAACGTATTTTAACGCACTTCTTTTTTAGCAATAGTTAACACTATTTTGCTTATAAACTTGTATGAAAACAAAATAAAAGAGATCAAAATATACTTTGTTGCAAAGGCTGTAACGTTGAACCTTAGTTATTTACGGATTAGGTAGTTAAGCGTTTATAGTTAACCTATACTAAGGCGACCGTGATGTAATGATAGTGCACCATTGTGGTCACGCAAACTGAGAATCCACGGGTTTGAATCCACTTGCCGGTAACAATGTATCTATGGTCGTCCTGTTGCTATAATACAAGCTCTTTGGTAGCTTAAAATAGAAAATACTAAGCATGAATTTAAATCGCTAACAAGTACGTGTTTCACTCATAGTAGTAATAATATACCTACCTGGCTGACAAAAACATCTATAGCTATCCTCGTCTTCTTTGGCATCAGCTGATAGAACAATACAGATCCCATGTATGCAAGGCTTCGAGGCACAGGCACCAACATTATGTGGCTTCTCACAATGAGTTCCAGTCCATCCTTCAGCACAAGCACATTGGTACGTAGTGGAGTTTTGAGCGCCGAAACATGATCCTCCATTTAAACAAGGAGCAGATTTGCATGGGTTTGATTCTTCTTCACAATGCTTTCCTGTATAACCTGAGATGTAATAATAATAATCCATTTATTTAAGCCATTTAAGGCGACCGAGATGTAGTGGTAGCTAAATGGTTACGCAAACCGAGAGCACGGGTCTAAAACCACTTGCCGGTACTTTGGTTGTCCTGTCTCTATGATCAAGCACTTTAGTAGCTTAGTATAAAAAATGTAAATAATAATAATAATTTAGCAAAGTAAAAAACAATTACATATTACGTCATTTAATATTTTACATTATATAATAATAAAATAATATTAATAAACAATAAAAAGGTAATTCTTGTATTTTCTATCTTGTGTATGTTTACATGTTATTTATAACGTACGAGTATTATTAGGTAAATTTATTGTTTGTGAATTAAACAAATTTTATGCAGCTTACTATCGCCACTAACCAAAAATAAACTTTTTTGTTAGTGGCGATAGTAGGCCGCATATTTTTTTATTATTCATTAATCAATGTTCTCGCAAAATATAAGAAAATTATTGTTTGTGTCTTCTTCATATATTTCGATCATATATTTTTCATCACTATGGTCATATCATAAAAAATACTATGACCATAGTAAATACGATATATGATCAAAGCTACATAAAGTTATTTTTTAATATCATTATATTATAGTTAATTAGTTTTAATAAATAGTCAAATTTGGGTACCCATATATTCATAAATAAATATAAATACCTAACTATCTTATGTAATTAAAATTAACACAATTTTGAATCTGTCCCATTGTTTGGCTACCAATTTAGACATCCGTAATGGACCGCACTCTAGCTTAACATTAAGTGGAGTGTTATTTATGATGATCTGAATAATAAAACATTGTTTGAACTGCACAACAACGAGATTTACCATGGAAAGGTGAATAAACAAACAACGCTTCAAATTTATGTCATGCTTGTGTTTCCTTCAAGAAAATGTAAGTACTTGAACTTTCAACAGTAAGAAACTTCGGCACAAAAAGTTCAAGAAGTCTTACTGAACATGGATTATCCTGGCGGTATTCCAGGGTGACAAGTGTAAACAGTGGTAAACAGAGAGTTGATGGTCTTTTGCCCACTTGCCGAACCGGGTTGGTACCACCAGTTTCAAGTGTTTAGACCGTAAAGTGACTTAGTTACGTTTCCGGAAAGTTGCCGATTCCAACTAGACCGGCATAGTGGATGCTACTGCCACTTGCAGGTAATTACTATTAGCAGTCGCCGCTATTCATGGACCACACCTCGCTTTACATCAGGCGGGTGCTGTTAATGTCTATACTCAATAAAAAACAAAAACCTATTTTTGTAAAATAAATATATTTATTTAAACTTTACATGATTTAGTATATAAAACGTAACAAAAATACGATTTTAAGAACTCAAAGTTGGTTGCAAACACTCTAAAATCAAGAAGTTCACTCTCTATGCCAAATTGACTTTTCGAGTACGTGAGCGAAATCACGTTTTCATAAATATTGCACTATACCAATAAAATAATATTACATTGAAAAATAGTATTATTTTTCAAGTAATTGCAGTATCCATAACTAACTGATAGTTACAAAGATTTAACACATGCCATAGATATGTGTCTACAAGCTGATGATCAGGGCCGTCTTTACCTGGGGGTTCAAGGGGTGCGGTGCACCCGGGCGCAGAGTCCTAGGGGGCGCATGCCGACCGCCATAAACTTCGATAGGTACCACCACGCGAGTCTTGACTTTCGCACCCCGGCGCTGAATATGCTTAAGACGGCCCTGCTGATGATTATCATCAACTGTCAGAAGTTGATTTATAATATAGCAAAATAATACGTTACTTATTCAGCTAAGCTTAATAGACACAGAAAAGCTATGTCTATTAAACTTAAAGTTAAGTTAGAAAGAATATGTTAAGTTTTAGTAGTACACATTAAGGAAAACTAGTTTAAATAATGTAATTCTATTGGTTAAGAAAACTCCGCATTCTATCTTCATTTGAACGGTTTTCAAATACGCCAGTTTACCTTATTCCTAATCTATTAAACTCTTGGATAAATAGACACCGTTAACTTATTCTATCAAATTTGATTAATTGAAGCTTTAAATAACAGGAATGTCAATTTAGATAAATTACAACGGACTCGTCGCAACCGCAATGGCTGCGAGGCGGCGGAACATGGCGCCTTCGTTCAAATTAAATGCGACAGTTAAATCTTTTATTTGGTTCATATTCTGAGTTAATATAAAATAATAATCCTATTGTAATAAACAACTAAATAAAATGAAATTATATCTCACGCAAATATTACATAAAAATAAATATAGCAATATTTTGTTCCCACATTATTTTGTCTTTTTCTGGAGAAAAGGGGATTTGTACTAAATATCTCGCAGTCGTATTGTATGGCACCACAAAGAACTGTCAACGGATATTAAAATAATAATATTGTAGACGTAAGTAATCCTTATACAAGAATAACATATGTGATCACTTTTAATATAAAATATATGCCTCAGAGAAATTATATTTGTTAATAAATGTTTCTTACTTTATATTAAAATATTTGTTGTAACGTATTTTCGTTTATAAAAAAGAAGAGCGTGGTAGGCGATAGTAAGAGCATTAACAATGTATGTAAAAAACGTACAATGAAGATTAAGATACTTATACTCGTATAGCTAAACATTTGATCACAAAGATAATTTATGTTAAAATCCAAGAGACTACTAGTAGTTAAGTCGCTGTTTTGTTTTAATACTCGCAGAGAAAGACAACAGTGGGGGCCAAAAATCTGGCATCCCATCTATCTGAAGAAGATTATCAATTTTTTGTGATCTACAAAAGTTATAGTCAAGTATTAATCATTTTGCGTAAGAAAAATGTTGCACAAGACATAGACGTAAAAAAAGTTGTCCCAAGCTTGTGAACTATGGGGGAGTTTTCTGTAGGGGATTTTGGTTTATTTATTTTTGACATAATACCTTTAGGATATAAATAAACAACTATTTAGATAATTAATTATTTGGTTCATAAAGTGTTATTATTTTATTAGAAATAGGCCAGTAACAAAAAAAAATTAATAAAAACGATAATTTTAAGAATGGTAGGCAGACAATTAGTGTTAAATTGCTGTTGAAAGTTGATCACTTAACATTTTTTTTTGTTTGCTATCGTTTAAATTTTAACGTAATGGTGTGTTAATCAATCCACCACGCGTGTCGTCAATATTGTATTTAATACAAAAGTCTTTTCTTTCAAGTTCATTGATTAACTGATGTGAACATCAGTTAATCAATGAACCACACTTATAACAATACTCTCGTATATATACAAAGTAATTTTCTACGTCAATTCTTTGATGTATGTATAACAGGTAAAATTGCTTTTACGAGCAAAATGTTTGAACATAATTACCCTATATACAAAAGTATATAATTTAGACATGTTTCTACTCTTTGTTCTTATCTTATGATTATAGTAGTATAGTATAGAGTATAGAAAAGTAATAGTAAATAAATAAATAATGTGTAAAATCCATCATATGCTTCGATGGTTTGGGCACGTGGATAGGATAAGTGAAAGTAGATTGACTAAAGGAATTTATAAATCTGATGAAAACTGGGTTATCTAGTGCCCTTACTGTAGAGCATGTATGGCTATTGTGAGGGAAGCAAAGAAGTTATGTCAGGTACGTGGCAAGTGACGCTCAAATGTCTCTGCCTATCCCTATGGGAAAAATGCGTGACAATTTGATTGATTGATTGTGTTAGATACCTGTGCGTTTATTTTTGTAAAGTATTTTAACCCCTACATTCTTTTTTACTGTCACGGTTAATTTCAGATATCATAAGAATTACCTAACATCGAGTATATTGCCTTAATTAACTAAATAAATAAAAAAATCAAATCAAATTGTCACGCCTTTTTCCCACAGGGATAGGCAGAGACAATGGAGCGCCACTTACACAGCTCCCTTGCTTCCTTCACATCCACAATTCTCTAAATAAATTGTATTAATTCTTTGTATTAACTAAATAAATTGTTGAATATTTAAGGTTTCTTTTATTATGCAAGTGGAATAATGTCAATATAATCTATTTCTCTGCTAATCCCCGTGGAAATTAAGGCGTGACAGTTTAATTTGAATGATTTTAATTAAAAAAAACTTTTTTTTTTTTTTTATTTTTTTTTTTATTGTGACTCGACATATGACAGCACCCCGCTTGATGTTAAGCCAAAGTGTGGTCCATGAATGGATGTCACTGTTACTACAATTTAATCACATCCACTATGCCGGCCTAGATGGAACCGGCAACTTACAAGCTGATCCCGAAACGTGACCAAATCACTTCACGGTCTGTATACTTGTAAGTGGTGGTACTAACCCGGATCGGCAGACTGGGTACCACTGCCTACCACTCTTTGATACCAGACCCGAAGCAAATATCCATCTCTTTTTTTTTATTAACAAATATTTGCAATATTTAATACTATTAAATAAATAATATTAATACTATTAATACTAATTTTCAAACTTTCAATTATCAACAAGCATTTTCAATTTTACATTTGAACTCTCAAACTCAAACTCAAAGGATACGCGACTCTATATCACGAAATCACCGATCCACGATCGCACCCAAAAAAGCTGCGAGTTTTTTCCATTCCAAACGCTCCACAAATTCCAATTACGTACTAACTTTTTTCGCTTTTCCCACTTGTTGTTCTGTACAAGTTAAAGCCCATCACTGAATGAGAGAACACTATTTACGTCCGATTTTATGCCATCATTCTGTTCGTATGGAAGCTATTCTCCATGGAATATAAAAGTATGTGTCTACGGTTGAATAAACATATTTTTGTTGAAAAAATGTATCTATATTTCATAAAATTTCATTTACTCATTTTTGTTATAATACACAAGATTTATTATACAATATACCTAGCTATATTTGTTCAGTTATTTATAGACCAAATGAACAGACATACATCCACAGGAATAGGCAGAGACAATGGAGCGGCATTTTCCACTATCTTGAACCAACTTTCGCGCTTTCTTTACATTCACTGTTCTCTTTACAAAGATTCTCCTTTTTTAAGATTTTATTTATTGGGGTCGTCATGTGACATCACCCCTCCTCATAGGCTGGAGTGCGGTCCACGAATGGACGCGACTGCTACTACATTTAAATAGCTGTGTTCTCTCCATCCTATAACCTTGGAGCGACTAAGGCAGCCGTGAACTGACTCGGTATTTTCAGTCGTCGTCACTCTTGGACCACCTCTTGCGCGATCAGGCGGGTTGAGCTCAAATGTCGGGTCACAAAAAAAGTAGCAGGAGCATCTACTACTAGCATCTACGTTTCGGGATCAGCTTGTAAGTTGCCGGTTCCATCTAGGTCGGCATAGTGGATGTGATTGCTACTCACAGTTATTGAATTGTATTAGCAGTGACATTCATTTATGGACCACACTTTGGCTTAACATTAAGCGGGGTGCTGTCATATGTCGAGTCACAATTAAAAAAAGGTACATTATTCTGGTTCGTCCCCGTTTAAACGTTCCACTTGCCTTCGATTTGTAAAACTAAATTATAAAAATGTCGAGGTAAATAAAATATTCAAAAATTTCAGTAACATTTTTAGTACCAATCGCTGAGACCGCAACTCTCAAAAAATATTTATTTAAAAATTCAATGTATAGACAGAATAAATGAAATCTTTTTGTTCGTAGAATAGATTTTTTCACATGCAATAGTGATAAGTTAAAAGAATTGAATTTCGTTTAAGAGCTGTCAAGTTCTTCACCAAATAAAATTTGCACTGTTCTATTTAAAAAAAACTAATCTAACAATTTTAGCTAGACAAAAACTAGACGAACTAATAGCAAAAAGTCTTTATCGCATAAAAAAGTATACACGAAAAAACAACAAAAAGACATGAGTTAAAGCAGATATTGACATGGGTAATATCTTAGTAAGTTAAATTTATTCAGCAATAATAAATCAATCTATAATATTAGTAGGATTTTTTTTTTAGTTACTTACCATAAGGGCATAAGCATTGGTAATTAGCACCGTTGATAGGTTGTGTTAAATCAACACAAATACCATTATTCTGACATGGAGCTGGACTGCAGGCATCTTGATCTTCACAATGTGGACCCATGAAACCAGGACAACATTGGCACTCGTACCCTTCCTAAATTCAATTAAAATCAAATTAATTACAAAACGGATTATATTCTAAAATCAGCTTTAACTATCAATCACCCGAGAAATCAGTTTTCTACGGCTTTTCATCTAATGAGTTTATATTAAGGATGGTAGGTGGGCATGTGGTAGTCTGCCAATCCGGGGTAGTACCACCATTTACAAGTGTACAGACCGAGACGTGAGTCAGTCACATTTCTGGACATGCTTGTTAGTTGCAACTAGGCCAGCATAGTGGATGCGACTGCTACTAGCACTAGTTTACCTGTAGTAGCAATCACATCCATTTATAGACCGCACTCGAGCCTAATATTAAGTCATAATAAAATAAAAATACCTATGTCATTGAAATCTGTACAAAGTGAAAAGGTGGTTGACATGAAAAAGACCGCGTCTAGACAGTGAAGAATTGAATAAACTTTTTTTATGAAAGAAAACATCTCTTGAATGTTGAAAAAGTGTGCGGTTACCATGGATATATTTGTATAGCAGACGCCTTTGCCGGAACAATCTTGCGCTTCTCCACAATTATCCGACTTCACAGTTACTTTCAACCTAATGCACTCAGCTCCCCAGTTCTCCGAGACAACTGGAAATTAAGTGCTCGTTAAGGAAATGTAGAAATGTTTATTCTTTGTTTAATAGCGTTACTTAATTTATTACGTCATAACAAACATACTTATTTGCGCTTTTTGGAATAATATTATGAAAATAAATTATCTTCGCTAATTGATTTCAATTAACTGAATAGAAAAAAATACATTAATACGAGAAATTGTTAATTCCTGTAAGTAATTTATTTTTAATTCATCGTGCTCCGTTTTCTATTATTATTTATTTTTGCATTTCTGTACTAAGAAAGTAAACGTGCTTGTATTATAGAAATAAGACGAACAATGCTCCTTATTTATATTAAAGATTGTGCCGAGAGATCTTTTATCTACCACTAGACCACGGTCGCTTTAACATGGACTTAATAAATCTAATATATTTACATAATAAATATATCTAATTAATCATAATTGTCAGCGCTCATGGATTTCCACTGTTACCTCTTCTGTCCTCTACTAACATCTCACAATAACAACTTAAACCTTGATAAAGGTTAAAATGCGAATAGAAGTGTATTGATTTTCTTATGCTAAAAATACAAAATATCCATCGTTTTTACCTATTAATAAATTGACGCCTTCTGTAAGATCTTTATCGTATAATGTAATGAGTTTCATATCATTTTCAGCAAGTGGTGCTATGTCCAGTAGCATTCCATCTGTGACGTCACAATGTTCGTGCCCTTGTCGGGTGACTTGGTACACCGCGGGCTGTGGTGCGACTCGATGAATTCTGGATAGGAAAAATATACAAAAAAGAATATTTATTTATAAATTAATATATATATATATATATATAAACATCCTTAGTTTAAACCCACGTGTGGCTAGAAATAAAAATAATGTTTTGATTCATACGCGCTGAGAGTAAAAGTATTTCATTTAAATGTTTTCTGAGAATGCTGCTGAGTGTTAATCTATCCGTCCATATTTAGTTACCTTACATGCAAATTTCTACATAGAAACCATGTCACGTCCAGGGACTAGTCAGTCTGTTCGGAGTTAGACATCTGCAGTCCCGCATAGCGATGGTAAATCGGTTCACCGTCTACAGCAAATACCAAAGTCCTTAACTAAATTAAAATCCAAAACGCAGTCAGTAAAAGTTACACGCCATACTTCAATAAAAAATGATTAAACTATCTAACAATCTATCAAATTATTCACACAAGGATAAACAGCCACCTTCCACGATTTTAGGAGTGGCAGTCATTGGTGCCCAGTCTGTCGATACGGGGTAGTGACTTACAAGTATACAGACCATGAAGTGACTTAGTCACGTTTTGGTATCAGCATAAGCCTCAACTACTGCCGGAGCCAACTGCTACGTTTTTTAATTGTGATTCTACATATGACAGTAACCCGCTTGTTATTAAGCTGGAGTGTGGTCCATGAATGGATGTCACTGCTACTACAATTCAATAACTGTAACATCCATTATGCCGGCCTAGTTGGAGCCGGCAACTTACAAGCTGATCCCGAAACGCGACCAAATCACTTCACGGTCTATTCAAATCTATTTCAACAAACTCTATGGTCACTTAGTACTCTATTGTATTGCGACCCCTCCTTTTTTAAAATGTCCTCAATTTGATTAGGAAACACCTTTCTGGGTCGTCCTCGTTTTACTTTTTCACTCACCTTTAATTTATAAATCTCTTTCGTCTTTAATAAACAACAAGATAACGTATAAAATGGCGGTCTAGATTAATAATAAAAATCAGACTTGTTAATGTACTCATAATAAATAAACGAATAAAACTTAATAAAATTTCTCAAGTAAATTATTAAGTCCTAATTAACGAACCCTAGTAAGAACCTACAGAAACAAGTTTCAATTAGTGAATTTTCGCCGTAGTTGCTACTCGAACCGAAACGAAACTCAATGCTTGCTAATTAAGTTAGATATATACTGACCTCTCTCCGTTCTCATATAAAGCGGAAGAGTTCTCGACCGCAATACCCTTAGAAGATATTACAGTCGCTTGAGTAGACAATTCAAGTAAAGTGGAATCCGCTATACGAACTATGAGAATGTCTCCGCTTTGAATGTCGGCCGATCCTTCCCACGACAAAATAACAGAGGGGCACTCCTCTTCGACCACACCTGTCGTCGACCCGCCGTTCGAGGTCAGGCAGTCCTCCGTCATCTGCGAATATAAAAAACTACGTAAATCTTGCATATTATCCCCTCGTATTTGTCAACTGTCGCTATAATTCATAAGTCGTAATACAGAGGGACCCGGGACTCATAATACAATTACAACATGTGCTCGTAATGGTCTCCCCAACACAATGTTACAAAGATTTAGAGTCGAAATTTGCGCAAACATTCGTGATCATTGAAGGTGATAATTATTATTTAGTTTCTGTTCGCCAACTGCTAAGTATAACTTTGTTCAACTATGGAGTCTCTGAAGACAAAATGTGAACAATATTATATCTATCATTAAATATAATAACCTTATAATTATTGACTTTACATTAAGCTTGCTCTAAGCTTATTATCTATCATATTATACATTTTATTATTTAATAATAAATAATCTTATTAAGAAAATGAAAATTTTAATTATAAGAAAAATATTTCTTAAAGAATATTAAATAACAATTTCTGAGACTTAGAGCGAAGTTAAAGTACGCGCAAGTTAAGAAGCTCAACCTACTCGTAATCACTGATATACCAAGGAACAAGTATAAAGTAGAAAATATAATAATGTAAAAATAATTACGATAGCTGCAAAGCTTTAGAAATATCGGATCGGAATTGAACTCGACAGTAAGCCACGTTAAATCTTTTATTTCGACAATTACGAGACTGCGCGCTACGAGAATAATGTGATTTTCCTGTCCGCAATAGTTAGCGCACGTTAGAGAATACTGTATATTTATTTAAGTAATGTTATGGAAATGTTATCATGTCCGTTGTGTTTGTATTCAGAAGACAGTACGAGGATAATTGTTAAAGCGGCACGATGAAAGCAGAGCTCATAAAGAGTGTTAGAGAAGCTACTCTACGGCTCCGTCACGTACTTAAAGAGGCGCCGCGAATCCGGATATACTGGAGTTCCTAACTCCCCTTCCATTATATTATCCCGGTCAACTACAATCGTCACGCCGCCTGGATGGCCGGGCCCTGTCGTAACTCCCTCGAGCGGACCGGTAGAGGCTTTTAACATTAATGTAAAACCTCCCTCATTTCGTCTCTCAGCAAAAAGCTAGAAAGTACGCAATTTTGTGGTCCTTTGAAAACGAACGCCATTGTTCTTGGTTGGTGGGCGAGTTAACATTATGCTAGCTGGACATTTTAACGAGGGTTACCTACCGACACTATTCAAAGCATTACAATTTTAACTTTTTGTTAACTCACATCCATTATTCAGAATGTTAATGGCTTCACTAAATCTACTTAAAATTTCTTCATACATAAAGAGCAAACCAAAGTGATTTTGGTAAAATGCAATTTTCGCTGCCAATTAGCGGGCTGACTCGACGTAAAAGAAAAAGCGACCGAGTGATTGGTATTTCTTCGGAATTAAACAAGCCTTCCTAGACATTTTCCTCTAGAAGTAATCAGAGCAGCTCAACGAATCTCGTAAACCAACGGAGCAAAAAAGCGTTTTGTACTTTTTTTTCCTAGAGCGAGACAATTTATTGTTTATGTATTTGACCTCGCTCGAGTCTTGAATCGAGATCGCATCTATATAGTTCTTATGAGGAATATTATTATATAAAAAACAAAGGGGGAAGAAGCCAAAAGATAAATTTGACTCGACTACAGAAACCGAATTAACAGTTTAATGTGCATTTACATAAAACTGAACGTCTTTGTGAAAATTATACAAACATATAGGTAACAATATAGCACGCTAAGAATTTCAACTACAGTGAAAATTCTGGCCCCAATCCAAAAGTATCGTTCTTCGAATTAGAAAGTATAACGTGAAAATAAAATTGTTTATATAAGTAAAACATATTTTATTTTTATTCTGTTTACTATGAATTTAAGATTGTTTTATGTGGAATAGCAATGAGATGAATCCCACACACCAAAATGTAATAGGGCAAAATATACCCTTTACCCCTTTTCTTTATAAAAATAATTTAAGCTAATTTGAGTTACGCGTGAGCTCACAATAATCCACTAGATAATGTTGGTATTTTTTTTAAAGGAAAAATATTATTCATTTAAATCAAAATTAAAATTTTAGGTGGAGGTATACATCGTAATAAGCTTGAAAGTTGCCTATTCCAATTAGGCCGGCATTGTATGCCACTACTGTTACTAGCCACTACAGTCGCCTCTTTTATGAACCAAGCTTAATGTCAAATGGGATGCTGTCATATATCCAGCTGCCACAAAAATAACAACAAAAAAAATAGCAATGAAACAGTATGCAGGCGTAGAACTTTAGGTTAAGAATGCTGCGAATGCCAACTTCTCGAACTAAAAGCGGGAAAGTACGCGGTTGCTTGCTATTTGCCCACCTATTAGCAACTATGTATTTGCACGCAAATTTTCCTACTTTTTATTCTAGATGTTGATCGGTCTCCGTATGAGTCTCCCATATATTTTCTTTATAAAATTGGGTCCACCATATTATGATATCACCCTGCCCAATGTCAACCCAATGAATAGAGGCGACTGCTACTATAGTAAAATAACTGCAAGTAGCAGTCACATCTTCTATGCCTAGTTGCAACAGGCAAATTAGAAGCTGATCCCGAAACGCGTCTAAGTTACTTCACGGTGGTGATAACACCCCAGAGCGGTAGAATGGGAATCACTGCCAACTGAGTAGTAGGCTAAGAGTTTAGACAACCAGACCCAGAGCAAAATTTTCAAATTCAAATTCAAATTCAAATAATTTATTTATTGTTATGGGTTAGTAAATACATTGGTCTTATTTCTATATTAGTGTTCCTCCATAACTACCCATTTGGGTGTATAAATATATGGTGTTTACAAAATATTAAAAATTACTATAATACTTAACAAACAGTCATTAACAAATAATAATTTAATAACATAATAACATTCAAATAGGGAAAAAAATAACGTTAAAATAATTGCAAATAATAAATAGAAAAATAATTCAATGTCAAAATAATTCAAATATTAATGTCATATAATAATAAGGTCATTGTTATCATTTAAAAAATCGTCAATTCGGTAATAGCATTTTTTAATTAACAATAATTTTAACTTATCATCATCATCATCATCATCATCAGCCAGAATGCGTCCACTGCTGAACATAGGCCTCCCCCTTAGAACGCCATTTCGAACGACAAGATGCCAGC
This sequence comes from Tinea trinotella, assembly GCA_905220615.1. Lineage (NCBI taxonomy): Eukaryota > Metazoa > Arthropoda > Insecta > Lepidoptera > Tineidae > Tinea > Tinea trinotella. The sequence goes on from HG992306.1 coordinate 7,833,686, forward strand.
TGCATCCACCGGTTATTCGTGACTTTCACTATGTCGTCAGTCCACCTAGTGGGAGGCCTACCTACGCTGCGTCTTCCAGTTCGTGGTCTCCACTCTAGAACCTTTCTTCCCCATCGGTTGTCAGTTCTTCGAGCGATGTGGCCGGCCCATTGCCACTTCAGCTCACAAATCCTACGAGCTATGTCGGTAACTCCGGTTCTTTGGCGAATATCCTCGTTCCGGATTCTATCGCGCAGAGACACACCAAGCATAGCTCTCTCCATTGCCCGCTGAGTGACTCTGAGCTTTTCCAACAGGCCAACATTTAGGGGCCACGTCTCAGTGCCATATGTCATCACTGGCAACACACACTGGTTGAAGACCCTTGTCTTCAGGCACTGTGGGATGTTTGACGAGAAGATATAACGCAATTTCCCGAACGCCGCCCATCCGAGTTGGATTCTTCGAGCGACCTCTTTGTCGAAGTTGGACCTACCTAACTGGACAATATGGCCGAGGTAATTATAGTGGTCAACAACTTCGAGAGTATCGTTCCCAACGATTACTGGTATAGGCACAACATGGACATTGGACATGATTTTCGTCTTGTCCATGTTCATTTTAAGACCCACCTGTTGGGAAACGTTACCCAGGTCGCTGAGCATAGCATTGAGGTTCTCCAGCGACTCGGCCATAATGACTATATCATCGGCAAAACGAAGGTGAGTGATGTATTCGCCGTTAATGTTGATGCCGTATCCGTTCCAGTCTAAGAGCTTAAAAACGTCCTCCAGTGCATTCGTGAACAGTTTCGGAGAAATAACGTCTCCCTGTCTCACGCCTTTCTGCAACTGGATTGGTTTTGTGCTCTCATCGTGTAACCGGATCGACATAGTGGCGTTTTTATACAAACACTTCAACACTTCGATATACCTATAGTCAATATGACATCGCTGAAGGGACTGCAATACTGCCCAGGTTTCGATTGAATCAAAGGCTTTTTCATAGTCCACAAACGCCAGACACAGTGGCCGATTATACTCCTCTGTCTTCTGTATAATCTGGCGGAGCGTGTGTATGTGGTCTATGGTGCCAAAGCCTTTTCGGAAACCGGCTTGTTCGGGAGGCTGGAAGTCATCAAACCTTCGTTCGAGACGGTTCGTAATGACTCTCGAGAACAACTTGTACACATGGCTCAGAAGTGAGATGGGTCTATAATTCTTCAATAGGGTGTTATCACCCTTTTTGAAGAAGAGCACCACCACACTTCTGTGCCATGCTTCTGGCGTTGTACCTTCGAGTATGACGGAATTGAATAACTTCTGGAGGACTAAAAGTATCGGTTTGCCACCCGCTCTCAGAAGTTCTGTCGTAATTCCGTCATCACCCGGCGCCTTGTTATTCTTAAGTTGTTTGAGAGCCATTCTAATCTCGTACAGGCTGATGTCTGGGATGTCCTCAGTGTAGTGTCGGGTCAGTTTAGCTCTGGTGTCCTGAGCTGTACTGCCAATGGGTTTTGGTGTCGAGGTGTACAGCTGTCCATAAAACCTCTCAAGCTCTCTCAGAATCTCCGGCTTCGACGAAATGATACTGCCGTCCTCGATCTTCAGCTTCGTCATCTGGCTTTGCCCAATAGACGAATTCTTTGCGAACACTTTCAAGCCTTGGTTCCGCTTAATTGCGTCCTCAATACATGTTGTATTGTAGGAACGCAGATCGTGTCGCATAGCTTTCGAGATTCGTCTATTAAGTTTGCCATATTCCGACATGTCGGCTGAAGATTGCAGTCTCATTTCTCTCCGGTCTTCCATCAGTTTGATGGTTCTTTCTGAGAGCTTCTGCGGCTTTTTCCGGCGTGGGGTCTTAAAGAACTTGGACCCCACAGCTTGGACAGTTTCCACCAGCCCATTGTTTATCTCGTCCACAGTTTTGCATTCGGCTAGGCACTGGAAGCGATTTTGCAGTTCAAGTTGAAAGCTTTCTGGGTCTTGGATCTGGGCAAGACCAGGCCGGAGCGTGGACTTCACCAGACGTGACCTTTCAAGCTTGACATTGATATTCAATGTGCCTCTAACAATACGGTGATCGCTACCGGTTTTCACCTTGGCGATCACGGAGACATCATCGAATATTCGCTTCTTGGTCGTCATGATGAAGTCGATCTCATTTCTGGTTAAACCATCGGGGCTCATCCACGTCCACTTTCTGGACGGTCGCTTCTGGAAAAAGGAGTTCATTAAATAAAGTCCCTCCTTCTCCATGAAGTCGACCAGCCGCTGGCCCCTCTGATTCCGCTGACCATATCCATATGACCCTACTCTCAACTCATCGACATTCCGTGTGCCCACCTTAGCGTTGAAGTCCCTATTTTTTTAATTTATTTAACTTATACTTAAATAAATTAAAATTCAGATCTTTTAGGCAATCTGGCAATTTATTAAATATCTTAGGAGCCATTCCAAAAATGTTTTTATGTAATAACATTTTTTTAGCTGACAGAGTCACTAATTGGTGTCGCCCCATTATTTGTTTTTTATTAATAAACTATTTGTAATATTTAATCCAATTAATAAATATTACAAATAAAAGCTTTAAAACCAATCTTGGCTGAGACAGAAAATCAAACCAGCGACATTAAGCAAAAGGGGCTGGTTTGTTAACCAAATTTTTAATATATTTTTTTAAAAATTATATAAAAAATTAATAAATCAACTTGTTACGCCTTTTACCAAATGCAATAGGTAGAGACAATAAAGCGCTATTTGCCACGATTCCTGACACAATTCCACAGCTTCCATCCACAATTCTCTCCCATACACGCTCTACGGTTATAGACACTAGGCAACCCAGCTTTCTTGAGGATATCTTCGATTTGGTCGGAGAACACCCTCGTGGATCTGCTTCGATTAACACATCCATTCACAACAGATATATAAAACAAATAGCAAATTCGTACTCAATGAACGAGCGAGTACAACAATGTTGCAATTTTCCTTAGTTCTAGTATAATTGCGCAGGATAACTGCGGAAACCGACATAGTACACAGAATTTCCTCAACGAAGCAAACGTTTGTAACATTACTACGGGGAATAGAATCCTCGACCTACTGAATAGTAATGGGCGAAACTTGTTACTACACTAGAGTTGTTTCCTTTGATAATTTTATTGTAACTCTACGAGATTCTTTGCAGAATAATCGACAAGTGGAATGCTTAACCAGCCCATGTGTTCTTAGTATGTCTCTACCTAAATATTAATAGTAGTAACAATTCATAATAAAAAGCTGGAATTTAACAAATTATGTAACTAACAAAAAGCCTAAATTAAAACACCCTCCGTTTTTATTTAATTAAGATTGTTTTCATTAGCAGTGCTACTTTTTTTGTAACTAAACGAAGAAGATTCGTTTCTTTGTAACAGAAAAACGGAAGCTTAATTTTGTTGTAGTGGTCTGATTTATGTTTCTTTATCTTACGCCCTCCCATTACCGTCTTTTTATAAAGATAATACATTTGTGCAATTGAGTAAAAGTTGCTTCAGCTATCTCATCTGATAGCTGGATTTTTTATGCTACACACAACACATCACAGAAAGCTGGGTTTAAACGTATAGAACGTATATATTGTATCGTTTTTACACACTAATAAATTATATTATTGACCATTTAATTTTAAGTATATTTTAGACATCCTCAAGAAAGCTGGGTTGCCTAGTGCCCATAGCTGTAGAGCTTGTATGAAGAGAATGTGGATGTGAGAGAAACGAGGAAGTTGTGTCCGGATCGTGGCAAGTGGCGCTCTACTGTCTCTGCCTATCCCTGTGGGGAAAAGGAGTGACAATTTTGATTTGATTGATTGATTGACTGTTAAAAGTTTGTTTAAATAAAATAATTTATTTTACGTTATTTTTGAGTTATTTTAATAAGAAGAAAACATTTTAATATTCAAAAACATATTAACTTAAAATTATGAATTGAAGTTTATTAATATGTTTTTTTTTATATAAAAATAACCCAATATCTGACTAATAACTGAGTAGGTTTCAATCACTTGTCGCATGTTTTGTACTTCCTATTGATTACTATCAGACAAAGTCAGACGTCGTTCTACAATAAAAAAATCTCACTATTCTTTATAATGTGTTAATAAAGAATTATTTTTAATCAACGATAATTTAATAATGATAGTATTTGCGAGTAAATTTCCTTATAGGTACAAAGCTACGCAGTCGTAGAAGCAATAAATAGCAAGCTAGTACTAAAAGAAAAGATGTTAGTGAGATTTGTTGCGTTTGATTTGATTATTTTAACCTTAAATTATTTTTCTTTTTATTACATGATATAATGTAAAATCAAAGAGTTTGCGTTCTATCAACGACATATGTATAATGGCAATATCTATCAATCAATCAAGCTGTGACACCTTTTTCCACAGGGATAGACAGAAACAATGACAACATAAAACGTACAATTTATTATTTAGGATGAAATAGTTTTTGTGGTAGCCGTTGAAAGATAAACTGCTTCTTTGGTCTTGTTTGGCATAGTGACGGCGATTGAGGCAACCGTGTACTGAGTAGGTTTTTTCAGTCGTTGGCGCTCTTGGACCTTCCATTGCTTACCTTCAGGCAAGTCGAGATCTGTGCCTATCCCTGTGAGGAAAAGGCGTGACAATTTGTATTGGATAGGATTAATGCGATTCAAATATAAAATCCTAAAGTTAGGTATAATACGACGAATTCTATAATGGATCGTATAATAAGTATCAAAAGATGTAACTTCCGACATAAAGATATAATGGCTTGACCCGTATAGGCCGGACTTGCGTACTTATGCCAGAATATTGTGTTCAATGTTTATCGGGTACGTGAACAGAATTTTTGTTAGATAATATTTCGCTGACATTGAGTGATAGTTGTGCGGCATAAATCGTTGTTACTACAGGTAACTTACAACTCATATATTTCATGCGCTATGAACATTAATATTGCACTAACACGGAAATATCATAGTCAAAGAATGAAACGTATTTTCATAAACACAACACAATAAAATGTTTATTATTGTTTTTTTTATGTTTGATGTTAAGTATGGTCCATGAATGGATGTCACTGCTACTACAATTCAATAACTGTAAGTAGCAGTCACACCCACTATGCCGGCCTAGTTGGAACCGAGAACTTACAAGCTGATCCCGAAACGCGACTAAATAAATTCACGGTCTGTATACTTGTAAGTGGTGGTACTACCCCGGATCGGCAGGCTGGGTACCACTGCCTACTCCCATTATAACATGGATATTTTTCATTGCATAAAATCACTGTAATTAATTTAAAATAAATGTGTTTTTACGGGTAGCTTTTTTTAATTGCACTAAGTCAAATATTTATCTTATAACAACATTAGACAATAAAACTGTTAGTATTTTAAATTCTTTCGTGTTAAAATATCAATAGGATTAGTAAAAGGTATTGAAATTTGTATAAAAAATAGGTCGTTATAATTTCGATGCTATAATTATTATGTCATACCTTATGAACGTCTTTTACAGTAAAAAATGACAGAGCTGTAAGAATGATTAATTACTTTATAATACTGCCTGCTTGATTTTTTTTAAAAGTCTATTCTAAAGAGGTAAAGGCTCTTAAATAAGCTTTTAAAGGGACCAACATTTTATACTTACCAGTATTAGCGTTTATAACAATTATTTTATGTTTTGCTAATAAATAATTTTTGGAACAAATTAATGTATTAAATGTTTTTAAAATTATTTATTTTGTTATTAACCTTTATTATAATAAGGTTTATTACATTTCCTACTTCATAAAAGCAATTATTTAATTTGTGTATTTGTATTTTAATATGCAAAAGTTATGCATATTAATCTTGGTTTATCATAAGAACATTTCGGGGCTATATGAGCATGGAACACCAATTCTAAATCTATGACTATACTCATTTATTTTTTTATTATGGTTCGACATTTATAACTAAAAATAACGTTTTAGTTCACAGCTGCCTCAGTCACCGTCACTGTGCCGGCCAAAGGTGGTTCGCATCGCATCGCATCGTCTGATGTATCCCAGGTTACAGGATGAAAACAACATATGGACTGACAAATTTTTATTTCGACTGCCGATTCGGTCTGCCCGTGGTATAGAAGATAAAGGACGCATAAAGCCGCTATGTCTCTGCGAAGTTGCAAAGGCTCCAGAGTTCGCGCGAGCTCAGCATCTCCTATAACTTGGACAGCTCGGCGTTGCATTTCTAGAGCATCGAGAAAATACTAGGCAGAGCCGACCCAGAGGTGAAAACAGTACTCCGCGAAAGACCGAATTTGAGCCTTGTATAGTAACAAGCGATGCTCTGGCGCAAACAATCGCCGCACCTTATCTACGATGCCATGTTTGAGGTGGTCTTAATGGCCCGCTCGATGTGGTCCCTGTGATTCAAGTTGCCAACCCTTATCGGGTATCCCGATGGAAAGACTCAGAGTCGCTCAGCGGGCAATGGAGAGAGCTATGCTCGGTGTTTCTTTGCGCGATAGAATCCGGAACGAGGATATTCGCCAAAGAACCAAAGTTACCGACATAGCTCGTAGGATTCTCAAGCTGAAGTGGCAATAGGCTGGCCACATCGCTCGAAGAACAGATAACCGATGGGGAAGAAAGGTTCTAGAGTGGAGACCACGAACCGGAAGACGCAGTGTAGGTAGGCCCCCCACTAGGTGGACTGACGACATAGTGAAAGTCGCGGGAAACCGGTGGATGCAACTGGCATCTTGTCGTTCGGAATGGCGTTCTAAGGGGGAGGCATATGTTCAGCAGTGGACGCCTTCTGGCTGATGATAATCAGGTATCCCTAGGATATCCAGTCTTTCCAAGATACAAAGAATAAGAAGGGGATAAACGCGCACACCTAGGACTTGTCTAAGTTGAACTGAACAATGTTATTTTTGAACCTAGTGAGTATTGCTATCTATTATATTGAGTATTGCTCCGCTACAACAAACTCTCTCACCCAGGGAAACAAAGTCGGCAACAGCACAGAGCCCTGGAGGACGAGGGCATTTACCGACATCCTGCGCGATGCGCTTCCATAAACGTTGTAGCCTCCTCGCACGATGTCGAAATGTCTGCTTCGAGCCTAGAGAGAGAGACTTGTTGCCGAACCCTGTCAAATGCTTTGGAGATGTCCAAGCCAATAGTGTAAGCGACTTCTGCTTGTAGCCACCTCCGTTCATATATCGTATTCCAGTTTATCATCAGACGGTATGCGATCTAAATATAAATTAATATATCACCCAACATTGTCTACGTATAACCATAGTCGCTTTAAAATAAGCATAATAATTTATTTAACAAAAGAAAACAAAGACAGCATCTCGGAATTGTAATTATGCAAAATATTCTCTAATTTATAGTTCGCGCATCTGAATTTTAAAATACCCTGAATGTAAATTCTGTTACATTCTTTTTTGTAAAACAAATTATTGCATAAGCCAGTGTTGCAGCGTGTAAAACGTTGGCACTATTTTGCTGCAACTTTTCTAAAGCTTAAGTAGTTTGCTACACTTTCTTTAATGTTTTATATACAATGTAACGACACACTTTTACTCACATTTATAAAAGTTATATTTCAAAAGTAATAATTTTCTCGCAGTTTTCTCGAATACAAACTACTGGAAATAGTTCTAAGAGTAACGTACAAAATTAATAATAAAGAAACTAATGTGAAATTAAGACAAATTGATTGTTTGGAATAAAATAAAAGTTATCTTTGGACTTATGACTTATTCCTGCTACTGACATACGAGTACCTCTTGTAGTTATATGTATAAATACCAATTAGGATTAATAACACCACCGATAGACAATTCTGTCATCTACTCTTTCCATTGTCTTCAGTGGCATTCACTATTCTTGCATGCTATACCACGCTTAAAGTAATATACCAAGTTTCCTTAAAATTGTATGTTTGTCTCATATTACATCCATGTATTATTGTATATACATATACAACAACGATACTAATAAAGTATTGGGATTTTAAAGCAAGAAATCAATTTTAACTTTAGTCATGTAATATACCTATCCTTTATAGGCAACTATAAAATATAAGTTTGAAACTTATTATTTGTCAACCAAGTGGCGAACAATACTAACAACGTATCTCATATCTCGAGTGTGATATTATGAAACTTTGTCAGCCTGCTGGGACTCACTTAACTCTCTAGAACTGAAAACGGCACAACATCCACTTATAAACAATACTAACCGAGATGGGCAAATTTAGCTCATGGGTTTCATTTCCTCTCCACAAACGCGACTCTTTCGGCAAGATGGGCAGTTCGCAATCCAAAGCGCCGAGCTTCTCTTGAATTTTCACAGCCCCTTGTGATGTCGTCGTTGCTTGAGTCTTGTTTTTCATTTGTTTCACGGGCATAGATCTCGCTGTGAGTTTGTCGAGTAAGTTCTGAGTAGTTTTCGGCGGAATTGTAGTTGTGATAGCTTTCGGTCTATTTGTAAGCGTTTGTGCCGTTGATTGCGTTGTGGCAATTGATACGGGTCGTAATGTAGTCGTAGTTGCGTTAAAAGTTTTGATTGTTGTTAGGGTTGAATTAATTGGTGTGTTTGTTGATTGAGTGGTCGGGATGATTGGGACTGTGCTCGAGAGGCAACTTCCGACAAACAATAATAATAATAAATTGGCTAAGGTCAATACGTTTGCAGTCCATAGTCGGGAACACATTTTGTGGCCGATGTTAATTGGATATTTTGTCATTATTAATTTTATCAATCGATAGTATTGTCGGGGAAATAAATTCAAATGTAGCGCTTTCACATCATACAATTCATATCTGAAACAAAAATAAAAATTTATGTGAGTATTTTAAACTCGGTCTGAAGACAAACATTCACGCTGTAAAAGTTCGCTATTACATATTCAAAAGTTTCACACAAACACTTTGCCACGAGAACCCTCTCGTAGTGACATTGAAATCACTTAGGGCTCCTTATGCATCACACTTTTAACGGAAAACATCTATTATTGGACAAGGTTGTAGAACCATTTCTTTGAAGGAGCGACCCTCTTCAAATCAAGAGTAAGAACTCCGGAAAAGAGGACTCTTTGGAGACTTCCACGGGGAAATCTATTAAAATACCAACTTCCGGACCCTATCTACTTTAAATATCTCCGCCTGTCAAATAAATTAAAAAGTATAATATATCCTAATCGTAAATAACTTTTTGGATGTCTGTTGATTAATATGATGGTACTTTTTAATTTAATTTAAATGTAATTTGTTTTTTTATATTTTTTTCATTGTGGCTCGACATCTGACCTCGACCTACCTGGTGGTAAGCAAGGGGAGGTCCAACTGCCAACGACTAAAAAAACCGACTCAGTTAAGGCAACCGTTGTGTAGTGGCAGTGCAATGGTTACGCAAACCGAGAGCACGGGTTCAAAACCACTTGCCGTATCTTTATATCTTTGATATATGTACTTTGGTTGTCCTGTTTCTATGATCAAGCACTTTAGAAGCCTATAATAGCATATAATAGTAGTATAGCAATGTAAATAAATAAATAAAAATCATAACAATGTTAGTTTACGGTTGCCTCAGTCACTATGCCGGCCAAAATTTAAAATTTAATTTCGTGTTAAAAGTTAAGCTTGAAAAAGTATTATTAATAATGAATGTAATGTAAACTAATTAGTTAATAATTTAAAATACATATTTTAGGTAGGTAGATACTCACGATATATAGATTTTTTTAATTCAAGCAATATTTAAAATATGTTAAGATTATATTAAGAAAACTTTAAGTTATTGAAAGTAAACAATCTTATTTTGGCTACTGTCACAATATTTTTAAAAACAACTCCTGTCCCTATAGTAAGGTATGATCGCGTGACCACTATAGAAGCAAATAAATCTTACCAAGACAGGGCATAAGAAAGAAACTGATGAAAATAAGGTTTTTGATAATGTTTTGACAGGCGAACGATGTAGAACAACGGCAAGCCGGTCGCGCCGCAGCCTCCGCGACACTGAAGCTTCAGCGCGTGACTACCGCGCGCCTGGCCCTCCCCGCAAACACCCTCTACCCGCACCCCTACGCATTATCTATACTTAATTTTAACCGTACGCTTGCAATGTTCCACCGATTTATTTTATGCACCCGCCTTTTCATACTTCGCTGACTTTAATTTTATGCTCTATGCCTGATATTGGTCAAAACAAGAGTTTTTACCAGTAAACTATCCACTTATATAGGTTTATTTTGTGACTCGCATATCACAGCACCCCGCTTGATGTTAAGCTGGAGTGTGGTCCATGAATGGATGTCACTGCTACTACAGTTCAATAACTGTAAGTTGACACGTCCACTATGCCGGCCTAGTTGGAACCGGCAACTAACAAGCTGATCCCGAAACTCGACTACACCCCGGATCAGCAGGCTGGGTACCACTGCCAACCACTCTTGAGGTAAACAGGTTCCTTCATTATTTAAGCATAAAATACTTTTTGCAACTAAATATGTATTTAAATAGCAAACATTATCGTTAAATAGCATAATTTTCCAAATCGGAGACATCTTAAAGAAAGCAGGTATGCCTAGTGCCTATAACCGTAGAGATTGTATAAGGAAAATTGTGGTGTCAGGATCGAGGCAAGTGGCGCTCTATTGTCTTTGTCTATCCTTGTGGGAAAAAGGCGTGACAACTTGATTGGTTGATTGATATTTAAACTTTTTTTTGTTTTGTTATTAAAGCATTTTTATCCGCATATTGTTGACACTTAAAACGGTATCTACTTTGAGCGTTGATCGAGTAAAGACGTTCGCAATGCATAAATCATATAAGCATTAACATAAGCTTCTTTCCTTAAAGCTGACTCACACACAACCGCATATCAATGGGGAACGGAATACATCACGGCTCGTTATGAACTTTCAACTTTCCTCTCTATTATGATTTTAGGAAACTTTTACAAAGCGATCTCTTAGAGAAATCTTTTGTTATCGTTTCAATACACATACAAGATCTTGTTCATGTTATTATAAATTATTGGAAAACGTACATCTGAGAGATATAACGTTTCACAAAATTTATACCAAAGTAATTTTGGCACAGTGAGGAAAATCAATATGCGGAGAAATTGCAAGTTCGTTACATTTCAACTTAAATGATATTCATGACATCTTCTTTCGCATTCAAATGCGAAATGACACGTTACTACATAGACGACAGGCGTGGACGAACGGTTTAGCGATTGGTTTGTTGCGCTTAAAGTTCCGGCTTCGATCCCCGGTCGGAGCAAATATTTGTTTCATAGCTTTTATTTGAAATATTTAATATTGCAAATATTTGTTAATAAAAAAAGAGGTGATATTTGCTTCGGGTCTGGTTATCAAAGAGTGGTACCAGTCTGCCGATCCGGGGTAGTACCACCACTTACAAGTACTGTATACTGTATGTCACTGCTACTACAATTCAATAACTGTTAGTAGCAGCCACATACACTATGCTGGCCTAGTTGGAACCGGCAACTTACAAGCTGATCCCGAAACGTGACCAAATCACTTTACGGCCTGTAAGTGGTGGTAACACCCCGGATCAGCAGACTACCTATTTTCAATTCAGAATATTTAATTTTCTATTATTGAAAAAAAAATAGTGTCTCGACAGCTTACCTCGACTTGATGGTAAGTAAGCAACGGTAGATCGAAAAGTACTGTCGAATGAATAAACCAATCAGTATTTTTTTTATTTTTTTATATTGTGACTCGACATATGACAGCACCCCGCTTGATGTTAAGCCAAAGTGTGGTCCATGAATGAATGTCACTGCTACTCTACAATTCAATAACTGTGAGTAGCAATCACATCCACTATGCCGGCCTAGATGGAACCGGCAACTTACAAGCTGATCCCGAAACGTGACCAAATCACTTCACGGTCTGTATACTTGTAAGTGGTGGTACTACCCCGGATCGGCAGACTGGGTACCAATGCCTACCACTCTTTGATAACCAGACCCGAAGCAAATATACATCTCTTTTTTTTTATTAACAAATATTTGCAATATTTAATACTATTAAATATTACAAATAAAAGCTACGAACAAATATTTGCCCCGACCGGGGATCGAACCCGGGACTTATATACGCGCAACAAACCAGTCGCTAAATCGTTCGTCCACGCCTGTCGTCAGTATGCGATTGCGCCGTCACTATTCCGGCCAAAAGTCCTTTTTCACGCTTCGTTCAAAGTTTTAAAGGATCAAAGGTTGTAGACGAGAGATCACATGGGCTGGTAAAGCATAGTGGTCGTGTAAGTTGCTGGCACCAATGTATCTTTGATATATATTATGTACTTTGGTCCTCTTGTTTCTGTGATACTAAAACGTTGAGTAGCTTAGTATAGAAATGTAAAAAAATGAATAATGAAAATGAATGTGAAGTAGTTTTTTTATTTTATTATTTTTATTTTGTGAAAATTTATTTTCCAAAAGGGCTTGTATGACAGAAACTAGATGACCAAATTAAAGATACATTGTTACCGGCAAGTGGTTTGAAACCGGGACTCTTGGTTTGCGTATAACCATTTCGCTACCACTACAACACGAACGTCTTCGTATAAAGAAAAGGAACATTAATGTAGATAATATATCATTTGTGAATGAGAATGTTCCTAGGTCTTTTGTGTGGAATACTAAGTGACTAATAAAGGTAACCTATACATGAGACGATTGTACGGCGATGGGTGACGTTGATCAACTGATCACATCACTCACTGTCTGCGGTCAACTTCACTTGGCGTACTGCCTAATGTAACAACGCATCACAGATAGCTACGTAGTACTTATATTAAAGTAAACTAACAAAAGGAATAAATTAAACCCAAAATACTAATTATATAGTTTTATACCATACTAGTGTATATGTAAATGCGGTTTTTATTAATAATTCCCAACAAGCTCAGAAATAACTCTGCAGTTGAGATCGGTGCAAATTAACGTACCTTAAATTGATAATTGGTAAGACATTCTACAGAAAGCTGGTTTGCATAGTGCCCATAAACGTAAAGCTAGTTAAACAGGATTGTGGATGTGAGGGAAACAAGGGAGTAGTGTCAGAATCGTGGCAAGTGGCACACCATTGTCTCTGACTATCCTTGTGGGGAAAAGGGACATTTGATTTGCACATTTGATTTGATTTGGTCACGAGTAGATCACTGGCAATCAAAGCGAAGAAACTTTTTTTGTTACCTACTTACTTTCCATTTTACGAATGTGCATAAATTTTATATTATTATCAAACTTGTACATGACTATATAGATGCGCGGACTTGCTCTCATCGTAGTTGTCCAGCGCTCTATGTCTGCATCTGCCGATACTTACACTGCGCAGTTCAAAAGCCCTTTTTATATACCGGGATCTTTACAATTAGTGTAAAGGAAAAATTCACGCGTGCACATCAGTCAACTGCTAATATCAATATCGAAGTATAATTAATAAAAATATATATTTTACTGTCGCCGAACGCTGCAGCAGCCTGTGTGATCTATTTACAACGCTAACCTTACCTAACCAATTACTAAAATGTTTTTGTTGACTACAAAGCGGATGTACACCCTAGTCAACCAATTAGCTTTATTGACGAATTTTTAATATCAAAATGAAATAATTTATCACTATTTTATAACTTTTACTATTATACGATATTATTGTGTGATAATCCCTGGAGAACTAATTAATGCGGTAATTTTAGCACTGTCAGATCCCGATTTACTATATTCATAAATTATTAAGCGCCGTAATATGTTATGAATATCATATATAAAGTAATGTATTGATGACACGCGTAGCACATTGGTTAGCATACTGGTCCGCTACGCGTAAGTCCCGGGTTCGATTTCCTTATCGTATAGTAACTATTTCGCGTTTCGCCATAGAGGATACGACTGCTACTAGCAGTTATTTAGCTGTAGTGGCAATCGTCCCCATCCATGGGCTGTACTTCAGCGACGGGATGCTGACATAATGACGAACTCCAATAACGAAACTAATTTTAAAAAACATGTTAACTACTATTACATAGTGTTCAATCATTATTCCTTTTCTTTTTAAATATTTCTTTGTTATTGTTTGTTAATTAATGTTGATTTAATTGATTTCAATCTTATTTATGCCTATTTATAAAAATGAAAGTTTGATAAGATAGAAATTACGAATCAACAAATAAACAAACTCATTAACAAACTGATTATTTCTCACCAAAGTTGTTTGTTACTTACCGACGAATGGCCAACCAATCTTTTAAATTCTAACAGTCTCTTGTAGAAAATCCTATTAACATTTTTAAAGGGAATTAAAATATATATATTCCCTTTTTTGACGTGTTATACAAAATTTCATTAGAGCCTAATGAAATTTATTTAACTTAGCTTTGTGCAACGGTTGTTAAAATAACTATTTCGCTAGATTTAATGGATGTTTGAATTTAATAGACTTTTCTGCAACTGACTGTCAATGACTTTCAGGTACTTTAAAATAAATAACTATAATTAATTAATCAATCAAATTGTTACGCCTTTTTCCGGCAGGAATAGGCAGAGACAAAGGAGCGCCACGATCCATAAACATAAGTCCCTCGCTTTCCTCCATAATTTTCTTCATACAAGCTCTACGGTTATGGGCACTTGGCACCTCAGCCTTCTTGAGGATGTCTACATGTTGTTAATTTAGCTCTATTTGAATGAAAAATCTTCTATAAAAACTTAAACATAAAAAAACTTTAAAAATAATGTCCGCCTATCTTGAGCGGTTGTGTAACATTTACGTGACTGAAGTGAAGCGTGTGACATCAAATTTATTGAAATCGATTCACTATTTGAGCCCCAAGATGGGATCAAATATATTACACGGTAGCGCCCAATATCTTGTCCCCAATATTTTGTTTAAAAGCAAGAGATATTGCGATATTAAAACCCTACATTCGGCCAATAATAAAATTACATTTATGACATTCAAATTGTAAATGTCATAACATCCACATTGAAATATTTTAGCAACCATCTGACCTTGTTCCCTAAAAAAGGACAGATGTATTGTAAACCTTTAATTTATAGGTGCAATGATAAGCCACGTGAAAATAAATAACGATTATATGTACGATAAACATAAAATATTTGAATTTTTCCCCAGAAAAAAAGGAGCATAATTTATGAAAGTTCACCCTCACATTCAGAAACAAGATTTTTATTGACTTGATCAATGTTCGCAGACTTTGGTAATAAAGTTTGTACTTTTTATAAATGTTTTTTTTATACTCAGAGGTATTATAGTAGCCATAAATACATTTAAAAAAATCCAAATTATCTATATATTTACAAAACAGAGAATTCGCTACAGCAAATATTATAAATTAATAAAATATATCATTAAATAATAAACTTTTACCATTTATCAATTTATTCAATTTGAATTTTATATTTATAAATATTTGCAATTCACGATTCATTTTATACAAACAAAAAGTATATTATGCGAAATAATAACTATTAAAATCGTGCAAAATCTATTTTATTATTATTTTAAACCGATATATTCAATACCACGCCTGGAATGCAGTCCATGAATAGAGGCGACTGCTACTACAGATACTACAACCGCATTCGCAATGCCGGCTAGTATGTATTTAAAGTGTGATAAAGATATTGAGAGTAGAGTGCAAAAGGATAACGGTGCCATCCATAGTATAATGAAGAGCCAAATAATGTCCGAAAAGTCACGGATGGCTGTTCTTATTGCAGTAGGTGTTCCTACAATAATGTATAAAAGTGTATGTTGGGTGTGTTCACGAATACTGACGTTTTATACTTTTTTATATTTTTGATTGTATTTTGACATAAGAGTCGTAAAATAAATATCTTTACCAAGAGGATGTGATTTTGCTTTAAATACACTTTTAGCACATATTTCGGTACCTGGACCAGCACAGTTACAGTCCTTATTTATTTTTAATAGGGTGTGGTATTAGAAGCATGTAAGTAGAATTAATGCTGTAGAAATGCGCTTATTAAGGAGTGTATGTGGGTGTATGAGGAATAACACAGTGCACGATAGATTTAAGAGAAGATGTGAAAAGGATTGACAAAAGAATGATTCGTTGGCTAGGGTACATGGAAAGGATGAGTGAAACTAAATTGACCAAAGAAATTTATAAATCTGATTTGAATTGATGCGTTAACCGAGGCAAACCCAAAAGGGTGTTTCCAGACCCAATCGGAGACATAAACGTAGAGCTTGTATGTATTTAAGGGATGCGAGGGAGTTATGTCAGAATCGTAGCAATGACCACCAACAGCCAGCCTACTCGTAAATCTTATTATCTCTTCAATAAGAGGATCAATATCCTAAATGCTTAGTTTATTTAAAACCTGAATATAACTGAGCATCAGCACAACAGTGAAGATGTAACTTAATGTTGTGGAGAGTAGCCTCTAAAGTTAATGCATGGGAGAACATTTTGGCAAAGTTATGAGATGTGCGTTCAATTGTCTGGAAATAAATAATACCTTGGAATTTGAAATCATAAATAGTTTTTTTTTATTTATTTACATTTCTATAACGCTACTAAACGTGCTTGTATTGTAGAAATAGGATAACCAAAGTACATAAATAAACTTTGAAGAAAAATATTAAATTTTCATATAAAATGCGAAGAATCTTTTTCCCCGACCTAATATCCAGTTGGTCCAGTTGTCAATGGGCAGACTGGGCAATGGTGACCAGTCTGCCGATCCGAAGTAGTATAGATACAGTAGATACACGAGCGTACTTTGGTGCAATAGATACAAGCAATTAGTATTGTACGTACTAGCATGATTTCAGTATCGTGCGGACATGAAAATCAATAATTTAATTCTTAATATAACAAACATTAAAATATCTCTTACATCGATAGTCAGAGAAAGCATCCTCATTCTTCCAACTGCAACGGATCGCCATATCCTATAATGTTGGATATTACAATCGAAGCGTGGAAAAACACTTTTGGTCGGCATAGTGTCGACGACTAGTGAGGCGGACGTAGACTGAAATGGTTTTATCAGTCATCAGCGCTCCTCTTGACGATGGACCCTATAACGATGAAGTAGATGAAAGTCTAACACAGACTATATTTTTAATGAAACTCGATATCTGACCTCGACTTGCTTAATGACAAGCAAAGTCCAAGTGTGCCGACGACAGTATCTGTCACGACTTAAGTTCACAGCTGCATCAGTCGCGGTCATTATGGTGGCCATGTAAGGAATTTTCTAAAAAAGGTTTTTATTTATTAAAATAAATAATTGACCACAATGCATATGTATATTATTATTTTGCTGTAATGTGTAAAATGTATATTTGTAACATCTGCAAATGTTAGAGTTAAGGATATGTGATAAATAAATAAATAAATAAGCCATTTATTTCCAATCTTAAATTTACATTAATTAAAATTTTTAACTATTTACACCGTTGATCGGAACCCCTTTTTGGGTATAGGCCTCCTCCAGCTTGTTCCAGGCTTCTCTGTATTAGACAGAGAATGGAGATTTCCCTCTCCATTCGCTTCCTGCTAAAGCTTGTATGTCCTCTATCCACCTTTTTCTAGGACGTCCTCTTCTCCTTTTTCCTACTGGTCCCTCCCATGTAATTGCCTCTACTGTCTACCTACCTCTACCTTTTATCTGTGCGTCTTGCTATATGTCCTGTCCACCTCCACTTTTGTTTAAGAGCATATTGTAAGACGTCTATAATTTTCGTTTTCCGTCTTATCTGTTCGCTTTTTATTTTTTGTATCCTTCTTATTTTTAGTACACTCCTTTATATGATATGTGATAAAACGGCAAAATGTACCTAAACACCAGAAATTTTCATTTCATTTCACCCCTATCTTTTGATCTCAAATCGCAATCTATAAAGATAGTATAATACCTAAGCATAAATATATCTTGTGGTGTGAAAGAGCGGAAATGAAAAGGGGGTGCTATATAAACTCGACACGTAGGACGATCAACCTTGAAAGACTGACAAAACAAATAGGCGAAAATCATTCTTGCGATTCTGATTCAACTACGTGCCTTACAGACGGAAAAGTTTCACTGAAAACTTTTCACGATTACTTCAATACTGGAAATTAACAGTACAGCCTAGACGTTTACTTCGGACGTGATTTCATTAAATCCATAATGTTTAAATATATATTATTTTATAAAAATACATTATGAATTTATATTCGCATTATTATTTTTTACACTAGATGGAAAGTGATTTATAACTAATGACAGTATACAAGTACATACTCATATACCTGAAACATACAAGTGATAGACAATATATATGAAATATATATGTAATATGAACACCATGCAATTTTTGGCCGGCATCCTCTTGGATCTCCTCTTGCTTATCATCAGGCGGGACGAGTTCAAATGTCGTGTCGCAATAAAAAAAAGGAGCATCATTTAGAATGATTAGAAATATCATTCTAAAGATGCACGAGAACGCCCGGCTTTCATATGAGCTAGTCCTATCATTTACATGAACTTTACATACATAAGAGTGGCAGGCTGATAGTTTGTGTGGTCATTCAGGCAATCTGCCGACCCGGGGTAGTACTAGTCACCACTTTCGGATGTATAGACAGTGAAGCGATTTAGTCGCTCGAAAGTTGCTGGTTTTAACCGGTAAATAACTGCCATTACTGCCGGTGGCAGTCATCTTCATGCACCGCACTCCAGTTGACCATCAGGCGGGGTGCTGTCATGTGTAAAAAAGATAGTAATAAAAGCATACCTTATTAAATCATAAAAATAATAGACGTATAATTAACCTTTAAATCTTTTTCAACAATTTAACTCATAAAATCAGTTTTATTTTCACTCGTTTCTAAAATAAATGGCATCAAAACCATTATTGTCTTAAGTATCACATTCACTTAGACAACAACAGAGCCATCCATTTTAACAAATGTGTAATTTTCTTGTCGCCTTAAACTTTATGACAGCAAGTTAAGACAACTAAATGTTCGTAGTGATTCAAATTTATATGTTATGTTGAATGTGATTTATGTTAAGCTTAACTGAATTATAGACACTCTTATAAAGATCACTTTAATGGCTTTTTATACAATATATTTTTTTACATTTATATACTAAGCCACTAAACATGCTTGTATCATAGAAACCAACTAAAGTACATAATATATATCAAAGATATTAAACCAGTAGTTTTAAACTGAGAGTTATTGGTTTACGTACCCATTTTTCACTCCTACTAGACAATGTTTTTCATTCATAAATTTTGGTCTGTGAAATATAACTTGAACAGTATTTTGAATAACTGATATAAATCATAATCGTGTAAATATTTCAGTAAAATTTAAAATAATAAAAATAACTAAATAAATTAACGCTATATCTTTAGTACAAAACCTATAACCTATATACCTTAATCCATAACATATTGCATAATCAAAAATATTCCAAGGTTTATGTTATATTTTACAAACTATAAAAGTTAAGATTTAAGTTTAGCAAAATTGGGCATAAGATAGATATAGCTATCCGCCTTAGCCTCGGGCGGCAAGCGAGGACGGGCGAACCGCTTCACAAACTCATTATTAAAGGATTTCTGCTATTTTTTCGTTAATTTATGAGGTTATAGTTATAACTTACAGCCCATAAGCAGCAAATATAATGTGCCGCTTTTAAACCTTTTTTTAAACCTATACATGTAAATTATTTTGTTTTTTTTCTTATAACGAACCATATAACGTGGTGTAGTGACAGTGCAATAGTCATGCAAGGGTTCGAAGCACGGGTTCAAAACCATTTGCCGGTACCAAAGTATCTTTGATATGTAAACTTTGGTAGTCCTGTTTCTATGATACAAGCACTGTAGTAGTTTAGTATAAAATGTAAATCCTGTGCACGTAAGGTCCTGTGCACGTAACACATAGATAAAAAGCACTCACTTGTCTCGTGCGCTTGTAAGATAGAATTCAATAAAAAGTATCCCAATAACTCTTGTAGAGTCGCATGCACGAGTAGAGTCTTGCATAATGCTGCCAAGGAACCGACAGTGAGCAATAAATAAGAGAAATGTGCATCTAATACAATTATTGCGAGAACTACCAGCAACGATATGGTGCGGGTGTGTCGTAACATATTCGTAGAACACTTCCGAAAGTAGTTACCAGCTTGGAGCTTATTTATGCACGAGTGAATGTGTGGTCATTTATATGAAATGTTATCTACGATGTGGAAGAATTACTCCTATATTTACTTCCCGCTTTTGTTACTAACTTATGCTCCTTTATATGCCTTTTCCTGAGTATACTTTGAATTGAATGAAAGTCCCAGTATATTTGTTGGAGATTATAAAAGGAACACCAATAAAAGTAAGTCCGGGGTTCGATACCCTGACGGAGTTAGGATTTGTTTCATAGCATTTTTTTTTTATTGTATTATTTAATTATTAAATAAGAAGCAGACATTAGCACCAGGACTAGGTGCTTAGAAGTGGTAGGTAGACAGTTTGTCATTTGCACTGTCTGCCGATTCGGAGTAGTAGTACCATCACTTTTAAATGTACATATTGTGAGGTGACTCAGTTGCGTTTTGTGATCAGAATAAAAGTTGCCGTTTTCCACGAGACCGGCCGACATAATAGATGCGACTGCAGCGACTTGTAATTATTAGACTGTAATAACAATGACCTTCACATGGGACCGCACGCCAGCTTAACATCAGACGGGGTGCGGTCATAATATGTCGGACCACGAAAAATTAAATCCAAAGCAAAATATTACTAACTGTAAAAGAAATAATACGCCGTTTTCTCAGTTGAAATCCTAACGAGATCTGTCCCCGATTCGAGGTGATTAGAAAGATCGACACGTCGCCGAAGGATCAATTACTAGAGAAGTTGACAAAAAACTTTTGCAATAGAAGCTCAATATAAATGTCAAACTTTTAGCTTTATTTGAAGTGAAAATGGGTTCTTTGCAAATGATAACTTTGTAAGGATAAGTAACAATTCGATATTGTCATTTATTGATTAGATACCGATGTTGTAATGTAAAAAAATAGGGTAATCATAATTATATACCATAAGTTCTAAGCGACTTTTTTTAAAGGTTATATTCAAGAAATGTGAACTATGTACAAGGTGTATATTTATATATATACATACACACCGATATTCTACTATATATTGCTTCTTAATGTGCTTGTAGAAACAGGACAACCAAAGTACATATATAAAATACATATACGAGTATTGGTACCGAGCGGCAAGTGGTTTAGAATCCGTTGCTCTTGGTTTGCGAGATCATTTATCTACCACGGTCACCTTTTTATTTATTTATTAGAGTGCAATGTTTGAACCTTGTTAATGTTTCACCCGGAAACATAACTTTATTTTCTCATAAAACGTGTATTCGCCCCTGTGGTCTATGTACAAATGTACAATTGTACATTATGTACAAATTGTATATTATTTTTTGTATATTAAATGATATTTATTTTAACTTTAATTGAATAATTTTAGTAAAACAATGCCTTCAATTAAACTAGAAGTTGGTAGACCACATTATTACGGGAAATGTGATTTCATATATGAATAATTTATAAACTAATATTCTATTCGCATTGTTTTAGCCAGCTTTGTGGTGGCAGAGTACGACCAACCAGTTATTATACTGTTTGGTCGTAAGTTTAATTTATATTATTAGGTTTTTATTATTCTATGTTTGTAATCGAGAAAAACCTATGAGGGTGTTCTCCGGCCAAATCGGAGACATCCTTGCACTTGTTTGCATAGTGCATCCGAGCACTATGCAAACAAGCTTTCTTGAGGATGTCTCCGATTTGGTCGGCGAACACCCTCTTGGGTCTGCCTTGTTTAACGTATCCATTCACATTAGATTTATAAATTCCTTTCCTCAATCTACTTTCACTTATTCCATGTGCCCAAACAATGATAAAACATTTATAAAATTATAACATAAAATTTAAATAATTATAAAGTCTTCAGCACTATTTCATAAAATTAATTAACGTTCAACTTGATGTAGGTCCTTATAGTCTTCTTCCAAAAAAGTTATACGTGAAACTTTTAAAAGCTATTAACCTCGGGTACGATATAGGATAATTTCCTGCCAAGAAAACCTACTTACTCTGAAATTGCTGCGAGGAAAACTTGGGGCGTAATACATGCTGTACCTACATGGCAAAAAAATCAAATTACTTTAAATGCATATTTTTAAGTGAATGAGGATTCATGTGTGAATTTATATAATTTTATAAATAGAAAACTAAATCTGATGTCTTGATGGTACACATAACCTTTCAATCTTTCTGTTTAGTCCCAGGTCAAGAGCAAGAGCCCAAGAGCGCAAATGGCTGAAAAAACGCTTGGGTCTCTGCCGTCCAATAACGGTATTACCACAAAAAAATATAAACGCGCCTACTATTGTCTAAAACTGTGATTTTTGTCTGTCTTATGCGCGTTTATATTTTTTGTGGTAATACCGGGTAGTCGGTGCCGGTTACCCATCTTAAGATTGTTATATATGGGTATTATACATATTATGTAGTAGCATAGCTTTCACACGTACCGGCGTAATTAGCCTGGCAAGCAGTCGCCGAGTTGAAACCGGATCCACTATGTGTGGCTTTTCATTTCAGCGGCCGGACTCATCGCTTCAACACGCACCGGGGCGGTCAGTCGCCGATGTATTTCGCCGCCAGTTATACAGCACTGAGTACCCGGCAACCGGTCGTATGAAAGGCACTAATGGCATTTAGTTTGGATTTGAAAAGATTTCCTTTAAACTTTTTTTTGTATATGTTCTCTGACGACTATGGAACATGAAGGAAGTAGGCTAACCGAATTTATTTCAACATTGGTAATCTAGAACGCAAGTATAAACGCGATAGTAAGCCGCATAAAATTTGTTTAATTCATTAATCAATGTTCGCGCAAAATCTAAGAAAATACCACGCAAGTATCAATATCGTTGCGATATTATTCGTTAAATTAGTTGATGTGCGCTATGGTTAAAATATAAACTCATCTTACTTTAAAAATTATATACATTTCGAAACTATTGAAAATGTTTTTGAAATCCTTTTTATATAATGAAAATATGAAAATGCAATTTTACTTAGTTATCCTTATGTCCGTGGAAACTGTAGATACTTTTAATAAAATAACATTTTGCTTGAAACTAGCAATACTGAAAACTAAACTTTTCTAATATTCAGGAATACGAGTGTTGGGATTTTTTTCTCACTTAAAAATAACATAAGTCGCTTTACCTGCTCTGCAATTTTCTGTTCAGTTAAAAAAAGGAAGTAACTACATTTATATAATATGACCATAAATGTTTAGTAAATATAATTTAAGGGCGACGACTGTGGTTTAGTGGTAGTGGACTTGTTAAACATTTCTATACTAAACGTGTGTGTATCATAAAAACATGACGACTAAATTACATGTATCAAAGACACATAGGTACAGGTGGTTTTAAACCTGAGGTTCTTGGTTTGCAAAGTGATTCCACAACCACTAGACCACGGTAATGGTAAATTTATTTAATTAAAAATTTTTTTTTATTTTTTTATTGTGACTTGACATATAACAGCACCCCGCTTGATGTTAAGCCAGAGTGTGGTCCATGAATGAATGGACTGCTACTACAATTTAATAACTGTGAGTAGCAATCACACCCACTATGCCGGCCTAGATGGAACCGGCAACTTACAAGCTGATCCCGAAACGCGACCAAATCACTTCACGGTCTGTATACTTGTAAGTGGTGGTACTACCCCGGATCGGCAGACTGGGTACCACTGCCTACCACTCTTTAAATTGATCTATTCGTATAATTGTGTCTTCTACATTTTCAATACTAATAATAATAGTGATTGAAATAGTTACAAAACAATAATAAAAAATGTAGAAAATGTAATAAAATATTTTTAGTAAATAATCTAGGAACTTAGATCCATCAATAATCTAAGACTATAATATCAAAAATCAATAAAAATATCTTTTTTTTGTTACCTAAAAGTGTCAATTTTTAAGGTGATCACTTTTCCAACGTCGCTGATACTCGGTATGTAGCCACGAGCTAGTATTACTTTAAGTATAAGAGCACTGAGGTTACGTGATCCCTCATATTTTGCGCCTCGGCTGGACCACCAGATAAACAGGGTCCACCCTTGGGGCGTACCCACTTGTAAACACAAGCCTACCTGACAGTATTTATTATACAACCCTTATATATTAAATTTTGTAATATATTAGACATTTATATTGAGATTTATATGTATGTAAGGATGTATTTTTTGTTGTGGTCCGACATATGACAGCAATTAGTCTGGTGTTAAATATCTGCAAGTAGCAGTCACATTCACTCTCGGCCTAGTTGGAACCGGCAACTTAAAAACTGATCTCAAAACGCCACTAAGTCACCTCACGGTCTGTATACTTGTAAGCACCACTGCCTACCACTTGATAAGCAGACCCAGAGCAAATATCTGCCTTTTTTTATTAATAAACATTTTGAATATTAAATCTAATCGTTACATATAAAATTTATGAATCAAATCTTTGCTTCGACCGGGGCTCGAACCTGAGACATTACTCGTAACAAACTGGTGTGCCAACCAAAGCGCCACGCCTATGTAAGAGAAATTATGTTTAGGTATAAGAGTGTAGTTCGTAAGGTACGTGTAAAAGGCATTATGTCTTAAAATTATATTTATTTTTCACTTAAATTTTCATAGAGCGGGCTGTAAAAACAAAATCACAAACATTTCGATAACATTAATTAAACTTTAAACTTGTATATTTTGAGTGCGACAAATGTTTTGCAAATTCATCCGAAAACCATGATAAATTCCAACAATAAAATACAAAAGAAAGTGTAGTAAAACGATAACAGAAAACAACCAGCGATCCAGTTTTCACGGTTTGTCAACCATAAACCCATATTACACACTATACTGAACATTCGGGATTTGTTATAAATATTTATTAAATAATTATACGAAAAAGGTATAGTAATATAAACAGACAATAGAATAACAATTAGAGTAAGGTAATTTGATAAGGTAGAATACTAAATTTCTCGGCTTAATCACAGACATAATTTAACCAATTTCATCCGTTTCGACTTAACATTAAATCGTTACACCCAACCTTGCTCTAAATGGTTTTGTCAGGATTAAACTCGGCTTTCTCTCAATACAAATAGCTTTGTCACAGCCTCGGTGTCATGATAGTTCGTGTTTCGTTACATTAGACACATAAATTTGTTTCACTGAGCCGTTAAATAACCGCTAAAGGCGCTACAAACGAGCGCATTGTCCGTAGTGGGCAATAAACGATAAACTGCGCCGGAAAATATTACCTCCATATGCCAATTTATATTCAGAGATTCAATTTGAGCATTCGATGCCATAATGGAAATGATAGTGGCAAAAGTTATGTACTTTTCAATTCTGGATTGCAAAAATGTAAAGCTTATTTCATCCGACTTATTGGATTTATTTTTTCTTGTTTGTTTTTTTAAATAAAAGTACAAATAGGCGTTTAAATGGAATTTTATAAATGTGTATCGATTCGCGGTATAAGCAAAGACTTATTTGTGATATTTAACGATTAATTGCTTTGGGTCTGGGTGCTTAAGACAATTTGTAGTCATTTGCCCAGTCTGATGATCCAAGATAGTAAGTCCACCACTTTCAAGTCTACTCAGTTTTTTATTTAAGATTTATTTTGGAAAATGGGTTTAGTTTCTTTACCTAAATGGTATAAGGCGCAATGTGATTAATTGATTGATTTAATTTTGCGTGTTTGTACCTGTGTGGTTGCAGCGTGAGTTTTGGTTATATTTTTTTGGTCGTACGTAATGGGTAGTAAATTTTATATAGGTTTTATATAGGTGCCTATTTGTAAAGTTTTATATGTATATGCTATAAATAACGAATCTCTTGTGGCCTTTTTTTTCGTCATACGCTTTTCCGAAGGCATGGTAGAATCCATAGATTGATTGGTCGCGCTACGACCAATACGTCGTACCAATTATAAATATATGGTAAAATCAATATTTTCATTTAATTTCATCACAGACCGTAAAGTAACTTAGTCGTGTATTCAATAATAGAAAAAGATGTATTTGTGGAAAAGTTAAAATCAGAAATGACAGTGACATATTGCAAGAATAATGTGTAGGAGAATCACATTCATAGTGGTGTTGAATTCTTATCGCGCGATACATGTGAAATGTTACTGAACCGAAAATAAAAGTAAGTGATGTTGCTGTTGAACAGCTTTGCGATATTCTACGAGATTGGTTTTGTGCATTTCTGTATTGCACTTCTCCTCACTGAAAGTGGTTATTTTATTCATACAGTTCGCGTACTATGAATACAAATTTACACAGATATCATATTTTACTTATAAAAAATTCTTTAGCTTATAACATCAATTTTGTTATCTTTTTTTTATTTTATTTATAATCTCTTTATTGTACAAACGAAGGTAAATATGCGAGCTTAATGCCTTAGGCATTATCTACCAGACAACCTTTGTTGTGTTGTGCTGTGATTGGCTGGGTGCAAACTATTTGTTTAAAGATTCAATATTATAAACAAATGATATTTGTTGTGAAAAATATAATATGGAGTACATACACATACATTAGGCAACAATGTATCATCATCACAATCACACCTAGGCAGATACAAAAGATGCTACGATCCTGATACCACCCCTTGCTTACTTGGCATCTACAATTATTATGATTATATTTTTTTTATTATACATTTCTAAACTAAGCTACTGAAGTGCTTATATCATAGAAATACATAATAGAATATAACCAAAGTACATGTATCAAAGATACATTGGTACCGGTGAGTGGTTTCGAACCCGTGCCATTCGGCTTACGTAGCCATTGTACTGCCACTACACCACGGTCGCCTTAGTTCTCTTAATACAGAATCTATTGATATGCCTACTACTTTTTTAAATGTTATAGCTTGCAAATTATATAATAATGTAAGAAACTCATTCATTAGCTCAATATTTTTTTTTGTTATTGTGTCTCGAATTATACAGCACCGCTTGATGTTAAGCCGAAGTGTGGTCCATGAATGAATGTCATTGCTACTACAATTCAATAACTGTTAGTAGCAATCACATCCACTATGCCGGCCTCTGTTTATTTGGTTAACACAAAGAATAACTACTACTAGCATAAATATATTCTGAAAATTACAAAACACAAAGAGCAGATTTCAGGACCTGTGTTATGTAAACGAGCTTGAGGGAGAAACAAAACTACGTACACGAAAAACTTTTATTTTAGTTTCATAATAAGCTCTCTAGTTTGCTGAAGTTATCCACCAAGATTATTTGTTCATTGTGGCTTGACATTACAGAACTACGCCTGATGTTAGGCAGGAGTTCGGTCCATGAATGGAAGCGACTGCTACTATAGTTGAATAACTACCACTACAGAATGTAACCACTATGCCGGCCTAATTGGAACCGGCAACTCACAAGCTGTTACCAAAACGAGACTATGTCTAATGTCACTTCACGGTCTGTACTGTTGTAAGTGGTTCTACCTCTGAGCTTTCTACCAGTGTATTAAAAATGTACTAAAAATTATGTTGAACAGTGTTTACTACTCGTAGTTTAAAAGTTTTTTTTTATTAATGTTATGAAAATGAAACTGTAAATTATTCCACCCTGAAAGTTACAATTTAATTTAGCAATTTAATTTAACAAGTTACTTGTTAGCTTAATCATTTCTTACGACTCCAATAGTTAAATTAATGGTGTATTCAAATGAACAAAATTCATATAAAATTTAATATCTACCTGTAATAGTTGGTTTATTATCTGAGCCAGCAATTCATTCCTTTTATTATTCAAATGAATTATTAAAGATTTTCTCTTTATGCAAAATTCCAGATAAGAATGCTCTCCTTAGAATGAAATGCGTGAAATTATTCTTCCAGTTTTATAACGTTTATCTTATTTAGGTAAGGTGATCACTTATAATTTAAGTACCTACTTTGTTTTAAAAATCTATACACATATTTATTATTATTTTTAGGCCGGCATCGTGACTGTGACTGAGTCATGAAATTAGTCGGTTTTTTAGTCGTTGGCGCTCTTGCATACATCAGGCAAGTTGAGCTCCCAATAAATAAAGGAAAAATCATTATTTGTGGCCTCCATATATGAATCCGCCTAATGAAAAGTGAAGTCCATAATACATGGAGACGACTGTCACTACAGTTAAAAAAACTTTAAAGTAGCAGTCGTTAGTATGCCGGCTTAGTTAAAACCGGCAACTATGAACTGATTAAATACGTCCTAGGCTTTCACCACTACTCATGTCTTTACTTCAAAGCCTGCAATAAAATAAAAACCTTTTCCTTTAATCAAGTCTCTCTGTTAGGTCGTCCGGGAAAGAATCTGCTTCCAATTACTATCCAGAGGAAAATATATTTTCTAATGAAATATGTATGAGACGCTCGTATTTATCTACAACTTCATTAAATATTTACTTAGTTAAGTAAGATTCCAAACAATGTCCAATGTATGCGAATCACGAGCAAAATTATGTCGTGTCATGGCACGCGATCGTAAATCATGTATACTCGTTGTCATTTCAAGGATATTGTGCTTTTTATAATGATGAAGATTTCGCCATGCGTAAACGACAGACAAGAAACTCCCCGGTTTCTTCACAAAAAGAGAGAAATTTAGTCATTATAACCTTTATTATACTAACGTTATAATGTTTGATATTAAATTATATCTTGGCGACAGGCGTGGATGAAAGGTTTAGCGATTGGTTTGTTGCGCGTAAAGTCCCGGGTTCGATTCCCGGTCGAAGCAAATATTCGTTTCATAGCTTTTATTTGTAATATTTAATAATTATATTAAATATTGCAAATATTTGTTAATAAAAAAACAAAGATGGATATTTGCTTCGGGTATGGTTATCAAAGAGTGGTAGGCAGTGGTACCCAGTCTGCCTATCCAGGGTAGTACCACCACTTACAAGTATACAGATCGTGAAGTGATTTGGTCACGTTTCGGGATCAGCTTGTAAGTTGCCAGTTGCAACTAGGCCGGCATAGTGGATGTGATTGCTACTCACAGTTATTGAATTGTAGAAGCAGTGACATTCATTCATGGACCACACTTCGGCTTAACATCAAGCGGGGTGCTGTCACACGTCGAGTCACAATAATAAAAAAAACATAGATACAAACAAACAAATTGATGTAGGCTATAATATATATTTCTTCAAACTATATTGAACTCTTAAGATTATAGAGATTATCATCATTACCATCAATTTCACGCCTTAATTCCAACATGAATAGGCGGAGACAACAGAGCGCCACTTTCCACGATCCTGACACAACTGTCTTGCTTCCTTCACATCCATAATTTTCTTCATACAGACATAATCATAAAATGTACTGTGAAGATGACTTTTTTAAAGATTGTGTCCGATGATAAAAATCGTTATTTTAGGAATTAATTCTTTAAATTATGAATGCGAAGGACAAGAGAGTTTTGTATCAGGATCGTAGAAAATGGCGCTCAATTGTCTCTGCTTATTCCTGTGAGAATAAAGGTGTGTAAGTTTTCTTTAATGAAATAAAATTGATCCTGGATGCTTAATGAATAGGTAGAAATTTATTTCAGAATATTGCAGTAGCATCCAGAACTGATACAGCTTGGTAATTGCATTAGATCCTAACTCGCGGTTGAGTTTAATGGAAGCTGTCGGATAGAAAAAAATGTCGCATAAAAATGCAACTCTAGTACTGATACATGTTATTTTTTTTAAAGGGAATTTGATATTATATTGAAAAATTCTGGGAGAATTATGTTTTTGCGCAGATACTCGTACATAATTATAATAACAGAATTATAATAACGTTGAAAATCCCGAGGGTAAATCCTAAACAAGCAAGCATTAAGAAAATAAGGATAATTATAGAAAATAATTTAATCTTCAATGTGCTATCTTATACAATGTGATATATAGCTGTCTATATATATGTAAGTTGAAATTCCCAATAGACTGTTACATAGACACATGCATAGAATACATTTATATACAGCCAATAACAATTAACAAAGCAATCTCCATTCATTTCCCTTGGTTTGGAACTCATTAATTAGAGCGAATACGCAGAGCAGCAATCTATTTTTTCTGATAATTAAATCCAACGGATCCTTTATGTCGTGCGGCATTAAAGGGACCTAATGACGTAGTACAGGCTTAAGTAATAAATTATTTAATAAAAAGATACGTCGAGCGAGAGAACGGCCAGCAAGCGGGGAAAGCG
Organism: Tinea trinotella; assembly: GCA_905220615.1. Taxonomy (NCBI): domain Eukaryota; kingdom Metazoa; phylum Arthropoda; class Insecta; order Lepidoptera; family Tineidae; genus Tinea; species Tinea trinotella. The sequence continues at coordinate 7,864,131 of HG992306.1, forward strand.
GGTATAACGAAAGCGTCTCTGGCTGCGAGCCAACGCGGTGACGGTTCTTATCTCTGCATGAATTCATTTTCAGAACGGCAATCGTGCGGCTGAAAACGCGTATCAAACTCCTGAGCTACCGCCCTCGTATCAACCACTTTAATCCTACTAATTTTCCTTTAAATTCAAGGCTTAGAAGAAATAAGCGCGCCGTTCTAGCGCTAAGCCAATTAGAGCAGAGGTTTTATTATTAAATTATATTATAATTACTATATTACTAAATTACTTTGTTGTATTTTACTTTAATTTACAAATTACCTTAATAACAAGCATACAGACCGTGAAGTGGATCGCGTTTCAGGATTAACTTATAAGTGGCCGGTTCCAACTAGGCCAGTATAGTGGATGTGACTGCTACTCACAGATATTGTAGTAGCAGTTACCGCCATTCATGGACCGCACTCTAGCTAAACATCAGGCAGGGTGCTGTCAATATGTCGGGTCACGATAAAAAATACTCTTTTCGGCTTACAGTATGTATAAAATTATTATCCAAAAAATTCATGTACGAGTATTAATGCCATATAATATTTCACAGACTATACATCATAAAAGAGAGAAAAATGTAGGATAGTGTAACGTTATTATTTTCAGTAAAGGTTTACGACATCGTTCGTGTTTATTTGGTAATAAATGGTTAATAATAAACTAAACCCCAATGTCTCTCGCGATTTATGTCGTTGACACTCAATTATAATCAGAGTAGGGTCAGAGGGACAAGAAATATTAATGCCCGTGGACACAGGAGGCGCTGTTAATGAGACGGTTGGGGCAGTTAACAATTTGCTTCGGCTCGCATCCTTTAATTGTACTGTGGGCATGTCCGGCAGAATTCTCACTAGAATAGTAATCGCCATAACTACTAAGCTATATGTATTTATCAATATAATCAACAGCCTGTAATAAACCTAATGTAATTAATTCTTATATTACATAATTTACTTTAAGGGGACCGTGGTGTAGTGGCAGTGCAGAGAGCAAGAACCGAGAGCAACAGTTCGAGACCAAAATATTTAATCTAATTAATAAATATTACAAATAAAAGCTATGAAACAAATATTCTCTCCAATCTGTTACATGGGACTTTCCGCGTGTACGGACTAGTGTGCTAGTCATACTACTAGATAATGAGTATGCTAATTATCAAGCACATAAGCTGACTGGATTTATATTATTATGTTTATCATAATATTATGTTCTTCCCACCATAATATAACCTTAGAACCTCCTAAAATACTGTGACAAAACACATATTTGTCGTATAATTATAAAGTGATGATATCAACTAATATAGTATAATAATAGACATAGTACATCATAAATACAAGGATAGTTTTTTATTAAAACATTCCTCAATTAAAGGATCCAAATATTTGCGTTGTCGCGTCGCTTTATCTGTTAGACTTAGATTGTTTAAATATTTTGGTTACCTCAGCCTTTTTTTGTTAAAGCTCGACATACTATGACCGCTTGATGTTAACTTGGAGTGCGGACGCTACTACTGACAAACAACTGCAAGTAGCAGACGCATCTACAATCTACATGCTGGAGAAAAAAAGATTAGTCGGTTAAAATATAACGCATAATATGCAGGCCATCCGTAGCCATGCTAATCTAAGATCACCGACTCAGTTCACGGAACATCGAGAAGATACTTCTCAGAGTCGTACCAAAGAAGCTTTGGAACGCAAAAGAACTTTGTACCTATAGTAGTTGGTAATGCTTCGTTTTGCCAAGTTTACGGGAAGTAGTCTTAATAGTCCGATCGATCCCTGTAATCCAAGTTGCAGTGAAGATCTGGTCTGTCCAACCAAGTGACCGAGGGAGGGCCCAAAGTTAATTTATTATAAATATTTTTGATTTTATTATAAGCTTTATGTCAATCAATCAAATTGTCACGTCTTTTTCCCACAGGGATAGGCAGAGAAAATGGAGCGCCACTTGCCACGATCCTGTCACAACTCCCTCGCTTTCCTTACATAATTATCTTCATACAATTTATAACAAAATCTTAATAATCAAATAAATTAAATATTACTGTGAGTTCACATAATAACACTGTTTCCTAACAATATTACTTCCAAGTGAACAAACGCGGCGACAAAAAGAAAATTGCAATTCCCAAAATGTATCTGAACTATTTCCCAATAAAGAAACGTATTTCGTATTTCAGAGGGCGGAGGAATTATTTATTTTATAGGTGTGGAATTCCATTTCACCCGTCATCCGTAGACTGCGGAATGGACCTTTCTTAGATCTTTGAGTAAATAGAGGTGAAAAAGAATAAATAAAAAAACCGCCCAGCAACGCATGGACGACGACATTAAAAGTTAATTTAAATTTTGACACACCTCTAGCGCTTTTATTAATCTCTCACTGAAAGCATTTTTTTCGTTACAACTTTAAAGCTCTCTTCGTTGGCAATATGATGGTAACTATCCACTTGACATCGAGTAGAGTGGAAGCGGCCATTACCGTACCTTCTTCTTGCGCTTTAAAAAAACTTATTTTCCACTTGGTTTTTCTCAAAGAAAATTTAAATTGAAAACGATTTTTTATTACAATTCTCTTTCAAGCTAAACAGTATTAATAAGTACTCTGTAGATTTTTTATCATTAAACAGAATAATATAAGTATCTACATAAGAATATAGGTATGTATACAATATTACATTTTGATAAGCTTATCTATCTTATAGAATCTCCTGGGAATTAACTTGTTTCTATAACGACACGTATATTTTGATCTCCCTCAACGTACCATCCAGTTCAATCACATGTATGTGACGTCATTTGATGGCTGTGGATTAATTGTTCCCCAAAGGCTTCGACGACGGCCGACTAGCGATGGATTGATATTATACTCACAACAATACCAGCGTGTGTATTACTAAACTAAATTGTTATATTGACGTAATTAATTAGAAGTTAATTAATGAGTATTAGACTGTACAATTTAATTAATGTATTAGCTATAGTGTCTAATATATTTGTATATATTATAGATGACATTGGAAAGACAAATAAGTTCCAACAATTTGGTAGATATGGTTTCCCACAGAGTACCTACTTCAACACATAAATTCACTTTAGAGCTTTGAACTTTCTTCGAGATCTCCATATTGAGTTACAAAGTTGAATATATTTTACAAACTTGTAATGTATGAGACAAAATTCAACCCACGACAATTTCTTAACTTTAAATGTTTTAGATTTCTCCCCCTCTCTATTTTCTTTTGCTCTTTGGCGCGTGCTCTCACGCTGAGTGAGGTGAAAATATTATCTAACTAATGCAGCACGTGACTCCATCAAGTTAACTTACTCCATGGCAATACACCGAAGGACATACTTCACAAAGTTGAACGTCTTGTACTTTATAACGATAGGATTTTATGTAATAAATGAGATATGACTCTCCTGGGATTTGTTACTCTACAAGTCTAGACTCAGGTACGTGATTTATTTATGATCCGCCATAGTTTAAGGAATGTTTTGGCACATTCTTAAAGTACCTATGAGTGAATATTTACTTAAATAGTACCACATATAAGTCCCTGACCTTTTATCACAAACTGTGTTCAAGTGAAGTATTTTTAATAACTCCGCATTTATTTTTAGAGGAGCGTCGGAACAATGGCATGTTCATCGCTTGTGCTAACATAATTCAAAGCCAGAATAATGGCTGAACGAGTACAAAAGGAGGCTTTATGATATTGATGAACTCGTCTATCGCGGCAATAACATGCTTCTATCAATTCAATAATCTATTCAATAACGAAATTACTCAACTGGCCAATATTGTGCGATGACAAGGTTGAATTAACATTTTAAACAACTCAAGTAGCGTTTTGAAGTCTGTAACTTTACCAACTTTTATTTTTTAGATAAAACTTGGAGCTTGTTATTTGAGCGGGGGTAGATTTTTTACAGTTGTTTTTAAGTAAAAACTACTTTAGTGTACAAGTATTAACAATTTTTATTGCAAAAAAATAACAGGCAATAATTCTAAGTAATTTTTAAATAAATAATTATTAAATAATACATTACATTTTTTTATATATTATAAAGAAGCTAAAAGTATATGCCCTGCAGGACATCCTTTAACGCCAACACTCATACTTTTTTTTATTGTGACAGAGCCAAGAGTGCCAACGACTGAAAAAACCAACTTAGATCGCGATTGCCTCAGTCGCTGTTACTATGCTGGCCAAAATATTCTACATATATCTATTTGTAGAATATTATTTGATGAAAATCTAGGGTTTAAAATTAATTATGCTTATTTAAATACGGGGCACCTACTTAGGAAATTCCCTAGTAGATCCTTCTAATTTAATCAACCATTTTAGCATGAAGGTAAACACACCCCTAAACTCTCAGATTTTGTATTCCGGCCTTGGAATATCTAGTTGCCCAAAGCCCACATAAGTAGGCACTGTACTTGAAAAACAATGAAAAACTAAGTTGTTGTTTTCTATTTTGTTCCTAACTTAGATATTTTAATTGTAGAAAGTCATAAGGCTACAGTTTTAGAAGCTTGATCATATGAGTAATGGAGGGCTATGTAATTTTAATGGCAATCGAAATGCAAAATTACATTTACAGATAGACATATTTACAGAATGAAGGGTTTTGTTTGGATTTGCAGTATAGGAAGCAGACTATAAGATTCTTTAATTAAAAAAACATTTTATTGTTGTTAAGTACATATAACAATTCCACACCTGAATTGGAGGCAGATTAGCGGTTAATTAACTGTTTTTTTTTTTACTTAGACTTGATATATTTAGACTGAAATAACCGATTCAGTTCACGTTTGCCTATAATTACCGTTACTATGCCGACCAAAGTAACAGTAGAATTCATTATTCCGGTCTAACTTTAAAAAAAACGAAAAGGGATTAAATCAATTCACGGTCTGTACTCCTACTACTTTTTCGCGTTTAAAAATCTTAGTAGGATAGGATAGAATATTTACAAGTAGAGAATCTATTTTCTTTAAACCATTTGCAAGCAACAATAGCTTACGCAATGTCGTCCTTTTAAAACTTCAGCAACTTTCAAACTGAAACTAAGATATCAAATATAGACATAATGAGTTAAATCTATACATATTTACATATATTACTTTCATCTCCTACACGTCTACATGTGTCCTCAGCTCAAGGTAGGGTTGTTTGATGCGCAGTCGACCGCAATACTTTCCTACTGCCACTCTAGCACGATCCCGATGCACTCCGATACCACTCACAATCCCCTCTCGGAGCCCCTTGTTAACCCTACCGCTCTAATGGTCACATGTTTTTCACGGATTTATTTTAAAATATTTTCAGCGCTATTTTAAAATCATAATCAAATTGTCACGCCTTTTTCCTACAAGGATAGACATATGAGCCTACAACACTGATTTCCTTTCTAACTTCTTTGCTGTTACTGCCTCCATATGGCTAAACTTTTCTTATTTTATAGAGTCAATCAATCAAATTGTCACGCATTTTTCCCACAGGAATAGGCAGAAATAATAGAACGTCACGTGCCACGATCCTGACACAACATCCTCGCTTCCCCCACATTTACAATTATTTTCATACAAGCTCTACGGTTATGGGCACTAGGCAACCCAGCTTTCTTAAGGATGTCTCCGATTTGTTTGGAATCGACAGTTTACGGCTAAAGAGTTAAATGTATTCTTTAGCGCTAAACTGAATCGTTTTTGATCGAAATGTTACGAAAAAATCGATTTTGTATCCGAATACTCGCCCATCTTTATTTGGTTCAAAGTTCATTTCAATTATGCCAACCGATAGCGCTTGACCTCTATAAAAATGCTCTCGAGCGAACTTGAAATATGTGGGCAATTAAACAAAGTTAAAATGTGAATTTAATATTGGGTAATTCTGGGGCAAACGTCCTTATGGGAGAAGCTAGACGGGCGGTAATTTTTCCCTTTTTAAATATATTTCTATACTAATCTACTAAACATTCTTGTAGGTAAGAAACTGGGCGACCAAAGTTCGTATATCAGATATAGATTAATTACAGAGAAGTGATTTTGAACCTTGAGTTTCTTGGTTTGCGTAATCAATTCACCACGGTGGCATTTATACCAAAACTAATCAATTAGAATGTACCAGGATCGTTTTCAGGACACTTTATGTTCGGTCGGCACGACACCAACCTATGTTTGCGCTATATGTTTGTGCAAAACGGAACGTGTAGAATTCAAGTTTGCAGTTGGTATACAAGCACTCAGTATGTATATGTATTATATATAAATATAATACATACTGAGTGCTTGTATACCAACTGCAAACTTGAATTCTACACGTTCCGTTTTGCACAAACATAAGTTAGTGCCGTGACGACCCGGCCCGTTCAGACTTTTGTTTATGCAACATGTATGTACAGCGCAAGTTCGTGCCGTGTGGACTTGGCATTCCCTTTCTTTAGTCTCCTATCTGTTCTTTCAATGTGCCAAGCAATCGCAGTCAGTATTTAAGAAAGGAATGAATTCAAAAACCAATCTTTAAGTCATAAATTATATTTATTTATAAAAACTTACATAATATAAAATCCACTGTAAAAATATATTGCAATGAAGGTTATTTATTTACATATTAATAAAATAAAAATATAACTAATATATCTCTTATTGTGTATTTATAACCTAAATATAACCATTTAAGTTTGTTAATGATCTCCTATACTTTAGGTATACAATGGTGTCGATTCTCTTGGCACACGATTAGCCTAAACTCCGCCTAAGAATCTGCCTTTTTTAGCGTAAAATAAGAAACGTCTAAATCATTTCAGACTAATGAACTTAAATTTAGAAGGCACCTATTTAGGTCTCGTTTAACTTCAAAATTGCAAACTACTTACTAAATCTCGATCAAACCAATTTTCGGTGGACGTTTGCATGGTAATGTTATAACATCATATATTTTTTGGAAGTGTTGGAAGTGTCTCTCGCGCAAACTATTCAGTTTAGAAAAAATATATATTAGAAACCTCAACATCGTATGGGATAACCCACACGTATGGGTATGATGAAAAAAAAATTAAGTTTCAGTTCTAACCTCCAAAATTTATTGTTTTATTTTATTTTTGTGTGAAAATCTTAATACGGTTCACAGAATGCATTTATTTACCAAGTTTCAACAGTATAGTTCATAAGAAATGTTTCACAGCTTAAAGTAGCTGTGACATACGGATGGACAGACAGACAGGACGAATCTGTAAGGGTTCCGTTTTTTACTACAGAACCCTAAAAAGGGAAAATAAATGAGGTGACAATGTATTTATGATAGCTCGCCGTACGACAGCACCCCGTCTAGTATTAAATTGGAATGCAATCTATGAATGGAGGCGACTGCTACTACAGTTAAATAACTGCAATTAGCAGTCCAACTATTTATGGAACACAAGTAGTTTGCCGCCAAAACTCATGTTGATTTCCATTTGATCCCCTAATTAGATTCAGATTTGATCACAATGGAATTACCTCAAAGTATATAACCTTGCAAACAAAAAATATTTTTTTAAATATATCCATAATTGACGAATCGGGGATACATAAAAAATCATTAATGTAGTCGTCAATTGAATACGCAATATTGAACACAATATTAACTTAAAAACTATTGGTCAGATCTAGATAAAAAATTAAAACCACACAAGAAGCACGAGCTTTTAAATAAATAAAGAAACAACAAAATCGATTAACCCTGAAAAAAGTTCTGAGGTAACGCACATAAAAAATATGCAGCTTAATTGTACCTCCTTTTGGAAGTCGGTTAAAAATTAAAACCATAAAATTAGGAAGTTTAATGTTAGTTTAGGTTTAAGGAGCCAAAAGAATCGACACAAATAAAAAATAATAAAAACGACATATATTAAAATTAAAAAATAAATATTAACCACTATCATTCTTCTAAAATCATTCTTATTACTTATAAGGCAGAGTACATTATTCTAAATACATCTGTGGTAAGTGCCTCTTTTAGGTATTACACCAAGGAAGGGTACTTATAATTATTGTAATTAATCAACAAATACGGCCTAAAATAAAACAAACAAGAAATTCGTCAAAGCCGTCACTGTTGGACCTCGGTAGGTAGGTCGAGGTCAAATGTCGTGTCACAAGAGAAGGTCCAAGAGTGACGACGACTAAAAAAACCGAGTTAGTTACGGTCATTATGCCGGTCTAAGGTGCTACTTTTTCACGCAGATTATTTTATTGCGAGCTCACCTGGCTTGATGGTAAGCAGCAGTGGAGTTCCATTAGTGCCGACGATTGTGGCGACCAATTAATGGAATAAAACCCTAGTCGCCATAGCTAGATGTTCCCCTTACTTTCCCAATATTTTCTTTATTGTGACCCGACATATGCCCCTTACTGCAAACTGGAGAACGACACAGGCTACTGTTACTAGCACTTAAATAACTAACTGCTTTCATTATGCCGGCAATTATAATATGGTCATAAATTGTCAATATAATTTTGATTGATCAATCACCTAAATCACGCCACCAGTCCTCCCTTGCCTGTCTATAAGTATGACCATAGTATAGAAGATCCAAATATTAAAGTACAATCCTTAAGTACATATCTTAAGTAAACTGTGACATATAAGTTCATTTATTTATTAAGAATTTTAAAGCCTCGCAATTACGCATATTGGTGTTCTTATGTCTTCAATAATTTTATTCCTTAATTGGTTATTCTACTTCAATTGTAGGGTTGTCTGAATAGCGATATCGGTTTTCGGGAAGCCCAGAACGAGTCCTTCATTTTTTACGATGTCCTAAAAAGAAAAATATATACAAATAAATAAAAAATTAGAGTAGCCCTACAGTTGGCTATTTGGCCAGTCTGCTTTTCCGGTGCTTCTAGTGACTCAGTTGCATTTTAGGATCAACCTGAAAGTTGCCGGTTCTAACTAGGTTGCTTAGTGAATGCGAATGCTACTTTTAGTTATTTAACTCAGTAGTATTTAAATCATAAATATGATTAAACTAAATATGATTAAACTACTATTTTTGCAAAGTAACTGACTGTTGATTTACGATATCAACATGTTCATTGGTCGCCTAGTTTCTATAATACTAGCACGTTTAGTAGCTTAATTTATAAATGTAATACAAAAATATTTACTTACTTCGTCGTACAAATTTTTGTATGAATAATTATTAGTCGTTGAAGGTTGTTGTGAATTGGTCATTTTATCTGGATGACATCGCAACCTATGCGAGCGTAGAGTTGATGCATACGCGAAACGTTCCTCACACCACCGACATGTGAGCGGCTTATCACCAGTATGTGTGTATAAATGTACCTATAATAGATTTTTTAATTATATTTAGGCTTAAAACATGACAGCACCTAACTTAACACCATGCAGGGTGTGATGTTAAGTTAGGTGCGGCCGCGTTTCCAAAGCACGACCGCTACTTGCAGTTGCTTAACTCTTTTTCGGACATATGTATCAAAATTTAAAGCTTCTATGTCTATGATCGGTCAGTCAGTAAGTGACAAAATTAGGAAATTTAACTAGTTATAATTATTAAACTACTGGTTGAAATTTGACATATACCGTGTTTATACAATGTTTGCTTTATTACTAGAAATACAGGCTTTTAGTTTAATCCACAACAAAGTTCACAACAAAGGGGTCGAAAATGCCCTGAACTGCTTCGAGAAAATGATGGTACGGCCGTGCAGCTTTGTTTTGCTCGACTTGACAGTGGCACTGCCTTGCCTCCAGATATATAAAATTATAACTCACCTTAAGTGTTTGCCTCCGCTTAAACGCTTTATTACAATAGGAACAAACATGTCTGCATTTTTCATCGTGAACCAAAAGGTGTTTCCTTAATGTTCTACGGCTATTAAGTACTCGCCTACAAATATAACACTCATAGGACGTACTTTCGTGCGTATCCATGTGAGTTTTAAGGTTAGAATAGGTTTTGAAGCTGAAAAACAAACACATTTGTTTAAGATTTAACAGGTAATTTTACATTTTTTTTAAATTGTGACACGACATCGACCCGCTTGATGGTAAGGTCCAAGAGTGCCGACTACTAAAAAGAACAGAGTCAGTTCACGGCTGCCCCAGTCGCCGTCACTATGCCGACCAAATGTGTTTCTTCACGCATCGCTTGACGGATCCAAGGTTATAGCAGTGCGGATGCTTCCCCCGACCTGTGCGGATATTCCGGATGTGAAAAGACGAGGTAGGAACAAGGTTAAAGAGCTCCTCGGAACATTCCTATGAACATTCTGGTATAGGCGATAGAAGACACATAATTTCATACATAATTATACAATTTAACATTCGTAGAGCCAAAATCGTTAAGCACCACATTACTTAAAAAACCAACAACCGATGGGGAAGAAAAGTTCTAGAGTGAAGACCACGAACCGGCAAACGCAGCGTAGGTAGGTCTCCCACTAGGTGGACTGACAACATAGTGAAAGTCACGAATAACCAGTGGATGCAACTGGCATTTTGTCATTCGAAATGGCGTTTTAAGGGGGCTGATGATAATGATGAGCCACAAACACTCTATCTATGTGGCGGACCGTGGTGTATTGGCAGTGCAATGGTCACGAAAGCCGAGAGCACGGGTTCGAAACCACTCTTTGGTTGTCCTGTTTCAATGATACAAGCACTTTAGTAGCTTAGTATAGATATGTAAAGTCTGTCTAAGCCGAAATGACGCGCCCCCGAATGTAACACACAGAAAATGCAATTGTAATTGGCCATTCAGTTGCTGGTTAGACACAAAAGGAGGAAGAAGCACGTTTATAAAGTATAGTAGTATTGTTGGTAATATTTGTATTCACACATTTAAATAAACTTATAAAGTGGAGGGACGCGTCATTTATAGTTAGACAAGGTATAAAAAAAATAACTTACGATTTGGAGCATGTACTGCAGACATGTGGTTTAGCATCACTGTGTATTGCTCTGTGTTGCTTCAGTTCACCATTTGTGCCACACGTATAACCACACAAATCACATATATAACTTTTGATCTTCTCATGGACAACGCGACGGTGTGACATGGCGGAGGAACGGGTTGTGAATCTGACAATTGAAAATCAAATTGAAAGTTCTGAATAGTAGATACAAAAGCCGTTGCACCGCAGCCTAACATCAAACGGTATGACTTCATTTGGAGTTTTTAAAGGACGTCATACCTTTTTTTATTGTGACAAGACATTTGACCTCGACCCGATGATAAGTGACTTAGTCGCGTTTTGGGATCAGCTTGTAAGTTACCGGTTTCAACTAGGCATAGTGGATGTGACTGCTACAAACAGTTTTTAACTGTAGTAGCAGTTACCGCACTACAGCTTAACATCAGGTAGGGTGCTGTTATATAATAATAATAAATATTTATTCGCAGTTCCTTATAAAACATGTACCAATATAAAAATTAGAAATACAATTAAATTACTTAATACCTGGGCATCATAACAATTATAATATGAAATAATTATTGTAATTTAAATTTTAGGAACATTTTAAAATCTGGACCAAAAGGGAGGTCCAAAAGCGCTGACAGCTGAAAAATCCGAGTCAATCGCTTTTGTTGCCGGCACTATTATGTCGAGTCACAATAAAAAATGAAAAATTATTAACAATTTTAACAAATACTCACTTTAAATTACAATAATCGCAATCATATATTTTTCGATCTTGTATTGGTATATGAGATTTCATATGAGATTTCAATCCATCCTTATTGTTGAATATTTTTTCGCATTCATCACATTTAAACATTCTCTCCTCTTTAGGTATATGTTTTAATTTATGTTTCTCTAGCGCTTCAACTGATTTTGTTACTTTCATACATTTGTCACAGCTAAAAAAAACAAACAATACCTTTGTTGTATCCAGCCCCCCTAGCACGGCAATCCAAGAAGCAAGATAAAGACTTGCAAGGAATATCATTCCAACTCATTTTAAATAACTTACTAGAACAGTGTATCAAAAAATATATTTAAATGTTAAAACTTTACACTAAACAACGTTGAATACTTTAATAAATATTTATTTAAACATTTTGATGTGCCGGCCTAATACGTTATTTAAAATGAGTTACAATAATATTCCTTGCAGTTGCAGGGGGCAGGTGAAAGATAGATCTATGACGTATGATCTAGGTTATGCTAAACTAACTTAATTTTTGGAACCTCTCTATTCTTTTTTATAACATACCCTTTTGAACCTGGGACGTGTAAGTCTCGGGTTCAATTTTAGGTCGAAGCAAAGATTTATTTGTAATGAAAAATAACTCCTATGTAAGTAGAAAGAAAGTTCCTTTCATACATCACTTCAATTTAGTCACTTTAATCGTAATAATAGTAGTAAATAATAGTTTATTAATCAAATTGTCACGACTTCTTCAGGAATAGGCAGAGACAATGGAGCGCCACTTGCCACGATCCTGACACAACTCCTTCGCTTCCTTCACATTCACAATTCTCTTCATACAAGCTCTATGGTTATGGGCACTGGGCAACCTAGCTTTCTAGAGGATGCCTCCGATTTGGTCGGCGAACACCACATGATATTTATAAATTCCTTTTGTCAATCTAATTTTAATCGTAATAATAGTAGTAAATATTCAATTAATCAAGTTCTCACGCCTTCTTCACACAGGGATAAGCAGAGACAATGGAGCGCCAATTGCCACGATCCTGACACAATTCCCTCGAAATTAATAATAATAAATAATCACCTTAAAATATCAGGATTTTTATGATCAGAGATATGTTTATAAAGAACTGATTTAGATTTAACAGAAAAACCACAAATGCATGTGACCACGGGTGATGTCCTATGTTGGGATGACGTGTGACCTTTTAGTTTATACCAACTTGAATATTTCTTTCCGCAATGGGTACAGGTGAAGCTGAAATATAAATTAAATGTATATTGACTGTGAAGTGACTAGTCACAATAAAAATACAACATATTTCACGAAGCAAACAAGGAAATTTACTATATTTTACCAAATAACTATTTTCAATTAATTATAATATTATAAACCCTTGGATTATTTAATTACGAACATACCTTACAAAATCAGTAACTTTTAAATTAGCATATTGGTCATCATTGTTCTGGCTATCATCATTATCCTGATCTTCAGTTTCATCCACATCCATTTTATTTTTCCTTTTACTCTCCAATTTGTGGTCAGAAATATGTTTGTACAGATGTGTTTTTGATGTTAATGGCATTCCACACATACAATATACAACAGGTGAAGTTTTATGAACCTTCACAAAATGCATCCGAAGACGACTCCAAGTTTTATATCGCTCATCACACATGTTACAGGATAGCCTGAAATTATCATTATGCCTTTACTAAGCACCAGGCATCGTCCTAGGTGAGCAAAATCGCCGCGTCGCTTTTCCTTCGCGTTAAGATTGCACACGTAAGACAAAGCTTTTTTTTTGCTATATGATCAAAAACACACTGGAACTGATAAAGTGGTTTTGAACTGCATGTTTTGGCGAAATTATTTTAATGCCACTAATGACGTTTCAAAGTATTAGTTGATCTAATACTTCTGCCCCCCTAGCACGGCAATCAAAGAAGCAAGATAAAGAACTGCAAGGAATATTATTGTAACACATTTTAAATAACGTATTAGGCCGGCACATCAAACTGTTTAAAAAAATATTTATTAAAGTATTCATCATTGTTTTGTGTGAAATATAACAGAATGTTTAAATATATTTTTTGATACACTGTTCTAGTAAGTCATTAGAAATGAGTTACAATGATATTCTTTGCAGTTCTTTATCTTGCTTCTTGGATTGCCGTGCTAGGGGGGGCTGTAAGTTAATAACAAACATAGAAGAATTAAACAAACTTTGTGCTGCTATACTATCGTGTTTATTTTGGTTATTGATTTTACAATTTTAGCCATCGTGGTCAAAGACTCCAAAGCTCTTAAAACATCAGATTAATTTTTAAAATGGTGCTAAACATAGAAGACTCTTTAATATTATGTTTTTTATTTCACTTATTATTTATTTTAATGAATAAATAACTCACTTAACAAAATCTTTGAGTGACAGATAAGGTCGGGTCAATAATTCATTAAATCTCTCTTGCTCTTCCTCAGTTATTTGCTTTTTCTCTAATTTTCTCTTTTTAGGTAGTCTCTTTTTTACAGGCGGAGGTGAATTTATATCAGATCTTGCGTCAACATCATCAATATAGCTGTGCTCTGAATCTTCTTTGTATGGTTGACCTTTTAAATAAAATATAAATTATAATTAGTTTCACAAAGCATTGCGTTTCCTATGTATGCTTCCTTTCTTAAAAGAGTGGTAGGCAGTGGTGCCCAGTCTGTTGGTCCAGGGTAGTATCACCACTTATAAGTATACAGATTGTGCATTGACCTAGTAGTGTTTCGGGATCAGCTTGTAATATGGCAGTTTAAACTAGGCCAGCATAGTGGATGTGACTGCTACTTACAGTTGTTTAACTGTAGTAGCAGTCGCTTATATTTATGGACTGTACTCTAGCTTAACATTAGGTGGGGTGCTGTCTTATTTCAAATCACAATAATAGAAACAAAACAAAATATAGCTTTATTTTCTGTTTTTGTAAAAATTATGCATTAGTTTGACATTAGGAAGATGACTTCCTACATAATGTATTTAAAAAGTAAATATTCTTACCTGGAAAATATTCTGTTGGATATTCATCTTTGACCTAAAATACAAACATTATAATATTTATTTTATTAAAATTATTAACTTACGACCAACAAAAGAAAATAGAAGATATTTAAGAATAAGGCCACTTTTTCACAATAATGATGAAAGTTCAATAATAATATACAACATAATAATAAATATTATTTATTGTACAAAAAATGTCAGTACATTGGTGAGCTTAATTTTTTTTTATTTTTAATTGTCTCGACATCTGTACTTGACCTGGGTGATGGTAAGCATGATAACATGGCTAGTTGCGAATGAAGATTGGACTGCATACTTCAGAAGAAAATACAATTACTAGCAAGTAGCAAGGCAAGAAAGAACACTCATTAAAAAATATAAAAATCATTAAAAAGTATAAAAATCTAAAAAAATAAATGTTATTTTATGGTAAATATTGTAATAAAGATAATTAGTACTAATAACTATGGAATCTATTGGTAACACCAAGAAATATATCAGTTTAATCCAATATATGATTAATTATTTGGAGAAAATACATTACATATATTAAACAAGGAACATTATGTATTCGGACCTCTTGGATCTCTTCTACCTTACCATCAGGCGGGATGAGGTCAGATGTCGAATCACAATAAAAAAAAAAATAGACATAGGTTAATAGACAAGGTGATAGTGGAAACTAAGATTTGAGTCGTTTTTCCAGTCATTGGCACTCTTGTATCACCCCTTGCTTACCAACAGGCAAAACAAGGTCAGATGCAATAAGATGCCTTTGCGCAGAAATGAAATATAACCAATTACCTCAGCTTTAACTGGAAGTGGAGGTGGTATTATAGTATGTAGTGGTTCATCAACTCTTATAAGTGCTTCAATATTCTTATTATTTGTGTCATATTCTTCTAATACCATTTTCCTTAGTGTGTCTTGAACTCTTGAACATTCTAATACAAACATTTGGAAGGACAATACTTTTTCCTCACAATCTAGGCACATTTTTGTTGGTAACTTTGGGTCCTCATGCAACTGAAATGTTATCAATAACACTTTATAATACTCTAATAATAACAAAATATAATACTTTAAATAATACTTTACTGTAGAGCTTGTATGAGGAGAATTGTGGATGTGAAGGAAATAAGGAAGTTGTGTCATGATCGTGGCAAGTGACACTCTATTGGCTCTGCCTATCTCCGTTGGAAAAAGGCATGACAATTTGAATGCATGAAATAAAAAATGTGTCAAAAATACAAATGGACATCTTATACGTGGACAGCTTATAAATCTATGTATAATAATAAATTTTATTATTTTATTTTTACAATATAAATACATAAAACTTTTATTTTTTGTTGCCTCGGTGAGTAAGATATTTCTTAAATTAATTTCTAATGTATTAGATACACGTTTTTTAACCCGGTCTGTGGTTAAAAAATAGTAAATAAATACTGAAGCAGATTATGTAACGGATGATAATGAAAGTTTTAGTAAAACGGGGAGAAAACTCTTCCAGCAGAGTCTTGGTCCCTCTAAGACTCTGTTATAATAGTTTTACACACACAAAGTAACATGATTTACAGTATTCCAAATCACTTGATTGCACTATTCCAACTTAATTTCTAATAAATCCACCATTAATAAATATTTTAAAGTAACAAATATATAAATAATTTTAAACAGCACAACACATGGGCAGGCAAGCTTTCCACTTGTCAATTATTCTACAAAGAACAGATGCACCAAACTTTTTAGTTTGACTGCCAATTATGGATGCTTTCCCCGGCCTGTGCGGGTATTACGGGTGTAAAAAGAAGAGGTAGGAACAAGGTTAAAGAGCTCCTCGGAACATTCCTCGGAACATTCTCCGTGGAATAGGCGATAAAGGAAGCACAGGGCCTCCATGTCTCTGCATAGTTGCAGGGGCTCCAGAGTTCACTTGACCTATTATAGCATCTTGCTTTGATTATTGACAATATATATAGATCATTCACACTTTCTTCAGAGTAAACATTCATAATTGCCCATAATCTAATGTCCCAATATTGTATCCAATTGGAAATCAAGGCACTTTAACACCACATATTCATGGAAATACTTATTTGAATGTTACTAATAGGATTGTAAATATTCAAACATGTAGTGTGGATGCTATTAGGCAAATCGTGCCTAATATTAAACATCAAATGCATATACGAATATATACACATTTAAATGTCTCTTTCTACTTACACGCTTTGTTATTTTATCAATCAAATAATGTACGTACTTCAATATGAACGATGTCCTTAATGAATTTAAATACATTTAAATTCTCTTCATCCATTAGTTCTTTAGTAAAAGAGTGTGTTCTTGCACAAAATCTACATAAATCTTTCACGGCGAGCGCCATGATTGGAAAAATACTTATTTTAACTGATTATAACATCAAATATTGATATTTTGCGTTAACTGATAAATTGCTTGAACATTTTATTACAACGTAAAAATCTCATTATTTCCATTGGTATTGTTTTGATCTTATTCTACGAGATTTTATAATAAAATACGGAGACAAGGAAGAAAAGGGAAACCAAACCAAGCGCTACATCTGTCAGGCACTAGTGTGGGAAAAATATTAAGTCTATGATGCCTAATAATCGGGGCTTTTGCTTGATTGTTTAACATTAAAATATTAAAGCTTAATTTATTTATTTAAATAATATATTTAAGTTGCATAAAAATATACACAAAATATACATATGTATTTAATGTATTATATGAAGGAATAACTGCAAATACTGTATTTTTTGATATTCGAAACAGCATTCTTTTTTGAAAAATAAAATGTGACTGACAGTTGGAACGGCTTTCAGTCGGCAAACAAACTAGACGCAAAAAAAGCTTTAGAAAAGTGGCGAGAGAATAAACGTATCGAAGGATTGCGGTAAATAATTAAATGTATTGTTAGTATTGCTTTAAGAAGGATGTTAAGAAATAATATTGTACCGAGATGTAATTGTTAAAAGAAGAATTGAGAGTAGAAAAGATGGATGTTTACACAACGGCCAGAAACATGGGGCCAGAGTTCTCGCCTATTTCACCAGTATCGTCGTTTGCACGTGCCTTGTCGTTTAATGAAGATAGTGGATACCATACATCATTCACTCCGGGATCAGTGGATTCTTCTGAAATATCAAATGAGAACTTGGATTCAAAGTTGTTTCATAATTCTTTGGCGGATCACACGGGGAGTTTTCAGTTATCTGTATCGCCAAGACGAAGGCATATTCGAGTACAGAAGAATGAAAACTTATCACCAGAAAGATTTCCAAGTTCACCTAGGAGAGGAAGAAAGCGACGTGCAGACGAACACAGTCAGTTGGTAAACTCTGTGCCAACGCCAACAAGCTCTATAACAAATGGCATACAAAGACTCCATGTGAATGATACCAACGACTTAGCACATTCCATATCAAACAACTTTGGTTTAAGTGAGCATTCTGATGTTTTGTCATACCCAACAACACCAGTGAAGCGGATTTGTCGCAGTAATGTAACTAAGTTAAGTCCAATACGCAGCAGTCATCGATCTAGTCCTAACAAAGTGAATACCTTAAGTGCTGCTCCAAAGAAATCTATTAAAAAGTTGAATTTTAACACTGAATGCCAGACAGAAACTATAGTTGAAGAAATTAAACATTCCCATGAAAAAGCTCCAAGTAAGCCGGTCAAAAGTTTATTCAGACCAAACAAAAAGATTGATATAGTGGGTTTGTTATATAAAAGGAAGCAAAGTCCAGTGATACCAATAATTTTGAGTTATTTAGATAATAAAGATATCTATAGTTTTAGTTTGGTAAGCAACACATGGCTCCAGGCTTGTACTGAAGTATCAAAAGCTAATGAAAAAAGGAAAGAGTACATAAAGTTCATTTATGTAACAAAAGAGAACAGTGAATGCAGGGAAAAAAGTATTAAAGTATCCAGTGAGGTCAAGAAGGGTGAGCCAGTAAGGTCATTGAAGGATAACAATTATCTACTTAATGTTCCAAGTCATCCCGTACAACCCAGAAGTCCTCCTGGTACACCAAGAACTAACAAATTCAAGAAATTTACCAAGGTAACTTAACTAAGGTTCAATATTTTAAATCCTTTATTGTACTAAAATAAACTTGAAAATAGGTACATAGGTGAGTTTAATGCCTATTAGGGATAGGCATCCCAAACTAACCTTTGGGATGATAAGAAATTATGGGCAGGGTGCAAATATACTATGAACTACAATTACATAAACTACATACAAGTATATATATAAGGTTTATCTATTAAATTTTTATTTTAGCTTAATTAAGGGTTATGTAGAAGTAAAGTTATTTACTTCATTAATCAATTATAAAACTGAAGCTTCCATTGAATTCACATATTTGCTATAGTCTAAAAGTAATAAATATGTGGGGATAACATTTTTATTATTGTGATGCAAAATCTGTTTTCAACTTGCTAGATGGTAGGCAAGGGGATGTCCAAGAGCTTCACTAAATAAACCAATTCCTAGGGTTACATAAGTCATCATTACTATGCCACCAGTCAGAGGATGCTTACATTTGCTTCATGGGGAGGCTGATATCCTTATACAAAAGGAAGAGACAATAGAGCGCCACTTCCCACAATCCTGACACAAAACTCCATTGTCTCTGCCTATCCTTGTGAGAAAAAGGTGTGACAATTTAATTGATTTGTCCCTTAAATTGAGTTATCTCTCGCTTCCCTCACATCCACAATTCTCTTCATACAAGCTCTAAGGATATGGGCACTAGACAACCTAGCTTTCTTGAGGATGTCTTCAATTACTAAATTCCAATATCTCTTACTCTTATTAATCAGTAAAACCTTATTAAAATATGGTATCATAAACTCTCCAGGTTGCATCCTTAGATTCAAGAACCCAGATATCCTGTGTACGTTGCTGCCAGCCTGCCAAGCTGACATTGGAGACATCTGGCGAGGAATGGGCGGAGTGCAGTAGTCAATCATGTGCATTCCAGTTCTGTAAGAAATGTCGTTGTAGCAGACATCCACTTGTAAAATGTTTTCAATATGATTTAGAAGCCCCGAGCCCTTCAAAGAGGAAGATTAACAATTGTGTTATTGGATCTAGAACTTGTAAGAGAAACTTGCGCAGATTACTTGCCTAATTAGTTTCTAGACAAGACATACACCTTGGATAATAATGTGCATTTTTGTGATATAAGATGATTAGTATGTTGACACACCCTGGTAGCTGGAGTCATGAACTGTGAAGTATAGAGACCAACAGATGTTTTGAACAAATAGCCGGGGTAACGGTTATGGTAGTGTTCTGCAATTTCTTCCCCTTGCACCAACTTCTTCTGTGTAGAGCTGAGTTTTGAAACAGAATCAAACTGTATTATTATGATTTTAAAACTGAATATGATGATTCAATGTAGGCTATCTTTCTAGGGTTAAATGTAGTTTCAAGATGTTTGCTGTCTTCTCTATATTTAATACGAATTTTACCCAGTTGTCACGTAAATGCACATAGGTGTATGTCTTACTGTACATATACATATACTGTACATATCATTGCCAATCGAAGAGTGGTAGACCATAAACCTATATGTCACTTTTAACTCTTTTGAATATTCCTTTTATAGTCTTGTTATTTGAAAATGATACCATTGTGGATAATAGTTTTTTGGGTAATCAGTCATACATCTTACGCTTGTAATAACATTAGAATGAAGTTGGTTTTATAACTTGACTATTCATATTATATTGACAGTAGTATTAACTGGATACTTGTGCATTATATTCTGAATTATAATTAGGATTTATTTTTTACAAATATCTAATTCGGGAAGTTCTTTTCAATACTAGATAAATAATTCACATCGAGTAAAATCACACACTTATATTTACCATTGATTACAAAAAATTAGTAATTGGCCTAGTTTGGTTTTGATAATTAACTCCTGAATTAGTTGTGATGATATTGCATTTATTATTGAGATTCTCATTTACATTTTAAAGTTATGGTGCCATTTTTACACTGTTTTTTTTAACTAGGGTCTTATCAAAACTCAATTAATTTTAATCTGTGTGTTTGTGTGTATTTTAATATTGTGACATTATTTCTATTTGTTTACAGTCAGAAGGTCTAATTATCAAAATGCCTAATTAAGCAATTATCTATATATAGTAAAACACCCAATTATAGAAAGTTATATAAAATTTATGTCAATCCGCAAAACAATCCATTATTGTGGCAATCGTGGTCTAGTAGTAGTAAAATCTCCATTTTACATAATCGCCAATTACATTTACATTTTCTTTGGCCAGCATAGTGAAGGCGACAGGCAGCCGTGAACTGACTTGTGTCATCGTCACTCTTAAACCTCCTCTTGCTTATCATCAGACAGGTCGAGGTCAGATGTCATGTCACAATGAAACAAACTACTTGCTGATATATTTTTGATATATGTACTTTGGTTGCCCAGTTTCTATGATACAAGCCATTTTATTAATTTAGTATAGCCTTGTTTGCTATTTAGTTCTTTCTGTGGTAGGATATTTTTGTATATAGACATTATTTCTCATCATTGAAATAATTCGGCGTTCTGAATGTAATTTAATTCTATTTTATAAGTAATTTGTTATTGGAATCTTATGCCTCAATTTGCTTGACATGTTGTTTTAGTTTTAATTATTTTACGAATTTGATAAATTAATGGGTAGTGGAATTGATTTCCTCTTTGCTTTAATATGTCTATTAATGAACAAACATTTGCCAATTATGTTGATGCATAATGCACTTCTTTAGGTTATTTAGAAAGTTAAAATATATTGTTATTTAATGTAGATTTGTGGACGTGAAATTGAGTGTTACCGGGTGTTACTTGGTCGGCATAGTCATGGCGACTGAATTGTTTTTATTTTCAGTCGTCAACGCTTTTGGACCTTGCTTACCATCAGGGCAGATGTCAAGTCTCTATAAAAAAAGATACTGTAACAGATAAAAAGGTAGTGAAGTCAAAGTATGATGTCTTGAACATAATGTTTTAGTCTTTATAATGGTTTATTTTTCAGACTGATTCAGTCTAAGCGCCATTTTATTGTTAAGTTGAAAAAATAGTTTTGCATGATTTTAATTGAGTAAATCTAGTAAAAGTGTTTTAGTGGTAGTTGCCTCAATTTCACATGAACAAAATTAAATAACAATTGTATAGTCATTTTATAGAGATTACGCAGTCTATTATAGCCATTTATGAGAGTGTGTTGTGTGTGTGCGTGTGTAATTTTAATTTTAAAACAAAATATTCTCATTTGTGGTTGTTCTAGAATTGTTGAAATGTAAATATGTGTGTGTTTTAAGATAATAAAACTATTTTAAATTAAGTTACTGTAACTTAGTTCCTTCAATTTTTACACAACGATTCGGATGTTTGTAAGTAGTTCAATTGTTATATAAATTAGTAATTATAATTGGATAGTAAACTTGCAAAGGTGCATATCGGCCAGCTGTGACCGGGGCTGAATGTGTATTTTCTTTTTTCAGCAATTGTCATTACTAAACTCGTAGTGTTGGAATATGGCAAAAAAATTATATAAAGAAGTATTTTTATTATTCAAAATTTGTACTTTAATTCAAATAGAAAATCCATGGTCTCAGTCTATTCCTGCTAGGCGTGACTAATTGCTTTTTCTTTTAGTTGCTATTACTTACATCTCCGTTTATATGTTAACATCAAATCGTTGTATACAAATAAAAGTAATAATTGAATTTCGTCGTAAAAAAACAAACAAAAAAATGTACAAATATTTCTTTAAAAATATGTTGAAGGAACTAAGAATGCAGTTGAGTGGCCTTAATTAGCTAAAACTTTTCGCACAAATTGTAGCTGAAAGCTTTGGTATTATGATATAAACTGATGTTTCGGGGGGAATATATAAATCAATATATTTTCACTTTTTAAATTAGAAAAGTATGGGGCCAAAATTTTTACGTAATATGAATAAGAATTTCCCCAGGAGGGTATTTGATGACGTCATTTTGAATCTGATATTGTTTTTACTTATTTAATAGCAAAAAAATATTTTTATATACATATAGACACGATTTTAAAGTACACCTTTTCTTTTGACACCAGTTACTATCGGCAACTTTGAAATAACATTTTAACATCTCGTCACTATTCTTATTACTTCACTCACAGAATACATACGAAGACAATGAAAATAAAACGACGTAGTACAATAAGCGACCCATCACTAAAAAACAGATATGGGTGAAAATAAATTTATTTGTTATTGAAAATATACTGATTCTAAATGATGTCAACGAGGTTAAAAAAAACGCTCAAAGCTAAAATATTTTAATCATCACAGCCATATCATAGACTGATTATGACATTAGATTTTATAAGTAACATACTCGGTATTGAATAGAATTAATTTTAGATTGTTTTAAATTCTTAATTAAAATAAATTAAAACTAGTTTTAAAGCAGATTTTAGTTGTTAGAGAATGCCTAATAGGCATTAAACTCGCCTATGTACCTATTTTTAAGTTTACTTTGGTGAAAAAAAGATTTAAATAAATACATGTTTCAAGAAAAATAAGGACCAAGTAGGGTAGTTAGATAAACGCTTGTTGGATTCAATTGTAGCACCCACAGTCTAGTGTCCACGGCCTTTGCATCAAGACCGAAATGTTATAAATATGCTTTAAGACCAGTCTTGATTTATTTGATTAGGAGTTAATTTTAGTTTAGTATTGCAGTACTCAGTAATTTACATTCCTCAAGAAATATGACATTGGTTTTTTTTTTTAATTTAAATAATTCGGAATACGATTTTTATTTTTGACGTCAGTACGCATTAAATGCTTGATTTTAGTTGTTTTAAATAGTTTTATGTGTAAATATTATTTTTTACTTTCAATGTCTCAATTGTATTAGTTTATATTTTTCACTGTAAGGGCCAGAGGGGACGGTTTACTCTGCTTTTATGGGAACCACTTAGGCTCCGGTCCCGTAGTACTTAAGGACTCTTCGTATAGTCGTCTCCTTTGGCTCTAAATACGGTATATTAGCCTATCACCTTTTGAATTGCTAATATCTGTACTTTTTTAATTATCTTAAACCAGTGATTGTTCACTTAGGTATAAGGGATGCTTAAAAAGCTCTCAATTCTAATGAAAGACTTTTAAATTTAAGGTTTGATGAATAAATATTTAATTTTATTTGATTATCTTTTTTTTCTATGCTACGAAAATGATTCAATTGTAATTTGGCGTCGTTTGATGGAGTGACAAACATTGACATCTAATGCTTCCTCCACATGCTTGTTGTTTGCCGCAAACACCAAACATACAATATAATGCGATTAAAATAAGAGAAGAACGGTAACGGCGCCATTTTGTGACGTCTAACTCTCCAACCAACTTCACTTTAGTATGGTGTCTTTTTCTTTGCGGACCGCCAAGAAAAAGACACCTTTGAATCAGTTAAGTGAAGTTAGTCAACAGCCCGTCCTATTCTTATTATAATAGCACAGTACAAATAAAATCCCAAACATTGACCACAAACAGGCATCTACAAGCTTGGCGAACATACTAGAATATTTCGGATAAACAAACTTGGCGGGGATCAAAATTCACTGAAATCGTACAATACTACCAAGCATTTGGAGACATCGCAAACTGTTTGCTGAACATCCTTTGATTGTTGAAGAAAAACCGAGAGCACAGGTTCAAAACCACTTGCCGGTACCAATGTATTTTTGATATGATGTGTACTTTGGTCGTCCCAGTTCTATGATACAAACACTAGTAACTTACTATAAAAATGTAAATAAATAAAAAAAGTGGCGGTTGCGACTAGTGGCTCGTGCTATGTGTCGTATATCTGCGTGTTCAGTCGGAGAGCTTCCATCTTCACCTTTGTGCTTCCGACGTGGATCAACCTAGCTCGACACGTTGTGCGTGCCAATGTTAGTGACTCTTGATCTGCCGCATTTTGTAAGCATTGTAAATATTTTTATTTGTGTTATTAATTATTTTTATTATTTACCTTGACTTGCCTTGCGATTGTCTCAGTCGCCGTCACTATGCCGGACAATTTTTACAAATACGTTATTTATGTTTTTTAAATATCTATGGTATAGCCTTAAACACCGAGGGTGAGATTAAAATAAAACAAAGCTTGACTAATAAAACTAATATATTTAAATTTACAAAATCGTCAAATCTGTACAAGTCCCCTTATTCAGTTATTTTCTTACAATCTCATTTCAGTAAAAAAAAGATGACTAGAAATAAGTTACAGAGAAACTAACTGAATAAAGACTACTTTCTTCATAAATTTCTCTAAAAAATCATTTTAAAAAACTTAAATGAATAAGGCACAAATATTTATTAAGAAATCTTATGGTACAAAAGGCGAGAACATAATCTTAAATAACTTAACTAAATTAAACTAATTGTTTCCAATATTTGGATTAATTGTATTCTTCGTGTTCCATAGAGATCGCCTGTGTCATTTGTCAGCCCAAACCCATCACAAATTTGGGTATTTGATACGCAACTTGTGGAATTTGCATTATCATTGACATTCTGAAATATATTACGAAGCCTATAAAACTTACTTTTTACTATTAAGACATTAAATTCATTAACCTATTTTCAGTACGATATCAAATTTATTAATTTTACCTTTAAGACGTGTTTTATGGCTTGGTTTAACACTAAAACACGTAGGTACTATAATAATCAATCAAATTGTCATGCCTTTTTCCCACTGAGATAGTAGAGACGATGGAGCGCCACTTGCTACGATCCTGACACAACTCCCTCGCTTCCCTTACATCCACAATTCTCTTCATACAGGCTCTACGGTTATGGCATACAGGCCAAACGATAAATCAATTTTAAATAACTTTTTAAAATAAAAACTTTATTTTATTAATACGCTACTTCTGAGCTTGTCTTGCCTGATTGACTGGATTGTTCCTTGATCATGTCCTAGCCAGGGGGGGCCCCAAAGAGAGAGGGCCACTTTCTAGGATCCTAACACAATTCTCTCGCTTCCTTTATATCTCATGGAGGCTGTATGGTTATCGGTACTGCCGACCTCTACTTTGATATGATATTGAGGCTGACATTGAGATTGATTCCTTGATTTAATCGGCGCCATAAAAAAAGCAACGCAAAGATCCGAAGGAAGCGCGAGGCACTCGTTTGTCTATCCCTGTCGAAATTCATGCGTGATATTTTGTTTGATCGATTGATTACTAAAATAGGTTTATGAATTTATAATTCATATATACAAATTTTCGTCCATATATAGATAAGCAATATTTACATGCATTTTTTTATTGAACCTACACTGATAGCAGCTATTGAAGACTTATGATCGCTGACCGCAGCACACGTCTGCGCAATGCAACCAACTGAGAAGCAAGCAGCTTCCACAGAAGTATAAAAGACGTCTTGATGAGATTTTCACGCTGAGCTTATAGAAATTTCTCCTCCAGTTTTTAAAGGTATTTAAAATAATTATTAAGTTTTTATTAGGAAGCTATATTTACAATGTTTAGTGCACAATAACCCACCTTAACTTAAAATTCATTTATAGTAAATTCCATCACCTCTTAAACCTGTGTCGCGCTAGGAGCAGGAGAGCTAGAACTAAGGAAAAATAGTAGTCATTTTGTGATTAAACCGAAGATGTAAATATTGATGGCTATATTAATGCATATTTACAGTGAGTAAGCAAACTTTAAACAATCATTATTTCCTACAATTTTCCACTAAACACCTATGTTTATTCAATATAAACGACAAATTATTTTCATTGTAAAGTATAGACCACATGCTAACAACAACAAAAAAAGATAATCGAAGTGCGCCATACAACCAAAGCGATGCTAACCAGAGGGCCACGTAACACGATGCTCTAAGCCAGTGTTTCTCAACGTATGGCCCACACTTCAAAAATGGACTCGATGCCGACTTTAACCCTTTCGCTTTGGGTTATTTAAATGCGATATCGGTGACAAATTTAACAAAAAGGCAAATTCTTAAAAAAATGCTGTAAAAATTTTTTTTCCCTAAAGAAACAAAACCATTTTTAAAGGTTAAAAATTATGTATAGGAGGCGTAAAAATTTTAAAATGTTAAGATGGGGCATGGTCTAAAAAGGTTGGGAAACACTGCTCTAAGCGAATTCGCTTTGGGCTGCAAGCGTAAAAACAAATAAACGGGTTCATATCTGAAAGACCATAAAACAGCTATGCCAAATTTATTGCCGCTGTGAACCAATTTGGAGCATCTGCTCCATCTGCTGAAGCATTTGTTAGTTTGGCGCGCTTTTCAAGAACAAAGTGTACGAAAGTTCTATAGTCTATCAGATATAAAAGTTTGTTTGTTTTAACGCTGATTCTAGCGTTAAAACAAACAAACGAATTCGCTTGAAGTGTCGTGTTAGTGGACCTCGGGTAAGCAAAATCGTACCATTCGAGCGATATTCGTTGACGCAACGCTCCGTCTATCTTTCTTTTGGTCCGTGGTATATTACTGGAAATAATGGAATCTTATCACCCAATTGTTTTAGTACTTACGATACTGATAGTCCATTATAGAACCATGAACGCCACGTTTGTGGCGTTGGTGTTGAGCCCTCGATTCTCGCTTCGATGTGACCGCAAAGTGCACGGCGGTCATGGGACCTTCCTGATCGAGTATCACATATTAGTCTTTTACGACATTCACCGTCGCATGTCCCTCTTCTTGGGCTGTTCTTCCAGTAATGCCTAATAACAAATGTTTTTTTTAAATTGTATGCTTTATTGTGGTTCGACATATGACAGTATATCCTGATGTTAAACTGGAGTGTGATCTATGAATAGAGGCGACTGTTACTACAGTTAAATAACTCAGAATCGTAGAAAGGAGCGCTCCGTTCTCTCTGCCTATATCTGTCAGTAATGAGGCGTAATAATATTTAATGATGACATTTAATTGATATAAGGCGACCATGGTGTAGTGGTCACGCATACCGAGAGCCCCCAGTTCAAAACCACTAATGTATATTTTATATATGTACTTTAGTCGTTTTGTTTCTATGATACAACATTTTATGATCCTCTTAGTAACTCAGCATAGAAATATAATAGTAGTTAACTTACTTATGATACAAATTAAATATATCTTGATTAGATGTCATATTGTCAATGAATCTGTCCCAATCCTGTGGCCGCAATGCTTCCATGGAGTAGGCGGAACGTGCCGAATACAATTTGTACCATATAGGGTAACCAAACAAATTCGCTTCTTTCAAATTCATTATCCACGTTTCGTGATCAACAACTTGCTGTAAAATATAATTAAAGATAAAGGACAAGTTATAAATTAAAAATATTGGGAGGCTACTAATAAAGTATAAGATGAAAGAGTGATAGGCACACGTTGTTGATTAATAGAACAGTCTATCAAACCCGGAATTTAACCAACCTAACCAAAATATAAATAAATATGTACTTTGGTCGCCCTGATTCTATGATACAAGCACGTTTAGTAGCTTAGTATAGAAAATGACTCCTTAAAAAATAGCAAACAAATGAATGTAAAATATATATCTCATTTTATTACTTGTACGAGGATTATAGTAAACTTTTATTAAAGTCAATGAGAAGTTGAATGTTTGCAAACAAATGACAAATTCTTGAAATTTCACTCGCAAATTGTATAACAATCACGCACGCAACAGAAAATTAAGATTATAGCGGTGTTGCAATTGCTTGCCCTCAATATGTAATAGCGACTTCCTTCTTGGCTGTTCATAATTGACAAGGAAATGTCGACTTTGAGTATAAAGGACAAGGATTTGTTTTCAAAGTTATGATTCAAACAAAAAATATTAAGGAAAATTAACTGTTTATTCATCTCTACTTTAGAGCTCAAGGGCTATTTTACTTTTGTAGAAAAAGTACTAAAATTGCGTCCAATGAAATAGAGTGCGTCAATATAAGAATAATCCGAGAGAAGACAATAATGCAAGGAAATGTCATCTTTGTGTATCGAATACAATGATGGAGAACGAAAATACGCACACGAGTTTACCGCTAATATCCAGTTATGATGCAATGATACAAGTATGTTTATAGATGTCAAAATAAATACTCGTAAATTTAAAAAAACATCTGCCACTTTCTTTCTTCTTGTTTATGGCTTTAGTATTTAACTTGCCAGTGTCAAAGTAAAAATATATGGTTCAATGTTAAAACATTGTCAAGTAAAGATGAAGATGAACCACGCGAGTGATTCATCAAATGATGATGATGAGAATGAGGTTGATGATGATCGTTTTAGTAAAGCGGCGGAAAGCCTTTACTAAAACTTCAGAAGAAGTCTTGGAGGGAACATGAAGAAACACGTTTCACAACTTTAAATTACTTGTTTATACTTGATCAACTTAAAAACTATTACTGGATAACAATTCCACCATTATTACACATTAATATTTATAAAAAGAACAAGCTTTTCAAATAATTCAAAATTGCGCGTCCTGTCAGTTGCAGTTGCTCGCCAAAACTCATCTGCCACTTTTTTTTTATTGTGACTCGACATTTGACGTCGACCTGAAAAAACCGTCTCAGTTCACGCTTGCTTCAGTCAGAATATTAAAATACTTAATCGTTAATAAAAAAAATATTAGGTAGGTATATATTTGCTTCGGGCCTGGGTGTTAGGCGGACAGTTGGTGGTCTTTAGTAAGATGCGCCGATCCGGGATAAGATTATTAAAATCAGGTTTTAAAATCTAAAATGGTATACATATCAGGTGTGTTTTTATATAGCTTGTAAGTGGCGCTCCATTGTCTCTACTTATCCCTGTGGGAAAAAGGCGTGACAATTTGATTGATTGATTTTATATAGACTTTATACTGTGTTGATTGATTGTGTTTGATTTTATATTGTGTTTTTATATAGACATCCAATGGTTTGATGTAGCTCTTTCAGTAAACTCTTTCAGTTAAACCTTTTCCAGCGTAGGTATTGGCAATACTTCATTAGAACCTCTGATTGTTCACCTCAGGTTTAATCGCCCGAAAATTATTTAAAATTCTCAAAAATAAGAAAATTAAAAAAAGTTTATGTCTTGCGCGGACATTGTTATTTAATATGAATGTGTGTGTTTGATTTAAATAATTGTTCTACATGTTGCAAAATTTGTTATTGTTATTGTTAGTAATAAAACTAAGTAGGTGCGTATACCCAAATGGATTTTTGCAAGTGCACTCCGCCCTGCATATAAATGACATTTAATGAACTCACCCTGGTCGTGTCTTCATGATCGCCATCCACGTAATAAATACGATAGCCAAGATTCAAATCGTAATATGGCGAAACTGACGGACCAACAAATGCGATATTCGTCGCGCGACCTGTTTTATAATAGACTTATTACTGTTTTATTTATTGTTTCTTGACATGTCACAGCACCCCGCCCGATGTTAATCTGTAGTGCAATCCATAAATGGAGATGACTGCTACTACAGTTTAATAACTCTAAGTAGAAGTCGCATCCACTATTCCGGCCGTAGTTGTAACCGGCAACTTAAAAGTTGATCCCAAAACGCGACTAATTCACTTCACAGTCTGTATACTTGTAAGGGGAAAATCCGTACTATCTTAATAAATCTTACAAATAAAATCTATGAAACAAATGTTTGCTCCGACCGGGAATCGAACCCGGCACGAACTGTTATGCTAATTAATGCGCCACACGTGTCGTTAAGATTTGAATTTAATAAAATTGTTTGAAAATAAATTAATCAATCAAATTGTCACGCATCTATTCCCAGACAATTGATCTCCAATTTCTATGATTCAAACAAAGCAACTGTTGTTATTAAACTAGGTGATATGAATGCACCTTTTTATTTATTTCATCATTCGACCTGGATTATGTGACAACTGGAGGTTCATAAGCGCCCAGGATTGGAAAACAAGAGTACTATAGTTTTCGCAATAAAACTTGTCCTAAATAAAGAACAAAGCCGGAATCACGGGTAACAAGATAATAAAGGATTTTATATTCATTTAATAAATAATTCATGCCATTTATCTTTGTTACAATAAAGTACGTGAGAACTAAGTTGAAACAAAGCTTCAATGAATTTAGATTTCGCACGTACTTGGACGATAGTATGGTCAAGGTAAAAATTAAAATAAACGAGTCGATTTCCTACTTAAAGTACCTACGCGTGAGATATCCTAACAAAATCAAGCCTATTTGTCGTATATTTATTTCTCCCATTTTTAGGTTTGTTAAAGGGCCAATCTTGGTTTCATTGAATAATTACGACGATTTAAGGTTATCTGTTAACAGCAATGTTCTTAGATTTTGAATATCAAAGTTAGGGAAGTAATAATTTTTTTAAGGTGTTCACAAACTCCTTGTAGAGAGGGGTATTTAAAAAATGGATTTAATTTTAATTTATTGTGGATGTTAGAGAAGCGAGGAAGTTGTGTCAGAGTCGTGGCAAGTGGCGCTCTATTGTCTCTGCCTATCCCTGTAGGAAAAAGTCGTGATAATTTGATTGATTATTTTGACCAGCTGTAGCGATAGAGGCATTAAGTTTACTAAATCGGTTTATTAGTCGTCGGCGCTCTTTGACTTCTCTCTTAGCAAGTCGAGGTCAGATGAAGTAGCTCAATAACAATTTAAAAATAAGTGGCTCCAGTACTTGTAGGGTTAGTTGTACCACGTATTAAGTAAAATCATACCTAAATCTTTGGGATCATAGAACACTTCAAACTCATCATAGTGTGTATGACCGTAGAACTGTGCAGCAACCGTAGACTCGTATCTATTAATAATAGCGTAGAAGTTCCTGCTCCATACTTTGAGACAATCGGAATAACCAGGTGGTATATGACCTATTATGTGAACCTTTTCACCACTGAATTCTGCTGATTGCAACTCGAATATTAACCATTGGAGTTCTGTTGCTGGGTCTGTGCTGTTGAGGAGGAGCCACCTGGAAGTGATCGGCCCATATATAACTTTTATTACATTAAAGTAGTAAACAAAAACTAATTTTAGTAATAAAAGATTTTGCGTCCTAATATCGCGTTTATTTAGATTAGTAGTTTCTAAGGCTTTGAAGCTATCGTGTCCGGGTGACCATGATGGCTGTAAAGCTTTCCAAAACATTGGATTAAAATAATCATACAAACGCGATGTTAGGATTCAAAACATAAACAATGTTCGCCCAAAACGTACGTTTAATAATCAGAGGACTCATTAATCGAATTCATTGAATCAATTAAATATGAGTTATTCAATTGTAGAATACTTCCCGTTATCTAAAACATAACATTATTATTTTTATAATATAATAACTAATTATTCGTATATTCTATCTTTGTAAAAAAAACGACCAAATCGGAGACATCCTCGAGTAGTGCCCATAACCATAGAGCTATTGTATGAAGAGAATTGTGAATGTGAAGGAAGCGAGGGAGTTGTGTCAGGATCGTGGCAAGTGGCGCTCTATTGTCTCTGCCTATCCCTGTGGGAAAAAGGCGTAACAATTTGATGATTGATTGATGATGATCTTTGTAATATTAGCAGCTTAATTTTGACGTTACTACCTGTGTGTATTTTTAATAAACAATTCTTATTATCAACGTACCAATTCTTATTATTGCAGTAATTCATATTGAGTGAAATGATACGGAAACCAGGTCGTACAAGCACGGAGTAGAAAGCACCTCTTCGTACTGTATGAGATACACCAGCCGGTAGCCAACGACGCCATTGAGCATCCAAGTCATTGTATAACCAATCAATATTCAAATCTGGTGATGAAATGTATGGAGGTGGAAAGCTAGAAAAATTATATTATTCATTGTAATAAAAATTACAAACAAATCTAAAATAAAAATTAGCAGGATCCAAACTACAAGACTTCAATATTGGTTTAAAAAAAATAATAAACAGGTAACCATATTAAATTAGCAAAAAATGTAGGTATCTGGAAAGAGAGCCAAAAGAGTGAAATAAATGACAATAATAATGCATAACTGTAAAACATTGATTATGAAATGAGCAACAAGAAACTAAACAATGAAATGCATTGTCGCAATATTTATAAGTGAAAGGTGAGTATTGGAAAACGAGTATATATTAAATAAAAACATTCTCTACGTATTCACATAATATACTCAAGTCCGGAGAACCGGAAGGATTCATTACCTGTTTACTGGCGCTGTTTCATGGTTACCTAATGCGGGGAATATAGGTACACCAGGGAACATATCGGACATTTGTGTCACAGTCTCTTGTAACACTTTCAAATTTTCCTCGCGTGTCTGATTCCATACATCATGAGGTGGCAAATCACCAGTCCACAAAATGTAATCTATATCCTAGAAAACGCAATCATTTTAATAGCAGTATTCTTTAGCAATTTTCCATTATATAAAAGTGCATTGTCGCGATGTGTTAATCGAATGAAAGTCTTTGTTCGTGAGAAAATGAAAGCTGCATTCACTGCGTCTAACCGATTCACTTCGTTAATTGTATGAAGATAAAATGATTTAATATTATATTGCATTTACTAACGGGGTGCGTATCAGCTATGTGTTTCAACATGTGATCTATAGTGCGTTTAGGTGTATCACATTTGCGATAATCTCCCCAACGACCGGCGCGTGCTTCTGGAGTTAATGCCAATCCATTTGTCGCACGGCAACATAATGGTTCATTGCACTCAGCGTTGGCACCTAAAACAACAATTGTACACATAAGGAGAAAATAAGGAAAACATAAACCTTGCCTTTTAAGATTGAAATGTCACTGACCTTCAAGATAATAGGGATCGAAATGCGTGTCAGAAATCTGCAACACTTTGAATGTTGCAGATTTTTCTTTGGGAGCTTCCAGTGGTCGAACAGCTGGTTTGGGTACTGGTGGAAAAGCGACTTCCCATTCATGATATGGATTATACACATCACCACATGCATCTCCTATTACAAAACTACAAATTTCATCAGGTCCAATGTTGACACGTTTTAATACGTAAACTACTTCGGCCTGCAATTTAAATGGATCTATACAATAACAATATATTTATTTTAAAAAGATAGCACTGATTAAGTTTTTATTTGTAAAAATATTCACCAAATCTAATGCACACTCCTTTTATAATAATTACATAATAATAAAAAATCATACCCCAAACAAATTAGTAACGCCATTACAAACTCGCTGTGATTGTATACTGAGAGAAACACAGAATTGATAAATAATTTTCATAATTTCTTCTTTAGACTTTCCTAATTTAATATAATGTAATAGAAACCCAGCTCCAGCTTTGCATGCAGTACATGATACTTTGGACATCACAGAATGTTCTACTTCATAATAAACTTGGTTAAGATTTAGTAATTTTAAAGCTTTCTCTAAGAATAGTGGTAAATTTGAGCTCTTTTCATTATTCCATAGTAGTCTGGAGTAATTCCTTTTTAGTGACGCCATGTGAGCGAGTAGTTCTGATTCGTTAGCTGATGGCGGTAATTTGTGACTGTGGTTTGAAGGTATTAAGAATGGGTCCTCGTTTCTTGGTTCCGTAGTATAATTCCATGTATCTTGTGGTGGACTCCATTTTATAACTGGGTCGTTATAATTACTGTCTAAAAACACTGGATTACCTGCAAAAACAATGTTGTTCATCTTTGCAATATATTTTGAAATTCATAATGTAATTCATAATTCATAATTATATTATTTCGATATCCCATTTTTCTAATTATTGCTTTTGAATTAAATTACGCCATGTTTGAGATTAAAACTAAAATATAATTGCCATAAAAATATAAATACCTGAAATGACTAGAAAAGTAGAAATAGTAAACAACGCTTGATAGAGACATAGATGCCGGACGATCATTGCGAGGAAGAAAAGGGAGATAGTCCCCTAAAACAAAGAAAAACACAATTAAATTCTCAGTATTAGGTAAAAAAGACCATTAAACAACATAATTTCAATGGTCGTAAATTGTGTACAAGTAGTTAAAGTCAGATAAATAAAAATTAAGTAAATGCCACTTTTAAGACTAGAAAACTTAAGTCATAAAAACAGACATTACTCTCGTTAACCCATTGATTTGAAAGTTGTAAATGTAACCACAACTACACACAAAATATGGGCTTTGAAATATGACATAAACATCTGAACCGTTAGGCTATAAAATACATAATATTTGTAATAAAGTTATGGAATTTCCGAACATTAACTTTCTAATCATATACTGAGATGTATTGAACGCTTCGAAAGTAGGTTAAATCCATAATTGACCACTTTGGAAGACAGTTTACCCTTGAGCTAGATTTTTAGGAAGCTATAAAAAATAAAGAATTTTTGACAAAAGTTGAAAATATTACTCTATCGCGATGTGGTCTATGTAAACCTATTAAGGTGATGTTAAAGTGATATTGTTTGTATGGAAGAGCTCATCTCGATCGACTTTCAGTGGGTTTATAACTTATCTTACACTTCATTAGCACTCCTAAAGTGGAAATTCGCTGATGTTTATCATATCAAGATATTTTAATATGAGTCAACCGATAGTCATATGAGTCAATACTCTCAAATAATATTTTTATAAAATTGAAAAATCGTTATTTACTCAATATTCTTTCCACACATTCGAACTTGCTAATTTGAATTTGCGAAAGTTGTCTTTTTATGAGCAATCGGAACTTAAATCACACATTTCGCCAAAGCCTGCCCGTGATGAGTTTGGTGAATGTAATAAAACCTTTTCAGGAACAGAGTATTATTGAACTTTGCATTGTTTTATAATTTATATTTAACGTTTTAAACTGTGGTTTCAAAGATACATTGGTACTGGTAATTTAGGTTTGAACCGCCCGAAGTGGTAAGCGAGACCATGCCATTTGATCCTAGCCACGGTTGGAATACTTGGAACTTGGAAAACTTTATAAGATTCGTAAAAGCTTTTAAGTTCGTAATTGGGGCTGTTATATGTTATGCATGATGAGTCAGCACAACAGCCGGCAGTGGTTCACGGACGTCAACATTCGACATTACTTGCCACTTTCTCCGCGCTTCATTGCATCCATTGGAAGGAAAGTGACGACGATATCGCACATGTTCGTGACTTTAAACTTAGCCGTTTATCCAGTTTGGTTGATTAAAAGCAATTCATTAGGTTTTTTCTTAATTAAAAATAACTTGACAGTATCTTTGAATTATATATCTTAATTTTAGAAAAATATCGCCCATATGGTAATAGTAAAATAAATATATCATATCTCTTGTAAGGAATAATACTATTAAATAAAAATAACCAAGGAATCCATTTTATATTTCCTAAGGGAAAAAACAACTATTTCCAGTACTTATAATTATAGTACACTACTTAGTACACGGTGAAATGGTTCCATCTTCAACCATTTCACTAGATAAGTTGTGAATAATATCGTAATCTAATATTAGGTATAAAGTAATTCTGAAAGAGTATGTACTCGATAAACAGCAGCACCAGGAGCGTAGCTACCGCCGTATCTGCCGTATTAATTATACGGGGCCCAACGTAAAAACTAAGCAAAAAATAATAAAAACTTTAGAATAGACTTTAGAAAAACTAAAGTCATCATTAGCTATAAATGATTTAATCAGTTTGCCAAAAAAGGCAAGGAGAGTGAATATTTAATTTGAATCGTTTGTAAAAAATTTGGAAAAGTGATGATTAGATGATTATGATGAATAAATATTTTGTTTTAATTTTATGCAAACATTCTTTTGTGAGAAATCTTTACCCTTCCTAAGGACCCTTAAACATTTTTTTTATGCGCTACGCTTCTGAGCAACACTAATCAACTTAAACAGCGGGATCGCCCTGACGACACAAATTTTAGCGTGCCTGATGATAGTGTATGATAGCACCCCGCCTACAGTTAAGCTGGAGTGCGGTCAATGAATGGAGGTAACTGCTACAATTAAATAACTGCAAGTAGCAGTCGCATACACTAGGTTGGCCTAGTTGGAACCGGGAACTTACAAGCTGATGCCGAAACACGACTATGACACATTACAGTCTGTACAGACTGGGCACAAAAGCCTACCACTCTTAGATGACATTTTTAATTGATTGTGATTGTATAAGTAAGATTTTAACATTTCCAACTAGGCCGGTATAGTGGATGTGACAGCTATCTATATTTGATTTAACTAAAATTTTGCACTTACTACGAGTCTTTATATGGGCATAAACCAAATTAAAGACCTTGAGTACCTGATGATGGGTTATTCTCACATTACGATACACGAGTTTTTAAAATCCAAGTAAAACTGCAGGGGACGGCTTGTCACCGCTATATTATAGAATGTTATGCTACAATTAATAACTAGAAACAAATCTTGTTTTTATTGCAAATTAAGTACCGTAAATTTACGCATTTTATTTTTGCAACAAAGCTTGACTAAGGTAATTCAATACCTACTTAAATGTTTATGGTAATTTTATGATTTTTATGATCTTATTCATCGGTCCCAGTTGACCGATGCGCTCGTGTGATTTTCTCTATACAATTTTTATTATTTATTTGTACAGTAATTATACTAGCATATAATTACTGTATCAAAAATAAAAACATATTTAGACGGACTCTTTTCCTTAACTTATCATTGACCTACGTACTCAGAATAATAGAGGGTATAATATAAAAGAGAGATTGAGATAAACAGAAGAAAGCAGAAGTTGTGGTCATGTTATCTCTTTGTATCTTTGTAGAAAAATATACAAACAGTAATTTTTAATACAATTTTAATAGTAAGACAGTTGATAGTTATTGCACAATCATCCAATCTTCCTCTACTTTCAAGTCTACTTTCAGTCGCGTTTTAGGATCTGTTTGCAAGTGGATGCGACTGCTACTGAAAGTTATTTACTTGTAGTATCAGTCGACTCTATTCATAGACGGCACTCCACCTTAAAATTAGGCAGGTGTAATAATAAAAAATAATTTAAAATAAAATTAGAGCATTGTTTTTTTTTTCTAAACATAAAAAGAGGCCATAGTAATGCTATCAATGCGCACATCAGTATTGTTATGAGTTAATGGCTACAAGCTACAATGTAATGTAACAATATTAATAATAATTACTAGGTGTGCCCGCGGTTTCACCCGCGTAAAATTAGGTTTATAACACAGTCATAAAAAAGGAGGAGGTTCTCAATTCGACTGTATATCCTTTTTTTTGTATTTATAACTCATATAAAATGACAGACAGAAATAAAAATAAATATAGAAAAATTCCAAACAGCTGAAACTATACTAAATTTTTACTTGATTGTAAGAAAATTGAATGTGAAGGAAGCAAGAAGGTTATGTCAGACCAGCATAGTGATCGCGACTGGTAAGGGTTGCAAATCGTAAGATGAGACAGATTTATCAGTAGTCCGTCGGCACTATTTGCACCCTTTATCTACCATCAAGCAAAACGAAGTCAGATGTCGAATCTTAATTTTTAAAAAACAGAGGCAGGCTCATGGAATGTAATTAGTTTATAATCTATCTCGCGAATTTGTAAACTGTCGATAAATTGTAAACTTCTGAACCATACTAACTATACCATACTAACTTGTAAACTACTGAACCGTACTACTTACAACATAAAGTATTAGTTTACGATAATT
Source organism: Tinea trinotella (assembly GCA_905220615.1). NCBI lineage: Eukaryota > Metazoa > Arthropoda > Insecta > Lepidoptera > Tineidae > Tinea > Tinea trinotella. The sequence continues at coordinate 7,902,623 of HG992306.1, forward strand.
TATAATCTATTTAGGATAGATTATAAAATATCTAGATATATAGTTATATATAGTTTAACATGGATAAGTTGTATGGTTCAGTTCACAATTTATCCATAGTTTACAAACTCGCGAGATAGATTATAAACTAACGGTATTCACAATTATACGGTGACATATACAACTGTTAGATTAATTTGATATGGTCTTTGGTAATGGATATGGAATCCAATGGTCTAAGTACAATACCACCAGTACTAAGTAACTACTATTGTTTTTAGTACAAACAAGTAATTTAGTAGATAGCATTTCCCTAATAAAAAGCTAAATATCTATTTAATACGAGTATCATAAAGAGAATTATGGATGTATAGGAAGCAAGTGAGTTGTGTAAGGATCGTGGTAAGTGGCGCTCCTTTGTCTCTGCCTATCCCTGTCGGAAGAAGGCGTGACAATTTGATTGATTGATACGAGTATCAGCTCTCCTCGTTTATTATCACGTAATATGTATAAACATTTTCTTTATATAATGACGTGACGTGTATCAGTTCAGATGTTTTACTCCGTAAGTAACCCGCTTGCTTTGTATACAGACCGTAAAGTGACTTTTTGGGATTAGCTTGTGAAGTTTTAACTAGGACCGCCATCCAGTTGTCCTAGGCGGGATGCTGTCATATGTCGAGCAACAATTAAAAAAAAGTAGATTAATTTTTTTGCTGAGGCTGTTCCAACTTGCTGGAGCTGAGTGACCAAGCTAGCATAGTGTATGCGACTGCTGCTTACAGATATTTTTTCCAGAATTATTACACGTCAATCTAATCTTAATCTAACTTTAGACAATGTACGGGTATATGTTTTTATTTATTAAGACACGACTTGCCTGATGGTTAGGAAAGCATGACTAGGGAAGCGTGCTTTAAGCAAGGAAAAGTCTGGCGACTGAAAAAAAACAATTGAACTTACGATTGTCTTAGTCGCCGTTACTAGGTTGGTTATATATATTCAAATTTTAAAAAAAACTATACACATCTTTATCAGCTCCCTAGTTATAATATCTCGCACAGGTACCTAATTATAAATGTATTTAACAAAATCCGTTCGTCGCGTAGTCTAAAAATATTTTCCTGCTATTTATATATTATTTGCGTTTGTTATTTATTCATCCGAACGGAAGTAAATATAATGTTGCGTGACCATAAGCAAACCTGACTATGTCAATTATTTGAGTTTTAGGTAAATGTTTATTGAATTTGTTACTACACGCATAGCACCTCATTTAGGGTCTGTGGGCCCCTAGGATCTGTGATGAAGGCCCCATTTTACGTATTAAATAGATTATTATAATTTTTATTTTATTTTAATCCTTCTTTTTAAATATAGATCCTTGCTAATTGCTTGCCCACTTGTCCTCTTAGGCCGTAAATAACTATTCCTGTTTTTGTTTTTAATACTACTTCTGTTGCCCCGGCCATGGTGTTGCTAGTATTATAATTTAAGCATACTACAATTGATTAAAATTATAGTGTGATTTAATAGTCTGTTATTTGCCACCAGCGATACATCCTCAGGACACAGTCTATGGCATCAGATCCTTTGAGGTAAAGGCCTACTGCGGTACTTATAGGAAATTAGCTATTTATATATCCAGGATTTCTAACATTAGTTCATTCATCATCATAATATCTACTAAATAGATATCTCGAAAAAATAATTTGAAAAGGCACTACTGCTGCCTACCACCCTTTGAAAACTATAGACCCGTAACAAATATCTGCCACTTTTGTTTATTAACAAATATTTGTAATATTCAATCTAACTATGAAATATTACAAATAAAAGCTATGAAATACTTTACTTTAACACCAGGATATTACGCGTAACAAATTAGTGTGTAAACCAATACGCAACGCTGTCCTTTTAAATACCTATGTTTAAATCAATTTAATATAATATTCAGAGCACTAAATCAGAATATGTTATTCCTGAGTGGTTTTTGCCATTTATATAATACAACTTGTAAACGTATAATTATTAAAAGGTTATAAGTATATACGAGTATATTGCCTTCAATTTATATTATCATGCTGGACAATAAAAACCATTAACAACAAACACGTTTCGAGTGGAAATTGCTCCATTCCACTATTATTTACGGACCAAGAAAGAGTATTATCTTGAGAAGTAATTTGGAAATTAATTATTAATCTATTTTATTTACTGTTCTATATTTTATTTCTGGTATATTAGGCCAGCATAGTGGAACGACTGCTGTTATTTAACTGATGTAGAAATCCCCTTTATTCATGGATCGCACTCCAGCTTAACAACAGGCGTTATCATACGTCAAAACACAATAAAATAGCTTTTAAAATTCGTTTGACCTCGTCAATTGGTTTGAATTGAAACTACACCAAAGACTTCCCGTTACGACTTCAGATTATTGCCGACAACAATTATTGAATATTACCTGGCCTGATAAAAATCAAATGGATACAAATAGAGACAAATAAACACAGCCATAAATCCCTAATAGAACAGCAAAACAGGGATCGAGAGCGGCGCAATTTGAAACGCTCCGCGAAGGAGACTTTCCAAAAAGAAATGGAGTGGACGTGGAACTCACAAGGTAAATAGAAACATGGCTGTCCAAAGCCATCATGGCTATGCACAATTTTAGCAAAAGCGATAAGCAAGACCTGTATACGAGTATTGGCGAAATACTATGGAGGCACTCTGCAGGGGACATAAATTCAGCTTAATACAAAGCTTTTAAAATTTTCATTTTATTTATTGTTTGTATGTATCATGTAGTCAATCTGCCTTTAAGGCGAGGAATTTCTGCGTTAAGAACGAAACGTGTTTTATGCGAAATAAGGTTGAGATTTGCAAATCACTCACGAACGTGCGATATTTTTTGTACGAATTAATTCATTTTTGTAACGTTTTGTTAATTTTTATAATAGAAAACGGTGTATTAAATTAAATATCTAGAAGATTAAGTGTCTAATTTATTAGTCAATAGTATTTTCGATATGAATTTAAAAAAACCGCTTCAAAACCTTGAATCAAAACTTTGAAATCAAAAATTATTTTTGTAATTAAGATAACTACATAATTTTTTTTCTTAAATAATATAAAGTATTAGGAAAATCTGTTCGATTGTGTTGTTTTAGCATTTCTTCTTTACACATATATTTTTTTGAGTTAATGACCTTTTAAGAAGTATAGATTATTGATTGTCAAAAGTACCTCAACATACGATATTTTTTATTTTCTTATATCGTCGAAGATGTACGAGTATAGTGGCAGTGCAATGGTTACCCGGGAGCAAGTGTTGATGATACAACAAGCACTTTAGTAGCTTAGTATAAAAATTAGAATATTTAATTTAGTACACCGGTTACTAAAAATGTAAATAAATAAAAATATTAAAAATAAAATAAATAATAAGTAGGTTAAAGGAAAGGATAGTGGTTGTTGTTCATGAAGTTTTTGAGTAATTGAACAAATATTAACCCTACATTCTAGCTTTCTCAGCTGGTCTTCCACACCCATGTTAGGTTGAAGTTAGTGTTTTACTACTAGTCTAGATATTTAAAGCGGAGTGAGAGGTACGAAACTTGTTTGCCGTCACCTGCTCAGTTTATGGTTCTTTATAAAAATATTAATTGAAGCAAAAGTCATTGTGGACTTTATTTCAAAAGACACAAGACTCAAAATTCAGCTCTTAGAATTATTTTTTCTGTTGCATCGGACGGTTTAAATGTATCTGCAAAATAATCCGCGTGCTTTAAAAGATTAACAATCTATTTTTTGTTTATCTCATCGTAAAAGTTACTTCTTCTTTATTATGTATCACATACACTTTCATTAAAATCATTACATAATTCATCAAGCAAATACCTATTATTTATTGCATACTTTTAAGCATCTTCAGATGCTTGCTCTGTGTTTAACAGTGTTTATCTGGGTGCACCGCGGTTTTGGAGATTATTCTATATAGAGAAGAACTACATACAAAATCTGCAGAGAGTGTTTGTCTAGTCTAGGAATCTGATTATTCTCTAGTAAGGTGTTGATAGAAAAGTGTTCCACTTTAGAATTACGCAATCACTTATGTTCACGGTATTTAGTGCCTACAAAAAAGAGTCGGTTTTTATGGTTTTGGGTTTCTATGTAAAAAGTGACAATGCAAGTTAATAAAGTGTTTAAACTTTTGGACACGTCTTTTCAACTTTCAACGTGTGTTCGACTTTTGCAGGCGACAAAGTAGAAAGTTGCGAATGTATGTGCGTTATACACATTATGCAACTTCGTTAGTCGCTTGGATATTGTTTAGAATTGTTACTATGCAAAAAAAACTACACGGCAGTTGTTTTTATATTAACTCTTATTCATTTATCGTAAAATAACTTGTATTCGTTAAAGTTATTGAAATTTTCATTGAATTTAGTGATTATAGAGGCTTTAGATGTCCTTATATGTTTAGGACTTAAATAAGTTGCATCAATGTGGTGTGCCAGTATGATGAATTGTGATATAAGTTATTGGGTAACAAATAAATAAATGAACATCAGTGCATACACAATTACAATATCTGCAAATGTTTCAAAATGTCTGCGTAAACAATAAAAAAATAAACACAATTCGTCGGAACATAAAATAGTATTTTAATTTATATCTTCTTCCTGAAGAATCAATCTTCACACAAGATATTATTTCCTAACGTATTGAAAGATAGATCTACTGCTCATGGGTGGACAATAGGATGACGTAAGAGATGACTGATAGACAAGATGAATAGCCTTTTACTTTCTGGATAAGGTGAACGAATCTGTCCAGACACCCTTTAAATGTACTTTCGTTTAGTTCGTCGAACTCACTTTCTCTTATTAAAGCAATGCACCCAACTGCTACGGAATGCATTCTTACTGCACGATTAGGAAATTCTACAATTAACAATCATGTGATAAAAAGAACATATTGTTTTCATTTTTTTATTGTGACTCGACATCTAACGTCGACTCGCCTGATGATAAGCAAGAGAAGGTCCAAGAGTGCCGAGAACTATAAAAACCGAGTCTTCACGGTTGCCCCAGTCGCCGTCACTATGCCGACCAAAAGTTAATTAGGTAATTTATTTTTCATTAAAAAAATAAAAGGGTTTTTAATTTCGAATGGATCTCCCCTTGTTTAATATTAAGAAAATGCGAAAAATACACGAGTCTTTACGGAATATATTAATAACAAAATAAAACTTTCTTACTGGGTAAAGCCGTGTACGATGCTCGTAGGAATCCAATTTCCAAGAAATTACTTTCTTTGCTCTTATTTTTCTTATGCCGGACTATGTATGATAACCTAGGTCTTCATTTTAATTAAACTAACACAGAAAACAAACAACACATTATTAACATCACACCATATTTTAATAAGATAAGAGATAATATTTTTTATTTTATTTGAATAGATAATATTAATTAAAATGTATTATTATTGAATAATTAATGATTGGGTAGTAAGTAATGAAATAATTATAACTCGTTTGAACAATTACAAAATGAAATGAATGCTTAGTCTTGTCAAAATAACCTTAAGTGGCTTTTAAACTTAGATACTTGTATTATTAATTATCCTAAATTAATATTAAAAAAACAGCCAAATTAACTTAAATGGGTATCCTTGAATAGGTAATAAAATTACGTCGTTTTCATGCACGAATGCGTAAAATGCTTGCTTGGCATGGATGAATGAAAATAATATTATCTATCTAACTAGACATGCTTATCTGCAAAACAGAATGATTCGATTACACAAGTCATCTTATTTTATTGGGACTCGGTTTCTGACTTCGACATGCCTGATGGTAAGGAAGAGAACGTAGCAGAGCGCCGACGATTGCTGCAGTTGCCGTTCCTCCCGGTTAAATAATATAAAAAATTTAATTCAGGCAATAATATATATCTGTTAGACTGCCTGTCCATTGAAGCGGAGCGAGCTTGCGGAACTGAGAAACGGAGAAATATTAACCAATAGGATTGCAGTGGACAGGGATTTGCGAGCTAGTTTAAAAAATCATACAATCCTTATAATTGGACTGCGGATAATGAGGATGCTTCCTCCGACCTGTGCGAGTATCACGAGTGTGAAAGAAAATACAAGAACAAGGTTTATCAGCTTCACGAAACATTATTTTAGGTTTACCTTTAATTTTATGTAAGCTATTTACCCTTTATAAGATATAGTTTAAATAATAAAAGATTATAAGTAATTAGAACACACTTAAGCAACGTTTAATATCTGCTTATGTTAGATAGGAACATCATTGGATCTTGACCCAATTTAATTAGATAATTAGTTTATTATAATATTATCACATAGATAGACCAATCATAGACCAATAAGTTATTTATGTTAAATTATATTCCATTTAATATAATACACAAAACAAAATAAGGTCAACTTAGTTTATAAACTATAAAATGAAAATATTTACGAAATTAATATTATTATTACATAATCCAATTAGTTCATAGCGGTAGTTCATCCAAGGTTCATGTGACCTTCTGGGTAGGCATAATGACTGGACGGCATATCCACTTTTCTACCATTTAATCGTTATATTTAATACGACCGTGGTGTAGTGATAGTGCAATGTTACGCAAACTGAGAGCACGGGTTTTAAATCAGTTGCCGGGGCCGTACTTTGATATAAGTACTTTGGTAGTCTGTTTCTATGATACAAGCAAGCACTTTATTAGCTTAATATTAAATTATTATTATTTAAATCATTATGAAAATATTATATCTTTTTTGATCGTGACTAGACATATCAATCAATCAAATCGTCACGCCTTTTCCCACAGACAATGGACCGCCACGGGCCACGATCCTGACATAACTCCCTCGCTTTTCTCACATCCACAATCACTTATGCCTTTTGTTAAGCTAGAGTGCCGTTCATGAATTCTACTTTAGTTAAATAATTGATGTTTTATAATTGTAATTGTAGTCACATCCACTATGCCGGCCCTAGTTGGAACTGGCAACTAACAATCTAATACCGAAACGTGACTGCGGTCTGTACAACCACCAACTGTCTGCCTACCATTCTTAAGAATCTTTACTAAGAAACATATTATTTTACTAAGTACGTAAACCAATTTTCTAAGAAAATATAAGTAGTATTTTCTTAGATTTTGCGCGAACATTGTTTATTGAATTTAACAAATTTTATGCGGCTTATTATCTCCGTGGCCACGATGGCTGCAAAGCTCACGAAACTTAAATAGTCGGAATAATAAAAAAATGTAAAATCAATAACCAAAAATAAACGCGATAGTAAGCTGCATCCAATTTGTTTAATTCAAAAAAATATAAGTCGATATAATATGATATGATATCTATCACGTTAATATAGCGAATAATGGTAAAAAAAAATGGGAGAGCGATAACCACATTAGCCTAGTCGCGTATTGGTTTGACCTCTGCGTCCCACTTTCGTCAGTAATTTTGACGTAAGCATAATCAAATATGGAAGCCCTTATGTTGATAAGATCGGCTGACATTTTTTATTGTTACTTTGACATATGACAGCACTCCGCTTGATATTAAGCTGGATTGCGGTCCATAAATGGAGGTGACTGTTGCTATAGGTATTCACCTCCACTATGCCGTCCTAGTTAAAACCACTAAAATACACTTCACGGTCTAATTATTTGGTCAATCTTAAGAACTGCTATGACCAATTATTGTTATGAAATAGTATTAAAGATTTTCTATCGATAAATTTTGGTCGTCTTTATTTTCTTTTAACTTCGCGATAATTAAGTAGAGTCTGTCTAAGCCAAAATGAGGCGCCCCTCTACTGCATTTACGCACACGAGCAAATATAAAATATGGATGCAACACACTGAAAATGCAATTGTAATCGGTCATCCTGTTGCTGGTTAGACACAAAAGGAGAAGAACACGTTGATAAAGTATAGTAATAAAGGTAATAATATTTGCATTCACACATTTGAATGAACTAATAAAGTGGAGGGGCGTGTCATTTATAGTTAGACAAGTTATAACTGCCAGTACAGTTAGGTACCTGCAAATAAAAGTTGCATCCACTATGCCGGCCATTTTGCTTGCCGATCCCGAAACATTAAACCGATGGTGGTACTACTCGGAAGCCTGTGCAAATGACAACCAACGCCACGTTTAGATTCTGTGACATCAAAAGCATGCTAATTATAATCTCAATGATGTAAGTGTATCTTATTTAATATAGAAAACAGTTACAAACATCTATGTGTTATTTTGAGGAATGTACTTTGAATTATTTCTTCATTGTTATTCACAAGGCATTTAAAAAGCACAGTTATCATCAACTTTAGTAGAAGTGGGTTGCCAAGAAATTTCTATTTAATAGTTTCTAAAATGCACCTTTGTATTTAAAGCCCATCGGTAAACGAAACAGAAAATGTCAATTAATCAATTAAACAAATAAATTGTCACGCCTCTTTCCCATGGGGATAGGCAGACAGAAAATGTGATAAAAAAATTAATTGCTAAATACAATCTAATAATAATAAACATAGTAGAAATAGAGCCAAAAGTTAAGGATGTACGAGCTACAAATCAAACTTAAGGTGTCGAACTTTTTCCCACAGGGATAGGCAGAAGCAATGGAGCGCCACTTGCCACGATCCTGATACATCTCTCTTACTTATTATACGAGCTAGTAGGTTTTTATACGAGTATATCCAATTTAGATGAGTAGGTATACATATTTTGGGATTATATATTTTCACATCGCATAATCCGATTAATGTTTTTTTTTAAATTTGTTTCTGATGCCATTATCTTCCATTACTAAAGACGTATCTGGCTGTAAAACCCCATTTTTAATAACTACTTATATTAGGTCTGAATATAACCTGTTTAGATGGCTGAAAGTCATATGCTAAATTTACATAGCGGATTTACATGCAGACGCAGCGTCGACATTGTCCCTTATTTTGATATTTCTGTTGGTCCCCATGACTAACTGGCAGAGAATATATAAAGATATTTAGTTGGCTTTCGTATATAGTGCATAAAGTTATAAAATATAACATTGTTATGTAAAAAAAATGGACAATGATGATATAAATTATGTATTTCTTAAAAACTTAGAAAACAATATTAATTACATAAAAATAATACAATACAATAATACGAGTTCATCGGATAATTATAAGAAATATGACTATTGGAAGCCGTAAACATAGAGCCAGTATGAATAATATTTTGAATGTGAAAAAGCGAGAGAGTTGTTCCAGGATCGGAAAAAACGTGTTCACAATACGAATTTTTGTTTTTCATTATAGAATTTTTAAATATTATTTTTTTCTTTTTTCACAGTACTGTTAATCCTTTCGCCCTGGACCCTTTGACCTGTATATATGAAAACTAACAGTTACTTGTCTTTCCCTAGAATATTTTACTTCTTATTACATTGAATTAAACAAATTTTATGCGACTTACTATCGCGTTTATTTTGGTTTAGATTTTATTACATTTCAATAATAACGTGCTTGTATCATAGAAACAAGACGACTAGAGTACTTGCGTATATTAATTGGTACCGGGCGGCGAGTGGTATTGAACCGGGGTTGAAGTAGTTCTGTAATTTTAGGATCTTACACTTACTTCGTAATTTATTTATTTAAATCTTTATTGTTCTATATAGAAAAGGCGGACTTAATGCAATCCGAACCTTAATTAGGAGTTTGTATTTAATAAACAAAGGTAAGCTTGTAATAAGTACCTATGTTCTATGTACTAAGCTACCTAAATTATTTAATTTACTACTAAAGATGAAGGCTATCTACTCTTTAATCTTAGTTAAGTATTCATTTTTGCTACTAGTCCAGTTACCTATTAAGTAGCTACCAAGTTTTAATTACTGTATAATTTGTCACTATATAAAGGAAGTGCTATTTATTCTGTGTATTTATTATAATTAATAATTATGACGCACTTATATTGGATAAAGGATGTTTTTCCTTTGTGGTTCCAACTATGTCGTGTGGAATCTAATCTTAGATTTATATAATAAAATTAATTAATATGATTTATTGAATTATTGCGTTTTAGTTTCTAACTACAATTAATCAAACCATTATTAAAGAAGACCAAGTAGGTATATGATTAATAATTAAGTTTAGTTCAGCCTTGTTCAATCTACATTGATTTCTACGATTTCACTGTCAATGTCGAACAGAGACGGAATAAAATCGATTTTGATGTACAGTAAACAAACAATGATCAAGTAACAATATACTTGAGTTTTTTTGTGTAAATTAGAACAAGAACGAAAATCGCAAGCAGCACAAGTTAACAGTCCGTCACTTTGCACAGCTACGTTCTGCCTTGCTGTCGTCTTCGTGTGAAGTGGGCCACCTGAATCTTTCTGGCCTACACTTTGACTAAACACATTTATAAAAATAATAATAAACGTTCATATTCAAGTCTACATACATAATTCAAGTAGGCTTTATAAATTATATTACATTATTCATTTATTAAAATATATATATAATTGGCATACCTTAGAAATTAAAAAAGTTCAATCACACATGAAGTAATCCAAGTAAAGCGATATATGCGTTGGTCAATACATAAACAACATTTCACTTGTTTGCAATAAACAGATAAAAGTATATGTATTCACATAATAAATATTTTTAAAACAAACGGCAATACCGCGCTGACGACGAGATGCGCCACGGTTTAGTCGCAGACTGTGATACACGACCGCACGCGACGCGCGCAGTGAGAGTTTTGTGTACTGTTCTTCAACGTCACCGCACCTTAGCTGCAGCAGACTGGAGACTCGATGCTGCATCCTTGCACTTCTTAAATATTGCATTAAAACACAAACAACGAAGATCGCGTTGGGAGAAACCTTAACGGATCATCCCAATTATGGCATAAATAGGTAAACAAACAATAATAACTTAATTAGCTCTGTGAATACATTTCATAGTTTTGCAATCTAAAAAATAAATAAATATTATTATTTGAATTGGTGTAGTGTTAAATTAATTTTACCTAAAATTAATGACTTATAACTTCCTCAAGAAAGCTAGGTTGCTTAGTGCCCATAACCTTAGAGCTTGTATGAAGAGAATTGTGGATGTGAAGGAAGCGGGGAAGTTGTGTCAGGATCGTGGCAAGTGGAGCTCCATTGTCTCTACCTATCCTTATAGGAAAAAGGCGTGACAATTTGATTTGATTTAAAGAATGACTTAATTTTCCATAACCCTTTTATAACTATTTGCTTAAGCTTCCGCAACGAGGCTTTTAATGGCGTCATCCCCAACCGTATTTGCAAATGCACCATATTTTTGTAATATATATATATATATATAACCTTGTTTCATTATGATGGTACCTCACTATAAATATGATTATGAACACACAACTTATAATAATTTATAACGGTGCATTTGTCTACTTTCTTTATGTAAATAATTTCCTCATTGTTATAACAATTATTCATGCAAATATCCGCTCGAATGCACTTTCTTTAATATGTTACAATTTTAAGCGTTTATTATTTTGAGTGATAATAACTCAATCAAGTGGTTTTATTGGTTTTCCTTTCATGCGCCGCCCATATTAAATGCGTTTGACTGTTTTTTCTAAAAAAATAGTTGATCAGTAAGTATATCGACAACACGGCAAGTAACGTTTCTTTTACTTTAATATTCATAAATATTATTTTATAATTTTCATATATTTCATGTACTATAGTTGACAACGTATTAGCTATATCGGGTCCGCCAAATAACTTTTTTTTTAAATGCTATAAAAAAAACTACTGAATATTTTTTCTATTTCTTTTTTTATTTGAAAGTACAATCCTTCTGATTAAAGATGGAAAATAATTTCATTCAAATGGCTGCCTCGGCTCTTCGAAAATGAGCAAGGATTGGCCGTTACAGTCAATGGCAATCGTTATCGGGCCATGTTGAACGAATTTTTGTTCACAGAAATTGAAGAGGAGGATATTGGCAACATTAGTTATTTGGCGGACCCGATATTATGTTTCATGCGAGGGTACAATTAACTAACTTTCTTGCTACTAAAAATACTTTGTAAAAAACGGGACGACCAAAATACTTTTATTTATTACATTTCTACACTAAGCTACTAAACGTATCATAGAAACATTGCTACCGGCAAAACGGAAGTTCTTGGCTTGCGAGACCATTTTACTATCACTAGACCACAATTTTTATACAACTGTATTAATAATTTTTCTGCGTTTGATATATTTATAATCATTTCTGTTGCATTTTTACGCACATGGGGGCCACTACTGAAAATTCCTGTTTTAATGTATTTCTTTATAATGGATGCTTAAACAATTTATTATGTTTTAAATTAAACTAAGCATAAGAGAATCGAGAATAAAAACCTTGTCCTACAGCCTCATTACATAGCTTTACATTATCACAATAGAAAATTTATCATTTCTTAGGAATATAAATAATAGTATAAAAGATACAATTATTATTGTGTTATTTAGGTAAAAAAATAGAAATTTCAATATAAAGTCGTTTGTACACTAGGACTAGATACGATACTGATAATAAATAAATATAATTTAAATTATAAAAAAAATAAAAAAGCATAAAATTTGTTTAATTCATTAATCAATGTTCGCGCAAAATTTAAGAAAATACTATAAATAATGATTGGCAGAAGTTTAAAATATTTATAGACTAAAATAAAAACTTAAACTCAATTTTCTTTATATTTCAAAATTATAATTTGTACAATGGAATGCTAATGGAAAGTGGCGCTCCGTTGTCTCTGCCTATCCCTGTGGAAATTGAGGTATGAAATTTATGATAATGATAACAATTTGTTTCTAAACAAATTTTCTGAGCAACAAATTGATTAAAAACAAATTTTCATACAAAGTTACGGTAGAAAGTTATCGAATGTTTTTTTTAAGTCGTCGGGGTTCTTGCACTTCCTCCATCAGGCAAGTCGTGGTTAGACATCAAATCTCTATATACAAAAAAAGCCAGGTGAGGAGAAATCAGATCGCCCAGTGTGCGATCCGTCTAAGGCAATTATACTTTTATTGTACAACTTCACGAATCCATTTTACAATTAAACACTTTATATAATGAGAAATTGATAATTATATTTTTAAATAGTCAACTATTAAGTGGTCAACTAGATCGGGAGGACCCTGGCCTTGACGTACATGCCATTATTTACAAAAAATAGTAAGCGTTATTAAATGGCATACTACTTACTCTGTGTAAAAAGTACTGATTTTCAGAGGGAGAAACAGTGGTTAAAGAATATTATTTAAGCGTCATCTTCACGACGCTTAAATAATATACTCGTATTTGCGTGAGAATATTTACCGAAAGCGTCCAGATTCGTGGCAACACAAATCATGGATGTTGCACCATGATAATGCACCATCACACACAGCCATTATTGTGAAAGAGTTTTTAGCGAAAAATTCAGCAAACGTTCTCGACCAAGCACCGTATTCACCTGATATGGCTCCGTCTGATTTTTTTCTATTTCCCAAGTTAAAATTACCACTTCGAGGAAAACGTTTTGAGTCGATAGAAGCTATAAAAGAAAATTCGCTGAATGTAGGAGGACTGGGTGAAGCGGTGGAGATGTTGTATTGCAAGCCTACTTAGATAAATAATTTGTATGATGATTTTTTTATTGTATTGTAATATTCTCGATACTTAGTACACAGAATTACGTTATAACCGATAATAATAACCGTGACTATTTGAGAGAGGTCCAAAATGAACTACAGCATTAGCATACCGCTTTAATGAGTAGGTTGTTGCAGTAGTTGAGCAGGGATAACACGCATTGGTGTAACAAGGGTATGGCAGGTAGGGCACGAGTCCTGGGCGCCATCCAATGAGGGCGCGATTTGCAAATAATAAAACTTAATAATATTATCGAACCAAGGAAACATCAGTTCTTGTTGAGAGTTTTTTACTTGGATTATCCCTGATATGTCTAAAGGACGGTGGAAGCTTCAGTAAAGAATATATTAAGCAAGATCTAAAATGTTTTAATACGGTATATGTTTATTTTACATTTTGTTTAGGTAACTTACGAAGGGGCGCATCCTCGATGCTTGCGCTGGGCGCTGTATCCGATCGGTACGCCACTGATAACACGTAAGCAAAAACACACCCCTCCAGCTTTACTTCACTACCACAGAAACCTCTTCAGTTAAGCGCTAGTAGTAGTACATATCATTATCATCAATTGCCACGCCTCACTTTAAAGAGATATGCAGTGATAATCATTTTTTATTTATTTTATATTTCTATATTAAGCTTACTAAATTGCTTGTATCACAGAAACAAGACAACCAAAGAACATCAAAGATACATACTGGCAAGTGGTTTTCGAACCCGTTGCGTGACCATTGCACAACCACTACACCACAATCGCCTTATTAAAGCGCCATTTATGAGCGTTATTTTCTTACAAATCGAACCATAAGCCTATATAATATATGCATACTCGTATTATGCAGTAATACTTACATAAACGCATTCTTAAAATAATATTTATACAATTGCGTGATATTTTTTTATTGATGACCCTTTATCGCAAATTAATTATTGTTTTGGCCTAGTTATATCTCTGGAGTTATCTCGCTTATGAGCTGAGTTTCTGAATATGACATTACTTGATCGACAATTCGTTTGTAGACGATTGATCATTGAGAATCATTTATTTTGTGCACACAACAATTCATATTTAATTCAGGTGAGTTTTTAAGATATACACTTTTAAATGTTCATATTTTTTCTAAGTATTTAGTTATTTTTATCTCCAATTCTTTATTTATTTTTTCTTGCATTGGTTCTTTAGTTTAAGCGCTTAAGTTATAATAAAATTTAAGAAACAAACGATAAACCCGAACCTTATTGAAATGGTAATTTCTAGGGCCTTTCAATGCAGACAGATGCGTGTTCAGTTACGAACAGGTGCTGCATGTTACTCTTCACTGAACATATGTGGAGGTGGTATCCAACATCAACCCCTAAGTCAGCTGTCTCTTTTCTACTTTACCTAAGTGATACTTGTGTCTTTTTCTAACATTGGGGTAATGTTAAGAAATGCTGTTGTTGTTTAAAACGTTGTCACAGGCAACGGACCAGTGTACGCCGGCATTTGAAAAGACACCACGGGCCAATGCGTACTACCAAGCTTCCAGTCGACAATATTATTTATAGTTTTTGGTTAGTTAGTTAAGTGATAAGGTGACCATGATAGATTGTTAATGTAAGTATATTGACATGTTGTATATTTATGTTCTTGTGAAATGTAGATAAAAAATACTTTCGATCAGCTGTTTAAAAGAATTTGGTTATGTATGTCTAAGACATACCGACACACTAACATATCTATCTACTTCATACATGGATAAATCTGATTATCAATTATATTTGTACGTACATACATTTTTATTTATATTTAGGTTTTCATATGGCAACGCCCCGCCTGGTGTTGAGCTAAAGCGCGGTCCATGAGTAAAGACTGCTGCTGCCATGGACAGAGGTCTGAGCTCGTAGCCCTGAGCAGCCATGTTCGCCATACCGGCCCAATATTTTAAAATTAAAATTACCTTGACTTGATTAAACCTTAAAAAAGCACAGTTCATTAACCTTCTATTAAAAATCGAGACGTTACACCAGCTTAATACTTATGTAAATAAAATGTTTTGTTATAATCATGATAAGTAACACGGCATCAGATGTTAAGACCTTGACTTGAAAGCTAGGAAAGTTGAGGTTTTACGGCGCCTGGTACGTGATACGCCCACCTATAAATATTGTCAAGAGTACACAGCTCGTGAAACACGTGTGCTAGTAATTCACATTGCGGGATAGCATTAAAACTGCCTGCTTACCTCACTTATAACATTATTTTTTATCTCAGATAGTCAATTATAAAGTAAAAGATTGCCTTGGATTAATCTATTATTTTATTTGTAGCTCGACATAGGTAAGACAGTACCCCGCCTGATGTTGAGCTGGAGTGAGGTCTATCCACAGTTAAATAACTGCAAATAATAATCGCATTTCCTATGCCGGCCTAGTTGGAACCTGCAACTTTCAAGCTGATCCCAAAACGCGTCTAAGTCACGTCACGATCTGCACCTTATAAAGTGGTGGCACTACTCTGGCCTAACACTTTTGTTCAACCAGGTCTGGGGCAGCAGTCTCGACATAGATAGCGATCGCTAACTTAACGATTTCATAGTATTTTCTTAGATTTTGCGCGAACATTGATTAAACAAATTTTATGCGGCTTACTATCGCGTTTATCTTGGTTTTGATTTTCCATTTGTTTATTTTTCCGTTTTTATTATTTTATCAAGGCTTTCCGTGACCACAATGGCTGCAAAGCTCTAGAAACGTCGGAATAAAAAAAAGAATTGTAAAATCAAAACCAATATAAACGCGATAGTAAGCCGCAAAAAATTTGTTTAATTCATTAACGATTTCATAACACCACCAACGCGCCACGCGCTAATTTTTACCACGTCGCTAAAATTTAAAAATGTATAAAATAAATGTATTGAATAAAGTACCTTTTTTCATACTTTAATAACAGTTTACGCATTTTTAAGAACAAAGTTTGGCTTAGCTTTTGTATAGAAACCTTAGTGTCAAAAGAAGCCATGGTTCCATAACCCGTTACCTCTTAAATCCAATCTTGACCTGAATACGGGTCAGAGACTCGAGATGATGACCTGCTTTTATTAGGGCTTATTAAAATATTTCAGCCAAAATCAGTAATTCAACTCTACGAGTAAAACTTAACGTTAATCATAAAACTTTTTAGTATCTACCTACTTTTAAATTATTATTGCCCCTAATTTACAAAATAGCATATAAGTGGTAGGTCATTTACCTAGTTTGCCTTTACTTTCAAGTGTTTAGATCAAAAAATTGACTTAGTCGCGTTTCAGGATCAACTTGAAAGTCACCAGTTCCAACCAAGTCGGCATAGTCGATGTAATTACATCGCCTTTAGTAGCGATCGGCTTCATTCATGGACCGCTTTCGAGCCGGTGTTATATCATACAATATATAAAGAGTGGTAGGCAGTGGTGCCCATTCTGCTGATTCAGGGTAGTACCACCACTTACACTTGTAAGGTCTGTATACTTATACAGACCTTACAAGTGACTTAGTTACGTTTCGAGATCAACTTGTAAGTTGCCGGTTTCAACTAGGCTGACATAGTGGATGTGACTTATACTTGCAGTTATTTAACTGTAGTAACATTCATGGACCGCACACCAGCTAAACATCAAGCAGGGTGCTGTGACATTATGTCGTGTCACAATAAAAAAAAGTTTCGATTAAAAAGAATAGGTACCGTATTAACATAACCTGTATATATTTCATTGTAATACTAATGTATAATATCATTTAAGACACGTAATACGTTTAATCTCTTTACAATTAACTTCACTCACGCACACGTTCCCCTCCAAACTGGAACCCATTCCAATTAACTGAAGACGATAAAAAAGATATTCTATTACTTGGTGCGTAGATACTTTAGTATCGTTTACATTGCATTGAATAGTTTGCCGTTTTGGAAGTGAAAATTCTTTAGCATCGTTATGATTTGAAACTCGATGGAACGGAAACGAAAAAGCGACAGTAAAAAGAGACAAAAACTTATTTATTTATTATTATTTTATTATTGAGACCCGACACCTGACTTAGGGTTGCTTAAGGCGAGGAATCTGCGTTATGAACAAAACTTGTTTTTGGCAAAATAAGGTTGAGATTTGCAAATCACTCTTGAGCGTGCGATATTTCTCATACGAATAATTTATGTTTTATAATAACATTTTGTTAATTTTTAGAAAACCGTGTACAAAATTAAATATCTAGGCGATTAAGTGTCCAGTTTAATAATTAAATATTCATATTTACGGAAAAAAAACAATAGTTATCACCTAAAAACCGATAACTTTGAAGACAAAAACTACTATGATAAAGTTGCATAATTTTTTTCTTAAATAAATAAGGTAGTATCTGTAAATTCTGTTAGATTAAGTGTTTTTGAGCATTTCTTCTTTACACATACATTTTTTTTGAGTTAATAACTTTTTTAGAAGTATAGTTATTTGATCGTCAAAAGTATCTTAAAATAGGATATCGTCGCAGATCCTTGCCTTAATGTAAGCAAGGATAAGTCGATGAGCGACGACTGAAAATACGGATTCAGTTTACAATTGCTTCAGTCGCCGTCACTATTTAGGAATATATTTGAATAAAATGTTAAATTTATTTCAAACTTAATATCAATAAAAACTAAACCCTAAAATTATCCTACTCCTGAAATTTTACATACATTATTTTAAAGTTCTCATATTTAGCACCTCCTAGCACCTCTACTTATATAGGTTGCTCATCAGTTTCGTATACCCCTATCTATCAGTTCAACAGAGGTATCACCCGTCTACTCGCAGATGTTTCTTAGTTCTTAGCCAGGATTTCTTTCTGCGTCCAGCGCGTCGTTTGCCTTACACCTTGCCTAATAAAATCAGTTGTAGTATTTAACGTTTTGTGTCTAAACACGTGCGCGAGGTAGTTAACTATGCATTTCTTTATAACAAGCATCAGTTTTCATTGTGAAGCGCTGGAGCATGGCTACGTTTCTTTTACTTTTTAAGTTCAGCTGTTGAAGTGTTTTCTTAAAGGATCCGCGCTTTACACCCGTACATAACAATGACTATAATGAACGTAATACAGACGGCCATAATTTAAAATGAGGACTATTTAAATTGTGGCTCAAGTATTCCGCTGTTGTTGTTGTTGTTTAGCTGAAATACGGCCCTATAATAAAAGAATTAAACTACTACTACAATTAGTTAACTGCACGTTGTTAGTAGTGGGTAGTATACAATTAAATAACCGAAATGCGACTAAGTCACTTCACGGTGTATAAAAGTGGTGGTAGTCCACCCCAGATCGGCTGACTAGACAAATGACTATCAACTGTCCTACTTAAGTAAGGAATTAAAGATAGACATATAATAGGTAATTGTGTAAATTGATATTATTAATTTTATTTACAGGTTGGAATTACTTGGATTATAAAATATGACAAACAAAGACTTAGATCCCAATATTGTAGATACTAGTAAATGGACTTCCTTGTATTGTTCTAACTTATGGACCAATTCTTCCTTACGACAAGCAAGATTGAATAGAAATACACAAGCTGCTCATTATGTGCCCAAACTGGAAATTGAATATAAAGAAGACTGTTTAAATAATAAAAGTAGTATAAATTATGATTTAGAAATTCATAGAAATAGTTTATTTATTCCTGATATTCATTCCACGCCTGTATGCAAGAACGACAATAACAGTAGAATCTGCAGGAGTAATAATTTAGATTTGAACGAAACAGTTACTAATAACATGAATTATATTAATGAAATTCAAGAAGGGAATATTTGTGTACCTTCCATTTCACATCGAATAGATTCAAATTTTCGGCAAAAATTTTCATCGTCCGAAGTTTATTGTGAAAGAAGCAACAATAATCGAAGGTTAAAGAAATGTGGAATAAGAGGCATTGGATGTATAGTGAGTTTATCAGAGACAGATACTCAAATAAAGAAACGAACGCAAATCCAAGCATGCTCAATTAGTATAATGATTATGGCAATAGTAACAATAAGTTTCATACTGGTGAATTTTACTGGTCCTAAGGGTATATTTAGCAGTTCCAGTTTTAACTCAAATGTAGTGAATTCTATTACAGTGCCAAGAGTAGAACATAATAATAGTTATATATCTAATGACACAACGACAGAAAATATACTAAAGACAACAGATTTATATACGAATGATATTCCGAGCACAACAGAAGCGACAGAAATAACTTTAGTGTCGGATGTCATAAGTAAAATAAGAAAAAATATTAGAACCTTTCCTAAATTGTCCGACAATAATTTAAGAGCAAATAACTCAGCCTCATATAAGCCAAAAGAAATAAACAATAGAGATTTGTCTCAACAATTTTGTAGGTGCCAAATAGACGAAGTCTGTATGTTAGACGAAGGGAGTGGGACTGCTTTATGTAAGAAAATCATCGATGAGAGTGATCCAACGGGTACGTATAAACGTTCTTCATCCCAGTCAAATTAAGCAAAAAATACTAAATTGGCATTTTATATAATAAACTTGAATTTTTGGGCATTTTTTCTAAGGATTTGCGACCGTGTCCGTAGTTTTAAGGTCGAATGTCAAGGAAATTGATTTTTTGGAAATATTTCCATGACTCCTACTACGACATTCGACTTACATGCAAGTTCAAAAACACGATTTTGTATAAAATCTACATGTTTTTACATTTCTACATTGTTATAGTATAGATATAATTTTAAAAACATTTAAGATAAACAGATTATCGTATGAATATTACTATTTTAATAGTACTTATCATATCATAAATATTTTCATTATAAGTTTTAACTTCTAATCAATAGTTATTTTGTAAGTTAGCAAACTTTTCTTCTTATTCTTGCCTAAACGACCCAACCGAATGAATTAATTAAAAAGTATATAAGTATAACGAATATAATTAACGCATATACGCATTCAGTACGGGAGCATCTAATATGTATACAATTGTGTTATAATAGACGCGATAAGAGATGCGGAAACATGAAGCCTTACAATATATTAGAAGTCGAATATCTAAAGCTTTAATAAATTTCGAGGTTAAAATTTGTTAATCCTTATTTTAATACTGGTAGTTTAAAATGCAAAGCTTTTTCAAGATATAATGTTTAATTAGGTACTTTTGTTTTTAGGATGTGGGGGGTTGTGTGAATTAGAAACGGAAGCATGTCAACTAGTTGATCGTGGCCGCGGTGTCAGAGTTTGCAAACTTTTAAACATGGTTGTATGTAGGCCAGACGAGTGGCGGTGTCGTAATGGCCTCTGCGTAGCGGCATCTGCACGGTGCGACGGTTCTATTCATTGTTATGATAAATCAGATGAAATGTATTGCGGTATGTCTTTCTTTTATACTTTTTTGATAATGCCGCATGGTTCTTAAGAGATATTGAGCTGCACTACAAATGAACACAGTTAAGGAAGAATGGTAGGCAAGTGGTACCACCATTTACAAGTATACAGACCGTGAAGTGATTTGGTCACGTTTCGGGATCAGCTTGTAAGTTGCCGGTTCCAACTAAGTCGGCATAGTGGATGTGACTGCTACTTACAGTTATTGAATTGTAGAAGCAATGACATCCATTCATGGACCACACTCCAGCTTAACATCAAGCGGGGTGCTGTCAAATGTCGAGTCACAATTTAAAAAAAGGCACAATCCTGCATCATTAAAATATATACTATAACGCTAGGCTGCAAAATCACCCTAACCAGCTAGCCAACCTCACAATCCCCGAATCATGGAAACGATTGAAAACATGGTCTTTAAAACACAGCCGTAATTAAGCTTCAATACTCAAGGGTGTGTTCCTATGTGGGAATACACTTATGAATCCAACGAACCAATCTGCTCAGTCTTAGGACTGATTAACATAGAGATAAAATACTTTTTCCGGCGTTCAATTTATTAGTAGATCAATCATTATTATTCAAACCTATTGTACATGTATGAATGTTTATATATAATTTTCCTTTTTGGTTATATGTAGATTGCGATTTGGCGAAACAATTCCGTTGCGGCCACTCCATATCCTGCTTTTCCAACAGGAAACTGTGTGACGGAGTAATAGACTGCTGGGATGGCTTTGATGAAATCAACTGTACGGCTGGTAATTATTTAGAGAATCTATTATTACCACAAACATAACATTATAAACATCATTTCATTTTCTTTTTTTTTAATTCCAGAATGTCCACAAAACCAATTCACATGTACCGATGGCCAATGCATTTTAGGATCACGATTATGTGATAGTTTTACTGACTGCGAGGACGGGAGTGATGAGCCAGAAGGGTGTAATAAAGAGTGTGGTGCCCATGAAATTAAATGTGGCAATAAACGTTGTGTGCCTCTTTCCCTAAGTTGCGATGGCCAAGATAATTGTGGTGATGGCACAGACGAACAACAATGTTCCTGACATATATTAAATAATGCATTTGGAAACTATAATATATTTAGGTATATTTATAATTCATTTAGGTAACTATTAATTTTAGTGAAAAGACTAGGTAAAAGATGTTGTGTGAAATAAATAGCTAAATATCTAGTAAATACCTATTTGTATTCTTTTTATCCTCCCTTTATGTCTTCATCTCGTGCCTCTAATCTCCTTTCCCCTTCAACTTTTCAACACACCTTACTACAAACAAAACAAACTAACGACATTTCCCGCTAAAACTATAGATCCCTAAAATGCGTTCAGAAAATATATTATGTATTATGAGTATCACGAAATTTACTATTATTTACCAAACTACTTTGAAACCTACATTTCGGTCACAAGTCCGTGATGTTGCCTTCACTCTCCCGGCTGCCACGCGATGGATGTTTTGTATAAATTTTTCGTAATCAATTTAACTAAATTCTTACAACAATTACAAAGTTTTTAAAATCATCATGTTCTAACATTTTTTAAGTTGCAACATTTATTTGACTGCAATATTCATAGAGAATTCTTATATCTATGGCAATATTTTTGATCAGTTTTTGATGGTACATACATTTATTAGTTCCTACTTCAATCACTAGAGTCGCAGAGAAGTTGTAAAAATAGTGAGTTTCTATACACACATTTCTAACATATTCTTTGATTGCCTATGCAATTTTTTCACGTCAAAGGGCGTCCCTGCTGGTTTTATGATATTTAGTAAGGTTACTTATTTGAAGTGAATGTATCTATACAGTATCACTAAAATAGGAAGTTGATTTATTGTTTTAATCGAGACAAAATGGGCGATAGTGATGATGAATACGATCGGAAAAGGCGCGATAAATTTCGCGGCGAAAGAGGTGCTGCTGAGGGGAACAGTTACAGAAGTAGTGACCGCGGCAGGGATGATAGGAGTCGTGGCCGCGATGACTGGTCTGAAAGGTAGGTGCATATACAGTTATGAATTTCATTTATATAAAACTCTTACCTGGTAACCTAACCAACTTTCTCCACATTTCAGATCACGAAGTGAATCTCAAATACCCAATACTCCTTCAACTCCTAAATCAACCATTCAAGTTCCTGAATCTCTATCCAAACGTTTTACTTTCCCTTTGACCGCAAGGTATTATTAAATTATGCAAAACTTAGTAATCATTTAATAGTAGTGGATATTTTAGTTACTTTTAATCAAGTTCTATTCCATAGTAAGCCGCATAAAATTTGTTTAATTCATTAATCAATGTTCGCGCAAAATCTAAGAAAATACTATCCAAGTTTCATTCCTTGATAATGTTAGTAGATCTGATAGAAACAGTTATAATAATGTATTTTAAAAGGTTTTTTATTATTTATCACATGTCAAAATTATAGAAAAAGACTTTAATTTGATAGTTATGTATTTAATAGTCAGTAATGTTTAACTATAGGTGTCCCTCACTTCTTGAACATAAAGAATTTATGCTTTTGGGATTATTTTAAAACTAAAATTAACAGGAATACATAAATATTCTGAATAGATGTCCTAATTGAGGCATGTTATTTTTAAATGATATTACTAAAATATAAATATTTAAAAGTCTATATATCTAATAATCAAGCTTAAAATGATCACTATAGAAAGCAAGCCAACTACAATTTTACATTTTTTTTCTATTTGTTAGAACCCGAGGTGGACGATCAGGACCTGATTATAGAGAATACCGAAGTGGTGGTAGTGCTTCTCGTGGTTACTCTCCTATTCGTGGAGAGGGACCACCAAGCAAGAGAATTCGTCCTGAGTGGCCTGATGATAGAAGATATGGAGGAATGCCGCATGACTCATATGGTTCATATGGGTGGCCTCATGATCCTTTTGGGCCACATCCTCATCATGGATATAATCAACCAATGCCACCTACTCAAGCAAGGTATTAACTATTTTAATTTATTTCCTAATAATAATCAATATCTTTATCTTTTATTTCCTAAAATTAATGACTATTTTTATCTTTTATTTCCTAATATTAATGACTATTTTTATCTTTTATTCTCATGTATGTATATTGTTTACTAGCTGTACCTGCGGTTTCACCCGCGTTTGAACTCTGTGTTTGTTACATGAATAACTGACAGCATCCCTTGTATCACTCATTGTCCATTGAAGGAACGGAGAACCTAATTTCTCCATTCCTTCAATTCACTAACAGACTAAATAAAAGCATATAAGATATGGTAAGAAACAATTGCCTATAGCCGTAGACCTTGTATAAAGAAAATTATTGATGTAAGAGAAGCGAGGGAGTTGTGCCAGGATCGTGGCAAGTGGCACTCCATTGTCTCTGCCTATCCTTGTGAAGAAGGCAACAATTTGATTGATAAGAAACAATTTCAATTAAAGTACCTTAGTTACACCTAAAGGGATCCATTTTAAATACAGTAGAACCTCGATAAGTTAAAGTCCAAGGGAAACACAAAATATTTTAAGTTATAGAGGTTTTAAGTTATCAAGGGTCTATGTTAGGTAAAGGTTAATATAGAGGTATGTACATGTTTCTATGTACCCTTGCTTCCATTTTTACTCGAATGCATCAGAAGGATGGGTTCAATAAAATACTGAAAATTAAATATGTAATCATATTTATTCACATTACTTACATTACATAAAAATAAAACAACAACTAAAGGTTTAGTCTACTTAAAAAAATCTGTGATTTTCTTTTGTTCTTTTAGTTACTGAGGGCCTATACAAAGATTATTTATTTAAGTTATAGAGGTTGCGTATTTTAAGTTATAGAGGTTGCGTATTTTAAGTTATAGAGGTTTTGGGCTCTGATGGGAAGGGAACATAGTATTTTTTGAAGTAACAGAGGTTTTTATGTTACCGAGGTTTAAGTTATCGAGGTTCTACTGTATATAGATAATAGACTTTTGTAGAACTACTTAAAATATATATTTCCACCATACTTTATAATCGTGTAACACTTACGGTTTTTGCAACGCACACCTGAATAGCTTACAGGTGGGAGATTTTTTCCTTATTGTTATATTTTGGCCAAATTACTTAATAGCTTTATAAATTATAGTCTGTATGTTATTCTGTTGTATGGGCTTTATTACTGTAAAGTTTCATTAAAATCCATTCAGTAGTTTTTACATCAAGGAGTAACAAACATCCTCACATACAACATAATATTCTTTTTTACCAGAGACACATTGGCACCTGCGGGAGCTTCAGATGGTCCACCTTCAATGATGTCCTTCAAAACATTTTTGGCTGCACAAGATGACTCTATTACAGTTGACGATGCCATTCTCAAGTATAATGAATACAAATTGGAGTTCCGAAGACAGCAACTTAATGAGTTTTTTGTAGCACACAAAGATGAAGAATGGTATTATTTGTTTTTATGGTATTTTTAGTACTTTTTTTTTTAAATAACTGACATCACAGTTCAATAAAGTAGGATAGTACATGGAAGTAGGATTTTTTAATCTTCTCAAATAAGTATAATAAAATTGAATAACTTATTTGAAGAGTAAATTATTAGTGGTTATTGAAGTTTAACCTTGTTTATAGTATTAGAAGGATTTAGTGAATTTAAGAGATTTTAAGTAGTAACTATAATTTGCATTTTTTATAACTTTTATAATTAACTTGAAGTGTATGTAAAATATTATATGAAACAAAATGTTTTATTTAATGCAAATGAGCTACACTTAAATTCTTTTGAGCAATCCTTTCAACACTTAACCCAACCTTTTTTCCCTACAGTCTACAGCGTCATCCTGTGGATGTGCGGCACATCGTACGAAAATTTTCAACAATTTACAAAATGACAATAATTTAAATGTGTAGCTAGCTATTATCGCGTTGACCTGAAGCGCGCAATGCTTCAGGTTTCGTTACTGTTAGGGGTAGGGTCCAAATTATTCCACGCCAAGTGGACAGGTGAGATATATAAGAAGATTATTTATATATAATATATATTTTTTACCATTGTCTCGATTTTTAGTTTATATACAGGGGGGTTAACGCATTATTTCAATGGCAATTGTATGGAATTTCATTGTGGGATACTTGCAAAATTAATGCATTAATTTTTATTTGTTTTGCAAACTTTATACACTGTACAAAGGCAAACTTAATGCTGCTAGACATTGTCTGCCAGTTAACCTTAGGGACTCAGGATAAGGTGCAAAATACATACACTCTAACAACATAAATTACTAATAAATAATAAAGGGAATATAATGAAGTATTAACCTTAAAACAATGTAATTAAAATAAATGCATTTGATTGGTTAAATTTTCATTGTGTCACACGGAATGAACCAATGATATTCTTCAAATGTGTTGCAACTATCAAAATGAAACCCATTACAATTTACATTGGATTTGTGTCCCCATTTTCATCGTAAGTGGTAATTAAAGAACATGTAATGTTTTGTTGTAGCTTGTATTAGCTGTTGTTGCAGTGCATATTTATTCCAATATTTACATTATATTTGTTTCTAGGTTCAAGATTAAATATCATCCTGAGGAATCGGTCAAGCGTAAAGAGGAACAGTTGAATTCATTAAAGGTAAATCAACCAGAAGATACAGAAATTCATACTTTCGAATTAACAGTCAAACTAACTGGTTCGGTTTTATGTATCCTTATTGGACAATTGATAATTAGAATACTTTTGCCAGCCTATGTGTACCCTATACACATCGGTTGGTCGTTTCAAAATTGTGTTTACCCATTGTATAATATTTAAATTTCAAATAATTATACGTAATAGGTTTTACAATTATCTTTAATTTAATTAAAAAAAGTTAATTAATTGCAAATAACATCTGAAGTAACCATAATCCTGAACCGAACTTTAGTTATGACTTAACTCACATTTGACATAGTTTAATTCAAACAAACTCTTTCTTATAACAATGCCTAATCTAGAATAAAACTTGATTATGTGGTACTAAATTGTACCACATCTCAGGCGAGTTTGTGTTTTTTGTGGTAATATGGTCAATGTTTATTACAGAACCGCCTAAATGTCTTCCTAGAACTATTAGATCATGGAGAATTAGATAAGGTGACAGTGGATGTTGACAAATCAGAAAAGTTGATCCGTCTTTTAGATACTGTTGTTATTAAACTGGAAGGTGGCACTGAGGAGGACCTCAAAATATTAGATGAACCTGTTACCAGGACAAGCATTTCTGACAAAAATGGTATGTCTATATTGTTATACATATTTATTTTTTCACACTATCGCGGCCTATTACCTATTACCTACGTAATATGTTTTTTTTTTTTTTTTTATTGTGACACGACATCTGACTTCGACTCGCCTGATGATAAGCAAGAGGAAGTCCAAGAGTGACGACGACTGGAATAACCGAGTCAGTTCCCGGCTGCCCCAGCCGCCGCCACTATGCCGGCCTAAGGTGCTTCTTCACGCATCGCTTGAAGGATCCAAGGTCATAGGAAGGAGAGAACACATGGGCTGGCAAAGCATTCCACTTGTCAATTGTTCTACAAAGAAAAGACGCACCGAACTTTTTAGTTCGACTGCCGATTCGATCGATAAAATGTGGATGCTTTCCCCGACCTGTGCGGGTATTACGGGTGTGGAAGGACGAGGCAGGAATAAGGTTAAAGAGCTCTTCGGAACATTCTCCGTGGTATAGGCGATAGAGGACGCACAAAGCCGCCATGTCTCTGCGTAGTTGCATGGGCTCCAGAGTTCGCGTGACCTCTGCATCACCTATAATTCGGACAGCTCGGCGCTGCAATGAATCCAGGGCATTGAGAAGATACTTGGCAGAGCCGTCCCAGAGGTGCGAACAGTACTCCGCGCAAGAGCGAATCTGAGCCTTGTATAATATCAGGCGAAGCTCTGGCGCGAAGAACCGCCGCACCTTGTTCAGGATGCCAAGTTTGCGGGAGGTGGTCTTAATGGCCCGCTCGATGTGGTCCCTGTGATTCAAGTCGCAGCGAAGGGACATTCCAAGGATGTCTAGTCTGTCCGAAGTACTAAGGGAGATGTTGCAAAGAGAAGGAAGGGGAGAAAACGAGGATTTTTTCGTCGAGAACGCGCATACCTGAGTCTTGTCTGCGTTGAACTGAACTAGGTTCTTGTCGCCCCAGTGGGTAATACGATCAAGAACCCGGTTCAGTCCCGCTACAACAGACTCTCTCATATCGGCTATCTCCTGTTTGCCGGCTGCGGGGCGGGCAGTGTAGCGTCCATGCACCGTGCTGTCGTCTGCATAGCAATGAATGCCGGATCCAAGGTCCAGCATGTCATTGATATGCAGAAGGAACAAAGTCGGCGACAGCACGGAGCCCTGAGGGACGCCGGCATTCACCGACATCCTGCGCGACGCGCTTCCATCCACAACGACGCGTATGGAGCGGTCGCGCAGGAAGTCAGCTATCAAACCCCGCAGACGGTCAGGTAAACCGTATGCCTCGAGCTTGGATAAAAGGCCCCTGTGCCAGACCCTGTCAAACGCTTTGGAGATGTCCAAGCCAACGGCAAGGGCTTCTCCATTACCATCCAAAGCTTCACCCCAGACGTGCGTAATGTACGCCAGAAGGTCACCAGTTGACCGTTTCGGCCTGAAGCCATATTGACGGTCATTGATCAGCTGGTGACCCTCCAGGTAGGCCATGAGGCGAACATTAATTATTCGCTCCATGACCTTGCACAGTACTGAGGTTACAGCTATCGGACGGTAGTTTGCTGGGTCTGAACGGCCGCCCTTTTTTGGGACCGGTTGCACATTGGCCTCCTTCCAAGCCCGAGGCACACAGCCCGATGCGTACGAGAGCCGGTATAGCCTCGTCAAGACGGGAGTCAATTCCGCTGCACAGGTCTTAAGCACAAGCGCTGGGACACCATCGGGACCACTGGACTTCCGGATATCGAGCGATCGTAGCTCCATGCGGACATCGCGTTGTCTGATACGAATCTCAGGCATCGTATGTCCGCATGGACGCAGGGTGGGTGGCCCTGCACCACGATCGTCAATACGCGAATTTATGGCAAAAACTTCGGCCAGTAAATCGGCCTTAGCCTTCGCCGTATGCGCCAGTGAGCCATCAGGCTGTCTCAGCGGTGGCAGTACAGAACGACAGAAGTTAGATTCTACAGTCTTGGCGAGACTCCAAAAGCTGCGACTACCCGTTGGGTGCGCTAATAGACTCTCGCCAATCCTGGAAACGCGCTGTGCCTCCGCTTTTTTAAAGACCTTTCTGCAAGACTTGGTGGCACGATTATAGCGGTAAATTTAAAAGCGATCTTGGTGTAGTGGTGTGACATGGTCATCCAGACCAAGAGTTATATTAGGGTCAAAAACCACTTGCTGGTAGCAATGTATCTTTGGTCGTCCAGTTTCTTATGGTTACCACTTTTAGTAGCTTAGTATAGAAAAGTTAGAATAAATAACAATTGTGACTATAATAATTTCTTTTTTCTTTAATTTTGTCATTGTCAAAATATCATTTGAGGTGTTAAAATCAAGTAGAAATTATTATAAAGATGAAACGAAGAAACAAAGTGTCTTATCATATAATGAGGTTAATATAGAGGTGGAAAGTCCTAACTAAAATATCAGGGATGGAGCATGGATAAACATGTTTAAATCAATTGTCTATACTTTCAAAAGTTTAGACAATATCTTTCAAATTATTAATAGATAACACTTCTATTATTCCACTAGAATATTCGAGAAAGGATTCATAAAAAAGTTGATATTTTCTCAAGTATTTAATCAATGTTCAATCATATGGGTAGAATTCACACGGATTTTTTATGACTTCGTCACAATGAAAATTAAGATTGGTATTGAAATTAATTTATTTATGAATTTACAAGGCGACCGTGGTGTAGTAGCAGTGCAATGGTTACACAAACCGAGAGCATGAGTTCGAAACCACCCTCCGGTACCAATGTATCATTGATACTTTGGTTGTCCTATTTCTATGACGCTTTAGTAGCTTAGTATAGAAATGTAAATAAATAAAAAAATCTCCATATTTAACATTTTTAAAATGCGTAAATGTTTTTAGATAAGGATGACAAGCCTGTAATTATTGATGTTGATGAACCAGCGAAAACAGCAAAAGCAACCGAAGAAGAAAAACCTAAGGAAGATGAGGTAATTTATATAATTATATGTTCTTATAATTAGTATTTTGTAGTTTTTAGTTGTTTCTTAGTTTGTAGTTGTTTTGTGCAATAAAGAAAATTGCACAAAACAAATCTTTATTATAATGAATATTTTATTTCACAAAGAAAGTAAGTCATTTTCCCACCAGTAAAACAATTAAATGGGCTAATAACAATAATGTAATTTTAGAAAGCCGAGCCAACAAAGCCCTTGACAATGGATATAGATCCTCACTTGCGAGACTTACAGGAGCAAGCCAAGAAGTTTTCGCGCTTCAAAGCTAAGACGCCGGATCCTGAAAATCCAGAAACTGAAGATAAGGAGCCTCGTGAGTAACTTTATATGTATAGGGAGAGAGTGTCGAGTCATTTCTCTCAACCTCTGAGTCAACCTTTAATTGGGCCTTTGTTCACCATATATTCACCATTTCTGTAATGATATCTCTATGAATATTATATATATATATATAATTGTGGCTCGACATATTACAGCACCCCGCCTGATGTTAAGCTGGAGTGCGGTCCATGAATTAAAGTGACTGCTATAACAATTAAAACCCTAAGTAGCAGTTAAATCCACTATGCTGGTCTAGTTGAAACCGGCAACTTACAAGCTGATCCCGAAACGCAACTCTATACGAAAACGAGACGATCTGTATACTTGTAACTACCCCGGATCGGCAGCCTATTCACCACTGCCTACCGCTCTCACTTTTTACTAATAATACATATAAAATATATATACAATACAAAACATTTAATGGTCATTTATAAATGAAACATGTAATTTTTATTAATTGAGATACGATGTCTCACCTCGACTTGCCTGATGGTGACCAAGGGGAGGTCCAAGTGTGCCGACAACTGGGCAAACCATTTTATTTTACGTTTGCCTCAGTCGCCGTCACTATGCCTGCCAATTTTGTAGTGTATTATCATTATTTAAATACTAAAGTTAAACAGCCCCACCAGGGTCCACTTCGTCATCATCATCGTCAAGTTCCTCATCATCCAGTTCAGAAGATGAAGGAGAATCCACACGTAGACAGGTAAATGTGTATATAAATTGTTTTAAACATTGTATTTTTTCCTTATTGAGACTTGATATCTGATCTCGATTTGGCTGATGGTTGAGACAAGTAAAGATATATTCCTGACTTATATTTCCGATTGGCTCCGTACCTAACCTTTAAAGTAGGGGGAATATATCGTCCATGGTCAAACGCGTGCTGTTATATATCATATAAAAAAATTGACAGACAGAGACGGACAATAGCCAGCGGTAGACAGAGCCACAGTAGATGCATGAAAGTAGCTTAAAATTATTTTACACTGACAGTATTTTATTATAGAAATCCCAAGAGGACGCATCGCCCAAGAAAGCTAAATCAAAATCTAAATCTCCGACTGTGGAATTAACTACGGAAAAAGTTGAGGAGAATGGAAAAGATGAAGATAAGTCGGAAGATAAAGCAGAATCTGTAGTTGACGTTGCCCCAAAGAAGGAGACACCCGCTTTACATAAGACTACATCAATATTCTTGAGAAATTTGGCTCCTTCTATTACTAAGGCTGAAGTGGAAGCTGTAAGTATCATCATAGAATGTTTTTATCAGCCCTGCCCATAACTATAGAGTCTGTATGAAGAGAATTGTGAATGTGAAGGACGCGAGAGAGTTGTTTTAGGATCGTGGAAGGTGTTAAGGCTTTACATTTTTTTGTTGTAATGCGACAGCACCACACTTTAATTGCAAGTAGCAAGTAGTAGAAACGCGACTAAGTAAATGGCATTACGGTCTGTAAGTTGTGGTACTACCATGGATCGGCAAACTGGACACCACTGCTTGCCAGTCTTAAATGATGATGATAATCTGTATCATAAGCTTGTTACGTGAAAATGCAATAATTTTGTTTATTTAACAGATGTGCAAACGTTATGGCGGCTTTCTACGTGTTGCCCTAGCAGATCCGTTGCCTGAGCGCCGCTGGTTCCGTCGCGGCTGGGTGACCTTCCGACGTGAAGTTAACATCAAAGATATTTGCTGGAATTTGAATAATATTAGGGTAAGTTATTGTAAATAATTGGTTTTAAAAATATATTAATCTGGTTGATAGACACTATTAATGTTGAAAGGTTTGAAACATATTAAAATATTTGGCAAACTTTTTAAAGTGCAAATTTTATTAAAGAACTAAAAATATATTAAATTAGTAATACTCTTGTACTATTTATTCATCGAGATATCATATTCCGAAATTTCAATCTTTTCAAAACATCAAAGAATTTATTATAACTTGCCATACTATGGAGCACGCAGACGGACTTAATGCTAGAGCATTCTCTACCAGACAACATTTGGAACAAAAGAAACAAGTCAAAAATGTGAGCAAATCACACGCTTATCATCATTAGCCAGAAAACCTCCACTGCCTAACGTAGGCCTCCTTAGAACGCCATTCGGAACGACAAGTTGCCAGTTGCATCCACCGGTTGTTCATGACTCCTACTATGTCCTCAGTTCACTTAGTGGGAGGCCTACCTACGCTGCGTCTTTCGGTTCGTTGTCTCCACTTAAAGTCAAGATAAGCTTGCAGTCCAAGACCATTGTTTACAGATCATGACTAGATTGTAATGTGTATTTTCTCTCCACATAGCTGCGCGAATGCGAGCTCGGTGCAATAGTGAACAGGGACCTGCAACGGCGCATACGACCTGTTTCTGGTACAACACTGGAGCGCAGTGTGCTACGGGCAGACGCAAGACTGGCGGCCAAGCTGGCCCATCTACTTGACACACGCACTCAATTGTGGAGTGAAGGAGCCTCTGAAGATGCTGCTCAAAAAACAGATTCTAATGAGGTCAGATATTTTGTCATTTGTACTTGGTTAAGGTTTTTTTTTATTTATACATAATAGGCGCACTAACAGCACACATATTATTACATAATCAAAATTAATAATAGTCTAATTTCGGTTTATGCTCCATTGCCACGAAATAATTGACACGAATAATTTATTCCCCATTGCCGCTATTTTCTATGCCCTACTGCCACGAAAATAATATTTTTTAAATAATTTCCCCATTGCCACGAAAATATATGCTCCATTGCCCCGTTGCTTATTATCTCTACAAAATTAATATTGCACAGTTAGAAAAAAAGGTAATACTAAATTATTTGGAGTAATTATTAATAAATATATTTTATTCTCTTTAATATAAAGGAATATATTATTTTAAATAGGTATATATAATAATATACTATTTTTGTGGAATATTTACTATATATCGTTGGCAACTACAGCAGGTAGATTAAAGGTGCACGTGCATTCGTCGTGATGAAATAGATAAAAAAACAATAGATCACTGAACAATGAATGCCTGGCTAGGTAAAATTTTACTTGTCTTAGTATTTCTATATGTATAGAAATTTTACCTGTCTTAGTACGACAGGTAAAATTTTACCTGTCTTAGTACGACAGGTAAAATTTTACCTGTCTTAGTAAGACAGGTAAAATTTCTATACAAAACTTGAATACTGTTATACAAGTAACACACTATTTAATTGATGCTACAGTAGATGCTACCCTTAGTTAATGTTTTGACACAGTGCTGTTAACAAGTCGCGTTATTTACTGCAACTATTACGAGTGTTATAATTATGGATTGTGTTCCCAGCAGTTCTTCTTCTGTAGAATTAACCTTTATAGAGTCAGAACGGAAAAATCTGATACTAGTTCGTGGTGGATATCAATATCATAAACAACGTGAAAATAAAAAAAAATTTATTTGTATACAATGATTATTTTACTAAGATTTTTACAGACAAACCTTTAATTAAACGTTTTAATCAGTATTTAGTTGAGATTTATTTGTGTACCTACATATTTTGAAAAAGTTTTTAATATTTTTTATACGAAAACAAAATCAAACTAGGCAATGTCAAATATAATATTATGCTGTCTGTACCATTATTTAATTTGAGGTAGGTACTTACTTTTAATTCGTGGCAATGGGGAATACATTCTCAGCAACGTGGCAGTGGGGAATTTTAAGTAGGTATTTTAAAATATTAAATTGCCACGCGTGGCAGTGGAGCATAAACCCTAATTTCTGATATGTGTGCCCATTACAGGCGCACACAGCATTGAGTAAAATAATACAGTAAGCATCGAAAATGTATCTTTTCTATGCTATCAAGGTTTTACTAATAATAATAAATGTGGACGAACGGTCAGCGATTAGTTTGTTGCGCGTAAAGTCCCGGGTTCGATTCCCGGTCGGAGGAAATATTTGTTTCATAGCTTTTGTTTGTAATATTTAATAATTATATTAAATATTGCAAATATTTGTTATTAAAAAAAAAAGGTGGATATTTGCTTCGGGCTGATTATCAAAGAGTGGTAGGCAGTAGTACCCAGTCTGCCGATCCGGGGTACTACCACCACTTACAAGTATATGGACCGTGAAGTGATTTGGTCACGTTTCGGGATCAGCTTGTAAGTTGCCGGTTCCAACTAGGCCGGCATAGCGGATGTGATTGCTACTCACAGTTATTGAACTGTAGTAGCAGTGACATCCATTTATGGACCACACTTCGGCTTAACATCAAGCGGGGTGTGGCATATGTCGAGTCCATAAAAAAAATTAAAAAAATTATTTTCTCTCTCTCTCTCTTTTTATCATAGCTCAACATATAACAGCATCACGCCGGATGTTAAGCTGGAGTCCGGGTGATGAATAGAGGCGATTGCTACTACTATATTTGCCCTGATAACAAAATAAGATTTCCTACCTAAAATTATACATCAAAATATTTGCCTTTATTTACAGGATTTCAGCTTAAACTCAAAGAATCCTGTCTTGCACAAAATTACTGAACACTTAATTGAAGAAGCATCAACAGAAGAGGAGGAGCTTTTAGGTCTGGAAGCACCTTCGGAGACTACCAACGAAGTAGAGCCGGAGTTGATGCGAGTTCTGGACCGTTTGATTCTTTATTTGCGCATTGTCCATTCTGTTGATTATTATAATCATTGTGAATATCCGTATGAGGATGAGATGCCTAATCGTTGTGGTATAATGCATGCGCGGTCATCTATGCCTCCTAATAGGGTAAGTTGCCTATGTATATGTATGTATTTTCGCTTCTCTATACTAAGCTAAGAGTGCTTGTATCATAGAACCTGGACGACCAAAGCACATGTATCAAAGATACATTGGTACCGGCATATAATTACCACTATACTAGTCACCTTCCTACTATGTATGTCTATTAAAAATTGCGTTGTAACATGGACCCTTTTTTTATTGAAGGCGAGTGGGAGGGATAAAAGGGGACGACTTCCTTGATTAAATTAGGAATCTTAAAAAAGCAAGTGTATACAGTCTGTATGAAGAGAAGTGTGGATGTGAAGGAAGCGAGAGAGTTGTGTCGGGATCGTGAAAAGTGGTACTTCGTTTTCTCTTACTATCCCTGTGGGAATTAAGGAGTGGCAATTGATGATGATAATGGCACCTCGCCTAATGTTAAGCTGGAGTACGATTCATGAGTGAAAGAGATTGCCTCAGATGATTTTCTACAGTCATATTGTCGCCTTAGCTGAATTCCAACAGCTTGCAAGCTGTTTTCGAAACACGACTGAGTCATTTTACAGTCTTTTAACATAATTATAAAATTAAAATTTTAGTTAAATGTTTTGTCAAAGTACTCCATACCTGTTTATTTTATCTTTTTCCATTTTCTTTAATAGCCAACACCGCAAGAGGTTCAAGATTATATCAAAGCATTTGAAGGGAAAATGTCTTCCTTCCTTCAAGATATGAAACCTCTGTCTGAAGAAGAACTGCAAAAATTAGGAATCAAGGTAATTGCTATCTAAATAACTTAAAAATTGCTGTAATTTTAATTTTCGTCGCGGTCGAATCTGGCCAATCAGCAAATAACAAAATATTAGGTAAACTACGCTGATTGGTCACTTATGAGCGCAAGGCAATTGTATTAAATTAATCGGGGCCCAGGTCGTCAGTACACCTTGTAGGTCGACCTTGCTTAACATAGACCTCCCCCTTAGAATGCCATTCTGAACGACAAGATGCCAGTTGCATCCACCGCTATTTTGTCGTTCACAATGGGAGGAGGGGATTGCCATAATCTTCACGTTTGGCAGGCGGCTTAGGGCTATTGGTTAAGATGACGTTGCTGCCCATTCTCTATTGAGTCTGGTCGAGTTTTAGGACATCCCGGGTCCACCATCGACGTTAATATATAAATAATTTGTGCAGGATCCTGTTGTGGAGGTTGAGAAGTTTGTGCAAGCGAACACGCAGGAGTTGAGTAAAGACAAATGGTTGTGTCCACTCAGTGGTAAGAAGTTCAAAGGACCCGACTTCATTCGCAAACACATCTTTAATAAACATTCCGAAAAGGTTAGTTTCTTTTTTTTTTAATTTACAGATGCCTCTAGACCAGTGTTTCCCAACCTTTTTAAGGCCATGCCCCACCCTAACATTTCTTATGCCGCCCAAACCTTACTTTTTACTTTTAAAAATTGTTTTGTTCCCCTAAGAAATATAAATGATTACAGCATTTTTTTAAGAATTTGCCTTTTTTGTTAAATTTGTTACCAATAATCTAGCATTGCATTAAATTAACCCAAACGAAAGGGTTAAAGTCGTGTCGAGTCCATTTTGAAATTGCCCCAAAGATCTAGAGCAGTTGAAAACACTGCTCTAGATCGTCTCTGCTAGTTAACTTTGAGGACCAACAGAAAACCTATACACTTATTGAATTAAACAAACTTTATGCGGCTTACTATCGCGTTTATTTTGATTTTACAATTATTTATTATTCCGTCGTTTCGAGAGCTTTGCAGCCATTGTGGTCACGGAGAGACCAAAATAAACGCGATAGTAAGCCGCACAAAATTTGTTTAATTCAAAATACAACCTTAATGTGTATTATAATTTAATATACACTTGAATGTGTGGTCTGTAAAATATAACAAATTCTCCAATCGAACTTAATGACTGTTTGTGAATAAAAAAAGGTTCAAGCAGACGCGTTATTCGAGTTTCGAATGCGCTTGAGGTTTCCTGTTATTTTTCTTTTGATCCAAATGTTGCTAATAATAACAAATAATATACAATGTCCTTTCCTTGATGGCTATCACCTGAACTCAGTGTATCATTAGTAACATTTGCATGCTAATAATTTACTCATTGTAATGCCTCATTAATTTTTATTCTCATACAAAAAAACGTTTTATTTACAACAGAATTGTACTTTTAAATTATTTGGTCTGAGTTCACTAACATTTACGTATCTTAAAACATCTAATTAAAACTATAAAAAAATATACGCAATTAAGAAAAAAAGAAAGTATTAAGACCTTTTCTTTTTTCTAGTGACTTAGTCGCGTTTTGAGATCGGCTTGAAATTTCCAACTATATCGGCTAAGTTGGGAGATTCAAGCTAGTTTTAGTTGATAGGACTGCTATTTGCAGTAAATTATTTATACTAGCAGTCGTCTTCATTAAAGAACCGCACTCCAGCTTAACATCACGTCGAGTGGTGTCATGTCGAGCCTCAATAAAAAATATAATAATCTAACAAATATTGCGTTTATTAATTAGTTAATAATGTTAATAGGTGGATGAAGTTCGTCGTGAAGTGGCATACTTCAACGCTTATCTACGCGATGTGCGTCGTCCGCAGCAGCCTGAACCACAAGCTCAGCAGCAATCCAGATCAGCGCCACAATCTATGCATACACCTGGGTAATTTTTATGTTTACATAATACATAATATACTAGTTATTGATTTAAACCTATTATGTTGTCATTTATATTTATTTAAGCCGTTGTTCAGATAGCAAAAGGTATATAGAGAAAATATATTGTTTGAACTCTAATAATGTTCTGATTTCGTTCGGAATGGGTAAATATTGTGTCTTAATTTAAATTTTATTCAAAACAAATAATAGAAATAAGATGGAAAGAGCTCAAGAAGAGATGCGAAAAACATGCAGAAGTTGCATTATTTATATCACTTTGGCATATTTGATGTCACTTTAGCATATTTGATATGACATGTTAATTGGATTTACCCTGTCAATATATTTTCTTTCTTTCAATTTCGAGATTAGTAATAAAACATTTCTGTCTTTTTACGTTTAAGATTCTATTGTGAAAGTTTACGTTTTTAAGTTAAGTTATGTTTGTTCTAGATATGGTAGCGGCCAACCACCAGCTGCCCATCCAGCAGGTCGCGCATGGGGTTGGGGCGGATGGGCACATCCGGCACCATACGCGAGACCCCCACCACGTTTCTCCAGACCAAGGTGATTGTTTTCTTTAGCTTTGAATGCTTGTATTGGTATTTTATCGTATTTATTTTACACGTTGAAATTAGCTGACAAACATCTTTAAATGGGTATCAAGTAATTTAAGTGCTGTTTTGGGTTTTTAGGCAGGTCTTTTCCTAGTCCAACCAGCGTGGTAAAATCACTTTACAGGTGTGAATACTATAAAATGACTCGGTCGCATTTTTAAATCAGCTTGAAAGTTGCCAGTATTCAGCTCCGCCCACTCATGCATCGCATCCCAGCTTAACATCAGGCGGTGTGCAATCATATGTCGGGCCAATATGTAATATATATTTTGCTTTAACTTGTGGTTTTACTTTTTCATTTTTGTTTTCGCAAAATACAATATAGTTGTGAGGCATGTTATTGAGTTGAAAGTAATTTCCAGGGACACTGCGGATCGGTCCCGGCCTATAATAGCGTACAACGATCTTGACTTCCCGGACAGTGGCGACATTTTCTAACATTCCGAGCGACACAAAACTAAAACATACCAAGTCTCGTTTTGCTTGCCAATCTGACCGTTCGACGCAAATTTGTTTGCACCACGTTACAATTTATGGAGTTGACTTACCTCTGAGAAATTTTAAAGTAGTATTTTCTTTTGGGGTCCGAAGTAATAATTGTAAAGACTTGCAGCCGGTTGTACCAAAAACGTTTCAATTTACGAATTTAGTTTTATTTTATACTTATTCTATTACGTTTACTATTAAGAAATCGTGAATTGGGTTGTTAATAATTTTATATCGAAACTACCATTTATATATGTTTTTATCATTGGAAATAACAAAAGTGGTACATAGAAACCCAAAATGAATGATGTCCTTTAGCTCTGTATAAAATATCCATTAAACATAAATGTAAAATGTGAAATTAAAAAGTGGTGCAACCCATTTTTCTTTATTTCTTTTACTTATACGATACTTTTTACAAATTCGTAAATTATAATTTTTGGTACAACCGGCTGTAAGACTACCGGGGGTCTAAATACTATGGAATAGTGACCGGCATATAAATACTATGAATTGGCCGGCGCAACTGTAAGATGAAACGGAGTTTTCACTCGTCGGCGCTTTTGGACCTCTCCTTGCTTACCATCCAGCTGTTAATGAATGGTGACAGTGCAAGGGTTACACAAACCGAGAGCACGAGTTCGAAACCACCCACCGGTACCAATGTACTTTGGTTGTCCTGTTTCTATGATACAAGCACTTTAGTAGCTTAGTATAGAAATGTAAAATGAAATTAAAAAAATATCGCCAGTATACAATGTTATACGCGTTATACACTGCGAACTGTCAGGTTGACTTCAAAATCAGTCTTTCACTAAGAAAGTTTGTTTTCTTACAAATACATTTTTATAGTATATAACTTTTTTTATTTTGTTTTAATGAATGACTTAAACAGTGTACAATTTGTATGTAAGTTGACAATAAATTGCGATTCAAAATGTTATTTTTATTCATTTATTCATTGAAGCATTTGCCGGGAAGCTGAGATCTGCATGCGATTCTCGGTGAATGTGGCCTTCAATCCTTTAGTTTATGTGTGGAAAACATCGATAGAAATCTGTAGATGTAAAGAAAACAATATAAATGTAGTTAATTGATTAATTTTAAGACATATTTTAGAGCATGTCCACGCTAATTATATTGTCAGCTGCCTAATGTGAAAGATTTATTGAATTCTGATTGATTTTAATATGTCTTTAAATCTTCTTTAAATATAGTATTTTCTTAGATTTTGCGCAAACATTGATTAATGAATTAAACAAATTTTATGCGGCTTACTATCGCGTTTATTTTGGTTTAGATTGACCACCTCCGTGACCACGATGGCTGCAAAGCTCTCGAAACGTCGGAATAATAAAAAATTGTAAAATCTAATCCAAAATAAACGCGATAGTAAGCCGCATAAAATTTGTTTAATTCTTTAAATATGTTCAGAAAATACAAGTACATGGGATAGCCAGGATAATAATATGTCTCAGTAGACTATATTCTTGATTGCAATGGGTTCTTGCCCACTAGGGTGACGCGGACCTATAATATCACCAACTATAAAAATAGAAATATCAATCAATTAATCAAATTGTCACGCCTTTTTCCTACAGGGATAGGCAGAGACAATGGAGCGCCACTTACCACGATCCTTACACAACTTCCTTGCTTCCTTCACATTCACAATTCTCTTCATACAGGCTCTGTGGTTATGGGCACTAGGCAACCTAGCTTTCTTGAGGATGTCTCCGATTTGTTCAGAAAACACTCCTGGGCCTGCCTTGTTTAACGCATCCATCCACATCAGATTTATAAATTCCTTTCGTCAATCTATCCTTTCCATGTGCCCAAATCATCGAAGCATCCCTTTGTCAATCCTTGTCACTACATCTTCTTTCAAACCACATCTATCGCGCACTGTGCTATTCCTTATTCTATCCGGTATCGTTACTCCACATATACTACTTAAAGACTGCATTTATTAGAAATATCAAAAAGCAATCAATCACATTCTGCCAACTGAATAGATAGTCGAACTAAACGGCTCGGCGCGTCGTTTCTTTGTCAAACCATCGACAAGTGGAATGCTTTGCCAGCCCATGTGTTCATTTCATTTCACCACTGACCAGCATAGTGGCGGCGGCTGCGGTGCTTTTGTACCTCATTTCGCCTATAAGTCATAAAAAATATAATCAATCAATCAAATTGTCATGCCTTTTTTCCACGGGGATAGGCAGAGACAATAGAGCGCCACTTGCCACGATCCTGACACAACTCCCTTGCTTCCTTCACATCCACAATTCTCCTCATCTCATACAAGCTCTACGGTTATGTGCACTAGGCAACCTAAATTATATTAGTTTCTTATTATTGAGAGGCCTTGCCTGTTGATTTTTACTGCGGCTGACATTACTCTTAGTGTGAACATGACTTTATTTTATCGATGTTTTACTCAACATTACAAAATAGTTTGTATGAGAAATAAATTGTTAAAAATTGATTGTTAAAGGGGTGGGGGCGAATTCCGTCCGGCCCTACATTATCGGGACTTGGACGCGCCGAGAGAGCCCGACGACCTGATGTAAGAAATATCACGGAATACAAGTTGTACTATGCATTTTACCTGTTTATTATACAAGCTGTACCAACGTATTTATTTTATTATATTTATGACGAATAAATCATTAAGTTTAGTGTACAACACTCTTTTTTACTTAACATCCTTTAATTTTATTTCCAAGTTAGATAATAGTAAAACTATAGTTAAAAAACACGCTTATAATCAGACCTTGATTACCAGCCCGCCTGGTAATCAAGAGGAATTCCAAGAAGGTCGACGACCGAAAAAACCGAGTCAGTTCACAGTTGCCTCGGTCACCTTCACTATACCGGCCAAAAATAATATTTATTGAAATTATTGTACTGTCATCGGTTTTTAATACGTGTACAAATTTTCAAATTATTCAGACCTTAAAAGCTGGGTGAAAATTCATTCATATCTCAAAAATGCGTGTTTTTTTAACTCATAAATCTATGTTGCTTACCCATCGTTACTCAAACTGCTGCGCCTCCATTCTCACAGGAATAGGCAGAGACAATGGAGCGCGATGACAACTCTCTTGCTTCCTTCACATCTCAAACCGAGGTTATATTAACATACTAAATTCTTTATTTCACATAACAAAATACATAGAAAGACGATGAATATAAAATTGGTTTACAATTGGTGGCCCTATATTAAAAAGAAGCGACGTAGATACGCGCTCCGAACGAGGCACGTTAAAACTATGCTAATAAGCAAACCTGAACATATATTTGTCTCTTTTTCGTTCCTAATAATTCATTCCGTCCTACTTTCACTTGTATGCCTCATCGTAGTTGATCGTTTAAACTCTTGCCATTTGCGAACACTAAAACTCGTGTAGGCGACGTATCTACCTCATTTCACCTAATGGGGCGTTCTCACGGGGCGATTTTAGTTGATCAACTGCGGAATCGTTCGTGATTTGAACTGTCTGAACATACTTTCAATCAAGTTGAAGCAATAAATATCTATTCAACAAAAGTTAAAGACCTTTCTACTTTTGTTGATCCATTTGACAGCTGACAGCGAATCGACTCGTCTGAACTTGTTCGTTCAACTTGCATTGAATAATCAGTCAGTCAATCAGCGCGATTGAGTAGGTACTCATCGCGCTGAGGAATTCCGCGATAGAGGAATGCAATATACAGTACATAGGTATGTACTGTATATTGCATTCCTCTATCACCAGTATTTTGTTTGTTTGTAAAATAAAATGTGAATTGTGGCATCCACATCCACGAGAAAAATGCTAAAATGGACATATAGTGTAATAACACGTGTAATATTGAGTCGATTATTATTGAATAGTGAGAACGCTACCGTCAATATTTGCTTTCAAATTTTTGTTAAACGACAAATATTGATCAACTAAAATCGCCCTGTGAGAATGCGGTATAATAAAAAATAAACTATTCAATTTTATAGACACTAAAGCGGCCGTGGTGTAGTGGCAGTGCAATGGTCACGCAAACCAGGAGTAAGGGTTCAAAACCACTTACCAGTACCATATTTGATATATGTACTTTGGTCGT
Organism: Tinea trinotella; assembly: GCA_905220615.1. NCBI lineage: Eukaryota > Metazoa > Arthropoda > Insecta > Lepidoptera > Tineidae > Tinea > Tinea trinotella. The sequence goes on from HG992306.1 coordinate 7,945,936, forward strand.
CCTGTTTTTATGATACACAAGCACTTTAGTAGCTTAGTATAGAAATGTAAATAAATAAAAAAATACGAAGAACCGTTACTCTCAACCACATGAAACAGGAGTATGCACGGTTTTACACGACTAGCTACGTTCTACAAATAAAAATAAACTTACTAAGATACGATATGTGTAATTTGAACTTACCACAAACAAGTTACAATAAAAATAATCTATAGACTTATTTTTATTGTGACTAACGCTGACGGCTGAAAAACGGACATAGATCACGGTTGCTTCAATCGCCGTCACTATGCCGGCGAAAGATTACATCAATTTCTTCAATTCTATTCAAAATTCATTTAATTACTTCTCGACGTTCTAATTTAAAAAAACAGATATTTGTTTTTTATTTTTTTTGTGTTTGAGAAGAATTCAATCAAAATCAATCACGCCCTTTTCCCACGGGGATAGACAGAGACAACGGAGCGTCACTTACCACGATCCTGACACAACTCCCTCACATCTACAATTCTCTTCATACACGCTCTACCATTATGGGCACTAGGCAAACCAGTTGGTGACTAAAATTAAAAAAACAGTAAGTTCGCTGTTTGGTGGACATTTACCCAGTCTGCCGATCCGAGGTAGTACCACCTCTTTCAAGTGTACAGACCATGAAGTCACACGTCGCGTTTCAGAATCAACTGGAATGTTGCCGCGACCGACTAGGCCGGCATAGTGGCTACTACTGCACTCCAGCTTAACATCAGGCGGGGTGCTATGACATATGTCGAGCCACAATAATAACAATATCTTACCTATTTTCCTGAGTCGCGCGAAAGGCATCGTAATACTTTACTGGTCACTATCGCTTTCGAGAATTGACTCCAAGGTTTGAATGGAACGAAATAATTTCTGAGAAATCTGCATCCGGACAACAGTTGGATCGTGACCTTTATGAATATGTACCGCCCACTAAAGTAAGTATGCGAGAAATGTTATATTTTAGTCCTAGAAAAAGCACTAGCTTTTTTGTGATTTTCATACATACGACACGCGTGGCGTGAAGTCGCGGGTTCGAATCCCGGTCGGAGCTAAGATTTGTTTTGTTGCATTTATTTGTAATATTTAATTATATGAGATATAACAAATAGTTATTGATAAAAAAAGGCAGCTAGAAGCAAACATCAACCTCGTTTGACTATCAAGCACAGTTAGGAGTCATTTGCCCAGTCTGTACAGACCGTGAAGTGATCCAGTCGCGTTACAGAATCGGTTTAAAAGTGACTGGTTCTAACTAGGCCGGCATAGTGGATGCGACTATTACTGCAGTTATTTACTAGCAGTCGGCTCCATTCATCGATCACGCTCCAGCTTAACATCAAGCAGAGTCATTTATGTCGAGTTACAATAAAACCGTGGTGCAGTGGTAGTGCGATTGTCACGATGTATCTTTGATTTATGTACTTTGGTCGTCCTGTTTCTATTTTCTAAGCACGTTTAGTACTTTGGTATAGAAATGTAGTATGTATGTAAATATATGCTTCGGGTCTGGTTGTCAAAGAGTGGTGTCCAGTCTGCCGATCCGGGTTAACGCCACGTATAAATACCGTTTCAGGACTAGCTTGCAGAACAGTCTACAAGTGGAATACTTTACGAGCCCATGTGTTCTCTCCATTTTATAGCCTTGGATCCTTAAAGCAATGCGTGAAGTAGCACCTTCGGCTGGCAAAGACAACCAAAGTACATATCTCAAAGATACATTGGTACCCGGTGGGTGGTCTCGAACTCGTGCTCTCCGGTTTGTGTAACCATTGCACTGCCACTACACCACGGTCGACTTATTATTTTATTCTAGAACAAACAAAGATGATCGGTCATTAATTAAGGCAAATAATAAAACATCGTGCATCATTTTGTTTATAAAATATAGCTGGGTTTATCCTCAAAACCTTCGTGTATAGATTTTATATTCAAATTAATATTTCCCGGATCCATCGAACATAACGTACCTACATAGCTTCGGGACATTGCTATGTAACAAACACACGATCGCCTGCGGTTTTGACCATCCACGCATTCAATTTGTATCTCAACATAAATTGTACTTCAAGTAGGTAGAGCTTCACGTATAAAGCGTTTATTTGTTTATTTACATTATATGTTAGTGTTTGGTTTGTTGCGCGTAAAGACCCGGGTTCGATTCCCGATCGGAGTAAATATTTGTTCCATAGCTAAAAAAGGCGGATATTTGCTTCGGGTCTGCTTATCAAAGAGTGGTAGGCAGTGGTACCCAGTCTGCCGATCCGGAGTAGTACCATCACTTACAAGTATGCAGACCGTGAAGTGATTTAGTCGCGTTTCGGGATCAGCTTGTAAGTTGCCGGTTCCAACTAGGCCGGCATAGTGGATGTGATTGCTACTTAAAGTTATTAAATTGTAGTAGCAGTGACATCCATTCATAGACCACACTCCAGCTTAACATCAAGCGGGGTGCTGTCATATGTCGAGTCACAATAAAAGAAATAATAAAAATATTGTATCATGGAAACTGGGCAACCAAAGCACATATGTCAAAGATACATTGCCATTGGTTTTTGGTATTAAAAAGAGTACTAATGGGTTGCAACACCATTTTACTACCACTAGACCACGGTCGCCTTTATTAGTATTTTTCTTATAAAATTAGAGAAAATATAGATATTGTTTCACCATCATCTATTATTTGAGATTTGGCACACACTTTAAAATTCCGAAATTTAGAATTTGAAAGTGTGGAATAAACAGGCGTAATAAATTGACCTTATGTCAACAATATAAAAAAACTGTTCCCAAACAACGTTGAGCTTATAACCTTTTGAGCATGTAATGATACTTATTGAAAGACTTGTTATAAGTCATCTCAATGACGATTAATTATATATAAAACATAGTTGTTCCTTTTATAAAGATATTAAATTATAATTGTTCTATCTAATGAAGTTGGTTTCATTTCTCATATGGTCACGACCACCACAATCCGAGAATTCTTCATTCACGTGATGAATTTGTAATGCACCATTTATTTTTGTATCAAAGGTTAAATCGCAATATGTTTTATGCTGTTTAAGACAAAACTAATTACAATATTATAAATAGTTTAACAGTTAATTCCTGGTACTGTTTATAAATATAATTGAACCTACAGATAATGTACCTACAGACAACAAAAAATTAAATGCCTAATTAAGATATTGTATTCGTATTTATAATTGAACAAAAGCTCTGTACTTTCGGACAGGCAGCGTCATCGTGTTTTCCCACTTGTGTTTTAATAACCAAGTATACACGATGAATTTTCGACTGGATCACGTCTCGCGCAATTATCATGCGCCACGGAGCACTGATTCTAATAAATGCGGGAAATACATAGAATATGAGGTGCGCCTACGCAATTCTCGCGGCTCAGAAGTACTCGGCGACAGGTTTTTTGCAGTACCACACGAGTGCCTATTTGTGTATTGCTTTATAAAGGCGATGCGAAGTTGAATATCAACATTATTATAACAGAGCTTCATGACCATGGAGCTCGCGTGCTTCTTGGTCCTCGGGATCCTAAGTTCGGTGACTTGTACGCCTCATGGATATGGCGCTCAGAGCGGCGCTGTTGCCAAAGGTATGTACTTTTATTATTATTATTATTATTATTTATTGTGGCTTAAAATGGAGTGCGGTCCACAAACTGCAGCGACTGCTGCTACAGTTAAATAGTCCGCATCCACTATGCCGGCTTAATTAAAACCGGCAATTTACAAGCAGATCCTGAAATGCGACTACGTCTCTTCACGGTTTACGGTCTGTATACTTGGTGTTACTACCCCGGATCGGCAGACTGTGTACCACCACTCTTTACAATAAATTTAATTAAATTATTTCGAGGAATGTAATAATTATTTTTAAATGTTATTCATTTTCAGCCGGTGCGGTAGCCTTTGCGGGTGTACCAAACCTGCCTGTACTAAGTGGTTCCGGCGCATTGTCTGGCGCGGGTGGACTTAGCCTTGGTGGTTCTGGAGGTGCTGGTGGCAACGGGGGCTTAGGCGGCTCATACTCATCATCCGGAAGTTTCTCAAAGGCCAGCGCATCTAGTTTCGCCTCCTCAAGTGCTAGTTCGTACAGTTATAGTGGAACTGGTGGATATCAGGGCGCAAAAGATACTGGTAATTTTCCAGTTTCTGGTCAAGGATCATCTAATACTGTTCCAAGTGGTTACGCACAAAGTGGAGCCGGCGCTAACAGCGTTGCTGGTGCTGCAGCGGGAACCGGAAGTTATTCTGGATTTTCCAATACACCAAGTAATGGAATTTGTGGTAACGCTGGATGTGATAACTCCGATAATAAGCAGGGAGCAAGTGTTCCCAAGATTACCCCGAGTTTCAATAACGCTCAATCTGCTTCAGCCTCTGATGCAAATAGTTTTACTGCTTCAGGCAACAATAACTGCGGTGGTTCCAAATGTGAAGCTCCTGTTGCAGAAAAGTGCACATCTGGAAATTGTGAACAGAATATTCCATCACCATCAAACGATAATGATATAGTTGTAACTGTGCCTTCATATACAGGAACTAAGACATCATATGACGCCGACGCACAATCGCCATTTATTAACACCAAAAATCCTTCTGGATGCACCGGTAGCAATTGCAATACTTTTGGATCGAATAACAATAATAATGCAAACTCAGGAGCACAGGCTGATCATTCTACTCAAGGAAGTAATGAATGTACTGGTCCCAACTGTAACACTCATCCCTTTAACGCCAGTCCTGTTGGAAATAGTCGTCCTACATATAACACACCATCTACGTATTTGACTGTACCAAAAGATACTAAATCGGAACCATGCTATTCCGGAAACTGTGGCAATGTCAATAACCCTTCTAATTATTATCCCAACCAGCCAACGAATACTAATTGTAACACCCCTAATTGTGGAAGTCACACTTCAAGTGGAGTTACTTCTCATAGCAACTCAGGTAGCAACAGCAATACAGAAACTGGTTCCTATTCAGGTAACTATAACCCTCAAGGTACAAAGTGTACATCTCCGAACTGTGGATCAGCACCTGAGCCAAATTACTCGAACAATTATCCACAAGTACCAAAATGCACAACCCCGAACTGTGATGCGTCCTATCACAATTCGCCTAATTACCCAATTAATCCACATTCACCTCAAAACATTGATCAGGGTCAATATAAACCTTCTAATTGTGGAACCCCAAATTGTGGTATTGGAGCTCAATCCAGCACCGGTGCTGCACTCCCTGTTGGACATTATGGTGCTAAGCCTAATTATGATTATCCAAGTAAACAGCCATCCTATACTGGTGGATTCGGCGCACCGTCTGGTGTTTTAAGTCCCACTAAGCCTAGTTATTCTCAGCCACCAGCACCTATTCAACCAGCTTTCCCAGCTCAATATCCAACAGCTCCAGCAGCAGGCCACTCGCCTCATCAATCTCCTAACAATCAACCGACTTACAATGGTGGATTTGGAGGACCTTCTGGTATTTTGAAACCAAATGATCACTCACTTCCCTCGAGTCCAAGTTTTAACCAGCCAAAACCTGCTATACCCTCCAGTTTTCCTTCTGTACCTCCAACACCTAATAGTAACAAGCCAGCTGCTAATGATGAGGAATTAAATTTTGTTCCCCTAAACCCAAACAAACAAAACCCTAGTGCAAGTAATAATGCTAATATACATAATCAAGCGGGCAGCTCCGCAGTTGCAGCAGCAGGAGCAAGTGCTGGTGTATATTTGGGTGGATTCGGTGGCCCACCAGGATTCCTTAAACCTTACGATAGTGGAGATAAGGGTGCATCTTTTACGCATAAATATAATAAGCCTGGATTAACAGGACAAGGAAACGCTATTAATAATCATAATTCATTGGCTGGAAATAATTATAATTCAGCAGTAGGAAGTTCTGCGGGAGCTTTTGCTGGCGCAGGTGCCTTGGCTGGGGCAGGGGGTTTAGGTGGTAGTGGATACTATGACAAACAACACACACAAGATAACAGTGGTAATGCTGGTATTTCTCATGGTTGCAATGGGGGTTGTAGGCCTGCAGCCGGATATGGTGGAAACACTGGATTCAATCTTGGAGGATCGTTTGGCCTATCTAAAACTGGTCTTTTGGAGGGACTGGCAGGTGGATTACATGCCGCCGGTGCTGCTGCCAAAGGTATTGCAGGCGCCATTGGTTCAGCCGGTGCTGGTGCTGGGTCATTAGGATTAAGTGGTGGCTTTGCCGGAAGCACAGCTACAGCACATGCATCGGCGGGAAGTTACGCCGGTAAATAAGGAGGCAACGAACACTCAAGGCTGCTACTTAATTAATTTAAAAATTTGTGTGATATAACCTAGTATATTATTATTTAAACATTGCTATTTTAGATATTAGTAGTAAATAAATAAAGTATTTTGTCGAATATAAGATTTTGTTTATTGTTTGATATGTTTCCTCAGTGCGTATTTGAAATAGATATAAAAAAATATATAACATGCACTATTTCAAAACAATGCAAGGAATATCTAATACTAAGAACAGGAAAATAAATATTTAAATCAATTGCAGAGACTATATTTCTTTTAAATAATAATAATACATCGTTTACATTGAATGCGACATATTTCATATGCCCGTTATAGCTATTAAGTGTCGCAAAAAGTTCATTATTATGATTGCTACCATTATAAGTTGTATCTACATAAACGGAGTCATCTCCGCATACTCGTAAATCACTGATACTATCATAAACATGTCAGATGATACAATCATCTTTGTCTTACTATCAACTCTTAGGTTGAGGCTGACAGCCGTTTAAATGAATGTATTAAATTAACGGCTTGCTTTAGCTAGCTTTTCAATAAGAGATGCGTTATTTTAAATATCTATGTTTTCACCATTTGGCATCTTCCTTAGGGACTCAAATAACTGTAAAGCTAGTTGTTACAAGCAAAGGAACTGTAAAATTTCAAAATATTTTCCCCATTCCCAAATATTTTTTCATAACTGTTGAAATAATATGAGTTAATGCATATCGATCGGCATAGTGACGATGACTGAGGCAATCGTCAAATGAATCGTTTATTTTTCAATTTTCGGCACTCTTTGACGTTTCTTTGCTTACCAACAGGCAAGTCGAGTCTATTTTTTTTAAATATAAACACGAGTGTAAATACGAATGGCAGCCTTCTATAACATTAGTTGTGATCGTATACGCCTATTGTTCATGATCTCATAAACGGACCTGACTAAATACCTAATAAATTATTCATATATAAATCCCAACACGAAACATACATAATGGCAAGTTTTGCGCATTTCAAATGCACTTATTGTAAAATCTTGACGCATTTCCTTTGAGCTTGACACCAGGAATTTATTTGAATGCTCATACGGTTTGTTAACCTATTCGAAAGGTTGCTTTTTCGAAACAAATATTTTTAAGGAAGGTTCGAAAAAGGTAATATTTAAAGGACATCATTAATTTTGCATGGAGACTTGGGCTTAATTGTATTAACAGTTGCATATACATTTTAAATTAGTTTAATGTACGAAGATTACAATGTAATTGATATATATCCTTTATTTTGCATAGTTTAGGTGTGCAAAATCAACAAACTATAATTATGACAGTTCAAAGCAAAACAAATGTGGCGTTGATTGACAGATGATACAAAAGCCATATCTTATTTTCCAAATAACTCAATAGCACAGCAATTAAAAGCAAAATTGTTATTAGTTTTATCAATACAAGTATCGAAACTACCATTTATATATTTTTTCATCATCATCATTACAAACGTAGTACATAGAAGCCCAAAATGAATGATGTCCTTTTATTGCTTTTATTATGCCTTTTCTTGTAAAATATCTAACTAAAATTAAGAGAGAAAACGCTTTATTATCGTCACAAAATGTTGGTTAGCAGTTAGTAGTTGTAAATTGATATTACACTAAGGGCTATTTCTATAAGTTTTGTTTTACTTACACGGACTTCATTAACTATATTTCCCAGTGCATTTTGCGACGAAGGTCCATATATGTATTGAGTAGTTCATGTGACTAATAACACAGTGCTAAGAACAATAAAATGTACAAAAAAGTGTAGGCAATGACCTTCACGATATTAAACTCAGTCATTGTATAGTTTTATGAATTTATAAGTAACCATGTTTTGTTAATGAACTTCTCGCTGTCCGAATAACAAGGTTTTTTAGGGCTACGTGCAAAAAACTATGTTTATTACTTATTGAAGTTACTTTATAAAAATCTTTGAATGCTTCGATTTTACTTCGGGTCTGGTTTTATTAGAATGATGCCTAGTCTGGGGAAGTACCACCACATATGACTATATAGACCGAGAAGTAACTAAGTCCCATTCGGGAGTAGCTTGTAAGTTGCCGGTTCCAACTCGGCCGGCATTGTAGATGTACAATCGACAAGTGGAATGCTTTGCCAGCCCATCTGTTCTCTCCATCCTATATCCTCGGTTCCTTCAAGCGATGCGTATAGAAGCACCTTTGGCCGGCATAGTGACGGCGACTGGGGCAGCCGTGAAATAACTCGTTTTTTTAGTCGTCGTCACTCTTGAACCTCCTCTTGCTTATTATTAGGCGGGTCGGGTCGAAAAATGTGATTGTTACGCACAGTCATTTAACTGTAGTAGCAGTCACCTCTATTCATGGACCGCACTCCATCCTAACATCAGGTGGGGTGCTGTCATATGTCGAGCCACAATTTTAAAAAAATACCGTTAAACATTTTGCGTGCTTTAAAGTAGTTAAGATATTTCCCATTTAGATGTATAAATGCGTTATAAAAATTAAAACTAAGTGCTAGGTAGATAAACGGCTGATATAAAACTGGTTTCAATAATAAGCTAGGATCCTTTCAGGGTCATGAGAAAGACTTAAATTACAAATTTACGATCGTCGGGCGTTGAATCGAAATTATAAGGCACATGCTACACAAGGATTCTATACTACTAGCTGATTTTCAGCATGATGGGGGTCCAAGGGTGCCGACGACTAAAAAAACTGAGTCAGTTCACGGTTGCCTCAGCGCTGTCACTATGACTATGTCTATATAAGGTTCTTCTTCACGAATCGCTTAAAGGATCCAAACCTTAAAGGTATAAGATAGGGAGAAGACATGGGCTGGTAAATCATTCCACTTATTGGTTTTTCTACAAAGAATCGACGCACCAAATCTTTTAGTCCGACAGCCGTATAGATCAAAAGAATGCCAATGCGTCCCCCGTCTTTTTAACGGGTGTAAGAGGAAGAAACAAGGGGGAAGAATACTGAGGAGGATCCTACAGTATTGGAGATAATTTTAAATTATCATTAAGGCTCTACATATGACACCATCCCGCCTGATGTTAAGCTAGAGTGCGATCCATGAATAAAAGCGATTGTTACTACGGACTAAGCCTCAGTCGACGTCAATGTGTCGGCTTGGTTCACTACAGTCTACAGTTATTTCTACCTTACCTTTTTTTTATTGTGACTTGACATATGACAGCACCCCGCTTGATGTTAAGCCGAAGTGTGGTCCATGAATGAATGTCACTGCTACTACAATTTAATAACTGTGAGTAGCAATCACATCCACTATGCCGGCCTAGATGGAACCGGCAACTTACAAGCTGATCCCGAAACGTGACCAAATCACTTCACGGTCTGTATACTTGTAAGTGGTGGTACTACCCCGGATCGGCAGACTGGGTACCAATGCCTACCACTACCTCAAAATCAAATACACGTCGATAACGTTGGCCATTACTTTACGATCTACAATATTGTATTATAGTCGATTTTTGAGGTCTAGGTGTTGAGTTTAAAATGTATATCAATTTAGTTCATGGTTAAATATTGGAGGACATTTTAGTTTTGTTTTACATAAATCACTATGTAAATATTGGAGTGTTAATGCTATATAGATTATCACATCACTATCTATGTACTATTTCCTTTATTCGCGTAAATGTTTGTTTGAAACTCACATTTATAGGAAAAATTTATGAAACAGACTTTAAAAAATATGCACATTTTAAACATTAAATCCTGCTCTTAGGTACTTTTATATCCTGATTTTCAATCAATGCAATTGTCACCCTTCAAACCCCAAAGAGGCGATGTCTTCTTTCAATGTTGACATAACTTTTATCTCTACAATCTCGAGGTTTGTTGTCTCTGATCTCTATATAATACGGACCCATGCTTTTTGAAGAATATTCCCTATTTGATCGAGAAACATTCTTTTGGTTTGTCCCCGCTTTATTTTAATTTTATTTTTATCCTTCCACCTTTACCTCTGATTTATAAATCTCCTTTAAATTATAATAAAGAACGCTTATATTCTTAACAAAATAATTGCTATTATTAGTATGGCAACAAATCTGGGTTACGTACAGCTATAAGACAAAAATTATGTAAAAAAAAGGACATATAAATAATATCAATAAATATTTAAATAGATTAAAGAAAAACTTTTAAATAAACCTTTCCAGTATCTGAGTCTTATTTTGGCAGTCTAGTATTGGTTGGTTTCTCCCTTCCGCGAAAACTATTTTGGATTTACTGGTATTTAAGCATAAAATAAAATTGCAGACTTTTTCATTTTTGTATATTTGACAAACCACTTATCGATATTTACATTTTTATTTAATTCAAATTTGCCGCGTAAACTCAGATTCTCCACATTCCCAAATCTACTTCTAATATTTTTTTACAAATTAATTTAGCTTAAAGCTCGATTAACACTTCCTTATTTTATAACTATAAAAATAATAGTTAAGTTTAAATATAATTAAATTATTAACCTTGTTTAATATAACAACATCTTCATAATGATAGGTGATTTATTTGATATATTGACGGTTATTTATTTACTTTGAGAAACCATTATTTTGTCACTATTTATATCCATAATTACCTAACATCCATAACTATCTATTAAAAGTTAATACTACTAACACTGCTTAGAATTCTATAATCTGTGATAATTTATGGATGATATTAAAATCAATCAATCAATTCTCATAGGCTCTTCTGGCTATTGCGCATTGTCTGACTGTACCATAATTTCAGACAAAAAGAAATCACCAGAAACTTGTCAATTATAGTCTATAAGACCTATAAACTTATAAAAGTGTGTATATTTTAGGGTACTTAATTAATTTTCATAGTTGCATTATTTATTATTATTTTATTTTGTTTAGTGAATCATAAGAGTTTGCAAGCTTTAAAACGTTTATACGGAAGTTGCTAAACTTTGTATTTTCTCCTTATAATTAAATAAATATGGTAGAATATATTTAAATACTCTTATCTGTGATAATAATTATTAGAAACATTGAATATAAATTTCCTACCAAAATTAATTAACTGGAACCTCTACCAAAGAAAAAAATGCCTTTAGATATAATGAAACGTTTTCTTGCGACACGTCTAATTATAATGCACAAATAATATATTGGGAGAAACGACAGATGTTGTTGGTGATATTGTCTGCAATTTGCAGGAATATTTTAAGAACAAATGGGCACTAAATGGGCTTATTACAAGCACTAAATGGGAACTGACTCGGTTATTCCAGTCGTCATCACTCTTGGACCTCCTCTTGCTTAATATCAGGCGAGTCGAGGTCAGATGTCGTGTCACAATAAAAAAAAAATTAGTTTGTTCTTAGGAAATTATGTTATCCGCAATATTAGTCAGCTTCTCGCTAATATTTAAGGCAAACTTAGTTAAAATTCCAATCATGATAATAATGTTTGCCAAAAAAATTAATCATCATTAATTACAAGCCTTAATTCCTACAGAGATATGCAGAGACAACAGAACGCTACTTTCTACGATCCTGGCACAACTCTATTGCATCCTTCACATCCACAATTCTCTTTAAACAAACTTGTGGCTATAGACTCTACTTCCACTGCTTTTGTTAGGAATGACACTAATTTCATCAATAAACATCTTCTGGGTCGTCTCTGTTTTATCTTTTCACACACATTCGATTTAAAAATCTTTTCATCAATTTCCTTTTATCCATCCTTTCAGCGCCAAAACTAAACCTTTCTCGAGTTAAATCCACTACTTTTTGATATAAATTGTAACCGGAGACGTTGATTTTGAAATTGTTTATTCAGTTAACATAATAAATAATAACATAAATGATGAATGTTTCCAATTTATTTACATCGAAAAGTGGTAAATTACATAATTACACTAAACTTTGATTGATTATGCTTTATGTATATACTATACTTGGCGTAACATATCCATAAAATGATGGTTAACAATGTTTTCTTTTTATTTATGGTTTTAAACACACATGTAATAAAAATCGTGGTTTATGTGGTAATGCACGTCGAATTGTAATCCAAAAACGAACCGATTGTACACGTAATTAATCTTACTTTAGCATTAAAAAGCTAGTTTATTCAAACAGTAACTTTTTAATTACATATTCGACCCCACACAGCATATAGAGCAGTGCATGATAGATGTGGTTTGAAAGATGATGTAGTGACAAGGATTAACAAAGGGATGCAGCGATAGTTTGGGCACATAGAAAGGATGAGTAAAAGTAGATTCACGAAAGCAATTTATAAATCTGAGCGTTGAACGAGGCAGGCCCAGGAGGCTGTTTTCCGATCAAATCGAAGACATCCTCAAGAAAGCTGGGTTGCCTAGTGCCCATAACCGTAGGGCTTGTATGAGGAGAATTGTGGATGTGAAGGAAGCGAGGGAGTTATGTCAGGATCGTGGCAAGTGGCGCTCCGTTGTCTCTGCCTATCCCCATGGGAAAGGCAACCGAAACTGGCAACTTACACTCCCGAAACGCGACTAAGTCACGACACGGTCTTTGCACTTGTAAGTGGTCGGTAGCACTACTCCGGCTCGGCAGACTGGGCGCCACTGCTTACCACTCTTTGACAACTAGACCCGGACCAAATATCTGCCCTTATAATTACATCTAGTAAGATTCTAATAATTACAATTAAATTTAAGAGATCTGCAAACACGAAACACGTTTTACACACAAACAATATTTAGACATACGTAGATCTTTATTTACATCTCGCATAAGAACATTTCCAAGATGGGACAATCTTTTAAGTGAATTGTCAACGGAAGGTCAACAACCCTTTAACCTTTAATACCTTAAACAATTGAATTGGAATTATGGTTTATCTACTTAAATGCATTAAAGGCTTATATTGATTTTGAATAAATTACAAACGGCTAAAAAATAATGTAGGACTGTCTAACCTGGTAGTAGCCAACCACGGCGGATTATGTTACTGTTACAACTTGTCTAACTATAAATGACGCGCCCCTCCACTTTATTAGTTTATTTAAATGTGTGAATGCAAATATTACCAACTATACTACTATACTTTATCAGCGTGCTCCTCCTTTTGTGTCTAACCAGCAACTAAATGACCAATTACAATTGCATTTTCGGTGTTTTGCATTCATATTTTATATTCGCACGTGTGGTCAAATGCAGTGGAGGAACGCGTCATTTTGGCTTTGACAGACTCTATTTTGGTGTATATTATAACTCTTGTGATTGCTGTGTCATACAAAACTTTTATAGCATACAAAACTTTATCAGCGTAGAAATGTGAATCAAATAATTTGTCGTCCTTAAACGCTTAACTATTTTTTGATTATTTATTTTATTTATCTGTAGTAGCAATTGCCTCCATTCATAGGCCACACTTCAGCTTAACACCAGGGCCCTGATTCTTTTAATACATTATGCCGACTAAAAAGTAGTGAAACTGTTGGGTACGACGGTGTCAAATATCAGTGCGAACCAATTTCACTGCTTGTTCGACGCCAAATTTATTAAGAGCTTGTATGAAGAGAATTGTGAATGTCGAGGAAGCGAGGGAGTTGTGTCAGGATCGTGGCAAGTGGCGCTCAATTGTCTCTGACTATCCCTGTGGGAAAAAGGCGTGACAATTTGATTTGATTTGATTGAAATGTATTAAGAGAATCGAGGCCCTAATATATATGTCCCAGGCTGCTAATATATGTCGAACCACTATAAAAAGAGACGTGGTATAAAAATATACCTACTTTCAAAGAACTTAAAAGAAGAAAAATATTGCAAGTTTTCTTGCAATAAAAAATTTAATATATTTTTTTAAATTACATTTCTATATTAAGCTTATTGCAGAGAAACTAAGTATATGAAAATACATTGGTACCTGTAGTAGTTATGAACCGGTTGCTCTTATTTGCGCGACCATTTCACTACCACTCGACCGCGGTATGGATTTATTACAGTAGAAACCTTTATTATGGATTTATTATAATAACCCATATATATTAACATTACATAAATATTATTTGACTTATGTTTTGTTTACTTTATAAAGCATTGACATTTGTTTACTCTTGCAACTGTTTTTGAAGTGATGCCTTCAAGCGATGTTACGCATGTGAAAGCCAACCAAGCGACAAAGCCTTGTTTAATATACGTGACCGGTGGCTGCCAATGAAATCTGTAATCGATCATGAATTTTTAAATTGCCCTATGACACGATCACAGTATCTTATTGTACAGTATGTCAATCTATTGGATATTATAATCAAATACGTTACTTACTCCTTTTTGTTGTTTTATTTTTTATTGTGACTCGACATATGACATTACCTCGCTTGATGTTAGGCTGGAGTGTGGTCCATAAATGGATGTCACTGCTTCTACAATTTAATAACTGTAAGTAGCAATCACATCCACTATGCCGGCCTAGATGGAACCCGCAACTTACAAGCTGGTCCCGAAACGCGACCGAATCACTTCACGGTCTGTATACTTGTAAGTGGTGGTACTACCCCGAATTGGCAGACTGGGTACCACTGCCTACCACTCTTTAAAAACCACTCGTACTGTTATATAATATAATGAAACCTAGTTAAATAGTGTCATTAAAATACGTTTTATTCAGCATAATGGTGACTGGACGTAATTAAAAAATATTTAACGTTTTGATTATAGCTCGATATATGAGAGCACCACGTTGTTAGGCTGACGTGTGGTCCATTAATGGAAGCGACAGCTGCTACAGTTTGAAAATTATAATCAGCAGTTGCATCCACTATACCGATGGAAACTATCAAAAAACACGACTCAGATGTCTTTATGGTCCAACTTGAAATATTTTTCCAGATCGGCATTTCCAAATGTAGGTAAACAATAAATACTAAATTGTCATATTATATCAAAACATTTTTTTTTCTTTATAGTGACTCGACATATGACAGCACCCCGCTTGATGTTAAGCCAAAGTGTGGTCCATGAATGAATGTCAGTGCTAATACAATTCAATAACTGTGAGTAACAATCACATCCACTATGCCGGCCTGGATGGAACCGGCAACTTACAAGCTGCCATACTTGTAAGTGGTGGTACTACCCCGGATCGGCAGACTGGGTACCACTGCCTACCACTCTTAGATAACCAGACCCGAAGCAAATATCAATCTCTTTTTTTTATTAACAAATATTTGCCATATTTAATATTATTAATATTAAATATTACAAATAAAAGCTATGAAACAAATATTTGCTCCGACCGGGAATCGAACCCGGGACTTTACGCGCAACAAACCAGTCGCTAAACCGTTCGTCCACGCCTGTCGTCAACATTTCTAGTACTTTTGAATTATATTTACAAATTTGCTCCAAATCTATGTATTAAGCAATTCTAATAAATCACTTACTTCCAAGTAATAAGCTAAGATTAATGGCAATGACATCATTATATATTTGCATTATGCACACAAATATTACTATATCCTAATTCGCCTAATAATGCAAGGTGTAGTAACAACAAGCTCATTTCTATGACCAAACCATTATTCCACATGAAAATATTTATAAGAAACTCATTAGATATTGTTTACTCTGGATCTGTACTCCAAAATCTGGATGTATGGTAGATAAAAGAACAAATTTATTTCAAGTTATTTATGCAAACGTGTCCGTTATTTAAAATATTAGATAAATTTAGAAATTATATTGCACTATGGTATAATTATAATCGCTCGAAAAATTGTAGATATACCTAAATATTTGTGACATTTCTATACTAATCTACGAAGTTACATTGGTACTGGCAAGTAATTTCCACAACCACTACACCACGGTCGCCTTATGCGGCAAGTTACTAAATGTTATATTCATAAAATATTCCAACTATAAATTACACTATATCATTCAGTGAAAATGTAATGGTTAGCAATGAAAAAACTGTCTAGTGAAAGTCATGTCGTCGCTGATGCCCGCTCTAAATTATTTAATTTAATTATCCTTGTCAAGTATCATATATTTTTTGAATGAGTATTTCTAATGCCAAATTGTACGATAAACACTGTTGCACCATTCCTTTAAAAGCTTTAACATTTTCTAATTAATGATTTGGTTTAAACTTTGTATTTATTATGCAAAACAATATCCTTAATCTCTAAAACGTGACCAGAATATTGACTCATTTTTAATAAACTGCAGTTTAATTCATGAACTTTTTATGCAATAAGATAATAATCAGAATCGATTAAATGTCACTTTTAAAGTGATATTAAATGTCTTTATAATTTTACGTTCAAATTACGAGTAAAATTAACAGCTCATGCAATATTATTCATCATTATTAAGGTTAACTTTTTATATAATTATGTTATTATGTTATTCTCTTTACCGTAAATACACCTCTATTCTGCTAATATTAAAAACTTTAAAAAATATTTAAAAAAATAACTATAATACATTATTAAAGGGAGTCCCTTTAGGCAAGGTTCCGAAGATACTGGCAGCGTTCCCCCTTTGAATAGCTAGACTTATTCTTTGTCCGAGGTAGCTACCAACTCTTCGGTTTATTTAAAAAAAACTGGTATTGTGTGTCTAAAAGAAGAAAATGTAGAAAGATATTTTTATATATTTTTATTGTAATGCGACACTGTACTTGAATATACTATGTGACAGGAGCGTCGTGCGTCTATAGCGTGACCCCTCGCAGTTGATCACTTTCCTTATTACCATGAATTACAAATCAATATCGATGTTCAACTTTATTTTTTAAGCTGGTTCGATTATAAGATAAGCTTTGAAAATAGATTTTAAAACATTTAGAGATGTTAACTATTTTTTTATTTACCTAAAGAATTAAATGTTTGGGATATTCATGCTTGTAATTTATAGACATTAAATAATAAATTGATATCCTGTAGATATTTTTTAAATATATTTATTTATAAATATGGTAATTGTTTTGTATTTCATATTTTCTACTGTGACGCAAAATTGCCACCTCGACTTGCTTGGTAAGCAAGGGGAAGTCAAACAGCGCCGGCGACTGAAACACTCGGTTTCAGATCCAAGGCTAAAGGATGGGGAGAACACATGGGCTGATAAAGCATTTCATTATGCTGTAAAATTTAATTTAGGTGAAGTTGTAAACTTCTAGGTCGACATGTGGTTTAGTACGTTTTCTAAGCGTCCTTAAAATTTATACATAAACGTATTGAATGAAAATAGCATGTCTAATCAATAGGTAATTCTATATTTTGTACAATATCAGTGTAAAGTTTAAGTTGCGCAAATGTTTCGCAATTCGCTTCTGCGTGCGACAATACCATGGGTTGTCGGCGAAGGCAAATACTTGTTATCTTATGAATAATGCGATTATGTTGAGTAAACACATACGTTTTTAGTGCATTTTTCACCAAATCCAATAATTCACAGTATGTTCTTTTTAGTATACTTAAATAAACTATTGTCAGTAAAATAATTTATTAGATAGACATTAAAATATCGGATTGCAGATTATCTATATAACAAAAATGATGTCGTAATTAGACATGAATTATTTAATTTAATATCTTCTTATAAAACAATATTATAAAGTAATAAATTTTTATTCCAGACCATTAATAAATATTAAAATAAAACACCTAAGAATTCACATATTAGTTGTCGTCCAGCCTATGTCGTCCAAAATATATAATTAATTATTTTATCGTAAATATGTAATTTAAAAAATTGGTACTACACATTTTTAATCCAAGTTTTATATTTGGAAATTAAGACATCTTCGCGAAGTAATAATTTTATATTCCGTACCATAATTGCGCTACTTAGCTACAAGCACGAATTAGGATTAAGTGATTACAGTCCATGATGTGTGATAGTGTCGTGGTTACGAACGAACTCCTGTGATCGACGCACGAGTCACCTACAAGTCGCGCCTATTGTCCACCACGCTCTCGGTGCGACGAGGACCGACTATGAAGGATTACCTCACACTATCAATATTGGGTTACGAGAATTTTACTCCAAGGCCTGCTTTTCGGAACAAATAGATGAGGTATAAATACAAAGACATCGAACAATGGCACCACAGTTCGCAGTTGGTGACATATCAGTGAATGTGAAAAGATGGCAGCGCGTGTTGCATTTGTTTTGTGCGTTCTAGTTGGTACGTTCACGATCATTTGTGATCATATTATTGAATGATTAATATAGTTATTACGAAATTTTTGATCAATTATTATTTAATTTTTTAGGTGCATCTCTTGCTTATAATGCAAGAAGAGAATCTCCATACTATTTAGGTTCAACCGATCCTTATGCAGTTGAAGTGAACTCTAATTTTCTTCAAGAGCCATCGCAACAGTTGTTTTGGGATAAATTCGGGAATAATGGATCTGGAAGTAACCAAGTTGGTGGCACAGGAATTTGGGCAATGTTGACGAACAAATTTCCATGGTTAAACAACATGTTTGGACGTATGGAAGTTGATCCACTTTCAACGCAATATGGTCCACCACAATACCAATATCAGCAGCAACAGCCTTACTTCAACCAGCAGCCTCAAGTCTACAATCAGCGTCCACAAGTCTACAACCAGCCACCACAAGTCTTCAACCCACATCGACAAGTCTACAATCAGCAGCCACAAGTCTACAACCAGCAACCACAAGTCTATAACACGCAACCACAAGCCTACAACCAGCAACCATATGTCTACAACCAACAACCTCAAGTCTACAACCAACAACCTCAAGTCTACAACCAACAACCTCGTTTTATTCCCGGAAGGAATGTAGGTGTAACTGATGATGCTGTAATAGTTACACCACCACATGTGCCTGTATTTCCACAAGCACCAAGTGTTCCTGCACCAGCTCCAATCCCAGCTCCGATCCCAGCACCAGAACCAACTCCAGGATACCAATACAACAAACCACAATACAAATTAGAACTACCTCATAAATAATTGTATAAAATGTAACTTTAGATACAAATTCTGTGATGTTTTTTTTTTTATGTTTAGGACTTAAATGCCAGTTAACTAATTTAATTTTGTGCGCCATTTTGATTTAGGGTGATTGCTGGTTGTTATGTGTGTCTATCTATTTTAGTCAGAAAGTTCGAAATGGCCACTAATCATCCAAAACAGTCCAAGAACCATAAAACTACAAAAAATATTTAAAACAGTGTTTAAATGTTTGTATACAGAAAAACGTCATTTTGTGGTACTAAATTGACTTAAAACATGTTTAATGCCTGTCTAAAGCGCATTTAATTTTTTTTGTGACGCGACGTCTAAATCATATAGTAGTAGCCTAATAGTAGCCAAGAACGCTGACAATAAAAAAAGACTCAGTTTACGGTATCCTCAATCGTCGTCATTATGCCGGCCAGCTTATTATTTTGTTTTAACATTGCTTGATTTAATTTGTTTAATGAATGCACTAAAATATTGTTTGTAAAAGGAGGCTACTTACCTGTGTTCATATTATTTTGCTAATTACTTTTGTGCAATAAAAATAACCTTTGTTTGTCACCATTTATTTTATTTTAACCCCAAAATTACAACCTTATTTTATTTCTATTAAGTCATTACGAGTACAAGTGTAAGATGTTTTGTCGCGTTCTGGAACAACCTTGTAAATTCCAACTCCGACAGAATAGTGGATGTGACTGCTACTTGCAATATTTTAATTAGCATCCGTCTCCATTTATGGACCACACTCCAACTTAATATCAGGCGGGGTGCTATCCTATGTCGAATAAAAATGTTTATTGCTTTATTGGTAAAATCAATAGTAAATGATGTACGAGTAAAAGTTTCGGAGTGTTTTTATTTCCTATGTCTCTGCCTACCTCTGTGTGTCTGTAGCTATATAAATATGCGTAACACTTAACTTATTAGCTAATCTAAGTAAAATATTTCGCATAACTGATATCTATGACTGCTTAATTTTATGGCGGCAGTACCTAAATTTTAATTTTACAATTTGTATTTTTACTAGTTATGTCAGTACATTTTGTACATCTATTTTATTTTTTATTGTGAGTCGACATATGACAGCTGAGTGCGGTCCATAAATGGAGGTCACTGCTACTACAATTCAATAACTGCAAGTAGCAGTCACATTCACTATGCCGACCTGATTGGAACCGGAAACTTACAAGCTGATCCCGAAACGTGACTAAATAAATCACTTCACGGTCTGTATACTTGAATGTGGTTACTACTCCAAATCGGCAGACAGGGTACCAACTGCCTGCCACTCTTTGATTGCTATTGTATGGCAATAATATACAGTAGCCCTGTTATATTTTGCCGGCATAGTGACGGCAACTGTATCTTTTATGTAAAATTAAGTAAGTATCCTGCAAATAAAGTTCATTCATTTAATATTACGGATAGCATCTTCGGATCTACGATTTTTTACAGTAACTTGGCGCCCCTCTCTACAGCGTTCGAGAAAAATTACTTAAAAAACTCACAAATTATAAAGTTCACTTGTAGTGTAAGTCTGTGTGGCGCCTTTTTCTAACAAGTCTGCACGGTATGAATTTGGGGACCCCTGAAACTGCCGCCCAGGGCTGGTGCCCCGGCTGCAAAGCTCTTAAAACGTCAGAATTTTAAATTAAAAAATGTAAAATCAACAAAAATAATAATAGTAATATAACGATAGTAATATAAACGATAGTAATAACGATAGTAAGCCGCATAAAATTTGTATAATTCATAAAAAATGTATTCTAAAATAAACGCCTAAAATAAAAACACAACAAGATGTATTTTCTCTACAACTGCAAGTGTAAGCTCCATGAAGTGGCTCAGTCGCGTTTCGGGATCAGCTTGAAAGTTGTCGGAATTCAGTAAGGCTGGCATAGAGGATACAACAACTGCTTGTAGACATTTATCTGTGCCAGCAGTTTAGTCTGCGCATTGATCGCACTTCATCCTAACATCAGGTAGTTTGTGGTAGATTGCCAATTAATTGCGGACGAGCGACAATTTATTAAACGCCTGAACAAATGTTTTTAGTTAGGTAAGTATTTGTAAATAAATACACATAAACTAAACTGTCAAACCCTTATTTTTATTGGGAAAGGCACAGACGTGGAAGCGCCAATTCCTACGATAATCTCTCGCTTTCTTCGCACTTAAACTCTACTCATACAAGATCATACAAGATCAACGGGCACTACGGCCGACATCTTATTTTTACGATGTCACCGATTTGATGTTTTCACTTCACCTGCAATGTCACTTACCCTTGATATGTCTTACGACAATCTCCTTTAATTAATTGGACGGATAAATTTCAAAGTAAACACACGTTTAAATGTGTTCAACTGTAAGAGCGTTAAAATTTAAATGAAATAATGTAATTAACTGTTCGCCGGTGGGAGTGTACCCCACCGGTGGCGACTGGAAATTTCTTTAAAACTATGTCCCAGTCACAACTGGGCAGTGTTCTAATCGGTTATTTCCAGTAGCCCGCCCGCACCCCAATAAAAAAATAGCATAAAAACTATAGTTTTTTATTTGGAATGATATTTGAAAAATTGTGTATTATTAAATAGGTTTCACTAAGAATGTTAAATTAACTTTGAATAAAAAAGAGTACTTATTAGGGTAAATAGTTCTATTTTATAGGGAACATAGTTTTAAAGAAATTCCTAGTCGCCACCGGTTACTAGGGGTGGCGAACGGGATTAACCCTAATTATCAAACATAAACTAGACTGTCCTCTACTTTAACTTGGTTTAAAAATCAACCATTTGGAAATCGGAAATCAGGTCCTCTAGGCCATGGGTACTCTTTATATTATAAATGTTGTAAATAGGTTTTTTTTTTTTTTTATTGTGACCTGACATATGGCAGCACCCCGCTTGATGTTAAGCCAAAGTGTGGTCCATGAATGAATGTCACTGCTACTACAATTCAATAACTGTGAGTAGCAATCACATCCACTATGCCGGCCTAGATGGAACCGGCAACTTACAAGCTGATCCCGAAACGTGACCAAATCACTTCACGGTCTGTATACTTGTAAGGTTGTTTATTTTGTCTTAATAAAAATATTAGGTATTATTATTACATCGAGCGGGCCATTAAAACCACCTCCCTGGGTATCCTGAACAAGGTGCGGCGGTTCTTCGCGCCAGAGCTTCGCCTGCTTCTATACAAGGCTCAGATTCGCTCTTGCGCGGAGTGCTGTTCGCACCTCTGGGAAGGCTCTGCCAAGTATCTTCTTAATGTCCTGGATTCATTGCAGCGCCAAGCTCTCCAAATCATAGGTGATGCAGAGGTCACGCGAACTCTCGAGCCCATGCAACTACGCAGAGACATGGCGAATCTGTGCGTCCTGTATCGCCTATACCACAGAGAATGTTTAACCTTGTTCCTACCTCGTCTTTTCACACCCGTAATGCCCGCACAGGTAGGGAAAAGCAACCGGACCATGTGTTCTCTTTATCCTATGCCCTTGGATCCTTCAAGGGATGCGTGAAGAAGCAACTTCACGCATTCTTGCCGTCACCGTCACAACGGCATAAAAATCTAACTCGGCAACTTACAAGCTGCCGGTTACAACTAGGCCGGAAGTGACCGCTACTTACAGTTATCAAAATTATAATAGCAAGACGAGGTCCAAGAGTGACGACGACTAAAAAAAACCGAGTTGGTTTTTATGCCGTTGTGACGGTGACGGCAAGAATGCGTGAAGTTGCTTCTATATATATATATATATATATATAATGCTACCACTGGCATTTACAATCTTTACATTGGCATGACAATCAACAATCTTATCAGTAAATGCCAAAGTTTTCACGTCAAATTAACGCAATCAACCCATGAATATGTTATTGTTTAGAATAATTGTTAACAAACCTTACAAGCAATTTAATTTATTTAATCCTTTATTTCAGTTTAGTCTGTTGGTGTCCTACGGTTATCACACACGGATAGTATTATTTAGACAGCATTTTTATATTTTTTATCAATTTTATGTTAATTATGATATTACTGTTTTTAAACCTAATATGGTGCCGGTAACAAATATCTAATGAATAAATTACATCAAAAACTTTTCTAAAGTTAACAATTATAGTTTAATAAAAATAGTCTTTACATGACGCTGGGTTTGAGCCTAAAAACGTAAGAAAACACGCTTAATAATAACTTATATCAAGACTTAAGTTAAATTGGGCATTATTTATAAATATTGATTAAAACAAAATTTTAAAATAATCATATTTATTTGATATTTTTTAAAAATACTTAAATAATATAAATTACTATGTTCTTCCGTCAGTTGCACGCCGTATACCTCTTACAATAAAATTAATACTGTAATGCGGCTTGTGTTCAATTTTAAAAAAAATATAGTAACTAACAAAATAAATCATTAAAAAAATAACCTGCGATTGCAATCGTCAAATCCGCGCTAAATTCCCCAAACTTAATAAAAACGAAAAAGAAACCTATTACACCCAATTAAATATAGCAAAACAAACATTGTAAACTTATTGACCCAGAAAAGACAAAAATAATGCTCAATCATGCGAAAAAATGACTCACACGAATCCGTGAGAATTCATTAAAACATTTAAAACTCAAGCCAAGTGCATGCAACTGATGGAAAAGGGTATTAAAAAATACTAAATACGACTGACTTCATCTTTAGAATACCACGTTCTAGTAGTCCCTGCAATAGAAGAAGCATCGAATTAGACTTAAACCAAAATAAAGTATATTTTTATTAAATGCAACTAGCGATGCGATGCGATCCCGAAACACGACGAGTTACTTCACACTTGTACAGTTCGTACATATACACCAGTGTTTCCCAACGTGGGGCCCACGCCCAACAGGGGGGCAATTTAAAAATTGACTCGACACGACTTTAACCCATTCGCTTTGGGTTATTTAATTGCAATGCTAGATTGCAAAATTAACAAAAAAGGCAAATTCCTAAAAAAATGATGTAATCTTTTTTATTTCTTAAGGGAACAAAACAACTTTTAAAGGTTAAAAATTATGTATTGGGGCATAGAACGTTTAGAAATGTTAAGGTGGGGCATGGCCTAAAAAAGGTTGGGAACCACTGTTGTCCACTCTTGTACTGATGTACCCCGGTAGTAGTATCATCATAAGTAGACTAAGCACTACTGCCTACTATTCTCTTAAAAAGTAGTAATCAAATCTTGACAATCCTTTATGGCCAAAAGTCATCAGCAGCCTGTTATTATTATATTTTCATATTTTTTTACATTTCCAACAAAGTACATATTTCAAAGATACATTGGTACCGGTGAGTGGTTTTAAAACCGTGCTCTCGGTTTGCGTAACCATTTCACTACCACTACACCTCGGTCGCTTTAAATTAAGATCAAACATCAGCATATTTCCTTACACCTTACCCGTGGTTTTCATATACATCAGCTGGTTGCATCCATCCTGCACCTGGTGACCATACCCCACTGCCAGACTCGGCTCTGGCATTTGCATGAGCTATGGATTCACCATCTGTAATTTATATGAATGCAAGATTAGATTAGTTCATTCAACTTTTAATTGTTTATAAATAAGATGAAAATCGATCATAAGTGGGAATTTCTGACAGTTTACGACTTTGGCATAGAAGACGGGATAAATCGTGGTTGGTTTTTGTAGAGGTTTTCGATAATTATACACAAAATCTTTTTCTAACTATGTTTCTTTGTTGTTTTTTTTTAAATTATTTTAGTTATTACCAACAAACATACAACATAATTAATTATTAATATTAACCTGACCTTTGTCTATTAACCTTCTCTTGTGACTAACCCTATGTTTGTGTTGTGTTCTTTTCAAATGTATTACTTTACTTAACAGGTAAAATTAAAAGTATAATAACTATAATTAAACTATAAATAAAAAAAATAAAAAAATTTCATCTAACGACGTCGCATCAGAGATAATCCCAAGGAGACTGGCAACATTTCCCCGTTGTACAGCGAGGCTAATACGTTGGCAGAAATTGCCAACCTTCCTGTCTCCAGACTTCTTCGTCAGCCGTTTGGACAACTTCGCCAGGCACTTAGCTGAAGGTCCCCAAGGGCCCTTCGTCTCGACCCCAAACAGCGTTAATTCGTGTAACCAGTATTCTACGTAATTGATTTTTTATAAATAAACATCCCGCTTTCCTATTCGACACTTGCCACTGGAAGAATTATGGATTCCGACTACGACTAATTAATGTCGACTTAAGGTTTTCCTCTAAATTTTGTATTCAGATAGAATTGAGAAGAATACGTTTTATGTTAGATTATTGGAAATATGGATTAATGTGTATCATTTGCCACACTCAATTATGGGATGCTTTCAAATGTTTTTTACTTGTACAAAATGTGGTACCGCCGCCGGCGACTGACCGTTAGAACAACGGACTACGCGCTCGACTCGTGAACTAAATACTCAATTTGATGGCTGCTCGTCATGACCCGCCTTTCTCATGAATGTTAATAGTATGTGTAGGAATAAAAAGTGCACTTGCAGTATGAATTTAAATATGATTTTAGCACGTCACATACAATCCTAAAATGTTTTGGGGTTCACGATTTCAGCCAGAATTCAAATTTTTCTATTTATACCTTACAATTGATTTAAGAAAAATATAATGCGTATAATTGTTATTTTATTAATTTTATATAAAAATTAAATCATTAAATATAAATACTCATAGTCTCTATCGACAAAATTAGGCACTAAACTTTTTCACAAACGTCGTTATCAAAGAGTGCTGAAAAAGTATAAAAAGCTATTCATTTTCTTCAAGAAAATATAATATAAATCTTTATATAGTACAGTTAAGTTTGTATAAATAAATAATATAAGGATTTATTAATATTAAAACCTCAATAATATTTTAACAATAGGCACCTGGTTTCTTATTATTAATTTAACCTGTATTATAAAACCTTTTACAATATTTGTATAATGTTTATGTAAAACCTTAATAATATTTACAATAATTGAGTCCTGTTGAGTCTTTTCGATGCTATTATTCTTATCTATACATACGATGGTTTTTAATTATAGAGACGCGACATATTCTGTAATCAGCTGGCCTGATGGTATGTTGGAAAACCAAGAGCGACGACGACTGAAAAAACCGTCAAAGTTGCCTCAGTCACCTATGCCGGCCAAGGTTTTAACTGTCCTTTTAATTAAAGTAGGAGTTAACTTACATCCGCCGTTAGAGATTGCCTGTGCATTGGCATTAGAACTTGAGCTGGAACCTCCGTAACCATAAGGAATGGGCATCAGCGAACGTTTGAGTCTCCTTAGAGGAACTGGCGGTGATGCATGGCCATCAGAATCAATGAAGTAGTAGGAGCGAGGCACGTAGTACTGACCTACTGGAATTTATATAGTGTTTTGTTAGGTTTAATTATAGGTTCTAAAGTTAAATACAGAAAGGCAGGCAGACAGTCTGCCGATGCGGGGAAGTACCACAACTTTCAAGTGTACAGACCGTAAGGTGACTTAGTCGCGTTTCAGGATCAACTTGAACGTAGCCGGTTCCAACTAGGCTGGCATAGTGGATGCGACTTTTTTTTTATAATGGACCGCATTACAGCTTACCATCGACAACAAGGTGATGACATATGTCGTGTCAACTTTTTATTTAAAATAAGTCTATTAACGATAATCGAACTTTTCCTATCAATACTACGAGTATGTATCAATACTTTTAAATACCTATAGAGTTATAGAGATCTACAACTAGACTGCTACTTATTTAACTGTAGTAGCAGTCACCTCCATTCATGCACCACAATCCAGCTTAACATCAGAAGAGGTGCTGTCATATGTCGAGACAAAATAAAAAATAGAGACTTAAAGGCTAGTGTAAGAGAAATTGCCATACAAAACGTTTTTTTTTCCTTTTAAAAATATATTTTCCAGAGCTCTATGGCGTTATAACATCTACCCTCTACATCGCTTTCGCTCCACCAGAGAAGGTGATAGAGCGCAGCTTCCGTATCGCCAAGCAGATAAAAAAAAATCTTCTGCTATTTTTTTTCTTTCGTTCCATTGAAAACTGGAACAGCCTTCCAACACGTCCATAATCCTAGTTTCTTGGAACGTTAGCGGCCTAGTTGGAACTGGCAACTTTCCAGTTGATACAGAAACGCGACTAAGTCACTTCAGCTCGGACCTATATCTGTGGCAGCAGTCGTCTTCAATAATGGACCATGCTCTAGTTTAAAACCAGCCGGACGTTGTCATATAAGGACCTTAGATTCAAATTATTATTCATCATTATCATTTTCACGGCTTAATTCCCACAGGATAGGTAGAGATGACAACGCGTCGTTTTCCACGTTCCTGGCACATATTCTCATCATACATACTCTTTGGTTATGGGCACTGCAGATCCCTGGGCCGCTATTTTCTTAATACATGACAGCGAAAAGAATGATATTCCCCATTCTCATAGGTAACCCATCAACGATAACGATAAAAATAGAACATCATCATTAGCCAGAAGGCATCCACTGCTGAACATAGGCCTCCTCCTTAGAACGCCATTTTAAACAACAAGATGCTATGTCAGCCTAGTAAGAGGCTCTTTTTCTGTGAAGCTGTCATGCTCCAGAAGGAGACCGCGGAGAGGGAGCGGGAAAGATCCCAAGATACTCCCTCTGTCCGTCGCGGAAGAGCCGGGATCCGGAGGAGAGTTGGATTCGCCTCTCCTCCCGCCCCCACCTAACCCCGTCGGCGGCAGTTCAGGAGGGGACTACCGCCATGCACATCTTGGAGACGGAGTCAGAGGCAGCGCGCGCTGTGTTCCCGCGCGCGCCTCACAATTGAGATTTAAGTGCGCAGGAGAGTGACATAGCTCTCCTGCAACAAGAGGGGCCCGTTCATTGGAAGAACGGGCCATTGTCGGCGGAGTTACGTGGGACTGCGCAAGTAATATCCGTGCTCCGCCAGCCGACCGGAGGAACGCCGCGAGGGTTTTTAGTCGGTGCAAGCCCGACACAACCCGCCACCCCTCCCTCCTCGGGTGGCGGGCGTCCGTTAGGGATTTTCCCTCGCGTTACCAAAAAAAAGTCTAGTAGGAGGCCTACCTACACTGCGCTGCGCTAGATAGATAGATAACTACGTTGATTGGTTACGCCAAATATTAGGGCGACCGTGGTGTAGTTCAAAACAACTTGCCAATGTATCTTTGATATATGTACTTTGGTTTGTGAGTGTCTTCGATTTGATCAAGAAACGTTTTTCTGGATCGTTCCCATTTTATCATTTGATTTAATAATCTATTTCGTCCATCTCCTTTCACTCTTTATTTCTATGTCAACCATCGCAACATACGGTTATCAGTCTTTGTCACTACCATCTTTTAATTTACATTTATCACGTACAAATTGTAATTCCTCCCAAATCGTCAATCCAGATGCACTCCTTTATGACCACATTAATACAGCTTTTTCTACTTTCATGCTTCTGCTGCCATACCCAGCATTCACTTTTATATATTAACCACCGCATTGTGCACAACCGCAATGTGCTGCTCAGTATTATTATCAGATATTATTATATTGTTGTGGTTTGACATATGCCAGCACCCCGCCTGATTTTAACTAAAATGCGGTCCATGAATAAAGGCGACTGCTCCTACAGTTGAATAACAGCAAGTAGTAGTCGCATCCACTATGCTGGTCTAGTAGGAACCGGTAACTTACAAGCTTATACCGAATTTCACGGTCTGTATTCTAGTAAGTGGTGGTACTACCCCGAATAGGCAGACTGGGCGCTACATTACCCTTTTGCACTTGTCTTTCAATGTCTTTATGGCAGGCACTTCCCATCTCTTGTAAAAATTAATACTTCCCAAGCACCTAAACAAATTGTTTAACTTGTTCCACTTCCATCGTATTTATTTTTACTTCACACTCTGTCATCTCAGTTCAGATCCTCTAACAATATTCGAATTTAACAAATATAGGAAATAATAATTATTAAGTATAGCTAATCGATGACTTCACTGTATTTAAGATTGGTGGAATTATGGTTTTCTAATTCTTTAGTCATGGTCTCAACTTCATGATCGTGACCGGCTCGTGTTTTATTAAGAGATGATCGCACAACTTTTCGTATACAAGGTTTACGTTATTATAAATATGATGACCTCAGTCAAAGTTTCTTACGCGTGTCATGAATATAATTATATTTATTCTTATATCAAACAGCCTCCCCGAGACAACGATGGCTGCTAAGCTTGCGATTCTTCGGATTAAACTTATAAAGATAAACCCGATATTAGGTCACAAACAAACTTTTTATACATAAACTGTTCGTGCAAAAATACTTATTTTGGTTATTAAACTGCACTCCAATAAATAGTATTGGGTTATTAAGAAGGCAGTCCATTAAAAAGAATATGTATTCATATTGATATACCTATCTAACCTTTTTATTCCTACATACAAAGCATCCTTGAAGGTCTCAAACCTTTTTTCTAGTATACATAAGCATCCACAAAAAATCCAATAATAATTCCCCGTTTTCCTCCAAAGTTGAAAGGAAATGAATCATTGAATGATTTGCGATTTAAAAATTGGAAAAATAAACAATTCTCCGAAATGATCGACAAAAAAGCTGTTGGTTGAGGGCACTAACCTGCGTATGCGGCCGCTACGACGGCAAGAAGCACAAGAATAGTAGCGCGATGCATTTTGCGACCGAACACAGTCTCTGGATGCTGCAAACTGGCTTGACGGCCCGTGTACCTCACACTTTATATCGCCACTCCCACAATTCAAATTGTACGCGCAATTCCTCCGCTTTTGAACTATTGTACTGAGCACGAACGTGATAACGGTGACCAACAAAAAACACTTTAACGTTGAACAAGTGTAAAACTAGCTTTCCGTTTAAGGATTCTGTAGAGTAGTTTTATTAGGTAAATAGAGGTTTAGTCGATTAGGTGTTAAGGTACCAATTATTTATTACTGATAATAAGAGTTCGATCCTTTTTCTTTTTTTAATGAAAAATTATGTTGCCTTAATAAATAGATGTGTACTGAACAAATAGTAATAATTTCTTAATAGTTAAGTTTATTCTATACCCATACTAGCTAGAATAACCCATTATTCTAGGAAAGTTTTTAGGAAAGTAGCTACTTAAAAGTTCGTTGCACAAAGACGTTGTGAACGTTGAATATTTTAAGAGGATGTGATATTTAACACAGGTCTTTTAATTAAACCAAGTGTCATAAAACATTTTCTTTCTTAACACCCTTCTCGAGTCCTCTGGGTTGCCTAGTGCCCACAACCATACAGCTTGTGTAAAGAGAATTGTGGCTGTGGAGGAAGAGAGCTGTGTATCCCTGTAGAAAAAGGCGTGACAATTTGATTTCATAAAACAGCATCGAAACCCAATGACATTTATTTAATGACCAAATGATCGTTTGACGGTTGTCGAAATAACTAGAGTTAATAGATGGTAAAATTAAATAGACTTTCCTGCAAGTGACTCTACGTAAGCTTCGATTATGATTGTATGTCAGAACCATTCGAGAGTTTCACCTGTGGAACCGCTACAACATTGCCATAAATGTAGAGACGTGTAGAGCAAAATTAAGTGTAATTGGCAGATTCGGTCCACTTTGTATTTTTTGTAATATTAGGTACATATTTTAATTTCTTTTGCACGTAGTCAATTTAAAAACTAGTCCTAGTTTTTAAATTGACTATGTCCATCTAGATTGATGTCTTATCAAATTATTAATTTCGTGGCAAGTGGCGCTCTATTGACTCTGCCTATTTATTCCTCTGGGAAAAAGCGTGACAATTTGATTGATTGATTAAATTAAAGAACAAATTTATTGCGGCTTGCTATCGCATTTATTTTGGTTTTGATTTCACAATTTTATTTTATTATTCCAACGTTTCGAGAGCTTTGCAGCCAAATATATCTCTGAGTCTCTCCGTGACCACGAAGGCTCACGGCAAAACCAAAATAAATGCCATAGTAAGCCGCATAAAATTTGTTTAACTTATTAATTATTGTTCGCGCAAAATCTAAGAAAATATTATGATTGATTAAAATTTAAAATGAACTAAATATATGTTCTGGTAAAAGCGGAGCTAGTAACAAAAACTTGACGAGCTTTGTTTAATAGTCAGGTAATTGAAAATTACTTTATAAATTGAATAAAAAAATACGCTCGTGGACATCAGTCCAGAAATTTTTCATCCAATTTTTAACCAAAACCAAACCAGTTGTTGACTGGCAGTTAGTAGTCATTTGCCCAGTCTACCGGTCTGAAGTAGTACCGCCGGTAGACTGGGAGCGGTCGTATCCATTCTTGGACTACACTCCAGTTAAACATCAGGCGGCGCGCTGTACAAAAAAATACTAATAATGTGGTATGTTAATTTGTAACTACTAGTCTGTCAACTCCAAATTGAGTCTGCATATGATGTAAGTGGTATTTACCGATATGCGACCCAGCAGTTGTAGGAACGTAAAGATAGGGATAGAGGAATTTCAACGCGAACATTTAGGCGGTCAGTTTGGTAACACTACTATTTTGTTTATTGTGACTCGACATATGACAGCACCTGCCTGACGTTAAGCTGAAGTGCGGTCTATGAATGGAGGTCACTGTAGCGATTCCTTAATTGTAAATAACAGTTACATATACTATGCTGGTCTAGTTGAAACTGACAACTTACAAGCTGATCCCGAAACGCAGCTAAATCACTTCACGGTCTGTATACTTGTAAGTGGTGGTACACCCCGGATCGGTGGACTGGGTGCCACTGCCTAAGACTATTTTATTATTAATATAGTACATAAGAATATGCTAAAAGGTAAATAAAAAAAAATAAAAAACACAATTTTCCTACAAAATTTTATTTAAAATAAAATCAACATGAAGCATTAAAATTGACAAATTTAATACAAATAATTTTAAAATGAGCACGGAACATCTATATTTTCCACAGAATAAAAGTAAACAACTCTAATGTCACAACAAATATCCTAATTAAAATCTCAATTCGCACATTTCAATTACATCCAACCACTAAAGAATCTCATCCAAGTAAAATATAAAAGAGACATTAATTTCTAAAATAGTGTCCAAGCAGCACCGAAAGAAAAATATAAGTATAAAAATAGTTAAAATATATAATTATATAAAATAGTTTGTATTGGAAGATAAGTTAATATATTTAATAAAAATGGAATAGCAACATAAATATGGAATATTTAATGTGTTTAAACACAACTTTTTACAACTTACATTACTATAAACGATCTATTCACATTTTGCAAGAATCGCATCTCATCAGAATAGGCCTATAGTCGCAGTCGCTTCCATTATTGTATAAAATAATACACAATAATAAATTTATAAACTTACAAAATACAAAATGTAAAAATGACGAGGGCTTTGTTTGCCTTAAGCGAACCGCAGAACGAATTACTCTCAACTAGGAGGCAACTACAAATTCAGCAGGTTTTTCAGTAGTAATTGGTTACCTCCGCTAGCTAACAAAGCTATGTTGCATTTTAAAAATCTATAAAACGTTTTAGCATCCGATATGTGGCTTATAGGCAATCTTTTATCTTTCTTCTCTCCATAAATTTTCTAAATAAAACATCTTGCATGAATATTATTAATTACGCACTTTATCTACTGACTGTACATTTCTGGGGAGATGCGACACAGACGAAATGACAATAAACCCTATAAACATTTCTAATCCTACATTACATTTTATAAATAAGAAGATATTTTATTACAACCCTGTATCCACTATACTTTTAAAACAAAAATAATCCAAGCACATTATAAATACTACTCTCTACGTTTGTTTGTCACAAATAAACATTGAATGTTGAAAATAAACAATAAATATAGGCAAAATTATAAAAAATGCACTATATGGATACACCATTCAAAATACAGTATGGATATCTTAGGTATAAAACTATATACGTTTTAGATGAGAGAGCAAATACGTTTAACTGTATTACACTCGGCTGTTACGAATGCGCCGGAACCTTGTCTAAGTAACAAAACATGACGTATTTTTTTATTTATTTACTGTGACTCGACATATTTTTTATTATTTTTTTATTGTGACTCGACATATGACAGCACCCCGCTTGATGTTAAGCCAAAGTGTGGTCCATGAATGAATGTCACTGCTAATACAATTCAATAACTGTGAGTAGCGATCACATCCACTATGCCGGCCTAGATGGAACCGGCAACTTACAAGCTGATCCCGAAACGTGACCAAATCACTTCACGGTCTGTATACTTGTAAGTGGTGGTACTACCCCGGATCGGCAGACTGGGTACCACTGCCTACCACTCTTTGATAACCAGACCCGAAGCAAATATTTATCTCTTTTTTTATTAACTAATAATGTAATATTTAATAATATTTGTAATATTATTAAATATTACAAATAAAAGCTATGAAACAAATATTTGCTCCGACCGGGGATCGAACCCGGGACTTTACGCGCAACAAACCAGTCGCTAAACCGTTCGTCCACGCCTGTCGTCATATGACACTACTTCGCCTGATATAAGGCTAGAGTGCGGTTCATGAACAGAAGTGACTGCTACTACAGTTATTTAAGCGGCAGTCACATCCAGTACGCCGGCCTAGTTAAAATCGGCAACTTATAGGCTAATCCCGAAACGCGACTAAGTCACTTAAAGATCCGTATACTTGTAAGCCTGCGTACTACGTATTCAAGGAATTGTTTTGCTGATTGTATTGGGTATTGGCCAATGTCAGTAGTTTTACGTCACTATGACGTCATTCCGTCGTGTGACGTCATGATCCAAGCGCATTAGAAACTGCCGGGGATAGTAAATATTAATATATGTTAGGTATTAAAATAAAAAGTGTTAGTGTTAATAATTTAAAGTATGTGACTTTTAAAAGCTTAACCGTCTTTAAATATTATAGTAATATTAGGAAATCAAGTATATATCTGAGTTTTTTTTTTGTAAAAGATAAAATCGCCTATCTTTTTCAAATCAATTGAAAAACGCTTAAATAAGAACTTAGAAACTAAAGTTTCGTAAAAACAGAATTAAAAGCTCCACCTATAAGATATTTCCTTACTGTTATTTTGAAGGAGGCCATTTTTGTGCGCTAAATGTACGGGTTGATACATTTTGTCATGTGATAAAACGACAAAAGTGATAGTGGAAAAATCTCGTATAACGTATGAAGCTTTATTTAGCCTTCGCCGAATTAATCTGGCGCTGGCGGTGAGTCTTGAATGTGTTCTGGTCAACTTCAGGTAAGTCTGATTCCTCGATGCTCATTTTCTTTGCTGTAAAACATTGAAATGTATTAATCGATGCGAGAAGAAGCACCTTTGGTCGGCATAGTGACGGCGACTGAGGCAGCCATGCACTAAGGCGGCTTTTTTAGTCGTCGGCACTCTTGGACCTCCATCATGCTTACTAACAGGCAGGTTGAAGTCAGAGGTCGAGTCACAATAAAAAAAATTACTGAAAGAATTATCCGGCGATTAATCGGTTGCGCGTTTAGGAACAGAGACCGGATTCGATCCCTAGTCGCAGTTAGACTATGTGCGAGTATTAATATTATATTTTCATTACTAATTTATACATTAATAAAACAACAATAAATTTAAACAAATATGGAAGGGCAATTTTTTATTATTTATAATTCAATTCAAATATCAAAATTGAACTATATAGTTCGTTCCGAACGATAAGACGCCAGTTGAATCCACCGGCATCTTGTCGTTCGGAATAGCGTCCTAAAGGGGAGGCCTATGTTCAGCAGTGGACGTCTTCTGGCTGATGATGAATATATTTTAAATACAAGTTGAAAAAAATATCAAAAAAGAATGTGATAGTAAGCCACAAATAATTTACTATTGGATCGCACTTAATTATAAGTAATTTGAATATTTTTTATGTTTTATTTAGGACGCGACACCTCCATTTGTCTTATAGTTATCAAGAGGTCTAAGAGCTTATTTATTTTGTAATTGACTCGACATCTGCCCTCCTAGCACGGCAATCCAAGAAGCAAGATAAAGACTTGCAAGGAATATCATTCCAACTCATTTTAAATAATTTACCTGAACAGTGTGTCAAAAAAGATATTTAAACGTTTTGTAAAACTTTACACAAAGAATCGTTGAATACTTTCCTAAAAATTTTTTTAAACCATTTATTGTGCCGGCCTAATAAATTATTTAAAATGAGTTACAATAATATTCCTTGCAGTTCTTTATCTTGCTTCTTGGATTGCCGTGCTAGGGGGGCTGACCTCAACTTTCCTGGTGGTAAGCTAGAGGTCTAAGAATGCCGACGGCTAAAAAACACAAATTAGTTTCCTCAGTCGCCGCCACTATGCTGGCCATAAACTGTAAATACAATATAGAAATCAATCAACAAGCAGCTTGGTTTTTGGTTTTTGGTTTTACCTTTCTCCTTCCTTGGTCGTAGTTCCTTCTTCTCCTTCCTGGGCTTGCTCTGGTTCAGTTTGTTTTGCTCTTGACGCTGCTTTATTTGCTCAGTCACGAAGTTGTATACCAGGAACAACTATGGAATCACACATTATTTATAATGAAATCACTATATTTATATATTTATAATGTAAATGTTAAATTAGTCCTGTAAAAGCATTGTATGGCCCGTTTGGTGATTATAATAAAAGCATACAAACATTATGCAAAAGCGTGATGAAAACGTGATGAAAAATTTATCAAAATTTGTTGCTGTCTCAATTAAATACACATTTATAGTTTTTAATAACTAAATTTAAACCGCAATTAAAGTGATTTTTTATCGTTATCGACATTTTGCATGATACTTCACTATTCATAATAGTCACGTGACGATGACGTCACAACTGCATTCCTAGCGCGGTCCTTTAGCTCGGTCCCTGGCAGTAGGTACTAAGCTTAGTATATATATTTAAAAAAACATTTAAAAACAAACCTGGAATAGTACGAGCACAGACAAAGCAGCAATGCGTAGGACGAAAGGTGCCACACCAGCCAAACCAAAGAAGAATGTTAACACGCCCAAAACAAGAGAGCATAGCCGAACACCCATGAATACAATGCCATTGACAAGTCCCAAAACTAGAAACAAATAATGTCGTATCTTCATTAGAAATACGGTATTAATAAGCCTATACTATAATAGGATTTTTTATGACCCATTGCTAACAAACCACTTTGTTTGTCTTGGGTTCAATTCTCGGTCGAAACAAAGATTTGTTTTTATAAGATTTAATTATTAGATGCAATAAAGATATGAATGCACCCGACATCTTGTTGTTCGGGATACATTCCGAGGGGAAGGCCTATGTTCAGCAGTGGATGTTTCCTGGCTGATGATGAATTATTTGATTGGATATTTGTCAATAAAATAAATGAGGCAGCTATTTGCTTTGACCCTGGGTGTTCTGAGTGTACTGAGTCACTTCACGATATGAACAGTCGCGTTTCAAGATCAACTTGAAAGTTTACCGATATAGCGGATGCGACTGCTACAGGCAGTTATTTTAGTGTAGTAGCAGTCGCCTCCATTTAACAGGCCTGATCAGGCAAGAACTAACTATTCTTTTGATAATTTTTCCTTGCTAAACAAATCATTATAGTAAGAATTTTAAATATTATGTTAAAAAATGAACTTACATTTGCCAATAACATCTTCACGATCACCGCGCAGAATATTGTTTAACTTGTACACATGAGCAACGAACTCGGCCAAAGAGTGGAGTACAAACAGACAAACGCCAACACGTTGGAATCTAAATGAAATATGGAGAAATATGAATAAAATTTTAGCTGTCAGCGCTAGTGCCGTCGACTGAGGCAGCCGCAAATAAAATAGATATTTGTCGTCATCGATTTCAGTCGTCAACACTCATAGACTACCCCTTGCTTACCAACAGGTAAATTGAGATAAGATGTTGAGGCACTATTTAAAAAAAAAACTAAAGTTTTACTATCAAGGTGTTCTGTCTTGCCCAACAGAACACGTTTTCACCTAAAAAAGACACGTAGGTATGTACGAAGAGAAATGTATGAAAGAAATTCAAAGAAGAGTTTGAATAGGCAGTTATAATTAGAACCCTATCTATTATCAGCATATTCTCAATTGACTGTGTAATGTCATTAGACTGGTGGAATACAAAATACAATGCACTTAGCCTATAATTATACTAATTTAATAAAATTGCTAGTAGTAATACTCTCCCTGCACTAGCTATAAAAGAAAATTGTTACTTAAATATTAATTTTACCAAAGAATAATTAACATTCTAATCTCAGCTAATTTACCTTGAATATGTCAATAATATTGATAATAAAATATATAAATATATATACAATACAGCAACATGATAAATTTATGATTACATCAGCAATCTGTTGTTATAGAAAATTTGTAATTTAAACAATTAACATAAACTCCTTAAGACATATTTGTTTTATATAACCCGCATTAATATGCATCAATCTTCAAGACTTTTAAGCCCCAATTTAATACATTTAAGAGCCAAATAAAGATCTTCAAGACCAAAGGTGACATTAGCATCTGTCAGGAGCAACAAAAAAAAGTTGGTTAAATAAAGTTGGTTAAATGGAGCTGGAAGAACCTTTCGCCCCAATGGCCTGTTCTATGAGCTATGTGTGCCCTTTTAGCTATGTATTAAATACTTTTTTTTTGCAGCAAGATTTATGACTGCACCCTGCCTGATGCCAAGCTGGAGTGCAGTGCACAATTAGTGGTGACAGTTGTAAGTACAAGGAGCAGTTGCATCCACTATACCAGCTTAGTTGGGCTGGTAACTTTTAAGCTGATCCTAAAAAGTGTTTCCCAACTTTTTTAGGCCATGCCCCACCTTAA
Organism: Tinea trinotella; assembly: GCA_905220615.1. Taxonomy (NCBI): domain Eukaryota; kingdom Metazoa; phylum Arthropoda; class Insecta; order Lepidoptera; family Tineidae; genus Tinea; species Tinea trinotella. Next base: position 7,984,242 of record HG992306.1, read on the forward strand.
CATTTCTAAATTATTTATTCCCCCCATACATAATTTTTAACCTTTTAAATTTGTTTTGTTCCCTTAAAAAATATAAATGATTACAGCATTTTTTTTAAGAATTTACCTTTTATGTTAAATTTGTCACCGATATCTAGCATTGCGTTTAAATAAAGCGAAAGGGTTAAAGTTGTGTCGAGTCCATTTTTAAATTGCCCCCCTGTGGTCTATATTCTACATGCTTGAATATGGTGATCAACTAATGGTTTACCACTGTTGAATATAATTGATTATAATACTATTAAATAAAAGCAATACATACTGGAATCCATATGCCAGGGCAACAAATGTGAAGGCAACAGCTGCATGCCTGATACGTCCAGCCCATTCATCTTTCTTAATCCTTTGGAAATATAGCTCAGGGATGGCATGCACCCAATAAGCAGCCTGGACAACCCACCATAACTTCAACATGAAGCTCATTGGATGGTTGGGATATCCTAAAAAAATAATATTTATTACTTAATTATATGTTACATATATTTCTCTAATTAAATTTTCTATGCATTTTTTGTTTTTCTATAACTTAATTATTTCTAATAAATATAAATATCTTTAAAACAGGTCTTAACACATTTTTAGGCATTTATTTCTTATATATAAAAATAAACGAATACAAGAAAAAGGTATCCTCGAGCAAAGGTATTAGGGAAAATTAAATTAGTAAAAATAGTTTATATTGTACAGAAAAGAACAATAAAAGTTATAACTCATTATAATTTAGTTTCATTATCATTAAAATTAATCAAATTGATGGAAGGAACTTATAAATCTGATGTGGATGGATGCATTAAACAAGGCAGGCCCAGAAGGGTGTTTTTAGACCGAATCGGAGACATCCTCAAGAAAGCTGGGTGGCCTAGTGCCCATAATCGTAGAGCTTTTATAAAGAGAATGGTGGATATGAGGGAAGCCTCCCTAGTTGTGTCAGGATCGTGGCAAGTAGCGCTCCTTTGTCTCTGCCTATCCCTGTGGGCAAATGGTGTAACAATTTGATTGATTTGATATAATTTACCTTGCCATAATTGAGGAATGTTCCAGATGAATTTCTCACGGAGTATAGCGTCACCACCCCACACTAGAGTAGCTAAGTGGAAGATAACCAACTGTCCTGATTCATTGAGCGCACTAAGTCTTGATTTTGAGAGATGGAATTTCTTTGATATTTTCTAAAACATAAGAAGTAAATTCATATATTATAAGTTAAATTCTAGTATTAAATAGTCTAGTTACTATTATTGACCCATTTAATTGTCCCATTGAAAAATCTTGCTCTCTTTTTAATCACTCACAACATCAAAGATATATTAGCATCAGAAAGTAGTTTTTAACCAGTCTTTGATTTATGAAGCCATTCTATACCACTACACCATAATAATCTTTTACACTACTGACAATAAACTACAGAAATTGTTACACCAAATGTTGAAAATAACAATTTAAATTAACATTGTATGTATGTTTATTTTTACCTACATATATGTATATATATACTTGTGATACTTTTATGTAGTTTATGGAATTGTAGTATATTTACACCCTGCCCATAATTTCTAATCATCCCAAAGGTTAGTTGTTAGAAAATGTCTAATAGGCATCAAATTCGCCTATGTACCAAAGGTGCAATAAAGGATTTAAATAAATAAATTATAGAAGACAGTGAGTAATATTAGTATTAAAAATATTAAACACTCACATCCAAGAAATACTCTTGTATGATGGCATGCATCACAATGCAAACAAGAGAATAGAAGAATACGGCGCAGGCGTCCTTCCATCCAGATTCATAATAAAATGGTTCACCCTTGGGATTTTCTCTTGTTGGCTCTACACCAGTCACATTATGGTGTAGAGTGATGAATAAACTTGCAATGGGACTGGCAGCCTAAAAAGAATTATAATTACAATAATACATGCATACATTTTCATGTATTCAACAGTTGAATATCAAAAAGACGTGGCATAATAGTATACATACCTGGACCATCAAACCGACCAGAAACACCATAACAGCGCACGACACAATGTCTGCATGATTCTGTATTACAAATTCATGACTTAATATTGGTGGGTTCTTGTTAGATTTTCTTCCAATTAATGGTTTTACAACCATGTCTCCGGCAGTAACCTAAACAGAGGATTTATAAAACAACCTCTTAATATAAGAGGTACTGCACACAGAGGTCTCGAAGAAGGAGACTATTTCATACAATATTTATGAAATTATTCACAGTTTACAGTAAAATTGAGATAATGGAAAGAAATACTCCAGTTAGAATAAAAACATAGGTGACAGCGGAGCACCGACGTGACACTTTCACTTGCTACGCGGTGAAACGTCAACACTCTCGAACATGAACGATTTGTTGTGTTGGCACTACAACAGTCAAATGTCTTTCCAATAAGTATTTATAATTAAACATAATTTATTCATCAGTCCAAATAATAGCATTGATAGATATTTTATACATAAATATAATTTAAATTTTAAAACCATTTAAAGCTGATTCATACTGTACTATTTGTAAAATATTATATATTATTCTAGTTCTTAAATTACCACGGAAAAGTATATTTTTTTATTAAAGACACGGATTTCACCTTTTTAAAATCTGAAAATAATATATAATATAGTATCTCAAAATTCCAGACGCACCGGATTTGCAGCATTTTAACGAAGCTAAGAGAACAAGTATTCTTGTTGTAGTTATTTGCGGGCTCGTTTCCGCACTTAAAGTCCTCTTCGGTATCTTTGTGCGTTCTTCAACGGTTCTCCTTCAGTGGAGCCACCCGATCTCCTCCAGGAAGGCCAGGAGACCCTTCTCGTTCCTGCAGACCTCCGTCCTTGCCAAGGAACTTCTGTCTTGCTTCTGCCACTCCTGTACTCCTGCAACTCAAGAGCATATGTGCAGCTGTCTCCTCCTTTTTCAGACATCCCCTACAAAGGGGGCTGTCCGATATGTTGAGTTTGTACAGGTGCTTATTAAAACCACAATGCCCCGTTATAACACCTACCAAAGTGCGGAGCTTGGCTCTGCTAAGGTCCAGCAGTCGTCCAGTCAAGCGTCTATTTTATTTATTTATTTATTTATTTATTTAAAACTTAATTGCACTATGTACAAAGGCGGACTTAATGCCGTTAGACATTCTCTGACAGCCAAACCTTTAGGACATTAAGACAGTATTAATGGTGAGTAGGTGCAATTTTATGATGACAATTTGTACGAATATAACAACAAACACATAATAATAATACTTAATATTTACATTTTAATACACATAAGTACATAAATAAGTTATACATATACATAAACACATATACATATATATTAAACACAATAATACACAACATATAATAAAACTACTCTTGTCATGAAAGATGTGGGGAAGAAGAAAGGTAGTGTTTATACACATAACTCTTGAATATTGCACGATTAGGAGCTTGTCTAATACTTTGAGGTAGTTCATTCCATAGATTTGCAGCGACGACAGAAAAAGATTTAGAGACGAAGGAGGTGTGGTGAGAGGGAATGGAAAGAGTGGAGTTGGAAGAGGAGCGCAGGGTCTTAACATGATGCGAGCTCAGGTACCTAAAGTTATCCTTAAGATACCTGGGCGCATCAGATTCATTTAGAAGACTGTATAACAAGCACAGAATCCTGCGATTTCTCCGTTCACGGATAGGCAGCCATTTTAGCTGATCTCGTGACGACGAAATATGGTCATATTTCCGCAAGCCGAAGATGAACCTTATACATGCGTTGTGTAATCTATCTAGTTTATTAAGATATTCCTGCGAAAGGTCAACACAACATACATCACCGTAGTCAAGTATCGGCAGGAGAAGGGACTGAACGAGCGCAATTTTAGCTTTAATAGGTAAAAAGTTTTTTAATTTGTTAAGAGAATGAAGTGAAGAAAATATTTTACGACTAATATTACTGATCTGCGCTCCCCAGGAAAGATGAGAATCCAGGTAAATACCGAGATTCCTAACCTCGCCGGAGAACGGTATAGGCACGTTGTCAAACCGAACAGGATCGATAACATTCATGTCGACTTTAGATAATAAACGGGAACTCCCTATAATTATTGACTGACACTTTTTCGGGTTGACAACGACACCGTACCGCGCAGACCAAGAATATATGCTACTAAGATCGGAGTTTAGCCAGGCTATAGCACTATTAAGAGCGCTGATATCCGCCTGCACGTAGAGCTGCAAGTCATCGGCGTACAGGTGGTAGTGGCAATGAAGATAGGAGGTGATACCACTAATAAATAGTGAGAAAAGTAACGGAGATAAAATGCCACCTTGTGGTACGCCCGTACTCAAATCACACCAGTCCGTGAACGTTTGATCAATGCGAACCCGTTGTCGGCGACCTTGCAGATACTGAGAAAACCATAAGAGAGCTTCTGAAGACATCCTCATACGAGACAAAATAGCAATTAGCAACTCAGGATCAACTGTATTAAAGGCGTTGGTGAAATCAATCAATACTAGTACTGTGACTTTTGTTTCATCCATGCCTTTTCTAATATCTTCAGTTACTTTCAGTAAAGCTGAAGTCGTGCTATGACCGGGGCGAAAACCTGATTGGAAGGGATTAAGGAGTTGATTAAGGTTAAGAAAACCTGATATTTGTTTATGAACGACAGACTCTAACACTTTTGAAAGGAACGGCAAGATGGAGATTGGGCGAAAATGGCTGGGTAACGTAGGAGAGGAAATTTTAGGTAGTGGGATAATGTGTGCATTGCGCCATATGATTGGGAATTGGCCTGTAGTGAGGGATATGTTTATGATGCGTGTTATTGTGGGTAGGAGTATGTCAATGATTGTAACGATCATAACACGACTGATGCCATCACATCCTATTGCTCTTGAAGTTATGGAGTTAATCGTCTTAAAAATGACATCGCTGGAAACTTCTGCAAGAACAAACGGTGTATTATTAAGGTTTGACATTTCCGCTATTTCAACTAAGGTTTTTGATTTAATTACAACGTCGAGCGTCGGTGCTGATGAGAAATGAGCATTGAGCTGATCAGACGTCACAGTACCAAGACCAGCCGAGCACTGCGAACGACCCAATCCCAAAGTTTTAAGAAATTTCCATGTATCGGATTGAGATTTGTTTAAGATATTATCACAAAAATGGCGGCGTTTTGCCGTTCTACACACCTGATTGCAACGATTTCTTGCAACCCTTTATGCCGACCAAGCATCATCACTTCGTTTTCTACGATATTTACGATACGCACAGTCACGTCTCCTCATAGCCATGCGGACCTCATCACTTATCCAAGCTGCTGGAGCGCGCTTGATTTTTGTAGAGAGTATGGGTGCGTGCTTGTCATACAATCCTATCACCTCACGATTAAATAATGCGACCATACAATTTATATCGCTAAGATTATCGAAACTACTCCAATCTATTCGATTAGCATCATTGCGCAATTTTTCAATATTTATGCGACTAAAATGACGCATAAATATAGTAGGCGGGCGGTATTTTGGAGGTTTAAACTTGTAGGAGGCATAGATAAGATCGTGGTGGGAAAAGGCAGGAGCTACCAACTGACCATGACATGAGACAATATCAGGGCGGGAAGTAAACATGAGATCAAGAAGTGTGTCAGATAAAGCGAGGTGATGAGTAGGGCCAGTTGGTAAAAGGGATAGGTTTACAGAATAGATCAGGTTTAACAGTTTAACGGAACGGGACTTATAGGGTTCGTTATTATTAAGGATACAGGTATTGAAGTCACCCATAAAGATAATGTGAGTATACTGCGGCACGATCTCATCCAGCACACTCTCCAGATTTGAAAAGTAATTTATTGACGGCGGGCAGTAAACAACTCCAACGAGTATGCTGGCACTAGAAAAACTGACATCAATAAAAAGGTATTCGCAAGACGCAGCGTACAGTGAAGGCGAGCAGCAGACAATTTTGTATGTGAGTCCAGCACGGAGATATATTGCCACTCCACCTCCACCGCGGCCCGTGCGGTCATTGCGAATAAGAACATATCCAGGAAGTGAGTAACTAGCCGAAGGTAAGGAAGGTTTGAGCCAGCTTTCAGAAATGAGAATAGCGTCAATGACGTCAGGTGAAGAGAAAGTATTAAGGAGATCGGTATAGTGCGCAGGGACACTTTGTGCATTAATGTGGCATACGTTGAAGTTGTTTTTGTAAGGAGAAAATTTTTCTTTTATTAACAAGTCCAAATCATTGGTGTCATAAAAGGTGTCGCTAGACGAGCTGCTGTTTAAAATGGAATGAAAAGAGTCTTCATCGCTATTGCTATCCGACATCACAGTAAGTAGTTTAATAAATATATAGTACAATATAATAAATACTTAAATATAATACAATATCAAAATAATAACAGTATATAGAACAAATAGTTATTATAACTTTATACAATAAACTTGCCGGCCTGTCCTGCTGGCATGGAGTTTACAATATATACCTAGTTACATTTTAAAACAACCTAGAAGATTTAAATAGATATAATGAGCGACTATCATGAAAAAAAAAGAGAAAAAAAAAAAAAGTTACGATAAAGTACACTGGATGGCACAGTCCTAGGTAAGAGTAATTGGCATTTCGATATTTCATCAACGCCATCCATTTTGCATTTCAAACCGCTCACTAAACTACAACGGCTAGATAAACTGAATCCCAAGCAGTAACAATGGAAAACAAAACAATAAATAAATAAAAAAGTATGCTATTTTTAAATATGGCGAATACATTTAAAATTTTAATTTTCATGAACACGAAGTACGAAACTACCATAGCCAAAATAACCAATATAAATCTATATAAACCAATATAAACCAAAATAAATCTATCAATATGAGGGAGAGCTTCCCTGGACTGTCTGCATTCCATTGTTCGTGACCATGCGTCTTCATGCAGGTTACCTGTTCTTTGGCGCAGCCAGCCGCGCAGGAATTGGAATGACAGGGGCACAATAGGTCCCGGTCCCATCGATTGGCAGGACGATCCCTTCCTGGCCAGCTCGTCCGCCGCGTCGTTGCCTAGCGATCCACTATGACCCTTAATCCATTGGACAGTGATCTGTTCGACGTGCATACGTCCTCCAATGGCATTCGTAGAGTAGAGCTGAGTTTTTGCAGTTGCTTTCCAGACCCAAAAGTACTGCTTTGCTATCAGAGAGGATCTTGATTTTATGGTTGGCAATTCCCCTTTTCGCTATTACATGCGCTGCTTGCAGAATACCAACACATTCTACCTGAAACACAGAGCTCTTTACGTCGAGCGTTGTTGATATTTATGTTTAAATCCCACGAGAAATTCCTGCCCCTGTTCCCGCACCGGTCTTGGATCCATCGGTATAGATTCTTAGTTCCTCGGCGCCAGAGTGGTCCTTTTCTTTCTCGCACAGTTGTATTATGTAATAGAAATAGTCACTTTACCACATAGGTAGAATGTACAACAGATGATTTCTATGTATATTTCATAGGATATTATTAAGACCAATGAATGAAGTTTTAAGAAAGACGTGAAGAAATGATATTTTTTAAATATCATTGATTAAGAACCAATATTTGTTAATGCCAGATCTTTTCTGTGAGCCGTAACATCTGCCAGGTGCCTTGAAGTGGTGTATAAAAAACTCTTTTTATACACCACTTTATCCTACTTACTCAAGCAGGATAAACATAATATATGTACCAAAGACATCATTTACCCAAAAATGCACATAATTTTACAGGTAAGGATTGTCTTGGAATATATTTGAAGACTATTTAAATAAATTCCTACTCATAAGAGTTGTATAAACAAGCGTTTGCGGTTCATATTCTATCAATATATCTTAACACCAGCATTTTAAAAAGTGTATATGATACAAAAGACCACTGATTAAGTTAAGCCAATCAATATTTGTGAAGGAGTTGAGTACTTGAAGGTATTAGGAAAAATAAATTCAGTAAGAACAAATAATACATGATTTAAATTTCGTAAACATTTTATTATAGCACAATTTTACCTATTATACACACAAAGATTGCGAAACATTTTATTCTACACACTACATAATTTTCAAAAAAATACTTCATATATCAAGAAATATGCGATATAATTTATTAATAATATAAATACTGTTTATAGTTGTGAACAACCTAGCTTTACTAGCAAAAAAAACAAATAAAAACTTACAATATAAGTGTGATTTAAATAAATAAAAATATTTCAAAAAATAAAACTTTGTCTTATAAAATATTGTTTAAAGTTGCTTTCACAGCCACCAACTTTGTTTTATGTTACATAAAAATAAAGATACATTGGTGGGAAAGTGGAAAGCAAAATTATGCACAAATTACTAAATCTACTATTACCAAAGCTGTAATAGTAGTTAGAGCATCTGTAGATCTAATACGTTTGAAATAGATAAATAACATGAAAATGATTACAAATAAGAGATACCACTGGTAAAAAAGGTTAATATGTCACCGAAGATATAATAATAGTATTGCCACTAAAAATAACATTACACAGAAACTGATTTTACTTAAAAAAATAAAAGAATACTTTAAAACCTACAATAACAACGATTAAGAGAACACCTAAAAATAATAATATAAAAAAAACTACACAGATCGGAGCTTGGACATCAAGTATGGCAGTTAATATAAAAATTGTCACATTACAAAAGCACTTTCCAAATAGGTAGTCATCTAGACAAAGTACAAATAAGCGAAAACTAATCTCAATTATACTTAAAGTTAGATAAATTGTTTTTAAATTTAAACCAAATATATTTTATTGATAAAAATCGAGCACAAGAGGCGCCAATACACCGCCATTTTGTTTTGTCATGACATTCAAGATCTTTTTTTAAATTTGATTTCTAACAATTTATCCAACCATGTAAAGTATTTAGATAACGTATTCTGGATCAATTTCTCCCTGCTCCACGGTCATGTACATGCCTTCTTCTTCGTAGGTGGAATCGTGTTTTGCCAAGATACGAAGCAATGGACGCAATTTCATCCACCATTGTTGTTTTGGGATTCTTTGACTAGAAAACAAAATATTATTTATAGTAAAGTATTTTAAACGAACGAAATTAAACTATTGGCGGTTTTTTTAGTCGTTGGCACTCTTGGACCTCCATAATGCTTACCAATAGGCAGGTTGAGATCAGATGTCAACTCAAAATAAAATAAAATCAAATCAAATTATTTATAAATATCAGATAATCCATACAATTCAAGTGGGCCTATATTTGTATAGATTTGTATTAATACTCGTGACTACTATACACTAGTACTATACACAAAAAGTGTATAGTACTTTGTCGTACTATAAACTTTTTAATGTATTATTTAAATCGTCAAATCGTAAATTGACGATTTAAATTACGATTACGGGTGTATATATATATATATATACACTGATATAACGAGACAAAACAGCGATGTAATAAAATTAAATATGAACATTTTCTTACTTGAAGTTAGTTTGGCATTTTAGATCATCAAGCGGTGTGAAGTTGTACTGACGTTTGACAATGCCAAGCAAGCAAGCTGAATCAGGCGTATTGGATGGGCCCTTCTGGATTTGCTCAACCAACCAATGGAGACACTTGGCCGCCATTTTGGTTCCCATGTTACGATCGAATGGTGTTGGAGAACCACCCTGCTGCATATGACCTGTTTGCGAAAAATGATGCGACATAAACTTTCTATTTATTTGGGCTACCAACAGTCAATGCACAAAACATGAAAATGGCAGTTTCTGCGGGCAACTGCAAGTGACAGGACGCGCAAATTTGAATTATTGGAAAAGCTTGTGTTTTTCATAAATATTAATATGTAATAATGGTGGAATTGTTATCCAGTAATCATTTTTAAGTTAATTGAGTATAAACAAGTAAGCTGTGAAAAGTGTTTCTTCGTGTTCCCTCCAAGACTATTTCCCAAGTTTTAGTAAAGGCTTTCCGCCGCTTTACTAAAACGATGAACATCAACCTCACTATCAACGTCATCTTGTGATGAATCACTCGCGTGGTTCATCTTCATCTTTGCTAGACAATGTTTGAACATTAAACCATATATTTTTACTTTGACACTGGAAATTAAATACTAAAGCCATAAACAAGAAGAAAGAAAAAAACATGATTATGACTTAAAACAGGAAACCACATCAATTCATCCTATTATCTAGTGAACAAATATAATATTAGTCAAAATATAATAATAAAAACATACGCCATTCAGCTGATGTTATATGACTGACTCGCTATTGTGACGTAAAAACGTAGTAAAAATACATTAAAACTTTCACATTCATTCTGTTAATTGGTGCGTCGCTACCAATGAAGGTACGGCAGCGAGAAAAGAAGACCCAGTTTACACGATTGTAAGGACTAAGGTTTAAATCAACATTATTGACGATAAAATAATTAATAATTTAACTGCAATATACTAACCAAGTACATTCATTCTGGCTGTAAACAACCCTTTTCCCTCTTGAGAATAGAGCCTGTATATGAACTCTGTGTTGTAGTTGTCATTTGCATTCTCATTGCGGAGAATCAAGCCACGTTGGATTCCGCCTGTCATTTTCGATGCCATATGATAAACGTCCTGTTGCAGATCCCTAATAGAGAACTTCTCCTCAAAGATGTATGCTGCGTCTGCGCCACCAGCAAGACCTGTATATAAAAAAAACATACTTTTTTTTTTCTTATTACCTCACGACATATGACCGCTTTAAGCTGAAGTGCGATCCATTAATGGAAGCGACTGCTTCCAAAGATAAAAGTCACATCTGCTATTCCAGTTGAAATCCGGAAAGTTCAAAGCTGTTAACGAAACGTCACTAAGTCAACGTGACTTAGTGACGTTTCAAACATGGTCCAGACAGGATTCGGTTACACGCCATCGAGCGCCATCTAGTCACAACGACCGGAACATAGTTGAACGTGCTTTCCACTAGCGGTTACCCATCCAGCTAATGGCCGTGGTTGCTTATTACTGATCCCTGTATTTCAGTAAGACCCTACTCGTAAGTAAAAGGTTTTTATTACCTGCAAGCGTGGCGAGATATCCACAGTATCCACCCATAGTTTCAATTACAAACACTCTGCGCTTTGTACCCTTTAAAATAAAAATACTTATTAAGTAGAAATAATAAATAAATAAAAAAACAGACAAAAGAGTTACTGCCTTTATTTGTAGACAGAATGGAGCATGATTGTACACCGGCTCATTTAAATAAAATTGGCATTTGTCCCCTATTTGTGACTGCAGTGCAGATGTGGGATCCATTGTACATACTTTGTTTGATTGTACTAACTTTTCCTTTTCGCTATTAGATAATATTCCTCGACACTTTCCTCGTCCCATAGATTTATTATCCATAAGTTCTTGTTTTAATAATCATCTGACGACTGGTTTAGTATAATATATTAAAAATAACAATATTAAACTGTAACCAACTACATACTAAGTCACTTCTTTTACTCATTCTAGAAGGAAAGTGTCTTATTAATAATGCGCTCTTTTGGAATGTACTCTACATATGCTCGTATACTTAACATTGGCAAAATAGTATAGTTTTTTTGTATAACATAAATACCTGTGTGCTATCAATTAAAAGGAGAAGTAGAAGATAATACATAAAGAGTGGTAGGTAATGGTGCCCGGTCGGACGAAAATTTGTTTTTCTACGCGTCTGGATGTTTAAAAGTAGTAAGTAGGCAGATTACTTTACGGACCGACTGTACAGACCTAAGTCACTTCACGGTCTGTACAGTTGAAAATGGTAGTCGGACCGGCGGACTGTCTGCGTGCCTAACGTAAATGTCAGAAGTCACGGCAGAATAATAAAAAACATATACATAAAGTTTGTCCCTTTAGCTATATCGGTTACAGTGAATTCGCTATTACTGATTGCTTGGCGGTTTTATTTACCTGAGCAGATTGACGGATACGATCACAGATCTCAGTGATTTCGTTAAGCGCTGTGTCAGCACCCAATGAGAAGTCAGTGCCGGGCACGTTGTTGCTAATAGTTGATGGTATCACGACCAAAGGTATACAGAATTCAGGGAATTGGCTACGAGACTCGTATAGTTCCAATCCTGCTTGGTAGGCCTGTAAAACAAAAAACAATATATTTATTTTTTTTCCTATGAGGCAGTGGTGCCCAGAATGCTGAGTTAGGGTAGTACCACCACTTACAAGTATTTCGGGATCAGCTTGTATGTTGCCGGTTCCAACTAGAAGGCCTAGTTGGAACCGGCATTGTGAATTTGACTGCTACTTACAGTTATTTAACTGTAGTAGGACCGCACTCCAGGTTAATATCAGGCGGGGTTAAATAATAAAAAACTAAAGCTAACCTCAAAACCACCAATAATGAGTAATCCTTGGATATTAAACTCCTTGATTCTTGCAGCAATCTCACTCTTTTTGTCACCTGGCAGAGTTCTCTTTGTGCCGAGGAAAGCACCACCCTGGCCAACCCAGCCGGTTACATCGGACCTATAAAATCATTTTATCAAATTATATTAAAACTTAAACATACTAACTTTACACGTAAAAAGCATTTTCTAAGAGTGGTAGGCAGACTATAAAGTGACTTAGTCACGTTTAGGGATTAGCATGAAAGTTGCCGGTTCTAATTAGGGCGCTATTCATGGACAGCACTCTAGCATGTTAAGCATGTTAAAAATTACCAAAAGCAGTTCTAGTGTGACAAATACTTCTATCAAACGAGCAAAAAATAACTTAAATTTAATTTGATTTAATAAAATAAATCAATTATTTGTATAGTTGCGCCTTAATTCCCACAGGAATAGACGGAGAACGAAGAAATAGCGCTCAGCGTGAAAAATCAAGTCAGGCAATCAGACATAAAAAGTCACAATAAAACATGTGCGTGAAAAAGCAACTTTGGGTGGTAGTGACGGCGACTGAGGCAGCCGCGAACGGACTCAGTTTTTTCAGTCGTCGGCACTCTTTGACCTCCATCGTGCTTACAATCGGGTAGGTAGAGGTCAGATGTCAAGTCACAATAAAAATATGGATATATTTACCAATCCATTTTCACTATATTGCCACTGATGAATCCTTCTATACCATCGTGAATACCGAGGACAGTGTCACCGCGATAGATGCAATTACGCACAAAGGAGCGGACGGCCGCATTCATACCGCAAGCTGGTGCGCCAATATGCATCACGGCAAGGGTTAATCCCTCCTAAAAATAACATTAAACAATATTATAAAAGGCTACTATTTTAAAGATTAGTAGAGTAGTGACTTATTCGCGTTACGGGTTCAATTTGTGAGTTGCTGGTTCCAAGTAGCAACTTCTACTACAGTTATTTAGTACTGCTACTAATAACTGAACCCGTGCTGCTGAACCCGTGTTCTGCTAACATGTCGTTTAGGTGTCTACCTATCCATCTACAAATGAAATAAAACGTTTCGTAACCTTGGCAGTACTTACAACTCCCTTGCCAGTGGCATCGAAAGCCCCCTTGGGTGGCTTGAGACGGGTCAACATTTTGTATGTCTCCAAATTGCGCGCAAAACTGCGACCACGTAGTTGGACGGCCAATTCAAAATCTTTATCTGCCATTGCCTGTATAAACAGAATTTTGTTAAATATAGGAGTTACTATTCTTTGGCCGGCATAGTGACGGCGATTCATAACAACAAGATAGTGACAGCGACTAAGGCAAATGTAAATTGAAACTGTTTTTAGTCGTTGGCGCTTTTAGACTTTTCTTTGCATCCTCGCTCGATGAAAAAGAATTTCCAGCGTTATTTTGGTTAATTTATTGCCCAAGGATTTATAAGGGGCCCTACATAGGGGCATACATAGGCCCTACATAGGGGTATACATAGGCCCTACATCGTCAGACGTCACGTAGTTGGCTCTACAGCCCATTATGTCATTATTAGTTTTGACCGACGATTGCTTTTTTGGTTGCCTTTTTGCTTTTAAAATGATATTTTTCGATGCCAGCATAGTAACGGTGACTGTAGCAAAGAGGAGTCAGTTTTTTGTCGTCGGCGCTCTTCAGGGGTCAGATCTCAATATAAAACGAATATTCATATTATTATACCTGAGCGACTGCCTTAGTACGCCGTACACACTCCATCAATGGCAGACGAACAGCCTGGTTGCCATCCAGAGTTACCACACATGACTCAGTTTCGGGTGTCGCTTCCATCAATGCCATTACAGCTTCGGCCCCCATGCGACAACCCTAAAATAAACTAAGGCTGACTATACACTAAATAAATATTTATCATTAACGATAAATTAAGGCGACCGTGGTGTAGTGGCAGTGCAATGGCTACGTAAGCCGAATGGCACGGGTTTGAAACCTCTCACCGGTACCAATGTATCTTTGATATATGTACTTTGGTTGTCCTGTTTCTATGATACAAGCACTTTAGTAGATTGGTATAGAAATGTATAATAAAAAATAATTAAAAAATATATTCATGCGAAATAAGTATTAGCTGGAAATTAATAAAAATACAAATTGTAAAATTATTTGAAATATTAGTGTGTATAAAATATTTATTTTATTTGGGTTAGACATAATATGACAGCACTGAATAGTGGCAATACTTCTTTCAAGCGATGCGTGAAGTAGCACCTTTGGCCGGCATAGTGACGGTTACTGGGGAAACCGTGAAGAATCGGTTTTTATAGTCGTCAGCATTCTTGGATCCCTCTTGCTTACCATTCCTCTTGCAAGTCACTAATCATACATATCACAATAAGAAATATAAAAAATACCAAAATTCTGTCAAAAGCGGAGGGTGATCCTCCCCTCTGGACATGACCAAGTACAGTGATGCGTGTGTCTTGTTGCAAATTGTCCACAACAACTTTTTTGACCAACTCAGCTGTTATAGGCTTTCCTTCACGATCAATGGCGCCCTCCGCAACTATGATGATGTTCAAGCGCTGTCCAGACTTTCTTTCCTGTTATTAGAATATAATTTATTTATTCACTCATAACTAAAGAACTACCATATTTAAGTAGGTACTAATAGATCTAGACTTTATCAGTGAATTCAGAGTAATAATCAGGCATTTTTGTTAGACCAAACTAATAAACAGAAATTAATGATTCTTTCTGAGTATAGTTCTCGTACTCGTATTATTAACAAATTATACCAACTTAATGCATACTAATAAGAATGCGAATAACATGCTTAAGGCAAAATCAGGCAATCACATTTTTTCTTTAACTTAAATTTAACTTATGCCAAAGATCTTTCATTTTATAAATATGACAGTTTTGAATTATGATATGATAGTGTAATACCCGCCTTAGAAGTATGAAAGTAAAATCCAATAACCAGAGTCTTTAAGCGCCATAAATGAATAAGCTACACATGCACTAGCGATTTACAAAAAAATGAAGTATAGGGATCAAATAAGGACGTACGGATAACCAAAGAGAGCGAATCAAATGGGCCAATCATTAAACTTTGTTATATCGACATCAACAGTTTGACGAATCTGATTGGTTCATTTGTCGCATGGATAGTTACTCAATCTACTTAGGTCATATTGACTACATTTTTTAGCATCCCATAATTTAAATATTTACAAGTAACACACAATAAAAAAATATTAAAAATATGAAACAGTTGGTCCTAGTAAATACAAATTGATAGGCATTTAAAAAAATGCTATTACTTTTGTCTTTGCCATTGCCCTCGTGTGGAAATGGTCCATAATATTTAAAAAATCACGGTACGGCAAACATTAAACTTCAGAGTGGTGCTGGTGGCGTGACCATCAATTTCATCTACATCTAAATAATTAACACTGATAAAAAACTGGCAACTCTATACCTATAATTCAAAATAATAATTACAAATTAAAAGTCATACGTTTAATTTTCATTTCAACTAAAGCAAATTAAAGTATTTAAGTCAGTAATCAAATTCCCACAAAAAATGCAACGTTACTGAATTATATCTAAGCGTTCCCTAAGGCAGCCTTTGGAATAGCAGCCCAAAAGACATTGTTGCATCTCACTTCATTATAATCGATTCCAATAGAATAGAAATGACCAAAGTGTTGGCTCTCACGACAACTGCGCCGAGCCTCTCTGGGTCCATTTGTCTAGGTTTTGACGTGGAAATTTAGGCGTTATATTAAATATTTTACACCAAATCTTGATGTATATGGCCGATTTCTGTCTCTGTGTTATATATTTAATGTCATTTCCTAACTATTTCATTATCAGATTTCAATGTGGATAAATAGTCCAAATTGCTTTGATTAATTATATAGCAGGGATTAAATTGGCAGCCCTTAAAATATGTGTGTTATTTGTAAATAAACGAAATGGCACTCAATAAGCTTTCGTACCTGCTGTAACCCTTTGCAAAGCTTTTCGACCCAATTATTGGGAGCAGGGTCCTCGGGGATGAATACGGCATCAGCTTCGGATGCAAGTGCGGCTACTAACGCGAGGTAACTGCAACAATCCCCTCGCGTAACAAAACATGCACCCACGGAGAAATTTTGACAAACAATTATGAGTTAGCCAATTTCTATAGTGGTTTCAGGCGTTTTGAATTATACCCTAATTTGTAAACTTCTGGACTAAATTTACATTTGCTGAGCAATCGTTTAAGCAGTGTCCTGCGTGAGAAACTAACGCGACGCGACAAACTCAATTATTAGTATTAAGTCAGAATGTGTCGCCTTTAGTGCTCACGTAAGACGACCGGTTAGTGTTGCAACTAGGGCAAAATGTGAATTTCTTTTATAACTCATGGTATTATTGGTGGTTGTAGTTGGTTCACATTACGTGGTAACGGCATAATTAAAGGAAAGCTTAGCGCATGTCAATTAAGTCTGTCAACCACATCGAAGAATTATGTATCGGAGTACATAATTCTTGATTTTATTTATAATACATACATATATAAATAAATAATATTGAAACCCAAACAATAATTATAGATTCCCTTAAAAAAAAATCGTTTATAAACCCAATGAATTCCTATTGTATAGGTAAAATAATTTATAAAAATAAACCTCTATATGTACGAGTATACTAAAGCAATATGATTTATATAACAACCGCCTGAAACCAGATTTGAGTAACGTCACATACAATTCAACCGCACCTGTGTGAATATTACACATAAATATATAATACAGTTATCGTAAAACAAGAATTTAAGTTATTATATGAGCTGCTATGGCTGCTATGGCAATTTAAACCCTATTTTAACGGATAAAGGTTCAGTCAACAAGGAATTATCATTAGTTTTAATGGATTTATTATTCTTGTTTTACAATAGATAGGTACAGTTGAAAATATTTAGACATCACATATTTAACATTTTAAATGTAATGCTCAAGTTCTATCATGTAATTGGTTGATTGTTTTAAATAAACAACATTAAAGGTTCCTGATTGGTTAATCCAATACCGACTACAGTTAATAAATAGGATTGGTTAAATTATTTATGTTATGTTGAAAGTGTTTTTTATATTGGAAATTAATGTATTTTTAATAGAACTTGAGCTTAATTTTATGTATGAATTTATCGCCAATTATATAAATGGAGTTTTGTATAATAACATTGAACACAACGATCCTGCTCCCACCATTAAAATGTAGACAAAAAATCTTGCCTCTGAAATTTTAGCGCATAATTTCTGTTTCCAACCGAGGGGTGCGGGATCTTCGGGAATAAAACAATAAGTGGCATCCGTACACAGAGTGGTGTATACTGCAAGAAATCTAAAGGAATATCAAACAAAAAAAAACTAAAAAAACAAATGAAACAAAAATATCTAAACTGGTATGAAAGGTTGCTAGGTTCATATTGCTTGCCTGTTCTAACTTATTACAAAGTTTAGTTTGCCAGTCGTCTGGTGGTGGCGATTCTGGGACAAACACAAAGTCTGCCTCTGACGATAATGCAGTCACGATAGCAAGATATCTAAATCAATTAATTTAAATTAATTCTCCATTTTTATTGGCTGTCTCATACATTTTTAAACTTATTTTGTTACTTATTAAACATCTAGGTATAGTCGTTCCTAGCAGTTAGGGCATATTTTCCTTGTCTATAAAAATATAAACACATCCTGGCATGAATTAAAATATTTTCAATGACAATTATCGCCTTTATTTTTGTTTTATTTAATTCAAATATTTAATTCAACATTTTTTCATTAAAATTGGTTTGTATAGTGAGTTTGATGCTTTAGGCATTATCAACCAGCTAACTTTGTTGTTTCGTGCGATATTTGGCTGGATGGAAATTCTAAAAATTCTAAAAGTAAAAAAAAAATAACCACGATAGGCAGCCACAATAAAAATTGAAATAATGTTGGAGCAAACCAACAGCATATAGGCACCAAGGTATTGCATAAGAATCGCAAGTAGTAAATGCAAATGATCTTACGTTTATATGCAAATAGCAATGTATTGTATAATATTATTTCTATTGTGGTGTAGTTGTAGTGCAATGGTCATGCATATCAAGAGTTCCCGGTTCTAAACCACTTGCCGGTACCAATGTATCTTTGATATAACGTACTTTGGTCGTCCAGTTTCTGGGATACTAAATCAATAAAAAGTAAAATAATAAGTTACATATTTTTTAGACCACAATTTTTATTTTAATGTAATTGGCATACATCTACATATATTTACCTCTTTTAAAGGAAAATCCACCAACCCCAGTTTTATGTTTTGTTCTAGTTTTAAATATGTAACCATGGGTTTATTTGATATAGACAAGGAAATATGCCTACATTTTAACCTAATAAAAAATTCTAAAATTAGATTTACCCGCAATGTCTTCCCATGACCTCCATAATAAATGTCCTTTGATGGGAGTATGCTGTGCTGACAATAGCATCAATTGCTTCAATTATACGATGGAGAGCCGAATCAGTGCCAATTGTCATGTCTGTCCCGCAGAAGTCATTGTCAATTGATCCCACCTATAAGTTCAATTGATCATTATTAATCATATTGCAGTTTACTAGTTTTTAGGTGTCACATCCAGGCGTCAGTGGCGCATCCATTCAGCTAGATATATGCATAGCAATAAATGCTGGGCGACATGTTAGTTAGGTGATAGCATGGTGCCCTGATATCACAGGCATTCATCAACATCCTGAGCAATGCTCTTCCTTCAACTCAAACAAATCAAACTTTATTATGTCTAGTAAACTTTATCCTCAAGCTTACAAAGAAGGGCCTTGTGCCAGACTCTGTCAAATGCCTTGGAGATGTCCAAGATGATGGCAAGGGACTCTCCACTCCAAGGGGACTATCTAACGCTTTATCTCAGTCATTTATAATGCAATCAAAACGCAAAAAGTCAACAGTTAATGTTTCTGCCTTAATCCGTTTTGCCGCTTGTTGATCAGCTAATACTGGTAAGCCATGGGGTGTATTATAATTTATTCACCCCTAGGCATGACACAGTACTGAGGTTACATCAACTATATACATGGGTTTCATTTCCCCAAATGAGCAGCAAAGCCTCACTCATTTTGCTTGACCAAATGGTAGTTTAAAGGTGGACCCCCACTCACCTTTCTTGGGACCAGTTACACATTGGCACTTATTCAAACCTTGAGGTACACAGTCTGATTGCCTCAATATGAGAGCTAGTATATTATAAATTTATAATACATATACATTATAATAATTTTGCAATATTCATTAATTTTTTCTGACATTTTGGATTTTTTAGATATATTATTTAGAGTTACAGCCTATATATAATATATAAGCAAGTTTTTCAATAGTTTCAAATATTTAATCTATAGTTTTTTATATACATCAATCAATTAAATTGTCACACTATGTTCCCAAAGGGATAGGCGGTGAAAATGGATTACCATGGTCCTGACACAACTCCCTTGCTTCCCCTACATCCACAATTCTTTTAAGACTCTACAGTTTCTTATATATACATAATCTATATAAGTTTATGCTTTATGAAAAAGTTTTACTAACCATTCCAGCAATATGTAAATGTTTGAATTTTTCCCTTTGCTCCTGTGTAATCCGATTGGTCTTTAGAAGTTCATCTAGTAAATCTGACCATTCTTGACGGAAAAGGTTAGCTCCAGTTAGAGAACCATCACCACCAATTACAACAAGATTTGTAATTCCTCTCATCACTAAATTGCATGCAGCCTTTAGACGACCTTCCCGTTTACTACAAATATTATTATATATATTAAAATTATTTAAAGTTTATGCAATTCCATTTATAAGTTGTGAAATTTAAAAATGTATACTCTATATATACTAATTCATCACATTATCTGTAGACGACCATTCGACGACAGGCGTGGATGAACAGTTTAGCGACTGGTTT
Source organism: Tinea trinotella (assembly GCA_905220615.1). Lineage (NCBI taxonomy): Eukaryota > Metazoa > Arthropoda > Insecta > Lepidoptera > Tineidae > Tinea > Tinea trinotella. The sequence goes on from HG992306.1 coordinate 8,004,685, forward strand.
GTTGCGCGTAAAGTCCCGGGTTCGATCCCCGGTCGGAGCAAATATTTGTTTCATAGCTTTTATTTGTAATATTTAATAGTATTAAATATTGCAAATATTTGTTATTAAAAAAAAAAGAGATGGATATTTGCTTCGGGTCTGGTTATCAAAGAGTGGTAGGCAGTGGTACCCAGTCTGCCGATCCGGGGTAGTACCACCACTTACAAGTATACAGACCGTGAAGTGATTTGGTCACGTTTCGGGATCAGTTTGTAAGTTGCCAGTTCCATCTAGGCCGGCATAGTGGATGTGATTGCTACTCACAGTTATTAAATTGTAGTAGCAGTGACATTCATTCATGGAACACACTTTGGCTTAACATCAAGCGGGGTGCTGTCATATGTCGAGTCACAATAAAAAAAAAACCTTGCTGGAATGTGAAGCCCTTCCTTATTTCCCTGTCACCACCCCGCGTTCACTCTGCTGTGTCAATATGGTTTGTAGCGATAGCGACGATGAAGATTTTATGACAGGCATAGACCCAATTTTTTTGTTATAGTTGTCACTTTTTGAATATACTAACATTAACAATGATAAATTATATTTAGTAAACATTTCTATGGTTTTCTATTAATTACCTATTTATGTGTATTTCACACCATACCAGAGCGCAGACATGACATCTTCGACGCTAGGTCTACAGATAACGTAATCGGGTAGAATATATATATATCTTTTACACCCATCTTTAAATAAAAAATATGCTTACATGAAATCCATGCATCTGGCTGAACCAATAATAGTACCACCTTTGTGGATAATAGAGCTGACAGATGACCAGTTCGCCTCTTCAATATTATCCCCTCCGTCTACCATTCCCTGATAACCCTCGCGTATGAAGTAAACTTTGCAACCCAAGTAAATGCCCATTCTTACTACAGACCGCACAGCAGCGTTCATACCCTGGGAATCTCCACCGCTAGTGAATACGGCGAGGCCCTTGCCCTTATGGGCTCCTCTCTCAATAAACCTCTGAGTTGAGGTCACTTCCATCTTTAGTAATCCAAGGTATTCACTTTATCTGTTGATATCACACCAATTAGGTTTTATAACACAAAATCCTAATCTATAATTACATGACACAATCATATATATTTGACTTAAATTTAGCCACATATAATACACAACAACTTCACTAAATACATACCAAAATATTTATAATTTTGAATTTAAAGTTACACCAAAATTTCGCCGTAATTTTGACTTACACGAAAAAGTAGCTTATTTTGATCAGCGTTAGGTTTGTAGACATCACTAGAGCAATGAAACTTTTTAATTTTACAGGCCTATGTTATTTAGTTATAATTGTTGAAATTCGAAACGGGGTTTGACAGCTTTGAACTTCATCAAGGTGACCTTCAATTGACAAATATTTATTATTTTGTAGAATATAATACTGTCTGGCACAGAATGTTTCAAAGTGGTATACTATTAAGTATAATGGTCCTTGGTGGTATAGATCCCGGCTATAAGAGTGGTGGCATTGAACTGCTGATTGTTTTGTTATATACTTACTTTTCGTTTTACAAATGTGTATAAAATTTTAAATATTTATAAATACTCGTATGTATCGGACTTGCTCAACCCACAGATTATATAGTCTTATGTCGTCGGCCCAACCCCAACACAACCGGCTTGACCTTTTGCGGTCTTGCCGATCCTTATGCTGCGCAGCTTAAAATTCAGCACTCTCTTTGTCTGCCGGTGTTTACATAATTTATTTTAATAGGGCCGACACTTATTGCATACAAAAACTAAAAGGGATAAATTAGGTTTATATTTGTACGGTGGTAATGTAAATAATTTTACCGACATTACATACAAAATGAGCCATAATATTGTTTTTTCTTTCTTTTTAAGCTTATGTGTTTGTATACTTGTACTATGGAACAAGGCGACTAAAGTATTTAAATTTGTATATACAAAAGATAATTGATACTGGTAAGTGGTTTTAAACCTAGGACTCATGGTTTGCATGACCATATCAGTATACTACCACTAAATTATTAGAAGCGGTGATCCCTACTAATAATTTATAATTGACAAGTTATTTGATTACTTTAATGAAGTTATATTAACTAATACCTAAGTATATAGTTGGTCGATTTATTATTATTAGCGAGTTGTGTGGTGGCACTCCATTGTCTCTGCCTATCCCTGTGGGAAAAAGAGACAATTTGATTAATTGAGAGATACAACTATTGTATAAAAAAGAGGTTTCAGCAGAGATCAGAAACACAGTAATTCATGCGTAATGGCGAACTTAGTGAAAAGTACTTAAAGTTACGATACGCAAGGTAATGATAAGCGCTACGGATTCATTACATCACTGACTGGCAATTCCTCCATAATATCATTCAATCAAATTGTCACGCCCTTTTCCTACATGGATAGGCAGAGTCAATGGAGCGCCACTTGCTACGACCTTGATACATCCTCCCTCGCTTCCCTCACATCCATAATTATTTTTATACCATCTTTACGATTAATACTTAAACTGTGATATCACATTCACCATTGTTATATAAGGTTTTTTTAATATTGATTAAATAATAATAATAGGATTTTATAAGTATAAAAAACACTTTAATTAAATAGGAATAATAATATTTTATTTATAACAAAGAGTAAACATATGAATATAAGCCTAGGTGCAAAATAATTATAAAATTAATATAACAGTCTAGGTAGGATATTGAGCGCCAGGAATTGCATAATGTTCAGGGGATTCGTTTTATAAATATCTATCCCGTGTTTATAGGACGAATACGGGTACGCGACCCCGGACACCTCGAGCTACCATTTACTATATCCTTTTCCTTCTATAGTAATGGTATCCTAAACCTACCCAATCCCCAAATTCCTATCTATCCCTTTTCGCTTCCGCTAATTCCTTTTCCTCCCTTCCCTTTCCGCTAATTCCGTGGTCTGCCGCGCCCAAGGATGAATGGCTAGGGGTGGTCTAGTCGCGAGCGTGCCAGTCCCGATGGTTGGCGCCCATCGGGTACTAATTTATTGCCCCACTCCGGCATGCGGGGCTCTGTCGGAGTTGGCACTTTTATCCCTTGCTACTCGTAGGTATAAAATGGGAATTAAAAATAATAATAAAATAAATTCGAATGGCGGCGACATTACTCGCAATAAGTCACGCCTCAAGTTCCCACGGGGCGAAAAGCGGGCAGCGGAGAGCCGTTTTGCCACGTTGAATGTTTGTGGAGGAATGAAGACTAAGTTAGATGAAGTATGTAAGATGATGGATGATAAGAAAATAGATATTTTGTGTGTGAATGAGACGAAGCGGAAGGGCTCAGATGTCACCCACCATGGTCCCTACACAGCAGTCTGGTCGGGGGTCGACTCGACGGCCAGAGCGTGTCAGGGTGTGGGAATGTTGATGTCTGAGAGAATGGCAGAGTGTATGACTGAGTATGAGTGTATGTCGCCCAGACTCTTATGGGTCAGGCTTAGAGTGGGGCTGCACAGACTATTTGTCGTTGGTGTGTATGCCCCCGATATATCTAAGCCACAGACCGAAAGGGAAGAGTTTTGGGAGAGCCTGCGTGATGTTTTGAATGTTGCGAGATCGAATGAAAGGGTTGTAATGTTAGGTGATTTTAATGCATGGGTTGGTGTGCAAAGAGTGAATGTAGACCATGTGTTGGGAAGGTTTGGAGATGAGCGTGTGAATGAGAATGGAGTGAGTCTGGTGAATGTTTGTTTGGAGAAGAATCTCATTGTGACAAACACGAAGTTTTGTCACAAGGAGATTCACATGTATACATGGGAGAGGAATAAAGAGAGAAGTATGATAGATCTTGTGATTGTGGATTAAAGGTTGAAAGTCAATGTTGTCGATACGAGGGTTTATCGCGGGGTCAACATTGGAACAGACCATTTTCTTGTAATGTCAAGATTAAATGGTCTGTTCAAGGGTTGGAGAAACCGCAGTCGTAAATCGACAACACAGTTGACAAGAATAAAAGGAGAAAAGTTGCAAGATGCAGAAGTGAAAGAGGAGTATGTAAGTAAGTTACGTGAGAAAATAGGAGATGCCTGTAATCATGAGAATGATAGTGTGGAGGAAGTATGGATGAAATTGAGGAATGGTATGACAGAAGCTGCAGAAGAAGTGTGTGGAGTGAGCAAGAGGAAGAATGTAAGGCCCAACATGTGGTGGGATAAGGAAACGGAAGTATTAGTATGCGAGAAGAAGAAAATATGGCAGGATCTACTAGCAGTTAAAGCTAGTAGACGAACAAACGCGGGTAAGAACGATGAGGATGTATGTAAGGTAATGAATGAATATAAGGAAATAAAAATTAAAGTGAAAGAATGTATAGAACGAAAGAAGAAAGAGGTGAAAGAGGATATCGAGAGGAAATTCTCCAGAAATTTCCGGGATAATATCAAACTGTTCTGGAAACAGGTTAAGATAGCCCGGGGAGGACTGGAGAAGTCTAAAGTGAATGTGGTTAGGGATTCGAATGGCGATTTAGTGACTGAAGAGAAGAAAGTGTTAGGACGATGGAAGGAGTATTTTGAAAGTTTATTTGTGGAGGATGATAATACAGCACCAGAGTGTGTCGATGTGTCCTCCACGCTGAATGAAAGTGAATCTGAATGTGATATAGATGTGAAAGAGATTGTGAATGCATTGAAAAGAATGAAAGTTGGAAAAGCGGCTGGGTGTGACAGAATAACTGTCGAGATGCTGAAGGGCGGTGGTCAGCTGGTGGCTTCCTGGTTGAGTCTCCTTTTCGGTAAGTGCTGGGTGAACGGTCTTGTACCAGGGGACTGGCGCAAGGCTGTCATTGTACCACTATACAAGGGGAGGGGGTCGCAACAGGAACCCAAAAATTACCGCGGCATCAGCCTTCTCAGTATTGTTGGCAAGTTGTATGCGAAAGTATTGATTGAAAGGGTGATGCATGAAACAGATGATAAAGTTTGGGATGCGCAAGCGGGATTTAGGAAAGGGATGGGATGTATGGATCAGATCTTCTCTCTAAGATGCGTCAGCGAAAAAGTGTTGGCAAAACACCAGAAGGTGTTTTGTGCTTTTGTTGACCTTGAGAAGGCCTATGATCGAGTGAACAGGAGTGAATTGTGGCAGCAGCTGTCCGGGTTTGGGTTGGGGGAGCGTTTGGTCCGTGCACTGAAATCTCTCTATGAGGATTCCAGTGCATGTGTTCGAATTAACGGGGCGCTATCTGACTGGTTTGGCATCTCTAAAGGTGTCAGACAGGGATGTGTAGCGTCACCATGGCTCTTCAATCTATTCATGGACAGTTGTCTGAAAGAGTTGCGTGAAAGGAAGTATGGTTTAAGAATGAATGACTTGGTGATCAAATGTCTCTTGTACGCCGACGATCAAGTTATCCTTGCATCTTCGGCGTATGAGTTACAGGAAATGGTCACTATAATGAATGCGGAATTAGAAAAGAAAGGTATGAAAGTGAATGTAAGTAAAACTAAGGTAATGGTTTTGGAGAGAGAGGATGAAATGACAGAATGTGAGATAATGATAGACGGAAATAAAGTGGAACAAGTCAAACAATTTGTTTACTTGGGAAGTATGTTTACTAGGGATGGAAAGTGTGATGAAGATATTGAGAGAAGAGTGCAAAAGGGTAACGTAGTGAACGGTGCCATCCATAGTATAATGAGCAGCCAAATAATGTCCCAAAAGTCACGGATGGCTGTTCATAATGCGGTGCTTGTTCCTACATTAATGTATGGAAGTGAAGGGTGGCTATGGCAGAAGCATGAGAGTAGAATTAACGCTGTAGAAATGCGGTCGTTAAGGAGTGTATGTGGAGTGACGATAGCTGATAGAATAAGGAATAGCACACTGCGTGATAGATGTGGTTTAAAAGAAGATGTAGTGACAAGGATTGACAAAGGAATGCTTCGATGGTTTGGGCACATGGAAAGGATGAGTAAAAGTAGATTGACGAAAGGAATTTATAAATCTGATGTGAATGGATGCGTTAAACAAGGCAGGCCTAGGAGAGTGTTTTCCGACCAAATCGGAGACATCCTTAAGAAAGCTAGGTTGCCTAGTGCCCATAACCATAGGGCCTGTATGAGGAGAATTGTGGATGTGAAGGAAGCAAGGGAGTTGTGTAAGGATCGTGGTAAGTGGCGCTCCATTGTCTCTGCCTATCCCTGTGGGAAAAAGGCGTGACAATTTGATTGATTGATTGAATTGCATAAACCCTAAATATTTGCTATGTGATAAATAAGCTTCTGAGTCGATTTGGTATTTTTTTTTTGGTATACATTTTGCGAGATCGTGAATTCTAGCCACCTTGAAGCAACGGTAAGTCACAGCATCTATTGTTTACTAACTAGGAAGCGTAGTGGCAAATAAAAACTTTGTCGGTTTTGGGGGGTGAGATTGAATTGAAGGACCCGAAAAGGCGGTTAGGTTTCACATTTTTGCCCTGATTTCCACGCCCCCTCTAACTCGAGAATGGCCGATCAGCCGTAAAATGCTAAAAAAAAAATTACGAAATTGACTCAGGAGCTTATTTACCACACGGCAGATAGGGTTTATGCAATTCCTGACGCGCTATATCCTAGACTGTAAAAAAATAGTTATAGTTTAATTATTTTTTTAATAAAAATAAATAAGTGGTCTAGGACCAAAATTGTCTTATTTTTATTGTGACGCGATATATTTAATTTCATGTATTTTTAATACTACTTACATATAAATATATCTGTATGAGTTGGCAAACACAAACGAACCAGAATCAATAACTCTCAAAAAAATTATTGCAAAAATTTAAATATAGTTTGTCCACTTTGTTTGAGAGGGGAACACTTCGATTTTCTAACTAGATCTAACTAGTTAGAAAATCGCCAACACTTCGAACTAGGTCGATTTTAACACACTGGATGGGAGATCCAATCATACATTAATATTAAATATAGTAATAACAAAACATATAGACAATAAATAATTATTAATATTAAACTACACAATTAGCTCGTTCTCCTAGAACTCTCTCTAGGGCATCTTGATGAGTTCTAAGTTCAATGGGAGATAATCCAGCAGCTGTAGCAGACTGGCGTAAAGCTGACAGTAGATCCAGTTCTGACAAGCGTGGTGACCGACGAGCTGCTGCAACGACTTCTTCTGGACGTGCGGCCGAAAGCCGAAGAAATCGTTCAGCTCGAGCCAACCCTACAAAACATGGATTTTTTTAGAAAACAGATTACATTACTATTGCAATTCAATAGACATTAACTTTTTTCATTTAGTTCATTCCCATTGGCCAGCCAGCCATTAGGGTCAACTATAGGTAATAATATTGCCCAGGATAGTGACAAAGTCTGAGGCAAACTAAGACATAGTTACTATTTCATGCTTCCACACAGTATCTCTGTTCTGAAAACCATTATGAAAAGGCACTGTCGCTCGTCCGTGTGTCCGTGGACAATATACACCCTCCACTTCTAGTGTCATTGGTTAGGTAGTGTCATTAGTCAGTCTAGGCGTCGCGTCGGTCTTTGTTAAGGATAAGACGGATGGCCGAGACGTTGAGTAAGAGGTAGGTCAAGCGGTTCGAAATCAACCTTTCCTGTAAATAATTGGATTTTTTCTGTTATTACAACACCAGTCCGCGACGCATAAGTTACAGATCCGATTCCCACTCAGAGCAAAGATTTGTTTCATATCGTTTATTATCAAATCAATCAATCAAATTGTCAGTTTCCCACGGAGACAAGCACAGACAGGGGAGCGCCACTTGCCACGATCCTGACACAAGTCCCTCGCTTCCCTCACATACACAGTTCTTTTCATACAAGCTCTATGATTATGGCAACCAATTCTATTTGGTTACTAATAAAAATTGAGTGTGTTGCCAGTGATGACAAATGGTACTGAGACGTGGCCCTTAAATGTCGGCCTGTTGGAAAAGCTCAAAGTCGCTCAGCGGGTAATGAAAAGAGGTATGCTTGGTGTGTCTGCGCGATAGAATCCGGAACAAGCATATTCGCCAAAGTACCAAAGTTACCGACATAGCCCGTAGGATTCACAAGCTGAAGTGACAATGGGCTGGCCATATCGCTCGAACCGTTAGACGCAGCGTAGATAGGCCTCTCACTAGGTGGCCTATCTACGGTCACGGATAACCGGTGGATGCAAATGGAATCTTGTCGTTTGGAATGGCGTACCAAGGGAGAGGCCTATGTTCACCAGTGGACGCATCATCTGACTGATGATGATGATGAATAATAAAAATGAAGGCAGATATTTGTCTATAAACTTGTCAGCAGACTTGGCAGAAACTGTCTTCCTACCACTAATAATCATAATGCATGTTAAGTTACAATGCTTACCGGTAGTATCAGCTCCAATGGCAGCTAGTTGTAATCTCAATGGAGCCAACGCAGCTGGTGGTACTCCTCTCCATCTCCATACTACTGCCGCAGCGGCGCATTCAGCGAGACCTTCTGCCACGTATCGACGTCGAGCTGGACGAAGTACTGGAGCCGCCTGAACACCCCAACCTGTGGGAACGAAAGGGAGTTTAAAAGATCTGCGTCTGTGTGTAGATTATCTGTTTAAATTTTTACATTACAATTTTTAAGCTACTAAAAGTGCTTGTATTATAGAAACAGAAAGACCAAAGTACTCGTGTATATAATATATCAAACATATATAGGTACCGGCAAGTGGTTTCGAACCGGTGGCTCATGGTTAGCGTAATTATTTCACTAACACTACGACACTCCTTTTTTATAATTCCGCAATATTTTGGGCTTTAATGTCGTCATTTAGAAGTCGCCTCGCCTTTCGCTTTCAGCAGGGGCTGTTAACAAAAATTGCATGTACACGAAACATCCAAAATTGTCACCATTCCAAGCTTCACTCATGGGACCTTTTAGAATTGAGACATTTCTCATGCAATTTCTACAATTATTGGCAACGACAAAAAAATAAAGAATAAAACAAAAAGATAAAAAAGAAGAGGTATAATGACAGCAACTGAGGCAGCCGGGAATTAACTGGTTTTTTTCAGTCGTCGTCGCTCTTGGACCTCCTCTTGCTTATTATCAGGCGGGTCAAGGTCAAATGTCGGGTAAAAAAAAATAGGTCATTTTCATATTACTTGATTCTTAACCTACTTCTATCCATTCTTCTATATCTCATGTACTATTTCTTCTACTTTTTATTTTCTTTCGCATTATTATTTCCAATAATTGTAGAGATTGCATGAAAAATGTGTACTTGACGAAGGCGACTCAATCGTTTTTTTTTAGTTGCCAGCGCCCTTGGACAGGCAAGTCTGAAGTCGAGTCTCTGTATAAAAAAAAAAGAAAAATAACAACGAACCTCCCAGAGCTGCGACAAGTCTTGCACCATCTCCTGAAGCTAACAATCTAAAACATCTCACACGTAGCTCCAAATGAAGAAGTAATAACCAGCGACGCGATGCCTCATCTAATTTATTCGCCGCGTCCTTAATTGACGCTGATGCGGTCTGTTAAGAAACAAACTAATTAATACTAAAGACAAGTATACAGACCGTGAAGTGACTGTCGCTGTGACTGCTACTTACTGTTATTTAACTGTAGTAGAAGTCAGCTCCATCCATAGACCGCACTCCAGCTTAACATAACATAAGGTGGGGTGCTGTCATATGTCGAGTCTCAATAAAAAAATGAATAAATTGTTATGCCTCAATTCCCAAAGGAGAATTGAAGGACAAGGACAATGGAGTGCCACTATACACAATCAGTATTTTTGTTATTGTTGCTATACTCGTATATATGACAGAACCCCGCCAGATGGTAAGCTGGAGTGCGGTCCATTAATGGAGGCGACTGCTACTACAGTTAAATAACTGCAAGTAGCAATCGCATCCACTATACGGGCCTGAAACTGTCAACTTACAAGCTGATCTCGAAACGCGACTGAGTCACTTCACGGTCTGTACACTTGAAAGTGGTGGTACTACCCCAGATAGGCAGATCAGGTAAACGACCACAAAGTTGTCTTTCTTGGTATAGTAGGATTAGAATAAGAATAGGACGCGCTGTTGACTAACTTCACTTGACTGATTTAAAGGTGTCTTTTTCAAGACGGTCCGCAAAGATAAAGACACCATACTAAAGTGAAGTTGATTGCAGAGTTAAACGTTAGAAAATGGCGCCGATTCGGCCCTATTCTTATTTTAATTGCATTATATGTGTAAGTATTGTAACTTTTTAGGAGTATGGCATAGTTGATGCGACAATTACTCGCAGTTTACGTCACATCCATTTATGAACCACACATTAGGACTCCGATTCTCTTAATACATTATAGCGACGAAAAAGCTTTGAAATTACGCCGCGGTCTCAAGTGACCAATCAACGTAGTTTACCTATTGATTTGTAATTCGCTGATTGGTTACAAAGATGTCAAATATCAGTGCAAGTTCGTCATTTCGATGACGTGTATTGAGAGAATCGGCGCCCATCTTAACATCAGGCGGGGTGCTGTCAGATGTAGAGCCACAATAATAAAAACCATTTGGTGATTCAAGTGGTCAGCAAAGGACCCCAACAGATGGACTGACATGAGATGAGCTAAATGAGATCACCGGATGCAGGTAAATTTTATATGATTTTTTTACAGGCATACCTGTAAGCCAGAACGCTGCAGAAGACCCCTAACTTTGTCAGCCAACCACGCTGCACTCTCACATAACAATGCGGCTCTCAACAAAGACGTGGGTGCGGTCGTCGAAGGGGCTGCATCCGTTTCGGAGTCAGCTAAACTAGCACACAAAATATCAGCTTCACGTGCATAACCTGCTGTTAATTCTGAAGCAGCTGGCATCTGATCTGTTTTTGATGGATCCATCTATCAAATAATAACTTATTGTTTAAAATTTATTTCTATACTAAGCTAATGGCTTAATTAAAATTGGAAGACCAAAGTATCATCGATCAGAGATACATCGGTACTGGCCGGTCTCTTTGTGGTCTATGAACTTTAATAAGCGACTATCTACTATCGCAAGTTCTCCCGCAGTCTGGAGTTGACTCACAGTAATGGACTATCCTCATAATATTCACAAAACTTTTAAAAAATATTATATATTTTTAAAGTTTATTCTATATATAAATGAAATTATGTTTTCTGCATACAAAATACATTTTAGTGTGAATCACGTTATTAAAAGCTTGTTTCCTAATACATAATTAAAAGCTCTTCTAATCTTGAATTTTATTCATATTATTAGAGGAAATATTATATATACAAGAAATAGTTCTGTATTGCACTTAATAATAAAAAAATACGTATTGTCTATAAAAAATACGGTTACAACTTAACAGCGCCCAACCTGGTAACCAACAAATAATTGACCTTATTTCATTCCATAAATAAACAAAACTTACTTGTAACGCTCTCCAAGCTGGCAATTCTTGGAGAAATCTCACAATATCATCGTCTTGTAACCAGCGTGAAGAAAGGCCAGCCCTTGGCAAAGCCCTTGCTGCAGTGACATGTCTTACGAGCGCAGATAAGGCCCCCTCAAGGGCTGCGGTTCCTCCCCACCAGTTTGCACCTTCCGCCCAAATTGCTAAGGATTCTAGCGCTTCCCAGGCAGCAACAGCTCCCTAATTTAATGGAGTGAATATATTTAATGAACTTGATTTAATTTTATATTTAAATCTTTATACATATGTATTTTTAATTATAATGCATTTTTTATATACTTACAGCATAAATATGTTGATGTTCTGAATGCAAATCTCTCCATTCTGATGCTGGTACTGCATCTATGTCAGCTCTCGCTTTTAAAGCTGCCCTCTCGGCGGCACCGCCTAAGCACCGTAAAATAATTTACATTTCTTTTTAATCAATCAATCAATTTGTCACGCCTTTTTCCCGCAGGGATAAGCAGAGACAATGAAGCGTTACTTTCCACGATCCTGTCACAACTCCCTCGCTTCCACAATTCTTTTCATACACGCCCTGCGGCACTAGGCAACCCAGCTGCTTGAGAATCACATCGGACCATGTGGTCAAAAAATACTAAAATAAAGAAATACCTCGCAACCATTCAGCTACAAATTGTCGCAAAGAACATGGTGATTTTCGATCTGAACTCTCAATCAACTCAACAAGTGCCCTCAACGGCGGCAAAGCAGCTGGCAGCAGTTCACGTGGCGTTTCGTCAACATCTTCTGTTGGCCCACTTCGAGTAGTACCTCCTAATAATAAAATATAGAAAAAATTGTTATGGGGATTTTTTATGCCTATTTTATTGCATATGTATGAGCTTTAGTTATATTTGATCGAATATTTTCAATGGGGATTTCTGTAATACATTACACTCAAACGAGAAAAGTAGGAAAAAAATTTCACTTTTCTAATAATGGGGATTATTAGAGGTTCTTACCTGGGAATTTAAGCAAAATGCAGTAATTTTAATTAAGAAAAATATATATAGGTATAGGTTTGCACCGGAGCGTAATTTTAAGAACCGGTGATATTCACCGGTGTTTGGGCAATAACCGGAGATTCACCGGAGATCTATATTTGACAAATCCGTTTGCGGATTTGTCAAATATAGTATTATAGTAGTAGTGTAGTATAGTATAAAATTATTATTGCTAAGATACTAAACGTTTAATTTGTGTCCACCAGTTAAACTTTAGGACTTTTTTATTTATTGGCTTAGTTTTTCCTGTAGGTTTTTGGTCGATGTAAAGTTTTTATATATTATAGTATAGTTTATGATTCAAAAATGATATCAAATTGAACAATATAAAAATTAATGTACAAAAATCTCATAAAAGGCTGAGTGGTTCATGGAATGTTTTTTTTTAATCTTTTATTTGATGATTTGATGTGATAAGTAAATCAGAGGTAGACACAAGGTATTATATTATGTTTTTAAAATGAACTAGCACTTTGTACCCACCACTTCGTAGGCGGAAAGAAGCAAAATATATTATGTAGTTTAAAATCTTCTATAGTTTTGTTAAGCTGAGAGGATTCATTATCAGTTTCCCCAGATCCAAATAATACGGCCCATAAGCATCCTGTAAGTGCAAGCAATAGGCTGACAAAGTTCTGTCGCAATGGCATGAACGGAAATTATTTAACAAACAAATATTGATTTTTTTATTACGGATTTAAAAAAATGCAGTGACATTTAATTTCGTATTAATTTTTTTTATCTCCAACTTAATAAATTATTGATTCCCTATACAAATTTCCACACCATAACTAAATAAATAATTTCTGGGATTAAATTAGAAGTGTGAAAGACAGAGTTGTATTCGAATTCATAGGTATGGATTTATTAGGTGATGGATGAGTTGGAAGAAACCGTATACAAATTTAGCACATAATTACTGACGATGCATATGTAAAGTGGCCTCTCCGCTTTCATCTTAGACATGGAATATATCGGTAGGGCTTCGGCATCGCGAATATAGATTTTTGTTAATTTTAAATATTTAATATCCTTTAAAATATTATTATAGTGATGTGTTGACCTAAATGATCTAAATGACATTAATATTTTGAATTATTTTGGAAAGACTTAAATAACATTTATTATTATGATAAAATTAAACGTATATTAATATAATTAATTAATTAATGTATAAATAAAAAATATCATCCAATGACGTCGCATCAGAGATAGCCCCAAGGAGACTGGCAACATCTAAATAATCTAAATAAGATGATAAATAAAAATCTAAAATAATAGTGAAAACCGCATCAAAATTAATTAGTTAGTTAGTTAGCTTAGTTAAAAAGATCTAAGGGCACAGACAGAGGACGAGACAAGCGGTTTTATTTATACTATGTAATGAGAGAAGGTATTCTAAATTGTTAAATCGGTGATAAAAAACAGTTAATTATAATAAATTTTTAGTTTTAAATAACAAAATTTCATACTTCTTTTTTTAAAAATAACCGGAGATTAACCGGTTTTTCTCCGGTGTTTTAACCGATTACTATTACCGGAGAATAACTGGTGATTCTCCGGAGATCACTACTCCGGTGCAATACTCTATATATAGGTAGGTTCGAAGTATCATGCATAGCGCTTGATTGAATAGGTTCCTGCGGTAGTGGAGCGGTGACATATGAACAAATACACACCACCCACATAGTACAAACAACTAAAAAGCCATTTTAAGAAAGATTTTTAAAACCGATAGTTGAAAAGTAATTTGACGCTACGTGGAAGAGACATGAAAAATGAATTAAGGCTCAAGTTGAAATCGAGAATAAGACTGTTCTTTTTTATTTTGACATAAATAGAATATAAATAAAAGAATGAATTGTTATGAATTTTAGTGCGAACATGGAAAAGGTCGGCACCGTATTATTCTATAAAACTAGATTTTTAAAGACAATTCTGTTAGGAGCTTCGTGAATATGTTGAAGAAGATTAATCCGTAACCTGAAGGCAGTAATAGCAAAGGAATTGCAAGAGTAAGGTTATTAGAGGTACGAAGGGATTTGGTAAAAGCTGAGACGGGAAAACATTTTTTTAATAATAAGGAGTATCTGGTTCAAAAAGAATTCAGCAAAGGAATGTGAATCGAATCGGCAACTTTCTCATTTTAGACATACCTGATAATCTAAACAATTTTCCACGTCGCACAGCACGTTTTTTACCAAAATATTCAGATAAGGCCGGCGCAGCATCCGCAGCTCTTGCTGTTTCCGTATGAAGAACTTCCATGCGGACATGTTCACTCAAAACCAATTGCATAACCTATTTAATAAATAATAATTATGTGGTAAGTAAAGAAGACTGTTTTAATAAAAATATCAAGGTTGCAAGGGATAATAAAGTGAAAAAAAAAAGTATTTTAAGTATTTGACATTTTAAATTTTTAAAGGACATCATTCTTTTTCTTTGCTTCTATGGTGATTTGGTCGCGTTTCGGGATCAGCTTGTGAGTTACCAGTTCTAACTAGGCCAGCATAGTGGATGTGATTGCTACTCACAGTTATTGAATTGTAGTAGCAGTGGCATCTATTCATGGACCACACTCCAGCTTAACATAAAACAGGGTGCTGTCATATGTCGAGTTATAATAAAATAAAATGACTTTTGCTTACGTATTTATCTATGGCGGCAGTCACCTATACATAAAACACAAACCTGTTGCACAGCAGCCCAGTAATGCTTAGTTCCGGGCTCAGCAATTGAAACATTATGTCTGGTAGCTGCAGCTCTCCACATTGTTTGGGCCAAAGCTGCCCGAGCTGATAACTGTCTCCACACAGCACAAAGAGCCCATAGTCTGCGCCAAAGAGCACGCCCTTCCACGGTCTCAACTGGACAGTCACTCTCAATACCAACACCTACAGCTCCACAATCTATTTCAGAAGTGTCAGTGCCTGACACTCGAGATGCGACATCTAGGAGCTTGCTTTGGAGTTGCACTTTGTATGTCTGTTATTGTAATAAATAAAAATATTGTATCAATGAGTAATTTTAATTCTGGCCACGCACCAAAACACTATTATCTACCAAACCTTAATTTATTTATACCTACCTCAGCCAGATCAGGCAAAGCATCAAGAGCAGCTGCCGCTTCTAACAAAACTGCCAATTGCATATCTAATGGCCGAGGCAGTTCAGATAAACGAGCCTCCAATTCTGGTTCAGCTTCCTCCAGCAACACAGCAGGCTCAGCACCACCAACCAATAATGCTAACTCTGTAGCTGGTGAACGACGCTGTGATGGCTCCGGAGGTGACAACATTGCAGAAAATAGTTGGGTCTGAAACAATTTACATTAATTATACACTTACACAGTTTTCAGACTGAAAGTAACTCAGTCCGTGGTAAAATTAATTACTTGCAGCCTTTACCATCAATCAATCAAATTGTCACGCCTCTTTCCCACAGGGATAGGCAAAACCAATGGAGTGCCACTTGCCACGATCCTAAAACATTTCAGAAATTTGATAATGAAAAAGAAAATCAACTCAATGTATTTTTGAAGTGTAAATTTCTTTAGCTACTAGCGAACGACCCATGTTACCCACCTTAGGAGTGGGTTTGGGGGAAAAGCTTCTACAGTTAACTGCAAGTAACAGTCAGATCAACTATGCGGGCCTGTTAGAAATCAGCGATTTACAAGCTGATACGAAAACGCGATTAAGTCATTCCATGAGTCGTTGTAAGTGGTGGTATAGCTTGTCTAACTATAAATAACGCGCCCTTCCACTTTATTAGTTATTTAAATGTGTGATGAAATATTACTAACTATACTACTATACTTCCTCAGCATGCTCCTTTTGGGTCTAACCAGCAACTGAATGACCAATTAAAATTACATTTTCGGTATTTTGTATCCATATTTTATAATTGCTTGTGTGTGTAAATGCAGTGTAAGGGCGCGTCATTTCGGCTTAGACAGACACTACTGCTACTACCCCAGATCGCCAGACGGGGCACTACTGCTTACCACTTTTAGACAGTACTAATATTTATAAATTTTATAAATATTTTAGGCCCAGGGGTGCTTTCTGATCAAATCGGAGACATCCTTAAGAAAGCTGGGTGGCCTAGTGCCCATAACCATAGAACTTGTATAAAGAGAATTGTGGATGTGAGGGAAGCGAGGGAACTCCCTGTGTCAGGATCGTAGCAAGTGGCGCTCTTTTGTCTATACCTATCTCTGTGGGAAAAAGCGTGAAAAGGCAGGAAAAAGATATATGATTTGATTAATTATATATCTGTTGTAATGATTGCCTAACCTCACCTGAATTTGAACCAACAATAATCGTTCAGCATTATCAAGTCTACGTTTAGCATCACCCCTTGCTGCTGACCTTGCAGTTGCCAATAACCTGGCTGCTGTTAACACATGACCTCTGCCTGATGCAGCAGTTGCTGAACGTTCCACACTTACTGCTCTCTCACTAAAAAATGTGTGAAGGTGTTGCAAGTTATTTTTCTAGCATACCTATACCTTTATTTTTACCTACATACA
The DNA here is from genome assembly GCA_905220615.1 of Tinea trinotella. NCBI lineage: Eukaryota > Metazoa > Arthropoda > Insecta > Lepidoptera > Tineidae > Tinea > Tinea trinotella. The sequence continues at coordinate 8,021,713 of HG992306.1, forward strand.
TGTATACATAAACGTGTAATACTTGTATGTAGTTTATGTAATTGTGGTTTGTAGTATATTTGCTCCCTGTATATATTTGTTATTAAAAAAAGAGGCAGATATTTGCTTCGGGTCTGGTTATCAGAGTGGTAGGCAGTGGTACCCAGTCTGCCGATCCGAGGTAGTACCACCACCACCAAGTATACAGACCGTTAAGTGATTTAGTTATATTTCGGGATTGTTAGTTGCCGGTTCCAACTAGGCCGGCATAGTGGATGTGACTGCCAGCATAGTGGATGTGACTTACAGATATTGAATTTTAGTAGCTGTGACATCCATTCATGAAACACACTCCAGATTAACATCAAGCGGGGTGCTGTAATATGTCAAGTTACAATAAAACATGTCACATCTCAATTATTACTAGAGACAAAAGCCTCTTCGCATTATCCTAACACAACTCTATATATGAAATTACTAAAGTATATTAATATGAAAGTATGAAAGATATATGGGTACAGTGGTAGGCAGTGGTAGCCAGTCTGCTGATACGGGGTAGTATTATCACTTACAAGTATACAGACCTTGAAGTGATTTGGTCAAGTTTCAGGATCAGCTTGTAAATTGCTGGTTCCAACAAGGCCGGCATAGTGGATGTGATTGCTACTTACAGTTATTGAATTGTAGTAGCAGTGACATTCATTCATGGACCACACTTCAGCTTAACATCAAGCTGAGTGCTGTCATATGTCGAGTCACAATATAAAAAAACATGACTAAACAAAACTCAATATCAGACAAAAACATAAAGACCTACATATCAGACAAAGCCAATAATGCATGATGATGTGCTCTTGCAGCTTTCCATAAACGTCGCAAATCATCACGCCTTGGGCGTAATAACTCTCTGGCTGCTGCCAATTTTCCTGATGCACCAGAGCCTGCTTGACCAGCTGCTGCTAACTTTGCACCGGCTTCAGTTGACAATGCAGCAACTCGTAACAAACTTGCTTCATGGGCAGCTACAAGACGACCTAATCGTTCAGAAGATCTTGCTTGTTCTCTAGCCAAACGTGCACGCTCCTTTTCACGCTGTTCATCACTTTCACTGGCTGATAGTGTGCGGATTACTGACATTAACAGACCACTCTAAAATTAAAAACATATAGAACCTATAATTTATGTTTAATATAATTATGTTGCCGCATATAAAGTAGACCAACAATCAATAACATTGTGCACATTATAAGAGATACTTTCTGTTTAATCTTACCGTTTCTTTTCCTTGTTTTACACCCCTAGGGGGTTTTGTAGGAGGAGGTGAAGACATAATTTTACTGTTAACTTCTCTTATTTATATGATCCACTAACTGGTCTATAATAAAAACTTTATTTTATAAGCATTTAAAATCTAATTTACAAATAAATATGTAAACCTCCAACCGACCGATTATTAGAAAACTAAAATCAGACACGACCACGAGCACAACAATCTTCCAATGTTCCTTGCCACAGACTAGTAAGAGTAAGGCGCTTTTTTTTATTACTCTGAACTGAACCATAGACTGACTAAACTCTGATGACACTGACACTAGCAAAATAAACACTAAGCCAGAAAAAAAAATGTAGATGACGTCCATTCATTCGCCTTATTCCGAATTGATAATTTTTTAAGGACGTGCTAAAATTTAAGTATTTAAAAAAATTGTTTAAAGCAGATTAAGAAATGATATAATTCACTACTGTAGCTTATGTGATTAGAAAATTATGCCTAATAATATCTACAATAAGTTATTTTTGAATAAATAAAGTAATTACAATATAAAGTAAAAACTACTCGTAAAACTACATTGAACATGTCTTCATTATGTATTTTGTTTCACGTTATCTTAAACTTGTAAAAAATGTGAGATAATAAATTGAATCCATCGATGTATTGAATCACAACATACAACGCAATGGTTATAACGGCTTAAGGGCCTATTTTATAGCATATTATATGCGATCTTACGCACTACTGCCATATATGACCTCGCTTCATGTGATATCTCTTCTCAGTACATAGGTACATTGTATTAAGATTCATGCTATCTTATATAATGCTTCCATAAATGATGTAACAAATTATGACAATGCTAATATGAGTAGTACGAAATTGTAAACCCCAGGACGTTGTTTAGATTTTACAGCCAGTTCGATAAATAATACTAATTATTAGTATTTACACTTTAAAGAATTTTCAGAGTACTTTAAGAAATTTCGGTGAGGATATAATACTATCATACGAAGACTAGTAATGCGGACGAAAAGTAGTTAATATTATTTATTTGTTTTGTGCACACATTTTGAAAATATTGGATGATAAAAACACACTTGTGTAGCAAACATTTTCACCACTTTACTAAATTCATCAGAATTATCACTTGAAATTGACAATAATAATAAATATTGAACCTGATAAATACTAATAAATACGATTAAATAAATATGATTTATAAAGCGTTAAAAAAGTATTTTTCAAAGCGGAACGCATATAAAATTATTGGTCAATTCGGAATGAATGGCAACATCATACCACCCCACCAACCAAACACTCCGAAGAACTCACTCATCCAGTCGCATAAAGTTTTTGCGGTTAGGTGAGGAGAGGAATGCGTTGACGCGACATTTTTTTGTGGTAGATAGTATATATTCTTTATTAATCTCCATGTAAATGTGTGGTAAAAGTACTCTTCGTCTAGCTGCTTAAGATGTCTGCTGAATCTGATATGGAATATTCTGACAACGACGGTGATGAGTATGACTATTATCGTGGACAAGATGATTGTGATATGGATAATGAAGATGATGGCCGTAACGACCCAGAATACTTTGTATATTCATGTTTAAAAGTGGAAGAAGTCGAGAAAGTGTTAAATGAATCTATTGAATTACTCTGTGATAGTATACAAGTAACACCATCTCTGGCAAAGGTAATATCATTGCGGGAGTCTTACAAAGTTATAGCTCTTTTACTTAAAACGATAATAATGAGTATATTTTTTTATAGGTATTGTTAGGGACATATTACTGGAATGCACAAGATATCATAAATAAATATAAGGAGAATGCTAATGAAGTATTGGTACATAGTAAAGTTAAACCTTCCGTTCAAACATCATCCCTGGGTTCAAGCAGTGGGGACATAAGTTGTGCTGTTTGCACCAAAGTGATGCCACAATCTGAATATAGCTCTCTTGCGTGTGGACATTTATTTTGTAATGATTGTTGGAGTATGCATTTTGAAGTGCAGATTACACAAGGTATTTTACAAATGCTGTTAGCAGTATTTTCTATATAAATTAAAAACATAATTTTATAATAAAATCCTTCAAGATATCTATCTATTTTTAGTTTAATCTTATTTGTTTCCATTGTTTTACAACACAATCAATTGGTGTGGTTGCTTAATCTGATTCATGGAAATAGCCAATCACCTATAGATTATGTTATTTTGGTTAAGTATGTCCATATCAACTGGCTGACAATTGATCAATTAATTAGTGTAGTAATAACTGAATAATGATGTTGACTAATCTATTCTGCCATCAATCAGTTCCATCAATTATTGGTATATGTAAAGACATAATTTTGCTACAAAGTGCATTTGGTTTATTAATCCATTAACTTAATTTTTTTATTGAAAATTTTGATCATTTCTCACTCAATTTAAATGTTTTTTTAATTTTTTTTATTGTGACAACATCTGAACTCGACCCGCCTGATGATAAGCAAGAGGAGGTCCAAGTGTGCCAACGACTGGAATAACCGAGTCAGTTTCCGGTTGCCCCAGCCGCTGCCACTATGCCAACCTAAGATTTTTTTGCATTTGAGTTAATATTTTATACAATAATTACAGAATTCATTTAACATTGTTTTTAAGAATGTAACAATAGAAATGAATAACAATTATTTACAGGTGTATCAAATGCAATACAATGTATGGCCCAAGAATGTCAAGTACGGGCACCTGAAGACTTTGTATTATCTCACCTAAATTCTGTATATATAAGAGAGCGGTTTCAACAGTTTATGTTCCAAGATCATGTTAAAACCCATCCACAGTTGAGATTTTGTCCAAGTCCTAATTGTCAGGTATACTTTTTTATTATTGTTTTTGCGATATAAAATATTGTATGTGTATACTTTGCATGTGTATGCTGATGGTCCAAAAGTGCATACAATTGTATGTTATTGTGATGTACAGGCTCATTTCTGCACTTGAGACATTTGCGGCTTCTTTGTGTGTTGCATAGAACTGTATAAACTAACTCACTTTATAGTTGCTCAGTCGTCATTGTGCCAGCCAAAGGTTACTTTTTATGCTTTACTTGAAAGATCTAAAGTTTTCGGTTGGCATTGTGTCAACTACTAAGGCAGCTGTGAACTAACTGGGTTTTATGTTCAGATGTCGAGCCACAATAAGAAAATTAAAAAGCATGGCTGGGCATATACTCTCTCTTAGAGGATAATAGGGGATGTTAATTAACTTTAAAAGAGTGATAGGCAGTGATACCCAGTCTGCCGATCCGGAGTATTACCACCACTTACAAGTATAAAGACTGTGAGGTGATTTGGACACATTTTGGGATCAGCTTGTAAGTTGCCGGTTCCAACTAGGCCAGCATAGTAGATGTGATTCCCACTTACAGTTATTGAATTGTAGTAGCAGTGACATTCATTCATAGACCACACTTCGGCCTAACATCAAGTGGGGTGCTGTCATAAGTCGAGTCACAATAAAATAAATAAAAAATAGTGCCCTACAACATTTTTTATTTTATGCCAAGTAAGTGCACTGTTAGAACTTGAGTTCATAATATTGTATAGTGCTTTAAACACTGAGTCAGTATTTGCAATAAATTAGGTCACCTTGTTTTAATAATAAGATGATTGCCACAAAAATTAATTTAATGTCTATATTTGTTTTTGTGGCAATCATCTTATTATTAAAACGAGGTGACCTTATTTATTGCAAATACTGACTCAGTGTTTAAAGCACACTGAGCAAAGCCAATCACCAATTTACCAATGTCATTTTATTAAGTATGCATGGTGCTGTTTCAGTATTTTTATATGCCTTATGCCTATATTCAATGAATCTTAATTGTCTTGTGCAGGATACTCAGTATGCTGGGTCTAGAAACCACATACAAAAACATCCAATCGGAATTATACCACGTTAATGTGGTATGTGTACAGGCCTATTTGTGGGTTTTGTATGATAAATTGAGTTAATTTTGTATTTTACAGTACTAGATTATTATTCTAAGAGTATCCATTTTAATCCCACTACAGATACAAAAGCGATGGCTTTTGCACCTTTAAATTAGATCAGCTTGTCGGGCAGCTAATTTTATCTAGATATAATGGATGGTCTGGGACAGTGTTTCCCAACCTTTTTTAGGCCATTCCCCACCTTAACAATTCTAAAATTTTTCTGCCCCCATACATAATATTTAACCTTTAAAACTTGCTTTGTTCCCTTAAGAAATATAAATGATTACAGCTATTTTTAAAGAATTTGTTAAAATTATCACCGATATCTAGCATTGCATTTAAATAACCCAAAGCGAAAGGGTTAAAGTTGTGTCGAGTCCATTATTTAATTGCCCCTCTTAACTATCAAATTGCCAGTGTTTCCCAACGCCCCAGGTTTGGAAACACTGGTCTAGGAGGTCTGCACTACACTTAAGTTCTAACGTAATCAAAAAATGGCCAGTTTAAAAATGGTGTATTAAATTTCATTTCAGTGGATCTTTCGAGCGAATCCAGGTGTTGGCCCTCTTCGTGTTGAATGTTGTGGATGTGAACAGTTGTCATGTTTCTCTTGTGGTGGCAGTCATCACGCACCAGCGTCTTGTCAAACTATTAAACTTTGGTTAACAAAGTGTGCTGATGATTCGGAAACTGCCAACTATATAAGTGCTAATACAAAGGTAATCATTTAATTTTGTTACTATGATACAAGCATATTTAGTAGCTTAGTACAGAAATGTGAGAAATAAAATTGGAAAATTATTTCTTCGCTGTTTACCCCACTGTACTTTAATTCATGTACTTTCGCAACTTCATCTTGTTTTTTCTTTAGCTGAAATAACAATTTTATTTTATTTTTAAAGAAGTTTGATTATGCCTTGATATTTTCGTCATCTGGATACAATAATTTAATGATATGCCTAAAGTTTTTTTTTACTTTTCTATACTAAGCTACTAAAGTGCTTGTATCATAGAAACAGGACAACCCAAGTACAAAGATACATTGGTACCGGTGGGTGGTTTTGAAGTCATGCTTTCCAGTTTGTGTAACCATTGCACTGCCACTACACCACAGTCGCCTTAATTAAGAACATAACCACCCGTCCGTCTTATGTTAAATCATTAATACAAAACAAGTCTGGGTGAAATATGAAATGAATCCTTATTGCTTTATTATAATATCCATATAACCTAATGAATATCAATATTAATTAAGTTATTTTATATGTAAATCTATGTTGCTTCTACTTTATCTAACTTTTATTTGAGGTGTCTTTTTAAAAAGAAAACATCTTTTTGGTTTAAAATAATGCAAAGACGTTTTATGTGTACAAACCTATGCCTATGATTTAGGGAAAGGCCTATGAGATATCATAAGCCTCAGGGTGATTTCCATCTCAGATTGGTTGAGCTCATTCTGCTATCATCATTGTCATCATTCATTGTAGGGACTGCCATAAAATAGGACACCGGGCAAAGTATACCTGCCCCACCTCAATTCAGCTGACTATATTTATAAACTGATTAATATTTAAACAGGATTGTCCTAAATGCCAAGTATGCATAGAGAAGAATGGTGGTTGCAACCATATGCAATGTTGTTCATGTCGCCATGACTTCTGCTGGGTATGCCTCGGCGATTGGAAGTGTCATGGATCTGAATACTATGAATGCAGTAGATATAAACAAGACCCAAACGTTTCAAATGAAAGTCAACATGCTCAGGTAAAATTATCCAATATATTCTTAAATTTATTCATAGAAAAATTAAAATTAATAGTGGTAATTTTAATTTTTCAATGAATAAAATTTATTTCACCTATATTTTATTGATAGATTATTAGACAAATATTGCTGTAAAAGAGGTCGTTGGAATTATAAGGCCTTGTGGCCATCTCTCTGCAAGTATTAAAACATAGTATTATTAAAAATACTTTTTATTAATATTTTAATCAAATCAAATTGTCACGCCTTTTTTCTATGGGGATAGGCAGAGACAATGGAGCGCCACTTGCCACGATCTTGACAATACTCTTAATTTTAATATAATAATGCTTTTTTATCTTTTGACACCTAAATAAATTAATAACTTTTTGCTGCCCCTTTAGACTATATTTGCACGAAGTCAGTTATCAGTTCCACTAATGTTCCCACAGATTACAGCTTCCAATTTCTAATAAAAATTCTTAACATCAATGTTATAGGCACGCGAAGCTTTAAAGAAGTACCTGCATTATTATGAACGGTGGGAAAATCACGCGCGTTCCTTAAAATTAGAAGAGCAAACCTTAGCTGGTCTAAAGACTCGGATCAATTCTAAAGTAAGTTTCGTTTTCCATATGCAGATAGACAGACACCATATGAAAATTATAGTAAAAATGGGACGACGACAATATTGGGGGGAAATAGGGACACGAAGTGTTTTAAGGTGAAGGTCAATTATAACTTAGATACAAGCCCTACAGTTAGATACTAAGTCTACAGTTAAATATTTTTGTGTCTTCAGTGGATGAATGATAAAGATGAAATATGCTTCATAGAAGTATTAAAAAAAGAAAGTTTTACGAATTATTTAAATCATTTGATTTAATGATTTAATTTATTCGAATAAATTAAATCAAAAATAAATTTGTAAGGTGATCTGTCAAATCTGTATTGCCAGACTAATCTATCTGTCCAGTTATTTAAATTATTAAACACTGTTACAATTTTCACTTTATTTTTCTTGGTTTTGCTGCAATGTTCAAAGTACTCAACCTTTACATTCACACACATATAAAAAACTTTTATTCCAATTTTAAGGTAATGGCTGGTGAGGGTACCTGGATTGATTGGCAATATCTTTGGGATGCGGCCAGGCTTTTAAAACGTTGTCGTTATACTCTCCAATATACATACCCATATGCCTATTATATGGAAGGCACTAAGAAGGAATTATTTGAATACCAACAGGTAGATAATTAAAAGCTTTATGTTATCTTTAAGACAAGCGTGGCGCATTGGTGAATTCACTAGTCAGCTACGCGTATATCCCGGGTTTAATACCCTCAGTTGAAACAGACAGCCTTGGATCCTTTAAGCGATGCGAGAAGAAGTACCTTAGGCCGGCATAATGACGACGACTGAGGTAGCCCGGAACTAACTCGGTCTTTTCAGTCTTTTTCACTCTTGGACCTCCTCTTGCTTATCATCAGACGGGTCGAGGTCAAATGTCGTGTCACAATAGACAGTTGGTGGTGATTGGTTCTGGCTGCTGAGCTGGGGTATTACCAACTTTTAGGCGGTGATACCACAAAGTTGCTGGTTTCTACAAGTCCAGCATAGTGAATGCAACTGATACTTGCAGTTATTTAGTAGCCGAATAATCGAGCCGCGATAAAAAAAATTAATTTTATTAATTTGTTTCATTTTTATTAAGGCACAACTTGAGGCAGAAATTGAAAACCTGTCCTGGAAGGTAGAGCGAGCAGAAACCACAGATCGTGGAGATCTTGAGAATCAAATAGATATAGCAGAGAAAAGACGTCTTACCCTACTTAAAGACTGTTTAGAATTTACGCCATCGGCCACGTCAAGTAGTAAAGTTTAGAATACATATTATGATGATTTATAATAGCATAGCACTTTTCCAAAATTATTTGTTGTAGCAATAAATTACAGTAAATATTTCGTTTTTTTTTCTGCCAAAGTGTTATTTATACAATAAAATAATGAATTTAAGCTGAGTAATGATTTTTTACTTATCCTTCTTTATTTGTTCCTGGATATATTGATTAAAAGTATTTTGTGTCTTAGATTTTTCATTTGTAAGACTATATATACCTAAAATAGTTTTTACCTATCGATCGGTTATGGATATTAGCGCGACCAATCATCTATAGTTTCAACTATTAAAACAGATAAAATTTTATTAATTTATTTATTTTAATTATTATAACCTTACGCTCCAAAGGAACCTATGATATAAGGCCGCGTTTACGGAGACGCGATTTCTCGAGCGATGTGGCGACCTTAAGTTGAGTTGGTAGTAGCAGGCGCTCTTGGACTTCACTTTGTTAACATAAGGCAAGGCATCACTCATCAGTCCTTTAACTGTTGTAGCACGAAGTGCGGTATTCCTACTCTTTGTAACACCTCCCTCGATACCTTAGACAAGATATCTCGGGGATCGAGCGGGCCATTGTTTTATAATATTATTATTATTAGCCTATTGATTTGTCCCACTGCTGGGCAAAGGCCTCCCTCTCTTTTTTCCATGACACGACAATAGACAATTTAATATAAACAATAATAATGTTGATTTAAGAATTGAAATGCTGAATGCAGTATGAATAATAGCATATACTGAAAAGTTATCAAATTTTAATTTTAAGAAACCGAAAAAAATGTTACTATTTTTTTTCGAGTTGTTAAATAAAAATATTTTTTTAGGTTATATTCTATTCCGTAAAGCCCTTACTTCTAAAAGCGCGATGTTTTTACATTACCTGTTTTGGAACATATTTCACCTACAATGATTGTTTAATTTGAAAAACTAAAAATAACGTTAGTTATTCATCGCGTCGAGAGTGGTATAGTCCACTAGCAAAGTCTCCAACCATACGACCTTTTATCCTTAAATTAAGGAACAACTATTTTGAAGATTGAAGATCCCAGACATCAGCCTGTACGAGATTAGAATAGCTCTCAAACAACTTAAGAATAACAAGGCGCCGGGTGATGACGGAATTACGACAGAACTTCTGAGAGCGGGTGGCAAACCAATACTTTTAGTCCTCCAGAAGTTATTTAATTCCGTCATACTCGAAGGTACAACGCCAGAAGCATAACACAGAAGTGTGGTGGTGCTCTTCTTCAAAAAGGGTGATAGCAGCCTATTGAAGAATTATAGACCCATATCACTTCTGAGCCATGTGTACAAGTTGTTCTCGAGAGTCATTACGAACCGTCTCGAACGCAGGTTTGATGACTTCCAGCCTCCCGAACAAGCCGGTTTCCGAAAAGGCTTTGGCACCATAGACCACATACACACGCTCCGCCAGATTATACAGAAGACAGAGGAGTATAATCGGCCACTGTGTCTGGCGTTTGTGGACTATGAAAAAGCCTTTGATTCAATCGAGACCTGGGCAGTATTGCAGTCCCTTCAGCGATGTCATATTAACTGTAGCTATATCGAAGTGTTGAAGTGTTTGTATAAAAACGCCACTATGTCGATCCGGTTGCACTGGAGGACGTTTTTAAGCTGTTGGACTGGAACGGATACGGCATCAACATTAACGGCGAACACATCACTCACCTTCGTTTTGCCGATGATAAAGTCATTATGGCCGAGTCGCTGGAGAACCTCAATGCTATGCTCAGCGACCTGGGTAACGTTTCCCAACAGGTGGATCTTAAAATGAACATGGACAAGACGAAAATCATGTCCAATGTCCATGTTGTGCCTATACCAGTAATCGTTGGGAACGATACTCTCGAAGTTGTTGACCACTATAATTACCTCGGCCATATTGTCCAGTTAGGTAGGTCTAACTTCGACAAAGAGGTCGCTCGAAGAATCCAACTCGGATGGGCGGCGTTCGGGAAATTGCGTTATATCTTCTCGTCAAACATCCCACAGTGCCTGAAGACAAGGGTCTTCAACCAGTGTGTGTTGCCAGTGATGACATATGGCACTGAGACGTGGCCCCTAAATGTTGGCCTGTTGGAAAAGCTCAGAGTCACTCAGCGGGCAATGGAGAGAGCTATGCTTGGTGTGTCTCTGCGCGATAGAATCTGGAACGAGGATATTCGCCAAAGAACCGGAGTTACCGACATAGCTCGAATGATTTGCGAGCTGAAGTGGCATTGGGCTGGCCACATCGCTCGAAGAACCGACAACCGATGGGGAAGAAAGGTTCTAGAGTGGAGACCACGAACCGGAAGACGCAGCGTAGGTGGGCCTCCCACTAGGTGGACTGACGACATAGTGAAAGTCACGAATAACCGGTGGATACAACTGGCATCTTGTCGTTCGAAATGGCGTTCTAAGGGGGAGGCCTATGTTCAGCAGTGGACGCATTCTGGCTGATGATGATGATGATGATTTTGAAGATTAGCCTACTTGGCTAATTTTCGTTTCATCATTCGTTTTCATTTCATCATGTTGGACCCCACTTTATTATTATATTAATATTGGAGTGGCAACCCCACAAAACAACTTTGACAACTATTTTTTTATTTTACTCATTGCCATCAATTGCCATGCAAAATGGCGACTACGAACGACTCGAAGGCGCCTTTGCGCCAAGTAAAAAGAGTGCAATTTGGTATAATATCGCCAGATGAAATTGTAAGTTTACAAATTGGTTAATTAAAATATGTATTATAATTGATAATATATAATTCCCCATTTAATTTTACTTAAAGCGCTAAAAATTTTACAAAATATTGATGCATGATGTATGGTCTATGGCGACTCGTTGATATTGTTTGTTTGTTAGTAAAAAAGGAAAGTTTATTGGAAATTGATCCCCTGATTAGTTTTGTATGATTTATAAACATTATATTCAATAGGGTTTTAATAAACATTCAACTAGTATGGTTTGGAAATGTGGCGCAATTTTTATACGTAGTTGTATTTGTTATGATTTCTTGAGACAGTACATGTCACAGGATAGATAACATTGTAAACTTAAAAATGTGCATGTATATCTGCTACTTTGTAGGAGATTGTTATAAACGCAACAGGGATTGCTATAATAAAACTGCACGCAGAATAGCGTTAAATGTATGGTACCAGTTGCCACAGCCAATCATTTATTCCCAAACTGTTAAAACGTTTAGGAATAGGCAGGACAAGTGTATAAATTAGACAGCAACTGCAATTCCTGTGTGCAATTTGACATTATTTGAAAAGCTTGTGTTTCTTGAATATTAATGTGTTATAATGGTGAAAATGTTATCCATCATTTTAAAGTTCATTGAGTATTGACAAACGATATAAAGCTGTGAAATATGTTCTCTGTGTTCCCTATGAAGTTTTGGTGAAGGGTTTCTGCCGCTTTACTAAGATGATCATTTTTACTTGACAAGCAAGTTATATACTTAGTCATAGTCAAATCAAAAATAAAAGATAGCAGTGGAATAGTAGACATACTATAAGGCATCCCATATATTTGCTGTTCACCTATTACAATAATAATGAAATTTATATTTCAGCGTCGTATGTCAGTCACAGAAGGGGGCATTCGCTTCCCCGAAACTATGGAAGGAGGTCGTCCAAAATTGGGTGGTCTTATGGATCCAAGACAAGGGGTGATAGATAGAAGTTCAAGATGTCAAACTTGTGCTGGAAATATGACAGAATGCCCTGGTCATTTTGGACACATTGACTTAGCAAAACCAGTTTTTCACATTGGATTCATAACTAAAACAATTAAAGTATTGAGATGTGTCTGTTTTTATTGCTCCAAATTGTTAGTCAGTCCTGTAAGTAATTAGTATCTGCTTTTAATTTTAATAATACTTACATTTGGCAAGCAATTAGTTTATTAAACAAAAAATTATATTTTAGACAAATCCAAAAATAAAGGAAGTTGTAATGAAATCTAAAGGTCAGCCTCGTAAGCGTTTAACCTATGTATATGATCTATGTAAAGGCAAAAACATTTGTGAAGGTGGTGAAGATATGGATATTGGAAAAGAGGGTGAAGAGGGGAAAAGAGGCACTGGCCATGGTGGCTGTGGACATTATCAACCATCTATAAGGCGCCAGGGTTTAGATCTCACTGCAGAGTGGAAACATGTTAATGAAGATTCACAAGAGAAAAAGATAATTATTACAGCTGAGAGAGTTTGGGAAATATTAAAACATATTACTGGTATGGAATACATAGTATTGAAAACACACAAATTAAAATGCATTTCACATTAAAACATAAGTTTCCAAGTTTAAATAAAGGTTTAGAAATTTGGAATACAAGTTTTGTTAGTTATGTAAAATGGTTTTCTTTCAGATGAGGAATCTTTTATATTGGGTATGGATCCAAAGTTTGCCCGACCTGATTGGATGATTGTTACTGTATTGCCAGTACCACCATTATCAGTACGTCCAGCTGTTGTCATGTTTGGTACAGCTAAAAATCAAGATGATTTAACCCACAAGCTTGCAGATATTATAAAAGCAAATAATGAGTTAATGAGAAATGAGCAATCTGGTGCTGCTGCTCATGTTCTCCAAGAAAATATAAGAATGCTACAGTTCCATGTAGCTACATTTGTTGATAATGACATGCCTGGCATGCCAAAGTAAGTGTACTTTTGAAATATATAATGATTGTAGTTTTTTAGATGTGGTTTGAAAGAGGATGAAAGGTAGTGATAAGGATTGACAAAAGAATGCTTCAATGGTTTGGGCACATGGAAAGGATTAGTAAAAGTAGATTGACGAAAATAATTTATTAATCTCATGTGAATGAATACTTTAAACAAGGCAGGCCCAGAAGGATGTTTGCTGACCAAATCGAAGACGTCCATAAAAAAGCTGGGTTGCCTTAGTGCCCTTAACCATAGAGCTTGTATGAAGAGAATTGTTAATGTGAAGGAAGCGAGAGAGTTGTGTCACGATCCTGATTGGCGCTCCATTGTCTCTGCATATCCCTGTGGGAAAAATGCGTGACAATTAGATTGATTGATTGCATTTTTTTTAAAATGAAATGTATTTAAGTTATATTTGTTATTTTACAGGGCTATGCAAAAATCAGGAAAACCACTTAAAGCAATTAAAGCTCGTCTAAAGGGCAAAGAAGGCAGAATCAGAGGAAATTTGATGGGGAAGCGTGTTGATTTCTCAGCTCGTACTGTAATCACACCAGATCCTAACTTGAGAATTGATCAAGTAGGAGTACCTCGATCTATTGCTCAAAATTTGACATTCCCTGAATTAGTTACCCCTTTTAATATTGACAGAATGCAAGAATTAGTCAGGAGAGGAAATGCACAATATCCTGGAGCTAAATATATAGTGAGAGACAATGGTGAAAGAATTGACTTGAGATTTCATCCAAAACCCTCTGATTTGCATTTACAATATGGTTATAAGGTAGAAAGGCATTTAAGAGATGATGACTTGGTTATTTTCAACCGACAACCTACACTTCATAAAATGAGTATGATGGGCCACAGAGTAAAAGTTTTACCATGGTCTACTTTCCGTATGAACTTGAGTTGTACTTCTCCATACAATGCTGATTTTGATGGTGATGAGATGAATCTGCATGTTCCACAATCAATGGAGACTCGAGCTGAAGTAGAAAACATTCACATTACGCCGCGTCAGATTATTACACCACAGGCAAATAAGCCTGTTATGGGTATTGTACAGGACACACTGACAGCAGTGAGAAAAATGACCAAAAGGGATGTTTTCTTAACAAAAGAACAAGTAATGAATTTACTTATGTTCTTGCCAACATGGGATGGTAAAATTCCTCAACCTTGCATTTTGAAGCCACAACCTCTTTGGACAGGAAAACAAATATTTACCCTGATTATACCTGGCAATGTTAATATGATTAGAACACATTCCACTCACCCAGACGAAGAAGATGATGGACCTTACAAATGGATTTCTCCTGGAGATACAAAAGTAGTTGTGGAGCATGGAGAATTGCTTATGGGTATTCTGTGTAAGAAATCACTTGGTGCATCGGCTGGATCTCTGCTACATATTTGCATGTTGGAACTGGGACATGAGACAGCAGGTAGATTCTATGGCAACATCCAAACTGTGATTAACAATTGGCTTTTGTTAGAAGGTCACTCTATTGGTATTGGTGACACCATTGCTGATCCGCAAACATATCATGAAATTCAAAGAGCAATTGTAAAAGCCAAAGATGATGTCATAGAGGTAATTCAAAAGGCGCATAACATGGAGTTAGAGCCAACGCCCGGTAATACCTTGAGGCAAACATTTGAGAATCAAGTGAACAGAATCCTTAACGACGCTCGTGACAAAACTGGTGGATCTGCTAAGAAATCACTTACTGAATACAATAACTTAAAGGCTATGGTGGTTGCTGGATCCAAAGGATCAAACATTAACATTTCTCAAGTTATTGCTTGTGTGGGACAACAGAACGTTGAAGGTAAACGTATACCATTCGGTTTCCGTAAAAGAACTCTACCACATTTCATCAAAGACGATTATGGTCCCGAATCTAGAGGTTTCGTAGAAAATTCATACCTTGCTGGGCTAACGCCATCAGAGTTTTATTTCCACGCTATGGGAGGTCGTGAAGGTCTTATTGATACTGCTGTAAAAACTGCTGAGACTGGTTATATCCAGCGTCGTTTGATAAAGGCTATGGAGTCTGTAATGGTGCATTATGATGGCACTGTCAGAAATTCCGTTGGTCAGCTTATCCAGTTAAGATATGGTGAGGATGGTTTGGCGGGAGAAACCGTCGAGTTCCAGAATTTACCAACGGTCAAACTGTCCAACAAAGCTTTTGAAAAGAAATTCAAGTTTGATCCATCAAATGAGAGATATCTGAAGAGAATTTTTAACGAGGACATCATAAAAGAGTTAACAGAATCAGGATATGTTATTGGTGATCTCGAAAATGAATGGGAACAGCTTTGTAGAGATAGAGAGACTTTGAGAACAATCTTCCCAACTGGAGAATCTAATGTTGTACTCCCTTGTAACTTTAAGAGGATGATTTGGAATGTACAAAAGATCTTCCACATCAATAAAAGAATGCCTACGGATTTAAGTCCTATTAAAGTTATTCAAGGTGTTAAAGATCTCCTAAAGAAATGTGTTATTGTGGCTGGGGAGGATCGTTTATCAAAACAGGCCAATGAAAATGCTACTTTACTTTTCCAATGTTTGGTTAGATCTACTTTGTGTACAAAGTATGTTTCTGAAGAATACAGATTATCCAGTGAGGCTTTTGAATGGTTGATTGGAGAAATCGAAACAAGATTCCAACAGGCCCAGGTGAATCCTGGAGAAATGGTCGGTGCCCTTGCTGCTCAGTCCCTTGGAGAACCGGCTACTCAGATGACATTGAACACTTTCCATTTTGCTGGGGTGTCGTCTAAAAACGTAACACTTGGTGTGCCTCGACTTAAAGAAATTATTAATATTTCTAAAAAACCCAAAGCTCCTTCTCTAACTGTGTTCTTAACTGGCGGTGCTGCCAGAGATGCTGAAAAGGCTAAAAACGTTCTTTGCAGACTTGAACACACAACATTAAGAAAGGTCACAGCTAACACAGCTATTTACTATGATCCAGACCCACAAAACACTGTAATCGCCGAGGATCAGGAGTTCGTTAATGTTTATTATGAAATGCCTGATTTTGATCCCACTAAGATATCGCCTTGGTTATTACGTATTGAATTAGATCGTAAGAGAATGACTGATAAAAAATTGACTATGGAACAGATTGCTGAAAAGATTAATGCTGGTTTTGGGGATGATTTGAATTGTATATTTAACGATGACAATGCTGAAAAACTTGTACTTCGTATAAGAATTATGAATAATGAAGAAAATAAATTCCAAGACAATGAAGAAGAAACAGTTGACAAAATGGAAGATGATATGTTCTTAAGATGTATTGAAGCCAACATGCTTTCAGACATGACTTTACAAGGTATTGAAGCTATTGCAAAGGTATACATGCATTTGCCTCAGACGGAAGCTAAGAAACGAATCATTATTACTGATCAAGGAGAATTCAAGGCGATTGCTGAATGGTTGCTCGAAACTGATGGTACCTCACTAATGAAGGTGTTGTCAGAACGAGATGTCGACCCTATCAGAACATTCAGTAACGATATTTGTGAGATATTCCAAGTTCTTGGTATTGAAGCTGTACGTAAATCAGTAGAAAAGGAAATGAATGCTGTATTGCAGTTCTATGGTCTGTACGTAAACTATAGACACTTGGCGTTGTTGTGTGACGTCATGACAGCCAAAGGTCATCTCATGGCTATCACTCGTCACGGTATTAACAGGCAAGACACTGGTGCTCTTATGAGATGTTCATTCGAAGAAACTGTGGATGTGTTGCTTGACGCTGCGAGTCATGCTGAAGTAGACCCTATGAGAGGTGTATCAGAAAACATTATTATGGGTCAATTGCCTAGAATGGGAACAGGTAAGTTGTAAATAAAATGATTGTGTGGTATTTATACGCTTTTATTATCTCTTAAATTGTGTGCTGATTTGTTTTTCTTTTATTTACAGGTTGTTTTGATCTATTGTTAGATGCTGAGAAATGTAAACACGGTATGGAAATGGGTGGTCTGGGCGTGGGAATGGGTGTTGGCGGTGGAATGTATTTTGGAGTTGGAACGCCATCAATGACACCAATAATGACGCCGTGGTCTACTCAGAATACTCCTGGATATGGAAGCAGTGTTTGGTCACCAGCTCAAGGTATGAATTTTTAATTTGATATTGCAAAACCGCTTATGTATTTTTTTAGCATTTTAAAAATATATGTTGTATTTTCTCTTTACAGTTGGAAGCAGTATGACTCCTGGTGGTCCATCGTTCTCGCCCTCCGGAGCGTCAGATGCCTCGGGTCTCTCCCCAGCATACAGTGCCTGGTCTTCACAACCTGGCTCTCCAGGTTCTCCTGGGCCACCACTTTCACCATATGCATCACCGGCTGGAGCTTCGCCTTCATATTCCCCTACAAGTCCTTCAGTGTATGCACTAGGCTCATCAGGTCTTCATACACCAGCGTCGCCACATTATGTACCAAGCAGTCCATCTTATTCCCCTACTTCACCAAATTATTCCCCAACATCGCCTATTTACTCGCCCACATCAACAAGTTACTCGCCAACATCGCCGGGATATTCCCCAGCTTCACCGTCCTACTCACCGACATCTCCCAGCTATTCCCCAACGTCACCTAGTTATTCTCCCACAAGTCCATCATACTCTCCTACTAGTCCTTCTTATTCACCGACGAGTCCTGCGTTGTCTCCAAGCAGTCCATCATATTCTCCCACAAGTCCATCATATTCGCCCACAAGTCCAGCATATTCTACTGGATATTCTCCAACTTCGCCCAGGTATTCACCAACTACTCCTGGGTACAGTCCAGCATCACAAAGTTACTCTCCATCTTCACCCAATTATCCTCCTACCTCACCTGGCTATTCTCCCACAAGTCCCATGTATTCCCCTGCATCACCTTACTCTGTATCCCCAAGCTATTCCCCATCCTCGCCTAATTATTCAACCACATCTTCTTATTCTCCTACATCCCCATCAAGTGGAACTCCAACAAGCCCACAATACTCGCCAAGCCCTCAGTATTCTCCAAAGAGCACGACATATTCACCAACGTCACCCCAACATCCCGGTGGCACACAATATTCACCATCTTCACCAAATTATTCTCCTTCATCTCCTAACTATTCACCATCTACTCCTGGCTATTCTCCTAGTTCTAGTAAATATTCACCTACATCGACTTACACACCAAGTTCACCAAATTATTCTGCATCTCCAGCTTATTCCCCATCATCAGCTGGACCTACTGCATATTCTCCAACCTCACCCTTGTATTCCCCGACATCCCCGCCCTACGATGAAAATGATGACTGAAATATTTGATATATATGTTAATTATTATTATTATTATAAGTAAAATCGCGAAAAAAAACAAAAAAAATACTGAGTTTTTATTTTCTTACATACACCTGAACTATATGAAAAGTCTTTGATTTTTATAACCTTTACTATAAGTATTGTAAATTGCATTTTTTCAAGCACTTAATTTTTAAGCTAGTAAGCTCAACTTCAATTGATATATCCTTTTGAGAATCGTATAGATACGGTAAAAATTATAATTAGATTTTGTGTATTATAATTGTAATGATTTTTTCTTTGTCTATGAATAAAGTGTATGAATATGATTTTTGTTTTTTATTTTTCATCACCTATGTAGTTTCAAGTCAGTTTTTCATAATTACAAATTCCAATTCGATCATTTACAACTACACAAGAATAATTATTATATAGGTGTACTTCTAAACAATGCCTGTCAGCTACACGACAGCTTAGACGAACGATTTAGCGATTGGTTTGTTGCGCTAAAGTCCCGGGTTCGATTCCCGGTCTGAGCAAATATTTGTTTCATAGCTTTTTTTGTAATATTTATAATATTAAATATTGCAAATATTAGTTAATAAAAAAAAAGATAGATATTTGCTTCGGGTCTGGTTATAAAAGTGTGGTAGGCAGTGGTACCCAGTCTGCCGATCCGGGATAGTACCACCACTTACAAGTATACAGACCATGAAGTGATTTGGTCACGTTTCGGGATCAGCTTGTAAGTTGCCGGTTCCATCTAGGCCGGCATAGTGGATGTCATTGCTACTCACAGTTATTGAATTGTACTAGCAGTGACATTCATTCATGGACCACACTTCGGCTTAACATCAAGCGAAGTGCTGTCATATGTCGAGTCACAATAGAAAAAAAAGCTACCAGCGGCACCAGCAGCCTGTCAAATGACGTGATGTAGATAAGAGGAAACGTTAAAAATCCTATTAGAGGTGATGCGAGGGCGAGTTGCGAACACAACCTTTTGTACGCCGTTGTCTCAGATCTGAGACAAACAGAAACAGACAACAGTGCGTTGTCTGCTGCTATCTCACATTTGTGACAAAACTTAAAATCTAATTCTATAGAATTAGTTATTTATTGCAAAGAAAATTGATTGGCATGCCTTTTAAATTTACTGTACAGTATAAGGGTTCATTAATTCGAAGATTCGAACCAGTTTTTGTAATTTTAATTGTATCTATGTAATTGTATGTATGTAAGTTTTGTAATTGTATCCATTTTCTTATTATAATATTTTTTCATTATTGTTTGTAGTGGAGGAAATATTTAAATTTAATATTTTTCTGAAGGTAAATTATCTTTAAAACGATCTGACGACTGAAAAAACTGATTCAGTCTATGGTTGCCGCAATCGTCGGCCTAAGGTGCTTTTACACGCTTCGCCTGAAGGGTCCAAGGTATTTAGTACGGGGTAGAAGCCATAAAGGATTCAAGGGAGTTAGGTTACATTATGTATGCATAAAGAAACAAAAGTAAACTATATTAATTATTAATTTTATTTTAAGTATAATTTTTACTTAATAATTTTATTGGCTTATTAAGTAAAAATTGGGACATGTACGTACTTATATGTTTTTGTATATCTAATGTAATAAAAACTAATACCTTTTGTTTAATATGACCGAAAATAAAGCTTATTGTACACTACACAATTGTATTTTATTAACTTAATGAAGTCAAATGTCATAAAATATACTCAATCTTAAAAGATCAACGGTGTAATAAATAGACCGATTTTCATCTTAGCTAGAACAAATAATACTTAATGATAAATATGACGGTGTATACCCAAAAGAAATTCGTTTCATATAAATAGCAAATGTGTAAACTCCTTGTACTTCCCACATTTATTTAAAATGTTTTCAGATCGTGTACACAATACAAAAAGAATTTTAGTACTAACATCGGCAGTTGCTAGTGCTTTGATTGTGACGTCACATGACGGTGACTTAACCCTTAAATGCATGATTTATGATGTACTAGAGCATTGGCCAATACCATCAGCAAAAGAATTATCTTCATCGAAACTGGGAGAATTATTTTGTCAATATAATTCAATAAATACTCGCATATTATTAACATACAATATGGTAAAGTTTACTGTGGACCTCGCTCGAGTGACGTCATGTTTTGTTACTTTGACAAGGTTTCAGCGCATTAACAACTACCGAGGATACTTAGAAACTTCATCTACAGGTACCTATAGGGCATCAAATTAAATTATTATAATCTACTATGTGACTAATATTATTAGGATTAATAATGTGTTAAACGTGGTTGCGATGAGCAATGACAAGAATATAAACTTACAATAAATTGAAACCTATTGTGCATTATACTAAACCTCAATCAAACACAGCCATTTTTATATTCTATAATACACTTGTTTATGCTATTCAATAGAACTACATAAAATATAACTAGTACAATTTAAAAATCTTTAAGAAAAACAATAATATGCTCAAAAATTTAAGAAATAACACTTAAGTATAAAGTAAGCTAAAACAATGATATAAAATTAATTAAAAACTATAACGTTATTAGCAAAAATTTTGGCCACTTATAATGGAAGTATAAAGTTTGAGCGAAGAAGATTAGGCATAATTATAAAATAAACAATAATAACTTATAGAAATAGACTAGAATTAATTTACAAACTTAGTACGGAAACTACGTTCCATTTTCGATAAATTTCCACATATACCATCTAACAATTATTTAATTAATACTATTTTTAATGGCTTCTGCAACAGACGGGTTTTCGCAAAGAATTTAGACTTATGAGACTTCTTTCTATATTCTTAGGGTTTTCGTCAAGCCGCCCGGTACCATAAGATGCCGGACACAGCTACAGCAACTCCTTAACTGTTTAGGAGCCATATTATTATTTGCCTCAAGGTGTTAAAACGACGTGCAATAATAATAGTTTTGCAATAAAAATATTTAAATCATGTTAAAACTATTCCTCACACACAACTTCAATTAAATATCTATAAAACTTGTAAACGCACTTTGCAGTTAAAAGTGTTCGATTACTTAGCTTGGCTTATTAAAAAAAACGTAATAAACATTAAACTAATTTCATATAATATCATCTGCGTATGAAATTGGTTTAATGTTGATATTTTATTTTCTGGTACCTTATGTGCATTCAACATCTGTAACTATGTACAGTGCAAACAGATTATCTATTGAATGCAAATGGAGAAGGTAAAATTATAGAGTTTGCCGTCAACACCCTGTCCACTACTTAGATTTTACTTTCCCCTGTAGATTTCAATAATGCGGTCTTGGTCGACGTACTCGAAGATATGCGGGGCATCCATGAGTATACCGACAGTTCCTGCAGTGGTGACTATGAAGAAGATATACAACTGCAAACGATCAATCACCATTGCGACGTATTTCCAATCTTCTCGTGTCTGAAATAAAAGTTAAGAAATAACGTCTAGATACATAGCTACGATACCTAAAGACTTCTGTATCTCTGCCTAAAACGTATATTTATTTGGATCAGTTACCTTTATATGTTAATCAGTTGAATTTTAGATAACTTATAAGTGCTAAATATTTATTTAATCGAACAAACTACATTTAACCTTAGGAAAACTTTATGTCGTTTGTTTTCAAAAGAAATGAGTTTCAGTTTTACCTGAATGTAAAGATCTTCATTGCGTAAATGTTCAGCAATAAATTCTACAGCTTCAGTTGCTTTAGCCGCTTCAGGGGAGAGTAAAAGCGAGTCAGAACTTTCCGACTCACGTCTTTCACCAAAAAGACCCAAGCCACTCATGTCACCACCAGCAACTCTATTGATTTTGCAATTAGGGTGATGTAAGTCTGATAATTCCATGGATTCCATTTTGTTCTTATTTCCACCAATAGAACTAAAACAAAGATTAAAAACAATCTATACATATAATAAAATTGGAGTGTCTGTTTGTAATATTGAAATAACCGTTTTTTAATACATGTATATGAATATATATACGGTACATACACCAAAATGACCTTTTTTACAATTTTTGTCTGTCTGTCTGTCTGCCTGTCTGTCTGTTTGTTCCGGCTAATCTCTGGAATGGCTGGACCGATTTTGACGGGACTTTTATTGACAGGTAGCTGATGTAATAAGGAGTAACTTAGGCTACTTTTATTTTAGAAAAATTCTTTTATAATAAATAAAATAAAAGAAAATATTTTTTCCATACAAAAAGCGTGCGTTCAGAAATTTATTTTGGATAAACTAAGGAAAATATATCAAGCTGTTGAGAATCGAAAACAAATTATTATATTATCCTACTATTATTTTAAATGTGAATGTCCGTTTGTTTGTTACGCTTTCACGCAAAAACTGCTCAACCGATCATCATGAAACTTAGTACACATATTCTTGGAGGTATCAGAAGTAACATAGTATACATTTTTTTTTTACGAAAATAAAAAAGTTTTGTCAATTTTTTTCTTATTATAAAAATAGATGCAAGGCGTTGGTTCAAACCCTGAGTACTATAATACCATCGCACTGTATTACCGACTGTCACGTCAACATCTAATCCAATCAACTGTACTATGGAGACTATACACTATACTTTCCATAGACTATAAATTCAGCTATTTGAAATTTTTCTTTATTATTATTTCCTTCTGTTACTATATGCATATGCTACTATTGTTATAAATGTGAATGTGGGTTTGTTTATTACGTTTTTTAAGAAGTAACATCGGTTACTTTAATTAAAGTAAATATAAAGAGTGGTAGGCAGTGGTACTCAGTCTGCCGATCCGGGGTAGTACCACCACTTACAAGTATACAGACCGTGAAGTGATTTGGTCACGTTTCGGGATCAGCTTGTAAGTTGCCGGTTCCATCTAGGCCGGCATAGTGGATGTGATTGCTACTCACAGTTATTGAATTGTAGTAGCAGTGACATTCATTCATGGACCACACTTTGGCTTAACATCAAGCGGGGTGCTGTCATATGTCGAGTCACAATAAAAAAAAAAATATTTTTTACTATAGTTTCCAATTGACTATAGTTTTAACTGTTTGGAATATATATTTATTTTTATTTCCGTCTGTCATTTTATATGAGTTATCGAGTTATAAATACAAAAAAGTGTTATAAATCAAACTTTACGCGGGTGAAACCGCGGGCACAGCTAGTTTATAATAAAATTCAACTATGCTAGCATAGTGGATGTGACTGATACTAAGTTATTTAACTGTAATTATTAGTCACCTGGCCCGCACTCCAGCTTAACATCAAGAATGCACCAAGTAACAATCTTCTGGGTTGGCGCCGTTTTATTGGAAGAATAAAATAAGAACATGTATAATTTTATTAATGGTTATATACATTTTAGAGCACAAGTGAAAAGTTAATACATGGTTCAAATTTATAAACGTCTCACCTAATATGTTTAGGCAGATCTTGAGCAGCAGCTGCTTGAGGTGGTGCACCCATTCCTGGCATCTCCATCATCCATCGCAGCCGTGTCTTACGAGGGCGTCTCATTAGAAGTGCAGCTGGTAAATAGTGTAAGAATACACTACGAATCCATAAAGGCATCCTAGAAAATATTTTTATTAATGAAACTCTAAAGACTAAATAAATATTAAATAATAAGGCAATTAATTATCTTCATAAAGAATTTATAAACATATTTGAATTTGGTTGTGATACTATGAAATTGTGGCGATGCTATCAGTTGAAACTAGATAGCGTTGCTAACGATTTCAAGTTATAATTTAATAAAAAAACAAAGACGCAGCAGCATACAGACATTCAAGTAGTCTGACCGACATAAGACCGTAATCCGGTGGTGAGCTTCGTACATGATAAACAGGTCCTTTTGCGTCTTACGAACGTCTAACTTCTAAGATTCTAAAAGTGAAATAAATAAGTAATTTGCATTTAATTACCATGCGCAAGAACTTACCTATGAGTTCTGGGTCCTCTAAAATTCCAGTTAATAATGATAACAGTGACCAGAATACTGACAGTGTTCATGATAAAAGTAAACAGGAGATATTTGGCAATGAGCGGCAACACCAGCGACGTGGGCGGAAGAATTTTCGACACCAGGAGCAGAAACACAACCAGCGACAGCAAAATACTGATACCAAGGGTCACCTGGGGCAAGAATACTCAATATAATTTAAATTAAAACAATCCAAACTATTGAATTGGTTTAATTATGATTTATTAAAACGTGATAGGTTCGATTCCAAACGGAGACTAGTAATTTTCTAAAACTTCTCTGAATGCAGTTTTACTTTATCTAAAAAAATGTGAGTTTATTTTAAAAAGAGTCATCAGACGGACTCTTTAGAACCAAATGAAATACCTAAATTTTTAGAATAAAAGTTAGTTGATAAGTTAGGAAAATATTACCTTTTCTCCAGCTTCAGCAGGCAAATAGAAGACCAGTACGCAAAGGAATGAAATCAAGACAGTTGGTAAGATCAAGTTCACTGTATAGAAGAGAGTTTTCCTCCTAATTATAATGTAGAAGGTAATATCAGTCTCCGTTGGATGATTTCCTTCATAAATATTGAGGTAAGCGGGAACCTCAATGATGTCCCATGTACCAGATTTCCAGTAATCAGAGAGATCGACAAAGTTTTTATTGTTGTATAAGGCTAGAGATACTTGGTCGCCGTTAAATGTCCATGAGCCGAACTTCATAATGCACGTTTGTTGGTCAAATGGGAAGTAGGTGACGTCGATTGTACACGAACTCTGAAAAAAAGAGGAGTTATTATCTATGCATCAGGATGTCGGGTGTATTATAGCAAATACCCATGCAGTAAGTATAAAAGCAATGTACTAGGATTGTACCTAAATGTACTTAGAATAAAATTCGAATCGTAGTTATCATCAAAAGTAAGTGAGCCGCCATTCTGATATCATAATGGCAGGTGACATTAGCCGTGTCTAGTATGACGGCTTAGTTGGGATCAGCAGCTTTCAAGTTGATCCCGAAACGCGACTTCACGTCTGTGCAAGTAAAAGTTTATGGATCAGCACACTGGGCACATGGCCAGCTGCTGTCTACCTACCACTCTTTAACGCCTCCTTATATCCATGTATCCAATTCTCATTACTATGACTAATCTATACTCTATATTGTATTTATGTTTAGGTATAGCAGTAGGCTTCATTCTGGTTTCATACGTTCACATTGGAGATAATCTGTATTAGGCATACAAAATTCTTCCTCCTTTCATTTAACTCTTTAAGTTTTGCAAAGGAAATTCAAATTATATGATATTTACAACCCGTTTCGGTCAAGAAGCAATAAAATCATGTTATTACCTGATAGATAGCCGGCGGGACCCATAAAACTTCTCCATTGGGGTAAATGAGGACGTTAGATTTGTACCGCACCTCATAGTTACCGTCGGCGCTGTAACAGATCATAAATTACATATAATTCCACAAGAAAGTTTTGATATTTATAATTTAACACTATAATTGATATATTGTGGCCTGATGTTAAGCTGGAGTGCAGTTTAACATCAGCCGGCCTAGTTGGAACCGACAACTTTCAAGCTGATCCTGAGTTAATTTACGGTTTGTACACTTGAAAGTGGTGTTAGTTCTCCGAAATGGCAGTATACGGTCACTTCATTACATTTCTGTATATGACTCCAGTGATAGGCAGAGTCGCCGATTCGGGATAGTACGAGACCGGAAAGTGACTTAGTCGCGTTTCGGGATCAGCTTGAAAGTTGCCGGTTTGAACTAGGTCGGCATAGTGGATGCGACTGCTATTTGCATTTAACTGTACTAAAAGTTACCACCTTTAATGGACCACACATCAGACAGGGTGCTGTTTCTGGATTAACGAGAGTTCAGCTAGGAATATCGCATAGCGGACACGATTGTTTATTATGGATTGCACTCCAGCTTAATATTCGGCGAGTTCGTTTTTATCAATATCTATACATATTGGTTATTTGCCATCCTCCGTGTATAAACTATTGTCAATATATTATTTCTATTAAATATCCAGTGTTTACAATGAAATACTAACTTATTAAATAGTACAATATCTGGTTTCCAAACTTTGTCAGGAGGCAAACGAAGCACACCAATGCCACCGTAGTCGGCTTCGTCCCACATCAGCTGATAATCCATCCACACTAAACGAAGCCATACGTTGCTCTTCATGATCTGATTTTTCTCATTCTGTAAAAGGATATTGATGAGGTATGTATATATAACAATCGTAAACCTATATATTTATCTCATTCTGTAAAAAGATATTGATGAGGATTAGATATAACAATAGTATAATTAAAGATATTTCTCATTCTGTAAAAGGATATTGATGAGGTATATATATTTTATATATAACCTATATATATTTCTCATTCTGTAAAAATATATCGATGAGGATTTAATATAACAATAGTATAATTAAAGATATTTCTCATTCTGTAAAAGGATATTGAGGTGGATTAGATATAACAATCGTATACTTAAATATTTTTCTCATTCTGTAAAAAGATATTGATGAGGATTAGATATAACAATAGTATAATTAAAGATATTTCTCATTCTGTAAAAGGATATTGAGGTGGATTGGATATAACAATCGTATAATTAAAGATATTTCTCATTCCGTAAAAGAAAATTGAGGAGATTTGGATATAAGAATTGTATAATTAAAGAAATAATTAGGTTTGATAAGATTTCCAAAAGGTTTGTGTGTAACTTAAGGCTTTGTTTGAGTGAGTTTTGTCAGGACTGCGGCTAATTATGGTCTCTTGTTTATTATCTATTCACGCAGCCGGGAGTTTCCAGTTTCTCTAAATACTTTTAATTGCGGGAGTTTGTTTAATAATGAAATTATTTATGTCTATACCTAAATAATTTTATAAATTAAATATTTTTTACATATCTATACTAAGCAACTAAAAGTGCTTGTATCATATAAACTAGACGACGAAAGTACACATCACATATCCAAGATATATTGGTACCGGCAAGTAGATTTTAAACCGGGTTGCTTCTGTTTGCAAGACCATTTCACTACTACTACACCAATTAAATTCTCAAAAACCTATAATACTAGTTTTATACATTTTAATATGTAATTATTTAATATTAATTATAAGTAAAAGTTATTTCTAACAAACTTACAACATTGATAAGTTGAACGAATGCAAGGCCAAATCGTACGTCGACTTTCTGTGTCATATTTTGTACTGGTCGAATGAGTTTGTTGTATCCACGGAACAGATCTCTGACGAGACGTTCCTCGTCTTCGGAGCACCATCCTGAGTAATTAAAAAAATATTGTGAATATAGCCGTTCTGACGTTTGACCGTCATGAACGAAGTTTAGTATGATTTTTTAATTTTATTATTGTGACTCGACATATGACAGCACCCCGCTTGATGTTAAGCTGGAGTGTAGTCCCGGAATGGATGTCACTGCTACTACAATTCAATAACTGCTGCTACTACAGTCACATCCACTATGCCGGCCTAGTTGGAACCTACAACTTACAAGTTGATCCCGAAACGCAACCAAATCACTTCACGGTCTGTATACTTGTAAGTGGTGGTACTACCCCAGATCGGCAGACTGGGTACCACTGCCTACCACTCTTTGATAACCAGACCCGAATCAAATATCCCTTTGAAGGATAAATACGTTTGAAGAAACAAATTGCTATTTCTTATTGTCATTATAAAGAACAACAATTGTTCTATTAAACGTTATTAATCATTTATATGAAACTTCATAAGCGGGTCAAACATCAAAACGGCCATCATAGCGTGCCGCTGGTATAGTGATTAATGTATAACTTAAGTAATATCTATATATATAAAAATGAATCCCTATTTCCCTTGGTCACGGCATCACGCCTGAACGGCTGGACCGATTTCGCTAATTCTTTTTTTGTTCTGTTCGTTATTATCAGGAGAAGGTTCTTATGAAAGAAAAAATTAAGGAAATTGCGCGGAAAATTAGAAAATTTAAAATTACTTAACCACCATATAAAATTATTAAACTTTTTTAATGTAACCTTAAGACATTTGACATAGAATTGACTGAATGCGTGCTGCAAATATAGTCAAAGAGGATGAAAAAAAAATGACGTTTAAAACGGATTCTTCTGTCAATCTTATTTTATTGATAAACAATACATTTAAAATAATTAATTTAAAGGATCTAAGAAACCTGATTTTCTTAGTTCACATGACGGTTACTTTAGAGCCATCAGGCCTAATATTAAAAGTTCAATTTAATATGGAATTTTGGTAAGTATCGGTAACGGTAACGGCATCAACCTTGAAAATCCATGTTTTACACATGGCCAATTATATGTCGCCTGTTCCCGTGTCGGTATACCAACAAAACTGTTTATATTAGCGCTTATATTTATATAAGATAAAAAAACTAAGAATGTTGTATACCATAAAGCATTAGAATAAAAAACTCTTTTTATGAATTATACCAATTCGAATTCAATTTTCATAGTCATAACTATCGGGTCACCTAGATCAACCTGACAACTTTATATAATAAAACAATTAAATTAATAAAATCAAAAATCTGCTCATTTATGGCGTCTAAGGCGGAACAAAGTTCGCCGGGTCAGCTAGTTACGTATAAAAATGTTTATGTCTAGAGAAATATAGGTCTTTCTACATATTTATACTTAGATATGTGATATTTGAAAAAGTTGTACATTGCATAGTGGATGCGACTTCTACTTGCAGTTATTTAACTGTAGTAACAGTTCCTTCCATTCATAGACCGCACTCCAGTTAAACATAATGCCGAGTTATATGTCGAGCCTCAATAATAAAATGTGCTCGTATGAAGGACACAGAGTTTAATCAAAGAAACATTTGTAGCCTAAATCTTATACTGTAAGAACGTTTTTATATTATGAGCCAATTGTCATTCAGACATATCCTGTTATTGATGAGTGTGGATGAACTGTAAAAAAAAACTCACAGTAGATGATTTTTTTATACAAAGTAACTTTATTTACTGAAGGAACTATTTAAGGTAAATAGTTTAAGGTAAAACTTAAACTAATAGGTATAACAAACACTAGTAAAATATCAGTGTAGTATATCATTCCAAAGGGACATCATTAAATGACTGGAAATTGTCGATTAATAATACTTATTGAATACTTCATATAATTTTACATTAACACAATATTAATAACAAAAAGACAACAAAAAATTAAATAAACGCGAGAGTAAGCTGCATAAAATTTGTTTTATTACTAAATTAAATTTACTTTTCTAAATAATTAATTTAGTAATAAGTATCTAAGCGTAGTTGATTAATGTTTGTCAATTATTAATGTGTAAATGATACGTAGTCATCCAACATATCCCATTTTAAAGTCTACAACACTTTTTAATAAAATGATTGTAATTGTCATAGCAACTAATATGAATAACGTAGGCATTTATAATAAAATTTAATTTATAAACATGTAAAAATGTCATATGTTACTTATTAAAATATATAACATTCGTTCGTGGATGCTGCGGAGAGTCTGTTGGCGACAGATCAATAAGAGCCGCGCGAGATAAATTTTAATGAACCGCTATACAACTTAAGTATATACGTCAAGTTTATAATTTACATTTGATAGCTTTAAGTAATTAATCTTTCGCGATATTAATCTTTCTTTTAATTTTGCCATTCTTAACTGACTTTTACTGTAAATTTAAATACACCTGCATCGTACATAATAAGTTGATAGATCATCTTTCTTTTTAGAGTGTTTATATATTTATTCAAATTAAGACTGCATTATCTAGTTCAAATAATATATTTAAAAAATAAAGCAAACTTGCAAATCTTTAAGCAAGATATAAAGCAACTTAAAGCATAGTATAAGCCAGATTGTAAAAAAAAAAAATATAATTTTAATATTAAATATTATATAGCATTGTTTTACCTTGCGAATATATAGCAGTTAGCACACCAAATATTAAAACCCAGGCGCGCGCTCCGCCCGACATGGCGGCGCACACTGGCGCAAGCGAAGAAGCGTTTCAAACCCGCCCTTCAGTTGGGGCGGCAAGCTTTCACGTTTTCAGGAGGATAAGGGAGCTTTTCCGGCAGCTATTAACTTTACGTTGAAATTCCAGTATATATTTACTTTATACCAGTATAGCAAATGAAACATTTTCTAATTCCTTTATTTCTTTTGGTGTTTCTATTCGTAGATCTTAAAATTAATTGACACAATTTAAAAAAATGTTGAGAATGAACTAATTTAAGATGATTTTAAGTGTCACCTTCATCGATTTCTAAATTGTATCAGACCTTGACTGCAAATCCTATTCATCGTAAATTATCTAAGAAGCCTTTAGTTTACTCATAAGACTTTCATAATTTCAACAATATAATTCCAATTACAATATAATTACTAACACTGATTTAAGGAATTTTTAACAACTTAAAAACTGTTTAAAAGACAACCGTGGTCTAGTGGTAGTGAAATAGTCACTCAATTCAAGAACTCATTATTTAAAACAACTCGGTACCAATGTATCTTTGGTAAAAGGTACTTTGGTCATCTATTTGCTTTGATACAAGCATGTTTAGTAGATTAAAATATAAATAAATAAATCCTAATGGTTTATACTATATATTATTAAAAATAAGTTAGCATTAGTCGTGCTGTAAAAATAGTAATTACAAATAATTAATGTAAAATAATATTTTCTTGTTCTGTAGAATGTAAGACTATCCTGAACAATTGTGAAATGTGTGGGTTTTTAATAATAGTGCACTGAATACTTGCGATTTGCGAATTGTTATCAAAATGCGCCGAGCACATCGTAATTTATAGTATCTGCAGGCGGGTTAATAACCTGACGGTGTAGGGTATGTAAAGATAGGGAACCTGAACTACGCTTTTACCTACGTTTTAAGCACTATACATTATTTTGAACTAATATAATACTATTCGCTTATATTAGTTTGAAGATATAGTTTCATCAGCTTATCCATCATAGAAGTGAATATTGTGAGTTAATTTTTAGTTTAATTATAAATAATTAAATATTTTGGCGGTGAATAGTCATTCACTGCTAGACATAGGTCCCCTCCAACGATATACACAGTGACCTGCTGAAAGCGATATGCAACCAGCGATCTCATTTAGTATATTTTGTGGGTAGGTGTTTCGCTGCGTGTTTCATTATTCGCTCCATTCACAACGGCCATCTGTTCTAGGAGCTATGCAGCAATGTATAAAATTCTTTGAAGATCAGGATACTTATATAAGTGTAAAATCAAAAACTTTTTAATAATTTTTGAATAATTTTGCCATATCCAGAAGGGTGTTTTCCAACCAAATCAGAGACATCCTTAAGAAAGCTGGATTGCCTAGTATCCATAACTGTAGACCTTGTACAAAGAGAATTGTGTATGTAACGGAGTTGTGCTCCATTGTCTGGAAAAAAGGCGCGACTATTTGATTAATTGATTTAATTGTCATATTTAGCCACATTGCTTGTAGCATTAACCCGACAATATGCAACGTGAATACATCTGTTAAAAGAACAGAAATAAAAAAATAATGATTCGACACCAATTACGTATAAATAAAGTAAACGATAAGTAGAGCTTAATGGTCAGACCGACAGGCACCAAGTTTCATTCTTGGGCACCAGTTAACCGAAGTTCACGGGTGCATATTTTCAATCCAATTAATTTTACCTATAAATATAGATTTTGTATTTAATTAAAGCCCATAATGTCTTAGGATCGTCTCCAATTACTCAGCTTATCAATGTGGTTAAGTTTAAAAAAAGATATTTTACTATTCATTTATTTACTTGTATATTTTATAAGTCTTAAGTGTTTTTACTTAATTTAGTATTTTATTGTAAGAAGAAAGTATATCATAGTACTACGCGATCGAAAGTCGTGAAGTTTCTATATCAAATGTTGTCTCCATTGTATCCATTGCGCATGTGCACTCATCCTACGGGAATAAGTGTGTCATCGATTTATGGTTTCGGGATATGTGAAGAATATTCACAGAAGCAAACACTTTTAGAAAGATTACTATAAACGTATGAAACACTGAAAAACGTAGAGCTTACTAAAAAAGGAAATATTTATGTAACTACACGAAATTACATATCTACGTGGTAATTTACGTTGATTTATTACGAGATATTTAATATTGTTAATTTAGGGTTAGGGTTAATATTATAAATTAGGGTTCAACAAACGATAGCCTGATGTTAGGCTGGAGTATGGTCCATGAATAAAAACGACTGCTACTACAGTTAAATAACTGCAAGTAGCAGTCACAATTTAATTGGAAGCGGCAATTTACAAGCGCATGCCCTGGATTGCCTACCTTAAAGGGGGGGTCGTGTAAGAAATAAAACGCCTTACGTTCATTCGTTCATATTTAATAAACAAAGTGCAATTCAGAGTATTAACCTTACAATTGAACAAATCGTGTGGACAACGGAATTTGTCACAACGTCGGTGGCGAAAATGAGCGCCATATCTTAACACTTATATGTACATTTTGTATATAACATACAAATAAGTAATCTTAACTATAATATAGATATTGTCGCTCATCTTGCGACCGATCCACACGATCGGAATCGTATAATAAATAAAATATACTTGTAAATTTAACAAAACATAAGTACTATTTAAACGTAGTCGCTCCGCAACTTCCAATGGAGAGGCGACGATTAAAAAGTTTAGTACCTCGTAAAGGATAAATATTGCGAGGTTCCGGTGCACGGGTACCACTTCCGAATGGGTACCAGTGCGCTCGGACGGCTCGCGAGGTCATTTTACATTTACGAGGTTTACAAATAAATATAACAAATTATATAAAGTTTAAATCTGGCTTCGTGTTCGATTGTATAATTCGATGGTTAGCCGAAGTTCGGCCAGGGCGGGGAAAGTGTAGGTGTGGGCTAACCAAGTTCCGCCTCAGGTACGAAACCTGTGCTTACAGCGAACTGTTAAACAGGCATATCGTTTATGTTGTTGAGAAAATGGAAACAGACGATATTATATATATCTATGAAGATATTTTACAAATGTGTATTGTACGAAGGCGTTTTATGAAAATTAAAAATGTTCATACAAAACTTTGTGCTTTTGTAAAGTTTGCACATTAAATTAAAAACTAATGAAAAATTTCAAAGTATATATAATTGAAGTTCAATATGAATGTACTTAATAAACATTCACTAAAGAATGTAATTATAACATCGAAGTTATATAACAATTAACAAAAACGACGCGCTTACGCTACGGTATATGAGCTTAGTTGTACGGCTGTATAATGTTTATTTTATCTGATCACTACCTCGTTTCGATATATTAAAGTGATAATGCAATAGTCGTCAGTCTTTCAAAAAGACCGAGAATGAAATAATTATTTTAACTACAACTTTGTAACGAGTATTATTAAGCTATAGCCTTGGATACATTATTACAATTTATAACAATATATCGACCCGTTCACAACGAGGCGTATCACAACCTGTACGAATTGAAATAACATTGTTTGTAAAGTTCTATAACTAACTACTGACACATAAATATTTCCAGAAAACAACATCAGAATCACGACGAATCAACAAATTAATGAAAATCATTCATTGCCCAATTATATTAACCTGTATTTACTAATGTAGAATTTCATTAAATGCGAACAAGGTCGTTTAACGGTTTGAAGGAAGACATTTTTGTGCAATTTTTTATAGATTGGTCATGAGATGCGACCCTTCGATACCTACTGCGACTACAATGGTATCATAATACACTTTAGTGTACCACCATACGCCACCGTGCGCTTTCCAGTAAACGGTGGCGGCGGTCCTCATCTCTGGAGATATGAGAGGCGAACAGACCTCTTGTATTATGAAAACAAATTAATTACAATCAGGAACCTAATGATAAATCCTGACAACAAACGCCCGACAGAACGACGAAGAAATTAAAACATAGATTGAGCACGGCCAGAGGTTCAGAGTAGTAGAAGATCGGCAGTAGAAGATTGGGCGCATTGTCATGGCAGTCGAATGGAGACTTAATGCTATATAGGGCGCGGCGCGAACGACCGAGGCGGGCGGCGGCAACTCCAGCGTCGCGGGGCGTCGGCGTCCGCGCAGCATCGCACATCACAACTTAACAAGTATTCGCGGTATCACAGAATGTTCATTTATGGTAACACGCGTAGCATAGACGCAGACACAAGCGGGCGAGCCGCTACGACACCATAATGTGCGGTGCGGAACATAGCACGGCTAGCGTGGCGATGATTGTGAACAGGGTAAAGATAATAAGGCACAGTCTGTCCACGACCATGGCGGCGAACTTCCAGTCGCGCGAAACGTCCGCGTCTTCGTCGTCTTTGCGCATCTGCGGAATAAAATACATTTCAAACCCAACATCCTAATAAATGATTATTACAATATTAGTAAAAAAAATCGTGTACGCTAAAGCTTACCTGATCTGTGATGACTTTGATCTCTTTCAGTATAAGAGAGAGTTCATAGTCGACACCGAAACAGCTATGCGCGGCCAGCCCTGCACCGTTCTCCTCTCCTCCCCTAAAACATTTAGAATTCTGTAGTGAAAGTTCAAGCGGGAACCCTAATCTACGGGTGGACCGAGGATCTGAAGGCTCTAAAGGATATCTATTATAAATAAAGCACCTACATTTTTGTAAAATTTTGAATATTCCGTTTATATTAAATTGTCACGCCTTTTTCCCACGGGGATAGGCAGAGACAATGTAGGCCACTTGCCACGATCCTGACATAACTCCCTCGCACATCCACAATTCTCCTAATTCAAGCTATGGGCACTGGGCAACCCAGCTTTCTTTTAATATCTTTTAATATTATTTTTAAATAATTATTATAAGTTTGTGTGTACGAATAAAGTAGCATAATTAATTAATTTAATGTCTTATAAAGCAACTGGTTTCATTCGGGTAAGGTGTACAGCGGAGCGATCGAGGCTGGGGTGTATTATGTAACCGTGCTATTTACGGCGAGTAGTGTTCGTGTAGATCGTCGAGGGACCTGTAGTATCGGCAGCAAGGCGGCTGCTGCGATTGCCCATGACGGAAGTCATCGTCGATATCGAGCACATTCGCCAGCAGCGACTTTGAAGAACGTTCCCTAAGTTCCAAGTCCGGAGGCGGCGGAGCACGCGGAGGTGGAGGTGTGGTCGCCGATCCGGGCCGAGACATTCGTAATATCCAGGGTAACCAGTATAGGAATACGCATCGTATCTGTGGACAAGCATACATAGTGAATGTCTGATCTATGGTTGAAAATGTTAATTTCAATATATATTTGCTTACCCAATTACTCATTTCATGCGTGTCGGCATGTCGATGATGGTAGTTCAGAATCAGAATAGTGGAGACCACGGAGGAGGCTACCATAAACATGATGCAGTTGAAATATGTGCCCAAAAGAGGCACCGCATCTGATGTTGCCGGCATCGTCTCCGCCACCATATTTAAGAATACAGTAAGTGACAGCAGAATTGTTACACCTGAAATTAATTATTATTGTAATGCACATTTTTACTAAATGTGATTTGATGGAAGTTGGAGAAAGGTATGTTGTGATGGTTTGGGCACATTGAAAGAATCAATGAAAGGAGATGGTCAAAAGAGACTTTTTAATCGGAGACGAGTGGCAAGATAGAACGGGGACGACCCAAATGATCCCTTCACCAAATTGGGGACATTCCTAAAAAATCAGGAGTCCGCAGTGCCCATAACCAAATAATTTTTGTGAAAAAATTGTGCATGTGAAGGAAGGAAAAGAGTTGTGTTTGGATCCTAGAAAGTGACGTTCCGTTAGCTCTGCCTATCCCTGTGAGAATTATTGATGAGCATGAAAAGTTTACAATTATTTTATAATTAATTTTAGTGGGTTACCTAATGACAACTTCTCCCCTGAGTCCGGTGGCAGTGTAAATCCGAGCAGCGCCATTGAAGCAATTAGAACGCAAGGAACGATCAAATTAAAGAAATAGTATAGTGTTTTTCTTCTGATGACTACCGCGAATGTGATGTCAATATAAGGTTCTGGGCAGCAATTGTAGTATATTTCATTCCTTTTGCCTGGCACACCTATAGTGAATAGTGAAACAGATATAATACACGATTCCATCAAAGTGAATATTATTGCCAATGTGTTATTTATGCTTACCTATTAATTCCCATTCACCGTTTGTAACAAAACTGCTGATATCGCCTCCATTTTCATCTTGCAATTGAAGATCCAACTGTAAAGAAAATATATATTTAAAGATAGCTACTTATATCTAATATTGTATAAAATTAAATACGTGATATTCAAGTAATCAGTTGTTTAATTCATTAATCAATGTTCGCGCATAATCTAAGAAAATACTAATCAGTAATAACTAAATAATAAAAGAAAGACATACTTGATAGCCATCATACGTCCAACTTCCGAACTTCATTTCACATCGTTGATCATCAAAAGGGAACCACGTGATATCGATTTTGCATGTGCTCTTAAATATGCCAGGTGGTACATAGAGACAGGAACCATTGTTCCGCACTACTACATTCGTTGGGTAGGTGCTGTCGAACCCTTCATCCGCACTAAACAAAATAATGAATTCAATTGTAGATAGGTTGTTTGTTTGAAATGTTTATTAGAACATAACAAAGACAAAATATTGTACTTCTTATGAAAGGAAAAGAAAAGAAAAGGATTGGTGATCTGCTAAAGCTGTCATTAAACCGCTGGATACAGGCTGTAATTTTTTTCGAAATTTTATTTCTATTTTCTATAGCACTTTCCCCGCTAAGTTAACGTGCACAGTAATACTGAAGGTTTGGCTGGTAGATGATGCCAAGTTTAAACAATAAAGTATTTTTTTTTTACAATTTTTGTACGGGTTTAAAGTCTGCGAAATGATGTGTGGTGATAAAAGTTAGCTTAGTATAAACTACAACTACTAAAGTTTATAAATTCTCTCATAAATAAATAAAGCTAAAAACAATACCTGTTGTATAGAAGCACGTCTGGTTTCCAAAGTCTATGAGGCGGCACTCTTAAATCTTTCACTCCCCCGAAATCTGATGTGTTCCACCTTAAGTTCATATCATTCCATTCCTAAGAAAAATTAACATATTACAAAAATCCCAGGTTCTGTACAATCAATGAGCAGAAAGTTATTTTAAAAATTTTACTTCATTTACATAGACAAATTTAACTTCATTAGGCGACCACGGTGTAGTGGCAGTGCAATGGTTACGCAAACCGAAGAGCAGGAGTTCGAGACAACCCACCGGTACCAATGTATCTTTGATATATATATTTTGGTTGTCCTGTTTCTATGATACAAGCACTTTAGTAGCTTAGTAAACTATTAGAAATGTAATAAAAAAAATAGAAAAGGGCATAAAACTGTATGTGGTATAATGTTCTGTATTAGTATAAATCCTTACCAATTTAAGCCAGATGTTAGTAATTAACAGTTGATTCTTTTCGTCCTGTAAAATACATTTAGTTATTAACAAAGTGACTCGTTTAGTTCAGATCTTTTTAAAAAGTAAATATTCGGAATCTTTTTTTTTTATTGAAGCACATTTATATGACAACATCCTGAATCCATGGTGACTGACCAGCCCCCAAAGTGTATAAGCAAAAACTAATAAAAACTCTCAAAAATAAACTTTAGAAAAACTAAAGTCATCAGCTATAAATGATTTAATAAATCAGTTTGCTAAAAAAAGCCAAGGAGAGTGTATATTTAATTTGAATTGTTAGTAAACATCTTGGAAAAAGTGACAGATGGATAATTATGATGAATAAATATTTCTTTTAATTTTATGCAAACATTTTTTTCTTTTGTGAGAGGCCTAAGGGCCCCCAAACAAATTTTTATACGGGGCCCCGCCAAGGCCCGCTACGCTTCTGTGACTGACACTATGGTAATTAATTAGCAGTCGCTATGACTATGCCAGTCCAGTGGAATCGGCAACTATCAATCTGATCCCGATACTTATACGAGTATATGTGAAAATGGTAGTACTACTTCTAATCGGCACACTGGGCAAATAGCCAACAAGTGCCTGCCTTTCACCTTTTACTATTTAATTAAATAAATAATTAATT
Organism: Tinea trinotella; assembly: GCA_905220615.1. NCBI lineage: Eukaryota > Metazoa > Arthropoda > Insecta > Lepidoptera > Tineidae > Tinea > Tinea trinotella. The sequence goes on from HG992306.1 coordinate 8,060,808, forward strand.
AGGGACTGCTGAAGAAAACAATGGAGTACCTACAAACGATTGCACTCTTTTATTTTCCTGATGTTTAGTTAATTGAGCTTCAAATAAAGGCTTTTGAAACTCGAATTTTCAGTAAAATAAATTAAAATAATTGATTAGCATAAGCATGGATATATGACAGTACCCTGCTTGATGTTAGCCTGGAGTGTGGTCCATGAATGGAGGCGACTGGTACTACAGTTAAATTACTGTAAGTAGCAATTGCATCCACTATGCCGGCTGTCATATTCAAATACAATATTTATTTTATTAAGATTTGACCTCTTATCTGACCTCGACTTGCCTGATTGATGCTTTAGCAAGAGGAAGTCCAAGATTGCCGACGACTGAAAAATACTGATTCATTTACGATTGCCTCAGTCTCCGTCACTATGCCAGCCAAACTTTAATTATATTTTAATGTAAAGGACATCATTCATTTTGGGCTTTTATGTACTACTTTTGTAATGTCCAATGATTAAAAAATATATAAATAGTAGTTTCGATACTTGTATTGATAAAACTAATAACAATTTTGGTTTTATTTGCTGTGCAATTGAGTTATTTGAAAAATAAGATAAGGACATTTTCCAAGATAAGGAAAATCCTTATCTTGGAATATATCCTTTGAACTCATCCTGAAATCATCCTGCTTTGAACAGTCATAATTATAGTTTGATCATTTTGCATACCTAAACTATGCAAAATAAAGGATATATTCCAATTACATCTTCGTACATCAAACTATTTTAAAATGTAACTGGCATAATACAATTAAGCCCAAGTCCCTACTCGTATACAAAATGAATGATGTCCTTTTCGTATTTAGTATTTTAGCGTATTGTAAACTTTTACACCCTCTGAAATGAGGTATAATATGTGTTGAAATATTACTGACCACATCTATAATCTGCATCAGCGTGAGGCCAAAGGAGAGCTGCAGCGGGTCGCTCTCGTTGACCACAGGCCGTTCCAGCACGTTGTAGTGATCCAGGAGATGGTGCAGCAACCGCTTCTCGTGTAAGCCGCCATTCACTCCTAATCATTTCAGTACATTATTGACTGATAGATTGAAAATATTACACATTAATGGTCCGCAACACTTATAACCAACCATGTATAGGCTTTTTTTATTGTGACTCAGAACTCGACCTCGACCCGCCTGATGGTAAGCAAGATGGAGGTCCAAGAGTGCTGACGACTGTAAAAACCGAGTCAGTTCACGGCTGCCTCAGTTGCCTATGGCGACCAAAGATGCCTTTTCACGCATAGTTTGAAGGATCCAAGGTCATATAAAGAGCTTCTATAAAGAGAAATGTGGATATTAAGGAAGTAGAAACTGAGACGTGAACATTTGTCAATCCAATATCAATCAAATTGTCACACTTTCCTCCCACAAGAACAGGCAGAGACAATGAAGCGCCACTTGCCACGATCCTGACACAAATCCCTCGCTTCCTTCACATTCACAATTCTCTTTATACAAGCTCTATCGTTATGGGCACTGGGCAACCTAGCTTTTGTTTGAGTGACTATTGCTTGAGTGACTATTGCAAAACCAAAAAAGAACAAAAGATCTAAGTCCTGGCTGTCATCTTGGTACAACCCAAGTGTTGCCCAGGGGCTTCTGACAAGCCATCAGATGTAATATGTGTGAAACAGTCCAACTGTGTGACAAAACCATGCAACTACATTGGGTCACCTAAATCCTGAAGTAGCTATGAGATTCAATTGAGAAGAAAATGACAATTAAAAAATAATTGATTATCATAATTAAGCAATAATCGTAGTAAGAAAACAAAAACAACGGTTTATTCAATGGGTTATACAGATTGTAACAAAATTACATTGAAGTAGAACGTGCTGCAAAAGGGCTCCTTAGTTTACAAAGGCAGTTATTGACTACACCCTCTTATCTCAACTTCTCCGTGTAATCTGATCTTGAATACACTCCTCCTCAATAGGAAGTGGCTGTTCGGCCTTTTACATCAATTAATGTGGTGTTTACAATATCTTGTGTCGAAATAATGATAAAAGTCTCTATACTTATAACCTTGGTAGTTATAAGTATAGAGACGAACTTTGGGATGTCAATCCAAAAAACAATAAGGTAAACTGGTTTTTAGGTGAAATAGTTTTGGATTTAATGAAAATAAAGTGAAGGTGTTTTTTTTTGCTCAAAGATCACTTTTATAAAATAATGTAATAATAAAGGTCTACCTCGATATTAGTGCGAAATTAAAGTAACTAATTTAAATACAAAGGATTGTAACTACAATGTAATATAGCCATTAATGTTATATTAAAGTATAATAGGGGTGGTTTAAGGTAATTTTCTATGTATGTTCGGGAGTGCGGAAGCTTAGGCAATATGGTTACATCATACTTTAAGAGAAGAAGATCATGCATGTGGAATAGTTGGCAGTGGTCCAGATGTGGTTGTCAGAATGCGGTATTCGCGCTCACCTATGGAGCAGAGCAGGCCCACGAGCAGCGTGAGCAGCAGGGCCGCGGGCGCCGTCAGCCCCGCGCCGCGCGCCCGCTGGCCCATGTCAGCGCCGCACAGCAGCCGCGCCGCGCGCCCGCGACCCAGCGCGCCGCGCCATGACACCCGCGTCTGTTCGCCGTAGGCCTCTGTCGCTCGCCTCTACCCGCCCCTGACCCCCGCCCCTCCGCGCACCCTTTTATTGCGATTTATGAAATATTATTAATTTGAAATGTAATTCTTTTATGGTTTTCATAAATTAAACTTTGTTCACGACCGCCCGCCGACGGCCTCGCGTGCCGTCCTAGTCGAGAGCATCGCCCGCTACGATTCGGTATGAGTGTTACGGTGTGTGTTTGAGCATTGTTGTTAAGCGGAGTGCGGCCTCGCGTGGGGCAGCGGAGCCGCCGGTGTGCGGACTGGCGCGGCCGGGAGAGCGCGATACTAACCGCGCAGAAGCCACCCGTTGCCACCAGCCGCTATCCACCCTCACCCACCCATTCACCCGCCACGCAGCCACGCGACCTTCATCTCCCGCATAGCGCACCCGAAATCATTTCAAAGGGATAACATATGCTAATTATTTTAATATACTAAAATCATTGTTGCCTTGTCTTGAAGATCAATTCAAAACAAAATTGTTTCTTAAAACAGAGGAATCCAAACAATTTCTAACAATAACTAAGTTGTTATACTAATAATTACCTTAGCCTAATTTTTAATAATCATGGCAATTTTATTTTTGCAAAAAAATACCTATATTTGAAAAAATACCTATATAAGAAATTTCTTCTAGACACAGTGAACGTATATAATCCAGTAATTGAAAATTGGAGAGAAGGCGGAGGAACGCATCGGTAGTTATGAGTCGTAATATATGAAATGATAAGAGTAATTGTGTTAAACGTTGAAATATTTGACAGGCAACGGTGATGTAAGGGGAATGCTTTTATAATTGTGTTTGGGGCGAACAAAACACGTGCCATCAAAGAGCACCTTAATGTTATCAAAGTAATTTTGTGAGGCGAGCGTTCCCTGGCAACCCTTGCCTAACGACTATCAAACGGCGCTGAAAGTCAAATTTCTTAACGAGTATACATTAGGTGTAGGCTGATATGAGGTAGTTGCATGCGGTAGAGGAGGGAGCGGTTGCGGCCGACGCGGGGGAGGCTGCGCGCTCGGCGGCGATCAATGAGGCCACCCCACTACGCCGCGCGTGCCCCGGCCACTTCGCCCGCTCCCGACCACGGCTCCCGTACTTCATCGTAGCTGTCAATTCGACTTGACAAGCTATTTCGCATTTCACTCAATACCCCATCTCCCCGCACTTTGTACATTTTCTTACCTCCACCGATGTCTTTTATGTAAGATTCTAAAATTAAAACAATAACTATGCCATGTAAACTTGATGAATGGCAGACCTATGAACTTTGACATCTGCTGTAAAAGCACAATGATTATGAATGAATGGGATTGCCTTTCTTTTACATAATTTTAAAATGTCTCGGAATCTACAGTACCTAAGCTTTAACTAATTAAAATAAAATCTAATTAAATTAAATTTGTGCAGTCAAATTACATCTAAAATCTTAGAAAATCATATTCAAGATATACCAAATTTTTACAAAATATACAAAATAAAAACTAGTGATAGTTAGATGAAAAAAAATGTACGTGATCTAAAGCCAAAGTGCTTCATTTTTTTAAATATTATTATTACATTTTAATTTTAACTTATTTAAGTGCATAGTTGCCAAAACATAGGCAACTACGACTACAGATAAATAACCGCAAGCAGCAGTCGCTATATATTATATATCTGCATTGCGATCAGTAAATATGTGACTCCATTTTAAAACGTCACTACCTGCGTTAGCTAATTTTTGCAATAAAGGACATCATTCATTTTGTATGGAGACTTAGACTAAATTGTATTAACAGTTGTATATACATTTTAAAATATCGGGTCCGCCAAATAACTTTTTTTTTAAATGCTATAAAAAAACTACTCAATATGCTACACTTGATGTTTTGCGCCATGTTTTTGAAAATCGCATTATCAGCCGCAGAGCTGATGTCGTTTGGCCACTGAGGAGCTGCGATTTGACACCGTTGGACTATTATTTGTGGGGTGCCGTCAAAGATAAGTGTTATGCCGACAAGCCAGAGACAATTGATGCTTTAAAGAACAATATTCGTGAAGCACACAATCGATAATGTACTTAAAAATTGGACCGATCGTGTAGGCTACTACATGGCCAGCCGAGGCAGCCATTTGAATGAAATTATTTTCCATCATTAACCGGAAGGATTGTTCTTTCAAATAAAAAAAGTAGTTTTAATTCAGTAGTTTTAAATATAGCATTTTCGAAAAAAAAGATATTTGGCGGACCCGATAGTTTAATGTACGAAGATTACACTGTAATTGGAATATATCCTTTATTATGCATAGTTTAGGTGTGCAAAATGATCAAACTATAATTATGACACAGACAGTTAATGTCCATATCTCATTTTCCAAATAACTCAATTGCACTGCAAATAAAAGCAAAGTTGTTATCAGTTTTATCAATACAAGTAACCAAACTACCATTTTTATATATTTTTATCATTGGGCTTTACAAAATAGCCCAAAATGAATGATGTTCTTTAGTGACAACAAAGTATTTACACAGCTCAAATATTTTAGCAATAATTGCTTAAGTCTATAAGTATTGATCGTTGGCGCATACAACAAGCCACTCAACACTACACAGAGCCATTACCAAATCCTAATTGCTTGTTCAAACTTCATTAAACAACGTTAGCAATCACTATGATTACCTTTGAAAATTGTGCGCTTGCCGTAGATCAATATTAATAGGTAAATTTGTGTTATTATAGACAATTACAATGGCTCCACTAAAGAAGTGTGACATTTATTAATATTATATCGTAATTATTAGTTCATCATTCTGGCATGTTCCATGGCTAGTATTGATTACATTAAATCAAATTATTACGCCCTTTTCCCACAGGGATAGGTAGACACAATGGAGCGCTACTTGCAACGATCCTGTCACAACTTCTTCGCTTCCCTCACATCCACAATTATCTTCATACAAGCTTTAAAATCAGATTTATAAATTCCTTTTGTCAATCTACTTTAACTGATTGTAAAAATAATAATCGGGTGCTCCACCGAAAAACAAACTGTTAAAGATCGTACAAAGAAGCCGTGAAGGTCTCAAATGCGGAATCAGGCCCGTACACGTACATGTATTTTAATAAGTGAAATAGAGAATATTATTATAGTATAGAAACAATGCTCGAAGAACTAATGGGGTTCTAAAGTGGAGACCACGAACTGGAAGACGCAGCGTAGGTAGGCCTCCCCTAGGTGGACTGACGACACAGTGAAAGTCACGAATAACCCGTGAATGCAACTGGCATCTTGTTCTTCGAAGTAGCGTTTTAAGGAGGAGGCCCATAATCAGCAGTAGACGCCTTCTGACGACAGATGAAGATGGTGATAGAAACAAAAAAATATAACTTTTAATAATTGAAACTTAATAATTAGATAGGAAACATTAAATACAATAGCGTACTAATACTTTCTATGTTTGTAGTAAAGCATAAAGTAAAGAATTTTAAAATTTAAACAATCGTAATTTGTTGCAATTATCCAATTCTTAGTAATACAACTCGCCTTTCCTGCACTGATTTGCGAATGTCTTAAGGCCGATGTTGTTCGCGTGACCGCTTGATGGCTAACCACAAATTGCGCATTACACGCCGCATTTTAGTTGCAGCCAAGCATTTATGCATTCCCTATAATTATTTACTATAGTACGTAAAACGAAAGAGAAACTAAACGCCCCATAGTAAATACCATGTTATTTCAAAATGTAACAGGTAATTTTATCTCAGTTTTAGAAAATCAATGGATTTCTCTTTATCTTTGGGATTAGGTAAAATTACCGATTGCGATTAAGCCATAATTCCCACAGAAGATAAGAAGAGACAACGGAGCGTCACTTTTTACGATCCTGACACAACTCTTTTGCTTCCTTTCTCTTCAATTCTCTTCCTACAGGCTCTATGTTATGGGCACTTCGGACCCTGATTTTTAAGAATGTTTCCGAATTGATCAAGAAATAATTTTCTGGGTCGTCTCCGATTTATCTTTCTTTCGCCAATCTCATTTTATCCATTCTTTTAACATGCCCGAACCATCGCAACATACCTTTCTCAATCTTTGACACTACGTCTTCTTTCAAATCACATTAATCACGCACAACTTCATTCATCATTCTATCTGCAATTATTAACTATCATTTATACTAATTTCATGCTTCTGCTGCCATTTATTCACCCAGCATTTTTTCTCTTTATTTATATGTACAAATTATTCTATTAATCACTGTTGCAAACATATAGGTTCGCTACATAATAAATAAAATATCACCTAGAAACACTGACGAATGAGAAGTGAATAAAAATCAATTTAGAAAGCAATCTGATTAAAATCCGTCATTCATCTTTTAGTAGGAGCGAAAAGGGGAGGCTGGTTAATATTGCAAAAGCTATGAAATATGCCCGCGCGCTTATTGGCCAGTGCCCGGGGAGATGCCGCAGCACAGTCTCCCTGATTACTTATTGATGAGGGCAGACACTTCGTGACAATGATATTTTGGGCCTGCGATATGTGACTGGTCGCAGGTGGACGTGACAATTGCATTAAATGAGATTTTAGTGATTCTGTCGCAAAATCACTTGCATAATTTAGCATATTAATTAGGTCAGACGGACGACCTCAATATGTACGGAATGTTAGGGCGAAACTGTTTAGTTAATTTAGTTTAGATATGATATTTAGTTATTATTATTATCATTATTTTATATTAGTACATATACTTTAGTATTTTTTGGCTGGCATAATGACATCGACTGAGGTTATCGTAACCTAAATCGTTTCTTTCAGTCGTGGATTTTCCTTACGTCCATCAGACAAGCCGAGGTAAAATGTCGAGTCTCTTTTTCGTCTTATTGCTATAGTATTTTCTACCTAGTCTGTATACCCTTATAAGAATATAAGTCTACAATTATATTATTTACTTGTAATAATAAAAGCAATTTATTAAGACTTTGGCAGATTTACTTACATTTTAACATTAAAGAGTGGTAGGCAGTGGTACCCAGTCTGCCGATCCGGGGTAGTACCACCACTTACAAGTATACAGACCGTGAAGTGATTTGGTCACGTTTCGGGATCAGCTTGTAAGTTGCCGGTTCCATCTAGGCCGGCATAGTGGATGTGATTGCTACTCACAGTTATTGAATTGTAGTAGCAGTGGCATTCATTCATGGACCACACTCCAGCTTAACATCAAGCGGGGTGCTGTCATATGTCGAGTCACAATAAAAAAAAAAAAAAAAAAAAAAAAAAATATTTTTTATTTATAAAAAAAATTAAATTGGTAAAGATTTTTATAATAGCTGTGTTTCGTATTTAATTATACGGCATAACGTTAAGCCGGCTGGCATCGACGGTACTTTGGTAAGAGTGTCAGTGTTTCGGTCGCTCAGTTTCAATGATACGAGTATAAACACTTATACTATAGGTCGAAAATATACTTATATTTTCGAAATCTGGTCAGTTTTTATGAATACCAGGGGCGTGTAACATCAAAATTAATCATGTTATAAACATAAAAAAATCCAGGAAAATTATAATAGTCGTATTAATCAATCAATCAAATTGTTACGCCTTTTCCCACAGAGATAGGCAGATACAATGGAATGCCACGTTAGGATACACCGTCGCTTCCCTCTACGATAATATAATGATAAAATTATTTACACAAGCATGTAATAAATATTTTTTACAGATGGCTGAAATAAGAACAAGCAAATTACTTACTTTTCTTCATTAGCAAGCATTTTGCATGGGTCACGAGGACACACGCGCGTACAAATGAACTGGCCATTACCCCGTTATTATCCCAAATAATTAAAAAATAAAACAACTTACGAGTACTTTTGAGACTATTTAAATGTAATCATGTCTTTAATAACACTCCTTTGGTGTCATTATCACTGACACACAATTATTTAAATTATTAAATTTTAAAGAGTGGTAGACAGTAGTGTCTAGTCTGCCAAACCGGGGAAGTACCACTAGTTACAAGTATACAGACCGTGAAGTGAAGTCGCGTTTCGGGATCAGCTTGTAGGTTGCCCCTTCCAACTAGGCCAGCATAGTGATGTGACTGCTACTTACAGTCACCTCTATTCGAGGACCGCACTCTAGCTTAACATCAGGTGGGATGTTGCCATATGTCGAGCCACAATAAAAAAATATATTATGTTTATTTATATGCGCATGAATCATGGATTCCACTCGGAGCAAATTAGCAAATATTGTGAGGTCTCTACAAATACGATGGAAAGTATTTGCGGTATTAACTTACCTATATGATAAATAAATACGTGATTATTATTTTTTAAGTGTTTTTGAGTATACATTCAGTTATAGGTTTTGCCGTACAAAAGATTGGAACAACTAAGCTTAAAACAAATAATTATGATATTTTATAATTTTTATTTTATAGTAATATATTCTCCAATTAGTATTTGTACAGCGTAGTAACGGCGACGTTTTTTTCAGTTGTCAGTGTTTTTCAACCTCCCCTTGCTACCATCAGGCAAGTCGAACTGAGATGTCGTATTTTATTATTAACAAAAATATTATTACTTTATAAATTAGTTAGTATTATGCTCATCATACTGTATTTGATACTAAAAATTATTTATATTTTTAGTATAAAAATATAGTATATAATTTTTAGTTTTTATTAAAAAAAACTAATTTATGAGGTTGCCAGTAATAAGTAATAATAAGGAAAACTAAATGTACCTTTGTTTAGCTCATATATCTTACCCTTGCCTTAAACGTGACATCATATTGTTATGATACTTAGCTTCAGGGTAAGTAATCTACTCGAATGTCATTTTTTATAAACTGGGTCATGCTATAATTTGCAATATCGATTTAAATGAACGTACTATGTTCTGCTAATCTTCTTAAAACTCCTAACATAAAATATTCAATTAATTTGACCTCCATGATATATGTATATTACTCCCTGCTCAAGTATTAAAATGAGTTTTGTTTCGGGAGAAGAATAAGTTCTGGGAAATTTCAACACAAAAGGAGCATAACTCATTGAAAGTTTTCCTTTGCAGCGGTAGTATGTTTCTCGGGAAATATTTGAACGTTCGTGCGTTTAATACAAAATTGCCGAAATTTGTTCTTTTAATAAGAAAAAGATAAGGTATTTTAAAGGTTACGGTGTCAGCCTTGACGTAGCGGAGCGTGTGCCTTAGGCAAAAGGCATTTGACCGTAAAAATCATGTTTATAGGTAGCTATATCATACACGAGTGAGTGTAGTCAGTTAATTAGATTAGTTTTAAATAGGCTTCGTTAACTAAATAATTTATATTTCTAAATAATTATTATTTAAATGTAAAAGTGATGAAATTACATGTTACCTTAACTGACCTGGAAAGAATCGAGTTTACGAGCAATAAAGAATTGCATTTATTTAATACTTGATAATTGTAATTAAAAAAATGATAACACCTATATTATATTTTACATATCTCTCATATATGTACTTACAAGAATATATAATAGTTATCTCGGTGTATAAAACAAAACAAAATCGTATACCTACCAATTAGTATTTGAACTATTCTTTAAATCGTTTAGTAGAGCTGAACGTTAGTGTATATATAGTAGGTCATGTGGAATGTAAACTTGTTGGTGCCGCCGAGCCTTGGCGGGAATTAAATGGGTAAATTTCTCGTAAACTTGGCATGGAAAAGTTTTCATTAACCTAAAATGAATAAAATGCAGTTGTCGGAGCATTATCTGCTCCATGGCATGTGAGAGAAATGTAATTAAAAGACGCATTTTTTTAACTTCCTGATTATTGCAGCTATTTCGAAAATTTGTATGACATACTCATTACAATTTTAAATATTATATGTTTCTTTTATTATATCTTATTTTATTTATTTAAATCCTTTATTTGCACCAAAATAAACTTAAAAATAGGTAAATAGGTAAGGGCGACTTTAATGCCTATTAGGCATTCTCTAACAACTAACCTTTGGGATAATTAGAGCGCAAATATACTACAAACTACAACTACATAAAGTAAAAATGCTATTAAACATTTAAATTAATTGGATGACTAAAATGATGATTTGTAACATTTATTAAATTACGAACGATGAACAAAAGAATGTTTATGAACGAAAGCAAAATGACTCCTCATTACTAACATGAGATAAGGAATTCTGTTAGATATCATGTCTTCCTGAAATTATGAAATAAGTTGCGATGTTTACACGCGATTTGTATCTGTTGTTTATACATAAAGGCAACGATGCGTTATATATTAACTCGTTACAATGTAATTTATTTAACATGCGAATTTATGACAGTTCACATTAATTATAACACAACTCTGTTAATAACGTTGATATTTTTTTCGTAAATAGCTCTAGCTATATGTCATACCTACGGACGTACATCTTGGAACACTGTTTGACATACAAACGAGAAACTTTCTTTAAGATCGAATGTAGTAAGTGGTGTCAAGTGCGATTATCGTCGATGTAGTGGCGAGCCGGTGAGAGCGCGGCCCGGTTGCGACCGGTCGGCCCCACCGCCAATGACAAGCAGCTCAGCCACACGCAGCTGTGCCCCGCCGAAGTCGCGACGCTTGCGGTGCGCCCGTGCGCATAACCCGGCACGACACGCTTCCTCGGGATACCGTCGCGCCCGTACCACGGCTCCTTCGTAAATAAAAGGTAAGTTTTCTATTGTGCGCGGCTAGTGGTAAAAGTGTCCCATTGTGAGTGATCATCAGTAATTTTGGTCGTAAACGGTGACCCTCGGTAATGGGTCGTGTGCAGCCAAATGTACGCATGAAAGCATAATGTAAACAATAGAGACAGGTGCGTAATAAACAATTATGCGGGTTCCCATGCCGGAAAAGGGGCTAAGGTCAACGGGTCGGTTATGTGCGGGTATAATGAGATTAGGAGCGCACGTTGGGCATTGCGATGCGGCGGTCGTGCGGATTCCCGCGTGTCCCAGCCGTCCCGTGAACGGCGCCCTCACGACAACTTTACGAGCCCTCGCGGCGGGTGTCCAGGTTATTGACAACGGAAAAATTGTTTATCTTCACTGTTGGGTTGTGAATGACTCTTATAATGAAAACATTTATTATATTATTATTCAATTAAACATTTTCTTTTAAGTTTCTACTAAAGTAAGACGACACATACTTACTCTCTTAGTATGCAATTATCGTGAAACATTGAAGACAATTATATCTGATGTTCTTTTGCGACTTTACGTCTAATTAGTAGTAGGTAACTTGTGCATCTTTCTCTTCTTTATTTATTATCTTTTGATGTTTTTAATTTGTCACGAACACTTTCATTATCTTGGAAGTGTTATGATAAGATTATGTCTATGCCGAGATTATTATTACATAAAACAATGCATTGAACCGTTAACTCATTTTTAATTTATTTCTTTAACATTTATACTTATAATAAAATAATAAATTTTATTATCCAATTAATTATTGTCATTAATTTGTCAAATCAAATTGTTACGCCTTCTTTTGCACAGGGATAGGCAGAGACAACGAAGTGCCACTTTCAAAGATCCTGACATACTCTTTCTCTACCTTTACGTTCACAATTCTCATTATATGAACTCTATGGTTATGAGCATTACGGACGCCTGCTCGATAATTTAATTATTTTATTACGATATCTCGATAATCAGTAAATTAGGCATTTTGTATCTTTATATACATATTTTTGTAAATAGTTTATATAGTTTTGTAATTATTGAGGTATTTTTTTTGGTAATTACGAGTAGGAACGTTAAGGAATTCGACTCATGACTAAATTAGAATTAATTTATTGAGTTAATTGACCATAAAGGTTTTGCACCAGCACTATTTATTCGACTTCTTTAGGTAATACCAGTCTAGTTTATTACACAAACGCGACAAATTAATTGGACATAAGAACGATTAGAAATGCACCTAACAAAATAAATCTGTCTCATGTTTCCTAAATCTGATAAATAAATGTAGGGTAATGCGATTATTTACAATAAAAATATAATCAGTCAATTAATCAATCAAAATATCGTGCATCAAATAAAAAAATACATTTGGAATATAAATTAAATCTGACCTCTACTTGTTGTCACAATTAACAGTTTGGGGACATTAAGAGGATGTACGAAAATAGATTGATGAAAGAGATTTATAAATCAGAGATTTGTAGCAGAATAAAACGAAAATTGCATTCTTTAAAGAGCATAAATGATCAATTTTTTAAACATAATAATAAAAACTTTGTGTATATTAACAGTAGAAGAGTAATATTATTTTATTGACATTTAATTATTGTATTAAAAAAATAATTCACAACCACGGATATATACCACGGATATATAGATTTATATGTATTCAATAATATTGCGAATATTATGATAGCTATGTAATTCACACTTTCACGGCAGATACACTTTTTTATCATCATCAGACAGAAGGCGTCCACTGCAGAACATAGCCCACCCCCTTAGATATACTTATCTGAATAAAAATATTTCTATAAGTGTAAGAAAAAAACATTCGAAAATCCATTAAATATGATGTAATAGGCATACCATCGCGTTTATTTTGATTATTTAAATCCGATGTTTTAAAAGCTTCGCAGACAAATTTCGAATTTATATTAAAAATAACGCGACAGTAAGCCGCGAAAAACATCGTTAGCGCAAAACCGGAGAAAATAAATAAAATACTCTATTTTTTAGAGTATTATGCAGCCTCAGATGCCATCACTAAAATCCAAATTAAATCGTGATGATGATGATTAGATTTTTTTATTATTAAATATTATATACAGCTCTAAGCGCAATAAAAAATTACTCAATGTTTATCATTATGTTTTGAATATGCTAAGTTGTTGTAAGATTAGGGATTTTTCATTAACATGTTATATTCGCCCGATCAGAGCATCAGGCGCATCCACTATGCTGCCCTAGTATAGTAGCTTTTGAAATTGCTTTATCATGATTATCTATGAGAAAAACAGAGTTCCCGCGTGGATGATAGGCACACGAAAACAAAGTCATTGTTCACGGAAGTCAAGAAAGTTCAATCATACAATAAAGTAATTGCACAAATGGTGATAGATGAAATGTTGCCGTTCATATTGGAATGCACTTTCTCTTGTTATGAAAACTTCTTACTTGTTTTTGTTAGTGAAGGTGACGTAACAATATTAATAAGTCTTTAAATTCACACACGATATTTTGATAAAACAATTAAGTATATTGTTTACTAATATACGATATATAACAAGTAATAATAAGCAAGTCTATATACATAGGAAAAATATTCCCGTATGATTATAAAATTGAAGATAAAATGTTTATTTTGTAAGACGATCTGTTTCGTTCGGTTCGCCATCGAAACAAAAAGTTGTACCGCACTCCAGGTTAAAATCTGGCTGCATATAAAATGTAATTTATAAGGATTGCTTATTTATTAATAAAACCCGAATTCTCCACACTTAAAATGTTATACTAGATACTTTTGCCAAGCCACGCAGAGTTAAGAGACAATTATTATTTCTGAATTTGTGAAAAAGACAATATATAATAAACAAACATAATATGTCTCTTTTCACCATGTTCTTCACCATCTTTGTTCGTCATATAATATCTCTAGTTAACATAATTATAGCAGAAAATACAAAATTAAGGAAATTATACAAAAATAAATAAAATAAAAATAAAACGTAGGTGTAAAATATTAGATAGACGTGCCAAATAAGCGGTTTTACAAGTTATTGGCAACCACAAAAAGTTCTGTTATGTTTAGATATTCTCTATTCAAGTTCAAACTCGGGTTACGAAATTTAATAATAATTTACATTATTTTATTGGCCATTTTGTTCGATAATATCCACATTTTATTCTCTTGTTAACATATATTAAGAGGACTTTCATTTGAGTTTCACCTGAAGCATAACCACGAGTCGCTATTGTAAATAAATTTCGCTACTAAAGTAAATTCATTGTATTGTCTTATTGTGGTTTGACATATGATCATCAGCAGAGTTTATTTTTTAATGACAAAGATTATTAATTAGTTTAATCCTAAAATTGTTACAGTAAACTTAAAGTACAGCCATTTAAGGTTTAAATTTGCAAAGGTAAAACATTTGGTACGTGACTCGAAAGTCACTGCGTTGTTCTCATGATTGTGGCACAGAATATTATAGAATATAGACAGAGACGCATTCTTAGCCGCTCATCTTTGAAGGATATTCACCTTTCTAGCGTCTATTGGTCGGCAAAGAGCTGATGATGTCATGCAAAATGATTTCTGCCGCCCACCGGTTGACCTGACAGCAACGATGTCTAAAAATCACCAAATTCGATTTAAACATCAATAAAGGAATAATTTTGATTTAGAAAGCATGTATTAGATATCATTTGAAACTGTGAAATTCGAAATTGCTTTAAACAGATATTATTATTTAGATTAGATTGTAATTTTGTAGCATCATCTTGTAATAGAGATAGTTTACATTGTTTTTTTCCAATATGTTTTATGGCTTGCGGATATGTTGTTTGAGTGCCGTCGACTGAAAAAAATCTATTGAGTTTACGGTTGCCACAGTCGCCATAGTGGCGGTCGAAGATGCTTTTTCAAGCTTCCCTTGAAGGATCCGGTTAAAGAATGGAAAAAACACATGGGTTGTAAAATAATTCCACTGGTTAATTGTTTGGCAACAACGTGCCGAATCTTTTAGTTCGACTGTCGATTAGGTCGACAGAATACGAATGCGAATGCTTACCCCGACCTGTGCGTATCTCAGGAGTAAAAAGGTAAGAAAAAAGAAAAGATAAGAAAAAGATAAAAAATAAAGAAAATATCATAATACGTGATGATGAACGTTGATGTGATGCAAGTTTATGAGTTATGTCTACGAGGCACGTCTATGTGTGTAAATTATATGGCTAATATTATCTTTATTTTGTGACTCGACAACTGACTTTGACTTGAATAGAAAGGGACCTCCCTAAGCGAGCGCCAAAAACTGAAAAAAAAAACGCTTCCTCAGTCGCTATCACCTTACTATGACATCTTACTAGCTACTAAAGAAAGAATGGCTAAAATATTAAAAAGAATGGATAGATATTGTATGATAGACATACAGTCAATTGCACAAAGGGCTGTTAATTTTAAAGGGACCTAGTTAAATTTTAACTTTTGCATTTTTTCATGTATAAAGTATATTTTTTTATTGTAACTCGATATCTGACCTCGATTTGCCTGATGATAAGCAAGCACTGGCAAATCACGAAACCTGGCAAATTTGGCAGGTCTTCATTATGTACTAAACTAAAAGTGAAATACAAAATATATAATAAGGCTAATTTCCGTTGCACAAAATGTCATTAGAGTCCAATGACTTTTAGTTAACTGAGCTAAAAAAGTGCATTGTGCAACGGTTGTCAAATTAAGTATTTCGTTAGATTTAATGGATGTTAACACTACAGTTTCCTGCAACTGTCTGATACACAATGTCTATTATTAAAGAGGTATGCCCAGTTTCACTCAATCTTAATATCAGACGGGACGTTATTTTCTAATGAGCTAAACATTTTTTATTATATATTGTTTCATATATACTAAGCTACTAAAAGTGCTTGTATCATAGAAACTCATAGAAACTGTATCATAGAATCATAGTGTAGAGTTTTTGGATAGAGATTATCGGACTATATCGATTATTCCTATAAGTTTAACTATCCTTGTTCTTAAAATAAAACAAAAGTTAATCTTAGCTAATGCGAGGACGCGTCGTATAATTATCAGCGATATATCATAGTCATGGTTTCTCTTAATTTAATATAACGGAAGTATTTTAATACCCAGCAAAGAGGACTGCGCATATAATTTATATCCAATAGCTCGTTTGTGAGGAGGATTCTTGATAAATTGTAGAAGCGTGGGAACTTGGCGAAGTTTAAATCCAATTTCGATTTCTGTCCCCTGAAACCATTTTTCACTTCGACTTAGGATGTGACCCGTAGGTATATTATGGAGTTTAGAGTCTATAGAAGGTATCAAATTTAATATAAATACTTAGTTATTGAATTATTGTGTATATTTTCATGTAGTTAAATATACTACTCCGCCTGATATTAAGCTGAAGTGAATGGAGACAATGACGCTAGTACAGTTAAATAAGTGCAAGTAGCAGCCGCATCAACTTATTAATAAATATTTGTTATATATTATACATTCGAATTATTAAATATTATAAATAAATGCTATAAAACAGATATTTGTATCGACTAAGAATCGAACCCAGGACTGTACGTGTAGCGGAGTGGTGTGTTAGTTACTATTGCTCCACACGTGTTGTCATTTTTAGTTTATATTTTTAACAATCATCATTTATTGATAACCATTGTCATTCATTAACATGTATGATGGCATTTTAAATACAAACCGAACTGCTTAAACAACTAAATTTAAAATTGTATCTCATTCGCTGTTAAATCTAACCGGTTTATCAATATGCCAAATACCAACAATACGTTATTCAAAAAACATCTTGCTCAACAATAATGGCAACTAAATCACCATCTACCCAACTTCTTTCTTCACATTACTTGTAATAGAAAAAGTTCCCAACAAAATTTATTTGTCAATCGTAAGAGGCTATCTGAGATCTCGGACCGTACCGCTATCGCTCGTTACGCCTCCCTGCCCGCCGTTTTTGGCGACACATTCCGAGATAGTGCCGCACTCAGTTACCGTACTCGGCGGCACTTCACAAAAAGATAAGATTCGATGAAATTGAGTAAAATTGCACACCGAAAAAGCACCCACTTAACTGTTTTAGGGATAGCGGTACGTGTGCTCGTGCGAGATAGCTTGTTATGTGAATGCCGGGGCTCACCTCTCGATGCAAATGTCACGAATACCAAACGAGTCATAGGTTCAAGCAATGGAGTACAATAACAATGTATATATTAAAAATTCGCGTGAAATTTTACCAAATCAATGTAAACGACCGGATAATGTTATTGCGACATCGATTATAACGAAGATTCCGGTAGAACGGGTTTAAAAATTAAAATAAACAATTTAAAAATTGTAAAAGCTTATGTGGCACCTACCTATGTAATATTATGTCTGGCGGAGACATAGCCGCGTATAGGTACGTTCATAAATCTGATTTACGTGTGTCGCATTGCGGAATTATATTCTGGATATTCCAGCATCCCGACAGCCGAGATAGTTAATAATTCCTCAGCAGAATAAATAATTATGCTTTGTCCCACAGTGCAAATGGAATCCTAATTATAAGTATTCCCTAGTCTGTAGAAATAATTTACAAAGCGAGGCACAACTGAATATCTTCGATCAATATAAAATCTTTAGTTACAAGTAGGACAATGAAACTACTGCAATATGGCAGTATTTCAACTCGTATATAAGTAAGTAAGTTAACTATAATGGCTTCACTACATAAAGCTCACGAACCGTGAATTGATTCACATATAATTTACGCCTTTGAACAATCAACCGTAAAACGTAGACAAACTTCAAACTGGAATGAATTGAGTTAATTAATTATTTATATCGGATAGTTTAGTTAGACCGAACGAGGCGATATTAGGCAACGGTTGCACTACACACATTACACTATACTAAGCAATAAATAAGTTTAGTTCTTCGAATTTGTAATAGTGTTTTCTTGCACAAGCTTCGAGGATTCGCCAATTAGATGCAGCGATAACAATACTGTTTACAATGAAATTGGTTTATACACAGGTTTTGCACGCACGCCTTACAATGAATAATAGTGAATATGCATACGTTGCACAGACCGGTCATGGGTAAATTAGTTTTCTTTTAGAAAGTAAACTCATGTTACGGACTATGAAGTTACTTTTCCATTGACCATTGAGTCAATAAAATTGGTTTTATGATAATTGTTGCCAATGTGGGTAAAACCGGTATTTAAAGTAAGAGCGAACATTTTCAGTGAAGACTGTGAAATCATACAAAACGTACTGATCTTATTTATTAAAACTTAGTCACTGTTAAGTTCGGTGCGTCTTTTCTTTGTAGCACAATCGACAAGTGGAATGCTTTAGCTGCCCATGTGTTCTCTCCATCCTATGACCTTGGATCCTTCAAGCGATGCGTTGCGTTACCTTTACGCCGGCATAGTGACGGCGGCCAAGGCAGCTGTAAACAAAATCGGTTTCTCAGTCCTCATCACTCTTGGACCTCTTCTTGCTTATCATCATGCAGGTCGGTCAACGAAATTATCAAGCCACAATTCCCACAGGGATAGGCAGAGACAATGGAACGCTTCACCTAATCCATCGGTTTTGCCTTAAATAAATAAATAAAATAAACCTTTCGTTTCTCTCCCATCAATATTGGTGTAGATACGAACATTTATAGAATTCTGTAAGTTATTTAATTTAGTAGCGAATTTAATTACCTTTTTGCTCGAAGTTTAAAGTTAGTTTCGTTTACCGTAAAGCGGGTCAACATCGGTTTAGGTAAAACTGGAATCTAATTTGCATTTTATACGCATTTATATTAAGTACTGTGTTTTATTGAATCTCGTAAAGCTAGTGGTAACGTATATGCTTTTAAAGTTAAATTTTAAATATAGGTATAATAAAGATAAATATATATGTATTAGGTTTATGTGAAAAAGTACATTTGTGAAAGGTTTATTTATATTTATTTTGTTGTGACGACATATGACAGCACCAGGCCTAATAATAAGCTGGATTGCGGTCCACGAATGGAACTAAGCCATATCCACTATGCCGGCCTAGTTGTAAACGACAACTTACAAGCTGATCCCGAAACGCAACCAAGTCACTTCACGGTTTGTATGCTTGTAAGTGGTGCTACTCCAAATCGACTGGGCACCACTGCCTACCACACTTTGACAGCTAGATCCAGAGCAAATTATTTTATTAATAAATATTTGTAATATTTAATAATTATTTGATATTACAAATCGACTTTGGCAGCACCACGCCATCATGGACGCTTTCTACAACATTAACTAAAATCACTGCAAGTAGCAGTCCCATTGAAATGACCGCCAACACTCTTAAATTTGTAAAGCGATTTATTAATTTTAATATGTATTGAATTCAACAAATTGGACGACAGGCGTAGCTGAACGGTTAGCGATTGGTTTGTTGCGCATATTCCCGGTGGGAGCAAACATTTGTTTTATAGCTTTTATTTGTAATATTTAATAATTATATTAAATATTATAAATAAAATACACAGATCGTGAAGTGATTTGGTCGCGTTTTGGAATCAACTTATAACTTGCCGGTTCCAACTTTTAAGTCAGCATACTTGCTACTTACAGTTATTGAATTGTAGTAGCAGTTGCATCCATTCAAGGACCACACTCCAGCTTGACATCAAGCGGGAGGCTGTTGTATGTCGAGTCTCAATGATAAAAAAATGTAATGCAGCTTACTATTGGTTAAAAATTGTCAATTTTTATTTCGAAGCTGTCGAGCTTTGCAGCCATCGTGGTCACGGAGAAATAAACGCGATAGTAATCCGCATAAAATTTATTTCTTTTATTAATCAAGGTTCGCGCAAAATCTATGAAAATTCCATCCTTTTATTACTTAATATAAATATTATATTTAAAACTTCTCATAATAAACTGACCATTAGTTATTAAGAAATATAAAATATAATACGTGTATAACCTTGACATAATGAATTTGCAAAGTTTTGATCGTTTTATTATAAATATTCATAAAATGCTCTAAAATTAAAGTCTGGTTTTCATTATGGACATTATAAATTCTTCTGTAAAACAAAGTTATGCATTTAAATTGGTAAATTAATATGAATTTTTATATGTACTAAGAATCCGTGTTATGTAATTAGTTTAATATTACTTGATTTATTTTAAATACGAGTTAAACATAAGAGGAAATTACACCATTATGGTTGAATGCTTTGGCGAACGAAGTTCAGTTCGTTTTGGCCGGCATAGTGTCTGCGAATGGGGCAACCGTGAACTAACTGGGTTTTTTCAGTTGTCGTCACTCTTGGACCTCCTCTTGCTTATCATCAGGCAGGTCGAGGTCAGATGTCGTGTCACAATAAACAAATACTACAACTCTGGGCCTATTGAATTAAATATAAAATCTACTGCAAATAGCATCTTTATACAAAACTCAACCTACGTTGACTTTTCACTGACGTATTTTACAGAAATATTTTTTAGGTCATTACTACCAATGTATAATGTTAATGTAAGTAGTTGGGAGCTGGGTTTGATTGGAAGGAAGTTCAAATAAGCTTATTATATTTATATCTTCATATAAGTCCATTCAAAGTTTTTAGAACAGATAAAGCTTAGTATATTTTATTTTATATTTCTATACTAAGATACTAAAAGTGCATGTACCGTAGAAACAAGACAAACAAAGTACACACTTGTAAATCAAAGATACATTGGTACCGGCAATTTTAAACTGGAGGCTCTCGGTTCGCGTGATCTATGTGGACTACCACTACACTACGGTCTTATTAGTTCTTTATGTTGGTTAAATAAAATATTACAAATATTTGTTAATAAAAAAAGAGGTGGATGTTCTGGGTCTGGTTATCACAGGGGTGGTAGGCAGTGGTGCCTAGTCTGCCGATCCGGGGTAGTACCACCAATTACAAGTATACAGACCGTGAAGAGACTTTAGTCACGTTTCAGGATTAGCTTGTAAGTTGGCGGTTTAAACTAGACTAGAATTGTGAATCTGGCTAATACTCTTTAACTGTAGTAGCAGTCACCTCTATTCATGTACCATAAGATATGTCGTATGTTGGATCATAAAAAAAGTATAGTTGTAGATATTTATGAATATTTTAAAGCATGTCATACTACTACAGTTGTGGCCATAAACAAATACACAATAGTACAAGTATACCTAGATGTTCACCGCTCTGTGTAATTGTAACAATCGTATTAAAACAATGCATTTGTCTATTTATATTAATTACTCTTTTATTTATAATATTTACAATAACTGTTATTTCATATGTCTTGCGCATGACCTAGTAAGGCACGGTAGACTGGTTTTTATTATACCCTTTAGTTAGTTATTATTATATTTAATCTTTGTTAAGGAAACCATTCTGTTAAGTAATATAAATATAGGTTACTACCTACCAAATCATTATCATCAATTTCACGCCTCAATTCCTTTAGGGATATGCACAGACAATTCACGATCTTGGCACAACACGATCTTGCTTTCTTCTCATCTATAATTTCCTTCATACATGGTTGCTTTCAGATATTTTCTGCATATACTCGTAGATTGTATTATACTTCAGCTTAACATCAGGCTGTATAAGTTATTTTTTATTTTTTTTATTGTGACTCTATATCTGACCTTACATTGCCTGATGGTAAGCAGAGGAAGGTCTAAGAGTGCCAACGACTGAAAAAACCGACTCAGTTCACGGTTGCCTCAGTCGCCATCACTATGAAAATCTTAATAAAATAAGACCATATATTATTGATTATTTCAATAGTAAGAAAAGTTACACTTACTTTTTATTATTGTGACTCGTCTGATGTTAAGCTGAAGTGCGGTCTATATGTAGCAGTCACATCCACTATGCGGGCGTAGTTGAAATGGGCAACTTACAAGCTGATCCCTAAACGCAATTTTCATTTTGTGTGTAACTACTAATAATTACTTAGTTTGCTTATTCGACGTTCTCTGTGTGTTTTATTTATTAATAGGTAAAAAGGGCTATTACTCGTACATTGAATCAAAATATATTTAGTAAATAATTACACTAAAATATTTTCGCGGATATTGGCGTTGTGACCACAATGGTTGCTAAGCTTTCAAAACGGTCCGTGTCGCGTCGGATTTAAATAATTAAAATAAACGCGATAGTAAGCCGCATAAATCATTTATTTCCTAAACAATGTTTGCACAAAACCCAAAATAAATGAAGTTATTTATATTGCTATATAGAGAAGGAAATAAAGGACAATAAATTAATTTAACTAATGATTATTAAAAGTGTTATCGTAAAGGTTGATAAATTCACCAAGTTAGTAAAGGAAATTTATTCCGGCTTAAATATTATAGAATAAGGAATAACACAGTGCGCGATAGATGTGGTCTGAATGAGGATGTAGTGACAAGGATTGACAAAGGAATGCTTTGATGGCACATAGAAAGGATGAGTGAAAGTAGATTGACGAAAAGAATTTATAAATCTTATGTGAATAGATACGTTCACAAGGCAGGCCCAGGAGGGTGTTCGCGGACCAAATCAGAGACATCCTCAAGAAAGCTAGGTTGCCTAGTGCCCATTAACATAGAGCTCGTATGAAGAGAATTGTGAATGTGAAGGAAGCAAGGGAGTTGTGTCAGGATCGTGGCAAGTGGCGCTCTATTGTCTATGCCTATCCCTGTGGAGAAAAGGCGTGACAATTTAATTGATTGATTGATTAAATATAATCGGCTATGGAGTTGTGTCTGGATCGTGGCAGACGTGTCATATCGTGGCGCAATAAGACCTAATTAACTAGTTTTAAGAAAGGAAAATCGTGCCTCGATTAAATGCACGTATCCACAGTGCCCATACCTATTGAACTTGTATGTTGTATTTTGGTTGGCTAAAAACGAGAGAGTTGTGTCAGGATCATGAAAAGTGGCACTTGTTGTCTCTTCCTATCTTTGTGGAACTTTAAGCGTAAAAATGTTAATGATTGAACTATGTTTGAAGTGTCAAAAGTATTTAAACGTATTGCTGTAGTTAGTCAAGTCTTTTTTCATTACAAAATCATTATTTAGTGCAAAAATTCTAAACTATTGATTTAAGAACAATACAGGATTGTTTCGTATGTGTGTTACTTTATCTTTGTTTACAAATGAAATCTCATCATTTTAAACAATGCCGAGGAAAAGGATGTTCCTTTTCAATGAATATTAATATTGTTTTAAACGATTTCAATGCAATGACCTTAAGTGACTGTACGAATGCACAAACATCTCATGATAACCATGTTATTAAGCAGTACAGAGATATTAAAAAGCCTTTTAATATATAGGCAGTCTGCGGATACAGGGTTAGTACAACCACTTTCAAGTGTGCAGTCCATAAAGTGACTTCGTCGCGTTTCGATGAAGTCACCTTGATGAAGCTTATAAATTGCCGGTTCCAACTAGGCTGGCATAGTGGATGTAATTTCCGCTCACAGTTATTGAATTGTAGTAGCAGTGGCATCAGTTCATGGATTACACTCCAGCTTAACACCAAGCGAAGTGCTGTCATATGTCGAGTCACAATAAAAAAATTAAAATAAAACAGTGTGTAAATAATATTAATAGAATATTTTACATATGTATCGTTATAAACCTACACATTCAAATGTTATCTGGGCATATAACATCTATAATTTCCATAACTACATTTCCTTTGTTTCATATCTATGCAGGTCGTAGGCAGTTATTGAAAATTACAATCATGCGAGAATACGATAACCCAGTGAAGTTTACATATTATCAAGAGTACTTATCAAACTTTCTAATAACATACACACATGCTTTTGTAATCACTCATTACATCTATAATGCTTTTCCCTATTGTTTCATATTAATATATTTTTACACATATATTTTCTATACAAATTGAACCTCTTATATATTTTATGAGAAAGGCATAAAACGTGATATTGTAGTGATTTACTGCGCAGTTTTGTGTGGAAATTGATAAATCTATTATGTATAGACTACCGTAAAGGATAATCTGAAATCGCTTCCAAGAGATCGCTATCATGTAAACGACGTAGCTCCCACAATTCCTTAGTTGCGGGAATTGTAAGGGAGTAACGGTCTGCCGCCGTCGAAGCCTAAGGCAATATGGTAATGGGCCGATCAGTTTGGTTCACGATGCTTCGACGTCAGCCTCCGGTACTACTAACCTACTTTTTGTAATTTACCGTCACGTCATGCGCCGGATTCAGTTTTGTGGCCATTAGTTCGATTTTAACATCACCGCATGTGAATTTCAATTATAATAATTATGTTTCAATTTAGTGTGTTTGCATCATTTGATTTCTGAGTCATTCAACCATTAATAGTACGACACGATGACATCACACGGCCCAAGTAAATAGCACACTGATGCTATCGGAAAACTAATGCAAACAATATAATATTAGCGAGTTAAGGAACACGCGATGTAATAACAAAGCTCACGATTAATAATAGATATTATTTGTGTATAATTATGGGGGTATTGAAATTATGATTGGGTAGGAGGACGCGTTTTATTGCTGCCATATTTGGCACAAGAGACTCAGACAAGTTTGAATGTAGCGGAGACTGGCGCTTCCGATCTTGGTTCATCTTGAAACGGTCGAATGCAGTACAACGGTGAAAGAGAGAGGCCACACAGTTCTCGCGTGCCGGCCGTCGTGCGCGCAACTCCAACCATTATTGCATTTTTATTACGCAAGCTTATGAATATTTTTTGTTGGCAGATTCAACTGCGGGCCTAACAGTATTGTGTGAGGTCGCGCGACGGCACGCGCTGCGCCGATATGGCGACGGACGTTATAAAAGAAGAGTTCGTTACAATCGTGCCTGTGGGTGAGGGTCGGCCCGTCACACGAGATCCTGCCTTCGTGACGGTGCTCACGGTGGGAGCCGCCTCGGGCGCTGCTGAAATCGTCGTGCGGAGACCGAGAGGTGCACGACTTGGACTCGGTCTCAAATTCGAGGGAGGATCAGCTGCTGCTGAAAAAGTTAGAAGGCTTTTAGTACAATCTTGTGCAGAAGACAGTCCTGCGGCTAAAGCGGTATCACCATGGGGAAAATTAATACCAGGAGATGAAATTTTGGCTATCGATGGAGTATCCGTATCAGAATTAACGCGAATTGACTGTGTACGTCGTCTTAAAGACTCCGATGAAAATTTAATATTGCTTGTCAGACATTTTGAAACAAAAGATATCGATGAAAATGTTAGTGACGTAATTGATTTCGTTCCGTCACCAAAACAAATCGAATTGTTACGACCATCCTTGCCACCTCCAGTCCCACCTCGGAAATTGGGTAAAAAAAATTCGTTCAAAGATAAATCATGTTTACATTCTTTAATGGAACAAAATATAAACATAAATTCTGAAAAAGAAGGAAAAATGATAATGCAACAGGTTTTGTCGAACAATTTTAATAACAAACTTTCGAGAAAGTCATCGTTTGACAGTCATATACTTCGACAGAACAAGGAAAGTATAGCTTGTTTAAAAAAAGGTTCTCCGGAAGAAGTACGTCGATTAGTGAGGCGTTTATCCGATGGTAAAACAATGCCACCAGAAGCTGAAGTATACATTGACTTATTGTCTAACGAATGGGAACGTTGCTTGGCCTTGGCTGACGCAGAATCTGACGACACCGGTAGCTCCATCTCTACCGTTGTAGATAGGCTTAGCTCTATGGCTAGTTCTGTTGAAAATAGTATACCATCCACGCCAATTATGCAACCGAAAACAATTGACATAAAAAAAGTATTAAATTGTATTGAAAATATAGATTCCGATATTTTGAAAGATATAAGAGGTAACAATTACATGGATAATTCATTAATTATTAAAAGTGAAGTTAAGTTATCCGAAAAAAGTATTTACACGAATGGCAATTCATTATCACAAACGGATAATGAGAACATTAATGAAGGTGCATTGAGCTGTGAAGTTAATGGAAAGTTGCAAAATGATAAAAACAATAACACAACAACAGTGCAGAATATTACATTAATAAATCTTATGAATGAAAGTAACGACCCGATTAAAATTCCTGATGTTAAGATGGATATACATCCAGAAAAATCGACACCGACTCCGATGCCTCGAAATGTTAAATCTGAAACTATTTTATTTGAAAAAGAGAATAAATCTAGTGTAGCTAATTCAGAAACTTCTGATATTTTATTGACTCCTACAAAGAAAAATTGTATCGAGTCATGGTTAATGCGATCCGAAGCCGAAATGTGTGTTAAGAACGAAGACGATATCTTGGAAGATACAACGATTCCAGAGATTTTACCGAGGTTGATTGATTTTGTTCCTAAACCTCAATTTAAGGAGAGTGTAATTGAAGGCACACTAAGTAGACCAACGACTGCGCCTCCACCACCTCCAGTTGAGACTCGTGAGGATGGGTCAGGAGCATCCCTGGATACCATCGGCGAGCTTGATGAAACGGCCGATTCTTCTCTCACTGAGTAAGTACCTTTTATTAACTAATGCCTTTTTAAAATATAATGCCTTTATTATTACTGTATGCGTGGATTTTTTTTCTATCCAACGTTCATTGCAAACTCGTACAGTTACTAATAACTGCTTAACTTTTAATTATTGATTAAAAAATAATGTATTTTTTTTTTGTGTATATAGTAGCAATACTCGTATTTCTGTAACAAAATTAAAGTTTAACAGAAAATAAATAAAAATAGAAATAAGAGCACGCTAAAACAATTAGGAATGATGTATGAGTAGATATTTACTTCGTGGGTGAACAATAAATCCAGCGCAGGACGATAAATGTACATTCACAAGGTTTGCTTCAGAATATCCGTCATCGGCTCCGTTTACTTCTTAAATAAATACCGCCCATTTTGACATAAAACCTGGCTATTCGTCGTTGCGAATTGCCTGTGTAATGTTCCCTCGGGAATATCAACAAGGTTGAACCTTAAAACTGACTTTATACGAGTACCTTTAGGGCAACACATTGACTTATTGATATTTGCTGAAAACGAATAAGTAAAGGCAACTGTTAGAATACATTTTGCGAAAATCCTTGAGAATATTCGCTTGTTTTGAAATTCATATTTCTTCACATTTTGTGATATGAATAGATTTTAATTTAACAGAATAATACGAGTGTTTAATAATAAAACATAAAACTCTATAGTATTTGGTATAAGTTATTTTTGCGCGCATTTATCATACAAAAATAAAAATTTAGTTAATCTTTATTTAGCGTATAAAATCATCTTACTTTTTTTTATGAAGTTTGTAGAGTAAAATAAAAAATATAAAAATTAAATGCTACTATAACGACGGCAGGTACGGGAGCTCTTTGATGGTAAATGAGGTGTTAGCTGAGTCCCCTCGTTAGGGTCCGTTTACAATAGTATGGAAGAGTTTGCGGTTGTAGCCAATCTTGCGGAAGCGTGACTTCTATGCAAACAACTAACTGATTTCTTCACTAGCCACACTGGGTAATCATGTCACTAATTATACATAGTTTATGAGCAAAGGGATTTACAGCTCGTTTAGTATCGATCCTAGCTAATGCCGTTGATGTTTGCTTTAGTTAGCTATAACTTAATGTATAATTATACACCGTTTATACTTTTGCTTAATAACAGAGGGTAGGAAGCTTTCAAAATGTTGTATTAAATAAAATTAGTCTAAGAATATAAAGTGGTTTTAAAGAGTATGAAATTGTAATTGTAAATTTTATAATAAGTAGGCAGGATCATTAGAAAGATGTAGGGACAAACATTGCTAAAGATATATTGCGTTGATTTGGGTACAGAATACAAGAATAATGTTACTCGATAAAATCGGGGATACAGTAAAGGCGCGCCTACAGTAAAGGATACAGTAGTCCGTAGCGCCCATAATATGATGCAGGAAAGTTGTGCCCGGAAGCTCCAGCTTGCGTTCCGTTTTCTCTACCTATCCTCGTAGAAATGGAGGCGATACAATTTGATTAATTCCTATTACTGCCTTGTGTTTTTATGGCCCAGGAGAGTGTTCGCCGACTCAATTGGAGACATCCTAAAGAAAGCTAGGTTGCTCAGTGCCCATAACCATAGACCCTGTATGAAGAGAATTGTGGATGTTTAAGGAGTAGCAAAGGAGTTGTGTCAGGATCGTGGCAAGTGGCGCTCTATTGTCTCTGCCTATCACTGTGAGAAAAAGGCGTGACAATTTGATTGATTGTTTTTATGTAATCGTGCATAAGTAACATGTAGAAAATAATTATGTATCTGCTATAAAATGTTATAAAGCGTCAGTATGTAAAGTGGGTGTAACTGGTAAAAGCACGTAAAGGGAAAACTCGCTTAGAAGTATACTTGAACATCAATCAGCACAGGAAAGTGACTTTCTTTAAGCGAGGAAGTAATCACTGGGTGAAATAGTAAACACTTCGGATATCATACTGTGATATAATGTAGTACATAACAGGAAGGCAGTTACGTATCGATTCAATCGAGAATTTATTAAAATTTCCTTAAGCC
Source organism: Tinea trinotella (assembly GCA_905220615.1). Taxonomy (NCBI): domain Eukaryota; kingdom Metazoa; phylum Arthropoda; class Insecta; order Lepidoptera; family Tineidae; genus Tinea; species Tinea trinotella. The sequence continues at coordinate 8,089,786 of HG992306.1, forward strand.
GTCTTTAGACACTTTGTAATAGGTGAAAGTATATGTTTTCGGTACAAATAATATAAATTATAAATTTAATAACTGCGATGAATAAACATTTGACCTTTTGACGCTATTCAAATTGCAAGTGGTTATTAATAATAGAAAATATTTGCTTGTTTATAAAAATCTAAATGTTAATTAAATATAAGCAAGCCAACAATCAATAGAATGTAAACTTTAATTCCTCAATGCCGACAGGGATAGTCCACAACACATCGCTCCCATTTCACTTCTACAATCAATCAATCAATCAAATTTTCACGCCTTTTTCCTACAGGGATAGGCAGAGACAATGAAGCGCCACTTACCACATTCCTGACATAATTCCCTCGCTTCCTTCACATCCTCGATTCTCTTCATACAAGCTCCAAGGTATGAAAGTAGATTGACGAAAGGAATTTATAAATTTGATGTGAATGGATGCGTTAAACAAGGCAGGCTCAGTTTTTCGACCAAATCGGAGAAGAAAAACATTCTCAAGAAAGCTAGGTTGCTTAGTGGCCATTAACTTTAGAGCTTGTACTACTACAATTCTCCTCATAAAAGCTTATGGGCAAGGTTATGGCACTGCGGACCTCTGCTTTATTTTAAACTCAATTGATTGTTATTTTAAAGTACTAAACAATATTAACCTTGTCCTTAGTTCGTCTTTTTACTCCCGTGATACTTTCAGTTAAATCTGGCAGTGCAATTAAAATGTTCAGCGCATCATTTCTTTGTAGCACAATAGAAAAGAGCAATGTTTCAGCAGTCCATATGTATTTCCCATTTTAAGATCTTCAAACGAAGTGTGAAACGGCATCTTTGGCCGGTATAGTGTAGGCGACTGAGGCAATCGTCGCGTGGTGTAGTAGAGAGAGCCGAGAACACTCTCCGGTACCAATGTATCTTTGATATATTATGTACTTTGGTTGTCCAGTTCCTATGATACAAGCACTTTAGTAGCTTAGTATAGAAATGTAAATAAAAAATAAATAAATAAAATCGTATTATAATTTATTTCAGCCGTCGGCATTATTAGAATTCCCCTTGCTTAACATTAGGCAAGTCGAGGTTAGATATCACATGTTAATAAAAAATTGTTTTACATTCACAACAGATAACGTTTTAATGTCATATGAAATTATATGACATTGTTAAATGTATATGAATTCTTAAAACATTGTTCAAATATCAATATGAAAGACATGTTTATTCATGTAAGGCGAACATTGTACACACTTTGATGTCATAGAATTATGTTTGAGAAATACCTTCCCTTGTTGGCATACATAGCTCTACTCATTATCAGTACACGCCTCTATCACGAGACAAAACTATTGACATATACGAATATATAGTTAACAACAATATTTTGATGCACTTAATATGTAAATACACGTATATATATTTTGTGTAGTATTTTTTTTTAGATTTTGCGCAAACATTGATTAATGAATTAAACAAATTTTATGCGGCTTTTGTGTACTTTAATTAATCTACTTTTTTTTCTAAATATGCACCCCATTTTCCGATTACAGCCATGGTTGGGTAGCTGTTAGAGTTTGCCTAATCAATATCGTCAATGTACTGATATCAATTTAATGCAATAAAGATGTATTATTATTACTTACTATTAAAATACATTCCTAAATACAAAGATTTAGTATATTATATACAGATGAGTTAAATAACTTTGATGCGGCTTACTATCGCGTTTATTTTGGTTTTGATTTTACATTTTTTTTTATTATTCCGGCGTTTTGAGAGCTTTGCGTGGTGACCACGATGGCTATCGTAGTCACCAAACCAAAATGAACGCGATAGTAAGCCGCATAAAATTTGTTTATTTCATTCATTAATGTTCGCGCAAAATCTAAGAAAATACAGATATTTGACTGAATTATACTGAAATTGAATTTAACACGTCTGAAATTATATTATATTATATTACGAGTACGTTCCTTTTTTATAACGATAAAATTAAGTATGTTCATGTGAGTTTGTTAAAATATATTTAAGACATGTTTTAATTGGAGTACATAATAATATGAGTAGGGCTAAATTGAGTTAAACATAGGTAGCCGGTTATGATGTTTATATCAATAAATAACTACAAGATATTGGATGAAATATTTCGTAATGTATTAGTATTACCGAGGCATTCAAGATCTAATCTTATTGTCTTTTATTTATTTGAATAGTGTTACCAATTATGGTGAGGGCTTTTGCTTATCAGATGTCATTGTGAAATATACTTTATTCGTAAAATATTAGGATTAATATTTCTATGTATTATACTTTTTTCCTATAGTAAGGCGAGTATGTTTACTTTATAAATTCATGGTAGGTCAAGCACCATGCAAGCACCAGCAAACAATATTATGTTGCCACTTTGAATCTTTTTCAACACTCCCCTATCCTTCGCAAATTTGTCTTAGTATGAAAAGTGTCATGCGATAGTTTTCGCTTTTGTTTGATGTTTTAATTTCCTGCAAATAGAAATGTATGGATTTTGAACTTTGTTTATTTATGATTTTTCCTATACGATAATTTAGGATAATTTTGCAAAAGTTTTGGTAATAAATTAAAAAAAATACAGAAAAATAAAATTCCTATATTTCATTAAAATATAAACTATGTATAATAATTCAGTTTTAAAATATTTTCGCTATAAACATTTCTTTAGTCCATTTTAAATAAAATTCAGCATTTATTGCATTGTTCAATGTAAGAGTTTCAAACAGAAAATCGTATTATGTTGGTATCAATGACATGTATAGAAAATTTCCTCCATTTTCTCAAACTACACCCTCTTTATAACAATAGACTTACCTAGTTGCGCGTGAAAGGTATAAATATTTAAAATAGTCGTACATTCGTTGAAAGGGCTTACATTTGCTTTTGTGAAAAAATTATAAGCGCTCACAAAGAGATTTTATTATTCTTTCTATTTCATAAAACGGACTAAAGAAATGCTGATATTAAACCATTAAACAATATATTTCGCTTTGATTTTGTTAAGAATAAACGATTTTTTATACGGCTCATAGACATATTAACGGCTCTTGGAACTTTCCTTGCTCACCATCGGGCAAGTCAAGATTGTCGCGCCTTATTAAAGAGGGTGTCTTAAGAAAAAGGTTTTTCTCATATGATGTTATAGATGTCTCCGCAAAATTGCTGGGGCACGGCGCTGCAATAAACTCAGGGCATCAAGAAGATATTTAGCAGAGCAGTCCCAGAAGTGCGAACAGTACTCTGCTCAAGAGCGAATTTGAGCATTACAAAGTAACAGGCCATGCTCTCTTCGGCGCCAAGAATCGCCGCACCTTGTTTAGGATCCCAAGTTGGTTGTGGTGGTCCTAATAACCCGCTTAATGTGGTTTCTATGATTTAAGTTGCAGCGAGAGGATCTCTAATCTTTCGAAATATCGAAGGAGTCTTGTCTGTGTTTTACCAAGAATCCAGTCCTGTTCCCCTACGACAGACTCTTTCATTTCTGTTTTTTGGCTGCGGCCTGCAATGCAGCCTGCGCGTACACAATTATCAAAATGAGAAAGCTTCATCATTAAACGACAAAAAGAAATCAGCCAAGGGTACCGATACTTGTAAATGTGCAATGAACAATGAAAGTACAAATACACAGAAAATATTATGTTTGATTAACCATATAATTTAAGTTAATGGTTCGTGTTAGTGTTTAGCTGTCTAATAAGTAGGCTTAGACATCAATCATTATTGTATACCAAATTAAGTTTCAATAACAACTATTGCTATAAAAAAAGAAAATATTAATTGAGTGAAATCAGCACGAAAATGCTTAAAACGTTGTACGAACACATGCGATCGTTTTTAACAAACAATGCTGTGATTCCTTTTCGATGATACTCGGACGTCACATTTTTATTTGCATTTTATTTGGAATAGTGAAAAGTCAATATTGGTGTTTGGATGCCGTTGCGTTCGGATTTTAGTACCATTTTGTATAATTGAATTTGCATTGAACAAAGTTTTGGTGAATAAAAAAGGCTTTCTTATTTACATAAAATATTGGAACACCATTTGTTGTAACTTATATACATTTTTATCTTGAATTAATTTATATATTTATTTGTTTAGAACTACACTAAGTACAAAGGTGAACTTAATTCCGTTAGACATTCTCTAGGGACTAGATATAACAGTAAAAAATACAAATGCACAAAATATAAAGAAACATATGTATAAAATTAATAAAATTCGTATATTTGCAAATAAATAAAATAATATGATATAAAAATACAAATTTTATTCTTTATTAGTTAGTGGAAGACTGTTTCAAAGCCTAGATGCAACGAAAGCAAAGATATAATTTGTATAAATATATTTTGTATAAATGTCTTATACATGCTTGTCAGATACCAGGCCCAACTTTTAAGCTAATCCCGAAACGCATCTGAATCACTTTACGGTCTTCACAAAGTAAACCGCCATTAGCATATCACTATGGTGATTTAAAAAAAAGGCCCTACCTTTATTTGATGCCTTTAAATATCTTCGAAAAAGTATGAGATACAAAAGTGTTATATATTAAATAGAGTATGTAAATAAACGTGGGACATCGGATAGCGCGGGTATAATAACAGTATGCGTTCGCATTAATTACACTGGTGTTCGGCCTACACTGTAACGGCACGCGGTTCACTGCTCCAAGTCCTACCATTCACAAACTCACTTTTAATTAGAAAATTTACATAAAAATACATAAAAATGCTTACTAACACATTGGCTCCATAAAGTTGAATGTCAAAAATATAACCGTTTTAAATATCTCGAATGAATAATTTTAAACTTCCATATCATTAAAATGTTGATTAACGACAAAAAAGTTTTTGTTATATTTTCATAAAAGTTTTTGTCACATTTTTATATGAAAAAAAATATACAACTTAACTGTATTTTGATATAAGATATTTTTATAAAGATTTATGTGGCTTACTATCGCGTTTATATTGATTATTTTAATTCAACGTTTCGAAAGCTATGAAGTCATCGACCGCTCAAATATACGCGAGTAAACCGCAAAATCTTTTCACGCTTGTATGAAGAGAATCGTGGATGTGAGGGAAGCGAGGGAGTTGTGCCAGGATCGTGGCAAGTGGCGCTCCATTGTCTCTGCCTATTCCTGTGGGAAAAAGACGTGACAATTTGATTGATTGTTCGCGCAAAACCTTATAATTAAAATATAATAAGGCGACCGTTGCAAACCAGTACAAAAACCACTTGCCTGTATAAATGTATCTTTGATATTGTATTTTGGTCGTCCACTTTCAATGATACAAACACTTTAAATATCTTTAAACACTTTAAACTTTCTATATCTTTCTATATAAAGATATAGAAAGTTTAAAAAATGTATTCCTTCCAGCGATAGGGTTTGTAGAGTGTCGCCTCGTTCGTCACAGTTGGTCTCCCATGTCTTTGCTGGCGTTAACCACAAACATGAATTTGTTGCATAAAAAGTGTAAATAATGAACAGGCCACTAGGTAATGTGCCACTAGGCAGTAATCTGCGAACTTTAAATAGCACAGTGGTATAACAAGTAGCACTGTGCTATATTTTTTATTACAATCAAGCTCGCGTGCCTTCATTGGTGTGAACGAAAATTATAGTACTTATCTTCCATAGCATCTTCTCTATGGCTTTAAACAATGCTTACAGCAATTTATGACAAGCGTAAACTTTCAAAATAATGCATTCGATTAATCATATTATTGATGATCTAGTTTTGTTCTAATAAGATAGAGCTTTCTTGTAATAATTTAAGCAATAAAGTTCACGATATGACCTAAATAATTGAAAGAGAAAACAACGCCTCTATCGCGATATACAATGTGTTATGAACTTAAATAGCTTTCGAGTTGTAATATGTAATTGATCGCCAATATATACAAAGTTGTTTTGTCCTAGTATGAAGTGAGGCGTGGCGAGGTAATGTTTGTTAATCAGTTAATGCTTGTTTTGTTTAGGTTAAAATTGCAAGTCATGTATAGATAATTTGTAATTGAGGTCGCATATGAATTTTCTAACGGAGTCATCTCTTCAGTTTTAGTAAGACCTTTGAAAATACCGTTCAGTATTTGAATTTGCTTAGTTAGTTGTGTTTGTTAGTGAATAGCGTTTATTGAACCTGTAAAATGTTGATGTTCTCAATAATAAATCTTCACTTACGATTGCATTATTGCTTGTATTCAGGTCAAACACCTTTGCACGATTGCTGCAGTTACAAATTGGCAATATTCGTTCTCTAAAATTCCACAACGTTTATTGAGCTAATAGATTCATTTATTAGACGTTTATTATTAATATTGAATGAGAATCTATTGATAACAAAGTGATTGACCGTAATTATTCCTAATCTGTTATTAAGTATCCGGCTTGTCGACAATATCTCTTCGCGTCTAGCCAAGCACGTGGTCGGAATAACGGTATCTGTAGCTGCAATTGGTTTAGTTGCCACAATCCGGCCCTACGTCTCTGCTAACTTACTCGCCGAAGTGGTAGAACGTCTCGGCAATATGATACACCCACTGGACTACTTAGCATTAGATACGGGTAAAATGCTTATTATTTTTGATATGCCTCGGGCTCGTGTTGGAGAGCGCCGAGCGGTCAGAATGGTTTCCTAACAATGCATAGTGATTTGAATGGATTTTAGTACGCCATATTGTTGGCAATGTACGGGAATATATTATATTGTTGTTGTGAATTATTGCACATGTAATTGAAGGGTTTCAAGACTACGACTTATATGTATACATACTACTAGTTATACCATACATCTATTCATCGGACATATACCTACATTATATAAATTATTATTGTAAATTATATAATAATTTATAAAAGATAATATATTTATTTATTTATTAAGCCTTCTAACAAGATTACATTGTTTACAATACACACTCATATAGCACTCTATAATATAGCTAAATACCATCTCAGTTATAGGACAAGACCGCATGCAATAATAATAATAATATCTAACTAAAAACAACTTAAAATAAAACAAAATACAAAAGCAAAAAATTATTAAGCACTGAAATATAATTAACACATAAAAAAATTAAAATGCCGAAAATGTCCAAGATTGGTTTTTGATTCAAACGGTAGAAAGGCCTTTATGTAGGTGCTCTAGAACGTCTTGTCTATGTCTTGCGTGGACCCCGCAAAACATAGAAAGAACATGTTATGAGTTCTGTAAATTGTATATTTAAAAAATACACGTGCACATCGGTGAACTACGATCGTGGATTGAAACAATACTGATATTTTAAATAATAATCATTGAAATATGCCAAAACTTAATAAAAACAATTAATTATACACTCTATATAAAAAGAAGTTCTCAATATCTTTAAATAGCATTATGCACCTCATTTATTAGCCATGGGAGCCGTCAAACCTTGATCTTGGCATGTGCCTATAATGCCTAGTATTACCAACAATAACATAGTAACAATGAGTACTTGACCCTATTCACACGTTCCTCACTGTCTCCATTTATCGACAAGACCTCTAACACTGAGAGAAAAAATGTTCTTGTATTCGAAATTCTAAGTGAGATGATAAAGCAACTTTACTTGCAAAACAAAACAATATTTAAAGTAAAATTTAGTAAAGTATTTAGCATTTTGTGCCACTTTTTGCCGTGGAATCCGTATTATGCGGTGTGTTTTTAGTTTTTAAATAATGTGACATTTCACGCTCCCTTCTCAACATTCTTTAGCTTATCTAATAATTCACTTCCTTCCACAGTATAATTCATTACGTTTTTAAAACTTAATTTGCAATTTAAATTCCATTGAAATACCATAAAGTTTATGTATTTCGTAACAACAGATGACCCAAGAACTTTGTAAGAGCCCAAAGATTTAGTTTCATTATTGTAGGAGCTAGGGTTGGCCCATCATTAATCAATTGTAAAAGGAAAACTTTTCAAATTGAATTTAGTTGCGATAATGTTAATGAGTTGCATAACTAACACTTATATAAACCTTTAACAAATAACTTGTTTAATGAGTCATTTGTATAAATAATGTTTCCTCTGAAGTCAAAGTGCATTAATTTCTTTAGTCATCTGCGTCTAAGGATTTTACTGAATTCACTTATAAAGAACAAGTGAACAACAAGTTACATCAACCTTGTTGATGTAACATATTTCTCCGATAATCACTCAATAACATATACAAATGTATTTATAATAGATTTAAATATAAACCATAGGTGGGTGGAATAAGAGAGCTGGGAAAGATAAAACGAGAATAATCCTCGAATAAAAAAGGGACAGTCTTTAAAAAACAGAGGTCTATTCATAGTGATCATAAGCATAGAGTCTGTAGAAAACGATAGAGTTATGCCAGGATCGTAGAAAATGGCACTCTACTTATTCCTGTAGGAATTGAGGCGTGACAATAATTGACATAGTTAAAGGCACGTATAACCAGTGGATGCAACTGGCATCTTGTCGTTCAAAATGGCGTTTTAAGGGGGAGGCCTATGTTCAGCAGTGGACGCCTGATGATGAAGGTTTACTATCTATAATTATACTATCAATGGTTACCATTTGACTGAATAGAATTTCCCATAGTCGTTATTTAAACAGTTAGCTTACACTTATTTAATTTTATGGTTCAGACCTCGAAGGAAAATATAAATCATAAGATAAACTCGCCGTATCTCCCCTTTTAAAATGCAAGGCAAACTACTTATAAAGAACTTTCAATGTCAATTCGAACGGTAAAATGTTTTTTACAATAACAATTTACAACATAATTTACTTATAAGTAATATGGATGTAACAACAAACACCGTTTGTACCAAAAGAGAAAATTTTAATAATCCGCAAACTTTTTGTGGATTATTGTTAGTTATTATATTTATGCAGGTTAAATATCCATCAAACATTTTCTCAATAGTAATTTTAGCACGTACCTTTGGGTTTACTTGGAATGGATAGATTATTTTGTATAGCGTTGTAGGTATTACTCGTATAAAGCACTATGTTTATTTATTGTAGTAATAGGTTGTGAGACATAGCCTAGGCTTGAATTAGTGCCGGTACTGCTCGGGGCTGTGTTAAGGAGGCTGATGCATGGATTCCTCGAAGAGTCATCACACGTGGGGCGGTAACGGTACTTGCGGTACAGTGGTATCAGTGGTTCGCGACTCGGCCGCGCCCGTCGCGAATCAAATATTTATTATCTCGTTATTTTTAACGATCTCACGCAACCCGCGCAACTGAACGTATATTTACGACTACCTGTTATGGGTCGTCACATTCTACGGCATACTTGCTCGTTTATAAACGAATTATGTTAGTTTTACAATTAGTAAAACTTTAAAACAAATATGTGTATTGCCGTGAATGAAAGGTAATAGTAGGTCGTTACAAAAAGCGGTCAATACGTAGGTTTTATTTGTAAGACAGTAAAATATAATTCTAATATAGAAAACTTTTACTATGTTTTTGATTTATGACACTTTTTCTCTATATAGATAATAATAATAATATGTTTTGATTATAGTTGGTTTTGTAAATGTCAGTGCTGTTTATTAAATGGCTGTCATTAGTTTCTCCAACGTCTCATTCAATTTAATGCTGTTTACTGTCGTAAAGTTAGATTTACACTTATCCGTTTGTAGAGTGATTTAATGACCGTGGGAATATGAACTACTAAAACCATAACATAAGATTAGGAAAGCGGATATTACATGTACTTGTTGAATTTCAGAAGTAAACTTCTGTTTTACCTTAAATATTTATGTGTTTATTTATTATAATTTTATGAAAAAAGCCATTTTAGTCACTAGCGACTGTTTCAGTTATTTAACTACTGTAGCATTCGCCTCCATTTAGTTGCACTCCAGCTTAACATCAGGCGGGTCTTTTTTATTTTATTTTTTATTGTGACACAACATCTGACCGGGACCGGGACGAGGTTCCTGATGATAAGGAAGAGGAGGTCTTAGAGTGACGACGACTGAGAAAATCGAGTTTGTTCACGGCTGCCTCAGTCGCCTTCACTATGTCGATCCACAATTAAAAACAGTTCTTTGTATTTATTTAATTAAATAAAGAAGTATCCAAACCTATTAAAATTATGAAAATCTCATTCCTAATTTTCACAGGGATATTGATATACGTAATACCTACTCGATTGCTTCCTTCGCCCTGGAAATCAATAATAAAACTCTTTAATGTACAATTTTAAAAGAACATAGGTACCCTACATAGGAAAGCTTTGTTGTTTCATGGACGATAGAATATGTACAAATTTTTATTAACATTTAATTCAATCAAATCAAATCGTCACGCATTTTTTCCACAAGGATAGGCTGAGACAATGGAGCGCTTCCTTCATATTCACAATTCTCTTCATACAACCTCTATATTTATGCAGAGCCGTCTTAAGCATATTCAGCGCCGGGGTGCGAAAGTCAAGGCAAAGTCGCATGGTCTCAGTGTAGTAGGTACCTATCGAAGTTTATGGCGGTCGGCATGCGCCCCCTAGGACTCTGCGCCCGGGTGCACCGCACCCTTTGAACCCCCGGGTAAAGACAGCCCTGTATTTATGGGAACTAGCCAACCTAGCTTTCTTGATGATGTCTCCGATTTGGTAACATATAATTAAATGTACTTAATACATTGATTAAATATGCGAATAAATATATAAAGAAATCATACTTAAATATGTATATATAATAGAATGTAAATGTGATAAAAATAACATCAATATTAGGAGAATAATAGGGAAATTTGAATATGGAAATCAGGATTGTTTACCTTTGAAGCGATTTGTGAGTAGGTATTTGAAAAGGAATATTGATTATATTATCTATTTAAATATATATTTAAATAGATAATAGCTACTAAACGTGATTGTATAATAGGAACAGGATGTTATGCGGTTGTAAAACAAACTTATAAAAAAAATATATATTTATTTACACAGTTGTTACAATGCTACTTAAACTACTCTAGGTCTAAACACGTACTGAACTGACCTCAACGGAAGTGAACTCTCTGAACTGTACTGATTTACGTTAGAATGGCTTTTATATATTACTTACATTAGTAACAAACATCTCATTACTGAATTAGATAGTAAACAAATAACATCTTATTATTAAATTAAATGATAAACAAAGAATATCTCATTACCAAATTAAATAGTAAACAAATTAATGATAAGAAAGTCAAATACATAATAACATGCATTAAACAAATAAACAATTTCATTAGAATAGATTATTTAAACTTATATAAACACAACATTGATTAAAATAACTTAATTAGACATTTCTTAGTAAATCTAGACAACTACTTAATATTACTAATAATGTAATAATCACACGTGGGACCACCACATAACAAGGACGACCAAAGTTTATAGTTTATAGTTTTCAAGAGTGGTAGGTAGTGGTACCCAGTCTGCCGATCCGGGGTAGTACCACCACTTACAAGTATACAGACCGTGAAGTGATTTGGTCACGTTTCGGGATCAGCTTGTAAGTTGCCGGTTCCATCTAGGCCGGCATAGTGGATGTGATTGCTACTCACAGTTATTGAATTGTAGTAGCAGTGACATTCATTCATGGACCACACTTTGGCTTAACATCAAGCGGGGTGCTGTCATATGTCGAGTCACAATAAAAAAAAAATAAAAAAAAAATCTATATCTAATTTTGCGAGTCTATTAATCTATCAGTACATCATAGTGACCTTTAAACAGCAATTGATATACATCTACCGTAGATTCATTTTTATTGATTAAGACTTGCCTATTGGTAAGCAAGAGAAAGTCCAAGAGCTCTGACGATTGAAAACAAAAACGATTTAGTTCACGGTTGCCCCAGTCGCTGTCGCAGTCGCGTCATAGGACGGGGAGAACATATTATAGATGTTGGATCCTTCAAGCGATGCGTGAAGAAGCACCTTTGGCCGGCATAGTGACGGCGACTGGGGCAGCTGTGAATCAACTCGGTTTTTTCAGTCGTCGTCACTCTAGGCCCTCCTCTTGCTTATTATTAGGCGAGTCGAGGTTAAATGTCGCATCACAATAAAAAAAATGTATGGTACAATGTTATAGATGTTTTTTAAAATCTATATTTATTAAGAGCTTTGTCAGCTCCATAGAGCCTAAAACATCTTAAATCTAAACTCATCTTAAATCTATTTGGGAAGAAGTCGCCGCTGAAGGGAAGAAATCGGAGCTTGTCTTAAAATTCATTAAAATTATACTATTATATTATCTATTGAAGTATTTGTATTAAAATGCGTTCAAATGGCCGGTTAGCGTCCGTGATATAATAACAGTGGCGAAAACAACAAAGGATGTTTGTAATCGTGCTGGAGCTATTCTCAGCTTACATTCCAAATGTAGTAGGTAATATGTCATGGAGTTCGCGAACAAATGCGGTCCGGAGGCTGTGTCGCAGCCATCGTACTTAATTCCCATTAGTACCAAAGATTTGTCCCATTTTGGTACTAAAAATACTTTGTTTTGTTATTTTGGTGCATTTGTATTAGTGATATGTTTTCGGTTTTTACCCTTTATTGTTAAACATATATTTAACTGCCTACATAATATAAGGAGATTTTGATTTTGACGAGTGTTCGTAAAGAGTGCAGATAAAGTTCTTGTTGAAGACAGAATGTAGACTGACTCTATTTGGTTCACATAACAAGCTTGTTTTATAAAATTTAAAAGTTTGATTATAAAGAGAATCGAAAAATTCAATCAAAGAAAAAAAGATAAAATCCAAAAGCAATTGGTTGGATCTCCCCTCCCTTATGTTGGCCCCAAAATATCTTTCACATACCTAAATACTTTGTACATATTTAAGATATAAAACTATTTAGTAGCTTAGTATAGTACATATATAAATATAAATATCTAAAACATAAAAATCACAACATCCCATTTTATATAGTCTGTTTCATAAATATATCATCTACATTGAAAGCATTTTTTATAATCTACACAGTTTTATAATCTAGACGCAAAATATACTTAAAATGTAGACGGTCTTACTATATTTTTTGTAAATCCTGGTTCAATGCAACACATAGTATTCAAAAATTCAAGATTAAAGAAAAGACATGTAACCGTCCAGAAAGATCCAAAAATGGGGGAATTTTAGCAAAGCACATTGGGACTAATTTGTCGCAGGCGCGGTGGAATGTGAGGGGTCGGGGAGAGGTTCGCCGTACAGTCACGACGTGGATAGCCTAGCTTAGACCATGTAGGCTTTGGTCTGCACTGACTTAACCCCGATCACGCTAACAATCATATCTATAGTCCTTTGGATAGATATTTTTACAAAATAAATAAGTTAATATAAAACAGTACATATAATATAATGATGCTACACAAATCTATCAAAATCAAGCCTTTTTCCATAGAGATAGGCAGACAATGAAGCGCTACTTGCCACGATCCTTGCACAATTCCTTCACTTCCTTCTATAAACAGCATATGTATAAACAATAAACAGAAAACTCAAATAGGCAGAGATAAAGGAGCGTCACTGTTCACGATTCTGACATAACTCCTTCGCTTCCTTCACATTCACAATTGTGTCCATACAAGCTCTATAATTGTTATGGGCACTTATCACGACAAAGGCATAACTCACTAGCTTCCTAGACTTCCTTAATGGTCAAGTCTGATTTGATCGGAGAACTTGGGTTAATTTAAAATAAGATAGATTAAAAATAAATTACTCATAAATAAGAAAACTATCCTTATCACTTGGAACATAAGGTTTCTTGTTCCGATTATATATGAGGCCAATATTTGTTCTTTTAATTGTTTCTAGGCCCCTTTTTATACCCACGTAGTGTGTCTTTATTATTGTCATTACAATACTCTAAAGCTTTTTTTTTTTTTTTTATTGTGACACGACATCTGACGTCGTCCCGCCTGATGATAAGCAAGAGGATGTCCAAGAGTGACGACGACTGAGAAAACCGGGTTTGTTCACGGCTGCCCCAGTCGCCGTCACTATGCCGGCCAAAGGTGCTTCTTCACGCATCGCTTGAAGGATCTAGGCTATAATGCATATAGCTATAAAGTGGAATAATGTTTGCACTCAATTAAGAGTTACTTTTTGTGACCATTCGATGTATATTTATGTATGTAGCGGTGAGTCCACATGACCGGTTTTGCTTCGTATTTAAGTATCGGATAAAGCTACATACAGCCTAACTCTTAAAGTATTTGTATTACATTCAACTTTTAGTCTTCCATTGCTGAATGAGACCCGCATCAAGTGCTTTATCAGGTCGTCCTACGCTGAGTTTTTTCAGAATATTTTATTTTTATTTTTATGATTTAGGCAGATATGTATTATTTATAATATCAATAAGTAACGCGATTGGAGAACCCGATATCAGTCAATTAACGTTCCGATCGACTTCTCTGAACAATAACAGTGCCTATGTGCTCGCGTCGATATTCTTCTATCCGATCTTTAAATCGTGCAGTTCTTTTAACTACTCCATCCTCGTCGTATGTTGCCTGGTTAATACCACATTCAATGTAAGCTCCAAATTTTATTACGTATTTTTTTAAATTTTGAATTGTGTTATTAGTGTAATAGAAAAATCTACGCGTTCACACACCTGTTAATTGCGATCAATTTTATGCAGTAAAAATTTAATACAAGTGTTGGACGGTGTCAAAATTTGTAAAAAATTTATTTTTATCTTGCATGTTATTAGTATAAATTGGTATACTTTTCATTCCGAAACATAAATATAATTTTATAAAGTGGAAAAGTAAATAACATATTGCTTCTTTTCAAAAATATATAAGATATCTTTTGTTGTTTTAAAATTGCACATATATTTTTGATAAAACTAGCATGATTTCTTGCTGCTACGTTTTCTTGGTTAACAAACGAGCTGTGACTGCGAAATAAGCAAAATCTTGACAATAAACTAGATTTCCTTATTCCACGAAACGTTCGCATTCAGAAAATGTACATATTTTTATATTTTATTTATTTATATGCGTCTTCTAGAATATATCAACCACATTTTTGTAAAGTTTGCAAAAACGGGTTAAATAAGGACGTACAGTCTTATTTAATGTAAGCAATTACATGTATAAATTGCTAAATGGCGAATGTTAAAAATAAATACGTGAAATCAATAGATTTAAAAGGCTTTACTTTATTATGAACCAAGCAAATGAATATATGTATTTAAAATATATTATTAAATATTTGGTTATTACTAAAAAAATGTATCTGTAAAATACACATAAACCTAACAAAACAATGTAAGCGAATATTGTATATGTTTATTTGAGATTATAGATGTATAAATATAAATAGAATTTTTAAATTATTTTAGCTTAAACGAACTTGAATGATGAATGAATAGATTCAATAAAGGTATTAATGTAATTTAATTTATAAACACGCTGTACAGAATACGAGCATTAGATTAAAAATCTTAAAGCCATAATCTTAAAGTTTATATGTTTAAATGTATTGAACAAATTTGCCTCAAGTAATACGATACGTTAAACGACATTTTTTATTTAAACCTATAACAATTTAGATAAATGTTTCTTACCATTTATTTTTATGTTAGGACCTAAGCCAGGATGTAATCTGACTGCAAAGTCTAAAAGTCCTGGCTACCTACAGCATGGGGATTGTTTATATTAGTGGTCGATTTGTAGCTATCATTATTATTATTACTTATAAAACTAATCTGAATAAAATGGTTATAATGTTAGTTTACTAGATTAAGATAATATTAATTGATAAGAAAATGTAGCATTGGTATTTAGCTAAGTGATTTTTTTATAAATAATGTTTTTGTAAAATAATTCAACTTAATAGGTTAAGCATAATAGATAGCTCAAGAAAATTGCGAAACTGTTCATGTGTAGTATAACGTTATTTAGTTTTTATTTATTTTAAAGGTATTGTTTATTATGTTTAAACATACGTATGCATGTTTACGAGTGACCACCATAAATAACCCTGTGGCCTGTGAGCAAACAATGGCCGCTGCAGATAATGAACTCTGCGGTCATCGAAGTTATAGATAGCCTTCCTGCATTTCATAAAGAGACTATTAGGCGTAATATATTTATTTATTATTTCTGTGTAGTGATAGTAAATGGTTAAATTGATGGTAAAACTAGCACGCTAATATTTGTAGACGATGTGCACTGTGCGGTGGCCAAAGTCCTATATTTTTTATTATATAATACATTTCTATACTGAGCTACTAAAGAACTTGTATCATAGAAACAGGACAACTAAAGTACATATATCAAAGATACATTGGTACCGGTGAGTGGTTTCGAACCCGTGCCACTCGGCTTACCCTTAGATACCCTTACCCTTAGACGTAGCCATTGCACCGCCACTACACTATGGTTACCTTAAATGCATCGTCAATGTTATATTAAAGATATTATTTCTTTCTATGTTCGATAAAATGGTGTAAAACGTTGCAGTAACGCAATGAGGTTATTAGGACTTTCAAGTACAGTCAGATTGGACCTAAAAGCGGCGCTTCAACGATTAAACACTTGGCTGGTGAAAGTAAGCGGCCTTCGTGGTTGGAATCAAATGCTATACATTGTTCGTTTTTTCTACAACTTTATGCAGTTTTATGATAAAAAAAGCTATTTATTTGACTTGTTACAAAATTAGTAATATTTCGATTTAACGGGATATACTCGTACTAGTAAGTTGGGTCTTTTGCCCGCCCCGCCGATCCGGAGGAGTTCTCCCACTTTCATATATATATCAGAATGTATTTTTTTTTATTAAAATTTTTATACTATGCTACTAGAGTGATACGAGATCATAGAAACAGGACAACTAAAGTACATATATCAAAAATACATTGGTACCGAAAGAGGTTTTAAAATCGTGCTCTTGGTTTGCGTAACCATTGCACTACCACGGTCGCCTTAAATATGATAATTTGGTATTATTAATTAATTTATTAATACTTAATTTGCACGCCAGATTTGGCAAATATAGATAAAATAAATATCGCAGTTCCAGATAAATCATTCGAGTGTAAATAAAAGGAATAAATTCTTAAAAATCATATCTGATGAATAACAATTGAATATAAAAGCAAAAAGTTATTTTTTCATTATCACAATGGCCGACAAAGAAAAAAGAAAATTCCAAATAAAGCCTCCTATTAGCAGGTTTATGCAAACAATACAATTTGCAAAATCGGAATTATGTTAAGTGATAAGGAAAACAAATTCTACTGAGAATGATAAATTCTGTCCTAATAAGTCTGTCTACCTTTATACGGCTTTGTTTTTTCCAGAGTTTTATAAATATATATTATTGGCAAGTTATAATTAAGTATTTGGGTCGTTTGTTTTTAGGGATTTAGGTGATTAATAGATGATTTGTGTGACAGATTTCTTTATTAAATTCACAGTAAACTTAACCTATAGATTCATCCTAAGTAATTGAGAAGTACCATTAATATAATAATATTAATGTGTATGAAGAGAATTGTGGGTGTGAGGGAAGCGAGATAGTTATGTCAGGATCGTGGCAATGGGGTGACATTTTTTATAATTTTGGGACACATTATATGCCAAAGTGATTCTTATTGAGTACAATACAATATTTGAATAACATTATGTTAATAAATAAAAACTGGTAATTATTAATAGTTTTGTTTTATTAGTTTTAATTTTATTATTTAAACAACAAAGAGTTATTTCCCTTTTAACCAAAGTATTATTATGTTTTAACCGACTTTTTTTGAAATTTACGAATTTATTGTCATTTCAAACAATTACTTTTTAAATACTATTCGTCTCTTTAGTCATTTATCCTGTACCTCAGCTGTGTTTTACTAGTCGTATAAACTAATTTGCCTTTTTCTGTTTTATTCATCATTCATGCAATTAGCCTTACTCTAAAAAAATACAAAAGTTAAACTTAAAGCGTTTTGCTTGAATCTATTACGTGCAACATTTGGTGCTTAAATCATTTAGCCTGCATCTACAAATTATTTAAGTATGGGCGTTTTGTATTAAGCGACAATTATATCTGCTAATAGCGCCTTTTTAAAAGAAGTATCTTAATCAAATTTTGGGGAATATGATATGAAAATAGATAAATTTTACTTTTTTGAAAATAAACCAGGTTTCAAAAAGTTATGAATTTTTTCTGGAAATCAAAACTTTAAATCGCTCTCCTGTAAAGTTTTAAAAATGTCGCTTAAAACAAATAGCCCGGAAACCGTCGATATATTTCCATACTTACCAAAGTGATTGTATCATAGTAATAGGACAACCAATTTGCATATATCAAAGATACATTGGTACCGGAAAGTGGTTTTGAACCCGTGCTCTCGGTTTGAGTAACCATTGCACCGCCAGTACACCACTGTCGCCTTAAATTATAATAATAAATCAAACGTTTTTCAGTTTTAATACAAATACATTTCCCAATTAAAAACATGTTCTTAACGAAACATTACTCCACAATATTTGCAACCAAATGCATCAACTTAATACCGCATATTCACATGAATCGATCATTATTCGAATACCAATCATTTTGATGGATTATTAATAAAAATAACTTTGCCCCCGTTATTTAGTTTTTGCTATTTACTTATGCAACCTTAATTGATACATTTGGTCACGGAAGAATTTAATTTTGGTTGATAAGACAAACAAATGTATTTTTCGATAAAACACGCAATCATTTTTCGGCCGGCATAGTGACGGGGACTGAGGCATCCGTGAACTGAGTTGGTTTTCAGTCGTTTGCCGTCTTTGTCCATCTCTTGCTTACCATCTGGCAAGTCGAGATCAAATGTTGAGTCACAAAAAAGAAAATCAATTATGTCACGCCTTAATTTCCACAGAGATAGGCAAAGGTAATGGAGCTCCACTTTCCACAACGCTAACACAACTGTCGCGCTTTCCTTCACATCCATATTTCTCTTTATATTCCCTTTTTGGTTATGGGCACTGTAGGTTATGGGGGTTTTTGGATTTGATCAAGGGCCGTCTTCTGACTTTCAACTCACCTTTGATTAGTAAATCTCTTTGGTCTTCTTTTTTGCCTTGCGTAAATCTTCTTTCATCTGAATTCGAAATGAATAAATTTACGTATAGAACTAAAATCTAAATATATTTACTTTGTATTCAGGATTAGTTGAAAGTTGTCGGAGTTCAGCGACTATGCCGTTTTGCCTTATCTACAGAATTGCAGCCGTCATCTTTACTCACAGATCATACTTCAGCCTAACATCAGGCACATGTCGGCATATATGCATTTTTGCATGTACTTTGTAGTTTTGCATGTTACTCCCATTACATATCACTATCGCGTTTATTTTTGGTTAATGATTGTACAATTTTTAATTCCGACGTTTCGAGAGCTTAGCAGCCACGGTGGTCACGGATGGTGTTATTGGTAAAACCATTGACCAAATATAAACGTGCCGCGATAGTAAGCCGCATAAACAAATTTTATCGCGTTTTCTCTCATTAATCAATGCTCGCGCAAAATCTAAGAAAATTCTGTAACGCTTCTATTTATCCAATAGAACACTTAAAATCACATAGAAGGAAATGTGCACGAACCATTATAAATTCTCATTATAGAACCTACATTGAATCTAATTGAAGTATGCAGATTAAAATGAAGATCATACCTAAGTAACTGTCAATAATTTCAGCCATTTCTAGAAAGTAGCGCACTCTGCCGGCTTACGTGGGAATTATGTCAATGTCTTTAAAACAGCAGTGCCGCTCAAATTAAAAATACTTCAAGTCGAGGTCAGATGTTACGTCACAATTAAAACCCTTTTTAATGTTTTTTAAAATTTGTTTATTTTTATTGTGACTCGACATATGAAAGCAACTCGCCTGATGTTAATCTGGAGTGCGGTCCATAAATGGAGGCGACTGCTACTACAGTTAAATAACTGTAAGTAGTCACATCCACTAGTCGGAATCGGCAACTTACTAGCTGATCCAGAAACGCGACTAAGTCACTTCACGGTCTATACTTGTAAGTGGTTGTACTACCTCGGATCGACAGACTGAGCACCACTGCCTGCTACTCTTAATAGTCATAAATAATAAGGATCTTATTCCTACAGAACTAGGCATGAACTTCGGACAACTACGACCTGATACGATTTTTATTGTCACTGTGTTTTTATTTTAGACAGCCTTATGTGTAAATTATAATTTCGTACATTAACACGAGATGCATGTACAAGTTTAATGCATTATTATAAATTACTTTATTAATAAAGTGGTTTCATACATAATGGATGACGGACTGGTAGCACATCAGTCCGTTAATAAGTCCCGGGTTCGAAAAATAATGAGACAAATATTTGCTCTGGGTCTGGTTGTCAAAAAGTGGTAGGAAGTGGACTACAATTATGGCCACTAGGCAACCCAGCATTCTTTAGGATGTTTCCGATTTGGTCAGAAAACTGGGTCTGCCTAGTCTAACGCGTACATCCACATTAGATTTATAAATTCCTTTCGTCAATCTACTTTTATTGTGCCCAAACCAAAAATGGCCATTCAAATAAATGAAATGCTGGAAGTTTTATATTATTATTAATTATAATGCTTTTTCTTTTGCAGGAAATCAATAAATTCTTCTGACAAAAATAAGGATGAAAAGACTGCGCGTGACCCTACTTTTTGGGACGGTAAGTTGTTTCAAGATATTTATGAGAAATACGTGGCCTACAGTCTAACGGATTATGTTAGAAGAATTGTCGGAAACAAATCCCTATGTATCTTTGTACTCATCTCAAACAAAGAACTGGGTATTCGAGTTTGGATCTTTATCCATATTCAAATACTCTTTAGTACAATAAATTATATTTTTCTAGTTCCTACATAGTACTTTTACTCCCGTGATTATGAAGTCGAGCGAAGTATCCGCTTTCTGTTGACCGTTTCGATAACCGAACTAAAATATTCGACACGTCCTTTGATGCTTCTTATAAACTTGAATTCTTCAAGCGAAGCTCACCTCTTGAGGGCAAGTAAAAGCTACTGAGTCGGGTTTTTTAGTCGTCGGCTCTCTTGGACAACTCCTTGTTTACCATCAGACAAGCTGAGGTTACGTTACGATAAAATTTTCTTAAGTCATACATATTTTATGAAAGAAAGATTTTTTGGTACAGAAAAACATATGTAAAGTTTGCCGATCAGTTTTTTCGTTATAACGCATACGAGTAGTAACTTTAAACACCACTAAAATTGCTTAAATCAAACACAAAGACCAATATAAATATTAACGTCAAAATAAAACAACCTCTCGAACTATTATTAAATTAAAAATGTTATGTTAATACATGTTTAAAATTATAATAAATCTTCCAGTTAAAAGTGTAAGTATAACAATAATTTACACAAAGCACGTGCACACGTGATTTGATCTGCCACCACGACTGCATATCAACAAGCCTATGAAACAATGTTACGCACGCGAACACTGTAATTATGAAATTAGTTGCAAAAACTACATCATTGATTATAAGGCTCATGATACACTAAGCGGTTCATAATACTCATATTTTTTTATATGACAAAAAATGCCATTTAAAAATAAGTAAAAATTATCTAACACCTGGGACCCCATTATACACAAACTCAAGTCCCAAGTCCAGCAAATTGCCAAACCAGATGACACCGTCAGTTATTTTTGCAAATAAACCGGGTACAGAAAAACAAAATCGAAACATCAAATGGGGAAGTTTTCACCTCAATCTCTCCGTGACCACGACGATGGCTGCAAAGCTCTCGAAACGTCGGAATAATAAAAAATTGTAAAATCTAAGCCAAAATAAACGCGATAGTAAGCCGCATAATTTAATAATTGTTTAATTCAATATTAATCTATTACAAATAAAAGCTATAACCATTCTGTTGGTGCTAACTAGCGCTATGCCTATCGTCACTTGCTTAGTCTGCTAATACGGGGTGGTACCACAACTTTTAAGTTAAGATACTGTGCGCTCTGGTTTAATTTAAATCAACTGCCAATTTGGTGAAGAAGCGTTTTATTCACGCAATCCATAATTCCGAAACATAATGCAAGGTGGAAATCCAATAGTCAAGCCAAAGTCGTCCTTAAAGTAGTATCGTAGTCGACTTTCCTGGGGGTGGGGGTTTAGTGGTCCAAAAGCGCCGACGACTGTAAAAATCTAGCCGCCGTCACTATGCCTGCCAAAGTAATATAAACAGTGTAATATTAGCTTTACACAGATTACGTACGCCAATTAACATTAGTGAATATTAATTAATTGTATGTAATAGCATTTATTACAGTTTAATTTTATTATTTTTTTGTTACATGGACTTCATTGGTTTATTGTGCTACCTGTTGAGATATACTCTGCACATTCTTTTAATAGGCACACAAAACCATGGCATTGGTTGAAAACATAGATAGGTAGAGTCTGTCTAAGCCGAAATGACGCGCCCCTCTACTCCCTTTTCGCACACGAGCAAGTATAAAATATGGATAATACACACCGAAAATGCAATTGTAATTGGTCATTCAGTTGCTGGTTAGACGCAAATCAGCACGCTGATGAAGTATAATAGTATAGTTAATAATATTTACATTCACACATTCAAATAAACTAATAAAGTGGACGGGCGCGTCATTTATAGGTAGACAAGCTGTACGTTGAAAACAAACAGTTATTCGAAAATATGTTTATATGTACTTTATCTAATCGTTTTCCCCACAGGGATAGTCAGACAAAATGGAGCGCCACATGCCACGATTCTGACACAACTCCCTCGCTTCCCTCACATTCACAATTCTCTTCATACAACCTCTACGGTTATGGACAATAGGCAACCCAGTTTTCTTGAGGTCGGAGAACACCCTCCTTGGTCTGCCTCGATTAACGTATCCATGCACATCAGATTTATTTCTTTCGTCAATCTACTTTTACACAAACTACTATTATTATTTTGGAATCTTAAGAGACCCTTTTTTTATGCACACCAGTGTACATGCGCAAACGTTCTCCCACTACGTTAAAATCATGCCAACTTACGTGCCGCCGACTATACTACTTTGACAACAAAATGACATAAATTAAAACAATGAAAAAATTTATTGGCTAAAGTGAAGAAATTGTTTAATGTTAAGTGTAATTTTGTCATAGGCACACACATATGACAAAATAGACTATGAAGTTTTATTTTTCTATTTTTCTGTATTTGTAACTTTTCTAGGCCTTTTTTGTAATGTTTAATTGTATTAAGTATTATATATTGAATACTTTTTAAATTAATAGATAGATACTCGTACGTAACCATTTCCTACAAGCAAAAACAAATCATTTTTCTACTTTTACTGTATGTAATATTTAATTCTTATTTTCATTATTCAATTATTCAGTTTTAAATTAATAAAAGTTAGTTTTATTAATAAGTTCCTGTTCAACATGTTTATGTGTATTTTGCAATATGTACAAACTTGGCACAGCTTGCCATAGAGCCGATAATTAAATAAACACTAAGTATATTTCAACTCGAACTTAATGTTGCCTTTGAAGTTAGGCGCAAGTCGATGCGCAATACATTCAATACAGTATAGCGGGGAGCGATGTAAATGAGAGAACTTATTATTGTGACCTAACAAAGCGTGCTCGAAACAAACTTCAGTGACGTCATATTTTTTTGGAACTAGTAGTACCTTACTGAACTTATCATAACTTAACTTCATTTCCAGTGGAGGACGGTATGCCCAGTTTTTAAAGATATTGTCTCTCATGGACCGCACTGCCTCTATTTCTCTTTTTCCTATAATCATAAAATATACATTTTTCTTCATGCATATTATTCTGCAATTTTAACATACATATACTATTTTATGCAATAAAACTAATATTTTTTTACTAATTGTGAATAAGGCGCGTGTTAATTTATTGTGGCTTGACATCAGCACCCCGCATGATGTTAAGCTGGAGTGCGGTCCACGAATGGAGCAATTGCTACTACAGTTAAATAATTTTAAGTAACAGACGCATCCGCTTTGCCAGCCTAGTTGGAACCGGCAACATGCAAATTGATCCCGACTGAGTCACTTCACGGTCTGTATACTGTAAAGATGGTACTACTCCGGATCGATACTAGACAACTAGACTCGGAGCAAGTATTCGAGTTCTTTTTTAATAACATATATTTGCAATATTCAATCTAATTATTAAATATTACATATAAAAGCTATGAAACATATCTTTGCTCGAACCGGGAATGGAACCCGGGACTTTATGCGTAAAGGACAGTTGTGCTGAACGCCACCCACGCCTATTGTCAAATATATTATTATTAATTAGATTATGTGGTATGCAGTCTTAGAGTTTTATGTTCTTAGTATATTTACTTTGTAATTAAAACCTTATAACAGGCACTGAATTAGCAGGCCTTAGGAGTATAGTTAATCCGTTAGTGGCATAAGGGCATATCGCCTCTCACTGCACCTGCCCATTCCTTGCATATGGCGCAATTTGGTTTTTGCAGCGCGCTTTCTTTACGAGCGGCGCGTTGCATGCAGGCAAATTCTTAGCGTTTTTGTGGTCGTAAATCTAGTAGATTACCAATTTTGAAAGGTTGCGACCGTTACCGCAGAGGTATATATAGAGGCTTTTGAAAATTGCTTGGAAAATGGGTACAAGAATTTCCTAATGATCATGCTATTTGCTGCTGTTATAGTATAGGAAATATTTGAATTTACTTTTGATTCGTGAAAGTCATTTTATTTGAATGGCAATTTCTGCAATAAAACATTTAACGCAAATATTTTTGATTAACAACAATATGATTATTATTTATTCGTGCTTATTTGAGAGCAGCTATTTATGCCATATAAAGATAAAAAAATCAATCAATCAATCAAATTGGTATGCCCTTTTCCCACAGAGATACACAAATGGAGCGCCACTTGCCACGATCCTGACACAATTCCCTCGCTTCCCTTACATCCACAATTCTCTTCAGCACAATATATTTTTCTAGTATTATGACTTGAAACTAATAATGATTGATAGTAGAGCTGTAAATAACATTAGGGCTTTGTAATTGTACAATTGTCAGATGATGAGAATCGATAGTTCTCTTTGTGATTGAAATGATAAAAGGGTTTACTTTCGACATGCAAATACCGACACGAAAAGTAAAGGTACCCCCTCACTGAGACGAGGTCGTTAAAATGACGAATGCCAGACGATTCCACCTGCCCAAACGACTTTCATTGTTTGCCCGTCATAAGTACTAACAAGTGAAGTAAAACTGTATCAATAAAAAGAAAATAATAAATTCATTCGTACCTTTTGAATTCAGAATAAATTAATACAATGAAAAACCTTCAAAATTACAGGTTCGCTGTCGGTTCATTAAAACAAAGGATAATAAAAACAATCCCAATGATTACAGCGGAGGCAGGTGTATATTTTTGACTCACTACTTTGGTAGCTTCGGCATTTCCTCTTCGAGACGCAAAAACTTGATGCATTTCTCAAAGCTCCAATCTTGCTTTTACATTGTAGAGAATATAAGTATAGTATATAATACATATATACGTTTGGTATATTCAGTCTTGTTAGAAGTACTCATTTGAAATAGATTTACATTAAATGTGCGATTGACTAATATCGTAAATAATTAAATTATGTATGTATGTATAATTTAATAATAAATAATACAAAACAAAATTACATCCATAACAAATTCATGCTTGGTTATACTACGAGGACATAAACGAAACAACAAAGCCATTGCTCCGTAATCTTATTAAAATTACTTCAGAAGTTAAGGTAGGTTATTAATAATTTTGTAAAAAAGCTCTGTTGTTTCACATAACTTTTTATCCTTCAAGTAAATATACCTACCTATATGTAAGTTTGTGTTAAGGTAAGTTTGCATCTATACATATATATGTGCTATAAATACCACCAGAACAATAGACTTTAAAGTTCTTTTGTGTTTCACCCATCTTTTCATCTTAAATATGATTCTGTTGAAACAAAAAGCTATAAATAACAATTACAAAAAACATAATTATAATATTTTTTATTTAGTCGTATTAATATTGTATCAATTGTATGTATGCAATAAAATATCAGATTATATAAAACCTTTATCAACATTAATAAAATTAAAGTTTTACGTGTAAATAAGGTTTATACACATTTACTGATCCTTTTAATCTTAATTGCACTGCAAGTGGACAATTAACTGGAACTCCTCTGAGCAGGTTTTTGCCATTTCCTGGTATGGGAAAAAATAAACGAACAACGCTAAGTGGTCGTCGTTTCCTGTCCGGGCGCAGGCTTCATGCGGCTCCCAAATGATATGGATTATAAAAAGTAACCTGACGACCTTTTCTAATAAGTAATCTTGCGGTTATAATCATGTTGTATTTTTGGAATTACATAAGACGTGTCACTAGAGAAAGTTAATTTAGTCTTGAAAGTGAAATCGATTGAACTTTCTTTCTCTTATTCAGTTAATAGTTTGGTATTGTAAATCTCCGTACAATCTACAGGTATCCGTATCAATCTTGTCAATGTCAATCGTATGTCTATCAATTGACCGCAAAGCAAACTATGATAAGAAGGAATGTTAACGAAATGGACTTTTAACGTGTCGCTTTATCTGGTATTTAATAATTACCTTGGACTCATTTAGAATGTAGTTACGCGAAGTGTTTTATAATTTTTTACCACCCCCTATCTCAAGCCTTTTATTAACGCTGTAATAAAAGAACTTAATAAAGCAACCAAGAATGTAAAAAAATGTGCAAGCAAGTCGCAAACACGTCAGAGCGGTTTAAAGGCCGCGTCCGGATTGTGAGGGGCGGCGGAGAGGCTGCGGGAGCGAACCGGCATTCCAGCGCCCTGTGTGTGCGACGTCATTTCTATAAGGCGCATTCCGCGATGCTGCACTTTCAAGATGTTCAACAATAAAAAGAAAGTGTAGTTGCGAGGTCGTTGCAAGTACTGCCTGCCGGCATTGAGAGGATTCGGTCTTAGCGCGCGGGGGGAGAGCAGCGACCCTGACATCTGGTGTGCGCGCGCGCCGTCATTGCGCTCCGATCACGGTCGCCGCCCTCCATTTGCTCTTTGCTAAAAATAGTATCAAACTATTGATTGATGCTTAGGTACAGCTTGGAAATACATTAAGTATATCCTTACAAGTGTTCGGTGTGTTGCGTGCCTTCGCACGAAGTAGTTTAGTGAATATGAAGCTTGAGACTTGTTATTGATTTCGTTTGCTTTGGAGTTTGCCATGCTATTATTCAATTGTCACATGAACGTTGGTGTCACTCTAAAAGTGCTCGCGAGTTGGTGGCTCTGCGAAGGCGCGGGAGTGCTTCGCGTCGCCGGCGCTGTTCGTCCCTGGCTCGGATCAACGCCCGCGTCAAGGGCGGCAACGACGCTGCAAATTTGTGCAAGCCGCGAGTCCTCAGTGCATCGCGCCCCGCCGCGGCGGATCCGCGCCAGCACACAGGCTCCACTGCCTGTCCATACGCATCGGCCTAACTTAATAACTGTTATTTTGGACGTCAATGAATATGTTACCGCATTCTGGATTTAAACCTTATTATACTCGTTCGTGCAAACTTAACCGCTAAGTGATCAATTAGGAAAATTGAGGGGATTTGTTTGTTTTGTAAATCTGAACATGTTGAAACCGTTTTCAGTTTCTCAATAAGTTTTTGAGTGGTTTGTTTTCACTTTCATCGCATTTATATCGTGGGGGGTATACCTCCTGCAGACCGAAGAAATGTTGGAAACTAAATCGATGCTTAGACATTCAATGTCTATTCACGGTGCGTATTAATTAAGGATTATATTTAAATTAGCTTTGATATAAATAATTTAAGGTGTAAATTACATCTGTTCAGCAAATCAAGTAGATCAAGATCATTTATTTCAGTATATAAGTTTTTTGAGATGCTTAATCTAATCTCGACCACTACTGAAAAAACCGACTTAGTTTTTGGTAGCCTTAGTCGCCGTCACTACTCATCTTACTTATAATAATAATTTATTTATTCTAATTTTTATAAATTACTAACTAGTTTTCTTTGTATAGATAGACACCTAAATAGGTAACACATACCTTAATCAGAATTTCAAACGTAAACGTATTTATTTTTTTCTTTCTATTATTAGATTGCAGTCGTTAACTAAAAAAATAATTATTCTTATCGCCACCTAAAGGAAATTACGTTATTTATAGTTTAATCATATTTATAGGTAATCTTATTTGAATCCGCTATGCCGGCAACTTACATGCTGATCCTGAAACGCGCCACTTCACAAAACACCACTACACAGTCTGTATAAGTGGTGGTACTATCCCGGATCGGTAAACTGCTTACAATTCTTTGACAACTAGACCCGGAGCAAATATTCGCCTCTTTTTTATTAACATTTAATTGGGAATTTTCGGACTGCTAATTAACAAAATAAATATTTACAATTAAATTTCATTAAAAGTAATAATTAAACTATAAATAAAAAATATCATCCAATGACGTCGCATCAGAGATAGTCCCAAGGAGACTGGCAACATTTCCCCTTTGTATAGCAAGGCTAATACGTTGGCAGAAATAATTGCCAGCCTTCCTGTCTCCGGACTTCTCCGTCAGCCGCCTGGACAACTCCCTGGCCAGGCGCTTAGCTGATGGTCCCCAAGGGCCCATCGTCTCGACCCCAAACGGCGTAAATTCGTAACCAGTACCGAGGTTAGCGTATTTGCGCAACTTGAGGTTCTCAGCAGAAATCGCCGCACTTCCCGCGCTTAACGAAGTCGCTTGGATGTGAGATGGGGCTAATGTGTCTACACAAGTCGCATCCCACACCAAAGACCTGCCAAGCTTCCATGGCCCAACAGTCATTCCGTCAGGTCTCTTGCCATCGCTCCGCGCAATACCACAGGGTTCTAAAATTGCGGGCACTCCAACAGTGACAAGAGCCCTTCGGATGATATCGTTGAGTGCCGCGTGACGTGGTGTCCAAGATTATCCACCGGTTCTCCGCACCGACACTGGTGTTGACATATATTTGTAATATTCAATCTGATTATTAAATATTACAAATAAAAGATATGAAACAAATATTTGCTCTGACCGGGAATCGAACCCAGAACTTTACTCTTAGCGAACTGGTGAACTAACCAATGGCGTCACGCTTGTCGCCCGTTCGTAGAGTTTTGATGAAAAGAATAATTATGAGAGCAGAAGTTCTTACACTCAATTCTAGTGGAGGGCCGTGATTAATAGTAGAGTATTATTAATTTTACTATAAGGTATTTATTAATACAAATCTAACCTCTGAAACAGTGTGCTTGTGGTAGGCTGTGATGGGCAGACAGATTGTGGTCATTTGCCCTGTCTGCCAATCCGGGGTAGTACCACCACTTTCAACACCGTGAAGTGACGTAGTATAAAATATGTATATGCATGGTAAATATGGGTGGGTCGATGAATGTCAAAATTAATGTTCAAGTAGATCGATCAATTTCAAAAATTAAATTTGGACGTTATAACTATAATATATTTTCCGATGGGGTATTACTATGTGGACCAGTGTTGCCCAACCTTTTTAGGACATGCCCCACCTTAACATTTCTAAAATGTTTATGCCCGCTATACAAAATTATTAACCAAATTTAAATTTAAATTTAAAAAAATTGTTTTGTTTCCTTAAGAAATTACAGCTTTATTTAAGAAATGGATTTTTTTGTTAAATTTATCACCGATATCTAGCATTGCATTTAAGTAACCCAAAGCGCCCTTTTTAATTGCCCCCTTTAACTATCAAATTGCCCACCTGTGAGGCGTGGGCCCCACGTTGGGAAACTCTGATCTAGACTGTATCACGTCACGTATCACATCGGGTGGGGTGCTGTCATTCGATTTACAAAAGAAAAAAACTATAACGTAACAGCCGTTGTCTCTGCCTATTCTTTGGGTAATTTTTTGATTTAATATTAGAACTATTTTATATTTAGAAATTATATATTTTGTAATTCCATCTATATTTTTGCAAGGATAAACAAGGTCCTGTTGTTTTGATGTCTTGTAAGCATTCCGCGACGTCGTTCTTGAAAACGTTTATTCAGCTGCTGGTAGTAACATTGGGTCACCAGGAACACAAAGACAATTCAATTTCATCAACACTTGTTTCAACAATTCTAACGTCACAGAAAACCTAATAGCACTTACTACAAAATTATTATACTTACTTGTTGACAGTTTTAATTTAATCTTTCTTGAATTTGGAGGCAGATTTCGCAGTGTTATGTACGCAAATAGAGTTATAGTTTTAGACCAAAAAACCTATACAATTGTGAAAATTCGACATTCTAAATATTCACGATCTAATATCGACATAAATGTAGAAACGGAAGGTGATGATGACAGATAAATTTAGTTATTTTTTACAGAGCAATCAAATGCTAACTTAAGTTTATTCGCAATAAATTTTATTACAATATTAAAGCAATTACTTCACATATTATTTATAAATCAAATGGATCGAAATGACGCAAAATTGTACCATAATAGGTTTTACCTACCTTATTCAATTCACATGTGTGATTCATTATTCTATTAAAACGTGTCGAAGGCATTAGAAAAAATACATCTTTGTCACGTTTCCTGGTATTTGATATTAGTTTTAGTCTGTAATTAAATATTATTTAAAAATAATTAACTTACATATAATTTTGTTACAGATAGCGTTAATAAGAGTGAATCTGAGGATAAGAGTCTCTCAAACGACGAGAGTCCGCTTCCCTCATGCCCTCGTCAACCTCCGGATGGAGTGGAAACACCATCAGATGTGGTAGAAAAAATACCAGAAACTCCAGTGAGCAGATTGCCACCTAGATTCCCACAAGGATGGCCGACTACAAGAAGTCGTTTGTCATATTCACGAGCTCAAGATGCTAGGAGTGAAGCTAGTGTCAAGGATAAGATAGCAATGTTTTCACATGATCGAGCAACTTCGACAGATCATTTGGACAAGTGCGGAACATTACCATCGAGAAATACTTTAGTGGCATCAAAAGTACCTAATTCGTATATGGACACTTACAATGACGTTAAGACTCTTGATCGAAGATTAACAAAGTCACAAGACAATTTAGATGACGTTCCTCGTTCCTACAAAAGACATAGCGAGAGGCCAGAGGCATTGGGTGGTCTTGAAAATACTACTACCTTATTAAACTCTATTACAACAAGTAGAAATTCCAAAGAATCGACACTGCACGAAACCAAACCATTATTTTATGGAAGTACGAATACATTGCCTTCTCCTAATATAAATTCCACGTATACTCCACAAGTATATCATGCCAGGAGTAATAGTGACGACAGTACTAAAGGTTCCCATAAATTAGAATATTTAATAGAACAAAGAAAAAAATCTACTTCTAAATTGAGAGCACTTATGATTCCAGAAACACAAGCACCGATTACAGATTTACCTGAAATTAAGGTTGATAACCGCCTACCCACATCTTTTGCTTTAGACGTCAGTAAAAAATCAAATACACAATACAAATCAAATCAACCGAAGAAAATGTCGTCGAACTGTATTAACTTAAAAGATTCTTGGAAGACAAATACTCTGCCAAACAATATTCCAAAATATTCACCGGCTTTTAAAAGAAAATCTTTGCAGATTTATCCAACTGTCCCACTTTTAAAGGAAATATCACCTGAACCCAAACTTAGTGCGGACAGTAAATATTCAAGTCGTGGAAATAAATTAACACCTTTAAAACCACCTCGTCAATCATTAGATATAAAATATTTATCAGATAAGTCACCATGCTATAGCACTTTACCAATGAAAGGTGTGTCCATGAATTCTACTAAATTGTATAAGGAGTATAAAAATATTACGGATGTTCGTGATTACAATAATATGGAAATTAAGATATGTACCATAACAGATGTGGTTGATAGCGATAACGATTCAGCTATGAGTTCAACACAGTCCAGTTATAGATCATCAGCCTCTTCCCCACTTCACAACATGGATAGTATTGAATCAGACAGTTCACACTTGTCACCAAAAATAACTCCCTATAGTTCTTATACTGCCGGTAAGTCACCGCCACCTATAAAGTCATTGGTTTCTAAAAACTCATTAGATTATGAAAAGAGAAATGTATGTCGATCAGTATCTTCTGATACAAATGTTTCGATTAGTTCATCTGCGGGATCGGCAGCAACATCCGGATCGCAAGCAAGTTGTAGTTCTCTTGAAAGTTCAATAAATGACGATAAGAAAAGAGTTTCTAAAGTATATGATATTGATACAATCAACAGAAAAAATATTCTTGCTTCAGCCAAGTGTAGGAGTGGAAGAGACGCCAAATTAAATTCACCTGTTGTTGAAACAAAGTTCTCTCATGATAATAATGAAAGAAATACAGGTTCGTCAAGTAATGTGCCTGAACGCCTTTCAACACTCACTTCAACTGTGAGTGCCGTATCGAGTAAAGGCGAAACCAGGCGTCGTAATAAAGTTATCGCAGCAAGCGATTCAGATACTGACAA
The DNA here is from genome assembly GCA_905220615.1 of Tinea trinotella. Taxonomy (NCBI): domain Eukaryota; kingdom Metazoa; phylum Arthropoda; class Insecta; order Lepidoptera; family Tineidae; genus Tinea; species Tinea trinotella. Next base: position 8,122,457 of record HG992306.1, read on the forward strand.
CGAAATAAACATTCGACAGAGAAAAGCCGAATTTAAAAATGCTAGATTAAAAAGAAATTCTAGCAATAGCAAAACTAAACAAAACGATAATAGTACAATTGGTACTGACACACTAAAGAACATTGAAGACGCTCCAAAGGCTATATCAGAAAGAATAATAAGAGAAATTAAAAAGGCGGGCTTAGACAATTATCAAACAAATACAAAAACTGTAGTGCAAAAGAAAACAATAGAAACTAAGGATGTCATCAGTAGCACTGTGGCTTCTAAATACGAAGATGTTAATATAAATGGCAAGTGTGTATCCAGTTCTTTAGTAAATAGTAAAAGAATCACCAATAAAGAAACGTTAGAGAACGGTAAATCCAAGCCCAATATTAATATAGATAAAAATAAAGATGATAATAAAAAATATACGACACACATTGTGAAATTGAAGAAGGGCGCTGGTGCCGGCGTTGGATTAATACTTGCTGGAGGCATCGATTGTGAAGCTAAAACTGTTACGGTAAGTTTCATTATCTAATAATTACTATTCATTGTAAATATAAGCGTATATGAGACGTCAATCGATGTTGGGATTAAACATTCACAACGGACGTAACGTTATGTGAACACATCAAAAATTTTACATGGGTCAGCGAATAATATGTTTAATTAATGTTGAGATTCTTCACGCCTATCTTTAACCTGTTTAGTTCAGGTTGTCATCACAAGCAATCTTATTTATTACTTTGCCGGCTACTCGCAGATTGTGTAAATTATGATTAATTTAAATAACTTGATTTTTAATTTATTAAGTATAATTATGATTTCGATTGATGTTTGTTATACTCAAAGCATGTTGTACCTTATTTTTATTTTGATTCGACATATGATAGTACTCCGCCCGGCTGTTAAGCTGGAGTGCTCTCCAAAAATGGAGGCGACTGCTACTATAGTTAAATAACTGCAAGCAGCACCTATGCCGGCCCAAATATTACAAATAAATATATAAGATGATCGTAGTGTTGTGGTAGTGCAATGATTACGCAAACGCAGCACGGGCTTAAAACCACTTATCAGTACCAATGTATCGTAGTACATATACTTTGGTCGCCCAGTTTCTATACTACGAGCACATTTAATAGCTTAGTATATCAGCGAGTTAAAGGAAAAAGAACACCGTCAAATCCTTTACCACTTTTGAGAGTACTTTTAAATATTGATTGATTTATAAGTTTTTACCAAATACGATTCCAGGTGCACCGCGTATTAGCTGAAAGTATTGCTCATCGTGCAGGTTTGGAACGAGGCTCCCGTGTACGTAGTATTAATGGATGCCCTATGGCAGGACTTACGCACGCACAGTCCGTTGCTATTTTAAAGGTAATAAGCACATCATAAAGCCTGTTTTATTAAATATCAATGCATAGACAATTAATAACTACATCCTATAATCTTGCATGCGTGACAATAAATCTTTGGCCGATATAATCAGATTGGATAGATTCGAGATCAATTATGTCAAGCAACAATTAATATAAGTTTTTCATTTTTATTCAGGAACAAAGAACCGAAATATTAATAGAAATTGAAAACGAAATACAAAATTCTGATGTACGAGAAATAAGCGGCTCTACCAATGGTAAGTGTTCCTACACCTATTAAATAATCAATAGCCACGTCTGAAAATCCACACAGGGATACAACGGATACGCAGATACAACGGAGCGTCTTTATCCACGATCCTGACACAATTTTCTCGCTCCCTTTACATCCACAATTCTCGTTATGCAGACTCTACGGTCGTGGGCACTCCAGAACCTTGCTATTAATTCACGCCTGGATATTGCCACAGAGATAAGCGGAAACATCGGAGCCCCACTTTCCACCAGCCTCTCTTTCTTCCTTCACATTCACAATTCTCGTCATAAAGACACTGTGGTCATGGACATTCCAGGCCGCTGTTATTTCTACATTCTGTGGAAAGCATGCAGTTTCGTTGATAATAAATGGAACGGCCATTCTATTTCTTTTTTCTACAATCCTAAATCTTTCTAGCGCGACGGGACGTAAAGTGCATAGGATTGCTGATCCCAATACTTTATCCGCAGTAGCAGTCTCATTTACTTTTGAACTGCAAATCAGACATCAAATTTGTCACGCGACTTGCCACGATCCTAACACAACTCCCTCGCTTCCCTCACATCCACAATTCTTTTTATATAAGATCTACGATTATGGTCACTAGGCCACCCAACTTTCAACGGGAAATCAAATCAAGAGTATTGATATCCCGTGCCAAATAATCCAGTATTTTTGTTTCGTAGCTAACCATAGCATTATGTGTTTAAAGCTTAATTTAAAAAAATACTTTTATTTTTTCAGAGTCGAAGGTACGACTTAGTCCAGACACTGTTGTTGCCGAGGTACCAAGTAACAAAGAAAAATGCAAAAGTGGCAATCTAGTGACGGTTGTGTTGGAAAAGGCCGGCAAAGCAGGAGGAACTGGTCTAGGCTTTAGTATTGAAGGTGGACGAGATTCCCTAGAAGGTGGTCGTCCACTCGTTATTAAGAAATTATTTCAAGGTTAGTAAATATTATGTTGACCAAATAATAGAATGTAGAACTTGTTTATTATAGATGTTTATGAGAATTATGTTATGTTAGAAAAGAGTATTTTGGCCGGCATAGTGACGGTGGCTGATGCAACCATAAACTAAGTCGGTATTTTCGAGTCGGCGCTCTTGGACTTCCCCTTATTCACCATCAGACAGGAGGAGGTCAGATGTCGAGTCTCAAAACATTTAGACTAGATTTGGTAGTTATTTGCCGGTCCGGGATAGTTCCTCTACTTCCAAGTGTACAGGCCGTGTAGTGACAGTCGCGTTGCGGATCAGCTTGATAGTTGCCGGTTTCTACTAGACCGGCATAGACGCGACTGCTACTTATTGCTCCATACTTATCGCCTCCATTCATGGACCGCACTCCGCACTCCAGCTCGATACATTTGTATATCGAGCTAAAAGGCCATTAACATAAAGAACGTTTGCAATCTCGCCTCGAGTTTGTGAAGGATAATAAGTGAGACTTAATAAAAAAGCGACCGTAGTGTAGTGGCAGTGCAATGGTTACGCAAGCCGAGAGCACGGGTTCGAAACCACTCACCGGTACCAATGTATCTTTGATAATGTACTTTGGTTTTCCTGTTTCTATGATACAAGGAACTTTAGTAGCTTAGCATAGAAATGTTTAATGAAAAAAAAAATTAAAAAAAAGACAAAAGTATAGTCGTTTTATTAAGAAAAATGAATTCTCACATTTCAGGTGCTGTTGCGGAACAAAGCGGCTGTGTGCGTGTTGGTGCTGAACTACTATCAGCAGGAGGTCAGCAGTTAGAGGGATACACGAGATTCCAAGCGTGGGACTTCTTGAAGTCACTTCCAGTTGGTCCCGTAACGCTTGTTCTACGGAACCCTTCAAGTTAAAAGACTGAAAGATCAATAAAATTATAAAATGATCTTAATTGGATTGAACTGAATGGAGAGATTGTCGGGGTCCCTTAGACTGATTTAGTTCAGAGATGCGTGAATGCTACTTGAAACTCTGTTAGCACTCAGTCTAACGAGACTTGTTTGCCGAGGGTGGGAATCAAACGACAGTAACAAACGATATTTAATTTAGAAAAGTGCGAGGAATTGTCGTGTTTGTATTTCGTATAATAAATACTTTATTTAAGATTTCTTATGTAACATTGTGCCAATTGTATAACGTAAATAGGTACCTTAATTGTGTTTATTAAGTATAAATTATAAATACGTATAGTATAAAAGTGTTTTCATATTGTAGTTGTCTATCATATGAGACTGTTCGTACTTGCCGTTAGTGCTTAGATATATTTAAAAAAATGGTAAATAGCAACGTACTCTTTAAACAGTTATTTTTAATCCAGGATTATGTCAATGAACAGATTGAAAATATTCATCAATCAATCAAACTGTCACGCCTTTTTCCCACAGGGATAAGCAGAGACAATGGAACGCCACTTACCACGATCATTACACAACTCCTTGCTTTTTTCACATCCACAATTCTCGGGCCCAGGAGGGTGTTTTCCGACCAAATCAGAGACATCCTCAAGGAAGCTAGGTTGCCTAGTGCCCATACCCACAGAGCCTGTATGAAGAGAATTGAAAATATTTTTTTACAAAACAAAACAACATTTATTTAGTTATATTATAGGTACCTTTGACGAACATCACTGTACCTATTAACATAATATGTTGTATAGATTTATGTTATTGGATATCTAACAAAATTGTTATTTGTATTTATTAATAACCTAAAAGTTACTATTGTTTATATAAATAAAGTATTTTATACTTACCCATATCATTGGTGTTTTATTTAGGTTTCAATCCATTAAATTGCACCATGAGGTGGCAACATCAGAGATACCAAGGGATATTAAAGGGATATAGCTATTCAGCCATGACTAATGTTTATTACTATAAGGCTGGTGATATGACTAAAGTGGTATCAGGCGTTGCAGGGGTTTCTTTAAAATTTTAATTTTATAAATAAGTAATTTTTAATATTATAATTTACATCAAATGATTTTCTTTGATATAAAACATGGAAAACAATAACCAGGCTCTCTCTCATCTTTCTTTGTACTCTGGTACCGTACAGATTAACTAGTCTAATGACGTAAAAAACTAGATTGCTCGTTATATCAACCCAATGTCGACGGTGTGTTTTAGATTGATTTACAACTCTTAATTTATCACGTCATTAGACCGTTTGCGCTAAAGTGAGCGAAGGCACTATGTGTAACGTAGTTACGTTCAGGAGGCCATCCTAGCAGTGCAACACAATGTTTGTACAAGAAGTTGGATCCGACACGACGAGTTTTCTAAAGCTTTGCAACCATCGAACTCTTTTTTTCAATTATTTATTATGGTTCGACCTATGGCAACACCCCGCCTGATGTTAAGCTGGAGTGCGGTCCATAGACTTTCCAGACAGTTTTAATTAATACAATATTAGCTGGAAAATGTTCAGTTTTGTCATATTATTATATATATTATTATAAAGGTGCGTAAATACAAATTACTTAGCATTAACTGGTAAAATAAAAAAATAATTGGCTAATTTTTAAAAAGCAATTTATTTTTAAGAATTAATTACAAATACGTATTTATAAACTATACAATTTAATTCGTACTTTTAAATAATTTTAACTATGTACACTTTGGATTAAATTTTTATATATTAGAAAAAAATATACAAAAAACAATATTTATTCATATCAAAATATAAATTCTATAAAAATAACTACTAGATATATCTAGCATATATTAATTGTACAGATTATAATATTACTTAAGTAAGAAAATTGAAGTTAAGTCTTTGTCTAATTATTATTTTCTACTTTTAAAATTAAAGAGAGTAACCTCAGTTATTTTCATTAACAAATGTGTTAGATACTACTCAGGGCCGTCTTAAGCATATTCAGCGCCGGGGTGCGAAAGTCAAGGCTCCGCTCGCATGGTCTCAGTGTAGTAGGTACCTATCGAAGTTTATCGCGGTCGGCATGCGCCTAGAACTCTGCGCCCGGGTGCACCGCACCCCTTGAACCCCCGGGTAAAGACGGCCCTGATACTACTAGTTCGAAATGATCAGCTCTCTCACCTACTTCAAGTCTTGCTTTATCATCTTGCGCCTAGTATCAGAGCCGCCAATAAGTTTGAATTAAATTTTATAATATTATTATATTACTTTTTATTTAAAAATAATAATCTTGTTGTAATATAATATGCGAACAATTATAAACATCTATAAAAATATATTAAAACAAAACATACACAAATCCGGAATGTTATCATTAATTAAATGCTTGACTATGTTTCGATGGGTCCTAACTACACAGACTTCAATGTTTATATTGTTTTACTGTGACTTCGACTTGCCTGATAGTAAGCAAGTGGAGGTCCAGAAGTGCCAACGTTTGAAAAAAAAATACTCATTCCACTGTTTTCTTAGTCACCGGTTACTATGTGCCAGTAAAGCATATATTAATACACCATTAAAAATCTACATCAGAATACTGTTTGAAGTGGACTAAAGTAGTCGTAATGAACGAAACTCTGTGGAGTTAACAAGCTACGCATTGTACAAGCACCGAAACTAAAACTGCATAAACTCTACAAAAAAAATGTGTTTTTTGTATTACAGACAGACCAAATTCTGTATTGCACAAAACATAGAAAGACATGGAAATAAAAACACGATGTTGTACATTGGCGTCCTTATCTCTTCCAGGATTAAAAAGCTATCTCTTTCTGGTAAATAATAACCTCTGCTTCATATACAAAACGAATAATATGCGCAGTTCCTGGCGATAAGCAGTGCATATCGGGCTTTGAAAAGAGATAATCGTCTGGTTTCAGCTTTGCAGTGTCCTTTCTGTCACACAATACCATGTGACGTTTCGACGTGCTAGAGAGAACATTGTACATATAAAACTGTAACTAGCGTAATGTCTCTACATGTGCATTACTTACTGCCGGTAACTATTTAGCATTAGGTGTAAAATATAGTAAGCTTGTTTTTTTTAATAAATGAAGGTTCTCAGTAATGTAAATGCAGAGAACACTTATTAAATGGTCTTCCTCCTCTCTGATATAGATATCATCATAATATATTTTTTTTAGAATCGTTAATTGCCATTACAACTAGAAACAAACAGAGACGATCGCCTCTAAAAAAGAGTGTCCTACAAAAAATTCTCGCAGTACAATGACGTTTATTGTTACCAGACAAAAAATAAGATTATTAAAGCTTTTTTTTCATTTATTTTTATTTTATTTTTTTATTGTGGCTCGACATATGACAGCACCCCGTTTGATGTTAAGCCAAAGTGTGGTCCATGAATGAATGTCACTGCTACTACAATTCAATAACTGTGAGTAGCAATCACATCCACTATGCCGGCCTAGATGGAACCGGCAACTTACAAGCTGATCCCGAAACGTGACCAAATCATTTCACGGTCTGTACACTTGTAAGTGGTGGTACTACCCCGGATCGGCAGACTGGGTACAACTGCCTACCACTCTTTGATAACCAGACCCGAAGCAAATATCCATCTCTTTTTTTTTATTAACAAATATTTGCAATATTTAATACTATTAAATATTACAAATAAAAGCTATGAAACAAATATTTGCTCCGACCGGGGATCAAACCCGGGACTTTACGCGCAACAAACCAGTCGCTAAACCATAGTTCCTCCACGCCTGTCGTCAAGCTAAATGAATTAAATGTGTATAATGTCTGTCACATTATTTATCGCATTATAAAGAATGATCGCTTTCTTGCGTTGTGTTATATGTTATAGGGAGTCTACTATAATTTGCCTATATATAGTACAATCATTCCAGATTATTTTCATGTCTTCACATCTGTTCTACGTAGTAGAACTCATCGAATCATTTTTAAAACTATATCTCAAAATTAAATATTACTTAAATATTGTACAATATAAACTTTGTGCGATTCGATTTACAATCAATATCACAGATATTATAATTTTTGTCTCTTGGTCTACATATAAAAAAATTATGCAAACTATAGTTATTATTTTCTACAATTAATTAATTTAGGATTAGCAAAATGTATTTTATAAAGTTTAATATACTGTGTAAGCAAACTAACTCCACTCCAGCTTAACACCAGATAGAGCCTCTACAAAATACTAAGGGCGAGATATCTTATTAACGTATTTTATTGGGGCTCCACCTGATGCTAAGCTGGAATACGTTTAAGCTGAAGTGGAGTTAACTGTAAGTAGCAGTTGCATCGGCTATGCCGGCCTACTTAGATGCTGGTCCCGAAACGCGACTAAGTCACTTAATAGTCTGTACGCATAGGGATTTTACCCGGGATTTTTTCCACCATTATTTAACTTGAGAGAGAAATAACAGTGATATTCTTTCTTTTAATACACATTTAAATGTCGTCAAAATTTTAACCATAATCGTCCAAAATAATGTTGGTATTTGAATTATAAACTAATCAATAAATAACTATATAGTACGAGTAGAACAAAAAAGTTATGCGCTTCGGGGAACTTCTAGTTACAAACATTGGTTAAACAAACATACAACCAATGTACAGATTTATATCTATTATTTAAATACATATTTTAATTATATACCAATTATATAGGAAGCCTTAGCGACCCAACTTTGGCCGGACATTGGTTGCCTGTTCGTCTTAATTCGGAAACATGTTGCCGATATATTTTAACGCATATATCTATACATATATAGACCTATTTACTTTACTTTATAAAACTTTCAAAATTATAAATTCATGTAGGTGACTTTTGTAAAACTAATTTTATTTTATTTATTGTGACACGTCATTTGACCTCATCCCGCCTGATGATAAGCAAGAGGGGGTCCAAGAGTGACGATGACTGAGAAAACCGAGTTGGACTTCAGTGTAAGTTTTGGGATGAAAATGATTGGTTTATATATAATATTAAAAAGGAAAATTGCCTCCGTTCGAATGATTAATAGGTAGCATAGATATCAGGCGCCTGATGCGATGACGTCAGAGCATCACCGCAACAGGCGCAGGGCAGTCAGCGTGTCGGTGACCTGCGTGATATTCTGAGCAGAACAGGTCCAGCTCGCACGTCTTTGAACAGTCTTATTGCTTCGCCATGTGTTAAACCAGCTGTTACTCGGCCATTTACGGAAACTATTTCATCACCTGAAAATAGATAAGAATAATTACAGTTCTGTTTTTTTTTTCTTTGACACAGCTAGCCTCCAGGGCATTTAGCCCATAGAAAATAGCCAAAGAGATTTTTTTTTAATAGAGACCATAGGACTCTATTCGGAAGGACTCTATAAGGAAAACACAGCATAGGACACCAACCTACAAACGATTTGTACCGACGACCTGCTAAAATGTTAATCGCCGGGGGTGGCAGTGAATGTCTAACGGTTGAGATGATGATTTTTCTTTGAAATAGAATCTTTGTAGGCTCAGCATTACCTACTTAGCTAAAATCTGCACTGACTCCAGAGGATTTTGTTTATGATGCCAAATTGGTACTATCGCAAACTTGGTAGTTTTAATCGCCTGCTCGATGTTATCCCTGTAGTTCAGTGCGCAGCGAAGCTATAATGACGTGGCTTCGTAATGATTATTGGCCTCAATTTGACAACATACTATGATAAGACAAGAATAAGGCAATATGTTCATTATGCAATGCAATAATGAATGCAGGCAGGTTGTCCTTAAAGGTTTTAATGTCAACCGCAAGATGTATACTCTGTGTCTATAAGTTCGTTACGTAAGCAGGTGCATTATAGGCAGCTGGTGCATTGGACGCAAGGAATGTTCAGCCATCGATGCGCTTGCAGTTTATCAATTATGTCATAACGGTTGTTTTTATGTGGGTTACGAAATACGATAAATTAAATATGACACGGATGTAAATATGCGAGTAATACACAATGATTAAATAATAATTATTGCATTATTAACTACAAAAGTTTAGAAGAGGCGAACTTAATGCCTTGAAGTATTTTCTACCAGAATAACCTTTAGAATATGTATTCGGTGATTTCCTCAACTTTTAGGATATTAAAACAGAATATATTTAAAGACCACAAAGGTCAATGATTGTGGTATTTTCAAAATGTATTTACCTTCACGCAGCATTCCTGATTCTGCAGCTTGACCATTGTTAAAAATAGTTTTGACAAATATTCCCATGTTACCGCGTGGTGAATCACGTCCACCAACAATACTGAATCCTAGACCCTTGCCTCCCGCAGATTTCGTGAATCGGACCTGAAATAATTTAATTTTTTTGCTTTGTTATAAAATTATAGATTGATATATTATCATTCTTCTATATTGTAACTCTAAATATGACAGCACCGGTCCAGCTGGAGTCCGGTCCATGAATGGAGGCGACTGCTTCTACAGTTAAATAAACAAGTAGCAGTCGCATCCTTTATGTGATCAACTATAGATCCATTATAGGCAGAGAAAACGAAGGGCCGAAAACATGACCGAAACTAAACTTTTCGCGAACCTGACAAAACATGCACAAACCCTTTACCTAATGATTTTTTTTTATTGTGATTCGATATATGACAGCACCCCGCTTGATGTTAAGCTGGAGTGTGGTCCATGAATGAATGTCACTGCTACTCTTTTTTAATACTTTTTTAAATCTCTATATTAAATTATACGTATATTTACCTCAAATGCATGCGTCCCATCCCGTGGTTCTGGTGCAGGAGGTCGTTTGGTTTGTTGCGACACAGTTGGAGGGGCAGGTGGAGGTCTAGCTGCTCTAGGTGTAGAACTTACTCGTAATTCTGAGATACCATTACGTAATTGCTGAATTGGTTCTTGACGTGATTGGACCCTCGGCAAACGATATGGCTCTTCCCATAGTCTTTGTTCTGATAGATCAGGAGGTATTCTTGTGTACCCATTTCTATATGCTCCCTTATCTAAATCTACATTTTCACTATAAGGCCGTCGACTCCTTCCTTCTGAACTACTCTTTCTCCTTTCAGGTACGTAATTAAAATCGACCACATCTCGACTCTCATCTTCCTGATTAATAAGCGGAGTTCTGTCTCTAGGTGCAGGCGATCCTCGAGAACGGTATACGTTTGGGGAACTACATCGTCTTCGTAATGTAGATGAACCTCGCTGTGATGATGGTGAGGGAGGAGTTCGGGTGGCAGTTGGACTGGGCACGTAGAAAGTTGATGGCGGAGGTTGTGGTGGAGCAAGGACATCATGTGCAGATAGTGCGCGACGTCGCAAACCACCACCTAATTTTCCTAGTGCACGTAGAATATCTGGTGCACCACTTGTAACTCTGAGAGATGCAGTTGTATAAACTTTCCCACGATGGCGGAATGACAGTTTAGCTGGAGCCACTGGTGAACAGTGTGGTGGTGGTCGAGGCGGTGATGGAGAACATCTAGCAGGACTTGGATCCCTGGGTCCACTTCCAGGTCGCAACCGTGAACATCTTCGTCGCAATTTTCGCCATCTTTGTGAGAGATTTGCATTCCAACTTTCCTCTGAAAATTATAATTTGACTCTTAAAGGAAATTAAATTATATACCTAAATAATATGGTAAATAATAATAAATTACTCGTGCACAGGTAGACATTTTAATTTACAGACAGACAAACAAAATTCTTGATGATGAGATGAACCGTTGCCGGCTTTAGTACTAAAAAGGGATTTTACGTTCGTTAAAACATTTTTATTTATTGACTCGACTCCTGAACTCGACTTGCTTGACTGTAAGCCCATTGTTGCTTGATGTGTGCTCACGACTGAAAAAGCCGACTCACTTCATGGTTGCCTCAGTCCCTGTCACTTTGCCGGGTATTTTTTTTTCATTGAGGCGCGACATTAAATTAAATTAGTATTTACCTTTTTTGTTTGTGTCAGCATCTGAAGCATAGTCATGATTGCGTACAGGCGGAGGTACTGGCGGAGAAGCTGGAGCTGCGAAACTATGTCTGAGGGGAGTCATCCGCAGAAGCCGTGGCCGATCACCACCACCATTGCGGGAACCCCACACTGGCGCACCCATTGCTTATTAGTTGATATATCTAAAATCACAAAATAAAAAATTATACTTACGTAAAACGTTATATCTACTTACATTATAGTGTAATGGTCACGCAAACCGAGAACCCAGCCACGGGTTTTAACCACTTGGCGGTACCAATTCATCCTTGCTATTATGTACTTTTGTTGTCCTGATTCTATGATACAAGCGTGGTAAGTAGCTTAGTCTAGAAATTAAAAATAATGGACTTAGTCAATGATACTACTCGTATAAGATATTTATTATTTATTTAAATTAAAATGTGGTTACTTTAATTCGGAATCGAAAAACCACCTGGGCAAAGCTCTTGACTGTTTTATTTTTACATTCAATGACGGATGCACTCGTTGTATTTATATTAATTTAAGTACCATGGTAGATAAAACTGTTTAAGTAAAGATCGGAAGCAGTATATTCATAAACATTTGAAATAATATTATTTCTTCAAATTATAATCTAACTAGTAAATTAATGGGCTAATAGTTTTGTGAATAAATAATAATAACTGTTGTGAATAGAGAAAATTAGTATAATAATTTCTCTTTAAAATAATACAACATAGGTTTTTGAGTAATATTTTTACTGACTTATGTAAAAATGACATTTTACTTCTGATTCTCAACATCCTCCCAGCGAAAGAAAAAGAAATTAATAAATAAAGTGGTATATCAAAATAAATATAAAAGTATTTATATATCCATTTTCGGTGGTGCCCTTACAATATGTTGTCCTCTTCTCGTCGTTATCCCTATATGCTATATATCCTTTGAGTTTAATTTCTTCAGCATCTAATATCCCCATCTCAGGCTCACAATCATGTTTCACTATCATTTAGTATAGGAATGGACCACAATGCATTTATTGGGGTTAAGTCCTCTGCATCTTTAACATGAGGTACTTTTTGATGTTAATTCACACTGTTAATAACAATATCTTTTTCTTGTGTAAAATTAATTTTTCTTGTATGAGCATTCTTAAGTTCATCTGAACTGCTGGCGGAAGGTATTTTCCGACCAAATCGGAGGCATCCTCAAGAAAGCTGGGTTGCCTAGTGCCAATTACTATAGAGCTTTTATCAAAAGCATTGTGGATGTAAGCGTTGTGAGGGTGTTGTGTTAGGGTCGTAGTAAGTAACGCTGTGGGAAAAGGGCGTGGCGATTTGATTGATTGATATATTATGCTTTATTGGGTTCAAGATAATGGGACTAGTTTTGTGAGTGTACTTATAAAGAATGTGGTGTATCAGACGCTCACCTAAATCACTTCGTAGGCCCTTATTTTTGGTATTTTATACGACCGAAGGAGAGTTTGGAAAGTCAATATTTTCTCACCACGAGTATCATCTTGTAAATAGTGAATGTAGAGCGTGCGACGCCCACAAGTTCGTGTGGGTTTGGTAAACAGTGTCTGGTGGCTGTGTAGGGACTGAATGTTTCCACTAATATGACCAACTAGAAACATCCGGTCTCTAATAGTGCCAAGTACTTAACATAAAGCCCTAACTGGAAACAAGTCCTATATTATTATGTCTATAGAAATGAATTAGGTACTTATAGTACTCGTTTGATTAAAATATATAGTATTCGTGGTTTAATTTATGTTAAACTGTGAGTAAAGATTTGGACTAAATATTATTTGATTCTTTTTTTATTATTAAACCTTAGAGCGACGCTTGACCGGCATAGTTACGGCGGCTGAGGCACCCGTAAACTGAAACGGTTTTTCCAGTCGTCGCGGCGCAGTCGTTACCATCAGGCAAGTTAAGGTCAGCAATCGCGTCTCGATTTACAAAAAACAACAACAATGCATTATGTCATTTAAAGGCGACCGTGGTGTAGTGCTATGGTAACATAAACCGAGAGCACGAGTTCGAAACCACCCACCGGTACCAATGTATCTTTGATATATGTATTTTGGTTGTCATGTTTCTATAATACAAGCACTTTAGTAGCTTACTATAGAAATGTAAATAATAAAAAATTATAGCTCAGTGCATTGCTTTATTAAAGAAAGGCACTAGATATTCACTTAACCTATGTGTTTTAGATTAACAAGAGTGGTCACAACGAGATAACAAGTTTAATATAATTTGTTAGGAAATATCCTGTATAGCGACCACAAACGACCAAACATTAATCTAGGGACGTGGCCCCTCCGGTGTGGACAGCGGTAAGTAATTAAATTCCGGCTACCCCAAGCGAAAGTCTTAATTGACTATCGACAATACTGTGGACAAAAGGAAAATAAAGGGAGAGATATTGTTATTTCATTTGGGGAAATTGTCATGTTTGTTACAAAAGATATATGGCCTTATCGTTTTGTTAATCGATTACTTTTCTTAGGGTGGAAAGACAAGAAAGATCTCGGCTCTAGTTACAGGAATGGTCGAAAGTGAGAGTTTATGGTGAATTGTTTTCAGTTGTAAAGAAATAGCGTTGTAAGAAAGAGAAACAGTAATTTCTCCACTCGCTATCCTAGAATAGGAATAAAAATGCGCGATTATATCCGCTATCTTTCCCTTTAAAAACTAGGGGCGTCATCAAGCTCGGGGCCAGCCGGTTGCCTTTTACAGCGAGAAGTGGCACAAGAGCTGGTATCACTGATGATGTAGAATTACTGTACCCCATCTCTCAATCTTTAGGTATTGTGATGAAGGAGGTCACCGTGGGGTTTTAGCCGGTATGAGACCAGCATAACCCTGATTCATACCAGAGAATAGATTAGAAATAGTACAATAGTAGCACCAACTTAAAGACTTTTTATTCATACAATATACGAGTAAAACTGACTTGCAATCCATGTGCCGAGGCGATAATAGTCACATTTAAATCTCCTATCAGAGAATGCTAATGACTGATGTTAGCTGGATTGTAGTCCATAACTGGAGGTAAATGTTAGTACAGTCAAATTTTTTCAAGTAGAAGTTGCATTTACTATATCGGCCAAGTTGGAACCGGCAACTTTATAGCTGATCCTGAAACGCACCTAGTAAATAAGAGGAATAATAAATCGTGCATGAGGCCTTTATTATAATATACAATAATTGCCTAAAGTAAATTCAATATATCAGGTACGAATAAGCTCAGAACCATCGATATAACCAATAAAATGTTTATATAAATGCTTCGAACATACATTCTTAGCAAATTAGGCAAATCGTTAAAATTTAAAAATCTACATAAGCTATTCTTGCGCGTGTAGCCTAAATGCATAGTTATCTATTGTAAAGAGTATATTATTCTTATTGTGAGTCCCGCTAGTCCTGTGAGTCCTGGCGGAAGCTGCTATAAATTTTGCGCAGCGAGTGTCCCGTTGCGTGCCGAATCCGGCAGACGATGGCCAGTGCTCTTCCGGTAACAATGCCATGGTCTATGACTTTATCCAACAGAAACTGTATTTCTATACTTTCACTTAATATTTTCAAAATAAATACATTTTATATAACTTTATCATATTTTTCGTAATTAGGCGATATATTTATGTTATTGTCAGCAACCCGCCTGAATTTACTCATAAGATGGAGTGCGGTCCATGAATGGAGGCAAATGGTATGAGAGTTAAATAAATGCAAGTGGCAGTCACCCCCTTATTGTAATCGGCAACTTTCAAGCTGACTGAAACGTGGCAGTCAAGTTACCGTTTGTACACTTGAAAATGGTGGCCCCAATCGGCAGACTGCGCAAATTACCACCAACTGTACCTATGCATAATTGCATACCTCTCACAAACACCCAGACCTGGAGCAAATATCAGCCTTATTTTTTTATTAACAAATATTTGTAATATTTAATAATTAAACATTACAAATGCCATGAAACAAATCTTTTCTCTGACCGGGAATCGAACCCGGGACTCAAATGATTTATCATGCTATTTTAATAAAAACAAGTAATTATTATAACTGTATTTTATATTTAAAATGTTAATGTCCGACTACTTTTACATATGAGAAGAATGTGTTTAATGCAGTTGCATTTTAAAACTTGTTTATTAAAAGGTGTCACAATATTTTATAGAACGGTATTCTGGTGGGTGTAACATTCATTTTAGGGTGTCAGTAAGCCACCTTTACTTATTAATTATTAAAACAAAATAATACCTATAAGATAAGTAAGATATACTTACCTATAAGTATAAGGGCCTTATTAATAAAAATCTAAAATTTTCTATAAGTGTATTTTGGTGAAAATATTTTAACCTCTTTTTAAAAAATAAATTCAAACATAAAGCATAAAGTACTAGTATTTTATAAGTATTTATTTATTTTATTTTATTAGTATATTATTACTAGCATTTAATACTAGTATTTTCTTAGAGACAAATACTATTTTAGCTAAAATAAACTTTAAACGTTTTTACTTTAATGAATAATGTCCTAAATCATGTTACGATATTGTTTACATTTTATACACCACTTTGTCATTTAAAGATATTAAAACAAATTGTTATTAGACAGTAAGTGCAACTTAAACAGCAATAAATTTTATGTCCTGAGACATTGAAACAGTTTATATCCGAATAAATAAACCCTACTAGACTGTAGTAGGCAAATCTACTTCTGAATTTTGCAATTGCATTGTGTCCAACGTAGTAGCATATTGCGCACGCTCGTTTGTGAACGTCAAAACAAAATTTATTGTGTCAGCAAAGAGGGGAGATTTTATGCACCGCATAGTCCTCGTGTTCAAGTGGCATAGCCATTAAATGCGGAACCCATTAGCTGTTGTTCATTCCGTGAAAGCTTCAAGAGCATCCATTGTCGGTCGGCAAACACAAACGTGGACCAGCAAAAAACCTTTGAGTGTCCGCTCCTAAGTTATCGTTTCCTAGTACGCTCTAAATCGATAAAAATGTATGTCGACAGTTTTTACATCGATTCTCAGATAAATTTATTATGTCATCAGAATCATTGTGCGATATAAAGTCTAGTTTAGCAGTATTCCACGTAAAATATAATTATGTTATATAACCTATTGTTGATATTCACATAATTTTCGCAAGTCCTAGGCATGATAATAAATCTATATGCTTTGTTGTTGGAATTTATGGCGCGTATATAACGGGTCCCTGTCCACGTCGCGCGCCCACACTTATTAACGAAATCGAGATTTATGCAGAGTAACGATATGAGAACTATAAGATACACAATGGGGGCCGAGGAATGTGCTCGAAGGGCATGAGTTGTTCAATCAATCGCATACATTATGGTCCCCACTGTTTGAATGAATATTTTGGAATATTACCTGCGTGACACCTAAAAAGTAAACTTCTAAGAGTGATAAGAGGTGGTGCCCAGTTTACTGATCGTGAAGTGACTTTCGTGAAGAGTTGCGTTTCGGGATCAGCTGGAAAGTTCTAACTTGGCCTGCATTGTGGATGTGAATTCTACTTGCAGTTATTTAAATGTAGTAGCACTCCTCGAAGTGCTGCCATACATCAAAAAATAATTTGCAAAGTCTTATTTTGTTAAATATTTTCTTTATTATATTGAGGTTTCAGCAAACAAGTAGAGCGGTTACGGTACCCTGCCACAGCAGCCTCCGTGAATGATCGCTGATTGAACAATAACAAATTAAGATATTACCCATTTGCAGTGCTCTAGATTTATCATCAAATGCAGCATCATGGGAAAATGGTGTGCGACATCGCTACTATTGTTCTAACTTTCTTCATTACACACCTGAATAACGCCTTTCCCAGGAGAAATCGGCATGTTCTTTAAAGATAAAACGGTTCTATTCAATCAAGAACTGTTTTATAATAGGGGAATCTATTTCAATGACCGATTGTGATTCATTCCCGTTCCATTTTATTTATTTTTGTGCTCCGACATATGACATATGCCTGATGTTATGCTGGAGTGCGGTCCATAATTGAGGCGACTGCTGACTGCTGCAGTTCAATAAGTGCAAGTAGCAATCGTACCCACTATGCCGGCCTAGTTGAAACCGGAAGCTTTCAAGCTGACTAAACGGATCCCGAAACGCGACTAGTTCACTTCACGGTCTGTACACTCCATGTCGCGTTAACAGAAAGTATTGCAAAATCACATAAGTAGTTTGTCGCTACATGGTCTAAATAAATATTTGTTCTGTAGATAAATTTTATCTAGTTTGAATTTTAATTTCCATTTCGTGATGAGGAAGATATTAAGTTGCATGAATTTGTATTAGAAACAACGTGACTCTTATTGATATTTATGGTCTATCACGAAAATGAAATTATTACGGTATACTAACAATGTAATGGAGATTATTATCGTAATTGAAATGCTTTATAAAGTAATTATACGAGTATTTTAAAGAAAAATAAAATCAAAAATATCGAGAATTTTTTATCGTGGAAAGTTTTGGTTGTTATAAATATATTCCATTTATAACCAAAACTTACTTTAGCAAATCTATTATATTTAGTAGTACACTAAAATTATATGTATATAATATATTTAGTGTATTTAACTAAAAATGCAGACGCATATTTCTGGCACAACAGATAATCGCAGTAACTGGCGTGACCGCCCGCGGGTGCGGTCTGTGTTTCGGGTCAAAGGTGTCTTTAAAAATTCTACCGCCACCAGACGATAGTCATCATTCTTCTTACATTAAAGATAACTACATATTTACGTATTCAGATTAATGTGAACACACCGAAGTTATATTAAAATTAACACTTGAAAGATGCTTGAAAGAAATATTTTATTATCACATATTATATTTGTCAATTTTATTAGGATCGTGGTAATATAGCTTAAACTAAGTCAAGTAAAGTTATGTCTAACCATTCCTAAATTAAGACGTAAAGGTAATAAAAAAATAGAAAAATTAATAATTCTCTATACATATTTTTAGAGATTTAGGATTAAGATTTTAAATAACACAAACTTGATTAGAGTTAATTTTCTTCGCATAACTGTCGTGTTAGTGTTAACTAAAATGAAACAAACCATATAATGGACCAACATGGTATTGTACGCCATTATTTTAAAACCGTTTGACCCGCGGCACGAACCAACATTTTATAATAAATAATCACATTATAAACATGTTTTTTTAACACGCCTACTTTCTTTCATTTTTTCATTATATGGTGAATGGTAAGGTTAAACAATACTTTGTATCTTGTAAAATTAAGAGTACAAACGTTCTAAACCGGCATTTCGCAATTACGCGTCACGAAATGACAATTACAAGTGTTTTGTACTAAGTTTAAACAAGGTTAATTGACTCTAAACGTAAACGACTGAATTTCTTGTTACATAATGTTCTTTAATATTTTTATGATACATCAAGATATCATAAACACGTATTGATAGTTTAAATGATGGTTCTATTACTTTTAATAAAAAAAGGTTTGAGTTTAGTTAGAAAACCTGGGCTACTAAGGATATCCTGGCTAAAAAAGTTGCGACAGCGTTTCGACAGAAGCGCTAGTTGTCTAAAGTAGAGATAGCCCTCATGGTTGCCAACCTACGCTAAGTGATGGAACTCAAAAATAAGAAGTACTTACTGTTCCTTGATCGTAATTTTATATTTCTACTAGCTGACCCGGCGAACTACATACTGCCTAAAAGTCAATGAATGTTTTAGCCGAACTTAATGATTGGGTGAATCAAAAATTTTAATCGATTTAAATCTTTATTGTGAATTGAGTTTTTTTATTGTGACTTCGATATGTAATTGTTTCTCTTTATAAATAATACAACATAGGTTTTTGCGCAATATATTTTTACTGATATGCCAAAATTGACAATTTGTTTTCCTATCTCAACTGCTTGATATATTTTCCTTAGTTTACCCAAAATCAATTTCTGAACGCACGCAATTTTGTATGGAAAAATGTTTTTCTTTTCTTTTATTCATTATTCACACAATATGTTTATAAATTGTTTTTTATAAATATGTTTATAAAAAGCCTAAGTGTTATTTTGATGTACAGATGCAATGCATCTGTATATTATTGTAAAGTTTCATTAAAATCCATTCGGTAGTTTTTGCGTGAAAGAGTAACAAACATCCATCCATACTCACAAACTTTCGCGTTTATAATATAAGTAAGGATATCATAGTTAGCTTTAAGAGAATGCCTGATGGCATTAAGCTCACCAACGTGATATAAAATCAAGTGCATAAAAGAATTTTATTAATATTATTTTTTGTTCTATTTGAGGACTATGTTCAGCAGTGGACGCCTTTGGCTCCTGCTGATAACGATGATTTTGTTCTATGTATGCTAAAAATGCAACATTGTATTTTAGATACTTTGTTACCATTGTGTGTTTTAAATAAGTGCAGCCGCATCTATCTCTATTAGACGAATAGTTAAACTTTATTAGGAAGATTGCTGAATATTAACATAATGATTCAATTTAGTGTTGCAACAATTGAATTGAGGTTCGTGTGAAGCATTATTTGCATCTGTAATCAGGTTATTAACACATTAAGTACTTGTTACGACTAAAAAGATTAACAAGGAATTATCTTAAAAGTTTCATTGTCGTTATAATTGTGTTAATTCGCATACATTAGAATTAGTTATTTTCAGAGGTTAAGTAGATAGGTTTATAGGAACTACTTTAATTTACTCAAAAAATAGAATACAATATTCGCTTTTATAAGTAGGTATTGTTAGGTGTGTGTAAGTTACAGTAACAATTGTTTTATTAAATACTTAGTTTTTAATTAGGAATTTTTAAGGAATTAAACAAATTTTAAGCGGCTTACTCTCTATCACATCGTGATCACGATGGATGCAAAGCTCTTGAAACGTCGGTAAAATAAAAACAATGTAAAATCAATAACCAAAATAAACGCGATAGTAAGCCGCATAGAATTAGTTTAATTCATTAATCAATGTACGCGCAATATCTAAGAAAATAATGAGAATTTTTAACTAAAAATTTCAATCGATTTAAAGTTTCAATATATTTTACTTTTTCTGGTAAGTTATCTAAAGGTTTCTGGAATTGAGCAATGTGAGATTTGTCTGTGGAAACATTTATTCCATACATAGACTTCAGCTTGTTGACACCGGCAAGGAATATGATTGTTAACTCATTTAATATGATCATCTAACACATTTTAAATAACTTTACAGGACAGTGCATCAAAGTTTAAAAAATATATGCTAACTATTAAGTCTTGTCAAGTTTTAAACTTTCTTCTTGGCAAAATATTTACAAAGCCTTTAAATATTTGTGGCTACTTTGATCTGCTGTCCTGTGAAGTTATTTAAAATAAGTTACAGTTTGTTGATAATAATTATTATTAGGTATATTTATGTTATTTCTATGCAAAACTATTTAACGTGCTCAAATTAGGTAGTTTAAAAGTTTGATAAAAAATTGAGGGTTCTGACACGGATGCCAAGTTATTATTATTATTATTATTTTATTATTTTATAAATAAGGTAAGTAAATTTGTAAAGTTTCCAACTTCGAAATGCTATAAGCTATTTTAACTATGGCATTGTATTTTATTGAGTCCGTCATCGTGGAAAATATACGCATACACCAAGGTAACTTTAATATTATTTGTTTGCATACGCGTTATGAGTAAGATTATGCTCTACTTTTAAATTGTTGATAAAAACATTATCGTTCTAGAAATGTATAGTGTGAAAATATTTTTTTAAATAGCACTAAAGTAGACCTGATTGCCTAAAATACGGGCTGAAAAGCTAAAAACAGTATTTCACGCTTAAAACAACTATTAACTATTATTGTCACAATAAAAAAATATATTAAATTTAATATGTCTATTTTATTTTATTTACATGTTATTTACTTTTCTATACTAAGCTACTAAAGTGTTTGTATCATAGAAACACACAAACAAACAAGTTGGACAAACAAGGTACACAACCCGTGCTCTCGTTTTGCGTAACCATTACACTACACCACGGTCGCCTTAAAAGAATATAAAAGAGTTATATAGTAAACTTGTTAATAAATGAGTTCTACAAATAGTTAGATGGAGGGATTATAAGATAAATAATTATTAAAATACTGATATTTTATTTCGGACGCCATCCTTACCTAAGTATATTAAAATCTTTTGGACTACAGATGATGCCAATAGAGAAGTAGCACTCAAATAAGGTGGCAAGTCGAATGAGAATAGGGTGTCAGGTAGATCAAAAAGTTTAATTATTTGTATGGGGAATAACTCAAGTTCTACGATTTCTCAATTGATTTATAATTTGTTTCGACACCTCATAAGATCAGCTCGGTAGACGACTGAAACGGTTAAAAAATACATAAAAATTATACATTTGTTTGTAGCAATTAATTTTAAATCATGCAAATAGCCGTGGTATCAAAAATTTACTTGGAAAAATAATCAATGTAAAAAACTATGTTTCAATTTTATAAAACCTTTGTACTCATGACTAAGACAATTTTGACGGTTAAGTTTCACAGCGGATGTCGTTAAACGGTTGGCTGATTCCTCTTCCATCATCATGCCACATGGAACATTTGCATTGACACCTATTTTGTTAAAACACATCCTATTATACAATTAATTTGACATTTGTAGAAATTATTCTACATTTATGAATAAACAGATGTTTTATTTTATTGAATGTGAGTTATGTATTATGTATATGTTTGTCTTTAGCTGTAAGTGTTGGTTTGAAAATAAATAAAAGTTAAATTAATTTCAATACTTCATTAAAATGGTCTGCAATACTAACTAGAGTTGGTATGAAAATGAAACATTAAGAAAGCTGTAGTTTTGTTAGAATCTCCAGGAGGAGGAATTTACCGGGGTCCTTACTCCTTACTTAAATATACTCGTACATTGACATGAAATTTAACATAGAAATTAATAAATAGTTTTTATTAAATACAATAATATTTGCACAATTAATATAAATATAAATAGTCTAAGTTTTTAATATTACCATCTTAATAAATATTAAGAAATAAAATTGATTTTTAAAAATAATTATAGTCAATAAAAAAGTAGCGGTAATAATTTGGGACAGATGTCTCACTCAATGACAACAGTTATTTTAGCAAAACTTCGTTATGTGATTGTTGTAGCTATACAATGTTGCTCTGAATAAAGATTAAAAGCCGCGGCTTCACTGTCTATTATCATATGCACTATTTTGCATGACAATACCTGCATAGGATTATATGAAGGGCATACACAATTAGAATAACTGTTAAAAGATATAATGCACTTTAAACTTTTATTATTATTTATATTTTTATCGCTCGACATATGTCAGCAGCCCGCTTGATGTTAAGCTGGAGTGGCCTATTTAAGGAGCAGTCCAATCCAGTAAGCTGGTTTTAGCAATGTTCCGAAACGCGACTAATTCACCTTACGGTAGTACTTGTAAGTAGTGGTAGAATCTTGGATCAGCAGATTGTGCAAATGACCGCCAACTGCTGCAACAGCTTAGTACTCTTAAAAAGCAAGACCCGGAGCATGTATCTGCCTTATTTTTTTAAACAAATAATTAAGATATCCAAATAAATTTATTTTACATAAATGCTATGAAACAAAAATTTTATCCGTTAGGAAATCGAACCCTGGACTCACTCGTAGCGGAGTGTACATGTTTTTATTTATTCTCTCAAACGTGGGGTGAAATGATTTAACCTCTGATAATTTGCCGTATTGTTAACTTAACAATAGTAAATATAACGTATTTTCAGTATTCTCTTGTATTTTTTAATTGTGACTTAAAATCTGACCTCGTACTGCTTGATGGTAAGCATGATGGAAGTCCAAGAGTGCTGATGACTATAAAAAACGAGCCATTTCGTAACTCTCGTTGATATTCCTCACCACTATCCTCCACGTATCACTGTATTTTAAGCCCCGTGGAATTTAAGGTGGTATTAAGTCTGTGGGCAACTGGATACGACCAGCGTAATAGAGCTCTGTCTTTTTCCTTTAGAATTTTCGGGCACAAGCAGCCTTTGTGGATTCTCCATCTCGGAATTTTTAAAAATTGTAAATATTTTGAGATATGACAGCACTCCGCCTAATGTTAAACTGGAGTGCGGTTTATAAGTAGTTTTTGGCCACTATGTTGTCTTTGTTAAAACTGGCAACTTTCAAACTAATCTCGAAACGCGACTGAGTCACTTCACGGTCTGTACAATTGAAAGTGGTCGTACTGTCCCGGACCGGCAGACTGGGCAAATGATCTGTCATCTTCTGCCTACCACTCCTAAAATGTAGAGGGAAGCTATTCTTCAATCTACCGAAAATGTTATTTCGTTAGCTGGCAGCTGCAAGAATTGATTTTGCAATAATGGTGGTAACAAATGTTAATTGCAATCGAAAACATTAAATAGATAAGCTATACAAATTCAATTAACATTCCGTTTCATTAAATTAATATTTAGCGAGTGGAAAGATAAAACGGGGATAACTCAGTTTTTTATTTTATTATTGTGACTCGACATATGACAGCACCCCGATGAATGTCACTGCTAATACAATTCAATAACTGTGAGTAGCAATCACATCCACTATGCCGGCCTAGATGGAACCGGCAACTTACAAGCTTTTCCCGAAACGTGTGGTAAGTGGTGGTACTACCCCGGATTATTATTGTACCTTGATCAAATTGAGGAAATTCTTTAGAAACGGGGGACAACAATGTTGAGTGTTCATAACCAAAGTGTGTATGTAGAGAATTAAGGAAGGATGTAAAGGAAGCGAAAGGGTTGTGTCGGCAACGTGGAACGTGAAGCGTGGGAATTGAGGCGTGAAATTAAGTAAATAGCTAGATATACTTTTTGTTGTGAAAATTGTACCTTAAAAACAGCACCGGACTCATCTATCACCAATATGATATATATTACATAACATAGAGGAAATTATTGGTAGTGCACAGTAATATCATTAGAATAAAAAAGTCAAGGTTCTTCTCGTATACATCAATTTAGATTTAGATGAAATGTAAAAAAGAGTTATTTTAATAAAGAGTTCTCTCAGTCACCTAGGTACTGCAAGTGGTACGCAGTCCTCAGATCCTCAGATCCTATATGACGAGAATTGTATGATCTATCAAATTGTGAAGTTCCCACAGGGATATGCCACTTGCCATGATCCAAACACAACTCCCTCGCTTACCTCACACACATTCGAAATTCTCTTTATACAATCTCGACGGTTATATAATATTGTATTTTACTATAATTAATTATGCATTTTTATTTTCTAAGTATTCCTATTGAATTATGTCTTTACAGTTCTATCCCATGCATTCTTCATAAAGTTAGGTCCGTTATTTATTTACAAAGACATCATTGTCGGCACTCGAGTGGCGTGGGAGAGCCGGAACCTGAGCACCTCTACACATATCAACTTATCATAATACTGTGTTTTTAACTCAAATTTTTATCTCAAAAGTGATAGTTATACGTACTTCGATCCCTGTGTCCCTGGACAGGAGATAAATAATGCAATGATGAAGACTCTATGTAAGTTTTCGGTTCCAACAAATTCGGCAGTTAAATCACTCTAGTTTAACAACAGACAGGGAGCAGTAATATGTCAGCCACAATAAAAAAAAGAGTACAGATAATTTATAAATTGTGAAGTTATAGGCGAAATTCATATGATGACCTCGATTTTAAGGAATTAGAAAATTGTTACCTGATCATTATTGTGACCCGATTTTATCTGACCACGACTTGCCCGGTAAGCAAGGATAAGGACAACAGCGCCGACAAGTTTTAGCAATGTAATCTTACGATTGCCTCAGTAGCCGCCATATGCTGGTTACTTTACTTTAAGGTTATAGGACGGCAAGAACATCCTATTTACGTATTATTACTTTATATGAATTTTCGGGTTTTTTAGTCGTCGGCACTATTGGACCTTCTCTTGCTTACCACCAGGGAGGTCGAGGTCTGATATCGAGTCACTATAAAAATAGATCTTTGGAAAGTTATGGGTATGGAAACCTCGGTGTTAAAGATTAGGGAGGGAAAGATCTGATTAAGGAGTATAAAATTGCACTCACAAAATTAGTACCTGATATTACATGATAAAAATAAGTATGGCTGTCTTTTAGACATTTTTTTACTTCAGACCTAGCCCGGGCCTATCACTACATTAAATCTTATTTTTTAAATTGTGGCTGTACAGTCAGCATCAGATATATGTGAGCACGCAATGTGATCAAAAGTATCTATACAATCCGGGTGGTCATAAATATCTACACACATTAGTTGTCATAATAATGTGAGCATTCAATGCGTCAAAAATATCTATACAATTAGTTAGTCAAAAATATCTACACACTCACTTGTCAAAAATATGTCAACAGACAATTCAGTAAATTTGTTTTAAAATATTACATATTATATGAGTGTGTAGATATTTTTGACTATTGGCGTGTGTAGATATTTTTGACGCAATGAATGCTCACATTATTATGACAACTAATGGTGTGTAGATACTTATGATCACCCTGAATGTGTACATACTTTTGATCACATTGCGTGCTCAGATATATCTGCTGCTGACTGTACCAATGTCATATTTTAGCACCCGCCTGAAGTGAAGCTGGAGTGCGGTCAATGAACGGAAGTGACTGCTAGTACAGTTAAATTATTGCAAGTAGCAGTCGCCTAATTGTACGCGGCAGCTTTCAAGCTGATCCTGAAACGTAACTCAGATACTTCACGGTCTGTACCATGATCAACTGGGCAAATGACCGCCAACTGAGTGCCTACTACTCTTAACGTACGGTGTTAATGTAACTTTAAAGTGTTGTGGTGGGTGTACTTTCTGGTACAATTTCGACAATATTTAATTCGCGAAACGCATGTACAGAAACATAATTTTATTAACGCTTACAATAGTTCAAGGGCTGTGGGATATTTCAACGAACTGCTTGGTATTTGACGCTCATATTTCATAATGTGCAACTACATTCATGCGCTAGTTACACGGCACGAGTTACTTACTCGCTTCGCTGTCCCGCTGTCTTCGCTGTCCCCGAACTTCCATTGCTTTATCAACGTGACTTTTATACATATCTAAATAATAACTTTTATGGCGACGGAATATCAATGATATAGCGATAATATTTGGCTCTGACGGTCACCTATATAAGTGTTTGTCGTGACCTGAGACTGCTATCAAGTCAAATTGTGGTAGGAGAAGACGGAGACCTCATACATAGTCGAATAAAAACATTATAATGGTTTGGTTGGTAGAAAATTACATTGGCATTAAGTCCAATTAAATTTAGTAAATAAATAAATTAGTAAATTTCTATATTTCGTATAGGAAGTACCAATTCGTAAATAACATTTTAAGAGTGGTAGGTAGACAGTTGCCAGTTATGTGCCTAGTAGTCTGCCAATCTGAGAACACAGACCGTAAAGAGCCGCAAAATTACTGTTACGGCTGTTACTTTCAGTTTTTCATGGATCGTACTACAGCTTATCATCAGGTGAGGTGCTATTATAATGTCGAGCCACAATAAAAAAAACATTAAGTTGTAGTCGCACGTTTTAGTGTCGCACGACAAGCGAGCTCGCACGCTCACTCGCACCGTGTAAACAGGCTATTACACTTTGAACTTAGTGTCGTTTTACATTGTAATTCCTAGGGGTCAATGTAAATGAGATTGTAGGCTATTGTTCGAGATTCATTAGCATTAGGAAATGCTGATTGAATTTTAATTAAGTTGAATTACATTAAACTTTTTTTCTTGTTTGATTCGCTAAAGAGCTACTTTATTGCTGCGTGAAGTGGCGTTAATATTAAAAACAGTTACGTTACTTAGTAAAGAGTTACTAATATGTATCAGGTAAGTAACTGAATAAGCGAGTGGCGATCCGTTGTTTATAACTTATAACAGAAGTAAAAGTTTAGGTACGGTTTATTTAAAGAATTATCGAAGCTTATCCAAAATATAGATGTGTATTAAAACATCTAGAAAATATAGTTATTTCTATACATAAATATAGTTATAGTTGTTAATGAACTTAATGCACAATGGTACAAAGTTTGACTTATTGCTACGAGTAAAGGCACCAATCAAACCTTTGCATTCTTGCTGTTGAATGCTATTTACGAGTACACGGACCCCCTAAAGGGATCCCCTTTTAGGTTTGATCCATTGATAGGTTTTATGACCGGGCTTAGCAAACTAACAAAGTAATGTGAGCCAAAACCAAGGAGGATTAACTTAATTTCGGCGACACGATGTGAAATGACGTGGAAGGCAATAAAAGGTAATGAACTAAGACAAAGGAGCTTAAACATGAATGTATAGTTTTAGAATATAAAAAATGTATTATAAAAAAAATATTAATATTACCATCAAAATGAATTCTGGCCGGCATAGTGACGATGGCTAAGGCAACTAAAGCTGATTCGGATTTTTCACCGTTGCGCTCTAGGACTGCCCCTTTTTATCAACCAGGCAAGTCAGGGTCAGATATCTAGTGATAATGAAAAACGTCTTTTCATATGATTCGTAATTCGTAATTCCGTAATTCGTAACGTTGTTTTTTTTTGTTTTTTTTTTTTATTGGGGCTCGACATGGCAGCACTTCACCTGATGTTAGGCTGAACATTCGTTAAATTTTCAGGTTGTTTGCCATGCCCATCGCTACTTCAGCTTGTTTATCCGGTGGGTCATATAACAGTCACTATAGTTCTACGAATCTCTTTTTTGCTGATTCGATACTACGTCGTCTTATTATTATGCAATAAAAACAAAGTATAAGATTTTTTTTATAAATAAAGTTTTTATATTTTGTTATGTAAGCTGTCAACTACAAGAACAACAAGAAAATTCAAAACATAGGTACTATTTATTACTTTCCTTTGTTTCGAAGCTTTAGTAATTCTATTAAATTGTATACAAAAAGTGACCTCACTTTAACTTCGTGACGACTTAGTTACTAATGTTTAATGTTAAATCTTCGAACATTTCAGCCCACTCTTTCCCACCTTTTATGGTATGTCCTGTTCAATTTGGAATAATAATCAAAAAGGCCTTGTTAGGTACAAGGTAGCGGATATCACAAAATCATGTTTTTAATTTTAATGTCTTCTAAACTTATTAAACTAACAATTAAAGATTTCAAAAAATATATATTTAATTTTAACCTAATTTGACACTTGTACAATTCAGGCCATAAAAGCTTAAAAGGGTTGGAAAATTTTACATAATTAACCAAAATACCTAAATTTTTGTCACATCCGCAGTTAGTAGAATTCTTAAGAAACTGCATAAGACAATTAGTAAGTGCAATACGATAAACCCATGCCCATGCTGATAAAAAACAACAATAAAATTCGTGTCAATAAAATTGTTGGTATGATGAAATAGGACACCAATTTAGAGTGAGATATATAATTCAAACTAAGCGAAAAAGGTTATCTAATATCGATAACTTTTTTGCTAATGTAGAATTATTATTCATATGTATTATGTTTCTATTTTTTTAAATAGAATTCGAACATATATGTGTTCAAAATTAAGATACACTGAAGAGTAAAACTTATATATTAATTAGAATATAAATTGTAGATCACCTAAAAAATTGATATATTTTTCATTACATTTCAATACTAAACTTGTGCTAAAAGTGATTTGTTACATAGAAAAAGGACGACCAAAGTTATACATAGTTTAAAAATATTAATGGTGACTTGACATCAAACCATTACTTGTCTGTTAGTAAAACAAGGGTCAGTTTAAGGCTGCTTTTGCCGCTGTTACTATGCCGGCCAGAGGTGTGTTTACACCATTTTTGCAAGGTCATCAAGTTATCTTTAGGTTATCTAAAGTTATCTTTAGGGTCCATTATTGTCTTGGATTTAAATTATTTAAAATTGGTTTTAAAATACACTAATGATGCTTCTTTAGTGCAGCATTTAATATCCCAATAGTATATTTATAAATATCTTTATAGACATTAAAAAACTAAAGCTGAATCATGGCACATACTTAGGGTGTCTCTACATTTGGGTAGAAATGTTAAGCGGAAATTTAAATTCGACTTCGTGGTGAGGAAGGGGAAGGCCAGGAGCGCCGACGTCTTAAAAAAACCGATTCAGTTTACGGTTGCCTCAGTCGCTTTCACTATGCCTTAACATAGGTATCTCTTAATTGTAACATGTTTTTGTAATTATTAAATATTTTTACAATAAAAACAAAATAAAATCAGATATATTAGGAGTGACCTTTAGATAGGTTTAAAATTGTCAAAAATAAGTTGGTAGTCTAGAGAAAATTATATATTTTTTTATTGTGACACGACATTTGACCTCGACCCGCCTGATGATAAGCAAGAGGAGTCCAAGAGTGACGACGACTGAAAAAACCGCGATCATTTTGGTCTTTTTAAAACCTATCTATGCAAAACTGCTAACAATGAAATTGTATAAATTATAAGTTAGACATAGTAAAATCCATTATTTGCAATGGTTTTAGTTTTTTTAAATGTGATGCTATGGATTAATGTTGATGAATAAATAAAAGTTAGTCGACTGTAAACCTCTTTAGTTAGAGAGCTATCATAACAACTACTTCCAGTGTAATTTATAACAGCGAAGCGCTTTTGATTGAGTTAATGGAATGAGTGCAATGACTGCAGACTTACAATTTACAATTTCATTTTGTAATTGTAAATTGTAATATTTATTTATGTATCTTCAAACTAGGTCGACTGTATTTGCATGGAAATATGATGTCATGTATATTAATAAGTACACGTGTTAAATTATATTATTCAATTTGATTTTGATTTATATACATATATATTTTTATTATTTTTATTTCTATACTAAGCTACTAAAGTGATTGTATCATAGAAACAGGACTACCAAAGTACATATATCAAAGCAATGTATCTTTGATATATGTACTTTGGTTGTCCTGTTTGGTTGTACTAATGTACCGGTAAGTGGTTATGAACCCGTGCTCTCGGTTTGCGTAACCACTGCACTGCCACTACACCACGGTCGCCTTAACTTTTATTTACTATATAATTCTGTTTTGGATGCTTTTGTGTTCTTTTGTTAGTTTGTCATACTTTTGCAGTCAAATCACTAAACCGAAATAAATTTTAATATAAACATGTGTTCCTATTCCTAGTATGGGAGTATGAACTCTAAAGGATCAATAAAATAGAGATATTTAACCTATACGTCATAAATATTTTTTTAAAATACACATCCATTCATCGATGCATCCATTTATTTATGTAGCATCCAGAATTACAGTTAGGATGTATTTTAAATAAATGTTATAAAAAAATAAAAAATAAAAAAATTAAAATTAAAATTCTGTTTTAAAAAGCTTTTTAATCCCCTATTCGCCACAAATCATCATGCCGGGTGTTTTGAATAGTATAGTAAGCTATACAAATAAGAGCACTACCATATAACTTTTATTCCATATTAAACTTTGAACCACTGGGATAGAGTTCAAAATATGTTACAATTCGTGTTAAAAGAAATGTGTTAGGTGTACTTATATAGATAGCTGTATTGTATAGGTAAGAGAGGGTGATTGCACCTCGAATCACCCTTGTACTGCATTTCAGGGGTGCTTTAGGGTATTTTTTATTTATTACTAAAACTCCTATTACTTAAATATGCTATTATAGCACGTTTAATCCATATACTTAAGTTAGTAATTGATTTTTATACTTTAATTTAGTATTTAGGTGCCGATATTATAGATAAGTATTGGCAATAGTGCCCAATTTCCCTTAGATGGATAATCTTAAATGCTCATTTGCTTTGATTTTGTAGTATAAAATTTATTATAAAAGAATTTTGTTGTCAAATATTATCATAATGATCTTCCTGTATGGTTTCCTGTATTTAATTAATGCAATATGTTGTATACTTTTAAAGTATATACAACTTAATAGAATAAATAAACAAAATTAAAAACAAAACACAAACGTACCGAAATTCAAATATCTAAAATGTCATTTTTTAAACACCAAAGTCCGTTACAAAAAGTTTAAATAATAACGAACTTATTTAAAAAATATCACTCACACATCACATTTATCACAAATCTATAAAATATTACGACGAAACATTTAAAAAAGTTGATTCGTAATAAAAAATAATAATGTCAAGAACGTTTCAACCGGCACGTTCACTAAAGGCGAATGTTGACTTAATACTAACCTCAAATTTACGCGCGCTCAGACGTTGCCGAGAAATTGTTTATGCTGTCTGTACAACCGTAAATGGGGTTGTGTTGTAAAAAGGATGACAATAGTAAATCCACTTATGAAGGAAAGGGATGAAATGATCTAATGGTGCGTATAGTGTGGGGCGCTTGCGTATAGTACACAAAAAGATGCCAGATTGTCTGGAATCAAATTCTAAGTTAAAATAATAAAAAAAGTTAAATAAAAAATTCTAAAATTAATAAAAAGAGTGGTAGGCAGTGGTACCCAGTCTGCCGATCCGGCGTAGTACCACCACTTACAAGTATACAGACCGTGAAGTGATTTGGTCGCGTTTCGGGATCAGCTTGTAAGTTGCCGGTTCCAACTAGACCGGTATAGTGGATGTGATTGCTACTCACAGTTATTAAATTGTAGTAGCAGTGGCATCCATTCATGAACCAAACTCCAACTTAACATTAAGCGGGTTGCTGTCATATGTCGAGTCACAATAAAAAAAAATAGGGATATGATGTAAGCAATGGCCATCTCCCATTGGGACCAAAAGTTCTCGAATGGTGATGGACATGTAACCTGATAAAGGTAGCAGGAAACTGCTGGATACAGGTCGTTTTTAGCAAGTCACTTTGGGAAAGCTATCTATGTCCAACAGATGACTAATGGCTGATATGATGATGTTATGTTTTTATTGTGACTCGACATCTGATCTCGACTTGCCTGATGGTAAGCAAAGGAAGGTCCAAGAGTGCTGATGATTAAAACAACAGACTTAGTCCAAAGCTGCCTCATTCCCCATTACTATGCCGGCAAGTAAAGCATAATTGATAATTAGTAGCCAAATTATTACCTACAATAGTTTAAAGAAATCTATGAACTGAAATAACGTATTCTAAACATAAAATAGTTATTAAAATGCACACATTGGTATACCATTTGTGAAGGTAAGGATGCATATATTAAACAAGTTCCTCCAAACAGGAAGCTGCTGCCTTACGCAAACTACATTTTAACGAATGATAATAGACTCTCACTTTAAAATTTGAAATCTAAACATGCCGAGATACTGCAGTCATCATACGTGCCACTCAAATTGAAAAAAGAAATATGGGAGAAAAAAAATAGCCCGTGACAACAGCTTTTGTACCTGCCCGTCTTTTAGATGCATGTTCACCCTTCGTACTTCTTTCTTTTTAAACTATTGAATGAATAAAAAGTCGTTTGTAAAGTTACAAGTGCGTTTGTGGTGTTTAATGTATTGTTAGTCTTTTGTAGTTAAAATTGCTGCTATATAGTATTTTATTTGCTTGCGATGACGACAAACGACCCGCACTTGGTATTGGTAACAGGTTCGTTTATTGTTAAGTAAGTGCCTTGTGTTTGACTCTTTGGTGGTCTTCTATATAGACAAGCAATACTTTTATTTTTGTGGAATAAAGTTTAAATTGAACTGTTTATCATTCCAATTGTTTTTAAACTTTCTATTTTCATATTGGAGTACGTTGCTTGGATACCGGCCTAAGATATAATAAATATATAAAGTAAACTTATGATCAATTGAATGAATGTCCAAGACCACAGCCTACGTAAGTGAAGAGGCCTACAATCAGTTTCACCATTAACACTTGAATAGTGGTAGGGTATACTTACAGAGCAAGGGAGATCCATAAGTTAGTAACTAGGCTGTGGATTAGTAAAGTAAAGTTCCATGGCTAAGTGAAATTACACCTAATATTAAAGTTAATGACGCATGTTAATTAAATACTTTATTTGATCATTGTGAGGATGCGTCATTAATCCGGAAGTCAGAGAGGAAATTTTATACATTTAATTTCCTTTATTAGTATTATTCATTTTCGAATAGCAGCTCAAAGTTTATTAACGCCATGGAATAAAAAAGACAAAACATCAATGTAAATAATTCAAACTCTTCAAAGAACAAAACAAACGATGTCTCCAAGAAGTCTAAGCATGTTTTAAATTACAATGTCGTTGAACAATAGATTAAACATTGCTATTAGATAGTAAAAGTAATTAATTTATCTTGTAGATTCTCTATGAAGGTCTGCAGTAGGAGTTGAGCCCACACACGTTTCATTGACAGGCAGGTGCATAAAACAATTGTTCATTAAATTAGTTACTGCAGACTGATAAGCATTTTGCAGACTTACTCATACAAATAATACAAAATAACTTCGTCTGTAATTCAATGTTTTATACAATTCTGCAGTATGATATTTTAGTGCACATGTTGGTCTAGTGCAGCGAACCCTTTCTCTTTCCAATTTTCATTGATTCTTCTCTTCGGTTCTACACTTTTTCATTAAATGCGTTATTTTTTATTATTTCCTAGAAAAAAAACAATGACTTTGGATATTATATCGTTAATGTAAACAATGGGAGGTTATATTGGGCCCAAATAAAAAACTAATTATTTATAATTGCTAACATTAAGGCGACCGTGGTGTAGTGGTTGTGGAAAGGCCTCGTAAACCAAGAGCCTTCAGTTCAAAACCTGTTTGCTGGTACCAACGTATCTTTGATATATGTACTTTGGTCGTCCTGTTTCTATGATACAAACACGTTTAGTAGCTTGTTTAGAAATGTAAATAATGTTATTGTTATTTAAGTGATTTGGTGAGCTTCCCTAATATATACAAAACGAAGTTTTTAAGTTAAATCGCCTAAATAATAATAATTATTATTGATACATTACTTTTTAGTATGAAATATTGCCAAAAAAAAACTAAATTATGTAAAAAAAATGAGTGTATTTAGATATACTTAGATAAGTATAGATCAGCATAACTTTCCCTTCATTTCATGGTTGTAAAATAGTAGGTACGTGCACTTGAAATGTCTCGCCAGCCAGACGATACTTGAGCTATATGCTGATTTGGCTTATTGAAGAGATAGACATAATGCTTACCTACACATTTAGAGTACAAACCCCACAATTTATCATATTTATAAAAATCCGTATGTATTCAGAAAATCTTATTGAAATACAAGTGCCATAGCATCTTTTAATTAAAAAAACTATTTTTTATCTAGACATTGTAAATAACGGAAGGAATTTACAAATCTAATGTGGATGGATGCGTTGAACAAAGCAGACACAGGAGGATGTTTGCCGACCAAATCGGAGACATCCTCAAGTTGCCTAGTGTCCATAACCGTGGAGCTTGTATGAAGAGGATTGTATATGTGAGAAAAACGAGGGAATTGTGACAGGGCCATGGCAAGTGGCGCTCTAATGCAGGGAAAAGGCGTGACAATTTGATTGATTGATTATTTTTTTTGAGGCCAATTATCGCGTTATTTATTTATATTATTATATTATATTGATTATTATTATCCAATGCGATAGTGAAAAAAACGCGATAGTTGGCTGCAAATAATAATTTATAAAAAAAGTAAACCCATGTCTGGATAAAACTTAAGAGAATTACATCCAGACATAAGAAAACTTAAGAGTTTCTTTAAGTTTTTCATATTCATAACATTTTGTTGAATTTTATTTTTATAAATAATAAAAAAAAAGTGAGCTAGAGTCACTCTATGGTAGAGTAGTAGACGAAGAGTGCCACTTGGCCAGTCTGCTGGTCCGGGATAGGGTACTACCGGGGTGGTAACCACATTTAAGTGTGCAAACCGTGTAGTGAGTCATTTACATTTCGAGATCAGCTTAAGAGTCGCTGGTTCCAATTAGGCTGTCATAGTGGATCGATTGCTACTTGCAGTCTGTAATAACAGTTTCCTGTACTGACCGCACTCCAGCCTAACATCAGGCGGGGTGCTGTTATTATGTTTTTTATTTATTTACATTTCTATACTAAGTTACTAACGTGCTTGTATCATAGAAACAGTATAACATCATATATCAAAGATACATTGGTACCGGCGGGTGGTCTCGAACTCGTGCTCTCTGGTTTGTGTAACCATTGCAATGCCTCTACACCACGGTCGCCTTATGTCAAGCTATTATAAAAATATTTACGAGTCTTTTACCGATAAGCCAATAAGAATACTTAACGATAAATCTATTAACGGACTACTGCACGTGGTAAATGAATAATTTGTTTATTAAATACATTGCATTTGTCGGTACTTTAAATATAAAGTTAACTGTTTTATGTAGGATATGATATAATGAAGCAATGAAGGGGTCTTCACATCACGATCATGGGGCTCCGTGTCGGACATCGGTGGCGCGTGCTTCCTGTAACACTGTCTATACTATACCGACCATAAACTTATATCTACCCTACTAAATAGGGTGACTCAATTTTTCATATTTTTTAAAATTTTAACTCGACATATGACAGCACCCTGCCTGTAAAGTTGTAGTGCAAGTTGCAGTCGCATCCTGCATCCTGCATACTGATCTTACAAGCTGATTCCAAAATGCGACTAAGTCACTTCACGGTGTGGACACACTACCCTGGATCGGCAGAAATATAATATATAAAAAAGTGTAACATATAACCACAATTGTACGATTTTGTTTAATTTTACCTCATATAGGCGTATTATAAATTCATTCCATTCATGATAAAGGTATTATGATTATATGCATGGTGAATAATAACACACTTAGTCAGACGGTGTCCTGGATATAACTGGTATCCTGGAATCATTAGGTATAGGTATCTGTAGTCAATGAATAATTTTATTATGATTATCAATGAGGCGACATCGTACCTCGACTTACCTGCCTTGCTCTAATGACAAAAATACGACCCAGTTAATAGTCATCGTTATTTTACCCATGCCGACCAGAAGTCCTTCTTTTACAGTTATAGGATTCCAAGTTATAGGATGGGGAGAGCACATGGACTGGTAGAGCATGCTGATCATCGTCCTCATCGCCATTATCAATTGTCATGCTTTAATTCCTACAGGGACAGGCTACAACGGAGAGCTACTGTATACGTTCCTGACACAACTCTCATGCTTCCTAACATCTACAACTCTTTTCACACAAACTCTGTTTTATTTTTATTGTGACTCACTATGTGACACCTCTTTAAACAATGCCAAAAATGGTAAATTTGTTCTAAAAACAAATTAGATATAGGTATCTGTTATTAATTAAATAATTTTGAAATAACATATC
Source organism: Tinea trinotella (assembly GCA_905220615.1). Lineage (NCBI taxonomy): Eukaryota > Metazoa > Arthropoda > Insecta > Lepidoptera > Tineidae > Tinea > Tinea trinotella. The sequence goes on from HG992306.1 coordinate 8,159,388, forward strand.
TTTTAAATCAGCCGCGATATCTGCTCCCGAATGACTGAAAGTAAGGGGGGGGGTGTAAAAAAACTAATTTTACGGTTGCCTTAGTCGTTGTCACTACACCGGCCAGTGGTGCTTTTTCCAGTGATCCAAGGTTATTGGATGGAGAGAACACATAGGCTGGTAAATCTTGCTAATCAAATGTCAAAATACGACTATTACAACATTCGACACATTACATATCGACTTGCCTGATAAAATCCAGGAGCGCCGACGACTGAAAAAAACGTTTTAATGCAAATATATGTGCAGTATACTCGCATACCTACCTAAGATAAAAGAAGTTTAATAATGGTCAGACAAGATTTACAAGTAAAATAATAGTAAAATGGCACGTGTACAGTTTCATTAGGGTAATAAAACGAAAAGTTATGTCCTCACTTATATTTTACATAAAACCTTTTTATAGGGTTTTAGTAGTCGCTGTAAAATGTCTTTTATGCTTAACAACCTCTATCTACGCGTAGATTTATTTTAAAACATCAAAGTTCAATTGATATCTTTATTTAAAGAAGAAAGAAACTATTTAGGTTTATGTTTTTAATTAGGCTTCAAAAATTTTATTTCATTTTATAATTTGTTTATCAAAAAATTTCCTGGAACTACAGCTTAGTTAACAAAGTTAGTGAATTTTTGTAGCAGTCGCATTAACTATGTCCGCCTAGTTGGAACTGGCAACTTTTAATATGTTCTCGAAACGCGATAAAGTCACACTTGTGCACACAAGTGGTGGTACTACCCCGCATTGGCAGACTGGGCACCACTGCCTACCACTCTGAGACAACCAGGCCTGGAGCAAATACCCGCCTCTTTTTTTATTATTAAATATTTGTAATATTTAATGAAAATTAAATATTATAAATATTATATATATATAAATGCTATAAAACTATAGTAGCAGTCACTCCTCCATCCGCAGACCGCTTAACATTGCTTTGGATAGCTTAACATCAGGCGGGGTCGCCATAAGTCGATCAACATTAGAAACAATCGTACGAGATGTGTGGTCACCGTGTTCTTCACCGCATTCTAAAGGGAGCGCGTGCATGACTGTATGTATGCATTCAATTACATGTGCTTGCACCTTTACCTTAGGGCGTGTTCAACAAATTAAATTGAATCGCTTGGATATTATGACGTCACCAGGTTTATAAGTTAATTTAATCAATATTTATAAATATATTCAGGTTAGTATATTGCTATATAGAGGCATATAAATATACTAAACCCAATATATTCTTTATATTGTACTTTACTTCCGCCGTGCTCCGCCGATTTGCTTCATATATAAACAAAGTAGTATTCGCATTCGATGGCTACTCTCACACGTTTAATAGTAATCAGTTTTTTTTTTTTTTGGATGAATATACGGTTGTCCAAGCCTCGATTTCTTTAAGACATCATTCCGTATTTCGTGTGCTACAAGATGCACGTGTTTATCGGTTGTCCGCATTTTATTGTAAATTTTAGTGTAAATAATTATACAATCTTACTCTAAATGGGTAAAAGGCAACGAGAAGAAGCTGAAAACGAACAAGCAAATTGGCAAATACCGTAGAAAATAAGATGGTTGGAGAAACGGAGCTCCACGAATACGACGCCATCACGGTCGCCCTCATCCACGTTTGTTCGTTTTACCTGCATGAACAAAACGATTCAGGTAAATACCGATACTGGATTTTTTACATAAGTGGATTTGTTGCAACCAAAATGTTTTATTACTTCGTGAGACTATAACGTCCACTATTTATGAATTATTATTGTGATTGAGTGTAGTTTGAAAAACTGCAATGTCACAATTTATAATTACTGTTATTGATGGTAGTTTGAAAAACTATAATGTGACAACTAATTATAACTGTGCTTGAGTGTAGTTTGAAGAACTGCAACGTCACAATTTATTTTATTATTGTGCTTGAGTGTAGTTTACTTTACATTACTTACATTACTTTTTAGTATGAAAATATTGCCAAAAAAAAACTAAATTATGTAAAAAAAATGAGTGTATTTAGATATACTTAGATAAGTATAGATCAGCATAACTTTCCCTTCATTTCATGGTTGTAAAATAGTAGGTACGTGCACTTGAAATGTCTCGCCAGCCAGACGATACTTGAACTATATGCTGATTTGGCTTATTGAAGAGATAGACATAATGCTTACCTACACATTTAGAGTACAAACCCCACAATTTATCATATTTATAAAAATCCGTATGTATTCAGAAAATCTTATTGAAATACAAGTGCCATAGCATCTTTTAATTAAAAAAACTATTTTTTATCTAGACATTGTAAATAACGGAAGGAATTTACAAATCTAATGTGGATGGATGCGTTGAACAAAGCAGACACAGGAGGATGTTTGCCGACCAAATCGGAGACATCCTCAAGTTGCCTAGTGTCCATAACCGTGGAGCTTGTATGAAGAGGATTGTATATGTGAGAAAAACGAGGGAATTGTGACAGGGCCATGGCAAGTGGCGCTCTAATGCAGGGAAAAGGCGTGACAATTTGATTGATTGATTATTTTTTTTGAGGCCAATTATCGCGTTATTTATTTATATTATTATATTATATTGATTATTATTATCCAATGCGATAGTGAAAAAAACGCGATAGTTGGCTGCAAATAATAATTTATAAAAAAAGTAAACCCATGTCTGGATAAAACTTAAGAGAATTACATCCAGACATAAGAAAACTTAAGAGTTTCTTTAAGTTTTTCATATTCATAACATTTTGTTGAATTTTATTTTTATAAATAATAAAAAAAAAGTGAGCTAGAGTCACTCTATGGTAGAGTAGTAGACGAAGAGTGCCACTTGGCCAGTCTGCTGGTCCGGGATAGGGTACTACCGGGGTGGTAACCACATTTAAGTGTGCAAACCGTGTAGTGAGTCATTTACATTTCGAGATCAGCTTAAGAGTCGCTGGTTCCAATTAGGCTGTCATAGTGGATCGATTGCTACTTGCAGTCTGTAATAACAGTTTCCTGTACTGACCGCACTCCAGCCTAACATCAGGCGGGGTGCTGTTATTATGTTTTTTATTTATTTACATTTCTATACTAAGTTACTAACGTGCTTGTATCATAGAAACAGTATAACATCATATATCAAAGATACATTGGTACCGGCGGGTGGTCTCGAACTCGTGCTCTCTGGTTTGTGTAACCATTGCAATGCCTCTACACCACGGTCGCCTTATGTCAAGCTATTATAAAAATATTTACGAGTCTTTTACCGATAAGCCAATAAGAATACTTAACGATAAATCTATTAACGGACTACTGCACGTGGTAAATGAATAATTTGTTTATTAAATACATTGCATTTGTCGGTACTTTAAATATAAAGTTAACTGTTTTATGTAGGATATGATATAATGAAGCAATGAAGGGGTCTTCACATCACGATCATGGGGCTCCGTGTCGGACATCGGTGGCGCGTGCTTCCTGTAACACTGTCTATACTATACCGACCATAAACTTATATCTACCCTACTAAATAGGGTGACTCAATTTTTCATATTTTTTAAAATTTTAACTCGACATATGACAGCACCCTGCCTGTAAAGTTGTAGTGCAAGTTGCAGTCGCATCCTGCATCCTGCATACTGATCTTACAAGCTGATTCCAAAATGCGACTAAGTCACTTCACGGTGTGGACACACTACCCTGGATCGGCAGAAATATAATATATAAAAAAGTGTAACATATAACCACAATTGTACGATTTTGTTTAATTTTACCTCATATAGGCGTATTATAAATTCATTCCATTCATGATAAAGGTATTATGATTATATGCATGGTGAATAATAACACACTTAGTCAGACGGTGTCCTGGATATAACTGGTATCCTGGAATCATTAGGTATAGGTATCTGTAGTCAATGAATAATTTTATTATGATTATCAATGAGGCGACATCGTACCTCGACTTACCTGCCTTGCTCTAATGACAAAAATACGACCCAGTTAATAGTCATCGTTATTTTACCCATGCCGACCAGAAGTCCTTCTTTTACAGTTATAGGATTCCAAGTTATAGGATGGGGAGAGCACATGGACTGGTAGAGCATGCTGATCATCGTCCTCATCGCCATTATCAATTGTCATGCTTTAATTCCTACAGGGACAGGCTACAACGGAGAGCTACTGTATACGTTCCTGACACAACTCTCATGCTTCCTAACATCTACAACTCTTTTCACACAAACTCTGTTTTATTTTTATTGTGACTCACTATGTGACACCTCTTTAAACAATGCCAAAAATGGTAAATTTGTTCTAAAAACAAATTAGATATAGGTATCTGTTATTAATTAAATAATTTTGAAATAACATATCTTTTAAATCAGCCGCGATATCTGCTCCCGAATGACTGAAAGTAAGGGGGGGATGTAAAAAAACTAATTTTACGGTTGCCTTAGTCGTTGTCACTACACCGGCCAGTGGTGCTTTTTCCAGTGATCCAAGGTTATTGGATGGAGAGAACACATAGGCTGGTAAATCTTGCTAATCAAATGTCAAAATACGACTATTACAACATTCGACACATTACATATCGACTTGCCTGATAAAATCCAGGAGCGCCGACGACTGAAAAAAACGTTTTAATGCAAATATATGTGCAGTATACTCGCATACCTACCTAAGATAAAAGAAGTTTAATAATGGTCAGACAAGATTTACAAGTAAAATAATAGTAAAATGGCACGTGTACAGTTTCATTAGGGTAATAAAACGAAAAGTTATGTCCTCACTTATATTTTACATAAAACCTTTTTATAGGGTTTTAGTAGTCGCTGTAAAATGTCTTTTATGCTTAACAACCTCTATCTACGCGTAGATTTATTTTAAAACATCAAAGTTCAATTGATATCTTTATTTAAAGAAGAAAGAAACTATTTAGGTTTATGTTTTTAATTAGGCTTCAAAAATTTTATTTCATTTTATAATTTGTTTATCAAAAAATTTCCTGGAACTACAGCTTAGTTAACAAAGTTAGTGAATTTTTGTAGCAGTCGCATTAACTATGTCCGCCTAGTTGGAACTGGCAACTTTTAATATGTTCTCGAAACGCGATAAAGTCACACTTGTGCACACAAGTGGTGGTACTACCCCGCATTGGCAGACTGGGCACCACTGCCTACCACTCTGAGACAACCAGGCCTGGAGCAAATACCCGCCTCTTTTTTTATTATTAAATATTTGTAATATTTAATGAAAATTAAATATTATAAATATTATATATATATAAATGCTATAAAACTATAGTAGCAGTCACTCCTCCATCCGCAGACCGCTTAACATTGCTTTGGATAGCTTAACATCAGGCGGGGTCGCCATAAGTCGATCAACATTAGAAACAATCGTACGAGATGTGTGGTCACCGTGTTCTTCACCGCATTCTAAAGGGAGCGCGTGCATGACTGTATGTATGCATTCAATTACATGTGCTTGCACCTTTACCTTAGGGCGTGTTCAACAAATTAAATTGAATCGCTTGGATATTATGACGTCACCAGGTTTATAAGTTAATTTAATCAATATTTATAAATATATTCAGGTTAGTATATTGCTATATAGAGGCATATAAATATACTAAACCCAATATATTCTTTATATTGTACTTTACTTCCGCCGTGCTCCGCCGATTTGCTTCATATATAAACAAAGTAGTATTCGCATTCGATGGCTACTCTCACACGTTTAATAGTAATCAGTTTTTTTTTTTTTGGATGAATATACGGTTGTCCAAGCCTCGATTTCTTTAAGACATCATTCCGTATTTCGTGTGCTACAAGATGCACGTGTTTATCGGTTGTCCGCATTTTATTGTAAATTTTAGTGTAAATAATTATACAATCTTACTCTAAATGGGTAAAAGGAAACGAGAAGAAGCTGAAAACGAACAAGCAAATTGGCAAATACCGTAGAAAATAAGATGGTTGGAGAAACGGAGCTCCACGAATACGACGCCATCACGGTCGCCCTCATCCACGTTTGTTCGTTTTACCTGCATGAACAAAACGATTCAGGTAAATACCGATACTGGATTTTTTACATAAGTGGATTTGTTGCAACCAAAATGTTTTATTACTTCGTGAGACTATAACGTCCACTATTTATGAATTATTATTGTGATTGAGTGTAGTTTGAAAAACTGCAATGTCACAATTTATAATTACTGTTATTGATGGTAGTTTGAAAAACTATAATGTGACAACTAATTATAACTGTGCTTGAGTGTAGTTTGAAGAACTGCAACGTCACAATTTATTTTATTATTGTGCTTGAGTGTAGTTTGAAGAACTGCAACGTCGCAATTTATTTTATTATTGTGCTTGAATGTATTTCGAGGAATTACATCGTCACAATCCAATATTATTACCTCTTGAGCATGGGTGAACCTACGTAGTCCATATATTGATGTGTATGATTTTTATTAGAAAAATGTACTATATATAATGAGAATCCTAATTCAGGTTACAACATTTTTACCCAGGGTTTATGCTTTTAAGCACCAACTCAATAAAGATTCGAGGTCAATAAACTCTTGACCTTGTTTTATTAGTCACTCTAGACCAGTGTTTCCCAACCTTTAAAAAAATGTATTTTACCCTTAATAAATATAAATGATTACAATATTTTCTTTAAAAAAATTGCCTTTTTTGTTAAATTGGTCACCGATATCTAGCATTGCATATAAATAACCCAAAGCAGAAGGGTTGAAGTCGTGTCTAATCCATTTTGAAATTACCCTCCTTAACTATCGAATTGCCCTGTAAGGCGTGGGCCCCACTTTGGGAAACACTGCTCTAGACCATACCAAAGAACGTGAGTGCCAGAACCAGCCATACACAACTAGAACCCACAGACCGTTGGTCAAAAAGTTAGTCTGGTGTAAAAAAAAAAAAAAAAAGATAGAGGGAAAATGTATTTAACACAATGGTTAACCCTTGCAAAATAAACCCTGAGGTCACATATGCAATCAATAAACCCTCTCTGAAGAGGGATAAAACAAAAAGTATTCACTATTTTGCCATGCCATGCAAATACAGTAAATCACAGTATTAAGAATAAAATTATACGGTGTTATATAGATATATCAATACCGCCATTTATTAATATAAACATGTTCAGAATGTCAGAAAGATACTGAAAAACTTATTTCAATGAACTTCTCTTTAAGAAGGTTTTTAGCCTCAGGCTAGTTCAGGTGAAGTTGCCAGAGATGCAGCACAGGACTCAACTCCTGAAATATCCCTTTTTGAAGTCAACTTTGGACTTTTGGTGATAAAATGGGGAATAGTAAAGCCGCAGCAAGTTCGACCACTGATTTTTTAAATAAATAAAATCCTTTAAACTACTGGGGACTCCCTCGGAAGACTATGTGAGAAGGTGGTTGCTACCAATATGCTGTTACGATAGGCAACAACAAACAGCGTCAACAGACGATTACAATATTTTTACAAGGTACCCTCTGACATATTTATTTATTTTTCATGGATCTGGGACACAATATTCCATTTAATATAATACCTGTATAAATCTAATACCTGTACAATAAGTCAGGTTCCAATTGGTCAGGTTGCCTAATTTCTAAGGAAGAAATTGCTGACTTTAATAGTTCAATAAATGAACTGTTATGTAAAGGTGCTATTTATCTTGAGCTCACCAGAGTCCAATTAATTTATATCCTCACTTTATTATTGTCTCCAAAATAATACATATAAAAAATAAAAAATAAAAGTTTTATTTTTAATCCTAAAAAATTAACATCTTTTAAAATTGAGGAAATACGTACTGCTCTTAAATTATTAATAACTGCTCTGGATTTTTATACATGACCAATATTGATATTAAAGATGATTTTGACACCCATACATAAATATAATAAAAACAGGAATTGTACTTCATTAGTATATTTAAATGTTTAGATAAAGACATAATAATCATGTCTAATGGCCACAAAGGAGACTTACATATTGGTAAAATATTGGTAAGTTTATGTTTTATTATAAACACAACTAAAAGTAAATTAATTCCACAAGCATAATGAATGAGAATAGGTTCTGAAAACATGACAGTTGGAACAAAACACGTCCTATTCAAAGTTGGCCACTATAACAGGCATGCTATATGCAGCATGTCCAGGACTTCAGGTGTAACATAATATAGCTGATGCGCATACAAAACAACTTGAACTATGGAAATGCATTAAATAATAATAGATATAATAGCCAAGTACCAATATCACAAGGTGCCAATAATTAACTATCCTGGTGACAAAATAATTTGTTTCACTTTCATAAGAATCAATTAATCAGCCAAAATAAGTAATTTATGCAGATGCATTATTGTTAAATTGCGGTTATGTTGTACCACTAATGGGGTTCGGTAAGATTCATAAATAAATAAATGAACACAAAAATTACCTAAATTTACTGGCTGTCTTTTTGCTTTAAAAATCATTTACATGTAATAAAAGTAAGTAACTGCTTTATCATGTTAGGAATTAACAACACCACATCTTGATAGTCTAGCTAAACTAATTTAGCAGTGGTGTAAGCATGCAAGTATGTGCGTATAGACAGATTATATACCATCAAAAACAATACTGCTTCAAATAAAATCAGTTGACACTGCTTCAAGACAGTTTAACAATAGAACCTAGTGAAAAACGGCAAAATATGCCTTTTATACGATTATTTCAGGTTTTGGTATTTCTAAAAAAGATTTGTTCGCCTCTACACATAATCATAAGTGTAAGTTATATATGTGTTGGCGACCAGACCACTATGCTATCGCAAGAGATTCTTTCACAATCTCATGGACGTTTTCCATACAGGATTTTTTTACAAATATCATTCGTTTTCCACTTTTTTCAATTATAATAAAGCTTTTCTAAATTTTGTAACAAGGCACCTAGGGTAATTATAGTTGGCTCATATTGACCATTGCAACCATAGTATCCTTTCTCCAGGTTACACGGTATATTGCCTGTAAGTGCAGGTGCTTCATTGTCAATAACATTTTGAAGCAATGTAATACATACCTAATTGTAGATTATTGTAATAGTAAAAAAATAGTATCACAAATATACAGATACATTACACTTCACAGATAGATAAGATTTCTCTTATTTATTCTTATTTATTAACCTTTTTCTAATACTTCTAATAAAGGCTATAGTTATAATTCAGTAAATTGGTATATTCAGCAATAGCCCTCATTTACCAAATGAACTTACCTCTGACATTTGTGTTAAGATACTATCTAAGAGATTTTTGGGTTTCGCCCACAAACTCGAAAATATGATTTAAGAACTCAATGTTGTTTAAGAATTATTATATAAATTATATCCAAATGAAAATATTTCACTTAATTTGTTATCCAATGTGATAACATTGTTAGCTCTTGTAACCGCTCATAAAGGATAATCCTCATCTTTAATTAAATATAATAATATGATTATTTAAAATATTACAAGTTAAAATATAAATAATAAATTTCAATAAACCTAGGGCCAGGTCGTACACAACCAACTTTATTATTGCCTCTATTGTATAAATCCTAAAATATCTTTTGTAAAAGAGAGTTTATCTGCCCTGCACAAAACTCTTAAATGAAAAATAAAAAATCTTGTTCGTTAACAAACTTTAAGCAATTAAAATAAAGATACACTTTATATCTTGATATCTATGACATACACTTGAAAATCATAGTAATGGTCATTTGTCAACATCTACTATTTAAACATTAGGAGAGAATATTGACACTATTCGTAGAACTGTTGGATGGTCCGAAAAATCCAACACTTTTGCAAAAATTTATTTAAAAAAATATATATTTATTACTTGTACTAGATCACTGTAATGACTTAGAGGACGCATAATTATATAAATTTAAGAAATAATTGTTATAGAACTAAGTTAATGTGATTGAGGAGTTCTGATCATCCAAATGTCTGGTAATACTTCCATTTCAGTCCACAAACCTTCAACCTTTAAATATCTACTTTGTTTATATATGAAGCAAATCGGCGGAGCACGGCGGAAGTAAAGTACAATTGAGAATCAAACGAACTTACCTGTAAGTGAAGTTCGATGATAATTGTACGAACTTCCTTAGTGCTCCGCCGATTGTGAAAGCCACACCCTCCCACCTCTACATGTAAATAGATAGGTGAGTTTCAGGTTTGTAAGCACAGGAACACTATAAACAGAATGATGTCTTAAAGAAATCGAGGCTTGGACAACCGTATATTCATCCAAAAAAAAAAAAAAACTGATTACTATTAAACGTGTGAGAATAGCCATCGAATGCGAATACTACTTTGTTTATATATGAAGCAAATCGGCGGAGCACTAAGGAAGTTCGTACAATTATCATCGAACTTCACTTACAGGTAAGTTCGTTTGATTCTCAATTATACATTGATTTATTGATTAGGACATTTTATGTTTACATTTCTTTTAAAACTTAACTAGATTAGTTGGTGGATAGTGGTATTTTTTTAGTATTATGTACTTGTTGTATATTAACTTGCATTAAATAATTTTATTATAGTTGTTATAAACGGTAGGTACATAAATAACAATATAAAAATAGTATATAGTACAATCTATCTATAGTATTGCACATATATTTTTTTAATGCTCAAATTATTTGACTGGTGAAGAATGTCTAGCGGGATTAAATCTGCCTTATGCCATAGTTTCTAAAATTATTTTGTAAATTTAACTTTTACAAAATATATTTTTTTATTCAGTTTTTATTTAATTCAGACCTTCTCAAGGAAGTTGGGCTGCCCAATGCCCGTAACCGCAGTACTTGTGTAAAGAAAATTGTGGATGTGAGAGAAGCGAGGAAGTTGTGTCAAGATCTTGGCAGGTGGCGCTCCATTGTCTCTGGATCTCAAATTTTCATTTATCCTTGTGGGAAAAAGGCGAGACAATTTGATTGATTGATTGATATTATATTTAAATTCACAAAGAACAAGAACCATTTACAACTTTATTTAAGCCAATAAGCCTTTACACTGAAAGAGTTATAACACGAAAACTTATAAAACTTTGATTTAGCTCTTCAATTTAATGCGTCTACAGGGTGGCCAAATTTATATACAAACGCCTTAAATTGTAAATTTACTACCACCAAAGAATTATTATCATTGTTATAATAACTATAAAAATGAGTTTTAAAACATGCTGTATAAAAGGTACGGTCAGACTACCAAGTGGAGACGTGGGTGCGTGTGTTTAACTTAAGTTGATGAAATACTGATAACACGATTGTAAGGCCGTTCTTCCACAGGAAAACTCAGTCTCACCGCCAACTGATTTTGGATGATTGGTGGCTATTTTATACTAAAAGTCTAATTTATTAAAAACAAAATATCAGAAAAATAACCACCAATTACTCTGTGTAGTTACGGTCTAAATTCACAAGGTCTGTAAACAAAACCCAGATTATTATAATGTAAACATTCATATTTAAGCTTAAAGGCGTCACCTTTCGCATTGAAAAGTACAAGAGATAAGTTGTTGATAATTCTTGCAACGTGTGACAGTTTGTCAGTCAAGAGAGATTAGGAGTAAATACATACTTCCGAACTTCTTTATGTTTGCCTTTTAGTGATAACTGCAGGATACACAAAACAAAGTTTGATTTATATTTAGATCAGATTTCCTAATAGGGCACTTGAAATATTTTACTTTGCTTCTAAAATGTTCAGAAATTTAGTTATTGTAGTATTTTCAGTTGCAACAAATTTAGACAAGAAATAAATTTGAAGTGTCTTATTAATCATAAATAGTTTATTAATCAATCAACTAGTACTGGTAGTGCAATGATCACGCAAACCGAGAACCTTCGGTTCAAAACTACTTTTTTTTTTACATTTCTATACTAAGCTACTGAAGTGCTTGTATCATAGAAGCAGTTACATATTATATATCAAAGATACATTGGTACCGGAGTGGTTTCAAACCAGTGCTCTCGACTTGCGTAACTAATGCACTGCAACTACACCACGGTCGCCTTGCAGGTACCAATGTACTGGTATCTTCTATATATATGTATGTACTTGTATATGAACAAAGTGTTTACGAGTAGGTGGTAGGTGGAGATAACTGTTACTTACACTTAAATAGCAGTCACATCTCGGTAGAGTCCCCTCACTCTTTCTTAATGACGTTTCTAAGTGTTTGTAAAAACCAAATTAATGAATGACTTTGAATTTTGAATTTTCATCCACATAGCTTCTAGCTTTAGTCTTAACGCCAAAACAAATTTAGGTTCTAAACAAATTTTATGCGGCTATTTTATCGCGTTTGTTATGGTTTTGATTTTAAATTTTTTTTTATTCCGGCGATAGTAAGCCGCATAAAATTTGTTTAATTCATTATTCATTTTTTTGGGCAAAATCTAAGAAAATATTAAAATTAGGTTCTATAATAATTTATTTCGAATGACATAATATTCAAATTAATTTATAAGTGGATTAACCTTCACAATTTTATTATACCGTATACAATAATATCAGTATGTAATGAGTAGCAGTGGGCTTTGTTTTATTAGTAGTGTATTATTGTTCCGGCATGTTATGGTCGGGTGCATTGCTCGGAAACGCTAATCATAATCAAAGCAGGAATAAACTGCATTCAACAACAGGCATACGGTCACGTTCTCTTAGTTTCGCTGATAAATTGCGTTTATGTCAGCACGTGTAGTAAGTACGAACACGTGATTCTCTCAGTCTCCCGATCAGGGTAGTACGTCTTTCAAGTGTTCAGACCGTAAAGTGCCATAGTCACGTTTCGGAATCAAATAGAAAATTGCCGGTTCCAACTAGGCTGCATAGTGAATGCGATTGTTACCAATTAATACTACTAATGATAGTTAGATAACTATTTAACTTTTATTATTAAAAGTTGCTTTCATTTATAGACCGCACTCCATCTTTAACATCCGGCTATCATATGTCGAGCCACAATAAAATCAAAAACACATAAGATAACTTGTCGTCATCATCGTCATCAGCCATAAGACGTCGACTGCTGAACATAGGCCTCCCCCTTAAAACGCCATTCTGAAGGATAAGATGCTAGTTGCATCCACCGGTTATTTGTGACTTTTATTATGTCGTCAGGCCTACCTATGCTACGTCTTCCGGTCCGTGGTCTCCACTCCACTTTCTTCCCCATCGGTTGTCGGTCCTTCGAGCGATATACATTCATAAGAGAACTTGTACGTTACATTAATAAAGTCGATAAAGTTGACTACAATTTGATTCTTATGATTTTTTCTTTAGGTTTCTATATGCTGAAATTTCACGGAGAATACGCTGAAATTAATTTGACAAGTACTTTTATTATTTCATTAAACCGTCAGCAAAATACAACAGTCTTGTCGAGAGGAAGTTGCCTTACAATTTTTTTTATTATAGTTCGATATTTGAGAGCATTCTGTTTCATGTTAGGCGTGATTGCTTTCCACGAAAAAGGTACTAGTATTACAGTTAAATAACTTATCCACTATGCCTGCCTAGTTGAAATAGATGACCTATGACCTTGGATCCTTTAAGCGATGCGTGGAGAAGCACCTTAGGCCGGCATAATCACGGCGACTGAGGCAGCCGGAAACTAACTCGGTTTTTTCAGTCGTCGTCACTCTTGGACCTCCTCTTGCTTATCATCAGGCGGGTCGAGGTCAAATGTAGTGTCAGAATAAAAAAAATGGAAACTTTCAAGATAATCGAAATGCGACTAAGTCACTTAATGGAGTGTAGAAATATATCATCATATTACCGTGATTCTGTATTTAATTATGTTTTCTTCAAGGAGTAAAATCATGGACAAAACATAAAACAAAAGTTTTGAGTTCAAATGAGTAACATTGCTCAAGGCTCTTAAACCACTCAGACTTGACGCCCACAGTCGAATCCCTACACTCTTTGAACAAAACAACATGTCAAGCAAACATTGTTAACTCGTTGAAATGAAGTTCTTACTTCGGAGAATTGATATACGACAAGCCACCACATTAGGACGCGGTTTCAAACACTTATTATTAGTTGAACCTGTAACTGATTATTAAGCTACGTATATAAGGTAATAGGACGATACGAATGCCAAATATTTTTTATTGTGGCTTAACATAATATGACAACACCTCGCCTGACGTTAAACTGGAGTGAGGTCCATTAATGGAGGCAACTGTTACTACAGTTACATAGTAGTTGTAGTTATTTGCGGGCTTGTTTCCGCACTTGAAGTCCTCTTCGGTATCTTTGTGCATTCTTCAACGGTTCTTCTTCAGTGGAGCCACCCGATCTCATCCAGGAAGGCCAGGAGACCCTTCTCGTTCCTGCAGACCTCCGGAAGCGTCCTCGCGTTGCCAAGGAACTTCTGTCTTGCTTCTGCTACTCCTGTACTCCTGCAACTCAAGAGCACATGTGCAGCTGTCTCCTCCTCATTCAGGCATCCCCTACAAAGGGGGCACTACAGTTACATAACTGAAAGTAGCAATCGCATCTACTATGACGGCAACCTTTAAGCTACTATCAAAACGCGACTAAGTCACGTCACGCTCTGTACACTTAATAGTGGTACTACTCCAGTTCGGCAGACTAGGAAAATGAAATCGTCTGCCTATATTTAATTTAGTGCGAAGTGAAAGATATAATTTTTTTATTTCTATATTAAGTTATTAAAGTGCTGGTATCATAGAAACAAGACGAACAAAGTGCTCGTGCCCTCGGATTCCGAGACTATTGCACCACTATATATTATTAGTGACTATCTTAACTATTATTATTATTGTGAATGTTTTTTTATTTATTTATTTTTTATTGTGATTCGACATCTGACCTTGACCTCCACATCTGACGCATCTGACGCAACCGAGTCTCCACGGTTGCCCCAGCCGCCGTCACTTTGCTGGCCAATGGTGCTTTTTGGTGAATTGATATCTTATCAAAAGCTCTCGGAAAGTTAGATCAAACTATGCTGATTATTAGGGTTATAAATTGTATTTTATTTTACCGAAAAAATGTGCTTATGAGTGGGGACTGTTCGTCCCTTCAGCAATTTAAAGATGTATTCAAAGGATCGTTAACTACTCAAACATCGACATCAGAAGCGAGATCAAATTTTAATATCCTTTTGATGTGTTCAACAAATAAACATTGGTAATAATGTTTATGTGTACTTAAGTACTTTGTATAATATATTTACATTTTGGTAATGATTTCTCTTTGATATATTATGTGCGATTGATGTGAATATTGAATTTGAATTATTTGTAAAAATAACATTTAGGATATTTTGAACGTAGGCTGAATTAATTAAATAAATTGTAATTGGATGCGGTAAACGAGGAAGACCCAGAAGGGATTTTTCTCCGACCATTTTTTTTATTTTATTATATTTTTTATTGTGAAATGACATCTGACCTCGACCCGCCTGATGATAAGCAAGAGGAGGTCCAATAGTGACAACGACTGAAAAAACTGAGTTAGTTCACGTCTGCCTCAGTCGCCGTCACTATGCCGGCTATTGGACACATTCTAATTCTCGAAAATTCGAAAGCCCATAATAGTAGAGCTTGTATGAAAAGAATTGTGGATGTGAGGGAAGCGAGTGTGTTGTGCAGTATCGTGGCAAGTGGCGCTTCATTGTCTCTGTTTGTCCCTGTGGGAAAGAGGCGTGACAATTTGATTGGTTTATTGATTAATTTTACAACTTAGCTTTTATAATTAGATAAGCAATTATTCACATAAATATATACAATAAAAATAGTTACCTATATATTTTTTATTGTGACTCGACGTCATGGTGTAAGAAAGTGCCGACGAAGTCTAAAAACCAGAAAATCTGTCCGGAATCGAACTAGGGACTTCACACCTTTACAATAATAAATACACGTTAAAAAGAAAGGTTATTAAATGTAGCAAGTTTTGAATGCAAAAAATCCGGTTATTCATGGTCAGTGATGTATTGTCGTGAAGAGGTGCGGTGAGTAATTCAAGGTTAACTATTGTGAACCTTTAAATGCCTTTTCAAATGGTACACAAATAAACACACACAATTACTTAGAAGTCTATTCAAATGAATGCAAATAAGATTGATGCATGATTGATTGTAGACTGATGAACTAAGCTGGTCATCTTTGCCGCGCGTCTGATGCATTATGGTAAATTGCGGCTGTAGGCCCAAACGAATATAGCTGGATGACATAGACTAGCTGGGTTGCCTAGTGCCCATAACCGTAGAGCGAGGAAGGAAGCGAGGGAGTTGTGTCAGGATCGTGTCAAGTGGCACTCCGTTATCTTTGCCTATCCCCGTGGGAAAGAGGCGTGACAATTCGATTGATTGATTGAGATAGACTTCTACAATAGTTTGTGGTGAGAGACTAGTAAGAGATAAGTTTAGTGAGACCTTAAACTAAATGAGTGAGACATGGAAAAAAGGATGGCCTTTGCCCAGCAGTGCGACAATTATATGGGTCGAAAGTGCGAAAATAAATACGGTCTTACTGCAAGAAATATTTAAAACAAGGTATACAAACAAATGTAATTTTTTTATACTAAATTGACTTAAAACAAACATGCCTGTCTAAAGCGCATTTTTGTGTTAACACGGATAATACCTAAGCTAATACAAATAAATACACTAAGTACTAACACTAAACGGCACTAAGTATGTTAAAAATAAATCATTTAGGCCCTTTTTCCGAATAGAGCTGCATTTCTTTTGTGCATTTTCTATTATTTGTACATAATATATATATACATATACTTATTAAAAGTATAGAATATGTATAAACAATAATTAAAAGTATATTAGCATTAAAGTAAAAGTATATATTTTATTTGGGTCTACATATGACAGCATTGGATTGCGGTACATGAATGGAGGTGACTGCTACCATTTCAAGCCCGTCCTGAAACGCGACTTGGTTACTTCATAGTCTGTACATTTGAAAGTGGTGGTACTATCCCGGATCAGCAGGAAGGGCCATATGCCCAGTCTTCCTAAGTCCCAGAATAGTCTGAAATGATATAAATTTTATTATGTATTTAAGTGCACATTAAATATCAATCAATCAAATCAATTAAATTGTCACCCCTTTTTCCCACAGGGATAGGCAGAGACAATGGAGCGCCACTTGCCACGATCCTGACACAACTTCCTCGCTTCCTTCACATTCACAATTCTCTTCATAGAAGCTCTGTGGTTATGGGCACTAAATAATGCTCTATTTATATTTAAATTGTAATAGCTGTTAGATATAGATCAAATGATATCATTATAAAGAAGTCGATCACCTTGAGCGGTCGGCGCCTCTTGTTTGTCTGGACTTTTTTGCTCATCAACATAATTATACCGATGTTTTTAATTAAACTACATTTTACAAACAATATAAAATAAATTGCCTTTAAAAAGTAATCAAAGTAATTGGGTACTTATGTTTTTGATCGTGAGAAACTCTGCTTGGTTCTACCAATACTATCAATGCTTGTACAGTACAAAAAATTAGGCTATTTCCACTATATAGGGGCAGAGAAAACTGAGCACCACTTTCCACGATCTTGACACAACTCTCTACTTATACAATATGAAATAATTGTTTTAAAAACCTGTGATCTATCTCATTATTGTACTTCCTTCAAAGAACAACATACGGAAATGTATCGCAAAACGGTAATCAATTTACCTTCGGCTGCTCTTAAGGGAAAATAATGTTAAGTGGATAAGTAAATTACCTATTTGAAAAAACAAGTATTTTCCATTACCGGTAGTTAGTTTGCGGCCTCTTCTTGATAATGGTGTGTAAGTAACGCGTGAGACTAAATACGTGGGAATCACCTATCAACTATTGTCATATAAGGCGACTGTGGTGTAGTGGCAGTGCAATGGTTACGCAAGCCGAGTAGCACGGGTTCAAAACCACTCACCGGTACCAATGTATCTTTTATATATGTACTTTGGTTGTCCTGTTTCAATGATACAAGCACTTTAGTAGCTTAGTATAGAAATGTATAATAAAAAAAGTATATATAAAAAGTAGAAAAGTATATATATATATTTGCATTTATCTATGTTTAAATTGTACCTGTTTACATGGGGTATACAGTTTTTTTATGGCTCGACATTGATAGCACCCTACCTGATGTTAGGTTAGATTGCGTGCCAAAAACGGAGACGAATGCGACTACAATTTAATAACTACAAGTAGAAGTTGTATTCACTATGAAAGCCTGGTTGAAACCGGCAAATTTCTATGGAAAATGGAAGCTAATGCCGAAACGCGACTACGTCTTTTTACAGTACACTTGAAAGTGGTGGTACCCTGGATGGTGAATGACCACGAACTGTCTGCTTACTACTCCTAATCCCGACTTGGAATGGATAACAAATAGCCAATCCAATCAACGATGTAGTTAAAAATTACAAATAAAAGCTATGAAATAAATCATTGCACTAATCGGAAAACGAACCCGGAACTTATAGGAAGCGAGCGAATTGGTGTGCTAACAGATTCACCAGGCATTGGTGTTTGTTTTTGGTGTTTTCTTTGTTAAAATTGTAGAAACAACGTATTGTAACTTTGACACAACTCTCTCGCTTCCTTCACAACTTCTTCGCTTTCTCAGCACAAACTCTTTATTGGACATACCATTTGTATTTTATGGTGCAATATATTGCGAAAATAGTGCCAAATGTCATTTTATTGGACACTCTATTTCAATATCAGTTCAATAAAAGGTTCAACGAGTTCAAAGATCTTTTAATAAAATCCGAGCAATAGTTTTTAAAGTATTAAATCACATAAGTATTATTAAATTGTGGCTAGACATATGACAGCACCCCGCCTAATGTTAAGCTGAAGTGCGGTCTATAAATATAGTATAACTGCACTTGCATCCACTATGCCGGCCTAATTGCAGACGGCAACTTACAATCCTGATCCTGAAACGCGACTAGGTGAGTTGTGGTACTACCCTGGATCGGCAGACTAGTCACCACTGCCTAATCAGTTTATTAAATATAACAAATAGAAGCTATGAAACATATCTTTGCTCCGACCGAGAATCGAACTCAGGGTTTTACACGAAACGGACTGGTGTGGTGTGCCACGCCTGTCATCAAAACAGGTATATCTTATCATACAGGCTCTTAAATAAATATAACATTTCTGTATGAATATATTGATTAACCAAAAATTATTCTTAAAATGTCTATACATAAGATTTGTAGGTTCGTTTTCAAAGTTAAGAACTAGGCCTAAAAACTAGGTCATATTTTGTAATTCCTTCACAATAATAAACCGTAGATAATAAGTAATTAAAGAATATATCAAAGATATAAATCAACAATGGAGATATATTTTTTCACGTACAGATTATGCACGCATTATATTTTGACCTTAAAACGTTTATTATTCAGCAATATTTCTATGACAACGCCTATTTTAAACAAGCTAAAGGTGAATGCCGGTTGTCAAATTTGAACCTCCCACCCACGAGAGTCTTACATATTTTACATTACATTTTATAGCTTGTCTAACTCTAAATGACGCGCTCCTCCACTTTATTAGTTTATTTGTATTAAATGTGTTAATACAAATATTACTAACTATATTACTATCATAATAAAAACACTAAAAAATTAACGCAAAAAATTACATAAATGAATAAATAAATTAATTCCTAAAACAAATGAAGTTTAATTAATAAATTGTACGCCAATGGTTAAAATTTTATGGTTTCATGGTAGCAAAGTTCTCGGGCATTAAGTAGCGCCCTTAATTATTAAATATATCTAATTAATCCCTATGTTTATTTGTCATTGTATTCCCGACAATTTCACAATCATTAAAGAATATCTTTAAATCTTCGTTTCTTCGTAATCTTTATCTCAATTTTTTATTCATATTTTATTTCATATTTATGTAATAGAAAACGTCTGAAGGCTAGTTCAATAGGTATTCATTACTTTAAGCTATCGCCAACTAAAAACGATAGCTGTTTTCGTATATAACATTGTAGCAGTCAAAACATCCTGCCGGTATCTCTTTACCAAGAACTACTTTTATTATTTGTAATAGATTTCAAAATATCAAAGCATTAGAATCGTATATCAAATATATCTCGTAGGAAAACAAACATGTTTAAAAGTAACTTGAAACTGTTCTCAAGGTGGCTGTCTTTGTTGACACGAGGCATCTCGACTATAACGGCATGTCACGCAGAGATGAATACGAAGAAAGGATCAACTAAGTTTTCAACGCATTTTAAAAACAATTTTAAACTCTATTTCAAGAACCATAAACATAAAACTACTTTGAACTTAGTCCATCCATATAGATGTTTGATTGCGTTTTGTTTTGCCAAGTATTGATTTACAGAATGTAATCTCGAATCTAAACAATTCCAATGAAATAAATCTCTTTGCGCGATTCCACAGATGCTTCTATTAAAAAAATTGCTAATCGTAATCGTTCAAACCACTGGACCAAGCGTCTTGATCTCAACAGCTTTGAGCTTATCTTACCTAGATCTTTCCAGCGACTCCAAGTTTGTTACTATTATGTAAAGTGAATCTCTTTATCTATGTGTGGGAGGAATATATTTTTTGCGGATGGATGGATGACAGACTCAAGTACATAGTTATATTATATATAAGCATAAAATATAACTCGTATATTTTTTGCAAAAAATAATAATCTAGTATCGTATGTAGGTTGTTTATTGCTAAGTAAATGACTAATACTAGGAAGCCAATACGAAGGTGGGTAGAGCTCATGTTGATATATGTATTAGTTTTAATACATTATCAAATTGACAGGTGCAAAATATAAGTACCTACCTAAACACACCATAAAGATAAAGATAGGTGTCAAACATCCGCGTTTGAGCCTGACCTACCCATATATGCATAGTTATAGGTATGTTTCAGAACAGCTGATAACACAGCTATAGTTAGCAGAGATATCGGTTGTAAAGTTGCAATACTTATTTTTATTGCTTTATACAACCGTATGCCGATAGTTTTAAATACGTTTGTAAACTCTTTTTTATTTGCACCTACCCGAATATAAATGCAAATCGAGGAAAGAATCCGCATTCTGTTAACTGAATTGACAGTCGAACTAAACGATTTTTTTCTTAGCATTAAAGAAAGGCTTTATCTATCAACTTACAAGCCAAAACTGTCTTCGTTTTTAAGCGCTCTTGGGCCTATCCTTGTTTACCATCAAATAAATAGAACACAGATGTCGCTTCTTAATAAAAAAAATATAAATCAATAGTTTACAAACGAACCACCTATTGACAGAGCGGTCGTGGTTTTGGGATACAGCTGTAACTATCCTCACCATCCTCTTCCATTTTATCAACTGTCTATAGACAGACGCCTACTATAACACTTATTCTGGTCAGTCCATCACAGGGGCGACCTTCCCCGTTGGGTGGTGCCTTCCACTCTGGCCTGCATTACAAGACGATCTATGCGAAGGCTAATTAATACTTAACATACCACACCTTAATCAGATAAAAATAAATATAACATATATTTTTACTTTTTTTTCCTTATTAAATTCAAAATGGACATTTTAGTGGTTTATTTCTATGTAAAGAAAATTTTTATAATGAACAATGAAATAAGAAAAAATATAACTTCTTTTGCTGACAAAATTGTTCTTTTTATTGCATTTGAGAGTTAATGAATCTAATAAATTTCCTGCCTTCAAATTGTTTCGCTCGGCTGCTTCCATAATTATATGGTGGGTTTAAATCTGTGAAGTTAGAGTTTTTGTTTGTTTAATTGTTTCTTAATGTATTTCAACCTAAGTAGAAATGTATAAGCTGGGTACATACATTATTATATACCCAGCTAATTAACAATAATAAAATGTATTCTGGGCATATTATTTATAGTGACTTGGATTGACAAAAGAATGCTTCGATGATTTGGGCACATGGAAACGATGAGTAAAAGTAAATTACCGAAAGGTATTTAAAAATCTGATGTGGATGGATGTGTTAAACGAGGCAAACCGAAAAAAGAGTGTTTTCCGACCAAATCTTAGACATCCACAAGAAAACTTGGTTGCCTAGTGCCCATAACCGTAGAGCTTGTGTGAAGAGAATTGTAGATGTGAAAGTTGTAATAGCTGATATGATTATGATGATTTTTCTAAATGCGACTTTAGTATGCCACCTTCAAAACAGCCTAATTTTCACATTATTGATTAGGAACTACATAATTTAGTCTTAGTTGCAGGGAGAAACCGGAGTCACAGTCTGCAAATGATTTTTCTTTTCTTTTTAAAAATGTTACTGTAAAGCAAACAACAGCTGTTCGTTCATATTTGTGATATTTAGCGAGTTGAAGAATAATTAATTTGAAACGGTGATAAGTGGCAAGGTTGTTGCCGACATGCCTACCTACACATTAAAACCGTATGACCGTTATAACATTCTATAAATAATATTATATTGGAATTAGACATAATATTAATCATAGATAATATTTTTAACACTTACAGATCGGCAGTGGTGCCCAGACTGCCGATCTGTAAGTGGTAGTACCACCTTTTTTTCGCATTTTAGGATCCCGGCATAGAGGATGTGACTGCTACTTGCAGTTATTTAATTGTAGTAGCATTCACCTCCATTCATGGACCGCACGCCAGCTTAAAATCAGGTGGGGTGCTGTCATATGTCGAGTCACAATAATAAAACTGCAATGGATGATTTGGAGAAAAACTAAGGGGAAGCAGATAATTAAAAAAATACCACCATATAAATACCTAATAAACACAATCAAAATAGTTAGGATCTTATAAAGCCCAAATAAAAAAGGGCAAACATTTGCTTCAGACATTTGTGTCAGACCATGAAGAGACTCAGCCGCATTTAGAGATCATCTTGATCAATTTTCAAAATTCCAACTAGGCAAGCATAGTCGTCTACATGTATAAGGCTACTTAAGCTACAATAAAAAAACAGACATACCTTATTACGTCATAATACAATTTAGAAGTAAAAGAGCATTTAAGAATAGAAGTCCTTTATGGTCCAGAAGCGTCGTCCGGCCCACTTATGTGGCTCAAGCGTAAAGGAGAAAGCAATCTATTGTTACACCTTCATTATACATATGGTAATTTTAGATCTTACATCATATCCTACATTTAGGTACAGTGAACATAAATACAGGGCCTTAATGACCTATTGTTTATGATGACTCGCGGATGACTCGAATTAGCTTTCATGTGTCTCTATGGAGCGGTGCCTTACTTAATCGGTGTAATGTATATTTCTTTTTTTTGTACATTTCTTTACTAAGCTACTAAACGTGCTTGTATCATAGACACTATTGGTGGATACCAAAGTACATATATCAAAAATACTTCGGCAAGTGGTTTATGAGACCATTATAAAATCACTAGACCATTGCTGCTTTGTACAAGTAGATTGCTTTGTCAGTACATGTGTTTTCCACATAAAGTTCATAACCTTAGATGATTCAAGCGATGCGTGAAGAAGCACCTTTGGCCGGTATAGTGATGGCGACTAGGGCAGCCAAAAACCGAAACAGTTTGTTTTTCAGTTGTTTGACTCTTTGATCTTCCCTTACTTTACGCAAGTAGTGGTCAGATGTCGAGTCACAATAAAAAATGTAGGTTCGATTTTTACCCAACAGATATACCTATACATTATTTCTTTAAAAAATTCATCAAATATTCTATGCAAATTATAAATCGTAGGTTTTTATACAGACTAGACAGATAGAAGACTGACATGGGTAATAATAAAAGCACTTGGCAACCATTAGTGTGCCAAGTACGACGTCCCCACCGCGTTAAATGAGTGCCTTAAATTAGACAATCTTATTTTGACAGTCAAAATAAAATATATTTGAAATAAAGCGACCCTATTCCACTAAGTCAGGCCCGTGGCAAGTAGCGTTCCATTGTTTCTACCTATCCCCTATGAGAAAAAGGCGTGACAATTTGATTTCATTGATATTCCATTTCAATGAATGAAATTTCATTGATAATGCTATGTGAACGTTAACTTTAAACTCACCTGGCACAGTAAGGTTTAGCTGGATTGGAATGCTTTTGTGGATGTGAAGGAAGCTAAATATTTATGCACTAATATATAATATTAAAATCAAAGAGCTTGTATGAAGAGAATTGTGAATGTGAAGGAAGCGAGGGAGTTGTGTCAAGATCGAGGCAAGTGGCGCTCCATTGTCACTGCCTATCCCCGTGGACAAAAGGCGTGACAATCTTTTACTGTTGAATTAATCAGTCAAGCTCCTAGAAACAACCATATACATACATAAAAATAGTTACAAAAATATACATAAAAACATGTACATAAAAATCATAATAGTATTCAGTTTCGTAGCAAATTTTACAACATTTCTTGATGTGTATCAATTAAATGAAATGGCGTAACAACTATAGTTGGGGAACGAGTTAAATGAATTGGGGGGCTGAGGTGCGGTGGGGCGTGAGACGACCACCACCCGTATCTTAGTGGCCGCTTTTAGTGACGCTCATAGCTCGGCGATGTCATTTAATATCGATAAAAACGTGTCCATATTTTCTTTGTTTGATTATTGAAAAATTTGTGAGTTAATTAAATAAAAGAGAGTCGTCATCCGGATTCAGGCTAGAACCATTATTAGAAACGTGATTAAAATGTGTGAAAAAGAAAAAAACATGCAGTCACTATTCTCAAAATTAAATTAATATATAATTCATTAAAAATTTTGCTGTATAATGTTTATACTTCAATTTAATACACATTTATAATTTTTAATAACTAAATCTATTTGCATTTTAAGGAAAGTGTGTGTTTATTGTTATCGACATTTTGCATGGTACTTCACTATTCATAATAGACACGAGACCATGACGCCACAACTACATTCCTCGCACGTTCCTTTAACTCGTTCCCCTACTATACTTTATCTATTGTTTATTTTTGAACCAATTTCTGTTGGCTCGTAGTACAATAGACATGAACTTTTCACAATTGTTTGAGATTCCCTCATTTGCGTAATTGTTTCAAAACATGTTATGGCATTTTATGATGCATGTGTTAATAGGTACACAGTTACAAAGGGCTCCTATTTTTAGAGCTGGTAAATTATTACTCGCCTTAAATGTTTGTCTTATAAAGAGTTCGCGTAAAAATTGACTAAGACTACATATCTAGTTCCTAAATAAAATTAAGTTGTTTTGAATTTTTGAAAGTCACATACTTCATTAAGAATATCATATCAGCCATTGGTCGTCCACTGCTGGACTGTTAGAAGCGACATGAATGCAACAGTTTTCTGCTTCCTTTTTATCATAGGTTTAGAACACAATTTGGTTGGATTGGGATATATAAGCGGATGCTGCTGTGGATTAAAATCAGCAATGGTAAGCCTAGTTAATGCATTATTTATATTTTAAGCTACTAAAGAGCTTGTGCCATAGAAACAGGATTACCAAAGTACACATATCAAAGATACATTGCTACCGACAAGTGGTATTGAACCTGTGACCACGGTCGCCTTAAATAATGTTTGTAAAGATAAATAAAATGGGTCGATTTATTATATGAAACCATGTTAGTAGGGCTAAGGTCTGTGGGGCGCGATCCATGAATGGAGGGGTCTGCTACTATAGTTAAATAACTGCAAGTAGCAGTCCCAGTATGCCGGCCTAGTTGGAACCGGAACTAGACTAAGTCACCTAACAGACTGTACACTTGTAAGAGGTGGTATTACCCTATAAAGCAAATCGTTCTTAGTAAACAAAGGACATCTGAGCTTTTTCGTACTACTTTTGTAATGTCCAATGATGAAACATTATATAAATGGTTGTTTCAATACTTGTGGTAAAAACCCTAATAACAATTTTGCTTTTAATTGCTGTGCAATTGAGTTATTTAAAAAATAAGATATGGATTTTGTATCTTCTGACAATCCCAAAGACATGCCATATTAACAGTTCTGCTTTGAACTGTCATAATTATAGTTTGATCATTTTGCACACCTAAACTATGCAAAATAATTACGAGTATTACAATTACATTGTAACATTCCTACATCAAACTATTTTAAAATGTATTTATGCAACTGTTAATTAAGCCCAAGTCCCCATACAAAATGAATGATGTCCTTTTCAATCTTTTCTCAATTAGACAGGCGACAGGCGTGGACGAACGGTCATAGATTGGTTTGTTGCGCGTAAAGTCCCGGTCGGAACAGATATTTGTTTCATAGCTTTTATTTGTAATGTTTAATAATTATATTCAATTATAATTATTATTATTTTATTTGTTAATAAAAAAAGAGATAGATATTTGCTTCGGGTCTGGTTATAAAAGAGTGGTAGGCAGTGGCACCCAGTCTGCCGATCTGGGGTAGTACCACCTCTTACAAGTATACAGACCGTGAACTAGGCCGGTATTGTGGATGTGACTGCTGCTCACAGTTATTGAATTGTAGTAGCAGTGACATCCATTAATGGACCACACTCCAGCCTAACATCAAGCGGGGTGCTGTCATATGTCGAGTCACAATAAAATAAAATTAAAAAGACACAGCGACTATCAGGCATCACTATCCCCAAACTATCCCATAAGTATTTGCAATTGATAGAAATGTTATGAATCATGTGATTCATATTATCGTGTCCTGAATACGTAAATAAACTTTATAGGTACAGTCATTTGATGGGAGCCATATTTCAATGACTCATCCTATAGCATCATAGGTGTGCAGTTTGAATATAAACACGAATCCCTTTTAATTTACAATTATATATGTAAAGGGCAAGCAGTGGGGTGATTTGTAACAGCTGTCTAAAAACATCTGTGATAGATAAAACTTTGTGATTCGAATTTTAATACGTGTATTACCAAAAGATTTCAATGATTATTCTAGATCTGCGGGGTTAGGTTGGGCAAGTTAAAACGATTATCGTCTCTCGTCGACGATTGGAAAAATAATAAAAGCTAGGCTAAATCCACCAAAATGAGACTATTGATGATAATGATCAAACGTGTCGTCGCACAGGCGATATTCGTCACAACGATTAATTGTCTCGTTTTATTGGATTTAGCCTAGCTTTTATTATTTTGACAATCGCCTACGAGAGACGATAATCGTTTTAACTTGCCAACCTAACCCCGCAGTTAAATAGGTACTTTACTTTTTTATATAAGGATTGACACATGACTGCGTTAGGTTGAAGTGCAGTCCTTGAATAAAAGCGACTGCTACAACATTCAAATAACTGCAACTAACTTTAATGTGACTCTACATCCTTACTCGATTTGCAAGAGGAGGACTAACAGCGCCAACAATTGGAAAAGTCGAGTCATTTCGCTGCTGATTCAGTCGCCGTCAATAAGTCCAACTAAAAGATGCGACAGGCGTGAATACTATTACGTGGATACACGTAAAATCCCGGGTTCTATTTCCGGTATATGCAAGGATTGTTTCATAACTTTCATTTGTAATATTTAAGTTAGATTACATTTTACAAATATTTGTTAAAGAAAAAAAGGCAAAAAGGTGGATATTTGCTACGGGTCTGGTTGTCAAAGTCAAAGAGTGGTAAGATTAGCTTGAAAGTTATCGGTTTTAAGTAGGCCGACATACTATATAGTGGACGCGACTGCTACTTGGACTTATTTATTTGTACTAGCAGTCGTCTCCATTCATGAACCTGACTCCATCACAACATTAAATAAATCTCTTAGGCACTAAATATTATTATTGTCAACCCCATCTATACCTAAAGGCTAATACTACTACCTTACTTCAGCCTACCTGAAAGCAAAAAGTGCTATTTAGTTCAATGATTAACCGCTAGATGGTGCACTACCACTTTACTTAAAAATCACATAGATGGCGCTACACACCAAAAATTTACAGTATTTGTTCGAGAGGGATGGTAAGCTTCTTGACTCTCATTTAACCTCTACTACTAAAAGCTCGTTTACTACGAGCCTATCTTTTTATTGCGTACATTACTTCTTTTATTTAAGTTTATTTGGCGCAAAGCTCAATAAACAGCAATGAACGACGTCAATTTTCAATGTGATAAATTAATGTTTGGTGGTGAGAAGTAGCTGGAATTGTCAGAGGAGGCACTAGCACCGGCCGGCAGTACAGGCGTGCTCGGGCTCAGTGACAGGTGCCGTGCGAGTGGCACATTGAAGTAAAGTTACGCGCGAAACTAAAATCCTTTTGTTTATGACACTTGTTGTGATATTATGATACTTTTTGTGACTTTTAACTACATCCTATGAACTTTATTTAACTGTTTAACATTTTAAAAAGTAATATGTGAACTTTTAAAAGTGTTGTGTAGGCAGTGTTAAGTCTTTATTAGTTAAGTACCGTATTTTTAAAGTGTAAAACTACTTATAAAGTTATCAAAGACCATGAGATTTTCGGCAAAGTGTATATAAGTTTTTGGGAGTACATCCGCATTTACTTCAAGATTTGTAAGTAACTTTTTTAAATAGTCACCGTAATAAGTTTTTAGGTGTTATGTTGGGTTATTGGGTACCAACGTGATTGTGGGGTAATTTTCCTGTGATGTGGAGCGCGATGGTTGTGTTGGTGT
Source organism: Tinea trinotella (assembly GCA_905220615.1). Lineage (NCBI taxonomy): Eukaryota > Metazoa > Arthropoda > Insecta > Lepidoptera > Tineidae > Tinea > Tinea trinotella. Next base: position 8,188,092 of record HG992306.1, read on the forward strand.
GGTGTTAAAGGTACTGGATGAGAGCACACGGACGGACAGTCGGCAGCGCGAGGCCATGGTCGAGTTGAACGGCCGCGAGTGTACAAGTTGCGGCCGTGCATATCACAATGATACTTAGCGCCACTTTTTATAAGTAATCAGGAAATCTGATGAATTCATATAAGAAAGGCGATTTGTTTATTTTAGAAGATCCTGTTATGTAAGTCTTATGTAAACTCACATGTTCGTTGTTTAATGTGTAACTTTGCATTAAAAAAAAGACTTTTTAAGAAAGTAATTTTTATTAGTCATTTATTTAGACATGTTAACGGGTTACATATATTTTGCCTAAAATCTACTATACCACAATATTCACTCAACTATATGTATGTACTTTAATTAAAAATATTAAATACAATGTCAATTCTGAGAAATATAAACCTAATTGTATTTTCTAAGGTTGCGGGCGAACATTATTTATGACTTCAAATATATAGCTATATTTGATATGGGTATGTACAATTTGTCATACTCTTGCCGAATCCATATTAGAAAATAATGGATATATTTAAAAATATAAATAACATTGTCTAAATTATGACAATGACACTACTTACCTATAGGTACGTATTTTACTATATTTAGATATAATAAATTATAGTAAAAGAGATCCGAATAATCCGAACAAAGAGAGTGTCAATTTTCAAATTGGAATCCATTGAAGGAGTTAATCTCAGGGGAAATGACTTCTTTTCGATTCTCTCGATGATAAGAAAATGCCTTTAATCCTACTTTCATTTACTCAATGAATATTACAAAAAGATTAATGTTCATACCAACACATGAGCCTTTCTATAAAGGATTGGTTAACTTAGAACATAACGCCTGCAATTTAAAATTATCTGTCAATAATATTGCCACATCGCACGAAAAACCGACGATCGTGGGGAAGAAAGGTTTTAGAGTGGAGACCACGAACCGGCAAACGCAGCGTAGGTAGGCCTCCCACTAGGTGGACTGACGACATAGTGAAAGTCGCGAATAACCAGTGGATGCAACTGGCATCTTGTCGTTCGAAATGGCGTTCTAAGGGGGAGGCCTATGTTCATTAGTAGACGCCTTCTGCTGGCTGTTGATGATGTTTGTGTTGTAAAATACGCAAACTGATGTTTATAGTTACTAATAAAAATTGTAACAGAAAAATTATGTAGTCAGTTAAGTTCAGGAAACTAAGCTAAGAAGTCTGAAAATAGTTTAAAAAATCACTACAGGAAGTAATTTTTGAGACTTAACAGGACCTGTTTTAATTAATTAACAACAATTACCATTACAATAATATGTGAGTTTTGAACCATACACCTACATATTATACTTAAGTAAAGTTGAAAACAAAATTTCATTAAAAATGCCAGTGTGTATTATAAAAAAAAATATGTTGTTAGGTAAGTCTAAGAAACTTTTTTTTTTCGCAACAGGAACTAATTGTCCAGACATACCAGATCATGTTTTAATTAATCTAAAACAATCGATATCACAATAATATATGAGTTTTTAACTAACAAAATTCGTAAGATTGAAAACAAAAAGTGTTTAAAAATATGAAATATGTAGTATCAGTTTAAGAAACTGAGCTGAGAAGTCAGGAAACAGTTCAAAAAATAATCACAACAGGATATAACTAAACCTGTTTCCATTAATCTAAAACAATCGGCATTAACCTATGAGTTTTCAACATATACCTGTAGGTACACCTTATGTAAACACAAAGTACTTGATCTCTTGAACTGTACACAAAAGAATCTTTCCTAAAACAACTTGTCTCTATTTCTGGAGAATCAAAATCAATCCTTTATAAGGACAAAGGATTCAAGTCCCGATTTTAGTAAGTACGGTACAGCCGTAAGTGGACCGCGATTTACAAACCTACGCCGTTGGGGCAAGTGGGCACTTGACCCTTTCAAGTGTAACAGCCATACAGGGTCCCAACTTTGGAACCCAAAGGTAGGGACCAAATAGTTTGCTGGAACTTTTTTATTATGAAATATCGATTTGAGTAAGATTATGTAGGTTTACAGTTTGATGCTGAATTTCTATGAACATTAATGTTAAACATTTTTTTCTTTATTTTATTTTGTGTAGCTTGACATATGAAAGCACCCCCCTTGGATGCTGCTATGATACCTAAGTGCGTACCATGAATAACTACAAGTACAATGCCTGCCGAGAAACCAGCATTTATCAAACTGCGGGCCAACTGCGTAACTCAATGAGAATGAGCTTCGTTTTGACAGTTGACTCCATTAATCAGCTTCAAAATTTAAATTGCGACCGCGCAACACACTGAGAATTGATGTTCATTTTCATTAATAGTTCAAGCTCATTGAAACTCATTGTCTGAATGAATAAAAGTTGTTTTTGACACTAAAAGCGACCGCGTAACTTTTTGACAAATGGGAATGAATTTCATTTATATTCCCATTGAAGTTGCGCGGTCCGCCCTCTGATCCCGTTTGAACGTGTCTGAGTCTACACTTGAAGTTTGAGGATACTACTGATCGTCAAATGACTACCAACCGTGACTACTCTTAAACCGAGTCAGTTCACAGTTGCCTCAGTCGCCGTCACTATGCCGGCCAAAGTAGTTATCTAAATAGCCATCGTGATTACGGCCTGATAATAATTAATGCTGGATAGACTTCAAACAATAAAGAACCCTTAATGAAGTAGTTTTTTTAATAAACAATAAATATTCTTAAAATGCTACAAGGCGACTGCGATCTATTGGTAACCTCGCAAATTCAAGAACTCTTAAGAAGAGTTAAAGAAGCCACTGGCTGATGTACCCTTACATGTATTTTGGTCACATAGTTTCTATGATACAAGCACGTTTAGTAACTTAGTATAGAAGTAAGGTATGCAATTAAATTTATTTAGATGTATATCGTAACGAATAAATATAAGTACGTACACATATAGCATTCCAAAATGAACACATTCAAAACAATTACTATCTCACTAATTACTTTTCAAATTTAACTGAAGATAATAACATTTCTAAAGTCGTTAGCTGGAAATCTCTTTACATTTTATGATTCAGAGAACTTGAATGCGACTCATTCTAGATTTGTGACGAAAACTATGACAATGTGTAAGTAAGAAGTGTAGGAGTGAATATGTAAGATAGAACATACTTCGTTGGTTCGGAATAGAGGAAAATGGAACAAGGAAAAGCGACTTTAGTTGGATTACAGAGACGCGCGAAAAGTATTTAACTTATACATTTACTGTATATTATTCATAATCATGTTTAGGAAAAAGAATACAAAAAAATAATCTCCATGTGTCTATCGTATAGATTTATTAGATCCTATAAACGATGCGCGAAGAAGCACGTTCGGTCGGAATAGTGACAGTGACTGAGGCAACTGTAATCAGAGCTCAGCTTTTTTAGTCTTTAGCACTTTTGAACCTCCTTTTGCTTGCACCATCAGGCAAGTCGAGGTCAGATGTCAAGTCACGATAAAATAATAATAATTAATACATTTCTATACTGTGCTACTAAACATGCATCAACCAATCAATCAAATTGTTACGCCTTTTCCCACAGAGATAGACAGAGAAAATGGAGCGCCATTTGTTACTATCTTGACACTCGAACTCCTTCGCTTCCCTCACATTCACATTTCTCTTTATACAAGCTCTACGTTATGGGCACAAGGCAACCCAGCTTTCTTAAGGACGTCTTCGATTTGGTTAGAGAACACCCTTTTGGGTCTGCCTCGAATAAAGCATCCAGCTACATCAGATTTATAAACACGCTTGTATCGTATTATAGAAACTGAACGTTTAAAGTACATTATGTCAAAAACACATTGATACCGGCAAGTTGTTTTGAGGTTTTACGGAGGTTTTCGAGGCTATTTCGAAACCAATTCCACAACCACTTCATCACGGTCGCTTTATTCAAATAATGCATAGTTTAGTGCACAAGTTATACATATTCAAGTAACGAATAATTTAAGTACTAGAAACATATTCTATATACCTAATTCAAATCTCATCGTCTGAACAATATTGGTACAAAAACCACAGTCTTATAACCCGAAGGGTCTGATATATTCTCGGGAATTGTTCATTTTCTTTTATTAAGTAATTGCCAGTCTACCGGAAAATAAGACGAGCTTTTCTACAGATTGTACGTGGGCGGATCTTTACTTAGTTGTGAAAAATAGGAGATAAATGTTATTACACACCCCCTAAAGCATTGCTTCTATTCAGATGTAGCAGTTTTATATATTTTATTTATTAGCACAAAATATATGTTAAAACTTTATACATTTTTTTCTGGTGACTCGACATCTCACCTTGATTTGTCTGATGATAACTAAGATGGTTCAAGAACACTATCCAATAAAAAAACTGACTCAGTACACTGTTGTCTCAGTCTCATTCCGGCCAGAGAAATCCAGATTATTATTTTAAGACATTAACTGTTGAAGCTTTAAAAATAGTAAGAACTTGTCCATGTACGTTTTAATACTAACAAATAGATGTTACTATTCAAATATTCATGGATTTGCATGATCCATCCGTGAGTCCGCGACATGAATATTAGCATTGGCCAATTGGTGGGGCGAACGAGCGCGGGACATGAACTCTGGCTTGGACAATGGGGCCTTTGTTGCACAATGCCCATTTCCGATTACCAGATTGAATCGTCTGTCCGTCACAAGTCCACCGTTCCAATAATCGCGTATGAGGTAGGTATATGTATAAATTATGTGGCGCGGCCCATTGTCATTTTGTACAATGAAATGTGCTTGTATACGGATATAACATTATTTGTTTACGTTCGATGCTTAGATATATTAGCCTATAACAATACCTTATTCGTTATGTGTAATAATATATAGGTACAAATATCCTCCCTAGTTTCATATTTGAGATTTACTAATAGAAGTATTATGCGAAGCATATAAATCTGTTATGATAGTCGGGTTACGCAGGGGACCAAGTTACGCTCCAATAGTTCTGTTTCAAATCAAGGCCTGGTACCTTTACCTCCAATCGAATACATCACGAGCAGTTTGCGGTTTCAAACTTGGAGCGGGAATTGAACTAATATTCACCATCGTTCCTCGCTTCACGCCACTTCGTTCTTCTTGCTCGAGATTCTCAAAGTTGCGTTGTTATTTAATTTAACCTCTCGTTATGCGGGCAGGTGAATATTTCGCTGCGAGGAAGCTTTGGGTGTTCTGTTCAGCGTCATGGAAATTTAGACGAATTTTCGGCGATCGTGTTTCATTAAGAGGCGTTTTAGTTAGAGAGAATCGTAGAAGCTTTGTGAATAACAAAGTTTCCCAAGTTGCTACGTTTTACGCTCATTCGCAGTGAGCGCCAGGTGGATGCAATGAAATTAGAATTTTCTATTTAATAATCGCGATTATACTGTTACGAATCTTGGGTTTTACTTTGAAAGTGCAAAATATTTAAGAATATGGGGAACACATAGATACATACATACATTTTTAATATATTCGCCAAAAGCCGCATTGATTTCTAAACTAAATATGAATCTTATTTATTTATTTATTTAAAGTTGCTTATTAACTATAGGGTCATTTGCGACTACATTTAAATACATTATATTACCCAAAAATTATTTAAAATTTGCTATAAAAAACCATATAGGTCTTTAGAAAACTTATAGTGTGTTAGCATTTAATCAATCAATTAAATAGTCACGCCTTTTTCCACAGGGATAGGCAAATAATCCAAATTCAAACACTTACGTGTACTTATTCTGATAAAACTTTTATTTTACTATTTATTTTGTGTTTTAAAACTAAATAAAAGAAAAGACAAATATTTATAATAGTAATTTATTATTATGAAATTTTTCACAAATAATTCAGTTATGATTTGTTGTTTTTATCTAGTTTTACACAGTCGTTCGACCAGTATTTTATAACAATGTTCAGCCTATTTTGTCCACAACACGTTAATATATTTTTATGTTCACAAAATATCCTTTTACTACTGAATATGTGTTACTCATATATAATATATAGACTTTAGCTAAGATGATATCTTTAATGCGCTTACTCCAGAACGTCGGCCCACAAGCGTTATTAAAATTCCATTTACTCGTAGAAATGCTGAGCTTTACGTTAGCTAAGCACTGTGAATCCTTATGTGATAACTGCAACTTTTAATTAACGCAGATTTTTAGCGCAGCAAAAACTAACGGAGAGTGCAGACGTTATAGTTTCCTCTGATATGGCTTCCGAGTGCACTCATAGGAAGTTACGTCCAAACTTAATACATTATTCTTACAGCTTGATGATTCTTCGCTCACAGGGATTCACTATTTTTTTAGAATGAAAACTCAGTTCTAGTACAACTTTTAACAATTTGTAATGGCGAAACTTTTTTCAATTATTATACGGGCCCCTGTCGAAGCGTGAGATTCTTCGTTTTATGGTAATTAACTCGGTAATACAATTACAGAAATCATTTGACAATGGGAATAAACGCTTTACTCTGACCTAGCTGACATCGTGAGATTATAAAATAGATTAAAATCGATAGGAGGGTTCGACGTTGTAAAGTTGTTAGCTTGGTGCTTATGAAATAATAATGACAGAATAATTATTACTCTTTATAATCAACAAAGGAATGAACTATTAATAATAGGTCGGGTTAAAAAAATGTTAAACTGTGGGCGGGTCTGTGCGTCGAGGATCTGCTACAAATAAGATGATGCAGGCCGAACTTGAGTATACTCAAGATCATGGTCGGGATCGCCGCAGGCTACCTGAGGTAATTTTAGAGGCTCCGAGAAACAAATTACTCTTAATAATAAATGTACCTACTAATTTTCGAAAAAGTAACCTTTAACTCTTTCGGTAAAGTGGAGGCTGGGTTATTACGTGAATCATACCAGTGTAACGACTAACGACCGGATATATAGCTCGTATGCATAGCTTGGCTTGGCAGGATCATTATGTGTCTCTACTTTATACTTAACAAATTTATGTTATTGCTGAATTCTGTTAATTAACTATTATACTTTTAACAAAACAATTGCTTGAGTTTGCAATATATGTTTAATTTTCAACACCAAAAGTCGTTTATCTACTTAAAATGGACGAATGTACTTTGGAGATTTTTATTTTGGCTGCAGTCCAAGATGTCAACAATAAGTTACTTGTCAACTTGATATTTCTTTTATATTTAAATTTTATAAAAGCAAGGTATAAATATTAAATCGTACACAACATTCTTGGATTCAATATTTTGTATTTTAAATATGTTTGTAAGAGGATTCTGTATTATTTTATGACTAAGTTATAAGAAAGTCGTGTAAGAGAGTAGTTTTTCTATAAAATATGAATGAATCATCAATCAAGTTTAAAAAAATGCCTTTTTTCCCACAGGGACAGCAGAGACAATGGAGCGCCATTTTCCACGATCCTGACATAACTTCCTTTCTTCCCTCACATCCACGATTCTTGTCACTACATCTTCTTTCAAACTAAATCTATCGCGCTATTATCGCACACTGTGCTATTCTTTATTCTATCTGCTATCGACACTCCACTTATACCGCATTTCTACAGCATTGATTTAACTCTCATGCTTCTTCTGCAAACATAAAATATAAACATAAAAATGTTAATTGAGTTTAATAGTATTTACTTAATATTAAATTATAATAAGTGTTTTGCCAACTTCCAAACTTTTAGACCTTAAAAAAAACTACCAAAGTTCTAAAGTTCAGTACATTTGTTAGTAAACTAAATAATTCTCAAGTAAGCACTCTTGATACTGGATTAAAAGTTATATAAGAAAAAACAGGGTTAATAGCTAACAGCGAGAAGCGCGAGAAGTGTTCAGCTTAAGGTGTGTTGTGCTGTGTTTACGACGTCCGTTCGTCGAGATATGGCCTCTCTGATCAATTTATTCGTTTATCTACTTGAACAAAGACTGAAAACTTTACAATTTTATTATGAGCTATATATGTTTTCTTATTTACACACTACTTAAAGTGCTTGTATCATAGAAACAGGACAACTAAAGTACATATATCAAAGTACATATATTTTATCGCAATCATCTCGATGAAGACTTTTTGTAACTGCGTTTGCTATTTTTTTTATTAAAACGCGACATCTGACCTCGACTTTTCTGATGGCAAGTAAGGGGATGTCCAAGAGCGCAGACGACTGCAATATACACGGTATTTTCAGTGATCATCGTTCAGGTTTGCCTCAGTAGATGTCACTATGCTGGCTAAAAAAATCTTCATAGTTCATAATTTTCATCTTCCATGCCTTCATAGTTGGAACCAGCTGATAGGCACTTTTGTTCTTTTAATTATAACACATAGATAAAACTATATTTTTACATAACATTGAGACATGCTCAAAAAGCTGGGTTGCCATAACCGTAGAGCTTGTATGAAGAGAATTTTGGATGTGAGGGAATTGTGTCAGATGGCGCTCCATTGTCTTTGCCTATCTCTGTGGAAAAAGGCGGGATAATTTCATTGATTGATTAAGGTTTAGTGATATATGTAGCGTATATACATTTATTGGTATGTAAATTATTTTGTATGTATAGGTAAGTATAGTATATTTAATAATTAATACTCTATTACTTACCTAAGCATCTTCAGCGTTTACTGTCATAGAAAGTTTTTAGCATTTAGCTTGCCCATTGTAGTGTTTTTACTGTGCAAAAAATAATTTATTATTATTAATAATAATTAATTACTTATAAGCAAATACTAAATAATGAACTTTTTCTATACTATGAGTTGCAGAGTTACCTCAATTCTCACAGATATAAGTAGATTCGTTATGATTTAAAATTAACAAAATAATAGACGATCTAAAGCAGCGTTAAAGGCAACTATTCTATAGCCTTGGATCCTTCAAGCGTTGCGTGAAGAAGAACCTTTGGCCGGCATAGTAGCGCGACTGGGGCAGTCGTGAAGACTCGGTTTTTGCAGTCATCGACACTCTTGGATGTCGTCTTCTTGCTTACCATCAGGCAGGTCAAGGTCAGATGTCGCGTCACAATAAAAAAAACTAGAATAATTTCAAAGGTAGACTCATACCAAAGTTTACTTTTTATGTCGACTGTTGTGTAAATTTTTTTTCATGAAATGGCTATTACACTAAAATGTATGCAAGTGGCAGTAACTTTTCGATTTATGCGTGTATATGTGGCAAGTTACGGCTAAATAAAATTTTATTTGTCCATTTGATGTAATAGGTATGTTACGATATTTGTAATGGCGATTGGTCAAATTTTCGTTTTTTTTCTGTTGCTCAATTTTGATATTTGTTATTAATTGTTTTATTGTTATTATTATTTTTATTTACATTTATATACTAAGCTACTAAAGTGCTTGTATCATAAAAACAGGACAACCAAAGTACATATATCAAAGATACATTGGTACCGGTGTGTGGTCTCGAACTCGTGCTCTCTGGTTTGTGTAACCATTGCACTGCCACGGCACCACGGTCGCCTTGATTTGAATTTTGATTATATTTTAGAAGTTTATTATTACTAGTTTATTATAATAATTATTATGTACCTAGTTATTTGGCGGACCCGATATTATGGCGTACTAAAGAGAAAGCCTATGTTCAGCAGTAGACGTCTTTTAGCTGATGATGATGATGATGACCTATTATTTGGCGGATATAAAATTAGTTCAAAGAATACCACCTAACGCAAAATTGTATTTTCTAATGATTACCGGCTTACTTATTACCGCGTATTTTTTTTAATAACGCTCGACATTTAACAACACCTGATGTTAAGCTGAAGTGCTTTCCATGTTATTACAGGGGTAGTTATAGAACCTTTCACAAATATGACAAATGGGATGTCTAAGGCCGACTGCGATAACAGCAAAGTTTTCGAAACGTGCTGGGTTAAAATAATCAAATCGAACGCGATAGTAAGCCGCAAAAATGTTTTATTTCATATAAGCATTATCAAATATAAGGTATAACAACATGAGGCGGGGTGCTGTTAATGTTGAGCTACAATAAAAAAAAGGTTGGGCATTAAATATTACGTCCATATTGTAAATTTTAATTAACAACATACAAATTTTACTTTGTATTTAATATTATTAGTTTTAACAAATAACATATATGTATCCAATTATGGTCAAGCACAGACTCTGAGCTTAACTTTAACACTTTTAATTAAAGCTGTAAAATCTGATGGTTGAACGAGTTTTACACCAGTCCACATGCAATGCTATGTTAACAATGTTAATTTTAATTTGTTAAGTTTACAACTTTGATTTCATTTACTAATTAACAACATTTATTTAACCAACACCTAAAAAGGAGCGTAGGTATTCTAGTTTTTGGCACGCTCTGTAGTCTACGCTTTTTTATAGTGACAGCACCCCGTCTGATGTTAGGCTGGAGTGCGGTACATGAATAGAGGTGACTGCTAGTACAGTTACATAGCTGTAAGTAGCAGTCACATTCACTATGCCGGCCTAGTTGGAACCGGCAACTTACAAGATGATATTTAATCGATTTATTAAATATCACACATAAAAGCTATATAACAAATATTTGCTCCGACCGGAACTCAAACCTGGGACTTTTCGCGTAACGCTACGCTACCTAATACGCCACACCTGTCGTCATAATAATTATTTCATAGACAGTTTATTTTACATAATAATCTATATTTATAAAGGCTAAGCTGCTAGTGAAATACTGTTATTGTTTCATTGTTAATAAAACAAATTCGAACCTATCTATTCAGCCAGTGAAATGTTTCGGACGTTTAATATTCACAGCTGAATAGTCAAACGTGTATGTTTTGCATGTGCAAAGCAACAGCTAATAACATACTCTAACTTCAATTAAACATACACACAAATCTCAACTTTATGTGTAGTAAAATAGATGTTGAAATCCTAAACAAATGTTTGTTAAAATAAAATAATTATTTTATCAAATTTCAAATAGGATAGGTACTTTGGAAATTGCTTTCAATGGGTATCCAATTTTCATTTCATTGCAAGGCTTAGATAATTAAACTGAATGTTTTATGAAAATATAAATATATTTACTGTATAAATAGTTATGAAAATTGGATAAAAAAATCGACAGGCGTGGACGAACGGTTTAGCGACTGGTTTGTTGCGCGTAAAGTCCCGGGTTCGATCCCCGGTCGGAGCAAATATTTGTTTCATAGCTTTTATTTGTAATATTTAATAATATTAAATATTGCAAATATTTGTTAATAAAAAAAAGAGAGATATTTGCTTCGGGTCTGGTTATCAAAGAGTGGTAGGCAGTGGTACCCAGTCTGCCGATCCGGGGTAGTACCACCACTTACAAGTATACAGACCGCGAAGTGATTTGGTCACGTTTCGGGATCAGCTTGTAAGTTGCCGGTTCCATCTAGGCCGGCATAGTGGATGTGATTGCTACTCACAGTTATTGAATTGTAGTAGCAGTGGCATTCATTCATGGACCACACTCCAACTTAACAACAAGCGGGGTGCTGTCATATGCCGAGTCACAATAAAAAAAAATGCTACTCATATCTTACTTGTATCTTTTCATTGTGCAGGTATTTTAACCCATACTATTATGCGTTAACTTATTGCGCATCGTGAAAGGCTTTATCAGTTCATGTGTTCTTCCTATCATATAATCATGGTTCCTTTAAGCAAATAATTGTAACCGTAAACTAAAACAGATTTTTCAGTCGTCGAAGCTCTTGGAACTCCTCTTGCTTACTACCAGGCAAGTCGAGGTCATAAATACAGTAAAATACCAACATTGAAATATATCTAAAATTCATTAAAAGGTACTTCATAAATTTAGCTTGAATAGTCACATTTTTATGAAAGAAGTTTATGAGTCTTTTTATTTAGGGATGTGGTTCAAGATGGAACTTTTCGGTCTCACGCGAAACCACATAACGGCACAGGTTTTTTATACCTACCTATAAAAGATTTTTGTTAGTTAATGGGTAAATAAACTGAATCATTTGGTAACAAATAAATCAACTTTTAACAAATTAACATCATTTACTTGTCCAATAAAGAAATAAAAAACATAGAAAGGTGAAACGATCTTTGTGATTCCTTTTCCTCATAATGCCTTTCCGAGTTTGACAATGCGCAAGAGCTGGAAGAGCCTATGTAAAATTAATGATGATTGATGATTAAAATGATTTTTATTAAATAAGTTTCCTAATAAGTTAAATAAGCCGTTTTTTTTTGTTGCACCTTTGGATATTGGGAAATTCGTATTTGCTTCGACAAATAGTCGCTTATGATTGTCTGTATTATTTCAATACATAAGCTCTGTATTATTTTTGTGAACGTCCCAAAAGATTTTTGGGCTTTTATGCAGATTAATAATACATTCTCCAGCACACCACCAGTGGCCACGACTTACTACATCAGTATGCAGGGACCGCTCGCACGTGATGGCATTCGCGTCCGCTGACACTCGCTTACCTTCACACCAACGCGTAATTGTTAGCAAACACCAATATTATGTTACCTCTACATTTATTCCTTTTAATTTGATTTGAATATAATAAAATAAACAAAGGCTAAACAAACTAAATTTAAGACGAACCGTTATGTGTCTGGATATGCAAACAAGACTGTTAAAATTTCATTATTAATTTGACTATTTAAGGCGACCGTGATGTAGTGGTAGTGCAATGGTTACGCAAACCGATAGCACGAATTCAAAACTACTTGCCGGTACCAATGTATCTTTGATATATTGTACTTTGGTTGTCCTGTTTCTTTGATACAAGCACTTTAGTAGCTTAGTATAGACATGTAAAAGATAAAAAAATATATTTTTATTTAGTTTGATTTTCCAAAAGACAGTATTTTTTTTTAATTTAGACGCGACATCTCATATTGACTTACCTGATGGTGAGTAAGACGAGATCTAAATCGACGCGACGACTGAACTGAATACCCATTACCCTTGTGTCAGTTGCCGTTACTATGTCAAAAATAAATATTATTCTTCAGTTATTTGTGGTCCTCACATTAGGTCAAACCTTTATATAAAACGGCTTTGCCAATTTAAATTTATTATTCAATTTAAACTATAGGTATGATAAAAGCAAACACAACAAAAAAAAAAAACGTATAAAGTCTGCTACAAAGTATGAATTAGAACACATTTAGCAGATTTTCGGTATGCGAGTATATTACTTTAAGTAACTAATTTTTTATTGTATCAGCACCCCGCCCCATGTTAAGCTGGATTGCGGTCCATTAATGGAGGCGACTGCCACCACAGTTAAATAACTAAAAGTAGCAGTCCCATACTGGCATACACCATGCCGGCCTCGTTGGAACAGCCAACCAGACCGAACCCGACTAAGTCACTTCCCAGTCTTGTACACATTTTAGTGGTGGTACTATCCCGGGTCAGCATACTGGGCCTCTACTACCTCTACCACTCCTTGACAACCAGACCCGGAGTAAATAACCGCTTCCTTTATTAATAACAAATATTTTAGTTATACTTGTCTTATTGTGTCGCGTTTGTCGAGATTAAGGTTCATAACATTGAAAATTCATAACATAGGAATGTCGTCCTAAAAAGTACCCAAATTATTACGAATTATAATAAAAGTATGATACAATAATATTGGTCCTAAGAATCCCGTCAAATAAAACTAAAATTATAATACCGAGAATAATGTTATGGCGTGTTGATAATTCTAGTAGTTTATTACATTTATAACGAGGAACGTTGTCGCCTCCAACGGAATAAATTGCTCTTCAAGCGAATAAAAATAAAAAGTCACACAAAATTCTAGTTTGCTATACAGTTTCATAATCACTGATGTTATACACTTGACTACAAATGAATACAATAGTAATACTAGTTAAGAAATGAAAGAATATAAATATGTATTTATTTACACAAACAACATTTACAATTAGATTATGCGAAAACACGTTTTGAGAAAGCTTATAAATCGTCATAATATTCTATTTAAGGTTTGTAACAGAAATAATCCATATTTTTTATCATTAAAACTAATATCACAATATAAGAAGAAATTTGGGTGGCCTAGTGCCCATAACCGTAAAGCTTGTATGAAGAGAATTGTGGATGTTAGGGAAGCGAGGGAGTTGTGTTAGGATCGTGGCAAGTAGCGCTCCATTGTCTGCCTATTCCTGTGGGGAAATGACGTGGTAATTTGATTGTTTGATTGAAGTAAATCTAGTTACACCAGAAATAAACTATGCCGGCCTGTGCTCAATGAACGGTCTTACATACTTTAATAAAATGTTATTGACTCTTTAACTTTAACAAAATTACCAAGTTTCGTCTTTATTTTTAATCAATTATGTTTGAAAATAATTTTCAAAGCCAACAAACATTGTGGTTTCTACGAATTTGAGATCAACTTTGCCTTTTTTAACGCGAATGTCCCGGGGTATATTTATAATGCCCACTAGTCAATTATCTACACAAAATAGGCCATTACTTTGTGTTTTAATCTTAAGCTTTGAAGTTACGTCTACGCAGAACGTTTCGGGGCAAATTCATTATCTCTTTTGCAAAAAGTTTAATGTGAATTCGGATATTTAATAGCTGATAATAATATCCTTGAGAAGGAAATTGAGGAGTATTTCGTTACTTAATTTAAAAATTCCTAATAGATTGATAAAACTATATATTTTAATTGTCACTGAAAATAATGATAGCATACGTAATCTACATCACATTACTTCATAATTACTCCCTCGAGAATGATATTATGTGATTAGTTTCGATGTGATTGTTATCTCTGTGTTACTGTACGGGGATAGGTTCACACCATTCGGGTACTCGCTTACGGCCGTGTGCATTGTCGGGAACAAAGGAAAACAGAATTGCTCTCTGGGAACAAAATTCCGTGCATCCAGCGTCACAGGCCTGCGATGTCAATCGCGACTCCTCTTTTTGCTTCCGGTTCAGACAATGGCGGGAAAATGTTTTTCATGTGGAGTCTGAGGTCGGGGGAAATCGCGGGGGTCATTTCTAGGGGTACTAATCTCAGGATCGTTCGGATTAATGGTTCGTATTGCCATCTTTGTTTGTATGTTCGTGTTAGTTTTTGTTTTCTTTTGTTGTTCGACCAACTAAGTTTTGTGACGCTACATTTACTCTAATGATAATGTTTGCTTCGGTTTGATGTGAATGCTAGCTACTTTCATCTGTAATCGTACATTTGTTATTTTATTGTACCTATTTGCTTTTCCTATTTTAAGAATGTAATGTATTTCTCGAAAAGATTCCCTTAGGAAACCCTTCTTTAAAAATTCGACGCCTTTTTCTATTAACGCCTACTTTTACATTAGATATTTCGACTGAACAAAGGAATTCAGAGTCCCAAAAGCTATACCTTAGTAATTCGCACAAAGAGATGAATTTGTGACACAACGGTACAAAAGTAAATCAACTGAATTTATAAAATCATTTGTCTCAAGAAGAAAGTTACTCAAGTGGTCTATTCCGTCATTGTCACGCTCGTGAACGTTAACAATCCTTAAACTTTTATGTTTTTCTTTCACAATCTGAATTTGGGGGAGTCGGTAGGGGTCGCATGGAGAATTGAAAAACAGTAAAAAAGTAAAGTCATTGAAAATGCTTTTATTTCGACTCTGTAGAGGTATTTATTGTTAAGTTAAAACAAAACTGTATAGTTTAACCTGATTGCAGCTGGAATTATGTAAAATGCTCTCGGTATTTAATATCTTGCAAACTTTGCGTTTCATTTTTAAAATAACTGTTAACAATGAAATTACGGCAGTGATGGTATGGTTTCTTTAAACTTTTCATATTTAATTTTATTTCAATTTTAGTGAATATGCTATTGAAGTTATTATTACACATTTTCCAATAAACTTTATTGCAAAAAAGATGACATGAATTGAGTAATCAAGCTCGAACATGAATATTGCAAGAAAAAACAAAATAACCAAAAAAGAATTGCTTTTCGCAAAAAGGCCTGACGTATCGAATCCGCCTATTAGGACGGGTGCTGTTACTAATTAAAACAAAATTGTTAAAACAGACCCTCCTGGACGTCCGTGAGCTATTCCCCTTTGCTCTCTAGACTAACTTTTAACGAGGATGTATTTGGCTTTAACCAACCCTTTGGTGAATTTACTATTGAGTCTAACGGCAAATAATACGTTTATACACTTTTGTATCCACGTAGATATTTGCAAACTAAACGCTTTTATTAATTGTTATTAAACTCCAGACGGTTCTTAAATTGGACTCATGAATAGAGGTATACATTTGCTAATATGTTACAAATACCAATAGCAATCTGGGCGTGTAATCACTGACGCATCATAATGGCTTTTGTGGCAAAGGCTCGGACATTTGCACACCACTAGAGAGCATATTATATTATCTATCAAGCCAGCTTAGTGTACAGCTACTGTACTGTTCAACCATTATTGAAAGCATCTATTAAAGCTGTATTACATTTTAATACTTACTAGTTTCTAATAATTACTTTTAATATAATATTAGCATTAAGAAGATTAGGGTCATGGTATAGTGGTAGTAAATTGGTCACGCAGTCCCGGTTCAAAGCCACTTGTAGGTACCAATGTATCTTTGATGTACTTTAGTCATTCTGTTTCTATGATAAAAGTACTTTTAAATAATTAGTATAGATATGTAAAAAAAAAAATTAAAATTATTGTTAGAGCAAAGTTTAAAGAATAATTTTATGGTAAAAGAATAATTTTATAATCCATTGTAATTCACTGTTAAAAGTCAAATGGAATTTGGTGACATTTTTAAAGAAAATGAAATCACTAGGACCCATTATTATGTTCCAAAAGTAAACGTTGGTTTAACACGGATTTGTGTTTTCTTGAATATAAGAATTGCACCGACACCTTCCAAAGTAAACAAGACAAAGAATCGCTAGAAAGAGTCTTTATCGCGTCTCTAGAATCGCATAACTGTGACTGAAGTACGAAAAATGTTGTCTGTGAACACAACTAAATTAATGCCGTTTTAGCAACTTCATCAGTGATCTATTAATGGTAGCCGATAGATAATCTTCAGAATAGTAATTGGATTATTTGGATTATTATCAATCAATTTAGTTCAAAAATAATTACTTACAGAAATAAGATACAATAAAGTTTCAAAAATCAATACTCATACATATTAAATTTTAAATTACACAAACATTCTTTAGTAATTATTAATAATTATATTTCGTTTTGTGATGACATATATTTATTTTTTACACAACAGTCAATAAACTTTAAAATGCTACGGACACATTTTACTAACAGATTAAAAGCTAGTAGAAGTTCAACCAGTGCAGTAAATAAAGTGCTTTAAATTGGGGGAAGTTGGTGCCCTATTTGAAGACCAAGCATGTGTAATATTCCTTCAAAACAAGACCGTTGTTTAAACAAACCGTTGCTTTTGAAAATCAAATAAGTTGTACTCACTTGTTGTTGCCAAAAGTTTTTATGGTGAATGCCAAATACGGGCACCAACGAACTGCTTCTGCACTACAACATACAAACTTTGCATTTAACGGGAGATACGAAATGGAATACCCAACAAAAAGTTTCTTGGTATTTTTAATTGGCATATTTTTCAATTCAAGTTCATAAGTGCCTCTTTAAATATAGTTTCTACAAATGTTTTAACATTGCCTCTTTATGATAATTTAAATCCTTTTTTTATTGTAAATCGGCATCTGACCTAGATCTGCCTGATGGTAAGGGGAGGTTCAAGAGCACTGGCGACTGAAAAACTAATTCAGTTCACGGTTGCTTCAGTAGTCTTCACTATGCTGGCCACACTATTTTAAAAAGAATATAATTTAAAGAATATTATTGAATTAAACAATTTTATGCTGCTTACTATCGCGTTTATTTTGGTTAAGATTTTACAATTTTTTAATATTAACCGGGAACAGAAAAACAAAATCAAAACATCAAACGAGGTAGTTTTGAAAAACCATAACAGCATCAACCAGCGGACAATCGACACCTCAGTCTCTCAGCGACCACGATGGCTGCAAAGCTCTCGAAACGTCGGAATAATAAAAAAATGTAAAAGCTAAACTAAAATAAACGCGATAGTAAGCCGCATAAAATTTGTTTAATTCATTATTTCAATGTTCGCGTAAAATCTAAGAAAATACTAATATTATTTTATAAAGGTATCTCACAAGATACATAAATCATCCCACTGGCCTAACAATTCCTATGAAGACAAAATTGTATTAAGTAGTAGAAAATAAAATAAAGTTGTGTATTTTATGTAAATATAATTAAGGATGTTGTTTTGTTACAGAGCCCGGCAGGCCCGGAGACAGGCATGATGATGGACTGCTTGTGTCCCGCGCCACGCATGCTCGCCTGCCGAGTTGTGCTACTAGACGAAAGGGAACTTTTGCATGAAATACAGGTAATTATGTTTCTTGTTTTAAAAATAAATATGTTTGGGACTTTATAAGTTTTGTTTATGTTATTTAATTTTGGAAGACGTAAAATTTAAGGATAATATTATATAATACAGAACATATTTTGTAGAGTCACATTTAAAATCCCACCAGATCTTAAGCTGGAGTGCGGTCCATGAAAGCAGGCGACTGCTACTAAAGTTAAACAGCATATTCATGGGCATCCAGTATGTCAGCTTTGGAACCGGCAACTTTCATGCTGATCCCGAAACGCGACCAAATCACCGCATGGATCGGATGGGCAAATGACCACCAACAACTTTTAATTTGCCTTGTTTTCTTTTATTTGATATTTATTGTATACTCAAACATAATATGTATACCTATAGAAACTTCTATAAAAATAGTCTATACATTATGTTAAGAAAACAGAAATCTTCAAAGCTACTTTAACAGACGATTCACAAAATATTGTCATTTACTTGCATAAAGAAAAATTTGTGTTCCATTCAGTAAATTGGTCACATTGTGTGTTTACGTCTCATTGCCATTCCTGAATATATTATGGCAGTATATATACGAGTACCTACTGCTAAAATGTTTGGCTAGATACTACTAATTCAAATTCTAGATACTACAAATGGGTAACCTAAAAATACATTTTCACATTCAAATTTATTTTAATAGAAAATATATATCTCACTTAAACTAGAATATTGGCATGAATAATCAATGTAATATAACTTTAGATAGGTTTGAATAATATTCCTAGTTGTAACGTATGAAATTGAAAAAAGAAACAATTTGATGGGAACCGGGCCTTCCCTTCGTCCCCGCGGACTGGCTGGCATTTTTCAATTTTCTATGAAACAACGCGTAGAATTTTTTCTACCGCTTGTACCGTACCCTTCACATTTGAAGTGCAGCTTTTCCGAGACGAATTATTTGAAGTACGCACTAAGGCCCAAGGAAGGTCTTTTATATGCAAGACTCGAGTCCGAGGTGCGGGCAATGAATTCACTGAATCGTACGTCGACTCTATGAATATTAAATTCTATTTGGCTGGTATTGTCGCCGCCCGCGTGGTGAATGTCACAGAGCTCTGTGAGGACTTCTGTAAAGCACGTGGCTCCCCTCCACTAGTTTAGCCTTATCTATTAGAAAACCGCTTTAGTGGACGTAAAAGGGCACGTTTCCCCATTCACAGCGTGTACGACTTTTTAATTGCAATATCACAAATGTTGTTTTAGGAAAACGGTTTATCCTATAAACTTGTGTATAATAATATCGCGTGGAATATATTATCATCATTAATAAATTCAATATATAAATACAAAAATTCAACGGAACTTTATTTGTAAAACGGATTCACTAAAAATGCGCATTATCACTTTGCCGATGACATTCTTGCAGTCATTGAATTAATTCAACGAGGAAGAAATTCCGTTAAGTGTTGTTCAAAACTAGATCTCAGTGAGTTATAGCCCATGTAACACCCTCGCCGAGCCGCAGAAAATAATGGCCACGGTCTAGCGACTAACAGAGATTCTCTATTATCTCAGAAAAGTCCCGCAAACTTGCAAACACATAACACCAGCTTCGAACGAATTTCGACGTTATTCAGATATAAGTCTCTGTCATAACCGTAAACAAGAGAGGAATTTGTCCCAGAAATGCTTTTGTTTGGTCCGTATTAGAGACCCGTAAGTTGCTTTTCACGCAAATTTGTTAGATATATTGGACTAGAGTCGTCCAATTTGCGTAAAGTGGAGGCGGGCGACGAGAGTTCGACGTTTCTTGCTAAATTGTATGGGTATTTTAGATAAATGGGCGTCCTTTCCTTACAGTTTCCCTATCTATGGAATAAAGAGGCACATTTGTCTTGCACGGATCTAGCGGAAACTTTTTTCTTTCGACACTAGTAAAATGAACGAACATTTTTCAATAATATTCCCCATCCGATTCTTAGATATGTAAATTTGATAGACACGCGTACGTAAAGGTATTTTCAAATTAAAGTCTATGATATTTATAGGTCTATAAACTTTGAATTAAAATAGATTTGATATTCGATTTGGTTAAAGGATAAGTGTAATTGCTCGACATTTTACGTTTATTACAGAAGATTATAGACGGGGTCGCCGATCGAAGGTAATTCGCGCCGCTCTGATACACTGATTGAGGACAATTTACTTCTCTATAGATTATACATATTTATATATACATATCTAATATAAATAATTTCGTAGTAGGAAAGCTAATTAAATTTATAAGTACATTATTTGCGCAAATTGTGTTTTATATTTAACCATTCAAACATAAGGGTTCCAACGAATATAACAATACACTTTAGTTCAATTTTCGATAGAATTGCGTGAACCATTTACAAAAAGAATAAAATTCAATGGTAGGTAGTTGTACCTTGTCATCCGAAGCCTGAAGGCTAAAAGCAGCACAAAGCTTGCGTGAGCCACGTGATATCGATGTAGGTACCGGCTTCCAGTCTCGAATCGGTTGTTATTTTTCCAACAGAGCACAGAGTTGCGCTCGGAGCACACGCGCTATGTTATTAAATCATTTATTATTCAACTCGACGAACTGTTTTTGCAATTTTCCCACGGGCCCTCGATTTATTTCAATAGCTTCACAACGTTTTGCCGTTTCGCCTTGTTTCGGCGTTTTAATTACCCCGTTGTCATGAAGATTTCATAGGATCAAGTAATATCGTTTTATTGACGCGAGTTTGTCTAACTGGTATAACACTTCTCTTTGCTATATTTATATACTTACTTTTTTATATATTTTTTGGTAGGTAACTTTTTTATTAACCTAATTAATACATTTGTAGACTCTGACAGAATCTGACAAATAATAACTATGGCATACATATTCAAAAATGTAAATAAGTAACAGTTAATTAATTTTGAAATGTAGGTGAATTAAGTAATAAAATGTCTGTGAAAAAGGAATAGCATCTACATGTAGGAAGCAATAATCATGTCGCACTGCGTTCACGCAAGCAACCCGCGCGTGATCCGCGTGAGTCGTTCGAAACACCAACCTACTTATTAGGGAGCCAATGCGAGATTACCCTTGACTACCGGTCTTACAAGCATTGATCTGCGTGCGTGTGAGACCGTCTAATTGTGGAAAGAAAAGGTAGCCTTACAGAAATGCAAATTAGAGATAGCTCCGAGTGGTTTTTGTCGTTTTACTGGTTCTCCTTATGTTATTAAAATGAACGGCGGGAAAGTTAGCAAACTTGATATTTGTCCTAGTAACTTTATAGTTTTTAATTATATTAAATAACTTTTACAAGGAAAGTTGTAGTAATATTACTTTCGAAACTCTCAGTCATTCAAATTCGTTTTAATACATCATAAATCATCATATTGTTTATAAGAATGCTTTTTATTATATTTTTTATATACAATTTTATTTATTTATTTTTATTTAAGACAAGACCAGCTGACTCCAGTTGCCTAATCATAGGCAAGGAATCCCAGAGCGCCAATGACTAAAAACAGATTTAGTTTACGATTCCCTCAGTCGACGTCACTTATATAATAATTACTGAGGTAGCCGGGAACTGACTCGGTTGTTTCAGTCGTCGTCACTCTTGGACCTCCTCTTGCTTATTATCAGGCGGGTCAAGGTCAGATGCCGTGTTACAAAAAAATGTGAATTTTATATACATTTTTATATTTGTATGAAATCATACTGGTATTATTCTTTTTTCCTGCAACCCTCGACGGTAATTCAGTTGTGGACGTGCCTACCTTTAGGCAAGTCGAGGTGAAATGACACTACACAATAAAAAACCATTACATATTTTATTTTGATATTCTGTCTATTCTATAAGATATACGATACAGTCGTATATATTTTACTTGAACATAAAGGTAACAATACGAGAGTATTATTTTGTTTTTATTAAGTTTCAGCTCTGCTTTATAGACGTCTGTATTTTTACAACATATGTATAAAACCTATTATATATAACGGAAATAGTCTTTGTTCTTTGTGTAATCGACATCCAGATAGAAACGTGTGATACCTATGTGTTATATAGACACTACTATAGTCTATCTACTTGTATAGTAATGTTGTTCATAAAATCTATAACTAATAGTATTTTTTAAGGTTTTGCGCATATATTGTTTATGAAATAAAAGATTGTTGTGGTTTACGATCGCGTTAGTTTTGGCTTTGTAGCAATAATAGTCTTGTTTGATAATTATGATCCTTGCTTTGTAGCCACCTTAGGAAACTTAAAGTGTCGTTTGTCTTATTTGTAAAGGTTTCCAAAACTATCTTCTCCCGCTACGGGGCTCTTTTAGTCCCCCCGCACGATGTATGCAATTACGAAACTTAAAATTAATTTTATCCAAATAAACGCAATACTTAATCCAGAAAAACTGCAAAAACAATTATTTACTCTAACATTAAAGGCTAAACTTTTTGAACTTGACTTATCTACTTTACGTCTCTAATATTTTTTGTAGATACTTTTATTTAGTACTTACACCATTAATTTAGTTTAGTTTTGAATTATTTTAGCACACTATCATCTCTGTCTATACCTGTACGAATTAGGGCTAGACTATTTTTATCTAGTTTAAGATGAATCAAATCAAGGACAAAAAGCCGGCGCTCTTGGAACTCCTTTTGCTTACCATTAGAAAAGTCGAAGACAGATGTCGGGTCACAATTAAAAAAATATATATCTCCCATATTATCAACCTAAAACTAACTCTGTTATCATCAGGCAAGTCGAGATCAGATGTCGAGTCACAATAAAAACAATCTAATCAAGTAATGTTATAGTCAGAATACTAATAGTCGCATCTGATCATAATAGTGATAACGACTTTGATAATTTAGTCAAAAAGCCTAGCGAACGTCATTAGTTTACCAATAAAAAATATATCCAAGTAATAAAGTGTCAATTTATTTGGCTAAAATATTTTTCAATTTCGTTTTGAACCATGCCTAGCAATTAAGTTGCATGTAACGAACATGTCCGCAACGGGTTTATCCCTTGTTTCCACTGTGTGACCTTTCACGTCACATCAAAGTGAGGCTTGGCCACTGCATGCGTTGAATGACATATGTAATAACCTTACCATTCGTGCTACTCGGATGTAGAGTTTTGGGATTGCCAAATACTTTTTTTATTGGGGCTCCAGATATGACAGACCCCGCCTGATGTTAAACTGGAGTGCGGTTCATGAATAGAGACGACTGATACTACAGTTAAATAACTGCAATTAGCAATCGCATCCACTATGCTGACTTAGTTAACCGGCAACTTTCAAGCTTATTCCTAAACGCGACTAGGTCTTTTTACGTTTTGTGCTTCCCCTAATCGGAAGATTGGCCTATTACCACTTTTCAAATATACATTTATGGGATTTTCAATGAGTTTTTAATTTAAATTAAGTCTAAAGATTCCTAGTATTTTCTTAGATTTTGCGCGAACATTGATTAATGAATTAAACAAATTTTATGCGGCTTACTATTGCGTTTATTTTGGTTTAGATATTACATTTTTTTCTTATTCCGAGATTTCGAGAGCTATGCACCCATCGTGGTCACGGAGAGACGTCGGAATAATAAAAAAATTAAAAATGTAAACCAAAATAAACGCGATAGTAAGCCGCATAAAATTTGTTTAATTCTAAAGATTGTTGTTGTTATTTTGAAGATCTCTCTGATTGGGCCGGAAAACACCCTACTGGGTCTGCCTCGATTAACGCATCCATTTACATCAGGCGAAGGAACTTATATTAATGCTGTTGACTAAACAGAAAGATTGAAAGGAGAGGATTGAGTGCAAAATTACTAAATAAAAAAAATAATTTATAATATTATTAGGCCTACATATTAAAAACGTATAAATATCTAATCATTATTTTAAGAATAAATTAATTTAATTTGTTGCAGGATAACAATACGGGCCAAGCTTTGTTAGATGTTGTGTTCAAACATCTCGACCTGTTAGAAACAGCCTATTTTGGTGTGAGATACGTCGATCAGGATAACCAGACGGTAAATTATTATTATATTTATTTTTTTTGCTTTAAAGGATTTGTTATGTCACCGAACTCCGCCTGATGGCAAGCTAGAGCGCAATCCATCGTCGGTAAAAGTCCCATCCACTATGACGGCTAGGTGGTATGCTTGATTCTTTTAAAATATTTTTATTTATTTATTGTGAGACGAATCAGAGTTCAGAGTTCAACCTACCTGATAATAAGCAAGAGAAAATTGAGTCAGTTCACGGTTGCCCCAGTCGCCGTAACTTTGCCGGCCAAAAAGGCGGCGCTGTGTTTAAAGGATTCAGAATTATCAAGCAGCGAAAAAAGATGTTTAAAAAGATCCTTCTATTTTTTAATAGAGCGACGAAGGAAGGAAAGGCCAAACTTTTTAGTTCTCGATGTGACTGACAATGATCGACTGTACAGTCAATTGTTAACAATGGTTAACTATGACTATTATACTTAGTTAATAATAGTTTTAACAGACAAACATTATCATCATCATCGTGTTAACTATTTATTGAATGGTGCGGCGCCATTTTCCGCGATGCTGTTACTATTCCTTATCTTTTTTATTTATTTAATTTGAACTTGGTAAATATTTTAATCAATATTACCTTCAGTAAATGATTTAAAATAAATTAAATTTAGTCTAAAATAGTTTACTTAGAAATTGTTCCTTTTGTTCCAAATTCCTAAATTCTTCCAAAATTTTGTACGCTATAAGTTTAATGAGTTTATAATATTGTTTCAGCATTGGTTAGACGCTAGTAAACGTTTGCGTCGTCAACTTCGAGGCTGCGATCCGCATACATTCTATTTTGGGGTGAAATTCTACGCAGCGGACCCCTGTAAACTTCTCGAAGAAATTACCAGGTATTTACAACAATATTTCGTAGATTTTATTCTTGCTTTTGTTTGTAGATTAAGTGTTTTGTCTTTGATATTTTTCCCTACAGTTTGTAATTTCCTAAAAGCGGACATTTCAACTTTGTTAAGCTTTTTGATAAAGAAAATGTCAAAAACAAAAACGGTGTTTAATTTTTTTTTTTTGTGACCAGACAGTCGTTGATCATTAGCCTGGTCTGCCACTTTTATGTGTACAGACCGTAAATTTACAAGCTATCCCGAAACGTGACCTAGTTGCCAGTTTCAATTAGAAGATTTATATTTATATCATCATTTTTATATATAAAAAAATACCTAATGGGTATGAAAGATCTACATTATAATTATGTATAAATTCTTTCTTTCTTAGAATCATTTCACTCGTTATATAAAAAATGATTCAGATTTTTCTTTGAACTTGGTATTTAATTTGATTCTTCGATCGTCTTGTTTGATTTTTATTTTACAAATATAACAAGCTATCGTTAGCATTTTATAATAATTATTACTCATTGAGACTTAATATGATTTAATACAATAAGACATTGTTTAATTTTACACAAGTTTCAATGCTACCGTGGCCTAGTGACGCCGATCGGCATTCGAACTAAAAAGTTCGGTGCGTCGCGTCGTTTCTTTGTAGAACAATCGACAAGTGGAATGCTTTACCAGCCCATTTGTTCTCTTCATCATATAACCTTGGATCCTTCAAGCGATGTGTGAAGAAGCACATTTGCCTGACATAGTGACGGTGACTGGGGCAGCCGTGGACGGACTCGGTTTTCTCAGTCGTCGGCATTCTTGGATCTCTTCTTGCCTTCTAACTACTCATAAGTTACATGACAATAAGATGGTTTTAAAGTTATTTCATTATATACAGTACTCGTACCTATACTAAGCTACGAGCACTATTAGTTTTGAAGCTGAAGCTGGAGTGCAGTCCATGAATAAAGGACTGCTACCACACTTAAATAACTCCATGTAGGAGTTACATCCATTATGCCGGTCTAGTTGGACCGTCAACTTTCACGCTGATCCTTAAACGCGACTAAATCAAAATACAATTATTTCTTCTATATTACCACCAGAACCCTATGAAACTATGGCAAGTAAATATAAATCTTTATATTTACTTACCACAGTCTTTGCGTGAGGTTAAAATTCATTATTAAGAAGACACACGTTCCCCGCTGGGGTCGTGAAATACGAACACTCCACGACATAAATCACTAAGAAACTACGAGTACATCCTTTGATAAGGATCCTTGTCCTTGTAATTGGACTTTAATTCCAGCCAGTAATAAGATTTCGCGTTTTCCAGTTACTCTTACTAGAAGTACAAAATACAAATAATTTTTACAAGACTTGTGATTTAATTAACAACTCGTCAGCGCTCATAAGCCATTTTCGCCTCGGTCAAGATTAAGCTACTGATTTTTATTGTTTACCATAAAACTTTTTTATTTTAGTCGCCACTTCGACTTGCCAGAGAAACTGCCAAAATATTTGATCTTAGGCAATCAAATCGCAATGGGTTATCATCATCATGTGTTATTAGTCGTCAGAACATGTTTTTCATCCGTTAACTGATGAAAATAACCGCCAGGATATAATTTTTTTTTTTGTAGAATCATCCCTAGTGATATTGAGACCGTGGCCGTTTAAAGCCACTTGCCAGTACCATTATATCTTTAATATTATACACTTTGGTCGTCCAGTTTCTATGATATACTTTTAGTAAATTAGTATAGAAATACAATGTTTATGTTATGATAGGTTGCAATTAATCATTACGCTCTACGGTGTATCGATAGCTTTTAAATTCAAGTACATTTTGTTTTCTGAACAAATGTTTTCTCCAAATGTTATCTTATTAATATTAAAAAACGGGATTTTAATGTAACTGATAAATGCAGATTATCGCTTGACGTACCGTTGCAGAGGTCAAAACAAACTTGTTTTTATTAATTTTAAATCAATGACCCCTATATTTAGGTTATTTTTTAATCTACATTTTTTGTATAATTTTCTAATTATAATTTTGTATAATTAGTGCTTCAGATTAATAAGACATGTATTATATGAGGAAGAAGAGGTTTAAGAGCGCCGACGACTTTTTAAAATGTCTCAACAAACACGACATCTTGTCTCGACTTGCCTAATCGTGAGCATTTTAGCCGGCATAGTGGCGACGACTGAGGCAGCCGTGAACTGAAACGTTGTTTTAGTCGTCGGCACTCTTGGACCTTGATCATGCTTACCATCAGGCAAATCAAGGGCAGCTGTTGTGTCACTATAAAAAAAAACAGGAGATTCAAATGCGCCGACAACTATAAAAGCGACTTATCTCAGTCGCCGTTATTATTTCAACCAGAAGTACTTTTTTACGTTTCACATAAGGTTATATTATATGGAGAGAACACATGGGCTGGTAAGATAGGTGTGGTTGAGCCTACTAATTGTGTAGGCTTAACCACAGCTTAAAGAGTGGTAGGCAGTGGTACTCAGTCTGCCGTTCCGGGGTAGTACCACCACTTACAAGTATACAGAACGTGAAGTGATTTGGTCACGTTTCGGGATCAGCTTGTAAGTTGCCGGTCACATGTCGAGTCACGATAAAATAAAATATTTTCCGCAGTTGCTTCGGCTCATGGATCCCACAGCGTTTTCTTTAGTTATCTGTTGTATCTTCTTATACGTAAATGAATTAATTAACCTATACAATGTTTTAATTTGAATTATGTAACGGGCCATCGTCGTTGATGTTACATTTTTAATTAATAGAAGTATGTATTAATAAAATAATGTTTTTTTGTTTGAGTTGCCAGATAGGAATCTTTCTGACACTGATTGAGTTAAAAATATTTTATAGCTTGTAATGACAGGAATTATTAATAAATTATAATCTCAATCTTAAGGTGACTGAAGCAATAAAAAATTAAAACGTTTTATTTTCAGCCATCAGCACTCTTGCTCCCCTTGTTGCTCTATCAGGCAAATTGAGGTCAGATGTCAAATCACAAAAAATAATATAATATGTTAAAGTCTTATCATTTCAGCCATTAGTCGTCGACGCCATCAGTCAGATGCCGCATCTAAATAAAATAATACTAATAAAGTGGGACGCGAACAGCAAGATTCTTTTTGGTGGTTGTGGAAATGGCTTGCAAAAGAGCGTCTGTTTTTTTTATTGTGACTAGACATCTGACCTTGACCTGATAGTAAGCATGATGAAGTTCCAAGAGTTCCAATTGCTGCAAAAACCGAATCAGTTTGCGGGTTTCACAGTCGCCGTCACTATGCCAAAACCACTTGCCGGTACCAAAGTATATTTATTATGTACTTTGGTCATCTAGTTTCTGTGATACTAGCGCGTTTAGTAGCTGAGTATAGAAATGTAAATATAAACAATTTACCTAAATTACTAAACAATAAACAATTCTAATAAATGGCAAATGTTTCCTATAATTACGCTTTCATGTGCGAATCGCAACTATCCTCGCAGCTATATTAAATGCGTTAATTATTTTGAAACGTATCCCACGGTGATTATTTTCAGTAACGCACGATAAAAACCACATGACCATTAAACTAACTAATTTTGATTAAGCACAAACATATGTCACATATTCATATATATAAACATACGTATAGTTATACACATAGTAGAGTTTTAAGCTATCTTTACACATAAAACTTATTTATATTCTTTTATTATAAAATATCTTATTTTAATCTTTATTGACAAAGGAATGCTTCGATGGTTTGGGAACATAGAAAGGATGAGACATGAGTGAAAGTAGATTGGCGAAAAGAATTTATAAATCTCATGTGAATAGATAATCGGAGACATCCTCAAGAAAGCTAGGTTGCCTAGTGCCCACAACCATAGAGCTTGTATGAAGAGAATTGCGAATGTGAAGGAAGCGAGAGCGTTGTGTCGGGATCGTGGCAAGTGGCTATGCGAAAAAGGCGTGACAATTTGATTGAATAATTGATTTTTAACTTAATGCACAAGTACAAATTCAAAATAAAATAATAGTATAAAGGCAAACTTAATGCCAAAGGCTGTCAAACCTTCAGGATGTTGATCCGTTAATGTAATTGAGAAATAGGGTGCAAAATAGAAGTTAATAAATGTTTGTGTATATGAAAAGTATATAAATTAATTCATACACAAATAAATATATTAATAAGTACTCTAATACAAATAAAAACACATTTATAAATCTTACATATTAAAGAATTTCATACAAATTATTAGAATATTAAAGAATTTCAATAAAATCGGGTATATTACTTATATATATTTTTATTTTATGTTTATGAAACCAATATTTAATATTTATTTAAACCCAAATATATAATAAAAATATATACTAATGGGTAGAGCAACTGACACATAGTAGTTAGGTGATTTCAATGGACAACAAGGGGAGGTCCAAAAGCGACGTGGACTGAAAAAAACCTACTCAGTTTACTTTTACTATAGCGGCCAGGAAAATATCGATACTTCCTTATCATTGACAATTTATGCTCATAATATACAGACACGGTTAACATTTTTTTAAAACAATAGAAGTTTTATTATCAACACCAACATCATGTCACCACTGCTGGACCTAGGCCTTCTTCAGCGATCTCCACATGTCCTAGTGGTCTGTATCCAAAAGTTCCCTGTTCCTTTAGAAGGGCGTTAGTCAACTTTGTGAGTGGATGGACGTGCTTATGATACAAGCACATTTAGAAGCTGCGTATAGAAATAAAAATATACATATATCATCAGGTCGTAAAACATCTCAAATTTACACAAACAGTAGTCACATTCGAATAACCTTTCGAGAACATGAAAATGCTCATTGCTGATAATAAAAAACATCTGTGGTGTTCAGTATTCAGCTCTTTCTCGCTAGAATGCCTACGTCATTTAGGAGATTTCTTTACTTAAGCACAAATATGCTTGGCAAGTTATATTTTTCATAATATTCTTACACTAGCATTTTGCCTACGTTATCTTATTTAGTGTTATATAAATTTCATATAAGTAAAAACTATAATTGTATATAACTGATAAATTAATTTTTATACAAGACTAAATTATACATAAGTATGTTACAAATATATTATACAACAAATTTAAAACATTGATATTGTTAGTTGAGGCAGACGAGAAGGGTGTTTTCCGATCAAATCGGAGACATCCTTAAGAAAACTTATCAAGCTCTACGGTTAAAGCTGCCAATAACCGTAGAGCTTGTATGAAGATAATTGTGGATGTGAGGCCTCCCTCAGCTATGTAAGGGAGATATGTCAGGATCGTGACTGGCGCTCCATTATTTTTGCCTATCCATGTGGAAAAAGGCGTGAAATTTTGATTTTAATTGATACTGTTGATTCGGTCTTACACACACAAGAATTTGATACGGTCGACAAGTGAAACGCTGCAATTGTGTGCCTCTATCCTCTAAATAAAAAAGTACCTTTAGCCGGCATAGTGAGGGCGACTGAGGCGACCGTAAACAGAGACGTGTTTTTCAGTCGTCAGCTCTCTTGGTCAAACGACGCGTGGAGCAAAGATTTGTTTCATATCTTTTATTTGTAATATTTAATATATTTAAATTTAGTATTACAAAAAAAATGTTAATAAAAAAAGGCGGATATTTGCTGCGGGTATGGCTGTCCAATAATGTACAACTTGTACAAAAAGTGTTTTTTTTTAGTACTACCACTTAAGTGTACAGACCGTGAAATGACTTAATCGCGTTTCGGGATTAGCTTGTACGTTGCCAGTGGATGCTGCTGCTACTTGCAACTATTTAAATATAGTAGCAGTCCCCTCTTGGACCGCATTCCAACCTGACATCAGACTCAATAATGTCGAGACTTAATTAAAACAAAAACTCTAAAATTAATATGACACGTGTAAGTGATATAAGAGAATCACCATTTCTAAGTTTATACTATAATTTTCAAGATATTAGCAATAAAAGTAGTATAATGGATGGAACCTCTTCCTTCTGCAGTAAAGTTGGAGTGGTCGTAAACACTCGTCCGTAGTGTATGTACTGATGAAAGGAACTTAGGAAGTCGCTCTAAAGATTACTGCAGAACGTTTCATAGCTTTTTTTTCATAAAGCATCCATATCCCAAAAGGTGCAGTCGTAAAATCAAACAGCTTTATTCGAATATAGGTTTTTTTTACCACCATAAAATTGTTTATGTTTTGAAAATATTGCAACTCCAAACGTGCTTTTCTATAAATATAAACACCATAAATAAAAATAAAAACTCCATTACCAAAATTAGAGTTTTGGGGTGTTCTTTATTTTTATATACAAAAATATGTATAAATCATATAATAAAAGTTTAGTATCTAGATAATCAACAATATACATAATCAAATAAAATAAAAGGTTTATAAATATATCAACCTATAATCTTCTATTCTATAATCTCTGATCCTCAGACTTAAATCCCTCAATACCGGTCAGAGGTTCTTTGTTTACGCTTCGCTTGAAGAATCCAAGGTTAGGATGGGAAGAACACATGGGCTTGTAAATCAATCCAATGTAATGAATTGGCTACGTAATTTGGAATCACAATTCAATACGGTTTATACGAGTACCTAAGAGTAAATGGTACCGGTGTAATATGAATACGTACTATATAAAATATACCTACTTTCATATTTCCAATATTCACATATTATTGTAGTTAAATGAAAAACATCATCATTTTCACGTCTTAATCTCATTGGACAAAACACACAAACGCTACTTTCCACAATTCTGGCACAACTTTATTGCTTCCTTCACATTCATAATTTACTTCATACATGCTCTTTAGTTATGGTCACTGCGGTTTAAAAATGTCTCTATTTGATTAAGACACAATCTCTCCCTACACCTTAATGACCTTAATTTCTACAGCATTACTCCTACTTTTATACTTCTGTTATGCCCAGCATTCACTTCCATACAATAATGTAGAAAAATTATTGAACAGCATTGTGAACAGCTATACCCCACATGTGTTTTTGACGTGACGGATCAAAATGTGAATCATACGTGAATACAAATCCAGTGAAAATTGCATAGATTTAGTTTAAAAATTCTATTGTAGAATTACTAAGCTCGTGTTGACATTTCTATGACAGAATTTGTGATATACACCTGGAATTCAGGGGATAAAATTCACAAAATAGGAATGCTCGCAGCTAATACTATTCAATGCATATTGATCTATCCATTCATAAAGTCTACAAATGTATTTGCATCGGATATGATATAAAAATGCGATTTTTGGTGCAAATACTCCCAACATACGAATCTGGTGACTTTTATTTGAACAAATATCAATAGAAGAGTCTGTTACGCATCACGATTCATATCTTGTCAGTATTCATATAAAGTGCTTTCTTTTGTTATCAAACCATGGTTTAATGCTCGTAAAATCTTTGAAAAACCTTCGCCGTGATAGTCTTTTAATATTTAATTTCCTTTTAAGGGCTTTATTCCTTAGAGCGGTTCTTTATGACGCTCACTTAACAATGGAGAATATAGAATAGGCTTCGTTTCTTTTTTATATTATAAAAAAGAGTTTTGTAATAAATCGAAGTTTAAGAGATTTTGTTAAGCAACTTAATTAACGGCTAATTTTTTGACAAAAGAGGAATTCAATTACATATCCTTTATAAATCTCTGGCCGGCAGGCACAGTGAAGGTGACTGAGTCGACCGTAAATTGAACCGTCCTTTTTCCAGTCGACTTCCAGTCGAAAAAAAATACTTACTTACCGGGTATGGATATGGTAGGCAGCGGTGCCCATTTTGCCGCTCCGGTCTGGTACCACTACTTACCACCACTAGACCGTGAAGTCGCGTTTCGGGATCAGCTTGTAAGTTGCCGGTTTTAACTAGACCGGCGTAGTGATGTGACTACTACTTCAATCAATCAATCAATCAAATTGTCACGCCTTTTTTCCACAAGGATAGGCAGAGACAAAGTTACAGTTATTAGACTACTACTTACAGTTATTAAACTGTAGTAGCAGTCACTTCCACTATTCGACCGCACTCCAGCTTACCACCAGGTGGGTGCTGTCATATGTCGAGGATATTGCGTGATATACTCGTAAATGTATCGTTTATTTTGCAATTTGTCTTAATAATTGTTATTATTTCAGATACCAATTGTTCCTGCAAGTGAAGCAAGACGTACTTCGCGGCCGTCTACCTGTCAATTTCGACTTGGCTGGAGAACTGGCAGCCTTTGTGCTACAATGTAAGTTAATTTGCCTCATTATTTAAAATATATTTTAACTGGATTTTTATTTTACCAAACTATTATTATAAAGTTAATTAAAATAAGAAGCTTGTTCCGTAAAATATGCCAGTTTATCAGTATTTTCTGGGGTTTTGTGCGAATATTGTTTATTAAATATATATTTTTAAAATATAATGCTTAAAAATATTATGGTATAATAATTCAATATAATAGATAAGGTAGGCAGTGCGTGTGGATTTCAGGGGAGGATCACCACTTACAACTATACAGACAGTGAAGTGATTAAGTCGCGTTTTGGGATCAGCTTGTTAGTTACCAGTTCCATTAGGGCGGCACATGAAACTGATTGCTACCTCTAGTTATTGAAGTAGCAGTTGCCTTTATTCATGGACCGCACTCCTAGTTAAAAACAGGCAGGGTGATGTCATATGTCGAGTCACAATAAAAAAGGTGGTCGGCGTTTCAAACACATGGATTGAACCCTGTAACATAACAAACTCAAGTCCTAAGTCGACAAAATGCAAGACCGAAAGACATATTTATATACATATACAACCCGGAAATGATAAAGAGTTCATTGGGGAAAGAACTGGAAATTAAAAAAAAATGAGTCAAACACATCTCAGTATTCTCACGACCACGGTGTCAGCAAAACTTTCGATATGTCTGAATAAAATACCCATAAAGGACGCAAATCATTTAAAAATGTATTTGGTAATAAAAAATGAGGTAGATATTTGAGTACATCTGTACTTTTTGGGCAGTGTACGTACAGTACAGATAGATGTACACCGTGAAGTGCCTCAGTCGCATTGAGGATCAGCTTGACCGTGATCCATCAAGCTATGCTGTGAATATCGAGCCCTAATAAAAAAAACAACTATGTTTAATTTACTCTTAGAATCATTTTTAAAATCGTTTATGTTTATAGTACAGCAATCTGGATGTTTAAATTTATGACTCTCATTTATGCTAGTTATATCGCTCTTCATATAAAATGTAGATATTTCAACAATGCCTCCATAAAATTTGCGAATACATTACGCAGCAGAATAAATATATTTAGTACATAGCTTTTCTAAAATATGACTTCAAATGTAAGAGTGGTACAATTTTGTTTTGCATACATAACTTACAAGAACTAAGTAATAAAATAATAAAAATTAGAAAAAAAATATATCAAAATTCTAAATCAACAATAAATATCGGCTCATCTATAATTTTTAAAAGGTTCTACCGTCAATAAATTGATAAATCAAAACAAGGGCGCCACTTTCTACCACCCTGACCAAACTCTCTTGCTTCTTTATTTGCATCTATAATTCTCTTCTAAAAGCACAAAATGTTAACATTTCTAGTAAACCCTAGTAAAATAGTTTCTAAATATGAATCAAAAAACTTTTTGAATACAACTTTCGAACCGATCAACAACTACGTAGTTGAAGCCGAACAAAAGGTAGGCTAATATTGCTAAAACTCCAATATCGGGATCCGGTGAACATAATTTTGGGCGCATGTTTTCATTCTTAAGGTGGATAATATATCGTGGGTTCTCGCTGAGCCAGCTTAGGTAGTAAAATCCGCGAGCACCTATCCGTGCCTCGTTTACAAAGTGGCAAAATGTCAAAGCTGACTCCAAACATTTTTACACTCGTCCACAACAATCATACAACTTTTACGTAATCGGCCATTGTTCTATTTGTAACTGCTTGGCTTAGGATACATAAAATAATATTGTTTATTTATTAATTCTGGAAGAAACATACAGTTATGTTATTCAGAAAATAATTGTGATAGTTGTTATTATTTTATTACTGTGGCTATTACAACACAACACCTGATATTAAGCTGAAGTGCGTTTGATTAATAAAGACTACTACTACAGTTAAATAACTACAAATATACTACAATGATAATCACTTCACAATCTGTACATTTGAAAGTGGTATTGAAAGTGGTATCTGCCTACACCTCTTAACTTGGATCAAACATTTGACTATAAAATCTAATTATGAAATATATATTACAAAAATGGATTTTAAATGTATCTTTGTTCTGACAAGGAATTGGACACGGGTTTATACTAGTGTCTTACTCAATCAGTGCGCCACGTGTGTCGTCGAAATTAGATTTAAATTTTAATTATGTATTTCTCAGAATTATTTAAAAAAAATCTTACTTGAATTATATTTTAGAACATATTCTACAAAAACCAATTTAGTTGAGACAATTGGCCGACCAATTCCATTTAACATACCATAACAAAATTGTGTACCACACGCGAACATGTAATTGAAGTGGGTGCCGTTGCCGCTCAACCGAGTCCATTGGCTTCACAGTTGAAGACAAAAATGTTTAAGAAATTACTCTTATTACAGACAGTTACAATAAAGATTGAAAACATTCGAGATATCCAATTAAATTGTTTATTCAAATAGCTCGTCGCATTGCGGAGGGAATTGTAAAAACTTGCAATCTAACGAATTGAAGACACTTCTAAATATTCTACCACGCTTCCTCTCCCAATTCTTAATCACCAAGAATTCGTTACGGTCGCCATAGCATTCCATTTTTATGATTTACGTCTCTATCTACTTGACTAATCGCACTGCCATTTTTATAGTTGAAATTATTCACATCAATGTAAAATATTATTATTTAGAAACATTGTTACTGTGATTTCTCTTTACTAATTAGTTATTTTTCATTATCGTGTTAAAATCATTTCAGTACTCATAAATCTCGAGTACATCAACGGTATTTTTATTACACTATTGTTCTGTGTAAGTGAATATCACTATTTTAAATGAAATAGGTGCGCCACATACCTCATTTTCCTCTTCTTCGATTATACATTGTTTTAAGAAGAAATTACCACTATTATTGTGCACTTATTACCATAAATTAAAATTCACACTGCTATTTTAGCATGGCAATAAAAAACTAGTTTTGAATTTTCAAAAAATTGTTTCTAGCATAATATCAATATACGAGTAGATTGGATTGCAAAAGATTTCGTAATAAAATTTCCCAAAGGTTAAATTCCTAAAATTGTAGCCTACCTTTTTATACCACATAGGACTTATAAGTATATAAAAAAGAAACAAGCGAGAAAGGTATGATATACATGGTTTATTCAAAAGGTAAATGAGCCATCAGCGTGGAGACCGCGTCGTTTGCATCTAATCTTACCAACGACGTGAACATCAGAGGAGACCCGGTATATCCTCCTCGCGTGATGGATACAGAAAAGCGATTTAAACGCTTTTGTGCAAAAAATGATGATCATAAAAATTTGATAGTAACTCACATAGTTTGCGGGTTATATGAGAGTTATTAAGTTTAAAATGTTAAAGGCTTTGAATGTTAAATTAAAATAAACAGTATTTTAAAATGTCAGAATAACTGAATAATGTATTTTCTGAGGTTTCGCGTGTATATTGTAAATTATGAGACTTACGCAATAATAGTTTTCGATCACGAAAGCTTTTGTGAAACGTCAAATTTAAAGAATCAAAATAAACAAACGCTTTATTATAGAAAGCCGCAATCTTTAATTGACCAAAAACAATCTTAAACATTCAAAAAATATATTATATGGAAAATATTTATAATTATACATATTATAATTCTCTTTTTTACGAGTAATATAATTTTAGTCCAAGCTAATATATAAATATATAAATTCATTTGCGGTTTCATTTTTAAAAAGTACTTATGTATTATTATTTAAAGATGATGAAACTTGACTAACATATTATTATATAACTTGGGGTGAAATATTGTATGTTCAGAATAAAATGCAAATAATAATATACCTCATACGGCAAAATGAGTCACTCACATTTCATTACCTTTACGAGGAAATTCCTATTATAATATAGAAAATTACTTTACATTATATGAAAATGGCTGTATGATTATTCCGTGCTCAAACGTAGCCATTGGGTTGAGCTCTTGGATAATAAAATCGAGCCCAAATCGAATTTCTCATGCATGGTTCGACCGATATTCACCGTAAATTGATTCTGCTGACTTTTATCCACGCACGGCTTTGAGCTTCATAACCGTTTGTATACGAAATCACGTACATAGACCGAGAACACACAAATATGGATTTAGATATTACCAACATTAAATAAAACGCTTCGTAAATATAGATTCAATAATGTTATTGAATAACATCATTGAAATTCGGACGATACACAAAAATGATCCAAGAAATATTATTTTTTATATTTATCGTTTACATAATAGCAAACCTTTTTTACTAATAAAATTCGGGCGGCTGATGTGTAGTGGTGGTGAAATGGTCACGAAAAACTACAGTCTCCAGTTCGAAACCGCTTATCGGTACCAACGTATCTTTGATATACACTTGATATATGTACTTTGGTCGTTTCTGTAATACAAGCAAGTTAAGTACAGAAATGTTAATCTTAATAATAAGCAATAAGCTTCTTAAATTTATTTATAGTAATAGTTTAATTAGCTTCAATTAATTATTATAGAGAAACATCAATTTAATTGGTGACTATATAATTATTTCATTGAAATAAATTATACACAAAGAAAACGTCGAAGCGTGTACTCAAGTTAGTCATTCTGCAGAAGATTGAGTAAGTTTTAGTGACAATACAAGATAGTATGTCCGAACAAGTTGCTTTGTTGAATGGAAGGTCCTAGACTAGACTTGGGAGCAACATTAATCAGATGGACAACTTGAACGAGAAACGGATTGGGGCCATGTTAGATGAGAACGATATTTCAAACAATAGAACCAACTAACTGTATTTAATCTTTTAGAATTCTTTTATCTTTTATATAGTTCAAGTTTTATTACATGGTAGTTATTTTTTCATTAAATTTAGCATTTTAGTTTCATTTAAAGACAATTAGCGATCTGTGGTTATTTTATTGCATAATAAAAAAGTTCTATCAAACCTAATGATGTACTGGGCGATGTCTATAAACTGTTAATGTAAAAAGCGTACTTAGAATAATATTTTAATTTCAAGAATGTAATAGTTAAATTTAAACAGGTTTCTAACAAATGTCCGTCTATCAACAACGTATCAATCAATTTAATCAAAGATTCATAGCATCTTGAAACATACGCGTACATCATTCAGTTGTTAACTGAAAACGATTAATCTTTATCTCGGTGTTGCCCATTTTAGCATGTTTACTACATGCCAGCGTGTGACTCGCGGCGTGGATCATTCGTCTGCCGGCGGTCGTCCGACGATGGGCGGTTACACAATGATGGATTACAGTGCTTACTGACAACGTTTGCAACTGTAACGCAAAACAGATTCAACAACAACTTTAACGTATTCTAGAACTAAGTCACCAATAGACACGACTACATTTATCTTTTATAGCTCTTCCTTTGATGTTCTAATCTATTAATTTAATTTGCATTTAACTCATCCATGATTGATCGCGCTGTTTTATAACTACCTAATTATCTTTTAGTTTGTATGTTGGCTTTCGTCTTTTAAAATGACTCGTTATTTTTAATGCTTCTGCTGTATAAAAATAAACTGAGTCCTCGGCTACTTACTCGGTAATTAAGGGAAGAGTAAATAAAAGAGTATAGTAGGCGACTATAAATTACATGGTGTTTTTTTTATAAAGCACAATCCTTTGTACCTATTCATGAAATTTATAATTAATATTTTACTGAGAATTCTATATAATGTCTTCCAGAAATATATTTAGATATTTTAAAAACTATTTATTTATAAGTTGATGATAGTACACGAATGCGGTCTTAATGGTAGTTTGCATTCTCTATCAGCCTTTGGGACAATAGAAGCCATTCAAATATATATATGCACACTTTTACCTATATGCATAAATATCTACATAAGATATTAAGACTTTTAGTAATATGAAAAACAGTAGTAGGATCATCCTGTTAAAAGCTTTATGAAAACAAAAAATATTCATAACTTATATCAATATCGTCCAAACTAAAACACCATAAATATCATTCTCACATCTATGAAGAACAATAAAAGCGGGGCAAAGGACTGTTACCTAGTTTGTGTCATCTCTCAACGAAATAAACGCAGACCATATGTTGCGATTTCCGAAGGCAAAAAAAAATAAAAGATGGACGACGGGAAATGACTGTCAGCTTCGTTCAGCACTAGTTTTTTCTAAGCCTCTTGCGTGAAGTGGTTTGTTCTCGCCTAAACTCATTTTCTCTATATAACTACTAGTAAATTCCTTATCGCTTTTTGTCAGAAAACCATTCGTCTTGATCCAACCAACGCCTGTATATTGAAAAAGATGAATATCGTTAATCAAAGTTTCTGGCCGCTTGCCATTACAATAACTTGGCTACGAGTATGTAACGTCTCTTTGCTTCAAATAGAAAAATATTCATAGTAATAATTTTGAAAACAACCCTGACTTATTTACCGTAGGAGCTACTACTCGTATACTAATATAAAATAATAGTGAACATACTCTACCTAATTTGTTTTTATTTATAAGAAAAGGATTTTTTTGTATTATTATTGTAAATATAGACCGTATCATTCTCTTTAACTTTGTTAATATATTTGTTCGGTCTGTTTATTTAGGACGCAGATTTTCTCTGAATTAATTACCCTTGCCCATGCATACGAGTATTTCGTGCATATTACAAAATATATTATCATTGTTTGATACTGGATTTACTTTATTAAGTATGGATTATTCACCTTTATATTATTCAATTTAAAAAATTGAAAATCTATGTGAAAGAGTTCTGTGAGCGCTGAAGGTCACAGCAGCCTTAATCAATTAAAAGTTATATTAAAAATCAATAAATTAATAGTAAAAATACCAACTCTATTTTTTAATCTTCCCACAGATGTCTTTGAGATCATTTAAAGCTAATGATGAAGTCCTGTCAAATTAAAGCAAACATCTAAAACGTCAAGCTTTATTGTTATATCATTTTATTATTTGTTTCTAAAATAAAGTAAACATTTTGTAGATATTTATTGGTACTTCTACTTAGGAGATTAAACATTTTATGCTCGAAATAAAATTCTGTATAGATCAACTACGTCTAAAAATAGCTGGTGACAATGTAAAAGAAACGCCATAGGGCAACACCCACGTCTTTTTTTATTCTTAAGAAGACATAAAAAGAACAAAAAGTTCAAGAATTATTTTCGATGTTGAGCGATCACTCTGTTTACATAGTACATTTTAAATGAGCTATACTATATTATAATAAAACTACACTTCAAATAAAGAATATTTATTTTTATATTTAGCTCCAATTAAGCCAATACAAACTTTATATGGCCGGCATAGTGACGGCGACTACGGCAGCCGTAAACTGAAACGGTTATTTTAGTCGTCGGCACTCTTAAACCTCCCCTTGCTTACTTTTTGGTAAGTCGAGGTCAGTTGTCGCGTCTCGATAAAGAAAAATAAACTATGAAAAGGTAAATAGGTAGGAAAAGAAATTGTGAAAAACTTTTATCTATGTTTTACTACAAAGTCGAATAATATTCAACAGAATTGAAAACAAAAAGTCCGCGATAGATGTGGTTTGAAAGAAGATATAGTGACAAGGATTGACAAAGGAATGCTTCGATGGTTTGGGAACATGGAAAGGATGAGTGAAAGTAGATTGACGAAAGGAATTAATAAATCTAATGTGGATGGATGCGTTAAACATGGCAGACCGTGTTTTCCGACCAAATCGCAGACATCCTTAAGAAAGCTGGGTTGCCTAGTGCCCATAACCACAGAGTCTGTATGAAGAGAATTGTGGATCTGCCTATGCCTGTGGAAAAAAGGCGTGAAAATTCGAATTGAATTGAAAACAAAATAAACACAAGCAAAATAATAAGTATAAAGCATCCTAACTAAAAGCAAATGCGGCACAATTTCTCGCATTAATGTCATGCAAATAAATGAAAAGCAATACCAGCAGCCAGTATCTGACTAATTCAACAGAATAATTCAATTTCATGCAAATATTCTGACTTCTTTACTTTAAGTTTCTTACCTCAGAATTATTAAACTGCAACAGAAGATCTGCGACGGATAGCCATTTAACGTCCATTGTTTCTTTACAGCGGAACTAGGTGACTATGATCCTCGACGGCATTCACCAGGCTATGTCTCCGAGTTCCGGTTACTGTCACATCAGACTCCGGAATTGGAATCTAGAGCTGCAGAAATCCATCGAACACTTACGTTAGTACTTATAATGATTGTAATAATATTTAGATTTCAAGTTATTTTAAATGTAACAGTTAATTGAAATGTTTATTTTATTTTAAATTCAATATAAGGACTTTCAATATAACTTTTATATTTGAAAAACTATTATATTTTCCAAGTTATTACAAAATTTATAAGTTATTAGAATTAAATGGATATGTCATATACAGCAACGTCTTTGTTGAAATCAACACGATTGTTAAAAGCCTTCAGCAACGTATTACGGCGGAATTGTAAGACGTTGCAAGCACGTAATCCAAGGCATCCAAAGAACGCAAGTTTCCTCAGAATTAAGATTTCACAGGAGCAGTTTCACGCCGGAAGCGTCGTCGCCTCGCCACGGAAATTAAACTTCGTCGCGTTTCTCGCCTAATTGAATGAATTTTTAACTGTGGCAAGATGCAGCCGGCGGCGCTTGGGGCGTCAGAAAGCCGCAATTACAATGTAAATTATATGTACTTAGCAGCAAGTGAGCCGTAAGTTTGAGCAAGTCGTGCTTGCCAATGAACGACTAATCCTCGCCCGACGTGTCTTGAGATACGAATATCTACTTCATTAGCAAAAAGCTGTTTCATATTTAAAATTAGGTTTAATGTGTGTGCTGTTTTCACAGAGGAATATCACCAGCACAAGCGGAGCTCAGCTACTTAGATAAAGTGAAATGGCTCGAGATGTATGGGGTGGATTTGCATCCAGTATTGGTATGAAATTATTTTCTATTCAAATTATTTTTATGGAGAAATATTTTTGCCGATTTAATCATTTTCTTTTCTTATCTCATCTTTAAATTTGTACTTAAATATTAAAAATGAAATTATGTTTTAGAAAAGTAAATTAAATTTTAGCTCTATACATTCAATAGAAAATTTATTATCAGGGAGAAGACAGCGTGGAATATTTCTTAGGGTTGGCACCTAGTGGACTTCTACTACTTCGAGGAAAACACACTGTTGCAAATTATTACTGGCCTCGTGTATCAAAATTGTATTATAAAGGACGTTATTTTATGTTAAGGGTAGCTGATAAAAATGTAAGTATACCTTAGTACGTTTAATATAATTATATCCCAATTTTGTCCAATACATTTGGGACTTATGCTAGCGTTTAATAATAAAACGGACTATTATTAATTAATCAATAAAATTGTCACGCCTTTCTTCCCACAGGGATAGGCAGAGACAGTGGAGCGCCATTTGCCACGATCCTTACACAACTCCCCTACTTCCTTCACATTAGGCAACCCAGCTTTCAACGGACTATTAATTGTAACTTAAAACAGATTACAAGTACATCTTTAGTCCTAAGTCACTACAATTTAAAGAAATCTCTTGACATACTTTCCTATAGTGACGTCAGTTCACTGAGTCCAACTGATAGGACAGGTTGTTCATAATAGTGATGCAAGATGGAGTCCATCTTGAGCCGTTTGCTTGAAAGACATTCCTTGGCGGGCAATTATAGATAAGTCGTGAAGAACTGAGCGGTCGTATTTACAACGCTCTGGGCGGGCCTTGATAACGCTTTCTTGCCATCTCTCTACTATAGTTGTTTGACGCAAACTAAATAAATCAAGTTTTTGCAAATATTTATATACAAACGACTTCTATAAAATTATATTTTTGTCTTTATGTTTTCTGACTACAAATTCCATTAATAAATAAATATGCGCCGGTTTCAACTAGGCCGGCATAGTGGAAGCGACTACTACCTGTCTATAGTGAGTGTGGCCTCCATTCATGGCCTGAATTTTAGCTTGTCCATTCATTAGTCGAGATACTTATAATAAAAAGACGAACAAAGTACATATACCAGTGATAATCATGAGTACATTGGTACTGGCGCGCTTTTAGTTTGCGAGATCATTTAGACCACGAAAGCCTCAAAATGTGATTGTAATTAGTAGATGGTGAAAAGATTGGAAACAACGAGTAAATCTATTTGATTGTTTAAAACTTAAGACTATTAAATTTATAAGACCTTTCGTGACAAGCGTCTTTGCAACAGAACCAATAAATAATGTCGAAATAATATTTATTAATCCGTTTTAACTTATTCTGATAGAATGCATTTTTTGTGACCAGGTTGAAATTGCTTTAGACATAAAAAACAGTTAACACTATTCATTGTTAATTACACTGAATAATAATGGATTTTATAATATCCTCGATGGCTTATATAAAATAAGACCAAGTATTATTTTATAATATTAATTAGATGGTATGAAATTCAACATTCGTATATCATTAAAATTGCTCATAATTTATTATATTTTTTAGAATGAAACTTCTACATATGGTTTCGAATCACCATCTCGGGCAGCGTGTCGACATCTGTGGCGCTGCTGCTCAGACCACCACGCCTTTTTCCGACTACAGCAAACTTCGCCAGCTTCAGCTGATATATTCGCGATGGGAACACGCCTACGAAACAGGTTACTTTGAACTTCTAACATATTAAGCCATTTTTTATTATTGTAATTCATTTCTATACTAAGCTACTAAAGTGCTTGTATCTTAGAAACAGCACAACCAAAGTACATATATCAAAGATACATTGGTACCGGTGAGTGGTTTCGAATCCGTGC
Source organism: Tinea trinotella (assembly GCA_905220615.1). NCBI lineage: Eukaryota > Metazoa > Arthropoda > Insecta > Lepidoptera > Tineidae > Tinea > Tinea trinotella. Next base: position 8,232,602 of record HG992306.1, read on the forward strand.
AACTCTGCTTACGTAGCCATTGCACTGCCACTACACCACGTTCGCCTTTAGATTTATTAGTTATTTTTTATTACCATTTCTATATCAAGCTACTAAAGTGCTTGTATGATAGAAACAGGACAACCAAAGTACATAACATATATCAAATATACATTGGTACGGGTGGGTGGTTTAGAACTCGTGCTCTGCAACACCACGATCGCCGTGGTTTAAGCGAGATATTTGTATAATCCGAGTCCTGGATTCAATTCTCGATGGAAGCAAAATGTTTTTGAAAGCATTTATTTATTTTAATTGCATTGGATATTTAAACTTTGATAAATATAAAAGTGGATATTATAAAATGAAGCAGATATTTGCCATGAGTCTGTGTGCTTAAGAGAGGTAGGTAGACAGTTGGGCCATTTGCCTAGCCTGCTAATCTGGGGTAATACCACCACCTTTAAGTGTAAAGACCGTAAAGTGACGCAGATGCGTTTGGGGAACATCTAGAAAGTTGCCTGTTCTAACTAGGCTGGATGCAATTAATACTTGCAAAAACTTTAACCAGTCTTCTCCATTTATAATGCTTCCAGGTTAACATCAGATAGGCAGCGTAATATGTCTATCCACAATACTATTTACTATATTTTTAATAGATTCTAAACTAATTTATGTAATCAATTAGAACTCCTGTACAAATGACAGCAGAAATAGCCTTTATGTATCACTGTTACTTGGGTCATCCCATCGAAAAATACTTCCCTCCCTATGTGAGTAGTTCTTAATGAAATGTGCTTAAGTTCCGAAAAGCCCATTAGTACTGGGAAGCCTTTACGATCGAACTAAGAATCTCTTTGTCTTCAACCAATTAATCACATTGGTCTGCTATTTTTTACATTTATATACTCGCACTAAGCCACTAAACGTGCTTGTATCATAGAAACTGGATGACTAAAGTACATATATCAAAGATACATTGGTACCGAACGTGTGACCATTTCACTGCCGCTACACCACGATCGCCTTAACGTACTTAGTTTTACATAATGTAGTACAATATATATATATATATAAGATATATATATATCTTGAAAATAATATAGTATTAAAAATATCACAATGTTTTTGTTTAACAGCGGTCGAGGCAGTCGCCCGAGGCCACCACCAGCCTTTACTCGGACGCCATCCCGTCGTATATCGCGAACGTCCCACGCCTCGCACACATCGCTACACGACGGTAAATATCAAAATCTTTTACTCATTGTTATGTAGATTACAGCTTTGTCTATCTAATAGACGCTAAAGCCACACACGGAGGTGCGCTGAGCCATAGATTCAAATAATCCGAGTTGTTTCGAGATGGTAATTAAGTATTTACGGAAAGGTATTATAAGGTATTAAAATTTCCATTCCATTAACTTTTGTGGGGTAGATTATTGTTTTACATAAACAATTGTAATTGTAATTTTTATTATTGTTTTGTTATTTTATACGAGACGCAATATTCAAAAGTAATTTATGTCAAAATATTTTCTTTGTAAGGTATTCCAAAACTTGAAGACTTGAGAATAAAAGACTGTGTTCCGGAAACGAAGCAACCTACCTCAGTACACCGACCTAATTCGTAAGTTTAAATGCAATCATTCCGTTAACACCTAATTTGTTTATTTCTTTACTATTCCTTATTGACTCTCCCATTAATCTAAACCTAGGGTAATCGTGGAAATGCCCCATGATCAACAAGCTACTGTTGGTGGATCACCTCGGTCTACACGATCAGCACCGGCTCGACGGGGTCTTTACTCTGCTTCTCCAACCAACAACAGACCTCCACCAGCTCCAAGACATCGCTCAGCATCAGTAGATTCACAAAGTTCAAATGATTCACGATCCAATAGAAAGTAAGTAATTTTTAAATAACCTATACTTACGTAATTACATTGTAATATAATTTTTGTTCTAATATCCAATAAAACTACGAGATAATGTAATATATATATATATATATATATATATAAGATAATATGTAGATAGGTCCCTAAGTTTTAAATCATGTTTTTTTTTGGCAGAGATGAAAGACAAGGGTGATTTAGAGTATGATTAATAAATAAATAATTTTAATTTTACTTCTATTTGTAAAAAAATATATTAAATTTTATATTCTAAGTTAATTTCTGGGTGTTGTGTTATTGTAGGAGGAAAATTTATTATTTTACATAATCAGCTACAGCCCGATGAATTCGAAACCCTTAAATTCATAAAATGGTTGTACTATATTTGTACTATGGTTGTACTATAACGTTACGGAAAAAGCTTTCTTGATCTTATTTATTTATATGTCTTGTAAAAATTATTTACTGTTGTATATATATGTTTTCGAAAGTATCAGTAGAATTAAATCAAGTGAATTTCTGCAACCTATATATGTTACATTTACGAATAAACTTTGAAATTTACAAGCTATTCCAAACGATTAGCTAATAAATCGAAACAATATATTTATCACTGCTATTACGTTCGTCATAGACATAAACACCGGTCAAGGAGACAGCAGTCCGATGCAGAAAGTGAGCTCTCAAGAGGATCGGGACGATCAGCACGTCGTCATAGGAGACACCGCTCTAAACACAAGCACGAATCTGGATCCGAGAGAGAATCCCAACCTGATACCAAGTCAGTTTCTCATTATTTCTTTACTTATCTATCCCTAATATACAATTTTTTTTAGTAACGATTTAGTATAATTTTTTATCGTTATAAATTAAGAATCGCTATAAAACAAACCGTTTTCACCTCATACTTTTTATTTAGGTACCTGTTTAGTTTTTTTTTATTGTGACTCGACATATGACAGCATTTCGCCTAATGTTAAGCTGGAGTGCGGTCCATTAATAGAGGTAACTGCTACTTATAGTAAATAACTGTTAGTAACAGTCAAATCAACCCATGCCACTTGGAACCGGCAACTTACAAGCTGGTCACGATACGCGACCCCTTGGATCTTTCAAGCGATGCGTGAAGAAGCACCTTTAACCGGCATGGTGACGGGCAGCCATGAAGACTCGGTTTTCGCAGTTGTCGGCACTCTTGGACGTCTTCTTGCTTGCCATCAGGCGGGTCGAGGTCAGATGTCGTGTCACAATAATAATTTAAAAAAATAACACTAACAATATGTCCATTACATCTAATTCGATATGTTTTGTCATTAGCAGAGAGTATGAATTAATAGAATCTGAATCACAATGGAAGGAAGTATTAAGGCAAACGAATGCTGGTAGCGGAGTGCAGGTATGTGTTCTATCAACCATTATTAGGTTTTATTTTAAAGAAACTCAACATGTGACCTTGACTTGCCTAATGGTAAGCAAGGGAAAGTCCAAGAGAGCCAACGAATGAGAAAACCGACTCAGTTTATGGTTGCCTCAAATGCTGTTACTATGCCGCTTTTTCTTTGCTTGAAACTGTTGTAATTAGATTGGGCAATTGTCGGTAATCTCATTTCCCTTTGTTGCCTCAATGCTGGAGACTCGAACATGGTCTCTGATCTGCAGTAGCCCTAGTCATTGTCACCATGCCGGCCTTAAGTGCTTCATGCTCCACTTCAGTTATCTCTGAAAATAAAAATTCATACACACATTCTTAAAAATTAAGCATTTCTTTATTTTTCAAGAATTGGTAATAATGTTTACTCATGTAACGAAAAGAAATGACGTCTTGAAAAAAAGACTGGTTACAATAGCGTAACTTAATAGCTCAAGTAATGCCAGTATTTTAAAATCTAAATGGTATTGATTTTCAAAGACCCTTTCACGTTATTTATCAATTTAATCTCACATGAAAGTTTAATCAGGCAACGCCCTTACATTTTGATCCTCAATTAGAACAGGATCTATTGTGGCGTTAATTTAGAATTAGATACGATTGAGCAACTCTGATTAAACTCCTCAGGTTGCCAACGTCAGAAGATCGCAAGCGGAACCCGACACTGGCACACATCGATCTTCTCACAGACATCGACGACATAGAAAACATAGGTATGTATTATTATTACTCTACTAGCAATAGAGAACGTTTGTGAGATGTGAGGGAAGTAAAAGAGGTGTGTCAGGATCGTGTAAAGTGGTGCTACGTTTATGTGCCTATACCTGACAATTGTTGAAATGATGAAAATGTCTGACAAGTCAATATTCATTAACTACTAATAGCCCTAATACTTATCGTTTTTTATTTATTTCATTAAGACGTCAATTGACCAATCAAATGTCACATATATAAAAATAATATTCCCAAAAGAATATGCAGAGAAAAGGATAGAGAGACAACTATACCACTCTCGCTTCTCGAATTCTTTTGCCACAATGTAGAAATTATAAAGATATAGCCCTTTAAAACGTAAAATTTTGAAGAGCTTTGTTTTTTTTATTTAACTCTCTAATATACAAAGCAAATATTTAAAACACATACTCGTAGCAAACGTATGACCTAAATCTAGATATAAAATATAATTTAGAAGTGTACCAGGGCTTGAAAGGTAATTCACGAGTATTAATCTACTAAAACAAAACAAAAATATTATTTCAAAAATAAAGTGTCAAAACGCTATCTGGTTTTATTCTTAAGTAATTATTGTTTTTTTTATATTACATAAAAATAACAGCAACATTAATTTCAAACCCTATTTTCCATAGGTATAGACTGATACCACGTAACCCAGTTTTCCACGACCCTGACACAACTCTCTTGCTTCCTTCACATCCATAATTCTCTTCATACATGCTCTTTGATTATAGCAAATGTAATTAACAAATAACAATAAGGAACAGCTTTCAATCCTTCCATGTCCTTATTTAGGTCACGATCAGGTTCTCCTAATGAAAAGAAATGGTTACCAACTGAGTTGAAACAACACCTCGAATTCTCATTGGTGGACACAGCTGGCATGACAGAGGAACAACTAAAGGAAATCCCCTACACTGTGGTGCAAACTACCCACGCACGTCAAGCAAAACTGAAGTCTTCATCACGACATCGGCAGTTAGTATTCTTATATGATTTCGTTCTTAGGCCTCATAAACTCATTATGTGAAAATATTTTTATAAAATTATCTCAATCAAGCCGCAACGCACGCGCGTAACTTCACCGCAGGGTGCGTTGAATGACCGGTAACACTATGCGAGGTTGTGGCGCCCGTCCGTTGTATTTGCATTGTTTGTTCTCCGTTTTTGTAGTTCCTTTTATAGAGACATCTGACCTCGATTTGCCTTATTTGCCTTAAGCAGGCGAAGGTCCAAAAGAGCCGTCATTTTACGGTTGCCTCAGTTGCCGTTACTATGCCGGCCAAAGAATAATGTTACCATAATAACTTTATATTGGGCTAATAAATGATTAAAAAAAATGATACTATAAATTTATAAAATCAGTTCAAAATATATTTTTGCTTGTACTGTTCCAGTACAATGGTAAAATCAGAACAACCTTCTGGTTCCCGGGTCTGTTTGTTTTAGACCCGTTTGCTCCCCGTCTGTTTGGTTCAGAGGCCTCTGGTCTGTTTACATTCTGTATAAATAACAAAATATTTATTGCACTTTGCCTAACCTTTTCCACCTAAAGGCATAAAGTTACATATCATTTTTACCTAATGTTACATTTTATATGTTTTCATAATAGGGCTGAGCATGGATCTTTAGCTAGAAGAGACAAGAGTTCCTCATCACATCATAGTAAAACTAGTCACGATGTTCATAATCAAGGATCGCTTAGATCTATCTCCGGTATTGCAACACATAGAAGCGGTAGCGAGAAACATGGAAGGTAATTATAATGATAAAGTTAAGAATTAAAAGGAAAACTTTCCATCCGAACAAAATAAGAGACAAGAAAACTCAACATTTAACGAGATATTTTTTTTTCAGGCGCGTTTATCCTAGTTATGACGAGGTATTAAGTAGGACTGGTGACGATTTTATGACAAACAATTCCTACAGGACTACAGCTACTCCTGTAGTCAATAATAACAATCCATATAGTCCCGTCACCAACAGCAATAGTAACAGTTCCAGTGGCGAACTCATAGGTAGTGCGCGGATATCACATGAACACACAGATTCCGGCCTCGGAGCTGACCAAGACTATGCTTATTCTTCAGAGAGGTAAGTTCCTATAGCATAGAGGTATTGCGGGGCAGTTCCACCACGTTACAAGTATACAGACCGTGAAGTGACTTAGTCGCGTTTCAGGATCAGCTTGTAAGTTGCCAGTTCCAACTAGGCTGGTATAGTGAATGCTATACCAACTACATATTTAGATACTTACAGTTATTTAACTGTAGTAACATGCATTTTTATTCATGGACCACAATTAACATCAAGCGGGGTGACGTCTTATGCCGAACCACAATAAAAAAGTAATATAAAGTTTTAAACTATTAAAAAAGTATTAAAATCGTACTACAATAGAAATTATATTCTAGGTCGAGCGACAGTGCAAAATGCGGGGCAGGCAGCGTAGCACCGGTCGCGCCTGTGAGTAGGCTGTGGGGTCGTGCGGGTGCGGGCACGTGCGCTGAGGGAGGTTCACTGGCGGCGCTGGTTAGGCGACCCCCTGCTGCTCCGGGCAGAGCTCGCATGGTCGCCTCGGGTTCGCAGCGCTCGCTGCTCAGCGTCGCCAGTGAGGGCCGGGCCACTTCTCGCCAGCACCGTGTCGTCTCGCGCGCCCCTGCGACCCATCACTACCCTCACCCTCATCTAGCGGACAGTGGCTTTTCTCTTTTCGTGAGTGGGAGCTTTGCTTTCTAACATACTTCTGCTAGCGGGCCTCTCGACAGCTTTTATTTGTTTAGAATGTTTAACTGAAAATCATAATATTTATTTGAAGGCATTCGTGATGTAATTAATTAAGCTTACGAGAGGCGCCGCATAATCCGCAGCTCTGTTTTTGGGTCGCTGAAAAAGGCTAACCGTGTACAGGCTGCGTCTTAAAATACAATCTTAAGATTACTTAATTAAATTTATACAAAATTGTGTATTATTTTGCAGCATTTTAAAGGAAAATGAATCGTAGATAGAATATTATATGGTGGAATATATTATAATATTATTTAGGCTTTTCTAACATGATAATTGAAAATATAAGATGACAATGTTTCCCTGAAATATGGCTTTGTAAATATTACGACAGGAATTATATCTGTAGCTTTGTGGGGGCTTTTGAAAGGATTGCAAATATTCATTATTCAATGTCGATCCACTGTAAATTTAGCTACCACGGTGATATATTACTATTAGTATATACATGTATATTATTGTTTAAGTATTTAGTTTGGTGAGCACAGTAGTTCACGATGAAGTGTATAATTATGGCGCACACAGAGACATGCTAGCAACAACAACGTAATGGAGGGTTCTACTGGCTCGCTGGTGCGTCGGCCTGCACGGCGGGACTGCAACGCAAACTTGGCGCGTACACACGCCCGCCCACCGCATCTGCCACATCGCCACGACCACACACTCGACATTATCCTAAAACCACTGATTGAGAGCACGCAGTAAGTAAGCATCATTATCGATGCAGAAGACGTTATGTGTTGCGTGAGCATGGATGTAGCTGCACGTATCCTTGGTTTGTACTGTATTTGTGTGGCACCAAGCATTTTGTATTTGTTATGTTATTTTGCATGAGGGTGCATGGGTTCTGGTTGTAGATTAACACTATTTGACTAATCGTTTACTTTTTGTGTATTTATTTTATGTTTTGTATTAAATGTGTGTTAATTATTTGTGTTTGTTTTAACTTACTTTATTTAAGTTACTTTAGCTAGTCTTATTATTAAGATAGGTTTTTTCCGACAGGCTGCAGAGCAACTAAACCCTGGACCTGAATCTAGTCTTGAAGAATCATCTGGAAAAACTGCAGAAGCTCAACAACCAGCACCTCATGCACCACCAAGTGAAATGAGCACGGAACTCTAGATTTTTATTTAATTGTTCAATCAGAAATTCTAATGAGTTTATTCGTTGAATGTAACAAAATAATATTAATTGTAGGGTTTCAAATGGTTGGGAAAATGTTTAAAATAATAACGCTATGTCTGGCAACAGCTGGCAGACATTTATAAATTGATAATTATTATACCAAAATATTTAAATAATGAACGTTTTATGGAACTTGGTGAAGGTTTTTCGTACATTTGTATGTCGACATTGGAAGTTACTACATTGCGTGATAAATGGTTTTCAGGATAGGCTCTGAATAGTAATTTGGTACCTACGTTATTTATTTCTACCGTTTATCTTGATATTGTATATAGGCGGTGTAATTTATGTGTTACGAACGAGACTGAAAAAGTTATCGACTTCATTATGTATTTAAAAATACTTTGGGCTTTTGTGTAAATAATACTTTTCACTTTTATAAGCGTTAATGTGAATTTAATATTATATATTTTGGGCTAATGCAATTATTAGTTGTATGTAAATATAATATAAATTTTCGTTATTAATAATTACAAGTTGTAAAAAATAGAACAAGATGTTTTGTGCCAAAGACTATTTTGTCCTATATTTAATAAATTTAAATTACTTTATAAACTACAACGAAAGGATAAATATAATAAATTATTTATTTATTTTGTAAAATATATTTTGTTAGTCTTTTTACAACTCTACCTCCTCTTACTGCCACTACTTCCACGATAAAAGTGTTCTGTTATTTGTTTCAATATATTTGGATATTAAATCTGTAACTCTATTTTTTAATATTCTCTATGTAAATAAAAAATAAATTTATCTGTGGTCTTTTAATTCCAGTTATTGGCATTTATTATTGTGAATTGTTAATGTTTGGTAATATGTTGAAATCAGTCAATTTTTATGTATCTCTAAGACTGATACAATCTGTAAATATATTTTATTGTCATTGCCAAAACATAGGTCTTTACGATTTTATATTTAATCAATATTGTTTTCTTTTTGAAATAATAAACGCACGAGTTACGATCGAGTTGTCTTCTTATTTTTCTCCAAACATCTATATTTCTTACCCAAAGTACAAATGAAAAAAAAGTTAATTAACAACTGTGTTTTCATAATAGGTTCATATAAACAGTAAACAATTCAGTAAATTACGTATAAGTAATCCATTAGATTTCTACATCTATATTAAATAAATCACTCCCGAAAACAATAGAATTTGGGTGACGGGCCGTAATTTAATTGTCGGACCCGCGACAATAATTCTAGAGTAAAAAGGAAAACCAACACGTGGTCATTATTCTGTGTCAGAACTAGAAGGCTTCAGAACCTTCCAGTATAATTAAGCCCTTCTGTCTCAGATATCAGTGGAGTTCGACCGCCATTATCGCTAATGAGGGAAAATACTGTTTAACGAGCACTGCTGGTCTAATACTGAATTCTAAGTATAAAAAGCTTTGAAAAACAAAAGAAAGAAAATGAAATGAGACAGATATTTGATCTGGGTGTTTATAGGACTTAGCGATCATTGGCCTAGTCAGACAATCCACGGAGCACCACCACTTTAAAGTATACATACCACTAAAAGACACGCTTAAGTAAGTTGCGTTACGGGATCAGCTTGAAAGTTTCTGGTCCAAGTATGTATAGTGGATGCGACTGCTACTTGCAGTCCTGTACTGTACTGTAGTAGCAGTCGCTTCATAGTCCGCATTCCAGCCTAACAGTCAAGGTGCTGTTTCACAAATAATTTCTAATCTCATTATATGTTCTAAGAAATGAGGCTAATATTTTAAGTATTTTGGCGTAGAAGGTAGACAGCTGTTAATAGTGACGGCTTAGGAAGCCACTTTTGGACCTCCTTTTTCTTATCATCAGGCAGGTCGGGGTCAGATGTGTCACAATAAAAAGTACGAGTAACTTCTTCGAGCCACATATTTTTTTTAATTTACGTTTCTATACTAAGCTACTAAAGTGCTTGTATCATAGAAACAGAACAATATCAAAGATACATTGATATATTTATAAATCTGATGTGGATGGATGCGTTAAACAAGGTAGGCCCAGAAGAGTATTTTCTGACCAAATCGGATACATCCTCAAGAAAGCTAGGTTGCCTAGTGCCCATAACCACAGAGCCTGTATGAAGAGAATTGTGGATGTAAATGAATCAAGGGAGATGTGTAATGATCGTGGTAAGTGGCGCTCCATTGTCTCTGCCTATCCCTGTGGAAAAAAGGCGTGACAATTTGATTTGACATTGGTACAGGCAAGTGGGTTAGAACCCGTGCTTTCGGTTTGCGTGACCATTGCACTGCCACTACACCACAGTCGCCTATACGGTCGTTAAAGGTACTGTTCAAGTAGTTACATTAAAAGTAATAACAATAAGTGCTTGTAAGGCTCAGAATTCACCAATTTCACTCTTTTGTTTCTGTGTAAAATTGGCTTTTACGTCGCACCTTTTCATTGTCGTATTCAAATTTTCCTTCTAATTGAGCGAAAGGGCGTTCATGCACAATTTATTTCATGAAAAGAGAAAACAAGACAGGGCAGTCTATCAAAGGCCGCTGTCCACTATCACTGAAGGGTGAAAACTCATTACCAATGTTTAATGAAAGGGTTCCCGGAGCGTGTATGATTACTGGTTAATTGAATGGGGGGTAAAATCAGAGAGCAACGTTACAAAGCTTGGCGTTCAATTGAGAAGTTAAGGTGAAATTGTGTGGAGAGTTTATATTAAAGGCAGACAATTATATTGCGAGGCAACCGTGAAGTGATTTAGTCGCTTGCGTTTCAGGATCAGCTTGTAAGTTGCCAGTTCCAACTAGGCCGGAATAGTGGATGTGACTGCTACTTACAATTATTGAAATGTAGTAGCGGTGACCTCTATTCATGGATCGGACTCCCGCTTAACATCAGGCGGCTGTCGGGTCACAATAAAAAGTATGTGCATGCTTTATTTAATATTATGGCCGGCATAGTGACGGCGACTGAGGCAACCATGAACTAAGTGGTTGGAGCTCTAGGACCTCCCCTTGCTTACCATCATGAAGTCTAGGTCAGATCTTGAGTCACAATTAAAAAATCATCTTGCCACTACGCTAAAGAATAATGTTTTATTGCATTATAAAGTTTGTTTATAAACCTAAAACTTACATATGACATCTAACATCTGAACCCGATTTTCATGATAGAAATCCTAATAAAACAGAATGAAAATAGCAATTGCCTTATAGGCAAAAAAAAACCATGTAAAATATTTTTATCTTGTCGTTTAATAACGATAAAATGTAAAATTATGAGGCGCTTTTATAACCAAGTATTCATAGATGTAAACAAATAAAATTGGACATATGAACAACTATTGAGTTTGGAGACTCATTATGAAAGCAATTTAGTCCAAATATATTTTGTAGTTTCATTTATCGTAAAATAATTGGAATTTGTAACAATGTTATAACATGTATTTTGGGATTGCTTTGTGTTTATAAAGCCTTTAATATGCTGAATAATAATAATAATAAAACATTGAATACTTTTTCACTAAACTAACACATTTTAACAAAAAAAATTGAAAGATACGGAAAGAACAAAAAATAGATAATATCGATTATAATCTATGCAGACATACAACAGACAGATAACATTGTACAGTCGGAAACACCAATAAAAGTAAGTAAGCAAATATTGTAAACGTTGTAAATGAGTTAAACACGGTTAATAATGCTCTATAATCGCGACAGTACACAAAAATATGGATATGTTGGTTCAATCACTATTTTAATCGGCATAGTCACGGCAACTGAGGCAGCCGGAAACTGATTCAATTTTTTAGCCGTCGGCACTTTCTCTTGCTTACCATCAGGCAGGTTGAATTTAGAAGTCGAGTCACAATATTATTTTTATCGAACTTAATATTACAAATCTAATCTATACGATCTTTTCATTTATTATTTACTTTGCTAGCAGTAAAATAAGAGATATAATATCTGTAGCACAGACGTGGGATTTGGAACAGATGAATAGATCTAATCATGGTGAGTGGATGTCGCCATATTTTAAGTTCAAATACGTTGGGCTTTGCTGAAGTTCTAAAGCACATTTGCGGATGAAATAACCTCTAAAATTTATGACTATGGTTGAATATTGTATGGGAACATTAATAGAAATGATTACTTATAATTTATTAAAAAAAAACTTTAATACACTGTTTACAAAGGCGAACTTAATGTCGCTTGACATTCTCTATCAGTTAAACTTAGAGACTAAACAAAAAGATTGAACGATGAGTTTGAGGTGCAAAATAACTTACTGAAAATATATATTTTTAACTTTTCTACATTTATTACATATATATAATTAATTAAATGATTTGTATGTGCAAGTCAGACAGCTTTCATGTATTAGAAGGTGCATTAGCACTGAGGTATTTCAGCAATTATCCTTTGATGAAGCCCGTCGACACAAATCGTATTTACTGTGTGTAGCATTTCCTCAGTTAAAGGCAATTTAGACAGGCAATATCGAAACGGAAATTACCTTTACTTTGCATATGTTTCCGCCTTATATATGTACTATATAATAATATTTTTAAACCAAACCTGCACGTCGGGGCTCAAAACAAATATTTTGCTAAATACTTAAAAATACATTTTATTTACTGAAGCTTATTTTAAAGAACCCTCGAGAAATACAGCTTAAGTCGTTCAAACAATTTTTGCTGTGAATGACATCTACGAAGGCTAAAAGGTAAGAGAGTTTTAAGTAACGTAAACACGAAAAGTTCGCTTTCGAGTTGAGGCGACTCAAGCAGGAAACGCATTTGGACTCAACTGCTTGGAAAAAATAATTCGAAGCTATGCTGTGAAGCGGTAGAGGCTCATACGACCGCGCCCCACGGGAATGCAAACTGCGTTCCTTCAAGCATCTTTCCTGAGAGCTTTGCACGATCATTTTCGCGTAACATAAATGAAATATACAGACATTTTATTATTACATTTATTTTCTCTTTCAAAGAAGAATTTCACGACGATTTTAATTGCTGTAATACTTTGTTTAAATATTTACGTTCTTGCGCAAGACTGCACAGGTTTAAATGAAGCAAGCCAAAATAAAAGCTGGGTGTTTAAAATATGCATGCACAGGTAGGTGTATAGATGCATGGGGTACGTAGGTGTGTCGTCTGTCGCGTCGCCCAGACACTAACAATTAGCACCATGACAATGACATTCAAAACGTGGGCAAATAGAGCAGTGGCTTGCTCACACCCTCACACAACAAACGTTCGTGAAATCTGCATAAAGCCGACATGTTTCACTTTACATTCACTTAGCGTCACCAACACATACACGAAATTTAATTATTCTGATTAGTTATATACGTGAATGTTGGAACACACATAACTCCATTATTTATACATAGTTATGAAAACATTTTATGCCATAGGCTGTAGGAACAATCATTTTTTATCTATTTATTGTACTTAATAATACTCAAAATGCTAGTAACATAATTAAAAAATAATTAATTAATCAAATTGTCATGCCTTTTCCTACAGGCGTAGGCAGAAACAATAGAACGCCACTTGCCACGATCCTGACACAACTCTTTCGCTTCATATTCTCTACATACAAGCTCTACAATTGCGGGCACTAAGCAACCCAGCTTTCCCTAAGGATGTCCCCAATTTGGTCGGAAAACTCCCTCCAGGGTTTGCCTCGTTTAACGCATCCATTCACGTCAGATTTATAAATTTCTTTAGTCACTTTTACTAATAGGGGAAGTGGGGGCATAACCACATATGGGGGCACAACCGTTTTCTACTATTTCTACCTTTATTTTTTAAACAGCGACATTTTTTCCAACATGGGCACACATTTTCGGTGGCGGCTCTCTTACCATGTTGTTGTCGTCAGTGTCGCTGGTTGAACGAAGAAAAAGTTATTTGCATTTTTGTTCAATTTGGTAAGTTTTTTTATAATTATAATACGTTACAATTTTATAGATGCGATCGGTACACCGATTACTGGTTTTATTATTAAGTGCTTTGCTAAGCTTAAAAGTCTTTAATTGAGCTTTTTCTACATCGTTTGTTAGTAACCTAACCTCAAAAAACCAGACACAGCGAACTTCAATTTGCAAAACGAGCTCTTGGGGCAAAATCACATAGGGGAACAACTACATAGGGTGTGGTTATGCCCCCCAAATTATTATAATGAATGCATAATTTTCTCAGAGATATACTCTAGATCTAAGTCAACAGATAGTTGGATTAAATGTAAAAAATGTTCTGGTTGGGCTCATGATGCCTGTGCAGGCATAGATGAAGAAGACGATTTCGAGTATGTCTGTAATTTTTGCCAATAACGGCAAAAATCGGTTCTGCCCCCGATGAAAATTTGAAAACGGTTGTGCCCCACTGTAGGGGCAAAACCGTTTTTTATTATTAATGCTATTTTGAGGCTATATCCACTTTTTATGATATTATTATGCATAAAATGTAATTCAAATGTGTGAACAAATAGTACTGTTTGCTCAATAAAGCCGTGAAAATTGCTAAATTGCTTTAATTTCTTTATATTTTAATCGACTGATTGTTATTGGGGCGGTTAGCCCCCACTTCCCATACTTTCCATGTACCCAAACCATTGCAGCAAAAAAATAAAAGTAAATAAACGCATTTTAGAGTGGTAGGCAGACAGTTTTAACGACTGACCATTCAGACCATGAAGTGTCTGTCACGTTTTGGGATAAGCTTATAAGTTGCCGGTTATAACTAGGCCGGCATAGTGGATACGAATGTTACTTTTACGTATTTAAATTTAGTAGCAGTCGCATCCTTTTATGCAAACATTAGGCAAGAGTCTATCACATGTCAAGCCAGAAAAAAATATATATATTTTTAGAATTTATTTAGTTGAAATATAGATTTTGGTATTTAAAATAATTTAAATCAAAAATCAATATACCAAGAACTGAATGAAGTAGAGGAAGCAACAATTTAAATCCAATTAACGTAAGCTCCTACTCAGATTATATTTCACTGACAAAATTAATTTTACAAAAATTAATCATCACAAGGTTTAACAAAATCAAATTTCCAACGTGCAAACTTTTATTAGTTACTTCAAATATTTTTTCCTGGAAAATAGAAATTCCAATAGCTCAAGAGGAAAAATATTTTTACAACATTTATAACATGTTTTAGTTAGAAAGCTTGTTTAGACTTTCTTCGTCAAAAGGTTGAGCTTTTATTAAATAAAAATTTATAACCATTTTAATTATGATTAAATTAATTTTATGAATACTGTATAATTCTAAAAGAATCAAGATAATGTGCCTATACCAAAAAAGATTTTAAATACACATTAACAATCAAACTTAAATAAGAATAAATTAATTTCTGTGAACTTCTTGGAGTAAAAGAAATTCTAAGTTAATTTATTCGAAGGCTAGGAAACATTTCAATTTTTCTTTCTTCAAAGCAATTGAAATGCGCCAAAAATTAAGACAAAAATCTTAAGAAACATCTTTTTATATTAGGGGATGATGAGCTTCTATAAATAGTTACGGAATTTTCCTAAACAGAAATTAATATGCCTAGAAATATTTTTAAGATTTAACTGATGTTAAGCTAAAGTGCGGTCTATAAATGGAGGCGACATATACTACTGTTAAATAAAAGTAGCAGTCGCATCCACTATCATACCTTAGCTAAAACCTGCAACTTTCAAGCTGATCCCGAAGAACGATTGGGCTACACGGTTTGCACTAACACTTAGAAAAAGTGGTACTACCCCTACCGGAAAACTGGGTAAACGATCATCAATAGTCATACCACTCTAAAACAACCAGACACGCAGCAATTTATCTGCCCTTTTTTTCTGTTTTGCACCATAGTCTGGCGCGTTTACAATGGATTTACAACTTATTTTATCATTTATCACATCATTAGATTGTCTGAGAAATTAGAGTGCCTAAAAACCGGGTTTAATTCCCACTGTCCCGGTACCCAGACGTCTATTTACTAATTACATAAATATAACCTTTAAGTTTATTCTTAACACGCTCTCCGAGGGGATTCTCAGAAAATAATGGTCTTGTTATAATTAAGTTATTCATTGGAGAGTAGTAAGAAAAAGCCAATAGCCATCCAATACAATACAGACGCACGTTAACAAAATGCAAATTGCTATCTTAGCTAATGTTATTCATAGAACAAGCGAAACTTCGTTATATTCACGAGAATCACTCTTGTGTGATACGCAAAAGAATATAACGTGGAACTAAGGTGTTAAATGTTAATAGAAATACATAAGATAATTAGATATTTTCTTATATATACAAGAATATATCAAAGATAAAATTAAATACATTGAACTTTAGATGGATCTATTAAATTATTATAATAAGGCCCAGGAGGGTGTTTGCCGACCAAATCAAGAAAGCTAGGTTGCCTAGTGCCCATAACCATATAGCTTGTATCAAGAGAATTGTGAATGTGAGGGAAGTTGGATCATGACAAGTGGCGCTCCATTATCTCTGCCTATCCCTGTGGGAAATAGGCGTGACAATTAAATTTTTTTGAAATAATAAATAAATCAAAGGCGAACGCAGTGTTTTTAGTTTGTGAAATTTAGTGGGTGTTTCGCAAACCAAAAACCACTTGTCGGTACCAATGTATCTTTTATGTACTTTTAGTCGCATGAATAATTACATATGTTCGGCAATCTTCGGAAGTCCTCAGAAACTGCTCCGATTTATTAGGTTAAGTAAGTAGGACCTATTATATTTAAATAATAACAAAAGGAATATTTATATGATGTGGTTTGAAAGAAGATGTAGTGACAAGGATTGACAAAGGAATGCTTCGTTGGTTAAGGCACACAGAAAGGATGAGTGAAAGTAGATTGACGAAAAGAATTTTTAAATCTGATGAGGATGGATGCGTTAAACGAGGCTAACCCAGGAGGGTGTTTTCCGTCCATATAGGAGACATCCTCAAAAAAGCTGGGTTGCCTAGTGCCCTTGACCGTAGTGCACGTATAAAGAAAATTGTAGATGTGAGGGAAGCGAAGGAGTTGTGTCAGGATCGTGGCAAGTGGCGCTCTATGGTCTCTGCCTATCCCTATGGGGAAAAGGCGTGACAATTTGATCGATTGGTTTAATTAATTGTTTACAGGTTAATATGATTTAAAATATTAGTAGACAAAGTGTTAAGTACCTTTATAAAAAAAAAACATGTTAGAAACAAAGAAATATGAAAGTGGCAGCAACGTTTCATAATATAGACGTAATTCGACATAACTTTACGTTCAAAGGGAACGAGCAATGCACGTGCCAGCGCTTGAAATAAAATTGCGTATTATATAGGTGAACTATTATTAAATTAATATTAATAGTGATGTCAGGATCGTGGAGAGTGGCGCGTGGAAGGGATATGGAAAGGATGCCTAACCTTGTAGGAATTTGAGCGTGCTATTGACGATAATAATGACATTAAAAAACACTGTGAACATTGTATAGTGATATGTTTCTTTTTTAATTAGGTTAATGTGATTGCGAGATATATTAATAATATATATATAAGCATGATATATAGATTAGGATGGAATAAAAAAAGTTGTAATACATATATATATTTTACATTTCTTTTCATTTTTTTCTTGGATATTTACATTTCTATACTAAGCTTATAAACGTATGTATTATGAAAACGGGCATTGAATTTCCCATGATAGTCCAAGAGCTTCCTCAACCTACCTCGACCGCCAGGTAAGTCAAGGTACGATGTGGTTACAATAAAAAACTCAAAGCTTAATATGATGGATCTAGCCAAATATGAAACCGGACTTTTTTTATTGTGACACCACATCTGGAGTTTCGAGCGCGACGACGGCTGAAAAAACTGCCTCATTCGTTGTCACTATATTGACCAGATATGAAGGATACAAGTTTATAGCACTGACTACTACTGACTTCGACTTGCTTTTTGATAAGCAAGAGGGGCCGAAGTTTTAATTTGCCCCAGTCACCAACACTAAGCCGCATAAAATTTGTTTAATTCAAAGTTTGAATTAAATAAATGTTATGCGGCTTACTATCGCGTTTATTTTGATTTGATTTTACAATTAATCAATGTCTGCGCAAAATCTAAAAAAATACTATGCATCATTACTCTCCTGGTCCAAATTTTCAAAACGTATTACGTATACAACTCTTCCACAAAACGTACCTACAAAATTTAATAAAAATAACAGTAATAATGTATTTACGCAATAAAATAGGCAACTGCTTATAACATAGTTATTATGAGAGGCTTTGCATAAATCGTATCCTCAAAGATGCAAAATATTTGTATTAGGTTGAGACGGGTTCAGTATACAGTAGTTTCTCCTTGACGTCTACTACGTGAAGTCACAGTGATTCCAAAATATACTGAGTAACTTTCACTATTCACACAAATATATTTCTTAACTGCTTTATCTTAAGAATAAAAATTGTTTATTACGAAGTTGTATAGTAGACGTAATAGGCTTGGTATATCTTAAGAAACTAATAAAGCTGCGTATCTCTTCTAAAACAGAATGTTCCAAGTTTCCCAATATGAACGATATTACCTATTTGTTTTTCTCTACAACTATGCAGAGCTTTTGTTTAATATTCAAAATTCCTATCTGTCCTTAGTCCTAAAACAGTTATCTGATACGAGTATCAAAGTAACCAATAGTTATTTATATCTCGTTTGTATTAAAAAGAGATTTAGATACTAAGTAATCAACTTACTCATACTAAATCATAATTACTTCCATATACTATAAGATAAGCTTGTAGGTTTTTTTATTGTGACTCCACATATGACATCACCCTGCTCGATGTTAAGCTGGAGTGTGGTCCATGAATAGATGCCACTGCTACTACAATTCAATAACTGTGAGTAGCAATCACATCCACAAGCTGATCCCAAAACGCGACTAAATCACTTCTGGGTCTGTATTCTTGTAAGTGGTGGTACTACCCCGGATCGACTGAGTACCACTGTCTACCACTCTTAAAAGAGGTGGATATTTGCTTCAGATCTGGTATCCTCTTTTTTTAATTAACAAATATTTGCAATGTTTAATAATTATTATTTATTACAAATAAAAGCTATGAAACAAATATTTGCGCCGACCGGAAATCGAACCCGGGACTTTACGTGCAACAAACCAATCGCTAATCGTTCGTCTACGCCTGTCGTCAGGTATATTAAAATTAAATAAATTAAACAAAATATACACATTTTTAAAAGTTTAAAATTGTATTCTACATATTTCTACGACCTCTACGTCATTCACTACGAACTCTTCAAGCTTAGAGCATGAAAGGGTAAACTACTCCAACGTAAGAAAAATGTGCATTTATAAAAATCTAAAGTATTTGTTCCATAAAAGCCATATCTCTTTGTTTGTTTGCTTACTCTAACTTAAACATTGTTTACTTGGGTAGACAACAAATATTTTCCATAGACATATAGACCCCGCACCCGAGGGTTCGCTACATTAAATAATACCTATCGGCACATCCAATTTCCTATCTTCCGTTAAGCTTATTTTGGGATACCTCCATTGAAGCATTTCCCGTTACACTAATAAATTCAATTTATAATACACAAGGAAATGACACGCAATTTACTTGTATGCCTCGCTGTGATTATTGTAAATAATATTTGACACATTTTCCTTTTTAATAATATCAATTAATAAATATGTCTAGGATTGTGGATGTGAGGGAAGCAAGGGAGTTATGTCATGATTGTAGGGCCCTATTATCTCTGCCTATCCCTGTCGAAAAAGCCGTCACAATTTGATTAATAAGTAAGTAGTTTTGCATTAATTTTTCTACAGTTATTTTGTCTTTTGTTGCATTTATTGTTTTAAGAAAATTTCAATTTGCTCCAAAGAGAAGAGAAAATTGAATTTTTAATAAAACATTGTATAGCTTCACAATAATAAACGATATACAAATCAAAATTGTCGGAAAATTAATGTCTTTTCTCCAGATTGACAGAAGTTAATTTGCAAGAAATTGCTATTGGGCGATAATTTCGCGACCGGCTCGGATTATTATTTCCTTCTAACTGTTAATAATTCAACAATTTAATTTCCTTTGCGGTTGATTGCTTGCGGGGGTGGTGGAATGCTGAGAAAATATCATTTGAAAATCTTACTGAAATAACATTAGGAACAAAGTTTGTGAATGAAATCTATGAAATTATTATACAACTTTCCTCATAAATTAGATTATGTTTTAAACCTCAGTTTACAAAGTAACTCACTCAGCTTAAAATTAAGCATAAGACCTAAGATAATTCTGTAGTAAGATACTAAATCTCAATTTAAACTTTGCTTTGAATGAAATTTTCAAATCTCATTCGTCATAACATTTACATCAAAGAGCATGTATAAGAAATCGAAAATAATAACTTACGAAAATAAAATAAATCCCCTACCATTTATTCATAAGCCTTCTGCGATCGTTACCGGGAAACATGGCTGTTTATGTATTTTATGGAAAAAACTCTGTAACAAGGATATATTTTTAAAATATTTTTCCTTACCCTATTAACAATCACAAAATATATCTCCTTTTTTGATGTTTATATTATAACTAATGAGTAATGAGAATCACTTTGTACGTAAACAATTTCTTATTTCATTTTATTTTTTCCCACAGGGATAGGCAGAGACAATGAAGCGCCACTTGCCACGATCCTGACACAACTCCCTCACTTCCTACACATCCACAAGAGAATTTTTATAAATTATCGTTTAATAATATCTATTAATTCATAATCATAGAATAAACAGTGAGATATCTAAAAAGGGATCACTCAACCGTAGATTCGTTTCTTTTTTTGAAAATTATAATAATTTATTGTTTAATAATAAATATTTAATGTGGCGCTGTTTTTCCGCTTTTGTTTTTTTATTTCTTTATTAAAACTCTACATCTGACTTCGATTTGCCTGATAGTAAGCAAGGTGAAGTCCAAGAGCGAGGAAGACTAAAAAAGCTATTCAGTTTACTAATAAACTGCCAAAGGTGTTCTTTCATGCTTCCAAGGTTATAGAACGGGGAAAACACATAAGCTGGTAAAGTATATCATTTTTCGATTGTTTTACAAAATATAGCGCCAATCCTTTTAGTTGGACTCCGAGTCAATCGACAGAAATCATATGTTTTCAACAACCTGTCTTAATTTAGATAAGACAATAAATGAAGCTTAAATTAAAATAGATTGAATATAAATTCAATAATATTCCTTGAAAATTTGCCTAAAATTTTTCATCGAAAAAACCAACTATACCGTATGATAAAATATAATGATCATTATATTTTTTTAAAGTGAAAAAATGTTTTTTGTGGCTCGACATATGACATGTGTCGACTCAATGCAGGTAGCATTGGCACCACATAAACAATCTTTCCTGTGGCCGGGCATTGTAATGGTGATTGAGGCAACGATTAACTGAATCAAAGCGATTCAGATAATCGTTGCCATCGAGCAAGTAGTGTCCAATGTCGAATATAAAAAATGATGTTAAGAGGGTAATTCAAGAATGTAGGCGACTGTTACTACAGTTAAATGACTGCATGTAGGTATCGTATTCACTATGCTGGCCCAGATGGAATTGACAACTATCAAGTTGATCCCAAAACGCAACTGAGTCGTTTCACGGTCTGTACATTTGAAAGTTGTGTTCCACCCCGGGTAGCTAGACTATGCAAATGATCACCAACTTATTGCCTGCCGCTCCTAATACCCAGACACAGTGCAAATATCGACCCTTTTATTATAAAAAATATTGTTAAAACCAATTAAAAATTGAACGACGAGAAACCGAAATTATTTTGTCGTTTAATTTGTGTCGACAAAAATGTATTTTTTTAATTCTGATTCGATATCTGATCTCAAAATGCCTGCTAGTAATCAAGAAGGCCAAGAGCGCCAACGACTGAAAAAACCTATTCATGTTATGGTTGCCTCAGTCGCCGTCACTATGCCGGCCAATAATTTATTTTTTACATTTCTATATAAAGCTTCCAAACATGGTCTTATAATAGAAACAGGACGATTAAAGTACATATTATAAAAGACACGAGTACATTGGTACTGTTCAGTGAATTTGAACCAGGGCGGGGCCGACCGCGCAACTTCTATGGGAATGACAATAAAATTCATTCCCATTTGTTAAAAAGTTACGCGGTCGCTGTTAGCGTCAAAAACCACTTTCAATGAGCTTGAAACTCAGTTTGTTAAAAAAGAACATTAATTCTCACTGTCGCGGTCGCAATTTTTAAATTTTGAAGCTCATTAATGTAGTTTAACTAACAAATCGAAGCTCATTGTCATTGTCATTGAGTTACGCGGTCGGCCAGCAGGATGGCCTCTTGGTTGGCGTGACAATTTTACTAACACTTTACCAGTCCCCTTATGTAGGAATCATGTGCAATCGGTTCCAACTAGGCCGACATAGTGGATTGGACTGCTACTTGCAGATATTTAACTGTAGAAGCAATCACCTCCATTCATAGATTCCATTTAGGCGAGGTGCTGTCATATGTCAAGTAAAAATATATTTTAAAAAACGTATCACCATATAAGTTACCGAGTTGATATAGCTTTAATGATATATACCATAACAATACCTTTGTTGCTGAGCTATTTTGAAGATCACGTAATAGCACATGAAGTGTTAGTGAACTGAAACCCGTCAAGTGGCAAAGAGGATGCTAGCTTTGAAGTAAGTTTCAATCTACGTTGTTAGCAGCCCTATGACGAAATTCTTACTTCTTGGGAATGCTTAGTTAAATTACCTACCTAAATACCTTTTGCTTTTGTATATTAGATACCTACAGGCGAGGTGTATGTGTCTAGGTAATCTGACTAGAAATATCATTTTAAACTTTATTAACAGAACTTTTATCTTAGAAAGTAAAAAACCAAACTACATAGACCTATCAAAGATACATTGGTACCGGCAAGCCTTCGTGATTAAATTAATGAAGTTAGAAAAACTACATAAAACGTAAAGGCAGTACGCAGAAGTCAATATATGCTAAAATACATTACGATACGTGTTTCTATCTCTGCCTTTGAATTTAGTTTGGAAAGGGGAACTACAAAGGTGAACATTTAATTTTAAAGTGTTCACAGACAACACAAAGCTAGACTTTTCTTTGTTAATAGTTAAATTTGCAGTGCTGGCATAGATGATACGACTGTTGATTGCAGTCATTTATGTGTCGCCTCCTGTCATGAATCGAACTTCAACACGTCATAGCATCGTTCTCATCAATTCCCACATGGATAAGAAGAGGCATCAGAACGACACTTTACACGATCATGACACGACTCTTTTACTCCCTAAATGGTCACAATTGTAATAGTAGTAATATAAATAAAAAATATTAATAAATGGCACACTCGGTCGTCGTGTTTCGCGTTCTGTTTTATAGTTGCCAGAAATTAGCATGGCCAGTTTAATGGATACAACTCCATCTGTTTAGACGTCAAGCAACGTCCTACCAAGAATACCAATGTAAGAAAATAAAAAATACTAAAGAGTTCGTACGATACGGGACTATTTTTGAAGTCTAGTGGTATGTAGTCCATGATAGTGTCGAACGGTAGCTTTTGGATTTCACACAACAAACGCTAAAGGATGGGGGCCAGAGATCACGTAACAAACACATTGACACACGAGACATCTTACAGATATTTCATATTCATCCGAACGAATTTAATCATTAGCTGAACATTAAAAAGTTACATAAAAACAATACCTGGTACTAAATTTGTTTTTTTTTGTACGCCATATTTGACCGCAATTTGACCAATAGTAAGCAAGGGGAGGTCTAAAAGCGCTGACGACTGTAAAACACGACCTAATTTACGGTTGCTACAGTCGTCGTCACTATACCGGTCAGTGCTTAAAGGATCCAAAGTTATAGGATAAGAAGATCACATAAGCAGGTTGTCACTTGTCGATAGTTTAGTTTTACCTTCGTATTTCATCCTTTAACAAATCATTATTTAATTAAAATATGACCAAAAATAACTAAAACAGATACAATAAAAATGTAAAAGTATATTATACTTATATATTATATAAGTTATACGAGTAAATAAGACACTTCCTTAGCTGAAAATAGATTCGGATTGATTTGTTAGTTGAATAAGGAATAAATAGACTACCTGCGTGGGGTGTTGTCAAATTGAAAATGTCACTAGAGTTTTCCGCCACACCTGCCGTCTGCCTCATTCCGTGACTTCATTACTTATGATTTCTTCCACGAACTACATAGGATGTATTTTAAGTCGAGCTTAAAATTGCTTTTAATTGTATAGTTGTATACCTACCAAGTACAATTAAATGGTTAAAATGCTCCTGTTATATAATATAAGGAAATTTGGCTTGCATGACATTTGAGTTAATTATAAAGATCTGTGAAATATACGTCGAAAACAGAGTTCCTAAAATGTAATTTTATAAGTATCTATTTATATGCCATATAGGCATTTAAATGCCAAAAATCATCGCAATATTTTTGGACTTTTTATCGCCATAAATATTATTTTTAGATTAGTATATAAAAGAATTGAAAAAACGACTTCAAACAGTAAACTAAAAAGCAAAAAATAAATTTACTTCGCACAAAGTAATGCGTATTTTCATCTAGTTTAATAAATATGATTAAAACGTTTTGTTAAAAATGATTTTATTTTACACTTTTAAGTGAGGGGTAAACCGAGCAAGGATGCTTCTCGAATGGGAGACGACGGTTACTTGAGACGGAAAATGATAGACGGAAACGATTAGACAATAGACATAATGAAAAAAAATATATAACAAACGCACTAGTCGCCCCTACGATTGTTTTGAAAGTTCCCCTCGATTTCTCTGGTGTGCCATCATTTCTCTGGACCACCTTTGAAATATCTTCTTTCCAACAAAAAAAGAATAATCAAAATCGGTGCATAAACAACGAATATATACGGTCGATTTAGAACCTTCTCCTTTTTTTGAAGTCGGTTAAAATAAAATTATTAATTAATTTAATATAAGGTGTTATTTATTTAGCCCACAACAAGAAATAATAAATAAATAATAAACTTTGTGTAATTTATGAAGTAAAAATAATTTGACTTTATTACAGCTAAACGGACATTGCAAGCTGAATCTCACCTTTAAGGCAACACTACCAATATTTGAGCACATAACTCATACCCTAAGCCGCAGCGACAGCAATAAATGTCTGGTTAACTCATCATGGAAATGGAGGCATATCTATTACTATTACAATGAAGTGTAACAATTCGGCAAATGAATATCAGACACAATATGATATAAAGAATGTTTCAGTTGGTTTTAGTAATTGCCCAAAACTTTTTTTATTATAAGATGACATGCAAGGGTCCCAATGACTGACAAAACCAGTCTAATCTACGGCTGGCAGTCTCCGTCACTATACCGTCCAAAAGTGCTTTTTCACGCTTCGCTCGGTCTAGTTTTTTTAAAAGTGCTAGACTGTTGGTAGTTATTTACCCAGTCCGCCAATTAGTACAGTAGCGCCGTAGTTCCACCAATTTCAACTGACCGCGAAGTGTCTCCGTCGTGTTTCGGGATAACCTTGAGAGTCGTCGGTTACAATTAAGCCGGCATAGTGAAGGCGCCTGCTACTTAGTGTTATTTAACGGTAGTAGCATTCATTGACCGGACTCCAGCTTAACATCAGACAGGGTACTGTCACATGTCGATCCATATTAAAAAAGATTCAAAAATTAGTAGTAAGTACACAAACACACACTCACACAAACACTTGTTGACTATATTTGGATTCAATGGCGTAAAATTGTGTAATACATAAATGTAAATGTAATTTATCTGTAAGTCTGTACTGAATAAAAATAGTCATATTTTAAAAACCTAAAAACGCGTTATCAAATAAGTATGTATATTATTATCCTCGTCGTTTCAGCCTTCTCACATGCCTTCTAGCGGACTATAAATTAAGTCCTATTCATAGAGATATATAAAATACGTTTATTAATTATTCAATCAAATAGAGCAGAGAGCATAGAGCGCCACTGTCCACAATCCTGACTCAACTCCCTCACTTCCCTCAGCTTTCTTGACAGCCAAATTGACTCCAATTTGATCAGAAAAACCCTCCTGGGTCTACCATCCACATTTATAAATTGCTTACGTCTAACGCCTAATACCACTTTTTAAGTGTCTAAATTATAAACTTGAATCGAGTTAATTCAAATCTTTCGATATTATCTATCTACAAAGTTAATAAAATTTAAAATGTTTTCTTTGGATTGGTTGATTCTTCGCAGCAGGCCATTAGCTAAGCTTGTCGCGGAAACAAGCTCTATCGCAACGAACGTAAGCGGATTAAAGAATAGGTTTATGTCGCGGATAAGAAGCGGAATGGCAACGAGAACTAATAGTTCAGGACAACCATAAAATTGAAATTTACGACCTTGCTTTTAAGCGGTTCTTATAGTATTAGTTTGATATTGTTTTTGTTATATCAAAACACGCAAAATTATAGATTTTCTATTCATATATTTAGGTTTTTTTATTATTTTTGTGACTCGACATATGACAGCATCCCGCCTGTTGTTAGGCTGGAGTGCGGTCTATGATTGGATGTATAAATGTAAGTGGTGGTACTACCCCGAATCGACAGACTGGGCATCACTACCTACCACTAAATATACAAATAGTATACCTAGATTCGGTATAAACCTACGTGTCAAAAATGATTTAGTATTTTTTTATTGCAACACGAAATCTGACCTCGACCTGACTGATGTAAGCAAGAGGAGGTCCAAGAATTCCAACAATTGAAGAAAAAAATCTTGTAAATTGACGGTTATACTATGCAGGGTGCTTCTACACGCATCGCCTAAAGGGTCCAAAGTTATAAGATGAGGACAACACATGGGCTGGTAAAGCATTCCAATCGTCGATTGTTCTACAAAGAAACGACGCACCGAGGCTGTTAAAGGATAACTGTGTCATGTTTTAGGACTTCAGCTAGGCATAGTGGTTGTGACTGTTGTTTGCGGTACCAGTCACCTTTACTCCCGAATCGAAGAATCTCACAATCCATTTTAACATCAGGCGGTGTGTTTTTATTTTATTATAATTATAATACTGGAGATCAAAATGATGTTAATTAAATCGAAATCGTCATAAATTTCCATTAAAAAAATAAAAATCCTCTTTTTCTTTTTCCAAAAACTTATTGAATTTCATACTTATGATCATTTTCATATAACAACAGAAGTTCGTTCATTCGTGAAAATATTAGTGCGTTTGTCAGTGATAGATGTTATCTGAACACCGACAGAATAAAACGATTTATTTTAATACGAATTATACATTATTTCAGTAAGATATAACGAATTCTTTTATATTGATTGGTATTATTATAACACTTCGATTATATCAGTTTTTATATTATTTATTAATATTAAATTATTGTTTTATGTATGTATTATTGCCATTGTCATTATATCCGTTGTCTCCGTCTATCCCTATGGGAAATTGATAATGATGATGATTTATTATATATCTTAGGTTATATGATTATTTCTATGAGGAATAATAAATATAGTTATGTGTAAATACGAGTAGGTAGCAAACAATTCACAGATACAACACATTTAAAAAATCATGTTATGGTAAGTATCGCGGTAGGCCCAAAATGAGATTGCAAGATGAGATAGTTGTTGGCGAGAGATCGCAAAGTAAATTGTGCAATAAAGAGAGGGCAGTACTTGCAAAGCAGTAGGACAAATAAGTGGACTTCGTCAACATCATCATTATCAGCCAGAAGGCGTCCACTGCTGAACATAGGCCTCCCCTTAGAACGCCATTCCGAACAACAGTTGCATGCATCCACTGGTTACCTGTGACATTCACTTTGTCGTCAGTCCACCTACGCTGCGTCTTCCGTTTCGTGGTTTTCACTCTAGAACCTTTCTACCCCATCAGTTGTCGGTTATGCGAGCGATGTGGCCAGCCCTTTGCCACTTCAGTTTGAGTAGACTTATAAAATGATAATAAGTAGTATTAAGTTATTTTTGAATAATCTCGTAGACTATCGAGATAAATAAAATGCAACTTCATCAGTTGATTTTTACAATATTTATGATTAATATTTTATAAATATTGTGGAATTAAACCCAGCCATTAGCAGTTTATCAGCTCTGTCACTCTAACTACGGCCTGAGCTACAATGCGCTCTTGTAACGGTACTAATAATAATTTTCTAACTAATCAAGTAATTAATTCCAATTCTAATAGTTATGTTAGAATTCGTATAAAGAGAAACTCTCGGTTTGAGTTGAACTTTGTTACTTTATACAGTGAACGTATATCGAACTTTCAAAGGAATGCAACTGGCTTTAGTAGAAGGTACAAGTCAATGGATAAGGTTTTGATTGAAAATGGCTTCCAATATAGTTTACGAAATACATGCTGTTGTATTGGAATATTTGCTTCAATTATTAGAGCGCATCATAGTTTTAAGGAGTCGCTGTTGCCGGACGAGAAATATATGTTGGCTTTATTATATTTTCTTGTGTAAATTTTAACTATGTATGTATATTAGTGTAAATTATATTATTTAACATAATACATATATGTTGGGATAACCATTTAACACGTAACTACACAATTTATATAAATCCACGTTTTGCAGTAAGATACAAAGCGAATCCAGGATTTTACTCAATAACATCTTAAAAGAAAAAGTAATCTTAAAAGGTTTTGACTGAATATGTCGCATGTAATTTCTATTTGTTTATTTTGCGTTTATTTTTGGTATTTTTTTTAAAGCTCCGCAGACATCAGGCAGACCTAATTGTTGTTTGCTCAGTTGCCGACCTGTATTAACACCACTTTCAGTTTTACAGAACGTAAATTAATTTATCTGAAAGATCTACTCAGAAATTGCACTCCAGGCGATCAACGCAATTAACAATAAGCGATAAATATAGCGAACCGAAAGGATTATTTAAATATCATTCGCGCTAAAGCTATATTATATAAAACTCAACTCACAGTATTTATTTACACAGTATAAATATATTTAATTGCTTACTTTAAAGTAACTATACATAGTTAGTCCTCTAAATGTTATTACTTAGACACATGTTACGGTATACAGTATACAAGTTACAGTATAGAGAGTGGAGTGTCGCCTCCTGGGGCGTATACAAAGCAGAGCTAATACAATTGTCTCAATTAAGATATCATTCTCTATGCGTGTGTACGCTTTGTCCCTGAATGTGGCATCTGTGCTATACGACAACAACAACTTATAAACAACATTATAATAATATGATATATGAAGATATAGGTATGGATTTTATTGTGACTCGATATCTGACCTTGACCTGCTAATGGTAAGCATGATGGAGGTGTAAGAGTGCCGACGACTAAAAAAACCGAGTCAGTTCACGGCTTTCAAGTCGCCGTCACTATGCCGGTCAAGGGTGCTTCAATACATGGGCAAACAATTATATTTTAGTCATATTAAAATAAGAGCAAACGATAATTTCGTCTTTTGTATTATTTTTTATATGTATCCAAAACATTATTTAGAGAGCAGGGGTCTGAAGCACCCATAACCTGTATGAAGAGAAATGTGGATATGAAGGAATAAAGGACCTATGTTACCTATATAGAAGGACCGTTGTCTCTGTCGTGAGTGACAGAATTAGGGCGTTTAATTGATAATGTTGTATTCGTACTTAATAGTGAATTAGTAGACTCAAAAAAAGTTTAATTATTTTTATTGCGATGCGACAGCTTGACTGATGATATGTAAAGGGAGGTCTAAGAGTATCGACGGCAAAGAAAACGACTCACAATGTCGGCCAGTGATACTTTTTTACACAAGCAAAACGATCCATGGATGGTAAAAATACAAAATCGGGTAAAGCATTCCGATTGTCAGTAGTTCAAAGAAACGTTCCTAACAGTTCCTTAGAAGATTCTCTGTGGTATAGACATCGCAAGAGCTCCAGAGTCCTAGTGAGCCCAGCATCGCCTATTACTAGGCCAGCTTAGCTCTGCAAATATTCCAGGTGAGGTCAACATGCGCGATCTCAGGTGACCTTGTATTACTACAAAATAAACATTATTTTATATACGTTAAACATTATATGAAAAAATCATTTTATTGATAGAAAGAATTTAGATAATGTGACCTATTGATAGTAAAATAGTCTTGCTAAAAAGATTCCAAAGCACTGGCTGCCAATGTATCTATGATATAACATGTTTTCCGATCGCCCTGTTTCTATGATACAAGTACGTTTAGTTGCTCAGTATTACAGTGTATTTTTTTTAAATATCGATATTTTTACACTTATGCTGTGTGAAAGCATAAAAGTGTATTTTGGATATTTTTATTATTACTAATATCTTCGCTTGACACTCCCTGACGGCTAGATCACGTTTTATGGGCAGAGGCAAGGTCCATGAATGGAAGTGACTACTGCTACAGTTAAATAACTGTAAGCAGCAGTCACGTCCACTATGCCGGCCCAGTTGGAGGAACCAGTAACTTACAATATGGACCTGAGGCGATATTATGTTATTAAAAATTATTATGCTGACGGTGTAAAATGCCTTTTTTTATCTGCATTGGTTATTTTCGCGACCTGTAAAATCATGAGTTCCATACCCCCGTGCTCCGAGATGGAGTAAGAGAATTCTTTATAAGACAGCTACATACGGTAAATAACTTTATACGGAGCGTGGAATATAAGGGCAATGTTCTTTAATGTTATAAGTAACTGCATGTACGAGTATTGTTTGTAGTACGCTGGAATTCTGTGCAAATACGTAATACAAGTAACATTTAAAAGCAGTTATGCATGTAAATACCTTTAATAATGAGATTTTACGACCAAAGTAAATATTAAAGACATATTGGCAACGGTATAACAATGCGAATTAGCTGACTAAGTATTTTATGAAAGAAACTTAAAAAGTAACAAGCGAAAAAAAAGAATTACAATTACAGAAGAAAATTGTGGATGTGAAGGAAGCGAGGGAGTTGTGTCAGAACAGTGGCAAGTGGCGCTCCATTGTCTCTGTATATCTCTGTGGAAAAAAGTGTCAATTTAATTGATTGATTGATTGATATTAACAACCAGAACTGGTGGCATTGAAAAATATATTCTTTATGGTCAACGTGAATTTATAA
Source organism: Tinea trinotella (assembly GCA_905220615.1). Classification (NCBI taxonomy): domain Eukaryota; kingdom Metazoa; phylum Arthropoda; class Insecta; order Lepidoptera; family Tineidae; genus Tinea; species Tinea trinotella. The sequence goes on from HG992306.1 coordinate 8,263,837, forward strand.
GTTTAACCTTACTAACTGATCAACCGCAATTTTTTTCAGCACCATAAGCTATTTTTAGGTAGAAGCTATCTACCCTACCCAGCTCCGAATCTTTTGCTGGCAGAACATCGAGAATTTTATCTCTCTGCAACAGCGTAACATAGAAAACAAAACTTAAAAATAAGTGGAACTTATAAATAGGTTCTAGGGAAAGTATCATTTTACTTCCCGATGATATAACCGTTCACATTGAATGCATGATCACGTTATCGGCAATCCAGTAATTTTGGCAAGTAGTCATATTATATTATATAACAGTAAATAGTTGAAAAGATACATAGAGTGCCAGTGGATCAAAAACTGTAGATTTACTATAAGCAGTGGCGTAGCGTGGGAGTCAGCCGCCCGGGGCGGAAAAAAAAATTGCAGCCTACTTATTTAGGAATTTCAATCATAGGTACAACAAAAATATAAATTTCAGGTTCAAATTTTAAGCGTAGCGTGGCCGCCCCCTCTGCCCCTGCCAGGCTACGCCACTGACTATAAGACTAAATATATGAGATGGGACTCGTAAATTTTATTAAATATTACATAATTTCTTTGTTTCTTTTTTATAATGTAGCTTGAAAGATGTAAACGAAATATGATGTTAGGCTGGAGTGAGGACCGTAAATTTTCCGATTTGATCAAGGAACGATCTTCTGGGTCGACTGCGGATTGAGTGAAGATGTGCATGAATATGTCATTTGAAAGAAGATTTAGTGACATATACTCATATAGATTAAGAAAGGCACGATGAAAGGAGATTGACAAAAGAAAAGCGAGTGCCTGTTTTATGCTGTTTGAATCTCAATCAATACATCAAATTGTCACGCCTTACACCCCCAGGGATAGACAAAGATAACAGAGCACCACTTGCCGCGATCCTAAAATAACTTTCTCGCTTCCCTCACATCCACAATTCTCTACATACGAGCTCTTTGGTTATGGACACTTGGCAACCTAGCTTGTCTCTGATTTGGTCAAACAACACCCTCCTGGGTCTACCCCGTTTATTCTCTCAACCAAAAAATATTCTGCTTTTATTCAAAGATCATTAACTATTGCTTTTGTTAGTTAGAAAAAAAATATGATTCTTTTACATTACTGAATTTAAATAAGACAGAACTTTTAGCAAAGGCAATGTTATGATTTTTTTACCGCCAGCTTCCCAAGTAAAAGAGACGAAACCGTTTAACACGCGCCGCGCTGGCGGGCAACTTGCCTCTATAAGCTCTATTACATATCCCGAGCGAGATTACTAACGTTATATCACTACAGAGGGGTTAACATAATACGCTTAGTTTGCTTTCCGATTGCCGCAGTATTTTGTGGAATTGTGCGAGGAATTGAGAAACGTACATTACGATACATTTTTTTATATACTACTCAGCTATATTGCTTTTATTTTTTTATCTTTTATTTTTATTGTGCTTGATACATGACAGCACCCCGCCTGATGTTATCTGATGTAAGTACAGGCAACTTACAAGCTGATCCCTAAACGCAATTAAATCACTTCACAGTCTGTATATTTGTAAGTGGTTGTACTACCCCGGATTAGCATACTGAACAAACGACCACCAACCTGTCTGCCTACAACTCATATTATATAATAAATACTACACAATCTTTAAAAAAGAAAAGTATGTAACAATTTATTTTTGGTTCTTGCATTTTTTTAACTGGATGAAAGAAGTGGTACTGTACAAATCGACTGCTAAAATGACCAATAACCACAAAGCAGTACTTATACGTGTATAAGGCGAGCATAGTCAGAATTCGCAAACCAAGTTCCTTGCCTGTACCAATGTATCTATAATATAATATAATATAATATAATATAATATAATATAATATAATATAATATAATATAATATAATATAATATAATATAATATAATATAATATAATATAATATAATATAATATAATTATCTGTTAATATATTTTTCATACGTAATATTTGGGTCAATCAGTTTCTATGAAGCAAGCACGTTTAGTTAGAAATGTAAAATCAGCTTTAATGCTAATCTTCGTACTCTGGATGTTTAAGTTCGTTTCTTTGTCGAATAACTTCTTTTAGCATTGTATCATTCAAAGGAGTTTCATAGCAAAGCTCTCTTACTGGTGGTCTAACCCTTAAGTGGTTCAAGTATTTTTGGATCTTGTAAAATATTTTCTGTTTATATTTTACTAAAGTACATAAGTTTATATTTTTACAAAGAATAGTATATTTGTTATGTTTAGTTGATTTATTTTTAAAAAGTAGATTTATAGAAATAGTGAGCAAATTTATCATTATTTACAACTCTTACGAACCAGGATTTCTGTAATAAATTCAAAATTCAATTATAACAATAAAAACAGTGATTAAAGAGATCAATAACACAGAATCATGTAGTACGATATGTCATGTTATATATATACCGATACAAAAATAAATGTCTAATAAACTTTATCTTTTTAAACGGCAAACTATACATGTCCATACAACGCAATGTTACCTAAGAGGAATGGAGAATCAGTAATATTTATTTATTACTTTGTATGACATTACCTAAAACGACTACGCTGTATATATATAGGAATCTAATATACTGTGTCTTTAATTGCTAAATCATTATTTTTTGTATAGTTAGAATATAATATATACGAGTATACCAAAGAATAATTGCAAGCTCTAACAAGAAATACGAAAAAAAAGGATATTGACGCAAGCTACGGCGAACAGTATAGGTACCCTACCCTTCCTATTACGTTTGTGGCGGAAAATTGAATCACACCCTTTACTGGACTTATCACTACATTGTGAACTGCTTTGTACCTCGTTTTCTAAATCTTTCAGTGTTATCAGCAACCCCTTGTTGGCAAAAATGTGATGCTATTTTTGTACATGTCTCACTATTTGCACTTTATATTTTTGTATAACTAAAAAAAATATTTTAACTTTAAAGTTTAAAAAACAAAAAATATATGCTTCTATATAATTTATTTAAATAAATTCATTATAAATTTTATTTCATTTTTTTACCAAAACTTCGAACGAAAAGGTTTTAATAAAAGTAAAATATAATTTTGGTTATAAAAACGGTTCTCCGTTGTTTCTGACTTTTGAAGATGAAAATTTATAAAATTAAAGCAATACAAAAAAAAAATACTTTATAATATACAACTTCAAAAGAACATGTAAGATCAACAATTTTACATACACATTCAATCACAGACAGAACAAATAACAATAGGTAAAGATTGCTTTAACCGCCCATGTCGTGTTTTAATCCTTTAAATCCTACAAGCAACTTTTTTTTCAGTCAACGGCTCCCCTTGCTTCTCTTGGTTACCGTCAGGCAAGTCAGGATGATTTATTTAATTATAAGATTGGATTTTACAAATATTTATGATATAAAAAACAATATTTGCTTCGAGTCTAAGTTTTTAAGAGGCGGAGTAATACTACCAATTTTAAAAGTACAGACCCTGAACTGACTCACGTCTTTAAGCTCTCAATTTCAACTAGTCCTGCATCACTGCTGTGAAGTCAGAATTAAAAAAATGGCTGGCGTAGTGATGGCGACTGAGGTAACCGTAAAATGAGACTTTTTCAGTCGTCGGCGCTCTTGGAACTCCCTTTGCTTAACATGTCAAGGTCGGGAATCGCTTCTCAATAATAAAAATACATCATTAAAATGTTCTTATTTTTATATTTCCTTTTCTTCGAATACAATATACGTTTGAAATTGTTTCGTAGAAATCATAACGTTGTTGGGAGCATCTTTGATCCGGGAGACGTCATTATGTTGTTAGCGAAGTGAACTGAATATAATTAGAATGAAACACGCTACACTGACTACTCACCTCCACGTGGTAAGCTCAAATAAATTAAATTAACGTACAAACGAGACATCTTCAAAGAAAACTCCCCATGTCTAAATATCAAACATAATTTACTTCATTAAATGGATTTTCATTTTTTATAGCGGCTGTTATAACAGGCGGGAATGTTTAGCTGTATGATGCTATTTTAATTAAACTACTACAAGAAGCAGTCGCATCCACTATGCCGGCCTAATTGGAACCGGTAACTTCCCGTCTCCCGATCCCAAAACATCTGGATCGCTTCACGGTATTTTTGATAGTAATGATAACATCCCGGATTTGCAGACTGAGCAAATGACCACCAACTATTTGGCTACTACTCTTAATAATTTCAAATTCATATAATTAATCACTGAAATTGACGTTCATTTTTATAACAATCGGAAACATACCTACTTACTTTATATAATAATAACTTTATTTTCATTTTTATTGTGACCTCGACCCGCCTGGTGGTAAGCAAGAAGAGGTGGTCCAAGAGTGCTGACGACTGCGAAAACTGAGTCTTCACGGCTGCCCCAGTCGCCGTCACTATGCCGGCCAAATGGGCTTCTTCACGCATCGCTTCAAGTTTCCAAGGCTATAGGATGGAGAGAACACATGGGCTGGTACAGCATTCCATTTGTCGATTGTTCTACAAAGAAATGACTCTTCAAACTTTTTCGTTCGACTGCCGATTCGGTCGACAAAATGCGGATGCTTCCCCGACCCGGCTAATATGCTATAACAGAAATTTTAATGATAAAATAGGAAATATTCAATAATATATCATAAGTAATTAAATATAAATATATAAATGTGTACTAGCCGTTGACAATAGACGTTGCCCTATTGGGTCCAATTATGAATTTAAACCATCCAGGGACCCACTTAAACATAACATATATTAAATATATTAAACATAAAAATATATTAAAATCAATCCAGCCGTTTAAAAGGTATTTATACACACGAACACAATATATCAATTAACCAATCAATTTATCACGTCTTTTTTCCACAGGGATAGGCAGAGACAATGGAGCGCCACTTGCCACGATCCTTACACAACTCCCTTGCTTCCTTTACATCCACAATTCTCTTCATACAGGCTCTGTGGTTATGGGCACTAGGCAACCTAGCTTTCTTGAGAGTGTCTCCGATTTGGTCGGAAAACACTCTCCTGGGCCTGCCTTGTTTAACACAACCATCCACATCAGATTTATTATTTCCTTTCGTCAATCTACTTTCTCATATCCTTTCCATGTGCCAAAACCATCAGTATGTAAAATATATAAATATACTAAAACAAAATTCGTATGATAGTTGTGCAGGAATTTAAGCCAAACATTAGTTTTTAAAGTAAAGAAACGTGGCCACTTTCAGTAGATATCATATTTTGCAATTTGTCTTTATTTACGTTATAAAATACAAATATTTAGAAGATACGTTTTTATTTACCGCTTGAAACCTGTAAAGTATTTAAAAGTAACCGGGGAGACTTATTGAAAGTTATTTCCGAGCATTAAGTCCCCTTTGGTTGGCCACTTTGGAGTTTTCAGTAGTTTCAGAACTAATACTTTGCTTGTACATTTGCGGTTAGAAGGTTTTAAGGTTACCTTTAAACTACTAGTTTACAACTAATAAGCTAAGATTTTAAGAGTAGTAGGCAGACAGTCTGTTGGTCTGTCGATCCGGTGTACTACCACCACTTCAAGAGTCCAGAAGTGAGTTAGTCGCGTTTTGAAATCTGATTATAAGTTGTTTATTCTTACTGGCATAAGTTCTAAATGCTTGTAGTTCTTTAACTATTGTAGAATTAACTCTGGTCTATAGTTGGTAGATGGATGCGTTAATCAAGGCAGTTCCAGGAGGGTGTTTTCCGATCAAATCGGAGACATTCTCAGGAAAGCTAGGTTGTGCCTAGTGCCCATGACCTTGATTTAGCTAAAATTGTACTTTAATTTAATTTTAATAAATTGGTTTATAATTATTTTATAAACAATTTATACAAACATTTTTACAAACAATTCTTTGTTTGTATTTAAAAAATACATATAAGTACTCATATTTGTAGTATGTATATGTAAAAGAATTCAAATAACAGAAACATAATTTAAAAATGAAAAATTGTAGTATTTGATAATGGAAAATAAAATATGAACAGACAAAAACATTCGCCATGAAAGCTTTTAATTAAAAATGGTACACGGGGATTTTTTTGTTGATATTTTTTCGACAAAATCTTTTGTTGGTGTTAAATCCAGCTCGATAAATGAACATCGAATGTACAGCTGATAGTCAAATTGAGTTTTTTCTGAGACTCCAAATTTAAAAGTAATTAAAGCAAATGTACATAAAGAATTTTGTTTCTTTCTTTTATTTATTGGATACACATTTACATTTAAAGTCATATTAAAATGGTTATTCCACCTCAGAAGACAAATACGTAAATTCATTAACTTACTACGATTTAGGAACGTTTATAAATTATTTTTGATATTTAATAACTACAGTTTTTAGAATTCTAAATATATATATAAACAATGTAATTATATATTTTAATATTACGATGTAATAGTGACGTCGACAGTTGATATAATAAGAATTAGACCATTAACTCTTTGCCTCCTTTTTTAAATACTGAGATAAATTAGTCTATCAAATTATCACACCCTTTTCCCACAAGGATAGGTAGAAATAAAGGAACTCTACTTGCCACGATCCTGACACAACTCCCTCGCTTCCCTCACATCCACAATTATTTTCATACAAGCTTTACTATTATGGGCACAAGGCAACACAGCTTTCTTAAGTAAGTCTCCGATTTGGACGGAAGAAACCCTCCTGGGTCTGCCTCGTTTACCGCATCCATCGACATCAGATTCCTTTCCATGTGTCCAAATTATCGAAGCATTCCTTTGTCAATCCTTGTCACTACATCTTCTTCCTCGGCTATCACATACTGTGCTATTCCTTATTCTATCCGATTTCGTTAATCGGTCACTCGACTTATACATAATAAATACACACACAAACGTACGCACGCACGCTCGCACACACGCACGCACGCACACACGCGCACACGCGAACACGCGCACACGCACACACGCACACACGCGCACACACGCACACACGCGCACACACGCACACGCACACACACACAAGAACTAAAATTCTGTTTTCAGGAATAAAATTTTGATATAATATTACGAATATTTGACAGACAATAGATAACTCATTAGTACGGCTGGTCGCCATGACAATGATGGATTCAATTTTAACTGAATTCGGTTACAATTAGCCTAAAATATACATTTAATATTTTCTACAATTGTACGTTAATAATAATCTAGTTTTGATTTGCATAACATATTACGGATTTTAGCATATTCATGCTATACTCCTATTGTTCCTAGGTAACGTTAATCCTGGTAAAAACAATTTATAACAAACAGTACGGATAGCCAATATTAAGCCATAGTTAAATTTACAGTATTCGGTTCTCGAGAAAAAAAACTTTACTATACCTAACTTTACTATAACTCTTACTCTATAACCGCCGCTGGAACAAATCTACAAAACAATGGTGTATTCACACTTCCTGTGACAAACTAATTAAAACCTTTAGTTAATTATGATTTTGTGTATATTAAAGTGTGTTTTATATGTGATGTATTTCATCCATATTATATTATGTAGGTATTATACGTATTATATTATGTACGTATGTAATAATTTATATATTTTCTAGGTAACTTTTAACTTGCAATCTACCTCTCATATGCATCGTCAAATCAAAATCCTGAAGGTAGAAAATGCATTTGACATTAAATCCTCCTCGTACTATTCTGTATTAAATTTTAATAACGCATTGTACTTCTACTATTAAAAATAACTATAAACTTTAGTGACTGTATGTACGCTGGTCCTGGTATCGAAAAAGTGAATTAAAAGCAAAATCGCATCCTTTTGATCTGGTATTTATTTGACTTTACTGACTATTGAATGTCAAAAAACATTCAAAATATAAAAAAAGTATAAAATGTAAATATTCAGGAACCTACCTATAAACTGATCATTCGATGTCCTTATATGGATTTACAAGCACCGACAAAAAAGCCAAAATAGTTTAGTATAAATAATGCCTGTTAAAGAAATACATTGAGTTGGAAACGGGTCAGAGTGGCAGTCATATGTTAAGGTAATGGACTGGAGATCAGGGTGGGCCCTTGATTAAGTCAAAAGGCTGGAAGCTATACCACACAGATTTTAAGGGCTATTAAATTAAGACCGTGGTCTAGTGGTAATGAAATGATGACAGGCGTGGCGCATTGCTTAGCATACCAGTTCGTTACACGTTATTACAACAAATGTTATTAACAACAACATGTTAATAACATTCGTTAATAAAAAAAGGCAGATATTTGCGCTGGGTCTGGTTGTCAAAGAGTGGTAGGCAGTGATACCGATCTGTCGATCCGGGGTAATACTGCAGCTTATCATTAGGCGGGGTGCTGTCATATGTCGAGCCACAAAAAATATTTGATATATGAACTTTAGTCGCTTAGTTTCCATGATACTCGTACAAGCACGTTTAGAATAATATACGATACAGTTTGTGTTATTATTAGCATTAGGTCATCAATTTTTTTTAAATAATTTATTCTATATAATATGTATTAACCTCACTTAATACTGATTGAGGGTTTAATGGGTAAGCAACCCCAAAAAGCCACACACAGTGTTTGGGAGCCAAATACAATCAGAGTGTAAATACGAATTAGTGCAGTAAAGGAAACGTGGCTAAGAGATCTGACCGATAGGGGGCGATTGAGATCCCTCTTTCTCAATGGGATTGATTTACCTTTATCGCTGGCAATAAATTCACCCCAACCCCACACGAGATTTTCTTTCTATAGTAAAATAAACGGTCTAATACTTTGTGCAACTATAAAGTTAGTTTACTTACTTAACATAAAAAATAATACTATTTAAAGAACAGACTTAACTTTTATTGCACTGTAAAAGCTTGCAGGGAGAGAGTACGAGTTAAAGAGTCAAAATTGATACGGCCCTTGTCAGTACGTAGACGACGTTCTTTTACTAACATTGTCCGCTTCAAGCCACTTTTACGACCAGTTCGGGGATGAGAATCCCCCTTTTATTATACCATTGTCATTGCCTTAAGGTATCTAAATAACTTTTTACGAATATTTACCAAACAAAATGTTACGCTTATGAGAATTGTAGCAAATTGTGTTTAATATGAACATAATGAAACAATGTAATTTCTTTTTCTTTTTGTTTACATATTTTTCTTTTTAAATACATATTAAAACTTTACAACGCTCCATTGTCTCTGCCTACCCCTGTGGGAAAAAGGAGTGATAATTTGATTTTGATTTGAAAGGCGACAATTTTATTACAAGTTTTATTTTTTTGGCCGACTTAGTGACGGCGACTGGAGCAGCCGTAAACTAACTCGGTTTTTTCATTCGTCGTCACTCTTGGACCTTCTCTTGCTTATCATCAGGCGGGTCGTAGTCAGATGTCATGTTTCAATAAAAAAAGTAAAATAATAATATAGAAACACGTGAAACTGCGGAACAAGTAAACGAACTTTTTATTAAATTCTAATGCAATTGAGTTGGCAGGAGGTAACACAAATGTCACGAAAATAAAAAGGCAGTAAAACAAGTGAACGCGTAACAGGTTCAGTGTTTCTTTAGACTGATGTAAACTTTAACTTTATCTGATGAATGTAGATTTCATTTTGTTGTCCGCGGAGTCTGCAAAGTTGTGCCAGAACAAAGGGCACTGAAGACGAACAGCAAACAAGTTGCAATAAGTTTCACGGTACTCTGACGATGCTCAGCTCCCCCTACCTAGAGTCCCGCCTCTTAAATAGCATTATTACACTCCGCCTTCAGGCTTTAAAGTAGAAAGACTTTTATTTAGCTTAATTTATTTGATCCGTTTGTAGTTTCACTTTTATAAGGTTGATTGAAATAGAGTTTAATTTCAATCATCGATTTCCTCCCGCCTTTAGCACATTTATTGCTTCGAACTGGAACTTTTAAACATAATATTTAGTTAAATATAATGATCAAATGTTAGCTCGTCGTTTATAGCTACGAGACATAAACATTCTAAGACTGATCTTAAACGATCATATTTATCTGACTTAGAGCTTTGACATAACCAAAAAATATGTTAAAGAAAATTAGAGTGTGGTGTCTTTTTTCATAGTTGAAACAACATTATAAGTCGAAAATATCTTTTTTTTTTTATTGTGACTCGACATATGACAGCACCCCGCTTGATGTTAAGCCAAAGTGTGGTCCATGAATGAATGTCACTGCTACTACAATTCAATAACTGTGAGTAGCAATCATATCCACTATGCCGGCCTAGATGGAACCGGCAACTTACAAGCTGATCCCGAAACGTGACCAAATCACTTCACGGTCTGTATACTTGTAAGTGGTGGTACTACCCCGGATCGGCAGACTGGGTACCACTGCCTACCACTCTTTGATAACCAGACCCGAAGCAAATATCCATCTCTTTTTTTTTTATTAACAAATATTTGCAATATTTAATACTATTAAATATTACAAATAAAAGCTATGAAACAAATATTTGCTCCGACCGGGGATCGAACCCGGGACTTTACGCGCAACAAACCAGTCGCTAAACCGTTCGTCCACGCCTGTCGTCTTTGTAGTACGTCCGTGTAATATAAGCCCAAAGTATATGTATGTTACTGAATTACACGTGTAATATATAACAACGTATATACGTTGTCCATACAGAGCATAGATAGGAAACGTTTATCACACTACTGTCTGGATTTAGCTGACTTCCGTTGTACTTGTAGTGGACAATGCAGAGATAAGTCCGCTACCTAAAGAGTGCGATTCAATTTTCCGCCACAATCACAACGAGAAAGGAAGGGTCTCGTATAAAGATAGCGAACTACTCGTAACATTGTATCTGTAGTAATGTGCCGCATATACTACTTATTTTTGCACTAACTAGATTTAATACATATAGTGTGACATAATATACTTTAATTATGATATTTATTTTATAAAATAATAATAATACTATTAAAAACTGGTTATTTTATTAGATTCATTTTTGTCACAGACCGACTATTGAGACCAAAACTACTAGTTTTTCCTCAGTTGTTTTTAGTTTACTTTAGAATCCAGTTTTTTTTCAATTTTTTATTTAATATTATTTTATTAATTATTAATTAGAAAATGTAAAGTTGCATAATTTGTAATCCGTACAATACTCGTACAATACTTTCGGTACTGACATTAAAGTATATAACTTTGTTTTTATTATCATAAGCTCTTATCTTAAGGGAAGTGGCCATCAACACAATTACTTAGCCAATATCAACTAATTTGAGTTCGCGTTGTTACTTAAGTATGGCCATTTTTTTCCTTAATAGATGCAAAAATGGTGCAAGTTTCAGAATTAATAGGGCTATTTTTGAGACTCCCATCAGTAGTTAGAAACAAACAAAGGAATGGCTTTGTTTGTTTGGTGTTACAAAAGTATTTATTGAGAATTTATTTTTCTATTTACACGCCAAGGGTTTATGTAGGTTAAGCATAAACTAAATTAGATTTTATGGCTTGCGTTTTTATTTGTATTTTCGTTACTATTGGATTAATATTTATAACGGGCTCTGGAACTGACATATGTAATGATTGCTTTTAAATTAAATATAAAAAATATAAGAATTCTTAATAAAAATAAATATGGGATAACAATGTGTCTGTTTGGTAATAAATGATTTCGTGTGACAGTTACTGCATCTAACAGTTACATATTTGTGAAATATGTACATATTTGTGAAATGTGTACATATTTGTGAAATATGTACATATTTGTTTTCTTCAATATCAACATGCACTCAAGTGATTTCAAATATTTCAAATAATTTTATTACAACAGATTTAATTTCGATGGTTTGGGCACATGAAAAGGATGAGTGAAAGTAGATTGACGAAAGGAATTTATAAACATGATGTGGGTGGATGCGTTAAACAAGGCAGGCCCAGGAGAGTGTTTTCCGACCAAATCGGAGACATCCTTAAGAAAGTTACGAGGGTGGTTGCTTTCGTAGGTTGCCTAGTGCCCATAACCACAGAGCTTGTGTGAAGGAAGCAAGGGAGTTGTGTAAGGATCGTGGTAAGTGGCGCTCCATTGTCTCTGCCTATCTCTGTGGGAAGGAGGCGTGACAATTTAATTGATTGAATTAAAAATATCATTAAATATATTTTGATTGCCGAATACAAAATGCTAGTGTATAAAAATGTCCTTCCTTTAATGAAACCATATAAATATTATATTAAAACATAATCAAAAGCCGAAAGCTACGAATAAATTATTCTATGTGAATAGTCGCAAAATACTACCCGTGCAAATTAATTTGTATCCGTTTCCATTCACTATCATACACGATGTCCCTCGAACCGCAAAACATAAATTATAAATCAATACAAAATTCATCAAATATAATTTTTAGCTATTAATATAGTTTTAAAATATGAATATTGTAAAGTAGAAATATAAAACAAAACTGAAAACATATTAACAAGTATTGACAGATTGCAGCTGACCGATGTGCTCGCGTGAGTATTTTCTATCTAATTTTATTTATTTTAAGCAAGCTCACAGCACTCATAATTATATATAGTTAACCAAATATCTAATTCCAACCAACCACATTTGGGTATCATACTTAAAAAAAGGCTAATTAATAATGTTACAATATAGCAAGTGGGTAATTCTTTTACAAACCGAACACCTTTCTGACCGTCCCATTTTTTTATTTGGCTGAGTTTTTTTTATGGGTTCTATATCGAAAAAAATATATACCTATTCGATGATTTTTTATATTTATTTTTAAGGGGGCTGAACATTATAGATTTTCGTGATATTTGCTTTGGAGACTCATTTTTAAACACTTATTTCTCGGTTCTTTTTGAGCTAGAGTAAACTTTTTTAAAGATAATAAAGTAAAAAATCACGTAATTCTCTAATTTTCAACGCACTTTATCTAAAAAAATAAAAATAAAAAACCCTCGAATATTTTTTTCGATATAGAACCCATAAAAAAAATCAGCCAAATAATATAAGTATTTATAGAATTTATAATCTTGTATTATAATATTAAATTTATAACCTGAGAGAAATTTTACCCCACCCTACTACGGCGCATCTCCGTAACGGCCTGCCACCGCGGCTAATCAATTATACATTTTGTAACTGAAATACATGCCGAGAATCATTGCAAACGTGTTTAAACGCATCACGAATTTTCACTAATTAATACGACCATATTTTAATTTAGGTTTGTATAAAATGATATATTGTAGCCAGATTTTGTTTTGATTTAATAATTAAACCTTGGATTCCTCGTGGCAAGTGTGAAAAAGCACCCTTAGCCGGCACATTGACGGCGACTAAAGCTACCGTGAACTTAATCGTTTGTTTTTCAGTCGTCGGCGCTTTTGGACTTTATCTTGCTTACCATATTACCGATAAGCAAAATAATATATATCTCAATATTAAAGATATATGTATTTTGGTCATCCTATCTCTATGTTACAAGTAGAAAAATGTAAAAAATAAAAATATTAGAGCTAGACCACTAGTAGTAGTAAAATTGTCTCGCAAACAAAAAACCGTCGGTTTAAAACCACTTTCCAGACCAATGTTTGGTATTACTTTAGTCATTATGCATCTTTTGGTAACTTAGCGTAGTGTTTTTTTTTTACTATGACAAATTTATTTAGAGCGTTCATACGAGTAAATGTTTAATATCATAATAATTGCTGATGGTATTGGCCAATGCCAGTGCAGTGCTATGTCACATTATCATTTGCTAGGGATAGTATAGTCTCCATACATTATACAACTTAGAGTAGAGCCGACTCTATAAAAAAATCTATGGATTGAAACTTGTATTAATTATTCTTTTCCTTTGACTTTGCCGTTCTGAAGTACTGGCCAATTCGAATAAAACATATTTTTGGTTAGCTATGAATTCTAATTTCTAATCAATTTTATTTTAAAAGTATTACTTTATTTTACAAATCAGTAGATTATTTTTTGATTGGCGTTTCGTTTTTATGACATTTAAATCTTTGTTGTCGGCACAAACTGCTAACAACTACGCGTAAACGGAGCAAACATAACAATCGAACGCACAACTCGTAATTGCCCAAATGAACCTAGTGGTCGTCCGAAAACTATGGTCAACAATGACAAATTAAAGGCGATTGTGGAAGCTGATGAAAAAGAATCTACAACTAAATTATTTACTACGATTTCGATTTTTAATTATAATATAATTTATTTATTTACAGGTATTTACATTTCTATACTAAGCTACTAAAGTGTTTGTATAATAAAAACAGGACAACCTTCTATGTACTTTCATTTATCAAAAATTGGGGTATCGGCAAGTGGTTTTGAACCCGTGCTCTCGGTTTGCGTAACCAATACACTACCACTACACCACACCACGGTCGCCTTATGATATTAAGTTTATGTTATACACCACAGGCTTTTAATATATTACCTATTATAATAAAAGCCATCAGTTACGATTTTTAATTCAAAAATTTTGGATTCAGTGGTGGTTGGTTAACGATGAGTGAAGTTTTACAAGAGTGACACAAACCTGTTAAAGTTGCCCCTCGACTTATACTCTTCGGGAACTCATTAGAATTTCAAATATGCACCTGACCTTATCCGTCTTTTTCTTTGCATCTCCTTTTAATTAAAAGAGAGATGACTATGCATACGTCTATTACACAGATTTATTACAAAATACAAACGACCATTCATTGAGCCATTTATTGAGTTAGGTTTCTAACGACAACATTGTAATAATAATGCGGCGTAGTGGGTAGTGATCATGACAGAAACCGAGAGACCCCGGCCACTTGCCAGTATTAATGTATCTTTGATATATGTAGTTTGGTCGTCCTGTTTCTCTGATACAAACATGTATAGTAGCTTAGTATAGTTGTAAACAATAAAATTATCCTTAAAATATAAATGTCCGTATTTTATAGAAAAATAAATGAAATAAACGTTTCTATCGACCCATTCCCACAGGAATAAATAATATAATTCAGTCATTTTTCAGGACAAATTTTTGTTGTAACTCGACATATGGCATCACCACGCCTGGTGTTAAGCTGGAGTGCGATCCATGAATAGAAGTGACCACTACTACAATTCAATAATACAATTTAATAAGTAGCAGTCACATCCACTATGCCGGCTTTGTTGTAACAGGTAACTTACAAGCTGCACACGAAACGCAAATAAGTCACTTCTTCCCAGTCTGTATACTTGTAACTACCTCGGATCGGCGGTCTGGGCACCACTGCCTACCAATCTTAAAAAATGAAATAGTTCATAGGCTTTCTTCATCGACACTCAAACTAATTTGCAATTTAAATTACAATTTAGTCTTGCTTTGTTTCATCACAAATTAGTGAATTAGTGAAATCTTGTGCTAAGTGACATTTTCTCACCATCACTAAATCAAACGTCATTTGCACTAAACTTCTTGGGCCCTTGTAAGCCGTTGATTAAGTAGTTCTATTGTACATGAGATATTACCTACGTGCAATGTAATAACAACTTACTAATGATCTGGTTTCAATTACGTAGCACATTCCTATATAACTCTCCTATTACATATGATAGGTATGGTAATCGAGAATTATTTTGTCTATTAGTAATGTGCTAAAGCGATTTTCTCAATTTCCTGGATTTAGAGCTGTCCAAGTCATAGGTGACTCTGGACCCCTGCAATATTCGCAGACATGGCGGCTCCATGCGTCTTTTATCAACTATACCGTAGAGATAGAGAATGTTCCGAGAAACTCTTCGACCATGTTTCTACATCGTCTTTTTACAGGTCGGAGAAGCATCCGCATTCTATCGACCAAATCCGTAGTCGAATTTAATTGGCATTTTATTCCTTTGTAGTACGATCGACAAGAGGATTACTCTACCATCCCATGTGTTCTTCCCATCCTATAATCTCAGGCAGAATGGCGGCAACTATGTCAACCGTAATATGAGAGATTTTTTTTAGTTGTCTGGTCAATTGTGTGCTTGTATAATAGAAACTGGGCGACCAAAGTTTTACTCGTACATATATCAAAAATACATTGGTACCGGCAAATGGTTTTTGAACCGGATTAAATATTTTATTATTACTATATCACGGTCGGTTTGATTATTTTACTTAATTACTTTATAACCGCTCGAAGATCCGACAACTGATGGTGAAGAAAGGTTCTTGAGTGGAGACCACAAACCGAAGACGCAGCGTAGGTAGGCCTCCCTCCCACTAAGTGGACAGACGACATAGTCACAATAAAGTCACAAATAAATGGTGGATGCAAAACTGGCATCTTGTTGTTTGGAATAGCGTTCTAAGAGGGATGTCTATGTTCAGCAGTGAACGTCTTCTGGCTATAATTACTTTATAAATGTATTGATTAAGTAATATAGTTCAAAAACAATAAATTTTAGTTAAGAAGACAAAAAATGTACTCGTATCTACATATGAAATGTGAATAATTATTTTTGTAAACCACTAAAGCGGCAATAATTCTCGTGGGAAATGTTCTGAGGCGTAACAACTGAAATAATCCCTTGTTCAATAGGGCCTTAGCGATCAAAAGAAAATACAAACAGTACAAGGAAACACGAAGTACTTTGCTTTAAGTAACAATAATGCCGGAGAATCTTTGTAATCCTGTTCTTGAGGATTGTGTTCAAATTCATATTTTTATTATTAAACTAACATTTTAAGACAAATTTTGTAGAGTATATTTTAAATACTCTCTTTTATTATTGTATTTTTTAATGTAACAGTAATTTTCATAATATTAAATATATTTTGGCGTATTCCTATGCTCTCGTATTATTACTTTTCGAATTAACTTTATGAATAAGAAAATGGATCGATCGGTCGTGAATTATTCTATCCAATTTTCGAGTTCTATCGAGTTCAGATGAAGAGTCACAAAAAAAGCTGGATGCAAACCATTCTGCAGATTGCAAAAGAGATCTATGAGCAGTATGGCTAATGATAAAAAATTTAGGGTAATAAATAATAATTTTAAAATAAATAAAATTATTAAATTTAACCTATATTTACCTAAATGTACTCATCCTTCGTCCAACCAATTTGCGAGATTCCTAAAAAAATATAAACTTTGTTTTTGGGATATATCCTTAAAAGGCTAGGGAAGATCTCTATAACCCGGAGTAAGTCTGACAATTAACCTTAACAGGTAGGCCGAATATTGGGTTAACGGTCAATCCAATTAACAGTGAAATAGGTTTGCTTTAAACAAAGTACTATCGTTGCAAATATATACTTACTCCTTTAATAAAACCAGACATATTATGAATGACAAACCAGACAATAAATGCGGTGAATGATTTATAATATTGATCAAACTCACCGATGAAATCACCGGCATTTGTAAGCTGATGCGGTTTTATTTTTTAGTTGTCGATACTCTTGGACCTCCTCACTTGCTAACTATCAGGCTAGTCGACGTTACGTCACAATAAGAAAACACATGATTTCTATAAGAGACATTAGTAAAGCAGGAGGTCCGCAGTGCTCATAATCAAAAAGCAAATGTTGAGTATTGTGGATGTAAGGGAAGCAAGAGAGTTGTGTCAGGATAGTGGAAAGGGCTCCGTTATTTTTGATTCGGGAATTAGGGTATGAAATTGATTACTTGACATACTATAGTATTACAGTATATTTGTAGGACATACACTACAAACAGCGTGTAACACTTTAAAACAACTGACAAAGAAAAAAAGCATTGAGCTTATTCTGGACTGGGCCAATGATCCCTGCCACATTATAAACAAGGAGTGAGTGGACTTTAGACTTCATTTTTGCTAGCCCAAGCGTAGTGACAGCAAGCGGAACGAGTAGTTACAGAAAACAACAGAAAAGAGAGCTTTGTGATTTAACAATAATAATAGATAAATTAATAATAATAGTCGAACTAAAAAGTTTGGTGCGTCGTTTCTTTGTAGAACAATCGACAAGTTAAATGCTTTACCAGCCCATGTGTTCTTTCCAGCCTTAGATCCTTCAAACGATGCGTGAAGAAGCACCTTTGGCCGGCACAGTGACGGCGACTAGGGCAGCCGTGAAGCCTCGGTTTTACAGTCATCGACACTATTTAACCTCTTCTTGATTGCCATCAGGCGGGTCGTGGTCAGATGTCAAGTCACAATTAAAAATAAAGATAAAAAATATAATTGTGGTAGCGTCATCCCTAAAGGAATAATTATATTTCATGAAAAATCTGGTATTACTACGTATAACTCTGTATCTCTGCATTTTTATGTTTTCTTTGAAAGGATTGATGGGTTAGCGTAATAACCTCGTTGTCTCGTCACGGCAGAGCTGATAATACCTTTGTTTCAACTGTGACGCGTTTTTAGAATTGTTATCAGTTCTATTGTGGTGTTAATGAACGACATTTCAGAGAGCAGTACGCCTGAAGCGAGATAAATGGGTGAGCGATGTGCCCAATTATTCACGATAATTATTGTATTCTATCTGTACATTTGTGCCGGCAACCTTTCAAAATTACTCACTCGGAAACATTAAGTTTATTTTAACTTTATTTTACAATAATATTATATTTTAATTTGTTTAGAATGTGTAGGCGTTAGACCGTTGCCTTACTTCCTACGCTTAGAATAAGAAAACTATTATTTTATTATGTTTTCTCTTCGTCCTGAAATTTAATATATTTAGTTGAAGAGGAGAAATCTATTTTTACGGATCTTGAAGTTTTATCGATTTTCCTATTACTATTTTTTACTCTAAATAATATATACGATGATAGTTAGACCTAGGGTATCGAGACCCGCCTGTGTCTCTATAACCAGTATTAAAAGAAAAACTAAAAGTTTTATAAACTATAAATCTTTGCGACCATGTTGGGTAACACGGAATACGTTCGGAACTCATTCGTGAATCAAATTTAAGGGATTTTTTCAATAGACAAAACAAAAAAAAGAGTGTTAGGCATTGGTCTGCCGATCCAGGGCAGTATTAGATACAGGCTGTGAAGTAACTTAGTCGCGTTTCGGGATCAACCTGTAAGTTGCCGGTTCCTACTGGACCGGCATAGCGACAGTAACTGCTACTTAAAGTTATATAACTGTACTTACAGTTACCTCTAATCATGGACCGCACTCTAGCATCACATCAGGCGGTCACAAACAAAAACAGTTATTTCTTGCGTAAATTATTAAAATATGTGTTGAATGATATAGAAAAAACTTACAAACCCAAACGAACACACCCTCGCACAAATTTTTGGTTATAATATGATATGTTTCACATGTCACAATAGCATGTGCTAATTAATAATAGTAATCCACCCTTAATATTTATTTATTTATATTATTATATTGTTATTTATTATTATTATATATAATTCCTAAAACAGATAAAGTTAAAAGTATATTAACTATAAACTAGAAATAAAAATATCATCTAATAGGGTCGCATCAGAGATAGTTCCAAGGAGAATGGCAACTTTGTATAGCAAGTCTAATACGTTATATTTATTGTTTAAATTTTAAGTAAATAAATAAGTACTTTGACTGCATTAGTACCTTGTGATTATGAATAGAAAACTTATCGCTACAATTTGTGTGTAGTGTCACTATATAAAACTTTATAAATAGGGGTAGGTAAAGAACTGACGCATACTTTAAGGGTCGATCACTCCCTTCAGGTACCTGAAACAAGTTGTTTATATAATTGCGTGCAGTTACTTGTTAATTAAAAACGCTCTTATTTTGTAAAGGATGAGACGTTTTCTTTTTACTTTAAAAATACTCAAGATGGTTTATAATACTTTTTTTTTATAATGCATTTTTTTGTATAATTTTCAGTACTCATTAGGCGACCGAGATGTAGTTAGTGGTAATAGTGAAATATCACGCAAACCGAGAGCCTCCGCCCGGTTTAAAACCACTTACGGATACCAATGTATCTTCTATACTTCTATATCTATACTAATATAATAAAGCGGTAGAGTTTGTTTGTTTGTTTGTTTGTTTAAACGCGCTAATCTCAGGAACTACTGGTTCGAATTGAAAAATTCTTTTTGTGTTGGGTAGATCAATTATCGAGGAAGGCTTTAGGCTGTAAAACATTACGTTGCGACTTATAGAAGGGAAGAAACAGTCGAAAATGTGGAAAAAACGGGGAATATTATTCGTCTTTGAGGGTTTCCGTTGCGTGCGCTGCGAAAACCGTTCGAGATACCCAACAAATATGTATGAAAGAATTATTCCTCTTTAAATTATCTAAAAAAAATGTCTGCGACCGTATATGTCTTTCTTTTAAGATTAACTCACAATAAACGTTTTTATGATAGTCAAATTTGGTCTTAATTAATGCATTATTACAAATTATTTGTCAGAGTTGTATTAACATAATAATATAATTCTTTATCGAAATAAATGTGTTATTAATTAAGAGTATTTAACTGTGAACAAAATTGTCATTGACATCACCTAATTTTAATAAACATCTTATAAGATAATGCAATTTTAAAATAACTCTGAAACAAAATTCAAACGCGTCGCATGATGAGCGCTAACCGGCGGGCGAGGAGGGGCAGTGCCTGCGGGCGAGGCGGAGGGGGGTGTAGCTCTACGAGGTATAGTCTGTCTAAGCTGAAATGACGCGCCCCTCCACTGCATTTACGCATACGAGCAAATATAAAATATGGATAAAACACACCGAAAATGCAGTAATTGGTTATTCAGTTGCTGGTTAAACACAAAGGAGGAACGAACGTGATGAAGTTTAATAGTATAGTTAGTAATATTTGCATTCACACATTTAAATAAACTAATAAAGTGGAGGGGCGCGTCATTTATAGACAGACAAGCATACTATGCGGTCGGCTCCCTACTGATCGGTTGAATGCAGCGTTAATTTGTTTTTACGATATAATATCATCGTGCAAAATCCTTTTTTATACAATTTCATTTTGTAGTAGTTTTCTCTATAGTAGGTAGTGTTTGTTTTAAGTATAGTATTTTGTTTCTCATATTTTCACAATAACACTTTTTTTGTTTTGTTGTAAATAATACCTGTAGGTGTCATCTACATTCTTTCAAGGTCAGGTTTTACAATTCTTATTAGGTTAGGTTTTAGTTTAAGCATACAGTTAGTTTGGTTAAGTTTTCATTTACTTCGTTCTTTCTTCGTCACTGTAATGCCTAGAAAAAGGACTCAGCGTTCTCGGCAGACTGCTGCTGCAAAGCGGCTGCGAGTTTTGCGCACAAGAAAATAAAACTGAAAATATAATTTACGCAGAAGTACTTTAAAATATATTCTTTTTAAAACTCACTTTAACTCACTTTTCACTTTAAAATATATTCTATTAGTTACGTAATTTAATCGTCTAAAATAAGTCGCGGGTAACAGCTATAGGTAATTTATAATAAAGCTGAGCAGGTAGGTAAACAAAAAAATAATATGATTCCCAAAATAACTATTCCACGCGGACGCAGTCGCGGGCACAGCTAGTCTTTGATATAATATTTACTGTGTCTATGATACAATAACTTTTTGTAGCTTAGTATAGAAATTTAAAATAAGCTAAAATTCCTTAAATACATTATAATAACAAGTGCCAGTACAGTGACAAAGCGGCATAGTTCCCTCAACTTAAGACTGGCACAGGTGCTTTCCGGGGGCGGACGACCATTTAGCACGAATGAGAAAACTGCAACGAGGACACGGCGGATCACAAGAGGATGAGCACGGAGACTTCGTCGTAGAAGTGGAACCGTCATCAAGAGTATGGGATAAAGAGGGGGGTCATGGAAATCGGAGGTCTTCTTCGATCGGAATCGAAATGGAAATCGGGATGCTCTAGAAGACTTCAGAGATGGAAAAGGAAAGATCCCAGGATGCTCCTTCCATTTAATCCTTCCAGTCAGGATTCTGAGGAGAGTGCGCTTTGCATCTTCTCCTGCCTTTCCCCTCCCCCCTCCATGAGTGTCAAGCATTTTCCCTCTCAAATTAAAACAAAAAAGTTTAAATAATTGCCTATGTTCACATATATTTTTAGGTTTTGTGCAGTAAAGGTTTAGTACAAAATCCTTATACAATTGTTTTCGTATCTACAGGAAATAAAAAGCGCAACACAATATAGTACAAATTGATGAATTTATATTGAAGATCAAGTAAAGAGCGGAACAATAAAGTTAACGTACATTTAAGACTACAATGTAACATCTATATAATATTTTAAGTCATTAAATGTACAAAGTTGGTTGTAATAATACCAAGATTCATTTCAAACAATGTTAATACCAGGTAAATGACAAAGCACGTGGGGCTGGCATAGTGACGGCGACTAAGACGGAGATTTTTCTGAAACTTCACTAAATTTACAAACAAGCGGCTTATCCTATAATCGTCCCAATTTAAAATTACCCAAACTAGCAAGCATTTAAAACAACGCAAACACGCTATTTTTCATAAAAAAAAAACAATGCATTGTTTTAAATGCCAAATATTGAGTCCAAGATTCCTTAATATTATGTATATTAATAAATATTATATTAAAAAATATAAATTATAAATTTAAGCCTTATTTCTTACACAGTCACAGTAATTGATGAAATAAAATAAAATTCAATTGAAAATAAAATTCTAAAACTTTTCCATTTATTAGAAAGGAAAAGTAATCCACAAATGAAATCCTAATTTCGAATTTGGAACACAAAGCACACACATATGTGTAAGTAATAAACATGCGTGTCCGTATCATCTAAGAGTATTTGAAACCCTTTCAGCAACAATGTGAGGTAAAAAGCTGTTCAGCCAAACTACGAGGTGGAAGTCATAAAGACACCTGTGAATTTCCCTGTTCGTAAAAGTACGCTTGAGTGCTTCGCAACATTGTCTTTTTTGTGTGAACCCTCGACGCCGATCTCCAAACAAACGATCCGAGAATATATATATTGTTCTATAAGACACCTTTAATTTTTTTTTTTTAATATCAGTGATAGCAAACTTTTTATTTTATATCGTAAAGTGCCGCATTGTTAAATAGCTCTTTGAAGTGAAAAGCTTTTATGTAGTTCGAATACAAAATGTTGATTGGGAATCATAAAATTAATTCTGAATGTATATTTTATCATAAAAAATACAGAAATTTATATTAAACATTGTAACCTGTATTTTGTCACATTCGGCTGAAGTAGCAACAGTAGGGTGCCTACGCAATGACACACCGTATCTCCGATTTTCCTTAACATTATTACCAGGCCAGCGTATCCTGTAACTTTATTACAATCTCCTTGTTTCGGGAATAACAAGCAGCAGGGGTCTCGATCCTCCCGTGTCTAATATCTGTTTTGTTATTAATGTCCTTATCCGGATTTCCAATTATCTCGTAACAGCGCACTTCGTAACTGATAAACGGCATGACTAGAATCTGACCTTCTATTTATCTAACTTTTCCTATTTCAAACAATACAATATAGTAACAACATGTTATAACAATAATAATATTTAGGTATGACAACTATCCATAAACGTTAACATATCAATCGAGATGCAAGGCATTTAAAAACGAAAAACGTAGCAAAAATTAACAGCGCTTTGTTTCATAAAAAAGCTCTCGTAAACGACAATTTTAACGTAAATACTCGTTGGTGCTATGGTTTTCGTCATGTAGTTGAAATTTGTGAAGAGCAATTAAGATTGTACTTGTAAAATGATACAAGTAGGCACAGCATTTTCCGCTTAACAATTTTATTAACATTTTTTTTATTGCGGCTCGACAGCACCCCGCCTGATGATAACCTAGAGTGCAGTCCATTAATGGTACAGTTAAATAACAGTAAGTAGCAGTCGCATCCACTATGCCGGCCTAGACAAGACCGGCAATACGCAAGCTAATCACTAAATGCGACTACGACGTCACTTCAAGGTCTGTATTATTGTAAGTGGTATACTACTACCCTGGGTCAGCAGACAGGGCGCCACTGCCTACGACTCTTTGAGAACCAGACCCGGATTAACCGCCTCTTTATTATCAACAAATATTTGTAATATTTAATATTGTATTGTAATATTTAATAATAATATTAATAATAATATTTAATAATAGTAATATTAAAAATTGTTGTAATATACACTAAAGAAAGCCACTAAGCGATAAAGTCAAGGGCCATCCTCATTTCCTGTGGTCTGTTTCCTCGGAGACAAAACTGGATATTTGTAACTAAAACAGTAATAAATAATTTACAAATGCGGTCATGTGAAAGAGGATCCACCATTCAACAAGGCCAACCACGCGGAGGTTATGTATTTGAATTGCTAATGACTTCCCCTGCCGAATAACTTGGTCCAATCCAACGAGAGGTGCTCGCTAACATTGTTTCTCCAGATTACTGTATCTTTCTCACTCCAAATATAATAATCTAACTGGTATTATATAGGTTTACTACTACAAGTGTTTACAATTAAAAAGTTTAATTTGAATATTGCAATGAACAATAATTTCTTCAAACTTAAAAAAAGATATTTTTATCAAACTTTTGACAGAAGTATTTGTCCATAGTAAATAAATTTAAAAGCTAAAAAGTTTATGAATTCTGTGATCCACTATGCTGGCCTAGTTGGAACCGGCAACTTACAAGCTGATCCTGAAACGCGA
Organism: Tinea trinotella; assembly: GCA_905220615.1. Taxonomy (NCBI): domain Eukaryota; kingdom Metazoa; phylum Arthropoda; class Insecta; order Lepidoptera; family Tineidae; genus Tinea; species Tinea trinotella. The sequence continues at coordinate 8,288,521 of HG992306.1, forward strand.
CCAAATCACTTCACGGTCTGTATACTTGTAAGTGGTGGTACTACCCCGGATCGGCCGACTGGGTACCACTGCCTACCACTCTTTTTTTTTTAGTAAGTAAATAAATTAAAGTAAATACTTTGTTTTTAGCACCTAATAGATAACTTTTAATTTAAAGTATTTACCAAAACAGAGTTTTCCGAAGCAATTTAAAACAATACACAATTATAATGAACTTTTGAATATTATCGGCAACAATTTACGTCGGAAAATCCTGTTATTATTTCACTTAGTCTCGAAATTAACAGTTTGTTTGCTCTCGCTTAATGCTGACATTCATAACTTTTGAGATGAAAGTTGGGCAATTTACGAGGTGATTACCCTGAAAATGTCGACACTTACATAACGATAACGCCCTACCAAAATTGTCTAAGTTCAGTCTATAATTAATATTTTGAAGAGTATAATTTAGACGTTATTTTGACAGTCTTTTTATTCTAATTGAAATATATTATAAAAAAATCAGTCAATTTTTATTTGTCAAAGGCTATTTGGTAGTTAACGTAGGAAATATTATTAGTTATACTTTTTTTATTGTGACACGACATCTGACCTCAACCCGCCTGTTGATAAGCAAGAGGAGGTCTAAGAGTGACGACGACTGGAATATCCGAGTCAGTTCCCGGCTGCCGCAGCCGCCGTCACTACACCGGTCAAGGCTTTCTTCACGATTCTTCACGCATCGCTTGATAGTCATAGTTTACTAACTGAGTAGCATTGTTGCAATAAATGACGTTCATTAGTGGGCGCAAATGATTTAGTTAAGCTTGTTAGGACGTTGAGACTATACTTTGAGCTATAGCAAAGGTAAATGCGAAGCTCACTATGATAGTTTGGTTTCAATTAGACAAAGTCAACATAAAGCGAACTAAAATAAAGAATGAAGTTAATTAACTTTCCGCCTACTGCTACTGGACAGTGTAACGTGATCGTATTGTGAGCCAATACCTCAACTTAATTAAAAGAATTCTTTGACGTAGAGTACATTTTTTCGCTTTGAAATATTTTTCATCGAATATAAAATCACGATGAAATATTTTATAAAATCTCTTTGATGAACAGATTAAATACTCACTGAACAGAATTATATTTATACGTAGTTATGTTTGAATTTTGGTACTAATTAATTTCGTTGCGTTGATTGTTATTATAAGTAACGAAAATTTATTACCTATGATACCTTTGACGACAGGCGTGGCCGATTGTCCAGCTATTGGTTTGTTGCGCGTAAAGTCCCGGGTTCGATTCCCGGTCCGAGCAAATATTTGTTTCATAGCTTTATTTGTAATATTTATTAATTATATTAAATATCTATCTATTTTGTTAATAAAAAAAGAGATAGTTATTTGCTTCGGGACTGGTTATCAAAGAGTGGTAGGCAGTCGTACCCAGTCTGCCGATCCGAGGTAATACCACCACTTACGAGAAGTGATTTAGTCGCGTTTCGGGATCAGCTTGTAAGTTGCCGGTTCCAATTAGGCCGGCATAGTGGATGTGACTGCTACTTACAGTTATTGACTTGTAGTAGCAGTGACATGCATTCATGGACCACACTCCAGCTTAACATCAAGCGGGGTGCTGTCATATGTCGAGTCACAATAAAAAACTATTTACTTTTTTATAAAGTAAACGTGCCGACCAGTATAGTTTGTTCAATAAAATAAATACGGTATACGAAAAGGTAAACTTGTGCGAATGTGTTAGCATTTCATTGCAGCGTTGCCACTACTTGTGTTTCTGTGCTAAGTTACGGACAAGTTAAATTGCCTGTGCAAGCCCAACGGAACAGTTTACGGGTTTAACCAACTAAGTACATTACGATATCGCGGATTTAATGGTGCTTTTGTTCTCTTACGGATTCGTATAGTTTGGATACCCAAATCTCATTTCACCGGTAAATGAACACAACAATTGCGGGTCGAAGTTCGTAAACAAAATAAATTTGTGGGTTTCCACATTTGTAGAATTCCTCTTCGAGTGTAACTTTTTATTATAAAAACAATCACTTTGCTAATATTTCTAAATCGTTTTCCAATAAGAATTATTCATTACATACTCATACCATAAGCATCTTTGACTGGCATAGTGACGGCGACTGAGGCAGCCGTGAACTGACTCGGTCGTTTTTTTCAGTCGTCATCACTCTTGGACTTGTCATTTATCATAAGGACTCTCGCCTTATGATAAGCACACCTTTTGTACCGGCCCAGTACCCCGCGGATTGGCAGACTGAGCACCGAGCAGTGGTGCTCTGTCAAGAAGACCCGAAGCAAAATATATCCGCCTGTTTTTTTTATATAATCAGTAAATATTATAGATAAAAGCTATGTAATAAATCTTCGAACCGGGGACTGGAAGTGTAACAAACTGGTCGCCTGTCGTCGCGATATTTCGATATTTTTAGTGTTTTTCCGCTTAAATAAAATAAAAATATGTTCTAAAATTATTGAAACATTAAGCAACAATGGACATTTTATGACTACAAAGAAAATTTGAGGGAAAAAAATTCGGCCGAATCAAACGTTTTGGACCGTTGTGATTGCGGCGGAAAATTGAATTGTATCCTTCAATAGACTTAGCCGATGAATTTAGTCTTGGTTTATAAGAATTTTGCTTTAACATTCCTAGAATATTCTTAGATTATTTTACCTTTGTTCTTGAAATTAACAGGAAATTTAATATAATTAAAATACGCGTTAGATGTTAATAAATACTGAAAAATTCCAACTTAAGGTAAATAAATCAAATATTCTGTTATCTACCTACTACTTTTGAAAGGTAAGCAATAAAAAAATAACAGCGTCCTTTGATAATCAAAATACATTCCACTTAGCCATCTTCTCTGGCACATTTTAACATCACCTGGCTACAGCTACAATAAATATATTCTGAGCGTGTTTTTTTACTCAAGATCAGTAATAAAGATAAGAAATAATAAAGACCTGTACAGAGATAGATGTATTTTAGATTCTGATATTAGATAAAATAATAGTTTATAAATTTAAGTACTTACAATTTGTTAATTCACGCACTCTTTATCCTGGTTTTGTCAGGATCGTAGAAAGTGTTCTGTGAGTATTAAGGCGATCAATTAACAATGATTCCTCCAAATCAGTATGTCTAAATGACTTTTAAACCGCACTCTAGTTTAGCTTCGGGCGGAGGGTGATCATTTCGGAGTGGTCGAATTCCAGCTGCAGGTTGAAAACTCTATGTTTACAAATAACATTATATACAGCTTCAGCAAGAAAATGTTAAGGAACTGTTTAGTGGTGTCATGGGATAAGAAGAGGACGGATAAATGCTGCGGGTGAAATGCTACAATATACATTCATACTCGTAGGTAATGCTTGTTGCTTTTAACAAGAAACAACATTTTCTATTTTCACATACACGTATATTAAATGAGTAATCGCGTTTATATCATAAATATAGAACGACCAAAGTCAATCAATAACTCCTCGCCCCGTAGTCATGAATAATATTTCCTAGATTCATTAGCACCCATACAGAACAGTAAGAACAATGGTTAAGTTAATATTTATTCATATGTGTGTCATATATAATATGTGTATTCGTTTATGTAACATAATATATGTATTTATTTATGTTATCTATATTTTATTGAAGTTTTTTTATTAATATTTTATAATTTTTTCGGACTTTATGCACAACAAACCAATCTCTGACCGTTAGTCCACGCCTGTCGTCATCTTTTTTATCTTTATATTTTTCCGCTATTTAGCCCTAATCTGAAAACTAGGCATTAAGTTCGCCTTTGTACATAGTGCCTTAAGTTTGAAAATACGATTACAAAATCGTATTCGTATAGAATAAATTTACCTTGTGACTTACATAACAATCTAACTCTAAATATAAAATATAAATGTACCAACATGGCTTTTCTTAATTTCCTCTGAATTTTATATTGCTAAAGTAAAAGTTTTAATTACTTTACGTAGTGTTTTGTAACACGAACGTTCACTTAATAAATGAAGTCGAGAGAATGGTCAGCGCTGCAGGTAAGCGTCATAATTTAATTTTCTTTTAATTTCAATGTGCAAATTGAAAAGCCATTCTTTTATCCACTCAACCTTTATATTTCATCAAGTAAACGTTTTAAATAAAATACATTTTAGGCAGAGATAAACAAGCTTTGCTATAAAAATATAAAACTAGAGAAATTTGTGGAAATATTTATACTAACAAAACATTAGTACAGGTAGTATAGTATTTTATTATAGTATAGTATTTTCTTAAATTTTGCGCGATCATTGATTATTGTATTAAACAAATTTTATGTGCCTTACTATCGCGTTTATTTAGGTATTGATTTTACATTTTTTTATTAATCCTAACACCTGGAACCCCATAATACACAAACTCAAGTCCCAAGTCCAACAAAATGCCAAACCAGATGACACCGTCAGTTATTTTTGCAAAAAATTGAAATAAACCGGGAACAGAAAAAAGGAAAAACAAAAAAACAAGGGTAGTTTTGGAAACAATAACAGCATCAACCAATATGACGACCAACACCTCAGTCTCTCCGTGACCACGATGGCTGCAAAGCTCTCTAAACGTCGGAATAATAAAAAAATGTAAAATCAAAACCAAAATAAACGCGATAGTAAAAGCTGCATAAATGTTGTAGGTAAAAGTTTTGTTCCCAAATTACAACCAATAAATATGACCAGGGAGTGAAATGTCCAGTCACCAGGGGATGTGTTATATTGGAAGATAATAGTAAATTAACCCTACAGGCGTGGACGAACGGCTAGCGATTGGTTTGTTGCGCGTAAGGTCCCGGGTTCGATTCCTGGTCGGATCAAATATTTGTTTTATAGCTTTTATTTGTAATATTTAATAAATATATTAAATATTGGCAATAAAAAAAGAGGTGGATCGGGTCTGTTTTTTTTTATTGTGACTCGACATATGACAACACCCCGCTTGATTTTAGGCTGGAGTGTGGTCGATCCCGGATCGGCAGACTGGGTACCACTGCCTTCCACTCTTTGATAACAAGATTGATTTGGTCACGTTTCGGGATCAGCTTGTAAGTGGCCGGTTCCAACTAGGCTGGCATAGTGGATGTGATTGCTACGACTGAAAAAAACGAGTTAGTTCGCAGCTGCCTCAGTCGCCGTCACTATGCCGGCCAAAGGTGCTTCTTCGCGCCTCGCTTGAAGGATCCAATGTGAAATGGTAATTAAATAAAGACAGTACCTAAAGTGAGCGCGGCAAGTAAGTGAGGCATCGAGAAGTTGATGGCCTCATTGAGTCTCCATCAGCATTCAACTTAATCAAGTGCACTCCGGAGACCACCGCTATTAAGTTAACATATCGCTTACAATTCATCCCTTCTGTTGTCAGATTCGGTTACTTTGCTTGTGCAAATCTTACAAAATACGTACTTCCAATTTTACTTTCTTCCTACCTAATTATGTTTTGTTCTTTACATATTTATTCTAAGTTGCCAAGCGTTCTTATATGTACTACCATAAAATCTTAATGACCAAAGTATGAATATACATAATATAATTATTTTATATATTTATTTATTAAGCCTTCCAACATGATTACATTGTTTTTAATACACACCTTTATAGAATTCTATAACATAGCTAAATGCAATCTCAGTTATAGGACAGGACTGCATGCAATATCTAACAAAGGCAATTAGTTACAGTATGATATTAGCATCAGCAGAAAACTCAATAAATACCCAAAAATAATAATTCATGTATACATAATACATTAAAATATAAGTTATTTATAAGAAGTAGAACTATATTCGATTAGAAAATATTACAAATGACGAAAGGCAAAAACCACTTGCCAATGCCAATATATCTTTGGTTTATACTCGTATGCACGTACTTTGGTCGCCCTGTTTCTATAATACAAGCAATTCTTGTCCCTAATACAAGTTGGTCTCAACTAGGCCGGCATAGTGGATGCGATTACTACTTGATCGCACTTTAGCTCAACATCAGGCGGACTTTAGCTGTCATTATGTCGAGCCACAATAAGAAAAAAACTTTTAGTTCTTAGTTTAGTATAGAAATCTAAAAAATATATATTGACACAAGTGTGGCTTTATGGTTTGCGTGGAGTCTCTATTTTGACGATTTCATGGTGACAAGACGACGACTGAGGCAACTGCAAACTAAGTCGATTTCACAATCGTCGGCGCCCTTGGACTTCCACTTTCTTACCATGAGGGGCAAGTCAAGGGCATAATATGTCACTAACATAAAAAAAAAACTTTAAACTCATACATAATTGTTATTTGTACCTTTAAGAAAGGAAACCTAAATAATATGTTAAAAGAAACCAGAGGTTATAAAATTCTTAGTTTAAAGCAACATCATTATTGTGTCTCAGCTAAAGTCCCCGGGGTTGTCTAGGAAACAGGGAAAAATCAGAACCGGAGCCATCTGCCGCTACGTAACAAACTTGCAAATATACCTACAGAAACTTCACATACTATTATATTAAATTATAACTTTATTCTCAAGATTACTTTCTGAAGTGAAAAATAAATTACTTTTTATTAAATTTTCAAGGCGACCGTGGTGTAGTGGCTGTGCAATGGCTACACAAACCGAGAGCACGAGTTTGAAACCACCCACCGGTACCAATGTATCTTTGATATATGTACTTTGATTGTCCTGTTTCTATGATACAAGCACTTTAATAGTAGAGAAATGTAAAAAATAAATAAAAAATCTTCCTGTGAAATTAAATTTTCATCTTTTCGTATTGAAGCTCAACATATGACAGCACCTCGCCTGATGTTAAGTTGCCCCCATTCTTGGTGCGGTCTATGAATGAGGGCAACTGATACTACAATATCAGTGCCATCCACTATGCCGGCCTAGATGGAAACGTCAACTTTCAAGTTGAACTCGAAATGCGACTGTCATTTTTAAAATAAATTTTCAAATGTAAAATATTCCATTAATGTAAAAGTGTAATTAAAATATTCCGCGCAAGTAGTTCGATTGTAATAATATATTTTTATATGAAAAGGCTGCCCGCATATAAACAACGTGAATATCGCGGATTTACTCATGTGATTTCCCAAGAGGCCTAACTCGTAGTCCATGCCTTCTATATATTTTATTAGCAGATTTCTATTAACAATGGGATAAATATAAATATCCTTATTACTGTATATTTTCATTATGTTTCATGCGTTATGTTGTGTATCTATTATCTATGTGGCCAAATCTATCTGTATAGTCTCGTTCTAAGGGTAGTATTCTCTGCAAGATACAGTTTTAACTCATACGGCAAATAACTTGAATAGTACTATTTTTTTTTAATTTGTATTTTTTTTTTTTTTATTGTGACTCGACATATGACAGCACCCCGCTTGATGTTAAGCCAAAGTGCGGTCCATGAATGAATGTCACTGCTACTACAATTCAATAACTGCGAGTAGCAATCACATCCACTATGCCGGTCTAGCTGGAACCGGCAACTTACAAGCTGATCCCGAAACGTGACCAAATCACTTCACGGTCTGTATACTTGTAAGTGGTGGTACTACCCCGGATCGGCAGACTGGGTACCACTGCCTACCACTCTTTGATAACCAGACCCGAAGCAAATATCCATCTCTTTTTTTTTTATTAACAAATATTTGCAATATTTAATACTATTAAATATTACAAATAAAAGCTATGAAACAAATATTTGCTCCGACCGGGGATCGAACCCGGGACTTTACGCGCAACAAACCAGTCGCTAAACCGTTCGTCCACGCCTGTCGTCAAAAAGAAAAAATATTATCTTATATTAAAGTATTAAAGTATTAAAAGTATTATCTTATAAGCAAATTTTCAAAGAGAATAATGATACAATTAATCTGATGTGATATTAGTTTGTCACCTACCGCTATTCAAATTAAAGTATTAATAAAATCTTGTTAAATTTATACACATTTTTATTATGACGTTCGAGGGTTCTGGCGAGTGAAAAAAATAGGTACTCCTCAGTTCAATGCTCCCTCAGTTGCCGTTACTATGCCGGACAGATACGTTTTTTATTATTTTTTATTTATTTACATTTCTATACTAAGCTACTAAAGTGCTTGTATCATAGAAACACGCGTATGATACAAGCACACGCTTTACTTTTACACGCCTCGCTTGTTATAGGATATGGAAAACACATAGGCTGACTAAGAATTCGACTAATCGATCATTTGACATTAAACTGTCGAATTGATCGATAGAATGCGATTGCTTCCTCCGACCTGGCAGGTATTATGTGAGTAAGAACATGAGGTAGGAACAAGATTTAAAACGTCCCCAGCTATTTATAAATAGTTCCACGATCCCGCGGGACGTGAATAATAAAATAATTAGTTTATTTTTGCACGTCAACTCAATTATTGTTCAACAAATATTGTAGTCCTGTGAATATAAATTTTCTTCGATAATGCAATTTGTTTATTGGATGGTTCAATAAGGATATGAAATAACAAGAGACTCGGCAAAGCAAGTACTGGCGTCACAGACAGACTCTCCTTTCTCGACAAAGTCTAATGACATAGGTAGGTAGGTATTCTACAACATAACAATAAATATAGATATGTACAATATAGTTATAATTTGCGTATTGTAAAAATAATGTAATAATCATTGAACTAATATTACTTACTAGTACTACGCTGATAAATAGTATTTTTTTAAATTTTAATAATAAACATAGGGAGTTGTCAGGATCGTGGCAAGTGGCGCTCCATTGTCTCTGTCTATCCCTGTGGAAAAAGGCGTGACAATTTGATTGATTGTTTGATTAAAGTCTAATGGGTTTAAATTATTTTGTTTTTGTCCGTATATTACAAATAGTTTAGTCTATATGTCTTTTCAAAATCATTACCTACCTTTTGTACTGTTTTTATGTTTAGAATTTATAAGTATAATAGAGACGTCCTCAAGATAGCTGGGTTGCCTAGTGCCCAAAACCATAGAGCTTGTATAAAGAGAAATGTGAATGTAAGGGAAACAAGGTAGTTGTGTCAGGATCGTGGTGAGTGGCGCTCTATTGTCTCTGACTATCCCTCTGAAAAAGCGGGTCAATTTGATTGATTGATTGATTAATATTTAGGATTTATATAATTCTCTAACAATCTCTAAACAATATTTCATTTCATAATTATAACAATTTAAATAGAGTATTTTCTTAGATTTTGCGCGAACAATAATTTAAATAGATCTGATAAGTGGTATAAAAATAACTCCCACTCATTTTTGTAAACAAATAGATATTGGTTATAACCAACAAAATTTTAATTAAATTATATTTGTATAGCTTTCGTGAATATTAACTCGACAACATACCTATTTGTTTTTCCACGAAGTATTTTCGGATATCAAATAATAATGAAATTCATATTAAACAAAAGTATCGCTTTTACCTAGCAAATATTGTTATCGAAACCGTTTTATGAGTTACAAAATTAATTTCTATTTTAATACATTTTTTTATTTACTTTTGCCTTATAGGGCTTGGAGAGTAAATAGATCGCAACCTCGATTTATACATTGAAATAATATTTGTAGTCACAGATAGCGAGTTAAAAAAATTAAAGAGGAAACTATCAATAACTTTGAATTATAAAAACAAATATTAAAAAATCTTAATAAAGTCATAATATTTCATATTCGGCTTGTTAATATTTATATTTATTTATAGTATTATGGGTATTTATTAAAGGTATTTTTTACAATAAAGTTATATGAGAATTTATGCTCAAACATCGTAAGCGGATTGTTCTTTGTTATGAGAGAACTTTGTCGTCACAAAGCAACCGAAAGTTACAGAACCTGCTAACAAGGTAGCTCATCTCCTAAGTAACATTTTACATCTCCATTCTTCAACTTCCAAAGTTTATTCGTAACTTTTACTTCGAATAATCATACTTAAAATTATTAAAACTTACATACGAAATCAGCGTGCCTCTCCTATAAAAACATAGTCAATTATCATCTGCGTTTAAAGTTATTTTTGCCCGGCATAGTGACGGCGACTGGGGCAAAATCGTTATTTTAGTCGTCGGTACTCTTGGACTTGGACTTAAAAAAAAGTGTCAATCATTAAAAAGAAACTATACATCGCCTATACTTACTCGTACAAACGAACTTTTACAAACGTGATGTGGATCAACGCATAAATAAAAGGAAATCATATAAAATACATATAGTATGTACTTACTATTATACTATTATAGTATATGAGTATAATAGTATATGTATGCTGCTCTTTATTACTCAGAAACCTGACTTACTTTACGATTATCCGTAAATAATTTTTTCGTCAATTCTGACATGCGATGTCTGTCCGTGTTTGAAGTCCATAATCCCCAAAGGGAGCACTCTATGCTAAAAGGTAGGGTTCACGGCTAACGCAATTACCTTTTACACGGTTTAACGTCAGAATGATAGTGGTAACTGGCGAGACCAAAGGATTAACAGGCTCTTTTGTGGTTCAATAGTATATTTATTATACATTTATTATAAACGTAACGCTTGAATATGAATATGAATACGAGAAATTAAAAAACAATCAATACGTTTATTTTTACAATAAGTAAAATTGCGAGAGGCATTTGACAAAAAAAACCTAATTTAAGTATTGCGTCTCCATTCATTCGCAATACTTACATAAGTCGCCAGCTTACCATCAGGCGGGATTAACATCAATTATGTTTTTAATTTCATCCAATTAAAAACATATATACATATATAAAAACATATAACAATTATAAACATAAAACATAAAACTGCACTTATAACTTGTAATAAGCATATAAACATAATTAATTTTGGGCTTTTATGTAGGTAATGTTCAATGATGAAAAATATATAAATGGTAGTTCCGATACTTGTGTTGATAAAACTAATAACAATTTTGCTTTTAATTGCTGTGCAATTGAGTTATTTGAAAAATAAGATATGGATTTTCTATCGTGTGTCAAACACAAAGACACGCCATATTAACAGTACTGCTTTGAACTATCATAATTATAGTTTGCACACCTAAACCATGCAAAATAAAGAATATATTTCAATTACATTGTAATCTTCGTACATCGAACTATTTATTTTATTAAAAAATTATGAAATTTATTTAAAAAAATATATTTTAAATTGTATATGCAACTGTTAATACATTTAAGCTCAAGTCCCCATACAAATGGAATGATGTCCGTTTCTGTTATTTAACTGAATTAGCTGTAAGTCAACCTAAATAAAATAAATTACACAAATTATAGTTTGTTTTATTAATGAATAATGATTTATTACAGCAAGCTAAGCATGTCAATTAACTAGAGTTTCTACTATATAATTACAGTGCAAACAAGGAAGGCAATTGCAATGTAACAACTAGTTAGCGCTGTGCTCGCTCGGAGCTATGGTGACGTGGGTAATCAACATTGTACAAGCTTTAGCCATCTTGTAAGTAAGCAGGAACAGATGCAATTCCCCCGTTGGATCTTTCAATAATTTTCAAATTGTGGTGTTAGGAATGAGCGTCGAATGCAAATAATTAATACGAGAGTACGTCAGAATGTTTAGTTATAAAAGAGACCAGTAGAAAATATACGAGTAGATAAACATTAAATAAAATTGTCTCGCCTCAATTCTACAGGGACTAAATTTCACTAAATTTAATGTTTTGTTTCGTCAGCAAAAAAAATCTAATAAGTTTTCTTCAACTTTATGTTGTAGGAGGTAACAACGGGGACGTGCAACATAAGATTGATGGCGATCTTACTTTCCTAACCACCCTTCGTTTTATTTTCTTCATTAAAGTTACTCCTAACTTTGATAAAATGCCTCCTTTTTTTATTTATAGATGTTAATTTTTATAGATTAGGAAATTCATAAAAGTAGTTAGGCAAACAGTTGGTGGTAATTTACCCAGTCTGCCGAACCGGGGTACAGTCGGTGAAGTGACTCAGTCGCGTTCCAGGATAAGCTTGAAAGACAAAGCTTGCTTTTCTTATCGTTTTCGTATTTTTTTTTTTACCTAACAAGGTTTATAATGATTTAGTCCCCAAGCTATCTGACCTCGAATTGTCTAATGAAAGGGGTAGGGCAAGCCGAGGCTAAAAATGGCTCAGATGACGGCTTCCTCAGTCGTCATCACAATGCCGGCCACAGGAGGTTTTTACCAACTTGCTTAAAGAATCCAAGATTATTAGTTGGGAAAAAAACATAGGTTGGGCAAAGTAATCCACTTGTCGATTGTTCGACAAAGAAAGACCCGCAGAACCTTTTAGTTCAACTGGCGCTTTGGTCGACAGAACGTCTTAACGATTATGGGCACTGCGAAATCCATGTTTTTTTTAGTAACGAATAGATTTGATCATGGAACTATTATCTTATCATAACAACCACAATTATCTTGGTACAAGCTCTATGGGCGCTATGAAACTTTAGTTTCCAAGCTACGTGAATCAATATCAGTTTAGTCAGCGGATAAACTTTTATATTGAAGTGGAAATAAGTAAAGAAATGCTGAGTCAAAACTATTACATCTATGGCAGGTATCTCATGTTCAATGGTGCATTTCATTTTATAGATATTTGCTGCACATATGAATAATTCAGAGCGTCTGACGGCTCAAAGGAGAGACTAGCACCGATCAGCGTTTCAATTGACTGAGACGTCAACGTTAAGTGTTCAAGGAAATCACTGTCTATACTTTTACCAAGCAAATGATTAAATAAATAAAACATTACCAGGTTACTATTAGGTTTAATTTTGATTATTGGTTAACTCGTTTAAGATAAATTAAAATTATATAATTTTCTATTTCTATTATATGTTTTTTTCTTTTATATATTATATATTTTTTCTATCTTGTATAGAGGATCGTGGCAAGTGGCACTCCATTGTCTCTGCCTATCCCTTTGGAAAAAAGGCGTGACAATTTAATTGATTGATAAAAATTTATATCTTATTTAAAAAAATGAACTAAGTTAAATAGGCCGACATACTCGTAAGTAACTATAACCAGGTATTATAACAAGACTGCGTTAAAAAATTAAGTTATACTCGTATTAGTTATAGAATGCTGGAATTTATTTATGTTGGAAAAGCGAATACAGGCGGGGATAGCCAAAAATATGACTAAAGTAGCTTTTCCACGTTTCTAAGGTTATAGAATTGGGACAACACATACATGTAAGCTACTTGACGATAGTTTTATAAAGAAACGATGCGCCGAACCTTTTAGTCCGACTGCTGATTCAATCAACATTCAGTTTAAATTGATAGATACTTTTAATTCACTTTAAATTGATATAAAATAGTTAATTAAAGCAAAGTGAAGGGCTTTTCGTTGGTGGTTTTTAATAAAATATGTTGAATGCAGCCGGACTGTAATTTTGATTGGGTTACATTATGTACTTTGCTTTGTTAGCTCAGTGAAAATTGCAGAGTATACCTATTCCGGGCTCGGACGAGAGCCCTGCGGAGTGAGTTTATTTCACATACGCCTTACTTTTTAGAGCTTTTTGTCCAACGAAGCGAGAAAGTTGTGTCAAGACTCGAAACTCAGCATAACGTTTTCTTGTCTTTTTACTTTTCCCTTTTAGAAGACGTAAAAGTTTAGGTAAGTTAGGTCTGTGTTATTTCATACCTTTTTATGTAGTCCTATTGTCGGTATACTGAGCATTTCGGAAAATTCAATTGTCATACTGGGAAAATGGCCCAGTATACCACTAGAATTGTCTAGAATGCTCCGATATCACTCCGATATAACTGTACTGCGATTGGTAAACAAATCAGGTTCGTACAGCGATATCTGCGATACCACTGTAATTGTAACACAAGGACCTCGACTTGCTCGACTTGGACAGTACTTTGGTTACAAAGTGTGTATATTTTATAGCATTAAGAAGCTTTTAGTGTAGATTGATAACATTAAAGAACAATATGTCCATTGTCAAAAAATTATCGTGGGTGATGGCTCTTCAATGGGTTAAAGTGAAACTCACAGAATGCGAGTAGGACACTATATTTACATTTGCAATGTATTTTTCGTAACCGACAAATTAATTGCATGGGAATTCTCATTAATTACCTTCAACCAAAAATATTTTATAAAACTAAAATGAGATACAATAAATTTATTTTATATTTGCCAAAATATTTTATCATAGAAAATAGATTCTACTTTATCATAAAAATAATAAAACACTAGTATTAAACGGTCAAATATTTTTTGTGGCGCTCCATTGCCTCTGTCTACCCCTGTGGAAAAAGGGGGTGACAATTTGATTGTTTTTTTGTCAATGGGTCCATGAGCGCTTTGTCCGAGGTAGATGGACAAATTTCTAATTAAACTTAAAAGTAGTAAGTCAGACTGAAGAGGGCGACTTATTTCATTAATTGTGGCTCTACACATGAAGCACCACGCTTTAAGTTAAGTTGGAGTGTGGTCCATGAATTAAGGCGACTGCTACTACTATTTAATGACTACAGGTAGCAATCGCACCCACTACCTCGGGTCAACAGACTAGGCTTTGTCACCAAATGTCTGCCTACCACTATAAACAACTCTGTTTTTTGTAAGCTTTAATTTTTAGGATTCGATTTGTCGCAAATGTCAAGGGCAGATAAGGTGTTTATCGTGGTTATATTTTCTCAGAACCTTATCGTAGATAAATGAACCTTGGTAAAAATTGTGTCGTTGCACTATGATTTTAATTAAAGTTTAAAAAGTCAACGACCTTAGTTATATCTAACAAAAATGCTCGAATAATAATAAAGTGGTAACAGTGTTGAAATGAGTATTTGTCATAAATAATTATTATTCACTTTTGTATCCTCACATTAAGTTGTACACCGAGAACAGGTAATTAATTACCTGAAATAAATAAATAAATATAGGTATTTTTACAAACGGCCTTAAGCGTTTATTTAATGTGACATAATACCTATATCGATGTATTGAACATCTTATATCAGAGTGCCTGTTACTCTACTCCCTCATGCTATCATGAAAGTAATAAGAAACTTGAGCTATCTCTAACTCTATCCTTTAACGTACCTAAATCTTTTAAAAGAAGTACTAGTAGAATCATTAAAGAAATCAATGTTGGAAGTTATTCTAATTTTTTAGGTTCAGTCTGCTTATTGCATATTTAGCCACTAACTATCAGACTTCAGACCTATTTCACGTTTAGCCAATTAAAATAATGAACAAAGATATTTCAAAACGGTTTTCATATCTCAGTTATTACACCTATTACTTGTCGAGGTAATATTGTATATTAAATTTATAATACCTATTGTAAAGTTTTTCTTAACAAACTATAGCGTATCATTTTTAAACCAAGTGATGTATTGTGTTTGGATTGGGTTGTGAAAAGGGCACAAAACGGGTGTTTTAAAAGAGGAGTTTAAAATATTTGAAATACAAAATAAGAGTCGTAACTATTTCTCATTTGTATAAATTCTAAAATTTATATAACCTTATTATATAAAATTCACCTATTTAAATTAATTTTTTTTTAATTTAACCGCGAAATCTGACCCCGACTTGCCTGATGGCAAACAATGAGAAGTCCTAGAGTGCTAAGGACTGAAAAAAACTACTAAATTCACGGTTTCCTCAGTCATCATCACTATGCCGGCCAAAGTCACTTTTAGACATAACAGTCTAGACATAATCACTTAACATAACAAACAATAAAAAATGTAAACTTGCAAAGAATAAAGGATTCACGTGTAAAATATTACCGCGTTTTAGAGGAGCCGTGAACGTTTTTTATATTTCCTTCATTTCATATTACAGCTGTCGCCCCCTATTTTCCCCTTCTAATGTAAACCGTCACTACATTCCTAACACGTAGTATTCATTCAAATCAACGTGTCGAGTGCTCGTAGCAACGCAAACTCCTTAAATACTGATAAAAAACTTACTATTTTCATTAAATTCAGTTAATAATAAGTGCTTATAATATTTATTTATAATAAATAACAATATAATAAATGCATTTTACAACTAAAACAAATAATTTATTTTATACAGGATTCAGGATTGTATTTTATACATTATTTGTTAGGTCCTAACAATTTGCATCTAAAATACAATTTTACTGGTAAGCCGTAAGCTTACCAGTAAAATTTTAAGTCAAAAATAAATCTTAGATATATAATAAAATATCTAAGAAATGTCGAAATTAGTCTTTGATTTAACGTCTGTATCTCATCAATAGAAGATCGAGATATGCGCTGAGATACGTTGTTCCACGTCCTCTACACTGCTTTTACAAAGCGAGACAATAAATTTTCTGTCGATATTGCCGACAAATATGTTGAAACATTTCTATCGTATGACATTGTTCTTGAAGTTTCTGCTTTAAAGAATTGTCCCCCATGACTTTATGAGTTATATGAATTACACCATAAGTATTTCTCTTGCGTTCTTGACAGCTTTATCTTTGGGAGTACCCGCTAACTAATTCATACATTGAAAAAAGAAGCGAGAGTAGTGCAGAGTCGTAAAATTAGAGCTCCAGTGGTGCAGTGACAATTAACTTGATTGATTGATTGAAGGTAAGGCGAACGTGGTGTAGTGATAGTAAAACGGCCATGCAAACCAAAGACCTTTCAACCAATGTATTTTTAATAAATGTAGTAATTTATGTCGTCCAGCTTCTATGATACAAGCACGTTTTGTAGCTAACGGTAGAAATTAGTATAGCTCACTCAACTCTCTTGATTCCTTCAAATTCACAATTTACTTCACACAAATTCTACGGTTGAAAGACACTGCGTTCTCATGCTATTGTGAGAATGCCTTAATTGCTAAATAAATATCTTCATTATATTGTTATCTATATACATAATATAACCATCCATAATAGTGCGTGTCGACCTTTCAAGGTGATAATGCGACCGTGGTGTAGTGGTAGTGCAATGGTCATGCAAATCGAGAGACCCCGGTTCAATGTATGTATAGCCTACATTGAATTTCTTGTGGACTTCTTCTCGTCATACGCCTTTCCAAAACCATGGTAGAATCTGACGATAAGCAAGTGCATGCTAAACCCATGCCTTAGCATAAATTATTTTCATTTCAAAACAACTTGCCGTTACAAAGGCATACATTATCTTTGATATATGTTCTTTGGTCGTCCTGTTTCAATGATACAAGGACTATTAGTGTATTGGTACAATATAAAAAAAAATGCATTTCACTCATATTGCGTGTCTACTAGCCATTAACACAATTTGTTTAAAGTTTAATAAAGTTAATTTACAAAAGTGTCCACAATTAACGCTTCACTTGATAAATGGTAATTAACTTAAGCTTTTATCTTCATTTAAATATACTAATGACGATTACACATAATTATTTAAAGTGGACATAATAAAAACGTTTTAGTTTAATAGCATGTAAAAGTGCTATTAATTATAATTTTCCATAATTAATCCCGTCCGTGATATGACAATTGAGCAATTGGATCGTCACGCTGCAATTTACCTTTTCCACGATCCTTAGATAATTCTCTCGCTTCCTTCATGTCCACAATATTCTCTTCAACGCTCTGATTATAAGCAACGCGTCGCAAGCTCCTGCTTTTTAAGAATATCCCAGGCTTATCGAGGAACAATCATTTACAGATACCATTTCCGTTTTAATCTACGAGTATTTGGTTTGTCGCGATGTACCTATACTAAGGTTTGACATGCACACTCACATCGTTTAGAATAAAACAAAAATGTATAAATTGACTATATTTTAATTATATGTTTAACTTTTGACTATATATGTATTTTAAGACTAGTCTATTTTAAATGTTAAAATATCCTAATGGAATA
The DNA here is from genome assembly GCA_905220615.1 of Tinea trinotella. Classification (NCBI taxonomy): domain Eukaryota; kingdom Metazoa; phylum Arthropoda; class Insecta; order Lepidoptera; family Tineidae; genus Tinea; species Tinea trinotella. The sequence goes on from HG992306.1 coordinate 8,306,421, forward strand.
CCTTTTTTAATTAATTATAAAGTTTTCAATGCGCGCAATATTACAATAAATTAGTTATATTGTAATATAACTGTCGAATAATCTATGATGGAAATAAAGGTGTGAATCACATGAATTATAGGTGAAATATTTCCGTAGTAAAAGTAAAGCACCTACGACACCAAGGCTAATATCTGCGAACGTTAAGAATCCATTTATCTTATGGACGTTGGATTCAGCGAATCTGTAATTGTAGGAGATATTCTAGTATAATAGTTTTTAACGTTATATTCAGTATTTAGATTTTTTTTTTTTTATTGTGACTCGACATATGACAGCTCCCCGCTTGATGTTAAGCCAAAGTGTGGTCCATGAATAAATGTCACTGCTACTACAATTCAATAACTGTGAGTAGCAATCACATCCACTGTGCCGGCCTAGATGGAACCGGCAACTTACAAGCTGATCCCGAAACGTGACTAAATCACTTCACGGTCTGTATACTTGTAAGTGGTGGTACTACCCCGGATCGGCAGACTGGGTACCACTGCCTACCATTCTTTGATACTCAGACCCGAAGCAAATATCCATCTCTTTTTTTTATTAACAAATATTTGCAATATTTAATTTTATTAAATATTACAAATAAAAGCTATGAAACAAATATTTGCTCCGACCGGGGATCGAACCCGGGACTTTACGCGCAACAAACCAGTCGCTAAACCGTTCGTCCACGCCTGTCGTCTTACCTGTATAATACTGGTTGTTAAGAATATTTTAATGTTTCCTAATGCCGTTTGTAGAATAATTGACAAGTGAAATTGTTAGCTTATATATTATTCCATCCTTCGAGTACATTTGGTCGGCATAGCGTGAACGACTGATGCAAAGTGTATCAGTTCTTTAAGTCATCGATACCATCAGACTTCCCCTTGCTTACCATCAGGCAAGTCGAAGTTAAATGACGCTTAATAAATACTCTCAATAAAAAAATTGACAATTTGATTTTCCAATAAATAAAATTTTCAAGTATCTGTTACCACAGGAATAGACAGACACAATGGACAAAACTTTCATACTTCCTTTTTTAATGTTTATTGTAGTTATATCAATCAATCAATCAATCAATGACACAACTCCGTCGCTTCCTTCACATCCACAATTCTCTTCTTACAAGCTCTACGGTTACACCACTTGCTAAGAATTCGAATTGTAGCGAATTCAAAATTATATTCAGTTAGACAGATTAGGATCTTCAGAACATGAAGGAAAGAAGAAAATATTTTGTCCTTCAATAAGAAAAAACATCGGTAAGTAACGACGACTCTCATATTTAATGGCAAAAAAATGTTGTTTACATTATTAAAATTCTAATAAGCAATCTTCTTGCTCACTATGAATAGCTCGAATTTGCCATCCTCGGCAAAAAGAAGAATTTTAAGGCTAAGAATTTTACAAATTCCCCACTCAACACGGCATTCAAATTCCGTTAAGCAAGAAAAAAGTTAAAATGTTTCCCTGCTTTTGAATAAATTAATTTTGAATTCCACGCCTTTGTAAAGGTCCCAACAACTTCGTGTTTAAAATTCAATAAATAGGTACGAATGTTGATATTAACTTGTAAATAAAACCTAATAAGAAAATGAAACTTTTCATATTAAATATTTAAAGATATATTTAAAAGATGATAATATTTTATCCTGTTGGTTGATTTTATTATATAAGGGGAAAATATTATATATAACCGTTTCTTAGAGTTCTAAACCTGAATAAGTCTAGCCTAACTTATCTTAAGAGAGGAAGCAGTTATGATTCTTTCTTTAAAATTTTATTAATACTTTATAAATCAAATTAATTATCTAATGAACCATACTTGTATCTTTAATATAAATTAACAATATTCTCCTATATTTTGTTTACATTTGCAAAGTATATAATTTCGCTTCGTGTAAATGTTATTGCATACCTTCAGTTCATGAATAATTCACGTGGGAAATTCACTAACCGTTGAACAACTGAAAAACCAAGCCTATTTACGTTAGCCGTAAACAACAATTAAATGTTTACGTCTTGCAATTTATTATTTATTTACCTTATTGCACATAACAAAAGGTGGACCTTATGCTATATTTTGATAGCAAGGTGAACATTTCCTTAGGCCGGCATAATGACGACGACTGAGGCAGCCGGGAACTAACTTGTTTTTTTCAGTCGTCGTCACTCTTGGACATCATCATCAGGCGGGTTGAGGTCAAATGTCCTGTTTCAATAATAATAATAAAAAATGACATTCACTACCAGTCGAACTTTATGGATATATTGAGCATACAACACAAAGTAAGCATTACTTATAAGGTAATTAAGCATTAAACACTTCAAAGGATATTTTTAATGTTTTAATCCTACCTGATGTTATGCTGGAGTACGGCTCATTAATGGAGACGACTGCTACCACAGTACAATAACTGCAACTATGTCGGCCTAGGAACCAATCACTTTTAATCTGATCCCAAAGAGCGACTGAGATTCTTCACGATCTAGAACATTTTACACCTTAACATTTCTAAAATATTTATGCCCCCCTTTAAAAATTGTTTTGTTCCCTTAAGAAATATAAATGAATACAGCATTTTTTTAAGAATTTGCCTTTTTTGTTGAATTTGTCACCGATATCTAGCATTGCAATTAAAGAACCCAAAGCGAAAGTGTTAAGTCGTATCGAGTCCATTAAATTGCCCCCCTGTAGGGCTTGGGCCACACGTAGGAAAACACTGGTCTAGACGGTATTACCCCGTATTGGCAGACTGGCCAATTGACCACCTACTGTCTGCCTACCACTACATTTATTAACACAAAGTTTATTAGGAGAGTTGAGCCTTTTTTCAAATTTTTCAATACTTTGTTAATATGCATCTCCCGCCACGGCAGAATATCGGATGTGACTGCTGCTTTTAGACTTCTATCCTAAATGTAATATTATGCACCAATTAGACATAAATATGTCTATGAATAAACGTATTAACTTACAATATAGAAGTAGATTGCTTTTCGGACTTAAAATAGCTCATTCATAATAATTCCTAAAAAACATACCTACCTAATTTATTTTACAGTTTTTAACACCTTGACAACTTACTCACGATACAAATAACCTTTATTATAATTTACTTTTTTCACTCTGTTTGTCGAGACCATTAAATTTCCATACACATAAATTGTGCCCGAGCACCTGCTAAAAAGATTACATTTTCACTGGAACATAACAAGATTAAAATATCCTGGACTTTGTAGTACATGTTTCAACTAATAGGGTGTTAAACCATCTTGGAGTGGGACGTGCTCAGCATTGAGAAGGCTGAGAAGATTCAAGGAGCGACTGCTCTCCCGATTACTGCAATGTCGTCCGCTCTTAAACTTTAAGCAATTCCCTAAGGCCACTTGCCTGTTCTCGAGTTCTGATACACGTGCAACGCTCCAAATTGCCGATCACTACTCTTTTGTTGGTATTATTTAAAAGCATCCTTAGTTCCAATATAGGGGATAGGCGTCAAGTTGATTAATAAGAACTCAGTCAATTAATAAAAATTATCACGTGGATAGGTTTTTATTAGAAATTTCATAATAATGTACAATCAGTGCAATCGCCAAATTGAAAGCAACATTAAAATAGTGCCTGGTCTGCAATTCGAAAGTATGACATATAAACAATCTATCAATTAATCAGATTGTTATCAATCAAACATTTTGATGTTATAATGGTTGACAAATGGAGTCGCAACAGAGAAGGTGATCTACTGTCTTTACCTAGGCGAAACAATTTATTTTAATTTAGTGTGCACGGTGGGTAAACGAGCAGGAGGGGTGCACTTGCTGACTGGAACCTGGCTACCTTCATGCATTGACTTTTGCAACCAGTCCAATGCTGGCCTTGGAGGTAAGAACCAAACGGTGTACGCTAGTGAAAAAACCTCAGACGCTTAAAGCTACTATAAGTATAATTGATTAATCAACCAAATTGTTACGCCTTATTCCCACAGGGACAGGCAGAGATAATGGAGCGCCACTTGCCACGGTCCTGACAACTCCCTCGGTTCTCTCCCACCCACAATTCTCTTCATACAAGCTCTACGGTTATGGCTCTATGGTTAATAATTTTACTTTTATTTTTTATTTCTGTACTTAGCTACTAAAGTGTACTTGTATCACAGAAACAGGACAACCAAAGGACAATCAAAGATACTTTGGTACCGGTGGGTGGTCTCCAACTGGTACTCTCGGTTTGTGTAACTATTGCACTGCCACAAAACCACGGTCGCCTTAATTAATAAAGGTTATTATGAACTAATTATCATATCAAAGTAATCTTGTTGTTATGTTGTAATAAAGTGAAGCATGATAAGGGTATTGGCGGGGTCCTCCATTACTTCATAAGAGGAACTACGTTTAGAATATGAAGTAGCCCCTTATCTAAGGCTATCGAGGGAAACTTGGCAAACTTCCTCTTGCTAAGTTTGTAGCTTGTATAATTATATTTATTATATTTACATAAATATTGGTACCTGTATTGACTTACTTTTTGTATTATTACCAGTCTACTTACTATTTGTAACTTAATTTTAATGAAATCTTTAAGTTAAGTACTTACATCACATTCTCGAAAAAAGCGTGTGGAAAAAATGTGATAACTAGTATTGATTATTACTAAATATTTTTTATACTAAACTTCTACTACTTCTATACTATACAGCATAAAAACTGGGCGACCAAAGTACATTTTTCAGCACAAGTACAATGGTACCAGATGAAAGTTATTGATCTAGAAGCTTCTGGTTTTCGATACCATTCATAAATGTATGTAAGCTAAAAGTTCGAAAATTGTGCTTGTTCAAGACTGTTTTTAGTTTTTTTTTTGTGACTCGACATTAGACCTTGACTCGTTTGATGGTCAGCAAGGGCATGTCCAAGAGTAACAACGACTAAAAAACGACTTAGTTCACGGTTGCCTCAGTCGCCGTCACAATGTCGGCCAAACTATGTTCTTAATATCTAAAGTACATATGTAACTCTCCTCTAAAAACTCTTCGTTTTATAAAAACTAATCTACTCCTGATATAATTTTGCGTATTGTCAGTACCATAGATTGCAATGACAACCGACAACACTCCAGAGTAAATAGTTTTCCATTCTTGTGAAATGCGGTGGAGCTCTCGTATAACATTCAATAGGAGTTCAATTTCAAAGAAATACCCTCATTACGGAAACATAGCACTCCAAGTAAATAGAGCTCTTAGAAATCTACGCTTGAATTAGATTACACGTCTAATTTATGTTAGTGGAAGCGACACAAAAGGACTACATTAATATTCAAGACAATTATTTAAGAAATCCATTGAATAAGCAATGAACTGGAAAATGTCTCATAAAATTTTCCAATCGTGATCATCTGAATAGTGAATAAATAAGAAAAGTCATAAGTGTGGCATAATAATATGCTCAATACACATCATCGTGTCGCCTCGAATTCATGACTACGGTTTCATAGCGATTCTTATAACGAGTGGCATGACTTATTCATGTCCTGTAAGGTAGACGCAATAAGTCTGCAGCCTTCAGATCTCGTCCTGTATAATAAACGAGACAATAACGAACAGAACCAGTCGTTTCGATACGAAAACTTCTCCCTTTATGTATATGAACTTACCGTATACAAGTTTGTTTTGGGTTGTTAGTTTGCAAATAGATTTCCACTTTAGAAATATGTTTGCTTAGGTTAATCTTAGGGTAATCAAAGTGTTCAAGAATATACACATATTGTATTTTATTAAATATTTAATAGTTAGTATTTTCTGAAATTTCGCACGAGGTTGATTTTAAATCTGATGTTTGCAGTCTAATTAAAAGTTCTCCCTGCGACAGTAAGCTGCTAAAATATTTTGTACACATTTTTTTATTATTCAGAAATGGTAGTATAAATTTGCCAAATGTTTTCAGCCACTTCACATTTATGAACATCCAAAATGGTTTTTACAATAATGGAGCAAAGCTGCAAACACAAGGAAATTATCAAACATCTGGGATTCAATATTACAGAAAATGCTAGACTGTGATCTTGTTTATATTTTTAGCAATCTTTATATTGCTGAATTCTAAACTCAGAAGCTTAGAATTCGGAAGTCGGATGCTTTTGCTGGCATAGTGACGGTGACTAAGGCCGTCACCTTGAATCGATATTTGCAGTCGTCGGTCTCTTGGACTTTGGATATTTTTTTATAGTTTATTATAATTTTACCTCTTTACACATAGTATTATCAAATGAATGCTCAAAGTAAAAAAATCACAGTATATATTTGCCATACCTTGCGATAAAATCCCATTGCCCAATGTCCAGCATTTATTGCCAAGTTTGTATTTGTTGAGCAATGATTTATAATCACGTCTTCGTTTACCTAAAATAACGTGAACAGATTAAATTATTTGAAATATGATGACAATAAGGAAAGGGAAAAAATATATATTTAAAAGCTTGCATAGTCGTAAAAAGGCGGACTTAATGCCAAAGGCAATCTCTACCAGTCAAGTTTACTCGACAATTATACACAAAATTATAATTAACTGAATCTTGATTAGTTTATCGGTGGAAGATGTGCCTATTTGATGATTCTATGATGTGAAGAGGCAATTTGTTTCACTTGTCAGCGGCGATAGAGAAAAAGTTAGAAATGAAATTGGAATGATACCTAGAAAGAAGTTCTGATAGTACTTCTTAAACGATGGATATGTTTTTGATTATTAAGATCTTTTTAATTCTTAATTGTTTCTCTGTGGTAGACAACAAGCAGGAATATAAAATATATGCCTGGTCTTACACAGACCGGTCGCAACTTTTAATATTTAATCCAACTAGCACCACTTCTTAGATCCATCTAGGCATTGAAAATGTTAATCAAAAATATAGGTGAGGTTATGATAAGACTAATATTTACTTTAACTGGTAGACCTTCTTGTTCAAATCTCGTGATATCGTTCCGTTGAACGGGAAGTACCCGCCATCTTGCATTGGCTACCGGATGTTTACTCAAATAGACGGGAAACATATCATTAACGCCAGGTATAGGATTTGGATCGTACCTTATATACAGAGGCTAAAAAAGGAAAATAAGCATTATTTCGAAATCTATTAATAAATACTCATACATGCGGATAAACGAATATACAGACATATATATTATAATATTATGTTCTATATGAGATCTTTATCTCTATAATAGTTAAATCTTTTATTTTCAACACGCTTTTATTAGCTTGACTTGTATGTTTGTAATATGTAACGGAATCTTTCGAATTATATTACTCACTTTTATATTACTCATAATTTCATAAATATTTTTTTGGCAACCGTAAACTGGCTCGATTTTTTCAGTCGTCGGCAATCTTGGACCTCCTTCAGGCGAGGTCGAGGGCAGATGTCGAGTCACAATAAAAAAAGTACACTTTTACCTTTTAAGTTCACATTGTCATATAAGCGTTTTTTTTTTAACTATAGTATTATTTTTTAATAATAATAAACTTATATTTTTCTCAAACTTTTTTTTATTGTTATTCGACATAAAAAAAAGTTTGAGAAACCCAGTAAGAGCACCCTGCCTAATGTTAAACTTTAGTGCGGTCCATTCTAAAATTTTGTAATACGAAGCGCGGCATTGTAGATGTGGCCTTACAAAATCTTAGGGTCCATGAATGGAAGCGACTAATAATACAGTTATTTGCCTGTATAGTCGCATCCACTATGCCGGGCTAATTGAAACCGGCAACTTTTAAGCTTATTCTAAAGCGCGACTGTCACTTCCAGGTCTGCACAATTGAAAGTGGTGGTTCCGGATCTACAGACTCGGCAAATGGCCACCAAATCTTCCCAACACTCTTAATCAACATTTGTTGTAGTAGTCACGGATCCAAAAAGTCACGGATGTTATTCATAATGCGATGCTTTATTATTAATTTATGGAAGTGAAAGTTTGGGTGTGGCAGAAGAAGCATGAGAGAAGAGTTAACGCTGTAGAAATGCGGTCGTTAAGGAGTGTTTGTGGCGTGACGATAGCGGATAAAATAAGGAATAGCACAGTGCGCGATAGATGTGGTTTGAAAGAAGATGTAGTGACAAGGATTAATAAAGGGATGCTTCGATGGTTTGGGCACATGGAAAGGATGAGTGAAAGTAGATTGACGAAAAGAATTTATAAATCTCATGTGAATGGATACGTTAAACGAGGCAGGCCCAGGAGGGTGTTTGCCTACCAAATCGAAGACATCCTCAAGAAAGCTGGGTTACCCAGTGCCCATAACCATAGAGCTTGTATGAAGAGAATTGTGAATGTGAAGTAAGCAAGGGAGTTGTGTCAGGATCGTGGCAAGTGGCACTTCATTATCTCTCCCTGTGGGAAAAAGTCGTGACAATTTGATTGATGGATTGATTGTTGTAGTAGTTGTTTATGAAAAAACTTTTGATACTTAATAGTTTTAATTTTCTATGTTTTTAAAAGCAAGTAGTGCCATCTATGAAAACCAAAGGGGACTAAAATAATTTACAGCTCTTTTATTTCAGGAAGATTTCTAACATTACAGCGCCATCTATAAAATTGCTATTGAAACTTTTGTTTCAGTAATATTGTGGCTGAGGAATTAGTTCCTCTTTCGACCAAACGTCAGTTAATATTATGTGGTACTAATTCTGTGGGGTAATCACGAACACTATATATTTAGATAGTTCCACAGTGTGTTATTTATATTATAATTATATTATTTTTTCCGTTGGCCATGAAACTAAATAGTGACGGCGACTGGGGCAACTGTAAAGACTCGCTTTTTACAGTCGTCAGCCGTCTTGGACCTTGCTTACCATCGGGCGGGTCGAGGTCAGATGTCTTCACAATAAAATATATACTTCAAAAAAGTAGAGCTTATTTTTTTAAGAAACCCAAATGTAAATTTAAAGTAATTGTTTTAACTAAAATAGGTATATGGAGTGGCCTTGCGCTGATCTTATATCCTGTAGTTAGTTAAGAAAACTGGTGCGATCCGAAAATGGAGGTGTGCATCCACTATTATTGGTACCGGCAACTTTCAAACTGATTCTGTAACGTGACAAGTCACTTGAAGGTGGAACTACCCCGTATTAGGCAGACTGGGCATTTAACCACCAAGTGTCCTCCTACCTAGACCCGGAGCGACTATCTTCCCTATCCCACCGGAAATCCAACCTGAGATAGCGCGTAGCGGTCGTCAAAAAAACATAAAAATATACCAAAACTAATAAACATACTAACAGTTTTATCAACAGAAGATGCCAAGACGAGCATAAATTCTTGATTATATTTTAAAACTTCATCAGTTCTATCACAATAATCTGCACTTGTTATTACAAAAGCTGATCTTCCCACTGGCGTCAGATTTTGGAATCCAACTATCGTGGATCCATCTCGTAAGTTGTAAGTATATTCAAAGTTAGTTAGACCTATACGACCACCCAGTAACACACCCTTTTTATTTGGCTCCGGTGGATCTGATGCTAAAATTATATAAAGGACGATTTATAAAAAAATATTTAGGGCGCAATTCACATTATTATTCTATTGTTCACAGCCATATCCCTTTTTTTTTAATTGTGACAGTTCACAGTAGCCTCAGTCGCAGTCACTATGCCAGCTTCTCCGTAAACGCTTTTATACATCACCATGCTATGTTCAAATTTAGGGAGGGCCGCGCCTGGTCTCTGTAAATAAGGCCTCACTGTAACGAAGAATTCATCATCATCAGCCAGAAGACGTCCAGTGCTGAACATAGGCCTCGACATGGAAATATATTATATACAATATATATTATCTTACATGGAATATATATTAGGGATGTGTACTCAACATAATAATTTTAATTCTATTCACTAACTAAAAGTATAGATAGGTAATGTTTTTTCCTACCCGCTACATGGGGTGCAAGTAATGATATTTTGGCACCAAATCTTATTGACCCAGTGGCTTGAGTTAAAGTTATTGGTGTATCCAATATACTTCTCATTATCCGATATCTAGCCAACTGCAATTTTCCACTTTTCATTTGATTTAAAAATTGGTCAGTTTTATACTGAAAACATACTTATTTTTTAGTATAAAGTAAACGAATCTTGATAATAATACTCCTAATGTTTTTTTTTATTGAGACTCAACATTCAGGAATTTCCAAGAGCTCTGGAGTCTAATATAACCGATCCAACTTACGGTTGTCTCAGTGGCCGTGACTATGCCGGCCAAAGGTCCTGTCGCTTGAATCCAAAATTATATCGGCAGAACACATAAGCTGGTAAAACATTCCACTTGTCAATAGTTTTACAAATGAACGACGCGCCGTACCGGTGAAGCGCGTCAAGGCACATATATCGTAAAGCAATCCTTGAATACCTGTATTCCTTTCGCCTGCCAATATTTGTTTCAGGAAATCAGGATGATAAATAAAAAGTCATAAATTTTAACAAACAATCAAGTTTATTAATGTGAAAAATTCATAACAATAATACCTACATTTTAAAAACTTAATAGCTTTAGACTACACTTACAGACAAAATATTACTTATTAAAATTATTTACATGATAAACTTAATCTTTAGGTGATACCGCATTGCATTAAAATTTATCCAGGAAGAAATGCAGGCAATACTTTAATCCTTCTGGAACGGCCAGCAACAGACCTTTCGCCATATGGAGATTCTTCGCCGCTGTCAATGGATCTCTTAAATATGGGGTTACGGAAACCCACACGAGGATGGAAAATTCTTATAGCTGCAAAAGAAAATTAAGATGATTAGAATAAAAATACTGTTTGAATTAAACGGAATTATAGAAGAGTCTGTAGCGGTCTTTTGCAGAGTCTTTATTGATACGCAACAACTGGCGTATCAATAAAATACTTCCACCCTTGCTGGGTGGGGAAGCAAGGAGGGACTCAAGAGCCTTTACAACTAAAAAACGTTTCTATTTATTGTTAACACAGTCGCTGATACATAAATATTAATAGATATTACCACTCAGGTTTAAAAACCGCGGAATTGTATGTAAAAAACTTTTCTACAGTATTATTTTTTATTTTGGCACAACATATCGTAGACAATTTTCTGTAAGTTGCTGTCAAATCCCTGACTGAACCCCTGCAATTTTTAGGCTGATCACGATACGCGACTGAGACACTCATAGTACTTCCATCAGAAAGTAGTGTTACGGTAACACTGTTGCCATCCCGGATGCTTATCCAGATTGCTTAATCTGGGAAAATGATTGCCAGTGCCAGCTGTTTATACCTACCCACCTTTGATATTCTATATTGTAAGTACTCAAACCTGCAGATCATCCTTTTATTATTATCAGGTAGAGTTGAATGGAGCATTTATATTAGTTCTTTATAATCACATTTTTTATTGAAATGCTACATCTGACTTGCTTGATAGTAAGCAAGGGAGGTTAGAGAGTGCAGACGACTGAAAAACATATTTCAGTATACAGTCGCTGTTACTGTGCCGAAATTATTAAAGAATTGTACGAGTAATTATAGTTCCTACGGAATTAGGAAAATAATAGTAAAATGTAAGAAGTTTTGCAAAGTTGATAATTAAAATTTAAAATCAAATATTGACTTACCTCTAGGTTTTCTGAGATCATTAATTACAGTATCAGCAGAAGCCATGTCAAAAACAATGGCAATGATGAAGAAAACACACAACGCTCTAGCAAAAGCAGTCATGTTTATTGATCGCATTTACAATTCAATATAATTTCTAAGTGTACTACTCTGCCTTTTATAAGAGCAATATCTATTTGCAGTAATAATAAGAACCTATGCGCTAAATTACTTTAAATATGTTTGTTGTTTTGTCCTAGGCAAAAATATTTACTATATTTAAAATATTGTTTTAGCAAATCACATAATAAATGCCAATTGCCAAACTGAATCGCACTGCTAATTTAAAACATGTTTGTTTGGAGGCTTGTTTGTTTATCAACTATTTTAAGCTGTGTAAATCTTAAGTCCGTGATCTATTATTTAACGCCGACACGCCCAAATAACAAACTAATAAAGGAATCTTCTAGAATCATAAATAAAGTCACACCTTCTTGTACATAAAGTATGATGAATTGTAACAAAAGTATGAACGTTAGTCTAGCACGAGTATTGTTACCGTTATATCTAACAAAGAATATACTATTAACTTACTAATCACACTAACGCTGATTAGTGTGTCTAATCAGCGCCCTTAAACCTCCTCTTGCTTGCAATTCGAGGTCGCATGTCGCGTCTCAAAAACAAAGGTACATACTTATCATACTAAAAATTAGTCCCTTAGCATGATAATTTACACTTCTCATATATAGGTTAACGATATTATGGAATATATGGAATAAAAATGTATGATTTTTATCAGTAGAATCTAACTTACTTCCTCCAGTTTGGCTGTTTCATACCAATTTCCCTGTAAGACTCTGGGACAATACACAATTCCTTTATCCTCATTTGCCATGGCTAATAGAGATACACAAATTTTAATAAAATAAAAGAAATATTGTAAATAATACTTGAACAGACAAGACGGCTGTAAATAAAATTGACATGGCCCAATAAATGTCAAAACTAAAATGGGAATAATGTCACTGTTGACAATTGGATACCCAATTTTATATTTTTTTAAATACCACACAAAGATTAACGAATATTTTGTTTTTATTGTGACTTAACATCGACTTGCCTGATGCCAAGCAAGGGACCTCCGATTAAAAGAAAAGACTCAGTTCATGGTTGTTCAATATTTTGTCTGCAATTCCTTTAACTCTCTAAAACTCTAAATTGTGATATCGAACATTGCAGATAGCAACGAAACTTTTGTAACTGGTTGATAACGACGCTGGGCTTTAAGTCCCCCTGCATGTCCGTTATACTCGTAGCAATTAAAAAATAAATAAATTATTATTATGAGCAATTCTGCATCCCATTTCCCATTAGGAAATTAGGAGTGAATATTTTTCACATATTATATATTAAAAGAGAAATAATGTTTAAAAAAGATTAATAATAAATTTACATTTATTTTATTTAAAAAATTAATATAAACAACAATTTGAAAATTTAATTATGTACGAGTATATTTTGTTAAATTTTATTCTTTGCTCTTCACTTCAATATCACTTGCCAACGTAAAAACATTTTCAGCTGTAGGAGTTTTATGGATATCAATGCAGTTACGGCAAGTTACGCCACATTCCTAAAATAGATTATAATTTAGATTATCCTGATAATTTACTTTAAACTACTTTTGCAGATGCGCGAGCACAAACTAACAGCAATAAAATACTTTCTGTGTTTTAATCCGAGTATAACCACTCGCCAACTAAGAAAACGAACAAACATTTCAAACTAATAGTCAATTAATGAACCAAATTATCACGCCTTTTTCCCACGAGGATAGGCCAAGATATCGGAGCACCACCTGCCACGATCCTAAAACAACTTCCTCGGTTCAAGCACATCCACAATTCTCTTTAAACAAGCTACGGTTATGGGCACTAGGCAACCCAGTTTTCTTGGGGATGTCTCCGATTTAGATTCATCAGATTTATGTATTATTTTCGTCACTCTACGTTTACTCTTCCTTTTAATGTGCCTAAACCATCCATGTATTTCTTTGTCAATTCTGGTCAAACCAAATCTATCACGCACTGTGCTATTCCTTATTCTATCCGCTATATAGCAGTCGCCTTTATTCATGGACCGCACTCAATGGGACGAAAACATGCGCGCAAGTGTGCAGTGAACTTTTCAGAAAAAGGTTCTGGTTTTTTTTTGTGACTTCATTGACCTCGAGTCGCCTGATGGCAAGCAAGAGAAGGTCCAAGAGTACTGACGACTGTAAAAACCGAGTTTTGCCTTCTTAATGAATAAATGAATGAATGAATGGTATAATGAACAGCCAAATAATGTCTGATAAGTGACGGATGGCTGTTCATAATGCGGTACGTGAGTCTTCACGGTTGCCCCAGTCGCCGTCACTCGACAAAGATTTTCGAAAAATAGTTTTCTTACAGGGCCAAAGAATGTTTGCATCCAACTCTGATTCATCACACATAGATATTTGTCAGCTACGCAGCTCTTCAATAAAAGGCGTTCACCTGTCTGCAATAAAAAATACATAACAGTTAAATCCTAATCGGAGATATCCTCAAAAACGTTATGGCTGTGGAAAAAATGCGTTTGAGACAATTTGATTGATTGATTGAAAAAATACTGTTCAATACCTTAATAGGGCTCCCGCGTCCTTCTAAGCGATTTTTTGGTAGCAATGGTACAACGGTCCAGCGACAATTTGTATCGCAATCATTACTTAATCGAATCGGCAGACGATCAGCATCAGTAGGTACACATACTTGTTCATATCGTACGTAGAGCGGTGGTGCCTACAATAATTATTGAATTAAATCCTGGTTAGTTTATTTGGGGCAACCGTGAACTAACTCGGTTTTTTCAGTCGTCGTCACTCTTGGACCTCCTCTTGCTTATCATCAGGTGGGTCGTGGTTGAATGTCGTCACAAAAAAAAATAAGATTTATATACTAAGCTACTAATCGTTATTTTTTTATTGAGGCATATGCAGCACCACGCCTAATGTTAAACTTAAACGCGGTCCAAGAATGATAAAACCGGCTGATCCCAAAACGCGAGTCACTCACGGTCTGTGTACTACCCCGCTACCACTGCGTTCCACTCTTTGACAACTACACTATACTTTTGACACCCGGAACAAAAATTCGCCCCTTTTTTATTTACAAATATTTGAAATATTCAATCTAATTATTAAATTACAAATAAAAGCTATGACACAAATATTTACTCCGACTGGGAATCACACCCGGGACTTTACGCGTGTGCTAACGAATGCCGTAAAACGTACTTTATCATAGAAACAGGACAACCAAAATACATAATTTTAAAGATACATTGGTACCAGCAAGTGGTTTTGGACTGTGGCAGGGTTTGGCCATTTCACAACCACTGCACTACGGTCGCCCTTCACGACCCATTATTTAATTTCATGATGAGATGTACCTAATTAACAGACAAAGTTATTCATTGTGCTTGCCTATCCCTATGGGATAAATTATTGAAATCGGCGACATTCTTTAAAAATACAGATTTTCTAAAAACAAAAACACAAACAAACGAAGAAAATCGTGGATGAGAAACGAAAGAGGGTTGTGTCAGGTCAGAAACATAGAAAGTAGCATTTCAATAACCTGACAAGGACCCCCAGTAAATTCATTGTTATTTTCATTATAGATTTCTCTGTTCTGTGATGTTCAGATGTGATGGCTTAAATATCATAAGCCAAAAAGGCTTCTGGTAGTTATGTATAGTAAATATAATATGTACGTATATAATAATATTATAGTTCATGTATCTATGAACTATAATTCTATACATAGGTGTTCAGATATATCTTTTATATCACCCTATTCTGATATGCATCAAATATATTTTTTTATGACAAATGGTAGTAGTACCTAAATACCTTTAACCTTATATTATTTCAAATTATTATATTATCTTCATTTTACATAATAGAATTTACTTCGTTTATTCAGTCACGGGACTCAAGATAAACATAATACGGCAAAAACGACGCAATTCCATTCTTACGGTGGATAAACTTATTTGCAATTGATATTGCAAGTGTAAATCATATACACAGACAACATACAACTACATGGCGCATAGAAAGTTTGCTTAGCATCCATTGAATCTCAGTGCAGGTGCCGGGTCCAACGCGTGGCAGGCGGGAAAATTAAGGCAGAGTTCCGAAATTGCGACGGAAAAGTGGGTTTACGCGACAAGTCCTTTACTGGACTTACTTTCTTCCAAACTAATAATAGAAAAGGGTATAAAGAAAAGTTGAGAGAAGCGAGGTAGTTGAACCAGAATAGTGCAAAGTGGCGCTCCATTGACTCTGTACGACCTTTTTTTTTATTGAGACGCGACCTTTGATCTCTACTTGCCTGATAATAAGCAAGGAGAGGTGCAAGAGCGCCGGCGACTTAAAAAAGTTTCAGTCTACGATTACCTCAATCGCTGCCACTATGCCGGCTCAAAATAATATATACTCGTATGTATTTGTAGTGTCTAAAAGATAGTTATGTTTGATGATAGGTTAGTCACTGTTATTAGCACTCTGCCTGTGTGTTCATTTAGAATATCTTCGGATGATATTTATTAGCAATAGTTATCATATAAATAACTGATTGGAATAAATCAATTTGTTATTCCGGAAGTTTGCTTTGATCATTGTCATCTAATAATATTGTCACGTTTGTGCCTTTTGGAATATTTATAATATTTTTATCAATATCGCATTAGGGTTTATTAGAGTGCGTTTTAAATAGGTTTTCTGCATTTTTACTATATATATTCTTCAATGAATATTTCCTTCCTTTAAATAAACAATGTAATTCTGTACTACAGGAATTGTATTTTTTTTTTCACGTTTTTATTTTGTTCCCTAGACAGCTAGCTAGCTCTATAAGGTAAGGTAAATCATTGTTATAACACAATCTATTATTTTCTAAAATAAGTTAGTTCATCAAAAACAATAAATCGATCAAATTGTCACGCCTTTTTCCCACAGGGATAGGCAAATGGTGCACAATGGAGCACCACTTGCCACGATCCTGACAAAAACATAAACAAAATGTAAACCAAAATCACTTAACATTAAATTTTAATTAGTTACTTAACACGGTCTAGCTTTATCGTACAGAATTATTTTCTAAAATAATATCTTACCTATATTTTTTATATTGTGGTTCGACACACTGCCAACGAAGCCACTAACTCTGTCTACAACTCTTACTTCATATTATAAGCTCTCTATAAATTATTTCATCTCATAACTTATTGCAGACTTCTATCTGTTGAAGGAGTCTTCTACACTCACTCCAGCTTACCATCAGCCAGTCAATATTTAATTAAATTAACTGTTACCTTTTATAACCAGCTCGACATTTTTAACCAGCGTGCATCATTTCAATGTGCTTAAAAATACATGCTTTTAAATATTATAAAACCTTCTACCAAATTAGATAGTCTAATTTTAATTATAATTTTAGTGATTTTATTAATTCTATTAATGTCGCACTCCTAATCAAAAAAAAGAAATGTCAAAATTGCTATTATTTGGGAATGATCGTTTAATGTTGTACACTTTTACGAGTTCAAGTTTGTTGGCAATTAGTTAGATATGGTTTGATGTTTTAAGGAGATGAATGGTTTTAAATTAAAGTTCAATTTATTAGTATTTACAGGGTATAAATTATTAAGTTTATATATTTATATTTTTATGGCAAACTAACCTAATATAAAATATGCTTAATTTGTTATTGAATTTATGTTTGCAACATGTTGCATATAGTACATTAAATAAATTAACTAATTACAGATAGATACCTCTGGATTATCATAATTGACAGCTCGTAATAGAAAATCTTCATTGTAACGTACTTTTACTCCGTGAATTGATGGATCTTCATTGCTTGTAAAAAAACATTATTAAATCACTTAGTGTTAAATTTTTTTTACAGTATTTTACAATTGTACTTGTAGGTTTGCCAAAGAAACAAACAAACTTTTTAAAAATAAATTAAATTAAAAAATAAACCTGCAAATAACGAATGTATTTCGGCAACATGGTGTTTTAATAGGGGACAATGACATGACGCATCCATTAGCTATATTTTGAAGGTAATCCACTTGAGCTTCGGTGACCAACGCGGACAATGCTAAACCATACTGCGGTGTACTGTTGTTACCTTTGAGTTTCACTGTAAATTAAAAAAAAACATGACAAAACATGAATTGAATTATACAGTTTTATGCCTTCCTATGAAAGACTATCTGCTACCCATTTAACCAAATACATTTTCATTATATAAAAATCACTTTTATCTATAGACAGCGATCCATTAGGTGGATGCATTTCTCCACCTTGCTGCGTTTGAGACAAATAGGTTTTTAAAGTAGATTTAAGTCCTACTTGGTAGGTTTCACTTACAAGTATACAGACCGTGATCAGCTTGCGTTTCGGGATCAGCTTGTAATTTGCCGGCTTCAACTAGGCATAGTGAATGTGTGTGACTGCTACTTGTGGATATTTAGCTAGAGCAGTCACCTCCATTCATTGACCGCACTCCAGTTTAACATCAGGCGAGGTGCTGCCATACTGTCTAACCGCAATAAAAAAATTATATTAATAATAGCAAATTTAGTTTTCCTGCTACTGGGTATATTTAATTTGATGTATTATTTTACAAATATATATAAGTACAATTTATGCTTATTATATAGTAGAGTTACCTGGTATGTCAGATGCGACTATCTGAACGTTATATCCAAATAAGACATACATTCCGCAAATAGCCATCGGTTTCTATAAAATTATGAAATTTAAAATAATTGATTTTCCTGGGTAAGTATAGGGTACTAATCAGAACTGGGCCAAATTCTCTTAATACACGACAGCGAAATGACGAACTTGCACTGATCTTCGTAACCAATTAACAAATCAATAGGTAACTACGTTGATTGATTAAATACGATGACAATGAATAAGTTTTACAATGAAATTCATTCCCATCTGTCAAAAAGTTACGCGGTCGCTGTTAGTGTCAAAAACAACTTTTATTCATTCGCACAAAACATTTCAATGAAATTGAACTGTTAATGAAAAAAAAACATTGATTCTCATAGTGTTGCGCTTAATGGAGTTAAACTGTCAAAACGAAGCTCCTTCTCATTGTCATTGAGTTACGCGGTCGGCCCGCAGAGCAGGTTCGTTGTCATTTCACTGTCATATAGGTTAAGAGAATTTTAGACGAATAATGTGTCTCTTTCTATTCCTGTGGCAATGGAGATGTGACAATTGATGATGATGATAATGATGACTATGAAATTTTAAAACAAAAACCATATGCATAGTCCACAATTAAAATATTTGGTATCTATTGACCCTAAAATCAGTCAAAGCGTTTGTACAACAGAGCGTAAGTTTAGCAGTTTTTAAATTTTAGGTCTTACTCTCTGCTCTATACATAAACGATAGGCGTAGCATTGATTAGCACACTAATTAGTTACGCGTAAAGTCCCAGGTTTGATTCTCGGCCAGGGTAAATATTTGTTTCATAGCTTTTATTTGAAAAATAATAATTATTAGATCTCAGAGTAAAAATTAGTGATATATATTAAAATTAGCTTTTATATAATTTTCTTTTCTAAGAATTAGATTGAATAAAGAGGCCGATATTTGCTTAAGGTGGTTTTCAAAGAGTGGTAGGCAATAATGCCCAGTCTGCCGATCCGGGGCAGTACCACCACTTACAAGTATACAGACCGTGCAGTAGATCGCGTTTAGAGATCAGCTGAACAAGTTGCTGGTTCCAATTAAGCCTAATGCAAGTGAATGTGACTGCTACTTACAGTTATTCAACTGTGGGTAAGAGTCACCTCCATTTATGGACCGCACTCCAGTTTAAGATCAGGTGGGGTGCTATCATATGTCGAGCCACAATAAAAAAGAAATAGATACTATACATAGAAAAGCATACTCGTACTCAAATGGCATATGGCAATACTATGATACACCTATTAGCGCGAAAATTTAACTAATACAGGTCGGGTAAAGCATTCGCATTCTGTCGACCGAATGGATGGTCGTACTTCTCGGTATAGCCCACATGCTGTCACATCAGATAGGCTGGAAAAGCTTCACCAAGATAACCTTGAACATCCTATTCTATTTTCAGTCGTCGGCGCTCTAGGACTTCACCTTGCTTACATCAGGCAAGTCGAGATCACAGGTCGACTTGCCTGAAAGTTATTTAAAATGATTACAATACTTACTTCCATCAGTAAATTATTAAAAAGCACTCTAGATCTTTGAAGCAACAGCTCTTTTCTGTCACGTTTCCTTAGAAATAGCTTTAATTCATACTGTAATAAAACACAAAATCAGTACCTATCTATTATAAAGGAAAGTTTGTTAAGTATAATTCAAACTGTGAGACGGACTAGTTACACTGCCATAGAGTATTCGCTTTTTGTACAATAGCCCAATAAAATTAGGCTAATAAGTTTTTTTTAAATTGTAACTTGACATCTGACCTCGACTTGTCAAAATAGGTACAAGAGAACCGACGACTGAATAAACCAAGTCAACTCACGGTTGCCCCAGTCGTCGTGATTATGCCGACCGAAGGTGCTTCTTCGCGCATTGCTTATTAGGATGGGGAAAACACATGGGCTGGTAAAGCATTCCACTTGTCGATTAATCTACAAAGAAACGACGCATCGAACCGACTTTAGTTCGACTGCCGATTCGGTCGACAGAATGTGGATGCTTTCTTTGACCTGTGCGGATATCACGGGTATTAAATGACGAGGTAGGAACACGGTTCCGTGGTATAGGCGATAGAGTACACATGAAACCGCCATGTCTCTGCCTGCGAAGTTACAGGGGCTCCTACAGGTATAACTTAGAAAACTCGGCGCTACAATGAATGTAGGGCATCTAGAATATACTTGGCAGAGCCGTCCCAGGTGGTGCGAACAGTATATAACTAGGAGCGAACAGTAATACGTGAAAATCAGAAATGCCATTACAAAAAACCATAGAGCTTGTCAAGGAAGCGAGTAAATTCTGCCAAGATCGTGGAAAACGACGACCTATTGTGTCTCTGGCTATCCCCGTGGGAATCAAGGCATAAGAATTTGTTTAACTTTTAATAACTCCTCTCGGAATGGATAAAGGAGTTATGCAACAATTTTCCATTAGGTATCTATAGTTTTGAGGTTTATTTGAGTGCTTTAGGTTGAATCCAAAATTAGGTACGTTATTATTCTAACAAAATCAAATTATTCCCTCGATTCCTACAATAATGGGCAGACTTAAAAAATGACACAATCCACGGCACTGAAGTTTCAATAGAAACATAAAAAACAGAAACAGAAAATTTACATAACTAATTACTGCAATTAATAATATACATAGGTATATAACTACACATAATTTGTATTTAATAATTATTATTAAACAAGATTTTATTAACCTGAACAATAACATTTATGCCTTACCTCTTTTTTAAGTCTTTCTTCGCTCCAATTACCAATGAGAATAGAATTATTGCAATATGTCCCCGGCATTGCAATTAATATCAATAAATCGGTGAATAAAAAAATATAAAATTAAATAAAGGAAATTATATTGAATATGTCATAATACATTTTTTATTATTATGCAAACATTATAGTCATTTCACACTCATCCACAAATCGCGCGCGAAAATCGGGCTGCCGCGTGGAATAATTAATACTCGTAATGCGAAGTGTAACACAGCTCAGCAGTTTGTTTAAAAATATTAAACAAAATAAAACCGAAATATCCTTTCTGGGAAAGCAAGAAGGCTACGTTTCTTGTCAAGGAACTTCGCTTAATCCAAGTATCACAAATTATAGCGTAGAAAAGAATAAAATGTTCTTTCAAACTTTAAGTTAATTGTATTTTGACTAAAACCTTCGCAATATTTAAAAAAATATATAAGTCTATTATTACAAAGTTATATGCGCATGTATGGCAGCGCATAAAATAGGAACTAACATTGATTTTTATTAATCAGATTATGTACGTAATCATACTTTAAATTATACCTACAT
This sequence comes from Tinea trinotella, assembly GCA_905220615.1. Taxonomy (NCBI): domain Eukaryota; kingdom Metazoa; phylum Arthropoda; class Insecta; order Lepidoptera; family Tineidae; genus Tinea; species Tinea trinotella. The sequence continues at coordinate 8,328,183 of HG992306.1, forward strand.
AGTTATGGAGCTTTATATTACTATTCGCAATGTCGAGGTAACACGTATCGTAAAAACGCGCGCGAACCAAGTGTGAAGCGGCCTTTAGTTGATGAAATTATTGAAAAATTCTTTGAATCTGTCAAACAAAAATAGGGGTCCTTAGGCCGGGCGCAAACGTACGGTTCCCTTATTGGGATTCCTAATCAGGAATTCAGATTCGGAATTTCGAGAGACTAGCGCAAACTACCGTTTTTTGTATTAGTAATTTTTACGACCAGTACAAGTGGCAAGTGGCGCTCCATTGTCTCTGCCTATCCCTGTGGAAAAAAGGCGTGACAATTTGATTGATTGTATTCTTTATTTGCAATTGTGCCATTCCCACTTCGTTTTTACAAAAATGATCATTACATTCAAAAACCTTTCATTCCCTTCTGAATGAAAGTACGGAATGTAATGAATTGGAGGGGAATAAAATTTAAGTAAATTTTCTTTATTTATTCAGAATAGAATAGAATATCGATCCTAATAAAAATATCGTGCCATTATCGAACTATTTCATCATAATACCATTTTTTTAAATCATGCTTTTATGTATAAAATCAATGGAATGTAATGAGTATTTACTTGTGACAAACGTGATTTTTAAAACTATAATCGAAAATACGCACGCGTCCGTCCGTCATTTCATATTACGGCAGGCTAAGGGGCTCGAGTATAATAACTTATTTGAGGCACTTAGAAGAATTTCGATTGCAATTTGTATGGAATGGAATGATTTTTTTTTGACAAAACTTTGATGCCGATTCTTTCTATGTAATGCACTCGTCATAAATCCTATGTTAGGAAATAAACATTCGGCATTAAATAACTTAGTTACAAGGAACAAAACACCTGTGCTTTTGTTTCAGGAAACCGCACTAATGTGCATATGAACATTCCTTTCACTAAGGAGTGGAATGAAGTTTAAGCAAGTTTTTCTTCCAATTTTTTATATATTAGTATCTACGCCTAATATGAAAGATGAATCTTTTAGTATTAACTAAACTTTCCATCAAAATATTTTGATAAACTTTAAAATTCATATAGACCTTTGCCCTAGGAAGACAATTTGGACGAAACGGTGGAATCACTAATAAATATAAATTATAGCCGCCTCTTTTTTTCTTAACAAATATTTGCAATATTTAATATAATTAAAAGCTGTGAAACTTTACGCGTAACTAATTTACCACTTGGTCACGAACTTGATCCCGCGAACTTGGCATCCTGAACAAGGTGCGGCGGTTCTTTGCGCCAGAGCTTCGCCAATTGTATACAAGGCCCAAATTCGTTCTTGCGCGGAGTGCTGTTCGCGCCTGGCGTTCTTCCTCTGAGAACAAGGTTGGTGATTCACAGATCAATACGGCGAATCAATACGGCTACGCAAATTCAATCGTGTCGGAAAAAAATAATCAAATTGAACGTGATGCTATAGCTGCGATTTTATACCAAATGTTGTACCTAAGCCTAAAAAAACTTTTTGACAGTTCTTTTGTTTTCGTTTCGATCCAAGCCGGCCGGGCGGCGCAACGCATTCGCTCGCCATCTCCCTCCAGCCCTGCAGCCTCCTACTCTATCTGGTTGCCGCTGCAGTCAACATGTAGTACTATTTTACTTATTTATTTTATTGTATTGTGTCTTCTGGTATTGATCGTGATAGTAATTTCGGCGCAGAGGTCAGCGCGCAATAGCAAAAGTTCATCTAGAAGTGTGCCGCGGAGATAACGCCTAATGAGAGCGACGTTATAATTTATAAAATATGGATTAAACCTATTGTATATTGGACTGTATGAAAATACTCCAGACTAGAAGCAATGAACTGCGTCAGTTGTAAGTAATTAAAGTTCATAAAGGGGCGTTAAGATTGTAACAATGAAGTCTTTAATGCTGCTTACAGCTTTAGCAGTCTTAGTTTTCGTGAAATGTGAAAATTACTGTCATAAAGATTGCAATGGACCCTCGGAGTACATTGACCTCGATCAGATTTACGAGAAGGCTAAGGAAGCATATGGGAATCATATTTGGCATGAATGTGTGGATCTATATGAAGATTTTTTGCATATTAAAAAAGTTCGTGAGGCCACATTAAATAATTGCCAGTATGGTTGCAATTCCCGGAAATATGAACTTGTGACACCCAAAATAGAAGACTTACAATATACTGAGTGGTTGATTAAGAGAGGGAATTGTCTTCAAGATTGTTGGAATAAAAACAAAATCAAACATCCTGAAGCTACATTTAATAAAGATTTATATGAGCCATACAGACATCTACATGTGTGTTATTCGAAAATAGGTCAAAACGCGAAAGCAGCAAATGCAGCATACACATGCATGTCGGAAGGCTTACAGAATGAACAACTTTTAGATGATTATGCAAATTATGTCACATCATCTGGTACTAAGGAAATTATAGATTTTTTACAACCTGAATTTCTAACCCACTATAAAGTTGGCACTGTAGCATATAGCCAAAAAGATTGGAATGGAACAATTGTAGCTATAGAGAGCACATTAACAGATTATTTCTATAGAGACAATATGTGCCGAGCCAGGTGTGAGAGAGATTTTCATCAAACTGAAGACTCACAAAATTTTATTGTCTTCCTTGCTCAGGCTTCAAAGATATTGTTGGAATGTAAACAAGGATGCCCAATACGGAATCATTTATATATCAATGATATTCAATTTTTGGTTGATAATTTGAATCATTTGCAAATATGTTATTATCACATGGAAAATATGGATGATGCTGCTGCAGCTGTTGCTAGTATATTATTCTTGAGGCCATCTGATGTAGATATGATTGAAAACAAGAAAATTTATGAGACTCTGGTAAAAGAAGAAGCTTTTAAAGTCAGAGATGATATCTACATGTATTACACAAGAAACAAACATGAAAAATATCTTTTGAATCTCACACCATTGGAGTTGGAAGAGTAAACAATATACCATAATTCCTAATAATTATTATATTAATCAAAAAGTAGAAATGTAAGATGTAACCAATGGAATATTGTACCTAGTCAAACTAATAAGTAATTTTATTATAATTATTATTCTCCTAATCAATATTATACCAAAGTAATTGTACTAGCCATTTTAATTGTATTGAATATTAATAAACTTGTATTCGATGAGTTGTGTTTTATTATTTCTAAATGAGTTAAGATAGACATTTTTTATATACATATGTATGAGTATAGATAATTAAGTTCACTGAGTTTAACTCTGCCCATTCTCCTTGTTTTTTGTTTTAGCTGAGGTTTTAGCTATCTGTTCTTGTGTTTCTTAATATTATATGTTTTAATTGTCATCTACTTTTGCTTATGCTACAGAGATTTATGAGTAAGACCTTTGTTAATAAAGTTTATTATACACAAAGAGATATGTTATACATATATAGAGATGTATACAGGCTTTCTATTCCAGAAATAATTTCAAGTCTATTTGTGACCTAACATTTCAAACACCCAAGTATGCTGGTACCACTGAGCTACTCTGATGATGGAGCTTGAATGTAGGAGACGAAATCCTAGATTTTCTATTAGTAAACCCATCAAGTTTGAACTCATTAGATTCGCCTTAGCTATTCCATTTCTCCTGATGCTGGAACTAAAAGGTGGCTGATGGAACCTAGAATGCTTACTAATAAACCCATCCAGTATTAGCCCAGTACATTATCAGTTATTATAAAGCAAGTTACACCAAAAAAATTAATTAAAAATGAGTGTGTTACAGTACCAAAATTTTTAATAGGTAATATTTTAGAAAAATCCAATTTAAGTAGTTATCTATCGTATAATTAACGCTTTAGAAATGCGGTCGGAGTGTATGTGGAGTGACGATAGCGGATAGAACAAGGAACAGCACACTGCGTGATAGGTGTGGTTTAAAAGAAGATGTAGTGACAAGGATTGACAAAGGAATGCTTCGATGGTTTGGGCACATGGAAAGGATGAGTGAAAGTAGATTGACGAAAGGAATTTATAAATCTGATGTGGTTAGATGCGTTAAACAATGCAGGCCCAGGAGAGCGTTTTTTGACCAAATCGGAGACATCCTCAAGAAAGCTAGGTTGCCTAGTGCAAATAACTACATAGCCTGTATGACGAGAATCGTAGATGTGAAGCAAGAGAGTTGTGTAGCAACTGGCGCTCCATTGTCTCTGCCTATCCCTGTGGGACAAAGGAGTGACAATTTGATTTTTCAATAAATATAACTGTGTGCACACGTGTAATACGCCGAACAAAATATCTGATTTGTTGGAGTTAGCTATCAAAATCGTGGACCTTACGTTTTGCTTTTCTTTTTATTTTATTTTTTTATTGTGACTCGACATATGACAGCACCCTGCTTGATGTTAAGCCGAAGTGTGGTCCATGAATGAATGTCACTGCTACTACAATTCAATAACTGTGAGTAGCAATCACATCCACTATGCCGGCCTAGATGGAACCGGCTACTTACAAGCTGATCCCGAAACGTGACCAAATCACTTCACGGTCTGTATACTTGTAAGTGGTGGCACTACCCCGGATCGGCAGACTGGGTACCACTGCCTACCACTCTTTGATAACCAGACCCGAAGCAAATATCCGTCTCTTTTTTTTATTAACAAATATTTGCAATATTTAACATAATTAAATATTACAAATAAAAGCTATGAAACAAATATTTGCTCCGACCGGGGATCGAACCCATGCAAAGCAGCCATTGCAACTCTGCTCTTGTGAACCGGCGCGTTGTCTTGCAAGCGCAGCACACCCTTGGTCAATTTTCCTCGACGTTTTTCTTGATGACCTCCTTTAATTTTTCTAAAATCGCTACGTAGTATTCTCCGGTTATGGTCCTTCCTTTTTCTTTGTAATCAATTAATAATATCTCCTCACAATCCCAAAAAACAGTAGCCATCAACTTTCCAGCCTATTCCGATATTTTAAACTTCTTTGGCGGTGGTGTCCCCTTCTTATGCCATTGCATGGACTCCTGTTTGGACTCAGGCTCAAAGTAATGAACCCATGTTTCATCTCCGGTAACAATCCGCTCCAAAATCTGTGCAGGTTCGTCTCCACAGAGCTCCAAAAATTGCTTAGACGCATCGACGCGCTGTTGTTTCTGAAGCGGCGTAAACATTCTCGATACCCATCTTGCACTGACTTTTGTCATACCCAGGTGGTCATGTAGGATTCGCAAAATGGTGGTATCTGATACACCAACTAATGCAGATAACTGTTTTTTTTTCCAACGGGTGTCCTCTAGTAAAAAAAAATCCACTTTTTCGACGATGTCTGATGTGGTAGCCTCAACTTGCCGTCCTGGGCGGGGGACGGCCCTTCTCTTCATCTTCATCTTCAATCGACTCCCGACTATGTTTAAAAAGACCATGCCACTTATAAATCATTGATTTACTAGGGCACTGTTCCTCATAAACGGCTTCCATTTCATTCAATACGGTTTGAGCGTTGTTTCCTTACTTGGTAAGGAACTTTATCACAGCACGATGTTCAATTTTTTCCATAGTTTCAGTTTTCTTCCGAGTTGACATGTTTAGTAGGCAACTGTTCGTAAACGAATGACGCAATTTGGCTAAAAATCGACTTATATACTAATAATGAGTCCTCAGTTAGATAGAATGACACATAGCGAACGCCCCTATCTCCACTCCATCCCCTCCATTCCACGAACTTTTAGACCTCCCGTCGTAATATAAAAGTTCTCGTAGTTCGTTGTAACTTTGATCGATTTTTATATTTGAGTTAATTGAATGAAAGGTAAATTGCGGTTTACGATTTATGACGTACTAAAGAAACTACTTACTAGATCTCGTTTAAAATAATTTTCGGTGGAAGTTTGCATGGTAATGTACATCATTTCCTTTTTTTAATTTTATATTTCTCTTATTTACAAGGGGGACACACATTTTACCACTTTGGAAGTGTCTCTCGCGCAAACTTTTCTTTTAGAAATAGAAAAAAATGATATTAGAAACCTCAATATCATTTTTGAAGACCTATCCATAGATACCCCACACGTATAGGTTTAATGAAAAAAGGATTTTTTTTTATTTTTGTGTGAAAATCTTAATACGGTTCACAGAATACATTTATTTACAAAGTTTCAACAGTATAGACAGACATGACGAATCTATAATGGTTCCGTTTTTTGCTACGGAACCCTTAAAAGGTTAGTGTTGCCAACCGTAGAACTCACGGTCTACATAACTAAAAATTCATTAAACATTTTAAGGTTATAAAACCAAAAATAATGCATATGAAATGGGTGCAACAGTAGATTGACGCAAATAATTTATAAATCTGATGTGTATGGATGCGTTATACAAGACAAGCCCATGAGGATGTTTTCCGACGAAATCGAAGACACCCTCAAGAAAGATGGGTTGCCTAGTGCCCATAATCGTTGAGTTTGTACGAAGAGAATTGTGGATGTGAGGGAAGCGAGGGAGTTGTGTCAGACTCGTGGTAAGTGGCTCTCTTTTCTCTCTGCCTATCCCCGTGCGAAAAAGGTGTGACAATTTGATTGATTAAAATTTAAGAGAAAAATAAAATAATATGTTGATAAACTTGATAATATTGTAGCGGCCGCTACATGCTTTAGACGCCGATGGATAGATGGCGTTGCATGTGTCCAATATCTCGCAAACGATTTACCGACAAAGTGATCAATATATATATGCGCTCCAACAAAGAGACGTCTCCGGCTAAGTTGAGCCCTGTACGCAACACGCGTACAGCTCGGAGTACTAATTTCCTTTTCTAACATGCGGAATAATGCTCCGCTAAAATAATAAAACTAAAAGAGCACATTCTAAAAAATTTAGCAACTCAATTTTCAATGCAATGAACGGTTACGTGATGCGAGCACAAACGAAAAAACAGACAAATATCTCACAAATATATATTTTTTACATTCTATTACTTATTTCTTGCATCGTACTATAGTTTTTTTGTTGTTGTAAAAATTCCTAATGTACAGACACGGAATGTCTACGATTTTAATGAATCTATAATATTATTATAGTAATTATACTCTTATACCTTTTTTAATAAATTCGATTTAATAAAGTTCAAATTCTGGCAACATTATAAAATTATTTTTCGTTAGCAACACAGATTATTTTATCAACACCATTTTTGTGAGAATGGCAGCGCGTTATGAATCTGTGATTAACGATAAATTGTGAATTTTTGATGGATGTAAGTACAATTTATGCACATTTAAAAGTAATTTTAATATAATTTCCTTTAAAATTAATAGAACACTAAACTAAGCGGTATGAATATACTTATTGCAAATGTTTTTGCGGAAGGGTTGACAATAAATTAATGTTGCCAGCATTGTATTTTAATAATAAAACTATTTGAATTTAATATTAATTAATATTTTTATAAAATACAATTGCCTAATAATAGTCAAACAAATTGTCACGCCATTTTCCCACAGGGATAAGCAGACAAATCATAGTGCATAGACATAATCTACGAGAAATAGTGTGTTGCCAGATATGAGCACTCTATTTTAGGATTAGAAATTTATTTATTTTAAAAAACTATTGCACTATAGACATTTTTTATTTTAGGCTCAACATCCTGCATGATGTTAAGCTGGGGTGCGGGCCATGAATAGAGGCCACTGCTACCAATAACTGCAAGTGGCAATCGCATCCACTATGCAGGCCTAGTTGGAGGCGGCAACTTACAAACTGATTTCGAAACTCGACCAAGTCACTTCACGGTTTTTACACTTTTAAGTGGTGGTACTACCCTTGATAGATAGACTGGGCAAGTGACCGATTGGCCACCAACTGTCTATGTACTACTCTCTGCCAGTGAACCCTAGTTAGTGAAATATTGAAAGGTGAGAGGGTGAGGATCAGAACAATATATAATGTAATGTTATCAGAACACATAACATTACATAGACAGAATAAAAATACATAATAACAATCTAAGATAAAAAGATATGTACACAATAATTAATAACTGTTATGCCTACAGGGTTAATTATGGGCTACATTTTGACTTATATTGGAATACTTAATATAAGTCATCTAACAAATTAAAAAGATAAAACGGAGTCAACCCAAAAGATCAAATCGTTTCTTAATCAAATCAAAAATGTTCTTAAAAAAGAAGGGGTCTGCTTATAACTAAGGAGCTTGTATGATGAGAATTTTGTATGTGTAGGAAGCAAGAGAGTTGTGTGAGAATAGTGGAATGGATCTTGTGGTAATTAAGGTGTGAAATTAATAATGATAATCCAAAAAATTACTCATGTTTTGGAATTTAAATTAATAAAAACCTGCTGGAAAGTGTGCTAAAGCTGTAGTAAAAGTAGTTTTTTTAATGGCTTTGCTACTGATGTCTTATTTTTATTTATAAATGGTCGAGAGTATTCTACTTTTATTCTCTACATACAATAAAAATTTTTAGTTATCTTATTATTGTTGTTTTTCAGCAGTTCAACATGGAAAAAAATGATACACCTAACTGGTTATTCTCAAATCCAGTGTTAAACCACTGCATACCTTATCCGACAGATGGACACAAAATTTTTGGATGTATCGAATGTGGAGATAAGTAAGTACTTTTGACACTTGTTAAAATTATTAGTTAGTTTACATTTCTTGTTATGTACAAATTAATAATTTAATATAAGAAAAATACATTGGGTTTATTAAAAAAAAATATTAAAACCAATAAAATATTACAAATCTTTAATCTTTTTAAAATTCTTTTAGGCATACTTTTTTTAGCCTTGTTGTTGTTGATTATTTTAGCATTTAACCATTAAGACATTTGTGGATATATAGGAAACAACCGGGTTGTGCCAGGATTGTGCCTACCAGTCTGCCAATCTGGGGTAGTTCTACCACTTACAAGTATACAGAGCAGGAAGTGACTTAGTCGCGTTTCTCAATTAGCTTGTAAGTTGCCGGTGCCAACTAGACATAGTGGATGTGACTGCTACTTACAGTTATTGAATTGTAGTAGCAGTCACCTCCATTCATGGATGTACAATTTGAAATTGTTATAATTTGTATTATGTTATAGTGCATATTAAAAATATTAAATATTTTATATTTTTTATTTAATATTTTTATTATTATATTAAATATTTTTAATATGCAAATTAAAATGTGTTGTCTACTATAAATTTTACTTTTTTTTTAAGAATTTTAATTCAGAATAAATCAAATCAAAATTTCACATCTGAATTCCCACAAGGGTAGGCAGACTAAAGATATGACAGTACCCTGCCTGATGTTAAGCTGGAGTGCAGTCCATGAATGAAGGTGACTGCTACTACCATTCAAAAACTGTAAGTAGCAGTCACATCCACTATTCCGGCGTATTTGGAACCGCAACTAACAAGCTAATCCCGAAACGCGACTACGTCACTTCACAGTCTGAATACTTATAAGTGGTGGTACTACCCCGGATTGGTAGACTGAGTAACACTGCCTATCACTCTTTGATACACAGCATTATCCGCCTTTTTTTATTAACAAATATTGGCACAAATAAAAGTTATGAAAATAATTAAAAGGCGACTGTGATGTAGTGGCAGTGCAATGGTTACGCAAACCGAGAGCACTAGTTCGAAACTACTCACTGGTACCAATTTATCTTTTTATATATGTAATTGGTTGTCCAGTTTCTATGATTCACTTTAGTAGGTTAGTATAGAAGTGTAAAAAAGATGTCAGGTAGGTCGGTTTAAATTTAAATTTATTTGCTCCAACCGGGAATCGAACCCGGGACTTTACGCGTAACAAATTGTTGTGCTAACCAATTCGCCACGCCTGTCGTTAGGTAGTGCTATTTTTTTAGTAAAATTACGCTGTAGTAAAATTTTCACAGCTGGCGTATGGTTGTTCTTTGAATGGAAAACGTATACATACATTTTTATTGCGATACTTAAGTACTTTTTTGCCCATATTTTGGTAAATTAATATCTCGCGTTCTAATAAATACGGACCTGAAAATTTAATATGTTGTGGCTTTATTAGCAGAATCGTAGCGTGCATTGGCGGGGCCCTGTTTAAAAATTTGTTTGGGGGCCCTAAGGAAGAGTAGATTTCTCACAAAAGAAAAGAAATGCTTTTTGCTTACGTATTTTGGGGGCCCCCGTGGTACGCCCTTGTTTAGTAGCCTAATTTGAGTGACACCCCTAAGCGGCAAACTTTTTGGGAACGCAGCATTAAGCCAAAAAAGCACTTTCGTTAAATAAATAAGAAACATTTTTAAAGAGCGCATTTGTATTGGTGAGAGTTCCTCTCTACAACATACTTCGTTGACGTTTTTTTTTTACCAAGCGGAAGATTTAAATAAGATCACTTCGAATGTGCGTTTTATTAATTATGGTGCGTTTCTTAAAAAAATTGCAACCAATGTTTCTTAAATTTGCACTATAGGTTAGTGACTATTAAAGCCACAACTTATTCTTTTGAGGGAGTTGTGTCAGGTGGCGCTCCGTTGTCTGTGCCTATCCCCATTATTATGGTTTGAAAGTTAGTTTGGCCTGATGTTAGGCTGGGGTGCGGTTAGGCAAACTTTCACTTCATTGGAGCCGGAAAAGCTGATCCCGCAACGCAACTAAGTCACTTTACGGTTTGAACACTTGAAAGTGGCGGTACTACCCCGGATCGATAGAAATGACTACTGTCTGCCCACCAATTTACAAACAACCAGACCCGGAGCAATTCTCTGCCTTATTAACATAATGTTCCACATGAAGGCTATAAAACAATTTCCTCTTACCGGAAATCGAACCCGAGACTTTGTGTTACTAAATTGGATAAGTGTGTTACCAATGCGCCACACTTGTAATCTAAAACACACTTGTAAATATTAAAAACCAAATATGCTCTGAATTACAATACTAAGCTGTTAAAATTGCTTGTATCATAGAAACAGGACGTCTAAAGTACTAAGTGCTTTTGAATTGGGAGCTCTGGTTTTGTGTTGACTACCGCCACGGCACGGTCACCTTGGTCGGTACAAATAAGAAGAAGCAGGTCCCAGTTATTAAAGAATTATTTAATATTTAAGGGAAATCTTATTAAATGATTATTTTATAATTTTTCAGGTTCATCTTTGAATCCAGTTATGAATATCACATCAATAGAGAAGTCGTACAAATTACTTTTATGTGTAAAGCATGTAACGCCATTTTGGAATTTAAGAACAGATGCAAATTTCTCCAGCATCTAAGGTTACACATAACAAAATCAATAACAATTAACTACTGTGATTTAACTTTAAACCCTCTGCCAATGGAGAACTTTTTTCAGCCAAACCCAAAGCCAACGGTCATATACAAAAATCCAACATTTCCACGTGTCTTTTATTGCGTAGAATGCAAAGAATCTAGGTCTTATAACAGTAAAGAGGATTTATACCAAGTAAGAGCTGAACATTATGGGCGTTATACTGGCCAAAATTATACATGCACAGTTTGCCTGTATACTTTACCCAATAATTGCGCCTTGTTGGTTCACATGGAAGTACATTTGAATCAGAAACCAAGCGTTTGTTGTGATTGTGGCAAAACGCTGTCACAAAAGAATGTCGTGTATCCTTTTAATCATGAATGCGATGGCTTCCGCGCTATGAGAGTAAGTGCACGTATACAGTGTCCGAAAATGAACTGCCAATCTATTCATCCTAATGAATTCAGAACTCATATAATGGAAACACATTTTTCGCCATTTTATAATTGCAACATGTGTTGTAAGGGACTTTATGCCCAAGATCTTATTGAGAAACATGCAATAGAAACACACAATACTAAAGATGTAATACAAAGCGTTTATATATGTGACATATGCAATCTAGGATTTGATGAGGATCAACTAAGAAATCACTTAAAAAATCATTACAAGGAAAATTTCGTTTATCCCTGTTGGGACTGTCATGAAATATTTAATGGGGTGCGTGCTTTATTAGCCCATGCTGAAATTTGTGAATTGAAGAATGAGAATATTTCAAACACGATTAAGTTGTTTACTGTTAAAAAGACATGTGAAAAGTGTAAACGAGCATTTTATTACAAGTGCAGGCACACCAATATCGAAAGTCTGCCAAAGAATTGTCCGCATTGTTTTACTCCAAAGGATAATCCCAAAGTAATTAAATGTCCTATGTGCCCAGACAAGGTCAACACGAGCGACATCGCTGACCATTTTGAAAAGTTTCATAACACAACAAATATGAGTCCTAAAGTATTATTAAACAGATGTGACAGCATTGAGGATTTATTAAAAGTAAATAAAATAAGCAAAACGAGCAAAACAATCAATAGGGCAAATAAAAAGGAAACTCCTGTGACATCAATACTCAAATCTTTTCACCCAAAACAATGTATTCGAAAAACATCAGGTGCACAATGGAAATGTGTTAAATGCGACGGAATCTCATTCACTAACAAAGCGCTATTTGAACAACATTTGAGGTTATCACACAAAGACAGTAATGCGTCATACCAATGTTTAGAATGTGGCGAATGTTTTATTGTAAAGCGGTCATTTGCGACACACATGAAAATTGAACATAATGTTACGGATATTGACATATACATATTCGTTAAAAAGTGTTATACTGAAGAAGAACCGCCAAGTAATACCACACCTCTAATTGTTTTGAATGAATTCCAATGCAGGATTTGTCTAGAACAATTCCAAAACGACGAAGATCTGAGAAAGCATTTCAGAATCCATGGCATGGCTTTCTTATTAGAAAATAGAAATTGTGATAAAAATCCACTCGTTAATGTCGATTCCATAGAAATATATCAAGGTAGAACGGGGAAGCCGGTGAATTGCTAAGGAAACACGCGTTTCAGTTTTTGCATTTAATGCGGCGTTCTCACGAGGCGAATTTAGCTGTTTAATTTTTATCGTTCAACAAAAAAGCAAATATTGACTATAGCGTTCTCACGGTCCAATAATAATCTACTCAATATTACACTTGTCATTACATTATCTGTCCATTTTAGCATTTTTCTCGTGGATGCACATTTTATAATGATTTTATAATTGAAATTCTGTTTAAACAGTTCGATTCGCGTTCGATTTTGCAGTCGATCAACTAAATTCGCCTCGTGTTAAAGCCGTGTTAGACACGCCTCCAATGTGGCGGACATATCGAAATAATATAATATATAATAAAAAATATATAAATCAGGGACATATCGATAAACAATGAATGATCAGTGGCGTAGCGTGGCTTGGGCGGAGGAGGCGGCAAAATTTAAAATGATTATAAGAAATCGTTAAAATTTGAACCTGAAATTCATATTTTTGTTGTACCTATGATTGAAATTTCGGCTTACTCTCACGCTACGCCACTGTGAGTGATGAAAATAAAAAAACAAGCAATTGCTATTAGTATTTAGCAATAGCATCTGCTAGCTTCTACTAATAGCAAATGTTATTAGTACAAGCTAGGAAATCGAGACAGCTAATGTCAAACACAAAACAACAAGCACATTGGGTTCATAGGGTTTTCACACAAACTTGTATAAACTAACATTTACATGTGGAAATAAAGTTGGTGTAAGAATTTTTGTTCTAATGAACACGCAACGCTTTCGTACCTATTACAAAGTATTGGATCTATTTAAGTTAATTTTTTTAATTGTTATATTCTTTTGAGAACTACGATGCAATTTTGTAACTACGTACTACTCGACCTATATATTCAAACGTACGGCTGGAACAGTAACCGTTCTTTATTCAGATTCCTGTTTATCATAACAAACCAGCAGGGCTACTGGTGTAATTCAAAGATTGTGCTCTAACCGCACAATTTTTGCAAAAAGACTTTGCATTAACCGTGACATACTCCTCAATGGTCTAATTATCGTGGTCAGGCTGTATTTACTCTTTAAGCGTGATTTAAGCATTGTACGCCCGCGCGCCTATCTATCAGCTGTGAGTTGAATAACCGGAGGGTCGCTACTTGCACATGCGTATAAATTTGCATTGTTTATTCCGGCGCACCAGTGGCAAGCGTTTTTTTTAAACGATGTCATTCCAAATAGATTTTATGTTCACTTTAATTAGAGGTGGCGACTGGGAATAACCGATTGAAATAAATTCCCACTTGCCACCGGTGGCGAGTGGGAAACCGTTAATAATTAAAGAAACCGTTAATAACCGCTTGTTTTTTTTTATATTTGTCATATTATATGTGTGGTTTATTATATAGTGGTAACATATTGTTAATATTGGTACAACAAATGTCAAAAATCAAATAATAAATATATACATTATAGTATAATTAAGTTTGTTCTGTATCAGTGTATACATCTAGTTCGCGGGATTGCTATATGTGTGATTACATTCTGTATAGTGAGAATTATTTTTAATTTACAATAATATTTTTAGTGTACAGTCTCATTTTAGTTGTGTTTTATTTTATTTTATATAAAATAGATTTGTTTTTTAGTAGCTCTAATGACGTGACAAGTCGATTAATAATACACAGTTTTTATATTTGTATTGTACAGTTTGTATGGGGAAAAACTATGCAAACTCTACTTTTGCGTGTACTATTCTTTTTATATTGTGACTCGACATGTCAGCACCTCGCTTCATTATAAGCTGGAGGTCCATGAATGAATGTCACTGCTTCTACAGTTCAATAACTGTAAGTAGCAATCACATCCACTATGCCGGCCTAGTTGTACTTGTTACGTCATGCCATTAGATCTAATTGTGGATATACAATATAAAATTATGTTATTAGATTATAAAAAATATAAATAGTTTATAAAATATAACTTGAACCGTAAAACATTAAACATCGGGCTTTTGTGATAAAGAAGTAGCCAAGTTAATGATATTTATTTTAATTACATTTAAATAATTATTTTAGTTTATAAGTGATTAAACTTTTTTATTTTAAGTCTCAGCAGTTTGACGCGTTTCAAGTTATATATTCAGAAAAATAATTTTTTTACATGGTAAAAACACGAATCTAAATTAAATCATTTTTAAATATTGCAAATAATCAAGTCTTGTTGTATTATTGCTGTAAGTCCTATTTAGTAATTATACTTTTATTACTACAAGTGGTTTTATTTATTGCGAACTTTTAACTTTCGTCATCGTTTACTTTTAGCCTCATAAGATGGTTATGGCTATCACAGTGGCGTAGCGTGGCGGGGGCGACAAAATTTATAAAAACTGAAATAAATCGTTAAAATTTGAACCTGAAATTCATATTTTTGTTGTATTTATGATTGAAACTCCTAAATAAGGGGGCGGCAATTTTTTTTCCGCCCCGGGCGGCTGACTTCCTCGCTCCGCCACTGGGCTATCAGGGCCCAGATACACAACAGAGAACAGACTTATTAACGAAATGCACTTACTAGTGTGCAACTTACGCGAAAAATTAACGTTATTACGGAATCAGTGAGAATGCGTTGATATTTGTCATTCTCGTAGGCGTAGGTAACAACGAATAACAAATCAATAGGTAACTTAATAATAACGTTGATTGGTTACCTACAAAAATGCCAAATATCAAAGCAATATTTCTAAAATTCCGTCGCTATAAATTGTAATATTTTGATTAGTAAAAAAGTCACGCTGAACTCTTATCAACGTGCCTACTCAAAAATTGAGTCCCAGCCGGGTTAGGTTGGACAAATTAAAACGATAATCGTCTCTCCTCGACGATTGGCAATATAATAAAAGCTAGGCTAAAACCACCAAAATGAGACTATTGATGATAAGGAAAAAATGTGTCGTCGTACAGACGATATTCGTCACAACGATTAATAGTCTCGTTTTATTGGATTTAGCCTAGCTTTTATTATTTTGACAATTGCCGACGAGAGACGATAATCGTTTTAACTCGCCAACCTAACTCCACAGTTTTTGAGTAGGCACTTAAGTTCAATTTTTAATCAAGTATTAGAATATTCTTAATAGAGATACCCTGACTCTGGCGGTGTGCCTTCGTCTCGGAGCCCGAACTGTCTATCAACAACAGTGTCAGTGTGGAGAACCGGTGCATAATCGGACATCACTGGTTTTCTTGTGCCAGAAGTGACAGCCCCATTCCCCCTCACGCGGCACTCAACAATATCATTCGAAGGGCTCTTGTCACTGTTAGAGTGCCCGCAATTTTAGAACCCTCTGGTATTGCGCAGAGCGATGGCAAGAGACCCGACGTTATGACTGTTGGGCCCTGAATATGGGTGGAACTTAGTGTCCGTATTATAAATGCTTACTCTTTACTCAGCACTATGCAAAGAGTTAAGGAAATGTATACCTAGTTGCAATAGTATGTAGTTACATACTATAATTTTTTTTTTATTAAAAACATCTTTATTCCACTAAGCAGGTGTTGCAAGAGTAGAAAACTTTCCTTTTCATTGCGGATATAATTGCTACCGTCTTCTCAATTTCACTTTAAATAAAATTGTTTTATTATAAGACTAGCACATGTTTATTACCAATAATCGCACTGAACAAAGTTGCCTACCGCATAGTTGGCCAAAAATTTGCGGTTTAGTGGTTTGTTTTGTCGAAATATAAAGGTAATAACTCATAATACCTATGTTGTGTTCGCCTTTGTTTAATTAAAAACAACTAAAGGAGGTGTAAAGACCTTTGTGTTTTCTATCTGCATCTATCTATACAGTTGAAAAAAAAAATAGTCTGTGATGCACAATGATGACTGCAGCCGAATGTGCGTTTAGCATTTAAGAAAACTATTTAAAATATATTTAGTAATTGGCAATTCCGAAATTAAATGAAAACTGAAATCTGTCTGTGACTCGCTATACATTCTGTATCATAATAACCTTTTGCCTTTAAATGAAACAACAACCTGTATTATAAAGCTTATTATCAAAGGTTTCGCGGGTATTACGTATGACGTCGTGCGTGCCATTTCAAATTGTTTGTAAAACTTTTTTTCAAGTATTAATGTGTACTAATGACGACTTTATTTGAAATTGATTTCGAATATGTAGTTAGTTGCTTACTCAAGTGTAAGCAAGGTTTTATAATACTGTCAACAATGTTATTTTGTGATTTACCAGATGTTTGTTACGTTTTCCTGCTCTTATTAAAGCTATTATCACCAACTTTACCCTCATATAATAAATGAAATGTTATAGTGTTTTTTTAATTTCATCATTCATCCACTGAAGATCAGATAATTATTTAACTTATGACTAGGCTGTATGAAATAAGATTATTTTGCCTTTAAATTATTCGAAAAAAAAAAACGGAAAACAAGTATTTATATTTTGTGGATGTGTTTGATCATTTTAATAAATATTGCTAATAATCTGTCGATTTATACATTTATTTAATATTATGTAATTTACGTAATATTACTTCTTTTAGTGAGAACTGTAAATAAGATAGTTGTCCTTGAATTTACGGAACAATTTGTAGAAATGCATTTGGGCGTAAACATATCGAGTGCTTTGCAGCAGTTGGAGAGTGTGAAGGCTGCTGTAGATCAAAGCGATGATCCCAAATTAAAGGTATTTTATTATATTTTACTAACTAGTACTTTATTTACAGACCTGTGCTGTTTTAACCATAACTATTCCCATTACATTCTACCCATGGCAGTTGAGATTGTTGTAATTATCAATATTCCTAATGTAATTATGACTAATTCTTTTGGTCATAACGCCCAATGGTTATTAATAGTATTATTTGATAGCCAGTATAATTTAAATTTGTATTGCTAAAACCATGGGCTCTTATGAATAAATAAAAGTTGTTTCACACAATTTAAAAAATCCTTTTTTATTAGATCTCGACATATGACAGCACTGCGCCTGATGTTAGGCTAGGTTGCGGTCTATAAATGGAGGTGACTTTTATCTGCTATTTTATTGTTAGTAGCAGCCACATTAATTCTGTGGACCAAACCATACAATATTGTATTTGTTACTAAATGATATTAGGTACTACAAGAGTATTCAAGATAGGGGTAGCAGACACTGGGGTTAATTTGCCTAGCCTGTTGATCATTGCTGCTCATAGTAGCTATATACAGTGAACTCCCGGATATACAGGGAGCGCCCTGTAATCCAATCATGCATGGCCGATCTGTAAGCAATTGGTTTGTTGCGCGTAAAGTCCCGGTCAGATTAAATATTTATTTTATAGCTTTTGTGATTTGTCGGGTTACAAAGTAATCTTTTGTAAATAATTCCGGACTATAGGGGGTCTTAGGCAATACTCTATAATCTGACAAATTTGATAGTTTGACACTGCAAACTATCGAATTTGTATATGGAAAATGATTACCGGATTACCGCGGGTTCACTGTACTTTCATTTATATGTTGAACAATACAGCTTCTTTGCTGGCTTCTACTAGTTCAGCATAGTCAGTAAAACTACTACTTGCAGTTATTCAACTGTAGAAGCAGTCGTCTCCATTCATGGACTATACTTGAGGTTACCATTGGGTGGGGTGCTGTTATATGTTGAGCTATTATAATAAGTTTGGTTTGATATAGCAATTCTTAATTCTCTTTTAATTGAAATTTTAAGTATTTTTGTATAGCAATACTGTTAAAATAAATATACTGAAACAATTGTGTGTGTCAACAATAGACAGTTTCATAATATTTTTTTAAATTTAGTTATCAATCAATCAAATTGTCACGCCTTTTTCCCACAGGGATAGGCAGAGACAATGGAGCGCCACTTGCCACGATCTTGACACAACTCGCTCGCTTCCCTAACATTCACAATTCTCTTCATACAAGCTCCATGGGCCTGCCTCGTTTAACTCATCCATTCACATGAGATTTATAAATTCTTTTCGTCAATCTACTTTCACTCATATATAGTTACAAACTAAATAATTTGTTATAGGCTACAACTGCTGATGACTTGAACATGTTATTAAGTCTCCTGGATAGTCCAATATTACGGAGTATAGTAACACTTCATGATTCTGTCGGCATGTTGGCAACTCAAGTTGCACACCATCCTTCAATTTTGCCAGGAGATTTTGATATTACACCTGCAGGTAATTTTTTATTATTTCACATCAGCTTTACACAGTTTTTTTTGTGACTGGACATCTGACCTTCCTGATGATGATGGAAAAAGCATGACTGAAAAAACTGAGTCAGTTCGCAGATTCCTCCATCGCAGTCACTATGCCAAGGTGCTTCTTGACGCATTGCTGAAAGGACCCAAGGTCATAGGATGTGGAGAATAGATGGTCTAGTCAACATTCCACTTGTCGATTGATCGACAAAGTAACAATGCACCAAACTTGTTAGTTCAAGTGCCAATTAAACTAAAAGGTTTACCTTATCATACCTGCATGTATCACAGGTGTGAAAAGAGTTTTCCTTGACAATTCATTAATTCAATGAATAAGTACAAAATTAGAATAAATTAAATCTCGTACTTTTCTCACCCTTTTCCCACGGTGATAGGCAGAGACAATAGAATCCTTCTATTAATTCGAACAAAGGAAAGACTAAATCAAGACTACAGACTACATTAATTAGTTTCCAAAATATGGGAATTGATTAATTTAAAAATTAAATTGGGATTTAAATAGATTTAGAATATGCCACTATACAAAGGATACTTTCCTATACAAATAACACTCATGTTATTTTCTATACTTATCCCTGTATTTTAAAATTTTACAGATTCTGGTAAATCGATCTGTGATTGGGAATAAATACATAATACAACCTTTTATTTTTAGGAGAACTTGCCTTACAATCTAGGAATTTATATGGTGCTCATGAAGGTGAGGAAGAGCAAAGGGTGCCCCAGGTTTCTCCGCCACACAGCTTGGACTACTCAGGCATGGATAACGGATGTGATAATGACAGGATACTGGGATTAGATAATGCATCTATAGACTCAAATATGTCACCACAACTTGTTAGTATATTTCCTTTATTTTTCAGGTGGATCACATATTTTTTACATTTTAATAGTAAGCTACTAAAGTGCTTGTATCATAGAAACAGGATGACCTTAGTACATATATATCAAAGACACATTGGTACTGACAAGTGGATTTGAACCAAGGTCTCTCGATTTGTGTGACCATTGCCTTGAGCATAGCTGTTTTTAAGAATCAGCTTTTAAGTTGCCAGTTCCAACTAGACCGGCATTGTGGATGCGACTGCTACTAGAAGTTGTTTAACTGTAGCACCTTGCCTGATGCAGCTTATCATCAGGCTAGGTGCTGTTACATGTCTCGCAACAATAAAAAAGGACTTTTAATACCTTTGGCTAACTGATGTACAATTTCCTATTTCAGGCCCATGGTCTCCTGGACATGGCAGGTCGTAGTGATGACTCACTCTCTGGTGTCAACTGTAATAACATTGTAGTTGGTGATTGGGCTCAAGTTGAAATTATTAATCTTGTTAATGATGGAACTGGTTTAGGATTTGGTAAGTATGTTTAAATTTAAATCCACCGTATGACGACAGACCTGACCAATGTGGGTCAGGGGAAGCATCCGCATTTTGTCGACCGAATCGGCAGTCGAACTAAAAAGTTTGGTGCGTCTTTTATTTGTACAACAAACGACAAGTGGAATGCTTTGCCAGCCCATGTGTTCTCTCTCTCCTATAACCTTGGATCCTTCAAGCGATGCGTGAAGAAGCACCTTTGGATCTTCTCTTGCTTATCATCAGGCGTGTTACAATAATAAAAAAACCAATGATAACGTAAAGTGCAGTAGTTTCCACTTATTGGCCTGGTGAGATGCCTATTCACATAGCTTGTTTAAAGTTACATGGTTTAAAATCATAATTACAATAGATAAAAATTGAGTATTTCTTTTTATTATGGCCTGACATATGGCAGCACCCCGCCTGATGTTAAGCTGGAGTGCGGTACATGAATGGAGGTGACTACTACTACAGTTAAATAACTGCAAGTAGCAGTTGTATTTACTATGCCGGCCTGATTGGAACCGACAACCTACAAGCTGATCCTAAAACGCGGATAAGTCACTTTCATGGTCTGTACACTTATACATGGAGGTACTTTCCCGGATCAGCAGACTGGGTACCACTGCCTACCACATCTTTTATCCTATCTAAAATTTATAAATAAAATTGCAGGTATAATTGGAGCTAGAACAAGTGGTGTTATAGTGAAAACTATATTAGCTGGTGGTGTTGCTGACAGAGACGGCCGTTTACGTTCCGGTGACCATATACTGCAAATTGGTGATGTAAGATTCTTTCTGTAGTTATTTCTCAGTTTTTTTTTTCATTAAGACGTGATGTTAAAAAAAAAAACAAATTATAGTGCTTTATTTTTTTATTGTGATGGTGCAATGATGCATATTGAGAGCACGGGTCAAAACTACATGCCGGTACCAATGTATCTTTGATACATGTACTTTGCTTGTCCTGTTTCTATGATACGACACTTTAGTAGCTTAATATAGAAATGTAAAAAAAGACTTTATTATTATTTTTAATATTGGCACATATGTTAACAGGTGAGCCTATTAGAGATGGGCTCTGAACAAGTGGCTGGTGTACTCCGCGCATCTGGCACGCGTGTGCGATTAGTCGTCGCTCGTGCTGCGGATCCTGCTGGAAATCATATTTCACCTGCTCCCATTGTGCCTGCTAGGTAAGCTATTTTTTTTATATAATGGCGTCCTAATAACTCCATTAATTTTTAAGACATGGGTAGGGCTAGTGGTCAGTAATTGTAAAAAATATTTAAAAAAAAGTTTGTATAATAAAGTAACCATTTTTTTAAATTTTATTGTGACTCGACATCTGACTTTGACCTGCCTGATGGTAATCATAAAGGAAGTCCAAGAGTGCCGACGACATAAAATAAACTTCATAGTTCGCGGGTACCTCAGTCGCCGTCACTATGCCGGCCAAAGAAATCAGTATCACCCTGAGCAATTGGTGGCAAGTATGGCAACCTAGCGTTGCGTATCTCCTTGTCTTGGTGGAGATACTTATCATAATATATACTTATCAGTTAATATCACTTTAGATTTGGTGCGTCATTTCTTTGTAGATTAATCGACAAGTGAAATGATTTACCAGCCCATGTGTTATCCCTATCCTATAACCTTGGATCCTTTAAGCGATGCGTGAAGAAGCACATTTGGCCGGGATAGTAACGGCGACTGTGGCAGCCTTGAACTGACTCGGTATTTTCAGTTGTCGGCACTTTTTTAATTTTTATTGTGACACGACATCTGACCTCGTCCCACCTGATAATAAGCAAGAGGAGGTCCAGGAGTGACGACGACTGGAATAAACGAGTCAGTTCCCGGCTGCCCCAGCTGCCGCCACTATGCCGGCGGATGCTTCTTCAGGCATCGCTTGAAGGATCCAAGGTCATAGGATGGAAAGAACACATGGGCTGACAAAGCATTCCACTTGTCAATTCCACTCTTGGACTTCCATCATGCTTACCATGAGCCAGGTCGAGTTCAAATTTCTGTCACTATAAAAAAATAATTACGGCAGCGGTCTCTTGAAATCATTATTTAATTAAGTTTTAATTTATTTTAATTGAGTGTGGATTTGAAGAAAGCGAGGGAGTGTGTAAAGATCGTGGAAAGTAGCGTTCCATTGCCTCTGACTATCGCTTAGGGCATTCAGGCTTAAAATTAATGTTGATGAATAATTCTTTTAATGTTTCAGACTTTTATCAGACCCCGAAGCTCTGGATCGTTACCTTCTGGAAGCTGGATGTGAGCAGGTGTTCAATACGCAACCAATTACAACAATTAATACTGCAGCATCACATTTTGCATTTGATAGATCAGCTACTCCACCTGATGATAGTGGTAAGTGACTTTTAACTTTATGCAGTATTAAGGTTTTTTTATTGTGACGACTATAAAAGAAAAAAAAATTGTGTGGTCCATGAATAGCAATCACAATCCACTATGCCTGCCTAGTTGGAACCGGCAACTTACAAGCTAATCCCGAAACGCGACCGAACGAAACTTCACGTTCTGTAAACTTGTGGTGGTACTACCCCGGATCGACAGACTGGGTACCACTGCCTACCACTCTTTAAAACTTTCAACACCGAAGGCGGCGGCAAATGGCCGGGTTGTCAATCAATCAATCAAATAGGCACCCCTTTTTTCCATTGGAACAGGCAGAGATAATGGAGCGCCACTTACCACGATCATGACACAACTCCTTCGCTTCCCTCCCATCCACAATTCCCTTTATGCAAGATCTACGGTTATGGGAACTATTTGGTCGATGGCTTATAATGTTGCCGCGATATTATGCTGGCGGCAGCGGCCGACGTCGTTTGATGTTAAGCTAAGGTGAGGTCCATGAATAGATGCGACTGCAACTACTACTGCTGCTATTTTTTACATAGTGACTCAACGTCTGACCTCGAATTGCCTAATGGTCTAAGAGTGCCAATGACTGAATACGGAGTCATCCACGGTTTCTTCAGTCGTCGTCACTACGTCGGCCAAAAGGTGGAAAGGAACCTTCAGATAGAAAGGCCAACTTGATGGCTATAAAAATAATTTATTATAAATATATAGCAGTTTAATTTAGTCATGGTTGACAATTTTTTAAACTGAAATTTGAAGTCAATTTAGGTTTTTATTTTGAGTAGATAATTTAATTTCAAAGTTTATATTGTTTATTATAAGTTTTTATATCATTTTATAAGTTTATAAGTTATTTTGATCATTTTCAGATACAGATTCACCTGAAGTTGATAGATTTACAGTGCAGCTGAAAAAAGACGAAAATGGTCTTGGAATAACTATTGCTGGTTAGTAATAATACTTAAAATATTACGAACATATCATATTTATTTTTACTTTTCTATACAAAGCTACTTAACGTGCCACTTTCCACGATCCTGACACAATTATTTTGCTTTCTTTACATCTACGATTCTCTTCATACGATTTTTTATGTTTATGCGGATCACATAATAATAATAAAACAAACTTATTTTATTGTGACTCGACATCTGACCTTGACCTACCTGATGGTAAGTAAGAGGAGGTCCAAGAGTGCCGACGACTGTAAAAAACTAGTCTTTACGGTTGCCCCAGTCGCCGTCAATATGCCGGCCAAAAGTCCTTTGCCACGCATCGCTTGAAGGATCCAAGGTTATAGGATGGAGAACACATGGGCTGGTAAAGCATTTCACTTGTCAAATGAATCCTCCAAGCGAGACGTGAAAATGCACCTTTAGCCGGCATAGTGACGACGACTGAGAAAGCAACGGCTCACGAATGCTCACGAGCTGAGTCGGCTTTTTTATTTGTCGGCGCTCTTGGACTTTCCCTTGCTTACCATCAGGCAAGTCGAAATCAGATGTCAAGTCTCAATAAAAAAAATAAGATGTGAAGGAAGCGAGAGAGTTAGAAAGTGGCGTTAAACTGGTTCTACTTATTGTAAATAAATGAATTATTGATTAAATTAAATTTCAAGATATCAATCAATCAATACAATTGTCACGACGTTTTCCCACAGAGATAGGCAGAGATAATAGAGCGCCACTTGCCACGGTCCTGACACAACTCCCTCGCTTCCTTCACGTCCACAATTCTCCACGTCCACGGGCACTAAGCAACTCAGCTTTCTTAAGGATGTCTCCGGTTTGGTCGTCGAACACCCCCTAGGTCTATCTCGATTAACGCATCCATCCACATCAGATTTATAAAGGACATCATTCATTTTGGGCTTTTATGTACTACTTTTGTATTGTTTAATGATGATAAAACTAATAACATTATTTTAATAACAATATAGTTCGATCTTATTGCACACCTAAACAATGAAAAATTAAGGATAAATTCCAATTAAATTGTAATTTTCGTACATCAAACTATTTTAAAATGTATATGCAACTTTTAATACAATTAGTTCCCATACAAAATGAATTATGCCCCTTCTTTCGTCAATATTATATGTAATTTCAGGATATGTATGTGAAAAAGAGGAGTTATCTGGTATATTTGTGAAATCCGTGAGCGCTGGCAGCGCTGCGGCTATAAGCGGCAAAGTGCGTGTGAATGATCGTATAGTAGCTGTTGATGGAGCTTCTTTAGCTGGCAAGAGTAATCAACGAGCTGTTGATGCTTTGAAACAAAGTGGAAATATTGTTACTTTAGAATTAGAAAGGTAATTAGTATGCAGGGTGTCCCAGTAATCAATGTCAAGCCGAGAACTCGTGATAGTCCAGGTAGTGACAGATATAAAAAAATAGGTCATTTATTTTTAAAATTATGTATTATGTTAATAAACATTTATAGTGAATAATAGTTATAATACTTGAAAGATCATTACAAGATGGCGATCTTATCGTTTTTTTAACCTATAATTTTTTTTTTTTTAACCTATAACCTATAATTTTATAGGTTTATAAATTTTTTTGGTTATTTTTCTTTTTCTTATAATATGCACTACCTGGCCTATCACCAGTTACCGGCCTAACGTTGAATAATGGGACACGTTTTTGTTTTGCACGTTTTACGAAGTCCTTAGGATATAAGTATATGCCAATTTCTTTGAAAATACGCTTTATTTACATAATTCAAATCGTAAGCACGGTCGATTTTCATTATTAGCCAGAAGACTTCCACTGCTGAACATAAGCCTTTTCCTTAGAACGCCATTCCAAACAACCAGATGCCAGTTGCATCCACTGGTCATTCGTGACTTTTCACTATGTCGTCAGTCCACTTAGCGGGAAGCCTACCAACGATTTGTCTTCCGGTTCGTTGTCTCCACTCAGGAATCTTTCTTTATCGGTTGTCGGTTTTTCGAGGGAAGTCGAGGATAGTTTTTTTTTATTGTGACTCGACATGCGACAGCACACCGTATGATTTTAAATGGGAGTGCGGTCCATGAATGGAAGCTACTGCTACTAAAGTCCAATAACTGTATCCAGCAATCACAGCCACTATGCTGGCCCAGTTGGAACCGGTGACTTACAAGCTTGACGCGACTCCGTAATTTCACGGTCTGTATACTACCCCGGATCACCAGACTGCCCAGCGCTGCCTACCACTTTGAATTAAAAACGTAGTTTTAGGTCGCCTGCGTTCTTGAACTTTTCTTTGCTTACCACCAGTGTCAGATGTCGAGTCTTAATAAAAAAAAATCTTTTATGCAGATATCTCCGTGGGCCCAAATATGAGCAGTTACAACAGGCCATTGCAGCTGGTGAATCTGTGCCAACATTACATCATAATCCATTTTTGCTAATGCATCGGCCGGACCCCACCCCTGTCACCGCAGCCAATGACATACCAATGACTAGCTTTAATAATAGGTAAGTTTCATATTGTTAGATTTTTTATATTGAACCGATATGAACAGCACATAAAAATAATGTCGGCCTAATTGGAATCAGTGAGAATTCTATTTTTTTTCATCATAAGTGTGTTTTATAGAAAATGTTTAGCAGATTTTAAAACCCTACTTTTTTATTTAAGATTATTATTTTCTGAGTAGTTGATTGTTAAAGTTTGTTTTCTTGTAGTTTTCCGAGGATTACTTCAGAACTGCAAATATAATATAGATTACTATTTAATTTAGAAGCTACAATTTGCTCCCTTTAATTTTTTTTTGGACCATTTTAATATTTTTAAAAACACGTATTTTTTACTTATTTTTGTTTGTTGTCCTTAAATTTTTATGTCTAGTATAATAACAATAAGATTTTGTGTAATATAATTTTAGTTTTGCCGTATCGAGCGTGGACGCAGAAAGTATAAACGAAGAGGATGCGCGCAACGACAGTGGCCAATCACGCACGAGCACTGCAGAAGCGAACAATCGCACGGTGACAACTATTCGTCCGCAACCACCGTTCGAAATGCCACGTACACAAGAACAAAAAGATGCTATTAAACGCAAATGGCAAGCTGTTTTGAGTAAGTAACTTTTTCAGCTGCCTGATGGCAAGCAAGGGGGAGGGGGGTGAAAAACTGCTGTCCAAAAACTGACCCAGTTCACAGCTACCTCTGTCGCCATCACTATACCGTCCAGAGGTGTTATTTAAGGCCTCATTTGAAGGATCCAAGGATATAGGATGGGAAGAACACATGGGCTGACAAAGGATACGTTTCTATTGTTCCACAAAGAAACAAAGCGCTGAACCGTTTAGTTCGACTGTCAGTACGGGAGTAAAAAAAGTAACCTAGGAACAAGGTTAAAATGTTTTTTGGATCTTTTAGATAAAGAGTGACAAATCACGCCTGATCACTACGGTGACGGCGACTGATACTCAGTTTTTATAGTCGTCAGCGCTTTTGGACTGTCTCTTGGCCAGATGTCGCTTTATAATATTATTTTTTTGTCCTCCTTATTTTCAGACACTGAGAGTATTTGATAGTAGCTTTATTAGTATTTTTTTGAACATATTGCTATGATTACTTCAATCAATCAATCAAATTGTCACGCCTCTTTCCCACAGGGATAGGCAGAGACAATGGAGCGCCACTTACCAGGATCCTTACACAACTCCCTTGCTTCCTTCACATCCACAATTCTCCTCATACAGGCCCTATGGTTATGGGCACTAGGCAACCTAGCTTTCTTAAGGATGTCTCCGATTTGGTCGGAAAATACTCTCCTAGGCCTGCCTTGTTTAACGCATCCATCCACATCAGATTTATAAATTCCTTTCGTCAATCTACTTTCACTCATCCTTTCCATGTGCCCAAACCATCGAAGCATTCCTTTGTCAATCCTTGTCACTACATCTTCTTTTAAACCACATCTATCACGCAGTGTGCTATTCCTTATTCTATCAGCTATCGTCACTCCACATACACTCCTTAACGACCGCATTTCTACAGCGTTAATTCTACTCTCATGCTTCTTCTGCCATACCCACCCTTCACTTCCATACATTAATGTAGGAACAAGCACCGCATTATGAACAGCCATCCGTGACTTTTGGGACATTATTTGGCTGCTCATTATACTATGGATGGCACCGTTCACTACGTTACCCTTTTGCACTCTTCTCTCAATATCTTCATCACACTTTCCATCCCTAGTAAACATACTTCCCAAGTAAACAAATTGTTTGACTTGTTCCACTTTCTTTCCGTCTATCATTATCTCACATTCTGTTATTTCATCCTCTCTCTCCAAAACCATTACCTTAGTTTTACTTACATTCACTTTCATACCTTTCTTTTCTAATTCCGCATTCATTATAGTGACCATTTCCTGTAACTCATACGCCGAAGATGCAAGGACAACTTGATCGTCGGCGTACAAGAGACATTTGATCACCAAGTCATTCATTCTTAAACCATACTTCCTTTCACACAACTCTTTCAGACAACTGTCCATGAATAGATTGATTACTTATAAATTAGTATTACTTATAAATTGGATAGAAGTTCACGCGCGCACATTGGTTGGCTGCAAGCGGGAATTGAACCCGTCATCTGTTGTTTAATGTTTCCTTTATTGTGGCTCGACATATAACACCACCTTGTTAGTGGTGACCGTGGTGTAGTGACAGTGCAATGGTTACACAAACCGAAGCACGAGTTCGTGACCACCCACCGGTACCATTGTATCTTTGATATATGTACTTTAGTTGTCCTGTTTCTATGATACAAGCACTTTAGTAGCTTAGTATAGAAATGTAAATAATAATAAAACACAATAAAAACATAATGTTACCTCACCTGATGTTAAGCTGGAATGCCGTCCATAAATAGCGACTGCTGGCACATTCAAGAAGCAGTCGCATACTAAATCATTTACAAACTTCATTTACCTTTTTAATATTTTTAAACTTTGTGAAAGTCACGAATAATCGATGCAACCGGCATCTTGACCTTTGGAATGGCGTTCTAAGGGGGAGCCCTATGTTCAGCAGTAGACGTCTTCTGGCTGATGATGATGATGAATCCCTAATCTTTGAATTTACAGGTGACGACGTGGAAGTCGTTGTAGGGATAGTGGTACGTGGTGGAGGAGGTCTGGGTATCTCCCTGGAAGGTACCGTCGATGTGGAAGGAGGAAGGGAAGTTCGGCCACATCATTATGTGAGATCTGTGCTGCCTGAAGGACCTGTGGGCAGAGCTGGTGTTCATAGACCAGGAGATGAGTTGTTAGGTATGATAAAGGCGAGTTCATAATAGTTCAAGACGACCATGGTGTAGTGGCAGTACAATGTAACTTTGATATATTATTTACTTTGGTTGTCCTGTTTCTATGATACAAACACTTAGTAGCTTAGTAAAGAAATGTAAATAAAGTATTTTCTTAGATTTTGCGCAAACATTGATTATTGAATTAAACAAATTTTATGCGGCTTACTATCGCGTCGTCGGAATAATAAAAAAATGTAAAATCAAAACCAAAATAAACGCGATAGTAAGCCGCATAAAATTTGCTTAATTCAATAATGTAAATGAAATAAATAAATAATAAAAATAATTATATATGAATTGCAGAAGTGAATGGCCATCGTCTCCTTGGCATGAATCATTTGGAAGTTGTATCTATATTAAAAGAATTGTCAAGTGAAGTATGCATGGTGTGTGCTCGAGCGCGTACTACACCTACTATTGAACTCGCACCACCTTCAGCCACACTCGTTAAGGTGAGCAATTTAAATCTATTTTCCAAAATTTAATCATTTATATCGCATAGGCCGAATTAACCATGATTTCGGGCTATAACAACCTCCACTATAAACAAATAAAACTATATATATTAAATATTATTATTAGATATCCAATTTATTTATTAAATAATAATTTGTTGTAGGCAAAATCAGATGGCAGTTTAGCAGGCGCTGGACTTGGACCCGGCGAAGAAACTGGAGCACTGGGTAGTAAAGTGAGATCACGCAGTCTTGAGCCTCTCACTGGATTAGCTATGTGGTCATCTGAGCCACAGATTATTGGTAAACTGCATTTTATATTCTAAATAATAAGGCCACCGTGGTATAGTGGCAGTGCAATGATTACACAAACCGAGAGCACGAGTTCGAAACCACCCACCGGTACCAATGTATCTTTGATATAATACTTTGGTTGTCCTGTTTCTATCATACAAGCACTTTAGTAGCTTAGTATAGAAATGTATAATAAAATAATAATAAGGTTTGAATTCGTTTTATGTTTTGTTTTTTTTTTATAAAAACATTAATTAAACCGAAGTTCTCGTTTTGCAATCGCAGTTGTATAGCGCCGGCCAGGTCTGGTTGTTTGTGGCAGTCAGTTGGTTGCCTACCACAGACCGTGCCACAAGAGCACAGACCCTGAAGTGACTTAGTTGTGTTTCAGTATAAGATTGAAAGAATAGCTAGGGCGGCATAGTAGATACCACTGTAGTTTTGATTTAGCCCCAAAATTATTTTTTATACTATTGTATTTTTTACAGAACTTGTTAAAGGGGAACGTGGCTTAGGGTTTTCTATACTCGACTATCAAGATCCGTTGCGTCCCGCTCATACATTGGTTGTCATTCGCTCATTGGTCCCTGGCGGTGTTGCTCAACAAGATGGCCGACTTATACCAGGCGATAGATTGCTGTTTGTTAATGATCAGGTTGGTTATGTGATATTTTTTATATGTGGATAGGGCTCGTGAGAAATCATTACACACTATTATTAGCGAATAGTGTGTGAACTTTACACTAAACTTTATTATAAACATTTTTTTTTAAATTGTGATGCGATATATGACAGCACCCCGCCTTATGTTAATCTGGAGTCCATGAATGGAGTTATTTAACTGCATGTAGCAGTCACCATGCCTGGGTAAAATATATTCTATATAATTATAAATAAATACACAAACAAAATAAGAACTTATAATAAACACACTAAAATAAGGAAATACTATAGTATTTTTTTAGATTATGCGCAAACATTGATTAATGAATTAATGAATAATAAAAAAATGTAAAATCAAAACCAATATAAACGCGATAGTAAGCCGCATAAAATTTATTTAATTCATAAATACTATACATTTTAAAGATGTATAATACAATATACACCAATCTTTAAAGCAAAGAATGGTGGACAAAAATGTTTGGGCAATAAAAACAAAAGATGATATATATATATATATATATAACAATCAATCAATCAAATTGTCACGCCTTTTTCCCACTGGGATAGGCAGAGACAATGGAGCAAATAATAATAATAATACAAATAAGTTAAGAAAATGAGTGTATTTGTTGTTTCTTTCTCTCTATATCTCTTTCTCTTTCTGTATTTGGCTGTTCTTATCACTAATTAACATTAACCAAACTTTTCAGAATTTGGAAAACGCAAGTTTAGAGCAAGCCGTCGCAGCCTTGAAGGGGGCACCTCGTGGTGTAGTTCGTATTGGTGTTGCAAAACCATTGCCACTAGCTGATGCTGCTCCCACGCATCCACCACCGCCGCCACCAATTGAAAATTAAGTCTGTATTTCTAATTGAATAGAGTTCATTTTATATTTTCCTATAGTAAAATGTTTCTGGAGCGGCTGGAGTCCAGATTAATTACCTAATGTTTATTACTTGAAAAAATATGAATGTAATAGTTTTTATAATAAGAATTGGTGTGTTTTTGTGTTTTATTTCGTAGCGATGCCTAAATTCTGACAGCCAATGATTTAAGCAAGGATTTGGAGTAGAGGTTACACTGTACTACAACTGATTTGTTGTGCGTGTACGGCAGCTGCACTGTAGTCGTGAAACGACGTGATATAAGTTTTATTTTAGCTCAATTAATGTCAGCATCCTGCTTGATGTTAAGCTGCAGTGCGGTCCATAAATAGAGACGACTGCTACTACAATTGAATAACTGCAACTAGCAGTCTTACCCACTATGCTAAGGCCGGCAATTTACAAGCTAATCCCGAAACGCGACCAAGTCACTTTTCACGGTAAGTACACTTGTAACTGGATGCACCACTATTAGACAAATATAACAATTAAAAGCTCCGGCCGGGAATCGAACCCAGGATAAAGTCGGGTTCGATTACTGACAGACTGATGTGCTAAAAAATGCGCCAGGGCTCTCGCCAAAAGTATTAAATTTTAGTCATTGAAAAGCTTTATCATTGGTTGGAAGTTTTAGAAGTGTTATCGAGCTAGAATGTCGTTTAGGAGGGCCTTGATTGTCTAAATACATTATGCCCACGAAAAAGCAATGAAATTGCGTCGCGGTCGCAAGTGACCCATCAACGTAGTTATTCGCTGATTGGTTACGAAGATGTCAAATATCAGTAAAAGTTCTTCATTTCGATATCATGTATTATAAGAATCGAGGTCCTGGAGAAATATGTATGCATTATATTTGATTTTTAAGAAATTTTAATTAGATATTTAAGTACCTAATAGTCGTTATTTTTTTATATTGTTACTATTATTATTACTATGTACAAGTAGTTTAGGATACGGCGCGTCAGGAAATCCATGAACCCTGACTTTCTGCCTTGTGGTAAATAATCTCCTGAGTCGATTTGGTGATTTTTTTATGTAAGATTTGGACCTGGTTAGGATCTACTTTCTTTCGAGTCTCTCTAACCCCCGCCATAGAGTTTATTTCGGCCTCTGTTTTCCGAACCCCCTCCCATAATATATACAACCGGCCATTTACCATATCGTGAATAGCCGTTCAGTCGCAACATTTTATATAAGAAAAAAATCACCATATCGACTCGGGAGCTTATTTATCACACAGATAGGGTTAATGGATTTCCTGACGCGCCAAACCCTAGACTAAGGGTTTGTTTAAAATATAACGGAATATTATTTTTAAAACCACTTTTAATTTACATATCGACACCTTAAAGCAACAGTGAGTTCATGAAGAAATTGTGTTTTTGAGTTATATTAAAAAAGTGTTGGATATTATATCCACTGAGATATTCGCATTGTGACATCTAAATATGTGACAGATAATGATTTTAACTGCATTATGCTGATGTTAACCTCTGGAGTGTACATCGCTCGAAGAACCGACAACCTATGGGAAAGAAAGGTTCTAGAGTGGAGACCACGCACCGGAAGACGCAGCGTATGTAGGCCGTAGGCCTCCCACTAGGTGGACTGACGACATAGTGAAAGGCACGAATAACCAGTGGATGCAACTGGCATTTTGTCGTTCGAAATGGCGTTCTTAGAGGGAGGCCTATGTTCAGCAGTGGACATCTTCTGGCTGATGATGAATGATATCAATATGTGACAATTATTTTATAAAATGTTGAGATATCTCTAAGAAAGCTGGGTTGCTTAGTGCCCATAATAGTAGAGCTTGTATAAAAAGTATTGTGGATGTGAGGAAAGCGAGAGAGCTGTGTCAGAACCGTGAGAAGTGTCGCTCTCACCTATCCCTGTGGGGAAAAGGCGTGACAATTTGATTGATTTAATAATAATGAGAAATGTTTAAAAGCTAAATATCTCGGTGATTTTTTGTGAAATACATCTCACTGTTACTCTGGCGTATCGATATAAATGGAAAATGGCATTTTTTTTTATTGTGACACGACATCTGACCTCAACATGCCTGATGATAAGCAAGAGGAGGTCCTAGAGTGACGACGACTGAAAAAACCGAGTTCACGGCTGCGTCAGTCGCCGTCACTATCCAAAGTACTCCCTATTTTGCTCGTATTCTTAAGGTATACGATAATTGTTTTAATATAAAATGTGAATTTTATCGTGTCTTCCTATGATACTGGATATAGCTTGATGTATTTCGCGAATAAAGGGTCTTTTTCCATTGACTGAACACTGCCAAAATTGCTTGCAAATACTTTGGAATATGAAAAACCTTATTACCATACTTCTAGTTTTTATTCATTGCCAAAATATACTTGTAATTACACTTTTATGTTTTTTATTTTAAGTGTACAGACTGTGAAGTGACTAAGTCGCGTTTCGGGATCAGCTTGAAAGTTGCCAGTTCCAAAAAAGCCGGCATAATGGATACAACTGTTACTTGCAATTATTGAACTGTAGCAGTCGCTTCTATTCATGGACCGCACTCCAGCTTAACATCAGGCGGGGTGCTGTCATATGTTATACTATTAAACAAGTATTAATTACAATACTATAATAGGGTGCCTATTTATAAAGAAAATGTATAATAAAACAAATTCTATTTAGGAAATTTTATCAAGTTATAAAAAATAAATATATAATTGTATGAGGTTATGATAATAAAATATATTATTGATTAAAATGTGTTTTATTTTCTATAGGATATGCTATGCTATGGATATGCTAGGATTATGCTATGGGCATAATCCTAATTGGTTAACGGACGATGCGCGAAATCACGATTAAACATGATTCTTATTTCTATATTGAGCTAGCAAATGGCATGTATTATATATCAAAGATTCCTTTTCTTACTTATTTTACCTAAGTAAGCGAGTGAGTTCAGGGTACTGAAAAGTGGATCTCCATTTGTCTAGGTCTAAAAAAACAGCATCTTACTAGTACTATACCGAGAAATTGATTTTAACACGATTTAAAAATCGTCATTTCTTGGAGATAACCAGGTAGAGTCTGTCTAAGCCGAAATGACGCGCCCCTCAACCGCCTTACGCACACAATCAAATATAAAATATGGATAAAATACTCCGAAAATACAATTGTAATTGGTTATTCAGTTGCTGGTTAGACACAAAAGGAGGAGCACGCTAATGATGTATAGTTAGTAATATTTGTATTCACACATTTAAATAAAGTGGAGGGGCGCGTCATTTGTAGTTAGACAAGCTATAATAGATTTCTTTTAGATTATTTATATACTTTTACAGTGAACCATTGTTTTCATTAATTACTTATTATCGATGACCATTAAATAAACTGTATTAATATTACTCGTAAAATAATACTGTATGGACAGCGGCGCCGGGCGAGAGATAGTGCGCATAACTTAACATGACTCACGAGGTGGGCCAGTGCGCAACGCAGCCTCTATCACCAGATGGGGCGTTATTTTACATATATAAAGAAATATATATCAATAAATATTTCTAATAATAGAACAAAACCTTAAATTACTTTTATAAAACGATAAAAAAACTAAATAACACTTCCAAAACAAAGCAATAAATATTAGTATTATATTTACAAACATTAATTACACGATCTAATCGCTATTGAGCAAAGAAACACTACAACCCATTTGCACAACCATCTTTTTGAATATCGATGTTAAACTGAAGTGGCATCGGAGAGGAAATACTGCCTGACAAATGACTGCAAGCAGCACTATGCTGGGTAAAATTAGTTTCGGCAAATTTCAAACTGATCCCGAAATATGACTGAGTCATTTAAAAGTAGCAGTATCACCTCGGTCGGCAGGCTTGGCCATACCTCTGCCTGCATAATAAACGTCATTTTGAATTTAAATTTAGTTCATTATCTAGTACACTCAATAAAAAAGAAAAGATTAAAAAATAAACGTGTAAAATTTGCTTGTACAAACAGGTCTTAACTTATAAATTAACTAAAACTAATATAAACTTATTTGTAAAAGTCTTCAATTATGTCTTTGTATTTATCGTGAACTACGTTTCTCTTCACTTTGAGTGTTGGACCTGGGAATAAGGAAAATAATACAAGTCAGATAATATTTAGGACATTAAGTAGTTTTCATATTGTTTTATGTAGGCCCTAGGCTATATTATAAATAAATAAAATGATAATGTTGGCTACATGTTTTGTGTGAAATTATATTTTATTTGAAATTAACGTAGATATTTTATATGCAAAAATACAAAGTCAATGAATAAAATTCTTTACATAGATTATATAAGCAATTGTGGGTTTTAAACTAGAAAACGAGAAAGTTATTTTAAACTAAAATAATGTAAAATATCTTACCTAATTCCCCAGTAGGCAAACTAAAATCTGCTGGCAGTATCGCAAACTTCTGCACTTTTTGTGCATTGGATATAGCTTTCTTGTTGGCTCTGCCTATGCCTTCCTCGATTGCTTTATGCACCTGTAATTATATAAATAATTAAAAATATTCAATATTCTAATAAATTCATATTTAAAACAAACAAGAATCTAAACTGTGTTAAACTTAAATCTGTCTTGTATTTAGGAATTTAAGATTAAAATACAACAATAAAATTAAGAAAACAAAAATATTGCTTGAATATATACTAAGTGAAAAAGGCGACATTAAAAAAATATAATGGCCTTCATACAAAATTATAAATGTAGTTAGAAAGAGAGTTATATGACGCTCCATTTTTTCTGCTTATCCCTGTGGGAAAAAGCACGACAAAATAGGTTGACTAAAATTGTCATTAGCCACTGTTACGAAATTGTAAGACAACAAATTTTTAGGCTTCGGATTGAATAACGTGAAATACAAACTTACAGCTGGATCCTTAGATTTAACAATTTCACTGATTGTGGTTGCTGTACTGCCAAGACTTTGAACCCATCTCTTTGTTTCAGCTTCAAGTTCATCACCAGCCTCACCAGTATCCAAATTTACTTTAGCCTGAAAAAAGGGGAATTATTATAATTTATGTTTAAAATAACAATTAAGCTAAATTACTGAATACGTCGCAAGTATTAAACCATGAACCGTTACGTTATTTAGTGTTTAGTTTATTTTATCAAATTATAGTACCATGGTGTTACTGATGTTGATCCAATTAAAGTCAAAATATTTACAAGAAAACTAGTCTTTGTTTCACGGGATTATTCTGTGTCTATTTACACCCGGTATAAAAACAATACACATTATAAATTGATAGCATTTTGATACTTATTTTATACTATTATTTTTTTTTAAGATTTTGTAACACTATGCAGATAATACAAATGATATAATAACAAATATACAAATAAATAGTTCATATACAAATAAAAAACTTGGTTAAGTACTTGTTGTTTGTATCTTCTTTAAATGACGAATCTTCTCTTCATCAAAATACTTTTACAACATGTATAATAAAATTACCTACCTTAAGTGTGACTAATACAGATAAGAATTTTCTTCTATCACCAATGAGTACAGCATATCCTACATGCAATAACTCAGCCTGGATTGTTTGCTCTATTAACACTGGAGCCACATTCTCTCCACCAGCTGTGATTATCAATTCCTGGAGAATGGAAAAAAACATGATCTAATTAACATATTGACTAAGAATTTTTTTTTCATTGTGACACTAAATCTAACTCGACCCGCCTGATGTTAGGCGGACGTCCAAGAGTGACGACGAATAAAAAAAACGAGTCAGTTCACGGCTGATACTACAGTTAAATAACTACAAGTAGCCGTCGCATTCACTTCGCCGGCCCAGTTGGAACTGGCAACTTTCAAGCTGATCCCGAATCGCTTCATGGTCTGTTCACTTGAAAGTTGTGATACTACCCAGGGTCAGCAGACTGGGGTAATTACCACCAACAGTTTGATACCACTTAAAAAAAAGTCTAGCTTAATTATTTACCTTAATTCTTCCAGTAATATATAAAAAGTTGTGAGCGTCTACACGACCGACATCTCCTGACAATAGCCAACCATCATCATCCGTAGCTGCTTTGGTTTTGGCTTCATCACCCAAATAGCCCATAAACACATGTCTGCCTCTAATCTTAATTTCACCAGGACCATTTGGACTATCAGAATTACCGAACGATGTCTCAACACCGTCCAAAACCTCACCCACGGATTGTAAATTAAACCTGTAAATAGTAATCATCGTTATTGTATTTTGTATTCAGACGCGCCATCTGGCTTCTATTTGCATATTATAGGCAAGGAAAAGTCAAAGAGCGCTTACGATTAAAAATACAGTTTAAGTTTAAAGTAGCTTCAGTCGTCGTCTTTAATATGGGGACGGAAAATTTGCGGATCACATACAAAAGGAGTCTGCTGAATGCTGAAAGGTAAGTATAAAGATATTTGAAGTAGTTCGGTGCAAGTGCACCAAAGATTACGAGACGCCTTGACACAGATTTGATATGACATAAAAACATCTAATGATGGCTCGAAGGAGCCAGTGCGATCTTCGACTACCAAGTGTCCCAATCCATAATATCAGAACCTCCCTCCCTAATAGTAACATTTAACATAGAACATTTATCATAGTGTAATAAACCGACCGAGTATGTCTCAGTCATTTTTATCTATCTAATTTTTAAAACATAATTATACAGAATTATTTTAATTTTATTTTTTAAAGGTAAATCTCTTTTAAAAACCTGCTTACTTTGGTTCAATGCTCAAAGAATGGGCACCAGCTGCTTCGCTCATGCCAAACGCATCCATCACTGGCATATCCAGTGATAGGAAGAATTTCTTAATATCTGGAGAGAGTGGCGCTGCTGCAGTTACGAATGTTGTACACCTATCCAAACCTAATTGCTCCTTCACTTTTACAAATACAAGCGATTTTGCCATTGAGTAACCAAATGATGAGCCATCATAACTGCAAGAAATTAATTGATTTTAATAATATGTCACAATCCAGCTGAACAACGGGCTGCTGTCTTATGTTTTTTTATTAACACTCGATACTTCATACTAAGCGCTTGTATGAACAGAATTGTGAATGTGAAGGAAGCGAGGGAGTTTTGTCAGGATCGTGGCAAGTGGCGCTCCATTGTTTCTGCCTATCCCTGTGGGAAAAACGCGTGACAATTTAATTGATATTTTACTTTGATTTGCCTGATAGTAAGCAAGGGGAAGTCCAAGAGCGCCGACGACTAAAGGTACGATTTCGATGGCGAGTACCACTTCGACTGCAGACCGCATTACTGGTTTGTATGAATCTGTATGAGATTGATTCCGTGCAGTATGCGGCCGTGCCATACAGATACATACAAACCAGTAGTGCGGTCTGCAGTCGCCATTGGAACAACTGATAAAAAAACCGATTCACGATCGTCTCAGTCGACAGCACTATGCCGGCTAATACTAAATAAATAAATATAAATCACTAAAAAGTTAATTATTAAATATACATAGTTAAAAAATAATCATACCCTTCACATTTTCCCATATGATAATAAGTAGCTTTCTCTTTAGCCCATATAGCAATTGATTTCTTGATGCTTCCACTAGCCGCACCCACAGCCATTATTTTTTCATGCATTTTCTCCCAAACTCTTGGCACTGCTAGGAATCTGGAAATTGTATACAAAATAGATATATGTACATCCTTTTAAGTACATAGTTGAAGGCCGGCAACTTTTTTTTTCTTTTTCACACATTTTAATCACGTTTCTAATAATGATTCTAGGCTGACTACGGATAACGACTCTCTTTTATTCAATTAACTCACTAATTTTCAATAATCAAATAAGGAAAATATGGACACGTTTTTATCGATATTGAATGACATCGCCGAGCTATGAGCGTCACTAATAGCGGCTACTATGATACGGGTGGTTGTTGTTTCACGCCCCACCTCAGCCCCCGAATTCATTTAACTCGTTCCCCAACTATACTTAAATGGTATTACTACTTTCAGACTACGTAAATGACCATTAACCGTCATTAAAAATACAAATAATGAGACTTCTGTCAAACATTACCTTGTGGGTCGCACTTCTCTTAACGTCTCAACTAAAGATCCCTTCAAAGCATCAGGTTGTGCGAAGTAAACTGGCACCGCTCCAACTAATGTGCAGTAAATGTCCACAACCTGTTGAAAGAGAATTGCCATAAAAAGAATCACCATAATTAATAATGCTGCTAGTCAGAAGCGTAGCGTGCCTTGGCGGGGCCCCGTATAAAAAATTGTTTGAGTGCCCTTAGGGGTAAAGATTTCTCACAAAAGAAAATAAAAATGTTTGCATAAAATTAAAAGAAATATTTATTCATCATAATTATCTGACACTTTTGCAAAATTTTTAAAAACAATTCAAATTAAATATACACTCTCCTTGCCTTTTTTTCCACAAACTGATTTATGAAATCATTTATAGCTGATGATGACTTTAGTTTTTCTAAAGTTTCTGTCTCTATGGACAAGTTGGGGGCCCCCCGTATAATTGATACGAGAGATTCGGCGGTAGCTACTGGTGCTAGTGCTTCAATGATGTTTTGAAGAGCTCCATGAACTCTCATACCTTCTTCCTTACATAACTCGCATTCTGCAGTTAGGTCTAAACATTATGGTTCCGTTATAGTAATACGCTCTCTCACCTACTTATAACCCTGCTGTACCGTATTTTGTGTATTGTGCGTCGACTTTGCGCCTAACTTTTGAGCCGCCATTAAGTTTGAATTAAAATATGCAAGCCATATGATGCAGCATTGCTATGTGAAAAAGAGGGTACAGGCATTCTTTTCTTGTCGTTCCATTGATGAATTATTACGATAGAAAACAGTCTCTAATAAATTAAAAATCGTTTATAAAAATAAAATTACCTGTGCAGCAACATGACTTAGTGGTAAGAAAGATACTAGTTTTTCTTTAGTCGGCACAATATCTTTGACTCGTTCTATGATTGAGTAGGCATCCCAAGTTAGATTATCATGGGTTAACATTACTGCTTTTGGCTGTCCTATGGTTCCAGACTGTAATGGAAATTCAATGTTGATAATATGTGAAAAAATAATACCGATAGATGAAAATTCTTGTAAGAAAAACTTACAGTATAAACTAAAGTGCAGCATTCATTAATTGCTAAAGTCTTAAGTACGTCATTTAACGTCGAGTCAGGTTCTTTTGCGCCAATCTCCATTATGTGGTCCCACTGTGAAAAAATATAATTGAAATATTTCTCTAGGTCATACGATCAAACCGCTTACTGAACTGAAAATAATTGAGACACAAAAAAATATATTTTTGTTTTGTTTCTTTTTTTCTCGTTATTGTGGCTCGGCATATGCCGGCATTTCCCCTGATGTTACACTCGCCATTCAGCATCACAAACTAGCACAAAACATTATTTAAATAAATACTACAGGCTCAGGCATCTTCTCATTCTTTCAAACAATGATACGAAATTTGTCAAACCAGAAACCGTCTAAGTTTATAGTTCCCATGTTATGCCTGTCTGTCCCTTTGGGCATTAACTTAATGTATTAATATCAACATGTAATAATATCCTGGTTATTTAGTATTTGTGGTAAAATAATAAATTACGTACCCTATAAACACCAGGAATGGATTCATTGACTGGCTCCTCCCATTGTATAATAGCTTTCAATTTTGGTAATCTATCACGAACTGCTAAAACTTTCTCAAGTTGTTTAATATCTTGTACTACGCAGATGTTTGCCCTCGATGACTCTAAACAATGGAAGCATGCTTCTGCTGAATTTGTTGTGTAGATACCAGCGGCGTAACCACTGAAATGAACAAAAATACAATACAAATAAACCAATGTCTAACGGTTGTCTAAGGTGCCCTGTTTGCAGATGCTAAGTGATGCTAAGACCGTGAAATCAACGTAAAGTAATTTATTCGAGTTTTGGGATTAGCTTGTA
The DNA here is from genome assembly GCA_905220615.1 of Tinea trinotella. Taxonomy (NCBI): domain Eukaryota; kingdom Metazoa; phylum Arthropoda; class Insecta; order Lepidoptera; family Tineidae; genus Tinea; species Tinea trinotella. The sequence continues at coordinate 8,369,652 of HG992306.1, forward strand.
AATTGCCAGTTCCAACTAGGCTGGCATAGTAGATACGACTGACACTTCCAGTGATTTTACTGTAGTAGCAGTCGCCTCCATTCATTCACCGCACTCCAGCTTAACAAGCAGGGTGCTGTCATATGTAGAGCACGAATAAATAAATAAAAACCTATAATATTTACGGCTGTATAATATTATAAGGTTGTTCCATCGAAAAATAAGCCGATGTCGATATGCGTTTAACCAATAAAAATTGAACAGCATCGCGCCAAATGTAATTTTGGAATGCAATCCATGACCGACTGCTGCCAAATATAAAAATATGCAGTAGTCGCCTCGCTGCTGCCGGCCTCGCAGGACCCCGGGTCACCAAACTACTATATACCAACTGTCTAGCTTGGAAGCTACTTATGTGGGTTCCATATTTAAGTACAGGGCCACTAGATACTTATCTAGTATAGGTGGGCCAGAAGTTACAAATAAGGTGAAGAAAAAACAAAAGACTTATTTATTTAAAAAAAATCCCACATTAACCATGTTGGTTGGATAAGTTGCTTTTGTTTTTATATATTAATTAGGTTTTTTGAAACCGCATTGGTGAATTCGGAACATAGAATACATACCCAGCATGAATAGCTGCTAAATCTGATATGAACCATTGTTCAGAATTAAATCCAAGTATACAAACAGAGTGACATCTTTCCAATCCTAATTTTAAGAAGGCTTTTGCACATGTCCGTACTTTTTCTAGGTATTGTCTGAAAAAATATATTTTATGGTAATGTTTTAATTTTAAATTAAACACAACATTTTATTAAAATACACAAATTATGGTATTGTAGGTAATACGTCAAACCTACATTAAATTAGTTGCCAGGTCCGAATAGAGTATTATGTAAATATAACGTTATCTAAAAACATTGAATGCATTAATTTCTCTGATATGAATAAACTGCCAAAGGTCTTAAATCTTTGTTGATATTTTCACAATCAATAATTAAATTATCAGCCTTTTGTGTAAGCCTTCCTGCGATTGGATAATACTTATTTAAGTACTGTAAAATACGCATTATATGTTACATAAAATACTGTATGTTATATAAAAACGTTAGAATTTAAAACTAAATGTTTAAGTTTTAATTTAGGATTTATTTTTTTAATACGTATTCAACTAAAGTTAGGTTCAGTTTTTTTAAAATAAAAGTTTTATATAATATAGATAGATAAAATAGATACATTATATCTATATTACCTAACATAATGTAAATTCTTAACCTGAATGTATAATGTAATGTAGGTATTGTTACTAATTTTTCTCCAAAAAAAAACTTACTAATTTCTAAAATTACTCATCTGAATATGTACATTTACCTACAAGGAAAAACATGTATTTTTCCTATTTTATAACATTTCTCAATAACATTGACTAACCAACGATAGAGATCTAATTATCTAATATTGATAACAAATACTTTATTATTACTTATATGTGTTATATGTGTTAATTACTGATAGATACATTATCAAAAGATTACCTATTAGCCACTTGAATATTTTATAATAAAAATTAATATTCTATTAAATCACAGACGCTTAAAGGTAGACAAAATGTGACAAACGACAATTCATTCAATATTATCTATTCTGACGATTTGACAGAATTTACTGACATAATAACTATTCTTGTTTCATGCCTTTCTTTTGAGCGTCCTTAAGATATTTTTTGGACTTCTATTACTATTTTTTATCGCTTATGTATCGCTTAACAAAAAGCAGTGTGAGATCATATATACAAAAAAATATATACAAACTTGTAAGTAGTTTTATCCCAAGTTCCATTCGGTTTCTTTGTTGCCAATGCCACTGCGTCTGGATATCTGGTGGCTGTACGTTTAAGAAGTCCTGGTACAGATAATGGTCGTTCGGCAGACAATCCACTTGAACCTATCCTTAGCCTGACATGATCGCCTGGCAGCCATGCGAAGTAATTGTTAGATGGTACGACTTGGTCTGGCCCTGTAATAGATATACAATTTTGGAAAATTACTAATTAGGTAAACAATTCTCCATTGCCTCATAGTGATTAGAAATAATTGTTTGAGAAATAAGTAGTTGAAAAGGTGAGGTATTTTCTATTAAATTTATTTGGCAAATTCCAATGTTATTACTTTATAAATTAATAACAGACGCTGCGTGCGGTTCCCGCAAAAAAATCAATCTAATTTTTATTTATTTATATATAAACTTTTGTTATACCTAATGTTCAGAAAAAATGCTTATTGATCTAGATATTTGATACTTTTTTCTATTTATTTAAATAATAATATAATTTCTGGAGTTTCGATAATTGAGTAATTAATATTATATGTACACGAAATAATCATGAATTTCATCATTAAATCTGAATATTTATGGTTGGTATAAAAATCGATAAAAACAGACATTATTTTGAAGTCACGTGCTATCTACTAAGGTTTTTACCCCATTATCAGTTTACTGTATGATTACTGTATATTTCAGTCTAACTTCATGAGCAAAGACAATAAAACAATAAAATATAAGTATATTTACTTAAAAGTATATTCAACTTGTTAAATATGTAGTCAAGGATATAAAATTATAGTAGCTTCATTATTAATGAATTTTAAAATAAGGTACTGGCGCAGCTATTTTTAGTAAGGTCTATTATCATATAGTCTTTGTTTCATACAGTTAAACACTTTCTTTCTATTATTTTGATGCAAATCGCTGATCCAATATCAGGCGGAATATGATCTCTAGCTACTGATTTCGAATCATTATTCATTATCAATGTTTAAGAGTGGTAGGCAGTAGTGACCATTCTGCTGACCCGAGCTAGTACTACCACTTACAAGTGTACAGACCGTGAAGTGGGTCGCGTTTTATTATAGAATGAGCTGTTGCCGATTTTAACTATGCTAGCAAAGTGGATCCAACTTCAAGAAACAAAAAAAAATATTTTCATACTTTGAATTTTAATATAATAGTAGGTTGTTTTGTATAATCGTGTTCACACATCAACAATGAGTAATTAATTCTGACGTAACGTATTTTTTGTGCACGTGCGTAAATCTTAGTATTTGCAAGTATTTATCATTAAGTATAGAAGTAATTAAACACAATAATAACTATTGTTTATAATACAATTCTCCTTATCATAAAACTAAGCGAAGCGTGAAGAGTGAAAAACCACCTTTGGCCACAGTGACGGCGACTGACACAATCGTAAACTGAATCAGCTTTGTCTGTCATTTTATTACCATCAGGCAAATCGAGGTCAATGTCGAGTCTCAATAAAAAAGAAAATTCTTAGATTGCTAGTTACAGTTTGCTGTTGTTATTATGATTTTTTTACTTATTATGCATTACTCACTTTTAAGAATAATAATCCTAATATACATTCGAGTATATACATTAATACGCGTGTTTGTAAACTATCTCGTCCTAAACGGCTGGACCGTTTTAGATTAAATTGTGCATGTATTTATATAGGTTTCTGGATGGTTTTAAGTTTTAAAACACAATTGACCTAGTAGGTAATGCTGATGTCGGTGTGCATAAAAATGCAATAATTGCAAAATATATTGTTAGTTTGTTGTATTTTATTATTTATGATATGTCTTCAAAAACAAATTGCATTTACTTGATTCACAAGTTCCGGTAGCAGATTATCGTATCGTATCACCTTAATCACTGGAGTCATAATTGTTTTTACATTATATAACTAATATTATCGAATATGACAACGGAATAAATCTATTATTAAACTTAATTGATTGTTTATTAAGTAAGAAATATATCTGATCTGAGGGCTAAGTATTGACAACTAACCTCGACTTGCCGGTAATTCTAAGAGCGCTGGCGACTGAAAAAAACGATTCTCTTCACGGTTGCTTCAGTCACAGTCACTATGCCATAAAAATATATATTTTATATGGATATAAGACATATTTTTTTACTTTTAGATCCGTGCCTTATGATTATTATGCCAATGCCCGGTGCATTCGAGCGAAGCTAAAAATGAAGCTGGAGTACAAAACAGATAAAAAATTAGGATCCATAAAATTTAAGCTTCTTTTAAATAATTGGTTTCTTGATCACATCGGAGTAATTTAAAAAAAGATAATTATAGAGCTAGTGTGAAGTGAATTATAGATGTGAGGGAAGCGAAAGAGTTGTTTCAGGGTCGTGAAAAGTTGCGCTCTATTGTCCATTGCCTTTCACCGTGGGTGTTGGAGGCATGACAATTTTATCGATTTATGACAGTGTGATCCATAAATGGATGTCACTGCTACTACAATTCTAGCAAGTAGCAGTCACATCCACTTATTAATCAGTCCCAATTAAAAATTTTTGGTCTTATAACGTTTTATTATAATTATTTAATATCTTCACATAAATTACGTGAATTAACATGTTTCTTAAGTAGATTTGTAATTATAACTTTAATTAAAATACGAGTACACAGTGCGTTTTCGCATAAAAACGTATTTATCATAAAACTCATTTGCGTCAATCAAATTAGCATTAACGTGATAAAAAGAACTTTAAATGTAATTAATAATTAAAATTTTATACCTATTTATTTTGTTTGGAACTATTCAAAAAAAGTATAATAGAACGAAATATAATTATATTTAATACTTGAAAATCTGGATATTAATTACATTAACAATATAACATTATCTGGCCTCTTCCTAGGAATTAAAATGACGTCGTTGTCAAACCAATATCAGCTATGTGCAAAAAAGTATAGCTTTGAGTAAATGAATAAATTCTGCATCAGCCAAAACAATATTCCCGCTGATGCACATACCTATTTTTGCAACTGCAGTTCACTGTATTATAAAAGACACTTAGAGTAACAAAGCAGTCTTTTTATATAAGAAATTGGTGTCTTTATGGTCTTAATAGTTAAGACCTAGTTAATGACTAAATTTGTCAACAGATATTGGCAGGCCCAGGAGGGTGTTGCCGACCAAATCGGAGACATCTTTAAGAAAGCTAGGTAGCCTACTGCCCATAACCATAGAGCTTGTATGAAGAAAATTGTGTACATGAAGGAATCTAGGAAGTTGTGTCAGGATCGTGGCAAGTGGCGCTCCATTTTCTTTGCTTGTAAAAAAAGTGGAAAAAGGGAAAAAGGCGTGACAAATTGATATTGGTTTGACAACTACAATTAATTTATACTTACAATACAACAAATACAACAAACACACAAATATACAACAAATACACTTATTTATTTTTTTTATTATTTGGAAACCGAGCTTATAATTATTATCATTAAAGTTTGGTAAACCTTTTAGTTTAGTGAAACTGGACGGGCATTTTAATCAGTTATCATAATTAAGTGTATTAAATGATACTAAGCCCTAGAATAATACAAGTACATAGGTACGAACGCAAACGCAAGTTGTTATCGCTAATTACTTTTTTACCTCTATCATTTCATGAGGAAGGGCCTTGAAGCCTCATACGTCGATCGCACTTTGCTCTTCCATACAATTCTATCTTTAATCAATAATATTAAGAAATATACATTTACCACAATAAAATTAAACCCGCTTTAGACATACAATAAACATGTTTTAAGTCAATTTAGTATCGCAAAATGAAGTTTGACTGTATACAAATATTTAAACACCGTTTTAAATATATTTTGTAGTAAGACCGTTAAATTTTAACCGTTCACTTGCCACTTTTAGAAAATTATCACATGTTCTAGTAAATTCATTATTGTCTTTCATTTGGGAAACATACGATTGTTTACTAACCACTTTCATTGAGAACGAAAAAAAGTGAACTATATTTTAGTATGAACAACTGATTCGTGCCAAGGCGTGTTCTTCACTAATATTAAAAGTGTTAATTGTACTTACCGTCTAAAAACATGGAACGATCAATGCCGTTGTGAGACGCGTCTAAACCGTTCTCCATCACCATATTGTTTCTCTAAGAACAAATAATTAACTAATTATTCAGAGATTAAATTGTACCATAACCTGACTCTGCGTGCGACTCGGTGTGGTGCACAACAACTCAATGTTTGGTAAGATAAACTGTTCAAACTAATTCAATGTCACATTTTTTAACACAAACGGAATGATAATAAACTAATAATTGCACACAATCTTACTTTTATATTATATTTTCCAAGAGAGAATTATAAAAACATAACTTTGTTTCTCTACAGTCAATTGTAGAATAAAGTTATATTACATGAAGCATCAATATTTATGCTTGATAGTGAGTGTGGCGCATAATCAGCACTTATCTCTGATAATATGTACAATTTATCTTTGCTGTGGACACCTACCCGATAACAAAGTCCCAATAATCTTTATGAATCTAAGTTAATCTTTTTTAAACTTTATAAATGAATAATTAAATTTATTTTTATGCAAGGCGTAGGATTGTAAAAACTATTCACCGTTTAACTTTATTTGAGGGCTGGATCTGCGACTGAGTGGAAAAATAAAACAAAGATGACCTGGAAGATTTGATAATTCATGGATGAAATGCATTAAAATGCAGGAGTCCAGCTTGTATGAAGAAAATTGTGGATGTGAAAGTAGTGAGAGAGTTATGTCATAATCGTGAAAAGGTGCGCTTCTTTGTCTCTGCTTATCCCTGCGGAAATTGAGTCGTAACAATTTTAATTTAATTATTTATTATTACAAATAGTATGCATCTGAAGGGCATAGTGGTGACGAAAGGGGCAATCGTGACTGAGTTTTATTTTTTCATTCGTTGGCAGTCTTGGAATTCCCTTTACTTATTATCAGGCAAGTCGGTATCAAATGTTCCATCACAATAAACAAATTAGTTTTATTTTATTAAGTTTAATTTAAAATATTGTTTATTTTATGATATTATATTTCGAAATTTATTGATTATATACTTCTTTTTACGAAGTTTGTTTTGATTAAGAGATGTAGTGTCGCATCTGAGGACCCTGGTTTTTCAGCACTCATGGACCTCTCCAGCTTATTATTTACTGTTATTAATTTAATTAGTAACATTTCGTGATTATATGGTAAGTAAAATTAAAATAGCTTACAGAAAAACTGCCTTTATAAATATGCCTTTATTTGCCTTAAAACAGTAATAGGTAATTAATTTTGACTACATATGACAGCACCTGCCTGATGTTAACCTAGAGTGTAGTCCATAAATAAAGACGACTGCTACTAAAAGTAAAAGACTGCAAGTTAAACTGCAACTGTTTAACTAGGTACTAGGCATAACTATAGCAACTACTATAGCTAACGACTATAGCAACAAACATGTAGCAATCGAAATGCGGAACCGGTAATTTTCAAGCTAATTCCGAAATGCGACTAAATCTCTTCACGGTCCAGTTGAACGTGGTGGTACTACCCCAGTACTGCAGACTACCTGTCTACCACTCTCAATACTGCCTACACATTACTCAATAAATAAAAACTAATTTAGATTTTAGACAAATTACAATCAAATTTTCATTTTAAGTTTGCATTCTGTTAAGTTTGTTTTGGGAAAAATCGTATGATTTGATAAGAATAATAGTACAAATCTCTATTGCATTATTCATAAAAAAAGAGATAAATATCTAATATTATTATGATTACATCAATTCATACTATTATTATAAATGTAAAGGAAACTCTGTTTGTTTTTTCGAAGGCTTCTTTGTGCGTTCTTCAGCAGTTTCAGAGGAACCGCCCGATCTCTTCCAAGAAGGCCAGGACATCTTTTTCGTTCCTGTAGACCTCCGGAAGCGTACTTGCGACCAAAGTTAAAGATAAATTATACCCCCAACTGGTTTTGAATTCCCAAATCTAAAATTAAACTGGAAATTAGAGATTTAAAATTAATAAATATTATTAATATTTAAAAAAAATTCTATTATGGCTCTACATAATGCCAGCATCCTGCTTGATGTTGTGGAGTAATGTGGATGATGATGTGATTAGGTGGAGTGCAGTCAATTAATGGAGGCAACTACAAGTAGCACCGTATTCACTATGCTGACCTATCCCGAAACGTGACAAAGTCACTTCATGTTCTGTACACTTGATAGTTCATTTAAAACAGTTCAACCATTTTCATTAGATTTTTAATTTTGCGCGAACAATGATTAATAAAATTAACAAATTACAACCGTTGACCACGATGGGTGCAAAATGGAAAATCAAAATAAACGCGATACGAGTAGTAAGCCGCATAAAATTTGTTTAATTCATTTGGATCTAAAGTCAACTGGGTTATGTAAACAATCGTATCCTATTAGTATATGCGAAATAGGATAGCAAATATAAAAATTGATTGGTGGTAATCATAAGCCGCTTCTGAGCTCCCTGAACCGGATTCCAGATACCTAAACAAATTATACAGTTTCGTTATCGCAACACAAAAGATTAGTCATATCATTTTTCAACGTAATGAGTAATTCTCGACAATGATAGAAGATAGCATATATATCATAACAGACATAATATCATTTATATCTATATTTTGAAAATTATACTTGTCCTGATATTAACGTAACACGTGGAAAGTAACCGTTGAGATTGTATGAAGAGAATTGTTGATATGAGGGATTTGTTGTGTCAGGATCGTGGAAAGTGGCGCTCCATTGTCTCTGCCTATCCCTGTGGAAAAAAGCAGTGACAATTTTATTGATTCACGTGGAAAGTATTAGTATCTATTTATCTGTCTACTTATGTTCTTTCTATTAAAGGATTTGTTAGAGCGAATTTTACAACCGTGGCGCGTTGGTTAGCACACGTCACGTAATGTCCCTTCGATTCCTGGTCGTAGCAATGTGTGTTTGTGATGTGTTTTTATTAAAGATATAAGAGCAGAATATCATGTACAAGTAATATTTAATGGATTGAATACAAATATTCAATCTAATTCGGGTTTCGGGATCAGCTTGTTAAACACGGATGCATTCGTGGGGACAGCTATTTTTGAATACAGTATACGAATACTATATTTAAATAGTATAGGTAAGGTAAATATGTATACAAGTATTATAATATATATAATTGTTAATTCAAATAAACGTGTCTCTCTGCAAAGGATCTTTGACCGGCAGCGTAGTTACAAAGTAAACATAGCATATCATACGATATTTTTAATAACAGACGTACTAATAAGATTTTACATTAAGATAAAGAAATAATACATTCTATGGAAAATATATTAGTATTATTTGATCATTTTTTTGATTGCGTTGCTTCATAAGACTTCAAAACAACGGGCGTTGTTCAGCAAGGAAGTTCCAATAGTGCCGGCGACTAAAAAAAACAATTCAACCGACGGATGCCTCAGTCGCCGTGTCTGTGTTTGATATTGTTCCAACCTAAATCATAATAATTAAAAGCTCCTGTTCGGTACCAAAACCTAATTTTTATGTTAAAATAATATATTTATCTGGGTGGAAAGAGAGAAGTGCCATACAGAGAGTACACAGTGGCGGCGGCAACAGTAAAGTATTTTTTTCAATTGTCGACGCTCTTTGTCCTCTCCTCTTGCTCATCATCAGGAAAGTCAAGGTCAGATGTCATTGTCATTGCCCTTGTCTCTTCCTATTAATAAGGGAATGAGTTGTGGGAAATTTATTGAAAATGTAAATAAAACAAACATTATAAATATAAAATAAAACTTTAGTAACAAAAATATATTTACATCAAAACTCTTTTAACAATTTCATAATCATAACTTTAATCACAATTACAAAGTCCAGTATGAACTAATCCCTATTTGAGCAATCCACTTATCATTAATTAAGTAAAATATTATACCCTTACATCTAAATACTTATTATAAAACAAACCTATGATAGAAACACAAAAAAATCCTATAAATCCAAAAATGATCATTTTACTATGCTGGGACAAATTGTTTTGACTTCTATACCATACCATACCAGTGGCGTACTGATCGGATGTAGCAAGCATCGAGGATGTGCCCCTTCGTAAGTTACCTAATTGTATAATAAACATATTCCTACACTTAACAAAACATATTAAATCCAGCTTCCACCGTCCTTCAGACATATCTGGAAGAAACCAAGAAAAAACTAACTCGAACTGATTTTTCCTTAGTTTATTAATATTTTTAAGTTTTATTTTTTGCAAATCCCGCCCCCTTAAGATGGCGCCCAGGACACGTGCCCTACCTGCCATACCCTAGTTACGCCAATGCTCTATACTCAGTTTGGTTGTATAAAACGTATATAGTACAAAACGTTTGTTACCATTATAGTAAAGTTCGCATTATTGTATAATTCCAATCTAACAGTTAAATGTACAACTTAGATGCTTAATAAAACATTATTATAATTCTTGTGTAGATTGTCTAGTGTTGCCAAACGTATAGGTGAAAAGCCCGATCAATCGCAACGGTACATGTGCCAATTAAAGGACATCATTCATTTGTATGGGGACTTGGGCTTAATTGTATTAACAGTTGTATGTACATTTTAAAATAGTTTGATGTACGAAGATTACAATATAATTGGAATTTATCCTTTATTTTGCATAGTTTAGGTGTGCAATATGATCAAACTATAATAATGACAGTTCAAAGCAGAACAAATATGACGTTGATTGAGAGACGATACAAAATCCATATCTTATTTTCCAAATAACTTTATTGCACAGCAATTAAAATCTAAATTATTATTCGTTTTATCAACACTAATGGCTTGCCAGAGCAAGTAAAATATATTAAATGTTTAAATCAATTTAAATTCACAGTAAAAAAACTCCTAATGGAAACCTAACTAATTAACTAATTACTTAATAATTTGTCACTGTATTAATACTAACACAAAACCTAACAATACTCATATAAGCGAATATTGTACTATGTTCTTTTGAGTTTATAAAGTTTCTATAAACCTAACACAAGTATCGAAACTACCATTTATATATTTTTTCATCATTGGACATTACAAAAGTAGTATATAGAAATGAATGATGTCCTTTTGGGAATTATCACTACAACTAGTATAATTAGTTCTTGTAAAACTTGTAGACTATCAGTGGCTAATTCAAATTATCAGTGGCTATTCATGGGGTTGAAAAAATGTAGATTTTTAATTTGAATTTGATGATTGTTAAAAGCATATTAAAAGCTAAAAAAATATCTAGTCGAAATAAAGCTCACAAAATTACAAGTTCACACGTTTAAATGTTTGTAAAAAGTTTATTGCGTTATTTTATTTTAACTCCACAATGTCATGGTCGAAATGGAAAATCATAGGTATTGCAAATATGTATATATATTTTAGGTAAAGCTAAGTTTTATAATTTCTAGCCGTTTGTCTTAATTAAAATACCCATGACTTAATTATTTGAATTATTTATTTATTTATTTTAATTATTTAAAAAAATCTTTAAAAACTTATAGTAATTTGCATGTACTTTTGCTTAAATACCTACATGAATATATAGAACTAGCTAAATAAAATTTTGGTTTTCCACAAAGTAATAGATTGTAATCAATCTTTGTAAAAGTCTTCAATTATTTCCTTGTATTTTTCGTGTACAACGTTCCTTTTCACTTTTAGTGTTGGACCTAGAAATAAAATTTATATTAGTACATACAGTATTTCTAGAAATCTTGATAATCGCTAAGCTCATTTTAAATGTTATTTTTAAAGTAGATGTTTTTATTTTATTTATCATAAAGCACTTATATAAAAGATACTTTGATACTGGTACTATGGTTTTAAACAACTCGCTTTTGGTTTGGGAGACTATCCTGCACCATAGGTCTCCTTTAAGAAATTAAGAAATAAGCATATTTGGAAATAAATAATCATTTACCTAATTCACCCGAAGGAACAGAAAAGTCATACGGCACAATCGAAAATTTCTGTACTTTCTGTGCGTTTGAAATGGCTTTCTTATTTGCTCTAGCTATACCCTCTTCAATGGCTTTGTGAACCTGCAGACAAAAAGCAAAATCTTTTTTTGATATTTTAATACAATAATTGTTAGCAAGAGCACATTTAGGTTTAAATAAATAGCCAGGTAACAATTGAAACCCTAATTCTAAATAATTATAATTCAATCAGAATTCTTTTAATTAAACATAAAATGAAAAAAATCTGGATTGCCTAGTACCCATAACCGTAGAGCTTGTATGAAAAGGATTGTGGAATCGAGGGAGTTATGTTGTGGGAAATAGGCGTGACAATTTGATTGATTTCTTTACTGCTTGCTATCACAGAAGCAGACGGCTAGAGGACTGGATGACTAAAGCTACGTATTAGACAAAAGATAGTACTAGTACTTTTGATATTATTCGTGAAAGAGCTACCAAGTTAAGCCGTAAATGTTTTTCTAAATACATAAAAAATGCCGAAATGAGCATCAACAAAAAACCAAAAACCTTCTGGAGTTATGTGAAGAATCTGAGGCACAACTCAGATGGTTTACCAAATACATTTTATGATGACGCACGGACCGCAAGTGGGGGTTCACAAGCCTGCGACTTATTTACTGATTTTTTCAAAAAGGTCTATGATGAGAGGAGCGCTAACAACGTCCCAGGCCTTGAAGTGCCAAACTATGATACTATAGGAATAATAAAAGTAACGCAAGAACAAGTATTTAACAAACTAATCAAACTTAACACCAACAAAGGACGGGGTCCAGATGGAATACCTAATGTTTTCTTAAGAAATTGTGTCTCCACTCTCTCCAACCCCATCTGTCGTATCTATAATATGTCTCTTGCAGTGGGTATATTTCCCGAATATTGGAAGCTTGCTCACATTACTCCAATTTTCAAGAGTGGTGACAAAAGTTATGTAGGTAACTACCGCCCCATTTCAATACTTTCATCATTGCCAAAGGTCTTCGAGTCATTAATACATGACGTAATGTCCTGCCACTTTAGGAAATACATAATGCCACAACAACACGGTTTTATCAACATGAGATCCACAACAACTAACCTAACGACTTTTGTCACAGATATTTCGGATGCTTTAGATGCTGGTCTGGAGGTGCATGCTATTTACACAGATTTTCAGAAAGCCTTCGATAAGGTTAACCACACTTTGCTACTATACAAGTTAGGTTATTACGGCATCCATGGATCTCTGTTGCGATGGTGCAAATCATATGTGGAGATGAGAACTCAACTTGTTGTACTGAGGGGCTTTAGATCGTTCAAGTATAGGTCACCTTCTGGGGTGCCTCAGGGATCACATCTGGGTCCTCTGTTCTTTTCAGTTTTTATAAATGACATACAATTAAGAATAGAGAGAGCAAAATTTTTAGCGTTTGCTGATGATATCAAGTTATACAAGGTTGTAAAAACAGAATGTGATGCGAAGCAGCTACAAGATGACTTAAACAACATGTATGATTGGTGCAATACTAATAACATGTCCTTAAATATCAATAAATGCTATCATATAAAATTTACTCGGAAAATTTGCTCTCTGCCATATAAATATTCGCTAAATAACTGTGATCTCGTCGAAGTATACAGCATCAGGGACCTGGGTGTGATTCTTGATAGCCAACTTCGCTATGACAAGCACATCGACAGTATAATTCTAAAATCTCAGAAATTGTTGGGATTTTTAATGCGTAATTCCAGGAAATTTCATAACCCCGACACTTTTATATTGCTCTATAACAGTCTTGTGCGTAGAATCATTGAATATTGCAGTCCGGTGTGGAACCCAGTTTATGTGACGCACTCAAACAGAATAGAGAGTATACAAAAAAAGTTTCTGTACCATCTGAGCTATTCGTTCAATCTCGCACGCAATTTGCCATCTTATAGCGAACGTTTAAACCATTTTAGAATGGAAACGTTGCACCACAGGCGATTGATCGTTGATTTAACTTTACTCTTTAAACTTGTTCGCGGCGGACTTGACTGTCCTGATCTGTTAAGCAAAATAAAGATTAAAATTCCGAGGTTAAATAGTAGACCATCTACCTACGAGTTACTATTTACTAGACCATGTCGCACTAATGTTGGTAGCCATGCTCCTTTACAACGATTGTCTAAAGCATATAACACAAATTGCAAATCTTTGGATTTATTTCACTGCTCTCTGCCCTCTATTAAGAATCTGGCGCGAATTAATTCACATATAGATACATAAGTAAAAAATAAAATTGTAATATAACTTAAATTATCATGTATACAAATTAAAGCATGCTGTGTTCAATAGTTGTAGAACTTACATAAATCTTGTATATTTGTTTTTGTTTTAGTAATGTATGTTTAGTTGTAAGTATCTGTTTTTGAACCTTAATAAATAAATAGTAGTTTTGAATTGAATGAACAAAGTGAAAATAACTTCACTATAGGTTACAAACTAGAAAGCTAAATAGCTGTGTGATAATCTGATTAAGTATGTGAAAGGCCAAGCTGATGTAGTGATCATAACTACATCGTTATGATTACTACATCAGCAGATTATAACTCGAATCGTTAATGCAGTTCCTAAATAAGAGTTTAAACTTACAAGCGGGTCCTTAGTTTTAACAATTTCACTAATTGTTGTAGCTTTGCTTCCAAGACCAGCAACCCAATTCCTTGTTCCATCTTCCAGGATGTCACCAGCTTCACCAGTTTCCATGTTTACTTTAGCCTGAAATAAAAAGAAAGGAAAAAATAACATCAATACACATAAGATCATTTATCATGTCATTTCACCAGCATAGGCTCTTTTTTATTGTGGCTTGACATATGACAGCAATCTCCTGATGTTAAGCTAGAGAGCGGTCCATGAACGGAGGCTACTGCTACTTACATAACTATCAGTAAAACTCGCATGCCGGCTTATTAGTCAGATTGGGCAAATTACAAGCTGATCCGCGACTAAGGTCTGACTTTACGGTCTGGATACTTTTAAGTGACTACCCCGGATCAGCAGACTGGGCACCACGCTTATCAAATGTCTGCCTTTTTTATTAACAAAAATTAGTAATATTCAATCTCATTATTAAATATTAATTCATATAAAATTCATATCTCAAGAATAGAAAAAATTCAACGGAATTTTACACGGTTTCTCGCATATAAAGACCGCAAATGTCCTTATCGTGCTGATTATGTGAAAAGGTTGTCGCATTTTAATATGAATACGTTGGAGAATCGCCGGAATATAATAGATGTAACCACACTGCAAAAGATCATTAATGGTCGAATTGATTCACCGGAATTGCTCAAACAAATTAACATTACTGTCCCACGTGTTATGCCGCGTTGTCCTGTTCGTAACACCTTCACTATACCTAAACATAGAACAAATTTGGTAAAACATGCTCCTCTATCCAGATTTATATCACTTTACAACCTCTTATCATCCAAGTGTGAAATTGACATCTTTCATAACAAGCCCAATGAATTTATTAATATATGTAAATTAAAATGCAACTTATAATTTTAATTAAATGATGTTTCCCAAATTATTTAATTTAATTGATTTTAATTTATACTCATTATTATTATTATTTTAATTTAAATCAGTATTATTTAATTTTTTTAAATTTTGTTTGTAATTTAATAGTTTTTAAGGTAATTTAATTTGATTGTGTTCTTATTTTGTATAATGAATGTTGGATACACCTGTAAAGGTACATCATACGGAACATAAATATCGAAATTATTGTAATATTATGTAAGTTTTTGTGATGTGCTAATGGTGTAGCAATTAAATAAATAAAAAAAAAATAAAAAAAAATTACAAGTAAAAGTTATCAAAAGAAAAGTTGCTCCGACCGGGAATCGAACTCAGGGCTTTACGCGTAACGAACTGGTGTGCGGAACCATGTCTGTCGTTATAGTGACGGCAACTGGGGCAACCATAAGATGGCTTTCTTAGATCCCACTTTGCTTACCATCAGGCAATTTGGAATCTGACGTCTGATATCAATAAAAAAAATTGTACGCTCTCGACCACTTTCTTGATCAAACTTCTGTAAGATCTTAAAAATGTGATACGTATTTGTTATTCAAAACAATACCTTAAGAGTAATAAGAACTGCAAGAAATTTTCGTCTGTCACCAATAAGCACAGCATATCCAATATGGGGTAATTCAGCTTGAATGGTTTGTTCAATCAATACTGGAGCCACGTTTTCTCCACCAGCAGTGATAATAAGCTCCTGAAAAAATAATGCATATAGAAATTTATATTATATTGTATATAATAAATATATTTTTGTCGCTTGAGATATGACATTATGTTAAACTGGTAATAAGCTTGAATGGAGAGCGACCTACTACAGTTACCTATAAATGATTACAAGTAGCAGTTACTTCTCATTAAACATTCAGATCCAGATCTGCCTCATTTATTTATTAATAATATATATGTATTTGCAAATTATTAGGTAACACATAAATACCATGACACAAATATTTGATATCCACCACAGAATGGTGGTGGTATTCATAAGAGTTACATTTTAAGGCAGGAGTTACATTTCAAGTAAAGGCTAAAGTGGTCAAAGTAAAGGTAATGTTTTACATCTGCCCTACGACGGCTCAATTTTTTTCCATTAACTTGACTATCTTATTATTATTATTTTTTGAAATCTGTATTCAAAATGGTTTACATACCTTTAACCTTCCAGTAATATAAAGGAAGTTGTTAGAATCGACGCGGCCGACATCACCAGACATTAGCCAACCATCTTTATTTATTGTATCTTTGGTCTTTTTCTCATCATTTAAGTATCCCATGAACACATGTCGGCCTCTCATCATAATTTCTCCAGGGCCATTAGGACTTGGTGCATCACTAAACATAGTTTCTACGCCGTTTAGGATTTCTCCAACTGAATCTAGGTTAAATCTGTAATGTTATAAAATGACTTGTTTACGCATGAATGACATATATATTTTACGCAGGTATGTACATACGTTTAATTAAATAACTTGTCTTTTGACTCGTACATATTACCTAATAGTTACATTTGGCCGGCATAGTAAAGGCAACCGTTGTATAGTAGCAGTGCAATAGTTCCGCAAACCGAGAGCACGGGTTCAAAACCACTTGCCGGTACCGGTACCACTTGCTGGCACTAGTAGCTTAGTATAGAAATGTAAATAAAATTTCCGATATCGAGTCACTAAATAGGAAAAAAAAGTAGTATTAGGCTTATCGCCCACGGACATTTCATAACTGGGAATTTCCTCAAGTCGTAAAGTATTCATATTCATTTATTTGTTTTATCACTTGGGGATCGAAAACATTCCCAGCCACTATAATATCCTACTAGTATTATAAATTTGAATGTGAGTTTGTTACGTTTTCACGCAAAAACTACTTAACCGATCATCATGAAACTTTGTACACATATTTTTAGAGGTACTAGAAGTAACATACAATAGGATACATTTAATTTTAAAAAAATATTTTATAATAGTTTCAGCTGTTTTTGAATTTTTCTATATTTATTTTTATTTCCGCCTGTCATTTTTATATGAGTTATCGAGTTATAAATACAAAAAAGGGATATTCAATCGAATTGAGAATCTCCTCCTTTTTTATGACTGTGTTATAAACCTAAATTTACGCAGGTATAGTACTTACTTTGGTACTATACTGACGGAATGTGCACCGGCTGCTTCGCTCATACCAAATGCGTCCATAAGAGGTATGTCTAATGAAACGAAGAATTTCTTAATTTCTGGCGATAATGGAGCTGCTGCAGTAACAAAGGTCAGGCATTGATCTAAACCTAGTTGATCTTTGACTTTGCTAAAGACTAGGGCTCTTGCCAATTTGTACCCGCATGCTATGCTTTCATACCTGAAAAATACATTAATAATATTAAAGAAAATCATTTATATTGTTATTGTATAATTACAGTTAGCACACAATATTATCACAAAAAAATTTATAAGACTGTATGAATGTTAATGAAAATTGGATAGAATATAATTTCTACGCATGCATACTGCATAGGCTTGTATAGCTTAGTTCGTTAAGTGACAGACACCAGGTTTGATCTCCGTACCGGTTGACCGGTGTACACGTGTAGAAATTTTATTCAAAACAATTTTTATCACTATATCATACCGTAAAAATTAATAAAAATGCCACAAATAATTAAAAACAAACAAAAAACACTGTTCAAACTATAAAGAAAATCTAATCATCTACCGCCATCTTGTGTGATCTACATAAACTATTGATGGCTTAGTTTACGATTACTAAGATAGATGGCGTTAATAAAATATGCATCTCACTAGCTATATATAAAAATATGTTTTTGTTTAATATCATTAATAAATATGTTCGTGCACAACCTAAGAATTAAAAAGTAATTGGGTAATCAAATGTTTCTTATGATATTTTCTAGATACATGCCATTAATTACAATATACGCAACATTACACAACTCACATACCAACATTTGATCATTTCAAGGGTAGACATATCTGTTGGCAACTTGTTCATCCCGGCTGACACTAATATTGCTCTTGAAATAAAATTAGGAATTTACTAACTTTGAGCGCTAAGAACTATACACATACTATCCCTCTCTCTAAGCCATTAGATAGTCGCCCACTGCTAGACATAGAGCACTTCCAGCGATCTCCACAGTGACTAGATGGAAGCAGTATGCATCCAGCGGTTTCTTACTACATTTAAGAGGTCGTCATTCTCTTTTGAGGGTGGTCGTTTCTGTATGCGGTCTCTATTAGATAAATTTTCGGACCCGATATTAGATATTAGAATGTCTATACTAGGAATACCATAGAAATATCTAAATAGACATGGAATACCAATGGAAAAAATCCCGGTAGCTCATTCCTCTTGGGATAAGTAGAGATTTTTACACTCTTTACGGCGCTCTTCTCGTTTTGGAAATTGTCGTGAGGGGTTTGCGGGCGTAACCCAATGAGAATTAGCTTTGTTTTGACAATTGAACTTTATTGTCATTTCCTTTAAAGTTTTGCCGGCGGCCCCCTGTTTTGATCAGATCCTTCTATGTCGTTCCAGTTTTCTCCCTAACCTAAGGTTTTAAGAATCTCTACCATCAAAACCATTGCGAAAAAACTTTATTACGTTTTCTTCTATTTATTTAAAATTTAACAATCTAGCTTGCCTACCTACCCTTGGCTTCTTCCCATGTGATATTCGGTAGCTTTTCCTTTTGCCCACATAGCTATGGATTTCTTCAGACCTCCACTTGCAGCTCCTACAGCCATTATTTTCTCATACATTTTTTCCCACACTCTTGGAACTGCTAGGAATCTAAAAGAGATAAAAAACTTTGGTCATATTAATAGACCTAATGTACCTACTAGTGATTGAATCGTTTCGTATCTTTTAAATATCATACTCTAAGGTCTGTATCATCTTGTATCATGTTACAAGTATCAGACCGTGAAGTGACTTAGCCGCGTTTCAGAATCAGCTTGTAAGTTGCCAGTTCTAACTAGGCCTAGTTGATGTGACTGCTACTTACAGTTATTTAACTGTAGTAGCAGTTACGTCCATTCATAGACCGAACTCCAGGATATTATTAGGCGGGGTTATATTCATATTATATCGTCACAATAAAAAATGGTTCTGAAAAAATATTGACTGAATTGTACGATTGCCTAAAACCCAACAATCTTTTTTTAAATTCAAATACAACACCTCGATGTGCCTGATGATATAAAAAAATAGGGATCACCAAAGATTGTAATTAATGTTGCCTAAATAGTATTTTCTTAAATTTTGCGCGAACATTGATTATTGAATTAAACAAATTTTATGCGGCTTACTATCGCGTTTATTTTGGTTAATAATTTTACAATTTTTTATTATTCCGACGTTACGAAAGCTTTGCAGCCATCGTGGTCACGGAGAGATAATCATTAACCAAAATAAACGCGATAGTAATTCGCATAAAATTTGTTTAATTCAATAATTTTGCCGCTTGCCTAAAATTAAAAAGTTTTAAGTGCAAAATGAGGAGTAAAATCTATATTTATTTATTTACCTTGTTGGTCTCACTTCCTTTAATGTCTCCACAAGTGTTCCCTTCAGTGCATCAGGTTGTGCGAAGTACACGGGGGTAGCAGTCATTAGTGTCACATAGATGTCTACCACCTAGAAATAACATAGATTTTTTACTCAAATTGTGATAGGGATAGTTTTCTTTTTAATTGAGACTTCACGTATGACAGCACTTTTAAGCTAGCGTTAGCTAGGCGTGGTACTACTACCTCTGATGTTAAGCTGCAGTGCGGTCCATGAATTAAGGCTACTACAGTTTATTTACTGCAAGTAGCAGTTGCACTAATATGCAGGACTAGTTGAAGCTGATCCCGAAACGCGACTAAGTCACGTTACGGTCTGTATACTTGTAAGTGGTGGTACTACCTCGGATCGGCAGACTGGGTTCTACTGCCTACCACTATTTGACAACCAGACCCGAAAAAAATGTCCGCCTTCTATTTATTTTTAATAAGAAATATTTATAATGTTCAATTAGATTATAATAAATAATTGCTCTGACCGAGAATCGAACCCGGTGCGCTAACCAGTCTGTTACGCCTCAATAAGCATTTTTTAAATCATTGCCCCTACGTAAATATAACATTTATTCCTTGTCCTTAAGGCAGAGAATTCCTTAGGCCTATAGTATTCTATAAAGTTCACCTATTGTATAAACAACAAAATTGAAGTGTCAAAATAAAAAAATATATATCCAGGAATTAGAAAAAAAATGTCTGTGAGCAAAGTTATTTACCTGTGCAGCAACATGACTGAGAGGTAGAAATGAAACCAATCTTTCTTGTGTCGGTGTAAAATCGCCAACTCTTTCACCTATCGCAAATGCATCCCAAGTCAAATTGTCGTGTGATAACATTACAGCCTTCGGTTGACCCACTGTTCCCGACTAAAATAATATATTTATTCAATTATTCAATAAAATAAAAAATTAGTTGTCTGTAATTATACGGACGATAGTTTTACGTGATAACGTCATAAGAAAACATTGATGAAACTTAAATTATACAGATTAATTACAAGTAACAATGTGCTATTAACAATTTAATTACAATGAATTAAACAAATTTTATGCGGCTTACTATCGCGTTTATTTTGGTTTTGATTTTACAATTTTTTATTATTCCGACGTTTCGAGAGCTTTGCAGCCATCGTCGTCTCTCCGTGACCACGATGGCTGCAAAGCTCTCGAAACGTCGGAATAATAAAAAATTGTAAAATCAAAACCAAAATAAACGCGATAGTAAGCCGCATAAAATTTGTTTAATTCATTAATCAATGTTCGCGCAAAATCTAAGAAAATACAATTTAATTACAACTTAACGTGAAACAAATTATTGAAATATATGATAATAGTTACAATTAATATTATTTATTCATAACGTGGTATTTACATACTTTGTTTAAAACTATATATTTATGTAATATAAAATGCGTACGGTTCATATGGTTGTAGGTACTGCTGACTGACCTATAACCGTTATTTAAAGAATATCCCTAATTTAAAGAACATTCTTTGGTCTTTATTGGGTCGTCCCCGTTTTATTATTTTACTGTGCGTATTAAATTGTTAGGATGAATTATCCTCAATCCATGGGCGCTTATGCATTTCACAGGAGTAGCTACTCGTATATGTAAAGCATGTAAATTTTTGTACACATTTACAGTTCTAAAACATACTCATCCTAACTAGAGAATTATTAAAATAAATAGACATGCATTTAATTGTAAATTTATAACTAAAAAGTTAATAAACATAATCATAGAGTACA
Organism: Tinea trinotella; assembly: GCA_905220615.1. Lineage (NCBI taxonomy): Eukaryota > Metazoa > Arthropoda > Insecta > Lepidoptera > Tineidae > Tinea > Tinea trinotella. The sequence continues at coordinate 8,391,423 of HG992306.1, forward strand.
GGATCAGTCAATATTTATTTAGAGTTGTGGCAACTTATAATGGAAAATAATAGGATTATGGAAACTGGAGACGCCTTAACCCGAACGTTTAAGATGTTGAAATTCTTTACTTTTTAAAACAACTTAGTTATTAAAATTTAAAATAATGATATTTTTTACCTACAAAATGTTAAATAATGATTTTCCTTAACACTATACAATGATAAAAATAACTTTAATGTATGGGAAATTAAAATAATTATATTTGTAATATGTATAATTTTAATAAAAAAAAATATCCTTGAAAATGGGTTGTTATTTTGTTTGTTTTTTCTTTTCTGTTTAACTACAAGTTCTCTGCGAAAAGTTTGTAGTTTTTATTTTCAGGCTGTTATAGGAAGTAGAACTGACATTTTTTTTTCAGTCACTTAACTTCTTGGACCTCCCTTTGCTTACTAACAGGTAAGACGAGGTCAAATGTTACTTTTTAATAAAAAAAGAACGTAGGTACTTACAGTATAGACTAATGTGCAACATTCGTTCACCGATATACTTCTAAGGACATTATCAAGGGCTGCATCACTTTCTTTAGCACCCATCTCCATAATTTTGTCCCACTAAAAACAGTATTGTAATATTAACGTGATAATCACTCCGAAGCTGGGTTGCCTAGTGCTCATAACCTTGTGAATGTGAAGAAAATTGTGGATGTGAGGGAGTTGTGTCAGGATCGTGGCAAGTGGCGCTCCATTGTCTCTGCCTATTCCTATGGGGAAAAGGCGTGACAAATAAATTGTTTGATTGATGATCACTCCGAGTTAGATAGAAGACCATAACATGTCATAAAATGGTAATAAATGTTAAGTGAACAATTATTTGTCTTCGTTTCACAACTGAAAATTGGAATGCTTTACCATATAATCCATAAAAATCTAGTCCTATAACCATGGATTCTTCAAGAAAAGCGTCAAAAAGCAACTTTGACTGACCCAACTGATTGAAAGCGACTGAGACAGCCATAAACAGAGTCGGATTTTTTTAGACGTCCCCCTTGCATTAGACAACTCGAGAATTGAGTGACAGTAAAAATATTTTTGGATTTAATTATAATCTATAATTATTTAAAATTAATGTATATCTCGTTTTCCACAAACATTTTTATAGGTTTATTAACATTGACCGTAATCCGTTTGATATTAAGGTGGACTGTAAAAAGTGCTCATATTAGTGGAGGTAATTGTAACTAATGTTAAATATTTGCAAGCGATCGCATTCACTGCAAGATAAGAAAGATGACAGGTCCAATTCTTGGCATTCCAATGAAAACTGCTTGTATTAATAAACAATGTTATAACTTACAGCATATAGTCCAGGAATAGATGTATCAATTGGTTCTTCCCATTGTATAATTGTCTTAAGATGTGGCAATCTATCGCGGACCGATAAAACTTTCTCCAGCTGTTTGGTGTCTTGCACAACACAGATATTAGCACGGGATGATTGTAAGCAATGGAAACATGCCTCCGCCGAATTTGTTGTGTAAATACCGGCTGCATAACCGCTGCAATCCACACAAAAATTAGGAGGGATGTGCAAAAACTTAGGAGATTAATAGTTTCTTTAAACAGCTTGATTTGGTAGCTGCGAGATAAAATCTTGATAAATAAGTCGACCGTGGTGTAGTTACAGTGAAATAAGTACACAAACTGAGAGCACGAGTTCGAAACCACCCACCGGTACCAATGTATCTTTTATATATGTACTTTACACTTTACAAGCACAATACAAGCACTTTAGTAGCTTAGTATAGAAATGTAAAAAAATTATAACAATATTGTGGTGAGATTCCAATTATTATAGTTTAATTCTGTCTGTTGTGCCCATCGATGATTGTGGTACAATAATAAACCGCAATAAAATGTTTAAGCTGGACAGACAATCTCTAGCATACATGGTTATGCATAGACATAATATAGACAGTAAGTGGGTATTATTACATCTCTCATGCGCAAGAGCAGCAGCATATTTCGCAATCATACTCTCTACGAGTAAACCTAATTTAAACACATTCGCTACATTGCTCTCGACTACAGCTTGTCCGCTTACTACCTATTAGAATTCGTACCTATTCTTTATTGCGTAGAAGTGTAATAATAATAATAATAATATAAAAAAAAATATAATGAAGTTGGGAGTTGTGTCAGAATCTTGGCAAATGGCGCTCCATTGTCTCTGCCTGTCCCTGTGGGAAAAAGGTGTGACAATTTGATTGATTAATTGATATAAGAAAATGCGTATTAGATAATCATGCCCTATTTTTAATTTCGTCTTTGGGTTATATTTAAGAGAGAAATAAGTATGTATATTTGGTATATAAGTCTCTGTCATTCATAAGAATATTTTATAGATGGTATTAAAATACGATATTAGGAACCGCACTGGCCGTAAGATAGATACTTTAGATCTCCCAATGCACTGAATGTGTTAAGAAAAAGAACATGTTTCAAACATAGGAGATGTTAAATGAAAATGTGGTCTATAAAATATTAATATAAATAACATCATTTAAAGGACATTATTCATCTTGGCATTTTGTACTTTTGTAATGCTAAATGATAAAAAAATGTATAAATAGTAGTTTTGATACTTGTATTAATAAAACAAATAACAATTTTGCATTGAACTGCTGTGCAATTAAGTTATTTGGAAAATATTATATTGATTTTGTATCGTTTCTAAATCACGAAGCCATATTAACAGTTCTGCTTTGAACTGTCATAATTATAGTTTGATCATTTTGCACCCCTTACTGTGCAAAATAAAGGATATAATCCAATTGCATTGTAATCTTCGTACATTAAACTCTTTAAAAAATATTCAACTGGTAATACAATTTTTTCTAAGTCCTCATACATGATGATGTCTTTTTAATATAAAATTTAATTTAGGCTCCAATACCTACTTTCCTACGGTGATAGGCAACGGAGCGCCACTTTTCACAATTTTGACACAACTCTCTTGCATCTTTCAAATCAACAATGGACGACTCAGAAAAATGTTCCTGGTTCAGAAAATACTTGTATTATAAATCACTTACCCACCGTGGATAGCTGCCATGTCAGATATAAACCATTGTTCCGAATTGAATCCTAGGATGCAAACGGAATGGTAACGTTCTAAACCTAATTTTATGAAAGCCTTTGCACATGTCCTAACTTTTTGCTGGTATTGTCTGCAAAAAAGAATTCTTATATAATATCATTAACTTTACAATGACTAGTCTTTTTTGTGAGTAGTTTGCTTGCAGTATGGATACTCAATCAATATAATTTTTATTCACATTGATTTTATGGTTAATAGTTTATGTTATTATTTATTAACTGGCCTGACAAACTTCGTAACGCCTTAAAATCAATCAATATATTATTAGCTGAATTAAATTAAGTTATAAAGACATTTCAGAGTAGAGCAAACGAATCGCTTTGGCAAATCAAAAAGAAACTGTTTAATGTTTCGATGAGTTAAAACAAACTCGTTGATGTTTCTCCAGACGCAATGTGCCAAATGTACAACAGTGAGATGAGATTAATTTATTACTAAATACAGTAAGAGGTTTTTTTTTATACTAGTCATATAACAAGCAGCATTGATACATAAGGAAATGACTCTATAAAAAAGTAGCCCTAATTAACACCACTATGCCGGATATTATTGATAATATACCTATAAAGTAAACATAAATAATACATACTTAAAAGTTAATTTATGCCATCTTCCATCAGGTTTCTTCGTAGCTAAGGCTACTGAATCGGGAAAGCGTGTTACAGTGCGGTTTAGCAGACCAGGTACTGAGATCGGTGGTTCTGAGGCTAAACCTCTGGGGGTCATACGGATTTTCACATGGCATCCAGGTGTCCATCCAATATAACTCTCAGCTGGAATTAGCTGATCGGGACCTGTATTAGGTTTAGTTAATTATAATCTATCGCTTAAACATGTAATTTCTGGCTTGTGAATTGGTTTTAAGTTAAAAAAGCTTTTGGTTTAACGCAATCAATTCAATTTTCCAGGTTTAATATTGAATATTGACATAGCATATTATATGTTATAGCATGTTAATATGATTCCTATCACAATAATGGCGAAAAATAGATGGCCGCTTTAGCTGAAAATTTCTCGAAAGGAGACTGACGACCAGTTAAAGGTAGCAGGAAACTGCTGGATGCAGGCCGCTTCAGCAGCTGAGCAGGCTACTATAGATATCCCTGAGAGAAGTCCGTGTGTTCAGTAGTGACATACTAATTGCTGACGTGATGATGACGATTATTGCAATAATTACGACATTTTAAATTATACATTTTAATCACTCAACTTATACATATAAAACACTAAACGACATAATGACATTTAATAATCTAAATGATCCCCGATGACATTATAAATAATAAGAGATAAGAAATTATTATTTTAATCACAAACGTTTCCGGATAGAAACTTAAGAATGTGTTGAAAGATTCATGTTTTTTCTCTGTCTTATCTTATTTCCATTTTTAAAGTTGTTAAAAATATTAATTTGTGATAAACTTTACCATTTATCTCTTGACACCAGATTTATGGCGTGTGGGAGGGTATTTTTTATTTTATTTTAAGTGAAGTCACTATTTCCCACATACATATCTCGTAGTGGCCATATCTCAGTTTGTAGTTCAAGGTCTGCCGATGACACCTAGTTCAAGATCTAGTTCTTGGATGGATAGCGATTAGTACTAGGTCTAACCCCTGTTCCAGGACCATTTACTTTTTATGTTTTGCATATGTTTTGACATAACCCAGTTGTTTAACAAATGTATTCTCAAGCGGATGTGTTTCATACATTTTAAATTCATTTTTACTTAGATTTACGACGCGCATTCTTTACCAGGGCCAGCCCAGTTACCTAGGCCCAATTACGGTCCTCAGGGTTTCTTTTATTATTTTTAATAATTACTATATCAACATTTAGCTTCTGAAGTGAAGAAGACTAGTTCAAAATTTAGCCTCTGTAGGGAAGAGGACTAGCTGCTGCTTATCATTAAGCGTAGAGCACTGAGTTGTAATTTTGAGCCATGTTTTCCCGATTGATATTGTTAATCGTAATTAAACGAAAAACAACAATTGACTATCGGTCTATAGATTTTTATCAAAAACGTATTTAGTAGTTACATTTTCAACTATTATTAATATTAAGAGACTCGTGAATTGATAGAAATAATCGGATAATTGGAAAATCTAATAATTCATATTCTAAAGGGAATATTTTGTTATGAGTCAATATTTAACTGTATCTTTTCTGGGGTTTCTAATATTGCAGTATGGAAACGCCTATTAATTTATTATGTATGTATTATGAATGTATTATGCCCAATATTATGGCCGCATACCGCCTGATATTATGATTCATGAGCAAAGGCGAAGGTTGCTACAAATAACCATCTGCAGGCAACAGTCGCATTAACTACACCGTTAATTATGAAGCTGATCTCGAAATGCAATTGAATTACTTATGGTGTACTTGAAAGTGGTGGTGGTGTTCTGGATCGGCAGATTGAGCAAATGACTACCAACTGTCTAATTATTTCGTTAAATTATTTCTAACCTTTAATTTTAATATGAAAATTTACAAAACAGTTGTAAAAGAACTTGTATGAAGAGAAGCGAGGAAGTTTGTCAGGATCGTGGCAAGTGGCGCTTCATTGTTACTGCCTATCCCTGTAGGAAAGAGGCGTGACAAGTTGACTTTTGTTTTGTGAAAGACTATGTAGATAGCTGCCAGCTGGATTATCTAGAGGAGTTATCATCGCTCATCAATTAGGAATGTTAATTGTTTTTGAAAATCAAGCTATTTATTTATTTAAATTTTAAAAGACAATCTCACCTTTCATATGTTGAGATGGATCAATTCCATTTGCTTTATTCACTTGTACTATCTCCTCGCCATTTTCCATTATTACTGTCGATGTATTCTAGAAGAAGAAAATTATCATAGCTAAGGTGTGATTTCGCCGGCGGCCACAGACCGCAGACTGCACTACTTATTTGTATGAGATTGATTCCGTGCAAGACTAGACTAGTCTGCAGCTGCTGCGTTAATATTGTTTCCAAACATCATATTTATAATCTATGATTTAGCAAATGCTGATTGTCGCAATATTGTCGCCTTGCACGGAATCAATCTCATACAAACAAGTAGTGAAGTCTGCAGTCTGCGGTCTGCAGTCGCCGGCGGAATCACACATTATTTTTTTTTTATTTTGGAACTACATATTAATATACAAATAGACACATGATAAGCTGGGGTGCGATCCATGTACTGCATGGCGCCCGGCAATTTTAAGTTGATTTTGAAAGGCCACTGCGTTGACGGCCTTTAAAACTAATGTTACTAGCGCATTACAATTATAGCATTTTCTTCAGACACAGACTTATATTGGTTTTAAATTTTACCTAAATTAAATTCGGCATTAATTTATTAACAGACTTAAATTAGCTTTTAAATTTACTGTAAAAGTTTTTTTAATGTGACATCTCATCTGATGCTAAGCTGAATGGAAGCGGCTACTAAACCATTTGAAAATGGTGGTACTACCCTAATTTTGCGACCACGATTCCCACCAGCTGCAAAGTCTGCTGACTTTAAATGTGAAGATTACTTAAACACTGGTTAAAGAGTTCAATTTTTAACAAAATGGTAGTTAAATACAGTCTAAATTTTAATTGCATTAATAATTTCCATGAAACTCCAAAGATGCTTTAGTACGTAATAGAACTGCACCTGTATTAATGAAACAAACAAATTTTATGCGGCTTACTATCGCATTTATTTTGGTTTGATTTTACAATTTTTTTATTATTCCTACGTTTCGAGAGATTTGCAGCCATCGTGGTCACGGAAATAAACGCGATCAAAACATTACGCGATAGTATGCCGCATAAAATTTGTTTAATTCATTTATCAATGTTCGCGCGAAATCTAAGTAAATACTATTTGTTTACAATTACTACTTTGTTCAAACTAAACAAAAGATGTAAACTTAAAAATGGGTTATTAGTGTACATATAACTAGCCTTGGATTATAATGTTAACTAAGTTATACTCATAGAACCTAATGTCCTATCATATGTACGAGTATGAAACTATGAACAATAAGAGATATTAATTTTCTGAACATGCATTTATGTAAAATCCAGTCATGGTGTTTAATTATCCTTAGTTGTGTATTTTATATCTACCTATGTTATTATTCTTTAAATTATGGTTTCGCAGTGCCTTTAAATACATATCAAGAGAATTGTATAGAGAGAAGTGCCATATTATACTCGAATGCATGAAGAGAATTTCATTAGGGCGAGTGAAGCAAGTGAGTTATGTAAAGATGGTAAAAAGCGCTTCTACCTATCTCTGTGGGAATTGAAGAGTTACAGATTGTTTGATATTTTATAGCGCTAACTACATTTGTCATTCAGTTGTTTAATCAAATTCCTAAGTGAACTTGCACACGTAACTGGATGGTAAACGTAAGGCGAGAATGGTGTAGTGGTAGTGCAATAGTCACGCAAACCGAGAACTTCCGGTTTAAAAACCACTTCCCCATACCAATGTATCTTTCATATACTCGTATGTGCTTTGGGTCGTCATGATTTAATGATACAAACACGTTTAGATTAGTATAGAAATGTATAATGAAAAAAAAATATATTTCGTAAATCCACAATAAATTAGGTATTTACCGCTGAAATATTTATTTCACACTATATTGTAACACTAAGGACCACTGAAATTCATTTACTTTTGAATGTTGTAATTACTAATTTACTATAGCTTTATATCTCATTATTTAAGGCTTTAAATTTATCAGTAGATCATGATTGTATCCTATATTTGATTATCAATAATTGTACTAATATTTATTACCTGAATTAAATTACATATTTATATTACTACGTATTTAATACCGAAATATTATTTACGATTAAGATTAAATATGAGTTTGTTACGTTTCTTATCAAAGGAAATTCATTCTTATGTATAAATCGTACGTTATTTATTACATAACGTACGATTATAATTATTTTATAGAAATAGATTTTTTTAATTGCATAATTGTTGAATTTATTATTGTATTCGTAGCCATCATAAATTGTAAGACAGGCAAAAACAACCAAGAACCACTTTCCATGATCCTGACACAACTTCCGCTTTAATATTTTGATTCTATACTAAGCTACTGAACACACTTGTATAGAAGCTGGGTGATCAAAGTACACATTTTAAGAACAAGGTATAAGCTCTATTAAACCTTAGCTTTTCGTTTGCGAGACTATTTCTCTGCCACAGTCTCTCTAAGCTGTTAATTAACGTTAAGAAAACCTTCGATTCTTCAAGCGACGCACGAAAAAGCACTTCTGCGGGCCGACCGCGTAACTAACCGCGTAACTAACGTAACAATAAGAATGGGCTTCGTTTTGACAGTTGAACTCCATTAATAAAGCTTTAATATTAAAATTGCGACCGCGCAGCACACTAAGAATCGATTTTTATTTACAGTTTAAGCTCATAAGTGTCATCATTGTCCAAATTATTAAAAGTTATTTTTCAGACTAACAGTGACCGCGTAACTTTTTGACAAATGGGAATGAATTCAATTTCATTACCATCAATTCAGTTACGCGGTCGGCCCCCTGGCCTGTATAGTGACGCCAACTCAAGCATTGGAGTCGGTTTTTGAATCGCAGCGCTTTCTTGGACTTGCTTTCCATCGGGCATTAAGATGTCAGGTGTCGCCACAATTCCTACTCTCAATTGAGCGCTACATTCCACAATTCTGACAAAACTACTTAAGGTGGAGTTTTATTGTTATTAGGCATAAAATAAGAATTATAGAACACGTTTCATATGTGTTACATTTGGGATTTTTCCTTCGATTTATAGAATTAGTTTTCCAACAATTGATTATAGTGATCTTATCACCCGTAAAAGTTTATTGGTTTTCACTTTTCATGAAGACGTCGTTGTAGTATTTTATATATCAATCAATCAAAGGTGGGACCTTTTTTTCACGCCACTTGCCACGATCCTGACACAACTCTCTCGCTTCCCTCACATCCACAATTCTCTTAATAAAAGTTCTACGGTTATAGGCACTAGGCAACCCAGCTTTCTTTAGGATAATCCACACAATAAATAAATTGTAATGCCAACGAAAGAGCACGCAACGGTTGGGAAATTGCAATAATCAATCAAAATCAAATCAAATAGTCACGCCTTTTTCCCACGGGGATAGGCAGAGACAATGGAACGCCACTTGCCACGATCCACAATTCTCCTCATACAAGCTCTACGGTTATAGGCACCAGGCAACCTAGTTTTCTTGAGGATGGGCCCGCTTTAAAATTGCAATGACTACTTACATATATGATAAGATTACACAACTTACTGGTTAAAATATAACAATCAATATGTTATTAAAAGACGGTATAATTTATAAACCGCGTAGACTCACAGGTGTTGTTTAAAAACATAGAATTATTATAAACGCTATTATTATTATTTCATAGATTATTATTATCTATATTGCTATTCATGTCTAACATAATCTTGCAATAATCTCTCATATATTTAGCTATAATAACATAAACCTACTTATACAATTTAAAAATAATATACTAGGTGTTCACCATTAACAATTTTTGGTAAACTAGTGGGGTCAAATGCTACCTTTCCACCCTTAGACCCTAAGTCCCAAGAGTCAAGGTTATGGAGATATGACTTTTTTTCCTAAAATTAACAGATTACAATGTATGCGTGTTCAAATAAAAATACTTTTTGTTACAATTAATATCACCAAAAGACACATGCGCTCTTTTTTCAACAAAATTAATAAACTAATGAAGAAAGCAGCTATTGAGAGGTTCATTTTATTTTTAAAAGTTGCGTAGTTGCTGGTAACCTTTCTTGTTACCAGCAAGATTTATTCAACAGATTTACCTAGGATTTGCCCCATCAAAATCATGTTCACTCGCATGTAGAATATAAAAACACTATCTTTATCATTCATCCACTGAAGACATGATAAATAATTTAAGACTAAGCTCTATGATCATTTTGCCTTTGATTTATAATAAAAACATTGTAGTGATATAACTAGTACCTAAACTAATGCACTTGATATTCTGTGTACCTGACCTAATTCTAGTACTTACTGAACTGATCTATAAATAAATCGTTACATTGACCCACCGCAATGTTATATTTGATTCGAACTGCATTTGTCAATATTGTAGAGAATTCCTCACACTTCAAAACTCTTTTTTCCTATGATTTATTTTATATATACCAAAAAAATAAATTAAATACAATATTTATATTATAAAACAAAATATTACAAATTTGACCGTATAAAATAGTAGTAAATAAATGGTACAACAATAGTATTTTTTTTATTTTTAAAAATTTATTTTTATTTCCTTGTGACGTCGACTTGACAAAGTAGAGTCCAAGAACACTGAAGACATAAAAAACCTAACCTTAATCACCATAGTGGCTGTCACCACACCGCGTCCGTCCAGGAAAATAAGATTCTAGTAGGTACGAGTACTACTTTGTAAATTACTAATGAAAGATGTTTTATTAAATTTTCATTATTAATGCATTAAGTAAGAATAATAATTAACAACTGCTTAGTAAGAATAATAATTAACAACGCAATCTCACCCGCTATGCCGGTTTAAACTGCCAACTTTCAAGCTGATCCCGAAACGAGTCATTTATAGTCTGCACACCTAAAAGTAGTGGTATAACCTGGAAAGGCAGACTGGGCAAACGGCAACTTAACTAAACTGAGCTGATTCATATTTGGTCGTACATTCGGCTTTAATTTTTTTTAAGTATGCACCACTCTTAAACAATAATCTAAAGTCGGTTAAAGTACATGGATAATAAAAATAAAAATAATTCAAAAATATCGACAATAAAGATAAATTTAATATCTAAATATAATTTATTATTTGATAGAGTTCATTTTATAAATACGGATGCGGCATAAACTCATATTTTTTAAATATATATATTTTATATTAATAACAACCAGATTTTAATCCTAATTAACAACCAGATCCGGAACAAATATCCGCCTTTTTTTAATAATAAATATTTGCAATATTTAATCTAAAATCTAATCATTGAATACAAATAAAAGCTATAAAACAAATATTTGCATTGAACTCGGGAATAACTAGTGTGCTAACAAATGCGCCACGCCCGTCTTCTATATAAGTTTACGAGCATTTAGGGTTATGCTCGATTTACCCAAACAAGAGTGGTAGGCAGTGGTACCCTGTCTGCCGATCTGGGGTAGCACCACCACTTACAAGTATATAGACTGTGAAGTGTCTTGTGAAGTCGTGCTTTGGGCTCAGCTTGTAAGTTGCCGATTCCAACCGGCATAGTGGATGTAACTGCTACTTACAGTTATTGAATTATAGTTATCAAGCAGGGTGCTGACATATGTCGAGTCACAAAAATGAAGTATTCAATTATGCAGTAAAAATGGCTTAATTAAACCAAACATTTAATTTTCTATTCATAAATTAGTTTCGCCCGATAACACCAAATTTACGTTAGCGTTAAAACGTCACAGTACAATCGTAGTAGCATAGTAGCAAAAACTTTGATATGAAAAGAAAAAAATACATCGCGCCTTACATGACCTCAACATAAGATAGAGTTATCATTTAAGATAAATCGGTTACAATATAGTATGCCGCTCAATGTTAAAATACATTTTATGAATTTAGTATTTTCTTAGATTTTGCGCAAACATTGATTAATGAATTAAACAAATTTTATGCGGCAAACTGCCAGTCCAGCAAACTGCCAAACCAGATGATACCGTCAGTTATTTTTGCAAAAATTTGAAATAAACCGGGTACAGAAAAACAATCAAAACATCAAACGGGGTAGTTTTGGAAACAATAACAGCATCAACCAATAGGACGACCAACACCTCAGTCTCTCCGTGACCACGATGATGGCTGCAAAGCTCTCGAAACGTCGGAATAATAAAAAAATATGAATTTAATTAGATAATGAAATAAACAAATTTTATTTTATGCGGCTTACTATCGCGTTTATTTTGATTTTGATTTTTCGATTTGTTATTATTCCGACTTTATTTTATTTTATTTAACACCTCAGTCTCTCCGTGACCACGATGGCTACAAAGCTCCCGAAACGTCGGAATAATAAAAAACTGTATAATCAAAACCAAAATAAACGCGATAGTAAGCCGCATAAAATTTGTTCAATTCTTTAATCAATGTTCGCGCAAAATATAATTAAACGTATTATAAAACTAATATGTATTTTAGTATTAAAGAGGGTAATTATTGGTTATGGAATAAAACTTTTTTTATTGTGGCTCGACATATGACTGCACTTTTGTTAAGCTGGCTGCTAACATTTAAATAACTGTATCAGCCGCATTCACTACGCCGGCAATTTTTATATGACAGCACCCCGCCTGATATTAAGCTAAAGCGCGCTCTATGAATAGAGGTGACTGCTACTACAGTTAAATAACTGTAAGTATGCCACATCCACTATGCCGGCTTGGTTAAAACCGGCATTTTAAAAACTGATACTGCAGCGCGGCTAAGTTTATATTAATTGTATACTTAATACTACCCAGCTTGTTAGACTGGGCACCATTGCCTACCACTCTTTAATAACCAGACCTCTCTGATAAATCCATCTCTTTTTATATTAACAAATATTTGTGATATTTATTCTAATTAATAAATATTACATATAAAAGCTATAAAACAAATATTTTATTGTGAACCCATGAGTTTAGGTTGAAGAGTACATCAGGGTTACTAACTATGAAGTCGCATGGGCCTAGAAGCAGAAGGTCGCCATTTTCTATTTAAAATAAATAATCACAACATGGGGAATATTGTTCATTGATAATGAGATCAAAATAATAACATGGGGGTTATCATACTACGTATTTATAAACTAAGCTGTTTTGCTAACAGAGAAAATCTCAGATAATGTAATAAGTATATATTTATAATTATTAAGTAAAGATTAATTGCCACATCGCTCGAAGAACCGACACCCGATGAGGAAGAAAGGTTCTAGAGTATAGACCACGAACCGGAAGACGCAGCGTAGGTAGGCCTCCCACTAGGTGGACTGACGACGTAGTGAATGTCACGGGTAACCGGTGGATGCAACTGGCATCTTTTCGTTCGGAATGGCGTTCTAAGGGGGAGGCCTATGTTCAGCAGTGGACGCCTTTAATTAAATAATATGTAGGTTTTAATTAAAACCTACATATTATTTTTTATCGTGACTTATATTATAGCACCCAGCCTGATATTAAGCTGGAGTGCAGTCTGTAAATGGAGACTACCACTACATCTACAGATTAAATAACTGCAAGTAGCAGTCGCATTCATTATCGCATCTATCTGCCTTTTTTATTATTAACAAATATTTGTAATAATCAATCTAATAATAAAATACGACTTTTATAAATAAATGCTATGAAACAAATGTTTTCTTTAACAGGGAATCAAACTCGGGACTATTGTAGTGGTATGTCAATCAATGTCATATTTAGAAAGCCTCTACTTCTGTTAAAAGTGTCAAGATTGGAAAGTGACGCTTCGTTGTCTCTGCCTATCCCTGTCGAAATTGAGGCGCGACAATTTGATTGATTTAACTTTTAAATAATAATTCACTAATAATGAAATAATTATAAATAATAAAATATATAAGTATATTATTTATTCTCAGATATATACAGAGATGTATATATGAATAGAAATTAAATGTAGATAAATGTGTTACTATTAAAAAAATCTTACCACAAATTTAAGGATATTATCCTATACTATATTACCCTTATAAACAACACAAAATCAAAATGCTCTATTATTCAGCAGCAATTGTTTGTTTGACCTATCGTAGGTCGAAAGATGTAAATTGTAGCGCGTGAAGTAACGTAGTGCTAAGAACGGCTCACTCCCGAGAACTGGCCAACTGGCGTGATGCCGCCAACAATGCTATGCCGACTAAAGTTCAATTACAAGGAACTTCCTTCTCCCTACAAAACTATGATATTAAAAAAACATACCGTGTCATCTTCGTGGTTAGTTCCCATTATCCAACCCGCACTAGAGAGCGCTCGACCAAAAAATGACTGAATGACCAAGATCACATCTTCGACGTTCACTTTTTGATAACAACAATCGATAATTATATTATTTACAGCTTTATTACATAGTAATTGTTTTATTACATTAGGTAGATAATAAATATCATATTTTGGTGATATTAGTATTTTATTGTAACTTTGTTATGACAGCTAAGATATTTGAAATAATAGTTCAAGTTCAATGTTTTTTTTGCAATTTATTTTTATTTACTATGGCTCACATGTGTCGGCACCCCCTGAATTTAAGCTGTATGACACTCAAATAATGAAGGCGACCGCTATTACAGTCAGATTACTGCAAGTAACAGTCGCATTCACTATGCCGGCCTAGAACCGGATAATCAAGCTTATCCCGAAACGCGACTGATTGATACACTTCACGGTCTATACACTCGAAAGTTGTGGTACTAGTTTCCCGGCTCGGCGGACTGTGCAAGTGACTTGCCAAATGAGTGGCAGTTATTTATTTACTTATTACTTATTTCATGTTATTGTTCTAATAATTCTTACTATAACTATCGGCAGATAAAGAGATCGCCGATTGCTGAGCTGCGCAGTATAAGAATAGGCAAAAAGGAAAGCACAGGACGATTGCAGTGGACGAATCCGCGCATCGTTTACAGTCGTGCACATAATTATTAATATTTTTAAATTTATAGTCAATCGAAAAACGAAAACAAAATAGGTAATAAAACAAGTTACAAGTATACAGACCGTGAAGTGATTTGGTCACGTTTCGGGATCAGCTTGTAAGTTGCCGGTTCCATCTAGGCCGGCATAGTGGATGTGATTGCTACTCACAGTTATTGAATTGTAGTAGCAGTGACATTCATTCATGGACCACACTTTGGCTTAACATCAAGCGGGGTGCTGTCATATGTCGAGTGACAATAAAAAAAAAAAAAGCTTGATGCCAGCGCTTTATTATCTGCCGGGAGATCTACTTACTACTTAACTTAAAATAATTACACCTCTTTTAACATAGAGGTATGTACGTACACCTATGGGCAATATACATTTTTTAGATCGTTATTATTCACGATCTAACAAAATTTAATTTTATAAAATTTCGTGATTACTAAAATAAACTATTTTTGAATTAACCTACCTATTGGAATAGAAATTTTAATTGGGCAAAAAATGACAAACATTTGGTTTGGTATATCCTATAATCTTTAAACCTTCAAGCGAAGCGTTTTAAAGCACCTTTGGCTAGCATAGTGTCTCAGATACTAAGTTAAAATAAAAACTAAATAAACGCGATAGTAGTAAGCCGGAAAATCTTTTACTTAGTCAATTTAAGTCTGGATACTTTGGTATTTTAAGTATTTAGAAAAAAATGAAACAATTTTTATAGCATCCATTGATTCTCCGTGCGAATGCCGGCCAGGACTATCGTGTGGCAGGCGGAAGAGAAGGCAGTGTTCCAGACTTGTGACAGAAATGTAGGTTTCAAAGCTCTTTCCGACATGTCAACATTCACCTTCACTCCCCTCTACCCAATCAAATATTGTAAGACCCTACCAATGCCGCCTTCGACATACGATCTAAAAATGTACTTACGGCTGACCTTGGGAGGCCAAGATTCGTTAAAAGTTGATGCAAGGTTTTTGCTGGTATTCCTCTTGCACCAACTTCTACTGCTTTGCAAAGTTTTATATTTTGAAATACTTGTAGTATTTTAATACAATACTTTGGAAGGTTATAGGATGGGCAATCCTCATATGCGGGTAAAGCCTTCTACTAGTCGATTACTGGACAAAGAAATACTTCACCAAACTATCTCGCTCGACAAAACCACCGCATGGCACGGATGCATCAGTCGCCCTCACTATGCCGGCCAAAAACATTCTGGCAAGATAATACAAGATCCACAAAGCCGCTATGACTCTACGAAATTGCAGGGTCCTAAATTTTTAGCTTATTACTACCAAATATTGAGTATCCTATTACTGACTTCTTTATTACTTCTCTACCTGTTTTCTGGCTATGGAGCGAGCAGTATACTTTCGTCATGTCGATGTATTGTCCAAGATCCAGCATGTCATTGATATGAAGAAAGAATTATCATAGATGATAGCTCATTTCTGTGCGAATGCGTAACTATCTGCTACCACCCGTATGGAACGCCCCCGCAAGAAGTCAGCAATCCAGTCACGCGATCGTACAGATAAATCGTATGCCTTCTTGTGCTGTCCAATATAAAACAAGCTTTGACTAATGATTGGTCTCCGCTAAAACTACGACGCGCGTAGTACGATGGAAGACTAATCATTAATCTTAGTAGTACGATCGAAGAATATAACAATAAAAATCGTTGCTGGGTAAAAATGATTTGTTTAGCAAAGGTTACTAAAAGCATAAATATTATTATATTCGAAAATAAAAGTAACATGATATCATAAAAATTTCAGATAACTTGCTATTATAATCTTTTATTTTTTCATATTTTCTACATTATAAGTATTAGTGCGTATAATTTTTAGGACCGCGTTAAACATGTCATTCGATCATTCGAAGTTCATTCTACTTTATCATTCATTCATTCAGTCACATTGTCGGCCATGTTTTATTAACATCACATCGCGTAAACGTCAACAATATAAATTGTAATCAGTTGTGAAAATATTAAATATTTCTCACTTAATGTATAGGTTTCATACCTAATTTTAACCAGACAAATTTAAATGTAAAAAATGAACCGAACAGACGGTTTGGTTCAGAGGAAGAACATAAATAAAGACAATAGTTCTGACGGTGGAAATAGGGAAAATTATGATGACGATAAGAAGAATGATAAAAATTACGAAGATGGTGACTCTAAAGAAACTCGTTTAACACTCATGGAGGAGGTATTACTATTGGGATTGAAAGACAAAGAAGTAAGTCGTCGTTTAATTATAAAAAACATACTTTCACTCGCGTAAGATGAGAGTGTGTTGCAATGTGATTGTGATGATGTGTTTTTCTCAGGGTTATACATCTTTTTGGAATGACTGTATATCAAGCGGCCTTAGAGGATGTATATTAATTGAGCTTGGATTAAGAGGCCGTATTGAACTAGAAAGAGCAGGCATGAGAAGGAAAGGGTTACTTTCCAGAAAAGTTATAGTGAAATCAGGTAAAGTGACATTTGTAAACAAACAATTTATTTCATTATAATGTGCCTAATACATGCACAAAGACACTATCATAGAGTCATTAATAATATATTAAATATTAGCTAATTCTAAGAGTGGTAGGCAGACAGCAGGTGGTCATTTGCCAGTCTGTCGATGCCAGAATAGTACCACTACTTTCAAGTGTATAAATTGTGTTTAGCAATGTCTCATTTTAGGATCAGATTGAAAGTTGCCTGTTCCAACTAGGTTGGTATAATCCATTTAACTGCTACTTGCATTATTAGACTGTAGTAGCATTCACCTCTATTCATGGATCGAACTCCAGCTTAACATCAAGCAGGATGCTGTCATATTATGTCCTATGATAAAGAGCTTCATTTTGTTTTTGTTTCATCTCGAAGATATTTGGGTGTAATGTCTTGTATACCTTTATGATATTTTCATTTTTTTTTCAATCTGCAAACCTATTGATAAACATGGCTGTATTAAGATGAATATTTTAGAATAAAATAAGTGCATGCAAAGAGAAAGAAAATTACAAAAAGGGAGATCTACAAAAATGATAAATTTATTACACAATGTTTGCACAAATATGAAAAAGAATAAATTACAATACATAAGATATGTTTAAGTATTTAACATATGTTCACATTGTTATTGAATAATGTTCATATGTCTTTGTCTTTATTGATTTTGCTTTACTATTCAATGTTATGTGTTACTATTAAATGTTATTCAAATATAAGTTAAACATTACTTAATAATTATCAGAGAAGACATAGTGGACTGAACACTATAACTAGTCAATGTGCCACTGACCAATTTTTAGTATAGATTGACATATGATAACTGTCCGCCTCATGTTAAGCTGGAGTGCTTAACTGAATGAAGATGACTCTATGAAGTAGTGGCCACATCCACTATGCCGGTCTTGTTGGAACTGGCAACTTGCAAGCTGATCTCAAAGGTGACTGTGGTTTAAGACCACTTGCCGGTACCAATGTATCTTTGATATATGTACTTTGGTTGTACTGTTTCTATGATACAAGCACTTTAGTAAGTTAGTATAGAAATGTAAAAAAATAATTAATCAACTAGTCACTTTTTTTTATTGTGGCTCAACATATGACAGCTTCTTGTAAGATAGACCTGGATCGGTAGACTGGGGCCATTTGCTTTTAAATAGCACGACTAGTCAAACACATGGCTGATGTCACAATATACTATACTAAGATTTTTAATTCCACGGACTAAAATGATAGCTGATTCATATATGCATCTCACTTTATTATGTGTGTCAAAAAGAGATGCAAATAGGAATTATCTGTCACTTTGGTCTATTGAAATAAAAATCATAGTATACTTTATTTTCATAGGGATGTTTAACAATACAAAATTTTCCAGATACTATGACTGGTGATGTATTACTAGATGAGGCATTGAAACATATGAGAGAAACTGAACCACCAGAAACAGTCCAAGTGTGGATAGAATACCTAAGTGGTATGTATGATAACATATCATGCACTTTAAATAATCTATATGATGATTAAATTGTTTAATTGTTACTAGCTTTATGATTTTGTGCTATGTCTACTTGCAATGTATGAGGTCAGGCTGATAATTTCTTGTCATGAGGTACCTAAAGAATGAATAGTGTCAAGTAAAATACACTTTTCACGTCATGAATATACTGCTACCACTTAAAAATATATTTAGATTACTCTTGAAAATGGAAGTGTTAATTATAAAAAATAATGATTAAAGCTGCTGGGATCGTGGGATATGCATATGATATGCATGGATCGTTTTAATATGCATTGTAAAACAGTTTGATGTACGAAGATTACAGTGTATTTTTTATTTTGCATAGTTTAGGTGTGAGAAATGATCAAATGGTAATTATGGCAGTTCAAAGCAGAACAAATATGGCGCTGATTGACAGATGATAAAAAATACATATCTTATTTTCCAAATAACTTAATTGCACACCAATTAAAAGCAAAATTGTCATTAGTTTTATCAATACAAGTATCGGAACTACCATTTATATATTTTTTTATCATCGGACATCACAAAAGTAGTACTTAAAAGCCCAAAATGAACAATGTCCTTTACATTTTATGTATAACATTGCGAAGCCAAGAATTCAATGTTACCAATATTTACACAGTATTATTGTACATTATATGCTATAAAATATTGGCATATATAATATCACATGCAACATATGTTTATATAGGTTGCATGTTAAATATTTTAATAATTTACATTGTTATTGGTTAAATCAGAGGTGAGTGAAAATCTGAAACAGTGACGCCCCTGAAGAACAAATCGGAAACATTGTAAAAAAAGCAAGTGCCGCACAACCAAAGAGTGTGTATGAAAACAATTGTGGATTCAAAGGAAGCAAGAGACTTGTGTCATGATCGTGGAAATCTAACACAAAATAAGTGGCAGCCTATCGCTGTGAAAATTCAGGCGTGATACTGATTTTAAAGCGACCGTGGTGTAGTGGCAGTGCAATGGTTACGCAAACCGAGAGCGTGAGTTCGAACCACCCACCGGTACCAATGTATCTTTGGTTATATGTACTTTGGTTGTCCTGTTTCTATGATACGAGCACTTTAGTAGCTAAGTATAGATATGTAAAAAAAGCCACCTTTTTTTAATTGAAGAATATATAGCAGAGTATGTAGCCAATATGTGCAATACCATAACTGGATCCCACCATTAATGACCATGTTTTCTAAATAGTAGTAACAATATAAAAATAAAAATTAGAAGAAGAAAAAACAATTTAATGGAATTTTAATAGTAAATTTAATGTATACTTTTCGATTAACGAAAGTCATACTTTATAGTTATGTAATAAGATTATTATTTTATTTTAGGTGAAACATGGAATCCAATGAAACTAAAATATCAACTTAAAAATGTTAGAGAAAGGTTGGCGAAGAATCTTGTTGAGAAGGGTGTGCTAACTACGGAAAAGCAAAATTTCCTATTATTTGACATGACAACACACCCACTGACTGACAATGTTGTTAAATGCCGTTTAGTTAAAAAGGTATTTAATGCAAAATTTCGTTTTATTAACATTGTTTAAGTTTTCTTTTTATTGTGATTCGGCATCTGACTTTGACCCACCTGATGGTAAGCAAGAGGTCCAAGAGTGCGGACAACTGCAAAAAAACGAGTTTTCACGGCTGGCCCAGTTGCCGTCACTATGCCGGCCAAAGGTGCTTCTTAACCCATCGCTTGAAGGATCTAAGGCTTTGAGGATTGAAGGATAGAATGGAGAGAACACATGGGCTTGTAAAGCAATCCACTTGTCGATTTTTTCTACAAGGAAACGACGCAACGAACTTTTTAGTTCGACTGCCGATTCAGTCGACATTTGATATATATTTGCTAAGAGTTTAAAGTGAGCTTGTAATTTGCCAGTTCCAACTGGGCCCGTATAGTGGATGTGACTATACTTACAGTTATTTTACTGTAATAGCAATCATCTCCATTCAAGGCCGACACTCCATTTTACCAAAAAATAATCAGCTAACCTAACTCATTATATTTTTGTATTGTAGGTCCAGGAAGCTGCACTGAGACGTTCAATAACAGATGTAGCTCATGCAGACAAAAGGTCACTTGCTTTATTAATGTTAGCACATTCTGCTGACGTTCTTGAGAATGCATTCGCACCATTATCTGATGAAGACTATGAACTGGCCACGCGTCGGGTACGTTCACTATTGGATCTCGACTTTGAAGCCGAAGCAATGAGGCCCGATGCCTGCGAGATTATGTGGGCGGTATTTGCAGCCTTCACTAAATAGCGGTAAATTTAATTAGATATTTATAAAAACGATAATAAGTCAAAATGTGTTGTACGGTTCTATGTTTAGCTTTATTTGGAAGTGCACTAAGTACTGTTAGTTGCTCATGTTTAATATAGAAGAAACGACCTTAATTAATAAAGGAAGATATTGAGAGATTTTTTATGTGTATGTCCACGATTTTTCCAAGTACAGTCAGCATCAGATATATGTGAGCACGCAATCTGATCAAAAGTATCTATACATTCAGAGTGGTCATAAATATCTACACACCATTAGTTGTCATATTAATGTGAGCATTCAATGCGTCAAAATTATCTATACATGTAATATTTTAAAACAAATTACTGAATTGTCTGTTGACATATTTTTGACAAGTGAGTGTGTAGATATTTTTGACGCATTGAATGCTCACATTAATATGACAACTAATGGTGTGTAGATATTTATGACCACTCTGAATGTATAGATACTTTTGATCAGATTGCGTGCTCAGATATATCTGCTGCTGACTGTACATCATCAATTAGGCAGGTCGTGGTTAAATGTCCTTTGCCAATAAACAAGAAAACAAAGCAAATTCTAATTATTAAATGTATTGTCTGATGGTTTCGCTCTAAAAGTAGTATTAGTTTAAAAGGCGAATTTTTAAATTTAAAATTTTAACATTTCTACGAAAAGTCACGTTCTTGCAAAGAATTTGTGCCTTTCTTATTTTTAAGAAGTGATTGATTTATTTCTTATTTGGCCGGCAACTGAGGTAACCGTAAGTTGTAGCTCTTAGACTTTCCTTTGCTTTCCATCAGGTAAGTCAAGTTCAGATGCCGAGTCTCACTTAAAAAAAAATGAAAATTTAATTCATCATAAGCTAAAATGAGTTCAGTACAGCATATCTTGATTTGTGTTTGATAATATCATGTTGATAATCACTTTCCTATCCAATTGGAATAAAGAGTATATTGCTGTTAAACACAAGATTGTTTATATTATATATTAAAGTTCAATTATGAAGAGATGAGCATTAGTAGGGCCGGTTTTTAAACAAATATATCAAAGTTATTAAGTAATAAATGCTATAGGCCGCGATTCTCTTAATACACGACATGGAGAAATGACGAACTTACACTGATATTTGACATCTTCGTAACCAATCAGCAAACAATAAATCAATAGGTAAACTACGTTGATTGGTTACTTGCGACCGTGATGTTTTGATTATACTGTTTCTTGTCGCCATATAATGTAATAAAATAATCGGGCCCTTGGTATTAAGTTTGAAAAATCGGCTGATGAGGCTGGCAATTTTTTATTAGTCACCACACTAATTTATATTATTAATTATTAATTTATATTAGTGTGGTTACAAAAGCTATGTGAATAACCCCCCCTGACTGGTACAGGCGCGCTATTATAGCCTTTTTGACGTATTTATTTTGTTAATGGCCAGTATCAAAGTGATAATTTATGTTCAGTGTAGTCAAAATAAATAGAAGATATAACACGCCATTGTTTCATCAATAGCTGCGGGTGGAGGTAAAAAAGAAAATAGAGGGAACACGTTTCACAGCTTTTAATAATTGTCTAAACTTAATGACCTATTAAATGATTACTGGATAAATAACTCCACCTATTACACCAGTGTTTTCCAACGTGGGGCCCACGCCCCACACGGGGGCAATTTGATAGTTAAGGGGGGCAATTTAAAAATGGACTCGACACGACTTTAATTCTTTCGCTTTGGGTTATTTAAATGCAATGCTAGATATCGGTGACTAATTAAAAAAAAAGCTGTAATCATTTATAACAATACAATATTTAAAGGTTAAAAATTATGTATGGGGGCATAAACATTTTAGAAATGTTAAGGTGGGACATGCCCTAAAAAAGGTTGGAAAACACTGTATTACACAGTAATGTTCAAGAAACAAGTATTACAAATAGTTTAAAATTGCATGAACAGAAATTGCAGTTGCCCGCAAATACTTTTTTGATATCTTACAGATTTGACGTCCAGTTTCGTGTTCTAAAATTATAATTTTACGTCCACTTCTATTGCCAATAAAGTACAGCAAATAAAAACATTGTGTTAAAGCGTCAAAACGGCCGTTACAGCGCGCTTTTAGATATGGTTCTGGGATCGAATCTTTTTGGACCTTATATGTGACATAGGGTCTAAATTAGCATAAACATCCAACTGGTTTTACTATATTTTGAATGTTTTCTTTTGAAATTTCATGTACATTGCGTTGCAAAAGTAATGTCATTACTTTACACAGTATTAAGGATTAGGTGTAGAGTTAGAGCATTTAACCTGGAGGTAGCAAGACGTCAGAGGTCACTGTGGTCTAGTAGAGGTGATATAGTCACTTAAACTAATAACTCCCGGCTTATTATATGTATTTTGGTTGCCCAGTTACAATGATACTAGCGTGTTTAGTTGGTAAGTTAAGAAAAATAAAAACTCCCACATTCATCTCCTCATATTCATTAACCCTTTTTTGGCCGGCATGGTGACGGCGACTGAGGCAGCTGTTAACTGACCATCAGACAGGTTAAGGTCAGCCGCATAGGTCTAGCCAAATTAAAAAAATATAAAAAGAGTCACTTAACTTTTTAATTTTAATAATTTAATTTTTTAGTTTTAATTCCAATTTTCTCATTTAATCTCACCCACACTGTAATAGCAGAAGGGAACGTCTGTGTTTGCTCCTTCCCTAGGTTAAATGGTCTAAGAAGTAGTTATAATGCAATTACAATAACTGATGCGCCTGTCAACGTCAAAGTATTAGAGTGTTGGCAGCATTGGTAGTGTCAGTTAAACTTAAACCATAAACGAGAACTCTAGAAAACAGTACAAACGACGCGAGCTAGTGCTGACTGTACTGACCCACAGGTATCAGGGAGGACATAAAAAGTTAGCGGGCAGTACAAATCAATGTTGCCAACTTAAAGATTTTGACAGCTCCAAATGCACAGTTTACAGTAATCGGCATGTGTATTTTTGTTTGTTAAAATTTTAAAAGTGTTTAATACACCAGTAACTTATATGTGATAGTGGGAAGTAGATGGCCACAAACAAAATAAAATTGCTGACTAATCATGTAATATAAATTATTTACTTTAATTAGGTATATATAGTAAATACGAGTGTAAGGTAAAGTATGTA
This sequence comes from Tinea trinotella, assembly GCA_905220615.1. Lineage (NCBI taxonomy): Eukaryota > Metazoa > Arthropoda > Insecta > Lepidoptera > Tineidae > Tinea > Tinea trinotella. The sequence continues at coordinate 8,415,787 of HG992306.1, forward strand.
AATCTAAATTGTACATTTCTTTGGCAATATTAAAATGCTTTGTGGAACCTAATTCTGATTTTGATTAGGCTGCTGTTTCACTGTTATGCCCGTGTAGGTTACAAACTGGTGCATTGGCGATGCATAGATGCTTGAAATAAGGTCAGTTCTTTTATAAAATTGGACCGAAATTCAAACAATTTATCAGTCAGCCGTGTATCAGGAGCATTTATATCATACGCCCTATTCTTCTTTTCATTATTAGGACGCTCCCTGATGTGTCAGTGCGGAATGGTTTTTACCTGTCCCTAAATGGGTTCATAGGCGTTAATAATCTTATGTGCCTAACAACCGTTTCAATATTTGTACTTTTACAACGTAAAGATTGATAAAGACGATGCCGCACCAACCTGCTGGTGTACCGTGGGTGTACCGTGCGTAATCTAATACATCTGACAGCAAATGAAACAGCGGCTTTATTGCAATGCAATTTTAATTTTAAGCACTTAAATTATATATTTTGCTATAACCAATATATTTTATGCAAAAATTCATTGATGTATCATGCAAATATTATTTTAAAGTACGTTTTTTCCTTAGACGGTATTCTGAAAGTACATAACCTAACCTAAAGGCTATAAACAAACGTGAAGTTATAAATTAATTACATCAACTACTACATCTCATGTGAATAAATGCGTTAGGCGAGGAAGCCCCAGGAGGGTCTTTGCCGGCCAAATCAGAGACATCCCCAAGAAAGCTAGATTGCCTAGTGCCCATAACCATAGAGCTTGTATAAAGAGAATTGTGAATGTGAAGGAAGCGAGGGAGTTGTGTCAGGATCGTGGCAAGTGGCGCTCCATTGTCTCTGCCTATCACTGTGGGAAGAAGGCGTAACAATTTGATTGATTGATCAACTACTACTTAGTTAAAACTGTTATGTAGCGACAATGAAAAGTTATCCAAATCGAATGGATTTAAATAACTTACTATATCGGTAATACGAAACTGAGCACCAATTTTATTTAGTCGTATTATATTTTAGTTGGATGCGTTGAACGTGGTAGACCCAGGACTGTGTTTTCCGACCGAATCGGAGACATTCTCAAGAAAGCTGGGTTACCTAGTGCCGTATAGCTTGTATGAAGAAAATTGTGGATGTAAGGAAACTGAGGGAGTTGTGTCAGGTTCGTGGCAGGTGGCGTTCTATTGTCTCTGCTTATCCCCGTGGGAAAGACATGACAATTTGATTTGATATTTTAGCAATATAAAGTGCTGTCGTTAAATGTTTTGTGATACAGGGACGTATCGGACTTTTCAAACGTAAACATTTGATCCGCCATTTTAAATAGACACGACATACTCACGCGCTTGTTCGAGTTTGAATGGCTCTTAACATTTTCCTAGCAAAGAAAATGTTAAGTATGACATTTATATAACGATTACAATTCCGTCTAAGGATAAAACTAATTACAAGCCTTTAAACCCTTTTTTGTTATTCCTATTTTTTCTAGACCATTTATTAAAATTTTGTTATGTAAAGAATATTATAAATTGTATTTTAGCTTGTTAAAATGTGCGATCCATTTTATATAAACAAAACTTTTCATCAGTTATTATTTAAATTAGTTTAATATAAGTTAGTATATTGCCTTATATATTATAAAAGTTATTATTTGGGAGTAAACATCGACGAAAACTATAAAATGCATTTTTATTCATACCCGCAACTACCCGCATAGCGTATTGGTTAGGTATCACACCTGGGCCTCGATGCTCTCAATACCTTAAGGCGTCAAAAGCAGTGAAAATCCCTTGCGCTGATATTTGACATCCTCGTAACCAATCAGCGAATAAATTAAATTGTAAACTACGTTGATTGGCCACTTGCGACTGCGACGCAATTTTACTGCTTTTTCGTCGGTATAAAGTATTAAAAGAATCGGGGCGCATCCGTCGCCGGTCGGAGCGAAGATTTGGTTCATAGCATTTATTTGTAGTATTTAATAAGATTGAGTATTACAAATAATTGTTAATAAAAATTTGAGGTGATTGTTTGCTTTGGGCCGGGTGTTAAGCAGTAATTGAAAGCAGACATTTGCCCAGTATGGTTATTCGCAGTAGTGCCGACACTTCAAGTGTAGTGAAGTGACCCAGTCCCGTTTCGTGATCATCTTGGCTGTTGCTGGTTCCAACTAGGCCAGCATAGTGAAAGCAACTACAGTTATTTAACTTTAGTAGCAATCATTGCCACTCTATCTGGACCGCACTCTATCTTCATCAGGAATGATCTCCCAAAAAGACTATGATTCAACTCATAATATTACAAGAAGGTAAGTATATCGGCAGTGTGCTTTAAATAACAAAGAGGAATTTTCTATTCTTAACTTTTATGGTATATCAATCAATCAAATTGTCACGCCTTTTTCCCACAGGGATAGGCAGAGACAATGGGGCGCCACTTGCCACGATCCTGACACAACTCCCTCGCAACTCCTTCACATTCACAATTCTCTTCAGACAACCCTTCTGGTTTTGGGCTCTAGGCAACCTACCTTTCTTGAGGATGTGTCCGATTTGGTCGGCAAACACCCTCCTGGGCCTGCCTCGTTTAACGCATTTTCCATTCTTAATTTTTGGTATAGTGGTAAATTAATAGTAATAGAGGGCATTATATACTTAATTACCAATTTTTGCACTGCTAACATTTCGAAGGTTTTCGCCGGACAACAATAATCACCGTTAATAGATAGACGAGTATAAATTATATAGTACACGAGGAGGTTGTTCTCCGACCAAACACATCCTCAGGAAAGCTGGGTTGCCTTGTGCCTACAACCGTAGGTAGAGCTTGTATGGGAATTGTGAATATGAGAGAATTGCGTCAGGATCATGGCAAGTGGCGCTCCATTGTATCTGCCTACCCTTGGGGAAAAAGGCGTGACAATGTGTTTAATATCGAAATAAAACAATTGTAATTTTTATATTCTATTTATAATTTATAATCACAATATCAGAATGGTGACCGTATTTAATTTCCTGTAATATCGTAATATCCATTATTCATATCTTTTATTATCTATTTCAAAAACTACGCTATTGTATTTTATAAAATAATTTTGTGTTGATATTTGTAAAGAAAACAATCAATTCGTAATTGATTTTAGTAATTTGATTTTTATCAGGCTAAAACACGACATTGATTTTTTTATTTCATTTCGGTGGCTTGTGGCTGACCTTGGTTGGTGTGCCAACAATATCTAGGTCTTTACTTACATGGTCATGGTCAGTGGGAATGCAATGGCATCATGGACCTGGTGCCTCGCATATCACAAAATCCAGAGATCAATTAAACAAATTGTCACGCTTGTTCCCCACAGGGATAGGCAGGGACAATGGAGCGCCACTTGCCTCAATCCTGACACAACTCCCTCGCTTCCTTCACATTCATAATTCTCTTGATACAAGCTCTATTGTTATGGTCACTAGGCAATCTAGCTTTCTTAAGGATGTCTCCGATTTGGTCGGCAAACACCCTCCTGGGCCTGCCTCGTTTAACGCATCCATTCACATGAGATTTATAAATTCTTTTCGTTAATCTACTTTCACTCATCCTTTCCATGTGCCCAAACCATTGAAGCATTCCTTTTAATCCAGAGATTCACCACATTTAGGCAGTCAGGACGTTTTATATACTTGCTTGACCGGCGCTCTCTGATCAGTCGGTGGGGCGGTAACGGCAACCAAGATAACAGTAAACTGAGCCGGATGTTTCAGTCGTTGGAGCTCTTGGACTACAGCTCCTTGTATATCAACAGGGCAAGTCCATCATTTCGAGGCCTCTTTTGACTTCCGGTCTAAGCAAATATTTTATTTGTAGTATTTAATAATAAGATTGAGGATATTTACTTCGGGTCTGGATGTTTAGGACCTGGTAGGCAAACAGCTAGTCATTTGATCAGTATGCCGATTTGGAGTAGTACCAACATTTTCGAGTTGGCTTAGTCGTGACTGTGAAGTGGCTTAGTATTGCATCTTGGCAGTTGCCGATTCCAACTAGGCCGACATAGTGGATGCTACTGCACTACTTGCAGTCACCTCAATTCATGGACCACACTACAGCTTAAAATCAGGAAGGGTGCTGACACATGTCGGGTTACAAAAAATGTATCCCGACAAATTCTTGAAGGTGTCGTTGGGATGTCTTTGGTACCAAAACGGTACTAGACGTCACCGCTTGGTGTGTCAGGATCGTGATACGTGGGGTAAATAAAAAAACGTTATTAATTTTTAAATTTTAATATAAACACACTCCGATCATCACGTTTACAATCCATTTAGTCTTATTCTCTTTATATTAAGACACTAGCAATATTTCAGTTCGTATAATCTAAACCATCGTGCAACAATAACATCAAGTGAATTTTATTATTATTACACATACTACAAATACATCAATATTTTACAAGCGATTCCAGGAATTATCTGCTACTGTTTACCATTAAGCGACTAGTTCATTTATTTTTATAACAAATAAAAAACCACTAGATTCGTTAGCTTTGAAAAGATTCCAGTGTTAGTAAAACGGAGGGTAGATTAAAGTATGTATTAGATGCTACCGCTAACACATTCACAGAACTGCAGCTGACATTCACGAGGCTTCATGATACAACTGTCTGAACCATTTAACATGTTATCGCTTTTTTTTAATTCAAATATTCCGATTGCCGTCAGCTTCTCGTGACGGGGACTTTATCATAACTTCATTTTGATAAATACCGAAATGTGAAAATCAAGCCATTTCATTTATAACTATTGTAAGTTTTCGAAATAAACAAAACTAGAAAAAAAAACGTAAATACGTTAGACTGGTAATTGCAAAAAGTGCTCGTTTACTCTCAAAAAATAAACGTAACTAGTCGCTTAAGGGAAAATGAGTCTTAAATGCTTTAAATTATTAAGTAGATTTTGGAACTATATCATATTAGGTATTTATTTAAGAGTATAATTATTTATTCTATGAAGTTTGTAAAGATTATTCTGTACTTACTGTAAATTTGGATAGTTTACTTTCGTGCACGGGACCTTTAGTTAGATGAATTCCAACTAGATATAGTCCACTAGGCTATAAATTTAACTTTGAAATGGTTGTCTAGGTTATATATGGTTACAATTTAAATTTTGATATATCATCAAGACTAATATAAAAGAAAACTTACATCTACTAATGACGTGACAATTTCGATTAGAAGTTAGATCGAGCAAATGTCAAAGTGATGTAATCCAGTTAGATCGAGTTGAATTTTATATCAAGTGAACGCAGACCCCGTAATAAAACAATGCCATTTTGATAACTTGATGGTACTCTGAATCATCTGTCTGTCACGTCAATAAACCGGCTGATTATATATATGTTCATCAGGTCGAGAACAACCATTTAATGTAAGCCTAAAAATACAGGAATGATTATTAGAGATTTGCTAGAACACTGGTTTGATAATGGTAAGTAGTTTTCGAAGAACTAACGCTAACAGATTACAGTCATTACAAAACATCCTTATTTTATTTAATTGGAATAAAAGATAACACTATAATGATATTTTGAGATTTTAGCACTAAATCTAGTATTAATAAAATATGAGAGAATTATTCCTTTAATTACTGGAATTATAATTATGAAAACACCCTTTTAATTCATGATAATGTATCTACTTACTATATCTGGCAGTTGCTAATGCGACAGGATGGCTGAGTGACACAAGCAGTGAAATTTCGTCGTACTGATATTTGACATCTTTGTAACCAATCAGCTGATAGCAAACCAATAGATAAACTACATTGATTGGTCACTTGCGATCGCGGGGAAATTTCACTGCTTTTTCGTCGGCATTATGTATTAAGAGAATCGGAGTCCTGACCTTGACCAATACTACCAGTAAAACATTTCCTTGAATACGCACGTTGTTACTTTGACAAGATAATAGCGCATTAGCAACTGTCGGGGATATATCCTCACAGCCTTACGTAAATTAAATATACTAAACGAATAATTATTTTTACATAATTTTAAACCTACAAAAAGACGGCAAGTACGAGGATGTGATATTTTAGAACCTCCTTCTTTACAATGTAATAAATCAAAGGTCATTATGAAAATAAATAAATTACTAATAATTATTGGAATTGTGCCTTTATAATTTCCAACTGTCTTTCGACATAAAGTATTTGGTAAAGGATTTTTTTTCTAGCATCACAGGTATTTGCACATAAAATCCTGGATATAAAGACAAAATACAAAACAAATTCCGTGAAAATTGGATAGAAGGACACGGATATCAAAATCACAAAAGAAGAAATTATTTATTAAAAATTCTTATAGTTAGTACAAACAAACATGTTTACACATAACGTAATTATTTTTATAACTCTACAATGAATGGTATTTGACTTTGAGAAGGAATTAATCTTTTATTTTATTTATCTTTACGCTCTCAAATTATATTTATTTATTATTTAAGGAATTAAGTCTACCTCGTGTATATCCTATTTTTACCTATGTATGTATATGTTCATATTATGTACCACAATGTATGCAGCTACAAAAAAATAATTTTGGGATTTTTTTTAGTTTGGAGCTGATCTCACGGTCTTTATATTCACGGGACACAAATATGCAATGACAATTAATTGCTCTTTCATCGCATTCTTTAATTAACCTAAATTCGACAGCTGTTTTGAAGTCGATTGTACATAAAGTGTAACACATCTCACCGTCATTGATGAGTTTAGTAATTATAACAATATATCAAATGACCTTAATTACTATAAATTAGTGTATGCTAAAGGTTAGTTATTTATACATTATCTATCTACAACTTAATAAATAATAAACCTAACTACAAAATAAAAAATACTTAATGGATAAATTCGAAATTGAAAGAAGAGTTTGGAAAGGACTTCCCGAAGCATACTTTTATATTCTAATTATTATTGAAAGGATTCTTGAGCTAGCCTATAAAATTACGGCCATTACGGCCATTTTTCCCCATAACAATATCCTGAGAGGCTAAAATTACGTACCTACATTAAGTGACAGTAGTAAAGAAAGCTTCGAGTATACTAACATCGAGTTATAAATTGTGTATTGATGAAAAAAATCAATATTATTAAACATTTCTTGAGATCAAAATAACAATCAGTAGTTTCCCAATCGACCACGTGGTTAGTGGATACTTTAATAAGACTTTAAATAAAATGCACGCATTTGTAGAAATATATGTAAGCCTTTTTACAAAGGTTTAATTGTGAGTTGACATTTAATAGCACCCAGCCCGATATTAGTCTGGAAGGGACTGCTACTACAGTAAATCAAGTAGCATAGTGGGAACATTAAAGTTGATCCTAAAACAAGACTAAAGTGAAGTTACGCCGTGACGTAACTTCACTTTAGTCTTGTTTTAGGATTTAGAAGTGGATTCTTTACATTTAGAAATGGTATAAAAAGGTCATACGTCGAAATACGTATGGCCACATACTGTCTGCTCTCAAACACTCTTAACCTTTACATATATTAATTACCCTGACCCAGAGCAATATTTGTATCTTTTTTTTTTACAAAAAAAAAGTTTGTTATATACAATTTAGTAATGAAATATTATAAATAAATGCTATGAAACATATACTTGCTCTGACCGGTAATCAAAATGTATTATTTTACAAATACTATAAAATAATCTGCTCCGAACGGGTCGTAACAGACTATTTGTGTGTCGTAACGGATTCTGTGCTACTGTGCCATGTTAGGTTAACTGATGATTATTTTGATCTTCGTTCAAAAGACTGGACTTTTGATGTTTAGGATATGTAATAGAATATTTTATTAAGATTAACTACAATGTAAGGACTTAAAATATCATGCCATAATATTAAAAGACTAACAATATGGCACAAATACAATACTAGTTATTGCATGAAGATTGAGGGTTAAAATCGTCCCCAGCCCCCAAGCGAAGCCGAGAAAAAACTATCGAGTATTTTTCATACAAAATACTCCAATCGAGTATCGGAGAATATTCCAAAACTGACTGCCCGTATCCTCGAGCCCTGAAAGGTGGGATTGGTTCCCGCAGCATACATCTGGTACTTGTTTCATCTGATTCTCTAGGGTGCATCGTTATTTTCGCATTAGTATAATACACTTGTAGGTATATGAACATTCCACACCTGTCACCTTTAATGGCCCTGACTCACCTTTGCATATTAAAAAGTCTTGAACTCTGCAAGATTAGACACCAGTCTAAATTCATTGATTTGCATTGACAATAATTCGGTAGCTTGAGATCTTTACGCTCCTTTTTGACTTATTTTCGAAGAATATCAACTTCAAAAGAGATCTTTTAGAACTATACTTTGTATCACAATTATATACAATATCTATCTTTCAATTCAGTTCCAACTCCAATTCAGTTAATTTAGAGACATACCTAGTATTTTAATTTGGATATCTAACTACTTATGGGAATAGATGAGTATTCACGTACATTATCATCCGTCTTCTAATATATATATATATATATATATATATATATATATATATATATATATATATATATATATATATATATGCATAATAATGGTTACAAACTATAGTTCTATTTGTTATTGTAAATTTAATATTACTATTAAAATTAAGATGTTTTTATAGTTCCTTATTATACATTACACTGCAGATACTTGGCGAACGAGAGCTAGCTAAAACAAGACTACTTAACCATCAAATTACTTTCATAGTACATAACAGTCAGGTACTAGTGACCCGGCAGATAAAAATAACGCTGGCATTTAAACTGCGCAGTATAAGGATCGGAGATTAATAGAGCGCTGGACGACTGCGGTGGGAGCATGTCTGCACATATGCACGGTCGTGCATATAATATTTCAAAAGGACATAATTCCTTTTGTATGGAGACTCGGGCTTAATTGTATTAACTGTTTAATATGCATATTTAAATAGTTTAATGTACGAAGATTACAATGATATTGGAATTTATCCTTTATTTTGCATAGTTTAGGTGTGCAAAATGATCAAACTATAATTATGACAGTTCAAAGCAGAACAAATATGGCGCTGGTTGACAGATAATACCCATATCTTATTTTCCAAATAACTCACTTGAACAGCAATTAAAAGCAAAATTGTTATTAGTTTTATCAATACAAGTAATAAAACTACCATTTATATATTTTTCATCATTGGACATTACAAAAGTAGTACATAGAAGCCCAAAATGAATGATGTCCTTTTGACTTTCATTTTGATGTCCCAAAATGAAACACATTGGATAAACGAAAAGTTAGTTATTAACAAAACTAGTTACTGTGTAGCTTGTATGCCAGCGCTCTTTTTACTGCCGGGACTGTATACGTAGTGCAGTGCAGTAATATTTGTTATACTTAATGTGTGTTTACAATGTTATAACAATTTCTTCATGTTTTATTTCTTTCACTTAATTACATTTAAAAGTTCTTTATTATATATATTTTATATCAAAATGATCCTAGAAAAGGATAATCTCTATTTTTTATTTTCTAAAAAGTATAACAATGCATAGTGCAGTTTCCAAAATATTTGTGTAGTAGAGTGGCAGTGTTATATGTGATTTAGTTTATACTAACGCTTATTAAGCTTCTGTTATTTAAATTGAACTAGACAATTCTTAGGTCGGTTAGGCGATTATTTTCTGAAATTGAACATGAGAATTGTAAAGATACAGAGCGATTTTAATTGATTTCTTATAAAATACAAATTGAGTTACGAATCCAAGCGCCGAAATTAAATATTAAACCGCATTTCTTTGATATGAAAACATTAACTATATTATTATTATTACTATATTCATAAATGCAATACGACTTGAAATTGTAAAGTCCGTAAAGATTATATACGATCAAATTTTATTCAATTAAATGACCATACATATGAAACCCGGAATCAAACCCTAGAAGCGATCAAATCAAGGTTTTATTGCTTTTAATGATTTATTTAGCAGCAGCTAAGATTCATTTTTACATGTCACAAATACCAAGATCCCCATCATTGCTGGCTTTTATTAAGTACTATTTGACCCTATATAAAATATATCTTAATCTAACAATTCTGATACGCACAGCGTTCAGTATAACGGTGGTTTCTACTAATATTATTACCACGCCTCTGTGTAACGAACATCAAACTCTTGGAGGTCAGGTAACCGTTCACGGAGGGCGTTGAATGCATCTGCTGATAACTTTGTACTGTTCAGGTTTAGACGACGAAGGCTGGATAGACCTGAAAGAAAATGGTTTATAAGTTTATAAAACAATAGCTGAAGAGTTTCAATTCCAAATTGGCAAATCAGTCATATTCTAATCCTAGTATTTATATATTTAATATCAATTATCGTCTTATTATTATAATTTTTATATTCGCTAGCACGATGGGTGCAAATCTTTTGAATCCGATTTTTTTTGAATCCGATTTTCACACGTTCCGGTTGTCGGACCAGGATACAGTGTGTGGGCAAGTATAGTAAGTAGCTCTCACACATACCGGCGTAATGCCTATCCAATTCCCCGTCTGCAAACGAAACGTGCGAAAAGGCCGTATAAATTGAATTTTAATATCTAACAAAAAAAAATATTCCTTTTTTTATTTAAAAGTTTTATTTTATTGTTGATTTATTAGTTTCGAAGTATTATTAAAAATCAAATTTCTTTGCAAACAGTGTGAAATTGTAATTCGGAAAGTAATGATCGTTGATAAGATTTTGAAGGAAAACACGTTTAAAATCAACAAAAACAGTCAGATAATCGAATGACGTATCAACAGGATACAAGAATTACCTACATAAAAGTACCTAGAATGAAACATGATTTGTTATCTGATAGGCTGTTATCACGAGATGATGCGGCTTCGGAGAATTTGACTCGTAAACTATAATTTCATGAGCAATCAATTCTACATTTTTATAATGGATTATTTACAGGCCGTTTAGTAATTTAATTGAGCAACAGTCGCCCCCTTTTAATCGACCGCACTTTAGCTAATAATCATGTCTTATTTCGAAGAAATCAGGTGGTTGCACTGAAAGCGAACTGAAAGAACGCACAAAGAAGCCGCGAATGTCTTAAGTGCGGAACATAACAATAATACACTGCAAGTAGCAGTCGCTTTCACAAATCAAAAAAAGTTTTTTTTTCTAAATACACAACTAAATTATTAAAACGAAAGTAATACAAAAATCTTTACCTGCTAGAGCCTCAATTCCCTTATCAGAGACAGGAGTTTCGCAAAGGTTAAGGACTTGAAGACGAGGTAGATGTTCAGCAATCAGTTGGACGCCACTATCACCAAATTGAGTCGCCCACAAATTTAGATAACGAAGCGATGGTAACTGTAATCAGAAAATTTATTAAAAATTGGGAATTATTATTTGTTTTTTAACGTAAAACATATTTAATTATTCGTATTGTGCAAGATCGGATTTTTATTGTTGTTTGTTAAAAATACCTAAAATCTTTAAAGATTGTGTTTTTTATTGCGGATTGGCACATGACACAGCTTAATACAGAACATCATCTGTATTAAGCTGACGTGAAGTCCATAAATGGTAGTAAACGCTATTTTGCATTTAGCTCGCCCATTGTATTGTGTTTTTACTGTGCAATAAATAATTTACTATTATTATTATTAAAAGCGACTGCTACTACTTTCTATTTGTTAAATTACCTTTATAAGATGATGCGCACAAGCACTCGTGACGCTTGTGAAAGCCAGGGACAGACACTCGAGGTTACCAAGTGCTCCTCCTTCCAACAAAGCCTCCACATCAGCATCTGTCGCTCTAACTGGTAATGCCAGTCTGCGTGGACCTCCTTCTGACTGCTATAAAACAATTTCAAAACATTAGCAAATACAGCTCGAAGGACCAAATTTTATATCTAATATATTGTATATCTATAGCTTTATAGCTTTCCTATATCTTTTAAGAGTGGTAGACAGTTGGCGCTTATTTGCCCAGTCAACCGATCTATGTTCAAGTGTACAGTCCATGAAGTGAGTCATTTGCGGTTTGGAATCATCTTGATAGTTCCAACTAGACTGACTGGTACTTGCGGTTATTAAACAGCAGTCGCTTCTCATCAGACGGGGTGCTGTCATATGCCCAATATACCCCGTCTGATGTTAAGCGACAGTAAAAAAACTTGGAAAAAAGTGCCTGAAGATAAGTAAAAACTCACCAAACGTTTAAGATTCTGTTGTCTATCACACAAGTCTTTGTAATAGCTTTGTCCCAACTCAGTTCCTTGTAGCGTGGATATAATTTCAAGCTGTGTTTGCTCCCCACTCAAAACATCCCATTCTAATATTAGACACAACGCTTCTAAAGCAGCAGGCTAAAGTAAACAAAGTTTTATATATTAATTTCACCCGTAATTTTTTTATTGGGTGCCTAAGCTAAGAAAAGGGATCGCCGACGACTGGAAAAAATGACTCAGTTCACAGTGCCTCAGTCGCCTTAAAGCCTCGATTGAGAGATCCAAGGTTACAAAATAGGAAGAACTTATGGGCTAGAAAATCGATGTTCGGCAAAGAAACAAAATTAGGTATTATTGTAGATAATCGAACTTACATGGGCAGTTAAAGCAACTAAAAGAAAGTCTGGTAGCTGCTTGCTCACGCTCTGAAGAAAGCTCTTTCTCTTACAACAGCAATTCAATAAACTTCCAACCTAAAATTAGAGAAATTAAATAATTAATTTATATAAAACAAACTATTTCGAAAATATAAGGCGACCGTGGTATAATGGTCGTGGGATGGCCTCGCAAACCAAGAGCGTTCGGTTCAAAGATACCCCTTGCCTATGTATCTATTGTACCTATGTATCTTTCATGTATGTACTTTGGTTATACTGTTTCTGTGATAAAAGCGCGTTTAGAAGCTTAATTAACAAAAACATCATGTTAAAAAATGCTTACCATATTTCCCCATAACTGGTACAATTCTTGAGAAGGTATAGCTAACAATGGATCTGATGGTCCAGCAGCTCGTATCCAAGAAGGTGGGTGTAATCTCACAGCTTTTGCTGGAGCTAAACACGAATGGACTGAGCATCGAGTATCTCGAGCAATGGCGCTTAAGATATTCCCAATGCGTTTGGCTATACGAGGACAGGAAAGCGCTCCAGCGCTTAATGGAACAGGCTGGAGTACACCGCTGACTATTATTATCCAATCTTCCCATTCACACCTATAAAAAAAAAAACGTTATAACATTTTTTTTAAACTGGTAGGCAGATTGTTGGTGGTCATTAAACCAGCTTGCTGATCCGCGTCGCGTTTCGGGATTAGTTGGAAAGTTGCGGGTTCCAATTAGGCAGGAATAGCGGATGATACTGCAAATTGCAGTTATTTAACTGCAGTAGCAAGCGCCTCCATTTTTGGACAGAACTCTAGCTTACCGTCGGTCGGGGTGCTCTAATTTACCGAGCAACAATAAAAAGTCTAGAATGTTGAAATTTAGATTTTATGAATGGATAACGTCAAATCCTTCCCATTCATGATACTCTCTATTATCAATAAATTGTTTTTTTTTTACTCGTTATACATTTTCAGATATGATAAGATATCTACGAGCTGTCTAGATAAAATGCTTTATTGCCATTTTGAATTGTTTCTAACGATCTTTTTAATGATTTTACTGTACGTATATTTTTTTAAGTATACATTATTTTTATTTTAATTGCCAATTATTATTATTATTTTTTTCTTTTTATGGCGTTTTCTATTATTTAAGTTATTGTTTATCGAGATCAATAATATCAATCAAATTGTTTCGCCTTTTAATCAATAATATGTGTGTATAAATTGGGTTACAAACCAGACCAAGTATTGTAACGCACTCATTTTTTTATTGATTTATATTTATGCACTGTTGTATACCTACAATTAATTTTCTAAATTGTGACTATTTTTTAATTATTCATTTTATGTTTTAATTTTTAATCATGTGTTTTAACTTTTTATTTTATTTTATGCTTTTATCTTTAAATGTTTTATGTTTTTTTTATTACTAATGGTGGTGTATAACTGTAATGGGATTACAAGTTTATGATTATTAATGTAAAACCTAAATTTCTAGTATAAGTTTAACTTGTAATTTGTTGTTATACCTAAATAAATAAATAAATAAAAAACAAAAGAAATCAATCAAGTATAATTACTAACATATGTTCCAAGATATCAGCAAAGCACAAAACGTCATTCTCGCCAGGGGAACAAATATGGGGTTGCTTAGAGTCCCTGTAGTAATCGTCAATTGCAGCAAGAGCGACAGCAGCTAGGTTGGGAGCTGCTCGCGGGTGAGGGCAAGAAGCTCTGCCTCCATGAGTCACTTCCACGAAACGACGGACCAGCGAACTCCCGGATGTGTGACCGCTGAGCGCACTGCAAAAATGAGAGTCATTAGATATATGAACACAAAACAGCCGGCGGACCGCGTAACTAAATGACAATAAGGATGTTCACTTTTGAGAGAACATTTAAAGCAAAGCTATTTTAATTCAATACGCACTGAGCACACGTTGCGTCGATGCAATGTTTTTTCTTGCGTTTATTCTACGTTGCGTATGCGTTAATTAAACGCAAACGGAGCGCTGATATCTGTGTATAAACAGCCTTAGTGGCTTGATTATAGGTTGCAATGAATCATTGAAAAAATCAGGTAAACAAATTTACTCATTTCTAACACCTGACGCTGCTCTATTACGAAATCTAAGTTCGTTTACTCATGAGTTCTTAACATTAAGACGACAGGCATGGCGCATTGGTTAGCACACCATTTCGTTACGCGTAAAGTCCCGGGTTTGATTACCGGTCGGAGCAAATATTTGTTTCATAGCTTTTATTTGTAATATTTGTTAATAAAAAAATTGAGGCGGATATTTGCTCCGGGCCTGGTTGTGAAAGAGTGGTAGGCAGTAGTGCCTAGGTAGCTGATGAAGTAACTTCGGTAAAGTCGCATTTGAGAATCAGCTTGTAAGTTGCTAGTTTTCCTAGGCCCTAACTGCAAGTAGCAGTCACCTCCATCCATGGACCGTACTTTTGCCTAATAATATCAAGCATATGTCATCATTTATGTTGAGCCACAATAAAAAACTAGTACGTAATCTAAATTCATTTACTCATGAGTTATTTTATCACATTGCTATTGTATGTTGACATTTCTTAATGACGTGCTAAGTAGATCGCACATGCAGGCAAATAATGAACTGACCCGAGTGACTCAATTACTTTAAGCACACTTGTTGGAAACGCTTCGGTTGCTTAACATATTTACAGTGAATTGTTATAATAACAACTGATTAGGCTAATCTTAAATAAATAAAGTATGAACTTGTTGGTTTTATGTTCATGGAATTGTTACTAATGTTGATATAAGTAAAAGAATTTTCTTAGATTTTGCGCGAACATTGATTAATAAATTAAACAAATTTTATGCGGCTAACGGGGCAGTTTTGGAAACAATAACAGCATCAACCAATAGGTCGATCCACACATCAGCCACTCCGTGACCACGATAGCTGCAAAGCTCTCGAAACGTCGAAATAATAAAAAAATGTAAAATCAAAACCAAAATAAACGCGATAGTAAGCCGCATAAAATTTGTTTAATTCATTAGGTAAAAGGATTTTGGGTCAACAGTACAATGAAACAGTTTTTTTTTCGGCGCTCTTTTTTTTTCGCTAAAGTTTTTAGGGTCGGATTAATATCATATTTACCTTTGGATAATGGTCTGTTGATACAGACATTTGAGACAAGAAATTTCATAAAATATAGTATATAGTATATAAAGATATACATATAAAGATATAGTATATAAAGACTTTTTATGAGTTATTAGTTGTAGTAAGAGTAGTAGATGGCAAATGTAGATTAAGATGTAAGATGGCTATATGCCCACTGCATACCCAGACTGGGGACCGAGCGACCGCGCAATTTCAATGGGAATGAAAATGAAATTTATTCCCATTTGTAAAAAAATAAGCGGTCACTGTTAGTGTCAAAAACAACTTTTATTAATTTGGAGTTTCAATAAGCCTAAACTGTTATTGAAAATGAACATCGATTCTTAATGTGTTGCGCGGACGCACTTTTAATTTAAAGCTCATTAATGGAGTTTAACTGTCAAAACGAAGCCCATTCTCATAGATATTGTATTTTACAAATATTTGCTAATAAAAAAGAGGCAGAGATTTGCTCCGGGTCCGGTCCTTTAAGAGTGGTAGACAGATAGTTGGTGGTTATTTAACCAGTCTGCCGAGGTAGTATCTACCAACACTTTGAAGCGTATAGACCTTGAAGCGTCTCAGTCGCGTTTCACAATCAGCCTAAAACAACAACTACTTGCAGTTATTTAATGGGCCCCATTTTAGCTAAACATGATGCAAGGGTGCTGTCACATCTGACCTTGATTTGCCTGATTACCAGCAAGGGGAAGTCTAAGAGCGCCGACGACTGAAAAAACCGTTTTAGTTTACGGCCGCCTTAAAGGCACTTTTACAGAGTGGTAGGCAGTGGTACTCAGTTTACCGTCCTGGGGTAGTACCACTTACAAGTATACAGACCGTGAAGTGATTTAGTCACGTTTCGGGATCAGCTAGTAAATTGCCGGTTCCAACAAGGTCGGCATAGTGGACGTGATTGCTACCCACAGTTATTGAAATATAGTAGCAGTGACATTCATTCATGGGCCACACTTCGGCTTAACATCAAGCGGGGTGCTGTCATATGTCGAGTCACAATAAAAAAAACTTCGGCATTAAGGATCCTAATAAAAAAGTGTAATCTAACCTGATGTAATCTCGCACTAGTCTCCTGGCATGCGGGGCTCTAGCAAAATCAACGTTTCTCGTAAGAACACGACGCACAGGCGGCGCGAGCGCTGGTAGTGGTACATTCTTAGGTTTTTGCCTGCAGAGTCTAGCTAACAGCGCACAAAGCTCCCCACCAGCACATCGTTCTGCTAAGAGTGGCGCTGCTGTGTTTGTTACATCTTCTGCCCACACTTGCCAACCAGGACTATCAGCATCCTACAATTAAATATATATAATTATAGATAAATATATTATGAGTGAAAGTAGATTGACGAAAGGAATTTATAAATCTGATGTGGATGGATGCGTTAAACAAGGCGGGCCCAGGAGAGTGTTTTCCGACCAAATCGGAGACATCATCAAGAAAGCTAGGTTGCCTAGTGCCCATAACCACAGAGCCTGTATGGAGAGAATTGTGGATGTGAAGGAAGCAAGGGAGCTGTGTAAGGATCGCGGTAAGTGGCGCTCCATTATCTCTGCCTATCCCTGTGGGGAAAAGGCGTGACAATTTGATTGATTGATTGATTATTATGACAATTGGCGTGACGTATTTATTGGTTAGCATTCGACTGCTTAACTCAATGACAATGAGAATGGTCTTCGTTTTGACAGTTTAACTCTATTTTAAGTAAACATTGCGACCGCGCAACACACTGAGAATCGATGTTAATTTTCATTAACAGTTTAAGCTCATTATCCGACTGAATCAAAGTTGTTTTGACACTAACAATAATGCGACCGCGTAACTTTTCAACAAATGTGAATGATTTTCATTGTAATTCCCATTAAAGTTGCGCAGTAGGCCGAAACCCTAGGTCGGCATAGGGCATACTTACTCCAGCTTAACATCAGGCGAGTTGCTGTCATATGTCGAGTCACAATAACAAAAAAAAAAGAGAATAGTGGATGTGAATAAAGCGAGAGAGTTGTGTCAGGATCGTGAAAAGTTGCGCTCCGATGTCTTTGCCTATTCCTGTGAGAATTGAGGCATGACAATTGATGATAATGATAATGATAAATTCTCACCTCGGAAAGTAGCTTTGTAAGTAACTCCATAGGCCTTCGCGTCACACTTTCATCTTGCAAAGGCGTTGTCATCACGAAATCAACCATATGCTAAAAATAAAACTATAGTTGAAAAAACTTTTAATTTTTTTAGTTTAGTTAATCTGACCTCGAACAGCCTGATGGTAAGCAAGAAGAGGTCGAAGAATGCCGACTACTGAATAAACCGATCAGTTCGCGGTTGCCTCAGTCGCCGTCACTATGCCAACAAAAAAATAATTTATTGAAATTATTGTATTGTCATCGGTTTTTAATACGTGTACAAATTTTCAAATTGTTCAGACGTCTAAAAGTGGGTAAAAAATTATTTGAAAGATTCCGTTACATACATACAAGTCAAGCTCATTATAAAAATAAAAAAGCGTGTTAATAATGTAAAACAAATGAGAAATGGTCACGCAAACTGAGAGTCCCCGGTTCAAAACCACTTGCCGGAACAAATGTATCTTTAATTTATGTTAATAGGTCCTGTGACTTAGCATAGAAATGTAAAAAATTAAACTTAGTAATAAATTTTTTTTAAGAACATTAGAAAATTTACTTTTAATTCCTTCATCACCACTTCTCGCTTCACACTCTTTATTAGGACGTCACGATATTTCACCATGCTTCTCTGAAATAAACCAAAAAATAATGGTTAGCAGGGCGAAGTACAAGAGTGCCGACGGCTGAAAAAGTTACTTATTACGCATCGCTATGCTGGCCAAAGGTGTTTTTCCCAGGGCAAATGACCAGACAGTTGGTGGTCATTTGCACAGTCTGCCGATCTGGGGTAGTACCCCAGATAGTGAAATGGCGTTTCGGGATCAGCTTGAGACCTGCCCGTTTCAACTAGGACGGTTTAGTGGATGCGACTGCTACTTGCAGTTATTTAACTTTGGTAGCAATCGCCTCCGTTCATGGACTGCACTTTAGCCTAACATCAGACCGGGTGTTGTCATATGCCAAACCACTATAATAAAGAAAAACTTACCTTCCACAATATGGAATGATACCACTGGTCTCTAGTGTAAGCATCGTTTGCCTGCGAAAACGAAAAAAAAACATAAAAACAGGACATAAAGGCACGGTTGCATCCTTATGGTCCATCGTCAGTTACTCCAGATCTTAACATTATCAACCCAGGTATAAAAGCTTATAGTAGGAAACAGTTAAATCACCATAGCTATTAGATATCCCTTGGATCCTAATGGTAAAAAAATGTCACGCCTTTTTCTATGATCCTGACATAACATCCTCGCTTCCCTCATATCCACCATCCTGTTCATACACGATCTACTGTTATGGGCACTAGGCAACCCAGCTTTCTTGAAGATGTCTCCGATTTGTTTGAAAAACACCTTCCTGAGTGTGCTTCGTTTAACCCATCCATCCACATAAGATTTATAAATTTCTTTCGCCAATTTACTTTCTTACCTTTTTCAATCAATGAAATCAAATTGTCACGCCCTCCTGGTTCTACCTTGTTTAACGCAAGCATCCACATCATAATTATAAATTCCCTTCGTCAATCTACTTCGTCACTCATCCTTACCACGTGCGTAAACCATCGAAGCATCTCTTTGTCAATCCTTCCCACAACATCTTCTTTTAAACCGCATCACTCGCGCACTGTGCTATTCCTCATTCTATCCGCTATCGTCACTCTATATACACTCCTTACACTCCTTAATGACCGCATTTCTACAGCTTTAATTCTACTTTCATGCTTCTTCTGCTACACCCAACAATCTTTTATGCTTTTCATAATTGGGTATTTCATTTAAAGAGTATCTATTTTAAGAACAACCCTATTAAATTTACAATATAAATGTGCATTCAAAATGAAGTTAATAAAGGACTGCGCGTGGGAAATATCGATCAGGTTCGTCGTTCCATTGCATAATGGAAATACGCCCACGGGGTGTTCAGAGCCAGAGCACTCTATATTTAATCTAATATAACTACCTACGGTGAAACTTAATTATTTATATGAAATATGCATGGTTTCTAGCAACTGTCAACTTCTGTTTGGCTGATGTGCCCGTGTTCCGCGAATTAAAAATTACTTTTTCCTAATTTATTATTTGCCTGTTATTGCGTTGTTTTTCTACTTTATTTGTAGCTTATTATCGTCATTATTTCTCACAGATAGGTAGACATTGAAGCGCCACGTTTTATGATCCTGACAGAACTCTCGCTTAATTCATACCCACAATTCTCTTCATACAGACTCTATGGTGTCGTGGTGTGTCGGTATACTTAACCATAGAATTTCAATTTTAAGAATGACAGATTTGATCAAAGAGCAATCTTCTGGGTTGTCTTTTTCGTCAATCTCCTTTCATCCCGACATTCCTCAACATGCGGTTTTAAAGGACTGCATGTAGGGTACCGACTGCGGATAAAGTGAAGTAAGAAATAAGTAAATTGCGATGGTTTATTGTTTAAATGGTCAATTTATGTCGTGCCATCAGACTTTTTTGATTGTGTTTAGACATCCCTGCCTGATGTTAGGCCTGCCTGGATTGCGGTCCATAAATGGAAGCGACTGCTAGTACCCCGGATCGGCAGAGGGTGCAAATGAATATAAACGGTCTACCTACCACTTTTAAAATAAACGTTCTGTACATAATAGGTATAGAATGATTTTGTTTTTAAATAAAATAATTTTATAAACTTCCAATATTACGTAAAATTTGTTAATGGAATATTTAAGTGAATCAAATAAACTTAATTTTTAGGGAAAAACATTCATTGAAATTAGAATTGAGTTATTGAAATAAATTTCCTCTACTATTTAATTAATCCATTTATCGATTCCCCTTCAGGCTAGTATATTTTTAAATCTTAATTAGGGATTATTGCCTGCCTTATTTACGCAAAAAAAAACGAGGACAAGCTACGTATTCTGTATTATTCCTATGATAACTAAACTTCTATACCCAGTGGTATTACTCTGATGATTACATAAACAATACATTTATTAAGACATACGACAGGTTGTTTACATTCGTATTATACGTGTACAATCGACATCGAACCTCCACCTACCTGATGGTAGCGCATGATGGAGGTCCAAGAGTGCCGAAGGTTTTAAAAACCGAATCAGTTCACGGCTGCTACGTTCTGGTAAGTTTGCAATTCTACCCTACGTAAAATATCACTGAACGCCAGAGTGATCTAGACCAGTGATTCCCAAGGTGGGGCCCACGCCACACAGGGGGGCAATTGCATAGTTAAGGGGGGCAATTTAAAAATAGACTCGACACGACTTTAACCCTTTCGCTTATTTAAATGCAATGCATCGGTGACAAATGTATCAAAAAAAGGAAAATGATTTTTTCCAAAAAGGAAAAATTCAAATTTTTAAAGGTTAAAAATTATGTATGGGGGGCATAAATTAGAAATGTTAAAAAGTGGGACATGGCCTAAAAAGGTTGGGAAACACTGGTCTAGACCAAGAATGACCTTACAAATAACTTACTCCACGCACCTTTCTTTTTATTATGACTCGACGGCACCCATTCTGTTGTTAAGCTGGAGGTGATTGCTACTACTGTTAAATAACTGTAAGTAGCAGTCACATCCACAAGTAGCAGTCGGCCTAGTTGAAACCGGCAACTTACAAGCCTAAAACGCGACTACCACTTTACGGTTGTACTACCCCGGATCGGCGGACTGGACACCACTGCCTGCCACACTTTGATAACCAACCCGGAGCCAATAACCTCTTTTTTTATTAACAAATATTTGCTCCGACTGGTAATCGAACCCAGAACATTACGCGTAACAAACTGGGGTGCTAACCAATACACCACACCTGTCGCCTGCTTTAAGCGATTATTTTATTTTTAAAAGAATAGTACCTGAAATAACAATGATCCCTGGGGCGTGACAATACGCAGACAGTACTTGCGTGCTGGATCCCATCTTGAAATGCAGTATACCTCTTGCATGCTGCTGTATGATATAGGTCTTTCAAATAGACCGCATGGCTGTAACAATACATTGTAAATCAGCACTATGAATGTAAAAAATGATTCTGCTGAGAACCTCAGTTTATAAATTTGCGCTGTTTGGGGTCGAGACTATGAGCCCTTGGAGACCTTTAGCCAAGCGCCTGGCCAAAAAGTTGTCCAGGCGGCTGACAAAGAAGTCTGGGGACAGGAAGGCTGGCAATTATTTCTGCCGAGGTATTAGCTTTGCTGTACAAAGGGGGAATTGCTATCTTTGATGTGACGTCATTAGATAAATTTTTCATTAATAGTTTTTTTGTTTAACTTAATTTTATCTGTTTCTCAATAAAGATTCATCTATAAAAATGTTTCATTTTTTATCATGGCTCGACATATGACAGCATTTCGCCTTATGTTAAGTCATAGAAAAGTCAAATAGTTATTGCGACTGCAAGTAGTTGAGGTCGACAACTTTCAAGCTGATCCCGAAACGCGACTGAGTCGCGGTCTAGTGGATGTGACTCATAGGATATTAATGTTCTTGATTTAGTTTTTATATAAATATAAGTCATTAACCTTAAAGCATGTCAAAGTATTAGTTTTAGTTAATAATTAAAAACATATCAAACTATTTTGGTGGCCAATTACTGCATTTAGAATGTAGAACGGAATGCAGAAGTATAGAACAGCGGACGGAATTAGGGCGACCATGGTCTAGTAGAAGTGAAATGATCTCGCAAACCAAAAACCCCTGTTCGAAACCACTTGCCTCTACATTTTCTTACATTTCTATTTATGAATGTGATGTGGATGGATGCGTTAAACGAGCAAACCCAGGAGGGTGTTCAAATCGGAGACATTCTTAAGAAAACTGGTTTACCTATTCCCATAATCGTAGAACTAGTATGAAGTGAAATGTGGATGTGAGAGAAGCGAGGGATTCATGCCAGGAACGTGGCAAGTGACGCTCCATTGTCTCTGCCTATCCCAGTGGGGAAAAGGCGTGACAATTTGATCTTTGGCCAGCATAGTGAAGGCGACTGAGGCAGCTGTGAACAAACTCGGTTTTCTCAGTTGTCGTCACTCTTGGATCTCTCCTTGCTTAACATCAGGCGGGTCGAGATCAGATGTCGTGTCACAATAAAAAAAATGGTTCCATACTAAGTTGCTAAGAGTGCTCGTATTAAAGAAACATGACGACCAAAGAACATACATCAAAGATACATTGGTATCGGCAAGAAGTTTTAAACCGAGGTCTATCGGTTTGCGTGACCATTGCACTACCACTACACCACGATCGCTTTTACCAATGCATTTTTAAAATCACTTTTAGTTGCTTAGTATAGAAATGTTAAATATATCCGATTTACGTCAACAGGAAAAGTTTAAACCTAAAATTATTCACATGATTTTATTATAATTAACTTGTTTATAAGGGAAAATTATTTCGGAGGATTCGTGGATAATTTTTGTATATTATGTTATATTATATTAGGCGACCGTGGTGTAGTGGCAGTGCAATGGTTATGCTAGCCGAGTGCACGGGTTGAAATCCACTCACCGGTACCAATGTATTCTTTGATATATGTACTTTAGTTGTCCTGTTTCTATAGTAGTAGCTTAGTATAGAAATGTATAATAAAAATAAAGAGTGGTAGGCAGTAGTACCCACTCTGCCGATCCGGGGTAGTACCACCACTTACAAGTATACAGACCGTGAAGTGATTTGGTCACGTTTAGGGATCAGCTTGTAAGTTGCCGGTTCCAACTAGGCCGACGTAGTGGATGTGATTGCTACTCACAGTTATTGAATTGTAGTAGCAGTGACATTCATTCATGGACCACATTTCGGCTTAACATCAAGCGGGGTGCTGTCATATGTCGAGTCACAATAAAAAATAATAATAAACTCTATTAGGCTAGGTTATCGCACTATTCGTCCAATAATTACCTAAAAAGTGAGCGGCTTTATAACTACTATATAAATTTTATTATAATCCACATTATTCTAAATTACGTATAATAAAATGAACAGCAGCGCAACAATTCCAATTAACCACAGTGACCACAATAATAAGCTCATATTTCTATTTTTATATCCCATTCTTCCATTTGATTGTTTATTTTAATTATTACATTTTCAATTAACAATTAATCAATAATACCTACCTTTAGGCTATAATGGAGGATAGTCTATTTTTAAAATTATAATGAAATAGCTTTTAATGAAAATTTAATTTTATATAAAAGGCTTTCTAGAAAATAAATTGTTAATGAAATATTGCCAACTTAATATAATCTTCGTAGCTTGGTAGGGATCATTTCCGAGACTTAAAACTTGTATGAGAAGAATAATAATTGTGGATGTGAAGGAAGCGAGAGATATGTGTCAGGTTAACGGCAGTTAACGTCTAAAATCTCTGTTAATCCCTGGGGGAATTTAGGCGTAATTGTCAGCTATTAATAATTATTAGGCATTAAGCGCATGATCGTGGAATTTAAACCCATGTGTTCTTCCCATCCTGATCTTAGATAACTAGTGACGGCGACTGAGGCAACCGTAAACTAAGTCGGATTTTGATCTTCCTCTTGCTTACTTTTAGACAAGACGCGTCACAATAAAATACAAGCTGACTCGCTTATTTTTAACGTATTTTATATATATTGTGGCTCGACATATGACATCACCCCGCCTGATAATAAGCTGGAGTGTGGACGATGAATGAAGGTGACTGCTACTACAGTTCAATAACTGTAAGTAGCAGTCGCATTGATTATGCCGGCTTAGTTGAAACCAGCAACTTACAAGACTAAGTCTCTTAACCGTTTAAAAACTTGTAAGTGGTGGTACTACCCCGGTTCGGCAGACTTGGCACCACTGACTATCGCTCTTTGAGTGCCTTAATCATTCACTTTATTTCCTTTTATTCATTATCATTTTATTAGAAAAATGCGTTAGTGCTTAGTACTAAGAAATGTGTATTTATATGCGTATATGACGTCACAAATAATATGACGTCTCGTGTCATCTGATTGTGTTGTATTCTAAGAATTGGTGACACGTAACTATTGCGTGTGCATCACATTTAAAATGGCTGACACTTTTACACGTGGGTCGCCATTCAGTCTAGTTTAAAACTACATAACTCAACACAATTAATTAGTTTAACTACATTTAACATGTAGTTAAAAATGAGAAAAATGAGTTAATGTTATAAGCTGGAGCAACCCAGCTTTTATAAGGATGTCTCCGATTTAGTTGAAAAAACCCTTTTGGGTCTGCCTCCACATCAAATTTATAAATTTCTTTCGTCAATCTACTTTCACTTGTCCTTTCCCTGTGCCCAAACCATCGAAGCACTCCTTTGCCAATCCTTGACATCTTCTTCACTGTATTTAAAGTTTTTTTTTTATAATACCGTAGCTACACGGGAATCGAATAGTTAAAAATAACATTCAGAACTTTTATGACACCAATCGATAGGTTCATAAGAATTAAATTTCTCTAGCAAACCTAGTAAATTAAATTAAAGGAAGACCATGAAATCTAAAATTATAAATTTAGTAGGATTAGATGAAGCACATTTACTCAAGGGTCCATCGATTTTCCTATTAATTTATGTTCTAAAAATAGATTATTATTAAGAGATTTTATATAACACATATTTTCTTTATAATTAGTTTTAAAAATACACGTTCACTTTGGAACTGCGACCGAGGATCGAACCCGATATCTCTAGTTTAATGTGCAGCCACTCTGACCACCATACCTACCTGACACAGAGCTTGACTTGTAAATGCTTGCGTTCGATAGCTTCTCTATCGAATGGTACAGTTCTTTGATATATTATGTACTTTGGTACCAGTTTCTATGATACAAGCACGTTTAGTAGCTTAATATAGATATCAATAAAAAATGCAAGCTCATCTTTGTACATGAGATCGTTGCAATTTACATGCCTCGCTATTAGTATTTTTAGGCATTTTAATTACTGTAAGAAATGTAGTACATAATCGTAATGAAAACTGGATAAAATAAATAATACATTTTATGGATTGTAAATTCATATATTTACATGTGGGTAGAAGAAACCGCAATCAGTAAATTTATGACTGACGGGGGGCAGTTGGCTAACGATCACATTGATTATGTAGTTTAGATAGTTTGATTTAGTATTATATAAACTAATTATTTGTAATTGTATAGATGTAATATTTGTATGTAATCGAAAGCATAGTTATTTGATCGTCAAAATTACAGTGAATCTTAAGAACAGTGAATAATGAAAATTTCTTTTTCCTATTTTTTTTATGTTAGGTACTTGGAAAATATATATATGACGAAATATATATACCAGAAATATATTTGTTTGAAAATGCACGACGAGGCAGTTTCAAACAAAAGGAAATAAATACTACTATAGGTTATAATCCCTGTTTTCTATAGTCGTGTCGACGGTGCGCCCTCTGTCGCGAACAATTGGCAGATTACATCTCCATTGACGACAAGGATGGGATTTGAACCTACGCGTGCAAAGCGTGTAAATTCATTCTATGCTAATAAGGCGACTTGAGCATGTGCAGTTTTATTGTAGACAACTAAAGTGGTCCAATAATGTATTCGCAAACCCGCCGTCTACGTCACTAAGGATATTGCCCTATCCGCTTCTCGCAGACTCCGTGACGTCAATAAGAAACCTTCTCGTGTATTTTCTTGAACCATTAATATATATTTTTTACAGGTAAAGCAATATACTTTACTATTTTATTTTTAAAAATAAACTGTAATAAAAAAGATCACATTTTTTTACATTTCTATACCAAGCTGTGCATCATTTGTTTTTTTAAATTTAATAACTATACTATGTTTTTAATTTCATGACACAAAATGACAACTGCGGGCGGACCGCGTAATTCAATGACAATGAGAATAAGCTTCGTTTTGACAGTTGAAATCCATTAATGAGCTTCAAAATTAAAATTGCGACCGACAACTAAGAATTGATGTTTTTTTTTTCATTAAAAGTTCAATTGACACTTTTTTTTATTGTGACTCGACTAATGACAGCACCCCGCTTGATGTTAAGCCGAAGTATGGTCCATGAATGAATGTCACTGCTACTACAATTCAATAACTATGAGTAGCAATCACATCCACTATGCCGGCCTAGATGGAACCGGCAACTTACAAGCTGATCCCGAAACGTGACCAAAATCACTTCACGGTCTGTATACTTATAAGTGGTGGTACTACCCCGGATCGGCAGACTGGGTACCACTGCCTACCACTCTTTGATAACCAGACCCGAAGCAAATATCCATTTCTTTTTTTATTAACAAATATTACATATAAAAGCTTAGAAACAAATATTTGCTCCGACCGGGAATCGAACCCGGGACTTTACGCGCAACAAACCAATCGCTAAACCGTTCGTCCACGCCTGTCACTAATAGCGACCGCGCAACAAATGGGAATAAAATTCATTGTCATTCCCATTGAAGTTGCGCGGTCAGCCCACTGTTTCATATCTGTATCTCACTCTATTATGTAAGCCAAAATAAACGATCTAAATCTATTTATGTTATATTATTTAATCAGGATCGTGATCGCGCTATGATGACTTATCTTATACAATGGAAAACCCTCTCAAGTCAATTCATGACCCTTATGTATGACGTATATTTAATGAAATAAATAACATTTTATCAAAATAAAAAATTTGGTCCAATGTTCAAAAACCATTCTACATGAGTTTATTACAATGTTTTTTATTCACTTAACTCTTTAAAGCACCCATTAAAAACTGAAAAGCGGTATCTTTACGCTATTTCATTTTTATTTGTATTATAATAATTAATAACGACTATTAAAATATATTTATTCAAGAAAAAGCTAAAAATATATATTTTGTCTAGTGAGAGGATATAAGTACGGTACTTATATCGCATTGATACATATCAAATTAAAATTGTACTTTTAATCGTACGCATTCCCATTCGCTCAAATCGGACGAAGGCGCGGGAAAAAGTATATTCCTTGACTCGAGTTGTCACGTTTTTTTTACATTCCTGTAAATACTATGTTTACTAACACGCTAGTTTTATAGAAAATTGGCGACTTAAGTATATATATCAAAGATACATAGTGACAAGTGGTTTTAAACCCAGCAGGGGGCTCTCAGGTTGCGTGACCATATCACTACCACTAGGCCACGTTCGTCTTAAATACCCCCCATATATTTAAAGTAAATATTATAATGTTATTACAATACTATTTAGTTATAAAAAATCATTTTTACTTTCCACACCTCATATCACATCGCAATTAACTGTGGCTATAAAATGCTGTCAATAATGTAAAAACTAAAAAAAATCCTGTAGTTTAAACTAAGTTTTAAAATTGGCTTTGTTGTGCAGGAATCAAGTAACACAAGCATGCATAATAAAAAATCGAGTCTACGATCAACGCTACGAGCTTTACAATTAATAACTTGTAAACTACATATATATTATATTTTTCATTAATTAATTTATTTATTTGGGTTAACAATAAAATAATTACTAATCTTGAAATAAGTAATATTACAATGTATAATATCTAAGTGCTATTTTAATTATAGTTAACCACAGCATGCATGGCAAATATAATCAAAGTATTTTTTTTTATTTCTCTATGCAAACCTTATACAATATTATTCAATTTATAATTGGAGTATGATTTATAATAATAATTCTCATATAACAAAACGTCCTTAATTAGCTACTAGATGATAAAAGTTTTGTCTCTTAACTTGGATACACTTTTATGATATATCCTTAGGTACTCTGGATACTTAATATAATACAATCCCAGATATATAAGCTCAAGAAATAATTTTAGTTATAACTCTTACATGTCCCTTGAACCCCCATGGTTCATCATCAGGTACTGCTGATTATCAATTTGATAGGGACTCATAGTTAGAAACTCTAGATTTAAAGTATTTTATAGTCTATATCTACCTTGAAAGTCTATATTAATATTTAAGTAAATATCGGTGAAAAAATGTAAGAAATCGGATGAGTAGTTTTTTAAATACCTCCTACAAACAAAACTCACCTTACCTCTTCATAATATTACTTTAGATTTAGAGATATACAGCTTATATTAAAAAGAAAAGTTAATGACAAAGAGAAAAATTTACAAGTTATGTCCCACAATCATTTAATTGTTGTAATAAATACCAAAAATAACTCATATTTACGATTAAAAATACCTAGTGTTTGACGTGTAAGCATGTGACGTAGATTATGAACAATCAGTGTAGCTCGCGTGACTGGGGTCAGTCAGTTTTATTAGATTCAGATACTCGTGTTAGCTAACTAAATTGGTGACACGATTAATGCTGAAAATAGTAGTTATTGTTTTATTTAATATGGCAAACGATTCTATCTGAGCGTAACAACTTGTACGCGATTCAAAACACGAATAAAAAATTGACAAAAGAATTTTGTAATTCATGCACTTTTCAATTGCCATTTTTCAAGACCCATCAGGCAAGTCGAGGTTAGATATACAATAATAAAGATATACAATAATAAAAACAATATTTGTATATTGAATTAAGCAATATTTATGCGGCTTACTATCGCGTTTATTTTTGGTTAATGATTGTATAATTTTTCGATGTTGCCACTTTTCGGAACGTTTCGAAAGGTGGCTGCAACAACAGAGACGTGGTAAACGCGAAAGTAAACCGCATAAAAATTGTTTAACTCATTAATCAATGTTCGCGTAAAATCTAGGAAAATAATATTTGTATAGCTTTTAATTTTTAAAATTTTTTTTTATATAAAAGCCTGTGAAGTACATACTGTAAAATACCGTAAGGCTCAATGCTTAGACTAAAATAAAACACGCATGATCATGACCTATTCGAGTATCTGTTATGTCTAGACACTGACATTTGGCTGGTTATTATCAAAACTCGTGGAGTAATTGATAAAATGTACTTTAGATCCAAAAGTCCAAGATCTAATTAGTTTTGGACAACAAACTTGCACGTGCGGCCCATGAATATATATGTATATATATAACTGTAGTATGGGTCTGGACCCATAATGCCCACTGATCATACCCGACAGCATCTTTAAATGCGATTTGGGATTTACCATCGTGCCCAGTCCGCCGATCCAGTACACCGTGAAGTGATTTAGGACCAGCTTGAAAGTTTCCGGTTCTAACTAGGCCGGGCATAATGATGCGATTGCTACTTGCAATGAATTAACTGTAGTCGCAGACTTGCAGTCGCTTTCATTAATGAACTGCATCATTAACATCATAGGGGGTGTTTTAAAAGAGTGGTAAGAAGAGATACCTAGTCTGTCGATCCAAGGTAGTTCCACCACTTACAAGTAATTATAGATCGTGAACTGATTTAGTCGCGTTTCGGGATCAACTTGTAAGTTGCCGGTTCCAAAGGCATTTAACTGTAAAAGCAGTTACCTTCGTTCTTGGACCGCACCCCAGATTAACATCAGGCGGGGTGCTGTCATATGTCGAGCCACAATGAAAAAACATCGACCCACAATAAAAAATGTGTTAACTTTTCCCTGTAAAACTGCGACAATACTTAGTCATATGACGATAATAGCGGTTTTTCAATATTACAGAAACTAAATAAAACATCGCGTCTGTATTTTCCCGTCGACAAAGGAGGTAAAATATGTAAAATTAAAACTTTATGTTAGGACCTGTGCGTTAATTTTCCGCACTGCTTGTGACGTCAAACCTGGAGAGCTGTTTTGTAAGATTAAAACAATAAATTCGTTTATGCAGGTTTACGTAAATATTTATATTCACCCACCATCGTGTGGATATAATTTATTTATACATTATTTTTGAGCGATAACGAGAATCACGAATATCATACGTCTATTATATGTCAAAGCCTTGCGCGTTGACTTGTTCGAGAGGTTGCCGCCTTCTTGACGTCATTGAGCGCTATTACAAGGATTTCAATGTTCAAATCTGTCTAACACAACCAGTTTAGATTAACTTGTGTTTAAAATTAACACTAATAAAATAACTAAACGGTTCAATTTTTGTTAATAAAAAATAATTTATTGTTTTATAACGAATGACAATATTTGTTTTGTGATTTAAAAAAAATACCAATTGTATAATTTTAATTAAAACCTTGCTATTGTTACCACAGTATGAACATTCGTTGCTAAGAACAAATACAAAGAAAATTTTATTTTAAAAATATTTTTACTAGTAGATTGACGAAAGGATAAATTCCATCCATCCACAATCCGATGTGGATGGATTGATGCGTTAAACGGTGCAGACCCAGTAGGGTGTTCGGAGTCATCCTCAAGAAAGCTGGGTTGCCTAGTGCGCATAACCGTAAAGCTTGCATGGAAATATATCAGAACTTGAGGGAAGCGAGAGAGTTGTGTCAGGATCGTAGCAAGTGGCGCTCCATCGTTTCTGCCTATCCCTGTGAGAGAAATTTGATTGATTTTACCATTTTTACACGGATTTTAAACCCGCCATAAATTATTATACAATGTAGAACTACTACTGGAACTTACCATTAGGCAAGTCGAGGTACTGGAAAGAAGATAATAATTATATTATTTAAATCAATTTAGAGAGTTAATATACTTTGAGAGGATACCTATACCTAATTAAAAAGTAATTTACTCGTAAAATAAAATAAATGCCTGCAAATACTAATTAGGTTCTTTAAATTATTCAACTTACGATCGGCAATTTTCATACGAGGAAAGTTGCAAATTATCAAAGATTTAATTATTTAAATTTCGAATTTTGGGATGCGACTATTAGCGACCATGTTGGAATTTTATTAATTTAATTATGGTACAATAATAACAAAATATATTTTTTTTATTAATAAATATAATACGGATCATATACGTTTAATACACATAATACTATTGTAGGTAATAAAGTTAGTGACGCACGGGAATTGTTATCTCTTCGATTGACCTCGTTGGCGGGTTCAAGATAGCGTTACAATAGACAATATTCGGCCATAAGGATCCCTAAAACGTATCAAATATACGGTGCCACGTGTTACCGAGTCAACGCGATTAAAGTTAAATAATACTTACAACCCGTCTATATTAAAACTGTGTAATCGTGTTGTTTGAGGTTTTTTTTATTGGGGCACGACATCTGACCTCGACTTGAAGATAAACAAGGGAAGTCCAAGAACGTTGACGACTGAATAATGCCGGCCGGTCAATATTGCCCATTTCATAATTTTAGATAAATGACGACCAGTGGCGTAGCGTGGAAGTCAGCCGCCCGGGGCAGAAATCAGCCGCCCGGGGCGGAAAAAAAAATTGCCGCCCCCTTACTTAAGAGTTTCAATCATAGGTACAACAAAAATGTGAATTTTAGGTACAAATTTTAACGATTTATTATAGTTTTTTTAAATTTTGCCGCCCCCTAAAAGTGTCGCTACGCCACTAATGACGACCATGCCGTTCGGGTTCCATTTGAAATATTTAATAGTATGAATAATAGTTTAAAAATATGTTTGTAGATATTATTAAGTATTATACTGATAAAAATTAAAGGTAATTGAATTTAGGATTCCTTTGTATGCAGAGTAGTGGACATAGTAAATGAAAAATAATACCTTAATTATTTTAAATAAAAAAAAAACATGATTATACAATCACTATATAGCAATTTAAATACAAAATCGGTTAAAATATATGTTTGATTTGACATTACTACTTGTTAAATTCAAATCGCAAAATTAATCGTACAATAAAATATTACAAACTATTTTTAAAGTGAGTTCAAAAATAACTTTATTTTGTTTTGAAAGGCATATGGATAGTTATAATTCTCACACATGTTTAACAGTTTTAAATATAAACGCAATGGGCCATCAAATTATTTTTAGAATAATTTAATGATCCTTCAGTTTTTCTTAAATATAAGTACACAAAATGTACTTACGTAAAGTATAATCTTATAAGTCGAATATACTACTATACAAAACTATTACTAAGTAATCTATTTATTCAACTAGGACGGTTGCTACCTGCAGTTATTCAGCAATCGCCTTCCCTTTAAGACCGACATCAGGCGCAGTCATATGTCGAGCTACAAAATAAAAATAGTTTGCAACGACTTTAGGAACTCAAAATCACTTTTAAATGTTCCTCCTAATATCTCACTCGTAGTATGGGATGGATCGATGGAAAGTTGTAAACAGGTCGTAACTAAGATGACCTATATTGGTAAAGAGCATTAAGTGACAAACTAGGAAAACTTGGAACTTTGAAATTAAGAAAGTGGGCTTCGTCATGTCATTCTTTGGTTGTTGTCTAATAAATATCATAGTTACTTATTTTTGACTTGGAATTATGTTTTAACTTTTTAACGGTCTGATGGAAAAAAACTTTGATTTTAAATTATATTGTGACTGAAGAAAATGTTTATATATTTTTAGATAATCTGAATGAAGATCCTGTCATTTTATTTAGATTAGGCCCTTCTAGGTCTTGCGCCTAGTCAGAGTCTATCATTATTTTGGAAAGGCATATAATCACAACTCATCGAAGTTAGGCCAAGTGGACGTTACAAAGAAAAAAAAATTAAATAAGTAAATGAAAATTGGACAAGAGGTTTAGCCAATGCGAGCAGTGTAACATTCGTCAAATAGTTATTTTCTTTAAAAAAATAATGTAAGACATAAGCAACGGTAAGCAATCCCACGACCATTTTATTTTCGTAGGATCATTTCGTCAGAATGTTAAATTGAAATTACTAGTTATTCTTTTAAGTTATTTATAGTCTATTTGCCGTAGTCTAGGGTTGAAAGGAGTATATTAAAAATTTACTAAATCGGTTATTATTTTATGAATTACAATCACTAAGAGGAAGTTGAGAGATAAATTCGGACTTCGACCGAAAGCGTACACGGTCTACCTACATGTGACGGAAATTGTTCATTTTATTGGTTGAAAATAATTACTAATTTATGACTTTAGTATTTGGTGAATTTAGGTAAATTATTGTTTTCGCAATTACATGTGATAAAAATATATTTTTGACGTTATTATCTCATGGTATAGTGATTTTGCGCAAATGCAATTTTTTTTTGTTTTCGTGTTAAGTTTTACCTAAAGAATTTGGAATCGATTTGTACTAAAATATTAGCGATCACAAAAATGTTATAATTTGTGTTGTCTAATTTAGGAATGCTTCAAATCTATAAAAAAAATCAGCTTGGTAGGGAAGGCAGTTTGCCTAGTCTGCCGACCCTAACTACCGCACTTTCGAATGCACAAACCGTGAAACGACTCAGTCGTGTTTCGGGTTGCCGGTTTCAAAAATCCTGTAACAACTTTCTTACTCTCTTAACATCCACAATTCTCTTTAGAAGATTTTCTTTCTTCACAATTTCTTTTATAGAAATATAGACTACAGTCATTAATTAATATTTCCAGAAAAATTAGGGTATCTCAATTTAGCGCCCTCGGTCGTACAAAGGCCCGTGAAAATCATAAAGGGGGTTTAGTATCAAATATACTTATTTCAAGAAGGTAAATGTTTATTGTTCTACAAATTGTTCTACAAAGAAACGACGCACCGAACCTCTTAGTTTGACTACCGATTCGGTCGACAAAATGCGGATGCTTCCCCCGACCTGAGCGGGCATTGTAGTAATAGATATTAAAAGAAAATTCTAGCCATACTTGAAATACTCTAATGTGGTAACAAAACAATTATTTTTCAGAATGTAATTTATTTCTTATTGTTAACCTTTTGTTTAACGAGTCATGCCTATTTGTAACCAAGATAAGAAATCCGTTATGTGGCAATAATTTTCTAGCATGTACGAATAATATTTTTCTATAATGGTTTACAAACATCGTGGTTGAGTGTAGGTAACCGTTCCATTCAGTTGCCCTGTATGACGCTCAACTCATCTATTTTTAAAACAGAATTCATTCATCGTCACGCCTCTCTCCCTACAGGAATAGGCAGATAATGGATTGTAGTGATGGCTTCCTCATACAAATACATACAGTTTTATTTTTAATATTTTACAGTTTATTCTAAACTAACTGTTCCCGCGAATTAATTCACATTTTAAAAGTGTCTCATCACATAATAAATAGTACATTTTTACATAAATAAAACATTTTTAGTTAAAGCACAAGTCTATTTTTGATTGTGACTTGACATCTGACGTCGATTTGCCTGATGGTATAGCAAAGAGAGGTTCAAAAATGTCAACGACTGAAAAAAAACGACTTAGTTTACGTTTGCCTTAATCGCCGTCACTAAAGGTGCTTCTTCACGCATCGCTTGAAGGATTCAATATTATAGATAACAAACTTTGGGCTGGTAAAAATCTACTTGTCAATTGTTCTATAAAGAATCGACGCACCATACCTTTTAGTACGAGTGCTGATTCCTTTTCAATACTGTGCGGGTATCAGAGGTGTGAAATGACGAGAGAGAAAAAAGTTTTTACACTTTAGAGCTACTTTCATTGTAAAGGCGTATAGAACATTATCTTTTGCATAAGCGGATAAAAAAACATGATTTAAGTAGCTACAAAGAGACATTTCTAATATATCTAGTCCTTTCGAGGAACCGACGCACTAGGTTATCGCTACCTCAGTAAGTAATGTGACCCTACCTCTTGTTTTTCGGCTGCGGGGTGGGCAGTGGAGCGTCCACCGTGCAATATGTCATTGATATGCAGAAGAAATAAAGTTAGCGACAGCATGGAGCCTTGAGGGACTCCGGCATTCATCGTCATCCTGCTCAATGCGCTTCCATACACTACACAGGAAGTCAGCTATCCGGCCACACAGAACCTTGTGCTAGACCCTGTCAAACGCTTTGAAGATAACCAAGCTGATGCTAAAGACCTTTCCATTGACATCTAACGCTTCACTCCAGACGTGATGTACGCCCGAAGGTTACCACCGGTCGACCGTTTCGTCCTATAGCAATATTGCCGGTAATTGATCAGTCAATGCTTCAGGTAGGCCATGAGGCAGACGTTATTTATACGCTCCATGATCTTGCATAGTACCGAGGTTACAGCTATTGTTTAGTTAACAGATAAAGATGAATCTAAAACAAATTTAAAATAATAAATTTTACATTCCACTATATTTTGGATAATTCTTGCTTACCATTAGTGAAGGTCATATATAGAGTATTAATAATAAATACTATATATATCGTGATGAAATCGTGATGTGTATTTTCTGTCCTACATGCGCCTAACTTATAAAAGTCACATAATCTCTGTACTCAATGGATCGAAAGGAAATGCGTATAAAGTTACTACTAATATCCGTCCACTTCACATTTCAATGGGTATCGAGTGTCAACTGAGGATTGAATGTTTTCATCGTATTTTGAATCCCACTCTTCAATTTAGACTGATTCAGTTCATTGTGAAACATGTGGGTGGGATAGTAGGAGGAAGATGCTTCAATAAAATGTTTCCCAACATATTTTCGATTAATATTTTAATCAAAATATGTTGATGTTTAAAATATATGCCTTAAAGGCGACCGTGGTGTAGTGGTACTGCAATGGTTACGCAAACCGAGAGCACGGGTACAAAACTACTCACCGGTGGTATCTTTGATATGTGTACTTAGGTTTTCCTGTTTCTATGATACAAGTACTTTAGTAGCTTAGTATAGAAATGTGGAAAAAAAAGTTAAATATCATGCAATACTTTTAAAAGTAGTAGGCAGACAGTTGATGTTCTTTTGCCCAGT
This sequence comes from Tinea trinotella, assembly GCA_905220615.1. NCBI lineage: Eukaryota > Metazoa > Arthropoda > Insecta > Lepidoptera > Tineidae > Tinea > Tinea trinotella. The sequence continues at coordinate 8,452,469 of HG992306.1, forward strand.
ACTTAGTACTAGTACTAAGTACATACTTAGTACTACCACTAAGTATACGTACCACCATTTACAAGTGTACAGACCTTTAAGATAACTCAATCGCTTTTTGGGATCAGCTTAAATGTTGCCAGTCCCAACTAGACCAGTGGCTGCGACTGCCATTTGCTGTATTGAACTACTGGCCTCCATTTGCGGAACGCACGCCAGCCTAACATCAGAAGGAGAGCTGTTATATGTCGAGCCTCAATAAAAAATATACTTTAACATTTCCGATAACACATGCATTAAAATACTATAGTAAATATGTAATCACATAAATACGTGGTGTAGTGTTAGTGCAAAAATCACACAAACCTAGAGTCACCGGTTCAATACCTACCCGCCGGTACCAATGAATCTTTATTATAGTCGTACTTTGGTCGTATTGTTTCTATGACAAGAGTACTTTTAAGTAACTTAGTATAGAAACGTAAATAAATATAGGTATAATTAGAACCCATCTTAGTATTGTCAAACAATTCCTGGTATATCAAAACTCCACTCCAAATCCATAATGGGCATTTAGATGTCTACAAAATCACTTTATGACACTTCTAAAGAGTAGGGTTAAACCGAGGAAATTAAATATCAATAACCCAAATTCAGGTACCTTAACCCTGACGTACCACTAAGGATTTTCACTCAGAATTTGTATGCCTTTGTCCGACATCTCTAACCTGTATCCGTTTCTCATTTTACGTCATCGAGACTACAAATATTAAAGCACTTTTTTGTTTGTTTATCTGCATCGAATCCGGGATGTAGGTAGGTGCCATCGATCTTTGAGTGGTAAAACCGTTATACGGTTTATTAATCTCTTTTATTACGTGCTATTAACTGCACGAACTACCTATAACGTTAGAGTATACGATCGTATGTATATACGAGTATATTGTGTCTCGACAAATGAGAGCACCCCGCCTGGTATTAAGCTGGATTGCGGGCCATGACTGCAACTACAGTTATACAACTGCATTTAGCAGTTACATCCACTATGCCGGCCTAGTTGAACCGGAAACTTATAAGCCGATCCCGAAACGCGGCTAAGACACTTCACGTACTTGAGGGTACCCCAGGATCAGCCCACTACCTATCATTCTATATCTGTCGTAATATTTAATGTAATTATGAAACATTACTAATAAAAAACTATGAAACAAATCTTTGCTTCGACCGGGAATCGAAACAGGGACTTTACGCGTAACGAATTCGTGTGCTCACCAACACGCCACTTAAACTAGTATTTAATTCATTTTGTCATTTTGAGTCATTTTGAACGCTTATTTATTTGCACAGACAACAACCCAATTGACTAATTATCCTGCAGATGTCTGTGTCATCGTGTCTGGCTGTCTGGTGGTCAAATTAACATAGTCACTATGAGGAGATACCAATCTGAATATATGTATTCAGCTACAAGCATTTCTTTCGAATTTGATAGTTTTTTTTATTTTATTTTGACACGACATCTGACTTCGACCCGCCTGATGATAAGCAAGAGGAGGTCCAAGAGTGATGACGACTGGAATAACCGAGTCAGTTCCCGGCTGCCCCAGCCGCCACCACTATACCGGCCAAAGGTGCTACTTCACGCATCGCTTGAAGGATCCAAGGTCATAGGATGGAGAGAACACATGGGCTGGCAAAGCATTCAACTTGTCAATTGTTCTACAAAGAAAAGCACCTCACTTAAAATTATATTAAATTATATGAAAATGAAATGCGTCATTTATTGGGATACACTTAAAAGATCTACCTATTTGGTAACTTCAATCGACTCCGCCAACTATGCAGGAAGCTGTTAATGACGTATATGAAAGATTGCCTCAAGGTTTCCTTATAAGTAAACGTCAAGCATTTAAAAGTTGATTATTTTTTAGATTAAAGGCTCGTGATTCTCTTAACTATTTTTAACAAGCTTTTTTATACATAATAGAATATATAAATAGCTCTGTTATGTTTATAACTATGTTAAAAACATTTGATCAAGTCAACGATATTGTCAACAATAATAATTGAGATGCGAAAACTGACTTTCCTGACGTTAAACAAGAGGAGGTCCAAGAGTGCTAAGGTCTAAAAAACAATGCCGCCGCTGACGTCTTACTTAGTCACCGCCACTATGCCGGCCAAAGGCAAGCCGTAGTACCTATCAGGAAAATAGTCTTAAAAACAAAAATAGCAACCCCAGCTCAGACATGAATATTTTTATTAGTTCATTATTTAAATTCTAAAGATACTAACGTAAGAAGAAAGGCGACGTCTTTGATGGTCAAATCTAATGCTTCTAAGAATTTGCTCAGTCATTCGGGGTGGTACCACCACTTTCAAGAGTTAAGACTTATTTGATGAGCTTTAAACGTGCTGGTACCAAATAGGCTGGCATAGAAGACTGCTATGCACTGTAACTTGCATTTATTTAGCTGTAATAAAGGTCGCTTCCATTAGTGGACCCCACTCCAGCTTAAAATCAGGTCATGTCGAGCCACACTAAAAAGACGTTAGGGGTATGCGGCTTTTATTAGTTTCTTCAACAATCTGTATTGTCAAGCGTAACACATAATATTGTAATGTTATAATCAAATTGACGTATATTTATATTTATACAGTTGTAAAAGAATTAAAGGCAATTTTATAAATACAGTTTGTCGACATTCTACCTAACGTCAATTGAAAAGTTTGAGTAGAATGATATGAAATAAATGAAATTATTATAAATCATTTTTCTAAATTAAGTACAAATAGTTAAAATTTAATTAAATACTTACATAATTTCATTGGTTTACATAAAAAGTTCATTATGGTACTTGACTATTAATAACCTAATATAAAAACAATATATAGTCGTCGTGAATCACAGAAATATCTGATATCGGCCCTCTATTTATAATAACTAATAATATCGCATATGAATCACAAAATAAATAAATAAACTATTTCGAATTTCAAACTATTTATGTATTTTAAACTATACTTTTAAAAAGTGATAAAAGCCAAACCGTTTCATGTAGAAAATATAATTTATATATTATATCAAATAAATTATCCTCATTTATTTGCTTGTTTAAAATACTTCTTAGTGATTTAATTTTGAAAACATTCATAATAATCTAAAGAGCTGTTGACTGAGTGAATATTTGTTTAACCCATGTAGAAAAATGAATGGCAAATCAACTATGTGAAATTTTAGATTATAATATTTTTTTGGCACTTCACCGGTTCTTCTGTTTGGTACGTTTTATAAAATTACAAGGCAACATTCACGCCATGATTGATTGATTATGTTTCAACAGCCAGCATGGGGTCTTACGATAAAAATACAAAAAAATTAAAGTAACGTCGAAAGCGTTTTGTTTATATTCGTAAAATGAATATGCCATAGTAAGGAAGAATATTATTGATTACCTAACCTAAAATGCACGTCACTAAGAAGATGAAGAGAAAAGAAACCTAGATATTCCAATTTGTTTAAATATTTATTACTTACTATAACAGTACTTTCTTTGTAAAAAAAATAGCCAATCGTTTTTAATCATTCACACAAGTTTAAAAGAGTTTTAATGCAGAATAATTCAATCTGTGCGTTAGATTGGTCAAGCCAATTATATTATCGGTAAAATCATTACATGTATTTATTTGCGTAGTATTTCCCGAATAAGAACTTACCGTCTTAGAAACGATGTGTTCTTCCTGTAGCGAAAGTACGTGAGACTCCCATCGTCTTAGAAACTTGGCAGCTAAGATTTTATCAACAACAGTTCTTGTATGTTGGAAACTGCAAACTCTTAGTGGTCCTTCTGTGGCCAACTTATATCTTGGACCAGGCGGTGGTGCAGGCATTCCAATGTTAGTGCTTTCAAAACTTGGACCATCAGCGCAACATTCCGGACTCGAACCCTGTTGACAAAATAGCAATTAGTTAATTAAACTAATATCTTCACCAAACACTTTTAAAAACAATCTACAATTTATTAAATATTTTAGTATGTTATTGATTTTTTTGCTGGTCAACCTCTATGAAATCAATTAATTTTAAAACCAAAGTATTGTAATTTTGATCCACGTTTTGATCCAAATTTACTCATAGCATACTTTTCTTTGTTTCTGTCTGTACAGTCATAGATTATAATAAAATTGTTTCTGATCTCAAATATATATATTATTTAATATTTATTGTTAGTTAGTTACTAGTTATTTGTTAGGGAAAAATGTGTGAGTAGTTGATTATTGACCCTAAAGTGAACCTTATAACTTTTACTTATTTACTAAATATTTTCATTTATTTACAATTAAAATTATGAAATAACGTAGAACGTAATGACATATTGTGCAGCGGAAATACGACTAATGTGTTTACCATTATAAGAGTGGTATGCCAGTTGCCCAATCTGCTGATCCGGAGTAGTACCACCCTGATTTTAAGTACATAGACCGTTAAGTGACCCAACTGCGTTTTAGAATCTGTTTAAAGTTTCCAACTATAATACAATTATGTTGGCATACTGGATGCGACTGATACTTCCAGTTATTTACCTGTTTTAGCAGACCGCACTCCTGCTTAACATCATTGGGGTGTCACATGTCAAGCCACATTAATAACAGAAATTTAATTTTTGATTTTCAATGCGAATTAAACACTTCCAAATGTTATTTAATCCCATTCCTACCAGTATTATCTATTGCAAATTGATGATAGCAGTCTCATATCGCAGATGCGATCCGTTATCAACCATTATGTATCCTGTTGATACATTAGGATTAATGTTTATTAGATTTTGGGAAACAAACGTAAGTATATTTAAAGTATGAAAACACTTTTGATGTTTATTATTAGCCATATGGATATTTCCATGGATTTTTTAAATTTTTAAAAATTAACCTTGTTCCTAACTTTACTTCTTCGTTATACGGTCGGGGTATCATCCGCATTCTGTTTCCAAGTGGAATACCCTACCTGCCCATGTATTCTCCTAATCTTAAAATTTTGGTCTCATCACGCCAAGCACGAAAAAGCAACTTTGTTTGGCATAGTGGCGGCGACTAAGGCAACTATAAGTTGGGACGAGTTTTTCAGTCGTCGGCGCACTTAGACCTCCATCAGTAAAGGTCAGTTTACTGATGGAAGTGGCGTTTAAAATAATATAAAAATGTCTTTATTTTTAAAGAACGTCCCAAAACACTTTCGGAACGCATTATCATTAATAAACATTAAATAGCTCGTGCGTCATAGACGTGATTATTAATTAAAATGTAATTTGCGTACCTATTTAATTTATCAGAGGTATTATGAATTATTTGGGTCAAGTTCACTAGATTGTTAACACTCGTAAAAGTTATTTTGGTGATATTTTTATAACAAAGAAGATAAGGTTGGCATCAACCACCTTCTTCTTTTAATTAATGGCACCTGTGTTGTTTGTACTGATACAACAATATCACTCTGCCAGTGTCAAGTAAAAATGCCGAAAAGATTAAGATTATTAATTTTTTTTGCATTTCTATACTAAGATACTAAAGTGCTTGTATCATAGAAACAAGACAACCAAAGTACATATATTAAAGATATGCTTATTGGTACCGGTGGGTGGTCTCGAACTCGTGCTCTCGGTTCGCGTAACCATTGCACTGCCACTACACCACGGTCGCCTTATTGAATGAATAATAAATACGCTGCTTCGCGTATCACAAGTCAGGCTTTTAGCTTTTAGCCAACAAAAATCCCCTTATTGTGTGATGCCCAGGATGCACCGGCCCATCTGCTTTCCGTATCACCGAAGCGATATGGCAAGCAGCGATACGGGAAGGTAGGTAGTCAACTATAATAGAGTAGATAGGCATCAGTTTAATCACATATCCTTCTCCAATGAAAATAAATAACATTGATTGACACGTTTTAATTTCCAAATGGATAGGAAAGACTAGCACAGGCTCTTGACACACCTCTCGCTTCCTTTACATTCACAATTATCTTCTTACAGACTCTATGGTTATGGGCACCAAGTATCTTTGTTCTTTTAAGAATGTCTCAGATTTGACAGAGACAGAAATTTCTAGGTCGTTCCCGTTATATCCTTCCACCTCTGATTTATTTCTCTAATAAATAATTTAAAAATGAATAAATCATTTAACGTTTATTTATCATTTAGTGTAGAACTGGTATATACTTACATATTTTGCTAATCACTCGTATACCTTAATATTATAGGTATGTTCATGCGACAATTATTTCTTCATTATGAATTAAATTTAGTCTGCTGATAAGATGCACTTGTTTTAAGATCATTGATTTAACTTTTTTAAACTTTACCAAGATCAGTAATATAACAATAAAGTCCAATGCAACTAATGATTTTACATTACTTAAGATAGATGAGCTTTATGTCTATGTGTTAGATTTGCAAGCATCCGTTGATATGCGTAAATATTTCATACTTTCTTCACTATCTTCTGAATAAAATTACCAACCAGAGTGAACTGAATGGCTTGAGCTGATCTCGACGATCCTATACAGTCTATACACAATAGAATTGAATGACATAAATTGCGAATGTACAGCGCATGTCAGAATGCTTCTCAATATATCGTTAATATGTAGAATTACAATGCAATCAACCGATCTCATACTTGGATATCAAGAAAATTTATTATCATTTATGGCACTAAAATACTTTTATGCATATATTTTGAGCATTTAAAACAGGTTTTAGTGCAAATACTGTTTTATATATTTAGGCAATGATTGATTTCTTATTTTGTATGAATCCTTTCCTTCTTAAGTCTTATCCTTTGTCGATGAAGTGATCGTCATATACTATTTTGGGTTCCTGCCGTCACTTTCTTCATAATCCTCCTTTATTTCTCCACAAGTGTATCAAGTCCACTGACGCCTTGGTACACTCATGCATTGGGTTGTCTACAACTGACAATATGTTTGATTCATGACATTAGCGACTTACCTCGCATAGAATCTGGAAAAGAGCGTTGGGCAGACAATTTATAATCGTTTGCCCGGTCTTCCGATTCACCACCAATTTGGGGTAGTACCGTCAAGTCGTTTTTCGGGATAAGCTTGAAAGTTGCCGGTTTCAACTAAGCTGGCATAGTGCTACTAGAAGTTATCAACTGTAGGAGCAGTTGCGAATTCATTCATGGACAACACTCCTTATATATCAAGCTACGATAACATAAATAGTAGATTTTTTACGTATGTTAATGCTACATTAAAAGTTTAAATTGTATGAGTCAAACCCGTCTTGTTTTATTTCACAAGAACAATGGATATAAATAACAGGGATACGTAATGTCTTTATTAGTAATGGTTTTGTTTTCTATATAAAACAATTCAATGATAAGACTTTTATAGGTTTGACGTCTTTACATTACTTCCCTTCAAAGTTATTGTAATAAATAATTTTTATTATTTATATTTGAAATGTCTAGAGAATGAAGTAATATTGTACCTATAATATATCAAAATTAAAATGCTATTGTTGTTATATGCGCTGTATTGCAGAGAATATGTTTGACGTCAAATATAACCTTGTATCTACTTCAAGATTTACATTCGTACATCTATTAAAAACTAACAAATCAGTGATAATGAAAAATTAAACATTGTCTATAATAATTCAAAATAATCAAAACAACAAATCTTATGAAGTATTAGGCACTTTAAAAAACTTAATTAACATTACAAAAATATTCACACATCTTACGCATTTATTTTCAATCGAGTAACAACACCGGAGGATCTTTTTTTATTGTGGCTCGACATATAATATGACAGCACTCCGTTTGATGTTTAGCTGGAGTGCGGTCCACGAACTGCTAATTTAGCAGTTCGTGGACAAGTAGCAGTCACATTCACAACGGCCTAGTTGGAACCGGCAACTTACAAGTTGATCCCGAAACGAGACTACGTCACTTCACGGTCTGTAGTCAGTTACAAGTAGTGGTGGTACTTTCCTGGATTGGCGATTTAGTCACCACTTTTTAGATAATAAAACATCGTAAGTAGGTATAGTATAGATTCTAGACTAGACTAAAACGTAGTTTGAAATATGATTTCAAAATGTTATCGTTTATTATCGGGAACGTCATCGCGTCTGTCGGATGTGGACATTTTAATAAATATGATAAGGATATAGGTTATTAAAGGATAGTGGGCGATACTCAATTTCCGATGTAGGTGGTAAATATATTAAAGCTATTTGACTGACATTCATAATAGAGGGAAAAGTAAATAGTTGATTTATGTGGGGAAAATAACACGACAAAAGTGGCATATTCGTTACGCGTAGTCCCGGGTCCGATTCCCAGTCAGAGAAAAGATTTGTTAACTAGATTAAATTTATACTGATTGCTAGTTAATAGTCACACCTATTCATGGACCGCAGCCCAGCTTAACATCAATCAGGGTGCTGTTATATGTCGAGTCACAATAATAATAAAAATGTTTGAGTGAAAAATATGTCAATTCGTGGATAGTGGGTGGCAAAACCTTGTATGTAGGAACAAAGGAATGACACTTTAGTTAAATATATTTAGTGACATTTGAAGGATATTTCCACTTTAAACACTGATAATTCTCAATTTCTCGTTTGATTATACCCAAATTTACTTATTAACCCCCGACCAAAAAAGAGGGGTGTTATAAGTTTGACTTGTCTGTGTATCTGTGTATCTGTGTATCTGTGGCTCTGTGTATCTGTGTATCTGTGTATCTGTGTGTCTGTCTGTGGCATCGTAGCTCCTAAACGAATGGACCGATTACGATGCGGTTTGTTTCATTTGAAAGCTGACGTGATCGAGATGGTTCTTAGCTACAATTGATGAAGATCTGATCAGGGGTTTCAAGGTCATCAGCTCGATTTGTTAGCTGCGGTAGCGATCTTAGACGCGCTGTTTAGAACGACAACTCTTGTACGTCGCTATGCGACGAAGATTGTTATTTTATGTCAAATAAATATGCCATTGTTAAAACACGTAAAAAATGTTATAATTTTTCCCTTAAAATATTCATATGGCGAGGTTGGTTTGCAGTTTAGATCGATTACCTTGATTGAATATTTTAGGGGGAAAATTATAACATTTTTTACGTGTTTTAACAATGGCATATTTATTTGACATAAAATAACAAGCTTCGTCGCATAGCGACGTACAAGGGTTGTCGTTCTAAACACGCATAAGGCTGTGAATACACGACCGATATTGCTGAGCAAATTATTTACAAATCGGAAGTAGGAATCGGACGTCTATTTTGTTTCTGTATTCTGTATGAAAACTGCACCTTCAGACAATCGGATCGGCCATAAAATCGTAAGCGCCTTGGCGTTGTTTCCGATTCTGACATCCGATCCGACTATCGGATCTGACGTGTATTAAGTATTCAAACAAATGTATGGCACGAGTGCTTTCCGATTGTCTGATCAGACAATCGGATCGGACTATCGGAGAGGAAAATCGGACTTGAATTCCCAGCCTTATAGGTATTTACTTTACTTTTAAACAAATCTGTGACTTAACATTTGAAATAAAAACGTATACAAATACATGTGTGTTTTAACTGGTACCACTGAGCTACTCTGATGATGGAACTCGAAGGTAGGAGACGAAATCCTGGATGTGTTCAAACTTTTTTTTGGTATACTAAGTTTGGACTTATTAGATTTGTCTTGAAGGTAGGAAACTAAGTGTAGAAAAGTTAGTGCGATAAAATACAACATTCCGGATCTAAAAAATCTGATCATGAATCCTCTCAGATCAGCAAATCAACAAGAAATGGACCTATAGTGCTTTAACTAAAATTGTTACTCACTATGAGCCATTAGCTGGACCGTTATCAAATTAAAGACCGGGCAATCTGATGATGCACCATTATGAATCCTCTCAGATCAGCAAATTGATATTAATTGATCAGCAAAAAAAGAGATAGAACTGTAGTGCTTTAACTAGGCCTTTAGCTGGGCCGTTATCAAATTGAAGATCGGGAGTATCTGATTATGAATCCTCTCAGATCAGCAAATCAATAACAGATAATATCATAGTGCTTGAACTAAAATTGTTACTCTCTATGAGCCATTAGCTGGGCCATTATTAAATTGAAGACCTGGAGTAGTTATCTGATGATGCACCATAAGGATCAAAGGGATATTAAAGGGATATAACTATTGAGCCATGACTAATGTTGTTTATTACTATAAAGCTGATGATATGACCAAAGTGGTTCCAGGCGTTTCGGGGGTTCCTTTAAAATTTTAATTTTGATTTTATATTATTTTTAAACACCTAAATGAAGACATGAAGCATTAGTATAAGATTCAATGTCATCTATGAAAGAGTACCTTAATCTTGACAAAGTCAGTTGCACAAATGCGAGTAAAAATTTTAAAGGTTTTTTTTATTGTGATACGACATTTGACCTCGACCTTAATAAGCAAGAGGAGGTCCAAGAGTGACGATGACTGAAAAAACCGAGTTAGTTCCCGGCTGCCTCAGTCGCCGTCATTATGCCGGCCTTCACGTGCTTCTTCACGCTTCACTTCTTCGAAACCATCCACCCGTACCAATGTATCTTTGATATATGTACTTTGGTTGTCCTGTTTCTATGATACAAGCACTTTAGTAGCTTAGTATAGAAATGTAAATAATAAAAAAAACTACGGTTGAAGCAAGTGCGCGCATTTCTACAGTGGTGCACATAATTGATAATATTTTTTATACACATTCGAAAAAGGAAAAGTAAGTAGGCAACAAAACAAATTACTGCACAGCTTTAATTCCAACGCTCTTTTATCTGCCGGGATCTATACTACCCCAGATTGGCAGACTGGCCAAATAACCAACATAAGTCTGCTCGCCACTCTTACATGCTGAATTTCATATAAACAAATTTCCGTTGCACAAAATGTCATTAGATCTCAATGACTGTTAACTAACCTTTATGCCGCAGTTGTCAAAACTATATCTTAAATTTTAATGGATGTTAAATTAAACTAGAGTATCTTTGCAACTGACTGTTAGTCCAATCATCTTATCGTGTCACCTAAATGACCAAATAATTATCTTATTATCACCTTTATTTACTTTCGTTGATAGGAACGAGCAAACACTAGACTGATCTGTTTACTATTCATCTACCCACAACAGATCACGAGTTGGAAGGTAAAGAAAACATGTTTATACAGAGAACATTTCTATGCCTTCATTGAAAAAGTATATAAGTGCTAATTTACGATTTTTTAAATCATTTTTAGGAGTTATAGGCTCCAAGGTTACCAAGATACAAACTCTTTCAGGTGAATTGACACACAGCTTGAAAGTTGCCGTTCCAGCTAAGCGTCAAGCGATGTAATGTGTTTTCGATATGTAAGTCGATATTATGGCCGGCGTAGTGACGCCGACTGAGGTTGCCGTGAACTAAGATGGAAACTCTTAAACCTCCATAATGCTTACCATCGGGCAGGTCGAGGTCAGATGTCGAGTCTTTATTTATTACTAATATCTTATTTTATATTACTAATATATATTTTATTTTATAGTATTTAATAGTATTTAAATTCTTATTATTTATTATTATTATTATTCGGAGACAACAATGTTTACGTTGCCTAGTGCCTACTCACATATAGCCGTATAGCGTGTATAAAGATAATTGTAGATGTGAGAGAATCAAGGGAGTTGTGTCAGGATCGTGGCATTGTCTCTGCCTACCCTTGTGGGAGAAATGCGTGACAATTTGATTGACTAATATTTATCCTTGACATGAAATAATATGCTATTAATTATATTATTATTAGTAACGTAAATTAAAATAAATTGTACACATAATACAAATATTGTATTTTTTTGACTCGTCATTTGACATCATCTTGCCTGGTGGTAAACAAGAGGAAGTCTGCGCCGACGACTGAAAAAACTACTCAAGTCACGGTTATCTCAGTTGCCTTTACTATGCCGTTCAAAGGTGCATTTAAGCTTCGTTCGAAAGATTCGATGCATAAGGACGAAGAGAATTTAACAATAAAAAATACAATTTTGCAGTTATATCCCTTTGGATAAGAGGAATCGATTTCTTTCTTATCGCGTTTATTACGAGTACATGCAGTCAACGTAAAAATATAATGCAAATATTTTTTATTCTTTCTTTTTGTTATAAATATTACTTTGAAAGATTTAGCCTTCATGCTCGCCCCGTAATTATGAAGGTGATATTAGGCGAACGGTGGATGTGAAAAAAGCGAAAGAATTGTGTTAGGATTGTAGAAAACGGCGCTCCGTTGTCTCTTCCTGCCTGTGGGAATAGACAATTTCATTGGAAACCTTATTAATGAAATAATCACTAAACGTTTTATTAAACTAGTAGTAGATGTTTTTCTATTTAATTCAAGCCCTCAGTTTTGTTTTTTTAAGTTTTTTAATTTACCGTGCAACAGTAAACTTTTTATTTATTTAAATGTAATAATACTAAAAACTGAACACAGAGATAAAAAAATAAACACACACAATTAAAAAATAAATAAATATATTATTTTTTGTTTGTGTATTTTTGTTTAAGTAAAGATAAATTTTAATAAACAATATATTTAACAAATTATTATTAAATTTACAATATACAATATACTAAAACAAACAGGTTTCGCTTGCGTTTCCTTTGTAATAATAAGCTGTGTATAAGGGGGCGCATGTCTTCGTGACCCACATGCGGATCTTTGGTGACGTCATTCTGAAAATTTGGGTTAGGAGGCCGCTCAGGTACCATGCCCCCTAGAAAGATCACTACCGTTTAGCGTATCGGGGAAACCTACTTGTAAAGTAAACCTATAATTGTTTACTAACCTCCTTTGCTATTTTAAGAGATAAAAAAACTAATTTTACGTACTTAATTTTAAATTACGTTCTATACTTCATTTTATAGGTTAATTGGTATGCTTATTGTTTATATTATTATCAAAAGGCGGCCATGATTAGGTTAATAGGTTGTTAATTAAATATTCAGTCGTACTCGCAGATATAAGGCGGATTTAGATTAAGGCGACCGGCGTCGTGTAGTGGCACAAACTGAGAGCACGAGTTCGTGACCACCCACCGGTACCAATGTGTCTTTGATATATGTACTTTAGTTGTCCTGTTTCTATGATACAAGCACTTTAGTAGCTTAGTATAAAAATGTTAATAAAAAATATATACGAGGTCGTACCAAAAATGACTGGTTCAAATATACACCTAATCTGATGTATAGCATAAGTATTGTCATTTCGTTTCTACTATACAACATGTTAAGAAGCCTAGTATTATAAATATTTAAGAGGGGTAGGCAGTGGTGCCAGTCTTCCGATCCGATCCATACACAGACCATGAAGTGATTTAGTTTCGAGATCAGCTTTTAAATTTCCAATTTCAACTAGGCCGGCATAGTAGATGTAACTGCTACTTAATTGTAGTAGCATTCCTGAACCGCAAAAATTGAATCATCATGAAGTTCATAATCAGCACATTATTAAAACAGAATAGGAAAATGTAGCGTAGGAGTTCTACCCACAAAAGAGGCTGACGAGTTGCCTTGACGTTTTAGTCGAGTTGCAAAGCTCACGAAAAGTCATAACGTTTGTTTAAGTCATAACTAAACCTAACCTAACCTAACCTAACCCATAGGTGCGACAACTGTATTCGGCAATCATATTTTTTCTAACTACCCGTAAAAGTTACTATTAAATCAATACCTATTTCTCTAGACCTATTTAAGGCTGATTTAAAATATATTTAGGCGACTGCGGTGTAGTGGCAGTGCAATGGTTACACAAACCGAGAGCACGAGTTCGAGACCACCCACCGGTACCAATGTGTCTTTTATATATGTACTTTGGTTGTCCTGTTTCTATGATACAAGCACTTTAGTAGCTTAGTATAGAAATTTATTAAATAATTTAATAAAATTAGGAATGTATATCACGTAAGTTCAATACAATGTAGCTATAGTTGTTTAAAAGCGATATTATCTAAATACAAACAGTTTCCTAACTTTGTTTAGTTGTAAAGGGGATGAGAAACTTTGATGCAGTTTGCGAAGTAGTGTAACGATTTTTGCACAAGCTTACGTCTGACTCGACCTAAAAACCCAGTGTTGGGGGAGAAATCCTCCACCATATCGCACAATAACATCACTTGACAATAATAGTTATTTCTGCGATATTAAATATTTTAAAAATCTCCAATTGGTGATTAGATTCGCTTACAATTAAGTATATTTATTCTTGAGAATATGTCAGCTTAAGTTCATGCCTATCCCTATGGGAACAAAGGTTAGTTCATATTTTTCTAAACAATTTGCCGACCAAATCGAAGACATCCTCAAGAAAGCTAGGTTGCCTAGTGCCCATAACCATAGAGCTTGTATGAAGAGAATTGTAAATGTAAAGGAAGCGAGGGAGATGTGTCAGGATCGTGGCAAGTGGCGCTCCATTGTCTCTGGCTATCCCCGTGGGAAAAAGGCATGACAATTTGATTCATTGATTCTATACAACTGTTCAGTTTGCAGTAATATTTAAATTTAAATAGGTAGACCTAATTTTTTAAATAATTATTAGCTAAGAATGTAACTACTCCTTATATATTAAGAATTAAAATATATTTTCAACATGTTTTTTTCTCATCTCTTTACGATTATATTGTACCTAAATCAATTTGTATGCTCCAAGATAAAGATTATCTTTATAGTGAACTTATCCTAAAAAGCTAGACCGATTTTAATGAAAATAAAATGTGTGTATTCAAGTGGGTCCTTGGATGGATTGGACAGGTGGACCCGGGTGGCACTGCAATCGGTTGTTGCTTTTTTACATTCGGGTCAGCTAGTGAACATATAAAATATAAATAATAAAGCTAGTATATAAAAATTAACTAATGCAAAACATTCAAGGTACAGTTAAGGGCAAGAGTTTAGGAGTGGTAGGTATACCACTAGTAAAACCATGTAGTTGGTGATCATTTACCCAATCTGCCGATCCAGGGTAGTAACACTTTCAAATGCAAAGACCAACGCGTTTCGAGATCAGCTTAAAAGTCGAAGTTTCAACTTAGCCTGCATAGTGAATGCTGACATTATTTAACAGAAGTAGCAGTCACCTCTATTCATAGATAACAGTCCACCTTAATATCAGACGAGGGGCTGCCATACGTCTAGCCACCGATGCAGGATAGGCAGAGACCACGAAGCGCCACTTTTCACAATCCTGCCACAACTCTCCCGCTTCCTTTATATCCACAATTCTCTTCTTACAGACTCTATAATTATGTTCACTGCAGGCCCCTGATTTTGTAAGAATGTCCTTGATTTAATCAAGGAACACTCTGGGTTGTCCTTAATTTAAACCGTAATACAAATCTCTTAAATGCTTTAGAAAAATCCCCTATTACTGATTACTTAGAAGTACAAGCTCTTATTTTATGTATTAAAGGTAAATAACCAAATACGTATAATGTTTGTACTCGTAGATCGCAATTATACACTAAATCATAAAAAGTTAAGTAAGCAAATATCTAAATAAACCATTATATATTAATAAAATGCGCTAAGTAACATGTGTACGTAAAAATGAGTCCAAATTAAAAGTATCAAAACAAGTGTCTAAAGATTTGTATAAATAATTATTTAACTATAGTCCGTCTAAGCCGAAATGACGCGCCTCACCACCGCATTTGCGCACACAAGAAAACTTAAAATATGAATGCAACACACTGAAAATGCAATTGTAATTGGTCATTCTGTTGCTGGTTGGACACAAAAGGAGGAGCACGCTGATAAAGTATAATAATATAGTTAGAAATGCATTCACACATTTTAATAAACTGATTAAGTGGAGGGGTGCGTCATTTATAGTTAGACAAGCTATACTCGTAAGTACTCGATACGTTATAATAAGTGTGATGATAATTTTAAATATTTCATGATGAGCACGATTTTGTATGTTGCACGTTTGTTGAACTATTTTATGTTCTAGATGACTTAACAGTATCACAAATTAGTCACATTATGCGACGCATTGTGTATCAAAAACATCTTATAGTTAGTTCATCAAATATGAATAAAAATTGTATATTTTTCTTAATTAGTACAAACAAATCTTTATAGGTTATTTTGTACTTACTGTGCAATACAAAAGGTCGACAAATGCAGTAATATGCAATAAAAAGGCAATTTTATAAAACGGTCAAGTAAATTGTGTTAGCCAACATAGACATAATTTTCAAAAAGGTTTTTGTTGAACTAACTAAACGGTTCAGCTCGCGGCGTTTTTTTTATAGAAAATTCTACAAGTTGAATACTTTACCGGCCCATGTATTCTCCCCAACCTATAACCTTGAATCGTTTAGGCGATGCGTAAAAAAGCAAAGCAACAGCGACTGAGAAAACTGTAACCTAAGTCAGTTTTAACAGCTGTACCTTACTTACACCATCAGGCAAGTCGAGATCAGATGTGTTGATAAAATTGATGTAGAACAAACAGCTATTTATTAATTTAAACTATTACAATAATAAGACGATAGTAAACTTATTACTAAGGAAAACGCGTATCTCTAGATTATATTTTTGTTATATTACTGGGGCACCCATTGCCCATAACTTGTATGAAGAGTATTGTGTATGCGAGGGAGTCGTGTCAGTATCGCGGCAAGTGGCGCTCGATTTTCTCTGCCTATCCCTGCGGGAAAAAGGCGTGATAATTTGATTGGTTGTTAATATATAATTATAATTGATCTATCATTCAACTTTTGTACGTGCCTACATCTTTATATGCAATTACATAGTTGGAAAAGGTTCTTGACACACATTACAAACCCATGTAGTGTTCATTTCAATTCTATGTTGTGAGGTTGTTATAGTCTAGAATGTAGAACATATATATACATGTTTTTATATATTGAAACGCGACATATCACTTCGACTTGCGTGGTGGTAAGGTCCAAAAGCGATAACGACTGAAAATACGGTTTCAGTTTAGGGTTGCCTCTGTCACTGTAACTATTTTTTTTAATTCACATTTTTATACTAAGCTACTAAAGTGCTTGTATCATAGAAACAGGACAACCAAATTACATAATATCGAAGGTACATTGATACCGGTGGGTTGCGTAACCGTGTGGCTGCGTTTGAAGGACGCAAGATCATGAGATGGAAAGTACACCAGTCTATATCAACATTACTATAATAAGCAACTCAACGTGCATGTATCATAGAAACATGTTGACCAAAGTACATAATATCAAAGATACACTGTTACCGGCAAGTGGATTTGAACTGGCGCGCGCAGTGGTTCTTGATTTGCGTTACCATTGCACTACCACTACACCAGGGTCGCCACGGTTAAATAATAGTATAGTAGCAGTCGCATCCACTATGTCGGTCTAGTTAAAACCGGCAACTTTCAGTTTGGTTCGGTAACAACGTTCGGTTTAAACGCAACCGAGTCGCTTCACAGTCTGTACATACACTCGAAAGCGGTGGTATAGTCTATCTAAGCAGAAATGACGCGCCCCTCTACCGCATTTACGCACACAAGAAAACATACAATATGGATGCAACACACCTACAATGCAATTGTAGTTGGTCATTAAGTTGCTGGTTAGACACAAAATGAGGAGCACGCTAATAAAGTATAGTAGTATAGTTAGTAATAATTGCAATAACACATTTAAATAAACTAATAAATTGGAGGGGCGCATCATTTATAGTTAGACAAGTTATACTTAACTAGCCAGAATCGTAAATGATTCAAAGACAAAGCTTGTTATTTACGCATAAATGTTCCAATTAAAATGGTGAATGAGAACATCTCTTAATTGAGTCCCTCACGTTTGCTTTGAATGGAGCAATTCGTGCTAGATTGAACGCAATCGGCCGTTGACATTTTATTCAATCGATTCTATTGAAACACCAATAACTATTTAGTACAAATATTGCGAATTTAAGTACCTATACTATAGTACTTAACCTTTTTAATGACATAACCTACCTATACGAGTGTATAGACGTTGAAGTGACTAAGTCGCGTTTCGAGATCAGCTTGAAAGTTGCAACTAGGCCGACATAGTGACTGTTCGACTGTTACTTGTAGTAATTTAACTGTAGTAGCTAGCAGTCGCCTCCATTCATAGACCAAACTCCAGCTTAACATCATAATTTAAAAAATGTAGATCGCCTATTCTAAAACGTAGGTAGAGTCTGTCTAAGCCGAATTGACGCGCCCCTCCACTGCATTTAAGCACACGTGCGACTATCAAATATGGATGCATCACACCGAAAATGCAGTTGTAATTGGTCATTCAGTTGCTGGTTAGACACAAAAGGAGGAGCTCGCTGATAAAGTATAGTAATATAGTTAGTAATATTTGTATTCACGCATTTAAATAAATTAATAAAATGGAGGGGCGCGTCATTTATAGTTAGACAAGCTATAGAAGGTACGATGATTGTTATTTAAAAGAGGTGTCAAATGAAATAAACAATGAAGAAATCAATATTTACAATAGAGGTTTACGTAAAGTAATACTTTCTAAAGTGTCATTTGACCTTTTGTTAATGACGTAGGTATACCTAACTTAATTTATATCAAAACGTGACTAAGTGCTAAATATTAACTGACGTTTTAAAAAACTTAAAATTCATCAATTACGTAATACTAATAATGAATATTTAAGTGGCAAATCAGTTCATTAAACTTTATTTGCAACCTTAGGCACACGTAATTAGATCCAGCAAAACGTGGTCAGGATAACAATATCCACTATCATTCCATCCTGGGATTGTCTTATTATGAAGCAATAAATATCTATTGTCACATGGAGTTCGTCAGGCAATAAAATTCACTTCAATGGAAGAGGAGGTTAAAAATAGCAGATGTTTTTGATGAAGCTACGCGACATATATCATTTTGCTTTACATTACAAACAGTAAAGCCATATTCTCGAATTTAATTTATTTAAAATATTCTATGTAGTAATTAAGGATCGTATTACATTAATTAATCATCGTTAAATTATTAAATTACATTAATAATACTGTCTAGCTAATATGCAATGTGCATGTTTTTAACCGACTTCCCAAAAAGGAGGAGCTTTACAATTTGGCCCTATGTTTTCTTCATTTTGTTTTTTTATGTGTGTTATTTTAGTAACATTTTTTTCTTTGCACATCTAGGAATACTAAGTTACTAAACGTGATTTGATCGTAGAAACATGAAAGTACATAATTATATAAAAGATACATTGGTGACGGCAAGTAGTTTTGAACTAGGGGCTCCTGGTTTTGGTGACCATTTTACTACTAATAGACCACAGTCGCCTTATTTGGGCAGTAAAAATATTTAACAACCTATAGATTTTTTGAAATGTTTCAACAATGTTGATATAGGTAGTAAACAGTTAAATAACGTACGAAATATTTACACATGCGTAGATACATACTAATTACAGCTTATCCGTTATATTCATATTACATGTGGCGCACAATGAAGGTGGGACATTTATGTCAAGAACAATGCCCAATATACTTTTATTCACCACTAAAAATATATATTAATTCAAAACTATATTTATATGTATAGGTATGTACCATACCAAATACGTCATGTAAACACGTTTCGAGCACAGTTCACATGGTTCAACAAATATATAAATAAGTGCTAACATATGGTGGATATACTCACAAAATATTCAGCTGAGCTTTGATCGGCTAAAGTGGGCGTGAGCAGGCAACTGGGCGAAGGTGGGGCAGTGGCTGCTGGTGGCGGCGGCGCTAGCTGCAAGAGCTCACCAGCAGATGAGGACACACCTCCAGATGCCGCCAAATTTCGAAGCCTATCTGCCAAGTCCGTACGACCCGTTCTCTCACTAGACCCATTGCGTTTCTTTTCATCACCAGAATCTTTAAAAACTCGTCTCCGAAGTTTCCGCGATGCAGCACGCCACCGACGCAGCCGACAGTCAGCATTATTTAAAGTGTCATCGGCATCTCGCCTGGTCGGCGGTTCCTCGTCAGACTGCTCATCTGTCCCTGTCTGTTCATCAATGTACGGCAGAGCTTCACTCAAACGCCGCAGTGGCGGCTCCGGTTCTCCATTCATTACACCATTACTTGACGTATCTATAAAATCTCTAAGCGCAAAAGCTAGCTTTTGATCTTCGTTGAGGTCAGAGAGTCTCGGAGAGCAAGCTTTTACTGAATTATTGTGCATATCTCCGTTTTCATATGTCTCTGTAAGTATATCCTTAGTTTCATCACTACTTTTATTTAGTTCGACGTTTATTTTTTGGTTTGAAGAAGGCATCTCGTACATTAGCAAGTTTACTAGAGGTTATGCAGGTTGGGTCATTGCAAGCGAAAGTAATGAATCCGCGAGAGCTTACATACGACATAATGGGTAAACGCCTTCATATCTCCAAACATTGCCAAAATTCTGCCGCTTATCTATATAGTAACAGAGATGAACACAGCTACAGTCACACAATTAACACAAATCGATGGTTGAAACTAGAACATCGTTTTATAAAACAACACACGATGAATAGTTGTATTTTTGACAATCACTAAAACATGTAAATATCACAAACAGTTGATTATTATCGCACGCGAGATTTACGCAGAGCTGCGAGATTTGTTTGAGCGTATAAACGACCGGCCTCGAATTACAAGCGATACCAATGTGCGCACACCGGACTGGCTCTCACTAACACCACTCGGCCACGGCGCGGCCCGTCGTCGTCTACCTAAACAACACTATACCTTGTATTGACGTTCTAAAACCAGCCCACGCGGCGACATCTGTAGACAAAACTTCGAACTACATTCAAGTTTATGAATGTTCAGCTACATAAAAAAATTGTGGGCGTAGTGAGCGTTTGCCCGAAGCAGTATATAGGAGTACCACTAGAGGGCATTGTACCTTTAATACTTTAATTTTCAGAATAGCACTAGGCTCTTGGGTACTTATTTGTCTTAAGAAAATGATTTACATATCTGAGGGACAGTCTGTTATCAGTTTTCAGTGACCTTCATTCTTATTGTAACAGTCCAGTCTGATGGTAAGCTAAGAAAGGGCCAAGAGCGCCAACGACTCAAAAAGCCCTACTCAGTTTACGGTTGCCTGTATGACGACTTACATTTTTTTTATATTGTGGCTCGACATATGATAGCACTCCGCCTGTTATAAAGTGGGAGTGCGGTCCATTCAGAATACAGAATAAGGCGAGTGGTGACCGTGGTCTAGTGGTAGTGCAATAGTTACGCAAACTGAGAGCATGGCTTCAAAACCACTTGCTTTGGTTGTCTTGTTTTTATGATAAAAGTACTTTAGTAGCTTAGTATAGAAGTGTAGAAAAACCGCAAGTAGCAATGGCTTCCATTATGCCGGACTAGTTGCAACCGAGAACTTTTAGGCTGATCTAAACTTTAGCATTTAAAAGTGGTGGTACAGACTGAGCAAATTACCACCAACTCTGCTTACAACTCTTAAAAATAAAATTTCTAAATATACGGTCGCGCCTCATTTTCCGCAGGTATACGAGTATCTCTATACTAGGATTCAAGATTTTTTTACTATAGCATAGAAAATCTGTGGCAATTATAGACATATGACAGCTGATGATAAGTGCTAAAATGGAGGCGACTGCTACTACAGGTAAATAATTGTATAGTAGTCACATCCAAAATGCCGGCCGAGTTTGAACCGGCATGTTACAAACTGATCCTAAGAAACGCGATTATTTCACTTCACGGACTGTATAGTATACTTGTATGTGGTGGTCTCCACTCTTTGACAACCATACCCGGATATCCGCCTCATTATTTATTACCAAAAAACAAATAAAAGCAATGAAACAAATATTAGCTCCAACCAGGAATCGAACCCGGGACCTAATCGTAACGAACTAATGCCCGCATGTCGTCAATTTAAGGATCTATTGACCAAAGTTCTGTCTACCCCTTGGCTGCTTGAATTGTAAACATAATCACAAACCAAAATTATAAATTAAATAGTTACGCTCGCTTAATTCCTGAATTTATTTCACACGAATCCATTTTGATAAATGATTTAAACGGTATTGCGCAATGGTTTTTTGGCCAAATTTATATAATTTACGAATGCTTTATTGTTACCAAATATTATTATAAATGGGAGAATCCCGAATACTACGGAAATGGCAATTTCGATGATCATTTATTTAGAATGATCTGGCAATGGACGTTGACCTAGATTACTCAGCTTATTTGTGTAAAGAAATCATACACGATCAGAGTTTTAGTAGTGATTTGCCATGTCTGCTAATCCGAAGCAGTGTGACCGTGTTGTGCCTCGGTAGCCTGATTTCTGTTCAGCTTGAAAGAATTCCGCTTTTTAGCTTCAAACGTTTCTGGATCAGCTTTAAAGTTGCTGAATTCAGATAGGCTGATATAGTAAATGCGATTCCTACTTGTAGTTATTTAACTGAATTGTTTATTAATTTTATTGTGACTCGACATCTGACCTCAATCTGCCTGACAATAAGCATGATGGAGGTCTAAAAATGCCGACGACTGAAAAAATACGAGTCAGTTCACGGCTGCCACAGTCGCCATCACTATGCTAGCCAAAATTGTAGTCGACATATGTCAGCACCTCAGATCAAAATTATCATACTATACTTATATGATCTGAGGTCAGCATTAACATTAGGCGGAGTTATTCATATTTCGAGCCACAAAACGAACATTATCGCTGCTATCAAGTACAATGTACTATAACGAGACTACGTTGTTAACGATCCTTCAAGCAGGTATTAGTGGATTATGAATAAAAAATAATAAGTTGAACTTTATTTCTGTGTATATTTTAAGACTGACAGACTAAATAAAAACAGAATACATAGAAAGCCAATAAAAAGAAAACATGATGGACAATTGGCGGCCTTATCTTCTAGGCAACTAACCTTAAGATAGTGAAACAGATATGCGCATGGGGTGCCACAAGTGCTAAGATTTGTAACAATGCTTAGTAAATAAGATATGCCTCTGATATATTTATGCTATGAAGCAAAGATAGGTACCAATACATTTTTTTAAATATTAATTCTGAATTAGGTTTATTACTTTATTACCTTTTCTTTTTGAAGTAAAATAATTACTCCAACTAAGTACTCGTATAAAAACATAATGTTTGATCTGTAAATTATAATAGTTGAGTAATCCCATAATTTGCTGATTGCAACAATTTGTCACATTGTGCTTTGCGCATTACACCATGAAGGCTATAATGGTTAGGGAAACACATGGATCGCTGTATGGAGGGCATATTTAATATACATCCATCACCTCAAAACGTTATATGCAGAGCACCATTAGGGAGTATTGGCAGTAAAACACTTGTAACCATCCGTTAAACACGTGCATCATGTGTTTGTGGCTATTGACAGCATGCATTGGGTTAATTCCCACGAATCAGATATCTGCTCCTGTTATTGTGTTACCGGGTATGCCACCACCGATAGTGCAACCAACGCCTGCACCAACGCCGCCTCCTACAGTTCCTGGTAATGTCTCATTTCCACCATCCGAATCACCACCACCACCGACTCCACCACCAACGATGCCACCAACGATACCACCTACGATACCACCTACGATGCCACCAACAATGCCGCCAACAATGCCGCCAACGATGCCGCCCACGATGCCACCAACGATGCCGCCAACGATGCCGCCAACGATGCCGCCAACGATGCCGCCAACGATGCCGCCAACCATGCCACCCACAATGCCGCCAACGATGATGACTAACCCACCATCTCCATCGGCATCAACTAACCAATCATTTCAACTGGGGGTATTTCTACCCGTACTCATTTGTCAAAATCCTTCCGTGGTGTGCGTTGCTAACCCGAATCAACCATCTACTACAGGAACGGTCTCTCCACCAATTGATCCACGACTTGGGACAACGCCAAAACAATCAGAAAATTTACAAGTGCCACCAATAACAGCATACAGTGGGCAGATTCCATCATATGATACTGCTGTTAAATTTCCAAGAAACCGGAGAAATGTAGAAACTAAAAAGAACAATACTTATGAAGTAAATTATAGGCATAGTATTAAAAAGAGGCAAAGTACTTGTGTTTGTGTTCCAGCTGGTACCTGTCCACCAGGAGGTGCAGGAAATTTAGGGAATGGCCTAATTGATTTTAGAATCGTGACACCAGTAAGCAACATTTTTCATTTCAAAATATCCTATATATTAAACAAAGACCACATAGTTGTCAACACTATATTTTTATTGTTACAGAATAATCCATGTGGAGCTGGTACGGAATATTGTTGCATAGGTGGTAATCCAACACCTACACCAGCACCAACACCTGCACCAACGCCCATTGGTTGTGGAGTTCGTCAAAGTCCTCCAGCCGTAGTAATTACCCCCGGGGCAGGCCAAGCAGATTACGGAGAATATCCTTGGATGGTAAATGTCCTAACTTAAATAAACAAATTTTAAATAATCAAAACGTCAATGGATTTTTTTCATGTCAATTTATTTTCAGGTGATTATATTATCAAAACAAAATGATTATATAGCCGGTGGAGTTTTGATTGATCAATTAAATGTGTTGACTGTGATTCATCGTCTTACACCTTATTTGTAAGTACATACGAGTATTTACTAATTTCTATTTTTTGTATAGTATTATGGATCTTATCAATTTTCACATGGATATAGGCAGACGCAACAAAGCGCCACTTTCCACCTTCCGGACAAAACTATCTCGCTTCCTTTGCAACCGCAATCTTTAGACAGACTCTGTGCCCCCTGCATCCCCTGCACGGGAATCATACCGCTCAACTCATTTACAATTTTCTTTTCACCTATCCTATCAATCGGCCCAAACTTATTTAACATTCCATTATATTTATTGTCTTATAATATCTTTCTAGAGTTGGAAACACAGCGCCTAACGTTAAGATTCGTCTTGGAGAGTGGGATGCCGCTGGCTCGTATGAACCTGTGCCATTTCAAGAATACTCCATTTCAAAAGTATTTAGACATCCATCTTTTAATCCAAATACTTTACAATATGATATAGCTGTGCTAAGGTTAGCATCGCCAGTACCTATTACACCGCAGCCAGGAGGTGCACCAACAATCAACAGAGCTTGTCTACCTGCAAGTCCTGCTTCCGTTTATACCGGACAAAGGTGAATTGATTATTTTATTAAGTAAGTTACTCATTATCATCATCATTATCAATTTGAAGGCTTAATTCTCCTAATTAAGAACTTTTCAAAATCTGAGATCCAAGAGTCTCGACGACTGAAAATACTGACTCAGTTTACGGTTGCCTCAGTCGCTTTCACGAGGACGGCCAGAGGTGCTTTTTCACGTCTTGTTTAAAGGATCCAAGGTTAATTGATAAGAAAAAATATAATCTGGCAATACATTCCACTTTTTTCCACCCGATGTGTGAAATAAAAACACAAGAGCCCTTTAGAATCCGTGGTATAGGCGATAAAGTAAGAATATTAATTAACCTGTATAAATAATAAATGATAATTGGATCAAAA
Organism: Tinea trinotella; assembly: GCA_905220615.1. NCBI lineage: Eukaryota > Metazoa > Arthropoda > Insecta > Lepidoptera > Tineidae > Tinea > Tinea trinotella. The sequence goes on from HG992306.1 coordinate 8,478,084, forward strand.
AATTTACGCGTGCACGCACCAATGCGACCGGGTATCGTTTTTGGTGACTGTCGCTTAACGAACGACCGTTCTGATCACAAAGCAACCAAGAGCAAAAATTAACGACCTAGTTATCTATAATGATACGTTTATTATTTTACCATATTCCTAGGTTACATCTACTATGCCAACTTAGTTAGAACCGACAATTTACAAGTCACTACCCAGATTTTGTCAAACAGACCCGGCGCAAACTGTTACATATTTTATATTGTAAAATATTTGCTCAGACCGAGAATCGAACTCTGGATTATACGCGTAACGAATTGGTGTGATAACTGGTTTGCCTGTCACCGATTCTTGGTTGTCAGCTCAGTCTGCTGATCCGGGTTTGTACCACCACCACTTTCAAAGGCGTTTTGCATCAACTTAAAATTTGCCAGATCCGAAAACTAAAGAAAATTATATTCAAAAATATTCGACTGTTTGATGAATTTGCTTATATTTCACACATAATTAATTATATTTAAATGTATACCTATAGTTTTTTTTATAAGGATGCGACAGCTGTCTTTGACTTGCCAAGGGAAAATCCAATGCGCCGACGACAGAATAAATATTAGATTATACAGTTGCCTCATTCTACGTAGCTATGCAGGCGAAAAGGTGGCTATTATTTAAATCAATCAATCAATCAAATTGTCGCGCCTTTTTCCCACAGGGATAGGCAAAGACAATGGAACGCCACTTGCCACGATCCTCAAACAACTCCCTTGCTTCCTTCACATCCACAATTCTCTTCATACAGGCTCTGTGGTTATGGGCACTAGACAACCCAGCGTTCTTAAGGATGTCTCTGATTTGTTCGGGAGTTATTTAATTGCTAATATATATTCTAGATGTTGGGTAACGGGATGGGGTAAAGACGCATTCGGTCTTCAGGGCAACTATCAACAAATTCTCAAAGAAGTCGAAGTACCTGTAGTGGCACCAGCTGCCTGTCAGGCGTCTCTTCGTGCAGCCCGATTGGGACCTAACTATGTATTGGATACCACCTCATTCATCTGTGCTGGGGGAGAGGCACAACGTGATTCTTGTACTGTAAGTGATTACTGTTACAAAAGTATAAGTATATTTCATACGGCATCGAGAAAATTTCGTACTTGTTCTTTGTGGCTCAATTCGACCGTGGTGGTGCAATGGTTACACAAACCAAGAGCACGGGTTCAAAACCACTTGCCGGTACAAATGTATCTTGATATATGATAGTTGTCCTGTTTCTATGATACAAACACTTAAGTAGCTTAGTATAGAAATGTAAATATGTTTTGTTATTGAATTACTAAAAAAAAAGGTTTTCACAGATCGTACGATAAATAAGATAGTTTTTTTTATTGACATCTGATATCGATTTGCTTCGTGGTAAGCAAGAAGAAGTCCAAGAGCAAAGACAACTAAAAAACCAATGCATTTTACGGTTGCCCCAGTCGAACCGTAAAATGCATGCATTACTATGCCGACCCCAGGTGCATTCTCACGCTTCGCTTCAAGTATTCAGTAATGGTTATAGGTTGAGAAGAACACATGCTAAAGCATACCACTTGTTGATTGTCTTACAAAGAAACGACGCACTTACCTTTTAGTTCGACTGCCGATTCGGTCTACAAAAATCGGATGCTTTCCCCAACTTATGCAGGATCGCAATTGAAGTAGGAATAAGAAGTAGGAAGCTCGACAAAACATTCACTTAGGTGCAGGCGATAAAGGACGCATAGAGCTGCCATGTCTATGCGACATTGCAGGGTCTCCGGAGTTTTATTAATAGTCATCAATGCATCAGGAAGATAGTTGGCAGAGCCGTCCCAAAATGCAACAGCGAATTTGAACCTTGCATACTCCAGCGATGTTTCTTGTTCAGGATGACAAGTTTGCATCCTGTAGTCCTAAAGACCCATGGACTCATGGTCCATCTGATTCAAGTTAATCTACTCATTAATGTGCCAGATAAGATAAATTGACTCATTCATTTTTCCATTGGAGTTAATGTTATTTAACGTACATAGTTGTCAAACAAGACATTAAATAGATTTCTAATTTCAGGGAGATGGAGGCTCAGGATTGGTTTGCAATGTGAACGGCCAGTGGACAGTGATTGGGTTAGTGGCATGGGGACTTGGTTGTGCCACCGGGGGAGTTCCGGCTGCTTATGTCAATTTAGCTGCAATGTTACCCTGGATTCAACAACAAATAGCTACCCCTTAAGATACCTCAGAAGTACAATAATGAATTATTTTATGTAATTAATGAAAAACTACGTTGAATTCTGTGATGTATAGTTTAATAGTATTTTGTAAAACTATTATTTTTGTAATAAAATAAATAATCTATTGGCCGGCATAGTTACGGCGATTGTAGAAACCGTAATACGAAACGGTTTTTAAGTCGTCGGCGCTGTTGGATCTTCCCTTGCTTCAAGTCGGCAAGTCGAGGTCAAATGCCGCGTCTCAATAAACTAAAAAACGAGTTTTCAACAAAAACACGTAAAGCTTAGAACAATAATTTATTAACTTAACAACTTAATACAAATAGGGCTTGTAAACATTATAAAATTTAATGCGATTCCTATATCCAACGTATTTAAAACAAAAACGATAAAACTATACAAATAAAAATGCGTTCTAAACGCGAATAATATTAACGATAAATATTAATAACTACTTAAATATATAATTAGGACGTAATCTAGTATTGCAGAGGGCGTGCTATTTCGCCCTTACGGACGAATATTCATTATGATCATAAATATTTACTCTTTCTCCTTACTCTTCGTCTTCTTTTTCTTGTTTAACAATAGGAGCAGTCGTGGGAGAGAGCGCTCGTGACGGAGTCTGCGCAGGAGGTGGTGATGATACTTCTATGTATTCATCATTTAAACGTTCCTCTTTAATCTCCGGTTCCGTTTTCACTGAAGGATCATGGTCAGCTTCGTTCGCTATGACGGCAGGCGGTATAAGAGGCGGTTGCAAAGCAGTTTCAGCGGGTGCCAAAGCAGCCCACGCGGCTCCACGAGCATACGCTTCATAAAATGCTCTCTGTGCTATTTCAGCCTCTTCTAGATGTAGAAATGAGTGATTATCAAGTTCGGCGCGAAAGAAGAATTTGAGGCCACAACGTCCACAATCGTAAGGTCTTGTGGCAGTTGAATGCTCTGGTAAATGTCGTTGTAAACCCGCAGCACTTGTGAACACAGCTGAGCAGAGGTAGCAAGTGAAAGCACCCATGCCGGCGAAGGTATGTTCAATAAGATGCGCTTGTAACCTAGTCGGAGAGCCTAATGCACGTCTACAAAGCCTACAGTCATGTTCCGCTGCAGGAGGTGGTACAGGCGCAGCATGACGGGCATAGCAAGAACTGCAGGCACGAGCACCTTCTCCACCTTCCCCTTCAGTCAAAGGACGTAGACATATAGCACAGCGTTGTTCATCTCCGGTGGGCCGGAGATGGAAACGAGCGTGAAGACGAGCTTCTCCTTCAGAAGCGAGCGTCTGTCGGCATACGACACAAGGCGCTGGAAGTGCTGGATGATGTCGTGCCATATGTGTTAGGAATGATTCTTCAGAAGCCAAGCGCGCGCGACATCTTGCACAAGTATCGCCTGCAATGACCTGAAAATAATATCAATAAGTTAAGTTAAGAGTTATAGGCAGACAGTCTACCGATCCACTGCATTAAAGTGAATAAACCGTGAAATATCTCAGTCGCATTTAAAGTAAAGGTTAAATGTTGCTGGTCCCAATTAAGCTGACATAATAGTGTGTCTGCTCCTTGCTGACATAAATAAAAATAATAAATATAAATTTTAAAAGAGGTAGGCTTAGTTAAGTTGCCGTATCCAACTAGGCCGGTATAGTGGATGCGACTACTACTTAAGTGTAGTAGTAATAGTGGACTCCACTCCACTGCATTGCATTGACTGCACTCCAGCTTAACATCAGGCCGAGTGCTGTTATAATATGTCTAACCATCATAAAAACTATTAATTTCTCTTACCTTACAATGTGTAAGTTTATGTTCTGCCAAAACACCAGCGGAAGGTAGGATCTCGTCGCATATGAGACACTTATGTCTTGCAGCCGATGCACCGGAATGGGCTCTAGTGTGGGCTTCCAATTCCGCTCTAGTTCTTGCTCTTTCACCGCAATATGCACATTGCAATGCCACCGCGCCATTTTTACGTCGCCTTTCTTCACCTGCCACCGGACCAATGGTACAAGGAGAACAAGCACCTTCTCCTCCGTCTGTTACATTGTTGTTATCTAAGCGTTTTACTCGTCCAGAATCTCCATTTATACCCTAAAAAATGAAGGGAGCCGTGAGCTGACTGTTTTTTTTGTCGTCGTCACTCTTAGACCTTCTCTTGCTTACCCTAAGGTCTGATATCAAGTCACAATTAAAAAATATATTAGTTAAGTTTTTTTTATTGTGGTTCGACATATGAAAGGACCACGCCTGATGTTAAGCCGGAATGCGGTCTATGAACGGAGGCGACAAATTGTCACGCCGGCATAATGACTGCGACTGAGGCAGCTGTAAATCTCCCTCAGTACCGAGGACAGACTGGATATCCTTTGCAGCGACTCGATTCACAGGGTGGTCCAGTTAAGCGGGCCATAAAGACCACCTTGTGCAAACTTGGCGAACTTGGTCCTAGCAAGTACGGCGGATTATCGCGCCAGAGTATCGCCTGTTACAATACAAGGCTCAAGTTCGCTCTTGCTCTACTGTTCGCACATCTGGAATGCCAACTGCATTGTATCTAGGTGCAGAGGTCACAAGAACTCTGAAAACTCTGCAACTTTGCAGAGAAATAGCGTAAGGGACGCCTATACCACGGAGAATGTTTTGAGGAGCTCTTTAACCTTGTTCTTTGTATAGGTCGAAAAAAGCATCCGCATTCTGTCAACCGAAGCGGCAGTCGAACTAAATGGTTCGGTGCGTCGTTTCTTTGTAGATCAATCGATATGTGGAATGCTTTTCCAGCTCATGTGTTCTGCCCATCCTTCAAGCGATGCCGTCATAGTGACAGCGACTGAGGCAACTGTGAACTGAGTAGGTTTTTTCAGTCGTCGGCACTTTTAGACCTCCGTCATGCTTACCATCAGGCAGGTCGAGGTCAAATGTCGAGTCACAATAATAAAGGTTTTCAAAGGTTTTGGGCCTCCACTTGCTAACATTAAATATGTAGGTACAATTAAATAATAAAACGAACCTGGTGTAAGGGTAAGGAGTGTTGTGATTGCATATGTCTTTCAAGTAAATATTGAACCGCAAAGGTATCAGGACACGCGGGCGCCGGACATCTATAATGAGCATGGGCAGCCGCATGAGCTCTAAGAGCCCTTTCTCCTGCTAGCACTGCTCCACAAGCACAACGTCTCGCTGCATGCCGAGCTCGAACGTGTGCAGCACCTTCAGCTTCAGATCTTATAGTACCACCACCAACGCCGCAACCTCGGCATATCCAAACTTTACTTTCCCCGCTATGGGCTACAGCAAAATGTACCTGATGAAATACAAATATATTAAGTGTGGTAGGCCTAGGCAGACAGATGGTGGTCTACTACTACTTCTTTCTACTACCACCACTTTCCACTGTATAGACCGTAAAGTGATTTAGTCGCGTTTCAAGATAAGCATAAAAGTTGCCGGTTCCAATTAACCGGCATAACGAATACGACTACTTGCTGTTATTTAACTGTGTGAGCAGTCACCTTCATTCATGGACCGAACATCAACTTAACATTAGGCGGGGTACAATCAAATGCTGGGCCACATTAAAAAAAAACTAAAATATGTATTTACCTGAATAGCGACTTTAGAGTCAAAAATTTCTTTGCATAATGAACAACGATAAAGATGATGAGCATGTAAGTCCAGCAAATGTTTCTGCAAGTCATCAGGTGCAGGAAAGCTTCTAGCGCAACTGTGACAAGTATATTCGCATGAAGCTGCCAAGTAATGTGCTGCTAAATGACGTTCACTCGCTGCTATGTCGGCGAAAGTTGCACCACAATGGGGACATGGGGTTGGACTATCCCTTCCCGTTTCTCCATTATTTTCCTCTAAATGTCCTTTTAAATGCGCTCGAAAAGCTTCGAAATCAGGAAGGGCTGCATCGCACTGATTACAAAGTAGTGTATTGGGCGATAGAGTCTTCTGCGGAGTGGTGGTGCCAGAGCCAGACCTTGGACGTTTAGGAGTTGGTCCTTCTGAACTTCTACAACTTAAATCAGTTGGTGTCGATTCAGGTGGCGGGAGTGAAGGTGATATGCGTGGAGGTTCTGAGAGTGATTCGCCATTTAAAAGTGCAGAATGTGCTGCACGAACGTGGAGTTGCAATTGTTCCATACTTGTGAAAGTATCCCGGGTACAATAAATGCACGCCAATAAAGTCGGAGCTGGGTGGGAGGCCACTCTTCTAGGTGGTGTTAGGGTAGGTGCATCTACGCCGTGCACGCTGCTCATGTGCGCCTAAAACAAAATTTTAAATTAAATAAAATATTCAAATTAACTAAGCAGTTGAATTACAAAGTTCCGGCGAATCGTTTCTTTGTAAAACAAGCGACAAGTGGAATGCTTTACCAGTTTATGTTTTCTCCCCATACCTTTGCGAAGCGTGAAAAAGCAAATCTAGCCGGCATAGTAACGGCAACCGTAAGTTTAATCAGTATTTTTATTCATCAGCGCTCTAGGACTTCCCCTTGCTTACCATCAGACAAGTCGAGGTTAGATGTCGAGTGCAATAAAAAAACTTACTTGCAACAAGTCAAGCCTTCTAAAGGAATCTCCACAGCGTAGGCATCGCATGGATCGCCTTCGTTCAGGATCACAATCTTTCTTATGTCCTTGCATATGAGATGTTAATGCGGCAGCGGTGTTATATCCCCGATTACATACTGTGCATTGAAATGGTTTCTGATTGTCGTGAGTCTTCATGTGGATTTTCAGATGATCACTGTAAAGTTAGAGTAATTAATATTGTTGCGTAAACAATTTCAAAATATGGTTGCTACTAGGTTAACAAAAACACTTACATAAATCAACATCTTATTTAAATGTAAGTATCTTTAGTAAATCCTTTTAAAAGATCGCTAAATCTAAAAGTAAAAAGAGACTTAAATCGTCTTTTGTAGTGTCAGAAGATAATTTGTCATACGGGACATAAGTGGCCACATAAAGCGCGGACCAAACAGAACTAACAAAGGGGCTTTTCAGCCAAACCGAGAATAGAGTCGTTCGCCCAAACACCTCCGCTAATGGCCACGCTCGGCGTGCCTGTTTAGGTACGGGCCATTATTTCATTTTTGTGAGATCCCCGAAGCCATTTGTCAGCGCATCACCTCTTTTCACTCGTCGTCAACTCGTTGGACCGACAAATTGCGTAGGATTAGTCACGTGGAGTAGTTGCGGCAAGGTGACGAAAAAGGTGACGTGTCGGTTCTACGGGTCTTCGTGGAGAGTCAATAGTGTTCACCTCGTGCTTTGTGTCGTGACTTATGGAGGAGACATCGTGCGCCGACGATTAATCTTCTCGACTCGCTCATAAGAGGCGTGAATCGTTATATGGGCACACACAACAATTTGTTTCTATTCACTAAAAGTATTTTTTATTTCTTAAAAGATTACCGAAACGCTGGCATGGCCACATTGCACGATTGAATTATTATAAGATAGGTACCTTAGTGAGATTAAAGTACTTTTAATTTCTCATAGTATAATTAATAATAATTCATTATTACCTGCGTGAAAATGCTGCCTCGCAGTGTGCACACCGATATTTACGATCCCCAGTGTGTAGTTTGACATGACGATCCCTTGATCGTTTATGCTTGAACAGCCGCGAGCAGAATTCGCAGCGAAATGGCATTTGATCCGAATGTGTCTAAAACAAAAGATTTATTTTATATAAATTGATGATAATACAGCTATAAATTAGATTCAAATTAAAAATTCAACTACATAGATATTTAAAAAAAATCGGGAACTTCATTTCTAGGTATACCAATCCCATAAAGCACGAGTATATTACGTTCCTTGGTTTTTTTTTTTATTAAAACGCGATATCTGGCTTCAAAAGAGAAAATCTCAGAGCGTTGAGTTTTATTTTACGGTTGCCTCAGTCGCCGTCACTATTCTGGTCAATCTATTATTTATCTAATCAGTCCTATCTATATATCTATATATAAGTCTATCATATATAAAATCATATTAAGGTCATTGGCTATTGAAACAATTTCAATTCATACCTAAAAACCCCGTGAGAACTATCTCCCAACAATGGGTGCTCTGACAACTGTAGTCGTTGCGTGAGATGACTGCCACTTCTTGCCCATCAATAAAATTTATAGTAGGACTCAATAGTTCAATCAGATGCTAAAGTTTAGACCCCATATATATTTTGACCTCCATGTTAAATATTTTCAATTATATGTTTGTAAAATGTTTTAAAACAAATCTTAGCTTCGACTGGGAATCGAACCTGGCATATACGCGTAGCAGACTGGTGTGTTACCTATTGTGCCACACGGATCGTTAGTTTTATAGGTAATAGACACAATAAATATATTTTCTGGCAGAAATAAATTTATACTAGAAACAACATTTAAGATAAAAAAAAATAAAAATGATGATAATCAAATTGTGTTTGAGATGGGATCTAAATCCATTGGGTGCTTCTCTGACGATAGGGATAAAATCAATAGTTAAAAACCGACACGGTAGGCAAGTCGTGACACTCGAATGAGATATCTATCGAAATTGATGCTGGGAATTGTCGATAAATTAATCATACGAATGCTGATCGATAACTTGTGGATACCGTTAATTTTAAAGTTTTGCCTTGTCATTATAAATTGTAGTTGAATATTTAGTATTAACGTAGGTATTAGAAATATTTGCAAATGTTTCGAATAAAATATCCACAATAAAATAAGGTTTATGATTTTAATATTAATTTTTAAACCTTGTACGTCAAGTAGGTAAATGTTTTCCAATTTTCACATTTTCCATTTCATAAGTTTTTTTTTTTAATATAATTTGTAGCGCGACACATCACCTCGCATGTAGTAGACGCTTTAGCTTAATATCAGAAGGAACTTGTGACTAGTAGGTATAGTAACTAGTGCAGTGTTAGCGGTGCTTAGCACAGGGCGCATCACATACCCGGAGGGGCGCAAAAATAACCAGACCAGAACCACAACCAATACAAGGTTTAGCTACGCCGCGTCTTTCGGTACGTGATGTCCACTCTAGAACTTTTCTTCCCCATCGGTTGTCGGTTCTTCGAGCGATTTACTCTTACAAGTAAATAACATTATATCAAACTTTTGCATAGTAAGGACGAAGTTATAGAAGCTAATGAAAACGAATAATAAATGTATACAATCCCATTTTGCATTCGCTATCTATCCTAGTAATCTATTATACTATACCAAGTATGGTAAGTAAGTTGTCCGGCATAGTGACAGCGACCGAGGCAACCGTAAGTTGAATAGATTTTTAGTCGTCAGTGCTCTTGGACTTCCCTTTGCTTACCAGCAGATCAAGGTCAGATGTTGGTTCTAAATTTAAAAAAAGGTACCATAAAGAAAAACAAACTTGAAGCCACCAATATTTTTTTCAAATTGTTATAAGTCATTGCGCATAACGAATCGATTGAAAACCGATAAGATTCCTACGCGGGAGCAACGCATCTCATATCGCCCCGAATGACTCAATACATCTCCGATATCTATGTAATGAATCGATCACTTTCCTACTTTTGATTTAGATTGATCAAGCTCGTGATATACAAGGGAGTTTGGTTTCTAATGAGTTTGTAAAATAAATCTTATACTTAGTTCTTAAGATTAATTAATTGCCAGATAAGTATTACAAATAATTGGTAATTTAAACCAATGAAAAATAAGAAGACTTTTTTATTGTGACTTGTCACCTGACCTCGACCTGCTGATAAGCATGAACAATGTCCAAGAGTTGTAGGTAGGCAGTGGTGCCCAGTTTGCTGATCCGGGGTAGTACCACCGCTTACAAGTATATAGACCGTGAAGAGACTTAGTCGCCTATCGGAATAACATTCAACAGTTATTCCAACTAGGCCGGCACTATTAATGCTTCCTGAGTTTCCATATTGAGATAAATAACCTAAGTCTGAAGTAGCCAGAGAGAGTTATTAATTATGCCTAAAATATTAAAAAAAACATGTTAAACCAATATTTTATAAAATAATCAAATAAAAGAATAGACAGACATAAAATAAAATAAAACTTCAGGTGTTAAATACAAAAACAAATTATCACAGAAATGATCTTTGAAATGAGGTAGGTAACTATTCAAAAATATAAAAGGATTATTCATAAGGTACATAAAGAGCATGCTAATGTGGTTTTGGATTGTTTTTGACAAACATAGTTGACGTCCTTCGCCCCTGCGCCCGCAGTTTTTGGTGACGACCACTCTTTGTAAAGGCGAGCACACACTAGACCAGACATTAAAGCAGGATTCTTCAACGATCCCTGCCTTAATATACTTTTTGAAATGTTATTAACTCAAAAAAAATATACGCGTAAAGAAGAAATGCTCAAAAAAACACTTAATCGAACAGAATTTACAAATACTTTATATTATTTATACTTTAGTTTTTTACCTTGCCTAAAGTATTAACTAAAATAAATAATGTATCTTAGTTATATTTTTTAAGGTTTTTAGTATTAGCAGAATAGAGGTGTAAATTTAATTTATACATTGAATAATTGTATAAATAATTCTTTCTTAAATAATATAAAGTATTTGTAAATTCTGTTCGATTAAATTAAATGTTTTTTTTTGAGCATTTCTTTCTTTACACTAATATTTTTTTGAGTTCAAAAGTACTTCAAAATAGCATATCGTCGAAGATCCCTGTTCTAAAGATTATGTCATTTATAGGTACATATTTCTTTATTATTTGATATCTATTTATTATTTGATTTCATTATTTAATACTCGTAATATAATAGACGGATCAATTCTTTATCGCATACGACAGGTATACCATACCAGTTGGTTACGGGTTCGATTCCAGATTGGAGCAAACATTTGTTTCGAAGCTTTTGTTTGTAATATTTATAAATTATTAATTTTTACAAGTAAACAGACCGTAAAGTGACCTAGTGGCATTTCGGGATCTGCTGGTGAGTTACCTGTTTTAACCAAGCCGGCATTGTAGATGTGACTGCTACTTACAGCTGTTTAACAGTAGAAGTAGTCATCTCCATTCATGGACCCCGCACTTCAGCTTAACATCAAGCGGGGTGCTGTCATATGTCCAGTCACAATAAAAAATATATATAAAATATGTGCGCTTGACTTTGCGCGTGCGATGTAAGAACAATAAACTCCCAAAGTGACACGTTCACGCTTTTACTAATTGACCACCTCAACGGCACTAATCCACTGTAATGCAAAACACTCATTAAAATTTAAGTGACTGAAATTTTAAATTACAAACGTTGGGAAATTTAAAATAAAATACTTGAAATTTTGGGTATTCATTTATTGTGACTATGACAGCACCCCGCTTGATGTTAACTGCTACTATGGATGTTACTGCTACTACAATTCAATAACTGTAAGTAGCAGTTACATTCACTATGCCGGCCTAGTTGGAACCGGCAACTTACAAGCTAATCCCGAAATGCTACTAAACCATTTATCGGTATGTATACTTGTACGTGGTGGTACTACCCCGGATCGGCAGGCTGGGGTACCACTGCCTACCACTCTTTGATAACCAGACCCGAAGCAAATAACCGCCTCTTTTTTTTATTAACAAATATTTACAATATTTAATATAATTATTAAATATTATAAATAAAATCTATGAAACAAATATTTGCTCCGACTGGGAATCGAACCCGGGACTATACGCGCAACAAACCAATCGCTAACCATTCTTCCACGCCTTTCGTCAAAATGATTTTACTGCGTACATCCTGAATCTATAAATAAACCTCTAGTCTAGATTTTTGATATTATTTCATTTCTATATTTAAGCCACCAAAGCGCTTGTATCATAAAAACAAAAAGACTTACGTATATACTTACGTTGTATCAAAGATAAACGTGGTAAGTGGTTATGAACCCGTGCTATCGGTTCACTATTGAACTACCATTATACCACGGTCGCCTTAATGTTATATTTTCTTCCATATTCCATCTTATTTATTTCCAATTATACGTTTGACTAATTGGTGCATATCTGTGCACCCTACAGCCACATAAAGTGATAGTTATCTTAATTAATCGTTGACAAGCGTGTCGTTAGCATCCGTTATAATTGTGGTAAACGCATCCGCCGCTTCATTTCATTTAGGAATTTAACTGGGTAACAGAATTAGAACATCGGCATTAGGTACCTAAAGATTGAGGATTGTATTTTCATCGCATATTCCAAAGCCTAGTACTATAACTGTAAAATCAATCAATCAAGCAAATTGTTACGCCTTTTCCCACAGGGATAGGCAAAAACAATGGAGCGCCACTTGCCACGATCCTGACACAACTCCCTCGCTTCCTTCACATTCACAATTCTCTTCATACAAGCTCTATGATTATGGGCTATTGCCCATAACACAGAGCAACCTAGCTTTCTTGAGGATGTCTCCGATTTGGTCACTATAGTCAAATAATTGAAAGTAGCATCGACTATGCCGGACTAGTTTTAAACGACAACGGCATAATGACGGCGACTGAGGCAGCCGTAAATTGACTCGGTTTTTCAGGCCGTCGGCGTTCTTGGACCTCGTTTTACTTGCTATTAGGTGCGTCTAGGTCAGATGTCGAAATATAATAATTTAAAGGAAAAAATATAAATCTAAGGCGAGTGGAAAGATGTCATTCTTTAAAAAAAAAACGAAATTCTGCAGTACCTACCATAGAAGAGAATTTCACACGAGAATTCACACGAAGAGAAATTTTGCTGTGTAGGAAGCAAGAGTGTTGTGTTAGGCTAGAGCCAGAGACATGTCTCTGTCTCTGAGGCTGTTGTCTCTGCCTAGCCTTGTGGAATTTAGGGCGTAATAATGATAAATATAGGTATGTGTTAAAATGTCTGGTTTGGTATTTCAAATACATAGTAAACATTATGCTCTTATTTCCGTTTGTACTGGATAACTTAATAATGGAGCGGTAATTTAAATCAATGCGCTGTTGTTCTTAATTTGTTTATATAAAATAGGTGTTAGGTTTCTATTTCTTAATAATATGAAACACAATTTTTTAAAGGCAATCCTTTTTTTTATTTTGGACTCTTTATTTCAGGTTTCAATAACCGGTAAGTGAAAAAGAGTAAAATATTTGCAAAATAGTAATAAAATAAAAGTTTACATTTTATATTTTACTTTGGTATTTATATAAAAGTCGTTGGTTCGTGGACAAAAGCGCGAGAGCGTCGCGGTAGATACCCAGTTGAAATATGACCTTTTTTGATCAATCAAACTTTTTTTTAAGTATTAGAAGAATGTATTTAGAAACTTCTGCCGGAAGACATCCGTTCGCTGCTGAACAAAAGCCTCCCCCTTAGAACGCCATTCCGAACAAGATGCTAGTTGCATCTATCGATATTTTGTCGTTTCCTAATGGGGGGGGGGAGCATAATCCACAGGCAGGCTCCGCGTTTTACTCACCGCACTTTAAGAGGACGTTGCTACCCATCCTCCAGTGAGGCTGTTCGTTTTAAGGACAGCCCGTGGCCAAACTTTTAAAATTATATATTTTTTAATTCCTAAACCCGATTCTTTTACCCAAATAGTTACCAAAAAGTTTCCCCTAGTAAACTGACATGGAACGTATTGCAATATACTTGTACAATACGACAATAATATAAGTTATGATTTTTTAAAATTTATATCTATTGGGAGTTTTTATTCTTTAAGACATGGTGACAATTGGAATAGGCTACCGAGATCGTACCGAAATGTGACTAAGTAACGATCTTAAAAGTGCTGGTACTACCCCATATAGAAAGACTCAGAAAATTACCACAAATCTACCTACGACCTAGAATATAATTAAATTATCAACATATAAAATCACTCATAGATGCAATTTCACACTCGGATATCCTGGAGCCAGCACTACTGTCTCTAATGTCACTGGTTTAATTAAGGATCGCCTTACGCTGAACTGGTTCCATCAACTACTCATATAGGAAGTCATCAATTCTATGAGAGGATGCAGTCTTGAATTACTGCTGATGACTCTATATAATTTGTAGGCGCTAACGTGATTCTATTAAGTACGAGGACGTACATTTTCTATAGCAAATACATCTTTTGATTTACACATAGAAGCGAGACAGTTTTTAATCAATAAGGAAAACCAATAAAGGAGAAGATCCAGATATATATACATATATATCTATGATCATTTATTTATTATTACCTAAGATTTTTGAATTGAAAATTTCTTTAACGGTGTTCTGCACTTTTTGCGATGGGTAAACACTTAAATGATAGTACTTTTATACTGATAATTAAAGCAATTCGTGCAAAATTATTCCCTAACCATTCCTAAAATATAAAAAATGCACAACGTTATTATTCAAGTTTTTATTTCTGCCGGCACTCCCGGAGTACAATCCGTTTTTTATTGTAGCTCGACATTTGATAGCATCCTACCTGATGTTAGGCTGGAAAGCAGCCCAGGAATGGAGGCGATTGCTACTACAGATAAATTAATTGAAAGTAGGTAATCGCCAAACGGGGTAAGTTTTGGAAACAATAACAGCATCAACAAATAGGACGACCAACACCTCGGTCTCTCCGTGACCACGATGTCTGCAAAGCTCTCGAAACGTTGGAATAATAAAAAGTTGTAAAATCTAAACCAAAATAAACGCGATAGTAAGCCGCATACAATTTGTTTAATTCATTAATCAATGTTCGCGCAAAATCTAATAAAAATGGTTTATATAATAAATGTGGGTTACTGTGTAGACGAACAATAATTTAAAAAATGAGTGAGTGATTTATTTTGATTCTATGTTTGTATACTAAGCTACTTGTATCACAGACACAGGTCGACCATTGTAAAGTTATTAAAGATACATTGGTACTGGCAAGTGGTTTTGAACTAGAGGTTTGCAAGGCCTTTTGACTACTACTTACGACACAACAGTCGTCTTAAACACCTATTTAAAAAAATATTTAAGACTAATATACTGTATATAAACACCAAACAGAAATAAATCAAGTGTAAAAAGTGTAAATTAATTAAGTAAAGAATAGGAATCTCTTGACGAGCTTAAGATTAAAGGCAATGAATCAGGCGTGATTAGATGTGAGTGAGAAGCGTCGAGTACAGATGGCGAGGCACATAAACATCGACGTACTCGGCATGTTTACTCCGACTTCACTTAATTGGAGCAATCGGCCTCGGACAGTATTAATAAATCGGAGCGTTGGTTCGCGATAAATCGAGAAGATCGCCGTCGGCTAACGCAGCGCCCATGCCCACGCCATGTGACTTATTACCAAGCCCTGTGATACGCTGCACGTATACAGGCATAATATAACTTCTACCCGCGTCGCAAATACATCCCAACTCAAATCTAGGTTTTTTTTTGTAATACTCTTATATGAGATATAATTAATGTAAAACCAAATCTTTGAAATTACTGTTTCATTTTTTTATTGCATTTCGACATTGATAGCACCCTGCCTGAAGTTAAGCTATGCGGTCCATGAATGCTACTAGACTGGCATACTGGATGTAACTTGACAACCAGACCCGGAGCAAATATCCTTTTCTTTTTTATTAACAAATATTTAATCTATTTATTTACAAATAAAGCTACGAAATAATTCTTTGCGCTGACCGGAAATTGAACCTGGGACTTTACGCGTAACGAACTTCTGTGGTAACCAATGCCCCACCCACGCCTGTCATAAAATTTTGGAATTAATTCAAACTTTCTAATACCCATATAAGATTATAACTCTATCATAGATTGATATCAAACACTGTCAAAATCTAACTGTCACCACTTCATTTCGTTGGCGATAGCTAGAGATAATCGAACGCCACTTTTTACGATCCTCTCCTCTCTCTTAAAATTGACCGTAAAGACACGTGACGTACTAGGCCGATAAAGTGTCTGCGAAGCTACTTGCGGTTATTTAACTGTAGTAGCAGTCGCCTCTATTAATAGACCTCCAGCTTAACATTATGCAGAGAACTATCATATGTCGAGCCACAAAATACATGTTTTTAAAACCCACTCTTATAATTATAAAAAAAAACAATAAACGTAGTGTATAATTAGTTCAATAATAAGAGGGAGGCATCGCGCATTATGAATATAGATAGTTGTCATCATTGCTTTCGTGCAAAGATTCAATAAGCACTTAAGAGCCATGGGGTGCCCCCAGTGGGGTTTAGGCCCCTGGGTGCCGGAGACGGTCCCATGCTGACTTGCCTTATGCAACCTCAACCTAACTCCTTATGGACAAACAACACGCGAATCACCGCGACTTTTATTATTCTTGCTGTGAGTTAGCTCTCCATATTTGATATCAGACGTGTAGTTATTTTCCAAGTTTAAAACGTTTCAAACTAGTTTAGTGTAATCACGATGGTTAATAAAGAAGGCGAATGTGACTTTCACAGGTGGCATAAGACGCGAGCTGAGTTGGTTCACACAGTAAGTAAGTTGCTTAGGTCAACTGCCACCGGGTTACAGCACCCGTAATAGCTCGCTCCTCGGAATTTTTATTTTTTATTTGTGTTAAGTTGAACTGACCACTATTATAAGTTTTTATATGCACTTGTCTTACAGTGTTTTACAATTGTTGTACATGTAATAAAGACATGGGAGTTGAAGGAGATAAGGTTTTATTTCTTTCATATCTATTTATAGAAGGTTTTGTTTATAATGAGGTTTTTATTTAGTGAATAATAATAATAACAATAATAAATGCAATCAAAGCTTAATACAATATCGAAAATCTAGGTATTACGAAATATTTTATATTTCAATAAAAAGCTACTATTTGTGTCATAGAAACAGGGCGACCAAAGTACATAATCAGAGATACATTGGTACCGGCAAGTGGTTTTTGAACCGGGTACTCTCGGTTTGCGTGACTATTTCTCTACCACTACACCACGGTCGCCACAAACTTGTCTAACCTAAACTTTTTAGGATGCTCCGCGCTGTGACTTATAGGTGACTTATAGGTTATGCCGGCAGGGCCTGGACGCTTATCCGAAAAGCATGAATTAGAAGTTTAGGAGAGAGAGAGACATGAGAGGGGAACAAATGTGTGATTTTTTTAGTTTTTTTTTAATGTTAAGTTATTTACATGTGTATAGCAAAAATAATAAAATTGTAATAATGAAAACAAAATGTAAAAATTCAAAACAATAGTTACAAAATATAATTATGAAACAAGATCACTTGTTTAAAATGTTTTCATTAAAGATTTTTATCTCGATTGTGTGGACAATAAAGATAATCTTAATATATGTTGCCACTTGCTTGTATACAACCTGTTTTTGACGAAGAAACCCAAAACCTTTCTTACCAGCTACCTATAGGTTTTACAAATTATGATCCAAATAAATAACAACTCGCAGACTACCTAGTATGTACTTATTAAAGATTAGTTCTATTTTATTTTTAAATTTCCATACTATCTAATATCTAATAGTGTAAAAATGACCGACCAAAGTAACAAAGATTCATTGGTACCGGCAAGTGGTTTCGATCCGAGGTCTCAATGTTTCTGAGACCGTTTTATCACCATTAGATAATGTGCCGCGATTTTTAGACAATAAAAATTAACTGTTTTCTTCACATGCTTGTTTGCCGCAAACATCATGCGCGACAAACAAAGTTGACATTGACCACAATCACCCAACACAAACAGGCATCTACATGCTTGGCGAACATACTAGTATATTCCCGATAAAGAAACATGGCGGTGACAAAACGCGGTGAAATCGTATAATTTTACTTAATAAACTATCAAGCATTTGGAGACATCGCAAATTTGCAGAACATCCTTTAATTGAAGAAAAACCGACACCGACGCCGAACACGGGAGATCACAAACAGACAAACATCATCCACATCAGTAGCGTAGGGTGGCGGGGGCGGAGGGGGCGGCCCGTCCCGGGCGGCACATTTAGGGGGCGGCAAAATTTATAAAAACTAAAATAAATCGTTAAAATTTGAACCTTAAATTCATATTTTTGGTGTACCTACGATTGAAACTCCAAATAAGGGGGCGGCAATTTTTTTCCGCCCCGGGTGGCTGACTTCCGCCCCGGGCGGTTGACTTGCACGCTACGCCACTGAGCCACATGTTCGTGTTTGTCATTGTTAGGCAAACATGTGGACGCGGCTTTAATGGTTGTCGCTCGCATTTTTTGACTGTGTTTGTTGCTTATGTAGGTACTCGTATTTGATATACTTATCACTACTAAGCGAAGGAGTTGTGTCAGGATCGTTGATTGGATTGATTAAATTAAGTAATTTAATCAATCAATCAAATTGTCACGCCTTTTTCCCACAGGGATAGGCAGAGACGATAAAGCGCCACTTAGTTATGGGCACTAGGCAACCTAGCTTTCTTGAGGATGTCTCCCATTTGGTCGGCGAACACCCTCCTGGGCCTGCCTTGTTTAACGTATCCATTCATATGAGATTTATAAATTCCTTTCGTCAATCTACTTTCACTCATCCTTTCCATTTGCCCAAACCATCGAAGCATTCCATTGTCAACTCTTGTCACTACATCCTCATTCAACCCCACATCTATCGCGCACTGTGCTATTTCTATTAATTTTTCCTAATCGTAATGCGACAGCATACTTATCAAATAAACTTAATAAATTAACCAAGTTAATTTATTGTACAATAGCTTAAACATCAATAGATAAGCTTGAGACAGGAGTGATTGAAGGATAAAATACTATATCGTAATTAAACTTGTCTACCTTTCAATCTAGAGATCTTGTGTGGGTTGAAGTAGCTTACGAGTACGAGTATAGATAGGTACCTATACGATGTACGAGTTATTATTGTTTAATGCTTTCTTCTTAATAAGTTGTTTTTTTTTTATTGTGTCTCGACATATGACAGCACCCCGCTTGATGTTAAGCTGGAGTGTGGTTCATGAATGGATGTCACTGATACTACAATTCAATAACTGTAAGCAGCAATCGGCAAATGCCGGCCTAGTTGGAACTAGCAACTTACAAGCTGATCCTGAAACGCGACCAAATCACTTCACGGTCCGTATACTTGTAAGTGGTGGTGCTTCCCCGGATCGGCAGACTGGGTAACACTGCCTACGAATCTTAATTTAAAATAAATTTTGGCATAGTGATCCTTTATTTTTAAAACGATAACATTAACTATTTTATGCCACGACTTTCTTCAATTTTGTAATACCTACCTAGATGTAGTTTTATTTATTGCCTTCACAACATAATGATATTCAATTGAATTCCAAATTGATAGGAAAATAATGATAAAAGGACTGAGTCCTTCGACAGAGCCTAGTGCCATTATTTATCTTGGAAGCCTATTTCCGGCCGTCTACGCAGTGGCTGGTAGATCCTAACAGATATATTTGTCGGCACCTTGAAGCCTCATTGAGCATATACAGATAAATATCAACACCTCGCAATAACGCAACTGGGCTGAGCATGCGAATCTTATTCAATAAATTAAAGATTGATTTTTAAAATTGATAAATAGGTATTTTCGATGAGATTCGAAGATGAATGTGAGAAAATTCTTATTGCTAAAAATACAGGTTTTTATTTTATTATACGAAAGTATATTTTGTTTGTTTCTATCTTAATGGTTTGACAAATTTCAACATTATTGCCGGTGGTACCCAAAGTGTTAGTTTAGCCACTTGGGGTGTACGTGTTGATCTGATATCTGAATTCTAGAGCTATGCGTATGTAAAGTGACGTTTCTATTTGCCGTATCTCAACCACATCTGTCGCTGGTTGTGTCGTAACGCCGAGATGGCGGCATCCACAAAGGAGAGTCGAGATGTATGAGCTGCGGTAATGGCCGGCACGTCACACTCCTGCAAGGCGACTGCGATGCATATCTCCCGGCCACTGGTAAATGGGCCGTTTTGGGTATCTACTTGCTAATGAAGCGGTGGGCTCCGTGTGACCGGACTCACAATTCATAGTTTTGATAGAGATCTTAGTAATTTTAGTATTATTATGTTATTGTGTAGTTTTCGGAAAATATGCAAAAGTCATATAAAGGTAAACTTTTTTGCGCCAAACGAGCCAAACTCATCAAAACATCTTATGGTCGAACGAATCTACAGCGCCGAAATAATACTTACATGGAGCACGATCACGCTCACGCATTTCATTTAGACTTATAATTTTATTACTATGGACGTGTGTATTTTGTATTGATTTTTGTGTATGACAAGGTTTTTATTGTTAACTTTATTAATAGAAGATAATCGATTATATCATCAGAACTCTTTCGAAGGAATTTGCGAATACTTCTAACGATTTGCCAAGATTGACGCGAATTGGTGAGCAAGGTAATCAGTTCGTTCGGCGCGGTATAAATTATGTAAATAGGTGTAAGTATATTCATCTTTATTAAATATAATAGTAATAATACTAACCTGTTCATGTTTCTTTAAATAGGAGAGCCTGGGGAAGGCTTTATCACAGAATTGGCATTGGTACGGTGTATGTTCGGTTGCACCAAGTGTGAAGGGTGGGTCTGCATCTCCTTCGCCAGCGTCCGCGGATGTTGGTGTGGACGACGGCGACGGTGATGGCTCAGGCGTGGATGATGGCCATGAGCTACCCGCAGCACTGCTTACACTGCCCAGGGCCTCTGTGGAAGGAGATTCAATTAGGTAGTTGTTTCAAATAGTTAGTATCAATGTCGTATTTGCTTTTTTCGAAATAAAAGAATCAGCTCTAGTCCTAGATCGTAAGTAGAACAAAAAAATTAATATTTACGTAGGTACTCTCTCAAGTGGATCGTGGCAAGTGGGGCGCTATTGTTTTTTTTTTATTTTTTTTAAAGTGACTCGACTTATGACAGCACCTCGCTTGATGTTAAGCTGGAGTGTGGTCCATGAATGGATGGCACTGCTACCAGAATTCAATAACTGAGTAGCAATTACATCCACTATGCCGGCCTAGTTGGAACCGGCAACTTACAAGCTGATCCCGAAACGCGACCAAATCACTTCCGGTCTGTATATATGTAAGTGGTGGTACTACCCCGGATCAGCAGACTGAACACCACTGCCTACCCCTGCAGTGATTGTCTTTGCCTATCCCTGCGGGAAAAAGGCGTCACAATTTAATTGATTTGATCTGTACTCTCTCACGTTACTTTAAGAATGGACGGCAGACAGTTGGTGGTCATTTGCTAAGTCTGCCGATCCGTAGTACGACCAGTTTCACATGTACAAACCGTGACTTAGTCGCGTTTCGGGATCAGCTTAAAAGTTGCTGGTACCAACTAGGCATCTTACGACTGATATTTGCAGATAATTGAGACGACCGTGGTGTAGTGGCAGTGTAATGGTTATGCAAACCGAGAGCACGAGTTCGAAACCACCCACCGGTACCCATGTATCTTAGATATATGTACTTTGGTTGTCCTCTTTCTATGTTAAAAATACTTTAGTGGCTTAGTATAGAAATTAACTGAAGTTGCAGTCGCCTCTATTTATGGAACGAACTCTATCTTAATATCTTTCGGCTGTATATACAATAAAAAAAGCTATTGAAGTTATATAAATTAGAGTGTTAGAGAATTCTAAGCATATTACACGAATCATAATGTAGACTTGCAATTCAATTGTAAGTTGTATTCTCACAGTGGAAGCGTGTACTAATATAATCCAATATTTATTTAAATACGATAATAATATTGAGATTTCATTTGTGTGCCCCCCAGTAAACCACATTAGCTCAGACAGTGTGCCTCTATTCTCAGATAAAGCTACCATAAATATCGGTAAAGCCCCATATTTCGGAGTTAGGGCTAATAATTCTTGTGCACCACCTCTGGAGTGGCGTGAAATATAAACAAATTGAACGGGCCGCGATGACGAGCGGCTTCGTGCAAATGATGACTTATGGTAGGAGGGATGGTGAAACGAGAGGGCCTATACTTATAGGAGAAGTAATGTACCTGCATACTTCGCTTTTGCTTGTTATTATCTATTATTTTATTATACCTAGTATACCCAATATAATATTTTTTTGAGAGTATGTATTCAGTATGTATTCAGAGCCTTATTTATTTACTAAACTAAAGAATGAAATAAACGTTTTGAGAGCTTTGCAGCTATAATAACAGCATCAACCGATAGGACGACCAACACCTCAGTCTCTCCGTGACTGGTCCACGATGGCTGCAAAGCTCTCAAAACGTCGGAATAATAAAAAAATGTAAAATCAAAACTAAAATAAATGCTAATAGTAAGCCGCATAAAATGTTCGCGCAAAATCTAATAAAATACTAAATTAAATAATTTTAAAACGTAAATGTTTCTTTTTTTTCATCCTTTAATATATCAACTAAAGAAGTTAAAAATATACACATTACATATATGTTTTATTGTGGCTTGACATATGTATACTCGTAGATATGACTGCGCTCCGCTTGATGTTAAGCTGGAGTGCGGTCCATTAGTAGAGCGGCATTTGCTTCCACTATGCCGACATGATTGGAATCAGCAACTTTCAAGCTTATCACGAAATGCGACTGAGTCACTTCAGATTTTGTACACTTAAAAGTGGAGGTTCGACGTGAATTGACAGACTACCCGGGCGTACCCCTCCCAAACACTTGGACCCGGAGCAAATACTTGCTCCGTACGATAATCGAACCCGGGACCTGTTGTGTAAACCAATAAATATAACTTTAAAATGAATAAAAGATCTTTGCAGTCTATCCGTATCAGAGCATGATTTATTTTCAGTTTTCATTATTATAAATAAGAAAAAGTATGTAGGTATAATAAACAATGTAGGTATAGTAAACAATAGGATAATCATGTCGTCGTCAATGTTCCGTAGAAAATGTAGGAAAAAACGTACTTATTTATGTGAAATATTTCGTCTTGTGTTACGTTAGGTGAAACTATTTATATCAATCAAGCGCTGTGCTCTTCACGCCCCGGACGAGCGTAATGGGCGAAATAACGAGAATTGAATTAGAGCCTTTGCAAGGAAAGACATCTATTTCACCATTAAGCTGTAGTACCTACTTTACTCTTCTTATTTTTTGCATTACATTGTGATAAGATAATTATAAGTATTATTTATATTGACTTAAAAAAACTGACATGGTAACTCTATGGATTACCAGCAAAACAATCATTTAAATTGTCACGCCTTTTTTCCACAGGGATAGGCACAGACAATGGTGCGCCATTTGCCACGATCCTAACACAACTCCCTCGCTTCTCTTACATCCACAATTCTCTTCATACAACATCTACGGTTAAGGGCACTAGGCAACCCAGCTTTCTTATGGATGTCTTCGATTTGGTCGGAAAACACCCTCATGACTCATGAGTTAGTCTCGTTTAACACATCCATCCACATTAGATTTATAAATTCCTTTCGTCAATTTATTTACTTTTTTATTATATATTATCATTATATGAATATGATATCTTGATTTTCGAGGGTTAATGAGAAAATACATTTATTTATTGTGGTTTCTATTGTAATTTAATGTTTTATAAGATAATGTATTAATTTTATTATCACTTTTATTAGCCCATGCAGTCCTGTCCTTAAATAAGGTTGCATGGAGGTTGCAGAGTATATATATTTATTATATAGTTTGTATTGAAACCAACGCAATCTCGTTGGAAGGCTTAATAAATTCCAGAATAAGTGCGACAAATTCGTTCATATCCTGTTTGGCCGATGCATTATGAGTAAGTAGGTGTTTACAAGGATGGCTATAATTAACAACGATTGCACTCAATTCCTCGGCAGACGGAGCACATCGTTGAGGTGTCGAGGAGCGGTGGGCGGCGGAAGACCACATCCTAATTGGTGTCTGGGACACCTCAACTGGCGCCTCCACTAATCACCAACACGCTGCATTTATTAGCAATTCAAACTCCACTCGGTTACGCTCGTTATGTTATTTTACGATGTATGAACTATAGATAACAACATGACAATTTGATGTCCTAGATACTTTTAACTGTAAGTAATAATAATAGTTTTATAGCTTTCCTTGCTTAATGGCAATATGCTTTAACTTACAGCTAAACCATGACAATGTAAGCGGACATCCGGGTGCATATTAAGGAAGATGATGGATTACCTAAGTAATTAGTGTAGGTACATAAAATATTAGGCAAAGCTAGGTTGCCTATTGTCCATAACCATTGTATGAAGAGAATTGTGGTTGTGAAGGTGGTTGTGTCAGGATCGTGGCAAGTGGCGCTCCATTGTCTCTGCCTATCCCTGTGGGAAAAAGGTGTGACAATTTGATTGATAGATTGATAAGTAATAGAAATATATAGGTATAGTAGATATACAAAAACTTTGATGTTAATGCGTTTGTTATTCGTGTAAGTGCTTGATTAGCTTAAACTAGACGCTGTAAACTGTCTGTAAACGCTGTAAAAGAATCATATTTTCATTCATAATATTAAAGTAGGTCACAATTCCTTCATTCTAGGTGTGCTGAATTTATTGCAATAGTTATGCATATTTATTTGTATGCAGCTGCCTCATATGACAGGCTTATTGATTATAATTAAAATTCGAAAGTTTCTTACCCTTTATATCTACGTCATGATTCTCTTTATTTGCTTGGATCTTCTCTATGAGATGCTCCAGCCTGCTGCTGTTACCTTTGAACAGCATTATCATCTCGGCACAGAACCTCGATATCTTCTACTTAAATGTCATCACTCCATCCAGTTGACAGATGGTGTTATTACTAATATGCACTCACTGTTGGTCCGTCACAGCTCTGTCACGGTCAGGCTCTCAGTAAGTGTCGTCGCGTGAAGCTCGAGGCCGCAGATTCGCGCAGGTGCAACGGTTCCAGTTTTATTTCGGACTTTTTTGCGCGCGCTTTTATCGCGATACGAATTAATGCACGTCGCGTGGCGAACAGGTGCCGCTAATTGGCAGGAGCACCCGACGCTGGCGGTATTTCGTACGCTTCCTTTACGGCAATTATTTGGGTGGCTGCGGTCGTTGGGCTTAATTAGCGACAGACGTGAGCACCTTTCTTTCCGGATTACAGGTGTCCGACGACCCGTCCCGCTCAAAACATATAAAGACGTTTGAAGGTTCGTCGTTGTGTCGTAGTAAGTTCGCAACCGCGTGCTTTGAAGCGCGCGTCAGGGTCGGCGTGCGGTGGTCGACTGGTCGCTCTGGTGGCCGACGCTCGGGAGCTGCACCCTGCGCCCCGCCCATCGCGCTCCGCCTACACACCCACTATTACACCAAAACCTTTTTCAGACACACTGACATACAACTACGAAATCATAGTGGACAACGGCTGTCAGTAGAGATGTGGATGCAGTAAGATTCGAATTGTGTGATTTTTAGGATTGCTAGTACAAAGTAGGTACTTAGCTATATCTACATTATAGTGTTTGTTGTGTAAGGCGCAAGACACAAGTTTAAGGAGAATATATTATCACTTTTAAATATGTTGGTAAATAGGTTTAACCAACACTTCAAAAGTTTGTGATTTAAAAAAAACAATTTTCACATCTTTCAAAAAATATATCACGTTAACGAGTCAGTTACAATAAACGCATTTAAAAGTGTTGTCTAAAACTTGACAATCAATAAAAGCATGACACGGCATGCGAACACTCGAAGGGATTTAAGCGAAATTATCATTGAATTTAAAATCAATTTGCAAATGAACGAAATCTCTCACCGTCAACTAACTGACGTGACGACTACGCTAAAAGCTTTTCAAAATTCTCACATGTTGGAAAACTGACAAGGGATTTTCACATTGGTCCCCACCTACTGCGGCACGAGGGCGCGGCCTATAGGCGCCTCGTACCAACCAAGGCTCGCCTCCGATCACAGCTTCCTAGTCTGTTCAACTAAAACTATTATTCTCGCTTATTTCACGTATCCATTTTTAGAAATGAATAGTAATAAATATTCCGTCCGTATTTGGTTCCGACAATGTAGAGGTTTGTGATTTTGTGGATATTGATTATTCGATGCACTCGATTCTTGATGCGAACAAATTCTGGTCTTTTTTTTTTAAATATATATAATTTTCACAGTATTCTATATATGCCTAGAATTTTGAGCCGGCATAGTGACAGCGACAGAGGCAACCGTAAAATGAGACGGCGTATTTAAAAAAAAATACGCTTCTTAATTAAAAAAAGCTTTCTCCATTCGTAGACGTAGTCAGATCTTTTATCAAACACAAATATAGAAATCGCTTTTAATACATTACAATATAAAATACATATTTTTATTATTGTACCTAGTTATGCTTTATTGTCACTTAAGAAGCATACAATATCCTTAAATCCCTGTTTCTAAATAGTGTTATTGGTGTCCACTCCAGATCACTCCTCAGGGACCGATAGAATAAGCCACGACCTCCGGACACGGCGATCATGGTTTATTACATCCTTTTAGTTGCGAATAAATTAGGATGGATTATAAACACATCTCCCAGTGGATAATATGGATCATTCCCCCACATATGAAAACGAAACATTTTTTATTGTGGCTCAAAATATGACCCTGCCTGATGTTAATCTGGAGTGTGGTCCATGAATGGAGGCGACTGCTAATAGAGTTAAATAACTGCAAGTAGCAGTCGCATCCAATGCCAACCTTACAAGTTTGTTCCGAAACGCGTTTTCTATTGCGCTGTTTTATTTATTATTTACAATTCTAAGCTACTAAAGTGCTTGTATCATAGAAACAAGACAACCAAAGTACATATTATATCAAAGATACATTGGTACCGGTGGGTGGTTTCGAACTTGTACTCTCGGTCATACCCGGAGCAAATATCCGCCTCTTTTCGTATTTGTAATAATCAATTTAATTATTAAATATTACAAATAAAAGCTATGAACCATTCGACCTCCTTAATATACTCATAATCAAAGAAGACAATCAAAGTTAAGACAATCGTATGAGTTGGAAGAAGCAAAATGAAATATTCAATCTATCTAAATCAGTAGACAAAGTCTCACAATACAAACTCCAATCGCTTTTACATAATTTAGTAACAACATTAACGATTAACAAGCCAGGAGGCCCTTAAAGGACAGGGTGTTAAATTTGCGCAATTCACTGCCAACATATTCATTGTACATTGCAGTATTTATGCGAACCATGTTTAACGGGCTCCGTCTATAGTGAGCAATGAACAATATTAGCTAACAATTAAGATTGTTTGTGAATGGAGAACGTAGGGGTTAGATTGACACAAAGTTGTCGGGTCGGGCGCGTCGGGTGAACGGGTTACAAAAGGGTTAAACATTAATAAGCACTCGGGTCCCGCCGGTTGACACGGACGATTAGTCTGTCACTGCGACAACCAAGTCTCGATGAATCCCTGAATAAAGTATTATGAAAAAGTGCTTCTTATCTCGGGAGCCCCAGTTGTAGCCACGGACATCATGCTGATGAGGGTATGATGTGTTTTCAATTGTTTGTCTCTTTGTTTTTACTTTGTTATTTTAACCTTAAACAATAAAAAGTATATCTGTACGAGAAGTAAGTTTTCGTCTAGCAGGACGGTAGTAAGTATCCTTCTGCTAAAGTAATCTTTAAATATTGTTTTAAATTTAACCATTATTAATTAGATGTAGGTAATGACAAAGATTAGGAAAGATATGTTACAATGGTTTGGGCACATTCCAAGGAAAAGTGGTGCCCAGTCTGGCGAAGTAAATTAATTAGCGTTTCAGGACCAACTTGTAAGTTTTCGGTTCCAACCACACTGGCATAGTGTATGCTATTTGCAGTTATTTAACTGTAGTGACAGTCGCCTCTATTTGTGAACCTCACTCCAGCTTTACATAAAGCCTGCTGTCATATGACGAATCCCAAAAAGAAAGTAGATGAATAAATATTATAACTACTAAAAAGTTACTAAACAACTGTGAATATTTCCTGATTTAGATTTACACAGCGAGACCCTTTCGTAACATCTCATAAAACTTTCAGCTTCTTACTTGAGCAGAATTTTACCTGCTGTGATTTAAGCGACATGTCTCCGTTGTGAAGCAACTTAGCATTCACGAGAATAGTTAAGTAGGTATTATACTTAGTACTAGAAAGAGTTAACAATTAAAAATTTAAATAAAGTTTTATTTATATTAACTCGACATATGACAGCACGCCGTCTGATGTTAAGCTGAACATTCCATTCATGCGGTCCATGAATGGAAGCGACTGCTACTGTCTGATTGGAACCGGCAACTCGCAAATTGATTCTGAAATGCTAACAATAATCATTTACTTCACAGTCAGTATACCTACTTATATTATAACATAAGTGGTGGTACTACCCCGGGTCAGTAGACTGGGGACCACTGCCTACCATTCTTTGAATAAATAATATGTCAATTTTATAATAATTAAAAACCATTCAAATGACGCATGAAACACTGTTACACAATTTTGTAGAACCGTGTCAGATATTGATGTCAACAAACATTGTATTTTTTGCCCAAGTTTGCGCCCATCTCAGGGCTCGGCCACACAATAAGTTTGGGAAAAGACACGCGCCCATGTCTGCTACATAATAACTCAACTGAGCGGCAACTTGACAGTTCCACCCATTGATTCTCTGTCGTTGTGTTCCCTTATCTCAGAATTGTATTTTTATTTTACCTGAGTAATATTTGTTTTGTGTACAAAACTTTTAATTGCTGATTTCTTTCTTCATGTTCAATTTCTTACGGCAGCTTGAGCCTTATTAGTGATTGCTATTACGTTTAAAAAAAACTGCGAGTAGCAGTCGCACCCAAGTATGAAACCTAATTGGAATTGGGAACTCTCAAAACGAAGTCTGTCCACGATCTAAAAACTTAAAATTGGTTGTACAACCCCGGGCAAACGACAAGCAACTGTCCAGTCTTCAGTCCTCAAATTATATACACCTAAGTAACTTTTAAATTAAGACTTACGTGTAGGTAAATCATTGATTTTTAAATACTTAACTTGACATATACTGCATAAGGAACCTACTTTTTATTAACCCCCGACCAAAAAAGAGGGGTGTTATAAGTTTGACTTGTCTGTGTATCTGTGTATCTGTGTATCTGTGTATCTGTGGCTCTGTGTATCTGTGTATCTGTGTATCTGTGTATCTGTGTATCTGTGTATCTGTGTGTCTGTCTGTGGCATCGTAGCTCCTAAACGAATGGACCGATTACGATGCGGTTTGTTTCATTTGAAAGCTGACGTGATCGAGATGGTTCTTAGCTACAATTGATGAAGATCTGATCAGGGGTTTCAAGGTCATCAGCTCGATTTGTTAGCTGCGGTAGCGATCTTAGACGCGCTGTTTAGAACGACAACCCTTGTACGTCGCTATGCGACGAAGATTGTTATTTTATGTCAAATAAATATGCCATTGTTAAAACACGTAAAAAATGTTATAATTTTTCCCTTAAAATATTCAAATGGCGAGGTTGGTTTGCAGTTTAGATCGATTACCTTGATTGAATATTTTAGGGGAAAAATTATAACATTTTTTACGTGTTTTAACAATGGCATATTTATTTGACATAAAATAACAATCTTCGTCGCATAGCGACGTACAAGGGTTGTCGTTCTAAACACGCATAAGGCTGGGAATACACGTCCGATATTGCTGAGCAAATTATTTACAAATCGGAAGTAGGAATCGGACGTCTATTTTGTTTCTGTATTCTGTATGAAAACTGCACCTTCAGACAATCGGATCGGCCATAAAATCGTAAGCGCCTTGGCGTTGTTTCCGATTCTGACATCCGATCCGACTATCGGATCTGACGTGTATTAAGTATTCAAACAAATGTATGGTACGAGTGCTTTTCGATTGTCTGATCAGACAATCGGATCGGACTATCGGAGAGGAAAATCGGACTTGAATTCCCAGCCTTATAGGTATTTACTTTACTTTTAAACAAATCTGTGACTTAACATTTGAAATAAAAACATATACAAATACATGTGTGTTTTATCTGGTACCACTGAGCTACTCTGATGATGGAACTCGAAGGTAGGAGACGAAATCCTGGATGTGTTCAAACTTTTTTTTGGTATACTAAGTTTGGACTTATTAGATTTGTCTTGAAGGTAGGAAACTAAGTGTAGAAAAGTTAGTGCGATAAAATAAAACATTCCGGATCTAAAAAATCTGATCATGGATCCTCTCAGATCAGCAAATCAACAAGAAATGGACCTATAGTGCTTTAACTAAAATTGTTACTCACTATGAGCCATTAGCTGGACCGTTATCAAATTAAAGACCGAGAGTATCTGATGATGCACCATTATGAATCCTCTCAGATCAGCAAATCAACAAGAGATAGAACTATAGTGCTTTAACTAAAATTGTTACTCACTAAGAGCATTTAGCTGGACCGTCATCAAATTGAAGACCGGGCAATCTGATGATGCACCATTATGAATCCTCTCAGATCAGCAAATTGATATCAATTGATCAGCAAAAAAAGAGATAGAACTGTAGTGCTTTAACTAAGCCTTTAGCTGGGCCGTTATCAAATTGAAGATCGGGAGTATCTGATCATGAATCCTCTCGGATCAGCAAATCAATAACAGATAATATCATAGTGCTTGAACTAAAATTGTTACTCTCTATGAGCCATTAGCTGGGCCATTATTAAATTGAAGACCTGGAGTAGTTATCTGATGATGCACCATAAGAATCCAAGGGATATTAAAGGGATATAACTATTGAGCCATGACTAATGTTGTTTATTACTATAAAGCTGATGATATGACCAAAGTGGTTCCAGGCGTTTCGGGGGTTCCTTTAAAATTTTAATTTTGATTTTTTTAAGTAACACTTTCATGCACAGTTAAGCCTTTGGAATACAATGATAATAAATATTCATTTGTGCTACTCCAAATAGCTCGTTTCTCTAATTGAGACCACACTAAACACTTATTTAAGAAAAAATCGATAGTGCAGGTTTTGTTTTTGTGTTGAGATCGTGATAGAGATAAAAGTGTCCAAATAAGGGTGGTCCCACAGCATGACATGCCATTTTAGGCGCCCTTTCCAAACCCTTAATACTTTACAATTTTTTATTTAGTTCGAAACGCACAGAAATCTATTATAACTAATTTAACAGGTAAACATTGCCAACATTTTATTTATAGTGATATAATTAGGCGACCGTGGTGCAGTGGCAGTGCAATGGAGCCACGGGTTCAAAACCACTCACCGGTACCAATGTGTGTTAGATAGATATATGTACTTTGGTTGTCTTGTTTCTATGACACAAACATTTCTATAGTAAGCTACTAAAGAGTAGCTTACTTTAGAAATAAATAAATAAATGAAAAAATTAAGACGACCGTGGTCCAATGGTAAAGCAGTCGTAAAGCAAGAGACCCCGGTTCAAAAACACTGGCCGCAACAGCACTTGACAAGTGCCTACTTTGATATTCCTGTTTCTGTTTGTATCGTAGAAACGGGACGATCAAAGTTCGTTGAGTGGCTAGAATACCAAAATGTTTTCATGAAAAAATTAAGATCAAAGTTTGTATGGAATTATTATATCAGATCTTCTATGAATCCCACGTCGCCGCATAATCTTAGTAATAAACACCCCTAGAAACAAATGAAAGAATTTAAAAGATAGCATCTAATCCTCGTAAAGGTTTGCGGTAGTTTCCATTGATCTAGACGCGTTTGGTCACGATCCGCGGCGATGCTATCCCTAAGACATGCAAGTTTCACGCCCGCATCAGAGTAACATCTTACACGAAATACGAAATGGGTCAATTAAGACGTGGGAGTGGAGTGAGACGTGACCGTGACGCCTTCACGTGACGAGGTGAGGTGACTTGACACGTTAGCTTCATTCAAATTCAATCCGCTTGGCTTTTTGTGAACCTCTCGCGACGAGAACCGTAACCGTAAAGAGAGAAACGAACAACTTATTAACGTTTAGCTCTTTATTTTACACGCATTATTTATTTATTAGTTATTTTTTTAATGTTTAACTCTCACTTGATCATATATTTATGATAGCACCCCACCTAATGTTAACCTGGAGTGCGATTCATGAATGGAGACAACTGCTACTTACGGTTAAATAACTGTAAGTATTCAAAATTCTTAATAACAATATGAGATTATGTAAATAAAGATTAATTTTACGCCATTATTTTGTTTTCGTGTCCCAATTCATAAATGTACAACCATACTCGAGCGGGGAATATAAACCCTTGGAGGTCTCATTTCACTTATTATTTAACTATTTATATTGGACCATTAGATAACATCCGAATGCCATTGCCATTTGACGATTCCCTTGGGCATCGCACTTACAAGGGGCGTGATCTGGTCAAGGTACACCGACCCTCCGGATATTGAAAGCTATCAAAAAGACAATAGCTTTGTTTATGGTAACTTATATTTTAGTTAACAATTTTATTGGGTTACTTTTTTATTGTAGTTCTAGATATCACAGCACCTCGCCTGATATTAAGCAGGAGTGCGGTCCATGAATGAAGGCGACAAAAGCAATAACTTATCTACTAATAAAAGCATCTACTCTTAAACAACCAGCGGGGTTAGGTTGGCAAGTTAAAACGATTATCGTCTCTCGTCGGCGATTGTCAAAATAATAAAAGCAAGGCTAAATCCAATAAAACGAGACAATTAATCGTTGTGACGAATATCGTCAGTGCGACGACACGTTTTATAATTATCATTAGTAGTCTTATTTTGGTGGATTTAGCCTAACTTTTATTATTTTGACAATCGCCGACGAGAGACGATAATCGTTTTAACTTGCCCAACCTAACCCCGCTGATACCGAGAAAATATCTGTCTCTATTTTTTTATAACAAATATTTGTAATATACAATGTAATTATTAAATATTTTATAAAATACTATGAAACAAATCTTTTATTCGGCGTGGAATCGAACCCAGTACTTTACGCGTCACACACCAGTGTTACCAATGCGGCAGGTTTGTCGTAAATTTTATCAATACAAAATATACTTAAGTATAAATTAAACAAATCTTATGCGGATTACTATCGCGTTTATTTTGGTTTTAAACGCCATAGTAAGCCGCGTGAAATTTGTTAAATTCATTAATCAATGTTTACGCAAAATCTAAGAAAATATTATACTTAAGTATATTAAGTTGTTTACAAAAGTTTACAAATAAGAAAAAAGAAAGTGTAAAATTTGATTGTACAAAAAAGCAATTCTCTACTTTTAGTATTGCAATAAAACATTGTGAGACAAATGAATCCTTTCATCACAAACCTGAATGTCTGGTTTACTTGTTATAATAGAATGCTTTGGAACATGAATAGAGAATCCGCCACAAAAATCATTTATAGGTGGGCGACCCTGACTAACTCGTGACTGTTAATTACCACGGATCGGCGCTGAGTAGCTTTTTGCCACTTCTTGGTGAGTTATGGTGCATTAAGTTGCACGATTTTGAATTACGATAGAGCGTTATGCTTTTGGTGTCAACGGAACAACATTTAGATGTGAAGGAATTCAACACCTTTGGCTAAATATCTCATTTCTTGATGCTGGTTCTCGTCATAGTGACGTACTTAGACACATAGCATGTCTTCCAACAAGATTTGTCCACGTTCAAATAAGGACTCTATTGGTCTTGCGATTAACAGATCCCCCTAGTTCCTGTCTGATTATCAAACGATAACCGGTATTTATTATTATCAACATATTAATTTTGATAAAATTAAACGATAATGACTAACTACAATACATAGGTACTTGGGTACCAACGTCACCCAAGCCCGTAAAATGTTTGAGTTTTAATAAAAATCAATAAAGGATGGATGGATTAAAAACTGCTATTTTTTTAATTATCCTAATGTGCCCAGGGCCCCCAATAAGTCAAAGACGCCACTGACTATCGCTATTGCATTTATAAAGCACTTTAATCCTACGCCGTTCATCTAAAAGACATAGTAATAAAGTCATTATTGATTCTAACAATAGAATACCCATTATTGTAGATCAATAATAAAAATAGAAGAACCCCAGTATTTTGCGTGCGTTAGCCGAATCGGCACGTAGTTCCGGCCTCCACGCAGGTGATGCTGCGGTCGACTACCGACACCTGCTCTACGCTCCAAAGCCAACACAATCACGGGGCTAATCGATTCAATCAATCAAACCAATGGTTGCTAACTGTTAAGATTTGAACTTATGTTGCCTTTGTTTTCAGTTCTTTCATTCATTTTAGGGCTATGCTAACCGCACATGATTTAACAATTTGTATTGACAATAAAAGATGATTCGGATTTATTATTATTAATATGCTTTTACAAACGATTCTAATACACCCACAATGCTTTGTAACACTCCCAAAGGTTAGCTAGTATAAAATGCCAAGAGGCATCAAGTTCGCCCTGTAGGTTTTAATTGCAATAAAAAAATTATAAATATAATTAAATTTATCTTTCCGATGAAAATTGTCAAATGTTTTATTTGGTATTTCCTTGAATTTTAAAACATTACCACCGAACTACGGAATAGTAAGTCTAATTTGCATAAGACAAAGGGCCTGCATTAAGACAGTGGAGGCGGAAACCTCTACGCCCAAGAGTCCGGAAGTAGTACAAAGATCCGGTCAGTGTCCGGCGGGCACGGAGTTGTTCCTATCCAAATGGATTTCCGCCTTTTAAGTGTTTCTCTAAGTTGTAGTGGATTTGATATGTGGGGTAAGTATTTACTTTTAAAAAAATATTTTTATCAAAAAAATAGTTTTAAATAACATGTAATCATTTTATTCGGGATAAAAACCCTTTTCTATATATTTTCACATCAATTTATTTAATAATATTGTATGAAAATAATATTAATTTTATTTATATATTTCGTTTACAAAACAGGTTGTTTCTAAATAAACATAATAAAAATATTACAATACAAATTAGGTCAGGAATCTAATCATATGCTTGTATAGGTGAAGATTAAACTATTAGGCGACCGTGGCGTAGTGGCAGGGCAATGGTTACACAAACCGAAGAGCACGAGTTCGAGACCACCCACCGGTACCAAAGTATCTTTGATATATGTACTTTGGTTGTCCTGTTTCTATGATACAAGCACTTTAATAGCTTAGTATAGAAATGTAAAAAAAAGTTTATTGTTATGGTGTTAAAAAAATCTTTTCAAAATTAAATAAAACCTAAATGAACTTGAGCGTTATACAGAGGTCCAATTCATTGGGGTGTAAGGAAAGAGTGGACTTACCAATTGCGAAATTTCTAATACCACTGTTAATTATAACCGTAGAATGTCACTTAGCAAGAGATGCTTGGAGACTACGGCGGTAAGTTGTAGAGGCATCTAGCCACTGGCATGCAGTCGCCTATTCAAAACAATAACAACAATGCTCTGAGACTGCCGCCGGAAATACCGGTCGGATGATAGAACAT
Source organism: Tinea trinotella (assembly GCA_905220615.1). Lineage (NCBI taxonomy): Eukaryota > Metazoa > Arthropoda > Insecta > Lepidoptera > Tineidae > Tinea > Tinea trinotella. The sequence goes on from HG992306.1 coordinate 8,513,801, forward strand.
CACAACAGCCTTACTCGAGCTAAATTCACTATAACAATAGACTTAAATTTTGGAATATAACCCTCGAAATTTGTGATCAATTATAGATTTAAAAAACGAATATCTTACTCTTTGTTGTATTTTTTTTTTTACTTTTTGCGAGTTTTTATGTAAGTGAACTGCTCTTTACATCAAATATAAATTTACATTAGTGGTTATACAAACGATTGGAGGACTTTGAGAATAAAATTGAATAAAATATTTAAATCTTGTTAGGCATAAAATTTATGAAGGAAAGTAGGAATCGTAATATGTACCTAAGTTTAAAATACCTATGGAGGATTTGGGAATGGGTAATGGAAATGGGAATCGACGGAATTTTGGAGGAAATAGCAAGGTCCAAGAGGCAGGTTGAGGTCAGATGTCGAGTCACGAAAAAAAAGTAAAATAAGGCCGACATAGTTGATGCGACTTCTACTTTCAGTTTTTTGTAACTGATACAGCAGTCGCCTCCATTCATGAACCATACTCCAGCTTAACATCAGGCGAAATGCTGTCATATGTCGAGTCACAATAAAAATAAAAGACAATTAAATTTTTTTTTTTTAAGTTACCAATTGCAATGCATCTTTGATTTATGTACTTTGATCGTCCTGTTTCTAAGATTTAGCTTAGTATAGAAATTAAGAAAAAAAAACGTTCCCTGAAGTGATAAAAATGTTAACATCCAAACCTAATAAACGCAAAATCGTTCTTTAACTATTAACTAATTAAAATCAAAAGCAAATCCAAAAATCTCATTACACAAATTTAACAGTGAATTATCTATGACGGGCTAATAAAGGTGAAAAAAATCTAATCAGGAAACAGGGCCTTTTACGAAACAGTAAAGCTAATAGCAAGTTGGCGTGAAACTTGTTAAATTCAAATTGTTTTGAAGTGAACATAATGAAGGGTTAAGACACGCATTAGTTGCGCACGCGTCGATGAAGACGTCTTCGATTATCACCTGCTCCTCGACTCACTTCGCTAAGAACATGGCACCTGGTTCAGACGTGCTGCGGTTATCAACAATTTAAATATAGGTAGGAGTTGTGTCGCTCTGTTGTCTCTGCCTTTCCCTGAGTGAATTGGGGCGTGATAATGAAATGTTATTCTAGTAAAATTCATTACTATAAGATGTTGAAGTAAACAATTTTTATACGGTTTACTATCGCGTTTATTTTTGGTTAATGATTGTACATTTTTTTATTCTGACGTTACGAAGCTTTGCAGCCATCATGGTCTTTCATAGAATTTGTTAACTAAATTCATTTTTCAATGTTCGCGCAAAATCTATTTTTATTTTTATTTATAAACTCTTTATTGCACAAAAATAAGGTACATAGGCGAGCTTAATGCCTTAGGCATTATCTACCAGCTAACCTTTGTTGTGTAGTGCTGTGATTGGATGGGTGCAAACCATTTATTATAAAGATTTAATATTATTTTAATTGACATTGGTTATAAAAACATATATATATATATACATATATAAATATAAGCAATACATTCATTAGGCAACATATACACAAATATACATAAGATTAAACACATGTATGAGATAATAAGGATGTTATAAGGTTTGTTTATTTAAAAAGTGATTGGTGAGTAGGTGTTTAAAGTTGTTGATAGTTGGGGCTTGTCTAATAGTCAGGGGAAGCTTGTTCCACTGGTGAGCTGCAGAGACTGTAAAAGATTCGCCGTAAGCAGAGGAAGAATGAGTTGGAATTTTTAGTTGATTATTTTGGGATGAACGAAGAGAAAGCTGGTGGGAGTTACAGAGGAATTGAAATCGGTTTTTTAGATAAACAGGAGACAATGGATTGTAAAGGATATCATAAAGGAAGGTAAGGAGATGTGTTGACCTGCGAAAGCGTATGTTAAGCCAATTTAACTGAGTTCGATAAGCAGAGACGTGATCATACTTACGCAAACCAAAGACGTAACGTATGCAAAGATTCAGCAACCGTTCCAACTTGTTTAAAAGATCTTCGTTTAGATCACAATAACAAATATCAGCATAGTCAATTATAGGGAGCAATAGCGAGTTCACCAGCATGAGTTTCGCCTGGATAGGAAGGAAAAACTGAAGCCGCTTGAGCTGATGCATAGTGTAAAAAACTTTCCGACTTATCTCGGACACCTGAAACTCCCACGACAAGTCACAGGTCATGTGCAGGCCGAGATTTTTAACCTGCTGGTAAAAAGGCAGTTGCACGTTATTAAATTTTAATGGGGAAATAGTATCTAAATCCACTTTGTCTAGCATGTATCTCGAACCAATAATTATGACCTGCGTCTTGTCGGGGTTGACCAAGAGCCCGAGTTCAGCGGAACGGACACGAATAGCCTCAAGATCACTGTTAACTTTATGGAGAGCAACATCTATCTCTCTAACATCAAAACTAAGTGCCAGCTGCAAGTCGTCAGCATAAAGATGATAGGAACTGTGACGGATGATAGGAACTAGGGTGTTAATAAAAAGAGAAAAGAGCAATGGTGATAGCACGCCACCCTGAGGTACGCCAGTATTAACCGGAGACCAGTCGGAAAAGGCGTCATCAAGATTTAGGCGCTGTCGACGACCACGAAGATATGAATTAAACCACTGCGCCACATTCTGTGAGAAATTTAAAGATCTTAGTACTGCCAAGAGTATGTCATGGTCGACGCAGTTGAAAGCATTACTAAAGTCAAGAAGTACCATCAGCGTCAATTTCCGATCATTTATTGCTAAACGAATGTCATCGGTGATTTTAGTAAGAGCAGAGATGGTACTGTGGGCCGTACGGAAACCAGATTGATTAGGGTTCAAGAGATTATGTTTGTTGAGGAAAATAATTAGTTGGCGATGAACTACGCGTTCGAGGACTTTAGATAAAAAAGGCAGTATTGATATAGGTCGTAGGTGGCTAACATCACTGGGGTTGGGCTTTTTCGGAATAGGAATTATATGGCTATTTTTCCATGATTCGGGAAAAATGCCGGAAATAAGGGAGAAATTAATTATATGGGTAATAACAGGTAGAACAATATCTAAAACAGGAATTAGGAGGACACGACCCAGATTATCAGATCCGACAGCTTTACTACTAATAGATGTAATAATTTTCTTTATATCACAGCAGGTCACAGGGCAAAACTCAAAAGTTATGTCATTCGGCAGAGTCACCGAATTAATTTCATTAATTGTGACAGCCTTCACAGCCGGATCAATGGTGACGGGAGGAGAGGAAAAATGGAGATTGAGATCGTTTAGATCCATTTGCAGTTCTAGTTTAGCCTTAGGTTTCCCTAGACCTAAATTATTAAAAAGATTCCAAATATTTTTTGCGGGACAATTTTCGATGCTATTGTGAATATATTTTCGTTTGGCGTTCCTACACATCTGGTTGACTCGATTCCTTGCATGCTTGAAGCCATTCCACCCCTCCTCACTTGGTGATTTCCTAAATTTACGGTATAAAGAGTCCCTCCACCTCATAGCCTTCCGAATATGATCATCCAACCATGGAGCATGGGGCCTCTTCATACGTACTGGTCGTACGGGCGCATGCACATCAAATAAGTTTATTAGGCGGTCATTAAAGATGCGTACTTTTTCCTCAATAGTGTCGGCATTTACCACTTCGTCCCAGTCAATGATAGTTGCGTCAGTCAAAAGTTGCTCCAGGTTCATTTTGGAAAGGTTGCGTTGAAGAAAAGTTCTGGATTTGTATTTAGATGTTTTGATTTTATAAGAGACGTAAATAAGATCGTGATGAGAAAATGCGGGTGCAGCATATTGTCCGTAGGAGGAGATTTTCTCAGGTTTAGATGCAAGAATAAGATCAAGCAAACTAGAGGAATCGTTAACGTGAAAAGTGGTGTTTAAAGGGGGAAGAGTAATATTTAAAGATGAAGTAATAAGCTTTAGCTTTTTAGCTCGTGCACTGCTTTTTAATAAGCAGGTGTTAAAGTCTCCCATTATCAAACTATGCTCATATGAAGGCAGATGTTCTTCAAGCAAAAGTTCAATTGTGTTAAAATAGTTAATAGCAGGAGGGGCATACATAACTCCAACAAATATTTTTACACTATTTAAATCAATTACAATAAAAATATGTTCTAAAGAAGCAGAATAGGTAGAAGGAGATAGTGAAAGTATTTTATATTTGATGTTAGCTCGTAAATAAATAGCGACACCGCCGCCACCCTTTCCAGTACGGTCGTTCCTTAGTAGTACAAAACCAGGTAAGGAATAAGATGTTGTAGGAAGAGATGGTTTTAGGAACGTTTCGGAGACCAAAACTATGTCAATATGCTCGCTGGCGAAAGAGGTAAGGAGATCGGGATAGTGAGACGGTATGCTTTGAGCATTAATGTGGCATACATTCAAATTTCTAGGATTAACACTAAAAGTCTCATGCAGCAAATCACCAAGGTGGGGTTCGTCCACACTAACATTGGGTGTATCCGAAATGGAAGATTCACAAGAAAAAAAGGCGTCAGAGTTTGAAGAGACATCGGAATTAATTGACATTATATTCAATATATAAATACTTATATAGTAAATAGATAATGTAACGTAATCAATATGTGTACAATACCTAATATAGTATTATAAATATAGTATTACAATATAAATGTAATATTTAACTAAATCAACAATATACTTTAAATATATTTTCGTATGTAGGTGCTGTCGATAAGTGTACTAAGTATAATATAGTAATTAGTGTTATTAAAGTTTTTCAAATTTTAATTAAAAGCACGTCACAAACTGTAGGTTAATTGGTTTACAAATAACATTTACACACATTTAAAAATTGATAAAAACATTTAACAATATATGAATAAAAATTACAAAATGGTTAAAACGGAACGCATTTATATAAAACTACCTGCGCTCACAAAATAAATAAACATTTAAACTTTCTCCTGACATTATAGCATACTAATACAAAGTTGTTATTAATTGTATATTTATAATGATAAAGTAGAAAACAAAGCAAAAAAATTTAGATAAAAATATAAATTATGTATAAAATATAGTATGACTGTTTAATAGTGAGATTATGAGAAGTAGAAAAAAGAATGATAATAATAATAACAAGAGCCAGACTTAATGTTTATTCCTGGGATTTCTAGTCGAACGCGACGATTTCTTATTGATTTTATCAGCTTCAGCATGAGATGCCTCAGGGTGGTAGTTAGCGGCGAGTTCCTTCAGCTGGGCCATGGATTGTAGCCGATGTTTTGCACCATTTTGAATCTTAACATATATGTGATTATCTTGAGACCAACAGCCGTTCATACCAAAGATTCGTCGCCCTTCAGCCAGTATCTGCTTACGAAGTGGAGTCAAGAATTCAGCAATTGAAATACCAGATCCCTTGAGCTCCCTTTTGGCCCGCCACAGTTTATCCCGGACGCTCCAATCAAATAACCTCACTAAAATGGGTCGACATTTGTCATTGCCCGCACTCTTAACCCCAAGCCTGTAGGAGAACTGTATGTCTTCCGTACGCAAATTGGCATTTAATTTTTGAGCCGCGATATCAACCACCATAGCATCTTATGTAACATCTATAAGATGTTACATAAGATGTCTGCAAATAGGATGCGACTACTACTCTTGTCACTGCAACTATAAAACTGTAGTAGTATTGGCCTTCTTTCATAGACCGCAATCCAATTAGACCGCACATCAGTCATCAGACACGGGTGATGTCATATGTCGAGCCACAATAAGAAAAATATCACCATTATTACGACAACAATTACAATAATAAATGTCGATTAAAATGCTTGAAGTTCTGACCATGATTTATAATAGATATTATCTACAAATAAATTAATTTATTCTATGAGAATATAGTAAAAGAATTAGATAAACAAATTCCAGAAGCAAATTTCACAATTCCATCAGTAAACAGATTAAATGACAACAGTACCCACCACTAAGATATCAAATAAATGACTCAATTTAACTCATTCGTATTTCTCAGACAGAATTATTAGACGTAATCATCACCACAATGAGGAATGGTAATGACTTATAAAAAATATGAATGCACTAATTTGCTACTGACAAATAGTGACTGAGTCGTGACTAAAGCGTTTGGCATAAGGCCATTCGTACACGACTACAACTGACCACAAAATAATTATTTTGGGTTATTAATGGCCGATTAATGTAGTAGCCTAACCTATTCGATACGAAATAAGTTTTGAAATAGCCATCAATGCTCTAAATTCGTCAGTCAGAAGACAAAATGTAAGGACGGGTTTAGCCGCAAACACCGACCCAATAATTACATGTCATTTCGTTCCCATAATGTAACGCAACATCTTTCATCTTCCTTTATTCACGCAACTTTATTATGTAAACGGTTATGTAATTTTGTACAAGTACGAGTGATAAGAAAACAAGTGCTATACCGTGTAGTAAGGTCATGAAGCGTTTGGTTTCCATCAATTCTGGCCATGTACCAATTTCGCAGAACGTAAACGCTTTCGGAATTACCACTAGGCCAATTTAACTAGCATCTGATTTAAGCATCTGATTAGCATCTGACACCAGCATTAGGTAGGTTGCTGTTATATGTCGAGCCAAAATAAAAACTAACGTATTCCCCACCTTAATATACTAAGCAAATGACCATATACTGTTAAATAATGAAAATTAGAAAAGGACGACACGCGTGCCGCATTGATTATCACATCAGTCTGTTCGACGTAAAGTCCTGGGTAAGATTATTTAAGATGTTATTTGTAATATTTAATAATTACATTGAATATTGCAAATATTTGTTAATAAAGAAAACAGGCGAATATTTACTCCGGGTCCGGTTGTTAGGAGTGGTAGGCTTTCAAGTGTATAGACCGTGATGTGACTCAGTCACGTTGCGGAATCAGCTTGAAAGTTGTCGGTTCCAATTTGGCCGGCATAGTGAATTCTACTGCAACTGCAATTATTTAACTGTACTAGCAGTTGCCTCCATTCATGAACTGCACCCCGGTCTAACATCAGACGGGTGCTGCTATTATATCGAACAATATTAAAAGAAGAATCCTAAATAATAAATATTTCACAGTCTACGTTACCACGATGGCTGCAAAGCTCTCGAAACGTCGGAAAAATAAAAAAAATGTAAAATCAACAACCAAAAATGAACGCGATAGTAAGCCGCATAAAATTTGTTTAATTCATTAGATAATTACCTATGATTATAATCAATGTTTGCGCAAAATCTAAAAAAAATACTTGAAATAATGAGTACCTATTTTTCTGCTATAAAGTTTCATCCATCATGCTATTCGGTTCCTAGATCTTAATAGTTAATTATGATCTCATCTAATCATACTACTTGCCTCCAACCTCTTTCGTTAAACGCATGAGTTCACAGTAATCACTAAGCTAAGTTCCTATTTTTGGGTGGTCGAAGCCTTCGCCATCCGTGCTCATTTCACGCGCATTACTCGTCATTACGATCTGGGAGAATGGTACTGAATACCACATTAACATTTTTAAATTATCTTCTTCAAAATTAAACCTTAACTTTAGGCAATAAAGTTCAAAAGTAGTATTTTTGTGAAGAACTACTAGTTGTGTGGCAATAACAAAGATAATCAACTACTGAATAAACACGATTTCAGTACAGAATTGATGTAAATTCGTCTCGATCCTGTTTTTTCGCTTACAAAAAAATATTGATTAAGTCTTTAAATGAAGACCTAGACATGATTTTCCATTTTTCTTTATCTGATTTAATTGTTTTTCTTTTCTAAAAATAGAGGTCAATTACTTTGTCTAATTAGAGATTGTATGAAGAGAATTGTGGATGTGAGGAAAGCGAGGGAGTAGTAGCAGGATCGTGGCAAGTGTGGAAGAAGGGCGTGACAATTTGATTGATTAATTGAATAATAGTTTTGCCTATTTTAAAATAATATGTTTAGACAAATATCTAAAGGCATGCCATTCCTCTGTCCTATAATCCTGGACCTTACTAACGCAGCAAGATGAAGCATCTCACCAGGCAAACATAGTACGCGAGATGTATGTTACCGCATTGCAACTTAACATCAGGCAAAGTACAGTTATATACCATAGTTCATAATATTTAATAAATACATATTGTAACTACATTTCTGAGTATTGTATTTAATGGATTTAAAAATACAACCAGTTCACGGTTACCTTAGTCGACGTCACTATACCGGCCTAAAAAGATCCATATTATTTATTTGAGGTACCTAATTTTCTTTGTTGGTGGGAGTGTCTTGGGTGCTGTATTGGGTGCGTGGGGAGGAGTCTTACCGCCCACAAACTTGGAACGCCCAGCACTAATTTAAGAATACGCCTATTTATATTTTTTCAGTCGATCAGTCAATTAAATCGTCACGCTTCAATTACTACAGAAATAGGTAGAAACACTGGAACGCCACTTTCCGAAATTATGACATATTTTTGTCTACATAACCGTAGAGCTTGTATAAAGTAGAGAATTGTGGATGTGAGGGAAGCTAGGGAAGTTGTGTCAGGATCGTGGCAAGTGCCGCTCCTTTGTCTCTGCCTATCCCTGTGGGAAAAAGACGTGACATTTTTTAATATATTCTTAAAATTAAATAAAAAAGAGGCAGATATTTGTTCCGGGTCTGACTGTTTAAGAATAGTAGGCAGTAAGACAGTCGGTAGTTATTTGCACAGTCGTCTGATCCGGGGCAGTGTGTAGTAGACCGTGAAGTGACTCGGTCGCGTTCCGGATTCAACTAGGATGCGACTTATATTGCAATTATGTACTTGCATTGCAATTAGTTAAGTAACAGTCGCCTTAATTCATGGCAGCGTCCTCCTCAGATATCAGGCGGGTTGCTGTCATATGTCGAATCGCAAATAAAAATAAAATAATTGTTTAAAGTTACAATTATTATTTATTAGAAGAATAATCTTTTAAAAAAGTATTTTCTTAAATTTTGCGCGAACATTGATTAATGATTTCAACAAATTTTATGCGGCTTACTATCTCGTGTATTGTAAAATCAAAACCAAAATACACGCGATAGTAAGCCGCGTAAAATTTGTTTAATTCATCTTCGAATAATTAATAATTAGGTAGGTATTGTTTAAATTATTTAAAATGAAATATATTATTTAAGTTTGCTTTAAGGTACCTTAATGCGTATGTAGGTAATCAATTCAACATAAATTTTAATTAAGTAATTACTTAACCTTATTATATATAACCTTCATGCTTAAAACAATCGTAAAGGTTGTCTTAGTCATACCTATACTAATTAGAAATGCTTCTTCAAATTCTGTCCGGCAATCCTATTATATTCTCTAAAAACCTTTTTAAAATTAGAATATCTATATTTAAACGGGTCTGAACGCATTATTAAACTATTTTATATATGTATTCTGACACTTCGGCTCTGTTTTAAGGCCGTGGTTACGAGATGATATCCGTTAAGACCCGTTTTAATATAATATAAATATTATGATAAATCGAGTAAGGTTCAAAAACAATATATATAGAAACCTCTTTGGTACATTTTAATTAAAAAAAAAACTAATAATTTACATTTTAATAAAGGAAGAAAGCCTATTCATGTAAGTCTAAAATGATTGGAAATAGTTTAAATAAGTTTTAAAAATTGAGACAACCTGCGATAACGAAGATCTCCATAATTTACGAGTATTAGGTAATAAAAGTTCCTAACCTTAATATAATCAAAATCACATGAAAGCTGTATGACATATAAGCATCCGTAGAATTAAACAGTTTTCTCAGTTGTTGGCGCTCTTAGATCTTTCCCATTGCTTACCAAGAGGAGGGCCAGGTTAGGTCGCGTTTCAATAGAAAAACACCTGCCAACTTTTATACTAAGTATTTTCTTTTGAGATTCAAGAAAATTCCGATAGATGTCACTCTTTATTTGTCGAGAGAAACGTTACTCCCCGGATGTGAGTATACTTTGAAAGTGTTGTTAGCAACCTACGCTAGATAGCGCTAGCAGTTCTTTGTTACACATTTCTAAATAAATTTTATAAACTATTTGGTGGCCAGTGTTGAAAAAAATAATTTTTCGTTTAACTTTACTACCTAGGAATTAAAGAAGCAATTAATCGGAATTAACATAAATGACTGGGGTTGTATTGACGTACCTCTTTTCCTTTCTTAACGGTTACTTTTGTAGAAACCTATCGCGTACATTTGTATTTAACTAATCTAAAATCCCCAATCCCCCGGATAGAGGTGGAGACCACACACAAATTTCTAACTTTATATCCTCAATATTATTTTTATTATTGTTTATTTCGACTCAGCATCTAACCTGGACTTGTATTATGTCAGCAAGAGGAGGTCGAAGTCTACCGAAGGCTGAAGAAGGTTACAGCTGCCTTATAAAGGTGCTTTTCACGCCTCACTTACCTCACTTTACTTAGGTAAAGGATGAGGAGAACACAGGGGCTTCTACTTGTCGATTGTCTGACATACAAGTATTTTGTTTTATTTCGAATAATAAATAAATTATTATACATAGAAATTTGCTTGTATTTATTTCCTACAAATATATTTATGTATATACATAAGTATTATAAAAGTTACACTAATTTAAATAATTTTCTAAGAAGATTTCATCTGCCACTGTCTGAATAGTAGTCACTGAACGCATCTGAAGATACCGATGCGGTCAGATGAAAGCCTTGCGATACCATCACGCCGCTTACACATGCGGCATCTCTATGCAAACACCTCACAACATCCTTGCCGCTCAGCTGCACACATTCAAAACATTTTTAAATTGTCGCACAATAAAAATTAGTAATGAGAATTGGATTTAAAAAACCGGTCAGCTGTAACCGAGGAGTTAAATGTACAAGCGTGATTAACGATTGACTAGTAAAAAATTTTGGTTCTATAATTTCAACAAAATGCGGTCATTAAGGTGTGTATGTGGAGTGACTATAGCGGATAGAATATGGAATAGCACAGTGCGCGATAGATGTGGTTTGAAAGAGGATGTAGTGACAAGGATTGACAAAGGAATGCTTCGATGGTTTGGGCACATGGAAAGGATAAGTGAAAGTAGATTGACTAAAGGAATTTATAACTTAGATGTGGCTGGATGCGTTAAACAAGGCAGGCTTATGAGAGTGTTTTCCGACCAAATCGGAGACATCCTTAAGAAAGCTGGGTTGCTCATAACCATAGAACTTGTATGAAGAGAATTGTGGATGTGAAGGAAGCGAGGGAGTTGTATCAGGATCGTGGCAAGTGGCGCTTCATTGTCTCTGCCTATCCCTGTAGGAAAAAGGCGTGGCAATTTGATTATTTGATAAATTTATCGTGGCCCGATCGTAAAATCGTCCATATATCATAATTTGTTTCTCATTTTTATTATTATATGGCCAATTAATATTACCTGCATCGTTCTATCACTTCCTGTTTTGACGGTGCCGACTATAATGTGTCGAACGCTTATATCACATAATGCATTGTACAGATAATGCATTGACAAACAAAATACAAACAATTTAAACTTTGAATTTCAACAGTTATAAATCATTTTTGTGAGCTGCAACCTCAGTCCAGATAATGTATACGGACCAATTTTATTTTCAATCAATCAAATTGTCACACTTTTTTCCCACAGGGATAGGCAGAGACAATGGAGCGCCACTTGCCACGATCCTTACTCAACTCCTTCGCTTCCTCACATTCACAATTCTCTTCATACAAGCTCTATGGTTATGGGCACTAGACTACCCAGCTTTCTTGAGGATGTCTCCCTCCTGCCTGGCCTGCCTCGTTTAACGCATCACTTTCACATGAAATTTATAAATTTTCAATGGTTAGTTTTTACTCTTTTATATAAAATTGTGGATATCATACACTATATTTTAGTTTTAGACAGCCGTGCTAGTCAAACCCACGCAGAAGTTATGATAAACCCGGACATTTTTGTTTAATCTCTTACTTCGTTTATGGTATCTGAATATGTAATTATATAAAACTATCTTTGTAATTTTGACTAAATTATGGTTAATGAAGGTAAAATGTTTTCTTATATAAAACGAGCTCTCTTAAATAAAGTTTTCTTTATATTATTGAGTATCTGATATCGATACATGGTAAACAAGAGAAGCACCGAGCGACGCGTACGAACTGACTCGGACTTGTATAAATAAAGTAAAAATTAAACACGTAATTATGAGATTATTTCACTTTTTTACTGCTGGGCAAAGGTATCTCTCTCTTTGTGGGATGTCTATAGTCATATGGAGACCACTCAGTAGTGGACTTTGCCAAGACCAGACCAAAATACTATTCTTAATAATTTTTCTTTGGTAATTTCCAAGAAAGTTCACGGTTTCCCACGGGCCCATGGCTTTCTCTAGCGAGCGTGCTGAGCGAACTATTGTGATTCCGTTAGTTATCAGAACAGCAATACAAATACTATTTAATGTTTTGCTTAAATTCGATCAATATAATGATAAATTAGCATCGGTTATTATAATAACGATAGGAGTTCGCTGATCTGTGTAAACATGATATTTTGTCGTGATTTTCACGCTGCTGATATTAAGAATTTCTTTTAATTTAAGCGAGCGTTTTAAACATTAAATATCAACATTAAAATTAATAATCCAAACTATATAAAACTTATTTAAAAAGGCTTATTGTATTTTTATAAATAAAATTCACATATTTTTCAATTACAATTTCACATTGAGTTTGACCAATCTGTATACCATTTATATCTGTTGACCGGCATAGTAAAGTCAGCGTTCAGCTATATCCATGAAGCCAAACAGGTTTCAAATTACAGTCTCAATAACATAGTTAGTATGACATTAGCTTATACATTATTAAAATTACAAATAAAAACTGACTATTACTTCAAATGCATTGTATGAATTCCCATTTCCAATATGCGTAAGTTGATTCTAGAAATCAAATTAAGTTTTAGCATAAAAGCGAAGACTTTCATGAATAGGTAAACGCGTTAGCCACGTCCATCATATCCCACGGGGGAGTTAGATCTCACGCGATCAAACTTCTTGGACTAACGCCGTCGACGGAGGAATACTCAGACAAGAAATTTGAATTGGATTTTAGAATGTTCACACACGACCTGCGACCGGCGACGACCGCGGTATTCATGCATAGATAAAGAGGTAACCTCTAAGGATATAACTAGATATACTAACCTCCCTCGAGCCTGCACTCATGAGATATTACTGTTTTCTGCCATTCGACTACTTTTATTAAGTTTATCTCTCTTTAATTATATACATTTTAATTTATTTTTACCGCATTGTTCGCTCTAAGCTCGTAACTTATTTAATATTAATGCCTAATTGGTATAGTCTAGTCTTGACTACTTATTAGTCTATATTAAATATAAATAGTCTAATAAAGATATTCAGATTCCTTTACTGTGTCTGCAGCCCGCCAGTGGGACAACTACGGCTGGATATTAGACGTGCACCGTCTTTAAACGATTAGTCACCAAGTTGTTTCTTGATATACAGGAGCTCACGGCATCTAGTTCATATTAAATAATTTGGCACAAAATATAATTGTGTATGTTTATGTGTGTTTATTTTAACCTACATATTTGTATATTGTATATATATATACTTATATCTAGTTTATGTAATTGTAGTTTGTAGTATATTTGCACCCTACCCACAATTTCCCATCATCCCAAAGATAATGCCTAATAGGCAATAAACTCCCCTACGTACCTATTTTTAATTTTATTAAATAAATAAATAAATAAATATTGCATTACTTACTTAACATTTTTAAATTCATTAAAAAGTAAATCACTAGTTAATTTCAATTTAAAGAAACGACACGATTGTATTCAATTGCTTTTTCAGTGTATAAAATAACTTTAGTGGGAGGGGACGGAAGTCTTGCATGTCATCTTAAAGTTTAATTGAGCAGATCCGAATTCACCAGGCTAGTGTCGTGCTTTTCTCAGGGGTGCTGCCTGGAGTCACATCCTACATTCCTTTAGAAAATAGTAAATTAGAAGTAAGTATATTAAAGTATTATTTTATAACACAGTAAGTTAATTTATATAATTAAAACATGAATCATTTCCATGAGTGTTCACGGGGAGGTTTGTTTGTTGTTGTCTACAAGAAATAAGATCCTGCCGCCCTTCCGCCCGCTTAACATTGTTTTATCTTAAATCTGTACATGTCTTCAAAGCACACTGGCGCGCTTGCTATTCATTTGCCGCAATACATCGACCTTGCAAGAAAAACAATGACTATACCCTTCAATAAATAAAGAGGTCCCCGGTTACGACTAAAAGACTACAAAGCGCAAAAAATCTCACATTATGTTTCTTGGGAACCCTTTATTACATTTGAGGGCAATCGAATGCTTAAAACATTGCAATCGAATATGAGGCGCTGCGGTCGGGTACGGGGTGAATGGGGGCGGCACAATGCCTCAACTGGCGGGTGTCGGGTGTCGGCCGGCAGATCCTGTCGCCCACGCCGACATACTGCACGTTCGACACACGATATCGCCTTTTTATTTTATAATTTCTTCACAATAAAGGCGCTGCAAAGGCATAGGGCGAAGACAATACACCCGGAGGTAGGACCCCTTCAAATCCTTTTATGTCAAGTTGATTGTTTTAAATAAAATCGGGTGCAAATTATAAAAGCCCTGTGTTATATGCTAAATAATATCAACAACTCCTTTATTTATAATCGACTCGTATTAAATGAGGGAGGATGTTGGCTATAAAAGTAGTTGTTATCTGAACGCCGAAGTAGGCACTTAGGTACCTACTGTTGTGACGTAATAGCAGCAATAATACAATTCAACATAGGCCAACAACAGAAAACAAGTCGTCAGTGGCCGCTAATAAATTGCGCAAGGCTTATCAAGATTGGCGATCCGGTGTAATGTGTGTTTCGGGTAATCAGATCGTAGCTGCGGGCGCCCTCCAACTTTTAATTCTCCGTCGGGAGGGGGAGGGAATCGTCCAGCGTCGGCGCCGATATCGCATATAAAAAGGTTGTGGATCGCTCTTCTCCATCCGGCGATTGGCTAGGCGGCGCCCGTTGCTCCCGAGGGCCCTATACGAGAAGCGAAATGGGCCCCAGAACACCCATAAGAGAGCGACCCCGCCCGCCACGGCCGAATAATTAGGGCTCTTTGTTTAGATAGCGGCAATTTTATTTGGGAGCGAGCAGGCGCTGGGGACGTCTTTGGCCATTCCGCTCGTCCGATATTAATAAGAAACGTGTGTGCCGACTAACAGCTTCCCCTGCCTGCCTTTCACTTTAATACTTTTCCGATTAAATACTTCCTTCCTTCATTTGATTTTGGCAATTTTCAATGTAGATTTTTATAATGAATGTAATTGGGTTTAAAGAATAAAACACGAAAAGGGATTGTCCTTATTTTTCTACACCATGATCCAAAACAAAAGGTGGTACGTCATTTTTTGAATATTGATAGCAAAAGTTAGGAAGGCGTGAATTACTTCACCGCACAGGATCTACTAGAAGAGGGGAAGATTTGAATGTACAACAATGGCAAATAAATAATGCAGTCCCTGAAATTGGTGTTTTGATTTGTTTCCTTGCAAACTTTTATTTGAAATGAGAATAAAACGCACAATCTTGCTTTTAAAACTCTCTTTATTATGAAGGGCAGAAAAATTATAAATAATAGGTAAATACGTAATATTATAAAGAGGAAAGATTTATAAGTTTGTTTGTAATGAATAGGCTCAGTAACTACTGGGTTAATTTTAAAAATTCTTTCACAATTAGAAAGCTACATTCTTCGTGAGTAAGATCGGCTATATTGGATTTTCAAAAAGTTTGGGGTTCCGTACAAAATCTCGAATAATGTAACCCAATGCGTAAAAAAAACTTTCTTAAAAAAAATTCCTTACATCGCGTACGCTTCAAAAACTATTGACGATAGAACAAAATAATTGTTTATAAAACTGTAAATATGTAATAAAACTTATTTATTTGAATATAACAAACTACTTTCGAATTTGATTTATATTTATTTTGATAAGTTAATTAATGAATCAATTTTATATATACTATATATACACAACAACATTATATACAACAACATTCGTTTAATAGTAGGTACAAAGATTATGTTATAAGAGAAAAACCGGGCAACACCGGGTTATGCAGCTAATTAATAAATATTAGCAATCTCTTTGTTTGTACTTTTAAGTACAAACGCCATTCATTGTAATAATAAGGCAAACATAGGATCTGAATATTTGACAAGAGAGTTGGGCGCGTCGCGATCTGGGATGCTGTCGGCCGCGTACACTCCTCAGGGGGCTACGTTGGATCTGCCTTTGTTTAGTCTCCACAAACTTGCCATAAATGTTAATATGGGATCTTCTTACATTTGAATATCTATTTCTTCGCGAAGCCCGTTCGTTAACACGGCCTTGAATTTTAAATTTTATCGCCGCAATGGGATTTCAGCAGATGAGGTGCGCGCCTACGTGATATCCCGAGAAAATAACCAAGAAAACTTGTTTACTTTTTTCTTTCTAACATTTCGTCTGATAAGTTTAAGCATTAATATTTACTTTGTTCAACATAATAATTCGTATATTAATATACTTCGCAATAAGTTAAATTTTAATCACTAAATGTGATTAAAATTTAACTGGGGTATTCGATTTATTTGTACACAATTTTAAAGGTTATTGCTTCCGCCGTAAAAATGGATATAACCAGAGTCTGTCTGGTTAATAATGAACAGTTTTGTTAATGATATTCTGTTATTATTATTATTAGCGAACAAACTTTTTTTATTTTTTTATTGTGACTCGACATATGACACTTGATGTTAAGCCGAATTCAATAACTGTGAGTAGCAATCACATCCACTATGCCGGCCTAGATGGAACTGGCGACTTACAAGCTGATCCCGAAACGTGACCAAATCACTTCAAGGTCTGTATACTGTCTGTATAAGTGGTGTTACTACCCCGGATCGGCAGACTGGGTACCACTGCCTACCACTCTTTGATAGCCAGACCCGAAACAAATATCCATCTCTTTTTTTTTAATAACAATAATTAGCAATATTTAATATTATTAAATATTACAAAGATATGAAACAAATATTTGCTCCGACCGGGGATCGAACCCGGGACTTTTCGCGCAACAAACCAATCGCTAAACCGTTTGTCCACGCCTGTTGTCAACTGAACTCGACTTGCCTGATGGTAAACAGAGGGAAGTCCAAGAGCGCCGAAGACAAAAATAACTGATTCAGTTTACGATTAGTCGTCGTCACTATGCCGGCCAAAAATCGCTGCTATAGGCGAAGACGGCAAGTATTACTTTTACTACTAACATATGTAACAAAAGATCTTATTTTTATTACTCATCTAATAATAAGAGGAATATACTGAACCCCTGTAATGTGATTATCATTGTAATCCTCATTGTTTGGTGACACCCTCTTTTTGAAGCCGCACCTGAGCCCTTACAGTGTGTGAATAAAAACTGACATAGATCGTTGTATTTTCAGTGGAAATATCATATTATATTACGGATGTTAGACAATTATATAATATTAGATATACTTATATCTATATAATATATAGATAATATCCATTGTCTTTGCCTATCCCTTTGGGAAAAGGGCGTGGCAATTTAATTGATTGTAAGTAGATCCTAAGTTTTCGGTGCTAGGATGATATATGAGTTTGTAAATATTTATTTTAAGTGTAGATTAGACTAGGTTATTTGTATAGTTGTATATAGTTAAGGTAGACTCTATATTAAGGTTTAAGTGTTCATGGGGCTGACATAAGCAGAAAATGCTAAAAGCCCAAAAGAAAAAGAGAAAAAAAAAGGTTTCGGTCTTAAATTTTCCTTTGTTGTGTAGAAACAAATGACAGGAAAGATACCAAACCCAATAAGAACCCGAATACACAATTATCTACTCTATACTAAATGAATAAAATATCGTGAAAAAGGATATTATATAAATACTAAAATTGTTAAAGATGCAGCCTACTATCTCGTTTTTTTTTATTCCGGTGTCTCTTTGCGACCACGACAATAGTTGCTTTCGAAACGTCGCATTAAAATAATCTAAATAAACGCAGCAAGCCGCAAAAATATTTTATTCTTAAACAATGTTAGCACATAACTCAATTATTATATTAAATTGTAATTTTAATTTTTAAAAAGAGTCAAGGAAATTGCCAAAGCTTATATTGAAATCTTAGTAGTCAGATTGTGGTCGCGCGACACATAGGGGAAGGGAGGGTAATATGGACGGTCTTACTTTGGGTTGTAAAAAATAAATTAATTTGGCATTTTTATTTTGAATCAATCTTGAGAGACAATTAAAAAATTAAACCAATTTGGCCAAAAAATAGTTCATAAAGAAAAACTCTAACATTTTTTATTTATAAAAATTTTATTTAGGCCATTTATAGAAATATAAGTTTTGCAATTAATGTTTTGTTCATATTTATGTCATATTTATGTATATTTTACACCATGACTGATATTGTAACCAGTTCTGTGAGTGATTCCCCGTATTACAAAGCAGGCATAACATATCTTGTGAAGGCCGAAATTTTCGTTTCCAATTTTTCTTTTCTTCCCTTTCCCTATCGGGTATCATCTTCGATCCAGCAGATGAGCAAGCGTGATTTTTTCTTTACAATTTTCATTAGATACTAATTTGATTGGTAAACATTGTTGCGTAAACATACTATTATCTCATCCAACTGCTTTGGTTCTTAATTAGGTTCTCGAAGGTTCTACTGTCTTCAGCAAACTTTGACTTTCTACAAGACACAAAGACAGCTCACCTTAATTACTAATTTACTTGTTTGTAGCAACTGCCAACACTGACAGGCAGAATGTCGCGTAACTGTAAACTAATTCCCGCATGGTACAATACGACGGCAAACAATTCGTTACTTAGCACAGAAATCTTGGTATAACTATACAAAATTTTCTATGAATAAATAAAATTTTAATTATTTTCTGAGGCGACATTTGACCTCGACTTGCCTGGTGATTGAAAAATCCAAGATTATAATATAGGACGAGAAGACCATATGGGCTGGAAAGCATTCAACTGATCGGTTGTTTGACGCGCCGAACCTTTTAGGTCGTCAGAATGCGGATGCTTCCACCGACCTGTGATGCCGGCAGATAAAAATAGCGCTGGCATTAAAGCTTGTATACGTTGGCACAAGTAGTAAACAAACATGAAAATCACTATTTCCCCTGCCCTTTGTCTAGGGAAACTCTTTACTACTGTTTTATTCTATAGATTAAACATACACAATGTAATAAATGCACAAAACTTATTAAAATCACACACATATATACCTACATTATTTTTATTAAAAACCATTTACATGGAATCGGTAAATTCACACATAACAAATGTTGTGCCCCAATAATAATAATACAATTATCACAATAATTGATAGATGTTTTTATATATTCGTTTTTATTCACGTCAGTAGTAATTGCTTTTTATCATCAAGCTGCCATTATACCGAAAGTTTGTTTACTACTTTTGCAAAGTTAGGAAAAATTTACTATAGTAACTTGTTTTAATAATTGTTTTCAGCGCTCTTTTTATCTGCCGAGGACTATAACAAGGGCGTGAAAAGACAAGGTTCTTTTCATTCCCATTCTCTGTGGTATAAAGTATATTGGCGATAAAAGGCGATAAGGACTATTATTGTTTGTAAAATATATCATTTTCAATTACCTAAGGTCTTAAGTTTTATTGTGTGCGTTTTATTTTCAATCAATCAAAATATCAATCAAATTGTCACGCCTCTTTTCCACGGGGATAGGCAGAGATAACTAAGCGACACTTGCCACGATCCTGACACAACTCCCTCGCTCCCTTCACATCCACTATTCTCCTTATACAAGCTCTTCGGTTATGGGCACTAGGCAACCCAGCTTTCTTGAGGATGTCTTCAAATTGATCGAAAAACACCCTCCTGGGCCTGCCTCGTTTAACGCATCAGATTTATAAATTGCTTTCGTCAATCTACTTTCACTCAAGTTTTAGTTAGAAAAAATATATCTACATCTGACCTCCGTATGATATTGTATATATCCGTCTTCAGATACGTGTGAATCATGAATAAATAAGCCGGATTCTGAAAATTGCACTTATCTGCGCCATTATTTCCATTGTAATGAAAGAGAGGGCTAATGCTGTGAAAATACGTCAGCGAACTATTCAAATATTTACTTTATTTTACCACTTCATCCAATTTGGTATAGCGCGACACACAGCCGCGCCGATCAGAAAGTTTCAGCGCCCGAGAATTTTAATGCACCCCACTTCCCCCTGTCTGACCCTCAATTATTGAAAATGCATTTCAGTGAGCGCCCCGAAGTACCACCCCGCGCCCCCCACCCTCCGCGGCCAACATAGCAAATGCACATTTTAAACTCACTTGATTGCAGAGTCGTGTTTCTGTTAGTACTAAAAATCACTGTCACTTAAAGTTATCCCATGGCTTTTATTAGCTCGCTTATAATCATTTCGCATTTGTATTTTTGTTAATAAGTTTCTGAAATTTAATATTATTACTACGAACCTTAGTTCATAGCGAGTAGATTGCTATTCCCAGGAGTCATATTTTGTATTCATGGGTATAAAGTCTGATATTTAGGTATACATTACGAGTATAAACAAAACGCTTGGTGTTTGAAAACGCTGTGCAACATAATTTTATATTGTGACAGCAGCCTGGCTGAAAGGCTGATATGAGGAAGGAGTGTGGTCCATGAATGGAGGCGACAGCTACTAGACCTAAATAACTGTAAGTAACAGTCGAATCCACTATTCCAGCTAAACTGGAATCGGCAACTTTCAAGCTTATCATGAAACGCAACTGACCCACTTCACGGTCTGTACACTTGATCTGTACTACTCCAGACCGGCGGCAGTCTGGGCAAATGATCACGAACTGCCTACTTCATTATTTATATGGGGAAAATAAATCGCCAAACATAAATATAAGTTTAGGTAATAAGTTGCAGTTTGAGTTAATAATTATGTTTTAAATAGGTAAAATACGTACCTAAAATACGTATTAATTATTATCGATAATATTAGGTAACTAATAAATGCTTTGAAATAAGATAATATCCTTACACTTTTTGCGTAGTAATTTTATGTTGTTTTTCCAAAGAGATAAAAATTAAAATTAGGACTTGTCATTTGGAATAACAAATAAACATGGAAACGTTTAGAAGTTGAAAATTGTTGTTCATAAAAAGGTTGCAGGCAAAATTGCATTGTCACCAGCGCCTAACTTACAATTAAAACGGACGCTTCAAATTGCCTACATCGTTTGTCACTTAACACGCGATCGCGAAAGCTTTTAAATATAGTTCTTAATTCGTAGTAATTAATTAACAAAAATAAATTAATGGTTGCAATTTGGAAAAGGAATTAATAAATATAATTCAGTTTAAAAATAGACAATTGAAAGTTTGATGAAATATAAAAATTAAATGATAATATTTAGAGAGTAGTAGGCAGTGGTGCCTGGTCTGCTGATCCGTGGTATTACCACACCACTTACAAGTAAACAGACCGTTAAGTGGCTTAGTCGTGTATTTATTGTCAAGTCACAAAAACTACATCAAAGTTTTATGCACATATTTACCAAGAAATATACGAACAAATGTAAAAAGCACCTTTGGTCAACATAGTGACGCCGCCTGAGGCAACCGTTATTTGAAACGGTTTTCTTAGTTCTTTCCTTAATCCCCATAGCTTACCATCAAACAAGTCAAGGTCAAATGTCTCGTCTCATTAAAAAATAATTGTTATAAGACCGATACGTTAAAATACATTTTTACTTTTAAAAATCGTTAAGGAGTGTGTGTAGAGTGACGATAGCGGATAGAATAAGGAATAGCACATTGCGTGTTAGATGTGACTTGAAAGAAGATGTAGTGACAAGGATTGACAAAGGAATACTTCGATGCAGAGCCGTCTTAAGCATATTCAGCGCCGGGGTGCGAAAGTCAAGGCTCCGATTGCGTGGTCTCAGTGTAGTAGGTACCTATCGAAATTTATGGCGGTCGGTATGCGCCCCCTAGGATTCTGCGCCCGGGTGCACTGCACCCCTTGAACCCCCGGGTAAAGACGGCCCTGCTTCGATGGTTTAGGCACATGCAAAGGATGAGTGAAAGTAGATTGACGAAAGGAATTTATAAATCTGATGTGGGTGGATGCGTTAAACAAGGCAGGCCCAGGAGAGTGTTTTCCGACCAAATCGGAGACATCCTCAAGAAAGCTAGGATGCCTAGTGCCCATAACCACAGAGCCTGTATGAAGAGAATTATGAATGTGAGGGAAGCAAGTGAGTTGTGTAAGGATCGTGGTAAGTGGCGCTCCATTGTCTCTGCCTATCCCTGTGGGAAAAATGCGTGACAGTTTGATTGATTTATTGACTTTAAAAATTATTGACCTTTTAAAAAACTTGACAATGTGGCCTGATGCTATGGGGATAAACCATACCATCAACCCTATCCATCAATGATAAATAATAAGTATTTTTATATTGTTTCGTTGTATTCTATTTTCGTAAAAAAAACTGTTTTTATTACTACATTATATCTGTATAAGCTTGTATTTATAAATAGACCAGGTTTAATTTATAATAGCAATGCCATTGCCATTTCATGTGCGTAATTCCCATAATTAAATCGTTTTTCTTGAAATTTGAGAATTAGTATTTAAAAATGTCCGATCCGCTACCTACCTATATTCATATAGAATCGCATAACAATTGCGTGCTGCCACTGTCGTAGTTGGTTTAGTGTCGCCTAGAGACAAACTACAGTTCCTCTGCGCGAATATCTGGTGCTCAAGTTTATGTTCATTTTATCTTTTTGACTATATTACGAAGCTGGGACTACGCCAAAGGCCCTCTAGGGTTCCGTTAACGCCGTGAGCCGGCCCTTCTACCTCTCCACGACGTCTATTTCAACACTTTTTTACATTTTTCACTATTCAAATATTAATATAGTGAACTCTGTTACGAAGTTTCTGTCATTTGTAAAAAATAGTCCTTTTATTTTATGTTTAAGTATTACTAACATTTTATTACATATTTTTATTTTTATTATATTTATTTATGATAAGGGGGTGTTTTTCGACCAAATCGGACACATCCTCAAGAAAGCTAGGTCGCCTAGTGCTCATAACCATAGAGCTTGTATGAAGAGGAATTGTGAATGTGAAGCGAGGAAGTTGTGTCAGGATCGTGGCAAGTGGCGCTCAATCAATGGTTTGATTGATTGATTGACATATGATAGGTAAGATAACCCTAAAATTTAATTTAATCTATATTTTACCTATCATTTGATTAATAGGCATTAAAATCTATCGAACACTTTAGTCAAAACATAGGAATAGTGTAATCAAATTGTAATCACTCACCTGATGCAAAGCTGTCCATGCTCTCAGATTTATCATCAATGATGTCTGTAAAGAAAAAATAACATTAGGTACGTTTAAATTTAATATAACTAGCTCGTAGATACAAGGGTTTCGCAGCACGAAAAACTATCGCTAGATAGAAGCAACTGTGAATATAATTGGATATGCATATGAACTGCAGTGGGCGAATAACCGCTAAACACTATCCATAGTATCGTATCCATGCTTAAATATACCTATTTTTATACTTTTTTATTTTTTATTATTATACATTTCTATACTAAGCTACTAAAGTGCTTGTATCATAGAAACAGGACAACCAAAGTACATACAAGATACATTGGTACCAGTGAGTGGTTTCGAACCCGTGCCACTGCATTGCACTGCCACTACACTACAGTCGCCTTTACATAACAAAGTAAATATAACAAAATATCTCTGGGGAACCACTAATACATTGATAATTTTATGAAGGCTAATCTCCCTCTTTTTTAAAAGATCTAAGCATAGTTTACAATTCTGTAAAAACTTTTCTTATTTAATAATATAAATAATACAAATTTATATTAGTGCTTAATTTAAATATAAGTAAGTATTCGAAGATAAATATTTAATCATAATTTTGCAACTTCAAATATCAACGTCAATATATGCATAACAGATTAAGAGTAAAGGGTGCTAGGCAGTGATGCCCAATCTGCCGATACGAGGTAGTACTATAAGTGTACAGGGCACCGATTATCCTATAATAATAAATTATGGCGACGAAAAAGCAGTGAAATTACGTCGCGGTCGCAAGTAACCAATCAACGTAGTTTCTCAACATAGTTATTCGCTGATTGGTTACGAAGATGTAAAATATCAGTGCAAGTTCGTCATTTCCCTGACGTGTATTAAGAGAATCGGAGTCCTGATCGTGATGTGACTGAGTCGCGTTTTAAGATCTGCTTGTAAGTTGCCGATTACAACTAGGCCGGCATAGTCGATGTCACTGCTACTTGTAGGTATTTAACTGTATAGTAGTAACCTCCAATTAGAGACCGCACAAGCATCAGGCTGGGTGCTGTCATATGTCGAGCCACAATATAAAAAAGTCTAATGCATTTGAATCACTACATTAATACTGCACGAATAGTTTCATGGAATCAACACGAAACCTCTATGACGTGAAATTCAAATTCACCGTAAAAGTATTTGAAGACCACAATAAAGTTAGGGAGTGGAGTAGCGAAGAGTTGTGGTGTAAGGGTCCCTGGGAGCCCGTGATGCCCCGGGCGAGGCTGCGGTCGCCCATCTCTAATCCACTTGTCCTCTATGGTAGACCCATACCAACTTTTGTTCTTGTTTTAAATTCCAAATTGAGAATGGGTGATCTAGTTTGAAGTTTTAGTTAGATTTTGTAGTTTAGAACTTGCGTGTGGTGTTGATTTGTGAATAGGATTTGTTGAGTGCTAGGCATGAATAAATGTATATATAATTTATTAAGAATTGCCAAGAGAAAATGCATTGAAACATTAATACCTACATTTGAGTGGCAATCTTAATCATATAGGCCCCTGATTAATTTATTAAATCTATTTTAGTAAATCAAAAATGGTTTAGTATTGATACAATTATTCAGGCTATAAATTCTTCCTATTACATTTTTCTGGCTCCATATATGACGACACCCCGCCTGACATTAAGCTAAACTGCAACTACTACTACAGTTAAATAACCGGCCGGCACATAGTGACGGCGACTGGGGCAGCCGTGAAGACTCCGCAGTCGTCGGCACTCTTGGACCTCTTCTTGCTTACCATCGGGCGGGTCGAGGACAGATGTCGATTCACAATAAAAAAACGTAAGTAGCAATCGCACATCCACTACGCCGGCTTTGTATTAAGCTGATTATATTAAACTTTTAAGCTGATTTCAAAACGCAATTGAATCACTTTACGATCTCTACACTTAAAAGTATGCTCCGCAGTACCCTGCGTCGGCATACTGAGCAAATAACCACTAACTAACTACCTATCACTCTTAAAAACTATCTTTTAATTAATCAAATTGTCACGCCTCAATCACCACGGGGTAAGACAGAGTCAATAGGACGCTACTTTTTATAACCATGACACAATACTCGCGCTTTCATTACTTTTTTTTTTTACATTTTTCTACATTTACATTTATTGAATCATAAATTATTCTTTTTAAGTAAATTAATTTTAAGTAATTGTGGATCTGGGGGAACCGAGGAAGTTGTGTCAGGATCGTGGCACGTGGCGCTCCATTGTCTCTGCCTATCCCTGTGGGAAAAAAGCGTGAGAATTTCATTAATAGATAAGTACTTATTTCTTTATCTAAATTATACTCGTACATACTGTACTACTGTATCATAATTCAGCAATAAAATTAATTGATTAAGAGCGTTTTAGCACTAGTTTAGTAGTGACACGTTTCGAAATCCCACAAATAGATTGATTGATACAATGTAAGACTGTAAGTAGACGTCACGCAAGGGCCCCACGTTCGAATCCCGCATCGCGTGCATGTTTAATGATCTTAGGCGCCTCTCATTGCAGCGATTGGATCTATTGAATAAGTAAAGAATGTTACGCATCAGTACAACTCAACTGAGGGTTTCACCTTAATCACTTTGTGTAAATTACATCGTCCATTTTAGTGCTTCGATTGTATATAATAGAACCAATTCTATGACGACAGGCGTGGACGAACGGTTAACGATTGTTTGTTGCGCGTAAAGTCCCGGGTTCGATTCCCGGTCGGAGCAATTATTTGTTTTATAGCTTTTATTTGTAATATTTAATAATCATATTAAATATTACAAAATATTATTAAAAAAAGTGGTGGATATTTACTTCGGGTCTGATTATCTAATAGTGGTAGGCAGTGGTACCCAGTCTGCCGATCTGGGGTAGTACCACCACTTACAAGTATACAGACCGTGAAGTCAGTTTCTGGTGGATGTGATTGCTACTCACAGTTATTGAATTGTAGTAGCAGTGAAATTCATTCATACTTCGGCTTAACATCAAGCGGGGTGCTGTCATATGTCGAGTCACAATAAAAAAAACTATCAATAAATATAATAAATACTATATTTATTATATGTAATTATTGTATTATTATAATTAGTTATATAGATTTATTTATTAATTATAATATAAAATATGGTGTTCTACCCTATATTATTACATCGGTTTTCTTTCCACCCAAAGTTTGCTTGGATAAGGTTGCTGTTAAGTAATAGGTCGTCACTATGTGTCACTATGCTTGTATAATTTAGGTTTATTATTATTATTATGACCGTGGAGTGGCACGGGTTCGAAACAACTCACCGGTACCAATGTATCTTTGATATATGTACTTTGGTTGTCCTATTTCTATGAAACAAGGACTTTAGTAGCTTAGTATAGAAATGTATAAGAAAAAAATAAAAATGTATATGCAGACGAAACCCTGTAGCCCAAATCCTCTGAATCACGATTATACCGATCAACTAGGTATTTGATTCAAGTACTTATAACTAAGGTAAATGTCATAAAACATATATTTTCACGAACCAAAAGCCGAATTATTATTTTATAATACACTAGCCTAATATCAGGGTTTTATTTTCTGGTGCCGAGCAAAGATATTTAATAATTTAATATTATTGATGATAAAAAATAGTTTAGAAATTAATGGTCATTTGCCAAGTCTGCCTAGGCTCAGTAGTTCTAACCAAGGCTAGCTAGTGTACAGACGTGAAGCGACTCCGTCGCGTTTCGGAACCAGTTTGAAGTTTCTGGTTCTACTAGGACGGCTTAAGGGACTTACATGGACCACACTATTGCCTAACAACAAGTGAGGTGCAGTCATATGTCAAGTCACAAGTTGCAAATCGCGATCAATATTATCTATATAATTAATTGATTTTTTTTATTAATTGATCCACTTATTATCAAAATTTTAATGGTGGGCCAAAACCGTCCTGTAAAATAATTTTAACATACGACACATTTTTACATTCTACGAAACTACTGCGGGCCTAACGCACCGTTAGTAACCGTGAGTTCAAAGTAACAGTTTTAAAAGAATAATTAAAATTAAAATGACCACAATAAAATTAATCAAGATAGCAAGTGAACGTTTAAATGTTAGTTCTTTATTTGTTTAGTAAAAGTACTTTGTGAAACTGTTGCGTAAGTTACGTTCGAAAAAGTACCTAAGCAAAAAAATCAGAAAATAACTTGAAGAAAACTTAAAAAAGTTGAATGAAATTCTGTCTACCGTACGTGAATTATTACTTTTACCTCAAACCAGGCAATAGTGGAGAATATTATAATCGATGTAGCTACTGTAATACATAATTTAATGAAATATACAATCGTTATTGGGTATCTATTTTTTTTTATTGTATTAAAGTAAATGTATTGGGTATGTTATTATATGTTATTACATATACAATAAATTATCTTTTAAGTAACTTATTTTGTACCTCCCTCGCAATCTTTTTATCAAGGGACTTAGGTTAACTGGCAGAGAATATCTAACGGTATGAATGAATCTTTGTGAAATACTTAACGTTCTTGTATCACAGAAACTGGGCGACCAAAGTACAAAAATCAAAGTAACATTAATACCAACTACTAAATGGTTTACAACTTAGCCATGATTCGTCTTAAATGCCAAGCAAGGTAGTCACTTTTATAAGTGAAGTGGTACTCTTATGTTTTAGTACATATAAGGCGACCGTGGTGTAGTGGCAGTGATTGTACTGCCACGGATTGTGTAACCATTGCGTAACGCAATCCGAGAGCACGGGTTCAAAACCACTCACTAGTACCAATGTATCTTTAATATATGTACTTTGGTTGTCCTGTTTCTATGATACAAGCACTTTAGTAGCTTAGTATATGAATGTATAATATATATTACATGCAAGAAAACAAAAGTTTACCATGCCAACTTTTGTATCCCAATCGTTCAATATTTCTCTAATAAGTTTATCACTCAAATGATAAAGCAATAAGGCAGGTAACAGCTAGTAAGTTAATATCACAATATAAAGACATTGTATAGAAACAATCCTTTAAAACAGAAGCAACCTCATGAATTTATGAACAGTTAACAAAAGCTACTAAAACATGTAAAAGATAAAGATAATAAAAAAGATAGCAAGACATCCCAGACGAAAAGTAAACCGCTCTAAAACTCCACTACTCCGTCGAGGTCCATATCATAACGTCACAACCAGTTAACCTCATGAAGGAGTCTTCAGAGCTGATATTAAATATATCCCTTGGGAGTGGGCGCGACTGGGCGGGTTCAGGCACTAAGGCTGGCTGTAGATTTCCCTTGAGACCGCGTTAATTTTCTGCCGCCTTGAGCATAGTACCCCCCTGAGGCACTCTACCTTTCGCGTAGCTATTCAGAGCCGAAGGTGTTATTCCGGTGGCATGGATCAGCCTGCCTATATGCCTCTCACGAGGAACGTTTTTCACGTAACTAAGAAATTCAAGTTAACGATACATACTGAAAGATATTTATTTACAAGTTTATTTTGTTAGCTTATCTGAGTATACGATTTCATTGTTTATTTTAGATAATACATATTAAAAATACATTTATACCTCTGGCCGGCATAGTGTCAGCGACTATGGCAACTGTAAACTGTTTCGCTTTTTTAGTCATCGGCGCTTGGACCTCTCCTATCATACCATCAGTCAAGTCGAGGCACAATAACAAATTAATCTAAGAAATTACGTAGTCGCAGAATACAGGAAAATCAATGTTAGAACTTAATAATTTTAGTTATTTGTTAATAGCGTCTCTCTAGCTCTAGGGGAGGTCTGCGAGCAATCATTTCGGAACACCCTCGGGTCTACATTAATCACGCCGCACACCTCGCGCCTCCAATGCGACATCCATCCAACATCTAACCGTAAAACTTAGAACAACTTTTATCGCAATATAATTAAAACTTATGGTGCAACACGATAATATAATTGAAGCACCCGTTTTGACGAGGGCATTTACTGAACTTTATAACGTAATACCGTAACATTGTAAGCAATAGACGTTATCAGATAATATAAAACGTTATCCTACGTTCTAATATTACACTTAGCTTCTTATAAATACGATTCGTTTTCCTTTATCGTAAAGCAGATAGGTCTCTAAAGCGTATCTGTATGAGTGGTAATATAGCAAGTCTGTGTGTGCGTGTACGGGTCGAAGAGCATTCCCTCGGGATGGAAGAAGTGCGGCCGAAGCAACGCCACCTGGGATCCAGGGGTGAGAGGCGGGGAGAGGGAAAACGCGTTAGTACATTAATAGAGGTAAACTGTGCTCGTCCCCAATGCCCGCAATCAGTACAAGTACTGTCACATAGGAATAACAACTACTCTGAATAATTACACAGCAGGTATTTAGAATCCGAGTTGGAATTAAAAAGCGGATGACGTTATAGGTCACGTGGCCAGTAACATTTCCCGGGCGAATTCGGTTTGATAATAATCTAAATGCTTAATGGCTGCTGGGCCGCATGTGACGAATGTATGGCGCTGGCCATAGCTACCCCCGCGCCTCTGTACAGCCCTCCAGTGTTCCACTATGTGATAATTCGAAACGCTGCGGCCGCGCCACCTGGGTATTGCCAGGGACGTACTACACGTGATGAAAAATAGTTAATATTTTAACAAATGATTTGTTTTCGTTACTATGGTGTGAAACGTGAAATACTATATTTAATGTAAAGGATAAAAACTATCAATTAGAACTCAACAATTCAATACTTCGGACAGACTGTCATTTGCCCAGTCTGCCGGGAAAATGTACTTTCAAGTGTACAGACCGTGAAGTAACTCAGCCAGGTTTCGGGATAAAAATTGCCTGTTGCCAGGCATAGTGGATGCTGCTACTTGCAGTTATTTAATTGTAGCAGCAGTCGCCTCCATTTATGGACCGCACTCCAGCTTAACATCAGGTGGGATTCTATCCTATGTCGAGCTTCAATAATAAAAATACGAGTACAGTTATCGATTGCATGGAAAATTGTTTTTAAACTTAATTGTAAGTATTTATGTGGCATGCATTTGAGAGGATATTATTATTCCTAACTTGATAATCTGCGGGATGTTTGCCACCAATCGTGTTATGGTATTTAATTAGGCACGTGCCGATTGCGGGACGACCGGGCGATGCGGTAACGGCTCGAATAACATAGCTTACATTGTTCACTTGGCTATGTTGACAAAATAACTTACAAATGTTTAACATTTCCCAACTAACGTCAAGTTATTTAGCTTAGAGCATTGTTTATTGATTACTACTCCGACAAAACTTCCTCTGCTATTAAATAATTGTACCTCCTACATTTGAAACTATATGGCGCAATGTATTACATAGCCTAGATTATTATAACACATGTATTTTGTTTACAAATATACGTGTACACATAATTATGATAAATTTAATTATTTAGCACAATTTTATTTTCTTGTTTTCCCAATAGATGTTTGTTCTACCTCTCGTAATTTTTTTTATATAATGTGAGAAAAATTTCATATGCTATATTTTTTCAGTTTTTGACTCTTGTGTGAGAGTACGGCCCTAACGCTGGCATCCCTTGGGACGGAGCCCGCGCGCCCAACTTCAGGCTCAGAGGCTCCCTCGCCCTCCTCCCACAGCGCTCGTCCCTCCCCACCGCAGTCCCCTGCACTCACCGCGAATATATTTGCGCAGTTCTAGCTCAGCTTGTTAATGACATATGGCCTAAAACCTAACGATGGAGGATGGGAACTGGTCGTTATGCAATTATAATGCTGAAATATTTAAGGCAATCTTCTTACTTAATGCCTACCTTACTCGCTGTAATTCATAAAGTTCTATTTTAAAATGCGAACATCATAACTTTCCAACGCTAATGTAGTCCCACAAAGATATCCTCTTTGACGACTCTCATAAAAGCTAAATTATCGGGGTGGCATAAAATTACAATGTCGGCTGCGCCTGACAAGTACAGTTTTAAAAAGTCGCAAAGTTATGAAAGATAAAGTCGTCGCATCAACGGCCCCGACTGATGAGCCACAGCGGCCAATTTATTTATAATCTCGGGTGCAGAAGTGGCTACGAATTAGCATGTAAATATTTGAGGTCCACGGGCGGCACTCGAAGATTTATCTCCGAACGGCATAAGATAAGCAAAGCCGGTCATAAAGCAAGGCAGCGGTCGCGGCAGGCCTCGGCTACACCCTTTCACAAAGTTGTAAAAAGAGCATTAAAAGACACTAAAAAGCATCATTGGTGAGGGTGGCTTCAGGCGACTTCTCGTTATTTTAGTGACTTTCTTATGAATTTCAATGAAGATACTAACATAATGACTTACTTCGCTTGGCTAAAGTAATACGGTACTCTACTTAGATAGAGGTTAAAGAAGAGCTTAAATTCATCATTAAATTATTCTACAGAGAAAAATATGACTACGAACCTGGTTCATTATATTTGAGACGATCTTCACTCGCTTTTTGATGGTCCTCTTCACCCACGTCATTGTCTTCTGCAACAATAGTTTATATTTTTTATATAATATATCATCTCTCACTTAACTAATTAGGCCGACCGTGGTTTAGTGGTAGTAAATTAGTGTCTCAAACCAAGGAGCCTCTTGTATTTTTGCCGCTCGTAACCACTTGCCTGTACCATTATAACTTATCGTTGTCGTCCTGTTTCTATGATACAAGCACGTTTAGTAGCTAAGTATAAAAGTTTGTTTATTTAATTTGACGCTACATCTGACCCTGACTTCGAACTCTTGTTTGTCAAACTTCGTGTTCTCCCTATACAATAATATTAGATCCTTTAAACCGAAAGAATTTAAAATTCTGAAATAGTACTTGCCAGCATAGTGACGGCGACTGAGGCAACCGTAAGATGATACAGTTATTTCAGTCATTGACTCTCTTAGCCATATCGAGGTCAGATCTCGCGTCTAAATAAAGAAAACTTGCCTGGTGGTAAGCAAAGGTTTCGGCTCTTCCTCAATCGACGTCACTAAGCCGGCTAGTTTTGTTATATATTTTTTATTGTGACTCGACATATGACAGCACCCCGCTTGATGTTAAGCTGGAGTGTGGTCCTTGAATGGATGCTACTGCTACTACAATTCAATAACTGTAACTAGCAATCACATCCACTATGCTGGCCTAGTTGGATCCGGCAACTTACAAGCTGGTCCCGAAACGCGACCAAATCACTTTACGGTCTGCATACTAAGAAAAACAATACAACATTTCAACCCCTTTACATCACTCAAATAGTAATTATAATAAGACATCCTCGAGACATCTGCGAGTTCCCCAGAGACCTTCTCATGAAGACAGTCAGTCAACGTAAACAAATATATTAAAATTTGTATTTTTCATATATGTTTATGTTTTTTATCCCTTCTCTCAAACACAGCACGATATTAGAGCACGTGACAGTCCATTAAAAAGCTTTTAGTAAGAATAACTGTGTGAATCTTCGCAGTGAATTTGATTGTAACAATATATTGGGATAATATCAAAAGAAATGTCTTGTCTTTTAAGGGTTAATTAAACTAAATACAAGCATAGTCGTACATTGCTAAATACAAGATATTCGTACTGGTTATAAATATTATTTTATTTTCGTAGTGGATTGGACTTTTTTTATTGTGGACTTTTTTTTATCGACATCTTACCTCGATCTGCCTGATGGCAATCATAATGGAGATCCAAGAGCGCCGACGACTGAAAAATAACCATCACAGTTCACGGCTACTTCAGTCGCCGTCACTATGCCGGCCAAATGTGTACTTGAATTTATTGACTTGTTGAATTCATGCTTTTGACGAGAAAAATAAAGCGTTTTGGTATTTTTATTGTTATCTTATGTGCTCCATTTATTCAAACGAAGCGTAAATATGCACCTCTGGCTTTTCAGTCATCGGTGCTCTAGGATCTCCCATTGCTTACCATCAGGCATGTCAAGGGCAAATATCGAGCCACATTTAAATAAATAATAACAGTAATAAATTGAAATTGTCACGCCCACATCCCACAGGAATAGGCAGAGACAGTGGAACTTCACTTTCCATGATCGTGACACGACTCTTTCGCTTTTTTCACATCCACAATTATCTTCATAAAAGGTATCTGGTTATGGCCACTGCAAAACCCTGTTTTAATGAATATCCCGATTTAGACAAAGAAACAATCTTCTAGGTTAT
The DNA here is from genome assembly GCA_905220615.1 of Tinea trinotella. NCBI lineage: Eukaryota > Metazoa > Arthropoda > Insecta > Lepidoptera > Tineidae > Tinea > Tinea trinotella. Next base: position 8,547,542 of record HG992306.1, read on the forward strand.
CCCGGTTTTATATTCCCACTTACCTCTGATTCATAAAATTTTATCTTACATTACTTTATTTATTTATTATTGTGACACGACATCTGACCTCGTCCCGCCTGATGATAAGCAAAAGGAGGTCCAAGAGTGACTTGCCATATTATCAGGATTTAATTACTTTGAATTTACTTATATCAATATTCTGTGCAGTTATAGTATTAGGAATTCTTAAATATTACATTTGATACGAACCATATTACCAATTTAATAAGTAAATTTTTGAACTGATAATATGATCAGTGCCGTAAATAGGGCGGTGCCACCGGTGCCCAGGCACAGGGCGTAGACTCTAGGGGGCGCAAGAATTAAATGGCCAGACCAGGCAGAAGACCATAGTGGGCCAAAAATTGAATCTTAAGCATCAGGGTGGGCAACGCATTTGCACTAGTGAACTTGAGTTTGAGTTTGAGTTTTAGTGAGTGAGATACAGTGGGTGGTATAATAGGCGAAGGGTCCACTTAACATCAGATGGCTCGTTTGTTTGTTTGCCCACATCAGTTCTTTAAAAAAAATGATTTTTCTTCCAAAATATTATATAATTGGTCCACCAACACCAAGTTCCTTGTGCTTTATTTTATCACCCTAAATGAAATAAAGTAGACCTATACATAGCATTACACTGGGGTACTTATAATATCTAAAAAAAACAAGGGCGCAGTTATAGAAGCTCGCACAGAGGGTATTTACGGCACTGAATATGATTCAATATCAACCTCCAATCATATGAAACTGATGACATATGCAAATGATGCATAGATGCAGTAACTGGGTGCAGTCGCGGTGGCTGCGTGCGTAGCATTTGTCAAAGTGCACTACGGACCCAAAACGCCTATCCCAACTGCCATTCTGTTACCGCTACATCAATTTTCGTTTACAACGTCCAATACAACCGATTTAGATACAGGTTTATACGCAATAGACATTTTAGTATTCTATTATTTTGCTTTGTTTATGGAGTTTTATTTCTCCTGGGTATTTTATAATTTATAAAGTATTTTCTTGGCGTAGCTAGTAGATAAGGCTAAAGGCATTAAGCTCGTATAAGCCCACACTTTTTTTTAAGCTTATGTACAATTAAGACTGTAAGTAAATAAATTACCACTAAATAAATTGTTACATCCTAATTAACTTTAAACCTGCTCTAAAGAGAGGGCTATAAGAAACTGACGGTCAACCATTTTAGTAAAGAGGCACAAAAAGAAGAATTTTGTAAGCAGTTTAAGCATGATTCTATTTCTATATTATTAATCTCATATTCCTAGATAGGAAGGCAGACTACTGAAAACATATGTAGGATTTGCCTGCAACTATTCGTTTTGTGTAATTGTCATATATAATCATATGACCATTATATGAGTTCACTCTTAATATTTTATTCTCTAAATTCTAAATTGACCTTACCTTCACCAGAAGCTTCATTATCTGGATTACTTTCGTCTTGTTGGTTATTATCTCCTGGATCTTCATTGGCATCACCAGTATTACTATTAGCATCTGTGTCTTCATTCTCCATCGTAACACCTTCAGCGACACCCTCTTCATTCCAATCACCTTCATCAGCTATTGGAGAAAAATATACATTTTAAATACTCGTTGGTGGTATAATTTAAAAGTTTTAAAAGTTAAGTTTTGTAAGATATTTTCTCTTTTAAGGATATCTTAAAATAGTAGCACATGTTATTTTAGGAAAAGTAGAGAATTTTTATATTATATAAGTATGATTTTTTGTGGTAAATAACGGTAGTCCATTCTCTTGTCCTATCCTTGTGGGATTAAAGTCGTAAAAGTTTATGTTGATTTATTGTATATATAGGTATGCGTTTTATAATAAAATCATACCTAACTATATTACATTAATATAAAAAAGACTATTCCTAAACAGAGAAAACTCCATGCAAGACCCATGTCATTTTTTCCAATTTGTATAACTGTTATTTTGTTATTGTTCTTATCCCACCTTGAGCTTACTCGTGCACAAAATACAATGTAATCCATGTTATTTGATTTATCAATATTGTGCCAAGCCAATTTCCAAAACTACCTTGTAAGGGTGAAAGTATAATGTTATGTGGTCGAAAATGAGGTTATTATTTTGTAAAAATGTTCATAATAACATTTTGTTCTACAATTTTTGTAATGTACATATGTATTGTATTTGTTTTTGAATAGTGTGGATTCTTAGAAAGTTCTCTGTAGAAAACATATTTTAGAGTGATCCTATAGGTATATATGTTTTTAATTTTGAACTGGATTTTTTTTAATAATGAAAATTTTGGAAAAAAAATACTATTTTATATCATTATAAACATCCTAATTAATAAAATATTTTTATTTAATGCCGTTAGTCTTGACTGACCTAAATTAATCGCATTATCAACGACGATATATTCTAATATCTACTCGTATCTTTACTTTATTCTTATATATTTATATTCCATGTTATGTAATATGTTTATTTAATAAGAAAAGTGTACTTAAGTACCTAGTCAGTCTTATAAACGCAAAACCTTAATTTATAACTTATTTCCGATTTTACTATGTATTTTCTCTATATGAATAAATAGATAAATAGCAGTGGTATGTTCTTTTATTATATAGACTTACTAAAAAAATTGAATAAATCATATATTAAAATATTTACTAAATGAATTGCAATTAAAATTGACATTAATTACTACAGAAAATAATAAAGTTTTTTATTAATATTGTGACTTAACAGCTGACCTGTAACTCTGGTTCTTCGGCGAAAATCCTCGTTCCGGATTCAGTCGCGCAAGCATCTCTCCATTGCCCGCTAAGCAACTTTGAGCTTTTCCAACAGGCCAACACACACTGGTTAAAGACCATTGTCTTCAGGCACTGCGGGATGTTTGACGAGATGATATGACGCAATTTTCCGAACGCCGCCCCCGTGCGGTATCACGGGTGTGAAAAGATGAGGTAGGCACAAGGTTGAATAAATGGCATTGTATAAAGCTTATTGTAGGTTGGTGAAAACATCAAATTATCCATTAAAGGTGTGGTTACGACTAATAACAGATTAAGACAAATAATTATTTTCGTCAACACAATAAATTCCCAGTGCTAATAAATACGCATGCATGTACATGTTAATTAATCTGGCCAAAGCTAATTTGGATAATGCACGTTGTTGGTATGTCGTGTGGGTATGTAAGTTAGTCGGTGTTAGGTGCGCACCCATTGGGACCTCAAATCACTGAATACTTTACTGTACTGTTATCACTGTATGGACATTACCATGGTATTCAAGAACAAACTAATAAATTAATTGAATATACGGCGTAGCCGGTTTTTCAGTCGTATCCGCGCTCTTTTCCTCCGTTCCCCAAGCAAGCCATATAACAGACAGTAAAAATAATTAATGAAATGAATTATCTGAATAAATTATTAAATTGAATGAATGTTATAATTAAACAAATAAATTTCAAGTTATTAAATTTATTTACATTAAATTCTATACTTGTACTAAACATATCTGTATCGTAGAAACTGGGCGACTAAAGTACACACATGAAAGACACATTAGTATTCTCAAGTTGTAAAGCCCGGGGTTCGGACCAAAGATTTGTTATAGCAGTCACCTCCATTCATAGACAGCACTCTACCTTAACTTTAGAAGTAAAGTTGTCATATTATGTCGAGGCACAATAAAAAACATACCCTTTGTTACTCTACTTTATTATGTAAGTTGTATGAAATTACCATTGTATGCAATAACAAATGAATAAAAGGATTAAATATCCGGCATAGTGACGGGGGAGGGGATGACAACCGTGAACTAAGCCAGTTTTTTAGTCGTATCGGCATTCTTGGACCTCCCTCCCCTCATGCTCAAGAAAGCTGTTCATGCCCGAGTGTTGCCTAGTGCCTATAACCATAGAGCTTTTATGAAGAGAAGTGCAAATGTAAGGAAATTATGTCAGGATCGTGGCAAGTGGCGCTCCATTGTCTCTGCCTATCACTGTGGAAAAAGGCGTAACATATTTTTGTTATATAACCCTTGCTCTCGGTTTACGTAACCATTGCTGTGCCACTACACCACGGTAGCCTTGGTAATTTGATTGATTGATTGTATGAAATTATAATTTGTTCATGATTTCGTCTCATCCATACATTTTTAGCAAAGCTGTTGTGACGTAGGTAATTAGTAGGAGTGATTAGGGCGCGGGTGACGCTATAGCATGGCGTGATTGAGTCTCGTCGAGTGGCCACACCCGCGGTCACTTTGGCCCCCGTACCACGTTATGTACGATTTAAAATTTAGCAAATATCATATCTTCAATGAGATGTAAGAGTAGTTTCAAGAGTAGCAAACATTTAGTTATTAATGGTCATTTGCCTAGTCAAGAATACAGACCGTAGTGACTCAGTCGCGTTTAGAGATCAACTTAAAAGTTGCCGTTGCTAACTAGGCTGGTATAGTGTATGAGACTGCTACTTAAATCCAATTAAACCACAATAAAAAATATGAAATAATTCTACTATATAGCCTTTTTTTTCTCAAGCCCGTAGAGTGAAAAACTAAATATAAAAATTTTGTTATTTTTTCAAAAACGAAACTAGTATCTTTAATTTCAAAAGCTTTGTTTTTTTAATTTCCTTTTTATTTTGGTTTACTTAAAGATAAATTGATAATACGCCGTCACTTCCCATACAATGTCACTTTGGCACCTTTGGCATCAGTTCAATCGTATTTTTATTTAAATGTCAACCAACCGTTTTAAGGTGACCTTAATCTAGTAGTAATAAAATCAGACCAAGAGCTACCCCGGTTTATCTTTATAATTTTTTATTGTGACCTAACATCTGACCTCGATATGCCTGATGAAGGTCCAAGATTGGCGACGACTGAAAATACCAAGTCGGTTCATGGCTGCCACAGTAACCGGCACTATTCCGGTCTCTAATATCGCTGTGTAGTCAATTCAAGCACTATTATTAGCCTAATATAAAAAAAAAAACTACATTTGACGCACTAAAGTCCTATTTGGTATTTTACAACATTTTTCATAACCAATTATATTTATTACATCAAAAACTAACACCGCAATCCTACAGAAATAATACAAGTTGTATTATCAAATTATAAGTTGCAGTTCTCTGCGAGGTGATAGCCATCACACAGCTACCTCAGAATGTCTACCACGGGACGCATTTTGCACCAAAGAGCCGCACAATGGCAAAGCAATTCAATTTTCTTACCAACAATATTGCTATTGCTTATTACCCTCTGCTGACCGCACTATGGAACAACATTGTATTATTATACTGGACGTCGTTTAATTTACAATGACTTTTTTAAATGTATAATAAATACATAGTCACCCTGTCATTTAATAAAATATATTAAAGTTAAATACAATTTATAACTTTGAAGACCGAATTTTATCTCTTAAATCACAGTGTATATTTTAAAAATTATTCATATAAAGAAATAAATTAATTAAAATTATTACAATTATTTACAGCGAATTCTATATTTATTAAAGATGATTTTTGAATTTATGTCAATTCGATTTTTTTATGTTTCAGAAAATTAATTATATAATTTCAGTAAACTGTATTGAAAGGTGTCCGTGCGTCCGCAGTTTTTTTTTTCACTCGTGTAAATTAGTTAGAGATAAATGTATAGGGTGTTTCCAACGGGAAAGTTCCAAGTCGTTGAGCTTTCTAACGTTATCTGACATTTTAACGAAGTCTAACTAAAACTAAACATCATTATCATCAATTTCACCCCCTTAATTTAACAGCGATACACAGAGACGAGGGGCGCCACTTTCCACAATCCTGACATAACATCTTTGCTTCCTCCAAATCCACAATTCTTTTCACAAATGCTCTTTGGTTATGGGCACTGCGAATGATGATAAATATTGTCGTCTAATCTAACTCTGGCTATCTGTATGTTTTCTGTCAAGAAATAAACACTAAATGAAGCAGATTTTGACGACAGGCGTGGACGAACCGTTAAGCGATTGGTTTGTTTCGCGTAAAGTCTCGGGTTCGATCCCCGGTCGGAGCAAATATTTGTTTCATAGCTTTTATTTGTAATATTTAATAATATTAGATACTGCAAATATTTGTTAATAAAAAAAGAGATGGATATTCGCTTCGAATCTGGTTATCAAAGAGGTTTCAGTAGATATTCAAAACAAGTGCTGGTGCAATCAGGGCCGTCTTAAGTATATACAGCGCCGGGGTGCGAAAGTCAAGGCTTTGCTCGCGTGGTCTCAGTGTAGTAGGTACCTATCGATATTTATGGCGGTCGGCATGCGCCCCGTAGGACTCTGCGCCCGGGTGCACCGCACCCCTTGAACCCCCGGGTAAAGACGGCCCTGGGTGCAATCACTGATGTCAATGATGCCCAATCACTGGCGGGGAAAACCCGGGAGGGGCGGAAAAATGAACACACCAAGACCAAGGTTTAGATCAAGGTAGCATATTGACACCAGGGGTGGCGTATAGGTTAGAACACCAGTTCTTTACTCATAAAGTGCCGGCTTCGATCCCCGGTCGGAAGGCTACGGCATTGTGAAAGTGCAGATAATCTATTGAAATATTTTAAAATATATAGGAATTCATTATAAATAATTTTGTATTTTCATAATAGAGCTTACTGCTATATCTAAATCTATGATATGAGAAAAGCAAAGACATTATTATGTCAGGTACACTGGCACAAATTAACGTCAGTGAGAAAGAACGTGATCAAATTGACAACAAAATGCTCAATCGTCTAGACGGAATTAGATAAACTTAGGTATGTTAAGAACACATTTTTCACACGTATAATAAATATGTATTATATTATACATATATTATAATTAGAAGTAATAACATTTGCTATAAACTTACTACATATACCTATACAATAAAAACTTTACAACGGTTGTTACCGACTTAACATAAAATCAATAACTAAGCCATATGGCTGGCAAACAAGATACAACACAAAGGAATAATAAACAATATCCGATACCTAAGTCGTTGAAGTTTCGCTCGGTGGCATCCTTGGAAACTGTAATTTTAATGCCAACAAAACCGTTAGCGTGATACCGCAGGGGAGCCGGGTGGTGTGATGTGCGCGTCGCTCATCGCTGTCCAGGGAATACCCGGTGCCCGGCTGTAGGGATATTTCCCGGATAACTGAAAGTACCTACGTTAAGCCAGGATAGTGACCATGTCCCCGATCCCTCGCAGACATTCGGACTTCATTACTGATGTACATATGAATGAGTGTAATATTTGTACATTATACTAATGCCTTGATGTAAAACTAATAATCACTGATACTAATACATTAAATTAATAAGAGATGATCTATGCTTACTCATCATTGTTGCGCGACCCAAAATTCAGCAGCCAAAACGAGGAAATACGAAAGTGAATTAGTTGTGTTTTATCGACCGGTTTCTCAGCTGTTATTTTCGCCGTTGGCGCGGAGCGGGTTCCCTGGAGAACAGGCGGTGGGACCGTGCGGGTGTCGGGGGAAGTCCCTGGAGAGCAGGCGGGCGGTGGCTGCTTGGGCCGCGTCTCTCGGGATGCTCGCGCTCGACGTGGGCGGCGGGCGAGAACTTGCCATCCGCTGGGACTATTGCGACTACCCCCCACACAGTGGCTGTACGTTCACCAAGGTCGTACATATAATGAGCTCTTTAAACATCGATATAAATAAAAAGATTCTATTATTTATGTCTATCTCTTTAAATATAATAATACCCCAAAAGCTAAATAATACTCAACATTACATTCACTACTAAAAAACTGAAACCCATAAATAATGCATATGAGAAAACAAATAAATAATTAAATTTCTACGAATAAATAAAAACGGTCTGAAATAATGTCTTTAAAAATGATTATATTATAAGTTCAAAAACCTGTAATACTGTAACTAATATTTGACTACATACTTGTAAGTATTATGGCAACCCAATAAAGGGAATTAATTTGCATTAGGTAATTAAAAGCTGAACATAATATACTTGTACTATATCAATGCTGATGTCTGAATCAACATAAAACAGTTATGATATGACTTTAGCGGATTTCCCAGCGGCAGCGGGCGAGGCAGCTAGCGGAGGTGCGCTGGGACCCAGGGGAAATTTCCTGCCAGATCTCTGCGGGGCCTCTACAAGTTTTATGGACCTCCGCACGCCTCGCCCCGCGCCCACCCCGGAGCCCGTCTATGTCCTTATCGTTACACTCTTAACATCCGGGCTGACATTAATACTTCAACTGATTCCTATTGGAGTGGGAAATGTTTTCAGTAGACTAAAGTATTCACACTTTCTTAATATAGGAGGTACTTGCTTTAAATAATATACTAAGACATGTTCCTATTTGTATATATACATAGTATAAGTTTGTAAAAATGTATAGCCACTTATATTATATTCTTTGGTCGTAGATCTATAATATCTTAATATTATATGGATCGTAGAACAATTGATAAGTGCAATGCTTTACCAGCCCCAATCCAAAATCTTGTATCCATTAAGGGATGTGCGAAGAAGCACCTTAGGCCGCCATAGTGACAGAGACTGGGACAACCATGAACTGACTCGGTATTGACGTCGTCGGCACTCTTGGACCTCCTCTTGCTCACCATTAGGCGGGTCGAGGTCAGGATACCGAGTTACAATAAAAAAACTAGAAAATTTTAAATTATTGTTAGCGTTTTTTTTTCACATCTTACTTTAGCTCTATTGCTTTGGTCCCAGGAGTGTACGCCTGATGATTTATAGACCACGTTACTCAAGAGATTGCAAGAATACTTGAAGGTTTCATCACGGTTAACCAAAGGTTATTTGCAATTACAAGTTTATTCTTTATTTGCATTATTTATCACAATTAACTTTGTGTTAAAACAACGATTCTATCTCTCCCCTAAAACTATTATACGAATAGAGATTTGGGAGATAACGCTGATTGAAGACGTTTTCCCTGTTCAATTTTGGAGTAGCATTTTAGAATGATGTGACCCGTTTTAAATGTTTAATTTTGAAGAAGTTTTCAAAGAAGTGTTTATTTTTTCTCCGGCACTCTCGGAGGAGGTCCGAGAGTGCCGACGACTGTGAAAACCGAGTCTTCACGGTTGCTACACTTGCCGTCACTATGCCGGCCAAAAAAAACAATAAAAACTTCATATAACTTCACAAAATATCAATCTCATTCATCTTTGAAATCTCATTTAACCGCGTGCCTATTGTTTTTTGTATTGTGAAGCGAGGTCTGAGCTATATCTTGCGTAATGGTATACATGAGTAAACATTGGGAGAGGTCAAAGGGCGAGGTGCTTTTTCACACTAATAAAATCTAGGTAATTAATTTAATAAAAACGTTAGCTGATAGGTAATGTTTGGTTTTAAGCTCGCCTATGTGATGCCTACATATTAAGCCTCTACCACACAGGCGCGTTATTATCGGTCAATAATACTGGATGGGTTATATGTTTTTAGTACTCGTATTAGGATATGTACAATATTACAACATGTGCCGCGATAATAACGACGCAATAGAAGTAGGACGCAGTTGTGTGCAAGGAATCGGGACGCATTCTCGCAATAACGCATCCGATATTATCGACCCATAATAACGCGCCTGTGTGGTAGAGGCTTTATCTTCGTATTTAAGTTCGTGCATTAAAGTTATCTATTTATCAATAATTTATATAATTAGATAGGTACACTCTAAAATATTGTTTGTTGTGCACCACGTCTGTTGTCAAGCTAGAGTGCAGATCATGAATGGAGGCAACTGGCGATTGCTATTATAGTTAAATAACTGTAATAGGAGTCGCAGTAGCAGGCGCATCCACCATTCCTGCCGAGTTGGAACCAGCAATACCGAATAACTAAAAAAAATGTCAACTGTCTTACGAGAATGCCGAACGACGTCGCAACGTTGACGCTAAGTGGTCACTGACTTTCCATTGCCGCAATATTATTTAATGAAAAACAGATATAGTCGTATAGTATAAAAATGACAATTCAACAAATTAATGGTCGTACAATTCGGACTCTGTACCCTGAAAGTGGTGGACCTCGTATCGGCAGACTGGTCAAATTACCTGCCTACCTTAAACACAGAGATTATTATTATAATATCAGTATTGCTTTTATTCAGAATTGTACAAATGGTGGTGTAGAGGGGAGGAGATAAAAAGTTGGTGCACAAAGCTAAATTGACTTAACCCTCTTCAAAAGGCTTACAAATACGACCGTCCGAAGCTTTTACCTCGCATTAAACATTCACATGTTTTATTCTGATCTTTACACCTTCAACAGAAAAAAGTTTGCATAATTATTTATCTTTATAAGAGCAACTTCACCTTCCTACACAATACCCATCGGTAAATTATGCCTTCTAAGAGAATTCTCAAATGGAAATTCATCATCATCACTCATCAGCCAGAAGGCGTCCACTGCTAAACATAGGCCTCCCCCTTACAACGCCATTCCGGGCGACAAGATGCCAAATGGAAATTACACTTCACCATTATTCTGCCTTCAATGTGTGAGTGTGTATTTAAAAGAATGCCTCATGGCATTGAGCTCGCCAATGTACTGTAAATTGTAATCCACAAAAGATCTATTACTATTATTCTAATGACCTAGGCACCCGTCGATATCCAAATGGCTTAGACACGTGGATATCTTATTTTTTTATACCATGCTATTTTCTTCATCTATCTATTTTTGCTCGCGGTAGAGTAAGCCTCGCAGCTTTAAGTCCGCTTCTGTGTATATATTTTTTTATAATAAAAGAAACAATATTTTTTTTATTGTGACGCTTGTGCTCTTGGCTTGACTTGGTTTAGTTTATTGCTGCAAAATTATATAGTTATATTTATAATATTGGAGGGATTTAATTAACTAAGAGAATCGGATGGGCGTGGGTACAGCGGCATTAATGTGTCGCATAAAAACATCCAAGATACGGGCAATCTGTTTTATAGCAAACGCGGGACAGAAAGGGATTAATATTTTCAGTCTGTGTACAATTTTAATACCACCGCATGAGGGAAGGGAATGCCCAAATTGGTAGATTATAGGGCCCATGTGAATGTTACATTTTTAAGAACAATCGCAGGTGAATTAAAGAATAAAGCGGGGACGAATTAGAAGAGTGTTCATCGAACAAATCATCATTTCATTCTTGAAAAAAAAACAGTGTTCGCAGGAAGTCATCTGAAAAGCGACCTTGGCTTCTATATAAGACATGTTACCGTTTGACATTAACCTTATTAGAGTTTAACTAAGGAAGTTCCTGCGTGTAGGGTGTGATTTCATTCCATATTACCCCTCCCGCAGGAACACTTAGTTAAGCGCTATACCTGTAGTGAATAATTTTTACTCAATGGATCAAGAAGTCTAGATTTTCTGTCAACCCAGGGTCGACAGACTGGGCAAATGACTACTTAAAATTTATAGTGTTCAGGTTCGAAGAAAGTGTCAAACCGAGTTTTCTAAAGAAATATCTAAAATAGCATTAGTTATAGATAACCCAAGTTATAACGGATAAGAACAGAGCTTGTATTGCATTAGGTCTCCCCAGAGTGTAGCGGGAAGACTCACAGCATCCTCGTTCCTCTCACGGGACGCATTACGAAAGTACTAGATGCCTTGGATCGATAAGTTTAACTTAACAACATACAACCATACAATATTATAGTGTACTGCATTGTCTTTGTTTTTATTAAATTTTAAAGATAAAGACAGATAGTGTGGTATGCAGACAGTCCGTGGTTATTTGCCCAAACTGCCGACCCGGTGTAGTACCACCACTTCCATAGACCGTGAGGTGACTCGGTGGTGATCAATTGGAAACATGCCGATTCCAACTAGGCCGGCATGGTGGATGCTACTGCTACTTGTAGAAGCGGTCGCCTTCATTCATAAAAATGTAGAGGTACAATAAAAAAATTAAAAAAAATACGTTTGAATCTACTATAGAATTCTGTACTGTTTTATTATTTTTTAACCCCCGACCAAAAAAGAGGGGTGTTATAAGTTTGACTTGTCTGTGTATCTGTGTATCTGTGGCTCTGTGTATCTGTGTGTCTGTCTGTGGCATCGTAGCTCCTAAACGAATGGACCGATTACGATGCGGTTTGTTTCATTTGAAAGCTGACGTGATCGAGATGGTTCTTAGCTACAATTGATGAAGATCTGATCAGGGGTTTCAAGGTCATCAGCTCGATTTGTTAGCTGCGGTATTAGACGCGCTGTTTAGGATGGCAACCCTTGTACGTCGCTATGCGACGAAGATTGTTATTTTATGTCAAATAAATATGCCAATATAAATACACGTAAAAAATGTTATAATTTTCCCCTTAAAATATTCATATGGCGAGGTTGGTTTGCAGTTTAGATCGATTACCTTGATTGAATATTTTAGGGGAAAAATTATAACATTTTTTACGTGTTTTAACAATGGCATATTTATTTGACATAAAATAACAATCTTCGTCGCATAGCGACGTACAAGGGTTGCCCGTTCTAAACACGCATAAGGCTGGGAATACACGTCCGATATTGCTGAGCAAATTATTTACAAATCGGAAGTAGGAATCGGACGTCTATTTTGTTTCTGTATTTTGTATGAAAACTGCACCTTCAGACAATCGGATCGGCCATAAAATCGTAAGCGCTTTGGCGTTGTTTCCGATTCTGACATCCGATCCGACTATCGGATCTGACGTGTATTAAGTATTCAAACAAATGTATGGCACGAGTGACTATCGGATCGGACTATCGGAGAGGAAAATCGGACTTGTATTCCCAGCCTTATAGGTATTTACTTTTAAACATATCTGTGACTTAACATTTGAAATAAAAACGTATACAAATACATGTGTGTTTTAACTGGTACCACTGAGTTACTCTGATGATGGAACTCGAAGGTAGGAGACGAAATCCTGGATGTGTTCAAACTTTTTTTTGGTATACTAAGTTTGGACTTATTAGATTTGTCTTGAAGGTAGGAAACTAAGTGTAGAAAAGTTAGTGCGATAAAATAAAACATTCCGGATCTAAAAAATCTGATCATGGATCCTCTCAGATCAGCAAATCAACAAGAAATGGACCTGTAGTGCTTTAACTAAAATTGTTACTCACTATGAGCCATTAGCTGGACCGTTATCAAATTAAAGACCGAGAGTATCTGATGAGGCACCATCATGAATCCTCTCAGATCAGCAAATCAACAAGAGATAGAACTATAGTGCTTTCACTAAATTTGTTACTCACTAAGAGCATTTAGCTGGACCGTCATCAAATTGAAGACCGGGCAATCTGATGATGCACCATTATGAATCCTCTCAGATCAGCAAATTGATATCAATTGATCAGCAAAAAAAGAGATAGAACTGTAGTGCTTTAACTAGGCCTTTAGCTAAGCCGTTATCAAATTGAAGATCGGGAGTATCTGATTATGAATCCTCTCAGATCAGCAAATCAATAACAGATAATATCATAGTGCTTTAACTAAAATTGTTACTCTCTATGAGCCATTAGCTGGGCCATTATCAAATTGAAGACCTGGACTACTCCAGGATCCTTGGATCCTTATGGTGCATCTGATGATGCACCATAAGGATCCAAGGGATATTAAAGGGATATAACTATTGAGCCATGACTAATGTTGTTTATTACTATAAAGCTGATGATATGACCAAAGTGGTTCCAGGCGTTTCGGGGGTTCCTTTAAAATTTTAATTTTGATTTTATCATACTGTTTATACATACTGTTATGTATTATTAATTATTTTATATTTACATGTGTATCTTATATCAACTTTTGTATTTAATAAAATATTAGCTGGGATACTGATTGTTACAGTATAAATTACAAGTAGTAGGTACTGAAAATTATTAAGGCTCGACATATGACATGTAGGTGCACGATTGTCTACCTCCCTTTGAAAGCCCGACCAATAAATTTGCCCTTTTTTTGATAACAAACATTTGTAATGTTTAATTTTATTAATAAATATTACAAAGAAACAAATCTTTGCTTCGATCGGGAGTCAAACCCGGGACTTTACGCGTAAGGCGACCGTGGTGTCAGTGCAATGGTTACACAAACCAAGAGATCAAGTTCGTAACCACAATTTTTAAAGATTTTTACCCACCGGTACCAATGTATCTTTGATATATGTACTTTGGTTGTCCTGTTTCTATGATACAAGCACATTAGTCGCTTAGTATAGAAATGTAAATATAAAATATAGGCATATATAAATAACTGGCGTGCTAACCAGTGCGCCACGGCTGTCGTCCAACCTATATAATAATAATGAATTAAACAAATTTTATGCGGCGCTTACTATCGCGTTTATTTTGGAAACGTCGGAATAATAAAATAATGTAAAATCTAAACCAAAATAAACGCGATAGTAAGCCTATATAATAATCACTAAACTATTACGATTTAGACGAAGCTTGAAATTAATGACATTGACTGCAAACAGAAGATCAAGTGTACGTTAAATGGGTGTACTGTATAGTCTACATGGACAAAGCTAGCAGTCCATAAACATTGCATCAAACTTGCGTAGTTGCGTATAAATTATGTTAATTCGGATGTATTAAAGCTGAAAATGCAGCTGACCATAATCAGAACACAATAGATATTTTATACATAAATAAATGTTTGTAAAAGACATCACGGTAGGGCCAAATGAAGATTGGCAAGATGAGTCTGTCTCTTTGGCCACTAGAGGTCTAGTTATCAAAGAGTTGTAGACGGTGGTACCCAGTCTGCCGATCCGGGGAATTACCACCACTTACAAGTATCAAACCATAAAGTAACTAAGTCGCGTTTCGGGATTAGCTTGTCAGTTGCCGGTTCCAACTGGGCTGGCATAGTGGATTGCTACTTACAGTTAATTAACTGTAGTCAAACCGCATTCCAGCTTAACATCAGGCTGGGTGTTGTCATATTATGTCGACTCACAATAATAAAACAACAAATTTGGACCGTGCATAGAATCTACTTTGGCTGGCATAGTGACGGCGACTGAGGCAACCGTGAACTGACTCGGTTTTCTCAGTCATCGTCTCTCTTGGACCTTCTCTTGCTTATCATCAGACGGGTCGAGGTCAGATGTCGTGTCACAATAATAAAAAAATATGTCGTAATGTATTATGATATAATGCAGCTGAGTTGCGCCGCGGTGGTCGCAGCGACCGCAAGCGGGCAATGACAAAATGACTATATTAGTGCTCTGCTGCAGGCTGTATGGTGCACTCGATCACACTCCCTAAAAGCCTACACGTAATTAATTGTTCTTTAAACACGACGGCACCTATAAATTTAAGGTTGCTGGTTTTGGTTTTAACACCAGGCTAATCTACCTCATTTCACAGGCATTTATGGAAGTTAATTACCTAGGTAAACAATAAAATAATTCTTTATTGAGAAAAAGATAAAATTAAAAGTATATTAACTATAAATGAAAAATATCATCTAATGACGTCGCATCAGAGATAGTTCCAAGGAGACTTTTTTTTATTGTGACTCGGCATCTGACCTTGATAACATTTCCTTTTTGTTTTTGCTAATACGTTGTCAGAAATTATCACCAGCCTTCCGTCTCCAGACTTCTCCGTTAGTAGAACAATGCACATGTTTTTTCAATTTAATTCAAATCGTCACGCCTTTTCCCCACAGGGATAGACAGAGACAAAGGAGCGCCACTTGCTACTGTTTTTTATCTCACAATAAATAGATACTCGTATCGTATATTAAACAAAAGACTGTCCACTGTAAAGGTTAGTCTCGAAAAAATTATAAAATATAATATATTTTTTAATTACAAAAATATATAAAGCCATTTTAAACTTATAACAGTTAAAAATAACTTTGTATTTAAATTGTAAATGAGATTTAATATAAATTGTAAATAGATAACATTATTAAGTGTAAAGTAAACATTATTAATTGTATGTATATTGATCTAACTGTGTATGCATGTTTAGAATTTCGGCACTGTCACAAACCATATCTAGTATTAATCTTAAATATTATTCGCTAAAATTTGTTATGAATACCTACTATATTTAAACAAATAAGATATGAAAAATATATTTATTTATATGAATGTGGAACAGTGTAAACAATGTTTAATTCCCTAAAGATTTTCAAAATAGCGTGTTGCATTAAATTACTCCCAAAAGTCGCATTTTACTTCAGGGAAAACGTCTAAATGATGATATAAAGTACATCAAAGTGTATTAATTAAAGTTTTTTTATTTATTTTAATTTTTACCTTTTTATACTTAGCAACAAAGAGTGCTTGTATCATAGAACAATACGACCAAAGTTCATATATCAAAAATACAATAGTTTTGAACCGGTATCTCTCGGTTTGCTTGACCATTTCATTAACACAGCATTAATTTAATCTAACTATAAAATATAGGTAGATCTTGCGAAAATGCATATATACGCAAACCAAGAGTTTAAATACAAGTTTAAAATTTAACTTTAAAATTACATATCTAACTAGAAACTTATAGGAATTTAAAAAAGAAACAAAAACAATTTATTTGATGTTTTATTATTATCTGGTCTATAAATTGATGCGACATCAACTTGTAGCCACTACGCTGGCTTAGTTGAACCGGCAACTTTCAAGCTGATCCCGGAACCTGACTGAGTCACTTCACGGCCTGTATACTTGAAAGTACACTACCCCGGAACGGCAGACTGTCTGTAGTCTAATTAAACATTGTTGTTTTATTTTTTTAAATGCGGTTTGACACTTCAAAGTGCCGGTACTACCCTTGAATAGCAGGCAGACTAGACAAATTACCATTAATTGTCTGCCTACCACTTTAAATTGTGGACTCTAAACAATCTTAAACCAGTTCTTGGCTTTAATCATAAGCGTTTTAATTGTTATAGGTATACTATATCGATGGACTTTATTATAATCTATAAAAATCAAACTCAATAGAGCTTGCAAAACAAAACTTTTTATTGATTCAATCAATCAAACTGTCACGTCAGGATTCCCAGATGGATAGGCAAACATGGAACGCCGCTTTCCACGATCCTGACGTATTAAATGTTGCATATTAAAAAACATATATTCACAACTCACGCTTTAATGACCTCGGTTTTGCTTGTTTTCTTCGAGACATATTCCTCCAAAACAAAAATAAAATACTAAAACTAACTTTTTATTTCATTATCCATCCATTTCGTCCATTTTTTCACTGAGAACAACTTCGTTTCAAGTTAAGAAGTACTACGTGTTTCGTAAAAGTTTCGTAGCAAGATTGGGTTGCGATTGCGTAGGGTAGGTGCCTTAACGCGCGGCACGCCTCGCGATAACTGAACATCCTGGCGCCCAACAAGTGGCAAAACAAAATTTTACTGTAGCGCGCAAACTCCTGTCTCCCCTATGCTCTTTTAAAAACTGATAACAAGGTAATAACCACTTTACAAGGCATCCATTGTTTTCATAATAATAAACATAAATAATTCAAGAGCCAATGCTTGGAGCTGAAACCATAATATGTAGCTTTCATGTATCTGTTTCAGATCCAAAAGAGGTGTTGAGCTCTCCTGAAAAATTCACAGGGGCAGCCTAAAATGATGCATCAAGTTTAAGTTATTTATTTTATTAGTCGATGTCTATATCTGTAAAATGTTTATAGCATAAACTTTTAGTGAAACATTTCGTAGCTTAGTATAGGTAGAAATGTATTATATAAAATAACAAGATTACTTTAGAAGTTAATTTTTTTTGGCCGGCATAGAGCGTCTGAGGCAGCTGTAAAATAAGACGTTTTTCAGTCAGCGGCTCTCTCGAACATTTCTTCGCTTAACAAGCAAGTCGAGGACAGATGTCGCGTCTCTATAAATAAGAAAACTCTATCTCAATATTGATCCCCAAAAATCTGGTTTAAGGTTAATAATATCTTGCACATAATAAAACAATAACTATTGTGGATCTCTTTAAATTCATTGTAATTTCCTATAGAGATCTATTCAGCGATATATTAAATTAATAAAAAGTTTTCTTTGCCGGTCGTAAACTAATATTAATTTGATTTCCATCTGCTCTTTCGGAGGTGTATTGGCATATCAAATAACCAAAGACCTTTTAAACTTAGCATGACTCAACGCCATCTATCTGCAACTGTGTAAACTAACATCATTTTGACCTTTTGATGCTAGTTTCAATACGTACCAATAGTTTATTCGGACCGCGGCATCAGCTGGTCAAATGTCACTGTCAATTTGCTTTCATTAAAATTTTTAAATTCGATATGTCTAGGATATTTTTTTATAATATTGTATAATAACAATATAGTTTACTAAATTTATAGTGGTTCATATTGAGTTTATAAAATGAATGTTCCCTATGAGGTACTGTGTTCTTTAAATATGTTGTTTACGCTAACAAAAATTGTGACGAAAGCACAGATCGATGCAAATTGGTTAATTCACGTGATTTAAATTTCCTGATATTTCTCTTCTGACCTTCGCTTAAGGATTTTTCTACTATACATTCTCTTACATTTACGGAAGTTTATGCCCTACTAATATACTTAAATTTTGTATAACCTGAATCATTTTCCAGCTTATGTCAATCTTATATTAATCTTATTTTAGGTCCTTGTCTACATATTTAAATATCTGCCGAAATCTGACAGATTAGCAGCAAGTGAAACATGCAGATTATGGTATCAGGCTGCCAATGATACATGTTTTATAAAGAACAAATATATTATATTTTATAATTCACCCTTGAACACTCCAAACTCACCTCTCAAAGTTTTTGAAAATTCAGTTCTCAACTACACGAACTATATATTTAGAGAAGTGGAACTATCAAATGAACTTCAATACTTTTGGGATAATATTGGACCAATTATTAAAAAATTAACAATAAGAACTTGTGATATATGTGAAAGATCATTTATTTATATTATGAGAAAATGTTCCAATTTGGAGAAATTAAGTATAGAAAATTGCAAAGAGCTTTTTATGTCTGGTTGTTTATTGGAGGGAAAAACAGAAGGATTTTTAACAGAAAACCTTGAAGAATTAAAATCATTAAGCTTATTGGGCAACACTTATCTGTCTGATGCATTATTCAATAGATTTGTAACAGCTGCACCTAAATTGCAGGAATTAAATTTATCATCTTGTTCTATACAATTTCATTTGGGACTCGTAAAGAAGTTTTATCCAGCTGGAACTGAAGTACTTTCATACCCCTCAGAAAGTGTATTGACATTCTATTTTATTTTAAAATTTATTGCCACCCGAGCCAAATTGATCAAATATTTATATTTTAACAACACACTTATTGATGGTTCTGGATTACAATCTCTCTCAGAAATTGAAGACCTGCAATTGGAAATTTTACATGTCAATAGATGTGATCAATTAACTAATACAGGAATACTGGCTCTCTGTACATTACAAACCACATTAAAAGATCTAGATATAGGCTTGTGTACAAGAGTAACTGATCAGTCACTAGTGCATATAAGTACTAATTTAATTAACCTGGAAAGACTCAATATTCAGAGATGTAGGGCTGTCACTGATTTAGGTATAGCTGAATTGAAGAAATTAAAGAATTTGAAAATTCTTAATATATCTCAATGTGAACTTATCACAAAGGAAGGTATTGAGAAAGGTTTGTGCAGCGAAGAGAATAATACTCTTGTAGAATTAGATGTGCATTCGCTTAATTTAGGAGAAGAATCATTATTATTAATATCAGAGATGTTACCAAAACTACAATTTCTGGACATAAGTTATTGTTTTAATGCTGTAACAGATGTTTCTATACAAATGGTTTTTAAGAACCAACTGATGTTGCATACATTGAAAATGTCTCACTGCGATAAAGTATCTGATGCAGGTCTTACTGGGATGGGTACTGCAGAGGGAGAAGATAATGACGGTATGATAAATTCCATTGTTGATGTTGAACCTTATAAAATATATTTGGGCTCAAAAGCTGAGGAAGAAATAGTTCGTGATGCTCGGAGAAAGGCAGATATAAAGAATCTATGTGAGAGAATAACAACAAGTTCCTGCACTGGTTATTCAATGTCAAGACTTGTTAACCTTAGTGTGCTTGACCTCAGTGATTGCAATAGGATAACAGATGTTAGCATGACATATGCATTTAAGTTCAAAGAGTTACATGATCTGAACTTGAGTAGATGTCAACAGATTACACACAAGGGCATGAAGCATTTAGTAGAACATTGTCCAAGTGTAGAGTATTTAAACTTAAATGATTGTTATAATTTAAATGATGACGCCATATCAATACTAGTCAAGAATTTTAGGAGGCTGAAACATTTGGAACTTAAGGTGAGGATGATTTTGTTATTGTTTTTGTGATTCGACATCTGACCTTGACTTACCTAATAGTAAGCAAGAGGAATGTGCTTTGGACTGCAAAAAGTTTCCAAAATATTGTTTTAGCGGGGACCAATAATTTTCATCAACCAAATCAAAATGTCACATCTTACTTTCCCAGGAAGTCAATGGAGGGCTTCCCAGGATCCATCAAAACTATCTCTCCTTGTTTACGTCCACAATTCTTTTTATACAGATTTATTGCCTCTGTCTCTATTTCCTATTCCCATGCATTTAAACATGATTTAAATTGATGTATCACAATATGATTGATTGATACAATAATTAATCTGTACAAAATTCTGAATTGCCCTGATCAGCATAGAAACAGCGACCAAGTTTTTAGTTTTTTGCTTTAGGACCTCCTCTTACTTACCATCAGGCATGTAGAGATGCAGTGTCATCAATTCTATTATCAATCAATCTGTCACGCCCTTTTCCCACAGGGATAGGCAGAGACAATAGAGCGCCACTTACCACGATCCTTACACAACTCCCTTGCTTCTTTCACATCCACAATTCTCTTCATACAGGCTCTGTGGTTATGGGCAACTAGGCAACCTAGCTTTCTTGAGGATGTCTCCGATTTGGTCGAAAAACACTCTCCTGGGCCTGCCTTGTTTAAGCACATGAGATTTATAAATTCCTTTCGTCAATCTACTTTCACTCATCCTTTCCATGTGCCCAAACCATCGAAGCATTCCTTTGTCAATCCTTGTCACTACATCTACTTTCAAACCACATCTATCACGCAGAGTGCTATTCCTTATTCTATCCGCTATCATCACTCCACATACACTCCTTAACGACCGCATTTCTACAGCGTTAATTCTACTCTCATGCTTCTTCTGCCATACCCAACCTTGACTTCCATACATTAATGTAGGAACAAGCACCGCATTGTGAACAGCCAATTCTATTATGTGGAGTTAAATGTTTTAAAATGTTTTTTATTTCAGGGTTGCAACCAACTAACAGATAAGTCCATTGACTCCATAAGGACAGAATGTAATAAGTTGAAATACATAGATTTACAAGGCTGTGGAAATGTGTCACCTGATTTGGCATCATCGCTTGCTGCCATACCAACACTTCATACTATTTACTTATCAAAACCTGCCCCCTTTGTTGATCCCTCAAGTAGTGAAGTGAAAACTAAAGATAAGACTCCAACTTTCCTGCCAGCGCTTATGAGAAAATTAAAATTGAGCCATTGAATGATTAGAATTTATCTGGGGGCCGATCACGTTATTTAATTAATTATTTGCGTGCTTGACGACACGCGTAGGGCATTGGTTAACACCAGTCCCGGGTTCGATTTCCGTTCGCGGCAAAGATTTGTTCACCTCCATTCACGGACTGCACTCTAGTTTAACATCAGGCGCAGTACGGACATATGTCGAGCCACAATTTAAAAAAAGTTTATTGCGGTGCACAAAAAAAATTCTGGTTCTGATTCTTCAATAATTTTCAAATGTCAAAATAAGTATTACAGATATCGGCTCCCCGGTTGCAAAATTTGTTATAGCATAGAAATCCAAGAATTTAGATAGACTCACTTTTTTCGACTTTTTGATACGTTGTCCTGGTAAGGTATTTAAAATGAATTACAATGATATTCCTAGCAACGGTCGATTGTGCTTTTTGGGTTAGGACACTTTTTATATAACCATGATAATATAATTTTAAATTTATTTTATACAAAGTAGTCCGTGTAATCTTATGACAAGTCGCGGGAAGCATTCGCATTATGCCGATCCATTGAGTCGAACTAACCATTGTATAATTTACCAGCATTCGTATAATAACATTGGATCTTTTAAGTAGCCGGCATAGGACTTTAAATTAAGTCAGCTTTTTCAGTCGGATCTCCCCTCGCTTACATCAGTAAAGTCGAGATCAGATGACGCGTCCCATTTTTTGTAAGACCGGTTGTATACTAATCCAAATGTATTATTTATAAAATTAATTATTTAAGAGTATAACGAAGACAAGGAATAGTCATTTCCTATCTGAAATTGATTTTAAAAATCGAGTCTGTTTTGAAATGAGTCATTTGAATTTAGAATTTAACAATTATTTTAGCTATTGAAATTGATATTATTACTGATTACATTACATTATTATTCGTGCAATATTAAGTGCGTGGTAGAACTGATAGGCACGTGTTCTCTGCGTCTGGCATAGCCGATGACGTCATTCTGTGCTCTAGAAAAAGAATCATTAGCATAAGCATATAAGATCTTGTAAGACGACGCGCCACCTGCCTCTACGTTGCCTATTACAGTTACTTAACTGTGGTAGAAGTCACCTTCGTTTATGGCCCGCACTCCAGCTTAACATCCGGCGAAGTGCTGTCATTTATCGAGCAACAATAAAAAACTATTTTTTTGTCTACGAAGAGGCTATTTGCGCGAAGAGGTTTAGAAGGAAGCGCAATCAGATAAGTGCAGAGATATTGTAATATGTAGTGCTTTCTTGTAGCAAAAAAGGACATGTAAATAAAAAATGGAGTCAAGTATAATGATCTATAAATGTTAAGGTTTTGCGGCTTACTATCGCGTTTATTTGGAATATTTTATACCGATGTTTCATAGGCTTTGCATACATCGTGTTCGCAGTACGCCTTCGAAACGTCCGGTTTAAAATAGGCAATATAAATGTGGTAGTAAGCCCCGAATATATTTTATATAATGAACAATGTTCGCACAAAATCTTCAATGATCTTCCGTGTCCATCGCTTTAGATAAGAACGTAAAACGTTTATTAAGCATCAATTAAGCCACACAGACGCGTTATTATCGGTCAATAATATCAGATGCGATAATGCGTCCCGATTCCTCCTTGCACACAACTGCGTCCTACTTCTATTGCGTCGTTATTATCGCAGCAGTGTGTAACTTCGTGGCCGTTCTAATACATATTGTACTGAAAACAGATATCGCAATAACGCGCCCGGTATTACCGACCGATAATAACGCACCTGTGTGGTAGAGGCTTTAAGTTCAGATTAAAACGTGATAAAATAATATTGTTAAAAACAGTTTGGTGTGATAAAAAAATTCTTTAGGCAGTCATTTACCCAGTCTGCTGATCCGGGGCTGTACCGTGAAGCGACCTAGTCTTATTGCGTAGTTGCCGGTTCCATCTAGGCCGGCATAGTGGATACGACTGCTGCCTACAATTACTTACCTTTAGTAGCAGTCGCTTCCATTCATGGACCGCACTCCAGCTTAATATTAGGCGGGGTGCTGTCATATTACAAGCCGTAATTTTAAAAAAATTGTATAACAGTAATGTTTGTTTAATGCTTTTTTACATTTATATTATTTATTTTTAGCATAGTAAAAGCTATATTTTTTACGTTGTGTAAATAGCTTTAAATACCTCTGAAGTAATGAAACAAGGTTGTAAACCTTGATACCTATTTATCACATATTTAATGATAATTCACATTAAGCAGTAAATTATCTATTTTCGCTCATAGAACATAGAAATATATGTTAACAAATAAATATTTCGAGTTTTTATTTTTCCAATTATCTTTCTACATTCCATGATCCTCATTTGCCTTAAATAAATCAATAATTTTTTTCATAGCTTTTATTTGTAATATTTATATTAAATATTGCAAATATTTGTTAATAAAAAAAGAGATAGATATTTGCTTCGGGTCTGGTTATAAAAGAGTGGTAGGCAGTCTGCCGATCCGGGGTAGTACCACCACTTACAAGTATACAGACCGTGAATTGATTTGGTCAATTTTCGGGATCAGCTTGTAAGTTGCCCGTTCCATTTAGGCCGGCATATTGGATGTGATTGCTATTCAGTTATTGAATTATAGTAGCAGTGATATCCATTCATGGACCACCCTCCGGCTTAACATCAAGCGGGGTGCTGTCATATGTCACAATTTTATAAAAACATAATGCGTCCATACCATGTTCTACTAGTGGTAGTCCAATGGTCTTGCAGTTCTCTAACCGTCGCCTACGTGACTTACCGTTTTAATTCCAATGTAGGCTATCTTTCTTTGTGACTCGAAACATGACAGCAACCCGCCTGATGTTAAGCTGGAGTGCGGTCTATGACTGCTGCTACAGTTAAATAATTGCAAGTAGTAGTATGTCCATTATAGCTGGTTGAGCCTCATAGTGGATGCGAGCCCAACTAGCATATTGTTGGGATCTTTCAAATAATACGTCTAACCTACACGTGGAAGAAGAAAAAATGCCCATGGACGACGACACCGATTAGAGATGTAACGACTCGACTTTTCAACCCGGGTTAAACCGAGTTGGGTAGGTTAACATCTACAATAAACCAGTTTTGAACTATTATATGCTTAAGTAAATATAATTATAGATCAGACACCAAATTTATTTAGTTATATTTGACATCCTAAATTCTATAGCAAAGCATACTGTGTATTAGGCAAATTGTCGGACCGAAGTGTCAACTCGGTTTGAATCGAATTCATCAATTCGGTTCGGCATAACCCGGTTCCAAAAAGTTCGAGATCGCCGCATCTTTAGCGCCGATCGTAAGACTCTCAGTCCAGAGAACTTCTCTGTGCAGAAGGGAATTTTAGGACGCTCGTGAATATGAAATGAAACACCACAAAATTGTAACAAAGTAATTTATTTACAATATATAATAAACAATAATTACAAACAGTTAAACGTTAGTCTCGCGCGTTACTTAATCTTACAATTCATCCACAATGGTACAATTCCATTATTATTTACAAACTTACAATTCTAATAGAAAAGTTGTTAAAACGAGGTTATATCTCGCTTAACAATTTATAAAATTGAGACGGGCCTGACCTGTATTTTGATTGCATGTAAAACGCGCGTTTAAGGATTATTATAATAATGAGCAATTTGTATAAAAGTTTGATAGAATGAATTAAACTAATTTTATGCGGCTTACTATCGCGTTTATTTTGGTTATGATTTTACAAATTGTATTATTCCGACGTTTTGAGAGCTTTCAGCCATCGTGGTCACAGAGAGACAATAAAAAGTTGTAAAATTAAAACCAAAATATAATCGATAGGAACCCGCATAAAATTTGTTTAATTCATTAATCAATGTTCGCGCAAAATCTAAGAAGTTTGACAAAAGTTTTCCCTGATCACTAACTTATTAATGTTTAATAAAAGAATTAATAAAACATCCAACCTCGCCGGCCTGATGGTAAGCATAATGGATTTTTTAGTGTCGACGACTGAAAAAACCGAATCAGTTCACGGTTGTCTTAGTTACCGTCACAATACAGGACAAAGGTAAAGTACATTGAGAGATCAAAGGTTTTAGAATGGGGAAAACACATGGACTGGTGCATTCGTTTTTATTATTGTCCTACCGTGTGCCGTTTCGGTAGACAAAATGCGGATGTTTCCCCAACCTGTGCGGGGTATCACGGGTGTGAAAAGACGAGGTAGGAACAAGGCTAAAGAGCTCCTCGGATTCTTCGTGGTATAGGGGATAAAGGATGTTATTAATGTTTCTATAATAGGACTTCCCCAATTATAGTAAGATCTATATATAAGAAAGGTTTTTTGACGGCGTAATGTCCTCGAAGGAAAGTCCATCTGAATTTAACAGGAAAGGCTATATTTTTTTTTCGGCCTATACTTGATATTGGCAGAGTAGAATTGTTGTATTTAATACAAAAAACACGTACACCATTAATTAAAAGAAAAAGACTTACTGCAATATGAAAGTTATATACCTTAAAAAACAGGTGACAAGGCGAAACTTTTGCCGACTTCAAGAAAGTGAATAGACAATTCAAACATCTTTTAAGCTCAGCTCAGACAGATGTATAAATTGCGAGGTAAAAAAAAAAGTGTATAATTCTTGAAACAAAATTATAAAAATGAAACTAGTGCAATTAAATTTAAACCTGAAGTGATTGTAGTATGATTTTCAATTGAATAGACCCAAGTGACAGATAATTCTTATTTGCATCTCATTTTAATTTACATAATAGAGTGAGATAGAGATACGAAACAGCTATCATTTTAGTCCCTAAAATTAAAAATGATCTATAACATATGCTAGTAACAGATGTTTGAAGATACAGATCATAATATAGACGAAAATTTTAAATAAAAAATGTGAAACTAAACTACTCTTAATTCAGAAAAAAGGCAATTCTAAATTAATTTAGACACCGTTTCCTTTATAAATCTTACATACAAATAGATTTTTATAAACACTTATACCATATGACTTATACAATAAGACAAATATTACTTATATAGGTCCCGGCAGATATAAAGAACGCTGACTTTTGAACTGCAGTGTTTGTATTGACGGATCAGAGGGGCACAGCACACTCTAAACGAGATATTTTATTTATATATTGATATTTTAAAATTTATACACATTCGTAAAACGAAAAGTAAGTAGGTAACAGAACAAGTTACTGCACAGCTTGACTGCCAGCGCTTTTTTTATCTGCCGAGACATATACCACTTAGACGGCTCTTTTTATTGTGGCTCGACACATGACAGCATCTAGCCTGATGCTGCTTAAGTGCAATCCATGAATGGAGGCGACTAACTAAATACCTGCAAGTAACAGTCGCATTCACTATACCGGCCTAGTTGGAACTGGTCGGTTACCGAGAGGTTTATTGAAGCAGCCAACAAAAATGTCAACCTAAGCCATTATCATATATTTATTTGTTGTGCAGAAAAGTTCCATATCACACCATTCAAAGAATGATAGGCAGTGGTGCCTAGTCCACTAGACCGTGAAGTGACTTAGTCGCGTTTCGGAATCAGCCTGCAAGTTGCTGGTTCCAACTAGGCCAGCAACTGCTACTCACAGTTATTTAACTACAGTAGTAGTCACCTTCATTCATGGACCGCACTCCAGCTAAACATCAGGCAGGGCGCCGTCATATGCCGAGCCACAATAAAAAATGACCTAATAATTGATCCAAGCGGAATAAGCCTCTAAACAAGTAGTACATAGTACTGATAATGATAATCCAAAACAAATACTTCACTAAAAAGGACCAGTTACTTTGTATTTCAAGTCATACTTTTTGTAGCACCCAATGTTATTTTTTACTAAAATATTTACATTATTATAATTCTTTCTTTTGTATGAACTATAATTTTGTAAGAATATTGCTGTATTCCATGCGAGGGAAATTCCCGTGATGCGGGTTATCTATCTGAAAATTGCAATAGAGACTAAATTTGAGTGAAGCCCGACATTAGAGACAATGAATGTAAGGAGTATTTAATTTTGATTTTTAATATTATCAGATCTTTGGCGGATACATTAGCGCAGTAAATTGCGCAAGCCGTTTTATTCCCACCATCTGATCAGAGGGGATTTAAGTTCCCTCCTATATAAGCTAATGTTTACTTGATGGAAGTGTGCAGTAACAAAATAAATAGAAATTTATTATTATTTATCATGATTATGATCTTTTTAATGAATCAGTGATTATAAACAAACAGATATTATTTCAAAGAGTGATAAAAACGTGGTGGCTATAGGAAAAAAAGAAAATTATATTTTTCGCTCCAATTAAATTGTCTACTCGTCACTCCAGTATTAGAAACACGGGCATGTAAATAAATAAAAAATTAAGAATAAACATGGCACCTAAAATAACTCAAGACAATTTTATTAGATATAGATAAATTTCGAAAATATCAAGTCATTTTGAGATCGACGAAATCCTTTTAAGATTAAAATAAGTTTCAAATAAAAGAAAACCGGTCCTTTCTTAACATTAATTTGATTATTTATTTAAAAACATTAATTAATGGCATCAACAAATGCAGAAAACAGTCAACAGTCTTCTAATAAATATCAATAAAAAGTTATCAGATAAAAAAATAGTATCGAATAAGAATCTTTATTTTGCCTAAATAAACTGCTAAGATTAAATTTAGTTATTATATGTTACGGTCGGATATGACTACGAGGTGAAGGCGACCGACTATAACTATTCCAATACCATTTCTTTTTCTGCTGACAGTGCAACGAATAGACGTCACTTTTGTGAAAAAGTAGCAGAAAGAGAGCAATTTTTAAACATAATTTTAAAAGAAAGATTCAAAACAGTTTATAAATTCCTTAAAATAATGTGTGTACAAAATACACTAATACTCTTTCTTATTCGTAAAAACTTAAAACGGTCTTGAAGTGTATTCAAGTCAAAATGAGCTTTGTCTCTTTTTCATTAATAAAAACAAATATATACGTAAAAGAGATAAAATACATTTTAAGTAAAACGTTTTAAGATTTTATGTATAAGATCCTTATACTTTAGCCGGTGAGAGAACCCGCGTGGCAGTAAACTTATTGTTAATAAAAGTATTTCTTTTGAATGTTTAATTTGTGCACAATATTTCTATCTTAATCACGACCTGTCACATGCATTCTCTCGCCGGCTATAGTCGAATATATGAGAAAACATCACATTAACAAAAATGAGATTATTAAAAAAACTAATCGCTTGTTGGCTGTTCCCTGTAAATAACATCCAATTCATTAAATTTACAAATCGTTAAATTGTGTTTCCGATGACGATCGCAAACTGTTGACTGCAGACTGCACTACTGGTTTGTATGAATCTGTATGAGATTGATTCCGTGCAAGGCGACACTAAAGTCTTCCATAAAGTGCCATACAGATTTATACAAACCAGTAGTGTAGTCTGCAGTTGCAGTCTGTGGTTGCCAACGAAACGCACCTTTAATGTAAAATACAAAACAAAAAAGAGATAACTATACTCTATACCAGCTCATAAACTTTCTTATAAATTTATAATAACGTTTGAAGGAACAATTATTGTACTTTATACAATAAAGAACAGCAATTTTCTCCTTCAAAAGTAATTGTTAATTTATAAAAACTTCATGAACCGTCAAACGTCAAAACGGCTATCATAGCGTGCTGCTAGTATAAAACGGAATTCGAGATCATAATGTAAACAAAGTAATGTCACTGTCGATATTCGCTCAGCATTAGAGTATGTAATATTTTACAATCGATTCTCTTAGGAGTATTTATTATATGTATTTATTATCTCAATCAATCAAATTGTCAAGCCTTTTTCCAACAGGGATAGGCAGAGACAATGCAGCATTTATTATCTACTGTTCACAATAACTTTTAAATAAAATTAGCAGACATTTTTAAATCGCCTGTCAGTATTATTAAAGAAAATGGACGACTTTAATTCAATCAGTTGATTTTATTATTGGATCGTATTTATGTCACCCACACTGAAAACTGTGGGCAATTCTTCAGTTAACGTGTTTAAGATGTGCGTACTATTTTGATACGATATTTTAAAACTTTTCGACAAACTACACAAATGAAAGTTATTATTTTCAATTGGCAACACCTTTTGTTTACATTTTTGAATTCGAATTCCATTTTAGAATATACAGTGCAAACACTGACACAATGCGTTCCTCTTAGTGATTATTGCGATATCACCACTACCTTGGTTCACATTCGCATCCGCTATGCACACAACCGATATTTCAGTTCGATATTTCGAATTGACACATGGGCCAGCCTAAAAACGCATTCCTTCGGCACCTATAGTAATTATAATCAAGCCCACAATCTAGCAGAGGTAGCCAGATCTTTAGTTGCACATAATTGTAGCAATACAAACTGGCCTAACAAAATTAATTTTTACATATTATTTATTATTCAACAAACATATATATATTTTACTCTCAATGAAACTTAAATAACAATAAAATGACTAATAAATAATTATTTAAATAAAATAGTTCGGTAATATTAAAATATTTTTAAAATATTGTTTTATAATATTCATAAAACCATATAAACAAAACAATACCTCGTTGCCTACCAAGGCCCTTCAGTGTTTTCAGCTTAATTAATCTGACTTTTGGTTGTAAAATAAGGATTATATTAAAACAAAACTTTCGTGATACGATTGTTTTTTACTATTTAACATGCCATACACCAGTGTGATTTAATTTTATTACATAATTCAGAACGATGTCAGAACGAGGTATTGTCGTTTACTATTACCGAAAATCAATAAATACTTTTTATCCACAGTGAAAAAAAAACTACCTGATCCGTGAGGATCAATATAACTTATTATTACAATGGCTCATGATTTCGATGTCGAAAACGGTGAATTAAGCATTACTTGAGGTGTATTTAATGATGATTCTATATTAGCTGCTGGTGAAAGGCAGGCGTCTTGTGAATTCTCCCCTTCGAAGTCCGGAAGGGATATATCACCAAAATCTGGCACGTTCCCTGTATATGACATTAGTTGGTTTGTCCCATCCACTGAAATGTTGGTAACGAAATAATTAATAAAATTCGTCAGGAAAAACCCTCTGTATAACAATTCAATATACATACATAATATAAATTTAATCAATATTTAGTGAAAGATCTAATCTACTTTTTAAAACTATTCTACTTTATAAAAAACATATAAAATAACAAAATATATGACACTACAGTGAGATACAGATCATTTGTGATTCACAGTGTCAACTCAAAAAGCAAAGCTTCAAAAACGTATTAAAAAATATATTAAAATAAACACTCAAATAAAACTATAATATATTATATAATATAAAAACAATCTAATACTAAGTATTTTAAAACATATTTTGCGTTCATTCATTTTTTTAATTGTGACGCGACATTGGACTTTGACTTGTCTTGGTAGCAAGAGGAGGTCCGTGAGTGTGTCGACGACTGAAATTCGGAGACATGAAGAATTTAAACTTTTTGATTGACATATAACAACTCTTTCCATTTATAATCGCTACTCAGCTCTCATTCTTTTAGCGAAAACATAAATACTTGTAGTCTAAACACAGCCGAAGTCCTGTCGGTGACCACAACAGGCCAGCACATCTTTCCTGTACTTTTATTTAGTATTTTTTATTAGGCATTTTTTTCTCTCTCATTACTAATTCATACTAAAGCCACCAACTTATATAGCAAGTATTATAATGATATGCACAGATATACAGGTAATGGACAACAAAATATGTAATAACACAACACAACTAAATCTATCAAATGCATCAAAATCCATGCACATTCTACGCTAAAATATTGTCAAATTATATTTACTCTCGGAAACGTCTGCCTGCTCGTCTCTTCTCGTCACAGCTTTAAAATTAACATTCAAAATTAATAACGGTGTACACCGAAATCCCCGTAACCCTATCCACTACTCAAAATAGGTTTTACCGATCAATGAACTCTATCTTATAGTCTCGTTATTTTATTGCCAAAACCTCAACCTCTATGTTTTCATATATTTTACTCAATAATTATTTATTGGTCTTCTTCAATCATAAATTCTTTCATTAACCATTAATTTCGATGTTATACATCTGCCGGGCGGACATTTTTCATTTCGAGTGTAACAAGTCTGCAGTTTAATTCCGGTTTATCAATACTCAAACGCTTTGGGTTAATATTAAATCCAATGTTTAACATCGAAGTAAAACCTATTTTTACTTGAATAGTGTATGTAAAACTATATCTAACATAGTCACAATCATTCCTTGGTCTTTAAAAATTACACATAGCAACAAACATCCTAATTGTAAATTTCTGGGACAAAACCATTCACTCATTCAATCACTTTACCACAAAGCATGTTTCTCAATAATCTTGAAATGTTGAAAATGTTGATTGCTGGCTAATATGATGAGGCATCTGTGTTACGTAGGAGCCAATCAAAATCAATCTTCGGAATTTGTTTGGTTGGATCTACAATTAAATTTTATATGAACAATATTCTAGATTACGCGCTACCTAACATAGAGAATTTAGTTTTGGTTATTTCTAGAATAAATAGGGACTTCACAGTGAGTGATATGATAGTCGATATATAAGACTGTGGGTAGGTTAAACTTAATATTGTTCAGTTTATTTCGTGCTTTATTTCTGCATCTTAGTGTCAATAATCGCTTGTTAGAATTTAAGAATAAAATATTATTTAATAAACCTTCGCCAGGCTCGGCTGATCTAATAGGCGAAGTAATATGCATATTAAAACTTAGTATTTTTGTTTTTCATTGGATTTATTTTTAAAATATCAGCGCTCTTTTTAATACATGATGCCGACGAAAAATCAGTGAAATCGTGTTGCGGTCGCAAGTGACCAATCAACGTAGTTTACCTATTGATTTGTTAATCGCTGATTGGTTACGATGTCAAATGTCAGTGCGATGCAATTACACTGATTTTTCGATGCCATAATATATTAAGAGTATCGAGGCTTTGTAAAATAATTGGGATAAATTAATTTATTAGTTTTCTAAATTCAGCCTGTCAGATATACAGCGCCCGGTCTAAGGAGCTTTAGAGGGACGCCTGACGGAAATACCTCATCACCTTTTAGCAATTTATATTAACACACAATCATATATAAGGATGCATTCATTAAGTAATTTACAGTTTCATCTCTTACCATTATTTGAAGGCTTCGTTCGGTCATCAATAACATTATTCATGGGAAAGCCGCTGTAGTATGACAAGGGATCGTTGTTGCCAAACAGCTGTAATAAAACAAATACAACAAATAATGATCCACTATTATAGTTACTTTTGTTTATCCCAGCGTCCCCGATGGCAACTCTACGCCAAAAAAGGCTGGTCGAATATTTAGACCTTTTTACTGCTTTCTTTAAAGCACTAAACGAATATTAACCATATGCAATGACTTGGATAAGAAGATACTATACCAGCGGCATGGTATGATGGCCGTTATGATTTTTGCCTCATTCATAAAGTTTGGAATAAATTTATAATTACGTTTAAAGAAGCAATTGTTGATCTTTATAGTGACAATAAAGAACAGCAATTTGCTCCTTTAAACGTTATTATAATAATACGAAACTTCATGATGTTAATAGTGTTGTACAGCTGCAATTCCGACAATTTCTCAGCAGCAGCGTCGAAGTGCTATCACATGTACATCCACCTTATCCATCTATCAACCGCAAGTGATTTAATATTGCCTGGACCACGGGGAAAGTCCTACGCATCTAGGTAAATAAAATTAAGACCCGTTTTACCAGTCGCCCAATCTGAGATAGTATACAAGAATACAGACTGAAATTGACTTGTTTTTAGGCATTAACTGGTAAGTTGCTGGTTCCAATTAGACAGTGGATGTGACTGCAACTTGCAGTTACTTAACTGTAGTAGCAGTCGCCTCCGCACTGCAGCTTAACATCAGGTGCTAACGGGGTACTGTCATATTAGGTCGAGCCTAAAAAACACCTATTTGAATCATGAATGGAAATGGTATAAATTAAAAACAATATATGTATTAGTATTATATAGAATTAAACAAATTTTATGCGGCTTACTATCGCGTTTATTTTGGTTTTGATTTTACAAATTTTTATTATTCCGACGTCTCTCCGTGACCACGATGGCTGCAAAGCTCTCGAAACGTCGGAATAATAAAAAAATGTAAAATCATAACCAAAATAAACGCGATAGTAAGCCGCATAAAATTTGTTTAATTCAATATATGTATTATTAATATAAGTTAATTATGTTAATTTTAAAAATAAAATTACTCACTTAAAATAAATTAGCTTCCACTGTATGTGTTAATATTATTCCTCATAGCAAAATCAAGGTCGGAGAGATCTTTGCCTTTTGATAAAAACAAAAAACACGCGCAAAAGTATTTCTAATTCATAATTTATTAGCATATATTAAATGTTGATTTACCAAAATGCAGGTGCGACTATGAATAATGGAGGAATTATTGGCGATGTGCCCACTTAAAGTTTCCATTTTCTCGGATTACGATAATGTCATACAGCGGCCATCTTTATGGCGACGACACGTATAAAGTTTTACAGATAGAGTTTTCGACAGAGGTCGCACATGTTTGCGTGTGTAAAATGGAAACACTTGTTAATTGATTTCCTTATTGTTATTATACTAAGACATAGAAAACGTCAAAACTTTGAATAAATCAAAACTGGTCCTAAAGCGT
Source organism: Tinea trinotella (assembly GCA_905220615.1). Lineage (NCBI taxonomy): Eukaryota > Metazoa > Arthropoda > Insecta > Lepidoptera > Tineidae > Tinea > Tinea trinotella. The sequence continues at coordinate 8,582,040 of HG992306.1, forward strand.
TATTCAAAACAATTAATTTATTCCGACGTTTCAAATCTGTTGCAACAGCCATGGTCGGTCATATAAAGACAGCGGCTTTATCAAAAGACCCGAAACGTCGAGATAAATAATATGCTTAAAAACGCTTAAAACCCCGCTTTAATCTATTCTGACTTATTATGAATTCTGACTTATCGCAAGATATGCTCTTCAACTATTTTAGAATAAGCGCAAAGTCAATCAATGAACTACTTGGCGTAATGCACGATGACCTCAAACATCAATATACATATTTTAGATAGACCGGGCAGAACTAAGGCTACGAACACGAAAACAGCGATGGGCTGGCAGCGGAGCGGAGGCGACGTAAACAATTATAAACGAAACGAGCCTAGGCGGTCGCGTGTAGAATGATGATAAAACAAACTAGTTTTTTGACCACCCAGAGAGGCGAAGCTCATCGTGCTACCGCTCCGCCGCCGCAGGCTAGAAGTCGGAGCCCAAACTATTGTAAGAACGGGAGGCTAGCAACAAAACGCTGTGAGAAAATAAAATGGGCGCTCTCGCAGCTTGTGGCTTGGAGGCTCAGTGTACGCTAATCAATAACATTAGAAAGATATCTCAAAAATATATAAAACGTCATTGACGCTGATATATGAAAAGTCTCGTCCGCAACTTGTGGCATCCACAAGTGTCTTGATGGGCGGCGGCAGCACTTAAAGCTCGCCTCAAAACTCAATAGAAATATATAGGCAGCGTCCTTTAGAGTGTCTTCATACGATTAATGAATGCATAAAAAAAGTACTTACACGCGCATCAACAATAATATTCAAAGTAGGCTATTATGTAGTCGCATACATAATACATCAAAATGGCAGAATAACATCATAATTATACAATAAATTTAAATGAAATTATAACGATCATAAAACCATGTGAAAACAGACTAGAGGATTACAAAAATAAGATCCATTTAATAATTAGATAAAAGTTAGTCAAATGGTATTCTGCTAGACCGGCATAGCGGATGCGACTACTCCGTGCAGACGCTGTCTGTGAGAGCAGTCATTTCTACTCAGGAATCGCTATTTAGCTTAACATTAGGCAGTATGCGTTTATTGGTATGTATACATTTGAAAATGGTGGTGAAAATGACCACCAATTGGCCCCGGTTCTCTTAATACATTATGGCGACGAAAAAGCAGTGAAATTGCGTCGCGATTCCAAGTAACCAATCAACGTGGTTTACCTATTGATTTATTATGTGCTGATTGGTTACGAAAATATTAAATATCAGTGCAAGTTCGTCATTTCACTGTCGCGTATTAAAAGAAATAAACATTAATATTAAGAGAAAATCATTGTGTGAAATGCGTGTTTAACTGTACTGTCTTCGAAATGTATGAAAAATTTAATAATTTATAAGTTATAATACTTGCTTGAGGAAACATAGAAACTAGTTTTTGTTACGATAAAGATTGACACACATTAGGCGTCATTAAATTAGAGATCCGGATGCAGGGAGACCCACATTGTATAAACGACGGGCGTGAATTTAAATTAAAAACAAACTAAACAACTTCGATAAAGAAAATAACTAAACTAATAATATGTTACATTTATGCAACAACCGTAAGAAATAATTAAAACTTTTTAAATAATAAATAAGAGTGTATGTGGAGTGACGATAGCGAATAGAATGAAGAATAGCACAGTGCACGATAGATGTGGTTTGAAAGAAGATGTAGTGACTAGATTTGACAAAGTAATGCTTCAATAGTATGGAAAGGATGCACATGGAAAGGATGCGTCAAAGAAGATTGACGAAAGGAATTTATTAATCTGATATAAATGGATGCGTTAAATACTAAATACGGCAAGCCCAGGAGGGTGTTTTACGATCAAATCGCAGACATCCGATTGATCGTAAAACACCCAGAGCTTGTATGAAAAGGATTGTGGATGTGAGGGAAGCAAGGGAGTTGTGTCCGGATCGTGGCAAGTCGCGCTCTACTGTCTCTGCCCATCCCTTTGAGAAAAAGGCGTGACAGTTTGATTGATTAATTATCACGATATGGACAAAATAGTTTTGATGTTTCGAACTTTTGTGTGAAAAGTTTTATTCGCACTTTACCAAAATCTATTCAGACCTCACCAAGAATGAATAAATACGAAAATACCAAATGTATGGAAATATACTAATGTAGTGAAATAAGCAATGTTTATATATTCTTCTTCTATTAAACTATAATGCACATAATTATATCGCATCTATTTGTCCTATTTTAAACCTACCTACGTACCACTCAATTCAAAAGCATGGCAACACATTTGAAAAACATTTTTTCAGACCTTGTATTTGATTTATATTTCAATAATAAAATTACAAGTAAAAATAGTAGCGGAAAGTCTTTAGTTTTTAATCACCAACAGGACATTTGTTTCGACAAACTGTAGATCCTCGGTAGAGAAAGTTAACCAGGCAATTGAAATATAAACAAATAATATAAATATATAGCTTCGGATTAGAATTTAGATTTTGTGGCTTACTAAAGATTATTTCACAAACGATGTTCGCATGAAAAAATGGAGTATTTTGAAGTTAGAAAGAACTTTATTTTATATTGCAACTCAAGATGCTGACATTTAATGTTACTAATACCTCGAACTGGAGGCACATTAATCTACCGCAGTTACCTGCCCTAAGTAACGCAGCTTAACAATGCGTCCCAGCGCCAAAAATAAATTGTTTTTATAGATTTGTAGAACAATCAATTAATCAAATTGTCACGCCTTTTTCTCACAGAGATAGGCAGAGACAATGGAGCGCACTTGCCACGATCCTGACACAACTCCCTCGCTTCCTTCACATTCACAATTGTTCTGTAGAACAAATCTATAAAAACAATATAAAAAAATCGACATCCCGCAAAATTAACAGTACTTATAGTTTATTTAGAAAATAAATAAAGAAAACTGGTACATACCCCATATAAAGCGTTGGTATCCAGTGCTATAGTTTCATTTTGCATTAATAACTCCCTGATTGAATCCAGATCTGTCTGCATAGTACCTATTTGATCGTCAATGTCATTCCTGAGAACATACCGACGCAAATTAATTTCTGTTCTACCAGCGACGTAATAATGATCGATTGAAACAATGGCTGTTTAAAAATAAAACACAGTATGGGCAGAAAATAAGATGTGTTATAAAAGACGAGCAAATTTTTCGCGACAAATCTAATCAAATATTCACACCACCTCTCCTACAAGGATGAGCAGATTTTTATTTAATCAATTATATTAAAATAATAAAATTAAATATAATACCAATTATGACTAAATATTTTAATTCCCCATAAATTCAATTCAATTGCATGTAAATTATGTGTCCAATTGAGAGAATTCTATTTATATCTTGTTGGCGATAGGCAGTGCCTTCAATATTGGTAAAAGGCTGTGAGATGCTGTACCATGGAACATAGGTCTCCTCGTGCGATTTTATTAAAAGCTTGCTGGCACTTGTACTCCAACTTGTTCTAAAAACTATGGAATTGTTGATTAATGTCACTGATTTAAATGTATTCAATCAGTAAAAAATCTAACTGATAAAGACTCATATTCCAACATTGCCAGCAATAAACTGATACATATATAATGGAGCGCCACTTTCTACGGTCATGATTCAAGTCTCTTGCTTCCTTCACGTCTACAATTCTTTTTATTCAATCTCTACCTGGTTATGGGTACGGTGTACACTTTCGTCTCTGATCTGATCCTCATATGATCTAATGATCCTCAGTGGAGTCTACACTCACCACTTTCATTCTTCCTTTCAATGTGTGACAACGAATGCGTAAAGAGTGTGTTTTAACAAAATTATGCAATAAGATTTCCTTTATTCAGCTATAAAGGAAATCATTCATTTTGTGTGGGGACTTGGGCTTAATTGTATTAACAGTTGCATATACATTTTAATATAGTTCAATGTACGAAGATTACAATGTAATTGAAAAATATCCTTTATTATCCATAGTTTAGGAGTGCAAAATAATCAAACTACAATTAAGACAGTTATAGCGTGTCTCCGTGGTTGACAGACGTCACAAAATCCATATCTTATTTACCAAATAATTGCACAGCAATTAAAAGCAAAACTGTTATTAGTTTTATCAATACAAGTATCAAAACTACCATTTATATATTTTTTTCATCATTGGACATTACAAAAGTAGTACAAAGAAGCCCAAAATTAATGATGTCCTTTGTGGTTTCCAAATCTCCGTTTAAGTCGATAAAAGCAAAGAAAAAAATTTGGCCCCAACTGTGTTTCTATTTAGACAGCCGACAAATAACCGTTAATAATTAAGCCACTGATAAATTAATGGACCAATCTATTTATTTTACCCAAATACTGTGAATACTTAAATAATGTATGAGATATCAAGCTACAATTAATTAAAGCATGAAATATAACAATGATAATTAATTATACAATATGCGAAGCAATTCTCAAAAGAAGCTATGAAAGTGATAGACATTTATTTTAAAGATATAAACGGACCTTTACTCGTGCCTGAAGGTAACCTTCGCAAGTGAAACAATTAAAAATATCGAATTCATGCGAACTCGGAAACATGAAAGATAGGTATTCTAACATTTTTCAAGAATTTGTTATTGTGGCTCGGCATATGACAGCACCGCGCCTGATGTTAAGCTGAAGTGCGTTCAATGCATGCAGGCGACTGCTACTACAGTTATTTTCAGTTCACAAATTTCAAGCAGTACCCGAAACACGACAGACTTTCAGCCTACAACTCTTAAACACCTGGAGCAAATATCTGCCTCATTTTTATTATTAACAATATTTATAATATTGTATAAACTGAATTAATAAATATTACAAATGCTATGAAACAAATCTTTGTTCTGACCGGGAATCGAACCTGGTACTTATGTTTAGCTTATACGTAGGCTGGAGGGTAAAGCCAGGTTATCAAAATTTTATTCACTTTTGAAAATTGCCTCCTGGTGCGAGCATGGACTTTTGTAAACACAAAAGAGTCTGTTCTTAATATTATATATAATTGTTATGATACAGATGTAAAATTATTAATGTTAAAAAATACTTGAAATTTATTTTATCACGTACTTGTGGACGCCATATTGACAAGGATAATCTGTAGGATTTTTGTTCAAGACATCCCTCCTAATCCTGAATGAGGGAATAATAAAAGAAAATAAACAAAAAATAGTAATTCAAAATATAACCTCCTCTTCATTTCACTAACTATATTATGTGAGTGATATGCTATAAAAATAAGTACAACTTGTTAGTGTGGTCAATGATAAAATATCATTAAAAGGGTTGCTATTTAAAAAAATATTTTAATAATAAATACTACTCACATAGCTTGATATTTATTGTTGTCATCAAGAGTAGCAAGTGTCATATTATTCCAATCATTTTCGTCTATTTCCGTTTTAATATCGGACAAAGGTATTAAATTATCTTTTGTTTTCCTCTTCTTGGAATGTTTACTTTTACTTGGTTTTTCTAGTTTTATACCACCAACCATTTTGTCTTGTTTCCTACAAACCACGGGTTCGGGTTGATTTTCCTCTAGCATGCTTTGTAGGTTAATTTCATTCAATCCAGTGTCAACTGAGTCATCACTTGCGAATATCTCGGCAGGTAGTTTCAAATCTGGAGGCGCTGATAGCATGTTGTAATTGCTGAGACTTGACTTTTTAGATGCTACTGGTATTGTGGCAGATCTTGGCTTTGATGAAGTGCTTGGTTCAGGGTTTATTAATATATTGTTACTTTCTGTTGGTAAATACAATTCGGCGACGTCTGATAATTCTGGTAAATTTGATGATGAAGCTTCAGGTAATGGTGATGTTATGTCAGATAATTGTTCAATAGGTACTTCCATTTCTGAAATATATTTTTTAATTTATAAATCATCCTAAGGCAAGGATCACTGTGCAGTGCACACTACTAGTGATTCAGTAGTTGTTCTTCAACTTAAATTAATGTACAAGTAATACGAAATTAATAAAGCGATTTTAATTGGACGGATTATTTAAGCGATATAAGGCGCTCTTGTTCACTGTATTGCAGCAACACGCCTGATTTCTCCAATATAAACACTTTCGTGATAATCGCCCAAGTCGGGGGAACCATCCGCATTCTGTCGACCAAATCGGGAGTGTTTGTTGCATAATTTCTTGTCGACCAATGACAAGTGAAATGCTTTACCAGCTTATGTGTTCTACCAATTCTAGAATATTGTATATCAATCAATCAATCAAATTGTCACGACTATTTCCCACAGAGATAGGCAGAGACAATGAAGTGGCAACACAATCCTAACACAACTCCGTCCCGATCCTCACTAGCTTGGATACCTTAATGAAAACGCGACGAAGCGCCATTGGCCGGCACCCCTTGCTTACTATCAGACTAGTCATGGTCAGATAACGTGTCTCTACATGAAAAATATCAATATTAGTCTTACCGAAGGCATCAGCATCTTGGTAGTGTGTAGATCCGAGTGAACCACCAGGGCTAGGTGTTGTGATATTGGGTGATAATTCCACTGAGACATATTGGCCAGGGCTTTGTGAATCAATATTTGAATCAACTGAATGTGCTAAGTCATCATGTGCCAGCTCATGTATTGTAGTGCCCTCATCCTACAATCAAGAACAATAATTTGTTTAAGTAGTCTTCTAGGCGACCATGGTCAAGTGGTGAATTAATTTATGGTCTTACAATTCAAGAGCTCTCAGTTCAAAACCACTTGCCAGTACCAATGTATCTTTGATAGATGAAGCACCTATACAGCACCTAATCGGTCGAAATTCTTCTTTCCTATCTTTTCATTATGCAGTTCTTTCAACATTACATATATCTGGGTAGACAGCATATTAAAAATTCTGTTCTAATTTAAAACTATATTTAAAAAAACTTACTGCATTATCTTCATGTAAGTCCTCTAATAACTCCATATCTTTATCCAGTCTTAAAGTCTTCATTCTAGCATTTTTTGACTTTGAATTGTGCGCTTCATTATTTATCATTAATTGATATGGTCTCTTTACACCTACACCATTTGCGTTTGAATTGTTTGATCGTGATGGTTGTACGAGTGACATTAGGAATTGGATTAACTGTTAAAAAAAATTATTTAAATTAGATACAAAGGCCAAGGTTTGGCAAGCGTGGTATAGATTCATTCTCCTTCATTAATGGATCGCACTCCAGCTTAACATCAGGCAAGGTGCTGTCATATATCAACCCCAATAAAAATATATTTAAAAGGTGGTGTGATTGGGTGAGGTTAATTTCAAATTTCATAAAAATCATTGGTTTCAGTTGAAACATGTGATCCAAAGTATATGTTAAAATATAGTCTGGCAGCACTGAAATCTGTGGGTTTGAAATACTGTGTTATTAGGTACACAATATATTAGTTGTGAATCTAAATTAAATCATTAATGATTTTAAAAAATTTGGAACTATTCGCAATCTTTATCAGAAAATTCAAACAGAAAAGTATAGAATTTGCAAGTATTGTTTAAAAGTTCAATTGTTCAACCCAAAAAATTAAAAATACAACTATGTAAGACTGAATTAATGATTTGAAAATTTGCATGACTATTACAATTTCATTGGTGCTACATAGAATTTCAAAATACATACATTATTCACAATTTGCTGTTGTTTTATATGCTTCTGTCTGAGTATTGCAACTTCCCTCCACAGAGCCTCATTTTCTAACTTAATAGCGCTGAACTTTGCATCCAAATTTTCTTGTTTTCCTTTCATTTGTTTGACATCGGATAAAACTTTAGTCATCAATTCTGGTTTTAAAATCACCTTTTCTCCATCCGAACTTACTATAGTCTTTTGGTTAGCTGGTTTCCTCTTAATGTGTTCAAGAAGATAGGCCTGTCCTTTCATAAAACATGGATGGGAGAATTCAATCTCATCTTTGTCAAATCGCAATCCACCATTATCAATTGAACTTACTTTGTGAAAGCCATACATATTTAGTTGCCTTACAAAACTAGCCATATTGTTGTGCTTGTAGTATAATGGCAACAGATCTCTTGCAAACTCTGCTTGGTTTGTTATTATGAAGGTTTTTCCTGACTGAAAAGTACAAGAATTATCACTAAATAAGCCAAAACTATTGTTTAACCTTTCTAAGCAGGACTTTAAGAAAAAGTCATGAATGTCAACAGTTATAAATCCACATCACTTTGTTAAGGTCATAAGGTATGGGATTACTAATTAATAATAATGTTATTACAATAGGAATGAATTGCACCAGTTATATTGATACTACATATAGAAACACACTAGTTATAAATATAGATTAGATACTAATTGTTAAAGATTGAATATTGTATAAACAACTCTACTTAATCTCTAAGAAATTAAGTTGTTTTGATGGAAAATATATGAATTATTGATCAAACAGATATAAAAATAAACAGATTTTATAGTTTAAAACCTTTTTAATAAACTTAATTATGAAAACTAAACTGCTTTACCTGCGCTAGTAAGAAAGAAATTACGAAATAGAAAGGGGAAATATTATTTTGGTTCAATGTTGATGTCCAAGCAATAACCTTCAAACAACTGTTTAAAATTCCTATCGCTATCCCAAATCAATTATCATAATATAAAACATAAGTTTATAATTATTTACAATTACTAAAATGACGATAATTGTATAATAACAAATATTTATCAACTTACAGGGCTCCATGAAATCAAATGGCTGTTATCCGAATCGTTTACCATTTTCCACAATTTACCTAAAAAAGCTGGGACACCGGTCCCTATTTCCACAACAGACCGCATCGCAATATAATTCACTTTACATTAAATAATTCAAACTCGAGATAACTATTTCCATATGTTCTCAAGAAATGAAAATAATGTATCATACGTTTTATAAATACGAGCTATAACACACTCGCCATTAGATTACGCACACTTGAATCTATTCTATCTCACTCACGTACACTTGCATATTCCATCCAACCGAAAAGGACGGCGAATAAGAAAAACAAATACCTATAATTACATATACATATTACGTATTGCACAATACTTATATTTTTATAAACAAGATATATTTATTAACTTGTTATTGTAACTATGTTTTAAATAAATCAAAGAGAAATAACTTGACTTTAAAATACAAGTAAATACATTATTTTACCTTCTAGCAACATTTCTTTTCAAATGCCAATCACATCACTTTTTAATTCATTTCATTCATTATTTTAACTCATTCATTATATTCTTCATAGACTAATAAAAGAAACAAAACAAGAAGACTTGTTAAGCTGTTTTTACCTCACAGCACAACTAGAATCTATGTGATGAATAACTATAACAACATTATTGCATCTTCAGCGTCTGAGTTACAGAAAATGGTTTATTATGAATGCAGAATCAGAAAAGAAAGGTACGAAAGTAAGTGTCAGTAAAAATAAATTCATGATTTTGGGTTTTGGAGAGAGAGGGTGACAGAATGTAAGAACGACAGAACGTCAAACAATGCGATGGATATTTGCTTCGGGTCTGGTTATCAAAGAGTGGTAGGCAGTGGTACCCAGTCTGCCGATCCGGGGTAGTACCACCACTTACAAGTATACAGACCGTGAAGTGATTTGGTCACGTTTCGGGATCAGCTTGTAAGTTGCCGGTTCCATCTAGGCCGGCATAGTGGATGTGATTGCTACTCACAGTTATTGAATTGTAGTAGCAGTGACATTCATTCATGGTCCACACTTTGGCTTAACATCAAGCGGGGTGCTGTCATATGTAGAGTCACAATAAAAAAATAAAAAAAATTTGTTTATCAAAGGTAGTACCACCACTTACAAGTATACAGACCGTTAAGTGACTAATTCGAGATCTGCTCATAAGTTGTCTGACACCGGCAACGTTCTAGGCTGACTGTTATTTAAATGTAGTATCAATCACCCTATTCATGGACCGCACTCCAGCCTAACATCAGGCTGGGTGCTATCATATGTCATATAACATGGCATTTAAAATAAAACTTAACTTAAGGTAGCATAAGCAGCCTAAATTCAAAATTTAATTTATGGTATCTCGATGATGGCACGATTGCAGGAAACGCAGATACAGTTCTTAGGGATTTACAAAAATTATAAACGATTTGCGAAATGCGAACTGTATCTTTCTAATTTATTAACACCTGGCGAACAATCTAAAATTATTTCCATTTTTAATAGTCTGGCACCCAATATAAAAATTTTAAACAACGAAACCCTTCGACTTCTAGGATCACCAATCCTTGATGAATCGATTCAAATTTACGTTCAGGAACAATTAACAAAACTTAACTCAACTTCAGAACGCTTATTCCAATTTCAACCTCACATGGCACTTTTTCTCATCCGGTTTTGTTTGTTTGCCCCCAAATTTACATATGTACTCCGATGCTCCCAACTTTGGAAATTTCCCAATGAACTACTATTACTAGACAAACTTTTACAAAATACACTAACAGAAATCCTAAATTGTCCAATGAACGACCGTACATGGGCCCAGGCCTCGCTGCCAATTCAGTTTGGAGGTCTGGGAACTCGCAAAATTTCTAGTGTAGCACTGCCAGCGTTTCTGTCGTCAGTATATCAGTATACAGTACTGTCGAGCTCTACGGGAGCATCACAAACCCATCTTTGGGTTCCGTGGAGCCGGCGTACATGTCGGATGCCAGAGATGCCTGGTCAGTTGCGTGTCCTAATATTTCGCTACCAATTTCGCCAAAATTTCAACGACTATGGGACGAGCCGCTCTGCAAAATGGTAATGGAAGATATTTTATCTTCCAGTAACATGAGAGAGCGGGCTCGCCTCATAGCCGTCTCTACTAGGGAGTCGGGTTTCTGGTTGCAGGCTTTTCCGTCTGCATCGGTTGGGACACTCCTCGACAGAAATACCCTGACCCTGGCGGTATGTCTTCGTCTCGGAGCCCGGACTGTCCATCAACACCAGTGTCGGTGCGGAGAACCGGTGGATAATCTTGAACACCACGGGCTTTCTTGTGCCAGAAGTGCCGGTCGCATTCCCCGTCACGCCGCACTCAACGATATCATCCGAAGGGCTCTTGTCACTGTTGGAGTGCCCGCAATTTTAGAACCCTGTGGTATTGCGCGGAGCGATGGCAAGAGACCTGATGGAATGACTGTTGGGCCATGGAAACTTGGCAGGTCTTTGGTGTGGGATGCGACTTGTGTAGACACATTAGCCCTATCTCACATCCAAGCGACTTCGTTAAGCGCGGGAAGTGCGGCGATTTCTGCTGAGAACCTCAAGTTGCGCAAATACGCTAACCTCGGTACTGGTTACGAATTTGCGCCGTTTGGGGTCGAGACGATGGGCCCTTGGGGACCATCAGCTAAGCGCCTGGCCAAGGAGTTGTTCAGGCGGCTGACGGAGAAGTCTGGAGACAGGAAGGCTGGCAATTATTTCTGCCAACGTATTAGCCTTGCCTTGCTGTCTCCTTGGGACTATCTCTGATGTGACATCATTAGATGATATTTTTTATTTATAGTTTAATTATAGTTAATTATTACTTATAAATAGAATATAATATAAATAAATCGTGTAATAAAATAACAAATATAATAGAACTTAAGGTAGTGAAACATATATATTTTTCGACAGTGACTTGACCTTTGACTTGGAATATCCTGAGCTAGATGGCCAAGAGTGATAGAAGATTTTAGTTATATTCGATTTTAAACCTTCTTTTTACCTTCTGTTAGATAATCATTTATTTTTATTCAATGACATTTAATCTTTTCATTCGTTCTTTCGTATTGCAAAACGTGTTTGAGTTTCAATTCATTCATTTGGTCTGCTGTCAGTCGGACGGATTTTAGTTTCTCTTTTGCCCACCTTCGCTTGCGGGCTTCGATGTTCGTGGCTCTTTGCGTGTACACTTGATATCAAGTTATTTACGTGTAATTTGTGTATGTCACTGTCGTATTTTAATTTGAAGATATAAGAACATTGAAATGGAGGTATGTTAAAAATGTAGTTTTAATTACGTACTATTTAATTTCATTAACAAATCTAATGATAAATTTGTTTAGATTGAAATACTTACCGGATCAAAACCCTTGGGCAAGATTCAAGTTAGTGAGGATTGTACTATAAAGAGTGTAAAAGAAAAAATTGAGAAAAGCTTGAAGAAATCTTTGTATCCTGACCGGCAAGCCCTTAAATTAGAAGCCAAAGGGAAAAGCCTAAAAGATGAGGATACGTTAAAATCGTTGAATGTAAAGGATGGCGCAAAACTTTATTTAAAAGACTTAGGTCCACAAATATCATGGAAGAATGTATTTTTGGCTGAATATGCTGGACCCCTGTTTGTTTACTTGTGGGTCTATCAACGGCCATGGATACTATATGGTGCTCAAACTACAACGCCCGGAAGTGTGGCAACGTAAGTTATTTAATATTTTAAAACAACAATTTGTATAGGTTCATTTAAACTAGCAAGTTTTCAATTCATTAGAAGATTTACAAGCCTTACTTATAGTCTTACTACAAGGCTGAAACTTTAATCAAATCAAATTGTGACGCATGTTACGCAGCCCGCTAATATGCAATTTGCAGAGGTGTCATCGGCCTAAATTCCATCATACAAACAGCCAAGGCACGAGGCGCTGAAACGCTGAGTCGGGAAACGTGACATCGAGTCTTCATTAATTGTTAATATTATTTTAAGGTCATTCTTGATTCAATCGCCGAACAAGATATTAAGTTTATATTAGAAATTAAGTTCTTAATTGTAATAAGTAATAAATAAGTATAAAACATTTTTGGTTTTTTTTGCATCCTCGACTCCGCACGTACATAATTGGCGCAGTCGGTAGGATAGTAGAGTCAGTGCTTCTAAAAATCAGAGGAACGTCTACTAACAAAAGGATCCTGGAGTCGGTGCTCAAGACATCGAGACCTACACTGGACAAAAGGACCTACACTACGAGCGGCAGCGAGGAGTTCTAGAAATCGAACGAGCGAGGGGAACCAGAAATGATACTGTAAGTGCATTGAATTTAATTTTTGTGTGCTTCCCATTGTTTGCATAACTTCGTAAACCTTTCCCAGATTTCCTTCAGTGACAATCTGGCTATTTAGTTTTATGTCGGATAATAGACAACTTAGTAGGAATAACCTACAGGATAGTAATAGGAACTTAGAAGATAATTATAATTTAGATAGTAGTTTAAATAATAGTTTACCGGAACGAGAAACCATGGCTCAACCAAACTCTCATGCCCAATCTTCTCATAGCTTAGATGACATCTACAAAGCTCTGAGATTATTGCCAGACTTCGATGGCAACACGAATGTCCTAACCAGATTTATCAGCCTTTGCGATCAGTTAGTTAGTGCCTATATTAGTGTCGCGCCTGGTTATGAGCTTAGCAATGTAGCGTTAATAAACGGCATACTTAACAAGGTCACAGGACCTGCAGCGCGACTTATCAACGCGAACGGGATACCTAACGATTGGAATGGCATTAGGAACGCTTTGATTAACAACTTCGCGGACCATCGCGACGAAACTGCTCTCTATAACGACCTTTCCTTACTACAGCAAGGATCGAGTACTCCACAAGAGTTTTATGAGGTCTGCCAGGGACTTTTTAGTACTATAATGACATATGTTTCTTTACACGAAAACCTGCAAAGTACCATAGATGCGAAAAGAGATCTTTATAGGAAATCAACCCTACAAGCATACTTGCGCGGGCTAAAGGACCCTTTAGGTTATCGTATCAGATGCATGCGGCCAGAAACTATCGAAAAGGCCTTGCAACTAGTTCACGAGGAGATGAACACATTGTATCTGCAACAACGCAATCACAATCTACCAGATAGGAAGGGACAATTTAGCTTACCACCCTTACAAAACACATTTAACACCTCACCCCTAAATATGCCAGGTCCTTCTAGACCACAACACCATTTTAACCCTCCTATGCAAGGTTGGAGACCCAATGGTATGAATAACCCACAAAGGCAACCCACTCGAACACAGCAAATGTTTAGGGCACCACCACCTAATTATAGGCCACAGAGTAATACATTTCGGCTTCCACCTAGACAACAACCACCCAGTAATAAACCACAACCAATGAGTGGAGTAGTGAGCTATGCTGCTAAGCCACTACCATTCCGTGGACATGACTTCTTTAGGTCAGGGAACCCTCCACCTACTAACTATCTTAATCGTAGAAATGAAATGAATTATAATTATTGCTATGATTATGATGGCTATAACTCATACGATGCCGAGTATGTTGACAATGACCACTATGAGCCTTACCAGGACAGTAACGATTACTATGATACTTATTATGACCAAACACCTAATTGCATCATCACGGAGTGTGACCAACCACAATCAGAACAATCCACCCCTATCGAACAGGATTTTCCGGATCTTCCCAACTTAGACAAGCCAAAATAGAAATTAACCTTCAGACACAAAGACAGCTACCATATATTCAGATCAATAACCCCCCTTTGAAACTTTTAATTGACACAGGAGCTAACCAATCATTCATCAGCCCTGAAACAGTCCAACATTACTTTCATGACATACCATTAAATCATGATCCTTTCGAAGTTACTAACGTTCATGCCACAACTAGAAATGACTATTCAATAACTTTACCATGTTTCGAGGAATTTCATGACACCGGTGATATAAAATTATTTATATATAAATTTCACGATTACTTCGATGGACTAATAGGACTAGATTTATTAGATAAATGGGAGGCTAAAATTGATTTAAAGAACAGAAACTTAATAACTAAACACTCTATTAACCCCATACAAATGTATAACTCGTGCAATATCAACTACTACGAGGACATCATTCCCTCAAAATCAACTAAGATAATTAAAGCACCAGTAAATTTAGGAAATGGTTGCGCTATTATTCCACAGCAAATGATTTCCAACTGCATTGTTAGCGATTGTATAACTAATGTAGACAAAAACAGGTGTTTCATAGAAGTTATCAATCCAACAAATAATGACATTATATTTTCATTGAGCTCACCAATAAGAGCCGAATCATATAATGTTCAGTGCAAGCGCACCGAATATAATGATTCCGATCGTGTCGCACAAGTGCTATCTCGCTTGCGCACGGATCATTTGAACGCGGAAGAATGTGCTAACTTGAAATTACTGTGTAGTCGATATTCCGATGTTTTTTATATTGAGGGCGAGCAATTAACATTCACAAATAAAATTAAACATAGGATTAAAACAACTGACGAAATTCCTGTATACACAAAATCTTATAGATACCCGTTCATACATCGGGAAGAGGTTAGGGAACAAATAGGAAAAATGCTAGAGCAAGGCATAATACGCCCATCTGATTCTGCGTGGAGTAGCCCAATCTGGGTTGTGCCCAAGAAGGCTGACGCCTCAGGAAAAAAGAAATGGCGTATAGTTGTCGACTTCAGGAAGTTAAACGACAAAACCATAAACGACAAATACCCTATCCCTAACATAACAGACGTTTTGGACAAACTAGGCAAATGTCAATATTTTACCACCTTAGATTTAGCTAGCGGATTTTATCAAGTTGAAATGAATCCAGATGATATACCCAAGACCGCCTTCAACGTGGAACATGGCCACTTTGAGTTTCTCAGAATGCCTATGGGACTTAAAAACTCTCCCTCTACCTTTCAGAGAGTTATGGATAACGTCCTTAAGGATTTACAGAACAACATATGTCTAGTATATCTTGATGACATAATAGTGTTTAGCACTTCCCTTCAGGAACATGTCCAGAATTTGGAAAAGGTATTCTTAAGACTAAGGGAGTCCAATTTTAAAATACAAATGGACAAATCCGAATTTTTAAAACTGGAAACTGCCTATTTAGGTCATATAATAAGCAAGGATGGTATCAAACCGAATCCTGACAAGATAATAGCTATCAAAACTTATCCCATACCTAAAACTCAGACGGAAATAAAAAGATTCTTAGGATTGTTAGGATATTACAGGAAATTTATCCCAGACTTTGCCAGACTTACAAAACCTATGACCTCATGTTTAAAGAAAGGACAGAAGATTACATTTACCGACGATTACACCAAATGTTTCGAAAAATGTAAACTATTACTAACCAATGACCCAATACTTCAGTATCCTGACTTTAGTAAGGAATTTATACTGACCACTGATGCATCGAACGTAGCCCTTGGAGCCGTACTTTCACAAGGAACACTTGGTTCAGATAAGCCTATCGCATACGCATCTAGGACATTAAATGACAGCGAATTAAACTATAGCACCATTGAGAAAGAACTGTTAGCAATCGTATGGGCTACCAAATATTTCCGCCCATACTTATTTGGTCGTACCTTTAAGGTAATAACTGACCATAAACCTCTTCAATGGCTAATGAACTTAAAAGAACCAAGTTCACGACTGACTAGATGGCGACTTAGACTTAGTGAATATGACTTTACAGTGACATATAAACAGGGTAAACATAACACAAACGCAGATGCATTATCACGAATTGAGGTACATAATGAAGAGCTTATGACTTTAATTGACGAGTATAATTCAATGGCAGGAAACCCTTCTGACACCATACGTGAACCATCTAACTCTGACACCATTACCGTCCATACTAGTAAAGAAGACCCGATATGCGAAATTCCTATTACCGATGATCCATTAAATAAGTTCACGAAACAATTATGTTTTACCATAGTAGGAGATATCAAAGGTCGCCCTGTAGTCACAAAGCCCTTTGATACCCACACTCGCACATCCGTCCAATTATCTAGATCTAACCTGGAAGAAGATGTAGTTCAAGCGATAAAAGAATATGTAAATCCGAAAATAAAAACCGGTTTAATTATTCACCCACCATTAGATATGTACTCTATTATCCCGATAATCCAGAAAAACTTTAAAAGTTCTTCGATTCAACTATTACTAACTAAAACCGAATTGGAGAATGTCAAACAGTATTTAAAACAGCAAGAAATCATACAAAAATATCACATAGGGAAAACAAACCATCGTGGCATAAATGAAAGCTATTTGGCCCTTTCTGCAAAATACTTTTGGCCAAAAATGAAAGAGCACATTGCAAAATACATTAACGAATGCAATATATGCGGTCAGGCTAAGTACGACAGAAAACCTATCAAACAACAATTTCACATAGTTACCCCACCAACTAAACCTTTTGAATTAATTCACATTGATCTTTTTACCGCTCAAAGTGAAAAATATTTAACTATAATTGATGCGTTTTCTAAATACGGTCAAGCCTATCTGCTTAGAGATAGTACAGCTATAAGCGTAGTACAGGCTCTTCTTAAATACTTTACCCATCATGGTATACCCCTAACAATCGTCTCAGACCAAGGAACAGAGTTTACTAACCAAATATTCCTTGAATTCATGAGAACGCACAAGATCCTTCACCGAAAAACTCTCGCACATAACCCTAATGAAAACGGCATGGTAGAACGTTTTCATTGTACGCTACTAGAACACATAAGAATACTAAAGTTAGAAAATAAAAATGAATCAATAGTTAACCTCATGCCTTATGCAATATTAGCCTATAATAACTCAATACATAGTTTCACGAAATGTAGACCTATAGAGATCATAACTGGACATTTTGACCCACGAGACCCATTAGACATAGACCTGACTAAACACTTACTCCAAGAGTACATGCTGGAACATCGTAACAGGATGAAAACAGCTTACGATCTTATTCATACATCTTCTGTCGATAAGAGAACATCCCTCATCGAAAACAGAAACGAAGATCGCGAACCAGAGGCAGAATATGCACCAGACCAAGATGTGTATATAAAGAATCCACTAGCCTCACGTCAAAAGACCGCTCCGCGGTATACACATGACAAAGTACTCGCTGATTTACCAATACATATATACACGAAAAAGAAACGCGGGCCAGTCGCTAAAGCGCGATTAAAACGGTCAACTAAAAAGTCATAACTTGTTTTAGGAAAATCCAGCTGTTGGTATTCCTACCATTATATCTGACGCAAGAAATATTACTCGAGAATTTAGCGATAGAAATATATAGGTTAGAAGACATATTAGCGTTTATCCGTGCATCGTACACGCATCATTCTCTAATAAGTGTAGACTCTTTAAGGTATATGCTAGATAGACTTAAGTTATTATACAATAAGAACAATTTGTTAGATTTACATTATAGGGAATACTACGACATAATTAAGGTAGGCTCTTACTATAATAACAGACAAATAGTAATAGTACTAAAAATGCCGATTGTCAGTCCTGAAACTTCCAACCTTTACAGACTATCCACTGTTCCTAATAAAAACCACAATGTCATCATTCCTATACTTCCTTACATAATAGTACACGAAAATAAATTCATGTACATAGAGGCAGAATGCCCGAGAACCAGCGCATCGTTCTTATGTAAAAGAAAAGTGGGACAACTAACCAGGAACCACCCGGACTGCATCCACGAACTCATTGCTTCGCAACAAATTACGAGCATATGCCAATTCGCCACTGTTACCCTATCTAAAGCTGCCATTGAACAATTAGACGAGAAACATTATGTAATTAACCTGCCAACCTCAGTTAAAGTAGCACTCTCATGTCAAAAGGACATATTCATCTCAATTTCTGGAAGCTACCTTGTTTCTATACCCAAGACATGTTATTTAAAAACTTCTGAATTCACTCTAATGAATCGGAACGACGTGATACATGGTCAAGTCCTGAAAGTTATAACACCATCTCTTGAAGCAAGGAACATGTACAATAGCTAACATCTAACATTAAACTTAAACTCTGTAAACCTACAAGATCTACAAACTAAGACATCTAAAATACTATACCAAACTGCAATAGAAGAAACCAATTCGTCAAGCCTCTATCACACCACTATTCCTCTATATAGTCTTCTCATGCTTATGGTATGCGCAACAATCACATACTTACTGTATCGTCGCTATTGGAAGCTGCATAAGGATAGAACAGCCAAACCTGAAAATATTGAAACTGTCGAGAAGACCTACCCAGAGACATTGGACGCTAAGTCTTCAGCAACATTTGCAACGAAGATCTTCTGAAATAGTTGCTGAACTTCAGGAGGGGGATGTTACGCAGCCCGCTAATATGCAATTTGCAGAGGTGTCATCGGCCTAAATTCCATCATACAAACAGCCAAGGCACGAGGCGCTGAAACGCTGAGTCGGGAAACGTGACATCGAGTCTTCATTAATTGTTAATATTATTTTAAGGTCATTCTTGATTCAATCGCCGAACAAGATATTAAGTTTATATTAGAAATTAAGTTCTTAATTGTAATAAGTAATAAATAAGTATAAAACATTTTTGGTTTTTTTTGCATCCTCGACTCCGCACGTACATAATTCGCATGTGTTCCCACAGACAGAGAGAGAAATTAGAGTGCTACTTTCCATGATCCTGATGCAACTCTGTTGCTTCCTTCACATCCATGGAATTTGCACAAGCTACTATCACCTTAACTGTGTCACAGTGCATTGTTTTAACACTCAGTCAGATCAAAGATTTGTTTCATAGTAAATATTTAATAATTACATATTAAAAAAAATGCAGACAGGTCCTGGTCATACTAAGATCTTGAGTATGACCAGGACTTTTACATACAGGACGCTTAGTCCTGTATGACCTGTATCACAATTAGCGGTTGCCAGTTTTTACTAGGCTAGATTAGTTGCACTTGCACTCAAGTGCTACTTTCACTTATTTAACTGACTACATTTATGAACTGCACTCTACCTTAACATACGACAGCATGGTGCTGTCAAATAACAAGTTCTTTTTTTATCTTTGGTGGGCATAGTGACTGTGACTGAGACAATCATGTATTAAAGTGGTTACCAGGGCCGTCTTTACCCGGGGGTTCAAGGGGTGTGGTGCACCCGGGCGCAGAGTCCTAGGGGGCGCATGCCGACCGCCATAAATTTCGATAGGTACCTACTACACTGAGACCACGCGAGCGGAGCCTTGACTTTCGCACCCCGGCGCTGAATATGCTTAAGACGGCCCTGGTGGTTACCATTGAAGTTAGATGTCTTGTCTACATAAAAAGATGTACTATTATGTAAGATGTATAAAGATGTATATATTAAACAACATGTTTTCTTTTAGTGTTGCAGCAATATGTTGGTCAGCCCACTATGCTAAACGTCTCTTTGAGACAATGTTTGTGCATAGATTCTCTCATGGCACAATGCCTGTGAGAAATCTCTTCCGGAACTGTGCATACTACTGGTTATTCACTCTCTATGTGGCATACCATGTAAACCATCCATTGTTTACGGCACCATGCACTCCTTGCTTCTACATTGGATTGACTGGATTTGTGGTAAGATATTTATTATAATATTGACTGTTTTATGAGTCAGTAACTTGACTTACGGGGGATATTTTATAAGAATAGTTTTGACCTATAGCTGGTAGATAATTTAACTGTTCATATCAAAAGCAATCCGTTTGACAGATATAAGAACTGGGTGTTAGTCATCAACAGTTATCATTCAAAAAAAGGAAGCTCCACTTTTTGTTAGCACAATTGATGAGTGGGCAGTGGCATAACAATTGCTGATGCTCTTGACAAATCAAGGCTCTTCACGATTTCTGTGATCACCGCCATGTTTGTTTATCCAGAATATACTAGTATGTTTGCCAATGCAGATGCCTGTTTTTGTTGTGTGATTGTGGCAAACAACAAGCATGTAAAGGAAGCATAAGAGGGACAGACATATTATATCTTTTTTATTTCTATACAAATGGAGGCCTTTAACCTTTAAGTGACGTAAAATACGATTTAAAAGGAAACTGTTTGAAATAATATCGTGCATTCTCTTTTATTAACCCCCGACCAAAAAAGAGGGGTGTTATAAGTTTGACTTGTCTGTGTATCTGTGTATCTGTGTATCTGTGTGTCTGTCTGTGGCATCGTAGCTCCTAAACGAATGGACCGATTACGATGCGGTTTGTTTCATTTGAAAGCTGACGTGATCGAGATGGTTCTTAGCTACAATTGATGATGATCTGATCAGGGGTTTCAAGGTCATCAGCTCGATTTGTTAGCTGCGGTAGCGGTCTTAGACGCGCTGTTTAAGATGGCAACCCTTGTACGTCGCTATGCGACGAAGATTGTTATTTTATGTCAAATAAATATGCCAATGTAAATACACGTAAAAAATGTTATAATTTTTCCCTTAAAATATTCATATGGCGAGGTTGGTTTGCAGTTTAGATCGATTACCTTGATTGTATATTTTAGGGGAAAAATTATAACATTTTTTACGTGTTTTAACAATGGCATATTCATTTGACATAAAATAACAATCTTCGTCGCATAGCGACGTACAAGGGTTGTCGTTCTAAACACGCATAAGGCTGGGAATACACGTCCGATATTGCTGAGCAAATTATTTACAAATCGGAAGTAGGAATCGGACGTCTATTTTGTTTCTGTATTCTGTATGAAAACTGCACCTTCAGACAATCGGATCGGCCATAAAATCGTAAGCGCCTTGGCGTTGTTTCCGATTCTGACATCCGATCCGACTATCGGATCTGACGTGTATTAAGTATTCTTTTTTTTTTATTATTTTTTTTATTGTGACTCGACATATGACAGCACCCCGCTTGATGTTAAGCCGAAGTGTGGTCCATGAATGACTGTCACTGCTACTACAATTAAATAACTGTGAGTAGCAATCACATCCACTATGCCGGCCTAGATGGAACCGGCAACTTACAAGCTGATCCCGAAACGTGACCAAATCACTTCACGGTCTGTATACTTGTAAGTGGTGGTACTACCCCGGATCGGCAGACTGGGTACCACTGCCTACCACTCTTTGATAACCAGACCCGAAGCAAATATCCATCTCTTTTTTTTTTATTAACAAATATTTGCAATATTTAATATTATTAAATATTACAAATAAAAGCTATGAAACAAATATTTGCTCCGACCGGGGATCGAACCCGGGACATTACGCGCAACAAACCAGTCGCTAAACCGTTCGTCCACGCCTGTCGTCAATTCAAACAAATGTATGGCACGAGTGCTTTCCGATTGTCTGATCAGACAATCGGATCGGACTATCGGAGAGGAAAATCGGACTTGTATTCCCAGCCGTATAGGTATTTACTTTACTTTTAAACAAATCTGTGACTTAACATTTGAAATAAAAACGTATACAAATACATGTGTGTTTTAACTGGTACCACTGAGCTACTCTGATGATGGAACTCGAAGGTAGGAGACGAAATCCTGGATGTGTTCAAACTTTTTTTTGGTATACTAAGTTTGGACTTATTAGATTTGTCTTGAAGGTAGGAAACTAAGTGTAGAAAAGTTAGTGCGATAAAATAAAACATTCCGGATCTAAAAAATCTGATCATGGATCCTCTCAGATCGGCAAATCAACAAGAAATGGACCTATAGTGCTTTAACTAAAATTGTTACTCACTATGAGCCATTAGCTGGACCGTTATCAAATTAAAGACCGAGAGTATCTGATGAGGCACCATCATGAATCCTCTCAGATCAGCAAATCAACAAGAGATAGAACAATAGTGCTTTAACTAAAATTGTTACTCACTAAGAGCATTTAGCTGGACCGTCATCAAATTGAAGACCGGGCAATCTGATGATGCACCATTATGAATCCTCTCAGATCAGCAAATTGATATCAATTGATCAGCAAAAAAAGAGATAGAACTGTAGTGCTTTAACTAAGCCTTTAGCTGGGCCGTTATCAAATTGAAGATCGGGAGTATCTGATCATGAATCCTCTCAGATCAGCAAATCAATAACAGATAATATCATAGTGCTTTAACTAAAATTGTTACTCTCTATGAGCCATTAGCTGGGCCATTATCAAATTGAAGACCTAGAGTAGTTATCTGATGATGCACCATAAGGATCCAAGGGATATAACTATTGAGCCATGACTAATGTTGTTTATTACTATAAAGCTGATGATATGACCAAAGTGGTTCCAGGCGTTTCGGGGGTTCCTTTAAAATTTTAATTTTGATTTTATGATACTGGCAATACCAGCAGAAGCTTTATAGCATTTGGCTTTTCCATATTAGGGAAACAATGGAAATTTTATTTTGTTCATATCATCTATAATGTGACTGATATTCATATCTTCGTTTACATTTTCAATCTCAAATTCCGTTTCATAGTATAATGAAGAACAAAAACCTTACAAATGCAATGCATACAACATTTTCCAATGACATTGTGTAAAATTAACATATTAGTACATATAATTACAATACAATGTATATTGACTATTATTGTATTTATAACATTGTTAAATTTTATGCATGTTTTCTCATTTATTTGAGCTTTGATTGCGTGACAATAGTGGTAATGTTGTTCGACAGAATCCTCGACTAATTTCTGCTATGTATTGTCGGCCGATCTACATGCTTGGCGAACATACTAGTATATTCCAAACAAACATGGCGGTGATCAAAATTCATAGGAATCGTGGAGATATTGCATACTGTTTGCCGAACATCCTCTGATTGTTGAAGAAAAACCGACATCGACATAAACATAAACAAACACCCATCCACATTTTTGTATTTGGTGTTTGCCAAACATGTGGATGCGGCTTGTGGATCTCTCCGCAGGATCTCTATCTCCCTGTATCTCTTTAAAGTGGAGGGTATATTAATAAACTGCTTGTAGATATATTAATAAAAGTTAATTCATTTTATTTCAGCTATGTGAATTGGGCAATCTGAGCACGCATATTCTGTTGAAGAACCTAAGGCCACCTGGCACTAAGATCAGGCGTATACCACGTCCAGACGGGAATCCTTTCAATGCACTCTTTAACTTTGTGTCATGCCCCAATTATACTTACGAGTTTGGATCCTGGGTTTTCTTCACCATAATGACAAAATGTTTACCAGGTAAATATAGGTTTTTACACATTTTATATCATGTGCAATGGAGGTGACTACTGCCACAGGTCTGTACGCACCAGTCGCATCCACTATGCGGGCAACTATTATCAATCAATCAAATTGTCACGCCTATTCTAGGGATAGGCAGAGACAATGGAGCGCCACTTGACACGACCCTGACACAACTCCCTCGCTTCCTTCACATCCCCATTTCTCTTTATACAATCTCTACTGTTATGGGCACTAGCCAACATAGCTTTCTTGAGGATGTATCCGATTTGGTCGGAAAATTTTTGTTTAATGTATCCATCCACATCAGATTTATAAATTCATTCGTCAATCTACATTCACTCATCAATCTACATTCACTCATTCCTTTCCATGTGCTCAAACCATCGAAGCATTCCTTATATTTAAATTCAAAGTATCATTTACCTAATCGAACTCGTTAATTGTTAATATCTATAATTCGCAATTTTAATTATTATTTAATATGAGCTATGATAATTGATTATAACTGGAATGCCCTAATAGATACAGCAAATAAAGAATGCCACAATGCAACCTTAGTCAAGGTTAAACCTACAAATGTAGGTATTTAATAACTAACATTTAAACATGTCATTATTAAATCATTTACTTATAACACTAACTTCGCGTTCAAAATGGTCGGTTGCGCAAGTTTCGCTAGTATTTTGTAGTTAAAGGACATCATTTATTTTGTATAGGGACTTGGGCTTAATTGTATTAACAGTTACATATTATACATTTTAATATAGTTTGATGTATGAAGATGACAATGTAATTGGATTATATAATTAAGGCGACCGTGGTGTAGTGGCAGTGCAATGGTTACACAAACCGAGCGCATGAGTTCTAGACCACCCACCGGTATCAATGTATCTTTGATACATGTACTTTGGTTGTCCTGTTTCTATGATACAAGCACTTTAGTAGCTTAGTATAGAAATGTAAATAAATAAATATATATATATCTCCTTTATTATGCACAGTTTTAATCAATCAATCAAACTGTCACATCTTTTTCCCATAGGGATAGGCAGAGACAATGGATCGCCACTTGCCACGATCCTGACATAACTCCCTCGCTTCATGAAACATATATCAAAGACAAAATATTAAACTGGAGACTAGCTGTGTATGAACTACGATTCCTTTGCTTTTAAATGGATAAATAAATATACTAACGTAAATGTAATTGATGATTATCAATTCAAGGTTAAAATAACATTAAAAAAACTCTAATTCAACTTTAGTCAAATACTTATTATATATTAAAGACGTATTAACCTTCGACTTGAAAGTATACAATGAATCGAAAAGTAGAATTTATTAACATATACTTAATATAATAGACAATCTATGGTAATACTGTGTAATGATTCAATACGAGTTTGTATGTAAAATAAAAGACTGATCTTTAAAAGTGGTAGACAGACAGTTAGTGGTTATCTGCCTCCTCTCCTGATTGCAAGTACACATATCATCGTAAAGTGTCTTAGTCGCGTTTCGAGATCAGCTTTAAAGTTGCCGGTCCCAAATAGGCCGGCATAGCGAAGGCGACTGCTACTTGCAGTTAATTAATTAAGACTTTTAACATTCCGGTGAACTTTGGACACGAATTTTACTACAGTCATTATTTCTGTGCCAGAGGCCGCACAGAATTATGTCTCAGACTAAGAATATAGAAAGAATAGAAGCTGTGCTAAAATAATAATTAATTCAGTGTTATTTATCTCATTTATACTATGTTTAAACCACGTGTTACTGAAAGAGACAGAGAGACTCCAATTCCTTTCTTTCAAAGGTTGTCACTACTTTTTGCAAATAAAACCACTTGGTTGAATTTTAATTTTTCTTAAACAAAAGTCACATGGTAACAAGAGTAGCGGCATAATTATTCCGTCATCCCGTCATATTTCTTAAGTCTCAGACCAATAAAAGGCAGTGTGAGCCGTACGAGCCGGACATTTTTATGCCGGGCATCGATCATATATTTTTAAGATACACAGTCCCATACAAAATAATGTCATAAAAATGTCCGTGCGTCAGAATTCAATTACACTGATATAAACTGTGTAAGTGAATTGAATGTGAATTGTAAACTTTTTTGTTTATTGTGACTCGACATATGACAGCACCCCGCTTGATGTTAAGCCGAAGTGTGGTCCATGAATGGATGTCACTGCTACTACAATTCAATAACTGTGAGTAGCAATCACATCCACTAAGCCGGCTTAGATGGAACCGGCAACTTACAAGCTGATCCCGAAACGTGACCAAATCACTTCACGGTCTGTATACTTGTATGTGGTGGTACTACCCCGGATCGGCAGACTGGGTACCACTGCCTACCACTCTTTGATAACCAGACCTGAAGCAAATATCCATCTCTTTTTTTTTTATTAACAAATATTTTATATTTAATATTATTAAATATTACAAATAAAAGCTATGAAACAAATATTTGCTCGAACCCGGGACTTTACGCGCAACAAACCAACCAATCGCTAAACCGTTCGTCCACGCCTGTCGTCAAACTAATGTCATAAACTGAACCTTATCACATTGTTTTGAAGTATAAACTTGTCACAAATGAAATGTCACATACATCATTTTGAACTGGGAACAAATGCAAGTCCAACATTAATTCGGACTTGCATTTATGTCGCCGCAATTGTGTATCTACCGTAAATATAATATATTATGTTTTGATCGAAGATGCCGGGTTTGCATGCTTGCCATGCCTTAGCAAATTGCGTCTAAATAATTTTGTTTATCGTGATTTTTTAACGAATACAAAATAATTATTTCAGCTGGTCTCTTCGCTGCTGCTGGCTTCTACCAAATGGCTGTATGGGCTATCGGAAAGCATCGCAACTACAAGAAGGAATTTGCTGACTACCCCAAAGGACGCAACGCAATTATTCCTTTCCTACTTTAAATATAATAAACTTGCCAACACATTTTAATTTAAATAATTACATTAATTTAACAAAGACTTTAGGCTGCCGAAATCAAAACAAACTATGAAACACGGATATTTTTTAAAAGTACGCGTTAGTTGTACGGTATATTAGGCCGAGATAGTGACAGCAACTGCGGCAGACAACTGAATAAACCAAGTAATTTTTTCAGTTGTCGACACTCTGGGACTTTCATGTCGATGTCGAGTCACAATAAAAATACTATTATTAGTATCAAATATCTATGTATTTTAATTGCAATTTAAATACATGTAAAGACCAAAATTTGTACTAGTGTTTGTAGAATACCACTGCTCCACAAATTAAATGGTGTAACATCAAAGCGGTTCTTTCGAAACTCTTTCTTACTTAGCCATTGTTCATGCTGAGTATGCTACCTCAAACTCCATCCCCTTGATGGTCTGCTGGAAGCGGATTCCTGATACCTCTAGCAGTTCTTCGACCATTTGTGGTTGGAACTATATATGTATTTTGGGATAGAAACATAATATATTCTTAGGAACTATAAAGTAAGATAAAGATTAGAGATTAGATCAAAAACCACCATCATGAAACTTTGTATACATATTTTTTGGGGTACTAGAAGTAACATAGGACTTTTAATTTAAAAAAAATATATTTTTCTAGTTTCCAATTGACTATAGTTTCAGCTGTTTGGAATTTTTATATAATTATTTTTATTTCCGTAATTTTTATAAGAGTTATAAATACAAAAAAGGGATATACAGCAGTTATAAACCTAATTTTACGCGGGTGAAACCGCGGGCACAGCTGGTTTCTAATACTGTATGCAGTTGTAAACTGGTATGCGTATTTTTTTCTAAGTTGTGATTTACTTTGTTTTGATTTATCGCAGTTGTATTTATTGTTTTACTAAAATATGTTAATTAATGTATAATCACGTCACATAGTTGGCATTTACTATTAAGTTTGGTATGAATGTTGCGATCAATTTAATTTTTATCACATAAATATTTTAATACTCATATAAAATAGTGTTAAGTTGCTGTTACAATGCACGCAGAGGTTTCGCAACACCAGGGCCCTGGTCGTCTACATAAAAAACATGCATGTGTTTTAATATCTTTGATGGTCATATTCCATGCGAAACCTGTGCGTGACTGTCTGATAGCTGCTTAAAATCACCACCGATTCTTTACGTATCCATTTAAATAAAAATGATTTCTTTTTCCAATGCAAGATATTGTTAATATTATTTTATTTACATTGTGGTGTCGGTTTATTTTATATGACTATAATAATGCTTAGACTATTTAACTAATTATTCACTGAAGACGTCCAATGAGCTCCAATTAATTTTAGATAGTTCAAAAAGACACCAATAGATGGCATTATGAACAAAGTCGGAATACATGTATTTTAA
The DNA here is from genome assembly GCA_905220615.1 of Tinea trinotella. NCBI lineage: Eukaryota > Metazoa > Arthropoda > Insecta > Lepidoptera > Tineidae > Tinea > Tinea trinotella. The sequence continues at coordinate 8,610,506 of HG992306.1, forward strand.
GCCTATGATTAGGCAAACAAAAAGAGGGCAGCTCCTCATTGGCCAACTAGCTGTCAAATTGAACCACGATTTTTTTATGAATCGGGGTTAAATAAGAAAATCGCTCATTCCCCGATTATTTTTTACGGAGACGAGGTACACACCATAACACACTTGCAGAGGGGCTCGTCTGTGTATGCTTTAGTTAAATGGTCTTTAGTAATTTAAGGCGACCGTGGTAGTGCAATTTCTACGCTAGCTTAATGCACAAGTTCGAAACCACTCACCGGTACCAATGTATCTTTGATATATGTACTTTGGTTGTCCTGTTTTTTTGTTACAAGCACTTTAGAATTATTTTAATTTATAAAAGTCAAATTTATTCTTAACTGTGTTAAAATGCATTTCTTGAAAAATGTATTCACGCTCCTCAGTGCCTTTTTCTGACGCCGTATAGTTGCCGATACACTTTGCCGCCGAGTATCCGGCAACCGGAACGTGTGAATAGGCACTGTCCCTCTACAGACTTTTTAATCTATTCAATTGTATTTAACATTACATACATTCAAAGTAATAAAAATATAGATTTTTATACTTTATATATAACTGATAAAGCGCTGCGAACATTTACGAGTAGTGTTAGTAGCGGGAAGGTAACGCTGACCTGTCTACCTATCCCTGTGGAATTTGAAGCAGATTGAAATTTGATTTGATTTATACTTTCTTAGATTTTGCGCGAACATTAATTAATGAATTAATCAAATTTTATGCGGCTAACTATCGCGTTTATTTTTTGGTTAAAACGCGATAGTAATCCGCATAAAATTTGTTTAATTCATTGATACTATTCTAGACTAATATATTCCAAAAATTCAAACGCTGATGACTGCTTTAGATGCCGTCACAATTCTGCTTTTATACGCTTGAAATATCCACGGATTTTCATATGGAAAGTACACATGGGCGGGTAAAGAATTCCACCTGTCGAATGTTTGACAGGGAAACTAAGCGCCGAACCGTTTAGTTGCGACACAGTCAACGTAGATGGGGTTAAGGAGTTCCTGCCCCCCTAGCACGGCAATCCAATAAGCAAGATAAAAACCGCAAGGAATATTATTGTAACTCATGTTAAATAACTTACCAGAACAGTGCATCAAAATGCCTAATAAATATATTTAAATTTTCTGTAATACTTCACACATTTTGTTGTGAAGTATTACAAAAACCTTTACCGACCTATTAAATTGTTTAAAATAATATTCCTTGCAGTTCTTTATCTTGCTTCTTGGATTCCCATTCTAGGGGGGCTGGACACATTCTCCGTGGTTATAGGCGATATGTGTTAAATGCCTTAGGATATTTTATTACATTGTGAACACTTAGCTTATTTGAAGCTTACGCTGCTCATTGTTTTTTTTTTATTGTTTTTAAATGGCTCAGCGCGTCGCATGGAAGGAAAACACTCCCAGTCATATGGAGCGTCTCGCTTATGGATACCCGCTGGTAAATCGCTGAGCCAAAAGCTTATGTAGCTATGTTATTTTTTATAGTTTATGAACAGGGAATGGTTATGTTTGTAGAAATAATGAAATAAAATTTCTTTTCCATATATGTAGTTTTTATTGTTTTAAAATTTAATTGTCCTATTCCAATTTTAGTAATAAACGACAAAGCTCTACATTTCAAGTGTACAGACCGTAAAATGACTTGGGAATCTGCTTGAAAGTTGCCGGTTTTAATTAGCCCTGCATAACAAGTACCGTGAAGTGATTTGGTTCCAACTAGGCCGGCATAGTGGATGTGATTGCTACTCACATAATATATTGAATTGTAGTAGCAGTGACATTCATTCATGGACCACACTTCGGCTTAACATCTTGCGGGGTGCTGTCATATGTCGAGTCACAATAAAAATAAAGATGCGACTGCTACGAGCAGTTATTTAACTGTAATAGAAGTCGGTTCCATTCCAGTCGGATGTTAATTTGGTCAAAAAAATGTGGAGGACTCTTTCGGTCTGAGTATGACGGCAGTGAAAAGACGGGATAGGAACAAGGTTAAAGAGTAGCTCGGAATATTTAACAAGTATAGGTGATCGCTCTCCTGCTTAACGTCAGACGAACTAACATATGTCGAGTCAATATAAACAGAATAATAAAGGAAACATAATATCCATTTTTTTAACTGTGCCTTGACCGACATGTAACTTTGACTTGCCTGGCAAGCCTACTGTCTACCACTCTTTAATAACCAGACCCGAAGCGAATATCCAACTCTTTTTTACTAACAAATATTTATATTTGTAATTTTAATATTAAATAATTGTTCCGATATTTGCTCTGACCGGAAATAGTATCCTCCACATTCAGAAGTAGCAGTCACATCCACTATGCCGGCCTAGAATTTTTGTGTGTTATATGTAGTTCACTTGATAAGTGAATTATTTAAAAATCTAAGGGATGCATTTCCTGAAAAATCCGCACTGTCGCCAGCTTCCAAGCATTTTATTTTATTAAGTAAACGATCGTTTTCGTCCTTCAGCGCACAAATGATTTCTTCACGTTCCTATAAAAAGAAAATAAATAGCAATGCATTGTTACACATGTTAGAAAAGAAAAGGAGTACTCCCAGCTGTACGCGTGTTGTGTACAGGGCTCAACTTAGCCGGTGACGCCTCCTCGTTGGAGCGTATATTTATACTGATTACTTTGTCGGTAAATCGTTTGCGAGTTTTTTTTATTTTTTATTGTGACACGTCATTTAACATCGACCTGCCTGATGATAAGCAAGACGAGATCCAAAAGTGCCGACGACTGAAACAACCGTACTAACAAGCGTACTAACTAGTACGCGGCTGTCTCACCCGCCGTCACTATGCCGGCCAAAGGTGCTTCTTCACGCATCGCTTGAAGGATCCAAGGTTATAGGAGGGAGAGAACACATGGGCTGGCAAAGCATTTCACTTTTCGATTGTTCTGCAGAGAAAAGATGCACCAAACTTTTTAGTTCGACTACCGATTCTGTCGACAAAATGTGAATGCTTCCCCCGACCAGTGCGGGTGTTACGGGTGTGAAAAGATGAGATAGGAACAAGGTTAAAGAGCTCCTCGGAACATTCCCTGTGGTATAGGCGATAGAGGACGCATAGAGCCGCCATGTCTCTGCGTAATTGCAGAGGCTCCAGAGTTCGCGTAACCTCTACATCTCCTATGATCCGGACAGCTCGGCACTGCAATGAATCCAGGGCATTGAGAAGATACTTGGCAGAGCCGTCCCAAAGATGCGAACAGTACTCCGCGCAAGAGCGAGATATTGGATACATGCAACGCCATCTAGCGGTAGCACGTAGCGGTCGCTACAGTGCCAAAGGTACATTGCCGTTACCAATGTATCTTTAAAATATTAGAGAACTGAATGGTAAAGAAACCAGCTCCCTACCTAACTATAGGCAGGTTGATTGTTATGTTTCTATGATATAAACACGCTTCTATAGTTAGTAGCTTGGTATAGTATCATATAGAGACTAATATGAAACAAAATACATGGTCATTTGATTGCTCGAAAAAAGCTAGTCAGTCGTTGTCACTATGTCGCCCAGAAATTTAACTTTCATCTTAACTTTTATCAGAATCGATTAAACGAATTTCCACAGAAAAGAGGCATTATTGGTCAAAGAATCGTGGATTTTTTCTTTCTATATTCGACAGGCTTGTAAAAGAAAAATGTGAATGAAGCGAGATAGTTGTGTCAGGATCGTGAAAAGTGATGTTTTGTTGTGTCTGCCAATACCTGTGGGAATTGAGATGTGACCATTAATGAGTAAAAAGATGTAATATCATCTTATTTTGATATTTTTGTCTATTGTACTGCTGTATGACCACTTACATCAATCTTCTCCCTAAACTGCTCATCCAGCCGCTCTCTATCTTCAGTAACATGTTTCAACTTAGCTCTAGCAGTTGTAGGTGGAATATATCTTGCAGACAATCCTAATACGGACTCCATTTCGAAACATCTTGTCCTTGTATTTTTTAACTCAGTTCTCAAGTTATTTATCTCGGATAGTAGAGTACAGTTTTCCTGCAAAAGACAAACGTATCATTGATCACATTACAAACTAGGCCGGCTTAGTGGATGCGACTGCTATTTGCAGTTATTTAACAGAATTAGCAGTTTTCTCTATTCATGGACTGCACTCCAGATTAACATCAGGCGTGGTTTTGTAATGACAAGGGATATTAAAAAAAAATGTTGGCTTTATGCTTGTTTGTCACTTGAGATCCGTTAATACAATGAGATCCGTATGTATATATTAATTCAAAGGAAAATGCAGAATAGAATAATTATCCGGAGACCTCAAAGGAGGGGCCATCTTGATTTGAAAACTCATGCTAGATTCCGCACAAGCTGTCAGAAAGTGTTTTGAAGTGTCAAAAAGTTAGTCTGTCTTTTCGAGTATAATGGTGGAATTATTATCCAGTAATCATTTTTAAGTTGATCAAGTATAAACAAGTAATTTAAAGCTGTGAAACGTGTTTCTTCGTGTTCCCTTCAAAATTCCTGCCGAAGTTTTAGTAAAGGCTTTCTGCCGCTTTACTAAAACGACCATCATCAACCTCACTATCATTGTCATCATTTGATGAATCACTCGCGTGGTTCATCTTCATCTTCATATTTACTTGACAATGTTTTAACATTGTACCATATATTTTTTACTTTAACACTGGCAAGTTAAATACTAAAGCCATAAACAAGAAGAAAGAAAAAGTCTGTCTTCTCTAAATTAATTAGTATTTAGTCGTAGACCTCTTATTAGTATTTGACGACAAACAAAAAAAACACAAAACATTGTTAAATGCCATATTTGGGCTCTTACATTCTCTATATAAAATACATGTTTTTTACTTTTACATGTTTCTACAACTAGGTTTCAGAAAAATCTCTATAAAGAAGAAACCAAGCACTAGGCAACCCAGCATTCTTGAGAATATCTCAGAATGTCTGCCTACAGGTGCGATTCCGCCGGCAAGATTTCGTGCAAGACGAAACTAGTCTGCAGCCGCCGCATTAATATTGTTTCCAAACATCATATTTATAATCTATGACTTAGCATTAATGCTGATTGTCGCAATAGTGTCGCCTTGCACGGAATCAATCTCATACAAACAAGTCTGCAGTTGTCGGCGGAATCACACCTTACCACTATTTAATAACCGGGGCGAATAGGCGGAGATCAGCCACATACACAACGACAGAAGGAATATACGATATATACTCGTATGTATAATAATAACACAGGAATAAAGTAATAACTATGTTGACTATGAAAAATGCAACAAATAGGTGTTATATTACAATTTAAATGTGAATAAGGACAAATAGATTAGTATGATATTAAATATCTTTGTAAAAGGCTATTGTTTTTCATTCCTTCATATAATAGATACGTACATATTATATTATTTTATGACTTGGTCTCTCCAACTAAGAGTCACCGGTTAAAAACTACTTTGGTTCTCTGTTTCTATAATACAAGCAAGTAGCTTAGTATAGAAATAAATAAAACTAGTGTTTTGCAATTGGAGGTGGATCTCCGTCAATTTATGAAAGTGCTATATAGGATCCTTTTTTTTTATTGTGACTCGATATCTGGTCTTGACCTGCCTGATGGTAAGCAAGAGGCGATCCAAGAGTGCCGACCAATAAAAAACCTGGTCCGTTCACGGTAGCCTCAACCGCCGTTACAATCCCAGCCTTTTTGAATTCTTATTGTAGCCGCCTAATATTAAGCACGGTACACTTGAAGTAGTGCAATAATTATATTATTAAATATTACAAATAAATACTCTAAAACATATCTTTGTTTCGACCGGGAATTGAACTCGAGACTTTATGGTATGTTAACAAAGCGCTACATGGGTTATCGAAGGGGGTGAAAAATGCAATGTACTAACATCCATAATCCTGCCAATGTCATTCTTGGAACTTCCGACGGCTTTCTCTAATTGCTGTTTGAAATTGGATAATTGTTTTTCCAAATGGTCCCTCTGACGATTAAATTCACGTATGGCCTCATCGTCAGCCATACGACTGCGAATGAAATCGATGTCTTCCACATATTTGTGAAACAATGCCTGAAAACATTTATTTATATACAAACCAACATTTACAGCTAACGCCAAACATGTAGGCTTTTAGTCATGTAGGCTTACAATCACCCTGGTGTAATGGCACTGCAAACTACTATGTTCGAAACCACCCAACGGTAACAATGTATATTTGATATATGTACTTTGGTTGTCCTGTTTCTATGATACAAGTACTTTGGTAGCTTAGTATAAAAAAAAAACAATTACATAACATATCTATTTTATTTTCATTTACATTATTTTATCACAAATGTCAATTATAGTACTGTGCGTAGCAGTCAATTCTAGGAAGCACCCTGCTGATGCCAGAAATCTCGGTTGAGAGTAGGAGAATAGATTGGTCATGGGTCAGTATGACATGTTGCTGTAAAACATGTTTTACAGCCTAATTTTATTAACTTATCAAAACAATAATGATCTTGTTGTTAACTGAGAGATTAATCAATCATAGAGAGATCAGGCATGACGGCCTCCTTTCCCACATGGATAGGCAGTGACATGTGTAAGCCATTTGCCATGACCCTTACACAACTCTCTCGTTTCTCTTACATCAATAATCTTTTTACTACTTTTTTCTATAATACGATATCCTGATGGTGGGCAAGAGGTATGTCTGTCCTTTTAATCTCTTTTGACATGGATGACTTATACAAGAAAATTAAAATAGTGAAGATTATTATTTGATATTGTGGCTCGATATTCAGTACCCTGCTTGATGTTAAGCTGGAGTGCGGTCCATAAAAGAAGGCGACTGCTACTTCAATTAAATAATTGCAAGTAGTCAAGCAGTCGAGTCTACTACATCCATCTATTATTTAAATAGATTACTTAGATGGAATATGAATTGATTTTTTAAGTTTTAATTACCCCTTTTTTAAGTTAATACCAGCCAGAAAATTATGTAACATTTAATGTACCTATGTATTGTGTACCGCACTCAACACTTTATGACGCGGATGTCAAATCTAGCGGTCGAATCTAATCGTTTCTCTCAAATTTAATACTTACTTTAACATTTATTTTTAATTTATTCGGATCCTGAAAGTTGGCTGTCATATTATGAAGATCAATCTTAATCTTTTTCAGTGTATTCTTCAATAATAAATTACGTGAAGTTTCATTAAGAAAATCCTTTTTTGCCGAAATTACTTTTTCATTTAATCTGGCTATTTTCAATTCTGAAAGTATACTTGCATATTATTTATATATGACATTTAAAATATATCGCTAAAGTCTATCTTTCAATATTACCATATTTTATTTTTTAAATAATAATAATGCGATTAAAATAAGAATAGGACGGTATTGGCGCCATATTGTGACGTCTAACTATCCAACCAACTTCACTTTAGTATGGTGTCTTTTTCTTTGCAGACCGTCAAGAAAAAGACACCTTTGAATCAATCAAGTGAAGTTAGTCAACAGCCCGTCCTATTTTTACTCTAATAGCATAGTACCAAACACATTCTAAGCATTGTTAGAATAATAATATAAGTGCGCATCTAATAAGTGTCTACGTGTCTACTTAAATTACCATTACTCCAATCTAAGGGCTAGTATAAAATAAGTGCAGTTTTTTGTATAGACTATCTGCAGTGAAAATGGCGGCAGTAAAGTTCTCCTACAAATGATGTGCATACAACTTAAAAGTTTACAATAGTAGAAATTATACCCCGAAATTCTCTTTGACGCAACAATTTTTCAAGCGAAACTTCTAACTCGAGTACTCGGACCTTTTTCTCTTTTATTTCGCGTTCGAGAGGTTCTATCTGAATTAAAAATTTATAATTTTAATATCAATCAAAACAAATTATTTTAAGTTCAAATTAAATTAACGTTTCTTACGTAATTGTTTACATAATACATAACGGTAATAATTTTACATTTTGTCAGTACAACAGTTTTTAAATATTAATAAATATTTTTTAGTCCGGTCAATTTAGACATTAGAAGCTACATAAATTCCCACCAGGCTGAAAATCGGTAAGATTGTTTAAAATACAATGAAAAATAAAATTTGAAAGTTCCCCATCATTCCCCTGTAAGAAAAATTTTTTATTCAAGGTCAAAGGTCAAAATAATGAGTTTTTCGCTATTTTCAGCAAAACGGTAAGTTTTATCATAAAAATAACTCAGACAAAATTGTAGCTATTAACGCAGTTTACATGTACTCAGGATGAAGATGAACAAGAACAAGAAAATCAAGAAGAATAATTCGAAAGTTACGACTCGGACGATTAAACACTACTTTTTTTCAACTTAAGTTGCTTTTATTTTTTCAATCTCTGCTAATATCCATTATTTTGCATTAGTTTCAAATTAAACAGGATCACAACTGACCTGTGGAATAGGCCTACTGGGGAAACCACGTTAAAAAATCGCGCTAAGTACACTACCTCATAGGTGGCGTGGGAACGTGTGCATATTATGACGATTACAACTTTTACAACTTTTCGAATCGTTATATCTCAAAAACGGTGGCTCGTAGGAAAAAAGTATTGATACATTTTTTGTAGATAATTTTATGATCTACAAATTTGTCTTTAAAAGTTATTTTTATAATAAAACTTACCGTTTTGCTGAAAATCGCGAAAAACTCATTATTTTGACCTTTGACCTTGAATAAAAAAAATTCCTTACAGGGGAATGATGGGGAACTTTCAAATTATATTTTTCATTGTATTTTAAACAATCTTACCGATTTTCAGCTTGGTGGGAATTTATGTAGCTTCACTCTTATTATTTGGTCTAATTTGACCGGACTATTTTAGCTCTAGTCATATTAATAACCTTTTTTAGTCGACTTTAAACTAAATTTTATTTTATTACTAAATAAGGGTTATAAAACTTTTAACGTGTTATAATTAAAAAAAATAGAATTGAATTTGGATTATGCATAAACCACGTATTGTAAACTTAAGTTGTTGTTTTTCATGTGAATGTATAGTTTGTAAGATATAACTTAAACAATGTAACGTTTTTACTGAAACTTAATTCTTACTTATTGTGTATAAAGTAGCTATAACCTGGTAAGAACAGATTATAGCGTCATAATAGACTATGTAACTATAACCTGTTCCATAGTTCTAGTTATATTTCACAAATTATAGGTATTGTAAGTAGTATGGATTGGATATGGATAGACTCAATAGTAATGGCCGCCGTTAAGTCAAGCTCTTACGCCCCGTTCAAATTTGGCGAAATGTATAATGCAATGTAACATGAAGATTGGTGTAACGTATCACACGCTTGAAGATGCACGAACCGTGCATTGAAAACTAGCATCTGTCTGTCAGTTTGCTTGAGATTCCGCAAAGTGATAGAGTGTGAAGATCAAGTTCTCGCTATCAGCCAATCATTCTTAATAAGACATCTACTTGTAAAAAAACGACCAATACCTTGACGTTTTTACAAATTTAAACAATACAAAATTGACGGCGTACAGATTTATACAAACGTTGAGCAAGCATGTTACCCGCCATGTTCGTCTCGTGCCGTCTCCACTAAGCCCAAATCCCCATACAAAATGAATGATGTCTTTTCGGTTAACTTCGCGCACGAGTTGTAATACTTGTTGCGTACTCTGTTCGGGCGCGTAAGGAGTGCAGACTATGAGAATCGTGTTACCTAGCGTGTAACGTTACATCTTAAATTGAATGACAAATTTTTAATTGTTACATAGCTATCCGGACGGGGCATAAAAGCTCAACTGCAATAAATGGCGGCGCTTGGGTTGGTGCGTCAAAAGGCGGCAGTGACAGTATACTATTTTACTGGATTATCTAGGCCCATCCTCTCTACAATTTATTACCAAGAGTATGTTTTATAGCTAGTAGCTTTCCTTCTTCGCCTTCCATATCCTCAATCTGTAGTCTCAATTCGCGTATCTGATTTTCCTTTGGAGCTATCTGTTTTTAAATCAAAGCATTCTACTAGCAGTCATTAGAAAATAACTACCTATATTTAGACTACTGCTAGTGGAATGATTACAAATCCTACTAGACGGACCACAAATGTATTTATATTTTTTAATAAAAAAGATGTATAAAATATTTGCACCTATTCTGGGTGTTGTTCTTACCCTGATACCTGCCTACAGTATAGTGTACGGTTGCCTTAATCGGCGTCACTGTGCTAGCCAAGAAAATGTCTTTATATATAGGCTATAAAATCATAAAGTCTACGTAGTATTATCGGCTGTCTGGGGAAGTGACTGCCAACTGTCTGCCTACCATTATATTTAGGTAGAAAAAACGATATTAGATCAAATACCCGGCATTTGCTAAAGCGCATGTGTCGTGACGTCACGCGACGGGATGACGTCATAGTGACGTAGCACTGTACTGGCATTGGCCAATACCATCAGCAAAACAATTCTTTGAATAAGTCACGTTTTGTTACTTTGACAAGGTTCCAGCGCATTTTTTGTAATTCGACATGTGACCTCGACTTTCCTGATGGTATGCATATAGAGGTCCAAAAGCACCAACGACTAATATATCGACTCAGTTCACAAATGCCACAGTCGCAGTCACTATGCCAGCTAAAAACTTAGCTACATTCGGTGATGATAACATTATTTCGATGATGTGATGAGATTTGTGTTTGACTTTGATATGTAGGTTAATCGAAACTTACCTGATTCTTCAATTCAGTGATTTTAAAATTAAGTACAAATTTATATTTTTCCAACTCTTGTTTCTTTCGCTTAAGGTCGTAAATGCGTTTCTCTTTATCTTGTATGGACCCATCTCTCTCTGCAATTTCTTTCTTTAAGTCCGATACATCTTTTTCTAAAGCAGTTATTACCTTTTGGAATTCAACATGTTCCGCTGTAATATAAAATTAAATTCTCATTAATCTAAGATCAGGATAGTGGAAATGCTCTTTCTTATTAATTCCTTCTCCCTATTTTTTTGGATCATCATCATCATATTAGTCATTAGTAGTCTACTGCTGGACACAGTGGCCTTCTGGATTGAGCTGCATAGCAGTTTCTTGCCAGCTTTGGCAGGTCGTCAGAGGGTGTTTTCCTGCACGTGGTTTCCGTTCTTGAACCTTTCGGTCTCAAAGGCTTACATCTTATATTATGTGCCCTGCCCATTGCCACTTTAGCATTTTTTTTATTGTAACTCGACCTTTCCCGCCTCATGTTAAGCTGGAGTGTGGTCCATGGGTGAAGGTGACTGCTATTACAGTTAAATAACAGTAAATAGAAGACACCTATATTATGCCGGCCTAGCTTGCCTATTATTTAGAAACTAGTAATGAAAAAATAAAAAATCTTTAAATAATTTGACCTTGACTTGTCTGATAGTAAGCAAGGGAAGGTTGAAGAGCGCCTACGACTGAAAAAAACCGTCTCACTTTACTCAACCAACGTATAACTCTTAATTTATATTTACACTAATTCGAGCAGACTCTTCTATTCTGCGAGAATGTAGCATATAAGTGAAACAGCAGTTATTTAAACTTCCTAAAATACTATAGGTACCTTTTAATTGAGCAACTTGATGTTTGTATTCATCAATTTCTTTATTAGCACTTATTAGTTTTTTCTTCATTAATCCCGTTTCTCCTTTAAGTCTTACATTGGCATCTTTTTCTTCCTTCAGTTGAATTTCATAAGCCGTTCTTACTTCAATAATTTCTCTATCTGCGTCTTCTTCTATTGATGATTTTATTGATTCATGTTCTTTCTTTTGTAATTCGGCTTGTTCTAGTAGCTATAATAACAAAAAATACTTCTAAATCACAGAATCTTAATCCAAAAGCGAGCGGGTAAATCTCGGAGAATGCCGCTGAAGCCAATGTATCTTGGGTATTGGTTTGGTTGCCCAGTGGCAATGATACAAGCACGTTTAGTACTTATTTTCAAAGCATACTTACTTCTTGGTATACTTGTTCTTTTTCTTCCAATTTCGCTTCAAACTTTTCATTCATTTCTCTCAATGCTTGTCTTTTACTTTCACCAAGATCTTCTAATCTTTGTTCATAGTCCTTCCTCATTCGTGCTGTTTTATCCTCGAGATTCTGTAAACATATAATCAGATTATAATTATGTAAACAATAACGACCTCTTTAGAAATTTTACCATAAAAGGTGACTCATTTTACAAAAGTTTTATTATCTCTAGCCCTACTTCATATGATAACAGCATTTAAAAAGATTTTATATGGAAAAGTAACAATCATTAATAGATCAAAAAGGTGAGAATAGTAAAAATAATGCCCATAAAAATAACTTTAAAACTTATCTCTCTCATCATAAATATTTTAGTTGCTAGGCATAAGTTTACAAAAACATTTATTATGAAAATTGGGATCACGTTTATATTCTTGGTAAAAATAATTATATAAATTGAACAGCGTCGTTTATCAAAAGTAGGTAAGTAACTCAAGTTAATAAAACACTTACCTGATAACGATCGTACTCGCTGATTAGTCGTACGTTGAAATCAGCTTCAAGTGTTTGCAAAGTTCTTTCATGACCTGATCGCATTTTCGCTATATCTTGTTGTATAATTCCAAATTCATGTGTGTGCTCATTATCCATTTGCTATCAAATAAACCAAAATAACAACATTATTATCTGATAAAAACAAAATGTATTTTAGCTCAATAGCTTACAGTTTTTCTATTGTTTTTATCAAAAATTCGTAATCCTTACTATAATAATTTATCTACATTACAAAATGTCAATTGATTCGACTTTTTAAGACAATTATTCTTAATTAAGACTGCAGCTATGTATTTTTGGTACCTCATTCTTTTCTTTTAATTCCTCGATAGCAGCACAATAACCTTCATGAACTTCCTTTAATTTTTCAGCTTGTGTCGCCTCCGCTTGACGCAATTGATATGAGAATTCTGTTTCTAATTCACTCATTCTCGTACTCAACAGCTATGAATATAGACATATTATAATTATTAGATACTTTATATAAATTCGTAAAAAAAATAATTCATAATTCAACTGCGACTGGGAATCGAACCCGGTATCTGTTGCTTAACACGTGACGGCTTTGACTACTAAGCGCTCTGGCGACTATGCACTCTAGTGGAAATTAGCTATTTTATCTTTTCATCGTGCAGATTTTTTAACACTTGGTCCACATGTCATATTTTCGCGTTAATATCACTCCACTTCGCAGTTCGTGGCAATCGGTGCGAATTAATGTTTCTCCATATTATCGGGTCCGCCAAATAACTTTTTTTGCATGGCCAGCCAAGGCAGCCATTTGGATGAAATTATTTTCCATCATTAACCGGAAGGATTGTACTTTCAAATAAAAAAAGAAATTTGAAAAAAAATCAGTAGTTTTTTTTATAGCATTTTCAAAAAAAAAGTTATTTGGCGGACCCGATAGTATTTTTTGTCATATGTCAAAAGTGCACATTCACAACTGCGAACAGGGATTGAACCTGGTGTCTGTCGAAATTTACTGTGCAATAATTTCAATTGCAAATTATAAAAATTATAAAAACGAAATTGATACAAATTGAAGGGAAAATATTTAGGCATCCAGTCGGATTTAGGAATTACCTTTAGCATTCTTTTTTAAATTTTTGCGAGGAGATCAGAAACTCACCGCGTTATTTTATTATAATCACATTATTGCTTTACAATTTACTTTGTTCGATAGTGAATTACGATAATCGTTTCAAATCGACTTACATTAATATTATTGAGTTTTTCCTGCAAATCTTTCTTGCTAATCAATATTTCTTTTGAATAGGCAAAGTCTTTGTCTAAAGCTATAGCTCGTCCATCTGCATTGGTCAACCTCCAAATGCATATACTCGCATCCTCAGCAACCGAAATTAACGTTTGATCATCGTACGAGATTGCTATACAGGTTACTTTTTTATTATGCATATGAAACTCATTATATATAGATTTATCTAATAATGGCAATTGGACAGCTGTAACACCACCTAATCCACCAGTTATGAAGAGCATTAGATCAGATCGTGATAATATGAGCGTCTCTAATGGTAATCCAATCAAACCCAACGACCTTCTTATTGAGTTTAAACCGATCTCTTTTATTTCACCATCACTGCCCACGGCATAAGTCGACTTTCCCGAACTGAAATAACAAATTAAATGCAAACATCGCCAAAATTAATCAGCATTGCTAGGAGTACAAGTGAATATTTACTAAAATAGGAAGCACGTAATTAATCAAATTTTCTCATATCAATTGCCACAGAGGTAAGTTAATATAATAGAACGCTCCTTTCTACGACTCTATACGACAGCTTCCTTCACGGCCACAATTATCTTCTTACAAGCTCAATGGTTAGGGACTACTTCTATTTCTGAGTAGTCCTATTAGTCTATCCACTTACCTCTGAATAAAAAATCTCTTTCGTCAATCTCCTTTCATTAATTCCTTTAATGACTTACTCGTGGATGTGACTGCTACATACAGTTATTGAATTGTAGTAGCAGTCACCTTCATTTATGGACCTCACTCCAGCTTAACATTGAGTTACATTAAGAAAAACATTAAATAATAATGCCTTGATGATGGTTTGAAGATTATGAGAGTCTCTGTTTGTTATTTGCAGATAAACATTCTAAATGTAATAACAAACCTTGTAACTGCGCAAGCTTTGAAATGATTAGTTTTGAGTATAACTTCGCCAACTCGTTGCCCGTTGGTCATATTCCATTCGTAGACTGCTCCCTCACTTCCGCACGAAACTAAAGTAGTGTCATTTGATGACCAAGATAGTGAAGTAATCTATAGTAGTCAAAAAAGAAATATTAAATCCTGATTTAGAATGCACGTATTCTAGGTCACTTCACGTATTCTAGGTCTGTGTATTATTTTTTTATTAGATTTTATTGTATTGCGACATATGACTGTCTCAGTTGGAACCGGTACCTTACAAGCTGATCCCGAAACGCGCCTGGCATTCTCGATCTGTACCGTGAATGCCACGGAATAAAAATAACCAACAGCTATTAAAAAGAGACTTACCTTACCATTATGACCTTTGAAATTGTAAATATTTTGGAATGAAATCGATGAGAAAACTTGTATAACTTGACTGTTGACGGCAGCAAATAATTGGCCGTTAGTACTGAATTTGGCTCGCATACAATTTCTTATAGGAAATTCTCTCATTACTTCTAAGTCGTCTATTAAAACTACCAAATATCTTAATTTATCTGAGAAGCCAACAATGGCGAAAAGACCTGAAAAATAATTGATTTATTTTATTAAGCTACGTTCATGAGGTCCGTTCAGTGGGGTGAGTAAAGGTAACAATGAGTGCACCTGACTGGGAAATTACTTGTATTTTATAGAGATTCGACATCTGGCATCGACTTGCCTGGTAAGTCCAAAACGACTGAACAAACCGATTCAGTTTACGGCTGCCTCAGCTGGCCAAAAAATACTTTAATCATCTCACCATACCGATGATCATCACGATGCAAATGTGGTATTTGACTTACACATGATTTTTAGGTGATCAAACATAATGTTTCAGCGAGAAAGACATAGCAGACGAAACAGCTGCTTGTCGTGTATACCATCCACATAATCTATCTATCTAGGTTCTTTTTGTGTTTTGAACGGAGCGTTCTTCAATAATACGTGAGTTATTTGACTTCCACATTTTTTTTAAACTTTTATAACTACTCAAGATAACTTCTCTCACGTAAAGCAGCCTCACTACGTGCTTCTACAAACAACCGATAGCTAGCAAATGATATTGGACTTAACATTTTCGTACGAGCGAATTACTGAAGTTACCATATGACCAAATTTATGATACTAGGTTTTAAATCTATCAGTGGAAACTTATTTGTACTCTTGGAATAATAAAAACTAAAATAATCACCTGTAGGATGCAGCGAAACACAATAAATCTCTTCTTGGTAAAGCTTTATCATTTCAATATCATCTGTCATGAAATTCCAGATTCTGATACTCTTGTCTTCTTCCCCAGACGTCATAAAGATCGGTTTCCAAGCACACATTGATAACGAATTTATTCTGCCATAATGCATCGATGGACCCAATTCAGTGAATGCTATTTCTGGATTCTGTGTATGAAATGCGTTTAAAAATTACTTTATTAGTATAAAATGAAACATTTTTGCGGTTTACTATCTTGTTTATTTAAATCCGAAAAGTCACGCGTTAACACTCGGCGACCACGATGCCAACAAAGCCTTCGAAATATCAGATTAAAATATTTAAAATAAACGCTATAGTAAATGTATTATTTCCAATATTCGCGCAAAAACTTAGTAAAACTTGATCCATCCATTCATAATTCACCCAGTAGCAAGGCAATTCTCTTGTAATGTACCTCTCCTTAGTCAAATTCATGTTTGATATTAAATCTAAGATTCAATATTAGGTGGCTTCAAATAATTCAGATTTGGCAACTTTAAGTGCGATGAAATCATAAATATCAAAACGCGCAGCTTGTAAATTCGCCAAAATGAGCGAATTTTTGATGAATTTATTGACTTTTTTATGTGTAGTAAAAAGTTTTAAGTGGAACGCAGACAGTTGGTGGTTATTTTTTCAATCTGCCGTGTTAATATTTATCAAATGAAGTAACTTAATCGCGTTTCGGAACTGGTTCTAACTAGGCTAGTACAATGGATGCGACTGCTAATTGTAGTTATTTAACCATAGTAGTAGTCGTTACCATTTTTTCTCTAACGCACTCCAGCTTAACATCAGACGGAGCGCTGTCACATGTTTTTATTACTAGTTTACATGCATTTTTTTTTAATTACCTGAATAATATGTTGGCCAAATAGTTTAACATGGTACAACTGGACCCTTAACGTAGTTATGAGAAGTGTCTCTTGATTGGGATCAACTGTTACATGCTGTATTTCATCTAAATTCGAAAATATTGGATGTTCCCGCGTGTGTCTAAAATATTAAATTTTGATGAATTATATAAATGTATTAGCGGACCCAACAGAAAAGCAGCGCCACATTGAATATGATATTTATATTGAATATGATGAACTCTTTTAATTTTATTTTGCGATTCCATAATTACTTCCAACGAATCTACGGTTGAGTCATCATTTTTGGATATCTCACTGTTTACTATGGTCTCTATGTCTAAATTATATAGTTGTTCTAAATTATATTCCTCTTTTAAATTTTGTCTAAATAGGTGATAAACAATTAAAAATTACTGCCTAAAATTATGTAATGTCAATTGTACTGGGTCCAATTGTGTTTTCAAACCATCCAGGAACTATACACACACAATTTCATCCGAATAAGACCAGCCGTTGGTAAATTTTCCTTTTACTAACCGCGGAGTGACTTGTCACGTTTTGGTATCGGCTTGAAATTTTAAGAGTGGTGGGCAGTCAGTTTTTGGTCATTTACTTATCCCGTAGTCGCGTTTCGGAATTAGCTTGTACGTTGCCGGTTTCAACTAGGCTGGCATAGTGGATGCAACTCGCATAGCAGTGACTTCTACTGGAAAGGGAACTTCGACTGGACATAGAAGAGGAAGAACGTACTTATAAGACTTTCTAGAAATTCTAAAAAGATTCCTCTTGCGCCAATGGTGTATTGTCTCCTTCTCAAACATGTGAACATAACCAGGACCACACGCGTAAGCAAAACCTGTGAACAAGTACCTAAGTATTAATTGTCCCTCCAATCTTTATATATTTCTTTGTTTTATTTACATTTCTATACTAAGCTACTAAAGTGCTTGAATCATAGAAACAAGACCACCAAAGTACATATATCCAAGATACATTGGTACCGGCGGATGGTCTCGAACTCGTGCTCTCGGTTTGTGTAACCATTGCACTGCCACTACACCACGGTCGCCTTAATATGTTAAAGTTATATGATTTACTATATTAACAGAAATATATTTTTAATTATTGTGACTCGACATACGACAGCACCCCGCTTGATGTTTAGCTGGTCTATGTATACTGCAACTACAGTTGCAAGTAGTCACATTCACTATTCTATCGGTCTAGTAAAAACAAATAACTGTCTCTTTTTTATTACATACCTAATAACAAATATGTGAAATATACTCACGAACTAAATAAATATTACAAATGATATGAGACAAATCTGCTCCGACCGGGAAACGAACCCGGAGCTTAACGCGTAGCGAACTGATGTGTTACCAAGTGCTCGAGTCGTCTGCCTGGATTAGGTTGGATGGATACCTGTGGCCGGTATTGTCACCGGCACAATACCGGCCAAAGAATCCGTAAACTTAGTCGTTTTTTCAGTCGTCGGCACTCTTGGACCTCCCCGAGCTTTTACCATCAGGCAGGTAAAGGTCAGATTTCGAGATACAAAAAAATAAAAACGAATGAATTGAACAAATTTAATTTAAGCGGCCTAATTTTATTGAGCCGCGTAAAATTTGTTTAATTCCAAGAATAATAAAAAAATGTTAAATATATAACCAAAAATAAACGCGATAGTAAGTCGCATAAAATTTGTTAAGGTTTTATGTTTTATTTATAATATTTATGTTAAGGTTTTAACACAAACTACATTATTTTCTTGTTAGCCCGTATAAGTTGTACCCAATAAAAGTATTATCTGGCCGGCTTATTCAGTTGCCGGCGCTCCTGATTTCTATTCAAATACCTTACCGAAATTATGGTAGAGTCAGACAAAGCCGAGCCTATGCGAAATAAATCACTGAAAAAAATCGCTAAGCATAAGTCAAATTCGCTATGCCGGCCCACCTTCACTCTGACAACTATCGAATAGATTTTTAAACACAATTAAGTCTTATGTTGACCAGAACCGGGATTCAATCCTGGCAGAATAAAATCGCATGATTCTATTCTGCCCCTCGAGTCAGGAGTTTATTTAGGTACTTCATTCTTAAATTATAATAAAAACCCCTTTCATGCTGAGATTTGTATCAGACACGGTATCTGAGATCTGACTCAAAGTTTTGTATCAGTTTGAACATCAATACATTATCTACACATTTATAAAATCCTTATTATTACTACTGAAAGGTGCAAAATATATAATATATGAATTGTATTATTTAAATTTAGCTCATAAGTGGACTATACCCTAATACAGCAGCTAACTTTTATATTGTGTAATATTGACGCTCAAAATAGTTTGTGTGACCGCCGTGACCATAAAATTGGTCGCCGATGAAGACGGTCTTTGAGGGTTCGCTGATGGTGTGTGGGTGTGCTCCTTGCTCTGTTTGCGATGCGTTTCCTGGGGTCAGGAAATCGTGCGTGGCGGTCGGTCTATGACTGACCCCCAAAACGGCGGAACCCGGGTGGCGCGACTAATTCAAACCAAAATAACGGACTTACCCTTTTTGCAGTCGTCGTACCACCACGGCCAAGCGGGTTCAAAGGATTTCTCTTGATGCGTATGGTTTTCTGCTCGATCTCCCAGTTGATGTGCAGATCACCGTGATGCGATAGGTTCGATGCGTTTTGATGCGAGTTCGCGCGCTGACAAGACCTTGCTTCTTGTCGCGAGACCGGCACGAAGACGAATGCTATGCGTTGGGATGCGAATTCGCGAGCGGACAAAACCGCTGCTTCTTGTCGCGAGACCGGTACGGACACGAATGCTCTGCGTTTGGGCGGCGGCAGCGACAGAAACTTTAGGCGCCCGCCATATTGGCTGAACAGCCGCGAACCCCGGCCACCGATCTGACGTCCGTCATAGACCGCGTCAATTTTGGCGCGAACATGCCCGCCCCCTTGAAAGCATCGGCTTTCAACAAGGAACACACCAGACACGAATATGGCGGACCAAATGGCCAAGCGTTTTCCTTAGCAAAGGAAAAGCTGGGTATATAACCCAGAATGCGGTTTCCTCAGCGAGGAAACATGGTTAACCCTAAACATGGGTTAACCCAGATGCGGAATCCATGGGCCTGACCCATGGATGCGTTTTATTGGGGCGCACCCCAATATGCGTTCATTCACAGGGTGAATGAAAAGTGGGAAGACCCCACGATGCGTTGAGTAGTGGGAAGGACCCACGATGCGGTTGAAGAGTGGGAAGGACCCACGATGCGGATGAAGAGTGGGAGGGACCCACGATGCGTATGCTTAATTAAAACAATGTGGTTACCGCATAAACACATTGTTGTGGGTTAATTAAGCGGGAAGAATGAGAATGCGTGTGGTCCCTAACCCGACCGGGTTAGGGGAAGAAAAAGAATAAAAGTGAGTTATTGCGAGGGAAGGGTACATAAACGCACTACCGGGCGTTTGTATGTACCTGACGATGTTCTCACAGACGCAACACGGACTACTCCATCTGCGCCTGGATGAACTGCGGAAATAATGCCTAATGGCCAACATACTGGTGGTACATTGTCTGTGACAATCAGTACCACGGAACCAACAGTAATGGGATTAGCTGGGGTGTTCCATTTGCTCCTGCTCTGTAGTAGATGTAAATACTCTAATCTCCAACGTTTCCAAAAACCTTGGACCATGTTATTTATTAAGTCGAAACGGTTTGCAACGCTTATTGGTTCATTGGATACGTCATATGCTGGTAAATATGTAAGTGGCGCAGACATTAAAAAGTGAGCGGGAGTCAGAGCAGCGGGCTCTGATGGATCCTCGCTCAATAGCGTTAGCGGTCGCGAATTCAAAATAGCCTTGTATTTGAATTAAAAGCGTGTATAACTAGTCTTTTGATAACAACTGTTACACGATATAAATGCGTTATAATGAGATCAATTAATTGATCTTTGCGTGGTAGTATAATAAAATGATCTTCGGTATAAGCTAAGTCAGCATATCGGAGCCGACCTCCGACTCTGATAATGCCGTTATGCGGCAGAATTTTAAAAAACGATAAATATAAACAATTATGCGTAATAGTTTAGTCCAAGAAGACTTTTTTAAAGCTAGCGAATATAATATATGCAGCGTATTATTAAAATTAAGAATTATACTAAAATGAATTAATTAGAGCGAATTATGGACTGTATAGCGTGTAAATTAAAATAAAAAATTATATCGAAATGATTGCCCTTTAACTTCCGGAAGAGTAACTTCCGGTTGGCGAAATAATTTTAACCTGCGATTGTAATTTGGCGGAGATAATTCTAAAGTATTACTAACTGCATACAAACTAACTGGCGATTTGGGGGTAATCGACATTAATGAATGAGTCACTTTTCCTATAAGTATATAACCAAATATGGTTTCGAAAGCGGTTGGTTGGTCGGCTTTACCCGACACTCGACCAGACAATAAAATATTGCCAAAAACTAAGCCCCCTAACAATAAATTAATTTCCCCCGGAATGTGGAAATTATTATCAGCAAGTTTTATTTTCCTAATATATTTAAGTGAGAAACGATTTATGCCAACAGAAGGTAAATCGTCGGTAATGCGATCGATGACGTAAGCGTCGATATCGATAAATATTTTTTTATTAAAGCGTGAGAATAATCTTAAAGAGACCATTCCTCTTATTGGATTTGAAGAACATCCTATACCTTTCACCACACCTACGTTTACAGGTTTTATGCTTAACCCTAACATGCGAATACATTCTAGTGTTATAAAACTACTCTGAGAGCCTGGGTCTATCAATGCACGAACTTGTTGTTCGTGTCCCTTTATATCTAATGTTTTCATTTGCGCCGTACCCAAAATACAAGTCTCACGTGTTGTGGAAGCCTGAATATTGCATAGCGAAGTGGGCGTGTCCACTATGTGTTCTTTAGAATTAGTTGAATGAACAATAGGGATTTGCGCGGGTAAATTATTTTCAGGTTTGTCATACACCTGCGCTAGCGCTCGGCTATTCGAGTGCGAGCGAGATGGACTGCCTGATGGGCATAGTAATGAATGATGTTTGCGGTTGCAATATTTACAGTTATGTATAGATTTACAATGTTTATTTATGTGAAATAGACTTAAGCAATTTGAACAGCAGTTATTTTGTTTAACTATATTAGAGCGGACTTTAGTATTCGAATCGAAGAATTTGGGACACTTATATAATTGCGTATGCGTGTTTTGTTTACAACAAATACATGATAAAGAATTTTTAGATATAAAGGAATGCGTATAATTTTGTTGTTTTCTATGCGAAGTTGTCTGATTAGTTGTCACTGATGTGACATTAGCGGAGCGTTCTAATATCTTTGACTGTTCTTGTAGGAAAGATACTAGTTGTTCATAGGTCGGTATAGTGGAGTCACGGTTTGTCATTTCAAAGGCGCGTGACGTTTCCGGATCTATTTTCTTTAATGCGATGTGAAGTAAAATGAAATTCGACAAGTCGTCTAAATTTAATAGTTTTAAACTGGCAGCGGCTGCGGCATATTTGTCTAAGAAAATATCTATGTTTTTGCTCGACGCCGTCTGTAAAGGTTTAAAATCTAATATTCTGTCTAAATAGGCACTTGCTTGACAACGTTTGTCGTCGAATTTATTTATTAATGTATTCCAAATTATTTCGTAATTGTCCGCGGTGGGTGCTATCCCAGCGCAAGCGGACAGAGCTCGACCAGACAACTTGCTTATTAAATACTGAATGCGATCATTATTAGATAAGCCCTGATTTAAGTGGATACTATTTTTGAAGTTTTCATAAAAAAGGGGCCACTGTAGCGGATCCCCTGCAAAACCCAATAACTCCAGTTTTGGCAATTTTGCGACATTATTATTTCTAATTGCGTTTGAATTTAATGACTCAGTACTTAGCGATGCGTTTTGTTTTTGAACACGTTTGATGAAACAATAGACGTCCTCAAACGATGCCCAACTTTGATAGTTAGGTACATAACCCGAGTTTAACGTGATCTCCAACTCGTTTATCCTATCTATAATATGCGTGAATTCTGATCTGATACTGTCAATAGAATCAATGCTGGAAAGGAACAATTCTTTGGCGACGCTGTCAACCGCAACATTTTTTGCTTTGTTGTATATCGATTGCATTCGACCAAAGATTGCATCTCTTTTTGCGTAAAATAGTTTAAGGTTTTTTTGGATTTTCACCTCTTCCAAATTCTCTTTAACCTCTTTGGTAGACTGAGCCATTTTCAAAATAAATTAAAATTTAAAAATATATTTAAATTAAATATGCGTACGATTGCGAAATTATATTATAAACTATAAAAGTTGCCACAGGGATAGGCAGAGACAATAACGTTTAACTTCACGAAATATATGAACAAAGTATATATTTATAAATAGTAGGTGGGTAGGTAATAGGTAAAATGCGCGAACAAAAGTAGGTAGGTAGCGATATTACTTAAAAATAAAAAAGTAACAAAAATAACTTTTTTTACATGCGGGTAGATTTATAAGTCTAGCGAAAAAACAACTTTATTTTATTTCATAACCGGTTCTTCAATATTTTTTGTACAATATTGTTTCTTAAAGACACGAGCTATAAAATACTTTGCGTTTGTGAATAAACCATCAAGCCTCTGCGCCCGCGGGTTGGCAGAGGGCACAGTAAAATATCACAACAGTATGCGGATTTGCGAAATGTTTATTTTACCGTTATTTTTAACGGGAAAAAAGGTGTTATCAATAGCTAGGTATATTGATAACTGGCGTAAATTTAGTTTTAGGACGTAAATTATGCGTTGAATGCGAGTTAGTTGTTTTATGCGACTAGATAGTGAATGCGAAGAATTTCGAACTATTGTTACCGTAAAATAATGCCACTGCAATTAGCTACAGGACATTCACGCTTTTACGACAACGTTTATGCTGTGTGCAGAACAAAATAATACGACGGTCAAAGTGACCACCGTACCTTTGTATTTTGAACTGCTGAACCTAACTTTTACTATGAATCCAATGAACCAAAATGCGTTAAATTTCGAATTAATACGAAGATTTAAAAATAACAGAGCGTAGAAATGGAACCACTAGCGAAGATGCGGGTAATGCGGGAATTTAGAGATTCTAGGTTGGATAACACCAATCCAGGCCTAGAACCTGCTAAAACCTCGAGACACTGATGGTCAGTGGCTCGATTGAGACGTTAGATACGGCTCAATGTAAGAATAAAATGCGGCTCGAAATGGACCATAAAATGTGACCGCCGTGACCATAAAATTGGTCGCCGATGAAGACGGTCTTTGAGGGTTCGCTGATGGTGTGTGGGTGTGCTCCTTGCTCTGTTTGCGATGCGTTTCCTGGGGTCAGGAAATCGTGCGTGGCGGTCGGTCTATGACTGACCCCCAAAACGGCGGAACCCGGGTGGCGCGACTAATTCAAACCAAAATAACGGACTTACCCTTTTTGCAGTCGTCGTACCACCACGGCCAAGCGGGTTCAAAGGATTTCTCTTGATGCGTATGGTTTTCTGCTCGATCTCCCAGTTGATGTGCAGATCACCGTGATGCGATAGGTTCGATGCGTTTTGATGCGAGTTCGCGCGCTGACAAGACCTTGCTTCTTGTCGCGAGACCGGCACGAAGACGAATGCTATGCGTTGGGATGCGAATTCGCGAGCGGACAAAACCGCTGCTTCTTGTCGCGAGACCGGTACGGACACGAATGCTCTGCGTTTGGGCGGCGGCAGCGACAGAAACTTTAGGCGCCCGCCATATTGGCTGAACAGCCGCGAACCCCGGCCACCGATCTGACGTCCGTCATAGACCGCGTCAATTTTGGCGCGAACAGTTTGTAAGTTGAGAATGCTTTCTCACAGCAGCTAATGCAATGTTGCTATTGTGATATGTATATTTGATATCAATATATGTGTGTGTGCTTCCATTTACAATGGTAAGCTTTAATTTTTTTTAAATTTTCTATTCAACTTTTTGTTAATTTACTGTAATTAATGATTGTTACATTTGATTGTTTAGTTATTGGATTGTTATTATGTTTATGTATGTAAGGTTTTGACTGGTAAAAGTGCTTCCTTGGATCCTAATTACTTAGTAAATAAACTTAACTTCTTTTACTGATTATTTGAAATCGAAATTTAAAAAAAACATGTTGTTGATACTGCTTTTCTGTCTCAAGCCAGTGGCATAAAACCGATACCGCTGTATCTAATACTTTGAAACCGTCGTTTACACGTTATTTGTGTCATGATACGGAATCAATGATACATGTTGCGATACAAATTTCAGCGTGAATAGGGCCCATAATATGCGTTACCTTTTGGAAAATTAACCAATGAAGTCACTGGATAAACTTCAGTTCCACTAGAGTCCGTTTCGCTAGAAGTTTCATGTTTTAACGAAGCGGCACTTGTTTTTTCAGCCTCTTCACTAAAATAATAATGTAAAAAAATATAAGTACCTTTTTTTTAATGTTAAGCTAGAACGGAAATAATTGCAAGTAGCAGTTGTTTGGAACCGGCAACCTGATTCCGAAACGCGACTAAATCACTTCACGGTCTGTCCACTTGAAGTGGTGGTACTATCCCACAAACAAGTGTACCTGGGTAAATGACCTCCCTACCACTCCTAACTCCTAACCAACTAGACCTGGAGCAAATATCTACCTCTTTTGTTATTACCAAATATTTATATTATATATTCAAGTTGTTTAACATTACAAATAAATGCTATAAAACAAAAAAATCTTAGATTTTGCGCGAACATTGATTATACTTTGTAAAATTTAGCTTGGGTCCTATGACAGATGCCAAAATTACTTTACTACTCCCATCTCTATTATAGTACTCGTATTTTTGTTAACAGATGTAACCTTGACGGAGCGGCAAGATTTCTTTTTGTTAGATGATTTATTTGATTTTGTGTTGTTTGTTTTAAAAATTATTGTGTTTTTGTTGTATGATAAATATTATTGGTAATATTGTTTTATATAAAATTTGTTTAATTCATAAGAACCCAGGATGTGTTACGTTACGTTTGGCGTGTCATCAAAATAATATTGCATACAATGACATAAAAGTCTGAAAATGATTGATACCGTCGCTCGCTGACTATGAGATCGTTCGCAATGACTCACGTTGAATAAATATTACTTAAATAAACATAATACTCGTACTTTGTGACCTAGTTACACGATGGTACTGGCCGCTCTAAAACTTGATTAAACAAGTTGTAAGTCGATTAAAAATATATCACCCAACTCGTGTCACTTTCCATGCAAATGACAGTAGCTCGATCGAGCGTTCAACGTAATCTCGATCGAGGGAGCTGTTACAAAGGGCGATAGTCTCGTGTGCGTTGAACTGCACTAGGTTCTTGTCGCTCCAGTGGGTAATGCAATCAAAAACCCGATTTACCTTGCTACGACAGACGGTCCTAGCCGAGACAGGAAACTCGGTTGTCTCCTGTTTTGCGGCTGTGGGGCGGGCAGTGTAGCGTCCATGCACAGTGCTGACGTGCTGTCGTCATTGATATGCAGAAGGAACAAAGTCGGCGACAGCACAGAACCCTGAGGGACGCTGGAATTCACCGATGGAAAATGCGCTTCCATCCACTACAACACGCGTGTGAAGCGCCAACGCAGGAAGTCGGCTATCCAGCTACGCATACGGTCAGGTAAACTGTATGCCTCGAGTTAAGAAAGAAGTGCCTCGTGCCAGACCCTGTCAAATGCTTTGGAGATGTCCAAGCCGATGGTAAGGGCCTCTCCATTACCACCTAACACTTCACTCTAGACGTGCGTAGTGTACGCCAAAAGGTCGACCGTTCAGACCTGAAGCCATATTGCAGAGGCATGACCCTGCACGGTACTAAGATTACAGCTATCAGGCGGTAGTTTGTAGGGTCTAAACGGTCGATTTCCTAAGGAAGCGATTGCACATTGGCCCCCTTCCAAGCCCGAGGCACACAGCCGAACAAGTATAAGAGCTGGTATAGACGGGAGTCAATATTTTTGAACCCGTGCACTCAGTTAAAATGTCAATTGTTGTTGCCCAATAATTGAACATTCAGCGCATTAGTAACTGCCGGGATGATACGCAAAGTTACCCAGTGTAAATGACAGAAAAAAACCATATTTTTTCGTTGTTTTTTATTATGTTCGGCTCTCATCTTCTCCTACCAGAAAACTCATTTGTTTGTAATAGTAACCGCTCGCATCGTATGACCGACGCTATAGCGAGTGGATGCCTACTCATACGGCATTCTCACAAGGCGAATTTAGCTGTTCAATATTTATCGTTTAACAAAAAAATAAAACGAATATTGACTAGCGTTCTGACCGTTCAATAATAATCGATTCAATATTACACTATCTGTCCATTTTAGCATTTTTCTCGGGGATGAGGACGCCATAATTTACATTTTATTCACAAACAAAAGACTGGTGACAGAGGAATGCAATATACAATACATAGATAGTCAATCGCGCTGATTGACTGACTGCTTGGACTGATTATTCAATGCAAGTTTAACGAACAAGTTCAGAAGAGTCGGATCGCTGTCAGCTATTAATTGAATCAATAAAAGTTGAAAGGTTTTTAATTTTTGTTGAACCGATATTCATTGCTTCAACTTGATTGAAAGTCTGTTCAGACGGTTTATATCGCGAACGATTTCGCAGTTGAACAACTAAATTCGCCTCATGAGAACGCCGTATAAGACGAAACCCTAACAAGAAAATTATTCTGTGGTTTTCGCGAATATTATACTAAACAGAATGACTTTGACAACTTACTCAACGTCAATCTTTTTAAGCGACATCTCAGTAACCTCTAACGCTTTGTAAATACAGTGCTGACGCAATTCACCATTTTCAACAACCATTATGATTCCGGTGTCTGTTCCAAACATTATTCTATCCGATGTTAGCCACATGCAAGTCGTAATTATAAGCTGAAATATTTGAAAGGAGGTGTTTATTAATCTTAATTTATTCTAAATAGCTAAATGAGCACATTGACACTTAAGTTATTTTCTTTACTAAACGTGTTTGTATTAAAGAAACAGAACGACCAAATCGGATATCAAAGATGCATTGGTACGGGTAAGTGGTTTGAAACCGGGCCTTCTCGCTTTGTGTTGCACCACGGTCACCTTTTATATTTTCAATACTACAAACATAATAAAATCTAAAATACCGACTAGAATGCATAGAAACGTGAATATTTACAAACCGTGAAGTGACTTAGTCGCGTTTCGGGATCAGCTTGTAAGTTGGTGGTTCCAATTAGGGCGGCATAGAAGATGCGACTGCTACTTACGGTTATTTAACAGACTTAGCAGTTACCTCCATTCATGGACCGCAATCCAGCTGAACATCACAGTTAACAGTCAAGGGCTTGCACATGTCGGGCCACAATAAAAAAAACTCTTACCAATAGGTATTACCTTTATGTACAATACATACATAGACATTATATTGTATAAACGGTCACATACTTTTTTATTTTTTTTATTGTGACTTGACATTTGACATCGACCTGCCTGATGATAAGCAAGAGGAGATCCAAAAGTGCAGACGATTGAGACAACCGAGTTTGTTCACGGCTGTCTCAGCCGCCGTCACTATGCCGGCCAAAGGTGCTTCTTCACGCATCGCTTGAAGGATCCAAGGTTATAGGAGGGAGAGAACACATGGGCTGGCAAAGCATTCCACTTGTCGATTGTTCTACAAAGAAAAGATGCACCGAACTTTTTAGTTCGACTACCGATTCTGTCGACAAAATGTGAATGCTTCCCCCGACCAGTGCGGGTGTTACGGGTGTGAAAAGACGAGATAGGAACAAGGTTAAAGAGCTCCTCGGAACATTCTCCGTGGTATAGGCGATAGAGGACGCACAGAGCCGCCATGTCTCTGCGTAATTGCAGAGGCTCCAGAGTTCGCGTAACCTCTACATCTCCTATGATTCGGACAGCTCGGCGCTGCAATGAATCCAGGGCATTGAGAAGATACTTGGCAGAGCCGTCCCAAAGATGCAAACAGTACTCCGCGCAAGAGCGAATTTGAGCCTTGTATAAAAGCAGGCGAAGCTCTGGCGCGAAGAACCGCCGCACCTTGTTTAGGATGCCAAGTTTGCGGGAGGTGGTCTTAATAGCCCGCTCAACGTGATCCCTGTGATTCAGGTCGCTGCGAAGGGACATCCCTAAGATATCCAGTCTGTCCGAAGTACCAAGGGGAATGTTACGAAGTGAAGGAAGGGGGATAAACGGGGATTTTTTCGTCGAGAACGCGCATACCTGAGTCTTGTCTGCATTGAACTGAACCAGGTTCTCGTCGCCCCAATGGGTAATACAATCAAGAACCCGGTTCAGCTCCGCTACAACAGACTCTCTCATATCGGCTATCTCCTGTTTTCCGGCTGCGGGGCGGGCAGTGTAGCGTCCATGCACCGTGCTGTCGTCAGCATAGCAATGAATGCTGGATCCAAGGTCCAGCATGTCATTGATATGCAGTAGGAACAAGGTCGGCGACAGCACAGAGCCCTGAGGAACGCCAGCATTCACCGACACCCTACGTGACGCGCTGCCATCCACAACAACGCGTATCGAGCGGCCACGCAGGAAGTCGGCTATCCAGCCACGCAGACGGTCAGGTAAACCGTATGCCTCGAGCTTGGAAAGAAGGGGCTTGTGCCAGACCCTGTCAAACGCTTTGGAGATGTCCAAGCCGATACTATAAATATATTAGTCAATTTATAATCGAATGTTAATAAAATGGATATTTAATAATTTATACAACCATTGTTACCTCTAATTTGAATAACAATCACATTATTTGCCAAAATATTGCATATATTTTACTACATTATGTTGAATATTACAAAAGACACGCTTTATATATATTTTAAATGGACAGTTTTTTATTGGGGCTCGACATATCGATAGTATGACAACATTGACAACACCCCGCCTGATGTTAAGCTGATCCGTCCATTACTAGAGGCGACTGCTTCTACTGCTAAAATATCCACTATGCCGGCCCAGTTGGAACTGGTAACTTACGCGACTAAGCCACTTCACGGACTGCACACTTCAAGAGTGATATAAATCCCGGCAGATAAAAATAACTTATTTTGTTGCCTATTTACTTTTCGTTTTATGAATGTGTACACATAAATAATATTTATGTGCACGAATATGTATAAATGTCGTCCAGCGCTCTTCTATTTACCGATCCTTATACTGCGCAGCTCAAAAGTCAGTGCTCTTTTTATCTGCCGGGATCTATACTAACTGGCCCGTTATCCTCAATCTGGGCATATAACCACCAACTGGGCATAAAACTACTCTTGAAAAATAGTGTATATAAATAATATTTGACTTACGTTTTCTGCTTTACACCAACCCCATTGTCTCCACACTGTTTCAGCTACATTCATAATACGAAATGTGTTTGGTCCAGTTATTACTATTAGAGTTGCATCCGTCGGATTACATTGTACCTGATTAAGAAATCACAATTAATGTCTAAATTGGCGACTAATTTTCGTAGTATCGTTATATTATTTTTGTTAGTATAGACATTAACAATACTTCCCACAAACATGATAATGGGCTGCAAAGCATTATCTCGAAACGCGACAAAGTCACTTGGATCGTGGACCCTGGATTGTCAAAACCTACTAAAAAATATATAGGCGAATCCTTCACAGTCGAGCAGTGGTCACATCTTCGCCTGCCAGCCTACCTTTAAGCATGTGATAGTAAGTTTAGAGAATCTGAAGAAACAGTGTACACAGCAGCGAGACCTTAGAACTTAGAGAGAATCTGCTTTATGCCTGCACACTTCCTTTGCTGAATATCGAAAATTTTTAGGTTGACCTTCAAAGTACCGCGAGTACAAGCTACTATCAGCTCGATGTTAGAAGTTGTAAATGATGTAGGTAGTGATATTTATAACAATACTAAAATAACATTAGGCATAACAATATCTCCATTAATATAGTGCATGAAGACAATAGCGCCCAGATATACGTTATCCACTCACACAGGAAGCAAAGAGTGACCCCAATCATAAGATAAACTTCACTTACACTTACGAATGACATTCAGGAACATCAGGAACATATGTTATTAAAATTATAGAGCTGGCAGATAAAAAGAGCGTTGTAAGCTGCGCAGTAACTTGTTTTGTTATCTACTTACTCTTCGTTTTAGGAATGTGTTAAAGGACATCATGGACTTGAGCTTAATTGTATTAACAGTTTAATATGCCTTTTAAAATAGTTTAATGTACGAAGATTACAATGTAATTGGAATATATCCTTCATTTTGCATAGTTTAGGTGTGCAAAATGATCAAACTATAATTATGACAGTTCAAAACAGAACAAATATGGCGTTAATTGACAGATAATACAAAATCCATACCTAATTTTCCAAATAACTCAATCGCACAGCAATTAAAAGCAAAATTGTTATTAGTTTTACCAATACAAGAATCGAAACTAGCATTTATATATATTTTCATCATTGGACATTACAAAAGTAGTACATAAAAGCCCAATATGAATGATGTCGTTTTAGAGTATTTATCAATTATTAGCACGACAGAATAGATGCACGGACTTGCACCTACCGCAGTCGTCCAGCGCTTTACTTATCAGCTGATCCTTATGCTGCTTAGCTCAAAAGTCAGCGCTCTTTTTATTTGGCGGAATGTATACCTGTGTTTATTACCGCATATTGCTTGTTACAAGTAGTTGACTTACATTAGTCACAATTCCTTGTCCATTGGGATTTTGTGCTTTAGCATGACTTTCAATTTTTCCTTTATCCCAATTGTAATAATACAAATACCAATCAGGTTCCCCAGTCACGGCAATTAAATATTTTGAATCGAACGTAAATTGAACACAAGCGAATTCCCTAGCAGTTGAATTCTCAAATGGTACAGTTAAAATTTTACGTCTTTTGTACGTTGTTAAATCGTATATTGTTATTATTGGTTTCTGGCCTATGTCTGCTATTTCGTTTAATGCCAGCCAGCGTCTGAAAACCAATTAATATATTGACAACCTTATTATTAATATGGTAACTGTAAGTGGCAAAGGAAGGTCATGTGCACAGATACTGGGCCCCGATTCTCTTTATACTCTACTTGGCAACGAATGTGCACTGCTTTACCGACGAAACGTTAATTGGTTACCTGTGAGAATGCCAAATATAAACGCATTTATAATAAGTATTAACATAAGAATAAAAGTCACATCGATAAAGCAGTGCAAGTTCGTTGCCAAGTCATTTCGCTGTCGTGTATTAAGTAATACATTATAGGATTATAGCGGGCTAATGTATCATCATCATCTGCCAGAAGACGTCCACTGCTGAACATAGGCTTTTCACTTAGAACACTATTCCGAACGACACTATGCTAGTTGCATCCACCGGTTATTTGTGACTTTCAACTATGTCGATAGTCCACCTAGTGGGAGGCCTACCTACGCTGGGTCGGTTGTCGGTTCTTCGAGCGATGTGGCTAATGTATCATATACTCTAAGTTAATAAAATCGAGTCCCAGTCACAGAATGTTTCTGTTGACAAACTAAATTCGAATGAAGCCTGTTTTAGAGACAATGAATGTGAGGAGTGACGTTGATCGTGTGATTTTTCTTTTAATTTTCATTACTTTTTTTTATAGTGACACGACATCTGACCTCGTCCCGCCTGATGATAAGCAAGAGGAGGTCCAAGAGTGACGATGGGTAGTACCGCCATACCGTAAAGTGACTTAGTCGCGTTACGAGATGAGTTTTTAAGTTGCCTCTTCCAACTAGGCCGGCATAGGTCAATGCTACTTGAAGTCAAAAATAAAGTAATAAAATATTTAAGTAATGGTATCTACAAAATATTATTCGATGAATTTCTATCATCAATCATGATTTAGATCTACGGGTATGTTGTTTTAGGATTAGAGAATGTAATGTACTTAGTTCATTCTGCATTTACTTCAACCTATTCCACATTTTCATTGTGGCTTAACATACGACAGCCTGATGTTAAGCTGTCTATAAATAGAGGCGTTTGCCACAACAATTAAATAATTGCACTATCTCGGCCCAGTACGAACCGGCAACTTTCAAGTTGTAACCGAAACGAGTGTTTCGTAGCCTGTACACTTGAAATAGTGGTACTACCTCGGAACGGCTGACTGGGCATATGACCTACCAACCGTCAGCCTACCACCCTACACGTACCCAGCGCCGAACCGTGAGTTAAGGGGGCCATGGGCTAATACTACTTAGAGGCCCACCTAAATACTCAAAGTATAAGAAAAAAATAAGTCAGTTCGAAGTACCAACACCTGAACGTAGACATGAATTAAATTAATAGGTTTGATTTATCGCAGGATTTGCAGGGCTGCAAACTTTACGATCTGTTTAATTTTATAAAATTACGGGTTTTTCGCATTATCGTCTATTTTTGACCTTGACTTGACTTAGCTGGGGGCCCCTTGAATCCACGGAGCCCTGGGCTGAAAAAGCCATATGGTAGATCCGGCCCTGCACGTACCAAACTTTAAGTAGACCTATAATGAAAATTACGTAATTCCATTTACCTATTGGGTGATAGAACCAATGATTTAATCCCCTTATGTTTGTCTTGTAGTTTAATAAACTTTTGTTTCTTCTGCAAATGATTATGAATAACAATGACTCCCCCAGCTGGATATATGATTTCAGATTCATTTAAGTAATGGGCATTGTATCTGGAAGGGTAATTATACAACATAATGATCAATCAATCAACGATGTTATAAGAATGTCTATACCGAAACTTATATTGGCCGAAACTTATAGTGATGACGACTGAGGCAGCCGCAAGTTGAGACGGCTTTTCCAGTT
Organism: Tinea trinotella; assembly: GCA_905220615.1. Taxonomy (NCBI): domain Eukaryota; kingdom Metazoa; phylum Arthropoda; class Insecta; order Lepidoptera; family Tineidae; genus Tinea; species Tinea trinotella. The sequence goes on from HG992306.1 coordinate 8,644,357, forward strand.
ATTGGCGCTTTTGGACCGATCTTGCTTACTATCACGCAAGTCGAGATCACGCGTCTCAATAAAAAATATTCATTGAATCTGGGGGTGTACCTAATACCATAATTTTAGAGCAGCCCACCGTGGGAATCACGACTACCTCACTCGCCGTCAAAAGTGCTGCTTCGCGCATCACTCAAAGGATCCAAGGTTATAGGATCCATATTTTTTATATGGACTGATAAAGCATTCCATTTGTCAATTGTTCTATAAAAAACGGCGCACCGAACGTTTTAGTTCGATTGCCGATGCGGTCGACAGAATGCGGATGCTTCCCGTGACCTGTGCAAGTATCACGGGTGTGAAAAGGCGAGGTATGAACAAAGTTAAAGAGCTCTTCGGAATATTCTCCGTGGAATATGCGATAAATTAACGCATAAAGCCGCTATGTCTACGAAGTTGCAGTGGCTCCGGAGTTCGCGTGACCTCTGCATCTCGTATAACTCGGACAGTTCTCAAAAGAAACACTAATATTAAATTCCCATGCACTATAAAAAAGCTTGTAATATCCACAATATACTAAGTAAGTGAAGCTAAATCTATGAGTGTAAATTCAAAAGGCTTAACAATTCCAAAAGGCTCTTACTGAATATCAGTTCGCAATCCATAGAATAGTCGTGATGCTAAATTCGGTGGCTTCGTCACTGCCGCCATTGGGACACTTTAAATTGCAATTGAATCTTTATTTTAATATTTGAAATCCCAACAACTGTTGAGAAAGCAATTTGATTACTGAATTGATTAGCGTTGCTATGGCGACATACCTAAGGATGTTTTCTTAACAAAAGAACTTGTAACCCAATTTTAGTCACTTCAAACTTCGCTCCAGTTTATTAAGTGGAGTGAACTCTATATTAAATTCTATATTAAACACATAAAAATACATCAAGGGGACATATAAAATGATTTAAGTAAGCGATTTAACAGGTGATATTAAAAAAAATTAACTGTAGTAGCAGTAACCTCCATTCATGGACCGCACTCCAGCTTAACATCATGCAGAGTGTTGTAATTTGTAATATGTCAAAATAAATAAAAGTTGTAATATTGGCAGTTGGAATTTTCTGTGTATATAATTTTTTGTCGCTTTTATTTGTAGGTACAAGGTATGTACTGGTAAAAAGAATCAAATTGTAACGTCCAATTCCCACAAAGATATGCAGAGACAATGGTGCGCCACTTTACAAGTTTATATACTTGTTTACTAATGTAGTATGGCTTGTCTTTTATATTTTATTATATTTTTGCGCTCCTCCACTTTATTATTTTATTAAAATGTGGCAATAAAATTATTACCAACTATACATACTTCATCAGCGTGCTCCTCCTTTTGAGTCTAACCAACTGAATGACCGATTACAATTGCATTTTCGGTGTGTTTTATCCATATTTTATATTTCCTCGTGTACGTAAATGCAGTATTGGGGCGTTACGGCTTAGACAGACTCTACTACCATAGGTCAAGGGAAGCATTCGTAATCTGTCAAACGAATCGGCAAACGAACTATATTAAGAAACGGCGCGTCGGTACCTTGCAGAACAATTGACAAGTGTATTTCCAGCTTATGTGTTCTCCCTATCCTATAATCTTGGATCCTTGATTGGATAGTGAAGGCGTCTGAGATGAGACCCGTGACATGAGACGGTTTTTTAGTCCTCGGCGCTTGTAGACCTATTAGGCAAGTCAAGGATACATGTGGAGTCTCAATAAAAAAATCCTCTAAAGGTATTTTAATCTACATTATAATTTTATTGCCGTATCTTTTATAATATATTCAATGGAGCGAAATTAACGAACGTTGGGAACTTGTATCTCTTTATGTGAGTGCACAATGGTTCCATATGGACGTTGGCCATTTAGTGGCGTTGTATCTGATTGAAGCTCAATGTCATTGCTAGTTTGAGCATCCTCTGTGCAATTTCCGAGATAAGTCGCCGCTTCCTTCATCTTCATCCTACACAAATACAGTACCGGCTTCAATTAGCATTAATATCTCCTTAGAATGAGTAATATGACCATATTATATTTACCTACTGAAATTTAAACGCATATTGGTTTCTTAGTGCGAGTAATGGCAACGATCGGAATATTTTAGATGTCAATGAAAAAACTACGGAAGATAGGGAATGTAAGTATAGGTTAAGTTAGGAGTGGCATGTAAGTTGCAAGTTCCAACTAGGCCGACATATTGGGTGCGAGCGACTGCTTCTTGCAATTATGTAACAGTAGTAGCAGTCGAACCCATTTATGATCCGCACTCCAGCTTAACATCAGGCGGGATGTTGTCATATATCGAGCCACTGTAAAAAAATGGGCTACGGAAGATGTATAAAATATTCCCCTCATCCTACATATAATAACTTTGGATTCTAAAAAAGCACCTTTTATTGTCATAGTGATAGACGAAATCGTTTTTTTTTTCAGTCGTCGGCGGTCTTGGACTTTCCCTTGTTTACTTACTATCAGGCAAGTAGAGGTTTGGCCTGAATAAAAATATCACGTAGGTACTGACGGATGGACGGACGGGCACACGCATTTTATCATAATGCTTCTCAGTATCTAGGTACATAGTTCTAGGCCCCGATCATCTTAATAAAGGACAGCGAAATAAGGCGAAAAAAGACAACGAATTTGCACTGATATTTGTCATTTTTGTAGGTGAACCAATTGATATGTTATCAATGAATAACATATCAATAGGTAACTACGTTGATTGGTTACCTACGAGAATGCCAAATAACCGTGAAAGTTCGTTACTAAGTCATTTCGCTGTCGCGTATTTTAAGAAGCCCCTGTATAAAAGCGTAAACCATCATAAAAATTGTTGTTTTAGTCATGTATTAGTGACGCAACATAGTTAAGTAGGTCGGCCCCCTATAGTTGCATCTTTAAAACTCATCGCTGCTGTGAAATTACTTAAACAATTATCTATTACGTGATCTTAATTAAATTTTACTTCAAGAAAGAAAAAGAACGATTAAAAATTCGACTTTACTGTTTTTATCTCTGCTATTTTAAATTTTAATTCATAATATATTTATTGTACATATTATTTATATATTCCTCAACAATCAAAACGTATATTTAATTTATTATTTGCATCAATAATATTAGGCTTATAATTAAGTTATTATCAAAACACTAAAATTGTCCTCAAACGCATCACATTTATTTTATTTTCTGTCATATATAGTCGCCTTATAGATAGTTGGTTGCCTTAGACAACGTCACTATGCCGGCCAAAGAATGCGTAAAAACTAAATTATAAATTAGAGATAATCGATGAGGGAGTCTTTATTAGGCTACAATATGAATTCATGAATAAGGTTCAGAGTCGTGGTATTCCGGTCTCTACCAATTCCAGTATAAATAGAGGCGTAAAAGATAAAGTTATAACAATAATACGATTGATTTTTTTTACCATTTTATCTTATACTAAAGATACTTTGGTACCGACAAGTGGTTATGAACCATGGACTCATAGATATCGTGACCATTGCACTACCACTAGACCACGGTCGCCTTCACTATCTCTATGCCTTTTTTTAGAGAATTACAAGTATAAATAATGACTATGTATGTGGTTTATGTTTAAAAAAACATTTAGTTAGTCCTATTGTGTTCCTGATTATCTATTAAATGTTGCTATTTATACCATTAAATAGATTTAGCCGCAAATGCGATAAAAATTCATTTTAAATTATTAAAGGATAGCGAACCTATTTTAGGTTATGTTAAAATCCTTTGGCTGGCATAGTGACGGCAACTAAGGCAGCAGTAGAATAAAACGGTTTTGTCAGTCCTCGGCGGCCTTGGACTTCGAATTGGTAATTAAAGGGAGGTCCCCTTGATCACCAATTGGAAGTCAGTTCAATAAAAAAAGTTATTTTTACATTAAGTATTACATTTTCACATCATCATTATCATCTCCAATGCTTCAAATCTCACAGGGATAAACAAAGACAACGGAGCGCCACTTATCACGATCCTGACTCAACTCTCCCGTCTCCTTCACATATTTATTATTTATTTATAAATTGCTGTACTATGGTGCACGCAGGCGGACGTAATGCTAGTTAGCATTCTTTACCAGCCAACTTTTGGAACAATAGAAGCAAGTCCATAAACATACGATACACAATTCTTTTCATTGATACTCTAGACTTGAGTCTATGGTTCATGGCACTGCGAGCCCTTGCTTTCAGAAATTGTCCCCGATTTGGTTGAGGAACAATCGTCTGGGTCGTCCCAGTTTGATCTTTCCATTCATCTCCAATTTATATAACTTTCCTAAATCTCCATTTATCCAATGCAAATTAGCCCAAAAGATTCTTACAGAAGTTCGTTAAGATATACTAAAATTATAACGATCGTTTTCTTACGCTAATAAGTAGGTTCTAAACACACCATCATGTGTTTCCATGAGAAATGGGGTTGAGGTTAGCGGATCAATAAACTACGGGCTTGTTCGTCTTTATGGAGATATTTTTGGTGGCACGCGATACCACCACCACCCGTAACCTTATAAAATATTCGTTATTCTACACCATAGACTTTTCTTTGCGTCATCAACACATAACTAGTGAATGGTTCTTTGATGATAACCTTCTTTTAATCACATAGCATCAGGAAGAAATTCTCTAGTTGAAAATAAGAATCAAAACCAAAACTATCACAGGTAGAGATCCTTTTTGCAGATAGAGACAAAATAAGGCTACTTTCCACGATCCTAGCATATAACTCTTGCTTACTGCTCACCCACAATTATAAGAAAATGCCAAATATATTTCATTTATTAATTTTTTGTCATTACATAAAATAATGTAAGTTTTTCGTTAAACTGAAACCTAGAGAAGTATTATTATATTTTAAATGCATAATTATTAACATTTGTAACCTTTAAAATCTTTGAAAGCGTGTAAGAAATTCAGTTAAAATTGACAAGCTGGTTCTAAATATTTAAAGGTGTGATTTAATTGCGTTTGACCTTCGACTCTGCACATACGCTCTGACGTAATTAACAGACCATTTGCAAATAAAATACATACCTACTTACAAAAAGACAATTTCAACACTGTCTATAATAGGTACTAAAATAATATGAAAACTAACTGAAATAGATATTGCTAATGTAAGCATGTTGTCATCAAGGTGTGAAGAGTTACGTCATTACTGCACATGTATTTTATAAACTTGTTTTTTATATGCCGATAAAATTTACTGCTTATGACTTTCGTATAGGACAATCGTAAATTTTTCAATTTACAAATTGGCATTTGACCTATCTCAAGCAGCTATATGAGATAGCTTGTCTGACAAGTCATTAAAAATTAACAATGCCCAATGAATTGGAGTGGTGCTGGTCAATTAACTAATTGATGCACGTGCTCGTGCTAGGTCTGCGTGCATTGCCCGTGCGCTGTATAGGCAACAATAATTCGTGTGAGCTGGTGGGAGGGAAACGAGAGCTCTAACGAACGATACCGATTACAAATCCACACACTATTGTTGAGTCGAGACAGTCTACATTTTGTTCGCGGCGTTGTAACATCGCTCGCTCTCCCGCGTCGTTCATAAACAAACACCTCATCCGTCGTAATTATCTGCCACGATAAAACACTATCAGTTTACGATACGTTCACGTTTGATAATATAATAGATAATGTGCAAAGTGTTCGCCTGAAACGGTAGTGTGTATTATGTAAAAGTATAGTTTTCCTTCAAGTGATTAGTGAAAATGACCATGGCAGCGGCGCCACGAAAATCTATCTCCATCTACGATTATCCTGAACACCTGAATCCTTTTCGTGAGGATGACAGAAGCAAGTTCTGGACTATTGGCAAGAAGTTGAAGCGAACCAACAGCATCACATTTCCTGGTTTAAAAGACATACGAAATTCTTGGTAAGATAATGTCACAAGTTATTTTGGTACATTATATAAAATGGTTGCTAATAATTTAGTAATAAGTATGAATTTTGAATAAGATTATAATTATTATTTTGCAGTTTTAATACTATTGTTTTAGTTTTAATATTTTGTGCTGCCGAATCAAAAGTGCGGTTACTGTGGTTTTATATGAGCTAATCACGTTTTGTTGTTGAAACAAACCTGTTTTTGTTGACTTCAGACCTCTAGATGTCACGGCTATACAATTATAATTACCTATTACAATACGTCAACGTATAATATTTCCTTCAAACCCTCATTACTGTTGAAAGTGGTCGAACGAAACCTTAATGGAAATACGTAAGTATTTAACGTGATTAAGGTGTCGTAATAATATCAAAGTAAGGTCGTATTGTATTAAAGATGGTATTTCCCGACTAAATTAAAGACATCCTTAAAAACATCCTAGTGCCAATACTAATTGGTTGTGTCAGGATCGTGGAAAGTAGCGCAAATGTCTCTGTATAAAAAAAAACTCAATCTAATTGTTTGAAGTATATAATCAAAACATTCTGTAGTGCATTCTATATTGGATCTACTACTACATGTGAATAATGGAATGGAATAATGGAGTGATGGAAGAAACCGCTGTTGCGGGACACAATAATTATATCCATATTATTCACTTTCATCATTCACACATCGTATACAAGTAAAAATATCGCACAACAACACGTTCTTTTTGAGGCTTAAAATAAATTTAATCATACGATATCCTATTGAATAAAAGCGGTGGATACAATAACAATACAATATATGTAGCTATAAAATACGTCAGCGTATTGTTAAACTTAAGTAGTTTGATACATACATTCATACAGTCGGCTATACTTAATATATCAAACTAAATATTTAATACCAAATTGGAGACATTCTAAAGAAAGCTGGGTTACCTAGTGTCCATAGAGCTTAAATTAAGAGAATTGTGGATGTGAGGGAAGCGAGGGAGTTGTGTCAGGATCGTAGCAAGTAGCGCTCCGTTGTTTTTTATTGAATGAATGATTTAATACTTAAATGTTAAACTAGATTCTAAATGATCTATAGAATAGAAGAAACGATTTGATCAACGAATTGTTCCTCGATTAAATCGGGAACATTCTTAAACAAGCAGGACTTTTTAGAATTGGATGTAAAGGAAGCGCAACAGTTATGCCAGTATCGTGAGATGTGGCTTTTTGTTGCCTCAGCCTATCCCTATAAGACAATTTGAATTATTAATATATATTTTTTTTTATTGTGACTCAACGCCTTAACATCGAACCGCCTGATGGTTAGCAAAAAAAGTCAAAAGGTTGCCATAATCACCGTCATAATGCCGGCTAAAGGTGCTTCTTTACGCGTCGCTTGAAGGATCCAAGGTCAAATGATGGGGAGACCACATGGGGTGGAAAAGCATTCCATTTGCGTTTGTTCTACAAATGAAACGACCAACCCACAATTATTTCCATAGACTACATTCTTTAACAACTTACAGCTGATAAGCACCTAAAGTGGAATTAGCCATAAACACACGGAAAATCAGCAAACTCCATAAAAAATCAATTCATACCATAAGGTAATAATATTAATACATATTTATTTATATAATAATGACAATACATAATAGGAGTTTAAAAACACGTGATCTGATTTACACAATCATACTAAAACTAAACATGAGTCAGTATATAAAATCGTCAGTACAAAGTCAAAGTTTAAGGCGACCGTGAAGTGATAGTGTAATGGTCACGCAAACCGAGAGTACCTGGTTCAAAACCACTAGCTGGTACCAAAATATCTTTGGTCTGTCCTATCAAGCACTTTTAGTAGCTGAGGAAGTAATGGAGACCAGGGTTAACCGCTTCATATTTAATTCAAGTTGAATTATACAAATTTCGAAGAAGATCACTTTGGTCTCTCGACTGAAGTTTCATTCGCCAAATCTCTTAAAATCACGCTACGAAGCTCAAAATAATTTTCGAGTTTCACACAAAATACGTAGGTTATTATTACTTGTGGCCAGACTGCGCTGATTCCGAAATGCGTTTCATTATCACTTCATTTGTTTTGATTGCGCAAGGTCATTGAAATTGCCAATCGCCATTGTTCTTTTAACAAATATATTACCAAAAATCCACATCCCTTATTGTGACACAGTATAAATATTAAATAGAGTATAAACCTCTCACCTACATCGTTGTATGAACACCTTAAAGCAGTGTTTTTAAGGCCCTTAACATTTCTAAATTTTTTATGCATAATTTTTTACCTTTAAAAATTGTTTTGTTTCCTTAAGAAATATAAATGATTACAGCATTTTTTTTGTTAAGAAATTGCCTTTTTGGTAAATATGTCACCGATATATAACATTACATTTAAATAACGCAAAAAGAAAAGGTTAAAGGCGTGTAAAGTTCATTTTTAAATTGCCCCTCTTAACTATCAAATTGCCCCCCTGTGGGGCGTGGGCCCAACGTTGGGATACACTGCCTTAAAGATTCGAATGGTAGCGAAAGTCTTTGGCATTAAGTCCGCATATGTACCGTTGTGCATTAATTTTTAAATAAAAAATGTCCTTAGTTATTTATAGTACTGAGGTCATCGTTTTGTTTTGCAACTGTTTACAAATGAACACAATTATCAACAATTGTGCAATAATACTATATAGATACATATACTTATATAAAATCTACACTATTAATTTTTCCACTAAGTATGTATCATTATTCGCAAATAGTTTAACAATCAATCAATCAAATTGTCATGCCTTTTTCCCACAGGGATAGGCAGAGACAATGGAGCGCAACTTGCCACGATCCGTTCTCATTCTCATTTAATTCTCTTCATACAAGCTCTAGTTTACCAATCGGTACCTACTTAATCTATCAGTTTATAAGGCAACGTCCTTTACCCAATGATAAATGAACACACAGTATATCAAAATATTACGATGTGTCCTCCCCGTCCTATAATCTTGAATCCTTTAAGCAAAACGTGAAAACGGCGACTGAGGCAACCGTATTATAAAACGGAGGTCAGTCGTCGGCGCTCTTTGACCTCCCCTTGCTTACCATCAGGCATGTTGAACTCAGATGTCACAATGAAAAATATACCTATACCATCTAAAATACCATATGGCTTTTAAGTTTCTTTTTATTATTTAATTTTTTATAATTAGCTACCAAAGCTACATTTGTACCGGCAAGTGGTTTTGAACCCGTGCTCTCGGTTTGCGTGACCATTGCACTACCATTACACCACAGTCGCCTCATGTACTCGTATATAAATGTATCTAAATATAAAGTATAAACCTAAATATAGAAACTATTATTGCCTCTACCTAATTCTTTGGTATCGGCAGTTCTAATACGAACACAAAATTATAAATAAAAAAATATCATTAAGTAGAAAGTGGCGGTCATACGCCCACGCCCGTATGACCGCCACGCCAGAGCTCTAAACCTCTTTAATAAGATTACAAATGTCCAGTTAAATCGAACAGTAAAGTAAAATCACTAGACAATACAAAGACTCCAATTGCACGTGCATTTTACGACACGAATCATTTTGCAAATAAAATAGCAGTAAAACATAGAACCTTGGTATCGCTGGCACTCGTAGGTATTGAATTTTATGACGACACTGAAACAATCTTTGCAATTAGTCATATTTACGGATTTAACCGTTATCTTAAAGACACCGATAAAATGTATGGTCAGATAAATAATAATCAGAATAACCACACTAAATATCACTATACATTTATATACTTAAGGCTACCGTGGTGTAGTGGAAGAAAAATGGTCACGCAAAGAATGTCTCTGGTTTGAAACCACTTGCCTGTACCAATGTATATTTAATATACATAATTATGTATTTTGGTCACCTATGGTATATATTATATATTTTCGCATACTATATTTATATAAAAAAAAAATTTTCTTTATTTAATTATAACAAAACCCCGCCTGATGTTAAGCTGAAGACGGTCCATGAATGGAGGTGACTGCTACTACTGTTAAATAACAGTAAGTAGCACTCACATCCACTATGCCGCCTAGTTAAAACTGGCAACTTACAAGCTAAGCCCAAAACGCGAAGTCACTTCACGGTCTGTATACTACTCGCCAGTCTTTGATAACTATACCCGGAGCAAAAATCAACTTTTTTATTTTATTAACGATTATTTGTAATGTTTAACCTAATTATTACATATTACAAAAACAAAAGCTATTTGCTCCGACCAGAAACCGCACCCGGGACTTTACGCGTAACGCGCTAACCAATGCGCCACGCCTATCATGATAATTGTAAGATTATATAAAAACCTAAAACCATTTTATTTCTCAACACATTTTTAGAATAATAACATTGTTGCATAAAGTAGTAGCATCTTTTAGAAACTGTAATTAACAATGTTATGAAAAACATATCACTTGTATGACGCTCGTTAACAGATAAGTTACCATTCGACCTTCACTTGCATTAAAACATTAAAATTATATTAATTGGAAATTACTTTATTTTACTTCCATACATTATTGGTGTTTTCCGACCAATTCGGACATCCTTAAGAAAGCTGGGTTGCCTAGCGCCCATAACCATAGAGCTTGTATGAAGAGAATTGTGAATGTAAAGGAAACAAGGGAGTTGTTTTAGGATCGTGGCAAGTGGCGCTTTATTGTCTCTGCCTATCCCTGTGGGAAAAAGGCGTGACAATTTGATTAATTGATACTTAAATTTATTTAATTTATGTAGCTTTAAGGAATTAATTTCCAATAAATTTTTAAAAAAATTCTATCGTGCAACAACGGTTCTTCTAAAAATATTTTTTAATATTTTTAATTAATTTAACAAGGACAAATCGATAACAAATCAAGTTCAACAGATAACTAAAGTGCAGACCAACGAATCGAGTAGGTATCAGTCAGATAAACTTATACTAGATACTAAAGTATAGGAAAAGTTATATAACCCAATTAATTTACTAAGAAATATTACACAAAAAACTGTTTAACTAAGAAATTTCTCGCCTAAACAGTAAATAAAGTAATCTTACCTTATCATTAGACAAGAAATATTTTAAGCCAAAAATGTTATCATCTCTGATAATGAAACTGGACTAAATTGAATCATCTATTTTTTATTAAAATATTTTCATCTTATAATAGAGATAAATTGCCTCAATTTAATTACTAAGTGAGACTTTGAACTGAACTATAATAAAACTATAGTTAAAAAAACACGCCTGTATGACAATATGAACTAGAGTACTTTTTTTATTGAGACTCGATATCTTTTTTGTAATTTTTTTTATTGTGACTCGACATGTGACAGCACCCCTCTTGATGTTAAGCCGAAGTGTGATCCATGAATGAATGTCACTGCTACTACAATTCAATAACTGTGAGTAGCAATCACATCCACTATGCCGGCCTAGATGGAACCGGCAACTTACAAGCTGATCCCGAAACGTGACCAAATCACTTCACGGTCTGTATACTTGTAAGTGGTGATACTACCCCGGATCGGCAGACTGGGTACCACTGCCTACCACTCTTTGTAATCTGACCTTGATCCGCCTGATGGTAAGCAAGAGAAGAAAGCCGACGACTGTAAAAACCAAGTCTTTACGGTTGCCTCAATCGATATCACTATGCCGGCCAAGAATTTTTAATCAAATTATTGTTATTTATCAATTTTTAATACGTGTACAAATTTTCAAATTGTTGATACAATTAGAGACAATTAGAATTATTCATTTGACAATTATTCATTTGAAAGTTTCTGTTACATAGTCACATAGTACATACAAGTCAAGCTAATAAAAGCGTGTTAAAAACAGCTAGCGTGTGAACTTTACACGGTTAATACCTGACTGCAATTTCCCCCTTTTTTTTTTAAATTGTGACTTGACATAATGTGACAGCACCCCACAGTTAAATAACTTTTTTTTATTGTGACACGATATCTGACCTCGTCCCACCTGATGATAAGCAAGAGGAGGTCCAAGAGTGACGACGACTGAGAAAACCGAGATTGTTCACGGCTGCCTCAGTCGCCGTTTCTATGCCGGCCAAAGGTGCTTCTTCACGCATCGCTTGAAGGATCCAAGGTCATAGGATTGAGAGAACACATGGGCAGGCAAAGCATTCCACTTGTCGAGTCGCATATACTAGCCAAGTTGGACCAAGAAAATGGTCGTTGGACTGGCTATCAACGATCTGCCTATCACTGTTAACCCGGAGCAAATATATGCCTAATTTTTATATTAACAATTTCTAATATTTAAGGCGACCGTGGTGTAGTGGCAGTGCAATGGTTACACAAACTGAGAGCATGAGTTCGAGACCACCCACCGGTACCAATGTATCTTTGATATACGAGTATATACTTTGGTTGTCCTGTTTCTATGACACAAGCACTTTAGTAGCTTAGTATAGAAATGTAAATAAAAAGTAAAAAATAATAATTAAATAATACAAATGAACAGATATAAAAGATGTCACAATAAAAAAAAAAAATGCTCTCGTCGTTTCGCCTTTAACAGGTATTTTAGGTATTTTTACGCGTAGTCCGTTCATGACGGGTTCATGAAAATTGTTTTATTTTATGCCGGTCACGATCATTGAACTGACACAAAAAAGTTTCTAACAAAGCATAGATTACGAAGTAATGAAATTACAGACAATTAACAGTTTTAAATTATTGCTTTTGCGAATTCGCATATTTTCTCTCATGACCTACTTGTTTATATTCAGAACACTTGTTATTTTCGTGTTCGAGTTTTTATTAATGTATGTAATTATTATCTATGTATTTTATTTTTACAATATAAATACTATAATAAAACAAGTGCGGATATAGTTTACTTAACATAGTAATTTATTTACTATGTTAAGTAAACATAGACATCCTTAAGAAAGCTGGTTGCCTAGTGCCCATAACCACATAGCCTATATGAAGAGAATTGTGGATGTGAAGGAAGCAAGAGAGTTGTGTAAGGATCGTGGTAAGTGGCGCTCCATTGTCTCTGCCTATCCCCGTGGGAAAAAAGCGTGACAATTTGATTGATTGATTGGGTAATTTATTTAAATATCAAAACCACCGGATATCTAGTATAGCCCAATAGAAAAAAAGTTAAAACCCTTAAAACCTGCGAATTATATATTATATAACATAATAAAAACTACTTTTCCAATAAAAAAAAAACAGGCGTGGCGCACATTGGTTAGCACACCAGTCTGTTACGCGTAAAGTCCCGGGTTCGTTTTCCGGTCGGAGCAAATATTTAATTCATTACTTTTGGACCGCACTTCAGCTAAGCATTAGGCAGAGTACTGTCATATGTATTATATGAAAAGTCAAGCCAAAATAAAATAAAGAAAGACTGTTCTTGCATAGATTAAATCAGAGATTTGTATGAATTGTGGACGTGAACGTGGAAAGTGCGCTTTGTTGTTTCTGTAGGAATTGAGGGTTGACGATAAATATGATAAATTGATTGTATTCTTTTGTACAACTAGTTCAAACTTCAACTACTAATTCAAAAATAGTCAACATTTTAGAGATACAAAACAACTGAAACAAATATTTAAACTAAATAATGAATATTATTAATCCACTTATTGAGAAAGGCAATGGTTGAATTATTTAATAGATTAAATAGTAATTAGTAATCGAGTCACTAATCAAATCGAATATTTCAAATCCCGTACTTTTCTCGTATTCGATTAGCAATGGGAGCTACCAACAAGCTTTACCATCATGTATAATTTGAGTAAAATTTGCTTAGTTACAGCATTTGTTTTGAAATAGCAAGAACATAATATTGTGCATATATCAAAGTGTAGTATCTTTTCGACATAGCTATAATATAAACAACACGTTTCAAATGAACCGTGTTTTGGATTCATGCCAACAATTGCTTGCATATGTAATATTCTTTAATTTGAATCTGCGAAATTGTTTCTGCGAAATGTTCATTATTTTTTTCGCTACTACTTTTTCATTATTATTGTGACACGACATTGACCTCGACCCGCCTGATGACAAGCAAGAGGAAGTCCAAGAAAAAACCGAGTCAGTTCACGGCTGCCTCAGTCGCCATCACTACGCCGACCAAAGGTGCTTCTACACGCATCGCTTAGAGGATCCAAGGTTATAGGATGAAGAGAACACATAGGCTGGCAAAGCATTCCACTTGTCGAATGTTCTATAAAGAAAAAACGCACCAAACCTTTTAGTTCGACTGCCGATTCGGTCGATAGAATGCGGATGCTTTCCTTGATCTGTGCGGGTATTACGAGTGTGAAAAGATGAGGTAGGAACAAGGTTAAAGAGCTCCTCGGAACATTCTCCGTGGTATAGGCGATAGAGGACGCACAGAGCCGCCATGTCTCTGCGTAGTTGCTCTGGAACTTTCGTAGAACTCTGGAGCCCCTCCAGAGTTCGCGCGAAAATAGAAATACTTACCTACATTTTGCTTAAAACCTAAAAGTTATTTAGCTGTAATGGCAGTCGCTTCCATTCATGAAACACACTCCAGTTTACCATCAAGAGGGGTGCTGTCGTATGTCAAGCCATATTTAATAAAAAAAGTTTTATCCAAAACCAAGTTTTCATCTAGATGAATACTTTCACATGATTTAACGAGTTTTCGCATACACTATGCCGAGAGAGCTGAATTTTGGCAACTTTTAAACAGAACACTAAACGCGACTGGGTCACTTCATTCTTTGCAAATATTAAGGTTCTAAAGTATGCATATAATATGTATACTCTAAGGGTGAGATCAAGAGATGGGGCAAATCTTAAAACTAGAAACTTATCCACTTTTAAGTTACCGTTACACTTTTGGGCGAGGAAAAATTTTCTCTCCGTTAGAGCCCCGCTATAGGAGCCCGCATATAGGAGTGGGGCAATTTCTTATACTTAGTACCCGGTGGGATGCGAGGGAATCTGTGTTAGGATCGAGGCAAGTGGCGCTCCATTGTCTCTGCCTATCCCTGTAGGAAAGAGGCTTGACAATTTGATTGATTGATTTGACAAGTACTGTGTCACATATAATCGAATTTTTTTCGTGTCCATAAGCTTCAACGAATAAGGCGAAAATATTTAGCTATTTTATATAAGTTTTAGTCATTTTATTTCTGGTGATTAATCATGAGACAAATGACATTGTTTCCTCAAGGTCAGCGATAATGTGAAGTAAACTACATATTCGATAACACACCTATAGATACCTACTTACCTAATAGTTATTAATAAAAAAATAACAACAATATTTTTATAAAAGACGTCACTAAAGTAAAAATGGCCCAATACTTAGAGATAGATAGTATATTTCCACAGACTTTCCAGTTTCAAGCAAATCCTGAAACATGTCAAGACGTCTTTTAGAAAATATTTTATCAGACTTATACATATAAGTACAATCTAAATTCATTATCAGTATTTATTTACTACACTTCATCTAAAATACTTTTGCATACATGCTTTTGCTTGACAGGCAGAGAAAGGCCTACAGCTTTAAGCCGCCGCGCCCCGGTTGTTTAATTTTTACAATATAAATATGTCCGATCCACAACAACGGGTTGATCGAGCCAATGTCAAAGTTTTGTATGGTAAATCTATGGGGAACAGACTCAAGTCTGACGTGTTTGCCACTCAAACGTGATTTGACAACACTTTACCATAACAATAACAATTTGACATATAAGCTCGATCGAACTCTTCAATCGACTTCATCGCGCCATCATTCGACCAGCTTATTCACCTATCTATCGCATAATTTAGAGACTTTTTAATTATGCGATAATTAAAAAATCAAACGACGTATAAATAATAAAACAACTTTTTGTTTAAAAACCGCAAGAAATATAACAAAGGCTCTTTGTTTTAAGCTAAAAGAATATCCCTCAAGTCTCAACAAAGATAAATATCGTAAATTAAAATGAATCATAACTTTAACGCATGATCATTGTCTTTGCATCGCGCTAATTAACACATTTCTCCACTATTTAACTTTCATATTCAAAACTAAACCAAGTAACTCTATGAACCCTCTTGCCGATTTATATGCGCGATTAAGAAAAACCTTAAAACTAAGTCAAGTTTGGTCAAATTACCCTTACACCTAAAATAGGTGTAAATATCGAAGGTATTATTAAACAAACCTAGGGCGTTACAAATAGATATAGTAGTAAGTAGTAATTAAATATCTAGTAAGTATAAATATCTGCACATATAACAATTTATGTATCCTCTCGTTACTGTAACAACATAGTCAAGGTTTATTACTGTAAAAACATAGAACAAGACTGTTTTCTGCCAGTATCCGGGTAAATCATAACTTCTGAAAATATTAATGGAGTAATTATGCAAGTATGAGGTTTAAAACTATTGCCATAAGGTTCAAATTTAGGTTTCGGTAGCCGGCGCCAGGCTTGAAGTTAACGTACGTTCGAAATGTTCGATTTAAATCTAACTTTATTCCAATCTAGCAAATATATTGAACAAAAATATTTCCTATTTTTCTACTATGTTTATTTATATAATCTTATAACCAACTCTATACTATACACGGTATCCAAACTTACCATGCAATAGACAATCGTTTTGTCTATGGATGGATTATTTTTTCGTTCGAGATTTTCAATCGAAAGTAGGGAACGCTGGGTGGTTATTTTGACGTTTCGGTCGAGATGTCTTGTATTTGGAACTAAATCTTCGAATATCTCTCTCACGAGATTTATATTAAGTATCTGTGAGTGTACTGAGTATTGCGGTTAGATACGAAAAATGGCAAAGAGGTATCCTTCACTGCAACAAAAAGCGCGGCTAGTAGCTTTAGTAGAGGCCGATGAGGAATTAAAGAGTGCCAAATTCTCTACAACTTTCTCAAAGAAAGATGCCTTAAATAGGTGGGAAATTATTGCCAACGAACTTAATTCACTTGTCGGGGCAAGGAAACCAGCCACTGCATGGCGTAAGGTAAAATCTAAATAATTTCTATGGTGTTATATATTATATAGTGTTATATACAAACATAAATAAATGTCAGCTCTTTTGTTGTATGTAATTATTACAAATAAATGATGAAATTAAGTATATTATTTTAATATTTTCTATATTTTTCACATTTAAAACAAATTATGATAAAACATCGATGTGATAAAAGCATTAATATTTAGAATTCTATAGGTAAATAAATTAATAAATACAATTTATTAGATAAATATTTGTTTCATAGCTTTTATTTGTAATATTTAATAATTTTAAATATTGCAAATATTTGTTAATAAAAAAAGAGATGGATATTTGCTTCGGGTCTGGTTATCAAAGAGTGGTAGGCAGTGGTACCAAGTCTGCCGATCCAGGGTAGTACTACCACTTACAAGTATACAGACCGTGAAGTGATTTGGTCACGTTTCAGGATCAGCTTGTAAGTTGCCGGTTCCATCTAGGCCGGCATAGTGGATGTGATTGCTACTCACAGTTATTGAATTGTAGTAGCAGTGACATTCATTCATGGACCACACTTCGGCTTAACATCAAGCGGGGTGCTATCAAATGTTGAGTCACAATAAAAAATTAAAAAATATATAAAATTATATGAATATATATTTTTTAATAATATAAAATATGGTCAATATTTATTTTAATAAAAGTTATAAAGGAACCATTTGAATTAACAATAATGTTATAAATAAATATGATGAAGTCTTTTATAATCATGTATAATAAATAGTTTATACTGTTTTTAGTCATGGCATGATATGAAGAGCCATAAGAAAAAAAAGATAAGGACAGACGCACTTGGATCATGTAGTCAAAGAGGATCTGATGCTACTGTGAGAGGAGAAACAAACCCATTTGAAGCCAATGCTGTGTATATGGAAGAATCTACAACAGATTCTTCTGACTCAGACTCAGATTCTGACTCCGTAGTAGTAAAAGAAGAACCAAATGTCCCAATAGAGCGAGTTAATATAAAAACAAAAAATAATAATATAAATGAAAGTCTAATAGCTGATGAAATTAACAAATTAACTAGAACAGTTAGACAAAAGAATGTGTTGTTTAAGTCCTATATAGATATTAAAAGGAAATATTATCAAGAGAAAATTAGGTTATTAAACAAAATAGCAAATAATAATGGTGGCTTTAATCCTTGTTTAATCTAAAAAGGAGAAAAAAATGGGTTTGTGCAATATTTTAACTTTATTGGAAATCACAATTCCTCATTCCAGTATTAAAGTGTTATTTTGGTTTTCTGTTTAGATTATATTAACTATGATTGATATTACTGATTACTTAACAAAAATAAAATCAGGAAAATATGATCCAATACTGTTAGAAAAATCCAATAGTTCTGACATTTCTTGTTGGTATAAATAATGTGAATAATATTACGTTAATTTAAGATATAATTAATTGTAAAAACAAATAGTTTGACCGGCCTTCCCTTTCCGCTTACTTTAATAAAGAGATGATTTTTTTATTTAAAATTGATAGATAATATGCATTGTAAAATATATTAAATAAATGGTTTGTTATTGTAATACTAAGTGACTGATTTTATTAGATGTAAATTGTACAGTGTACTGTTAATTTAAATTAAATGTAATTTATTTTATTATTTTGTTTTTCTTGCTATATTGTTACTTCCGGTGTTAGTTCAGAGATGCAAATAACTACATCTACAATAACTATATGAAATAAGAGTGGCAGGCAGGCAGTTGATGGTCTTATGCTCAGTCTGCTAACCCAGGCATTCTACTTTCATAGGCTGGCATAGTGAAAGCGAGTGCTGCCTATAGAGGCATACACTATTGTTTGCAGATGGTAAATAAAAAATGTAAGCTAATATAAGAATTAGTTTCGCGTAACAATTGTAAGTACCTACCTACACAATCTGAATAAACTTATGGTTTTAATTGTAATTTTACTATGCGCTTTTTGTGTGATTATAATATAATATAAAAAACATAAGAAACATTTTTAGGAAACTTCCCATATTCCACAGTAATGCGACTTGTATTGTAAACACGAGACGATTATTTATTAATTCCACCCTATTTTATATCTGTACGCCGTGGGTAAATTTTCCATACTATGGTGCCCATTGACCTTTACCAATTACCTACTGTACCTAATTTTATGTGCACTGGTAAACGCACCAAATTCGAAAATGAATGCAAAGTATTGAGCCCCTAACGGACTGAACACCCTTATTTTTTATTCAAACCGTAACTAATAATAAATTATTATTACTATTCTTTGTGTATTTTCTTTTATGGAGCTTATGGCAATAGGAATTGCCAAATGCCAGTATATTTTTCGGGCGGGGGACTCTTTCGTCCTGAAGGGGACATACTTAGAAACAAAAAGCGTATATAATCAGTAGTTTTAAAATGCTTATCCATTTATTTAAGTTTCAAATAAGGTTTAGATTACGATTGATAGCCAAAATGTATTTTAATGAAAATACGTTATTTCATAAAATCGGGACGACTGTCAGCGCTGTCTTTAAACCACAGAACTAGAATATGTTAACTACGTGCATTGTCTTTAAACCATCGTTCTTTTACAACTTGATATTTCATATGTTCATATGATTCTTGACATTGTGTACGGCAAAAGGACAAAAAGATCTACAAACAAGAGCTAAATCAAAAATTATTATTTTATTGACAAACAGATAATTTTATTAGATTATATGTCAATAGATTATTCTACTAATTAACTGTCGAGTTTAGATCAAGTAAGGATCAAGGCGTTATCAAAGCAATGAATGCTTATAGGTTTAATAATAATAAACATATCCGGGAGGTTTTCCATTTGTTTCTTTACTGATATGGAATAGTTTATTTTGTCCTGATATACAATTTTCACTATACTCGTAGAAGTATATTGTAGAACATCGGCTGATACCTTGACATTGACATTACCTAGATATTTCCTTATTATATTTTTATGGATATATCAATTACGGTTTGATAGGCTTTTGAAGGCTGAATGAATGGTGTGTACCTACTCTGTTTAGGGGATCCACGAACGTAAGCCAATACTTAGTAGGATTAGGTGCAAAACAACCCTATTCCTCGTCGCTATGCCATTTAATAACGCTTACACTTGTACAATAATTTCTTGAAAATAAACATTAAAAAAATACTTTTTTCACACAGGATAGTGATCGTACAACCTAATGTGTTGGTTTGGAATTCACATACACAATTCTTATAAAGAACAAAACCGAACTTTATAAAATTTACATTATATGATCATGCTCAAGCAAGTCTCGAGTCCTTTTGCCGTACACAATAACATACATCTTATTTTAAATTACCAAAGATAAACCGTTTACTAGCGTTATCACACCAGTCCGCTACAAGTAATCCCGGGTTCGATTCCCGGTCGGAGAAAAGGTGTCTTTCAGCATTTACCTATTTGTAAAAAATATACTGATATTTGCACTTGGTCTGGAGGCTTAAGTTGGTGGTAGGCAGACAGTTAGTGGTCATTTGCTCAGTCTGCCGATCAGTTGCAGTACCACCACTTTTAAGTTTACAGACCACAGTAATTCACGAACTTGAGCTTGAAAAGTAGACTTCTACTAGGCGGTGCAGTGCGAAGTGGATGCGACTGCTACTTTTAGTTCAATGTATTGTGTATAGAACCCCTTTGGTAATAATTCAATGTGACCGGTAAAGTGGACATGAGTGCACTCTATAGGATGATTACCTTCTATTGTTTGTGATCTAACACTTATCCAAATATCCGCTGAGCACGTGTTCAAGTATCTTTAAGTTCATATCAATTTGTTTTAAACCTTGCGGTCATAAAATAAACATCAATTTTATTTTATGACCGCACAAGCTGAACCTAACCTATACTTGTAATATAATGCCAAGATGAATAAATCTTTACAAGCAATTAGTTGTATACTAATCCTAGTTGTATTTCAGAAACTTGTACGCTTTCGAGATGAAATGCGATTGAATCACTTCAAGAACTTTTTGTCAGAAAGCGGTGGTACCACCCAGGTGGGCAGTCTAGTAAATGGCCACCAACCATCTGCCTACCAGTAAAGAACGCACTTGTTCGTAAAAGCTCATAATTTTAAAAAATGCTTTAAAAAAGTATATAACTTACTAATTTTTATTACGCTTACTCGTATATCTATTTATTACAGTAGTTACACTTAAATATTCTAGTATATGCTAAAAAAATCAAGGAATTTAGTTTTATTTACATTTAAAAGTAATTTTCTTTTCTTTACTTTTTATCTTTTCTTTCTTACTTACTTTCTCTTCTCTTACTTTCAGGTTACTAACTTCTTTGAGGCGTAAAGGCAAGAAAAAGGATTCAAGTTCTAGTTCATCTAATAAATCATCAACAGCTACAAATGGTGAACCAAGTCCTATTGTATTCCGACGAGCAGTACAATGTAAGCTATTAGGCACTCTTAAAATTAAATTAAGTGCTTACATCTTAACTCGCTCGTTCGCTGCTCCGAAGATGGGCAAACAAAAACAGGAAATATAATTATGTTTAATATGCATATATATGTATAGTTGTTAATCATATTATATGCAACGATAACACGTACTTTTACTGTCTGGGTGACACAAAATAAGTAAATTAAGCCAGTTCAGTTGTAATTTACTATTTTAGAAATATTTATTTATTTATTGTATCTTTAGTCGTGACGATATATTTATTTTATTTTATCTAAAGGACATCATATTATATGGGCCCTTGGGTTAAATTGTATTAACAGTTGCATTTACATTTTAAAATTATTTATTGTACGAAGATTGCAGTGTAATTCCAAAATATTCTTTATTTTGCATAGTTTAGATGTGCAAAATGATCAAACTATAATTATGACAGTTCAAAGCAGAATTGCTTATATGGTGTGTCTTTGTGATACAAAACCCATATCTTATTTTCCAAATTGCACAGGAATTAAAAACAAAATAGTTATTAGTTTTATCAATACAAGTATCGAAACTACATCTATATATTATTTTATCATTGGGCATTACGACATATCAAAAAAGTTCATTCGCGTAGATTGGTCGTTTGTAGATGGGCTTCTCATTCAGCGCACTATCGCTGTGACTGAGCTACACTATTTTTCAAAATATAGGATAGAGATCCTTTCGTGCAATTTCATTAACTGTTGGATTCACGCATACATTAATGAATTAAACAAATTTTATGCGGCTTACTATCGCTTTTATTTTTGATTGACTCTCCGTGACCACGATGGTTGCAAAGCTCTTAAAACGTCGGAATATTAAAAACATCTAAAAACATAGCCAAAAATAAACGCCTGCATATTTGTTTAATTTATTGATGGATTCACGTCACATATTGCCCGGTGCCACGTGCAATATCCACTATAATTCATTTCTTTATCACCAGATTCCTCATCGTCTACATTAGGAGCACCTACTCCGGCTGCAAGATCTACAATAAACACACCAGACCGCTACGTATACGGAGGTTCAGTTACACCGTTACCACGGTCAAGATTCCAGGAACGTATGAGGAGTCCCAGCCACCAATATGAAAGTATAAGGTAATACCAACATGAAAAATTAAACTATATCGCATGATACCAAAATTTATTATTCAATGTTTCATTGCCTCATAGCATTAAGCTTGCCAACATAAATAAAATTTAGAAATTTAATGCAATATAGAATTTAAATTATTATAATTGTGTAATCCCCATAAACATAGTGTGTATAAAGAAAATAGTCGATTCGAAGGAAGCGTGAGAATTGTGTCAGAATGGTGAAAAGTGGCGCTCCGCTGTCTCTGCCTATCCCTGTGGGAGTTAGAGCGTGACAATTGATGACAAGTCTATTCTATATTGACACTTTTCTGAAGATGTAGTTTTCTTGGGCAATATTACAGATGAACATATTATACTAAATAATACAAATAGTAATCTTTGTTGAATCAATAAAAATCCCCTGTTCCAGTATTTAAAACTAAACGACCCTCACAAATATATTTTCAGGAGAGAAACTTTAGACCCAAGTATGGTGCCTGGCATAGCACGTAGTGATATCACTGGTTCACGATTAAGCGTAGAGAGCACGAACCCATTTGACGACGAGGAATGTCCTGTGCCTCCAGTTAGAGCTTCCAGGCGGAAGAAGAAACGAGCAGCACCACCGCCGCCGACTTCTGCTAATTCTAGTTTGGTAAGTATTGTCTACAATTAAAGTTAAAATTTTAGGGTTATAACTCGTAAACACTTAATTAAAATTAAATACATTATTATAATTTCAGGTAAACAGTACAAAACTGGAAACTAGCGTAGTGGAAGACAATGAAACGAAACGTTTCTCAGATGCGGATATTGAAAACTTAAATTTAGGTATAGAATTAAAAATCGTTGAAGATGAAGATAATAAAGAAAATGAACAAGTCAAAGAGAAATCGATAGATACAGAACAAGACGGTAAAGAACGTATAACAGATAATTCAGTGAAACCAAATTCAATAGAGCTGCATATTAATGGAGTTACGGAGGACTCAGACAACAATGACGTCAAATTTCCCAAAGTGAACATCAGACAATACAGAAGAAACTCTAGCATTAATGAAAACGATATGCAACTTCGGCGGGAAAATTTCGTCCCATTAAAGACTAGAAGCAAGAGCCTCACAAACACAACAAATAATAATTATGTTCATTGTGACATTAATTTAAATGATGGTGTGGAAGATGAAGAAATAAATTCCAATGGAAATGCTAAAAGAGTAATTTGCAAATATGATGAGACAGCCCGAAAACAGAGCGTAGACACAGTATCTAGCACAGAAAAAGAATTTATAGACATCGATATGAAAACAAAAGAAATTGAAAATGAAATAAGTAAATTAAACTTGGCTTTGGAAGAAGATGAGGCTACATTCAATGGGCCAAGACTGTCTGTTACGGATATTAGGAAAAAGTTTGATGCACCTGATATTAACATTCCCAATCTTGTTCCTAAGCCCAAGAGAACTAACTCAAGTAGCGCAAGTTCGCCTATAAATACGTAAATTGTGATTTTGAGTTCACAGATTCAATTAGTTAACAAAAATCAATTCAGACCAATTTGTTCTGATAACTATAAAATTTTCTGTGAATTCGAACTCATAGTTATTGTTTATACACATTTGAAAAGGTTTTCATACAAAATAGGATCTCAATAAAAATCAATCAATTTACTATTTATTTTCATTTTATTAACTAAACATTTTTCTAGCCATTGGGAGTTTGGTAGTTCCTTAAGTTAGAGCATTCTTGGATTAATATTATATTGCCATATAGTTTATATGTGATTGCTACTACTCTTTTTGGCATGAACGGCTTGTTACATAATTGATAATTATTATAAAGTGATATATATTTTATACAAACTTAAAAGGAGTATGATTATATTTATTTATTAGTAAATAAGTTTTATGACAAATTTTACCGAAATCTATCGATTTTGTAAGAATTGCCTAGTCGCTACAGGTGTCACGTTAGGCAATTTTCAAAGTTCACCGCTAGAGCCCTGCCCGTCAATTACAAATTGTCACATTTGCTTGACGACGACGATGACGTTAGGTTGGGCCTTTGTTGTTTTGGTAAAATTGTTCATTGTAGTCCGTTGACTAGAATTAGATTTATAGTCTAGATTTATGCTTAATTTATTATTCAACATTTAGCTGTAGTGCTTTGTGATAATATGTGCAATTAACTTCATTTATGTACAATCATTTTCTTAATAACTATAGAGAAATATTTGTAGTCTAGGTTCTAAATTAGACCAAAGATATTTTTTCTATAATTTTTTTACGTTGAATCATAAGATACAAAATGATATAGTAGTGATCGTTTTAGGTGCTCTTAGATGTATAAACAGATGTACTAGCGTCTGTTAACGGCTAAACTATTGTTGCATTATGTATATTTTCAAATTTAGGTAAAGAAAAGCTTGGTCAAATCATACATCACCAAACCAAATGTACGCGAATTCATATTTTTCATATATTTATACTTCTAAAGTACATAATAGATATAATCAATTTAATATATGTATAGGGCTTTTTTTCATATTTACCTAAAAACTGTAGTAATAGGCAAATAAAACTAAATTATTATTAATTATAGTGTTTTATTTCAACATAAAATATTGGGAACAACTGTGTAAAAGAAAATATCTACACTTACTGTATAAATCAGTAATGAAAATTGGATCACAAAATTCAAGCGTGCACATCGGTCAGGAGCGACCGTGGTTTGAACCCGGTACCTGTCGCTAAACGTGGAACCGCTCTGGCCACTAATTTGAGATTTGACTTGGGCGCTCTGTAGCTTAAGTGAGAAACGCCGTCTTCGATATCCAGTCAGCCGAAGTGCATGCGAGAATTTTACTTACTAATTTATACAGTAATAATACAAGCATTGTAATATGCCAAAAAATAATATTAAAAATACATAATTATATTTGTACTTAAATCTAATATTGGTTTATTCCAATCGGTCACCGAATTATTGTACTAACATTTTTTTGTTTGTTTATATTTTGGTCGTCATATGGCAACACTTGCTTGATGTTAAGCTAGAGTTAAATCGATTGCCGCTACGAATAAAATTCTGAGCTGGTAAAAGACGTGTTTATTATGTGCCTGGCGTTTTAATGAAACTGCAGAGGTCCAACTGCCCAAACCAGTTGGATCTCCTTTTGATGCACCTGTTCAACTAATCAATATATTTAACTATTGATTTATTATTCGTTGATTGGTTACTAACGAGAATATCAAATATCACTGATTTTCAATAGCCATAAGTATTATTATTAAAGTCACGTTAAAAAGCACTAAAAGTTCGAGGATAAGCCATTTCGCTGTTATGTATTAGGAGAATCTGGGCCCGGCTCTACATACAAAATTTGGTCACCAAGCTGAATAAACCGTAATAACTTATCAGGTGGAAACGGTTATGAAGAATTATTACTTAATTATAATTATAAAACAACAAGAAAAAAGATTAAAATATTGACAAAATTCCTTACTGCACAAAACAGAAGTCATTTAAAAAAATAAGCGATCTCTTTCAGGCAACCAACCTGAAGGCTACGTCCGCACTGACAGGTGCAGCAGATTACGGAAGTACTAGAACATTCTGGAACCTCGCAAGGTGACTCGACAGGCTCTTGTCACAAAGCAAGGCGCCTGTCAGTGCGGACGTAGCCTAAGTGCTTCTTTATACGTCTCAGTTGCCAGGTATTTTGAAATATTATTAGGACTGGTAAGCAATGGTCCTCAGTCGGCTGATCCAGGGATTCCACCACTCACAGACCGTTAAGTGACTTAGTCGCGTTTCGAGATCAGCTTTTTAGCTGCCGGTTTTAAATAGGCAGGCATAGTATCCACTATGTGATACTATGCCGGCCATGAATGTGACTGCTACTCATTTAACTATTTTTGGCCGGCTAAGTGATGGCGACTGAGGCAGCCGTGAACCGAGGCGGTATTTTCAATTGCTGACACTCTCGGACTTCCCCTTGATTACCATCAGGCAAGTCGAGCTTAGATGTCGAGTGTCAATATTTTTTTAGGTGTCATCTCTATTCATGAACGAAAAATAATGAGGTAACAAAACAAACTACGGCGCAGCTTGAATTCCAGCGTTTTTTTTGTCTGCCGGTATTTATACCAGCGATCGGTATCTATACGCAACTATATTCGCGTCGATGCCAGTCTAGTAGTTACTGTATACAAAACCGGGAATCACCGAATACCCGGCATCCAGGACGTATGCACGACTATGAAAGGTGCAAAAATGCTAATAATTAATATTTCTATCAATACATAGACATAAATAAGATATACTTAAATAAGATATATTAACATAGCGACGACGACTGAGGCAACCGTGAACTGAGCCGATTTTTGAGTCGTCATCTGCGCTCTTGGACACCGACTTGCCTTACTAGGCAAACCGGGGTCGCGTCACAATAAGCATACATAAGAATAAAATACATGTACTACATACACCATACAATACATACACAATACGATACATAAAGAACAAACTACATACACAATACAATATTTCTTGTGTAGAGACTAAGGGTTTTTGCAGTAACTTTTTGTAGTCTACCAAAATTAGCCCATAGTGTGGCAGACTTTAAGAACTAGAATAGAATAGGAGGCAGAAGAGGGAGTATTATGGCCAGGATATACGAGGCTAGTTTTTAAGCTAGGATAGAAAACTATACTGGCTTGGCTTACTGTCCCGGCTTAAAGCTAGTGCTGTTTACATAATGCCAGATAGTTTTAAGCCGTCATTGCAGTGTACAACGCCAATAAACTAAAATAAACTGCATTCGTTAAAGAAAACAATTCGACTGAAACAGAAACCATACCAATTCGCACTAGACTATAGTTTGGGTTCTCAGTCCTATTTTTGCATAATTAACCGTTATGCAAAAAAAGACGCCTAAAACCTTAAGTAGACATTGAAAATAGTTGTTGCGGTCAGAAAAACAAACTCACTAGCCAATCAAATACTAGCTAGCACTTAAAACAGAACCCCATAGTAATAATCCATCGTAGCTTAAGAAAACTACATACACTACTAGCCTAGAAATGACGCTAGTTCTGTATACACAAAGTCTAACTTAAAGCTTAAAAAACGAGCCTCGTGTATCATGTAAAATAGGGTAAAACAGCAGTTGTTTTTTTTTATGTTTATAACGATTTTAGAACTGATATACTGTGATGTTTTCTATTGTGACTGGACATATGATAGTACCTCGCCTGATCTTAAGCTGGAGGGCAATCCATAAATAGAGAGGACTGCACGTATTCACATTTACTAAGCCAGTCTAGCTGTACCAGTTTAATGATCCGCTTGGGGACAATTTAACAATTAAATAAAAAATCTGATAAATAATCAATAACTAATGGATAAAGGTGAATCAATTTTACGGAGGAAACAGAAATAGAGTTGTAAATGATTTGAAAGAAGATGTAGTAACATTGAGAATGATATGATGCGATTTTTTGGGCATATTGAAATAAAGAATAAAAGGAGATCGACGAGAGATTTGTAAATCGGAAGCGAGTGGAAAGATACGAACGTTGAAAAATCAGGGAAACTATTAAAAATTATTAAAGGGTCTTCAGTGCCCTGTAAGTCTGTAGAAGGAGAATTGTATATGTGAAGGGAGCAAGAGAGTTGTGCCAGGATCATGGAAAAGAAGTGCGTGACAAATGATGATGATGATGATAAAAGAGCAATTTGAGTGAATTACAATTTTGATAATCTTTCTTTTTTATATGTTATGAAACGCGGCAAGTTAGTTGACACAGTGCTAATCAGACCTTTGTGCTCCTTTGACAAATTTCTTTGTTGTCTCGCCTAAAAAGAGAGAATGCGTTCATTAGATTTTGTGAGGAAATTGTACGTGGGCACGAAACTTTAATCACCTTACATTAATTTTTTTTTTGTTTATTGTGACTCGACATATGACAGCACCGTGAGTAGCAATCACATCCACTATGCCGGCCTAGACGGAACCGGCAACTTACAAGCTGATCCCGAAACTTGACCAAATCACTTCACAGTCTGTATACTTGTAAGTGGTGGTACTACCCCAGATCGGCAGACTGGGTAACACTGAAGCAAATATCCATCTCTAATTAATATTATTAAATATTACAAATAAAAGCTATGAAATAAATATTTGCTCCGACCGGGGATCAAACCCGGGACTTTACGCGCAACAAACCAATCGCTAAGCCGTTCGTCCACGCCTGTCGTTGGTTGCTCGTGGATCAGATTGTAAGTTGCCGGTTCTATCTAGACCGGCATAGTGGATGTGATTGCTACTCACAGTTATTGAATTGTAGTAGCAGTGACATTCATTCATGAACCACACTTCGGCTTAACATCAAGCGGGGTGCTGTCATATGTCGAGTCACAATAAAAAAAAAACAAGCATAAAATAATATTTTTTTAATCTGACCTTATTCTTAAATACAGGAGCAATCACAGTCAACTTCTCAACGAGCTTAACGTCAGATGCCAATCCATCTGTTTCGTCTTCAGAATACAAGTCCACCAGCGTATCGAGGGTTTCAGCCATTAACCAGACAGCCTGTTCCCTATGTGCCTGCTCTAGAAGGAACTCTGTAATGACTTTTATGATATGAGGTTTGGTATCCAGTGAGACGAGTACCAGGCCAAGTGTACCAACCATTCTAATGAGATTTGCACGAACTTCTGGCACTTGACACTCGCGAATGCCTTTTGTCATTATCTGTAATTATGATTTCGAATATTATGTATATATTTTGGTAAATGTTTTATTTTAGGAGTGTATATATATTCAGGCGACCGTGGTGTAGTGGCAGTGCAATGGTTACTTTGAAATTTTTGTGGTATATTTTTAAATATTTTTTACTGATGTACCGCTGTATGCAGGCTAAAGCAGCCACTGTGCAGATCACTGGGGGAGGGCCTATGTCTAACCGTAGATCATATTATGAGACGCCTTTTGGCTGAAATGACAATCACAAAGCTTTTTTTTATTGTGATACGACATATAACAATATCCATGAATGGAGGTGACTTCAACCATAGTACAATAACTATAAGTAGTAGTCACATCCACTATGCCGGCCTAGTTGAAACGAGCAATTTACAAGCTGATCCCGAAACGCGACACTACTCTTTGACAACCAGGCCCGGAGCCTCTTTAATTGTTTTTATTAACAAATATTTGTAAACTTAATTGTACTATTAAATATTACAAATAAAACCTATAAAACAAATATTTGCTCCGACCGGGAATCGAACCCGTGACACTCGCATAATGGACTGGTAGCACACCACTACGCCACGCCTGTCGTCAGTTAATGTGAAATCGAATATTAAGTTTAACATTATTGTGGTAAAGGAACTCTTAAAATTTGCTGAACCTGATAATAAATAATGCCTTGTTAGTTATTTTTTATTATTATTAATTTCACCTTAAAATAATTATAATAATTTACAAAATCAAAAGTAAACCACTCTCTATCTAAAGAGGTTCTGAAGGTCTCCCGACAGAGGGTTAATAAATTAGTCAAAAAATATTTACCCCAACATCAGCGACACTTAAATTAGAGAGCAATGTTTTATCATCTTTTGTAGTATAAATCTCTTTAATGTTTGCATGTCTAATTTTCTCGAGCGCTGCCCTCATGACAGCGGTTGCAGATTCTGATAAATCATTAGAGATAAATTTGTCAGGATCATTGAAAGGTCTAAATATCAATTTGCCAGCATCGACCCATATTTTATAAACTCCATTTATACCACCAAGATTTTGTATAGGAAGATTAGTTATCATATTGTTTAGGCATAGCAGGGCCCCAACTTGTATGACAAGTAACCTGTAAATTTTAAATTATTTTAGTATATTCCAACAATTATACATGCAGTCATAGAAACAGGACAACCAAAGTACATATATCAAAGATACATTGGTATTGGTGAGTGGTACACCCATGCCCTTGTATTCTCTCCTATGGACTTGGATCCTTTATGGAATGGCTACAATACCAATCTTGTTACAGGGAAACTTCCAGTTTGGATTCCCGGTCAGAGCATTTATTTGTTTCAATTTTTATTTGTATTATTGAACAAATTTTATGCGGCTTACTATCGCGTTTATTTTTGTTTAGATTTTGGTCGCGTTTAATTGTTTATTTCATTAATCAATGTTCGCGCAAAATTAAGAAAATTTGATTTAATTTACAAATATTTGTTACTAAATATAAAAGGCAGATATTTGCTCCGGATCTGATTGTCAAAGAATGGTACGCAGCAGTTCTCAGTCTGATCAGCCCCCTAGCACGGCAATCCAAGAAGCACGATAAATATGTTTGTCAAAATATGACGTTTCCCCATGAACTGTAAGTTGCGAGCACGGCGGTAAGCAAGATACGCAATATGTGTGATAGCCGCCATTTTGTTTGAAGTTATCATAACTTGCGAGCACGGCTGATCCAAGAAGTAAGATTTTGACGTTATATATACACATTTTTATCACATTATGAACGGGGTGGTGATAAACATATTTTGGCCTTTTTTAACTAAATAATTATAAATTATTATAATTTTGTAAGGTTATTATGTTTTCTATGTCCTAAACTCGATTAATAATTACGCAAGACTACCTTCAATTTTATTTAAAAAAATAGTTAAAGCTTGTCTAACTATAAATGACGCGCCCCTCCACTTTATTAGTTTATTAGTATATTTATTTAAATGTGTGAACGCAAACATTACTAACTATACTTTATCAGCGTGCTCGTCCTTTTATGTCTAACCAGCAACTGAATGACCAATTACAATTGCATTTTCGGTGTGTTGCATTCATATTTTATGTTTTCTCGTGTGCGCAAATGCGGTGAAGAGGCGCGTCATTTCGGCTTAGACAGACTATACTCTTATTTCATGCGCCTAAATACTTTTAAGCGAAGTGTGAAACTACACATCTGGCCGGCATACTGACGAATGACTGAGGCAAATGTAAACTAAGTCGGTTTTTTCAGTCCCCAGCGCTCTTGGACTTCACCTTGCACATTAAGTCAAAACTATTTTTTTTATATAATTATTTAATTATTATATTTAATAATTGATGTTTTTATTTGAGATTTTGTAACATATTATTTTAAATTCTTCATTTTAATTTTTATATATTAAGTTTATAAACGTTCAACAGTGGATACGCCTCAAATTTGCCGTAAGATGTAATGTAAGTATACGGTCAAATTAAAAAGTTTGTTGTTAGTTGACATTTCCAAGTATGTTTCGACTCTTTAACTTATACGCATAATTTCTGTTAGTATTGTTGTAGGGAACGTACCATGACCGAAATGAATGAATTGAATGATTATATGACGAAAGTCAATATAGAGGTTTGTTGTTTTCGAAAAAGCCTGTAGTAATGCGATAAAATATCTTAATATTTTATCCCGTTGATTTATCTTAAACAAGAAATGGCCATGCTCGCTTCCGTGATAAGTTACATGGTAAGATAGGTCTATCGCGGAACTTGATTCTTGAATCTTGCTCGACCCCGTGCTAGGGGGGCTGGGGTAGTACCAACACTTACAAGTATACAGACCGTGAAGTGACTTAGTCGCGTTTCGGGATCAGCTTGATAATATCACGAATATTTTTAGTTATCATGAACCTCAATAAAACAAAGTATGACTTACTTCTTATATATAGGACGTGATTTCTCATACTCATTGAGTGCATTCATAACATTATCTGGTGGCAACAGAGTTCTAGTCCATACTTTATCAAATACATCATTACAAACGATTCCTTCAAACACCTCTACTGGCAATTTATCTTCAATATAAACTAAACCTGCACCTCCATGAGCAACTTCTTCTTCACCCATATCATCGGAATCTGATGACTCATCCATCGGCTCGTCATTATCTGCAATTTAATGATATATGTATAAATAATTAAATATCTATTGCCTTATAATTTATTAGAAAACAAAAAATAAAATTCGTATTATGTTTACATTATTTTATCTATATCTTATACTAGCGGCACGTTATGGTGGCCGTATTTACGTTTTATTCGTTCATGAAGAATCGAAAAAAATAATTATTGATTTTATTATTTCAGCATATTATATTTTCATATTTAAAACTTAAGATCTATTTTTAATAAAAAAAATTAAATGATCATATCGTAATTTTTACAATATAAACATCCGCCTCAATGCCTAGAACTAAATCAACTGTTGATATTCAATTATTTTGAAAACAATATTTTTTTTAAAGTCCTCAAATTTCAAACGATTCCTTTTTCACAATGAAGGCTCTTTCCTGGACTCTTCCTAGAGTCACAGTACTACCCCAGATTGGGTACCACTTCCTTCTACTCTTTAAGTATTGTAATATCTATCTATTGTGATTTCAGAAAATGTATTGAATACTTACCAACACATGAACATAAATTTGCAACAATCTCAATAGCACTCTGTTGCGCATCCATCACTAGTGCTAATAACCTCAAATGTGTTTCCAAGGTTTCCAGTTCCTTACCCTTCAGAATTTTATGCTTACCACTTGCATCCTTTGGCGGCAGATATCTCATAACAAAAGTACAAACGTCCCTATGGTTCACACGTAGGGTTTCAGCTAGTACTGATATTAATCTATTAGTAATTATAATGGGCAAATTACTAATATTCCCAGAAGAAAGGCTTATTAGAAGACCCACTGCTAAAGTTTTCAGATACATTCTGTCTGCTTCATTATTGCCTATCAAGAGGAATTTATATAGTTTCTCTTCGGTATCAGGTTTTATTCGTTGAATTGCTTCCGGGTTATCTTCAACTAATACAAGAAGACATTGTAATACTTCTAAGACCATATCACATCCAAATGTATCCAAGTCCAAATAGGATGTGAGAATTTCAAGAATTCTTGATTGGCCCATATAATTGATTGCTAGTTCTGAAAATCAATGTTTTATGGTTTAAGAGCTGGCTGTATACTAAGAGAAAAACTTTAGGGTCCAAAATAATATTCGATTTTTTAGTGATTTTAAACAAGCTGCAATCTTGTAGCTTCAAATAGTATTTTGAA
Organism: Tinea trinotella; assembly: GCA_905220615.1. NCBI lineage: Eukaryota > Metazoa > Arthropoda > Insecta > Lepidoptera > Tineidae > Tinea > Tinea trinotella. Next base: position 8,678,003 of record HG992306.1, read on the forward strand.
GCTACAAAATTCTACTTTTACTAGAATCTTGTTGATCATTTTTTTTAGAAATCTCGGTTGTTACATGATCCAACCAAAAAAGGCGCAAAAAAATAGACTAAAAGATCTCAAAACTAGAGTCTTGGAGATTCAAACCACTTTTTGGACCTTGAATTTAAGCCCCTTATGCGGCGTTCTTACGGGGCGAATTTAGTTGTCCAATATTTATCGTTTGACAAAAATTCGAAGCAAATATTCAAAACTGTAGCGTTCTCACAGTTCAATAATAATCGACTCAATATTACACTTGTCATTACACTATCTGTCCATTATATCATTTTTCTCGTGGATGCGAACGCCATAATTTACTTTTTATTTTACAGACAATAAAATAATTTCTAACAAAAAAAAAACGACTTCAAATAGTAAACTAAAAAGCAAAAAATAAATTTTCTTCGCACAAAGTAATACGTATTTTCATTTAGTTAAATAGAAATGATTAAATAATTACTTTATAATTTTAAAGTCGGTGCCAAGTAAAACAATAACTGTGTATAGATGAATCTTTCTAACAACTGACGATAATATTAGTAGGTAATTATCACGAAATATCTGTTCTGTGGTAATTATCAGTACTTCCTTATTATCCTTGTTTTGGTTTTGCTAACAGATTTTGTGATTTTTTAAATTTAATACGTTCATGCTATTATTATTAGTATTGGATAGTTATTCATAATTAAATGCCATTGGATTCCATTTTGAGTATTTCATTTTAGTAAATTCTTTTGATTTATTTCAACATTGATATCTTGAGTACATTTGTTATGTAAATAGCTACTATATGTCTAAGTTGTATTCAGTGTCCTTTCATAATTCGTTTTCATTTACTAGTAGTTTGTAAGCCAGTATTTAGGTACATAATATTAAAAAAGTTACTTTGATAGTTAGTAGGTACCGATTCTTATATTTTTATAAGAATATTTAATAATATTGTGTGTACTTAGTAATTTGATATAGTAGTAAGGTTGTTGTAGCATTGACTTGGCACCGACTCCAAAATTATAAAGTAATTATTTAATCATTTCTATTTAACTAAATGAAAATACGTATTACTTTGTGCGAAGAAAATTTATTTTTTGCTTTTTAGTTTACTATTTGAAGTCGTTTTTTTTTTGTTAGAAATTATTTTATTTTACGATTTTAAGTGATGGTTAGACCGAGCAAAGATGCTTCTCGAATGAAGAGAAGACGGTTACTTCAGACGGAAAATGATAGACGGAAACGATTAGACATAATAAAAAAACTAAACAAACGCACTAGTCGCCCCTACGATGAAGATCCCCTCGATTTCTCTGGTCTGCCATCATCAAACCCTGATTTTCATATCATGGGACCACCTTTGAAATATCTTCTTACCAACAAAAAAAGAATAATCATAATCGGTTCATAAACAACGAAGTTATCCGCCAACAAACATAAATTAGAATGTTGAAAATTTAAGACTTATATGATTTTCTTATGGATGCCATTATCAGAACTGTACCAAATTAAAATGGGACCAAACGGGAAGCATCAGCTATCAAATAAAAAAAGAATCATTAAAATCGGTTCAACCAGTCAAAAGTTTTGAGGTAACAAACATAAAAAAAAACATACTGGTCGAATTGAGAACCCCCTCCTTTTTTGAAGTCGGTTAAAAAACTGGTGACAAAGGAATGCAAGTCGATTCGCTGTCAGCTATTAATTGAATAAATAAAAGTTGAAAGGTCTTAACTTTTAACTTTAACTTTTGTTGAATCGATATTTATTGCTTCAAGCTGATTGAAAGTCTGTTCAGACAGTTCAAATCGCGAACGATTACGCAGTTGAACAACTAAATTCGCCTCGTGAGAACGCCATATAAGTGTATAATATAACTATAGCTAAGCAACATAGGGTGTTCACGACCTGCTAAAGTATACATTGCTAGGAAAGGTCTATGTCCAGATGTAGTTGACTAATGGCTGTCATGGTGATGATGATCGTCACATAGATAATTTCTACTGTAAAATTATCGCATAGCTAAGTTTAAATCGTCTTGTCTGCTCGCTCGGTAATCATGAACAATCGCATTTATGCTAACTCTTGTTAATGTATTAACTATTGGAAAAAAAAATTAAACTCATTAAAACATCAATCAAATTGTCACGCCCTTTTCCCACAGGGACAATAGAGCGCCCCTTGCCACGGTCCTGACACTCTCTCCTTCCTCCCTCGCTTCCTTCACATCCACAGTTCTCTTGATACAAGCTCTATGATTATGGGCACTAAGCAACTCATTTTTAAGGATGTCTCCAATTTTTTTGGAGAATACCCTTCTGGGCCTGTTCGATTAAAGCATCCATCCACATAAGATTTATAAATATCTTTCGTCAATCTTTTTTTTTTTTTTTTATTTATTGTGACTCGACATATGACAGCACCCCGCTTGATGTTAAGCCAAAGTGTGGTCCATGAATGAATGTCACTGCTACTACAATTCAATAACTGTGAGTAGCAATCACATCCACTATGCCGGCCTAGATGGAACCGGCAACTTACAAGCTGATCCCGAAACGTGACCAAATCACTTCACGGTCTGTATACTTGTAAGTGGTGGTACTACCCCGGATCGGCAGACTGGGTACCACTGCCTACCACTCTTTGATGACCAGACCCGAAGCAAATATCCATCTCTTTTTTTTTATTAACAAATATTTGCAATATTCAATACTATTAAATATTACAAATAAAAGCTATGAAACAAATATTTGCTCCGACCGGGGATCGAACCCGGGACTTTACGCGCAACAAACCAGTCGCTAAACCGTTCGTCCACGCCTATCGTCATATCTATTTTCACTCATCCTTTCCACGTCCCCAAACCATTGGAATCCCTTTGTCAATCCTTGTCACACAATCTACTTTTAAACATGCTTCAAATGAATCTACCAATTATTCTATAGGGTAGTAAAATTTAACACGTACATTACTAAAGGAAATCATACAAACGAAATTAGCCTTGAATTTAAGGAGACAGTGGGCACGCTGCTGAATTATACAGAGCAAAATGTCTGAGGACTTTTGAGGCTAAGTCTTCTGCGTTTTGTGGTCGAGCAGAAACAATGGTGCTCCAATATCCCATGGGAGCCAAAATCCTAACAATGATAGTGTGAATGCAAGAAGAAGGTTACGCTATCATATTAAAATTTATCTTTAAGATGCCTGACTTTGACTTAAATGATACCAAGAGCGCCAACAATGCTTAAATACAATTAACTTTATGGGTTGCTTCCGTCTCCGTCATTATACCAGGAATTAAATTATCTACCTATATATATTTTTTTATTGTGATGACATATGACAACACCCCGCTTGATGTTAAGTCGAAGTGTGGTCCATGAATGAATGTCACTGCTACTACAATTCAATAACTGTGAGTAGCAATCACATCCACTATGCCGGCCTAGATGGAACCGGCAACTTACAAGCTGATCCCGAAACGTGACCAAATCACTTCACGGTCTGTATACTTGTAACCATAATAAACATAATCCTTATCTATTAAGATCTAAGTGAAACAAATATAACTAAGCAATATCCACCTATTACATACCTGAACTCTCACAAAGATTCCAAAGTAGATTGATACAATTGATGACCGTTTCATCATCCTCTTTGTTTTTAGAATTCAAATTGGGTATCCATCTAGCAGCAAACTACAAGTAAAATTGCATGTGGTATTATATCAGTATTATGCGAGCACAAAGCGCTGTGTTCTTATAACAACTCCCACAAATGTAGTGTACTATGCAATTAGAATAAGAATAGGACGGGCTGTTGACTAACTTCACTTGACTGATTCAAAGGTGTGTCATTTTCTTGACGGTCCGCAAAGAAAAAGACACCATATTAAAGTGAAGTTGGTCGCAGAGTTAGACGCCACAAAATGGCGCCGATTCCGTCGTATTCTTATTTCAGTCGCATTTTTTTTATTCTTTATTGTGACACGACATTTGATTTTGTCTCGCCTGATGATGAGCAAGAGGAGGTCCAAGAGTGACGTCGACTGAGAAAACCGAGCCTGTTCTCGGCTGCCTCAGCCGCCGCCACTATGCCGGCTAAAGAAGTGTATGTAAATAATAAAGCAGTGGAGCATGTATAGATGCTCCCAGCCTACCACAGATGTGTAGACAGTATACAGACTGTGACGTGACTTAAGATCACATGTCTACGACGCGCCTTGCGCGATCCTTGGGATACACGCTCTCTACTCCTATATTTTTACTCTAAAAATAAAAAGTTTTTTACTGTGATTTGACATATGACAGCACTCCCCACTTGACATATGACAGGACCACTGGAGTGTGATCCATGAATGGATGTCACTGCTACTACAATTCAATAACTAGTAAGTAGCAGTGCCAATGCCGGCATAGTAGACGTGACTGCTTCTCAAAAGCTGATCCCAAAACACGACTAAATTACTTCACAGTCTGTATACTTGTAAGTGGTGGTACTACCCCAGATCAACAGACTGGGTACCACCACCTAACAATCTTTGAAACCCAGACCGCCTCTTTCGGTTAGGTTAGACCGCCTCTTTTTTTTATTGACAAATATTTGCAATATTTATTATAATTATTAAATATAAATAAAACTATCAAATTTGCTTCGACCGGGATGCAAACCCAGGGCTTCACGCATAACAAACTGGTGTGCTAACCACTTGGCCACGCCTGTTGGTAAAGTTCCAACCTGTCTGTCTATACTAGATGCATTTTCTTTTGGTTGGATGCCTAGATATCATTGATATGATTTAAAAATCTTACCTGATGAAAGAAACAGGTAAGAGGAGTCATAACATCTTGTTCCATTAAACCTTCACAGACTTTCTGCCCACCAGCAGACAGGTTCCTGAGTACACCAGAAGCAGCATTTCTTACTGATCCTGTTGTATTTAATAGTAATGGAGCAACAAGTCGGACCACACGATAATTGAATATTTCCTCAATATTTTCGGGATTTTCAACTAATAAAGCAAAAGTTTGTAAACCACAATATTTATCTTCTAAATTTGGTGCCTAAAAATAAAAAAATTATATACTGGGCAGTATTTTTCAATTAAATTAAAGACATCCTCAAGAAAGCTGGGTTGCCTAGTGTCCATAACCATAGAACTTGTATGAAGAGAATTGTGTATGTGGGAAAAGTGAGGAAGTTGTGTCAGGATTGTGGCAAGTGGCGCTCCATTGTCTCTGTCGTAACAATTAGATTGATTTGATATTTGATAAAGATAAAGAATTGATAATAAATTCTGAGGAAATACTGTACATTAATTAAATACTGAAAATAGCAAGTATCATTTAAAAAATCTTCAAAATTTATCTATACATATAATAAAATTGGAGTGTCTGTTTGTAATATTAAAATAACCGTTTTTTAATACATGTATATGAATATATATACGGTACATACACCAAAATGACATTTTTTACAATTTTTGTCTGTCTGTTTGTTCCGGCTAATCTCTGGAATGGCTGGACCGATTTAGACGGGACTTTTATTGGCAGATAGCTAATGTAATAAGGAGTAACCTAGGCTACTTTTTTTTTTGAAAAAAATCCTTCTTAATAAATAAAATAAAATAAAAACATTTTCCCATACAAAATTGCGTGCGTTTAGAAATTGATTTTGGGTAAACTAAAGAAAAGATATCAAGCTGTTGAGAATTGAAAACAAATTATTATTATTATCTTACTATTATTATTAATGTGAATGTTCTTTGTTACGCTTTCACGCAAAAACTGCTCAACCGTTCATCATAAAATTTTGTACACATATTCTTGGAGGTATCAGAAGTAACATAAAATACTTTATAATAAAAAATTACGAAAAATAAAAAAAGTTGTTTGGCAAAATTTTATTTTTTCCATCGCACTGTATTACCGTCAGTCACGTTAACATCTAATCCAATCAACTGTACTTTGGAGACTATACACTATACTTTCCATAGACTATACTTTCAGCTGTTTGACATTTTTCGTTATTGTTATTTCCTTCTGTTACTAATCCATATCCTACTATTGTTATAAATGTGAATGTGAGTTTGTTCGTTACGGTTTTTATTTTTGGAGGTACTAGGAGTAACATGGGTTACTTTTAATTAAAAAAATGAATTTTTGACTATAGTTTCCAATTGACTATAGGTTTAACTGTTTGGAATATATATTTATTTTTATTTCCGTCTGTCATTTTTATATGAGTTATCGAGTTATAAATACAAAAAAGTCGAATTGAGAACCTCCTCCTTTTTTATGACTGTGTTATAAACCAAATTTTACGCGGGTGAAACCGCGGGCACAGCTAGTTATCAATATTATTCAAAAACAACTTTTAAAAGTTTGTTGTATATGTTCATTTTTAGTCTTGCCACCCTACAAAAATAACATAAACATAAACTATAAAGTCTGAGTCTTTATAGTCAGAGATGAGTATATGCTGGAAGTTGACAGAGAAAACAACTTTCTAATGCAGGAAATACAATTTGACAAGTAGCATTAAGCCTACTTTTTATCATTTCTTTAGGCATTTGTTGAAACGGGATAGGATTAACCAGTTTCCTACTACCTTTAATAATCCATTGCTTGTTATTCTATGCAGTAGGAGGAGACCTGCATATCGTACAAATATCATAAACCAGCAAGCTCACATTTATTACTCTTTCACACAAATACTACTGAACAGGTTTTGATGTAACTTGACAGAGACGTTGGTAGGGCTAATAGGGTTGACTTGGAGATAAAGCCGTGGCTTCAAGTCTGCCTGTATGCAATTAGCTATGAGGAAATAAATAATTTATAGTGACTGGTGTTTTATTTGTGACACAACCTTGCGCATGATAATAAGCAGGAGGAGATCCAAGAGTTACGACAACTGAAAAAAAATAATAGTAAACGGCTGCCTCAGTTGCTGTCACTATGCCGGCCAAAGAAGCCATTTATGGTGTTTTAACTAAAATTCTTTCTTATTATGAGCCTTTATCTAATGTACATCAGGATGTATTGTAATAAATATGCATGCAGTAAGTATGATAGCACTCTTTCAAATCATAGTTATCACCAAAAGTATCTGATCCGTCACCATTCTGATATCAAAATCGCCAGTGACATAAATAACTAATTATCTTTTTGTGAACCAAAATTAAATCTTAAAATATTTACAAGCAATAAAATATGTGACATCATTGGGGATGCATATAATTGGTATTTCAGTTAATACACAAAAAAAATCTTATTTGTTCAGTATATTGAAATTCATTCTAGGTAGATTGCTATCATACTTACTGCATATTTGATACAATACACCCTCCATTCTGATGTACACTTTACCTAGGCTGTTTCAAATTAAAGACCTAGATAAAGTACCTAATGATGCTCTACTGAGTGTAGAGCATGCCCTAGTATTTTATATTATAACATTAAATTTATCATACAGGCTCTATAGAAAATGTCTAATCAACATTAGCAGTTCTTTAATTTACGAATGGCATGTTTGGATATACAATGGTTATTATTATAAAGAAAATGTTTTTTCGTTACATGTTCCTTTGGAATAGTTCATGTATTCCATTTGGAGATAAAAGTGGGTATGGTTGAATAGGGATGATCAACCCTTGCTAATGGTACCACACCCAACACAGATATCCGCTTGTCCGGCAATGAGGTTATAATAATTCTTTAAAAATTAAACATTTAATAACAACTAAATATTGTTAAATTATGTAAATGTAATTAAATAATAACATATATAACTTGTTTTAGGGATTAGAACAGAAAATAAACACAAAATATAAAATTATATGTGCATTTCTTCGCGTCGGGAGTGATACATATTAAATTGCGTAGGGAGCAAGGATAAACCATTATCTATCTAAACATGCCACTTTGATCCGTAAATTAAAAAGCCGCTAATGTTGATCAGACATTTTTCATTTGTAATTTAGAACATTAGTAAAATTTTAGGTATAAAAACAAAGCAAAATTTCCTAACCTGCAATTGATCAATGATAGTTTGAATGGCATTCTCTTTAGAACCCACGGGTATTTTCTCTGCAACTTCTTCCTTAATAATAGTGTGCCGTTTTTTGGCCCTTTGTTTCTTTATTTTACCCATGTTACTTCTTAAAAACTGACGAAATAATCACAGGAAACAATGTACCCACGAGAGCTTCCCATTCAGGTGCTGTCAACTTGACAGAATGGTACACGTCGGAAAATACACGTTATTTTATCTCTCATTCGTTCAAAAATTTAGAACATATAAATAAAACTATTAAAAGGTTCTTTTTTACATTATTATTAATTTAAATTGTGACACGACATCTGACCCCCGTCTTGTCTGATTATAAACCTGAAACAGAATTTAATGTTGGTAGGGTAGTTAGTATTATATCTTTGGTTTATTATTATGAAGGTCCAGTTCGCGAACTCTGGTGCCTCTGCTATTTCACAGAGACATAGCGGTTTTCATGCGTCCTTTATCGCCTATACCACGGATAATATTCCGAGGTCCTCTTGAACCTTGTTCCTACCTCTTCTTTTCACACCCGTAAAACGTCCGTAGGTCGGGGGAAGCATCCGGATTCTGTCAACCAAATCGGCAATCAAACTAAAAAGTTCAGAGCGTCGTTTCCTTGCAGAACAATCGGCAAGTAAAATAAGCATTCCAGCCCATGTGTTCTCCCCATCCTATAACCTTGGATCCTTTAAGCGATGCGTGCAGAAGCACAATAGCCAGCATAGTTAGTGGCAGTCGCGAACCGACTTCGTTATCAGTTGTCGGCGCCCTTGGACCTGTGGGAGAAAGGCGTAAAAATTTTATTGGTTGAGGTAGTATAATGTAAATAAATAATGTCCGTATGGAAAATCTCTATATGAAAACCTTAAGATATATAAATGAAGCTTTAAAATTAATAAAGAATACCTGGGCACAATTAAAAACAGGTCGATGTTATGTCTCATACAAACGACATACAAAGACTGAAAAAACGACTCAGTTGTCGTCGCTATGCCGGCGAGATGTGCCAGCCACAGCTATTGTGTCAGACTTTTAATCGTCGCGTAAATTAGATCTCCTTTATATCTCTTTTATATGGTCCAGAGCCAAATTGCAAGCCAAAAATGAGATACAGGTAGGTACTTTTAAAATTCGACCTGAATTATGATGTGCAAAGGAAAGTGAAAGAGTTCAGACGACTGAAAAATCCAACTCAGTTTACGGTTGCCTACGTTAATATACGGGAGCGAATCAAAATGTGGCAGAAAAGCATGAGAGTAGAAATGAAATCCACAAACTTTAGGAAGTGTTTGTGGAGTAGCGATAGCTGATAGAACGAGCAAGAGCACAGTGTGCGATAGAGCTGGTTTAGCTGGTTGAGCTGGCCAGCTATGATAGCATTACTGCTTGAAAATTGTGCCGATTGCTCTTGCCTATACCTGTGGGAATTAAGGCGAGATAATTTAAATGACTGACTTTAAAATGTATTATTCTTTGCAGGGATAGGTTGGACAAATAAGACCAATATTGTTTCTTGTCAGCGATTGTCAAAATAATAAAAAGCTAGGTTCTACCACCAAATTGACGATAATGATCAAATGTGTCGATACCTAATTAAGTAAGAATTAGTTAATTATATTTCTGCAAAGCATAAACTTCCTTCAAACCTTTTTTTACTTAAATATAGATGAAAACCTCTGCACAAATTAACTCTACATTGAATTGTACCTAATCCCTAAAAGCGGGACTAAACCTTCCGGGATATTTTATTATGGGTTAAAAAGCAAGCCAAGTTGCTAAAATCGGGACGTCTGGCAATGCTGAATATTACACACACTACACCTACATACCTACGTATGCGTATAGGAAATAGGTTTTCAATCTTACTTGAACTGTATATCCCATTTCGATAACAATAGGGGAATGATTGCCGTCGGGGCGTGTATCGGACGTGTCCCCTTATTCACCTGGTTCACCCACGCGTATATAGATTGATTTGAATTCAGGGAGGCTATAAATGGTCCTTGATGTCTATAGCGGTTATCTAAACATGCATATGTCCTCCTTTAGGAAAAGGGGTCTTTCTATAATAGCATGAAGTCTATAGAAATAAATAATATGTTAGTACACCATAATAATTACCATACTTGATATTATAACTCGATTATTTAATTTAGTAAAACCCTAAATAGTGTTTTAAGCACAAATCAATCAATCAAATTATCACGCCTTTTGCCCACATGGATAGGCAGCAGAGGCAATGGTACGCAACTACTACGATCGTGACACAACGTCCTTAATTCACAATAAAAAAATACATTGCTATTATTAAATATTGATATTTAAGAATACCTACGCTACGCAACTTTTACAAATTATTCCTAACCGCATGATATGTTAGATTCATTTGCCCCGTACTAAAATTACACAAATTTTTACATTTGCAACAACACCAACAGTGTATACTCGTATATCATCTACTTATGACAAAAAATACACTAATTGACAATAAAAATAACAGGTAGATTGGTCTTATTAAGTAAGAAAACATCTTTGGCGGAAAGCCTTTTAAGTGTTCCGGGGTTATAACCATATAAATATTAATTACGCCGAATTTAATCTTGATCTGCAATATTTTATGGAAGCATTTTTGTGTAGAGGTATAAAATTAAAGCGTAGACCATAATCAAAGAGTTGGGCACACGCGGCGATGCGGCTTCTTTGATGACCGGCCGACCACCTAATTTACATATGCTCAAACCGTAGACGTGCTTGGGATCCGACGGATATGTACAATCCACTCACTAGTGTTGCCAGTCATTACTATGAGTTGTCGACATCAACACAAATGCCGTTACATTTAATTTTCATTTCTTATTAGGCAAGCTAATCAAAAGAAGGTTGGTACTGGAAGATTAGAGAAAGTTCGAGAAATTTCTGTTTTTGGGAACAATAAGTTGGGTACAATGAGCTTTTCTGGTTTATCTGTGAACCCAACGTGCATACTTTATTATTCAATAATGTAGAGTCATTTATTACTTTGGTTAGCACTTATCTATTGTTAATAATAAAAATTGCACAAAATAATAATATTATGCACATCAATATCCTGCGCCTACTGACTGCATAGTGACGGCGACTGACAACTGTAAGATACGACGGATTATTTAGTCGTCTGCGCTCTTGGAACTACCCTTACTTACCAACAGGCAAGTCAAGGTCAGATGTCGCATCTCAATAAAAGAAACTATCCTATCATTTCATCGAAAGTTCTTTTAAGTCACACGTTAACGACAGTCACCGGGTTCGATCCCCAGTCGCAGTTGACTGATGTACACCCGTAAAAAATATTTCATTCAAAATTCATTGCTAATTTATACATTAAAAAGACTAGCATTGCAAAATGACAAAAAATGAATAGAAATACACATACCAATTGTCTATTATTAGGTAATAGTTATTGTCCCCAGGGTTTAGCCTCTAGAATTATCGACAACTAGTTATTAAATAATAACCTACCTAATCATCCGCCATCCCTAAATGTAGAGGTAGTTGGGCCAGGTTTGCCGTGAACACAGCGTTGGCGGCGCCCGGTAGCCGCCATTCGAGCTTTCTTCATAAATCAAAAAGTTGTTTTTGTGTCTTATCGGCGGATAATCACCGCCGCTACCGCACAGCAGCCGCCTCGCCGGATGGACATTAACTTTTTATCGAATTTTTGTGGGAATTAAACTTAACAAACCGACGATCATTAGGTCCCGTTCTCGGCAATCGAGGAAGCCTTCAAACTCAACTAAATGGAAGCTATTAAAGGATTTTAAAGTAGATAACATGGGGCCGGGTATTAAACGATTACAAACTAATGGAAAACTATGGGATTTTGACTTTGGAATTTTATCTAAATTATGTATTTACAGATGCCATGAATAAAGCTCCCCAATCCAAGTATATTTTAGTCTGCAAGCTTAGTTGTAATATTATAATTAGGTACCATATTTGTCCTGCAATCAAAAAGCTTATGATGCCTAAAATACCAAAAAACAACTTAAGCCTTTTACAAACAGGTAATTATCCCATGGTGCTCCGAGAGATTAGAGCCTAATCATTGCGTGCTTCCTGTTGAAAATTCCTTCAAAGTGACGTCAGTGTCAGTAACTGGAAAGACAAACCAAACCATCCATCACGGCGGAGGCCAGAGATTATATTTCAATATAATCCGTGAAAGTAGGTAACGCACTTTATATTCAAATTAAATGTTGCCTTTCTGGGAGAGAGTTATTTTTTCTACTATGGATCTAATAATATGCATTGTATATGTTATATTTGTATGAGTACCTATCTCTAGATTAATTTATTAAGGTAATTTTATTTAAATGGTTGCGTTAATTAACACAAGCATGATTCATCGAAATGTATGAAGCAGACATGAGATGGGCGGCGTGTCAGCACATCCTACTTGGGCTAATTGCACCCCCGCTGCGTGATGGATGGACTAACCCACCCGCGCCCCCAGCCGCCGACGCCGCCGACAGGGGTTGTTCCCAGAAATTCCATTATCGCCACTATCGGTCCGTTTCACATGACAGAAGTACTTATATACCATGGTGTATTACTTGGTAAAATAGCGCAGTTGGATAGGTTTTTCGGAGAAACTGTATGGAACATTCCTTTGAGCATATTTTGTATCATTATTCATTACCTAATGAATAACATCTTAAATAATTTAAAGAGAACAAATCATTTTTTAAATAAACTTGTTCATATTGTTTCAATAAATGTATAACATATAAGATTATTGTATTTATAGATTGTGGGTTTGTAGTTTAGATACAAGAGCTATGTGGCTCTACAATCGTAAAACGATCGTTTTCTTAATCGAAATTTAATAGTCAGTTTTATATTCCTTTTATGTTACGAACCGCATTTATAAAATTTTGTTATTTATACTCATCGTAAAATTCAATTCGATTTTATCAGTTCCAAGTCGAAAATATCAAATGTGCATCGTTAACTTTTTTTTTAATAATGAATATTAGCTTAACCAATAATAATCCACCCACCAAAATAGTTATTTTATTTCTGATTACACAGAGAATCGATCACAGTTTAATTGTTTTATTTGTTATAACCATTTATTTCTTGATGTTTTTAAATGCCGAATGATGACGATAATAAAACTTTTAGAACAGCAATATCAACATAAATGTTTGAAAACAAACAGCAGCAAATATCACTTTCGTAATAACTTCCATTATAGCTTTGTTTTCGTGGAGTTTGGGAACTCATATTCATATAAAACAAACACCAAAGCAATTATACGAGGAACAGTGAAATTTGATACGTTATGCATTGAAAACTTACTCCGAGGTTTATCAATTCAAGACTATTTCTTGGAATCGACAAGTAGAGTACATCACCTGACAGAAAAACTATTAACGTTATTTTATCTGTTAGACTTTTTTTGGTTCAATGACGATTAAACGTACTTGAAACATACTTGTTGTTCAATTTCCAACAAACGAAACAACTTTCCATAGAAAATATTACATACTCAAAAGAATCATTTCGGTCCTACGAAATATGAATTCACAATACGACAAGTCTCATACGAGTCTCGTATCGCATATCTGCCCTATTTAATTAAGATCAATAAAGGAGCACTTGCAAAACCCTTTACAAAAGATATTGATGGTATATGATATAGACAACAAGCCGCCCTTATGCTTTTAACAAGAGCGGAAGTGAAAAAAGATCAATATTTAGACAGAAATGATTATAGCACGCACGGCCGGACGTGAATGCGCTCGTCGACGCTAATAAATGTAAAGAACAGGATGCGATTTTCGTCGTAATCATGTTAACTCGTCTGTTCTCAGCCTTCTCTTGTCACAGCAATAGCTTAAAAAACATGAGACGCTTTTTTAAAAGGGGTCGAATTGCTGATTGTGCGCTATTGAATCGGATATCGAACCCTGGCGGATTTCTGAATGGATGGCGCTTCGGTCGCTTGCAGCACAGCCCGGAACGCGCACTTCCGCTCTACGAAGGATAATCGAATCCTATTCAGAAATATTTCTATAGAAAACTTGTATATCTGAACCATTTTTTATTGAAAACATACACATTTTAACATTTTTATCAATGAATTCGTGCGAGTTTTTACTGTGATCTGAATGTGAGAGTAATCAGTGATATTATTTATACTCATAAATTTAATTGCCAATGACCGTGAGTGAGTACTTTCTAAAAATAATTTCAACTAAAATAAAATACTTGAGCGGAATGTTATGTGAACAAACATCGTAGGTAGAGAGAATGAGCACGATACATTAAACATTCTCCGTTTGTGGCTATAATTCTTTCTTTATTTACATTTTACTCATGATAATTCTTTCCAGGTTTACATTTGCTCGATAATAATTCCCACTCTATTTACATTTTGGGGATGATTCTTGACTTATTTACGTAAAGTGAAAGATAAAGAGCGATTGCGGTGCAAGTTTTCATATGGCGCGTCGCCATCAAACAAACAACCGCGCTGCGTAACGCCGGGGGCACCCTCAAATAAACTGATAAAAACTCCAGCTTTTACCTTTACTTCCATTAAAATGCCTGGCTTTATCATTTTAAATACAGATATTATTTTATTTATTTATTCAAAATGAATGTTCTGAGTTTACATAGTGCAGAGATTATAACTGTTATTAGTTAATCCTGCTATCGTTTACCAAGAAAATATTTAGGTAAAAATATAGGTAGCTAGTACAAAGGCGGAATTAAATTGCCAAAACAATTGAATTGAGAAAACAATTTTGCGGGAGGGAATTAAAATGGAACCCGATTGTATTGTAATTCCGCTGTCGAACACAGAAATGTAAAACTTAACCATCTCTTTTCCCTTTGCCGTTCCACGTAATTGCATTCCATCTTAATCTGATCTATGTAAAAACAGCAATGGCGGATATTGAAAGGAAATTGCTGCCGTAAAAGTTCAATAAATTGTTTGGAATATCTATAGATTCTATAGAATGATCGAGAAAACAAACAGATAACTTCTATAACTTTCATGTTAATACTCGTAATAATATACGTACGTATAATAGGAAGGTTTGGAACCTTCTCTCCTCTATTTATTAGTGGAATACTTTTATAAATATTAATGTATCTATGTTTTTTTTTACATTTTACATCAAGCTACTGATAGAAACAGGATCACCAAAGTACTCATATCAAAGAGTGCTTTTTTAAACCGGGGATTCTGGGTTTGCGTGACCATTTCACTAATACTACACCACAGTTCAATGTGCGAATAGTTTATATTAGGTTAGGGGTTGATTGATGACGTTAGGGTGCGGCGAGTCATTTCAAGATGCGACTGTAACATCATTTGTCTTCTACAAACATGGTGCTATTACTAACGCGCTGACATCCAGCTCGCAATCCTGTCATAATTAATATCATTCCCGCTCTGTAGACCATGTTTAATGGAATCTTTGATGTATAGTTTCCATTAGAAGTAACTATTATATTAGAGTTTTATTATATTATATTATTATTATATTAACTATTATATTAATATAATTTTAATATAATAGTGAAACTGTTAGTTACGCTACGCGTAAAGGCCAGGGTTCGATTACCGGTCGGGGCAAAGAACCTTTGTGGCATATCCACAACATTTTTTTTAAGTTTCCGCGCACCTTTAAAGAAGTATATACGATTATATGGATAGAGGATATGAAGTAATATAGGACCCTAAAGTGTCAAATTCTCGAGATATTTTGAGAAAGTGTCAACAATGACTTTTAATAAAAATCCAGTAATAACTCGTGTATAGGGTAGGCATTCCATTGCATTTAAACAACAGTTCCAAGGCCTCTATTTATGCCAGATTTGGCAAATGTGGCTAATATAACCTATAATAATAAAACCTAGATCTGAAACCTGTAACCCATCATTTTAGGCAAATAAATATTACATTTCATCGTATTAAGAGCAACAATTTAAAAGAAAATTTATTTAAAACGGTTCTGCTTCCCGCACTTACGAAATAACTATGTTAAACACTTTATATATCATAATAAATCTAATAAAAGCTATGTTATAGAGAAATTGTGGATGTGAGGGAAGCAAAGGAGTTGTGCCAGGATCGTGATAAGTGGCGCTTCATTGTGGGAAAAGGCGTGACAATTTGATTGGTTGATTGATATATGTTATGTATTTATCTTTTTAAGCGTTAATAATGATTTTATTTACTTTTATATTTAGATTTTAGATATATTTTCCTTTGGCCGGCATAGTGACGGCGACTGAGGCAGTCGTGAACTAACTCGATTGTTTCAGTCGTCGTCATTCTTGGATCTCCCTTGCTTATCATCAGACGGGTCATAGGGTATTTATAACTTTAACTATACTTAAAAGTATAACCATAAAATAGGTCTATAGCTAATCTATTTAAAAAACGTAAATTTCGTTCGTATGTGGGTGATGTTGGCCATATAAACTCATTTCCTGGTTTTATCGTTTAAGATTTATATATGTACTCGTACATTACAAGTTAATTGTGTATAATTAACACACATGTATATAGGTGAGTCTTAAACTCTTAATTGTGGGAGTAATAAACAGAGAATTTGCGTGGTGTGGAATGTAAATTTATTTGACCGGCATATTGGAGACGACTGAAGACAGCCGTGAATTTGGACAGTTGTCTTCAGGCGTCGGCACTATTGGACTTTGATCATGCTTGCCTTTACCTTCAAGCGGGCCGAGGTAAGATGTCGAGTCACAATAAAAAACATTGCAATAAACAAAATTGACTAACATATAGATTTGTTTTAATAACAATTGTTTGTAATATTTAATAAATATTACAAAGATGGTTTACTAAAAAAAGTAATAAGGCAGACAGTTGGTGGTCATTTGCCAAGTTTACCCATCCAGGGCAACCACCACTTTCAAGTGTACAAACAGGGAAGTAACTTGGTTTTTACAAGCTGATCAGTTTCGGGATAAGTTGCTGGTTCCAACTAGGCCGGCATATAGGTCACTTGCAGTTATTTAACTAAAGTATAGCAGCCACCTTCATTCATAAACATCAGTTCGGGTGCTGGTATTAGTCGAGCCACAATACAAAAAGTCAGTCGTAGTCAAACTACTGCTGGCAACTATTCTGTTCTACAACTATTTCTAGGTTTAAAGACCGAGAAGTTAATAAGTCAGATTAAGAGTTGTAGGGGTTTAACGAGGACAGCATAGCGGACGCGACTGACATTTATGTGTAGTAGCAGTCGCCTTTGTTCTCCAGAATACTATCAGGCGGTGCACTGTCTATATAAAATGTCGTTAACCTTGTCAATCAATATACGAGAAATAAATATATCGTAAAAATAAAGAATATTAAGATATGTTATGGGGTGCGATGTCAGACCTCCTCGTGTGTCTATCTGCTTGCCATATCGCTTCGGTGATACGGAAAGCAGATGGGCTGGTGCATCCTGGGCATCAGTCAATAACTTTCCTTAAGGGGGTTCTTGCGGTTTATTAAAAGTCTGACGTGTAACGCTGCTTCACGTATCCCTCTGCTTTCAGAGGGGACTGTAGAGCAGCGAGTTGATATAGTCATGCGATTTTGTCCCCCTACACTTAATTGGTAAAGTGATGTTGTTTTGTTTCAATACAAACAACACAAGCGCCAATAATTAAAAGAAGAAGAATAGTTTTGCTTCTTTTTGTCTGACTTTTTTTCCGAGCCTAATTTAAAACGTTTTATAAAATATAATACTATCTATTAACAAAACATAGGTACATATAAGTACTTATGCCTACCAACATAGTAGATATTATGTATTTCATTTGAACTTCCGAGAACATCTAAAATAGCTGTTCTCGTAAATCCTCGTGCGTGTCTCTCGTTGGAGGTGGTGTCATCTCTGTTGTTTATTTATATTATAAGTACTGAACAACTTAAGCCCTTAGAGCATTTAACTATTACTAAAAACAGTCCTTGCGCATTAAAACATGCGTTAAATATTACTTACTTAACCACTAAAGAACATGGTGTTTTATTAGTTACCGGTTTCTATTTAACAGCTTTAACCGAGCACAAAATTTAAACGCTGACCTAACTATTAGCTACTGCTTTAATAATCAATAAATGTGGCAATAAAAACACCTGCTGATTGAGCAACTAACTTAGCCAATTTGAATTTATAAAAGTTTCTATTTAGCTTCTTGTTGATTGCTATAAAAAAAACTAAAAGTAGCTAAAATTCAAGTTATGTTCTTTGTAAAACAAATAGCATGGCATAAGTTAGTGTTTCTAGGAAGGAGCAAGGCCGCGCTGTAACTAATTGACATCTACGTTTGCCATGGACAGGTGTGAGCCAAACACATTGATTATAGCCCACACCGTGTCGGCAAGATAAAAGACAAAATGTGGGTTCGATGCTCGACGTAACCGTCATCAGATTGCATCGCAAACAACAAACGCTGTTACTTTTTTATTATTATTTTATGGAAAAACAACTCTAAAGTAACTTTTGTAATATCTATTACAGTCAATTAATTGAATATAGTATTTTTCCGAGTATTAAGGAGTTAAGTAAATGTATTAAACATGTTAAATTTATCAGCAGATTGCGGTGATAATGAACATTAATTAGATTGCCCCGGGCCGACTCTATGTGCGGTGGGCGCGACGTTCACTGTCTTTATTATAACATAATTTGCACTTAAGCGGCCAGATCAAAGCGGCTACGGGATCCGGCGGTGCTTTTGATCACGACAAGCCTTTGAGTTCGCCGCCTCCGCCGGGCATGACTGGAAATAGTAGATTCGTCGGTGGGTTTTTTTTCATAACATTTATATGTGGGCGTAAGATACATACGAGTAGGTCAGACGATGTATGTGTGCGGTTCGATTTAATAATTGCCTAGATTTAAGAGGTATTTTGTTGCGTGCTTTTATACACTATGTAGTTTTATGCGGTTGTGAACTCAGTCTAAATTTACTCCACTAAAATGTAACGTAATTGGAACAGCTGTAGTCGGCGAGTGCAAAGAGACGCTCCCTCGGTTCACTTAACTGGTTTTACAATTCTTAAATCGCACATTTCCTGTAGAGAACCTAATTTGATATGATACAGACACGCTTGTGAATTTCAATGTATTTTTATTTAGTAAAAATCGTTCAAGTAATTTTATACTCGAACGTAAGTCACCATCGTTGAGCATTGATAATCGATTCGTATAGCGCGGGGACTCCTTGATGTCTTTGTATTCCTTTGTCCGCATTTGGAGGGACACACTGCGTTTTATCAGTCAACCGTAAAATATTTCTCGTTGCCGCCGCCGCCCTAATCTGCGGGTAGTCTGCTGCACAATACTATTTAGTCATATACAAAAATAAATGTATTTTCAAATGGTATTCATTGTTTTAAGCGGCCCGTCAGAAGATTCGTCACTGTGCCCTCTCGTGTTTAACGAGGGACACGCCACTAATTGATTTTGCTTGTAGGCAATTTGTCCAACCAAACATTGATGTGGATGATGTCTGTCCGCTGTCAGAATGCAATTTTAGCATTGCCTTTTTTGTATTGTAATTTGAAAATGTTATGATTCATTTCATGCATATCTTTGGTATGCACACAATCAAAACAACAATACCGTGTTACCGACTATGTGAGTATATTATTATGTAGTTTTAATATAAAGTTAATATCAAAAACGTATCGCTATTAAAATACACATACACACCCAAACATTACCAAACACCCACACACACACATTAAATAAGTTTATGAAATTCTGTAATTGTCGTCTATATTTTCTAAAACAATCAATCAATCAAATTATCATGCCTTTTTCCCACAGGGATAGGCAAAGACAATAGAGCGCCACTTACGACGATCCTGACACAACTCCCTCGCTTCCCTCACATCCACAATTTTCTTCATACGAGCTCTACAGTTAAGGGAACTAGGCAACCCAGCTTTCATGAAAAAGTCTCCGATTTAGTCGAATACATATATAAACATAAAATATGTACCTATTTGATGATTGTATTAAGTAGAATATACCTTTTTTTTGAGACACGACATCTGACCTCGACCCGCCTGATGATAAGCAAGAGGAGGTCCAAGAGTGACGATAAACCTTAGATAGATACATAAATTCTTTAATGCACAGTATAATAAAACACATGTACATAAACGAGCTTAATGTCTAATGACATTTTCTACCAGCTTAACCTTATATATATTATAAACCTACACAATTTTAATTAAAATTTGCATTTCGCCTTTATAAAAATGTGCAGTCATGTGCTGCCATTTCATTGAATAATATTATCATATACCGTTGCATACTAGCATATAATTACTATACTAGGCTGCCTAGTTATATATATCTAGTATCTAATGTTAAAATTAAAATGTACTAATTACACCTCTATTCTGCTAATATCTAAAAACCTTATAATAAAAAATATATAAAATTAACTAAAATACATTATTAAAAGAATTCCCTTTAGGCGACGTTCCGAAGATACTGGCAGCGTTCTCCCTTTGAATAGCTAGACTAATTCTTTGTGCGAGGTAGCTGCCAACTCTTCGGTCTCCTGTGATGTCGACTAACCTTTTTGCTATTTCCTTAAAGCCTTATAGCGCTAGGACCCCACGGGCCACGGGTCTCGAAACCGAATGAGACAAAATCATACTAATTACATAATAAAAATAGATATTGAGGAAAATATATTCAACAAAACTCCGCAAAAATCAACAATTAGAATTATACCCAATAGATAAACAAGATAAGAACCATACTTAACTGAAAAACAATATCAAAACATTTAAAGCGATTAAAATAATATTATCTTGATCTGACGCAATTGCCTCTTTTCAGTTTTACAAATGTTATGACAAAGATGTAGTGACAAAGATTAAGAAAGTTATGTTGGGCATATTGAAATTATGGATGAAGGGAGATTTATAAATCAGAGGATATTGGATAGTAAAATGAGGATAACACAGATTTGTGTTCCGATTAAATCGGCAACAGCTTCAAAAGTTAGTAGAGACATGTGTATGAAAAGAATTGAGAATGTGAAAAAAAAAGAGAGTCGTGAAATTAAGGCTTTAATTCATAGGTTACTTTAATTCTTGAGCGACCGTGGTGTGTGGTAGCGCAATGGTTACGCAAACCGAGAGCAAAGTTTAAAACCACTTGCCGGTACCAATCTATCTTTGATGTATGTATTTTAATTGTCCTGTTTCTATGATACATAGCTTAGTATAGAAATCTAAAACAAAAAAACCTCATACAACAATTCTGTTAATAATTTCTGCTCTAAAATTAATTAAGTCACACATTAACGTGGCAAGATGTAAAGTGTTCTTAAACGAAACATTTGCAATGGGAATGGGATCAAAAGGGATTGAGCCGTTTGCGTGGCCGCCAATTGCTGCAGAGCGGGCACGTGAGTGATGCGATAGAGCGGCTCCTTTGATGTTCTCTTTGTAGTTGTAGCGGTAATGGATCGCCGCCAGCGGTGTTGTCGCCTCTCAAGTCCTCGATCAAAGAGTGCCGACAAAGAGCCGCCCGGTAGCACCACCGAGCTATTGATATCACTCAAAGCCCTTTGAGAGATTGCGCTTTGATGAAGCCGACCCCGGTGGGAGTATTATTATTTGGGCAATCTCTGCAGCTGCCCTTTGAGCTACTAAAATTGACAAAGTGCACGTGTCTGTTTAATTTGTGTTCTGTATTAGATACAAAGTTGCATTTAAATGTTTTACATAAAGTATGTCAAAGGGATACACGTGGCGCATTGGTTAACAGACGAAAGGTCCCGCGTTCGATTCGCGGTCGGCCCAAAGATTTGTCTTATTAAAGATTAGCATTTATTTTAGAGGATACTTATTATAAATATTTCTTTATAAAAAAGAGGCGGATATTTGCTCCGGGATTGGTTGTTTAGGAAGGGTAGACAGTGGTGCCCAGTCAGTCTGCCGATTCCAGGTAGTATCGCCGTAAAGTGACTTAGTCGCGTTTTTGGGAATCATCTTATAAGTTGCCAGTTCCAACTAGGCCGGCAAAGTAGATGCGACTGTAGTCGCCTTCATTCATGGTCCGCACTTCAGCTTAACATCAGTAGTTAGTTATGTCGAGTCACAATTAAAAAAAATGAAATTGTATGTTATCACATCGAAGTGTTCTATCTGCCAATGAACTTTAGAGTAGGTAGGCATTGTTTATATTGTTTTTCTTACACCTTGAATATAAAAGGTCATTAAAACATCCGTGTTGTTTTTTTAATAGTTGCACGACATTTGACAGATGAGGTCCATGAATAGAGGAGACTGCTACTAGATTTAACGGTCTGTATGTACACATGAAAGTGGTGGTACTACCCCGGATCGGCAGATTGCGCACAATGACTATTATCTGTCTGCCTACCACTCTTAAACACCCAGGCCCGAAGCATTCATCAATCTATCAATCAATCAAATTGTTACGCCTTTTTCCACAGGGATAGGCAGAGACAATGGAGAGCTTCTTGACGATCCTAACAAACTCCTTCGCTTCCCTCACATCCACATTTCTCTTCATTTACGGTTATGGGTACTAGGCAACCCAGCTTTCTTAAGGATGTCTTCGATACATCCATCGGCCTTGTTTTTAATTTATTAACTGTCTATATAAATAATAATTAAATATCACAAATAAATGCTATAAAACAAAATGCTCCGACGAATTGTGATTACCTAATTGGCAAATTTCAAAGAGGATTCACGCCAGCTGTAATGGGTTATGTGTACCACATGCTCGTGAACAACGTATTAATTTAAAAGTATAACGATAAAAAGCCGGTAAAGTATGAAACGAAAGGTAGATTCACAATAAATAACTCGCGGCCGTAAATCTCCACGCCACGAACCCATTATTAAAACCGAATTTCGTAGAGCGTTATATAATAACTAATAATCACACTTCATGGCTATTAAGTCGCGTTCGCTTTTTGAGAGCGCCGCCACGTGAACAGGTTCTGTCTGACTATAAAGCGGGGGTTAGTGAGGATCGAGGTGCCTATGTAATGGTGCGGTGTTATTATTGCTTTGAAGTACCGCTCATGCGATTTGAGAGTCGTGCGCGCGCCCTTAGGGATCTCGCCTAAGGTTATGCTTGCGTGGCATTAACGCACCGACAAGGCCTCTATTTCGATGCCCTTTTTCCACTTTCCTTGTAGTTCTCGATGTGCACCGAGGAATATTAAATTGATTGCATTACACGAAATACATGACAATTCATGGCGTTTATGGTTTATACATTTCTATACTAAGCTACTCTATACTCCCCTACACGACGCGACGGAAGCTTTTATTTGTGAAAAGTTTATTGTTTTAAATGAGAAAAGGACATCATTCATTTTGGTTTTATGTACTACTTTAGTAATGAAAAAATATATAAATGGTAGTTTCGATACTTGTATTGATAAAGCTAATAACAATTTTGCTTTTAATTGCTGTGCGATTGAGTTATTTGGTAAATAAGATATGGATTTTGTATCTTCTGTCAATCACAAAGACACGCCTTGTTAACAGTTCTGCTTTGAACTGTCATAATTATAGTTTGAAATGAAGAATATATTCCAATTACATTGTAATCTTTCTTTTTATTTTTTTTATTCTAAATTTTTGTCGAGGCCTTTTCATTAAATATGAATATGTCGGCCTCATTATATCTTTACCTAACATAATACCTGCAACTTAGATCTATAGTAACTTATTCTATGTTTAATATATTTTAAAATGCAACTGTTAATACAATTAAGCCCAAGTCCCCATACAAAATGAATGATGTCCTTTTCTCCTACAACATCTCAAGTGACTTCATGCAATTATTTTAGTGGTAATAATTTAATTAGTTTGCCTGTAATTCGTTAATTAACTTATAGTGGTTCTTTTTATAAACTAGCTATTATATAACCAATGACTTTGTTTTTAAGTTTGGGTGGGATTTCCGATATGTAGTAAAATTTTACCCATGGGTGGGATGGTAATTTTTGGCATGGATTCTTGTTACCTCTCTCGTGTACACAGATCCGTGGTAGTGCGTATAGCTTACTTTTAGATTTTAATGTATAGTTTATTTATTAGTAACATTAATTAACTTTAAATAGATAATTAAAAATAGATTTTCACCAGTAAATTGAGATATAAACACAGTAAATTAACAGCGTTTCGGGATCAACTTAAAGTTAGTATAGAAATGTAAACATGCTTGTATCATAGAAACTTAGCGACTAAAGTTTGTATCAAAGATACATTGGTACCGGTGCGATTACAAAACGGGGTCCCTTCGTTTATGAGAACATTTTATTATCATTAGACCACAGCTTTAAAAATTGTAATAATGAAAAATAAGCTATCATTTTTTAGCTTGTTTATATTAAAGCATATGAAGTGGTTACGTATTTCTGTTTCCAGTCATGTGAAGACGCCGCCCGCGCCTGAGTTGACTGTAAAGCAGCGGCGCCAAAAGCTGGCGAGCAGCCAGGGGAATAGAAATAGAGGCACTATCAACATTCCAGGTCATCTGATTGTCATTTTATGTTACGTGATAAACAACATAATATTACAAATATACAAACTGTTTCTTTTTATTGTGACTCGACATTGACAGCAACCTGCCTGATGTTAAGCTGGAGTGCGGTTGAATAACTGTAAGTAGCAGTCACAACCATTATTGCCTAGTTGGAACCGGCAACTTACAAGTTGATTCCGAAACGCAACTAAGTCACTTCACGGTATGTATACTTGTAAGTGGTGGTACTACCCCGGATCGGCAGACTGGACACTACTGCCTACCACTCTTAATGTTTCAAGAAGTTCTGTATTCACGTATTCAGAACTAACGTATTAAGAAGAATAGTCTTGTTTTTATTTGTTTTTTTGTGACGCCAAATCTGACCTTGGCATAGCTGCTAGTAAATAAGTGGTAAACCAAGAACAACAATTTCTGATCAGATAGTTATTGGTTGCCGGCCAGTGGTGCTCTTTCACGCTTCGATTTAGGGATCCAAGAATGGGGGACAACACCTGGGCTGGCAAAGCATTCCACCTGTCGATTGTTCGAGGAAGAAACGACTCGCCGAACCGTTTAGAATTTTAGATCGACTCGATTCGGTCCACTGAATCCGGATGAGATGATTAACTCGACCCCCGAGATAGATACAAAGGTAAAGAGTTCCTCTGAACATTTCTAGTCCAATACATTAATATTATGGATTATACTAAATATATATACGACAAACATTGGCAATAACTAAATTAATCAATTTGATTCGTGGATCAAATATCAGTGTAAACCAGGTGGTTCATGCGTAAATGAATTGAATCCTTTCTAGGAGGGTGGTCCCGTTGGAGGCATACACAAGAGATGTCGCAAAGTATTGTTGTATACACGCATTGCATTAATTCTCTGTTAAACAACGCATTTAAAAGCCACATTGTAAGGGTGGAAGCCAAACAGTGCCGTTTCCCCAAACATACCACCCACGATGATGACGTGTCTTTCCCAATGACCTATGCCAACAATGTTTACTTCTTTTTACAAATTTCGCACAATAAAAACGTCAAAATATTATTGGTTTTAAAGAGAGTAGTCGGTTTTTTATATTACGTGCATACACTTCGGTTATAAGCAATATTGTATGTGTATGTACTTGCACATGAAAGGGATAAGCAAATAAAATATTGATTTTTGTATAAACGTGAGCGAGAACATAATAATGTAGACCAAATGCAAAGGTATATCTACCCCACGTCTCCTTTATTACCGACATAAAAACAGTATGTTTGTTGTAAGTCATTTTTGGAATACGACCTCATCTCGGTCGGAGATAACTCTTCGACAATAAACCTAACACGAAGAGGCAGTAAAAGTCTAATTCGAAGCACCCCCCCCCCTGCGTCCCCGCCGCACCCCGCCACCCGCTGGGATCCTACTCTAACCGGGATTTGTTGGCACCTTCCTAGAAACACCGCACAATAGACTATAAATCTAATATTTATAGGAAAACTCTTTTTATAGAATGCCGAAAATTTATAAAAAAATAAAGATTAGAAATATATACTTACCTACCTAGGTAAATTGTATTTGTTCGTTACTTTTTAATTCGCAAAAAAGTTACATTGTGTGGTGCGTTCTTGTAAAAAAATATGAAAGCTAATGAACATAATCCTGGTACCTAAGATTGACAATACTACCTATACTAGTAAGTTGATTAGTAAATAAAAAAGAGGTATTTTTTATTAATATTTTATTAACACACGACATCTAACCCGACATGCCTGATGTCCGACGGTGCTTTACCTCTGTCACCGTCACTATGCTGACCAAAATACTATCTAAATGCCTGGTATAAAAACAATATAGACTGTAACAATATATTGTAACTCATTTTAAATAACGTATTAGGCCGGCACATAAAAATATTTAAACAATATTTATTTAAGTATTCAATGTTATTTTGTGTAAAGTTTTACAGAGTGTTTAAATATATTTTTTGATACACTGCTCTAGTAAATTATTTAAAATGAGTTGGAATTATATTCTTTGCAAGTCTTTATCTTGCTTCTTGGATTGCCGTGCTAGGGGGGCAGATATTGTAAACGGTTTTCTCGGAGAGCTGTGTAATATTTACGTTGGCCATTAGCAATGGATTGCTTAACTTCTAAATACCTCGAAAACATGTTCCTATTATGTATAAGTGTTTTCTCACTTTAAAACAAATGTATCCCGCACTAGCCGAGGTGGCGTTAACTGAACAACATCAGGGTGGCCCTCATCAGCGAGCTACCGACTTTGAGAGGTATAAAAAAGCATCCATAAAACTAGTCCTAAAATAACGTGGGCTGGATAGAATGCGTGTGTGTATATCGATTCATCATCACTAGGGAGCGATATTTAATCTAAAAGCGTTTAGTCACATCATTCATTCATATCGTCACGTTTTTAATTCCACGGGGACGGGCAGACATAGTGGATCGATCGATTTTGATTTTTTTTTATTGTGACTTGAAATACATGACTTGTATGACAGCAATCCGCCTGATGTTAAACTGAAGTGCAGTCCATGAATAAGGGTGACTGCTACTACAGTTAAATAACTGTAAGTAGCAGTATACTATTTCGACCTAACGTAACCAACAACTTGAAAGATGATCCCGAAACGCAACTAAGTCATTCATGTCTATTTACTTATTGTGAGTGGTGACTTACAGTTGACTTATATGAGAGGAATGCTGTTCCTTACTTGCATAATGGTAAGCAAAGCATTAATCAAATTGTCACGCCATTTTCCACGATCCTGACACAACTCCCTCGCTTCCCACATCCAATATTCTCTTCATACAAGCTCTATGGCTATGGGCACTTAAGCAACCCAGCTTTCTGAGGACGTCTTCGATTTCATTCATATATAT
Source organism: Tinea trinotella (assembly GCA_905220615.1). Taxonomy (NCBI): domain Eukaryota; kingdom Metazoa; phylum Arthropoda; class Insecta; order Lepidoptera; family Tineidae; genus Tinea; species Tinea trinotella. The sequence continues at coordinate 8,705,544 of HG992306.1, forward strand.
CACTTATCAAATTCACTTTTTAATTAACATTTAACCGAAGCGACCTTTTGTTAGTCCTAGTGAGTTACACCTTCTTTGATAATGCATATACTCGTCGTAATGTATGTACGTATTTAAATCAGTCGTGGAAAGAATGTTAACAGCATCATCAAGAGTGGAAGGCATGGCGGTTGACTTTGTGGCAAGTAGGTACCATATAGTTAATCTTTTTTGTAATCTCGCGCTGGCAGGTCGTCGACCGCACGGAGGCTGCCTAGCGGGCCCGCGAAGCCTCATGTTGGAATCAAGACCTACCACTCTTACTGATTTAGAGGGCACTGTCAATAGTTTCCTCACATTCCGCCTGTATGGAAGAAATGTTAAACTACTAAATAAATTAACATATTTACTACAGCTGTTCGTGCTTTAGAACTTCGATGAGTATTATTTACTATTTTTATGGTAATAAACATTATCAATATAACCGGCTTGATCCTGTCAAGATATTGCTTGTATCATAGAAACAGGACAACCAAAGTACATATATCAAAGATACATTGGTACCAGCAAGTGGTTTCGAACCCGCGCTCTTGGTTTGCATGAATATTGCACTAACACTACACCACGGTTATTATTAGATACCTATTTGTTGGTTTAGACATTGATAAGATGTTTTTTTTATTGTGACACGACATTATGACAACTCCGCCTGATGTTAAGTCCATGAATAAAGGAAAATTTATAAAAATACATTCGAATAATTATAATAACGACATTTAAATAATAAATTCAAAAATTACATTACGTTCAAGCTACTAAATCATTTCACGGTCTGAACATTTGAAAGTGGCTGTACTATCCCGGATTGGCAGACTGGGCAAATAACCAACAACAGTCTACCTACCACTCTTAAATAAATCAGGAATGATTATAAAATGAAATTGACGAAATATATTAGAGGTGTGGAAGGATAAAAACGGAGACTACCAGAAGATTATTCCTCGATCATATCAGGGATCATTCATAATAAGCAGGGATCTGCTATGCCCATAACCATAGAGCTTGTATGAAGAAGCTTGTGTGAAAGTAATTGTGGATGCGAAGGAAGCGAGAACCGTCTTAGGATCTTGAAAAGTGGCGCTTCGTTGTCTTTGCTACCTGTGGCAATTAAGGCGTGAAAATTTAATTTGATTGTCACATTCATGCCTACCCATGTGATTTTATTAACACCTTTTTATTGTTTTTATATTGATTAAAGTGTGATGGGCTGAAAGAAACTGCGAAAGTGATTAGAGTAATTTTATATTAATGAAAACCTTCTCATCGTAGTTATTTAGTTTTATTAATATTTACAAAGAATGCCGATAATATCAAATAAAAGCAATACACATTGAAAATAGAGTCGTAAACACTCATGTTCAAAGTATTTATCTATCGTGTGGCGCTGTAGTTGTGAAGATTGTATTTATTTGTGTGGGGCGGAAAACGTTCACTATATACCTACGCTATCGCCGATTGAAAATCTCGGCTTCATTGTCGGCTTTCTTCACACGGCCGCCGCCGACCGTCATTCGGCCGATGCTCGCACCGCCAAAGGGACGCCGAACATGCCGTGCCTCTAGTGATGAGCACTCACAATTCGGCAATATATTATCGATAGTTTTATGATATGACAGAATTCATTGATGATAAATTTATCGCGTTTTATGTGATTGTTTATATCTTTATCTGATACCATAACTTAGATAAACTTGTCAAATAAGTATTTTTATTACCAATAGGCAAAAACACATTGGAAGTAGGCGACAATTGATTTACATTGATCGCTAATGCTGTCACTCCAAATGTCGAAACACGATAAAATATTTTTTTATTGCACCAAATAATTCCAAACAACTAAGCTAACTACGAATATAATGTCATTATGCTACATTTTATGATTTTATTTTTATGACTTCAAAATAACTCAAACTGTTAATATATTATAAATGCATTGTTACAAAAAATTGTTACTTACATAGGAATCTTTGTTGAGCGACTCAAAAACAAACAAATGAATAAGACGTCGTTAGGCGACCGTGGTATGTGGTTACACAAACTATACCACTTGCCGGTACCAATGTATCTTTACCAATGTATTACCAATGTATATTGATTGTTTTGTTTTTATTATACAAGGACTTTTAGTAGCTTAGTATAGAAATGTAATAAAATTTCACTGACTATTCGATTTGTTGCTATGGTTTTTGGCTAAGGCCTGAAATGTCTAATATGCCAGGGCCCTTAGCATATTATACAATTGTTATTATAAAAATTATTGTAATCCAATATTATAATATGAACTTATAACCAACCTATTACGTTGTTGTCGGTTGGTGTAATTACTTTGTAAACTTTATTGTAAACCTAAAAATTGATAGAACCAATTAAACTACTAATATGTCTAAAAGCTTGTAATAATATGGTAAATTTTATTTTTAGCTTAGACTATAGTAGTTACACTAAATATACTCGTATTTTGAGTTAATAGTTTTCGATATGTAATTGTTATTGTCGGCACAACACTACGCTACGTGCCTATTGAAGTTTGAAGAGTGAGAAGGCAAGGAAGAGGCAATGGAGTGGGGAGAGCGTACTGGCGGCTGGCACGCACGCTGGCACGATACGCGACCGCCATCCCGCGCTCCGGCCCATACTAACATCAGTCTGTCGAAAGCATTACCACCGGACGGGTGTGTCGCTCTGTCGTTATAGCATAACACTCGCGCTCAACTGGGTCACGGAGCTCGTAATTACTTTTGAAGCAGTGAAAACGTTAATAGTGTTTTAGTGTTAGTGATTTAACACAGTGTATATTGTCATACTAGTGCATTTGTTGTCCGTATTATTAAACGGACAGGCGGTACCTTTGATGTGCGGGATGCGTGCGTGAGCGCAGCGTATGACGTGCTACGAAACTCTAAGAACGCCGGCACCAGCCGCGGACGCCCCCATGGCACACCACTTTGTCAAGTGGTGGCGCAATAAGTTTAGAAATGGATACAAAAAGTTCAGTGGTAAGTGTACCATTTCATTATTAACAGTTCGGCCCAACGCACAGAACCCAAATAGATTGTTCACAGCAATAGATACATACACCGGAACAATAATAAACATAGTATTATAATAATAATAATAACTGTAGACGCTATATACATAGTCTAACTAGAAATCTTTTCTGTCCAAGTAAATGCAAACAAAAGTTCATTATCAAACTAGTATTGGTAAAGCGTAGTATTATAGGTTGATTCTACAGGGATTATTTAATCAAAAAAGTGGGTTAATCTCATAGAAAGAAAACAGTGTGGTCCTGCTTGCGTCACCTTGAAACAAGTTCTTATGTTATTGTTACTAGTTTATAATATAGATATCATAAATATTAGATAAAATATTATCTAGCAACCATAACAACTTTTAGTATTGTAAAGGCGGCCGTGTTCTAGTGATAGATAAGATCTCGCAAATTAGTAGCTCCCCGATCAAAACCACTTGCCGGTACCAATGTTTATTTGATATTGCACTTTAATCGTCGTGTTTCTATGATAAAGTACGTTTAAAAGCTACGAATAGATACGTAAATATAATAGTATCATTATAATTTGTTAACAACGGGAATCAACATTTTAATAACATACAACTTCCGTCCTCAATAATATGTAATCCGACATCAAAGGATGTGGCCGCTTTGATCCCGATTTATTTAGTCTCGGCAAGTAGCTACTTCAATTAGAATACGATACATCTTGAATTTGAACTCGCATGTGTATACACACATCTCAAAAGAGAAGGTTGTTAATAAAAGTTTTTAGATGAAAACCGAGTCGTGCCGCTCATTTGATTAACTTCAAAGAGAAAAGTTGAAAGCTCGTCGCCGGCGCGGAGACAATGATACCTTTTAACATCAAAGGAGAAGCAACGCTCGCTACGCCCCTCGCTTTAAGCTCCTCTTTGACGTTGATTCGTCTTGTGTACAATTTATAGAACGGTACGAGCGATACAAAGAACTTTACAACATTCAAAAGCTTTTGTTGCATAATTTAATGTAGTTCTTGTTAAAGGCACACAAGTGCCATTTGCGTGCTTTTTTTATAATGGCAACCCTATTTTTATTGCTTTTGACAATTTCATTTGTTTCTCTGTTTATGACACATTATTTATATTCAACGTTTTTCGGAGATTATGACAATAGATTCAATTATACCTACTCTTGGTTCTAATTAAAATACAGCGTTAGAGTCCTTGATTTAATTTTATTAAATTAAATCACAGAAATCATTATTTATTTGTTTATTGTAGGTGTCGTTTTTTTTGTATTAAAATTTGCGATTAAGCAAAACTTCTAAACATGCGTACCTATACCTACAATCAGATCAATTTACAAATAATAATGTTTACAACTTAAATAATTACATATTAAATCCTACAATAATGTTTTATTCTACCTATACCGGCACTCTTGGATCTCTTCTTGCTTACCATCAGCCGGGTCGAGGTCAGATGTTGCGTCACAATTAAAACAGACCAAATAAAAGAGGAACAAAAATAATTGAAATTATAGCTTCAAAAATATATTATACAAGCTTTGAGTGTACATTAGGTATTATCAATGTATACTCAAGTATACAAGGTAATGCATACTGAAAGTATACAAGTTTCAACGTTTTTGTAATGAAAATAATAATTACATAGGTCATAAACACTACTACACAATAATCCGTTTGGTTGAATTATAACACATAAAATGCTTTACAAATATTAAGTATATCTCGCTTTCATTAGAAGTTAAAGATCCCGGCAAATAAAAAGCGCGCTAAGTAATTGTTAGCACTTTCTTTTCGTTTTCAGAATGTCTATAAATATTATTAATTATATACCAACTACGTAGCCGTAACGTCACATGTCATGTCTCAAATTGTACGTGGTTAGAACTCCTTGTAAATCGAAATAATGGAATGTGGCGCGGTAAGCCACCCGGCTCCACGTTAGCTGCAGTTTCGTTTCATTTTTTTTGTCGGCATCTACAAACTTGTCCGTGAATTCTACGGACAGTTTTTCTGAAAGTTTTTTTTGTATTATTTGGAATTCTATTCATTGCTTCCTACCAAGCTAATTTTAAGAATAACGTATTTACCTTTAGTATCAAATTGCTTTATAAAAAAGTACGACTAAGTTCAGACTAATGATTAGAAAAAAACACCTTTGGCTGGCATAGTGACGGCGACTGAGTAAACCGTGAGCTAAATCAGGTTTTGCAGTCGCATTGCCGCTCTTGGACTTCCCCTTGCTTGCCATCAGGCAAATGGAAGGCAGATACCAAGTCTCAATAAAAAAAATGTACTGCTTTTTTTATTATGACTCGACATCTGACTTCGATCTGTCTCATGGTAAACATGATCGAGGTCCAAGAGTCCAAAAAATGTAATTATGACTAACTTGGAAGAAGACAGAAATATAAAATGGAAAATTAAAATCACAAATGAAAAGAAAAAATATATGTAAAGCCGAAATGTTGTAAGGAAAGTAATTGGAATATAAGATAAAATATATAGCAAAAAATATTTACGCGGCTTCCTTTAATTTCGTATTGAATCTCCGAATAGATATATAAAATAATATAGGTATGCGTAATGGGATGGTTGTATCGGCAGATGTGGCTGACACAGAGACCCGTCTCGCCCGCTCCTTCCTGGAAACATCAAATCGCACCGACTTCTCGTTTGTATTATTTCTTTCCAATACACCGCCGCCCTTACTTAAGTTTGCAAAACGTCCCTATTACAATGTTGTAGTTATTTACAGAATTAATATAAACGTTGGGTTTTAAATAAATGCTTGGAGAAGATTTGCTTTTGTTAAATATTTCTGACCAATTAGGTTACATAAAGATTATATCTGTATGTTATAATAATATAGTTCGCAGCAACAAATATGTATTTTTAAAGAGCCATAACAACGTGCAGTAACATAGCAAATGTGGCTAATAATACGGATAAACTGCTACTTGAATTGCTAATGGCATTTTTTATATCGTGCAAAATTATCTGGCTACCACAAAATCATTATAAAACTGGCTACAAACTCAGATGATCCTCGTTAAATCGGAGGGTTTGTACCGGAAGTCGTTAGTGGTAACAACAAAACAATTTCCTTAGCAACAGTGATCCACACCAACCAGAATGGACAATATCAAATATTCTTTAGCTATCTGACTTTTTTAATAAACAGTCCGGCTGAACTTTCAACAAATTAAATAGATTTTGTTACGTTTCTATATTAAGCTACCAAAATGCCTAATATGCTTGTATCATAGAAACAGGACGACCAAAGTACAAAATATATTGTTACCAGCAAGTCACTTTGTACAATGGTTTTCGTGCTTTCGGTTAATACTGATACTTAATAAATATCTATCTAAATCTCACGCCTCAAGTCCCACAAGTATAGGCAGAGCGCTATTTACCACTTTTATATATAAATAATAATATCAATAAACAATTCATAAACCATTAGCCTAAGAATCCTAACGATAAGAATCCAGACATTATTCAAACCAGAACTTAAAACCCTTATCTATAATGATACGAACGATCTAATTTGAATACGTTTGAAAATAGCACACATTTGGAGCCGGCGACGTTGGCAATACCCTGGATATAATCCAAACGTCCTTAGTTCTAGGTCGGTACATTTATTGCGATCGAAACATGTTAATCTTTGCAACATATAATTGTAAAGCCAGGGATCACTATAACTATATGTAATATGAACGACTAATTGCTTGTTGCTTGATACCTTAAAATGGAATGTAGGAATTCAGAGTGTCAAGTTACCAGTTATTTAAGTGTAGGCTGACTTAACCTACATAACTGTAACTCAAAGACGTTGTTTAGATGTAAAATATGTCAAGTGAAACAATCTTAATAAATATGTGTTTTGTTTTAGCTGGTACGGAGAGCGAGAGGACTGATACGGAAGAGTTGGTGGGACGAGCTGCATCGCAGTGTTCGGCACCACCAGATTTATTGCCAACTGAAGCAAGGGCACTGCTACAACCTGCAACCACCCCTCACCGTCGAGTGCACTCAGCACAACCCGAACAGAAATCTCAATCTCCACAGGAGCATAGTCATGAGAAACCTAGGCTAAGATTTGAGGTAAGAACCCTAACTAAACACAAACGTTTGTAAGATTATGTTGATTACTTTGAGTGATATATTGTTTCATCTTTGGAATTTAAACTACCAATGAGTTTATTGGAGTTTAAATCACTCCGCGCCAACCGAATAACATGATATTTCCGCATTGTTAAGCCATACAACGAACCTAATTTGATCCACGTTGCACGCATGCATCAGATAACGGGTTAAATAAGTACCCACTAAAGTTTTCTAAATCGGAAGTAATAGGAAAGGATAGGGCGGCGTCTGGTCGTGACTCGTGACTATGATTACATCTTGTATGTTTATTGCCTAACATTGTAAAAAGTTAAGACGACTTTCACTCGTCGTATTGGGTGGTAATCTCGTAAACGCGATTACAAGCCATGTAGTGAATAAAAAATGATCTAACAACTTACCTATATTCACATGTTCGACCGGTCGCTATTTAGTTTGTGGAAGTTAATTAATAATAAACTCGAATCAGTATTATTGTCGTTCCTAGGCGGCGGCGGCGTCTTTGCTTTTAATTCTTATAACATCGTGGCGATCGTAAAGGCGCGGGCCAGTTTCCTTTTATAGCATAAGATAAGAACGGCCGGCGAGCCGCGAGTGAACAACGCGACGCAGATTGGCGCCGCGGGTTTTATCATCGCCCATTCATAAAGATTTCTCTGACTAATTACACGGGCACCATATTGTTTCACTCATTAACTTGGAGATTTTAATACGTCGTTATGTCTAACTATAGTTTCGATAATTACCGTAATAAATTCTTATTGGGAGCAATGTATAGTTTATTATTGCTGTTTCTTTAACATTTAATGGCATATATATTCAATGTTGTTTATTATTCCAGGAACTAACGTGTGACGTTGAGTTACAACACCCGGCTCCATCTAAGCAGCAACCTTTGCAATTCTCGTTTACATTGTACGATCTTGACGGTCATGGCCGAATGACAAAAGACGTAAGTATCCTTTAGTCACCTTCGTCTTGTTTATTAACATTAACCAAATCGTTATTGTATGTATTTGTATTCATGTTAAGAATTAATCGGCGCGGCAGGCGTCGGGAGTTTCTCGCCACTCCCTTTAGTAAATTCTATACTTTCACTCTATTCTAGGTTACATCGTTTAGATCTTTAGCTTTTGTATTAATTCGTAAATCCGTTTCATTTTAGGACATCGCCGGCATAGTATCAACAATATACGAATCAATTGGGAAATCTGTGACTGTTCCACATTATGGTTCGAAGACAATTCAAGTTCGTTTAACTGTGGTTCCTGAAGATAGTAATAGTCGTCATGAAAGACGGGAAGGTAGACGGAAACGTCGCAATAGACAAGCTTCTACACCAGCCGCACCACAAGAATTTGCTGATGCAAGTGATGATGAACAAAGGTCACGGCTTTCACCTGACGATGATGCCTCGTCAAAGTCGTCTTGCTCAGGCGAAAGACCAACTAGACCGACTCCACCAAAACCATCAAGACATATTAGGAAAGAACATAGAGAAAGAAAACATGCGAAAAAAAGATCTGGTAGTCTGCAGAGACGAGAACTTCTGGAAATTATACAAGCTAACATGGAAAAGAACCACCTGAACTTTCAAACCTCAAGGTTAGTTATAAATATCGTACTATTTTTTATTTAGACGCGTCGACTTGCCTGATGTTTAGCATGTTCAAGAGCGCCGTCGATAGAAAAAACCGTTTTATTTTACGGTTGCCTTAGCGGCCGTCATTATGCCAGCCAACAACAATAAAATATTTATAAGACTATTTATAAAAATATTCATAAGATTATATTATTGTGGTTTCTCTTATTACCGCCACAATTCTAACCTGGAGGCGAGGTTGAATTTTCAACTTTTAAACCGATCCTGAAACGCAATTAAGGCACTTCACGGTCTGTACACTTAGAAGTGATGTTAATACCCCAGGTCGGCGGTATTATCATGACCACAAACTTTTTGTCTACCATTCTTAAAATTAATTCTCATTGTTTTTTTTTTCTTTTTAGAAAGCCCAGTGAAAATGTGGTCCATGAAGAAGAGGTACAAAACAAATATCAGAAACTGAGAAACAGATCGTATACAGTGAGCGAAAAGCCAGTCAATACATTCCACAAAGTGAAAACAGATAATCATAGAAATGGTTATTTAGATCTAGCAAGTGGCGGTGACTCGAACCTGTGTCGGTACGATCGCTATCTGCATGCAGTAATCTGTTCGTCAGCGAGACACGCGAATACGGGATACCATCAGAAACAGACGCCACGATTATACCGTCAGCATAACAATCGTGGCCACAATCGTTCACGCTCACACGAACTGGCGCAAAACCCCAGAGTTTTACAAATCATATTTTTATAGAAATGAAGAAAGGACATTGTCGGTGACGGCAGTGTCCTTTTGTGTTAAAAATTGTTATTCATGCTTAAGTTTGTATACGTGAAGTAGGTAGTAATTTCTAGTGAGGGTGGAATATTTAAAATGGAATGGAGAACGAATATTTTCCAAAAAAGACATGTTTAATATGCATTGTACCTTAATGATGTTATGTTAAAGTATCTGTTAACAGTTTATGTTATGAAATGAGTTACCAAATCAGCGGATAATAAAATCAACAGGATTTTTACTTTACATTAGGGGCCATTAAGACTTAATAATATTGGTATTGTAAATAATAAGAAATAAGTATTTATAATGTTTACAGTATTACTCCTTTATTGCTTGCGTATTAAAGAGTTGTTTTAATTTGGACATATTTAAATTGCATTACAGTGCCTTACATTGCTTAATGTTTTAAGTATTAAATTAATGCATTTTGTACAAATCTCTTTATGACAAAACATGACTTAATGCTCAGTAGGAAAGTTATAGAGATTGCTCTTTTGAGTGCATAGACTGAAATTAGTATGTAAGTGTTAGAATTATAATACTATTATACTGTTGCATTGTTTGTAGAGTAAAATAATCTGTCGTAGGTACTTAAAGGCGACTGCTAAAGATATCTTAAATCTTTTTTGATTATTATTTATACTTTGTGTTATTGTAATATTTAGATGCAACCTTTTTTTAAGTTTTTGATGTTTATCTTAAAATTAGGGATATTGATGTGTATGGATAGAAACACTGACTAGAAACAGCTACAAAACTCCATCAAGTGATCTATTTGGTGTATCTGTATTATTAAAGGCTAGCAGCCTGCGCTCATCAACACTTGTGGTTTACTTAACGACATTAGCCTGTAACTTGTTCCATAGCTTATGGAACAAGTTACAGGCTTGGTTGCACATAAAATTATTCCAACAAAAATGTATTTAAAAGACAAGTCTCGCGACGCATTTCTTTCTCTATAAAAAGTTGTGGGATGTCATGTAAAACCAAGTCAGTTGTTTAAGTGTCTATGGAAGCACCTATCCAACAGCTATCTAATCCATTACCTATCAACGTTTATAGTGACCGTATACTCGTAAATTTTAGACATGTTTCTACTAATTAAAATATAACTAAAAAATAAAATTACTAATAATTGAAATAGAAGATTATTCTTTCATGATAAAGTGGTAATGACTGCTACATTTTATACAAGTTTAATAATTATTCCCCCAAAGTCTGGTGGAGAATTTCGTTGAGTTAAGGTGCATCTTACTATGTCTAATTTGTTAACATCAATGGATGTTATCAACTATCCATATACATCGATATTTGTAGAATATTTCTAAAACGTATGTATTTAAATGATCATTTACCAATTCCAGTATTGTGTACTTTTAAGAACAATTAAATGAATCTCTAGAATCAATTTTTATCTACCTCTTAATGAATTATGATATATTTATTGCGCGTCATCTGAACAGAAATACATTTTTAAGTAATTTTAGTAATTTGTTGTGATAATTGAAGTAATTATTGAGGTAATAGAAACTTAAGTTTCAATCAAAGATTTTTTTTGTTAGTTTGTAATGTACAGTGTACAAAGCGCTCGATCTTGTCACAAATATTTATTGTCAAATATAATGTAATCAATTCATTTTCTTGTTTTATTTATATATATTTTTATTTAGACATCTGACTCAGACTTGCCTGATAGTAAGCAAGAAGACGTCCAATTGCGCCGACGACTGAAAAACTCGATTCAATATACGATTACCTCAGTCGCCATCACTATGCCAGCAAAAAGTCCAGTTTCATGCTTTTCTTGAAGGATTCAAGGAAAGCATAGAGAGAACACATAATCTGGTAAAGCATTCCACTTGACGACTGTTCTACTCTTCGGTTAAGGGCACTAGCCAACCCAGCTTTCTTTTATATTTCTATACTAAGCTAGTAAAGTGTTTGTATCATGGAAATAGGACAACCAAAGTACATATATCAATGATACATTGGGACTGGTGGGTGGTCTCGAAACCGTGCTCTCGGTTTGCGTGACCATTGCACTGCCACCACGGTCGTCTTTCTAGAGGATGTCTTTGATTTGGTCGGAACATACCAGATTTTTACTGCCTGAATATGTAATAAAAAATCTGAATATGTAAATAAAAAATCGATGATGATGATAATAAAGAGTAAAGACACTGCAAGCACCAATCAAATTACAGAACAAACGGAAGGTTGACATTATACCTCCAATGCATAATTTCAACAATAAGTATAATCATAGCTAATAAAAATCCCCAGAGTAGCATGAGGAAGGCCTCCCGTGTTTCTGGCATGCCAACAGGTTCTGTCCTACCTCTATTAAAACATTGGGGCTTCTTCACAATCCAATGCGATGCTTCCTTGCTTATTATACCACGTTCTGTAATGCGGCGCAATCTACAAGAAAATCAATATGAATATTAAGAGCTGGTTGTACCAAAAAAGTTTCAATTCACAAATTTAGTTTTACGTTATACTTATTCTATTACGAAATCGTGAATTGGGTTGTTAATAATTTTGACCGAGTGACCCGAGTGACGACGGGTTGTCCACCGTCGTCACTCTTGGACCTCCTCTTGCTTATCGTCAGGCAAGATAAGGTCAGATGTCGTGTCACAATAAAAAAAATCATAAGTTTTTAAATTATTGTGATTTGACATATGACAGCACCCCTCCTGATGTTCAGCTGCAGTGCCCCATGAATGAATGTCACTGCTACTACAATTCAATAAGCAGCAGTCGTTTGACGACAGGCGTGGACGAACGGTTTAGCGACTGGTTTGTTGCGCGTAAAGTCCCGGGTTCGATCCCCGGTCGGAGCAAATATTTGTTTCATAGCTTTTATTTGTAATATTTAATAATATTAAATATTGCAAATATTTGTTAATAAAAAAAAAGAGATGGATATTTGCTTCGGGTCTGGTTATCAAAGAGTGGTAGGCAGTGGTACCCAGTCTGCCGATCCGGGGTAGTACCACCACTTACAAGTATACAGAACGTGAAATGATTTGGTCACGTTTCGGGATCAGCTTGTAAGTTGCCGCTTCCATCTAGGCCGGCATAGTGGATGCGATTGCTACTCACAGTTATTGAATTCTAGTAGCAGTGACATTCATTCATGGACCACACTTTGGCTTAACATCAAGCGGGGTGCTGTCATATGTCGAGTCACAATAAATAAATAAATAAAAAGTCACATCCGCTATGTCGGCCTAGTTGGAACCGGCAACTTACAACTTTTCCCGAAACGCGACTAAATCACTTCACGGTCTTTATATTTGTAAGTGGTGGTACTACCCCGGATCGGCAGACTGGGCACCACTGCCTACCACTCTTTGTAAACAAAACACATATAGGTACCTATATAATTATGTATAATGGGATTAAAATAAGAATAGGACAAAATCGGCGCCATTTTGTGACGTCTAACTGCAACCAACTTCACTTTTGTATGGTGTATTTTTCTTTGCGGACCGTCAAGAAAAATACACCTTTGAATCAATCAAGTGAAGTTAGTCAACAGCCCGTACTATTCTTATTCTAATGGCACTTAAGTACTAACTTAACCTGAATTTTAGTACTAAACGTGAAATTCCATAAACTTACCCAACACCTAACATATTGGCCAAATGATATTGTTTTCTTGTACACAAATAAAGGTAATCCTTGGGTATTATGTAAATTTCGTCTAGTTCACAAAATTTACTCTTATTATGATGTCGAATATAACCATAGAAGTCGTTTGTGTCACCATAGAATGCATATCCACCACGAAAGACTAGATTTATACCTGCAAATGTAGTAAAAAATGTAGTTTTCCGACCAATCCGGAGACATCCTCAAGAAAGCTAGGTTGCCTAGTACCCATAACCATAGAGCTTGTATGAAGAGAATTGTGAATGTGAAGGAAGCGAGAGAGTTGTGTCAGGATCATGGCAAAAGTCGCGCTCCATTGTCTCTGCCTATCCCTGTGGGAGGAAGGAGGGACAATATTTATTTTATAATAAGTTAAGTGAGGCGTATGCTACTACTAGATAAATGTGACTAAGGCTGCAACTTGTTTTGTCGACGAAGTGTGAATTGGTTTCAGAGACCTACCAGAACTGTTTAAAATTATTTTGGAAATAAAGTATTTTTAAAATATATTTTTATTAAAACTCACCCCGCTTGATGTTAGGCTGGAGTGCGGTCCACGAATAGAGGTTACTGCTACTACAATTAAGTTACTTACACTTAAGTTAAAAAAAAAACCTATTTAGCATCGAGTTTGGATGCAAAGAAAGTGAAGAGGTATAGGCCTACCCTACTTTATTATTATAATCAGTATTCCTTTTTTTTTAATGAAAGGCAAAAACAGGACAAAACGCCTTAAATTTATTATTGTTCTTTCACATAAGGTAGATAAATGAACAAGGGCGCTCATATTATTTTTCGCATAGTGGCGACGACTATGCCGGCCAAACTGAATCGTTTTTTTCAGACGTCCGCGCTCTTGGTCATCTTTTTGCTTACCATCAGGCAAGTCGAGGTCAGAAATCGTATCTTAATAAAAAAAATGTAAGTAAAATTATACCTTCTTCCAATGAAACAAAGATATTCTTATCAGTACCATTCGAACACTTTTTGGCGTAAAGTTCCCTTGCTATTTGTACTTGTGTGGTCTAAAAAGAAACAAATATATAAAAAATAGAGATATATAATATGTAGTAGGTATTATACGTGTAGGTATACATTATATTTTATATTACCTACATATAGTAGGTATGCATACTGATTATTATAAAAATTACTGACGAGGTATTAAATGTTTTGAGAAGTGTACTAGAGATTTTAAGAGGATATAAAACAATTAAATAGATTATTTAGGGCGACAGTTGGTGGTCATTTACCCAGTCTGCTGTTCCGGGGTTTCAGTCTACAGACCCTGAATAACATAGTCGCGTAGTAGTTTGCTTAAATGTTGCCTGTTCAAATCGGATGCTGCTTACAGTAATTTAATATACTAGCAAGCGCCTCTATTCCTCTGTTCATGGACTGCACTCTAGCTTAACATCAGGCGGTTATGTTATTACTGATGTCGAGCCTCAAATTTAATTTAAAAAAAACATAGTACCTCAAAAGACGCCTTGTGATATGGTATATTATGTATACGCATTTGCAGATCACTCTTTAGTAAATCATGTGTGTTTTTAATAAGTCGTGGTGGTTCACTCAATAACGATGAAACAATACTTGCAGAGTAAAATTGTAATAGAAGGAACGAGAACAATGTTGACGTGATAATTATTAATCTTATTGGTGTTATTTTACTTGTTTGTTCGCCACCTAAAATACAAAAGTTATTGGTTTTTTAGAATATCATTACATACATCGTTTTGTTCGAATTGTATACTGAACAGACCGTGAAGCAAATTAGTCTCAGGATCAGCTTGTAAGTTGCCGGTTCCAGTTGTTTAACTGTATACCTACTAGCAGTTGCCTCTATTCATGGACAGCACTCCAACTTAAAATCTAGCGGAATGCTGTCATTAGCCGAGCCACAATAAAAACTTGTGTAACTGTTATACCGGAAGGTACCACACCGCATGCCGCTGGAATTCGTGTTCGCTAAGCGAAAGCAGTTCTTGAAATAGCAAATATTCCGTATTTTCTACTGCGTACTGCGGCTATTATTTTGGATTAAAATATTCAAAATAAACGCGATAATAAGCCGTATAAATATTTTATTTTATTTCATAACAATTTAAAAACAAAACTAGTAAAAATAAAACCTTACTACAATTATTACATTTTTATTATATAGATATATTATTGGTAAAAGAAAAGCCCAATACGTACTCTGTTGACAGAAAACAGCAATAACTGCAAGCAATGCCGAAGTGAAGACATTCGCTTCCATCTTCTTTCTTATAATAACAAAATACTCCAGAAGTATTGTCAATAAAAATGATAACATAGTTAAAACAACTACTAAAGCCGAAAACCACCACACATACAAATGTAAAGGTTTCAGGAACCCCGACGTAGTTTGATCTAATGTTCCTGGTTGTTTGAAAAGTATTATCGAACTGAGAAACAAAGTAAGAATAAATTAGTCTCTTTCTTACTCAAATATATTTTCAAAAGTCGATCCGGGGTAGTATCACCGCTTACAAGTATACAAAGCGTGAAGTGACTTAGCCGCATGTCGGAATCAGCTTGTAATTTTCCGGTTTCATGCTCCGCAATCCAGCTTAACATCAGGCGGGCTGTCACTTGTCGAACTACAGTTATAAAAAAAAATGGTTCAACTCCGGCCAGCATAGGGACTTCTACTTGCTCTTGGACCTTCCATCTCTTACCATCAGAGGAGTCAACATCTCTTTTGTTTTTTTAGAGTGGAGGTTACAGGTAAATAACTACAAGTAGCAGTCACATCCAGTATGCCGACCTAATTGGAACCGCCAACTTTCAAGCTGAACCCAAAATGGACCGTCACTTCACGGTCTGTATATTTCAAAGTGGTGGTACTACCCCGGTTCGGCAGATTAGACCAGAGGTTTCCAAACTTTTCAGTTCCCTGCTTAATTGCAGATTTAGTGTATTGGCTGGACGCCCTAATTAGCCGAAATAGATATACAATAGGGATGATTTTGGTAAGTAGACAACTGACCACCAAGTGTCTGCCTACCACTCTTAAAAATATCAATTGTCGTATCACTATAGAACTATTACCTTTGATAACTAGATATACCCAAATAATGTGCGTAAGTTAAACGTTGCATTCTCAAATAGAGGTTGTTGCCCCCAACATCGACTAATTTACGTTGCATTAATCCCACTTCACCATCAAATGAACCATTCTTCGTATTCAATTGACCCCAACGAGTTATACGGCGGTAGTGCATTCTGTAAATGGGGGCGAATTTAGCCCCCCATTCTCTTACCTCTCGGCTGCGAATGACGCTGGTCAGCGTTATGAGAATCCTATTTCTATTCACTATTTATAATAAACCAAATTTGGACTTATTTTAACAGCATTAATTTACAAAAATCGACAAAAATACAAACAAAGGAGGCCGTACGCTGATCAATGTCATCCGCAGTATAAGTGATTTTTTTCACAAATCAGCCGAGCACAACAGCAAAATGACTTATTCACGAACTGCCACTGCTTTTTTAACCTGACTTATATACTATTCTAATTAATAATATTATAATACAGTGATACAGCAGTAGCAAATCGTGGACAAGACATTTCACTGTTCTGTATTAAGAGAATGGGGGTACATAGTTATAATGTACACTTACATAACTACACCTACTATATACCATACTAGCTGTACCCGCAGTTACACCCGCGTAAAATTAGGTTCTCAAACGACTGTATATCCCTTTTTTTAAATTTATAACTCGATAACTCATATAAAAATGACAGACGAAATTTAAAAATAAATATAGAATAATTCCAAACAACTGAAACTAAAGTAAAAAATGTATATTTTAATTAAAAGTATCCTATGTTACTTCTAGTACCTACCTTTAAAAATATATGTAAAAAAATTTCATGATGTTCGGTTAAGTAGTTGTTGTGTGAATAACTCACAAACAAACTCACATTCACATTTATAATAATAGTAGGATTAGGTATAAAATAGTTATGGAAGAAAACTTACCTAAAATTGAACAATTCAGATAAATACTGCGGAACAAACATTTGTGATTTTGTTATAACATCCAAATATCCTGGCGATCGAACGTAACTCATATAAGTTTGCTTCTTGAATTTATTTACTATCTAAAGGAATAAATAGTAAAAACAACTTTAACAATGAAAGAGAATAACAAAAAGCACCCAGAACCCTTATAGCTTTATTTTATTTTTGGCACTATCCAACAATTATTTTAATTAAGTAAATGCACCCAAAATCTCTGCTCACTATCCCAAAGGTTAGCTGGTAGAAAATGTCACCAGACATTAGGCTCACCTATGTACATGTTAAATATGTTTTTTTATTTACTGTGCGTGCACTAAAGAATTTATCTATCTATTATAAGTGTGGAAATCAGCAATAAACATTGGATAGGAAAATTATCACCGTGCACACATCGCTCAACAGCGACTGGGAATCGCTGTTGAACGTAATGTGCGACGGCTCTGACTAAATAATACATCAATGAATACAGTAGTATTCATTGATGTATTTTTATTTTGATTTAATCTGATGCGACTAACCCGAATAAATTAACGGTCTGTACACTTAAAAATAATATTTTTATATTAAGTGGTATCGTTGAAAACCATAGGCCGTAAGTGTTAAAACCTTTAGGGGTGTTATAGGGAATTCAATGGTTTCAATCTGTCAGTTATATTATTGGCTAAATGCGTAATCAGATAAGATACAAATTTAATAAAATTCATTATTGTGTTTGTCAAAATGAAGTCATTGGTATCGTCAGCAACATCACAGAATTCTAACGAGACACAGTGCAGACAATACGAGCTGAAGCCTAGAGTTCTAAATGCACCGAAAAGCGACAGACATCGAAGGAGGCATGAGAAATAAGCGGTTAAAATCAATGTTGCCAACCTAACGATTTTGATAGCTTATAATAAACCCTAGGTAATATAATTTATAGTACTTACTATAACAGATGAATTAACCAATAATCCCTTCAAATCGGATCTCAGAGTTGTTTTAAAATCCATAGAATATTGTTGTATACCTTCACCACTTGCCCATGTCCCTACATCACTAGTAACCAATACTCCACCATTTTCATAACCAGTATTATAAATATCTTGTAAGATGAGTTTGTTATTATTTAAGTTATTTGTATTAACAAATGTCACGTCAGAATCCACACCCAAATTAGCATTTTCCCAAAATGACGTGTTCATTGAATTTGAGCTTATTATCAACCAGAATTGGTTGCCACTGAATTTATATGTTCTTGATGCCTAAAATTTATATTTCAAGAGTAAGACTTTTTTTATTTCTAATTTGTAAACATGGGCAATATTCCATTGTCTGCCTGTTCTTATAAGGCAGGATAATTAGATTGATACATAGAAGTTATGACGATGCTTCTGTATGTATTACTTAAAATCTATTACTGAAAATCTTTATTATTTTTCTGGTAGATTTGGTTTAGCTAACCATATTCAACCATTGAACATTCCGTATTTGTTAGATTGTTTTAAAGAGATATCCATAAACCATATTCTCTGTTCTATAGTGATAACCACAGAACAGAGATACTAATATTTTTTTGTGATAATTTTTTATTGTGGCTCGACATACGACTGGACCCCGCCCTGCTTTGAGCTACGAGTAGAGTGCGATCCATGAGGTAACTGCCACTACAGCCTACTAAAGTTAAATAACTGCAAGTAGCTGTCATTTCCACTATGCCGGCCTAGTTGGAACTGGCAACTTACATACTTGCTGATACCGAAATGCGACTGAGTCACTTCCTAGTCTGTAGTGGTACTACACCGTTTCGGCAGACTAGACACTTCAACTAGTTAAATTATTAAATATGAAACAAATATTTGCTCCGACCGAGAATCGAACCTGGGACTTTACGCGTAACAAACTGGTGTGCTAATGAATGCGCCTGTTGTCAGTTTAAGTACTCTATTTTTGAATTATTTAGTTATGCTTAAAAACTTAAGTAGGTACCTACCTCAGAAACAATATCTTCAAATCCATTACAATGGTCATAGACAACGAATCCCACATTAAAATCGACGCCATGGAAACATTTTTCTATTTCCCAATCTTTACATTTAGCGACCTTAATCCCATAATCGTTGAGTGTTCTTACAACGTCCACAATTTTGGGCGCATTCCAACAAGCGAGCAAATTAATATGAGTCAAATAGTTATGTCTTGAAAAGTCTTTTATTAGATCCGTATCTGTTTTTATGTCTGCACAATTTATATTTATGATAAATCCTAATGTTATTAAGATATGTTTTACATTAAGGACTTCCATGGTCACTTTGTTATGTGTAAAACTCAATTTAAAACATCTTATAGCTTTGCACAAATTAAAAGTACAGACGACCGTGGTGCAGTGGTCGAGACCATTTGTCGGTACCAATGTATCTTGGATATATGTTCTTAGGTCGTCCTGTATTTAATATACAAGCACGTTCAAAAATAAGTATAATAAATTGACTTTATTAGAATGTTAAAGATAATGATAGGAGAATAAAGTTTTATAACAGTATTACTCCTCAATCAAACCATCAACCCTAATTGATAGGGTAAATTGTAGCAATTCGCAATTGACAGTAATCGTTTTATATCATTTCTAATATGTAAATGAATCAATTTTATGTAGTTTGATTGGCAGCATATTTGCATATATTTTGTATGAGTAAATTATTGGAAGTACCTATATTCCGTGCCAAATTAATACTACTTGATGCCCTAAGCGACCACGCCTGTGGGCCCCCCTATCCACAAGTAAACTAGTATCGGTTTTTAAAAACAAACTTACTGTTTAAAATATAATATAAAACAATACGTATATGTACCATAGAAAGGACGAAAAAGATATTTACAGTCAGTATAGAGTATGTACTTTAATGTGCTATCAAAAAAATGTTAGTTCCGTTTCTGGTGCTTCCCGAGATGCGATTGCTTAGTTGGTTTATACTCGTAGGCTAATCTGATAATTAGTATATTCTTTGTTAATATTTATATACACGTCATTGTTTTTTATATAGATTTTTTTATTATCAATTTCTACACTGAGCTACTAAAGTGCTTGTATCATAGAAACAGGACAACCAAAGTCTCTGCACCATAGGTAAAGACGCCTCTAACTCATCGATGTTCTCTAACTACACCACGGCTAAACACATTACAGCAACCGCCTGATGTTAAGCTGTAATGGCAGACCATTAGTGAAGGTGAGTGCTACTACAGTTACATAATTACTAGTATCAGTCCGTCCATTGTGCCGACTAGGTGAAATCGGCAACTTTCAAAATGATCTTAAAACGCGAGAGGGTCACTTACTTTTTTCAACGGTCAAAAAAACATTCGACGACACGCGTGGTTTACGTGGTCCCGGTTTAAATTCCCGATCGAAGGGTTGACTAATAGCACAAAAATTACAATTCTGCTTACGGTTTCCTTTAAATTAAATAGTTTACTGAACAAACCCTTATAAAAAAAGCTTACTACAAAATAAATGTATATTTTGACGAACAAACTGAAATGAATAGGCATTTATGAATTTCTAAATGAAGTAAAAACTCATCTAAAAATCAGTGCGTCAGGATCGTGGCGCTTCATTGTCTCTGCCTATGCCTGTGGGGAAAAGGCGTAATTTTTTTTCGCGCCTTATAAATCCAGTTTATATATCATCTAAATAGCCTCTTGTATGTAATGCTGTCGTCAAGCCATTATCAAAAATAATAGGTTATATAGGTGAACAAAATAAAACAAATAGCGTAAAATGTTATGAAATTCTTAAATTTATTATAATAAAAATACAAACATACGAGTACTTGAAATACTAACATGTAGAGCTTCGGCGTTTTAGACCTTCAGTTACAGTAGAATTCAGGTTGTAATTAAATTAATAACAAATAATAAAATTAAAAATATTTACTTAATTAGCCTCATTTATTATAAAAGTATAAATACTGAACTAAAATACATTACATGGGTAGTAAATTTAAATTACAATTTTTGCATTCTTTCCCACTTAATAATTCATCATTAGCCTCCCTACCATTAACATTGTCGTTTTAAACGTGGGCAGGCTGATGAATTGATGAAACCTAGGGTAAAAGAAGGTGGGCTAAACTTTTAATTCCATCTTATTGTTTTCTAGTGCATTTCTATTCATAATTATTAAAACACATTTAGCCCAGTTAACCTCGATATTTAAGATAAGTTACCTGCTTAAAAGACTTTAAAGATCCCCTTAAGAGTCTTCCTTAAGATCGCAAGAAGTCTTTTATACCTAGTAAACTAAAACAAAACAAAAAATGTAGGGAATAACATTTTTAACCTTCGTGAAATAGCGAAAGTTTTGACATTTAACATTTCATAACACAATCTCAAAGTCAACTTTCAAAGCCACATTAAAGAATACCAAAGATAACCACATGCATTCATTCGGCTTATTTAAATTTCATTTTTCGCCTAATTTTATGCTATAGTTTTTTTATTTAATCAGATCGGTTTCTATTTCGTACGTATTAAATTGTGTGTTTAAAAGATCAAGGTAAAATATATAAAAAAAAACTAAACACTACATCATCTAACCTACCAACGTACCTTACATGGATCTATAATAGAATTATTTTTATTGTGGTTCGACATACGACAGATTCCTGCTTAACATTAAGCTAAGTACGGACCATAAATGTACAGTTTAATAACTGCAAGTATCAGGCGCACCTACTAGTTGGAACCAGCAACTTTCAAGCTTATCCCGAAGCTCAATTCTCGGTCTGTAAGCTCAAATGTGGTGATACGACCCTGTATCGGCAGACTATCTGCCCATCACTTTTAAATATCATAGATGGGAAAATAAAAACAGAAATGAAAATCGATTGGAATTATGCTGCACTCATCACGAACACATTTGAATTATACCGGCGGCACGCTATGATGACCGTTTTGACATTTTAACCGTTTATAAAGTTTCGAATAAATTAATATTTAGGTTTGTAGAAGTAAATTGTCGTTTTTTATTGTCACTATAAAGAACAGCACTTTGCTCCTTCAAACGTATTATTTATAAAAAACATCATAAACGGTTAAAACGTCAAAACGGTCACCACAGCGTGCCGCTGGTATAAGTAAATATGCTGTGCGTGTGCCTTCTTTTCGTTTTAACACATAGAATGCTGTATCTGCATCTCACTCTCTAACATCTTATCTCTCTATTCTAGAGCTATGCAAATCACTTATGCCTTTGTATTACCATAAAACTTACTATTTAACAAAAATATTAATAAATTCACATTAATTTTAGCTTTCCCAAACAGATCCATAATAGTACAACCTTCATATTGTTTTTGTAATAAATCTTGTATGTTAATATCCACATTTTCCATTTCGATACCCATGAATTTACCCTTGACTGTAAAAACTCCATTAAGATCCGAGGGTATGATATCAAATTGTACATTTTTGAATTGAGATGGGTTAAGTCCGTCTATTTCTAAAAGAACTCCCTTTTCAGCTAACTTCGCTCCAGAATATTTGACAGTTAATTTCGATTTTAATTTTTGCACATCTTTTCCCGATCTTCGAAGACAAGCGTGGACACTCCTAAAAAAAACAAATAAGTGAATTTCTAAAATATCAATCGAAAACATTTTTAAAAACACAAGTGCCCCATTGCCACAAACTAGGCAAATTCGGCTCGTTTTCGTACTATAGTGACTCGACATATGATAGCACTCCGCTTGATGTTAAGCTGGAGTAACTGCACATGAATGGATGTCACTGCTACTACAATTCAAAAACTGTCAGTAGCAGTCACATCCACTATGCCGGCCTAGTTGAAACCGGCAATTTACAGGCTGATCCCGAAACGCGACCAAATCACTTCACGGTCTGTATACTTGTAAGTGGTTGTACTACCCCGGATCGGCAGACTGGGTACCACTGCCTACCACTCTTGCCTCTCTGGCTACCACTCAGATCAATAAAAACAAAGAATAAAAATGAATTATTAATAAACTTACTTCTTTCCAGTATGCAGATTAGCAAGACACGACTTAATGTATTGATCATACGACTCGCATTTCTCCTGATAATACTTAGTTTTTTCAAGCAAACTTTGCTTCGTTCTTGTTAACGTTGTGAGAGCTCTTTTTTGAGCTTGTCTGTACCGTCCTTTATTGCAGAGGTCTAATGCAATTGAAGTTATGAGAGCCTGATAACCATCTTCTCTGGTGACGTAACCTTCGTCTTCTAAAAGTTGAAGATTGCGTCGTAACTTAGCTATATGTTCACGCAATGTCATCGCTTCATCGGGCCGAGCTCGTCCTGAATAAATACGCTTCTGAACAGTCTTAGCATATTTCTCTTGTTGCTGTGCAGTTGTTCCAATACACAAAGCTTCAAGCAAATGCTCTCCATTTAAGAATGGAAGAACAGCAACACATAGCTCTTTAGTCTTAATAAACAATTTATTTATATCAGTCATGTCATCATTAGGAGCTTGGAATTTATTTACAAGTGCTAAACATACTTCTAACCTAGCACTTTCCTCTGTCGTATCTCCCACCATGTGAATATCTCTGGAAGCTAACTGACAAACTGACGGTACCTCACCTAAATCATCCAACAACTCACTCAAATGGTCGTTAGGATCCGGTGCAATAATATCTTGGTATTTAATAAGTAACGCATGAGTATCAACAATTTCCTGTACAGTTATGTAAATATGCGGGTGATGTAACAGAGTCGCCTCTGTATATTCGTCCACAGCGAAATAGTCCTCAAGTGTAGGTCCTTTACAGCAATTCCTAAATAGCTCCTTCATTTTCTCATGACAATCCACAATGAATGGATTGAGACATCTAAGATGACTGGATTCTTCTCCAAAACCTTTTTTAGCAGCAGCGAAATGTAGTATTTTTGCGACTGACGCGAGATTCTTTCTTTGGTCAGTTGTCAGTCCCATTCCATTAGGTAAGTTGATTATGTGGAAGGCATCAGGTGCGACGATCGCCGCATTTAAGAACTGATAATATACCAAGTTTCCAACCACTTTCAATATATCTTTTTCTGGCGTATTCGGGAATTTAGAAGTCAAAGCTCTATGCAGTACTCGAGACATGTAAGTTATACAAAATGGTAGTAATTCTGTTGAACTTGTGATTTTGTCCAAGAATATGGTTACTATAGATTTTAGTTGATTTAAACCAATTTGTAATCGTTTTTTAACTTCAGAATATTCTAGAGCTTCTTCTTGGGATACATTATAAGGTAACTTTCTAAAAAAAACACAAAGTATTTTAAATTAGTGAATTTAAACCGGTCCGTAAAGGTATACAAGAATATAATGAGGTTGCTAAATATATCTCAGAATGCTTCAGTATATTTTTTATAATAAAGGAAATAAATAAATGTAAATACTTACGATATTTGTCCCGTTTTCATTTCAGTTTCATTTCTCCATGCCTTGTAAATTTCAACAGGTCCAGTTTCAATGTTCAAATCTTTGTCTTCTATAATCTTCTCAACTAAAGGCCCAATTATATTTTGCAGACTATTCAAACCAGATATTTGTCTTGATAAACTAACCGCCATTTTTAGAACTAAAGGCGGACTAGCTATGACATCAAATGGCTTTGCTACTTTACAACTAATTTCCTCTTCTAGAGTAAATCTGAACAGTTTCAATAACAAATACTCGTCTCTGGCATAAGCCCCGAAGTTAAATAAACTCAAAACAACATTCTGCAAGAACTGATTGCTTTTATTTTGTGGAATACAAAATAAAAGTTTAGACAAATAAGTTGGATTTGTTTGTAGCTCATAGAAAAGGTGTTGATATCCATCTAATAGTCTCTTGCATTCTTTAGTTAATGATTTTAGGCCTTTAACAGCAGTAGCAACTGTCATCATTGCCCCTTTGCCATCTGGACGATTTTGAAACACTAACTGTGATAATGAGCTATGTTTAGCCAAGTTGTTGAGTTTCAAGCCATGGGCAGCTACATCTTGCAAAGCAATCCTATTCTGCACTAACAATCCTATATGCAAGTCCATACTGTCAATTTGTTTCGATAATTCCTGATTTTTTCGTATGGATTGCACAACTTCTGATTTCAAATTCTGTAGCTCAATCTCACGGTCATAATCCTCAGTCGAGAATTCGAGAAGTGGTATAAATGTTTTTACTACTTTAAATGATGGGTTTTCTGAATGGAAGAGTGAAGAAAATGCTTCTCTCGCCCGACGACCACGCCATAGTGCTTGTATTTTAATTATTTTGTTTTCCTAAAAAAACATTTATTTATTAATGAATTGGTATATTTTTTAAATTACTTTGATCTACAATGAAAGTCAGATAGAAAAAACATGCGTAACTGACGCTTACCGGCTCAGTTCGATTTTTCTGTCGAATTTTCATAACAATTTTCTTTGTTGTGATTCGACAAACGACAACACCCCGTAAGCTTGATAAACTTGAAGTTGCTGGGAAGTCAGGATAAGCTTGAAAGTTGCTGCTAAAGTGTACTCCATGCAACCAGCAACTTTAAATACGATCTCAAAACGCGACTACGTCATTTGACGGCCTGTACACTTGAAAGTGGTACCACTCCGAATCGACAGACTAAGCAAATGTCTACCACTACCACTTCAACTCAAAATAAAGCTTTTTTTATTATTAAAAAATATTTGTTATATATATCCTATCCAATTAATTAAAAACATTACAAATAATTGCTATGAAATAAATGACCAAATAATGAAAAATATACATTTCATTTACCTGTGCCTTATACCACGCCCATGGATTCTGTTTCCTTTGCAATCGCAACCTGGCTTCAATTCCTCTCATTTTAACGATATGCCCAAACGTCTTCAAAACACAAATCATCCTCCACCAAGCCTGAATTTTCACCACATATTTCTCATTCTGTTTCAAATAATTCCTCCTATTAGCCATCTCTTGCCTATACAAAAATCCACGACAATAAGCTTGAATTTTAACTATACAATTCTCGACTTCCATCTGCTTAAATTTATTAATATGATGTCTATTGATTTTATCGACAACAGCGTGGACATCTTTCTTGGAAATGTATCTAGAATATGGTACAAAATCCTTTGGTGTACACCAACTGTATGAGTAAGATTCAACATCAATATAAACTGTGTTTCCTGCATCGGTGTGACATACAACCCAGGGACATACATTACAACCTTTCTTTTTAAAAGCCTTCATAAACGATGCGAAATAGATATCTTTGTAGGATTCGTCAACACTTTCAATAGCTGACAGTGCTTTGAAAAACCCATTGACATCATTATTGACAATTGCTAGATTCATTTGTACTAAAACTTCTGTCAATTGTTTTACTTGTTCAGACTCTGAATCTACTTCTTGTATCACATTCACAATATCATCATACCATAAGTTAGTTTTGTCTTTGTTATTAAGGCATTTTTTCAATAATCTCAAGTATAGGTGCGATTCCTCGTCATGTAATGAGGAGGGTATGTTCAAAGAAGGACTCTTTAATAGTATCATTAATGTTGTAATGTCCTCCTTGCAAACAGCTTCATTAACTTTGTCAATAACAAGGACCACTGTAAAGATTTTTAAAATAATAATAATATATGTATGCATGAGGATAGGTATAAGCGCAAATAAACAAAAAACAGCCTCTTTTTGTAAATTAAGTAATCTAATTCACAAAGAGCCTAATAATAAACTTAAATATGCAAATAAAAAGAAAACCCAAAACTTACATTCTTCATTATGATCATCTTTTGCATTGACCATCTCAATAGCATCTCTAATATCTTCTAAGGTCAATAATGGACAAGCACAATGTTCCTGAACTTTAATCATGAGCGCTGATGCGAGAGCTGATAAGTACCTGCGCCTACAATGTGGCCTGAGGCCTTCAAGACGCAATGGCCTACAATTCAAAGCGTTCCAAACAGCTGTTTCATCACCTCTATCAACAGCACGTGAAACACTAGCAACAGCACTTAAATAACTTACAGTAGCTGCTATCTCACTCTCATTAAGGTTTTTCTCACATTCAAACTTCTCCAACTTCATCTCTTCAAAAATGAGAGGCATAGCATATTTGTCAATATTCAAATTCAACTCCAAATTTGGATTTACTAAAGCTTTGTACAAATCTTTAGCATCGCCATTATCTAGTGCTTTATTTACATTGTTAATGGCTACTTTATGTTGCTTATGTTCATCAGCTTTTTGATTACCATTGTTTATTATATTTTGGAATATCTTATGCCATGTTTTAATATTCTCCACATCAACGTCTTTATTATCTTCATAAATATCTTTAATTATATCACAATAGAAATCCAAATTCTCCCGTTTATAGTTTTTCAGCATAACCCACTCTTCATTGAATATTTTGTCTATTGTTTGTAAATCATTAACTTTTGATGCATCACATAGACTAAACCATGAGTATTTATAATTTGTTGCTGTGATATATCCTTGTATTTCTACTAAAGTTAGTAATTCATCATATTCATCAGGGACATAGCTGTCATTTATAGAACGGTTTTGTGCAGCCTGTACCTTCTCAATTTTAGCATCACGGAGCACCTTTTTATATTCATGCATTAACTGATTCTGTATATGTTTCAATTTTAGTTGTGGATTAAGTAATGATAGAGTTATTGAATTATTTGTATCTAGATTTTTATTTAGTGTTATAATAGCTTTGTAGACGGCTGTATTGTTACTTTGTTTGTCCTTAGATAGGATACCACCAATTTTTTGAAACATGGGTAATGGATGTTCACATTTCTGTAAGTCTTTTGACACTGTATCCAGTTGTTCATCTGAAAATTACATAATAATCAATATAATCAATCAATCAACATTTTCACCGCTTATTTTTTAAATTTACATATAGACACTAAGTTACCAAATGTGCTTGTATCAAAGAAACAGGACAACCAAAGTACTTATATTAAAAATACATCAGTATCAGAAAGTGGTTTTAAACTGGTGGCAGCTCCTGGTTTCTGGGACCATTTTACTACCATTAGACTACAGTGGCCCTCGATTCCGTAGGCATACGAAATAAATAACGTCCTATACTGATCTCATAAAAGCTAGATCAAGGTAACCTTGATTTATCAATCAATCAATAAAATTGTCACTCCTTTTTGCCACAGGAATAGACAGAGACAATAAAGCGCCACCAATCTGCCGATCCTGTGAAGTGATTTGGTCACGTTTCGGGATCAGCTTGTAAGCTACTCACAGTTATTGAATTGTAGTAGCAGTGACATTCATTCCCACTTCGGCTTAACATTAAGTGGGGTGCAGTCATATGTCGAGCCAAAATAAAAAACTTGCCACAATCCTAACATAACTCCTTGATAAAGAGAGATCGTGGTCAGTGGGATTCCCTGTGGAGGTGTTGATTGATAAACTAATAATATCTATAAACGTTTAATTACCTGTAAAGACAGCTTTTCCAAACACATCACAAATAAGTGGTGCTTTCCCAAGCTTAAAGAGATGTGAGCTTAGAGCATGAATACAATATATCAAACGAGGTATGTTTTTCTTATCATAAATATCTGTTGTTTCTGGTTGAAATGTCTAAAAATTAATAATACTTTTAAGTGTACAGATTGTGTAGTTACTCACTCCAGTTTCAGGGTCAAATTCAATGTTTTCACTTCTAACTGGGCTGGCAAAGTAGATGTGACTGCTACTCCAGTTATTTAGTCGCCTACAAGTCGGGTGTGCTGTTCTATGTCGACCCACAATAATAAATAAAAATATATACATATACATAAATATTTGAGTATAAATAACACAGAATTGAATATTTCTTAATATAAGATTTAAGTTAAATTAGAGCTGTTTTTTTTTTATTGTGACACGACATCTGACTTCGATCCGCCTGACGATAAGCAAGAGTTCCAAGAGTGACGACGACTAAAAAAACGAGTTAGTTCACGACTGCCCCAGTCGTACTATGCCGGCCAATTTGTCTAATAAAGGCCTGTCACAAGTTTTAGAATGGGATTAACATTACTATTCTTAAAAAAAAACTAACTGAAACTAGGCCCATGTCAGACTAGAGCTAACCTTTAATTAGAGTTGAGTGGCATTAGGAATGGTTACTCGCACCCCATTCTAAAAAGACTGACAACCTGCGGAGGATCCGAACAGCTATAGACTGCTATAGGTTGACGAGGATGACATAAATATAAAAAAGTAAGAATGAAACTTACCAGTGGCAATTCAGTTTTCTTTAGAACATTTAAAAACATATTGATATTGTCTGTGTGTTTAAATTGTAAACCAGAAAACTGAAACAAAATTTCTGTTTGAAGTTTGCTATTTTTATACACTTGACTTGCCTGAGCAAGGGACACACACATCCAAGAGTGCCAACAATTGAAGAAACTAATTCATTTATAGTTGTCACAATTCAAGATCGGATGATCTCAAATTATTTTGAACTGTGTTAGGTTGATTTTAAAATGTGGATAATCTGATTTGCTAACCGAATTGATAAGAACGATTCAAACCGGTTTACAAACTGAATTGACAATTCGGTCCAAGCATCTAAATTGCCTAATACACAGTATGGTTTGCTATAGAATTTTGGATGTCAAATATGACTAAATAAATTTGATGTCTGATCTAAAATTATTTATACTTAAGTATGTATAATGTTATTAACCAACCCAACTAGGTTTAGGTCTTAGGAATTGTCGTTTTTTCCCACAGGTATAGGCACTTGCCACGATCCTTACACAACTCCCTCGCTTCCTTCACATCCACAATTCTCTTCATACAGGCAAATTAAATACTGCAAATAAAAGCTATAAAACAGATTTATTTATTTTGACCAGAAATCAAACCAGGGACTGTTCGTAATATGCCTCTCCTGTCATCACAGTCATTTAGTTTAGGTCTCATGGGATTAAAGAAATAAAGAGAATCCTCGGAATTTTCTGCACAAAATGAAATTTTGATGTATGTTACCTTGTATCTTCGCTGATCAATATCATATATTTTATTCAAAGGCAATAATTCTGGAGCTATAAAGTTGCCCAATTTAGCCAGGATAACACCATTTCGTAAACTCTCCTCAAATTCTGTTACTGGTGGGAGTTTCTCTTTTAGACAGGATTCTATCCATGTTTTTGCTTCTTCTAATCTACATAGGTATTCGTATGCCACTGTCCTTTGTCTGATAAGGTCCATTTCTTGACCAGTTTTCCTAATCTCACCATCGTCTATTGATAAACAAAAAACATTAATAAAGCCTTAATTTCTATTTTTTAGTATTATTTCAATAAAACATTTGCGTTTATTCACAGGTATAACTTTTAGTTACCATTGTCAATTTTCCCTATATGTATCTCAATATTCTCTCTGCCCATGATTGTTATAAATTCTACGCAAAAGTTATATACTTAAACATGTCTGTATTTTATTTACACACAAAAAACAACAGATTTCTCATCAAACGACTTATTTTCAAAACCGACAAACATGTTTAAAAACATTTAGTGTTGTCAATTAAAAAATATATAGTTTAAGTAAGGACATAATTTATTTTGTATGGGGACTTGGGCTTAATGTATTAACAGTTGCATATACATTTTAAATTAGTTTAATGTACGAAGATTACAATGTAATTGGAATATATCCTTCATTTTGCATAGTTTAGGTGTGCAAAATTATCAAACTATAATTATGACAGTTCTAAGCAGAACAAATGTGGCGTTGATTGACAGACGAAACAAAATCCATACCCATACCTTTCCAAATAACTCAATTGCACAGCAATTAAAAACAAAATTGTTATTAGTTTTATCAATACAAGTATCAAAACTAACATTTGTATGTTTTATCATCATTGGACATTACAAAAGTAGTAAATAGAAGCCCAAAATAAATAATGTCCTTTATTATTTTTTTAATTTTTGAAATAATTTTGAAGTTATATTATAAGAAACATCATACAAAGGTTATATTTGTCATGACGACTTAAAATATTATTTTACAGGATATATACATACAAATATAGCCGATATGACAGAAAGCAATGAAACATCGGAAATTCAAAATATATCAGAAACATCGGTAAACTCTGAACATATAGAAGATTCTGAGTTACAATACAAAGAAATGTCGGATACGATGGAATCAATGACTCAGCAAATACAATCAATTTTTGCCGACCCTTGGAATAATACCTGCACCTGTTCTCCTTATATTCCTAAACCCATTGTAGCAGAACCTGGACCAAATGTAGAAAGGAAAAAAAAGATTCTTCAAAATGTTTACAAAACCGAGACTTATTTAAAGGAACATTGTATAAATGAACTAATACAGTATTTGTTTACTAAATTGTTATCTGATATGCCCGACAATCCAGTCACCTACTTGGAAAACGTACTGGAAGAGTGCATGTTATTTCGTGCTGGTCATGGAAGCCCACCTGTTATATTCCAAACTGGGTATATACTGTTTTTAATATTTCAAATTATTTGATTTACCTTTATAATGGTATTACATAATTTTTATTAATAAATTGTTTAAGGCATTTACAAGCGGTGATTAAAAGCTTTGATCCCGGACAGAGTGGATGGTTAAAGCCTAATCAAATTCAACAAATCTTTCTAACGGTAGGCTTGTCTTTAAATAATAATATCATCGATGAAATGGCCGTCGCAGATGTTCTACAGATGATACAGCAAAGGCAAATTGAAGAACTTTGTGCTTTATTGACAGCAGGAACATAAATAAATATTTATATTTTTACTATTTGATTCTTTTTTATTTGGAATTGCTTGGTTATGTTATAATGCCGTCCTATAGTTTAGGCGCGGACCAACATCAGTAAACGAGGGTGCCGAGAGAGACTTGGAATAAGAGACGTACACTGTAGTAGCTGAGACTAATGTTTTCATGTAGCGTACATTAAATAGTTTGTTGCATGATGAAAATTGTTTGGCTTTTCAGAACGTGTAATGTATTTTCTTTCTTCTTGTTTATGGCTTTAGTATTTAACTTGCCAGTGTCAAAGTAAAAATATATGGTTCAATGTTAAAACATTGTCAAGTAAATATGAAGATGAACTATGCGAGTGATTCATCACATAATGACGATGATAGTGAGGTTGATGAGGATCGTTTTAGTAAAGCGGCGGAAAGCCTTTACTAAAACTTCGGAAGGAGTCTTGGAGGGAACACGAAGAAAAACAGCTTTAAATTTCTTGTTTATACTTGATCAACTTAAAAATGATTACTGAATAACAATTCCACCATTAATACACATTAATATTTATAAAAAACACAAGCTTTTCAAATAATTCAAAATTGCGCATCCTGTCACTTGCAGTTGCCCGCCAAAACTCCAACGTGTGATGTATACTGATTTGACATTTGATAGATAAGCTGTCAAAGAGTTGCTGTTCCTTGCTGTCAAATAGCTACCTGATGATTTTGCTAATGCCGGTCAGGGGGGTGACAGCTTTGTTCTTCGAGTTCACACGAAGCGCTGCAGTAGTAGCGGAGTAGCGATGTGCTAGTCGAATAATTTCATTAACGAATAACCAATTGATTTTTGAACTAATATAATCGAATGATAATACTAATACATTTACATTTACATTATACATTTACTTATACATTTTATTTTTATCTGATTAAATTAACTCGTCGTATTCCATTGTCGCAGATCTACGACAAACAAAAAAAAATTATTTTTTCCCGTTTATTTCTTTGTGTCTAATTGAATGATTGTTTTTAAATATTAGTTTTGTTTTACTTTAATACGCGGACGATCATCTTGCTCGGACACGCTTGTTGTTACTTTTTGTTTAATAAAACAGTAGTAGTTGCAATAAATCCATAATACTAATTTTTAATCAATTTATTCGAATTGTCGAAAAGCTAATTTTTTAAACGAATGTATGTTAGTAAATAATTACAACGGAGTTTATTGTAATTATACAATAAACTCCGTTGTTGATTGTTAATAACTAATCCTTATTAACAATCAACTAAGTCGAATGATTACTGAAATCAATTAATTCGATTATCGTCATTCGATTATGCACATCACTACTATGGAGTGAAAATGGCGTTCGCGTCCTTCTTGCGTGTTATTTTCATTGTGTTTTTGTTACTTAGTTTTCTGTTATTACCATCTGCTGAAGAAGTTGTTTTTAGAATATTATGTACACCCGGTAAGTTTTACTAAAATATCGCATACTTATTTGCAATAGTAACAATAGAAAAGTCATTTAATGTTTGTAGGTTGATAAGGCTTTTATAATGTTGATGTTTGTTTTAGAATTACATGAAGACCATACATATAGCAATGTTGAAGAACTATCATGCAGTATACGATGTTAAAGAGATAAACTACACATTTGATGCAACATAATTAATATATTGCTAAACAGATCAATCCAGGAAAAGTTTGTTTTGAAAATGGAAATGCTACAAAAGTTGGCATTAGAAAAGTACTAAACATAATATATATATTTTAAAAATAAACTGTTTTGTTTTATTATCATAATATAAGATTTCTATTTAAAATAAATAAAGGAAGAATTTTTCTTTTTGCAAAGAACTCGTCGATATGCAGCCATTTTGATTTCCTTCGTCCATTTTGATTTCCAAAATCAGCTTGTCAATATCAGTCATATTCGACGCTAGCGCTGCGTGTGAACCTTTAAAACTCAGTCAACATAGTCAAAGCAGCTGTCCTATCTGTATTACTAGTATAATAGTTATCTGTGATGCCGGTTTTCAAAAAATAAATGTAATTGTATGGTTATTTTTGGTGCGAGTTTCTGATACTCTGTTGCTGCGCAGACGCGCGGTCCGGATATTATTGATTTTGTTTGTTTGTAGAAGAAGCCGACAGGTTGTCGGGCCACTTTTTACATTTGCCGGAGATTTAAATGTTTCTATATCAAACATAGTATATGTATAATTTTATGTGAGAAAAGAATAAACAATGGAGTTAATACAAGTTATATTTGCAATCGGTGTACATATTACTTTTCTGTTTTCTATATTTGATATATATTTTAAGTCGCCAATAGTGAAGGGCGTGGAACCCTTTAAACCTCTACACGATGCTCTTGCGGACCGCCTTGTTCTTTTTGTTGTTGATGGCTTACGAGCGGAATCATTTATTGATCATACAACAATGCCATATCTTAGGTAAGATTCGTTTTTTACTTTTTTAGGATATACTTATGTATTAAAACTATCCTTTCCATCAACATATTTCATCTATTGCTTCATATCTTAGAAAGATTAGATTCAACTAGGATTAATTAAACTTAATTATTTAGGTCAATCGCAAAAGATCGTGGTAGATGGGGTATATCCAACACTAGAGTACCAACTGAGAGTCGTCCAGGTCATGTTGCAATAATAGCTGGCTTTTACGAAGACCCCTCAGCCATTACTAAAGGATGGAAAGAAAACCCTGTTGATTTTGACTCTGTATTAAATCAAAGCAGACATTCTTGGTGTTGGGGAGCATATGATATTTTGGAAATATTCACCAAAAGCAATGATGACCATGTGTTTGCTAGTAAGATGTATCCTTACGACCAGACATTTAGCACTGACAAAAACACTACACATTTGGACGAATGGGTTTTTAGTAATGTTAAAGAATATTTAAATAATGCCAAATATAATATATCATTGAGAAAAAAACTACTTGAAGACAAGACAATATTCTTCTTACATCTGTTAGGAACTGATACTTCTGGTCATACACATAAACCAAATAATCCGTAAGTTTATCCTAAGTTATTTTAGTAGAGATTTTTAGGTGCATTAAAATTGAAATACATTATTTTATGTATACCTAGCTGTGCCCTGCGGTTTACACCCATTTAAATACCATGTACTGCCTATCCCTGTGGGAAAAACTGTGACAATGAGAATTTGTTAGAAATGTATATTAAATTTAAAAATTTCATTGATTGAAGAGATGTTATAAAGTTTATCTACTACAAACAAACTTACTTTACCTCTTTTTAATATTATAATATTAGTGCAGATGAATTATTGTTTTATATTATTGTTTTATTGTTTTGTGAGTATTTTCTCAAATCCAAATCAAATCAAATTGTCACGCCTTTTGTCCACAGTGATAGGCAGAAACAATGGAGTGCCACTTGCCCCGATCCAAATTAGAATATTTTGTAATTTTATAAATATAGTAATAGAAGTCATTTATTTTGTTATGCGAATTTTAATTAAAACAAATATTCAGCTTGCATTGAATTTAGCTAGCCTTGGATTTTTTTAGTTAAACATGTATAAAACTTTGATATCTAAAGACTGGATAAAACAGACCAATGCTTTTTTATCAATTTGACTATAAAAAGTATAAAATTTAACGCAACATCAGCCCTCTATTTGCTGATTATAAGCAAGGAGAGAGGCAAAAGTGCTCATGACTGAAAAATCTGTTTCATTTTACGGTTGCCTCAGTCGCTCTTGCTAAGCCTGACATTATATTATATTTTACCAGAATGCACTTGATTTTAATCTCTGCCTATCCTCATGGGAAAATGGTGTGACAAATTGATTGATTGACTCTTAATTTTCACATGAAAAACTGTTAATCAAAAATAGTCAATATCAACCAATCAATCAAATTGTCACGCCTTTTTCCCATGGGGATAAGCAGAGACAATGGAGCGCCACTTACCACGATCCTTGCACAACTCCCTAATAATAAGTTAGCTTAAACAACTAAATATTTTCAGTAATTATTTGACAACCCTAAGATATGTGGATGAAGGTATTAAAAACATGGTGGCATTCATAGAAGATTATTTTGACCATGATCAGAAAACTACTTTCCTTGTGACGTCTGACCATGGAATGACTGACTGGGGTATAAACATTTTTACTTTTCCCTATTAAATGAAGTTGAAAATCCAGTACCTATTTTAATACAGTTTCATGATTGTTATGCACTACGATATCCTAGATAAAATAATTTTCCAAAACCATCAAAACTCTTGGATTTTTGCCCGCTTATCATTAGGCGGGTCGTAGACAAATGTCGTGTCACAATTAAAAAAAAAATTTGGTGACATTATGCCCTGTTGATGTATTGCAGTAGTCAGAGACTCTGTATTTCCAGTTTACCAATATTTTAAGAAAAAAATTATCACTCGTCCAATATCTCTAGGCCCTATTAGAGGGTTCACTCAGATGAACGTTCATTCGAATGAATGGTTCTTTCATTCCATGTTTACAGAACAAAGTTGGAATGACACAGAAATGAATGTTCATCTGCTTTTTCAATATTATATTATATGAATTTGGGTTTGATCGATTGTTTAAAAAAAACGGATATATTTATATATATATTTATTATTTGATATTATGTACACCATAATATTGGACGTGACGTCTGTCTACAACAGGCATCGAGACAAAATGCGAAATGCAAGTAAACAATCATTTCTTATTAATTCTACAATTAATTTCTTATTCACTCGGATCGAAAATGAGAGATAGAAATTATAATATATTGAATTCATTCTGCACTTTTCTTTCATTTTATGTTCATAAGCCATAAAGCCAAAAAGGGAAGGACCATCTGATTGGGCCTTAAGTGTAATATTATTATTCTTCTAGGCTCTCACGGATCTGGTGATGTTCACGAAACTGAGACCCCATATGTGATTTGGGGTAGCGGTGTTAAGTTATTGCCCACAGAACCTACAGAACCTAACTCTTTAACTAAGAATGCTTCAACTATTGTGGCCCAGGCTGACATGACACCTTTAATGGCTACTATACTTTCAATACCAGTACCTGTTAATTCTGTTGTAAGTATTGGAAAAACAAAATATAACTCTTAAGGCTACTACTAAATTAAAATTTCATTTATTGTTATTACACAATAGTACAAAAGAATGTTGATTCGACAATTTAGATATGAGCGGTAAAAAAGTAAATAATATATTTTTATTAATTTTATCAATACAAGTATCTAAACTACCATTTATATATATTTTTATCATTGGGCATTACAAAATTAGTACAAAAATAGCCCAAAATGACGTTCTTTATTCATAATTTAAATTCTTAATTTTACAAACAATAAAAAATTAATCTAAACAACTAAATATTTTTAGGGACAACTACCACATGAATTACTAGATATGTCACATGAAAATAGAGCTAAAGCAATTTACAGCAATTGCCGACAACTTGCAGCACAGTATGACAAAAAACGTAATGATGTTGAGGAGAACTTGCTGCCATTCTTAGATATCTCCTACAAACCACTTGACAGAGAAACATTTGATATCATGATGACCAAATTGAACAACTCTTTGGAAAATAAAGAATATGATGCACTGGTAAATTTGGGTACATTATTTTTTATGTTTTAAGGAAAAGGCCTATGTTCAGCAGTGGACGCCTTCTGGCTGATGTTGATGATTTTTTATGAGGTATACATCTAGGTTTTTTTAATTTTTTTTTATTGTGACTCGACATATGACAGCACCTGGTTTGATGTTAAGCCGAAGTGTGGTCCATGAATGAATGTCACTGCTACTACATTTTATTAACTGTGAGTAGCAATCACATCCACTATGCCGGCCTAGATGGAACCGGCAACTTACAAGCTAATCCCGAAACGTGACCAAATCACTTCACAGTCTGTATACTTGTAAGTGGTGGTACTACCCCGGATCGGCAGACTGGGTACCACTGCCTACCACATGATTACAATATTTTTCTAAACATTACCTTTTTATAATTTTTTAAGATTTCCCTCTGCAATGATATGATGAAACTAAGCTTGGAAGGTCTGGAGTACTACCACAAATACTATCAAATACCACTGCTTGTATTAATCACATTGTCATTCATTGGTTGGATTTTCTATTTGCTTACGAAACTTATACTATACAAAGTATTAACAAATAGACATTACGTACGAAAGCTAAGGCATAAGGACGAATTAGTTTTCACAAATAAACATGGAATAGCTTTGTCTATTGGATTATTTCTATGTCTTATTGTTAGTCGTAAGTATATTTGTGTACTTGATAATAAACGTAAAGAAACTACTAGGCCGGCATAGTGGATACACTGCTATTTTTCTTTTTTATTGTGTCTCAACATACGTCAGCACCCCGCTTGATGTTAAGCTGGAGTGTGGTCCATGAATGGATGTCACTGCTACTACAATTCAATAATTTTGTAGCAGTCACATTCACTATGCCGGCCTAGTTGGAACCGGTAACTTACAAGCTGATCCCGAAACGCGACTAAATCACTTCACGGTCTGATGTATTATTCGTTTTATTCAATTGTAGTAGCAGTCGCCTTCATTTATAGACTACATTCAACTTAACATCAGGCTGGGTGCAATAGAAAATTGGATAGGAAGAATATATGATAAAATATTTTGATGTTTCAAAAGCTTTTTAGCCAATATGGTCCTGTAGTAAGGATTACTGCAAGGATTTTAAAAAGTCGCGTCGGATTTCAATAATCAAAATAAATGCACAAATTAATTAATAAAAAAATTTTTTTTTTACCTTTCCTTACTAAGCTACCAAAGTGCTTGTATCATAGAAACAGGACAACCAAAGTACATATATCAAAGAAATATTGGTACCGGTGGGTGGTCTCGAACTCTTGCTCTCGGTTTGCGTAACCATTGCACTGCCACTACACCACGGTCGCCCAAGATCTTTAAGTTGTTATTTTCGTCGTTAATAGAATCCAAATAACTTCATGACTCGAGACGCTTTGCTGGCTCTGTAGGAGTCTATATCATATCTCAAGAGTCTATATCATTGCAATCTGGATTCTACACAAGTGTGGACTTTTCCATAATGCATCAGACACGCGGCAGAGATGACCTGTCTGATGTCATTAACTATACCAGCGTCAACTATACCGTACATCTAATTAACTATAACATCTAATCTCTGCCTATCCCTGTGGGAAAAAGGCGTGACAATTAAATTTGCCTAATTGGTCGATTGATTGACCTAATTAACTATACCAGCGGCACGCTATGAAGGTCCTTTTGACGTTTGCATCGTTTATGTTTTTTTTTTTAATTTTCGTATAAATTAATAATAACGATCGAAGGAGACAATTACTGTCACTATAAAGAACAACAATTGTTCCTTCAAACGTAATTATAAAGGACTGCATTCATTTTGGGCTTTTGTAATATCCAATGATAAAAAAATATATAAATGGTAGTTTCGATACTTGTATTGATAAAACTTATAACATTTTTGCTTTTAAATGCTGTGCAATTGAGTTAGTTGGAAAACAAGATATGAATTTTGTATCATCTTTGTTCTGTTTTGAACTGTCATAAATACAGTTTGATCATTTTGTACACCTAAACTATGCATAATAAAGGATATATACCAATTACATTGCAATCTTCGTACATTAAAGTATTTTATAATGTATATCCAACTGTTAATACAATTAAGCCCAAGTCTTCATACAAAATGAATGATGTCCTTTAAACGAAACTTCATAAATAGTCAAACGTCAAAACGGTTATTATAGTTTGCTGCTGGTATATTAGAAAATATTAATGTTTCCAGTACAAAGTTTACCAATACAGTATAATGTATATTGTCTACTGCCTGCTTGTCTATGGGGAAGGCTTACCGATTTTGTGCACTTATGGTCCAATTTATATTGTATGGCTAAAAGGCGCTTGAGACGAATTGCTTTTGAAGCACTTATGATCCTATGTGGTGTTGTTGCTTTGGTAAATATTTAATTTTTGGTAAATATATAATTTTTGTTAAATAATTTATTTTTGTTAAATAATTTGGTATTTTGGAATGCTTCAATGGTTTGGGCACATGGGAAGGATGAGTGAAAGTAGATTGGCGAAAGGAATTTATAAATCTCATGTGGATAGTTTTTTTTTATTTTATTATGACACGACATCTGACCTCGACCCGCAAGAGGAGGTCCAAGAGTGACGAAGACTGGAATAACCGAGTCAGTTCCCGGCTGCCCCAGCCGCCGTCACTATGCCGGCCTAAGATGCTTCTTCACGCATCGCTTGAGGGATCCAGGATCATAGGATGGAGAGAACACATGGGCTGGCAAAGCAAAGATGCGTTAAACGAGTCAGCCCAGGATATCTTTGGTTTTCCGACCAAATCGGAGGCATCCTCAAGAAAGTTGGAAAAAACTGTAAAGCTTGTATGGAGAAAATTGTGGATGTGAGAGAAGCGAAGAAGTTGAGTCAAAATAAGTAGTGTGTTGCAAGTGGCGCTCCATTGTCTCTGCATCTATCACTGTGGGAAAAAAGCGTGACAATTTGATTAATTGATTTTGATTTCGTATTTTATTTTATACTATAAACTCTTAGACTAAGTTACTAAAGTGCTTGTATCATAGAAACAGGACAACCAAAGTACATATATAAAAGATACATTGGTACCGGTGGGTGGTCTCGAACTCTTGCGCTCGGTTTGCGTAACCATATCACTGCCACTACACCACGATCTCCTTTACACCACGTAAATGATTTTAAAGATAATTTTCTTTATGATTGCAGAGTTTCTCATTCACGTACAGATGGACGTTGAGTATACCATTGACTGCTATGGCAATATGGCCATGGTTTCCGAACACACGGCGCCAGTTGTCGACACTATGTATTACCGTTTGGAGCACCACATGTTTTATGTTATCGATCTTTA
This sequence comes from Tinea trinotella, assembly GCA_905220615.1. NCBI lineage: Eukaryota > Metazoa > Arthropoda > Insecta > Lepidoptera > Tineidae > Tinea > Tinea trinotella. Next base: position 8,746,591 of record HG992306.1, read on the forward strand.
CATTTTTACCTGTTGTTGGAAAGAAAACTAATGTTGATTTAGTGTAAGTTTAATTTATATATTTTACAGACTATTTATTTATTGTGTCTCGACATTCGACCTGACCTGCCTGATTTTAAGCAAGAGGAGGTCCAAGAGTGCCGACGACTTAAAAAATCAAGTCAGTACTCGGTTGCCTCAGTCGTCGTCGCTTTGCCAAATCTGAGTTTAGAACACTTAAGTGTTTAATAGTGTAGCCGAACTAGCATTTTTTGCAAATAATGTCAGCTAATTAGCTAATAAGTTTACTTTTTCTTACTTAATAATTGGTGGGTTCTTTTTATTTATTATTGTGATTCGACCTGCTTGATTTTAAGCAAGAGGAGGTCAAGAGTGCCGACGACTGAAACAACCAAGTCAGTTAATTGTTGCCTCAGGCACCGTCACTATGCTAGCCAAAAATGGCGGTATGTATAAAAGTATTTTATAAGAGGGGTTGATAGACATTGACAGTTGGTAGCCATTAGCTCAGTCTAGTACATAGATAGTAAAGCAACTCAGTCGCATTTGGGATTAGCTTGATAATTGCCTGTTAAAATTAGGACGGCATAGTGGATGCGACTGCTGTTTGCAGTTATTTATATGTAGTAGTAGTCGCCTTTATCATAGACCGCACTCCAGCTCAATATTCTGTCATATGAAGAGCTACAATAACAAAACAATATAATTTATTGTTGTAGTTTTTCAATCACGATTTCGACATATTTTTCTCTAAGAAGCAATTATAAAATGAAACTCAGACGATTGGAGATCGATGGTTGATTGTAATATTTTTATTTAATCAATCAATCAAATTGTCACGCCTTTTTCCCACAGGGATAGGCAGAGACAATGGAGCGCCACTTGTCAAGATCCTGACACAACTCCCTCGCTTGCTTCACATTCACAGATGCTTGTATAAAGAGAATTGTGAATGTGAATTTTTATTTATTAATTGTAATATTTTCTGATCTAATTCTATTTATTATAAATAATTTGTACTTTTATATGACTTTTGTAATGTCCAAGGATGAAAAAATATATAAATGGTAGTTTCTATACTTGTGTTGATAAAACTAATAACTATTTTGCATTTAAATTCTGTGCAACTTAGTTATTTGGAAAATAAGATATGGATTTTGTATCGTCTGTCAATCACAAAGACACGCCATATTAACAGTTCTGCTTTGAACGGCCACAAATATAGTTTGAATAAAATAAAGGATATATTCCAATTGCATTGTAATCTTCGTACATCAAACTATTTTAAAATGCATATGCAACTGTTAATACAATCAAGCCCATACAAAATGAATGATGTCCTTTAATTTCAATTATTTTATGTTACACTAATTATTATTTTTTAGTGTTTAATAAGCTTTTGCTAATGTATTATACTTTATATTGTAACTAAGTGCTTTAGTTAGATATTGTCTTTATTATAATTAATGCATTCAGTCCTGTCCTATAACTGAGATTGCATTTAGCTTTATTATAAAATAAAGGATTGACAAAGGAATGCTTCGATGGTTTGGGCACATGAAAAGAGTGAGTGATTTATATTTTCCTTATTAAAAAGAAATTTATAAATCTGATGTGATGGATGCGTTAAACAAGGCAAGCCCAGGAAAGTGTTTTCCGACCAAATCGGAGACATCCTCAAGAAAGCTAGGTTGCCTAGTGCCCATAACCACAGAGCCTGTATGAAGAGAATTGTGGATGTGAAGGAAGCAAGGGAGTTGTGCAAGGATCGTGGTAAGTGGCGCTCCATTGTCTCTGCCTATCCCTGTAGGAATAAGGCGTGACAATTAGATTGATTGATTGATAAAATATTATATGAGTGTTTATTGAAAAAAATGTAATCTTGTTGGAAGGCTTAATAAATAAATAAATTGTTTTTTATTTCAGCATGGCTGCCGGATACATTGGAATATTACTCTTACTCGTTTACATGTACCAAATATTGATACGATTGCTTGTAAGAAATAAAGCCTCCAAATTGGATGTATATTACAATATATTTCAAATTATATTGATGGGAGTTGCTATCTATAATGTGTTCGCGCAGTCTAAGAGATTTGAACTCGGCACGCCGGTCTCGGATTTCGACCAAATGGTTGCTTGGGTTCTTGCAGGTATGCGCAGATCTATGTTTTTATTCTATTTTTTTTTTAATAGCATTTTCTGCTTAGATCAGCCCCTATATATACTAAGCCACTAAACGTGCTTGTATCATTGAAACAGGACTACTAAAGTACATATATCAGAGATACATTGGTGCCGGCAATGTATCTTTGTCAACTAAAATCCTTATAATATCTTTCACTAATAAATTTCAATCAATTAATCAAATTGTCACGTCTTTTCCCACAGGGATAGACAGAGACAATGAAGTGCCACTTGCTACGGTCCTAACACAACTTCCTCGCTTCCTTCACATCCACAATTCTCTTCATACAAGCTGGCAAATCAGATTTCTTTAGGATGTCTCAGATTAGATCGGAGTTATACTATGTTTTACGCATGGGTGAATTTGTCCGGGTTTGTTTATAATATATCCATTGGAAGGCGGCATTGGTGGGGTCTTACAATATTTGGTTGGGTAGAGGGAATAGTGAAGGTGAGTGTTGACATGTCACAAAAAGATTTGAAACCTACATTTCGGTCACAAGTCCGAAACGCTGCCTTCATTCTCCCGCCTGCCACGCGATAGGCCCGGAGAATCCATGGATGCTAGGAAATTGTTTCTTGAAATAGACTATAATTTAATAAAAACTAATGTACAATATATTGTGAGAATATCAAATATTCTTGCCGATCCCATCGCATCGTTTGGCTCGCAGAAATATACCAGTATTTTGGTGTGGTCACGGAGAGACTTGTAAACCAAAATTAACGCGATAGTAAGCCACATAAAGGACATCATTCATTTTGGGCTTCTTTGTACTACTTTTGTAATGTCCAATAATGAAAAAATATATAAATGGTAGTTTCGATACTTGTTTTGATACAACTAATAACAATTTTGCATTTAATTGCTGTGCAATTGAGTTATATGGAAAATAAGATATGGATTTTGTATCATCTGTCAATCAACGCCATATTTATTCTGCTTTGAACTGTCATAATTATAGTTTGATCATTTTGCACACCTAAACTATGCAACATAAAGGATATATTCCAATTACATTGTAATCATCGTACATGAAACTATTTTAAAATGTATATGCAACTGTTATTAATACAATTAAGCTTATAAAAATGAATGATGTCCTTTGTTTAATTCATTATAATAGTATTTCTATAATATTTTTAATGACCTATCGTGTATCGGTTTCATTAATTACCTTATTTTACGTTATAGTCATAAAGTTAATAATTTAAATATAATTGTTTGCAGGATTATCTCTTATTCTACCAATGTTTAGTAAGAAACGTATGATGTGTCGTTTGGCTGCAATTTACATGTCAACATTAACATCCTACATATTACTGTCTGTTGCTCACGAGGCACTGTTTCTAGTCACATTGATTGTTAACTTATCATGTTGGGCATACATTGAGCAATTATTGAAACGCTATCCACGATTCCACGTAAGAATGATCTTATTTATTAATACATGCTGTTAAGGCAATATTGTAAGAAATGCAAAGATCTTGCCTACATTTGAAGGAGATAGGCTTTTCACAGGGATAGGCAGAGATAATGGAGCGCCACACGCCACGATCCTGACACAACTCCCTCGCTTCCACATTCACAACTCTTTTCATATAATCTCTATGGTTAAAATCGTGTGTCAATATTGATCGAACTAAGACATTGACTAAGAAGTTGTCATTTAAAGATCCTGGTAGATAAGCAGCGCAGCGCTGGCATTTCAGCAGCGCAGTAGAGTCTGTCTAAGCGCCCCTCTACTGCATTTACGCACTCGAGCAAAATATGGATGTAAAACACTGAAAATACAATTGTAATTTAGTTACTGGTTAGACACAAAAGGAGGAGCACGCTGATGAATTATAGTAGTAATATTTGCATTCACACATTTAAATAAATGTGAAGGGGAAGGGCCGGCAAGCGGGCTTCGATCAAGCTCCGTCATGGCCGAGGACAGGCCATGTCTTGCGTCCGGTGAGTCGGTAAAACCGATACCGCGGCGTTCCCCTATCCGCCACCAAAGGGACGCGCTCGATGGAAGACCAGCAACTCCACATGAGACCAGCGGCATGCTATGATAGCCGTTTTGAAGTTTGTTTGCTCATAGAGTTTCGTATAAATTTATAACTACGTTTGTAAGAGCAAATTGCTATTGTCAATAGTGATGTGCGTTTTTAGAAGATAATGCTATAAAATATACATTATGTTTAAATCTGCTAGAAGAATTATATCAACTTGATGGTAGTGCATTATTTACAATAGACGGACATAGACACATCGCTAACAAACGCTAGTAATATAGAATCAAACTTTTATTTTTTATTTTATTTGTTTTCATTATGTCCACAATCATAAGGACAATAATTTTCAGTTCGCCGACTTCGAATTCAGTTCTGATGTTGTCGACAACCCTACGTTTATTGATCAAGAGGAATTGTTGAGGTCGAATGATTATATTCTATTGCGACAAGATTTTAGAAGAGGCTTCTATTTTGTATCCTTTTATTGTATATAATTTTTTAAACATATTTACATTTTAACGGCATAGTGACGGCGACTGAGGCAAGCGAATCCGCCAAAAAGATATTCTTCACACATTTCCTAAATAGCTCCCAACAACTATTTACGTATGTATATTTATTGTATTAGTATTATATTTTTAGTATGTAGTATGTTTAGTGTATACTTTAGTTTTGGATTAAGGAAACCTTGGAACGACAGGAGTGTGTATGTGTAAATGAATTTGTGAGTGTGTGCATTTTATAAGTTTATTATTATTATTTTATAACATTATATTTAAGCGGCGCAACCATGTCATTTAAAATCCCTAACTCTAGATCAGCTGGTCTACATAATAGTGTCATTCTTTGGGACGGGTAATATAGCCTCCCTCAACTCGTTCGAAGTAAGATGGGTTACATGTTTCATAACATCATACAAACCATTCGTAATTACTGGATTGATTTTATGGAAGACATTGATGCCATTCATCTGTGTTGCTTCAGGCTTTCAAGCTGTCCATACTATTGTACAGGTGAGGGTAAAGAAATATATCTTTAATTTATTGAATTGTAATTTATAAATATATATTATTTATTATAGGCATATAGAACAATCCCGTAAACATTAAACTGATGAGGTACAAGAAAAAAAATTGAACCTGGAAACGCGACTGAGTCACTTCACAGTATTTAAACTCAAAAATGGTGGTAACGAACGATATAACCATCGAAATAACCAGGTCCATACAATATTACTGTTTTTTTTTTAAATTTAATTATCAATTTTCCGTTCATAATCCTAATACAACTCTATTGTTTCCTTCACGTCCATATTCCCTTCATACCCGCCTGTCACTGCAGACCCCCGTTTTATTAAAAACAAACATCTCATAATATAATTTACCAATTTCAGGCCCCTGCAGCATACCTGAACACAATTGTCCTCATATTCTCCAACATCATGGGCATAATATTACTCTTCCAAGTGAAGAACACGGGCAGTTGGTTGGAAATTGGCACATCTATCTCACAATTCGTCATTATACAAATAATAACACTATTCATTGTCTTCATACAAATGATTGCAAAAGTGTTGACTCATGTTGACTTGAAAGTGTTGTTTTCCAAGAAACCCAAAGAAGCATTTAAAGATATGTAGCTAAAAAGAACTTTTTGGTTGGCATAGTACATAAAAGTAATGACTACCAACCAAAAAGATTTACAAAGGTTATAAATAACCATGTTATAAAAAATAATTATTTATTAGACACCATTTTGTTAGTACAATTAATTGTATAAAGTTGAAATTATGTACAATATTCAACCAATTAAAATGATTATATAGTTTTTAAATTTTGTTAGTACAGTCAGCATCAGATATATCTGAGCACGCAATCTGATCAAAAGAATCTATACATTCAGAGTGGTCATAAATATCTATACACCATTAGTTGTCATATTAATGATAGCATTCAGTGCGTCAAAAATATCTATACAGTCAAAAACATCTACACACTCATATAATATGTAATATTTTAAAACAAATTAACTGAATTGTCTGTTGACATATTTTTGACAAGTGAGTGTGTAGATATTTTTGACTATTTGAGTGTATAGATATTTATGACCACTCTGAATGTATAGATACTTTTGATCATATTGCGTGCTTAGATATATCTGCTGCTGACTGTACAATTAATCGTATAAGGTTGAAATTGTGTACCAATGTTTAACCAATTAAAATTATTATATAGTTTTTAAAGGACATCATTTATTTTGTATAAGGACTTGGGCTTGATTGTATTAACAGTTACATATACATTTTAAAATAGTTTGATGTACGAATATTACAATGTAATTGGAATATATCTTTTATTTTGCATAGTTTAGGTGTGCAAAATTATCAAACTATAATTATGACAGTTTAAAGCAGAACTGTTTAATATGGCGTATATTAATTCATATCTTATTTTCCAAATAAATCAATTGCATAGCAATTAAAAGCAAAATTGTTATTAATTTTATCAATACAAGTATTGAAACTACTATTTATATATTTTTTTATCATTGGACATTACAAAAGTAGTACATAAAATCCCGAAATAAATTATGTCCTTTACGTTTTTATAAGCATCTTGTATCATAGGATTTGAGCGACCAAAGTACATTGTATCAAAGATACATTGGTACCGGCAAGTGGTTTTGAATGAGGTTATTTATGGAACGTCAATGAGCGTATCATTGACGTTCCATAAATTACCTTTTTGATATTTTCCAAACCAAAATAGCTATTAGCCTATTGTTCAATCTGGATAAATCCATTGTGGTGTTAACGTTTAGATTGTCAAAATGGGCGTACCGTGGACCCCGAGCGCTCTTAGACTATTTCGGAGGTCTAAGGAAAATTGCTTTTTGTTTTGTCTTTTAATTCAATAAAAATGTTTAAGCAGCGCCCTCTAAAGCGACATCTAACAAGTTAAACCGGACTTTCGGCGCTTAAAAAGGAATGAAAACTTCATATAACTTAAAGATGCATAGAGAATATTTATACTTATAAAACCAGTGTTTTAAGTTTTCACAAGAGTTATTATATTTAGTTTTTAAGGTAAAAATTATTGTGACTAAAAACCAAAGGATATTATCTTTTAGTTTGTTATAAGTTGCTTAGTACGGATAAGTGTTAAGTTTTTGCTTCTAGACATTCCTATAGGTATGCCGGCATTAGCTGTTTATTTTTATTGCCTTTGAAGGTCTCAGTGATAGGTCGGCAAGCTCAAATTTAAAAAAAAAGTGGAGTATATATAAAATATCTTTTAAAATAAATAAAAATATGTTTAAATATTGTCGTTTATATGTTTGTCATAGTTTTGTGATAGTATGTAGAGGTTGACTCATAGAGATTTAGTAAATAGCGAAATCGATACCAACCTCAGTTTCAGTTGCCTCAGTCGCCGTCACTATGCCGGCCAAAAAAAATTTTATGAAATTATTTTATTGTCATCGGTTTTTAATACGTGTACAAATTTTTAAGTTATTCAGACCTCTGGAAGGAAAATTAATTTAAGATTTCGTTACATAGTTACATACTAGTCAAGTTAACAAAAGTGTTTTAAAAAGGCAACAGATTATGATCTCTAGGCCTACCTACTAATTACTAGAATGTAGTAAAATATAACTCGTATTTAAGCAGTTAAATAGGTCAATTAAAGCTGGTGCATACACTCACACTTGGTCATGACTTGATCCACAGATCGATATAAGAATTGCTGTTTAGTAAACCAATTTGATACATCTACGAGTATTGTATCATTTTTTGCTACTATTAGATTTTCCACCAAGTCTATTGTAAAATACAAGTATTCTGAATGCAAGCATAACATTTGATGTCAAATTTAAGTGGTTAATCTAGATTATAAAGTTCTTGTGAAACGGTGTTTGTATCAAAACTCCTCAGAAACGGCTTCACCGATTCTTATGAAATTTTGTGTGTATATTCAGTAGTACGTAGACGTAACTATTTTTTGCATACCCCAAACATTCTACTTAACCCTAGAGTGGGCGCGTCTTTCCCCGAAACGTCAGTGGGCGCGTGGGGAGCATTTTGCCTCCCCTTTTCTTTGACTATTTTAAGTAGGAATACAGCAATTAAATTAATTTATTTTCTCAGGATTTAAGTAATACACAAATAAGTAATGATAAATCAACATATTTAATCATCTCTGTTCTAAGGGCTTTGATATACACAAGATTTTAGAAAAATTAAGATATTAATTGACTTTTTTAACTTATCCTATATAATAATGTATAATATTGAAAAACAATGGAAAAAATAACAATATTATATGTTTTCTGAATCTACAGAATATGCTTTATCCAAACAGTCTTCGTAAATATATGTGCAATGTTCATTGCACAGTAACTTTAGGTATCTGCAACATCCAGTTTTCGTGCGCCTATTTTTCTTTTTCTTTGTTGGACATATACTGCATTTGCCCTCCTTCTTTGAAGATGATGCTTGTTCTATTGGTACAAAGCGGGCAATTTGGTTCCTCAAAGGAATTCACAACCACTAGCTGTGCTAATGGTTCATCATCATCACTGGGCGTACATGAGATTTATCACCTGGTTGTATGTACGTTTGCGACGAGATCAAGGCTGGTGACATATAATGGTAGCTGGTGAACGGCTACGGCTTCTCTCTGAAGTAGATGTCCGGTGGCGAGGAATTGAAGGCACAGCAATTGGAGAAGGTTCTTCTTTGTCAGAATCGTCGTTGTCTGCTGACTGTTTCGTATCCGTGTTATGATCACTAACTAGATCGATTATTTTCTGACGCATCATCGCTTACAAACTGTGAACTAGCATCTTCAAAGTCAGATATTCCCTTTAGCCACGACACAATTTGAGCGTCCATTTTGTTACTCATTTTAGTTATTATCACTTGATACTTTTAAATCCTGAAATTTAAAGTGTTGCATAAAAATGCAATATAGTAAGAAAGAAAGAAATACGTTTATTTGTTGACATACACACTTACACATAGTACATAATAGCTTATTTATAATGTAGTATATCTAAAAAAACATATAAAAAGTATTCATTTTAACTTTGTCAAAAATACAGGACACAAAATTTTACTTACGCGAGTGGGCGCACGATGAGCAATTTGCCGCCAGACGACACCTGGTGGTAACAATCTTCTGCTCAAGCGGTCCCCTGCGCACTAATGGCGTCCAGCCTTTCGGCATGCGTTGCGAACGAAAATAGGGGCAGCTACTAAAAAGCGCAAGCCTAACGGGCAATTGTTTTTTGAATTATTTACGTTTTTTTAGCACGGGCGGCAAAATGCTCATAGCGCGCCCACTCTAGGGTTAATTTTTATTTATTTAATATAAATATTTTATAAATTGGCATTGGTGTCAATTCTCTTGGCACACGATTATCCTAAAATCCTTCTAAAAATAATTTAGACCTGTCAAAGGACTTTCGCTATTCTGGTTGTCCCATATTAGTCTTAATTTAGAGCTGTCAAAGCTTTGACAGGCTTAAATGTCAGTTTAGTTACTTAACTTAATATTTTAGGCAGTTTTCCTATTCTGTTGTACCAATTATAGGTGTAAAATTAGAAACGTCAAACTAAATTTGTTTAAGATTAGACGACACCATTTTAGGTCCCGCTTAACCTAAAAATTTTAATTCCTAATAGGAAATATGAGTAATTATGTAGTTAATGCTCTAACTGAATATGCCGAAAGGTAAAATAAGTTGATTTATGTATTTTTATTTATAGTAGCTCGCCATACGACATCATTCAATGTGATATTAAACTGGAGTGCGATCTATGGATGGGGGCGACTGCTACTACTTTTAAATAACTGAAAGTGGCAGTCGAATCCACTATGCCGGCCTAGTTGAAACCGGCAACTTGAATTATTTCGATTTTCAAGTTTATCTGAAGAAGTCTGGGAGGGAACATAAAAAAAACACGTATCACAGCATTAGATTACTTGTCATTATACTGTATAATATTTACTTAATAACAATTTTATCATCATTATACAATTATATTCATGAAACACAAGTATTACAAATAATTAAAATCTGTCTCCTGTAATTACCGCCAAAACTCATCTATCCAACAAGATGCGTTCGGAAATTAATTGTGTTACTATTACAAAAGTACAAAGTTTTTTCTATTTTTATTAACGTGAAATCAAGTTTTTATTTAAGTTTTTGGCGGGCAACTGCAACTGACAGGACGCACAATTTTGAATTATTTGAAAAGCTTGTGTTTTTCATAAATATTAATGTGTAATAATGGTGGAATTGTTATCCAGTAATAATTTTTAAGTTGATCAAGTATAAACAAGTAATTTAAAGTTGTGAAACGTGTTTCTTCATGTTCCCTCCAAGACTCCTTCTGAAGTTTTAGTAAAGGATTTCCGCCGCTTTAATAAAACGATCATCATCAACCTCACTCTCATCATCATCATTTGATGAATCACTCGCGTGGTTCATCTTCATCTTTACTTGACAATGTTTTAACATTGAACCATATATTTTTACTTTGACACTGGCAAGTTAAATACTAAAGCCATAAACAAGAAGAAAGAAAAAAAAAGTTTTTATTTACTCAAACCATTACAACATTCTATATGGTACATTATTACTTATTTATTAACATTAATTATATGACTTTCTTATTACTTCATATTATTTTTCAAAAATATAAATTTTACGTTGGCAATAATTTAGGCGTGTCATCCTAAAATATAGACATTTCTTATGTTTAATTCATTTTCGACAACAGAATTGCGATTTCTCTAAAAAAAACTTAAAATTGACAAGCTTAAAATTTAGGATAAGTTAGTGAATGTGCCAAGAGAATCGACACCATTATGTGCATACACACATAAGAGAAAAACTGATTATTTAACCATTAAGCGTGTTTTGCATCCATTAAATAACTGTTGCAAAAAATATTTCCCACTTAAAGTGAGCGTTTTTATAAATGCGATTGGTTTCATGGCCTATTTTTCATATACATTTAAATGTGTATTGAAATTACATTACCGCTGATATGATAATGAAATAGTTTTAAGTATTTTTTTGATGTATTTACAAACAGTAGTTGTAGTATTTTATACTATTTATATATGTACATACATATATATATAAAAACTGTTAAACTAACTGTTAACTAAAAAATAAATAAATAATATATATATATATATATACATATATATATATATATATATATATATGTATTGGACAGTGCCCAACACCTTGCTGTGTGTGATATTATGCCCTAAGAGGAAACACTTGATATATGTATGTATATGACAAGCCTGATGTTTGGCTGGAGTGCGGTCCATGTTTGGAGGTAACTGCTTAGTCAGATTAGCTTGTGAGTTGCGGGTTATTTAACTGTAGAAGCAGACATTGAAACCGGCAACTTACAAGCTGATCCCAAAACGCGACTAAATCACTTCACGGTCTGTAAACTTGTGAGTGAGTACTATCCCGGATCAGCAGACTGGACACTCTTCGAGCGTGGTTACACCCGAAGCGAATTAATATCTAGTTCGTGCACACGATTGATCTCGTTATAAAAACATTGTATGAGATGTCGCCTCCAGTACGATAGCACATAATAACCAATAACTCAATGGTAAAAACAGATCACTTCTATTTTTAATAAATGTTTTTGTGTTTTGCATGTATGCAATAAAAGTATTATTGTGAAATTTGTTTTATTTTTTTAACATCTCATATTTAAGTAGTTACATACGTCGGCACTCTCGGACCTATATCATCATCAGGGATGTCAAGGTCAGATGTCTACTTATAATAAAAGAAAGGGTCGACGACTGAAAAAACGCCTAAACGCGTAGTGACGATGATGAGATGTGGTTGCCCACCAAAAACTCTTCAAATCAATTCTAAAAATGAATTAAGTAGGACCTCCTCTTGCTTATCATCAGGCAGGTCGAGGTCAGATGTCGTGTCACAATTAAAAAAAAAGAATGAGAGGCTCAAAATCTATGGTTAATATTTTATTACAAATATAATTCAAAGTCTATTCTATTTGAACTGTAAAATGGTGTATCCTCTCCTTGTTTTCTTACCCAGACACCAGTTTTAAAATTACCCTCTGTGGCCCATTTGTGCATCTGCTGTGTTGTGTGTGGACCTGTGATTTCTGCTTCATCATCTTGGGATCGTTTGAATTCCCATTTTATTACATTTTGTTCCTCATCTGCTTCCTTTGATGTACTTGCATGAGCTTCACTTTTATTCTTGTGCTCCTTCTCGTCAAAATCATCAGCATACATATCCAATTCTGAACTCCCATTCCCATTACTCTTATTCACAATACTGGAGATTTTATCATAAGTTTCCTGGTATATATCCATGTTGCCAGTTTTGGTTAGTATTTGATTTGCCAACTCTGTTAATTCTGTCACAATTTTCCCACCTTCATCTACTATGCCTGCTTTTTTTCTTCTCCATCTCTCTGCACTTGAGATTTTTGAATTTGCGCCTGAAATATTATATTTGTTGATGAGCTCAATAATTTCATTTACATAAAAAAAACAATTGTAAATGTAAAGGAAATAAGAGATGTTTTAAAAACAGGCGTAGCATAGTTTTTCGCATACCAGTCCGTTATGCAAAAGTCCCGGTAGGAGCAAATATTTGTTTATTGCTTTTATTTGCAATATTTAATAATTTGATTAAAACAAATATTTGCTAATAAATAAGAGGCAGATATTTGCTCCAGGTATGGTAGCTACCAGACCTTCGACGGCTCTATGAAGTGTCTTCTCAATGCCCTGGATTTATTGCAGCACCAAGCTGTACGAATTATGGATGATGCAGAGGTTACACGAACTGTGGAGCCTCTGCAAGTACGCGAAGATGTGGCGGCTCTGTGCATCCTCTATCGCCTATACCACGGATAATGTACCGAGGAGCTCTTTAACCTTGTTCCTACCTTGTCTTTTCACACTTGTAATACCCGCACAGGTCGGGGGAAGCATCCGCATTTTGTCGACCAAATCGAAAGTCGAACTAGAAAGTTCGGTGCATCTTTTCTTTGTAGAACAATCGACAAGTGGAATGCTTTGCCAGTCCATGTGTTCTCTCCCTCCTATAACCTTGGATCTTTAAAGCAATGCGTGAAGAAGCACCTTTGACTGGCATAGTGACGGCGATTGAGGCAGCTGTGAACTAACTCTGTTGTTTCAGTAGTTGTCACTCTTGGATCTCCTCTTGTTTATCACCAGGTGGGTCGAGGTCAAATGTCGTGTCACAATAAAATAAATAAATAAAAAAGCTTGTAAGTAGTGGGTTCTAACTAGGCTGGCATAGTGAATAGCTACTAACAGTTATTTAATTTAACTGTGATATCAGAGGAGCACACAAGCCCAACAATATCATATGTCACAAATACATATCAGGCGAGTGGCCTGTTATCACATGAAATGCCACTGTAACTATTACATACAATTAGAATTAGAAAGTAACCTCCAAGATTAGAGATTAATTAAATAATAAGTATTTTAAACTCACCCAAACGGCGTAATGATTTTGAAATTGTCTCCCCTGGCTTCATATGAATGAGAATCTTTTTATAATTCTCATTTAAATCAAACTTTGCTTCCATTTCATCATCATCATCACTACTTGATTCATCACCAAGCCCTTTGTTTTCATCATCCCTATGTATCTTGTATTTATCTTCTGGCCTTCCAGTAACTTTGACCCAATCTATGTTATCTAACCAGCTATCTCTTACTTCTTTCTCCTTCTTCCAATGATAATGACCTTCTGTATCAAAATGACCTTCCTCCAATTCTTCTTTCATGTTAAATGGTGTAATTGTAATCTGAAAAACCAAATGATTAATTAATAATAAAATTTACTCCACTTCAAAATATAAGAAAGGAAGTGCTTAAAATGAGACAACTCAAAGAGACGGAATGATATCTTTACATATAAATACATTCATCATCATCAGCCAGAAGACGTCCACTGCTGAACATAGGCCTCTGTCTTAAAACGCCATTTCAAACGACAAGATGCCAGTTGCATCCACTGGTTATTCGGAACTTTCATTATGTCGTCCGTCCACCTAGTAGGAGGCCTACCTACGCTGCGTATGCCGGTTCGTGGTCTCCACTCTAAAAATCTTTCTTTCCCATCGGTTGTCGGTTTTTCGAGCGATGCGGCCAGCCCATTGACACTTTAGCTTGCACAAATACATTCTGACATTAATATATTTCGTATATTGATGTCATTTAAACAGTAAAATGCATCCTTCGTAATACCATTTTAAAGAAGGAAATACAATAGTATATAAATACCTCATTATCTATTCCCCCTGCACCATCTTCCTCCCCTTCGATGTCATCAGCATTAAGTACATTGTTCTTCTCTTCCTCAGCACCGCTATCCTCCTCATCAGAGTCCAAAGAATGCTTCTTGCCTTCCTTTTTAACGACTCTCTTATTATCCAGTTCGCTAATATCGAAGGCTTCAGAATGCGCGCGTTTAGCCATGTTTTCCCACTACCTAGCACTTAAATAACCTTAATTATATTAAAAATAAGAGTAAAATAAAAACATAAGTATTAGCTTTAAAAATAAATTCAGAGACAACCTCCTATAGAATTGCCTTAATTGACAACGCCAACATCAACATTGCTTCATTGATTAATAATAAAAAAGGACATGTCGTAAGCTCTATTTTCCATATGACACCCCATGGGCCTGACCGCCATGTTATATTCCAATTTTATAATATGGTCAGTGATGTACTTTTATAAAGAATAAATAAAATAATATAATGTACTTTTTTTGTCGTTGTTTAATAACTTTTTTCAAACTAAGTCAGCAAACTAAAGAACTAACGTAGAGGGGATAGTGAGGGCAGTGAAGGGTAGTGTTGACATATCGCAAAAAGCTTTGAAACCTACATTTCGGTCACAAGTCCGGAACGCTGAATCCATGGATGCTAAGAAATTATTTCATTTTTCATGCATATATTATTATTACTATTATTTACTCAAAGGATATCATTCATTTTGGGCTTTTACGTACTACCTTTGTAAAGTCTAATAATGAAAAACTATATAAATGGTAGTTTCGATACTTGTATTGATAAAACTAATAACAATTTTGCTGTGCAATTGAGTTATTTGGAAAATAAGATATGGATTTTGTATTATCTGTCAATCACATTTCGTCCAGCGCTCTTTTTTCAGCCGATCCTTATGATGCGCAGATCAAAAGTCAGCGCCGGAAACTTTACGATACTACATAATAGCTCAAAGATCTTAGCTTGTCTTTTTACAGACCTGTGATACCCACACAGACTGGGAAAAACATCCGCATTCATTCGAACGAATTGGCAGACGAACTAAAAGTTTCGGTGTGTGGTTGTTTTTTATAAAATAATAGACAAGTGAAATGCTTTACCAGCTCCATGCTATAACCATAAGACTATAATATCTGTGGATCCTTCAAACAATTCCTAAAAAGCATCTTTGACCGACATAGTAAAGGCCAGCGTATTAGCGTAGCGTTACTTTCTCTAGGGTGAAGGCGAATGAGGCAGCCGTGAACTGTGAACTGAGACGGTTTTTTTAGTCGTCGGCACTCTTGGACCTTCATAATGCTTACCATCAGGCAGCTCGAGATCAGATGTCGAGTCACAATAAAAAAAAATATCTCTATCTAGGACCGAGTGTCTATGTGATCATAGGTCCTTGACTTGATCCGTAATATCTCTTATTAGTCACAGGCTCTCGATACTTCAGGTGAGTACATTACTATAGGAGGTTGTCTCTGGCTTAAAAGCCGCCATTTTTGTTTGGGAGGTCCTTGTACACACCATTCATTCAATATCAACATTTTGTTTCTTTTTTGGGATTGGATATAAAATAGTATTTATTGTTGAAATTTATTAAAACAATACAAATTTTATATGTGGGAAAATATTTGAATTGAAGTGAGACTGGGTGAAGTGGTTTTATTAAAATTGAAGTGGCTACTAAAATAATTTGTGCTACAGTTTTGCGAAACTGGCGCATCATCAGCTCTATAATGCCTTCCCGACTCAAGAATTCTTCTACAAATCCAAGTTCAAAGTGAGTAATATATTAAATCATATTTTGTTATACTTTTATTTCCTGTCTTTAAAAATATATTTTTTTAGTGATTATCATGGAGAGAAGTTAATATATCCAGCAGCAAATAGAAATAAGGAACCAATACTTCAAACATTGAGACAAATACTGAGGCCAACTTATGAAAATAAGTACGAGTCGTTTTTGGAAATATCATCTGGATCAGGACAACATATTGCACATTTTGCACCAAACTTTGAACGTATAACATTTTACCCCTCTGAGGTGAATGACTCCTATTTTGGCAGTATACTTTACTATATCAATGAATGCCCTACTAAAAATATTGAACCTCCAGAGGTTATTGATATAAAGAAGAACATGAATGATAGATATAAAAATTTTTATTTTGATTATATGTACAATGCAAATATGATGCATATTACTGAATTTGAATGCTCAAAAGGATTATTTCGAAATGCTGGTCAGCATTTAAAGACTGGAGGTCTTTTGATATGCTATGGGCCATTTGGAGAAAACGGTGTCATATCACCTGAAAGCAATGTAGCATTTGATGCATCTCTCCGAGCCCAGAATCCGGAATGGGGAATCCGTGATCTTGCAGTTCTGACTGAATTGGCACAAGAAAATTGTCTTTCTTTAATTGCCCAACATCAAATGCCAGCTAATAATAAAATTCTTGTTTTTAGAAATGACACCCAAATACCACCAGGCTGCTTTAAATAAGAATACACCTATTACATAGCCCTGTCTTCTTTCAAATGTATATATATATATAAAACAGAATGTGTCAGGATTGTTATTACACTTTCTCAACATATTCACACCATCTCAATTATTATTTATAAACTACTAAATTTAAATTAATATGAAAATTATTAATTTGATGGCTATTTAGTTGCGACCATTTGTTAAAAACTATTATCATTGTAGAGCTTACCGTTCTGTGGGAAACCAACATTTCAAGTGACCAAAACATCAAGTCCAATAAATATTATGATCTCACGAACGAGATGACGAAAATCGGTTTAAAAACTCAGCTCTACCCAGTAGAAATTGGTGCAAGGGGAATAACAGCAAAAACCCATCTTTAAAAAAAATCTTGTCCTCCCAAGATCCGCCGTAACCACATTTTTAGATCGTATGTCGAAGGCAGCATTGGTGGGATCTTACAATATTTGGTTGGGTAGAGGGTATAGTAAAAGCAGTGAAGGTGAGTGTTGATATGTCACAAAAAGATTTGAAACCTACATTTCGGTCACAAATCCGGAACGCTGCCTTCAATACTTCCGCATGCCACGCGATGGACCCGGCACCCGCATCGAGAATCCATGGATGCTAGGAAATTGTTTCGTTCATTTGCATCTATAGTCATAGCACTGGTTACGTTATCAACTCATCACAAGAAACCTACTACTGCACTTTACTAATATTAAAGTATTAAGTATTAGCAATCCAAGTCTGAATGTATTGGTCTGGCCAAATTGAAGAGACAATTTTCTTAGTATTGTGGGAGACAGGATGAAAGGAGATTGACGAAATACATTTATAAATCAGAGGTAAGTGGATGGATAAAATGGGGATGACCCAGAAGATTGTTCATTCAAATCTTTGTAGTAATAATGTTTTAAATTTTAAGCAAACTTAGTGTGTGTACTTTATTATATCAAACCAATAATCAATATAAGTTAGTGATCCTAATTTAATGGTGGATTGATAAAACGGTGGTGACCCGAAAATTGTTCATTCAAATCTTTGTAGTGATTATGTTTTAAATTTTAAGCAAACTTAGTTTGTGTACTTTATTCTATCAAACTAATAATCAATATAACTTAGTGATCCTAATTTAATGGTGGATTGATAAAACGGTGATGACCCAGAAAATTGTTCATTCAAATCTTAGTAGTGATTATATTTTAAATTTTAGGTAAACTAGTGTGTGTACTTTATTCTATCGAACCAATAATTAATATAAGTTTAGTGATCCTAATTTAATGATGTGTTAAATTAGGAACATTAAATATGTTATTGGAGGAATTGATCTCATAATTTTAGGTATATTATATCAGTGTTAGTAACCTACCGTTACTATATAAATTAGTAGGTAATAAAAAATGTCTTAAAAATAATTCAAGCGTCAATAACCCTTGTGCTACTATTATAACAATAATAAATAATGGAATAAAATAATTAAAAAAACATAGGGTGTTTTACGACTTATGGATGTGAGGGAGTTGTGTCAGAATTGTGGCAAGTCGTGCTCCATTGTCTCTGCCTATCCCTGTGAGAAAAAGGCGTTACAATTGATAGATAGTTTCGTTAATAAAATAAATACAGATTATAATATAATGCGCACGAGATCTATGTGAGATCGCACATAGATAGTGTGGGACAGAATAGGTCATCTTCACCCAGTAGTGAGACAATTAAATTGAAGTGAAGTGGATTGCGGACAAGGGAGTGGAGAGCGCGCGTCATGCCATTAGCCGTCACGGCGTACGAGTCGGTCTTACCACCAAAGCGTATCAATATTGATACATATTAAAAAGTGTAAAGGTTAACTTTAATCAGATATTGATATCTACTTCATTATTATGTAATATTTATTAAATGTAATTTAATCTTCAATGTTTGTTTTATTCATTAAAAAAATATTT
Source organism: Tinea trinotella (assembly GCA_905220615.1). Lineage (NCBI taxonomy): Eukaryota > Metazoa > Arthropoda > Insecta > Lepidoptera > Tineidae > Tinea > Tinea trinotella. The sequence continues at coordinate 8,765,575 of HG992306.1, forward strand.
AAAGACTCATCTATGATTCAGTCGCGTTTCGGGATCAGCTTGTACTCAGGTTAACTTGTGCACGTCTGCTAATACACAGATTCACAACCTATTCTAGACAATAAGCGATAAGATATTTTTTATTGTGACTGCATATTATGACATCAATTCGCTTGATGTTAAGTTAAATTGATTTTACGCATAAAATTTGTTTGTCATTTATTATTTTACTTTACATTAAATGAATAGATAATGTGATCTTCAAAAGTAACTTAGCATTAATGATAGCATATAGTTGAAACTATATATGTTTTTGTTTAACAATTTATTCAATAGGATAATTTTATTGCGACACATTTGACCTCGGCCCGTTTGATGATAAGAAAGTGGAGGTCTCTTGGACCTCTGAAAAAACCGAGTCAGTTTACGACTGCCTCGTCGCCGTCTCTATGCCGGCCAAATATGTTAATAATGGAAAAGGTGTAAAAATTTATTTGATAATGATAATGAATATCGTTATCGTTTTTTTTATTATTGTGACTCGACATATGACACTGCTACTACAATTCAATAACTGTGAGTAGCAATTACATCCACTATGCCAGCCTAGATGGAACCGGCAACTTACATGCTGATCCCGAAACGTGACCAAATTACTTCACGGTCTGTATAAGTGGTGGTACTATTCCGGATCGGCAGACTGGGTACGACTGCCTACCACTCTTAATGATGATCTGGCAGGAACTAGTCCCTGTGCTCGTGCCCAATGGGTAAGAGGGTCTAGGTACTTACGTGTTGTAACAGTGGTATCATCTAGATATGTCGGTCGCCTTTCTTGAAAACCTCAGCGTGGGATTTATTTTTGGATCTGCTACTGCCCCCATAGAAGGCTTCAACGTTGGGGATCTATGCACCAGTGAGCATGGTCGCTTTGATTTAAATAAGTAACTAGTAAAATGTGTACCATTTCTTGACCGTTTAGTTAATGAACGATCATGTCATTGTACATACTATAGAATTGTTTATTTGGAAATATGGTATTTGCTAAAGGTAGAAAAATAAAATAACAATTTAATAATTTTCAGATTTTTTGAAATTTATTAAGCCTGTAGAATAAAAATCATTTTTCAAAATACATAAAGTTGATGTACATTTTATAAAAGTGTATAAAATCAAAATATAAATTAACATTTATACATAAGTTAAAAAAGAATTGATCTAAAAACCTGAACTTATAAAATTTAATCAATTTTACAACATTATATTTGCTATAACATATTTTATTATATTTACAATAAAACAGACATGGTCCGTTTTGATTTAATAAACTTTGATAGTTTAACGGTGGGAAATATCTCTGGCAGATGCTAATGCGCTGGTATCTTTTAAAAGTAACCAAATATGACATAATTTGTGTCTTTTTACTGATGTTATTGTACAATGTGACGTCACACGACTATGACGTCATACAGTCGTCTGACGTCACACCTAAGCGCATAAGCAACCGCCGGGGATAGTATATAATATATATATTATATCTTTTGCATAGATTCAAACATGGGTGGGCGGCAATACACAGGTACGTTCGTAGTGTAATCCAGAATACGAAGCCACTAAATAAAAGGGAGTATCGCCCAATCTGTAACTTCTAGTTTCACGCACCTAAACTTTTTAGTAGACTTTATGAGTCCCCTGACCAGCCGGCAATCCAAGAAGTAAGATAAAGACCTGCAAGAAATATTATTGTAACTCATTTTAAATACTTTATAGGCCGGCACAACAAAATGTTCAGAAACAAATTTATTAAAGTTCGTAACGTTGTGTGAAGTAGAACCCATAAAAATCTTTTTAGAACATTGTGATGCTCTGCTCTGGTAAGTTATTTAGGACGACTTGCAATTATAATATTTGCAGGTCTTTATCATGTATGCTTCTTAGATTGTCATGCTAGGGGGGCAGGTAGAGTTAATTTCCTAAAGGGTTTAATTTAATGGATACTCAAAAGCAAGAAAGTTTAATATTGTTAAAACATAATCATCAGGCAGAAGACCTCAACTGCTGTATGTAGGCCTCAGAACGCCGAACGACAAGATGTCAGTTGCATCCACCAGTTATTCATGACTTTTATTATGTCGTCAGTCTACCTAGTAGGAGCCCTACCTATGCTAAAATAATGAAACCCTATATGAAACTAAAATAATTAGTCTGAAGTCTACTAAAAGTATACTCAATACCCCTAGTGGTTACAGGCTGGGCTTATAAGATGCAGTACTCAATAATATGTCATATAATCCATCTTTCTTTAATATCCGCGACTAGAGCCTTCATTAAATTAAAATACAGATAACATTCGAATCTGGCCCCAATATAATATAAGCAGAGCTCAACTATATTATGATGATAAAATTTATTATTAAAGTATGTATCATTTATATTTAACAGCTAAATAAACATTTTCTCGGTTTATACATATGGTTACCATATTTTTGTCTTTGTGCCTCGACATATGACAGCACCCAGCTTGATGTTAAGCTGAAGTGTGGTCCATGAATGGAAGTCACTGCTACTACAATTCAATTCCTGTAAGTAGCAGTCACATCCAATATGCCGGCCTAGTTTGAACCGGCAACTTACAAGCTAATCCCGAAACGTGACCTAATCACTTCACGGTCTGTATACTTGTAATCTGGTTTTAAGATAAAGGGAGGCGATTGCCACTACAGGAAAATAACTGATATACGAGCCTAGTTGAAACCGGCAACTTACTAGCTGATACCAAAAAGCGACTAAGTCACTTCACGGTCTGTAATCCTAAAAGTGGTTGTACTAACCTAGTTCGGTTTAGTACTAGACTGGGCAAATGATCACCAACTGCCTGCCTACCACTCTTGGCCTAAAGCAAATATATGCATCGTTATTATATTTAATATTAGACTTATGGTCTAAATAACAAACAAATACAATGCTTAGACAAAATTTGATAACCATATAGAATAAATCATTTCATCTATGATTAAGTAGGTAGATTTTGATAGCTATTTTAACAATATAAAATATATGTCAATATTTACTATGTAACTCCTGATTATTTATAACAGGCTCTATATATTAGGCACTAAATTGGCAACCTACAAGGCACTATGCACTTAGCACAGCAATACATTTCATAACAATACAATAAAAATAATTTTAACTCCAATTGTTCTGACTCTAACATCATCGTTTAACCAATTTTCGCTTAAACAACTTCTATTGTATCAACCGCATTATAAATCACTATATATATACAAAATAAAGTAATATTTACAATAGTAGGTTTGTTCTATGCAATATGGAATGTAACATTATGACATTTAATACTGAATCTGGGAGTATTCGAATCGCTAACTACATTTATAGACATCAATGTCTAACGTTCAACAATATACATTCAACTAAAAATTAGTTAATAAATAATTTATATAACCAGTTTTAGTATTAAACATCCACTCCGATAGCGAGTACAATTCCTTTATATCACCCTCTCTATGCTAATACATAAATGCAGTCTTCACCAAGTGCTTTAGGCGTAGGTAATGTCCCTCATCACTCTTCTCATAGCCCTCTCATATTTACACAAATATTGTTCATCGTCATCACAATCACTTATCGCCGGAAGACTTGGCACACATTAACACTTATCACTTTGCAATGGACCCGTAAACCGTCCCTTGCGGTAATTTTCAAATATAAGTCTTTTTCACTTTTTGTAAGGTTCCGCACTTGAGGTCCTTGTCGAGGGATTCTGTTGAGTTTCTGAGATCGAGTGTGCGCTCCTTGCCGAACTCTAGGTGAATGTTGTCAGGCTTCGTTTGCGGACACACATTCGCTACCATATTCACGTTTTTGTTACGTGGTGGGTAGTTTGAGTTTGTGTTCAGCGGCTCCAATGGGCTTAGTCTGTAACACATATAGATACATAAGTACAATGAAAACAGTATATTATTAAGAAAAGAAAATAAGCTATCTAAACATAAAGTTGTATTTACATATTTAATATGGAATAATTTTGAAGCTACCCTCAATAAGACGAAAATCATTTGTGTAGTGAGAAAAAGTGTCATTATTAAATGCGTTAGCATTAGTGCTCAATTACGACAAGAACTTACTGTTTGAAATCATAAACAGTTGTCTGTAAATAAATATTAGAAATGTTATGGATTCAAAATTCTATAAATAGATACGTTCGTTACAAAAAATATAGAATAAAAAAATCGAATAGGTTGGAAGATTTTAAACTACCCGCCAGCCAACATATTTTAATAATATTTATTTATTTATTTTCCATAGTTAAGGCATAAGATTTTATCTTATGTTTCAATTAAATTCTTCAAACCCTTTTATTAAATTTAGAATAATAATAAAACAAATAAAATACCTTTCGTACCTGTTTAAATGACGTTGTTCATTATAGGTTGGTGAGGTATCGGTAAAAAATGGGTGACGAAATCGCCGCGAGAAGAGGTAACCTATGACGAAACCGACCATCAGTGTGACTAAACAGGACGCCACAACTGCAGTCAATAACGCCTGGGCGCTGTAGATATTGTTATCGGCTGCTTCCACCGTTAATAAATCTGAAAGTAAAGAATTCATATTTATTAAGAGGTTTTACTATTTAATGCTGACTATTTTATTTATTAGGGCTTGACATATGACATCACACATGATGTTAAGCTGAAGTGCGGTCCATGAATGGAAGCGATTGCTACTACAGTTAAATAATTGCCAACAGCAGTCGCATCCACTATACAGCCCTAGTTAGAATCAAAAACTTAACAGCCGATCCCGAAACGCAACTAAGTCACTTCACGGTCTTTACACTTGAAAATAGTGGTACTACCCTGTATCGGCAGACTGGGCACCACTGTTTACTACAATTAGAAATTATAATATGTTTCTACTCAAGATAATTCATTATTATTATTTTAAAAAAGTACATTGATTTTTGTTGGTATTGCTTGATTCTCGAATATGCTTTTGACGTGGCGCATTGAGTAACACACTGGTCTGGTTCGATTCCCAGTCAGACTCCATTTACGGACCGCACTTAAGTGTAACGCCAGGGATACGTCATATGTTGAGCCCCAAAAAAAGCATTCACTTACCAGTTTCATGTTTATTTCTATTTTCAACTATGATGTCGTTAGGTTCATCTTCAACTTCAATTAGAATGTCCTTCGCTTGTTCGATAATAACAGTCTCAACATGAGGCTTCTTAGTGCCAGTATTTAAATTCTTATGATAACGGTCCGTTGGTATTAGCGCTGGGATTTTGTTGCAAATCGCCGTTTTGCCAAACTCGACATTCTGAAGGAAACGTTCGGGATTGGGGAACTTCCTGTTTCCGACCCACGAACACTTTTGTTCTTTGGAATCCCACGCACAGTGGGGGTCCTGTAGAGCCACGCACTCCCTGCAAACGTGAATTCATATTAGTAACAATGCTTTCTATTTTTGTATATGTAACCTATTATTTACTCGTAGCTTTGTAGCCTAATAGCAACAGAACAGGGCCTCGATTCTCTTAATACATAATAGCGAAATGATTTATCCACGAACTATCACTGCTTTTTCAACGTGACCCTTTTAATAATATACTTTTAAATAATAATAAATATATTTTTACTATAGTTTCCAATCGACTTTAGTTTCAGCTGTTTGGAATTTTTCTATATTTATTTTTATTTCCGTCTGTCATTTCTATATGAGTTATCGAGTGATAAATACACAAAAAAGGGATATACATTGAGAACCTCCTCCTTTTTTTTCCTTATTTATGGCACAGCTAGTTATTTAAATGAGTATAATAGTTACGTTGATAAAGCAGCGAAAGTCATTACGCTATTGTGTATTAATAGAATCAGGGCCCAGTTATTTATTATCAACATTTAATTGTGTTATCGTAGGTATCTAATTACTCACTATTAAATATTTATTATTATTATTAACTCACCGACACGATTGGACGTCCGTACAATGTGACAGAGCCACAGTTTTGATAACATCGCCAGCTGCAACTATTAGCTTCTCTGTTGTCAGGGCGACGTGCATTTGTTTTATTGGCATTCCCTGTGGCAACACTTGAGTTTCAGATATCACAGACGTCCTCACAGGATTCCTGCTATATTCCTCCGCGCTCGCATCGAAATTGCCTTCGTTAGACGCGACATTCACAGCCTTTATAACTCTTCCATCGTCAGTTCCGATGTATAAAACATCATATTTGTTTCCATTCATCGCTTGTACTTGAGGATGTACAGCTATGGAAGAGAATCTGTACTGCAGGCTGACTCGGACTAACAATGGCCGCGCTAAGAACGAAGATACAGCTCGGTCCATAAGTGGGTGTGTTTTTATGAAATTAACTGCTGAATCGGATAGTGTCCTGCTATCCTCAACGCAGGAACCTGGTCTTGGTTCTGGAACTTTCTCTTTCTCCAATGGAAGCCAGTTGGAGTTCATTGTCTCTTGGCCTTTAAAAGGTCCTTCGAAAGCGTCAATAATATCTCTTAAAGAGAATGCGCATACGGCGGAACCGCCAATTGCATTTTGTGGTGTCGTAAATACGGCGTACACAATATCATTTCTACTCGCACCATTTCCGTATATTCCATTTATTAATTCCGTACTTGATTCTGAAATATAATTTTATTCATAAGAAAAAATGGCAAGATTAATCTGCATAAATATTGTTAATAATTTTGGCTTTTTATTGTGATTTGACATATGCCTGCACCACGCCTGATGTTAAACTGGAGTGTGGTCGATGAATGAAGGCGACTGCTCCATTCATCGACCAAGTGGCATAAATAACAGCAAAAGGAAATTGCATTCACTATCCCGGACTTGTTAAAATTGGGCAAACTTCAATCCGAATTAAATCACTTCGCGGTTGTTTCACTTTATACTTGTTTTATATCATAACAATTGTCTGCCTAACACTCTTTATAACATCCTTTTTTTTATAGAAAAAATATACAAATGAAATACACCAACTTACGTATTTCATCAAAGTAAAAGGGGTAATCTCCAGGCATTGAGCAGTTGAGTCTGGTTTTAAGGAATGAAGTCCATCGGTCGCTAAATGTATGAGGTCCGCCTTTGTCATTCTGACACACTCTCGCCACTCGGGAATATACGGACTGTTGGAAAAAAATACGTTAGGTTAGGATTAAAATATATTTAACTTTTTTTTAATATTATGTAAATGTATGTTTCAAACGTTCTGGATACATTTTGTAAGTTCAAAAAGCAATTTAAAATAAATAGATTAGTATATATCGTGAAGTTAATTAAGGGAACTTTAGAATTTTGTATAAATTAGTAATGAAAAATAATTTACATTTGACGATAGCACACCAAAGAATAAATAACAAAACAGTATTTTGCAAGTACGATTAAAAGTTAAAAGTAAACCTATCTACAAACTAACATTGAATCTATAATGAATATAACTTTAAACATACCTTTCCGCAATTCATATATTCAACTGCAGTTTCTCTGTAGAAGAAATAGACGTGACTAGTCGATGCCACTGCTCCAACGAAGGACGGGTCATTTAATAACATGAGATCTGATCGCTCCGTCCGCAACCTTTCGCGGTAAATCAACGCGTCTGCACCAGAGAAGTCAGCAGTTGTCGCCGTATACAGTTGTCCTTCTGCAATGAAAAGTTTATGTACAGTTATTTGTCTCATATACATAAATTATAGAATTAATCAATAAGGCAGAGACAACAGCACGCCACTTTCCACGATCCTGACACTTAGCTTCTTTCACATCCGCAATTTATTATCTTCACATTTTGTTAAGGCTACTGCGAACTCCTGTTATTTTTAAAGATAGTTTTCTATTTGATCGAGAAGTCGTACCCGTTTATTCATTTCACTTGCCTTTGATTTTTATAATGTAGTTTATAAATATCTCTTTTCATCCATTCTCAATCTTTGTCACTTCATATTCTTTTAAATCATATCTATCACGCTTGCTATACCTCAGACAATATACAGATGTATTTGACACTTAACAACACCTCTGTATTTAAAATTCACTAAAGTTTAGTTTATGTTTAGGTATAGGCCGAGATTAAGGATATCCTAGGACAATAAATAATCCTAGTAAATATTTAGGGACAATCGGAATACCAAAATTGGAATAACTTTGAAGTTTTGGTTGAAATAGTTGTACAAATTATCTTTATCTGAAAGTTATGCCTATGTAACATTGGGGGTCACGAAGGGTTAATCCATATTATAAATTATGTCTGTTAGAATTTATTTAGTGGTGTAACTATTATATAAGGTCTAGATAACAGTTAAGTAATAAGGAAGATAGGAGTGGGTAAAGAACGTGGCTTGCTGTCGTGTCAGGGTGAACTAGTGAATATTTATAAGTAAGTTGTATGCATATTATAATGATTAACTACAGTAGTCTCAGGAGTATTTTTTTATATTAAGCTACTAAGGTGCTTGTATCATAGAAACAGGACAACCAAAGTACATATATCAAAGATACATTGGTACCGGTGGGTGGTCTCGAACTCGTGCTCACGGTTTGTGTAACCATTGCACTGCCACTACACCACAGTCTGTATGAATTTTAAACAATAACTGGAATTTAAAAGAATTAACGAATGCGTTTTATCTTTACTTGATCGTTTTATCTTTAGTTTATTATCAGGGGTGCTGTCATATGTCGAGTCACATTAAAAAATACCAACTAATGATTTTGAACCGGGGCCTCTTGGTTTCCAGACTATTTCACTAACACTTGACCACGGCCGTCTTAAATATATATAGGAATGGAATAACCAACCTCGATCGTAAAAAGTTATTCATACTTATTTATTGATACCACTAGACCACGGTAACCTTAAAGTTGTCAACATAAAGATTTTAAGTAATTCGTCGACCATAACATTATGTTGTATCTCAATCAAGTAAAGATAAAACGCATTCGTTAATTCTTTTTAATTCCTGTTATTGTTTAAAATTCATACAGAAATACGTAAAAGGAAAAGAATCGAGTTCCAAGAACTTGACCGTATTTGTTGAACAAACTTGCGGAGTTAAGAACAAGGCAAGTTTTTGTTTGTGTAAACAAAAGTAGTCCTATGCAAACTACACTTTTATCTCTGTTAGATAAAAACATAAGTAAATACTTGTATATCTATATAGTGAAGTTGAAAGACTAAGCTTTTAACTGACCACCTACAAAGAAATAATAATATAGAAAAGAGAAATTGGCAGAGAAATGAGAGCTTGTATGAAGAGAATTGTGAATGTGAAGGAAGCGAGGGATTTGTGACAGAATCGTGGTAAGTGGCGCTCCATTTTCTTTACCTATCCCTGTGAGAAAAAGGCGTGTCAAGTTGATTGATTGTATGATTTTTTTCACTCCCATGTGCGGTATATAAGGCATGAAAAGCGACTGCATTTTGTCGACCGAATCCACAGTCGCGCTAAACGACAAGTGGGATGCTTTATAAGCTTATGTGTTCTCCTATGGATCCTTGATGAGCGTGAAAACTTATTTAAAATAAATGTCAAAATAGCTAGTAAGAAGGAAACTCTTGGATTAAAAAAAATATATTGTCCATAAATAGATGTCACTGCTACTACAATTCAATAACAAAAGTAGCAGTCACATTCACTATGCCGGCCTAGTGGGAACCGGCAACTTACAAGATGATCCCTAAACGCGACTAGGTCACTTCACGGTCTGTAAGTGGTAGTGCTACCCCGATCGGCAGACTGGATACTAGTGCCTACCACTCATTGAAAATGTAGCGTTATTGAAAAATATATAAATCCAAGATCTATTGTAGCCAAGAAATTACGGTATCCTCTTTATTTTAAAGTAGGTAAAGTAACTGTAGAGAAAGGCAATAAATTGATTGGTATCTAAGCGGTCGCGGTTCGTGTCTGGCGCATCCCCTTGCGATCCTGAACGACCCGGCCACAACACCGACGTGGTTACGAATATGTGGAAGAACGATGTCAAAACTGTTGCTCAAACTGAGAAAAAGGTCAAACGTGTCTTCAATGACATTTAGAAACTGTACTTTGTAAAATCGATGTTTTTGAGTTGGAGGTAAAGTGGTCATATTTTATTATGTCATTTAATTTCTGTGTTGATATGGCTCAAACGCTAAAACAGTGGAGACTCATACAATTGTTCGTGAAGAGAGACCAGAGTTATGACCAAACTCACAGGTCGTCACCATAACTTACGACACCGGCCCAGTTGGACCCGGCAACTTACAAACTGATCCCGAAACGCAACTAAGTCACTTCACAATATGTATAGTTTTAAGTGGTAAGAGTTTTAATTTTTTATAGATCACTTGACATGTTCTTTTTGTCTCTGTCTATCCCTGAGAAAAAAGGCGTGACAATTTGATTCTATTTGCGAGTAGATTATAATATCTAATACATACAAGTATTGTAATAGTATAATATTAATATCAATAAGTTCGTCTTCACAATCGTCACCCACGTGATGATAACAGATGGTGATCGAAACACTATCCGCCATTTGCTTTCCAATAAGTTGTGCGAAGGTTAAATTACGCGTCCAATTCTACAAGTCTGTCACGTTATAGGGGAGGCATTGTGTTTAAACTTAACTCAGAACAAAGTCAATTTATATATTTTGTTAATTTTATGCTTTTTTTATTGTGTCTCGACATATGACAGTACCCCGCCTGATGTTAAGCTGAAGTACGGTCCATTAATGGAGGTGACTGATACTACAATTAAATAACTGCAAGTAGCAGTCGTATCCACTATGCAAGATGTAAATTAGTGGGTATTTTAATTTAACATACAATCACATTATTTTTGCGTTCACTCATACATTTATTCATTTCATTCATATTTCAGTTCATTCGTACACATTCACTTTAAATATGATTCATGTTTAATATGGAACATCTGTTGATCATTCATAAAATCATTGCATTGACTGAATGAGTAATTATATTACTGCCCTACCTAGTGTTGCTATACAATTAAATATATCACATATAAAATGCCAGCGTGGTCTTGTGGTAGTGAAATCGTCACGCAAACCAATTCCCTCTTATCACTTATTCATTCCCTCCACTTAACATTATATCTGATACCACTTGCAAATATCTGCCTCATGATTTTATTTATAAGTAAATTATGTATTTGTAACATAATTTTATAACTATACATAACCCTAATTAATATAAAGATAATAATAAAATGTTCTTACCTGTAAATATGGCTGTAGAGTTGTGCTGGGGATCATATGGACAAAGTCCAGTGCCGTCAAATTCAACATCAAGTCGTGGTCGTAAATGCCTGTCGTATTTCCTGCATAGCGGCTTGAAAGCATTGGTACCACAAACTAGGAGTGACTTATGTGTTCGTGCAGCTACTCTGGGATAGTTCTGGCACTCGTCAGCAGACTTGCCTTTTACTAAACACAGCTCTCGGTGAGCTTCTGTCGATTGCCATTCCAGTCTCTGCAAAGATAAAAAACTACGTTAGATATTATCCTTATTTTTGACTTTGCCTTTTTCTTCTTCTCAAGCCATGTGACTTCTACCTGCCTTGTAAGCAAAAGGAAGCCCAAGAGCGCCGACGACTGAAAATACGAATCTTCCTCTATAGATCCAATGATCAAATTCAATATTGTTTCTAAAGGTTGTTGTTTTCTGACCAAGAATACCAATTCTGATTGTTCAGATTTGATGATAATCTAATATTGTTAATTTATAATGTTCGATTGTTTTTGATATAATGAGTATCTACAGCGAAAAAAAAAATCTCCTCATCTAAACAAGACAAACCTTTCCCCCGGAACCAATATGAATCTTAGGGTATGGATCAGGACAACAGTCCGAAAAAACATATTCAGTGTACATATTCTATGCCGGTCGTCATTATGCCGGCCTATTTAATTATGCGGCCCTATTAAGACCTTCATTACGAAATAAAATGACTATAGTATTACGCAACATGTTATGTATAATTTAGACAGATTGGGACGCTAAAATAATAAAAAGCGAGAAAGTCACGTAAATACAGCACGAATTCAATTTAGGGGTTCGCGTCGGGTGCGGGTACTTTCTCAGCATAATAAATAATGTAGCCGCGTAATTTTTAAGGCTCATTTGCACGATTTGTACACTACAAGTTACGCAAGTGGGCCGACAGAGGCGACAAGTTCTCGCCGAATTATATACGAGCTGGTAGAAAATGTCAGGTTTGTAGTGACCGGTTTTTGCTTAGTGATTTAATTGCAGACAAGACTGGCCTCGTCAAGCACTTTCAACATGGGCGCTCTACGTACGCGTATAAATAGCACGTCGATTGGTTACTGATGAAGTAAGTGCACTGGTACTGTGTGCCTGAGCCTCGGCTCAATGGTTACGAGCGTTTGTATTTATTGTCAGATTGTGTTCTGTAAGTTTCGCTCACGTCATCACTGCACTTGGGACGGACGTAGCGGCGTGCAATTCCTCCGTGACTTGTGGTCATGTTTATATCGATACGCAATAAATACATTTATCTAAATAGCTATTTTATTTCAATGTCACAATCAATATTAATCTATAGTGATAATAAAGAATACCAATGATATGTAAAAAATAGATTTTCTTGTATGAAGAGAATTGTGGATGTGAGGGAAGCTAGGGAGTTGTGTCAGGATCGTGGCAAGTGGCGCTCCATTGTCTCTGCCTATCCCCGCGGGAAAAAGGCGTGATAATTTGATTGATTGATTCAATAATAATTTGTGATCCATATGATTTTAAGAAGTTGTGGCGGCGACTGTTGCTTGACATTTGCCCAATTTGCAATTCCCGGGTGGTACCACCACTGTCAAGTGTACAGAGCGTGATGTGACTTTTAGACGCGTTTCAGGATCAACATGAAAGTTACCGGTACCAACTAGCCCGGCATAGTGAAAATGAATGCTGATGATGATGAATACATATGCATTTTAGCCTAACATCAGGAGGGATACTGTTATATGTCGAGCCACAATAAAATTACCAACTTAGTTTAAAGAGAAACGAGATCCCGACACTTCGATCCGGTTTAAATATTGTAAAAAATGTATAAAACGTTTAATATCCCTAACGTGCGCGCATTGCCATCGGCATCGGTAGGATCGTCGGATATTTATGGCTCTCCAGCAGAGATTAACGATCCCTGCCAAGCCAGAACGACGACAAAAAAGTAACTCGGAGACAGTAAGGAGAGAGACTGGTATAGGTGTAGTGTACAATTAGTATGCTGCGGTCGCAGTGAAGCTCGCAGCTAAGCTGTGCTTATGAATTATAAAGCAGGGAGAGGCTTAAAAGCAGTTATTTTAAGGTGACACGCACATATTTTACAAACAACTTATATTATAGGACGGTATAATAGGATTATTTTTATGTTAATCAGTAGATATATATTATACTATCTCGTACGTTTTGCAAGGATTCTCATTGTTGTTAATGTTATAGCTTAACTTAAAAGAGCTAGACTCGGCGTTACCCTTAGTGTATTGTAAACAAAGATTTCGAGAAGATTCGTTGTTGTGCCAAGTTTGTTTACGAAAGTTAGACAACATAAGCATCAATATATTTTCTCATGTTTATTCTGTTGTTTTAAGTAACAGATGAATTGCGTTTTTCGACGGACGAAACTTTAGTAATATCGGGTAGATGGCCGTGTGCCAAGCGCCCTCACTCTCCCTGTCTGATATTTTTATTTCATACGAGCATTGTGATGCCCTACGCTGAATTATAAATTACAATTCGCATAAGTCCGAGCCAAATAAATTACTCAAGTGCTGCTTTTATTTATTAGGGCATATATAATACAAAAAATAACACTAATAAAGTTTAAACAGTTTAGACAGATATTTAATAGACAACTAAACTTAAAAATTATAATACGAGTAGAACAAAAAATAACTTTCATAACAAAATTTAAACAATGACAAAAACAGAAAAAAAGCAATTAAGCTAGAATGTACGATTAAACAAAATCATTATTTGTAGGCCATTCGTCATATAATACTAATCAATCAATCAAATTGTCACGCCTTTTTCCCACAGGGATAGGCAGAGACTATGAAGCGCCACTTGCCACGATCTTTACACAACTCCCTTGCTTCCTTCACATAAACAATTCACATACTATAATCATTGAGTAATTTAGAGTAGGAAAGTATTTTAATAGGCTAGTTGAGTGCAGTACAGGTCTACAGTTGGCCAGTAATCATTAACTTTTAGTCGATCGTTTTCTATTGAAATTTGTTGAGGAACGAATAATTAGGAAACCTAATACTTTGTTACGGTACACTCTTTGTTTAAATTATTTACAAGCGTAAAATATTGAAAAGAAAGCAATGCAATTATAAAATTTTGTTATTACGAAATAAAAGCAATTAATAGCGCCAATGCTACTGTGAAAATTGTAATTGGTTTTGTAGAAACAATTGAACTGCTAAATATTATTAATAATTATCTATCAAAGAGAAGGTTAATAGTTTTGATCTGGGTCATTCGGGCAAATCTAATAACGTACTTATGTAATATTATTACTTAGACAAAATAAGTAAAGAAAGTTTAGTTTGTGGCATTTTAATTTTTCGAATGCTAATATTGGATTACTGTATAAATTAGTAAGGATTCATTTGAAGTCAACTGCAGAGTGAAGCTTGCGACTTAAACCCAGGATGTCCTTAAACTCGACCAGTCCTCACCGGGCGATTGCAGCATCGTCCTCTTAACGTGCGGTAAATATACTGCGATCCTCAAGGCGCCTGCCAAGCGTCGGGATGGATTATCCAACTGGCATCTCGTCGTTCGGAATGGCGTTCTAAGAGGGAGGTCTATGTTAAGTAGTTGATGTTTTTCGGCTGATGATGATGATGCGACGTGGTTTCAGCACGATACAAAGATAGGATGGAATAATTTCAACGCGAGAGCATAGGCGCTGTAGGTTCAATCCCTGGTTGCGGTTGACCGATGTGCACGCATAAATATTTTCTATTTCTATACTTTCTTTAGAAATTTATACAATGTGTATTTTTGTAAATACGAGAAAGTTACAGGAGATGTAGGTAAATATTTTATGCAGTACATTATTGTTAATAGTACAGAGGCAAGAAGTGAAAGTCCCTGACCAATCAGCAAATTGCGTTTGTATATTCATCTAAATTATTGTATACGTAAGAAATAACAACAACAATTTCCACATTCTACGTACATGCCGGAGAAGAGAATTTAAAATTTCACACGAACATAAAATAACTGAGACGGCTAAATTCATTTTGTAAACATACTGTTTAAGTACACAAATATAGATTTCCAACAAATTACAAAAGGATTAGCAAACAAGGGGTGTCTGCTTCAAATAGGTCGCGTCCAGGAATAAACAGTGATGTTGCAAACTATATCAGTTCAACGGATATAGTTTGAGCGCTTATTTTTGAGGCATATTGCAAAATAAAGCCATAAACAAACAGACAACTTTCGATATCTACATTATCAACAATTCGCAATCCCGCGCCGTGACCAAATTCGTACACCAATGTTGATTTAACCTACATTGTAAGGTGAAATGAACAAAAAATGATAAGATTAGCAACGGTAGCTTAAGAAGTAAAATGTTATACTTATTTTTGGTAAGCCAATCTAGTATAAAGTGTCGTCGTGGGTCAATTTGCGATAACACACCAAAACGAGGTTAATAAAAATGAAAGCGTTTTATTATATTTAAAATTAAACATTAGTTTAAATTTATTATTGTTTTATCGTCTTATATCTGTCAAACTGTTCGTTTGTAATACGAACAGTTAAATTATCTACCAGCCGTAGATCAAAACCGTTCTTATGAAATACCCCTCGTAAGTCAAGTTACTGACAACTACTAGCATAAAGTATGAAAATGAGAAGCTAATTTTTTAAATATTATTTTACAAACGTCAGTGAACTGTAAAGTGAACAACGAATGGTTAGTGTTACCGATAACGGATAGTTAATTATAGGAACCGGGCATTAGATATGTATTGTTAATTTATTGTGACACGACATATGACAGCACCCGACTGAAGCTGGGTGTGGTCCACGAATGGAGGGGACTGCTTGTACAGTTGAATAAGTGTAAGTAGCATTCACCTCTACTATGCCGATTTAGTTAGAACCGGCAACTTTCGGGTCCCAACCGCAAGTGTGTCAATTTACCGTCTGTCTGGTACACTTGCAAGTGGTGGGCACTACCCGGAATGGGCAAATTACCACCAACTGCTCCAAAACTATTACAATGAATAAACATTACCTGATCTACATTCTCGGACAAGTCGTAAAGGCTGAGGTTGTAAACTGCGTTCCTGTAACGAAAGACAAGAGTTATCAACTGAATTAATAGTCGCAATTAACGTAATAAACGAACTCAGTAGGTGCGGAGATACAAACACGAGCAACTGGACACCTGCTTGAATAATACGTACTATTGGGGATATACTACGAAAAATACATTATAAACTTAAACCATATTTGTAGACTAAGAAAGTAACCGGCATTGTCATGGCGACTGAGGCAACCGTAAAATCAGACGGTTTTGTCAGTCAACGGCGCTCTCGATCCTCCCATTGATTACCATCAGATCATCAGATGTCGCGGATCATTGTATTTAAATATGTTTTTTTTGGTAATTTTTCGCTTTATGTGTGGAAAAATTGCGTGTCACCAATTTTAAACGATTCGCGTAAAAAAATGTATAATAGTTTTTTTATTAATCTTACGGGGTAAATATCTTAACAGTATTGTAATAATATTACCAATGAAATCTATCTAATAAATATTGACTTAAAGCCAAATGAATAAAGTAAATATAATAGAAAATTAGAAAGGATAATTTACCTTCCTCCGACGATAATTGAAAAATCATCCTTATCTAAGATGCGGAAGTGTTGTGGTCCCGTCACATTACCAGAGAAAATTTCTGATGTTTCTTCGTCTGTAATGAAGAGAAATGTCATTAGTACTTAAATATTTAGATAAGCAGCAGTAACTGTGGTTCGGAGAAATGACTGTCTCGATTGTTACCTCTAGATTTTTTTCTATAATGGGCTAAAATATGTAATGTTAACATGATGAGCTGGTCATTTATTTAATTTTAACTATTATTATATAGTTTAAATTTCTATTATAATCTACTAAACGTGTTTGTTTAGTATCTACTACTAGTATAGAAACAGTATTTAGTATCTAATAGTAGAGAAACAAAACGACCAAAGAACATGGATATCAAATATACGTTGGTACCAGCAAGTGATATATATTTATATTATAGTATCTATGTATAAAGCTACTAAACGTGCTTGTATCATAGAAATATCAAAGTAAATAATATGTAAATCAAATAAATCCGTAGCATAACGGCAAGTAGCTTTGTACTGGGAGCTTGCGTGACTATTTCACTAACACTTTGCACGGTCGGTGGTCTTAAATATCTATAGCAATATTAACTAACAATCGAAATAATTAATATTGACTTTTTAATTTAATACGCTTATCCTAAAATAACTTTTGTACAGATTCCTTAATTGTATTGCCAAGTAAGGCTAAGGAATTCTAAGGAAAATCTATAATATTATTTGCTTCCTTCCATTATATCTCCTGAAATTGAAAATTTTATTACGGATGCTCAATATATGAAACGAGAAGTCGAGGTATGTATTGAATTGAATTATCCATTCAAGAAAGGTTTTTTATTAGTGTGCCTTAACATATGACTTGTTTATCTGGTGCACAGTTGATTAATGAAGGCGACCGCTACTACAGGTAAATAACTAAAAGTGGCGGTCGTATCTACTATGCCGGCCTAGTTGGAACCGGCAACTTTTTAGGGTGATCTCAAAACGCGACTTAGTCACATCACTGATCAAATGACTACCACTCTACTACTGCTACAACGTTTAACGTTTTATTGCATGTGTTTATGTTACTCTGCTATTAGAATAAGAATAGGACAGGCTGTTGACTAACTTCACTTGACTGATTCAAATGTGTCTTTTTCATGACGGTACGCAAAGAAAAATACACCAAACTGAAGCGAAGTTGGTTGGAGAGTTAAACGTCACAAAATGGCACCGATTCCGTCCTATTCTTATTTTAATCGCAATATACCATTTTTTATGCATCGACTTATAGGTGCATATTTTTTGCGTTTCCATCGTCAACTATTGTGTTCGAACGCAGATCGAATATTACTTTTGTACAGTTTAAAACTAACAATAAACAAAGATTTCATAATAATGGCTGGGAACATTCACACGTGTTCAATACAGGTAAGTTAAGTCAGCAAGCAGCACCTGTTCATATTTAAAAATGAACATTTTATGCCCACACGTTGTGATTTAGTGCGAACTGTAGAATAGTAAAAAGTAAAAACGGCTGCGATATTGCCGTACGACACGGAAATTGTACTTGTACAATGTAGTTATTAGAGCACACGTGTAACTTTTTTCATCACAATAAAAAAAAGTACACGTGACAAAAAGCCACAGCTCAACACAGTTGCAACATCCCGCCTGATGTTAACCTGGAGTGCGGTCCACGAATGGAGACGACTGCTACTACAGTAAAACAACTGCAAGTATGATACTTAGTAAAGCACTGCTGTCGTATTCTGGTGGATTCGATTAATAATTACTAAACATTGAAAAATAAAGCATTTATGTATGATACGAGTATATAATATCAATCAATCAATCAAATTGTCACGCGTTTTTCGCACAGGGATAGGCAGAGACAATGGAGCGCGACTTGCCACGCTCTCTACACAACTCCCTCGCTTCCTTCACATTCACAATTCTCTTTATAAGCTCTATGGTTATGGGCACTAGGCATCCTAACTATCTTGAGGATGTCTCCGATTTGGTCAATAATATCAAATATGATACGTTATAATATAATAATATAATATCAAATCTAGTTATAAGAAGGTACGTACTAATAAATCAAGTGTAGCAAAGGAAACTTATTGTAAAGTTTTCTATTACAAAAACATCCGCAATATAACTCACCGACACAATATGCTGTTTTCTGTTTGGTAAAATTATATAAACATTATTATTATATCATCAATTGTCACGCCTTAATTTCCACAGGGATAGGCGGGGCGGAGACAACGGAGCGTCACTTTCCACAATCCTGACTCCCTCGCTACAATTCATTTATAGAACAGGCCCTCGATTTTCTTAATACACAACAGCAAAATGACTTGTTCACGAACTAGCACTGCTTTATCAAAGTGACTTTTATAGTGATTTAAATAATTACATTTATGGCGAAGTACTTTAAGTGATACTGCGTTGATATTTGTCATACTTGCAGGCAACTAATCAACGAATAACAAATCAATAGGTAACAAAGGTTGGCCAGTAATTTCGCTGTTATATATTGAGAAAAACGTGGCCCAGGGGTCACTAAAAAAACTTTATTAGAGGTCCGTTTTTAAAAAGTAAAAAAAACTCGCGGTTCTGAGCTATTAGAAGAGCAGAATGAGCAGCAAAGAAGACAAAGCGCTGGATAAATTAGATAGGCATATTTTTTACTGTTTTCTTAAGGTCCGTACTAAATAAAATATGTGCAGTTTTCAGAACGTTTTGTACAAAAGTAATGGTTAGATTGGGATCGTGTATACGAAATATGTTTTATGAAAATATCCTGCGTTTAATCACAACGATAAATAAAGAAATACGCAATAAAATACCTATAGATGGGTGTTTATTAATTGTATTTCACGATATATTTATGGATTAAGATTTAATATGAACCTACCAAACGATAGCAGTAAAGGAGCTCGCTATATTGGTTTTGCAATCTGTTTGCATTTCAATGTAGTTGCTTTCTATTTAGCTTGTGTTTATCTAAATAGAAACAATATATATTTTTTTTTTTTTTTTTTTTTTTTTTTTTTATTGTGACTCGACATTTGACATCGACCTGCCTGATGATAAGCAAGAGGAGATCCAAAAGTGCAGACGATTGAGACAACCGAGTTTGTTCACGGCTGTCTCAGCCGCCGTCACTATGCCGGCCAAAGGTGCTTCTTCACGCATCGCTTGAAGGATCCAAGGTTATAGGAGGGAGAGAACACATGGGCTGGCAAAGCATTCCACTTGTCGATTGTTCTACAAAGAAAAGATGCACCGAACTTTTTAGTTCGACTACCGATTCTGTCGACAAAATGTGAATGCTTCCCCCGACCAGTGCGGGTGTTACGGGTGTGAAAAGACGAGATAGGAACAAGGTTAAAGAGCTCCTCGGAACATTCTCCGTGGTATAGGCGATAGAGGACGCACAGAGCCGCCATGTCTCTGCGTAATTGCAGAGGCTCCAGAGTTCGCGTAACCTCTACATCTCCTATGATTCGGACAGCTCGGCGCTGCAATGAATCCAGGGCATTGAGAAGATACTTGGCAGAGCCGTCCCAAAGATGCGAACAGTACTCCGCGCAAGAGCGAATTTGAGCCTTGTATAAAAGCAGGCGAAGCTCTGGCGCGAAGAACCGCCGCACCTTGTTCAGGATGCCAAGTTTGCGGGAGGTGGTCTTAATAGCCCGCTCAACGTGATCCCTGTGATTCAGGTCGCTGCGAAGGGACATCCCTAAGATATCCAGTCTGTCCGAAGTACCAAGGGGAATGTTACGAAGAGAAGGAAGGGGGATAAACGGGGATTTTTTCGTCGAGAACGCGCATACCTGAGTCTTGTCTGCATTGAACTGAACCAGGTTCTCGTCGCCCCAATGGGTAATACAATCAAGAACCCGGTTCAGCCCCGCTACAACAGACTCTCTCATATCGGCTATCTCCTGTTTTCCGGCTGCGGGGCGGGCAGTGTAGCGTCCATGCACCGTGCTGTCGTCTGCATAGCAATGAATGCTGGATCCAAGGTCCAGCATGTCATTGATATGCAGTAGGAACAAGGTCGGCGACAGCACAGAGCCCTGAGGAACGCCAGCATTCACCGACACCCTACGTGACGCGCTGCCATCCACAACAACGCGTATGGAGCGGCCACGCAGGAAGTCGGCTATCCAGCCACGCAGACGGTCAGGTAAACCGTATGCCTCGAGCTTGGAAAGAAGGGCCTTGTGCCAGACCCTGTCAAACGCTTTGGAGATGTCCAAGCCGATGGCAAGGGCCTCTCCATTACCATCCAACGCTTCCCCCCAGACGTGCGTGGTGTACGCCAGAAGATCACCAGTTGACCGTTTCGGCCTGAAGCCATATTGACGGTCATTGATCAGCTGATGACCCTCCAGATAGGCCATGAGGCGGACATTTATAATCCGCTCCATGACCTTGCACAAAACTGAGGTTACAGCTATCGGACGGTAGTTTGCAGGGTCTGAACGGTCGCCTTTCTTAGGGACCGGTTGCACATTGGCCCCCTTCCAAGCCCGAGGCACACAGCCCGACGAGTATGAGAGCCGGTATAGCCTCGTCAAGACGGGAGTCAATTCCGCTGCACACGTTTTAAGCACAATCGCTGGGATAGCGTCAGGGCCACTGGACTTTCGGATATCGAGCGATCGTAGCTCCATGCGGACATCGCGTTGTCTGATACGTATATCAGGCATCGTATGTCCGCATGGACGCAAGGTGGGTGGCTCTGCACCACGATCGTCGATCCGTGAATTAACGGCAAAGAGCTCAGCCAAGAGGTCAGCCTTCGCTTTTGCCGTATGCGCCAGTGAGCCATCAGGCTGTCTCAGCGGTGGCAGTGAGGAACGACAGAAGTTAGATTCCACAGTTTTGGCGAGACTCCAAAAGCTGCGACTACCCGTTGGGTGCGCTAATAGACTCTCGCCAATCCTGGAAACGCGCTGTGCCTCCGCTCTTCTAAAGACTTTCTTACAAGACTTGGTGGCACGATTAAAAGCTGCTTTCAACTCATCCACGCGAGGGTCATGATTTCTTCGACCCTTGACCCAGGCACTGTGAGCCGCGTTTTTTGCTGAAACAGCAACCGCGCACTCACCATTGTACCAAGGCCTGCTCCGGTCGTTGCGAGATGCACGGTTGGATGGAATGTAATATTCCATCCCCAGTGCGATCTCATCAACAACGGCCGAGGCACACGTAGATAGGTCCTCGGAGCTGAAGCAGCGCTGCCACCAAGGGAGCGAAGCGAAATAATTTCGCATTCCCTCCCAATCTGCCGACCGGTAGTGCCACAGACGACGCACCTCCTTCCTGGCAGGAGGAGGCACGGCGCGCGGCACTGTCGTCTCGACCAGGCAGTGGTCAGAAGTCCCTAAAGGGGCCTTGACCGAAATTTTATACCCGGTCGGACGATTAGTCAGCAGAAGGTCCAGAAGAGAGGGGGCATGACCGACAATATCTGGCACCCGGGTGGGCTGGGTCACCAACTGAGTCAGGTCATGCAGAAGAGCGAAAGCATGAGCAGCCCTTCCTGCGTGGTCAGTCCTTGGGGACCCCAACCACACGTCGTTGTGTGCGTTGAAGTCCCCCAAGACTATAACCTCCGCGGTCGGAAACCGCTCCAGCGCTTTATCTGTCGCCCGGCTTAGAAATTCGAAGAGCCGGGTTGTCTCCGAATCCCCGTGGTGGGAGCGGTAAAGGCACCCGTAGACCCTGGCTTGAGAGCCAAGGTCTACGTGTACCCATAGGAGGGACAGGGAAGGATCCTCCAAGTAAAGCAGACGGCGACAACAGATATCGGACCGGATGTACACGCATACCCCGGCTTTCGCTAAGAACCTTGTCTCAAGCGTGTAGCCGGGGTAATGTAGGTATGAGGTGTCCACCGGGTCCTTTATCTGTGTCTCCGTCAGAAACATCAATGCAGGCCGTGCCGTCTCAAGGTGGTGGTGGACGGCACTGAGATTGGCGTGGATTCCACGAATATTCGTGAAATCCACTCCAAGCTCATTAGTGATGGGGTTTTTAATGGCCGCTGGGTAAACTATTTTTTTTAATTTTACTTTCATATTGGAGGGGGTGGGGGGTGGGGCGTGAAGATGTTGGGGGTTGTTTATTCGGTAGGGACGAAAAGTGTAGCTATCCGCTTCGCCACATGTATCCCGGTGGTGTGAGTCTGCTGATCCGTCGGACGGAAGGGCCCCCGTACCCTCCCGGAAGTGATCGCCTGGACCCCATATCCGATCACCATTCGGCTAGACGACTCACCCCGGGATTATGCGCCGCATGGTGGGGCAGCCTCCCTCCGTGGTTAGCGGTGGGCTCAGGCCCCTGTACTGTACGGCGGGCGGCCAGCGGTTAGCCGTTGCTACGGGTCTCCCTGGCCGACGGGTCAGCAAACTCTCACCGGAATACAGCAGGTCAGCTGGAAGCCACTGTCCCTAACCGCATCCACAACCCCCAACGCAACTGGTGCTACACAAACTAGTCCCCGAACGCGACGTGGTCACTATGGGGGGATTTGCATCTGTGTAGGGTGGTAATTGCAACCAGCTGAGAACACTTAATAAAACGGAAGTGTCCTCTCCCACTCGGAAAAGATACCTATTAGATACCTATATTTAATAACAACTCGGCTAAAGGACATCATTCATTTTGGGCTTCTATGTACTACTTTTGTTATGTCCGATGATGATAAAAATATAAATAGTAGTTTCGATACTTGTATTGATAAAACTAATAACAATTTTGCTTTTAATTGCTGTGCAATTGAGTTATTTGGAAAATAAGATATGGATTTTGTATCATCTGTCAATCAACGCTACATTTGTTATGCTGTCATATTGCTGCCACAACTGTCATATTTATTGTTTGACGATTTTGCATACCTAAACTATGCGAAATAAAGGATATATTCCAATTACATCGTCAATTTTGGACCTCCTCTTGCTTATCATCAGGCGGGTCGAGGTCAGATGTCGTGTCACAATAAAAAAAAAACTTCATACATCAAACTAATTTAAAATGTATATGCAACTGTTAATACAATTAAGCCCAAGTCCCCATACAAAATAAATGTATCGTTTTACGCGTACGTAGTGAATAAAAGTATTTTTTTATAATGTGGCTCATAATGACAAAATGCGTTTTATTTGAGACAATGCGATGTTGGAGACCAAGTCTGGAGAAACTTGTTAAATTTAACAACAAATTCTTACTCACATCCCATTTTTAACTACTGACGCAGATGTAAGAGTTTATTAGTATCCTGTTTATCTAAATCTTTTTTGGAGCATATCAGATTTTTTTACAATGGTATCAATTTAAAAAATGTATCATGTTTACCTGTCAAAACATATAGTGACTAAGTGATGGACAGACACAAGCGCATTTCCGTTCCGAGGAATAAATGTTTTAGATAATATGACCCATGGAAACATGTCTCAATTTCTAGATACATAGAGAAAATACTTTATTGTACAAAACAGAATACATGAAAAAACAAAAAATAAACAACATGATTTATAATTGGCTATCACTAAAAAGCTATCAACCTTAGTTTTACTACATGTATTTTCAGTACATTTGAAAGTGGTGGTACTACCCCCGATCGGTAGATTGAGCAAATGACCAACCAACAAATATCTGCATGATCATTATTATTTTTAAACAAATATTTATCATACGACAATGGTGCCTAGTATGTTGATCCGGGGAGTAACACCACTTACAAGTATACAGACCGTAAAGTGATTTAGTCGCGTTTCGGGAACAGCTCGTAAGTAGCCGGTCTTAACTAGACCGGTATAGCGGATGTGACTGCTACTACAGTTATTGAACCGTTAGTAACCTCCATTCATGGACCGCACTCAAGCTAACATGGGTGTTGTCATGTGTCGAGTTACAATAAAAAAAAGTAATGTTTTTATAAAAAAATATATAAATAAATGCTATGAAACACATCATTGCTCCGACTGGGTATCGAACCCGAGACTACGCGTAGCGGACTGTTGTGTAAACCGATACGCCGTGCTGGTCGTCATAACACTATTTATTCTAATAAACTTACCATATTTGATGTGTAACCGCGCATTGGAGTCTGGCATCCAACCATGAGCCGCGGCTGCGAGCAAGATCACAAACACGCCCGCTGCGGCCATTCTGTTTTAGTACCTCGTCCGCGACATTTTATTTCTGCAACAAAATATCCATAATTACATTTATATCGATATTCCTTAAAGAATATATTTTTTAAACTACTCATCATCCTCTTCAATCGATGCTTTAAAAAGCACCTTCTGTTCTTTTCTTCAGTCATCCGCGCTCTTGAACTTGCCCTAACCTACCATGAGGCAAGTCTGATAAAAAAAAAATGCACCACAACTACCTTTGTAAATAAGTTTTAAATTGCCTAAATGAGAATTAGCTAAAATCATTAGAGGAGATTACGACAGTTAATTTGTTGACAAGATGTGCCTTTAATTCGTCTGTTAGTCAATAAGCGTCTATGAGGGCCTACCACCAACTTTAGGAAATTAATAATACTTAAAATAAGCTTTTTAACTTTAGATTCGACATCTGACCTACAGAGTACCGAGGTTCAAGAGTACCGACAACCGAAAAAAACTGAGTCAGTTCACGGTTGCCTCAGTCGCCATCACAATGCTGGCCATAGAAAATAATATTTGCTAATATTTATAAGATTTTTTTATTTTATTTTTATTGTGACACGACATCTGACCTCGACCCGCCTGATAAGCAAGAGGAGGTCCAAGAGTGACGACGACTGAAAAAACCGAGTTAGTTCCCGGCTACCTCAGTCGCCGTCATTATGCCGGCCTAAGGTGCTTCTTCACGCATTGCTTGAAGGATCCAAGGTCATAGGATGGAGAGAAGATTATAATAATATATCTTTTAAGAGATGGTGGTACGCCGTCTGACTACAAGGTGATAATTAAAATATATAAAAAAAACTGATACATAAATAAAATGAACAAGAATTCGCATTACGTAAATCTACTAAAGTTCAGGATATCATTGACACCAATTTCAGCGAGTCTTTCACATTTCGCTGACAAGTAAGGACAGTTGTTATTGGTTTAAAGGTATGATGGCTACCTTACGTAATTTGGAGCGGGTGGCCATTTTACATAATTGATTATTTTACTTTGACGCAATACGTATGTGACCAATTTCATTAAGATCTGACCTCGACTCGAATGGAAGCAAGAGGTCCCAGAGCGCCGATAAATATAAAAATCGTCTTATTTTACGGTTACCACAGTCTCCGTCACCATACTAGCTAAACATGTCAGAGTAAATGTTAATTACGGAGAATGTCCATTAGAGCAGAATTAATTTAATTGTAGGTGATTGCTTCCCCATTTCATCTCTAAAGCAAATTAATACAATTTGATTAAATTAATCATAATACATAAATCGCAACAAAGGTCACGTAAACCAATATAGGATCAATAATAAAAATAAATGTTTAGCAAATATATAGTATTATGTTTACTTAAGTTGTTACTGTAATTAATAATCCCCGAGGCATCGAGCACCATCTTGTTGGACTGGTCCCCGGTCACACGGGATCACTGCATTCACAATTTGCAACTGATGCATTTTTGTATTTTTCTATTTTTATTCAAGAGCGCTGTGCGTGAGAAAGGAACTTCTGATTGTCGGGGACTGCACGGCGATATCTGGTTTTATACTTGTTTACTAGATTGTTTTGTTGATTTTTTGTTTTACCATGCAACGCAAATCTTGTTCAAAAATAATAATATTTTCAACTCCATGCTATTTATGGGCACGATAATTCAATTGTACCATATACATTAAGTACTTTAGTTAGCAAGTCTTACATTTCAGTTTGTAACGGACACGGTCAAATTACTAGTTAATTTGCTTATACATTTGACACTTTGTTATCTTAATATGTTACGGTAGGTATTAGTTTACATTCATTATTTTTAAAACTTGGAGTTATGTGTTATGTTATTCTAACAAATGCCAGTGTTATCTTAATTCCATATTTTGCTGAGCAATCTTGTCCATTTATGTACAAAACAATCAACAATGATTGGCCTACACAAACCCTATTCAATTGTTTTCCGTGTCAGATGTTCAACTATTCAAGGGGTTAGAATTACAATGCTAAGCTATAACGGGACGCCATCCTACATATGCCAGACTTCTCCACTTCTCCGCACAGATGTGGAACAAAGGATTCTGCCATGGGCGAGGGGTTGTTTTGTTTTCACTTGTAACGCATACCTTGAGAGCAGCCGAATTTAATCGAAACAAAGTTCCCTATTATTCAATCGATTACATCCCAAATACATATTGGTTCTTGTCGCGCCACCCTCGTTTCGGCTCGTTAGTGCGAATTCCGCCACAGCCATATATTACAGTGGCGAACCTGCAATTTATCGGTACTGGATCTCGCGGCACAATTACTGCGCTAAACAAACGAGCGGGTCTAGGGAGGGAAAATACACTAGTACCGTTAGTGCCGGCCGTTTGCCAGGCATTTCTCTCTACTGCCAGTTAGTTGTGCATTTAATTGATAGCTTTGAATAGAAAATAATAATATTTAACCTGAATAGTTTAAGTATGATAATTTAAAGCTATAAATAAAATGGCATGTGGCCGAGTGACTGTAGCGGGCACGCAATAAATATGACTTTTCGCACTAACATGGAATACAAAACAAGAACGATATAAAAATGTAAAAGAGCCTGCCGAATGAATATTTTATAGAACGGGTTGTGTATTTCTATATGAATATTATTATAAGGATGTCGCGGCAAGTTTTCAGGTGGGCGATAAGTTCTCGCAATTTACTGCTTATACCTATAAAGTTATTGTGGGAAACTCATTCGATTCACACGGAATAAAAGTATAATAAGAAGCGGTTGACATTTGAGCCCGGGGCACTTCGTTAAGCGATGGCTTCCACACGCAATCTTACGTGAACGGATAACCACATAGTGGACACATGATCTTTTAACAAAACCTCAACGCAGGAAACAGCGGCGAGAGAAAACCAACGAGAAGTTAAGACGAGATAATGTCACCTTTATCGCCATTTTTCAATATCAGAACATAAGTTATGGTAACCCCAACGATATCACGTGTGATATGTATGTCGTACTAAATTTGGGCTTATTCAAATCCCACGAGAAGGATTCGGGGCTTTGGGGCGTGAGTAGATTTGACAATGTTTCCTGAGTAATACATTTTTAGAAACCTTAAATTATGACGTCAATTAATTTAATCTACATATACGTTTGTTTTTACATAACATTATGCATGTCTTTATAATAAAGACAATTGACAATCAAAGAGTTCAATCGACGAGCGTCGGTCTTACAAAACAAATTTTAATGATCGTAAATTGATGTTAGATTGATCGAACATCTTTGATTGAATTGGGTCGGGACAAGAAGAACCAATAAAACCCTAATTGACCTGAATATACTCTGTACAGATAACAATAGCAATCAATACCTATGTACGAAAAATTGCGAATACAATTTATTCATTTTTTATTGTGATTCGACATAGGATGTCAGTCAGCACCTCGCATATTAAACTGAGGCGTGTGTTATTAATAGAGGCGGTTGCTATTATTGTTAAATAACTGCTAGTAGCATTCGCATCCACTATGCCGGTCTAATTAAAACCGGCAACTTTCAAGTTGATTCCGAAACACGACTGAGTCAATTCATAGTCTGTGCACTTTAAAGTGGTGGTATTATGATCCCCATCTATTACGGGTGATCTATCATTTGGGGTTGAAAAACTAAAGTCGAGTGAAGTCCGACTTTGTAGACAATGAATATGAGGTGTTCTATGCTATTAGAATAAGAAAAGGACAGGCTGTTGAGTCACATGACTGATTCAAAGGTGTCTTTTTCTTGACAGTCCGCAAAGAAAAAGACACCACACTAAAGTGAAATTGGTTGGAGAGTTAGACGTAACAAAATGGCACCCATTCCGTCCTATTCTTATTTTAATCGCATTATATGTGTTGTGGCTTGGTATCGTCCCATCCTATATTTCCTTCCACTTTCCGTTATTCCGCGCAATTCAAAGTTCGCGGGCTGCGCCACGCCAGCCAATAGCGTGTGGCGCTAGTGTGCACTTGTGTGTGAGTTGCCGCGGTGTGCACGTAAACAGTCGCCCTAGCAAGTGACATTGTTGAAACATACATCTATTAACTAAATACATTAATTAAATAACGAAGTGAGAAAATAGACAGTCGAAGCAGTTAGCCGTGATTACAAAGCAGTGCTAAACGAGTGCTAGTGCCGTTGGTCCGTGTTTCACGTCGAGTAATTGCCAGGTACCAGGTCTTTCCTATACTTTGTTCTCAGTGTTTCTCCTTGCTGGTTATTAGCAGGTTTAGGTATCCCCAGGCTTGGATGCTGAGCTAAGCTAAGCATAAAACCAACGCAAAGCTCAAAATTGCAATATTAACAAAACCAAACCATAACATTGTTTTTGGTACCTTTCGAGCGCGAATTCCTATGGAGTGATTATATTGATCATACATTACGAGTTCAATTTCTACAGATGAAAACTTCGTAATTGTTTGATTCCAGTATAACACAATATACAGTCCAAATAAGTTGGTAAAACTAACTTAAACAAAAATCATTTTTTTTAAATCAAAAAATTATATAAATATTGCAGTTTTGTTTTGTGTCGTAGTGTTCGGATAAACATATGCTACAATAGGTATTTAGTTAGTTTAAATAAACAGTTGACCTAGCATTCAACAAATATATTATATTTTATGGATAGGTAGGTAGGTTCGATATTTCCAAAAAACTATAAAATATTCCTATTTATATAATAAACTATTCATAAATAAATATAAAACAAAATACTCAAATCTATTAGTAAAACATTAACATTTAAATTCACTTATGTTTTGTTATTTATTCAAGCACTAATGAGTAATGACTCATTTGTTTGTTTATAACAGAATATTGCATAGTATCTATACATAATATATTATTTACATTATATTTTTTACTACATAGTTATATCGTTTATTAAACTATAGCTATGGCAGATAAAGAAAAGATTTATATTAAGCAAAGGGAATACATATTTAAATGTATGCAAATCTTGTATGACCTTTCAAAGAAGTTGAACAATAAGGATAAATTGAGGAGCTTCCATGCCAGGTACAAGAAGGTACATGAAGTACGATCCGATTTTCTGGACGTCACGGAAAAAATAAATGAAATTAAAATTAAATTAAATCCAGATTCTGATGTCGACTTTCAGACTGTTTTATCTTTTGACGAAATGTATTATGAGGTGATAGCCGCGGCCGACAGCATAGCCACTACAAGCGATTGTTCCTCAGCTACAACAGCTGATGGCAAAGCCACAGCTTCGTCACGCGTGCGTTTACCCAAACTTGACCTTCCCAAGTTTGACAGCCTTATCGAAAACTGGCAAACATTTCACGATACGTTTGTTGCCTTAGTTCACAATAACGAATCTTTATCAAACGTCGAAAAGTACCATTACCTCATTTCTTGTTTGTCTGGTTCAGCTTTAACAATTGTAAAGGGTCTTCCGGTGACCACAGAAAACTATCAAATAGCCTTTACGGCATTAATAGACCGCTTTCAAAATAAAAGACTTATAGCGGCAAAATACTTAGAAAAAATATTAAATTTTACTCGACTAAAATCATCTTCTCTTGAACAATTATTAACTTTAAGTAATACTTTTTATGAGTCTGTAAGCTCACTCCAGAGTATGAATATTGATCATTTAGGCGATTACATTTTATTTCATCTTACATTTCGAGCACTGGATAGCGATACTCGAAAGAGATTCGAAGTTCAAAATGACAAGGAGATGCCTCACTTTGTTGATATTTTAAAGTTTCTTCAGGATTACGTCAAGATCCTAGAAACTAGTGAACACAAGCCCATCACTAGTTTTCATCAGCCACATGCTGCTGCATTCCCTAAATCTGGTAATAAGGCGACCGAGCCTCGTTTTAAGTCCAGTAAAAACTACAACTCGTCTGCAACTCAAAATGCCTTCTCTAAACAATTTAAGTGTCCATGCTGTGACTTTCAGCACAGCATATATAAATGTCCAAAATTTCAGACTTTCAACTCGTCCGCTAGGATAGCTTTTGTAACAAAAAAGAACCTGTGCGCTAACTGTTTGCGATTCGGCCACAGCGCAAACAATTGCTATTCCAAAACCTGTTGTTTGACATGCGGAGAAAAACATCATACACTTCTGCATAGCGACACGCCTACCTCTCTGGAATCAGACCCTTCTAGAGTGAGTCACGCCAGTACCAGTGCTCACATTGGGCACGGCCGCTCTCTTGTGTTGTTAGGTACGTGTACACTGCTGGCGCGCGCCGCCACTGGACCGCCGCAGCCTGTTCGCGCCCTTATTGACAGCGGAGCACAAGATTGCTTTATGACGACCGCCTGCGCTCGACGCCTTGGTTTGACTATGCGTCGCTGCAACCTCACGGTTTCTGGTCTAGGCCAAAATACAGTTCATCACGTCAAGGGTGTCACTGCGTGCACGATTTTACCCCGGGACCAACCGGAGCCACAGTTCGATATTCGCCCAATTGTGATGGATGCTGTAACCACAAATATGCCTACTGCTGCAGTACCTCATGCCGTACGACGTCATTTTCGTCACTTAAAACTCGCCGATGAAACTTTCGATCAGCCATCCGAAGTTGATCTACTATTGGGTGCAGAATTATTCCATCTCATCTACGACGGACAGCGACTGTGTCCAGGGCCCGGATTACCTACCGCCCTGCACAGCATCTATGGATGGGTACTTACAGGAAAACTCGACTCCAAATGTCGACCACCTTCATTCGTTTCTTCTTTAGTTGCGTCTACCTGCGCCATAGACGAGGTAGTTCAACGTTTCTGGGAAGTCGAAGAACCACCAAAAACCCGCCTTGCTGCTCCTGAGGATGAAGAATGCGAAGCCTTATACAAAAAATCGGTTTATCAAGATCCAGATGGAAGATATGTAGTGCCTATTCTACTAAAGGATCGCCCCATGCTTGGTGATTCATACAAGCACTCCGTCTCTCGACTTATAAATTTAGAAAAACGTCTCACTAAACACGAACAATTGAAGCAGGATTACACAGCATTTATGCAAGAATACGAGTCTCTTAATCACATGCAACGTGTGAAGTCTGAATCCCCAGCTGGTCAGTACTTCATACCACATCATTGCGTCATTCGCCCAGAAAGTACAACGACGAAGCTACGTGTTGTATTTGACGCAAGCTGCAATTCATCAAACGGCCGGTCTCTTAATGACTTTGTCTACACTGGTCCAAAACTTCAAGCTGATATCACCGACATTATAACTAAATTTCGCCTCCATGCCGTAGTTTTCACCAGCGATATAACAAAAATGTATCGCGAAATATTAATCAGACCAGAGGATCGTCGGTGGCAACATATTCTTTGGCGGGAGTCACCGTCCGACTCAGTACGAGAATTCGAGCTCCGCACTGTCACTTACGGTGTGAGCAGTTCACCCTTTTTAGCAATTAGAACATTGCAACAACTAGCAGCCGATCATGGAGCTACCTGGCCACATGCTGCAAGAGTGGTACGCCATGATGTGTTCATGGATGACGTCATTACCGGGGCGCCATCTATTGAACAGGCTCTTCTATTGAAAAATGAGTTAACTCAGTTACTTCAATGTGCTCATTTTAAGCTCCACAAATGGACAAGTAATTCTTCTGAATTTCTAAACAATTTACATTCTGAACATGTACAAATTCCCAAATCATTTTCTGGAGAGGCTAATCAGGCTACTCTGAAGATTTTAGGAGTGAAATGGGATCCCGTGGGTGATTTTTTTACTTACTCCGCTTCACCAGTAAGCGTCGAGTGTACGAAACGTTCGATTTTGTCCAACGTTGCTCGTATTTTTGACCCACTGGGATGGCTAACTCCAGTAACGCTTATAGCTAAATTGCTCCTTCAAGATCTGTGGCGCCTGAAGCTCACCTGGGACGAACCTGTTCCGTATGATTTGGCGCGGATTTGGCATGAATTTGTTTCTGAATTAAATAATTTACATCTGATTAAACTCCCACGTTTAGTGGTGCCATCTGAAGCTACCACTTTTCAATTGATTGGTTTTTGCGACGCTTCCACGAAGGCGTACGGATGCTGTGTTTACCTACGTGCGGTATCAACCAGTTCCGTAACTTTGCATCTTCTTATAGCAAAGTCTAAAGTAGCTCCCTTAAAACCACTTACGGTAAATAGACTGGAATTGTGCGGCGCGACCTTGCTTTCGCGAGTAATGAAACATTTATTCAGTCTACTTAGGGACAAAATCAACATAACTGATCAAATTGCCTTCACTGATAGCAATACCGTTCTGTCCTGGCTTCACACAGAACCGCACAGACTTAAAACATTCGTAGCACATCGCGTCGTCCAAGCTACAGACGCAGTTCGCGCATCTCAATGGCAGCACGTATCGACAGTTGAGAACCCCGCCGATTTTTGTAGCCGCGGCCTGAGCTGCTCTCAGCTCGCTGCCTGCAATCATTGGTGGTCGGGTCCCGACTGGCTCACTTGCGAGTCGACCCAATGGCCGATAACCAAAGAACCAGAGCCACAGGAAGTGCAGAGTGAGCTGAAGTCCTCATCATTCGTCGCATGCACCGACGAAAAGAGAGCAGGAAAACATTCGGTTCACGCAATTCTTACTCGCTTTACATCATTTACGAGAATGCAACGAACGTTAGCTTATTGCATCAGGTTTTCGAACAATTGTAAACTTACGCCTCTAAGGCGAGTTTATAACGCACTAACTACAGAAGAGTTAGGCTGCGCATTAAATTTTCTAATAAAACATATTCAATCTACTGCAGAGTGGAAACTAGCCCGTATTGAAAATACATTTCCGGGTAAAGACGGAAACGTTCGCGTAGTGACTATTCGTACGGCTAAGGGCACTTTTACTAGACCCGCTAGAAAAGTTTGCCCACTTCCTATAGCCACATAGGTTATAATTTATCTAATAATCTTAATTTAGACTTAGTTCATAGTCATAAGTAGTTTTATTATTAATGTTACATTAGTCTTAATTAGTTAGTAGTAAAACTAGGTAGCTTCGGTAGTACATAGCGTCCATATGTTTATCCGAACACAAATTGCTTTTCTTGGCCTAGCATTCAGGAAAGGGTTTGCCTTGTGAAATCCCTGGCTGATTTCAAGTGGGGGGAAATGTTGTGGCTTGGTATCGTCCCATCCTATATTTCCTTCCACTTTCCGTTATTCCGCGCAATTCAAAGTTCGCGGGCTGCGCCACGCCAGCCAATAGCGTGTGGCGCTAGTGTGCACTTGTGTGTGAGTTGCCGCGGTGTGCACGTAAACAGTCGCCCTAGCAAGTGACATTGTTGAAACATACATCTATTAACTAAATACATTAATTAAATAACGAAGTGAGAAAATAGACAGTCGAAGCAGTTAGCCGTGATTACAAAGCAGTGCTAAACGAGTGCTAGTGCCGTTGGTCCGTGTTTCACGTCGAGTAATTGCCAGGTACCAGGTCTTTCCTATACTTTGTTCTCAGTGTTTCTCCTTGCTGGTTATTAGCAGGTTTAGGTATCCCCAGGCTTGGATGCTGAGCTAAGCTAAGCATAAAACCAACGCAAAGCTCAAAATTGCAATATTAACAAAACCAAACCATAACAATATGTGACTACGGATGTCTGCCTATAACTCAAAATACGTTGAAATGCGGAGTAATCAAACCGACTATAAAGTACCTATGTTATAAATTTACAATTGCATAACTCAATGAGTCCCGAGTAATATGACCTTAATGAACAATTAAATCATTTGAATTACAACTGCTAATGCAGACAAATATTTCTTAAATATTATTTACAATTCTATACTAAGCTACTAAAGTGCTATAGGACATACAATAGAATAGAAATAGGACAATCAAAATGAATTTAAAGTTATCCCTAGTTAAATTGTGTCTTTAAACTTTAAATTTTCGAGTCTAATTAAAGTTTTAGATACATTATTTTTAACTTTTGGTCATTAACTACTCATTACTTCTAAAAAATGCTTCAAACTCACAACAATAGAGCAAAATGAGTGAAAGTACCTAACTAGAAGGGTATTCAATCAAAACCACCGCTCCATTACTCATATTCCCATACATTTTTAAGTCATGCATGTTCTAGAAAATATGTAGGAGCAATTAGTATAGAGTGCTTCACCAATTCACGTCTGACCCGCTAACCTCTACGTCAATTAACGTTTGACTTTTGTGCAGTGGTAAGTTAGCTTAACTTTGACTTCACTATGATGTTATCTAAACTGAAGTTTGGATTAGTTAATTTAATATCACGAATGATGTTATTCATTAACAAATTAGACTAAACGTAGACAGTCTCAAAGTTTAACGCGCCTTTACTATCGTATTTACTTCCACGTAAAACAGTCCGTTTTTATTGGTCAATCTGTTGTTAACTTTTAAGATATGATCTAATATTTGGGCGCGTAATTAAATTCTGAATATCTAAAAATTAAAAGTATATAAGTAAATGCATGGAATAGGCCGTTCTTAGTGGTTAATTTGTTGCGACTTTTATGTTCGAATGTACCTACTCACCTAGGTAGTGTTTGGTTGGGCCCGTAATTTAAGTTGAGATTATTAAGCAGATTAAGCAAAGAGTCGAATAAAAATCAAAACATACAAGCTTTAATAATTGTTAGAAAGCTTAGATATCATTTATAAAAGTGAAAAAGTAAATAGTGAAAAAGTGAAAAGTGGAAAAAATATTTACGCAATTAACTTAGAAAATAGAGCTTTTGAATTTGTTATCAGATGTTAAAACAGATATATATATATATCGACGGTTTCCGGGCTATTTGTTTTAAGCGACATTTTTAAAACTTTACAGGAGAGCGATTTAAAGTTTTGATTTCTAGAAAAAAATTCATAACTTTTTGAAACCAGGTTTATTTTCAAAAAAGTAAAATTTATCTATTTTCTTATTATATTCCCCATAATTTGATTAAGATACTTCGTTTAAAAAGGCGCTATTAGCAGATATGATTGTCGCTTAATACAAAACGCCCATACTTAATTAATTTGTAGATGCAGGCTAAATGATTTAAGCACCAAATGTTGCACGTAATAGATTCAAGCAAAACGCTTTAAGTATAACTTTTGTATTTTTTTAGAGTAAGGCTAATTGTATCAATTACAACGTGATGAATAAAACAGAAAAAGGCAAATTAGTTTATACGACTAGTAAAACACAGCTGAGGTACAGGATAAATGACTAAAGAGGCGAATAGTATTTAAAAAGTAATTGTTTGAAATGACAATAAATTAGTAAATTTAAAAAAAAAAGTCGGTTAAAACATAATAATACTTTGGTTAAAAGGGAAATAACTCTTTGTTGTTTCAATAATAAAATTAAAACTAATAAAACAAAACTATTAATAATTACCATTTTTTATTTATTAACATAATGTTATTCAAATATCGTATTGTACTCAAAAATAATCACTTTGGCATATAATGTGTCCCAAAATTCAGCGATAAAACTGCAACAGAGGGTAGCCCTGGTCATGACTAGTCAAGAACAAAAAATTTTAAAATTATCCATTGTTTTTTATAGTTACGAAAAAAATTTAATTTTTTCAAAAACTTACATCTCATCTGACATTTTTAACTACCATGAAAACAGTTTTTTAAATATTTTTGATTTATTTTTTGTATCAGTAAGCTGAATATATCTGCTATTTATTACAATCCTTGAAATCCACAGAAAACATATAGTTTTTACATAAAAATGATTTATATTACATTTTTTGCTAAAAATGTTGAAAGATTTTTACTTTCAGTATTTCACTCATCGTGGTGTAAAAAAAGTATGAATACTACTATGGCAAGTTTTATCAAAAAATGACGCAACTAATCAAGATTCTAAAATGGTATAATATTCTAGGAAAACTAGCCACATAAAAAAATACGAGTGGTATTTCTAAACAAGAACCAAATTTTATAAAATTGTTGTTTAAATTAATTACTTTTACTATGGGATCAAAATAGGTTTTTGATAGTCAATATCATTTTAAAAGTAGAGAGAGAAAGATTTTACGTTAGAGCGACAAAGACAGATGTTAATTTTTGAATATTATTGTAATTTGTATCCAAAATGGGTTTATGGATATAAAATGAAATAAAACAACTAGTTTAAACAATAAAACATTTAATTTTCTACTGAATTTAATTACAATAAATGTTCGAATTGTTTGCCACCAGCATTAATACAAGCACGACATCGCCTTAAAAATGATCGTTTTATTCGTCTTGCATAACTTCCAGCATTTATGTGATCCGCAGCCTGAGTGATTTTTTGGCGAAGTTCGTCCAATGTTGTAATGGGTTTTGAGTAGACCCTTTCTTTGAGACAACCCCAATAGAAGAAATCCAGGGGGTATAGGTCGGGTAAACGGGGTGGCCATGAGATAGGACCAAGTCGCCCGATCCAACGCCCTGGAAACTCATTGTTCAAGTAATCTCGCACAGGACGGGCATAGTGAGCCATACCATAAGTATCGTAAATTACTAAGAAGCACGTCTTCTAATAATTCTGACATGTTATTTTGTAAGATGTTTAAATAACTATTACCATCTAAGTTTCCGTGTAACTTAAAAGGCCCAATCACTTTTCCATTTAATATGCCCGTCCAAAGGTTAAGGTTGAATTGGTATTGGGATTTATCTTGTCTCACCAGGTGGGGATTTTCATATTTCCAGCTATGTAGATTGTGAAGATTTAAATAGCCATCTTTCTTGCAGGTTGATTCATTCGACCATAAAACTTTATCTAAGAATTGAGTATCTTCCCTGTGCTTTTGTAGCATTACACGGCAAAATGTGACCTGAAGTGGATAGTCCCGCGGTAATAGCGTCTGCACACGTCTGTAATTATATGGGCAAAGCCAGTGATATTTTAAAATACGATGAGCAGAACTTCTTGGTATTCCCGTAGCTGCTTCTATGGCACGTACCGAGGTAGTTGAATCCATTTCTATTTCATGCAGAACTTCTTCATCTCGATCCGATCTTGGTCTTCCAGCGTTTCTCCTATTATCGATCCTCAGAAAACGCTTGATGTAGATTTATAAATACTCTAAAATCTTCGAGCATTTGGGTACCTTTCCCGATACAATCTGCTAGCAGATTTTGCATTGCTTCGGCATTCACCATAAATTAAGTGCATATTAGCGTATTCAAATGGCGTGTATGGTAGAGGCATGATAAAAACAAAACAGTCCTCTAGGTCAAAAGTCCAACTCACAATCACAGTCCAAAATAATGCCAGGTCAGTCCAGTTTGCAGATCACTTAATCGAGTTCAAAAGCCAATCCAAAAGTCAGTACGAAAGCCAATTTAATGCGGAACGGTGCACAGTAAACAAAGGAACAGAGCATACTGACTGATAACAGCAACTTCTCTACTTGCCCCATTGTTATATTCAAAAATTAACATCTGTCTATCTCGCTCTAACGTAAAATCTCTCTTTCTCTACTTTTAAAATGATATTGACTAACAAAAACCTGTTTTGATCCCATAGTAAAAGTGATTAATTTAAACAACAATTTTATGAAATTTGGTTCTTGTTTAGAAATACCACTCGTATTTTTTTATGTGGCTAGTTTTCCTAGAATATTATACCATTTTAGAATCTTGATTAGTTGCGTCATTTTTTAATAAAACTTGCCATAGTAGTATTCATACTTTTTTTTTACACCACAATGAGTGAAAGTCTCCTAAAATTTTTTTTTAACATTTCAAGCAAAAAATGTAATATAAATCATTTTTATGTAAAAACTGTATGTTTTCTGGGGTTTTCAAGGATTGTGATTAATAGCAGATATTTTCAGCTTACTGATACAAAAAATAAATCAAAAATATTTAAAAAATATATATTTTAAATATTAAAAATATTAAAAAATGTTCATGGTAGTTAAAAATAAGATGTAAATTTTTGAAAAAATTACTTCTTTTTCGTAACTTAAAAAAAAACAATGGGTATTTTTGAATTTTTTTCTCGTCTAATCATGACCAGGGCCACCCTCTGTTGCAGTTTT
The DNA here is from genome assembly GCA_905220615.1 of Tinea trinotella. NCBI lineage: Eukaryota > Metazoa > Arthropoda > Insecta > Lepidoptera > Tineidae > Tinea > Tinea trinotella. The sequence continues at coordinate 8,804,724 of HG992306.1, forward strand.
ATCGTTGAATTTTGGGACACATTGTATATGGCACGATATGGTGTAGACTGAAGCGCCCGTTCGGGGGGGTATAGTATAAAAATTTGCATGTTTTATGGACGCGAGCGGCGAAAATGTTCTGTTTTAACCGACATTTGGTACAACGATTCATACAAAATATGCAGTGTCTGAATGTTAAGTTTTCGATGTAATCGGTATAGGAAAAATGAATGAAGTACTAGTACTTGTAGATTTAATTTGTTTGAAGCGACCAATCAAAAATTAACCGATTTAGGAATAAAGGTTTATTTGCCATTTAAATTCTGTTTCAACTACAGGGCAAAATGTTTTAATAGCCTTTTTTTACTAAAAACAGATGCAAGCGAAATGAATTAAGCGACATTGCATACCAATTTGGGATTCAGGCTAAATGTTTTAAGAGACATGACTATATCTTTTTTGAGGAAGGTGTAATGATTTAACAAACATCACCTATAAAATGTAACTTCAGGAAAAACGCTTTAAATGACACGTTTGGATGATTTGTGTGTGAGGCAAAAACGCTTAAGTAAATAAGCAATAAAAACTTTTGTGGCTCAAGTACACTTTCTATATAAAAGGACATATTTCGCGTCGGTTCATACAATGAAATTTCGGATCGTCCCAAAAAATGGCATTGTTTGAAGCGCCAAAAAAGTGCTCTGATCGTCACCAAAGTCGACTCAGTCGACGCAAAAAAAATCGCTGATTCCGAATATATATATAAGTCAATATCGGTCAAAATGTCGCTTAAAACAAATAGCCCGGAAACCGTCGATATATATATATATAATTTACAATGTTTTGTTTTGATAACAGACAGACAGAAAGATTAATAATGTACATTTGTGTAATTTTATATACCTGTAGATTAAGTAGGTACCTAGGTACATAAATATATAATTATAGATAGATTAAATATTGTTATTCTTCAGGAAAGATGACGTTATGCAGTAATTCTCAGCATTAGTCAGCGTATCGTAATAATCTAAATATCATTTAACTAACTTATAAACCAGGTGGACGACAGGCGTGGACGAACGGTTTAGCGACTGGTTTGTTGCGCGTAAAGTCCCGGGTTTGATCCCCGGTCGGAGCAAATATTTGTTTAATAGCTTTTATTTGCATATTTAATATTATTTGTTAATAAAAATATTTGTTAATAAAAAAAAAAGAGATGGATATTTGCTTCGGGTCTGGTTATCAAAGAGTGGTAGGCAGTGGTACCCAGTCTGCCGATCCGGGGTAGTACCACCACTTGTAAGTATACAGACCGTGAAGTGATTTGGTCACGTTTCGGGATCAGCTTGTAAGTTGCCGGTTCCATCTAGGCCGGCATAGTGGATGTGATTGCTACTCACAGTTATTGAATTTTAGTAGCAGTGACATTTATTCATGGACCACACTTTGGCTTAACATCAAGCGGGGTGCTGTCATGCATGTCGAGTCACACTAAAAAAAAAAGGGGATGGGTATTGTTTATATGTATGAATGCTTATGGCGATTTATACCTAACAATTGTACCTAGTTTAATTGAAAACTACTATTAATCAATTAATCAAATTGTCACGTCTTTTCCCACAGGGATAGGCAGAGACAATAGAGGGCTATTTGTCACGATCCTGACACAACTTCCTCGCTTCCTTCACATCCACAATTTTTTTCATACAAGCTCTATGTACTATTAGATTAAAAACTAAATTAGATTTATTTTGAACACCTATTTCTAGTCGCGGCTTTAATTTATCCTATCGTCTAGTGCGAAACCGTAATATAGTCCCAGCAGACAAAAAGAGCGCTGAGTTTTGACCCGCGCAGTATAAGGATCGGTAGATTACAAAAGCTCTGGACGACTGCGGTCGAAGCAAGGCCGCCTATCTACACAGTCGTGCACCTAAATAATAATTTCAATTTTATACACATGCGTTAAACGAAAATTAAGTAGGTAACAAAACAAGTTACTGCATAGCTTCAAAGCCAGCGCTCTTTTTATCTACCGGGATCTACCGGGATCTATAATATTAATATTAATTTTGAATCTTGTAAACTTTTATAGGTACCAAATGTAGGTTTTAACAATTTGGATCAGATTTTATTTTAAATGTAAACTTATTTTATTTTAGCTTGGAATATTAGACAGCACCACGCCTGATGTTAAGCCGGCGACGTTAAGTCACTTTCAAGCCGATTCCGAAACGCGACTAAGTCACTTTATAGTTTGTAAACTAGAAAGTGGCGTTACTACTCCGGAACTATTACCACCACCAACCTCTTTAAACTACATAAATGCCTAAAACAAAACATCTATTGAATGGGGCACATAATAGAGAATTTACACGAGGCCAATAGCCAAGACAAGCCACACTGCATTGGTTTGTCCACAAGCCATTGATTAGGCCAATCTATTGAAACAGACCGATTTCAAATTTTCATTGGACTAGCTAGTAGCATAATGTAGACAAATGGCCTCGTGTAAATGGTCCATAATAAATTGTAAAACATAAACTGTAGGTACAATGTTGCATACACCAACTAATGCACTTGGACAGAATGGTCGTAACCGCTTGTAGACCGCGCGTCGTATTCAGAGTCGTGTGTCAACAAAGCGCTCGCCCACTCTCTCTTGACTTCCCTACAACCATGGCTTTTTGTTTGCCCTCATCCCTTTTCAAACTTACCGTTTAAAAATGATTTATATAATCCAGTATTATGAGCCGCAAAGGCAAATCATTTAATCCACAACATCACTTCACAAATATTTTTGTTCACCACAATTCAAATATCCACCGAGTAAAATTCGTATAAATGACCGAATTTCACAAATTAAAATATAATATAATTTAATCACAGAAAATGATGTGTTTAATTAATACGCTGATTTGGAAAAGTGTTGTTTATATTTATCGTAGTGCGTTTACACTCGCGCCAAAATAGCTGCGCTCAACGCGTCGGTCGACGGCACGGTTCACAGATAACTATTATACTAGTAATACAGATAGGACAGCTGCTTTGACTATGTTGACTGAGTTTTAAAGGTTCACACGCAGCGCTAGCGTCGAATATGACTGATATTGACAAGCTGATTTTGGAAATCAAAATGGACGAAGGAAATCAAAATGGCTGCATATCGACGAGTTCTTTGCAAAAAGAAAAATTCTTCCTTTATTTATTTTAAATAGAAATCTTATATTATGATAATAAAACAAAACAGTTTATTTTTAAAATATATATATTATGTTTAGTACTTTTCTAATGCCAACTTTTGTAGCATTTCCATTTTCAAAACAAACTTTTCCTGGATTGATCTGTTTAGCAATATATTAATTATGTTGCATCAAATGTGTAGTTTATCTCTTTAACATCGTATACTGCATGATAGTTCTTCAACATTGCTATATGTATGGTCTTCATGTAATTCTAAAACAAACATCAACATTATAAAAGCCTTATCAACCTACAAACATTAAATGACTTTTCTATTGTTACTATTGCAAATAAGTATGCGATATTTTAGTAAAACTTACCGGGTGTACATAATATTCTAAAAACAACTTCTTCAGCAGATGGTAATAACAGAAAACTAAGTAACAAAAACACAATGAAAATAACACGCAAGAAGGACGCGAACGCCATTTTCACTCCATAGTAGTGATGTGCATAATCGAATGACGATAATCGAATTAATTGATTTCAGTAATCATTCGACTTAGTTGATTGTTAATAAGGATTAGTTATTAACAATCAACAACGGAGTTTATTGTATAATTACAATAAACTCCGTTGTAATTATTTACTAACATACATTCGTTTAAAAAATTAGCTTTTCGACAATTCGAATAAATTGATTAAAAATTAGTATTATGGATTTATTGCAACTACTACTGTTTTATTAAACAAAAAGTAACAACAAGCGTGTCCGAGCAAGATGATCGTCCGCGTATTAAAGTAAAACAAAACTAATATTTAAAAACAATCATTCAATTAGACACAAAGAAATAAACGGGAAAAAATAATTTTTTTTTGTTTGTCGTAGATCTGCGACAATGGAATACGACGAGTTAATTTAATCAGATAAAAATAAAATGTATAAGTAAATGTATAATGTAAATGTAAATGTATTAGTATTATCATTCGATTATATTAGTTCAAAAATCAATTGGTTATTCGTTAATGAAATTATTCGACTAGCACATCGCTACTCCGCTACTACTGCAGCGCTTCGTGTGAACTCGAAGAACAAAGCTGTCACCCCCCTGGCACGGTTCACACTGGCACGGCTGCGTATCCCCCCGCACCGGTTGCCTGCGCTTGATTTCGAGTTTTGCCGCTGCTGAACCAGCCCAACAGGGTTCCTCTCTCCGTGCGCGTGCGACGGTGCCACGTTTCATGGCGCGCTGTTGCCGCTTCTAGCATATACTTTTTTTTGTTTGATGCTTTTTAAATGAGGGGCTATAAAATAGAAACGTAGCCGAAGTAAAAAATTGGGCACTGAACTTAAGATTGTAATACAAAATTCGTCATAATTTTATTGGAAAAATAGTTTAAAGTTTTCAATTAGCGTTACAAATACACTTATAGTAAGGTTTAGGAAAATCGTAAATGTCAGCAGAAGGTAGTTCTAAAATATTTTTCTTAAATATGCTTTAAAGCTATAAACTAAATTGAAAACATTAAATATTTAAATCGAGAATACCTACTATAGCAATATACTCTATGATTTTAAACATCAATGAATTCTAAAAATACTAACTACTCTCTGTTAAAGGTACCTCTTTTCTAACGCAGCAACTTGGTGTCCGAGCGTTCTGTACGTGACAGGTGCTACTTGGCTGGATACCTGCGGTAATAGAATTATGTATCCTATTCGAACAAGTACGAAATCACAGTTGGGCACGACTGCCTTTAACAAAAGAATAAAAAAAAAAAGATTTGAAGAAACTCAACATTGGGGAATTAAGACGAATGAATAACAAAATCTATAGTACACAAATATACCTAGCTATAGAGAAGTATTAGTTATAAGTATAGGTATTTAGTATGATAAGCACAAATTATTGAAATATAATTTTAATTTGTATTGTGACTCGATATCTAACCTCGAATTGCCTGATGTCCAAGAGCACCGATCGTCGCGACGACTGAAAAATCAACAGTGACTGAGCAAAAAACAGTTGCCTCAGTCGCTGTTAATATGCCTTTTATGTTTTATTTTTACAAAGAATAAAATTGCAAAGAATGCATCGATAGGAAAATGATGACACGGTCCCTATGTTTAAGAACAGTAAAATAAAAGATTAATAACAACCATTTTGAATGACAATAAGTAATTTTTACGAAACAAGACATCCTTTTTTACTCTTATTTTCTACATTTAAGTGTTTTGATTCCACTGTCCAAGGATCACAGTGGGCGGTCCGGCACCGTTTGTCATTTTAAAATTAAACATTATAAAAAATCTGCACTCTTATTTACGAGTCGGCAGATTCCATAGAAAAATACATTAGGTTATGTACGATAGAAAATACAGGACTTAATGGTAACGTAATGGTGAATTTGGAATCTCGGTCCATACTTTAAAACTTAGTGACTATAATAGCTTCCACACCATCTCTAAATGCAGCTATAAAACATTTTCTTTATTTTTATTCTGAATGACAGCACACAGCTTGATGTTAAGCTGGAGTGTGGTCTATGAATGGATGTCACTGTCACTACAATTCAATAACTGTGAGTAGCAATCACATCCACTATGCCGGCCTAGTTGGAACCGACAACTTACAAGCTGATCCCGAAACGCGACCAAATCACTTCACGGTCTGTACACTTGTAAGTAGTGGTACTACCCCGGATTGGCAAACAAATATCCGCCTCTTTATTTTTATTAACAAATTTTTAATATATTTATTAAATGTGCAAATAAAAGCTATTAAACAAATATTTGCTCCGACCGGGAATCGAACCTGGGACTTTACGCGCAACAAACCAATCGTCAAACGTCGTCAAAATTATTGTTTACTTAGCAAAATTCATAAAATAATTGTTAGAAAATTGTCAAGGGATTTCTGATATAGGATATAATATTGGGAATATACGGAATAATACATTAAATATGAATAGTAATAATAATAAAAGATAAGTATTATTATAAAGATGTAATATGTAATGTTTATAACATTTATGCCATGTTCATACCTGATTTTCGCTGTGCTCATTTATCAGGATAAGCACGTGCAAAAGCATAGTCACGGAGGTAGACATTCTTTTGTTCAAACAAAAGGCTTACTACCAATACAATCTGTAAATATACGAATAAAGGTTTATTTTTTACCATTTTTTATTTTGTGAATAGCTCCCTCATAGAATTCATGTTTAGGAATTCTAGTCTATATGAAGGCAAATTATTACAAGCACGGTTAATAAAAATAATACACAGAATTGCTGAGGAAAAATTTCATTATATTTAAAAATATAATGTTTATGTCTCTGCCTATCCCTGTGGGAAAAAGGCGTGACAATTTGATTGATTGATTGATTGATGTTCATGATGTCAAGGGTAAAGCAAAGTGCATCTTCAATCCTTTTAATTGGCCGATCGAATAGTATATTGACTTACAATATCTCTTTCAGCTTATTTTTAAAATGCGTAGAGTATGATTTTAAGGCACACACAACCATTTAATACCATTAAACCATAATGTCAAATATAAATTAAATGCTTTTCAAAAGTTGAAAAGAATCTATAAAAGTGGACAGCAATCATTGAGTGATTTATTATAGGATGCTTTTACTGAACAAACTCGTAAATGTTGGTATATCATAAAACTTCAGAAACAGGTTGCATACTGTATTTTGAGAGTTAACTTGATTCAAATTTCTGTGAAGTGACAGATAAGGCATCAATCAAAATATAAATTCTTTTAATTTTAATTAACGTGTGAACACCTAAATTAGGAAACAAATTTTTAAACCGAACGTTCAACGTTTCGCTTAAAAATATTTAGTTAGTTGTGTCTTTAAATATTAAAACAGCTGAAATGTGTTTGGATGAAACAACTGTAGTTTTTGTTTAAATTATGAACAGATAAAATGTTCCACTTTTTAAATTAAAGTAACTTTTTCTTTATAACAAAATATAAGTTTTGAGGTTTTATGTACAAAGTGTCTATCTTTATGTGTTCCACACTTTTAGATAAGCTGAGATTTATCACCATTTGCTGCGGAAAGCGGGCGACAATGTAAGGAACAGGCAACTGCAACTGTCTTCGTTCGTGTGGAACAAATTGTGTATGCAAAGAAAATCTACAATTATATTCTAACTGTTAAGCATTATAAGATATTTTAATATAAGTTTATAAAATTTGCTTGGTGTTGTGATAGGTTTGACGTAGTAAAAAAGATCACTATTCATTTAATTATCAATTTTTATAAATTTTTATTTTAGAGTTATTACTGGATAATAAACGTTTAGTTACTTAATAATAACGTGAATAATATAATGAATAATTATTTAATTAAAATTAATAGTAATTGAATAAAACCATTGAGCTTTAGATGATAATATCGCTAAGTTTTCCTTTTTAGTGGTTCTTCCTTCTCGTAAATATATCAAAACTGTAATTTTAGTAATTAAACTTTTCCTGATTATTTTAAATTTATTACTTTAAATTTAGATATAAAGTTAAAAAAAGTTTCAAAGTAAGACCATTTAACGTGGATAATTTTGGCGAGACCGAATAGTCCGAATTACACTATCTGATATAGGAGAGTTTACGATTTGCATATCAGTGGCGGGTGCGGTGCAGCACAAGGGACAATATATTTCTGTGAAGGTGACATCGCTATCTGTGCCTATTGTACTCGTAGCTGCAGTGAAAGGTAGTGGCAGAAACGCGTGCATATAAAGAAAGGCACCACTTTGCATATGAGGCGGTATTGCGTTTACAACTTATCAGTCTCCTGCCAGCCATCTCGTTCAAAGCATTTTACATATTTTTAGAGATGGCGTACTGCATTTTACTTAGTCCTTCCATTGTAACTTTTGTCTACACCTACAATCTACACACTATACAATTTGTTTACTAAACAATATTTTTATTGAGTCTCGTTATTACCTGATGGCAAGCAAGAAGTCACAAGCACCGACGACAGAAAAACAATGGTTTAGTTCAGTTTGGCTCAGTAGCCGTCACTATGCCGGCCAAAGATACTTCTACTCATTCGCTTGTAGGATCCATAGTAAGTATAAGAAGAACACTTGGGCTGATAAATCATTCCATTTGTTACTGTGCGGGGCAGGTATCACGGAATTGAAAAGACAAGATAGAAACATTCTCCGTGGTTATCTTCAAGTTTATAAAGGTTCTTAAATATATGTATATTTAAGTATACATATATATTTAATACCAAAAGATACATTTTTAAAAAGAAAAACAATTAACTAAGAAAAGAATCTTCAAACTAATTGTTTAACGTAAAGTTTGTTTTGAAAAAACGATAAGATGGCAATTAGAGATAATGTTAGTATTCGAAGAGACGTGGACTATTTCCGTATCCCAAGATACCGGGTAGATTGTGTCTCTGCTAACGACACCCCGACATTTCACTTCGCCAAGAAAACTCGGCTACATCTTTTCTCCCGGGGCCTCCGATAAGGAGTAGTAGCGCGCCATTTGTCATTACCATATCTCGTGACCGTGTCCCCGGATCGTTGCCCACAAATTAATGGTTTTCCTCAAAGATACTTGTCGAAGGAATCTTGTCAGCAAGTTTAAATTCTATTTACAATAACTCTTTATCAAAACGCGTTTTTATTGTTGCTTGACGTATGTTAGAGTGTGGTCCGTGTATGGAGGCGACTGCAAGTTCAGTTAAATACCTGCAAGTAGCAGTCGTATCCACTATGCCAGCATAGTTGTAACCATCAACTTTCAAGCTTATTCCGAAACGCGACTGTTTTTTTCCAGTCTTGATAGTGGTGATGAAAGCCTAGATCGGAAGGCTTGGCAAATGACCAACTGTTTAACTCCTAAGATATTTCGACTAACTCTTAAGATTTGTTAAAATTTTTATGAGGTGCAAAGAATGTCAATATAAAATATATCAAAACATTCCACGTAGAGAGTAAATTTAGCATTTAAAAAAACGCTACTATTAAAGTAGCGTTTTTATTTCACCTGAAAGGAATTCGTTATAGAAAAACTTTAGTACAAGCGTAGCAGCCTTTTAGAATTTCCAGCGGTGAATGGTGGTGATTATGGGTCGATTCATCACCATACGTTAAAATGCATTCCCAACAGACAGACGAGAGTAACATAAAAACAAATTATAAACCATTACTAACTCTTATGGTTACATAAAGTAATGTCACAATAATTTAGATGCATTGTCACTTTTTTACTGTGTTTATAAATATTGGGTTATTGCCTGAATACATATATTATAATAGCTTTGTATTATATAAGTAACAAACAACTATTATGCAAGTTATTAAAGGCGACCGTGGTCTAGTGGTCTCGCAATCCAAGAGCTCCCGGTACCAATGTTTCATTGATATACAATTGTACTTTGGTCATTCTGTTTCTATGATACAAGTACGTTTAGTAGCTTAGTATAGAAATGTAAACAAAGTACATATAACAATGTTAGCAGAGGAAAATAAAATTGTCGGGTTAGGTCAAACCGTTGACGTTAAAGGACCGGTCTGTGTAAAATAGAATATGTCACGCTACGTTTCAGTCCCAAGGGACGTGACCTCAGGATGGCTAATCCACATTTAATGGGTAAAAATGTCACTCATTTAGAAGGTATGTAAAGCTTCTTCGAATTTAATGTAAAAACCTACTCATATTAATTTTGTCCATGGATCTTTGATTAATTATGTGGTTGGATGGGTAACTGATACTGTGAATTGTTGCTGTTAAAAGTTATTGAATTTGTTACTTTATTGGTTCATTCTAAAGTTCACGAATGTTAGAAACTATTAGTGGTTTCATTCAAACAGTTCAAGGCGCCTTTTCAATACGACGACCCTCAAATCTTTCTACACGTATCTACTTTATTTCTTTTACTATCTATTCTATATTAACATTGATAACACGAAACAGTTCCTATTACCAATACAATTAATTATAACTAATTAAATTTGTTACTTCATGAATTGAATAGTCGTTGTGTATTTGGATGTTGCAAGGTCATTGTAAATACAACGGCTCTTTTAAGGAGCACAAATTACATTCGTCTATGTACAACAAAGCCCCGTCCAATAATAGAGATTAGTAGAAACTGTGTTTTTTGCATGACAATGGACGCTATTCGGTTAACCACAGTGGTGTACGCATGTGGGGCCATTAAAGCGGTCCTTACATCGCGACAGCTATTACAGGTGGCCACAAAAGCCGGCGATCTAATTCCAAACAAATGCAAATTGAACCGCGGGAACGACGAGGCTGGACATCCGCTTAATGGCACCGTATTGTGCTCCAGCGCTAATGTCCGAGTAATTGGCACGAGGTCAAATACGGTCACTGAACATTGCACCAGGTGGAGGCGGCGAATTGCCTTTCATCCTCGTCTGCACACAATTTGATAAAAAGGATGCAGCAGTTCAGCTGTGAGATTTCATTATTCACGCATTTACTAAATCGGTTTCCTGGCTCTTTGAAGTATTACACACCGCTGTGTGTTACACATGCAATGAATGGATGCTGATATTCACACTAAGATAATGCATGACACACTCGTAATGTCGATCGGCCTTGCGTATGCGCAGGAAGTCATTCATTGTCTCCGAGCTGACCCGTGACCACTCGCCACTATTCGCTGTTTTATAGCGCGAAGCTAATTCATAAATACGTTAGCAGCACACATTTGTAAATGCACACATTTAGGGAAGAAAAAACAAAGATAATGTGGTTTTAAGGAAGAGGAGGTAAGAAAGAGTAACATCTGCGCGGGATGTTATAAAAAAGCAAGCTGCGAAAGCAATGCGGTGTAACGTGGTAGTTAGTATTTACAGGTGTACGATGTAGAATATTATTTTTAGTATATTAGTTATCTAAAATCATTTTTTACAGATAAAAATATATTTATAAATTGTTGTATTATTACTGTATAGTAAATAAGTAATAATTGGAAAGATACCATTTTTCTGTATCACATAAATATTTTTTCTTTTCAATGTTCATATAGGCCAAAAAATAAAAACTATAATATTATCTTTAGATTATAATCGTATAGCTAACTATTTAGCCGATATAATCTACCTACATAATATACTCGTATTTGAGGTTATCTTACATACAGTATTTATAAGATATAAAATCTAGTTTTTTATTAAAAAAAATATTTTATTATTATTTTATATTTATATACTAAGCTACATAAGTGCTTGTATCATAGAAACAGGACCACCAAAGTACATATATCAAAGATACATTGGTACCAGTGGGTGGTTTCGAACTCGTGCTCTCGGTTTGTGTAACCATTGCATTGCCACTACACCAGGGTTGCTTTTATGTAATACAAATATTATTTTGTATTACATAAAATGACTTATTTTATGCAATACCACAGTTCACACTTTTTAACTTTAACCACATTTCACATCCTTTAGCAAAATTGTATAGAGACAGGAAGTGCACAAGACGTGGTAATTGCTGTTGTGTCGGAACACTATCTGCACTAAAGAGATAAAATTTCACAAACCCCTGTCACGTAAAAGTTGTATCATTTTGTCTCTTTTTCACTACTCACTACAACACTAGGTTGGTAGGGGATAGAACAATAACTCCAGACAAAATTTTATATTAGCTGTCCCACGCTTGTGCAAGCAAGCAGTCGTTATCGCGACAATGAAATCGCACTGATGACTGACCCTTGCTTTCTTCCTGTCCGCTTTACACTGTTTAATTACCATAACGATAAGAATGTAGAATATTATTCACAACTCTCTTATATTGCATTTGGTTATCTCTATTTAACTTTATGTTCTTGTTTGCAAACAAAGCTCTGTATACTTACAATTTTTAACAATTAGATTGAATATTACAAATATTTAATGAAAAAAAAGAGATGAATATTTGCCCAGTCTGCTGAGCTGCGTTAGTACCACTAAGTATACAGTGATAGGCAGAGACAATAGAGCCCCACCTGCCACGATTCTGGCACAACTCCCTCGCTTCCCTCACATCCACAACTCTCTTCATTCATGTGGCTATTACATTTTTTTATAATAGTTTTTATTGAGATGCGAAATTTGACCTGGATTTGCATGATGGTAAGCAAGGGGAAGTACAAAAGCACAGAGCAACGACTGAAAAAACCGATCCAGTTTACAGTTAGCTCAGTCGTTGTCACTATGCCGGGCGAAGCTGCTTTTTCACGCCTTAATTGGAGGATCCAAGGTTGTAGGATGGGGAGAATACGTACTTATGCTGGTAATGCATTCAGCGTCTTCTTATTCTAGATGTTTTATTTTGTTAATGCTTAAATTCATCGCAGTTTAATTTTTATGATGGTATATTTAAATAAAAGAGATGGTTCATATCCAGACATCTATCATGATCTACACGAAGGCTTTGTTAGTTTAAATCATTACAAATGTATACATAATTATTTAAAAAAACATGACCAAACTGAAGAACTTAAAAATATTAACGAAACTATTTAAATAGTGATACTGCCTAATACATGAAAATGTTTGTAAAATGTTTCAATACATCTATTTATTACAACAAATTGAGCTCTTTTACAATTTAGGTATATTCCAAAATAAATTGGTTATTTATCGAGATGAAAAGTTGGACCAAATAAATAAAATGTATTATATTTTAATCATGCAAAAATAACATTTCGATAATTTAAATCTTTTATTATAATTCTATAGTGAGCCATAAAACACGTTCGTGTTTTATTTTTAATCCCAAGCTAGTTTCACTTCCGCATGAATCTCGGCCATAATCTCACAGAGAGTTGTATGTAAAGGAAGAAAATTAGTGTAATTAATCTGCAGTAAATATCGAGTGTGAGAAAAAACAAAATGACTCGACGTTCGTGAGATAGTGTACTTAAAGGCGGCTACACATGAAACTGCAAAATTTATAAAAGGACAATGAACAATTATTTTATATGGCCAAACATTTAAGCGTGTTTATGGTGCATTGGAAACAGAATTCAGATTGTAAGATTTTTAATAGGGCTTCATTAGGGGCCATGGTTTTTCATCAATCAAACAATTATTTTATATGGCCAAAGATTTGAGCGTGTTTATTTTAAACAGATTTCTATATGTGAGATTTTTAATGAAGTTTGATACAGGGTCATCAATTAATTTAGTTAACCAATGTCACCTACATTGGTTAAAACGTGCCCTAGTTGGACTATAAGTTCAATCTTTCTTTTTGTTGACCTATATTTGACAGGACTTTATAATTAACTAAACCAAACGTCAAAAAAGGCAAATTTCTGTAATTATAACCTCAAAATAGCGGTTTCGTTAATTTGGTGAATGCTTAATTAAACAAATTTATGCGGCTTACTATTGCGTTTATATTTGGTTATTTATTTTACATTTTTTTTATTTTCCGACATTTTATTTGATGAATGCAAATATTAACAAAAGTTTCTGCAATTGACCAAATGAATGTCCTATAAACGTGCTTGACAACGCGCGACGTGACAAAGACCACACTAGCTTGTTTCTTTATCAAGCTTGTAGTGCGTTCCCACCTTAAGAAGTCAATTTGAAACTTTTTCCCACAAAATTGCAATGCATTCGCGTTGGGAACCTTTGTTGTACGTATAAAACACTATGATCACTAATCAGAAACCTGGAAGCTTAGGAGATAGTCAGTGGCGGCGTAGCATGAGTTGGCACCCGGGGCGGTTTTCTATTGACACCCCCAAAATAAAACAACAAATCAAATACTAAACATGCTTATGTGACTTTTTTTCTAAAATATTCGATAACTTTATCAAAGTTTACTTTCCTTAATCAATCAAATTGTCACGCCTTTTTCTCACAGAAATAGGCAGATACAATGGAGCACCACTTGCCACGATCCTGACACAACTCCCTCGCTTCCTTCACATTCACGATTCTCTTCATACAAGTTCTATGGTTCTGGACACTAGGTAACCTAGCTTTCTTGAGGATGTCTCCGATTTGGTCGGCAAATGCCCTCCAGGGCTTGCCTTGTTTAACGTATCCATTCTAATGGATTTTTACATAATTTTCGTCAATCTACTTTCACTCATCCTTTCCATGTGCCCAAACCATCGAAGCATTCCTTTGTCACACATCTTATTTCAAACCATATCTATCGCGCACTGTTCTATTCCTTATTCTATCCGCTATCGTCACTCCACATACACTCTTTAACGACCGCATTTTTACAGCGTTAATTCTACTGTCATTATTCTTCTGTCATGCCCAACATTCACTTCCATACATTTTTGTAGAAACAAGCACCGCATTATGAACAACCATCCGTGAATTTTGGGACGTTATTTGGCTGTTCATTATACTATGGATGGCACCGTTCACTACGTTACCCTTTTGCACTCTTCTCTCAATATCTTCATCACACTTCCCATCCCTTGTAAACCAAGTAAACAAATTGTTTGACTTGTTCCACTTTCTTTCCGTCTATCATTATCTCACATTCTGTCATTTCATCCTCTCTTACTTTACTTTACTTTTCTGTCCTATTGTACAATAAATTTCAGAAGCTCCAAGGTACTTCATTGTACCGCTTCTTGGAAAGAAATGCTGGCGGCTGCCTCAGTCGTAAAATCTCCAAAATGATGTCCTGCAGAAAATTCATCATAGATTTTCGTTAGATTTGGAACTATACCACGAAGTTCTTCTTCTTTTGATGTAGGCAGAGTTTTAGGCTAAACAACACCAAATGTTATGAGAATGTCATCCATTGCTTTGTAACTATGGTCTAATTTTCCGTAAAATCTATCATGACATTTTAACATAGTTCTCTGCAGCTCTTCTGGGAATCTTTAGCCATTTCTCCTGGCATAAGGTTTCGAAATCTTCTTCCTCCTTTTCTTTCAATCGAAATATTCAAATCCTCACATTTTAGTTGCATAAGAAATAGCTCTTTACACTATACGTTGATGAAAAAAAAAAACAATTTGAAGGCTTTGATTTTCATAACACTCTTCCAGCGAAAACCCAGATGTTTCCATATACTTTTGTGTCTGGTAAACTTCTTCTGGGACTTTACACCAAAAAGAAAGATAAAAAAACTGAAGTAGCACAAAGCTGGTAATAGTGTGGATTGCTTCTCAAAATTACTATTCAGTGGTTCGTGATGAGCACTCCATCTTGTCTCTACTATATAGTCTTTTAACTGACACGCCTACACTTTTCATAAGAAATTCCTATCGATGTGTGGATGACGAAAAGAACGTGTAAATTCTTTCTACTGTTCTGAAATATTTTACACTTGAACTAACTCTCTCGAAAGAGTGCATGCACTCCACATATATTTAGTGAATGATTAGCATAAGGCATAAACAGCGCTTTAGGTTTGTGTCCTTTGATTTTTGAATTCCTTGAATTCTTCCTGAATGAACTCCTGCCATGAATGCAGTGTTATCATATGCCCGACATAGATGTATGTCCAAGTTATCGCTGGGTAAGGATATTTTCAGTAAGTTCGACCGCAGCCATTTCAGCTATAGGAAAGAAACCTAGAAATGATTCTTTCACTTCAACTTAATTGCTTTCAATATAAACATATCTGATTAACATGTGATATGGCTGGAGTGCTATCGAAAAAAATCAAAAGTATTTAGCTTTGTCACCCCTGGTTAGCCTGGTACCCGGGGCGGACCGCCCCCACCGCCCCCCCTCTACGCCGCTAGTGGAGATAGTGACAATAGTTGTTTCATTCCCAACGCTTTGAATAATAACAATTGTTCCTATCTCAGGGTGGGCAAAGGTGTAATAATAGAAATCCCTATCGCGTGAATATTAAAGAGATTGTATTCATTAATAATGTTGGTTAAACACAATTGATTATAAATCACAACACGTAAGAAATAAAACAATGACAAAGGTAAAAACGTGTGGATTGATACGATGCAATGCCAGCGGTCAGATTTGAGTTGTTAATTCTGTTATTTTTAAAAGAAACCAAAGATTTAAACGATTTTTGAAAGAAACTCGTGTTTAGTTCTTATTTATGTTCTTTATAAAATACTTTATGATACTTAAGAATCTTTAAGATAACAATCTTACTAAATTTATTTATGAAGAAGGCAATACTGAAAATCATCTTTTTTATTGTGGCAACTATGCGCCTGATGTTAGGCTGGAGTGCGGTCCATTAATGGAGGCGACTGCTACTAAAGTTAAATAACTAAAATAAATGCAAGTACAAGTCACATAGTCCCTAGTTGGAACTGGCAACTTACAAGCTAATTCCGTAACGCGACTAAATCACTTCACGGTTTGTACACTTGTATGTCGTGGTACTATCATCCAGCCTCTCATAGTCACTCTCATACTTCAATAAGGTAATTAAATTAACATTTAGATACCTAAAAGATGTATAAATATCGATTGTTAGGTACTTGATACCTATTTCCGTTTAAATCTGCACACGAATCTAAAATCTGAAAGTGTCATAAACATTTGGCGTGAAAATCTAGTTCGTGTCACAACAATATATAACTACGAAATGTCCGAGTTTTTGTTTTGTGTATTGCAAAACGATTCTGTTGACTGATGTTTCGGACGTCCGCTGTGATGTTGGCGATATGGGTAGGCTTCACAATTGTATATAGAATACAAACCGATAGAGAGGGTTAGAACTCCTCCAATATAAATTGGCGATTTATTTTATTATCATTGTTTAATAAAGCGAGGTCTAATGGCAGAAAGTTTGTGGGTTATGATGCTCTGGTTCTGCATGAGATGAGGTATAGAAACGTATGTCATCATTTTTTATTTTATATTTCCGTCGGAAGTTATTTAGAAACTATATAATAGTATTACCGCAGATACTATTAGATGAGGTGCTACTTATGAAAATAATTAATATTTTGCCATTTTATTAAATTTAAACAGCATAAATCTTACTTCTTATTGTTTTATATGTACATGATTGCCTACCCTCACAGCGATATGCGTACTGCCACGACTCGACAGACACAATATTCAAATAAATATTGTGTCTATTATACGCGTGAATCGATATATGTATTTTCAATAAATTTATTTATTTTGCAACAAACACGCAAATTTAATTTAAAGAGTGGTTGGCAGTGGCACACATTCTGCCGATCCGGGGTAATACCACCACTTACACAGTATACAGACCGTCAAGTGATTTAGTCACGTTTCGGGATCAGCTTGTAAGTTGCCGGTTCCAACTAGGCTGGCATAGTAAATGTGACTGCTACTTACTACTTGAATTGTAGTAGCAGTGACATACATTCATGGACCACACTTCAGCTTAACATTAATCGGGGTGCTGTCATACGTCGAGTCACAATTTAAAAAAAAATACAAATACGCCACTTGCACTAATAAAAACAATGTCCAAAATCGTTAAGCAATCGAAAAACGTATATCTTATTAGTTAATCTGTTCGCGTACGGCGCGGGTCATAATTACCGCATGCTTTGGGTAATTACCTCATTAGGTGGGAAAGCGGTAATTTTCCGCAAGGAGACCACGCTCTACGCTATACTAGATGTCACCCGCAGTTTTCGTTGGGTAATAATTTACTCTTCCAAAATAGGCCATTTATTTATCGATTTGAACCAATAAAGGAACTGGTCGACTATTTGTAACACTTTCGAATATAAAAAGAATTTAACGTAATTGTAATCGAGAATAATGTAAGAATAAAAATTTGCATAGTAATTTGTTCAAACAAATTCATTAATATTAGATTTGTAATTTGTAAATTATTATATATATAATTATATCATGATCTAATTAATTATTTATAAAAAAAACATAATTACAATCACATAATAATATGTTACAAGATTACAGACGAGTATAATAAAATACGTAATATAAAATTTCCCTCATATTTAATTTAAAATAACCAGAAATACCTTATTGAACGTTCAAAGCGAATATTTAGGCAATTTGGTAGAAAGAACTATTGTAAATAGTTTGTAGGTCACAAATATTTAAATTAAATAATATTGGTCGATGTTGAAGTATTGTTAGAGACCGTGGTCTCGCATTTAACCTAAATTGTATGATTGCCTATCATCTCGTCCCTATCGAATGGGAATAGACATGAATATATCGGCTGTAACAAGTGGTCCTCGAAAATTCAATAACCCATCCTTGCGTAATCAAAAATTCAAGATAATAGATAGGTAGATATAGTCCTTGGTTGATACCAGGAAAATATATTTAAAAATGTTTAGAAGATTAACATTAAAAACAAACAACGACAGCTAATACTTTGCATAAATATACGAATTCGCCGAACTGTATAAAACTTACTTGGTAGTATAATAGTGGATTGATATATGTTTTTCGTTGTATATCAACTTAAGTGGACATTTGTAAGAGAGTATTTCAACTATGACAATCTAATTCTGGTATCGTATTAATACGTATGCAGTATTTTGCATATATATTAACTTATTTTTGGTCATATTCCACCGATTTTCATAAGAATTCTTTTCATTTGCCTTTTCGAAATCATGGTATATAGCCCACCCAAAAACCAAAAGTGAGCCCTCTACATCACCTGAGAGTATTGAAGAGGCCGGCGAGAAGCTGTTTTTGGCGAATTATTAAGCTCCTCTCCAAGGAAAAAACCTTAACAAATACCGATACTTAGCTTTTTTGAGAGCTTCGATGAAGCCGAATTCTGATCTGGCCACTCTTCCTCCTACCAGGAAAGCTTCGAAGCAGCACTTGTTCAGAGTATACCCAAAGGTATCTTTAATTACACAAGTTGTTAAATGCTGTAATAATACAAATATCTATCTGAGCTAAATACTTACGTTGATCTTATTACTTTTTCACACATACAACAATGGCTCGGCAACCCCCTACCGCCTACCCGATGGGGATGGGCCAGAGGAGACAATGGCATCCTCAAGCTGGTGACAACCAACGACCCAGTGGCACCTGACTATTCTTAACACCATATTTTGCCGATGCATGACTGGGTGTAGCGTGCGATATGGTTGCCGAAAAGCAGGAATTGCCTACTCCAGTGTTTGTGGTGTATGCTCCGGTCATGCACTAACGGAGCCCCCATTGAAGATACCGTCGACGATAATGATAATGATGATGATATTTTAAATTTAGAATATACATAGGAAATATATTTTTTAAAATTATATGTGTCATACTTAAAGAAATATGTGTATTTTTTTTTATTGTCCATCTTCTTCCCTCCATATCTTGTTAAATATTAATCCTAGCGAAAAAGTGTACAGAATCATATTTGTAGAGAAATTTATGAGGATTACTTAAGTAGAAGAACATTTTTTGCTATGAGCCACCGTTTGCGAGTTATTTACGACAAACCAAAAAAAGATACCTTTACACCCCCCTCCACCCGTTAGCTTCACCCCCACCCATCAGTACTTTTAGTATGTCGTTTAAAACACCATTCCCTACAACTATGCCAAAAATCGCTTTTACAAGAATTATTTCCCCTATTTTTGCTTCGTTGGGTGGGCTAATAGTCTGACAACTGACAATGCGCAAGATCCTGGCCTATGCGAAATAAATGATTTTAGTGTTTTTACCCGGTGTTTGTCGTGTCACAAACACAACTACACAGCGACTTTGTACTTGTGTCGAAATTCTTCTATGCCTCTTCATGGTGCAGTTCTTTCAACTGCTGGGTCCACGTCGCACATTGCCGGGTTAATACCACATGCAATACATGCAAACTCGCGTGTGAAGCGACAGACACCGGGTTCGCCTCTCGGTCACAGTTGACCAAATTGCACGCGTGATTTTTTCCATACAATATTCATTACTAATTTATACGACTATGATTACTTATTCATAAATATTATACGATATGAAAAAATGCATTCGTCAATTACCGAAGTAGTGATTCATGAGGAAATTGAAAACTTCTGTTTATTGAACAAAACCAATATCTACACGAGAAGTGTAAACATACGTGTATCTTGAACGTGTTCAGAAAACACATAAATAGACGCTATGAATCTATTTCCTTATGAGTTGTGATGCGAATACGTCACTGACTAGTTGTGCAGTTGTGTGCTATGCTGATGAATTTATACTTCCTGAGACCAAAATAATCCACAATGATCACCATCCGCCCCATATAAATTATAACAACTGCACATTTCTGGGCGTATAAACTGAATTGATGAATAAATGTGCTTCACTTCAAGTATAACACACATTTTTCTGCAGTCAACAATATCCTTTCCTTTCAAAATAAGGAAGCGTATGTGAGGACTAGTAAAGATTTAGTACCAATGTTCTTGTGAAGGATCACATTGATTCACAAGTCGTTCGCCGAGATCGGATGCAGGATTTACGATCAGAGGCGCCTGCCAGCCGATATCGCAGCCGCAATGACTCGCTCGCTTATGCCCATCGGAAGTAAGAACTGGTTACAGACATACCTAACCAACGCAACAGCGTATGATTTTAAAATAGTCCTCTTTGATAGAGCGAACTTTTTGCTGAGTCGTGTAAAGTTATTGGACTTAGGGAATTTCATTTCAAGCTCACGTGTGGAGGTGTGAAGCGGAAACAATTATAGAGCGTATAATTAATCGAACATGCTCAGTTCATAATTGAAATGCGTGTCTAGGAATTATTTTATCATCACGTCGATCTATTGAGGGTAGAATTATATAATAGTGGAGGGACAATAAACCTACGCGTGATAGATCTAGTGATCCGTGACCTAACAGATTCTTTTGTTCTTTCTAACCGTGACATTTGTAATAGTTCGATTACCTTTTAATGTCTATTTTAATATCATCCTTGTTAAAATGTTACTTCCTAACATAATCTTAATTTATTCTAGACACGTAGGTATACATTGGAATTATTAAAAGATGCAGCTATGAGTATTTATAGATATATTTATGTAGTTGTCATTTGTTTATGCAAATGTTACTCGTCCTACCATATGCGATATAAAACAGGTTTGGTTAGATTGCGAATTGTAAATAAAAGAAACCTGTATATTATTAAAAAAAACATATTGCACTCTTATTAAGGTGTTTCAAAAGATCCCTAATTTAATACGTCGATTCTGTGAAGAAAAAAAGAATAGAACCTTTGCCAAATATCAAATTGCGGTAGATTTTGCTTTGTTCCATTATTACGAAACGAAATCATTAGTTGCTAATAACGCTGCACACGCACTGTTTGTTTCCTAATTCATTTTGGAACATACTAACGATACTCTATTGTTCTTAGATCTCTACTGCATCCAATTTTGTGTCGAATCACGAAAGACATTGTACTAAATTGTTATCTTAATGTTTAAATAACAATATTTGAAGGTCTGGGCTAAATTAAGTCTTCATTAACTTGTGAACAACAATCATCTATACTCGTAGTTGCCGCAGTTTAGATTTAAAGGTCAAGAAAGTTGTGTAATGAATCTTCAATTACAAATGAGCGTGCAAAGTTTTTATCCTTGTAACTATGAAGGCAATGCTCCTAATTTTCGTTGAGTGAACTCGATTGGCCAGTGTTGGAGGGTCGTCGGTACAAATTGTTGATTACAAAAGAGCAGCAATTGAGACGTCAGCGAGTCGGGAAGTGAGGAGATTGAGACTTATAAGTATCTCGTCGGCCTCGTTACAACTAGAATGTACTGTGTTCTTAAACTAGGCTCGTTTTGTGCATTAAACTGCGCTCCGAGACTGTCTTTGGCCTTATTTGGGCAGCGCTAAAATTATGTTGACTCTCTACGCGGAAAATTGAACATGACAATTTAAAAATATAATAAAATACATGTTATTAAGGTTTTTTATAGTCATTTTAAATCAACATGTAAATGTAGACTACTTTTGTAAACTTGTATCAATAACATTTAGGTACTTATGCTAAGTGAAAACAGAGTACTTTAAAATAATAAATGTGTAAATATATCGATATGGTAGAACAATGAAGTATTAGTCACGGTTGAAATTTTTGTAAACATCTATGTGCATCACTTATATAACTTTTCATTGTAGTTAGAACTGCTTATATAAAGAAAGCTACAATAACACCTACATGCACGAAAGCAATTATTTTCTTCCGCGTTGTTTACACAGCGATTGTTAGATATCGATACGTCTATTGTAAAGAAAAATTAACCACATATCACACATTTAATCTCTTTTTATATGATTGTATAAAACAGAACTAGGAAGAGGGGGAAGGGATCACAACGTTCACTGCCTACTCACAGACCTGTGAGTAGGCAGTGATAAATAAGCAAATCGTGAACCACAGTTTTATCGTTCTCATTCCGTCAGAAATCCCACCTTACTCAACTAAAAATGTCAAAACGCACTTACAGTTCTAATTCTCAAAAATAATATTCTACATTTCATAATACCTATTAATATCAACAGAATACTTCAAAAGGCACATTAGAAAGTGTCACATTTATAAGTCCACAATAAGATAAAATTTTATGTAGATGACACCAATTGACCGATGTAATAGCTTAACTGGTTGGAGAGGAGAAAGCGAACGGTCGAAGGTCAATACGACCACAACCAACCACGATCTTTGGTGGAAATCATCGCTTAACCAGTCTTTAATGCACATTTTCCAATGTAAATATTAAGTGGGTTCTTTTTTGTTTGTAATTTAGGTTTAATGCTGAAATGTTGGTGGTTTATAAAATCGATCCCAGTACGAGTAGCCACAACTGATTAAAAACTCTACTCACCTTTAGTAAAATAGAATTAGTCGGTAAAATAAGTTGTTTGATATGTGAAATTAAAAACGTTTTTTTTTTAGTTCAAAAACATTTATAAGTGCACCCAGTATGTTATTCATTAGTGGATGCAGCAGACTAAAATTGGTCGATTTAACTTGCAACTACCGGATCCAATCTCATTAACAAGCCAGATTGATAGTCTACGGGAAAATGATACAAAATGTTTTAGCTACTATACTAGATCGATTTCTTTAACGTAGAACGAAATAAATCAACATGAGTAACGATTTTTTTCTTAAAATTTTGTTACAGTTTCCTATTCATGAGTCATCTGATCAAAACTAACAAAAAACTATTAAGATTACTCAGCTTGTTTAACCTTAATGCTTACTCAAGTGTCGTAGTCGGTAAAGATGGAGCTATAGATATAAAAATAATCTAGGTAATATAGTCCCCAGTATCATTCACAACACTAGCACATTCTTGTCACATAACATCTTGTAATCACGCTCATTGTGTTCAGACATCACCCCGAACATGCCTAAAAGCAGTTCAAGTGTGTTCGCTGTCCGTCGCGGCACATCAAAATCCGAAGTATCCGAACCCAATTTAAATAGATAGGTAACGGAACGTTGCGCAAGGGAGCATCGACCCAGCTTAGAGTGGACTCCATTTGATCACTTATGCATCAAATGCGTTCCGACAACCTCATCTACCTCCTTGCCCCTCACGCACGCCACAAACGGCCCGCTCGTATAAGTTGGGAAATTTTGATTAAGTTTCTACAAGCAATGAAAGTTGATGTACTTGCATTAGAAGAGGAATGTTGAAAATTACTGACAAGTCAAAAGACAACCTTTTTTATGGTCCATCTCTCGCTCTACGACTAACGATAATGCTGCGCGTGACAGACAGCATATAAGAAAATAGTATATCTACACACACACATCTTTAGGTTTATTATAAACATTGATTGTGTGGTAATGTGTATTTATGAATAAGTTTTATCGTAAAGCAAAATAAGGAGACCATTTACCTACTTCTCTGGTCACCGCTATTGACGCATTCTATAGACCCACCGCAGTGTCCACCATGCCTTATAGAGTATTATGTATAGCTTTATAATATGCATACACTTTAGTTATTTCATCTGTAAAGTATACATTGTAAATTGGACTATAATGCATCGCTTTAGGGTATTAATAGTATTAATTTACGATTGGATAATTGCGTGTGACATTGTTCAAAAATACAAGTATCTTTGAAATGGCTTTAATAGACGGCT
Source organism: Tinea trinotella (assembly GCA_905220615.1). Classification (NCBI taxonomy): domain Eukaryota; kingdom Metazoa; phylum Arthropoda; class Insecta; order Lepidoptera; family Tineidae; genus Tinea; species Tinea trinotella. The sequence continues at coordinate 8,828,916 of HG992306.1, forward strand.
CGCGGTTCTTTGTTGCGTGCAAGAATGATTCAAGTACATAAAGATTTGTATATGATAGTCCCTTATTATTAAAAGAGTATAATTACTTAACTACATGTAATTAGCATTTAAGTATAAAGTATATTCAAATTAAGATTGATGAGAAACAATATTTTATAAGGTAACATTGTCTTAGATATTCAAATAGTTAATTAAAACGTTGTAATGTGATAAGATTGTCGATAAAGTTAATGAAATTATTTTGAGAAGAGTATCATGTAGCTTAATTTAGAAAATTATCTTAAGTATAATTAACTTAAAACGATCTGCGTAATTAATATTTCACATTTAAAAGTTACTGTTTAAACATAGGGCTATGACTTGTATTCAAAGTCATGAACTCTGGGAATTAATTCTTCATCTTTATTAATTGTAGAAGTACCTACTAATAATGTTTCAATTTTTTTTAAATTTTTCTCACACCATATTTAATTTTAAAAAAGTATTACTAGTAATAAAATTAAACTAAGAAACGAATTTAAAATATTAGAGCGGCTCTCCGATAAGTATTAATTAACAAATCAAATTAGCTGTGCAACTTAACCTTATCATTGGCAAGATTTAAAAAGCGAAATAAAATCATTTCGAATTGACGTCGAAAAAAACAACGGTAAAATTAACAGTAACTTGGTCGAGAACCGGAAATCATATTTAATGACAACCGTTCAAAGCCCAATAAACTATGTATACTTAAATGACAAATCTGTAAGTAATATTAAGATTAAAATATTATTAGCTGTTATTTAGTTTTTCTTTCTAATGCGCTCCATTTATGAAATCCATAGTGTTGCGATTCTGATATTGTTTTTAGACGCAAATATTATTGATGAATTTTAATAAAAGTTTTGTGATTTACTATTGAGTTTATTTTAATTACTTTTAATCCAACACGATTCAAGAGCTTTGCAGTCATCGTGGTCGCGGGGAGATCAAAATCTAAAAACAGTAAATATTATTCAAATTTTGAAAATTGACAATATTATTCACAAACTCAGGAAAAAAGACATCCTTTATTTAGTTAAAGATATTTATAATATTTAGTTAAAGATTTATTTAGAGATATTAATATTAACGAAGCTGCCTGGATGACCAAAGCATTTATATCAAAGCCTTATTAACGTTTTCAATGTGTCTTTAAACTGTGAAATCTTAGGATACAGTCCATGTGGAACCTAAAAAATATTAACACGTTGTTTAATTGACTACTAAGTTATGGGAACATAAAATAATCACACAATCAATCATCAATCAAATTGTCACGCCTTTTTCCCACAGGGATAGGTAGAGGTAGTTATTTAGCATTCGTAGTTATTACCCCTTTGAGCGTTCCTCAGCATTAATAGGCTACTACGGAATGTATTTAATACTATGTAGAAACTAAGTACACGTAAGTAGAATATTGTAGCAACTTTACACTTCAACCCTTCTCGTAAGCAGAGACCGTATCGCCTTCCTGAGCGGTTGTATCTGAACAAAATCCAACCGTTACACTTAAAGACCTAACAAACAACATTACTTATTGACCGTAACTACGTCCAGTCACTATTCAACAAACATATAAGGAATTATAAATGGTTACGGACCCCGTAAAACACACACGTTTGGTAAAAACAAGAATGTCAAGTTTTCAGTTGAATGGTTTTATTGTATTATTACCTCGAAGAATAATGTTTAACTTTAATTATATAGTCAATTACGCTATTGTTTAGTAAATATAAAAATTCTATAGGTTAATTTAAAATGTTTTGAAACTGACGTTTTTGGCAGTGAGTAAAGCACAGTAACAATTTTGACATATTAATTGGATTCATGTAGTGAATCGTTAAAATGTAAACTCTAACTAGCTCTATTATTCAACAAGGTCTCTTGGGAAATAATTTCGTGTATTGTGATGTAGCCTTTTTTACGCACGTACATAGTAAATGGAGTCCGAAGCACCGAACTCTGTGCAGACGAAACGGTCGCGGCTTCCACGACCGCGACATTTCCTCGCTCGCCGACGTTTTACCCAAAAAAAGTCATTCATCATGTTGCTAACAACGAAACTGGCGTACAAAAGACCAAAATTACCGGCCGTGAAACATTCTACGGATTGTTTCGATTTATTAACGTTTTACATAGGAAAGGTATTATTTATAGCGGTACCTTTTATTTACTAAAGGTCACTTAGATGACAAAATCAGAAAAGCTAGTTTATTGTTAGTTTATTCAAGGAAAACATACTTTATTTCTGAAAAACAAAAGGTTTTGTTCTACTTACTGTAAATGTTTGATGGTTTCTTGTGGGTTGATCTGTAACGAAGAATAATTATTTAAATTAAAGTAAATAATATAATTGAAAGTCATTCAATCAATTTGTAACGTTACAATCAATTGAGCGACACATGCCACGAGCCACGATCCTGACACAGGTCCCTCGCTTCCCTCACATCCACAATTCTTTTTTTGCAAACAATACTCTATGATTATGGTCGCTAGCAACCCAGCTTTCTTAAGGATGTCTCCGATTTGGTCAGAAAACATCCTCCTGGGTCTGCCTCGTTTAACGCATCCTCTTATATTTATAATTGTCTTTCGTCAATCTACTTTCACTCATACTTTTCATGTGGCCGAACCATTAAAGCATTCCTTTGTCAATCCTTGTGAATACATCTTCTTTCAAACTTGATATTAACATGCTTGGTTGCTTGGTGGTCAGAGAGTCGTGCTTTAAGCGATAGACACCAGATTCGATACCCGTTCGCAGTTGACCGATGTGACCGCGTCATTTATTTCAATTTTCCTTACTTACCAAATTATACAGTAATAATATTTTATACAGCTAGCATTTTGTTTGTACAAATTTATGTATTCAATTGCGGACATTTCATTGGGTAAGAGGCAAAGGCGGGTAATCCATCAGAACCTGGAGACTTCACTCAAAACTCAAAACATAAAACAATTATGTTTTTATAATAAAAATATAAAAACATAATTGGAAGAACTAATTGTATTAGTAGCATGTTATTCTCAATCCTCTTGTGTTTTTAACAAGTTTCGCTATCATTGTTTGTTTGTATTATATCTTTTTGTTCATTAATTTCTATTCATTGATATAATACCTATTATGGAACACTCTTTGATTCATTATACCCATATAGAATATACTTTAGAATATTCTCCCACGTAGCTTGCGACACCCGCCACTGCCACCGCACCACTCGCTCGAGTGCTTTAAAAAAGTTGTGAAATTCAACAACCAGCAAAAAAGCCACTGCTCAACTATGCAGTAGGTCACAACTGCCAAACAGCTATTTTTTAATGTTAATTTTTATTATTAATTAGCGTGTATTACGATAACTCTTTGGTGTTAGGCAATATGTTTGCATGTGTGAGGTATCGTATATCATAGAGGTGTCACCAAGCGACAGTGCGCATAATCACGTCTTGATTGCAATTACGGCTGTCACTCTTGAGCGAGAAATATGAGAACTGTAATTGCAGTGAATCCGTATGTTATAATGGCAAAAGTTGACATTTCACGACTAAAGCTACGAGTACAATTAAATAATTAAAATTAAACAGTTGATGTTTTAGTGAGAAAATGATGCATTAAATTAACGATGTTCTGTTTGTTGGGGTGAAGATCCCGCGGGACCCGTACCATTTGTTACCGTCCCGTGCCCGCGTCTCTGTCCACTGCGATCATTACTCAATCTACCAATTCTTTGTCCCGCCTTATCTCACTGCCACGATCATTCAACCGTCTATTATTTACTTGGAGAAAAGTTCAGAGAAGATGTTTTAATATTTTGTCATTGTTACTACTCAATAATAAAGCTTCGACAGTCAGAAATTAATCACGTGGGGTTCTCAAGTTTATTGCTTGTGCTGTAGTAGTGATGTCATTTTAAATTAAAATTAATAGCTGTTCCACAATAAACTCTTTATTTGTTTGGCTATAATTACTTAATATATATAAGTTTCTGTATATTATTTTGGGCAATATTGACCAAAAATTCGCACTTGCGTAACAAGCCAGGACATAAATCAAGCAAATCTTATGTCACGATTTGCTCGTAAACAAGTAGCTTTATTTTCGTTGACCTAATCTCTTTGGTAGGCTTTGTTTGGACCCAACTTAACGTATGCGAGTGAGCATGCAACCTAACACTGAGACTACGTATCTGAAGAATGTAGGATGTGTCTTATGTTGTTAGTTTTAGGGGTAATATTTCAATGAAGGCATGTTTAACCGGGCATGTAGTTGGATGTACGTGAATGGCATAAGGTTAAGAGGGAGACGTACTAAGGAGAGAACAACTTCTCGAAATGAAGATGCTGCGAGCGTTTGCACTTCGTCTTGCATCACACTTGTGCTATTTTTGCATAATACTTGCTTTATTCAACGCTTAATATCATCTAAGGCTAAGTCCTTCAGTTGAGTGAGACTTGTGACTTTTTACTTACGATTCCTTTCATTCTTTTCTATTTGTGATTAGTTTTTGAAGTATTTTTTTTAAATTCCAATTGGTATTTTTAAATAACAATGATTTTTACCCATGCAATTATAAATAATTATAAATAGATAAATATTTTTATTATTTATAAATATGATGAATAATATTTTTTTTAAATATTTTTTCTATTACTTCATAAAAATAATTCACGCAAAATATAAAAAATCACCGGTTTTTTATTGGGACTCGACATATACGTTAACACTGCCTGTTCTTAATCTGGAGTGCGGTTACTAGAATGAAGGCAACTGCAACTACAGTTAAATAACTACAAGTAGTTTTCATATCCACAAATCCGGCCTAGTTGGAACCGGTAACTTTCAAGCTGAGCCCGAAACGCGACTGACTCACTTTACGGTCTGTACACTTGGTGGTACTACCCTGAACAGGCAGACTGTGCAAATGATTACCAACTGTCTCTGTGTGTGCATGTTTGATACACCCCTTTCCAATATAGCTTGACGTCTATTGTAAATTATTATTATTATTAACCTATTTATCTGTCCCAATGCTGGGCAAAGGCCTTTCTCTCTCTTTCCATGATTCACGACATTTGGCGATCTCCCGCCACGAACTATTGTAGGAGTCCATCTTATTTCGCCATCTCCGTTTGGGCCTGCCGCGATGTCTTTTGTAATCTGGAGTCCACTCAGTAGTGGACTTGGCCCATAATGGCCCATAATGCATCGGACAAGCGACAGAGACCTGTCGCTTGACCTCCCACAGTTGAAATTAAAAATGCAATAAATTTATTTATTTAAACAATAGGTCAATCAGGAAATACACTAACGTAAAACTGGAGCCCTCAAATTAAAAGTTACGTATCTAGGGTACATAGTAAATTAAAATGTCCCTAGACATCAGAAAAAATACAACTTTATTTATCTACAAAACGACCACAAAACATACACATTGTTATATCTTTTATTATACTCTAGTGGGGGCTTATATATTGTTTACACTCTACCTAAAATGAACAATACAATTGACAGTAGACGTCAAACTGTTCTCTCCAACTAAAATATTAATTACCACATCGATATATCTACTAAGAAATTACACTTTCTTTGCCTTAAGCGTTTCTTTACATTATACAACACTACTCATAAAATAGGGTTGGCCCGAAAAAAATAAAATAACTAAAAATAAATAAATGAAAGTAGTTTTGCTGCTTAATGTACACGCAAGCTTTTTATATAGATATTAGCATTAAGCTGGAGAGCTTCATGATCAGCTTGTAAGTTGCCGGTTTAAACTAAGCTGGCACAGTGGATGCGACTGCTATTTGCAGATATTTAAACTATAGTAGCAGTCGCCCCAATTAATTAACCACATTCCACCTTGACATCAGGCTTGATGCTGTCATATGTCGAGTCACAATAATAGAAAATTAAAACAACATATTTTTTTTTAAATATTTTTCGCAAGTAGCAATTTTAATTACTACTACATAGCTACATAGGTTTATCAATCAATCAATTAAATTGTTACGCCTTTTCCCCACAGGGATAGGCAGAGACAATGGAGCACCACTTGCCACGATCCTGACACAACTCCCTCGCTTCCATCACATTCACAATTCTATTCATTATCTATCTAAATATCATGTCTCAGTCCCACAAGGGTAGACAGAGACAATGGAAAGTCACTTTCCAAGATCCTGACAACTCTCTCTCTTTCTAACATACAAGCTTCTCTTTACATAAGCTTTATGGTAATGAGCACTTCGGACCTCAGCCAATTTAATATATCAATACACATCTAAAGTATCAGGTCAATCACTTTCCAAAATCAACATGCATTTGACGAGTGAAACAAAACTGAGTCATACTCAATATTAACTGACTCATAATAAACCACTAACTTATTCCATGAATAGCAAAAACCTTGGCAATGAGATGTAGAGTACCTACACGTACATTCAGACGATTTTCCAGTTCTAAATTACTATGATTTATTTTGTACACAAGTAATATGCATGAATAGCTTTTGTGTAAAACAATTTTCAACTGTATTACCTTCTAAAAGGGTTCTCTTTTCTTTCACAAAAGGTCCTATAACAACGTACATAAAACAGTAATTAAATAAAATTATCTAAATGTCACAGTATGACATTTTTGTGTTTCTTGTAACTTTTTATTGAAGGCACTCAGTACGTTAATACAAAATTTATTCATGTATTCGTAGAGTATGTAATTTTTGTAATAAACTTTTATTATCGCTGTATATTGTGGATATTAAATATGTTTTCCTAAAATGCTGAAGGCCATGGGAAATTGCTATTATTTGAAAACCCTACTAAATTAACAATGGCGGTTAATTGAACAACTCTATGTAATAATTGCTTGTCTTTGTCACATATAGATTAGCCTACTTAGTTTAAGTCCCTTATTCGGGGTCAATCGGTAATCATCGAATATCGACAGCGTGTAGAGTATGGTTCTATTTTATCGAATAAAAGATAGATGAATGAGTGAGAGGCGTGCGGGCGTTACTGCCGATAAAGCGAAGGGGTGCGCGTGTTCATCGGGTTAATTGGCTGTCAGGAATGATCCCGGGTTCATCCTGGACATGGCATGAGTAGCATCAGTCAATAACGTCTATTCAATTGCGATCAAATATATTTTTAGAATACGTGATAAGGGTTTTGATTTTTTAAAAGTAATTTAAGGTGACCGCGGTAGTAGGGCATTTGACTCAACAACTAAGAGGCTTGTGAGTCAAATGCCTAATGTATCTTTGACATTTATCAATGTATACTTTGGTCATCCGGTTTCTATGATAAAGCACGTTTAAATAAATATCAATTGTATATTTAAATAGCACCGGTTCATATTGTTATATAATTTGCTATTATACTTAGGTTTAAGCTTTAAGGTATAGCTTAAGGTTGGCTATCGACCAATGACTTTTATGTCTACGATTCTCGAATATGTGGACCATTCAATCTATGCATACTTACAAACATATCTACACAATCAATCGATCAAATTGTCACGCCTCATTTTCCACAGGGTAGGGCACTTTCCACAATCCTGACACAACTAACTCGCTTCCTCTCTACGCTAATAGCTCTATCGTTATAAGTATAATCTAAATACATAACTTTTTTTACATTTGTATCATTTCGTTGCCACAAAATAACTTTATTGCTCAACATTTTTGGCTGGCGACGAATGTAAATTATTGTAAATTCATATTTAATGCGTGTAATTTTTGTTAAATGACCCGGCTGTTATTTCTGGCCATATAGGTAGAACACCTACGCTGTTGATTTTATAATAAACTATGATTGAGCTAAACACAGCAATAAAAAAACAATAATTACTTAAGAATGTTTGTGTCCAATAAACCATTTTATAGATATTACTTTAAGTTTTTAATAAATCTGATGCATCCAGCGTTAAACAAGGCAGGCCCTGAAGAGTGTTTTCCGACCAAATCGGAGACATCCTCAACAAAGCTAGGTTGCCTAGAGCCCATTACCACAGAGCCTGTATGAAGAGAATTGTAGATGTGAAGGAAGCAAGGGAGTTGTGTAAGGATCTGGGTAAGTGGCGCTCCATTGTCTCTGCCTATCCCTGTGGGAAAAAAGCGTGACATTTTTTTTCAGAGAATTAGGTTTGTATTTGTACCTTACAATTTTCTCATTTTCTTAGTAGTACTTAGTGGTATATTATGATAATTTTTTTTTTTTTTTTTTTTTTATTGTGACACGACATTTGACATCGACTTGCCTGATGATAAGCAAGAGGAGATCCAAAAGTGCCGACGACTGAAACAACCGAGTCAGTACGCGGCTGTCTCACCCGCCGTCACTATGCCGGCCAAAGGTGCTTCTTCACGCATCGCTTGAAGGATCCAAGGTTATAGGAGGGAGAGAACACATGGGCTGGCAAAGCATTCCACTTGTCGATTGTTCTACAAAGAAAAGATGCACCAAACTTTTTAGTTCGACTACCGATTCTGTCGACAAAATGTGAATGCTTCCCCCGACCAGTGCGGGTGTTACGGGTGTGAAAAGAAGAGATAGGAACAAGGTTAAAGAGCTCCTCGGAACATTCCCCGTGGTATAGGCGATAGAGGACGCAAAGAGCCGCCATGTCTCTGCGTAATTGCAGAGGCTCCAGAGTTCGCGTAACCTCTACATCTCCTATGATCCGGACAGCTCGGCGCTGCAATGAATCCAGGGCATTGAGAAGATACTTGGCAGAGCCGTCCCAAAGATGCGAACAGTACTCCGCGCAAGAGCGAATTTGAGCCTTGTATAAAAGCAGGCGAAGCTCTGGCGCGAAGAACCGCCGCACCTTGTTCAGGATGCCAAGTTTGCGGGAGGTGGTCTTAATAGCCCGCTCAATGTGATCCCTGTGATTCAGGTCGCTGCGAAGGGACATCCCTAAGATATCCAGTCTGTCCGAAGTACCAAGGGAAATGTTGCGAAGAGAAGGAAGGGGGATAAACGGGGATTTTTTCGTCGAGAACGCGCATACCTGAGTCTTGTCTGCGTTGAACTGAACCAGGTTCTCGTCGCCCCAATGGGTAATACAATCAAGAACCCGATTCAGCCCCGCTACAACAGACTCTCTCATATCGGCTATCTCCTGTTTTCCGGCTGCGGGGCGGGCAGTGTAGCGTCCATGCACCGTGCTGTCGTCTGCATAGCAATGAATGTTGGATCCAAGGTCCAACATGTCATTGATATGCAGTAGGAACAAGGTCGGCGACAGCACAGAGCCCTGAGGAACGCCAGCATTCACCGACACCCTACGTGACGCGCTGCCATCCACAACAACGCGTATGGAGCGGCCACGCAGGAAGTCGGCTATCCAGCCACGCAGACGGTCAGGTAAACCGTATGCCTCGAGCTTGGAAAGAAGGGCCATGTGCCAGACCCTGTCAAACGCTTTGGAGATGTCCAAGCCGATGGCAAGGGCCTCTCCGTTACCGTCCAACGCTTCACCCCAGACGTGCGTGGTATACGCCAGAAGGTCACCAGTTGACCGTTTCGGCCTAAAGCCATATTGACGGTCATTGATCAGCTGATGACCCTCCAGGTAGGCCATGAGGCGGCTATTAATTATCCGCTCCATGACCTTGCACAACACTGAGGTTACAGCTATCGGACGGTAGTTTGCAGGGTCCGAACGGTCACCTTTCTTCGGGACCGGTTGCACATTGGCCCCCTTCCAAGCCCGAGGCACACAGCCCGACGAGTATGAGAGTCGGTACAGCCTCGTCAAGACGGGAGTCAATTCCGCTGCACACATTTTAAGCACAAGCGCTGGGATACCATCAGGCCCACTGGACTTCCGGATATCGAGCAATCGTAGCTCCATGCGGACATCGCGTTGTCTGATACGGATATCAGGCATCGTATGCCCGCATGGACGCAAGGTGGGTGGCCTTGCACCACGATCGTCGATCCGTGAATTAACGGCAAAGAGCTCAGCCAAGAGATCGGCCTTCGCTTTTGCCGTATGCGCCAGTGAGCCATCAGGCTGTCTCAGCGGTGGCAGTAAGGAACGACAGAAATTAGATTCCACAGTTTTGGCGAGACTCCAAAAGCTGCGACTACCCGTTGGGTGCGCTAATAGACTCTCGCCAATCCTGGAAACGCGCTGTGCCTCCGCTCTTCTAAAGACTTTCTTACAAGACTTGGTGGCACGATTAAAAGCTGCTTTCAACTCATCCACGCGAGGGTCATGATTTCTTCGACCCTTGACCCAGGCACTGTGAGCCGCGTTTTTTGCTGATACAGCAACCGCGCACTCACCATTGTACCAAGGCCTGCTCCGGTCGTTGCGAGATGCACAGTTGGATGGAATGTAATATTCCATCCCCAGTGCAATCTCATCAACAACGGCCGAGGCACACGTAGAAAGGTCCTCAGAGCTGAAGCAGCGCTGCCACCAAGGGAGCGAAGCGAAGTAATTTCGCATTCCCTCCCAATCCGCTGACCGGTAGTGCCACAAACGTCGCACCTCCTTCCTGGCAGGAGGAGGCACGGCGCGCGGCACTGTCGTCTCGACCAGGCAGTGGTCAGAATTTCCTAGGGGGGCCTTGACCGAAATTTTATACCCGGTCGGACGATTGGTCAGCAGAAGGTCTAGAAGAGAGGGGGCATGACCGACAATATCTGGTACCCGGGTGGGCTGGGTCACCAGCTGTGTCAGGTCATGCAGAAGAGCGAAAGCATGAGCGGCCCTTCCTGCGTGGTCAGTCCTTTGGGACCCCAACCACACCTCGTTGTGTGCGTTGAAGTCCCCCAAGACTACAACCTCAGCGGTCGGGAACCGCTCCAGCGCTTCGTCTGTCGCCCGGCTTAAAAATTCGAAGAGCCGGGTTGTCTCCGAATCCCCGTGGTGGGAACGGTAAAGGCACCCGTAGACCTTGGCTTGAGAACCCAGGTCCACGTGTACCCATAGGAGGGACAGGGAAGGATCCTCCAAGTAAAGCAGACGGCGACAACAGATATCGGACCGGATGAACACGCATACCCCGGCTTTCGCTAGGAACCTTTCCTCAAGCGTGTAGCCGGGGTATTGTAGATATGAAGTGTCCACCGGGTCCTTTATCTGTGTCTCCGTCAGAAACAGCAGTGCAGGCCGTGCTGTCTCAAGGTGGTGGTGGACGGCACTGAGATTGGCGTGGATTCCACGAATATTCGTGAAATCCACTCCAAGCTCATTAGTGGTGGGGATTTTAATGCCCGCTGAGCAAACGTTAATATTTTTAAAAACTTTCATATTGGAGGGGTTTGGGGGGGGGGGGGGGCGTGAAGATGTTGGGGGTTGTTTATTCGGCAGGGACAAAAGTGCAGCTATCCGCTTCGCCACATGTAACCCGGCGGTGTGAGTCTGCTGATCCGTCGGACGGAAGGGCCCCCGTACCCTCCCGGAAGTGATCGCCTGGACCCCATATCCGATCACCAATCGGCTAGACGACTCACCCCGGGATTATGCGCCGCATGGTGGGGCAGCCTCCCTCCGTGGTTAGCGGTGGGCTCAGGCCCCTGTACTGTGCGGCGGGCGGCCAGCGGTTAGCCGTTGCTACGGGTCTCCCTGGCCGACGGGTCAGCAAACTCTCACCGGAATACAGCAGGTCAGCAGGATGCTACTGTCCCTAACCGCATCCACAACCCCCAACGCAACTGGTGCTACACAAACTAGTCCCCGAACGCGACGTAGTCACTATGGGGGGATTTGCATCTGTGTAGGGTGGTAATTGCAACCAGCTGAGAACACTTAATAAACCGGAAGTGTTCTCTCCCACTCGGAAAAGTAATATCAGTAATAAGTCTTTTTTACTGAGATAAAGACTAATAAATTGTCAATAATTAGCGAAGTATAAAAAAGTATATTATTAACGTAGGATTTCAAGTTATAACGAGATAGGTAGGTAGAGATAATATCGATATATTGTATGAGTATTTTCTATACCAGGGATAGCTTATTAATCGCAAACGTATTAATGTATTTTTTAACCCTTACTCTTCTAAAGCGCGATGTATAAATCATACTTATTCTAAATATCCTAAATATCAATTTCAATAATACTGTCAGCCATTCCGAATTCTTCTATCGACTAAAAAAGCTCACGATCGCTTGACTAATCGCATTAACTTGTGCCGCATGTGAGTGTCTACGTTTTCTGTATTATCCTTTTTTAGTGTATCCAAAATTCATGTGTGACACGATATACTATACCCGGCAGTGGCTAATGAGCTTGGACGTGACGTCACACGACGGGATCACTTCATAGTGAAGCAGCAATACCATCAGCAATCTCCGTCGATGCTTTGCAAAATTATTTTGTCAATATTAAAGCATTATTGTACAATGTCGCGTGAACTTAACTATGTCAACTCAAAGGACGCCAGCAACTCTTGGGGATAAATAATTTGATATTTTTATTTATTTTTAATTTGGTAAATTATAAATTCTTATAAAATCAAATGCGCAATAAAAACGATTTTGACGTTATTTATTTTTGAAAGAGATCTTATAAAACAGCCCTAATGTATAATACGCATATACTTTGGTAACTTAATACTGTTGATGTAAGTTTTGTAAACTTCTATAAAGAGCTTAAGTTCAAATAAACTTTTCACAGGAATCCAAATTTGTCAAAGATTAATTCTTTTTACTCATACTCTGAAGAAAAAAATGATATAATATATTTTATTCTTATATATTTTATTCTTATAAATATAAAGCTATATAAAGACGCGTTTTATTTAAATAAAAATTATTGTAAATAAAGAACAAATGGTATATTTCTCATAGAAGTGTCGCATATGTACGGATGTTTTCTATCTATGTCTAAAATGAATTAGCTTATCGTCCCACGGTCGCTGGTCGGCAAGCCAGGTGTGGGCTTCATTAGCATTATACTCATATTAACGGGATATACCTGCTTTATGAGAGCTCCGACTCTTGATATAGATTTTAAATCGATTTTAAAGTTTTAATGCAATTATTGCGCTATTTTGTAAGTTTTCCTAAACAGTATTGTCGTCGTATTTTAGATTTTTATTGGTAAACGTATCTAATTTAATTGTAAAACTAGAAGATCGATCTATCATCAAATGGTCACTCTTTTTTTCCAAAGGAAAAGGCAGAGACAACGAAGCGCCACTTGCCACGATCCTGACATAACTCCCTCGTTTCCTTCACATTCACTAGATACGAGTAGATATTATTGCTTTTATATATCTGGAAAAATGAGGAAGATATTTGTTTTGGATCTGGATGTTAAAGAGTATTAGGCAGACAGTTGGTGGTGATTTGGCTAGACATTTAAGTGTACAGATCGTGAAGTGATTTAGTCTCGTTACAGCATCAGCTGGAAAGTTATCGGTTCCAACTAGGCCGTCATATTGGATTCGACTGATATTATTATGTTTGCATTCATTTAACTGTAGTAGCAGTTGCCTTCATTCTTTGACTGCACTTCAGCTCAACATATTACTTTCAGAGAATTAAGGTTGTATTTGTAACTTACAATTTTCTTTTTTTTAGTAGTACCAATTTGCTGGCGGGGTCATTGCAGTACTTTTAGGCGGTTATATAAATTTCTTTTCGTATTAACTATACGGAGGTTTATAACCTTTCCTTAGAATGTCAATGTAAAATTGATCTCGAACGCAACAAGAATAGAGGTTGTGTTTATAGAATAACCAAAGGCGAAGAGTGAAGACGCGTTTACCTATATTATGTACTGTAATTAGATAAGGAGGGTACAAAGTTACTAGCAAAACAGGCTTAAGCATTTTTAGTAAGTTTATCTCCTCATAATTAATTATTTATCATCTCAAGATGAAGTTAATTAGAAAACATACTGTTAAATTTCACGTGTGGGAGCTATTGTGCAAGATTTTTACTAAATTTATGAATGTGAGGGAAGCGAGGAGCCGTCAGGATCGCGGCAAGTGGCGCTCCATTGTCTCTGGCTATCCTTGTGGGAAAAAGATGTGACAATATGATTGATTGATTTGTAGAGATTTAGTTTTTTATTGTGAAATGCGGTCCATGAATAAAGACTTGCTTGACAAGTAAATAAATGCAAGTAGCATTTGCATCTACAATGCTGGCCTAGTTAGAACCAGCAACTTTCAAGCTAATCCCGAAACGTTAGTAACAGCTGGTTGTACCAAAAATTTTATTTTACGAATTCGTAAAAAGTTACGTTTATGTAGAAGAAAAAAGGAAAAATGGTGTCTCTCGTGTAACCCATTTTTCCTTTTTCTTCTACTTATACGTAACTTTTTACGAATTCGTCCCTTTCATATATAGATTATTAAAAAATCATGTATCTGCAATTTATATAGCTAGGTAGAAATGTAACATTGTCAGAGTTTTTACTGAAAGTACGCACCGCTCTACTGCCGCAGGAACCTTCTCAGTTAAGCGCTTATCATATATTAACTGGGTAAACGTATTAGTAAGTTTTCTAGCCGCAAATGATAACGATACAAAGTGTTTCTTGAAAGAGAAGTTTGTCTTCTCTAAGTAGTGTCTAAATCTAAACTGTAAAAAAGTAAGCAGAGGAGACATCGAAATAAATTCAACTTGCATTTTAAAGCAATTGAAAAAGAAGTTACGAATTTACTTTGTTCTAAATTTCTTAAACATTGTTGGCGTTATTGCTTTCGGCACAAAAAGGAAAGAAGTCGTTGGGATGTCCATTTTATGTTGCCTTTATACTTTTGGGTTTCAAAGGCAAAAAAAGGTTCATGGTCTAGTGACGTCAAGGCCAGGGTCTTTAGAATAAGATAAAAAAAAATTCAAGGCATCATAGTCAAGGCGTTTTGTTTTTGTTTACCGTTGTTTGCTTCAATAATAAATGATTGTATTTTAATTTGATACTATATTGCATAAAAAGGTTAGTTAATTCTAGATAAACTAAAATTAGGTAAATTATAAATACCATCTCTGATTTAAACTATAGTTATAAGCAATGGGCACATAACCATAGAGCTTGTATGAAGAGAATTGTGTATGTGAAGGAAGCGGGGGAGTTGTGTCAGGATCGTGGCAAGTGGCGCTCCATTGTCTCTGCCTATCCCTGTAGAAAGGAGTCGTGACAGTTTGTTTTTGATTGATTTTAAGGATGTATTTTCTTCACCCTATAACATTAATTAAATCAAATTATCACACCTCAATTACCACAGGAATAGGCAGAGTTAATAGAGGGCCACTTTCCACGAACCTGACATAACTCTTTTGTTTCCTTGACATCCACAACAATATTTTTTATTGAGACACGACATCTTACCTCGACTTACCTAATAATAAGCGAGGAGAGGCTCAAGAGCGCTGACGACTGAAATAAATGATTTTCAGCCATCATTATACCGGCCAAAATATAAAGTCTGCTGCTGCTAACTCCTAATTTATTTTGGGCATTTCCCGATTTGATCGAGGAACGATCTTCTAGGTCTGTCAACTCACATCTCTCTGACTTAGATATACTTGCCAACACTCAAAAGTATCTATAAATTGTAAATTTATTCCTTTATCTACTATAATAAAATGCAGGGAAATATCTGCTAGACAGACAATAAATCTGCAGGCTTTTGAAATCCGAGAATGCCAAAAGATCTAGCTAGACAGACAAAGTAATGAACTAATTACATTAAAAACGCGGGCGCATTGCGGTACCAATCCCAATGCAGAACAGAAACAGAAAAGACGTTACAGCATTATAAAAACATAACCTTATTATACTAATGCGACTTACATACCTACATGCATTTATTAATGATGGGTACACAGAAATCATAATCACCATCTAATCAATTGTATAATTTCCTGTATTCCCACAGAAGGGATAGGCAGAGACTACGTAGTGCCACATTCCACGATCCTGATTCAACTCTCCCACTTTCTTCATAGTCACAAATCTCACCACACAGAATCTATGGTTATGTGCTTTTTTAGAATATCTTGAAACAAAAACATTATATTGTATGAAAAGATATGCACAAAACCTCATCAGTTCAGTACACCCATTAGACTTCCTTAATTAACATAACTCATAGGTAGGTCTCTGCCATATGCATTATTTATTCAATTAATAACATCATAACAACATTAGATCACCAATCATTATTTTTTCAATTATAATAATGAATACACAAGGCTAATCAAATAAACATAATAACAGTTCTGTAATTAAACTTACTCGTGTCTAGCTCAGCGGTTTGAGGGTGCAAGCTTGCGTTGGAGTTGCGACATTGATTGTAGACACGCGACCGCACGACATCGGCCATATTGCGTGCTTGCGGCTACGAGATTTTGACAGCTGCAGCGAGTACGCTTACCAGCCTACCAGGTACATATCTAACGGCATAGACGGGTTCTTAGATTTTCTCCTCGACGGCATTACGATACGGTGTTAATCCCTCGACAGCGTGACCAAAGAGATTTACTCATTAAATATTTTATGTAATATTGGTGATTCAAGGGGCAGGTGTTAGACTTCCTTTTAGCGGTTTAGTAACAATTTTTGGTATGGATGTATCCTTGAAGTTAGTCGGACTACGAATGCTGTAGGCAGAACCTATGGAGTTAAAGATTTAATCAGCTACATTTCTATTATTTCGACCCTATCACGCACGTCCTGTAATTCGACTAGATTTAGGTACAGATATTATGTAATTAAAATAAGTACTCGTATTAATAAAGAGATTCGCTACGGGCCATAAGCAATTTGGACATCCATTAAAATTATAGTTACATACGAATTTGTGGTCTAACTAGTTATGTTAAATGCATTGGAATATCGCTAAATTACGCCTTTGATGTCTAGCAATCACTAACAATTAACAAATGGCATACTATTTTTTGCCAAAGGCACTTTTTTATACGAACCAGTCACAATTATTTTGTTCAGATACAAATATAAATGGAATAGATTGCATAAATTATACCTAATAGCATGTAGTGTTCTAAGTTTTATACAACCGGTTTATTTTTTGTAATCAATTTTAGATTTGAACCGAGAGTCGTGACCCGATCAGAATCACGTGGGCTTCCGCACATTTGGCTCGATGACGACATGACTGATTTTAAATATTCCATATAATTACTCTCTTAGGGGGAGGCCTATATTCGGCAGTCGACGTCTTTTGGCTGATGATGATGACTCTCTTAGCTCTAAAGCACATCTAAAGCTAACTAAGAAATGTAATAAAACCCTCATATTGTAAGAAAATGTTATATAAAATGTCGAGGTCAGTAAAGTCCGGAACAAATTATCGGCGTGGCTTTCGCGAAGTGTGGAGGATCTGAGAGGATTGTTATTGATGTGAGAGAGAGGAAAAGGAGGGTACATTTGAGATCCATGTGTGTAGTCAACACACAGTTAGATTCCATTAACTGTTATTCTCTATAGGACTTTTTTTACGATATGAAAACGAAAGTGCGTTTTCATCAAATGATTTAGTTCCTTTTTGTATTTGAGTCATTTTATAGATTATTATATAAGAAGAAGGATAAAGTGTAATATAGTGTGGTTGTAGTGAGACATTTAGGTTTATAAGATTCCTTGCCGCAGGCTGATGTTGTTTCATGTCTACGATATGTTATGTTGACATGAGGTCCGGAATATTTGGTAGGTTTGCAAGAATTGCAAAAACAAAATATACTTTCATAGAAATGCTTAATATAAATTCTTTGTAAAAGGAAAATACAGACTTGTCCTATAAAAGGTAATTTTAATTAAATATTTAGAAACAAAAACAGACAAGATCGTGTGTAATTATTCATAAATTAATTTAAATTTATGAATAATATGCCGATGTATCTTGTTAAACATGAATTATTATTAGCTAAATTGCTCAATCTTTGTAGGTATTTTATGATTTTCTCATTTTAATAAAATTTACATAAGAAACGGCTTCAATATGGCTTTATATTTTTGTGACAATATAACATAATATACAATAACTTTTTTGGAAATAGGCACAAGATCTGTTTTAATAATGTCACCGTAAAAGTTACAGAGTTCCTCATAAATATTATAACATTACTAGCTATGCATCGCGGTTTCACCCACGATTTAAAACTATGTCTCGTATAAGAGTCTTGGACCTTCATGGTCGATCATCAGGTACTTTATTTAGGTCTTCAATTAGATAATAGCCCAAGGTTTATAGTAAAAAATAATTTTAGATTAAGCACCGTAATTCTACCTCCTATATATCCCATGGATCCCCATGATCCATCACCAGATATTCCAGGTCTTTAATTAGATAACATGTCTAGTCAGGGCTCATAGTAAGAAAAAAAATTTGTTGAAGCACCATAGTTTTATCTCTTATATGTCTCTTATATTCCTATCTTTCGAAACCTCATGGTCCATCTTCAGCTTTTAATTAGATAACAGCCCAAGTAAATGTATGAGCCTAAGGAATATTTACTACTTTTAATAAGTAAGTAATATATGATTCAAGTACCCTTTAATAGATTTAAAATATTATAATTAAAATGTTATGTTCTATATCATAAATTTCATGATTTTATTTCTCTATGAGATAAAATACCGTCAGCTGCCACAATCTCTTTACACCTTTCAAACTTCCATAGAACTTTACATTATTTAAAGAATGCTACTAGTACTAGATTCCGATTTAAAATATTTCGAGTATTCCCGGGAATTAAGACATAAATTAGTTAGCGATTTAACTTTTTTAACAAAACCCTCCGAGGCATATAATTTTGTAAGAATAGGTTCAACCAATGAATAAGCTAAAGAATGTCTTTCCGCAGTTCTATTTAATTTAATTGTAATAGTAATACGGACGTGACTTTGCCAACTCTTGTATGAGAGTCAACTAAAGCGTAGATATTCTTTAAAAACTACATTCAGGGGAACCCAATTATACCGCAGACAATGTCTCGGAATCTCTAATTTGCTCACGTAATTTTCGACGGAATTTGTCCCCGTGGAGGCTGTGAGAACTATTTTTATTGCTTGTTTCCTATTTACCGTCTTTTGGGAACAATATAAGTTGAAGTTTAAGTTGGAGGCTTGTTACCGCAGCAAGTGTATTGTCAGTTACACGTTTGGCCTTCTCGGTGGTTCACATTGATTGTTACTAACATAAATGTTGAATAAAAAGCAATTTATTATATCTTTTACAAGAGATTCTTCATAATTCTGATTACATTTATTATGACACGACATATGGACCAACATCGCCAGTTCTCTATTTAGTTAATTATTTAGTGCTGTTTTTTAGGTTGCTTGAAAGAGATAACTATTTTAATATTTGCACCGGCACAGACCTTGACTTGCCTGCTGGTAATTTGAAAAAGCGATATGAGTTTACGGTTTCCTAAGTTGTCGAGACTATGACGGCCAGAAAATATAGTACTTACTAACTATTAATTTTATCTAATGTATAATTCACACAATAAAGAGTTTATTTTCTACACAGTTGCATGAGTGTCTACGAATTCATGTCTATCGCGAACGTGTGGTTAATAATAAGTATGTACCTTTATAATTAAACACGTTTATGATAACTAGTAAATGTCTAAGAATACAGAGCCTAAGGCAAAGACTAACTTTCTCCGGAGTCCGCAACTTTAATTTTAATAGACTAACAAGCACAACTTCCTTGTTACGTGAACTTTGTACTCGTACAATATACTTAGAGATTTGAAAATTGGATAGAAGAAATTCACGTGCGTACATAGGTCGGCTGTAACCGGTAATGGAACACGGCTCCTGTCGCATAACGCTTAAAATAATTAAATTATGCAATATATTTTATCTTTGCAATATATCTTTAGTTTATACATAAATAGATAATTGTATTTAGATTTTAGATAATTATGTCTAAATTAAAGGTGACGACGAATGAGGTATACTGAATTGATTTAGTGTAGTGGTAGTGCAATGACTATCCCTCGATTAATGTATCTTTAATATAATATGTACTTTCTTCGTCCTGTTTCTATGATACAAGCACGTTTAGTAGCTTATTTTAGAAATGTAAAAAATGGTAAGACCACTTTAGAATAGAATATCAATGATACCAATTTATTTAGTATATTTATTTTGGTATAAATATACTAAATAGCGAATATACTTATAGCGCTATATACTTCGCTATATACTTATAACGAAGAATAATAAAAACAAATATTTTTAAAGACTATACTTATGTTTAGTTTTACACCTACCCACGTAATCGTATTATCTACATCATCTCTTTAAATTATACTTATAAAAAATTCAAGTTGTTTACTTAAGAATTAATTTTAATACCTCTTCACTTTTGTTTACAGTCTTAATAACTTGAATAATATAAAGCTTATTATACAAATAAATTTCAATGGGTAAAATGCTCGAGCTTAATTAATTTTAATTAAAAAGCGTCTATAAATTGAAAAAGAATAAAGATTTTTTTTTAATTTTATTTGATTCAGCAGAGCGTTCAAACACGTGGAAAACGAATAGCACGTAAGTGGATGTGATTGCGAAAAATACGATTTCCTGTTGCTCTGTACCCCATCTACGTAGATGGCATTAAATACGAGGGCAGATAACGAGATCAGCGGAGACAAGTGATTTTGGAATGAAGCCAGAATTTAGCGGCGTAGACGACCTCCCCACTCCATTTGCTCTTTACATAACTTCGTGTTCAAGTGATCATTAATCTTCCTAGTTTCTTGCCAGGCTTTAATTTTAATATACGACAATCGCCCTCCAATCAATTACGCTCAGATGCATAGGTTCGGTTACATCCTTATCCATTTCAATCTTGGGCGCACATTTTCCTCTACAATGACTTTTGGGATACGATATATCTCACTGAATTATATGTGTCGATCATTTTATTAGATTATTACATTTAAATTTCATTAATTTAATTTCATCCTAAAGTGCTTGTATCATAGAAACAGGACAACTAGAAACAGTACATATATCAAAGATACATTAGTACCGGTGAGTGGTTTCGAACCCGTGCCACTCGGCTTACGTAGCCAATTGCACTGCCACCAAACCATGGTCGCCTTTTAATAATACGATAATTCACTTAAAATATGTATTGGTAGTAAAGTGGAACTATATTAATTATAAATATAATAACTAGAAAATATTATATTTATAATTTTTTACTACAAAAAAATGTAAAATAGATATTTTTTATTCGACTCAAATAAATGTAAGTATGTAGACCTTCAAATGGTGAAATTTGGACACTCTTTAGGTTAGTAAACGAATGTCCGCACGCATTTAGCCGAGGAAACCGTCACCGCTGCGTCGCTCATAAAACGTGGTTTTTACATCCAACCGGAAGCCCACTGGGAATCGGAGAAGAAAAATGACCAATTTTGGCACAACCTACAAATGTTATCAAGTTATATTTTTTATTCAAAAATCCTCTTTTTATCTCGTTTTTTTTAGGATTTTATGTTCGTTAAAGATAGAAGTTTATTGTTCATTTACACCCATCCGGTTTATTTACAAGGTTTTACTTAAACTGATACATCATATGAATGAGAACGCTAAATAAAATTATAAATGAGAATATGTATATACTCGTAATTTCTGTATAACAT
The DNA here is from genome assembly GCA_905220615.1 of Tinea trinotella. NCBI lineage: Eukaryota > Metazoa > Arthropoda > Insecta > Lepidoptera > Tineidae > Tinea > Tinea trinotella. The sequence continues at coordinate 8,850,532 of HG992306.1, forward strand.
AAGTCAATTGTGAATGATAGTCTAATAAATAGTCTGTTCTAAGCATTGTTATATACAACGTAATGCGTGAATAATAGATACAGATTACTTGGAACAATTTAGTAAAACACATTTTCAGGTTTCAGTTGAAGGACCGCATTTCTCTCTACCTGACGTAATCATGAAATGCGTGATTTAGGTATCACAGGGGGAACACTGGGACTGAGATTTAAGAATGCGGGATTTCCACGGATCCACACGCCAAACTTGATTTGTTTACTCACTTTAGTGTTTGTTATATAAATATGGCAAAGCAATCCCTTTAAAAAAAGTAAACTGGCTACCAGTCTGCCGATCCTGGGTAGCACCACGACTTACAAGTATACAGACCGCAAAGTGACTTAGTCGCGTTTCGGGATCAGCTTGTAAGTTGCCGGTTCTATACAGTTATTGAATTGTAGTAGCGGCATTCATGGACCATACTCCAGCTTAACAACAAGCAGGGTGCTGTCATGTCGAGATACAATAAAAATAAACTTTCACTATTCATATTAGGAAAATCGATTCGGCCTTATTATAATCCTTCAGTTCGCCATGGTAAATTCTTAATATTTGTAAATTATGACCCTGGCAACTTTCTACTCACGATTTGTTTATTCAAATACTGAATTTCTATCGTCTGTTTCAAAAACAATAGCGTCACATTATGAAAGTAGAAGTCAAAACGTTATTGGAAAGTAATTTTATCCGGTCGCGAGACTTTCGCCGTTGAGGAACAATCGGCTACGCTCCTTTTTAGGGATCAGAGAATCGACAATCACTTTGCGCTAGTCTATTATGAATTTACAATATTAAACCTTTTCTTAAACGTTATAAAGTATTCATTCCTTTGTTTGTATAGCTGAGAGTATTTCGTTGAAGTGTTGGCCCGAATATAAATGCTGGACTCCATTATCCTCCTACTTTATAATATTTCAAATCAATGAGAGCTTTCCTATTGACCTGTTAAAACAAAATACAATTTTCCTTGACATTAATAGCTTCCTTGTTGTAAATATTATATTCGCAGTTTGATTTGAAGCCTTTCTTAAAAGTAAGGCGATTATTGATTAAATTATCTAAGTTCTTTATTTTTTGGATGTTTTTATTCATTTTACTTTATTATATTTAATCTAAGTGATATACAAGAATTACTTAGTACCTATAGGCTTCTATTTAGAAAAATAATACTAGTAAAACTATTTGTATGAACCGATATTCTCAGACCATAACGTACGCCATTTATTATGACGTTACAGCTCGACATATCACATAAAGAATTTAAACTTTCTTAGAGCATGAGTCGCAAAGTAGGAACCGTATGTATAAGTTTGAACAGTACCTAGTCTCTTAGTCACTCTAAGAGCTCTTCCATTTACCGAATAATCAATACATTCTGACGTTAAAGCTTCTTAAAGATCCTTGCATCTAATAATCATATGATGACAAATTTTCGTCTTATGTGAATATTTATAGCGATGACAATTGGTAGGTATTATATTATTCCATTATATCCTACATTAATGTATGGAAGTGAATGTTGGGTGTGGCAGAAGAAGTGGCGCTGCATTGTCTCTATCCCAGAGAGGTAAAGACGTGACAATACGATTTAATATATATTGGTATTGTCTACATAATAATTATTAGTGTTTAAGTATTTATAAGTGTTAAAGATATCTGTATTTATGGCATAATTGCTTACAATGATTTACGCGCTCTATTGTATATTTTGTACATCAATTCTGCAACATTTTGCAGTGTGAAAAATGTTACATAGAAACTACAAAATGGATGTAAACTTGTTATTTACTATTTAGTAGTGTTCCACTGTTTCATGTTATTTTTACCTAGGATTAACATTTAGTTCTATTTTCCTTAATTTTAATTTTTAATCTAAACATTTATTAATGATTTTCTGAATAGAAGGTTTGTAATGAATATTATTTTTAATTTGTTTCGATTATAATAAATATTTTTAATATCAATCAATTAATCATTCAAAATTGTCACGCCTTTTCCTCTCTGGAATAGAGACAATGCAGCGCCACGATTGCCACGACACGACACAACTCCCTCACATCCACAATTGAATAATATTATATATATATATATATATATATATATATATATTATTTTAAATATTTACCTATTTACGTTGTTATTTGATTAAACATAAAAGTATGAAAAATAATAATAACTAAAAGGACAAACTCGCAAAGTCTGCTTGAAATGAAACGTTATTTACTATTTATTTACGCGTTTTTTATGGTTGCACTAACAGTTTAATGTTCCCCATTCCTCACTCTAACTATAGCTGCAGGACATTTTTATTTGTAACCAGACAACGTGTTTGATTTAACACTGAAATTTAAAATGCAAAATAAATTGCTTCGGTGGAATCGAATCTCGTTATACTATAGTAAAAGATAGAGACGTTTTTATGTCTAAGCCGATATTTTTTATTTGTTTAAATATATTTTGTTTTCTTTTAGAATAAATCTATAATTTTTTAACTGTATTTTAGTCTAGTTAAAGAAACGACCATCTTTGACTATAGCCTTAAGTATTTTTTCTATAATTTTACTGGTAACAATTACTTAGTCACTAGTGACTGGAGGTAAATTCTTCAGGTCCTTCAATCAAATTGCAAAAAAGCACCTTTGTATGGTATACGAGTAGAGTTATAACGACAAAGGCAATCGTAAACTATGCAAGCGGCACGCTGTGGTGGCCGTTTTAACGTTCGACCGTTCATGAAGTTTCGTGTAAATTATTAATTACGTTTGAATGCGCAAATTGCTGTTCTTTATTGTGAATAGAAAAAAATGCAATTTGTTCATTCATACCGCTGGTATAGGTGTCGGTTTATTTCAGCCGTCAGCGCTCTTGGACCTTACTGGTAGGTTTTCAACCAAGCCGTTGTTAGAAGAAATATTATTATTAAATTTATTATTTACTCATTTCAACATTTAAAGATATATTAATAATATTCATATTAAACTTTGTTAATTGTAAATTGGCCAATAGTAACGGAATCGATTTAAGAACGAAACTATCAATGGTTTTGCATAATGTGATACAAAGTTATACGAGTATATGATGTTATTTTCTGTTGCTTTTCACAGATAAGATGTAAATCTAGTAAATCTCATGAATAGTTTATTCATGCATGTTATGCATAGGCGCTTACAGGGGGTGAAGGTTGTATTTGCACGTTTATGCACGACTTTACCTACATTTAAGATTTTACTTAAACGTTTTTTTCTATTACCTACGTTATTTACCCATAAACCATTTTCTTTTTATTATTTATTGTATTTGTATTTTTTATATTTTCAAGTAATTGGTTAATTGGAGACATCCTCAAAGCTGGGTATAATAGTAGTATATTTTTTTAATTTTTGATTGTGACTCGATATGAATGAACAGAATTGTAGATTTTTATTTACTTATTTATTTATTAGGTTCACAAACAGAATCTTACATTATAATACATCTTATAGACTAACACAATTAACTTTCCTTGTGTAAGTTCTATAAACAGTAAACACGTCATGCTCAAAAAACAAACAATGTCAAAAACAAACTTTACACACATCAGTGCTAGTTTATGAAATAAAATTTACAAAAAACAGTTCAATAAAATAGTTGCAAAAGGAAGAATAGAAACACTAATAAACTATTACATTTACACTATGTTAACAGTTTTCTTAATGAAGCTTAGAGAACAATTTGTTAGGTCAATATCTTTATAATTTATATTGTAGTTTTAGGTGATACGACACAGAGGGGCATGGCTCCCGACATCGGTACGACATGATTTATATAAATGCCAATAAAAATGCCATAGATGTGAGGGAAGCGAGGGAGTTGTGTCAGGATCGTGACAAGTGGCGCTCCATTATCTTTGTGGATTTCCTATCCCCGTGGAAAGAAGGCATGACAATTTTATTGATTTCATAATTATAAGAATGTGATATTAATTATTATAGCTTAGTTGGTCTTTTGTTCTAACTATACTGGATTAACTTTTGAATCGTTAAATAGTTTTTTTGTTAAATTTACCTATTTTACTGTGTTTTATTGCACTACACTAACTATAACTATAACACTACGTTAAATAAGTGGAAACAATTAATCTAGACTTCCGTATGTTACCATCTGGTGCAGTCTGTTAGCTTTTTGTTCATATTGTTTTTCAACATTTCGGTTCTTTTGTACAAAGGACATTTGTAAAATTCTTGTGTGTGGACTTTCTTTAGCAATATATTATAAAGGCTCGCATTAGCTGGAATACAGTTGAGTCTTCGTTGTAAGAATACGTAACAAACATAAATACACAAGTACTAGGTTAGGTGACAGTACTAAGTTGCTACACATACCATACCATATATATTTTCAGTTATAAAGAATAAAAGTTATTGATAATAATTGAGTCTTTAATACCAATCAAATCACAGAGAATAAGGACTAATATCTGCATCACAGTACAAGTAATACTGCAGGTTGGTAATTTTGTAAAGCACAAAATAAAGTTTTTTTTAGGAATAATTATTAATTCATTACATTATTACGTAATGTTCTTTCTGCTAACATGATCTTTAATAAAACCCTTCCTTCCCGTCATTTTTTTAGGGACGGTCGCGCATTTCGTGTGGCAGGCGCCGGGTTCGGTCCCGACAGCAGCTGACCGGTGAGCACCCGTGACTTTTCTCTCTTCATTTGTTTTAATAAGAATACGACCAAAATTTATAATAAAAACTTTTGTGGCTCAAGTACACTTTCTATATAAAATCAAAATTAAAATTTTAAAGGAACCCCCGAAACGCCTGGAACCACTTTGGTCATATCATCAGCTTTATAGTAATAAACAACATTAGTCATGGCTCAATAGTTATATCCCTTTAATATCCCTTGGATCCTTATGGTGCATCATCAGATAACTACTCCAGGTCTTCAATTTGATAATGGCCCAGCTAATGGCTCATAGAGAGTAACAATTTTAGTTAAAGCACTATGATATTATCTGTTATTGATTTGCTGATCTGAGAGGATTCATAATCAGATACTCCCGATCTTCAATTTGATAACGGCCCAGCTAAAGGCCTAGTTAAAGCACTACAGTTCTATCTCTTTTTTTTGCTGATCAATTGATATCAATTTGCTGATCTGAGAGGATTCATAATGGTGCATCATCAGATTGCCCGGTCTTCAATTTGATGACGGTCCAGCTAAATGCTCTTAGTGAGTAACAAATTTAGTGAAAGCACTATAGTTCTATCTCTTGTTGATTTGCTGATCTGAGAGAATTCATGATGGTGCCTCATCAGATACTCTCGGTCTTTAATTTGATAACGGTCCAGCTAATGGCTCATAGTGAGTAACAATTTTAGTTAAAGCACTACAGGTCCATTTCTTGTTGATTTGCTGATCTGAGAGGATCCATGATCAGATTTTTTAGATCCGGAATGTTTTATTTTATCGCAGTAACTTTTCTACACTTAGTTTCCTACCTTCAAGACAAATCTAATAAGTCCAAACTTAGTATACCAAAAAAAAGTTTGAACACATCCAGGATTTCGTCTCCTACCTTCGAGTTCCATCATCAGAGTGTAACTCAGTGGTACCAGTTAAAACACACATGTATTTGTATACGTTTTTATTTCAAATGTTAAGTCACAGATATGTTTAAAAGTAAATACCTATAAGGCTGGGAATACAAGTCCGATTTTCCTCTCCGATAGTCCGATCCGATAGTCACTCGTGCCATACATTTGTTTGAATACTTAATACACGTCAGATCCGATAGTCGGATCGGATGTCAGAATCGGAAACAACGCCAAGGCGCTTACGATTTTATGGCCGATCCGATTGTCTAAAGGTGCAGTTTTCATACAAAATACAGAAACAAAATAGACGTCCGATTCCTACTTCCGATTTGTAAATAATTTGCTCAGCAATATCGGACGTGTATTCCCAGCCTTATGCGTGTTTAGAACGGGCAACCCTTGTACGTCGCTATGCGACGAAGATTGTTATTTTATGTCAAATAAATATGCCATTGTTAAAACACGTAAAAAATGTTATAATTTTTCCCCTAAAATATTCAATCAAGGTAATCGATCTAAACTGCAAACCAACCTCGCCATATGAATATTTTAAGGGGAAAATTATAACATTTTTTACGTGTATTTACATTGGCATATTTATTTGACATAAAATAACAATCTTCGTCGCATAGCGACGTACAAGGGTTGCCATCCTAAACAGCGCGTCTAATATCGCTACCGCAGCTAACAAATCGAGCTGATGACCTTGAAACCCCTGATCAGATCTTCATCAATTGTAGCTAAGAACCATCTCGATCACGTCAGCTTTCAAATGAAACAAACCGCATCGTAATCGGTCCATTCGTTTAGGAGCTACGATGCCACAGACAGACACACAGACACACAGATACACAGATACACAGATACACAGAGCCACAGATACACAGATACACAGACAAGTCAAACTTATAACACCCCTCTTTTTTGGTCGGGGGTTAAAAAATGAGTTTTAAATGTATATTAACAAGAGTGGTAGGAATACAGTTTTGTGGGCCACGTCTTCCGATCCGGAGTACCACATTCCAGCTTTCAGCCCCCCTAACACGGCAATCCAAGAAGTAAGATAAAAACTTGCAAAGAATATCATTCCAACTCATTTTAAATAACTTACTAGAACAGTGTATAAAAAAAGATATTAAAACGTTCTGTAAAACTTTACACAAAACAATGTTGAATACTTCAATAAATATTTTTTAAACATTTAGAAGTGGCGGCCTAATACGTTATTTAAAATGAGTTACAATAATATTCCTTGCAGTTCTTTATCTTGCTTCTTGGATTGCCGTGCTAGGGGGGCAGGATCAGCTGAAATGTAGCCAATTCTAACCAGGCGGGTGGTGACTACTTACCTACAGTGTTCCTGTCATATATCATATAAAGGATGCTGACATATGTCATATATATGGAGTGCTGTCATATGTCGAGCTACATTAATAATACAAGATATTAAAAAAATTAATGACAAATGAGGTAGCGAATGAATAATGAAATTTCACATTATATTATTCACTGATCAAATGTGGTAAGATGTGTCATGCTATTATATGTATCAGTACTGTTAACTTATTATTGTAAATATTATATGAGAAAATACTTTTATATAAAAATATTCCTGATAACATAGTCTTATTTAGTCGAGTAGACCTGTTTAGATGAGTTTTCTCCTCGCAACAAATTGGTTTGCATCTCCAAGGGACTGACAAGCTTTTCTAACTTTTATAGCACATAGCGGCAACAATTTGACGTCGCAATAAAATAAAATACGTAAAAATAAAATCCCCAGTTATAAATTACTTACTCGTAATTACGAATTTTTGCACTTTCTATGTATATCTAGGCCATTTGCAATATTACTAAAGGCTGTTACTCATGTCATCTAGGGTTTATCATTCTGTATAATTTGAATATAGATCTTTTTATTTTGACTCGACATATGACAGCACCCAGCTTAATGTTGAGCTGTAATGCGGTCCTATTACTACAGATAAATAACTGTAAGCAGCAGTCGCATTCACTATGCCGGCCTAGTTGGACCCCGCAACATTCAAGCTGATCCCGAAACGTGAGTCATTTCACGGTCTGTATCATAGTGCTGGTGACCACCAAAATTTTAATTATATGTTATAGCTTGTCTAACTATAAATGACGCGCCCCTCCACTTTATTAGTTTATTTAAATGTGTGAATACAAATATTACTAGATATACGATTATATTTTATCAGCGTGCTCCTCCTTTTGTGTCTAACCAGCAACTGAATAACCAATTACAATTGCATTATTATCCATATTTTATATTTGCTCGTGTGCGTAAATGCAGTGGAGGGGCCGCGTCATTTTGGCTTAGACAGACTATAACAAATATTATAAGTTATAATTAATAACAACTATATCAGTTTATTATACATGGAATTAATCATTATGTTATCATTAATAAAACTCGTCATACCACACCCAATTATGCTAATTGCAATGTTTCTACAAAAAAACTAGCTTTTTAGATTTCCTCAAAACTCATTTTAATACTTCAACTAAATAGCAATTGAAAGTTATTATTAATTGCTTAAATTCAATTAAACAATAATTAAAACAATTTTTGGTTGTTATATTGAATGACTTATTCAAAAATATTTTTTATAGGTAAAGTAACCATAAAATGAATTGTAAATGTGAGGGAAGCGAGGGAGTTGTGTCAGGATCGTGGTAAGTGGTGCTCCATTGTCTATCCTTGTGGGAAAAAGGCGTGACAATATAAATGATTGAGTAACCATAAAGGGTTCTAAGCGGAAGGCCTAAGTTCAGCAGTGGACGTCTTCTGGCTGATGATAATGATTATAAGTAACCATGTTAGATTCGAGATGAGATTAGGATTAAGCCGTGGCAGTTAAAATTTTGATTTTGAAAAAAAAAACAATGGTAGAGTAAGGAAAACATCCTGAGAAAATTCCTCCTTACGTATGCAATAATTTTGATTTCACGTTACAATAATAATTTATTAATCATCATTATCAATTTCACGCCGTAATTTCCACATGCATATGCAGAAACAACGAAGCGCTACCTTTCATGATCCTGACACAAGTCTCTTGGTTCTTTCACATCAACAATACTCTTCATACATCTTGTTTGGTTATGGGTTCTGCTTTTATTAAGCATATCTTCGATTAATCAGATTAATTATCCTGTTTTTTTTTTTATAAATCAGCGTTCAATTAGGTCATATTCTACTTCCAAAGGGACGAGTATTGTTGAATTAAATAAATTTTATTGTATTGTTCCAAAGTTCCGAGAGCTTTGCAGCCACGTCAATAAAATCAATAACCAAAATAAACGCGATAGTTTAATTCATTAATTATTGATTCGCGATAAATCTAAGAAAATAAGTACTACGTGTATTGTTGTTTTTGTTAACGGACCCCAAAAGGAGGGGCCGTATGTTTGTATACAATTCGGCCGTATGTTTTTTTATCGAACGTTCGACCATGCAAGTAAATAATATTCTAAATAAATAAATCATTGAATTACTTTGTAATCAGAGTTGTTTAATTACAATAAATAATTTCTAAAATGTAATTGTTCGTTTCAGTGAGACTGTTTTTTTGCTCAGAAATTTACTTGTCCAATCATAGTTCGCGTGTTATTTTAGATCACGCGATCTACATGACACTGCAATACATCAATTGGTATAATATTACGTAGATATTATTACCAGTTTTGTTATATAAATAGTTACTACATACGTACGTACGTTATTTTTGTTTCATTGTTAGAACATAATGTTGTTTATTGGCATTCTCTCACCTACCTCGAGAATCACTTCTAGGTATTGCTCTCATGGCTATGCGCCTAACACCGTTTAGTTTAAATTAAATTATTAACAAAATATAATTCTTGTGAATTCTGTAGGATTCAATAGTAGTTACTACTGTAGTCGCTCATGAACTCGGAAGTTTAGGCCTCTTTAAATTTAAAAAATTTAATTGTACCTACTATACTGAAAACAGTAGCTTTATGAATAATTTATTAAACTACATACTTTGAATACAACTCCTTACCTTATCTTACCTATTTAAAATTATAATAGTAAAATTATGTTCGTTTCTTTATCATAATAAAATTTGTTGTTTTTTATGAGTATTTAGGTCGTTCTGCTTATGCCAAATTATATGCACAATCGCCTAATAGGTTTTTACTGTTAGTGTTCTTTTGCCTATAAGATAATCTAATGTATTTTCTGAAGATTTGCGCAAAAATTGTTATGAATTTTTTTTTTACTATTTTAGTATTGTGTTTATTTTTATTATATATAGTGGTATTATATTATACAAAACAAACGCTACAGTAATTCCGAAAAATAAAAACGTACCTACCAATATTATTATTATTTTAAACTTAACACTTCTACTCGTCTATTTTAATTATTAAAGTTCATATAATTATAAAAATGCATTGGAACTACATGTAACTACATTGGAACTACTGTATTCAAAGGCAGGGCTTAGAATTACAAAATTTTTGTCACCGTATATACTTGCACCAATTTTGGCATCTTTGTAGACATTATAAACAATACCTATCAATAAATTATCAAAAAAACTGTCTTTTAAGTAAAATTCCTATACCAAGAAAGTGTAAATGAGTTTGAAACTAAAATATAATAGAGAATCAAGTTACAGTTATTTTGAAAACAAAGGCGAAAATAACAGCTTGATGAGTAATCAATAAAACACGAGGACAAAGGGTGGAATACCGTGTTAGCCGTAAATTATGCCACCATGGTTAAAAGCGGGGTTAGTTGGGGTGCAATGCTGCATTGGAGAATCCTGTGACTCATCGTCCGACGACTAGACGGCGCCGAGTGAATAGCAGGACACTTCCACGCACATACTCGGCTTTCCCCCTTCAAGAAAGGAAAGGAACGAGGTTTAATTTAGATTATTTATTTATTATTAACGTACGGGCTGTCCTATTATTGCACGTCAAACATCTCTTGCATACGAAAAGACGCATAAATGATCAGTCAAATAACGCAGTCTCAAGCTACCATTTTCAAGTGTACAGACCGTGAAGTGACTTAGTCCGTCATAGTGGAAGCGACTGCTACTTGCAATTATATGATTATTGCAACAATTGCCTCGAATCTTGCACCGCACTCTACTATAACATCAGGCGGAATGCTTCCATATTTCGAGCTACAATAAAAAAATATATTAAATTATTGCAAATGTTGAAATTTCGACTGCGTGTTAGAAATTAATTTTATCTGTAATGCATGTGGTAGGTGCATTACAAAATACGCTATTGTAATGAATCGTCTGTAATTTGAGTATAACATTGTCATCTTTTTTTTATTGTGACTTGACATTTGATTTTGACCCGCCTGATGATACGCAAGAGGAAATCCAAAAGTGAAACAACCGAGTTAGTTCACGGCTGCCTCAGTCGCCGTCACTATGCCGGTCAAAAGTGCTTCTTCTCTTCATCTATCTGGTAACGTAGCCAAAGGTTACGAGTTTAATATCATCATCAGCCAGAAGATGTCTACTGCTGAACATAGGCCTTCCTCTTGAAACGCCATTCCGTTTAATATGGACCTAAATAAAACATACACTCGTAAGTTACATGTTCATTTTACGTTAAAAAGATTAAGGTTGAACAAATAATCATAATATCAAATATTACAGACACCAAATTTGGAAATATTGGAGAGATAAAATCACGCGTGCTCATTCGGTCTGTAGCGAGCGGGGATCAAACCCGGCGTCTATTGTTTAACGTGTGACAGTTTTGACCACTAATAGGCGCTAGCTTCGTAATTCTTGTATTCTATCTTTTTATGGTGCAGAGAATACCCGTAACCTCAAAGCCTTCTAAACGTTGGACTAAAATAATAGTCGTATTTTATTTATTTGTTTCATATACTAAATTATTCCCAATGTTTAAGTATTCTTTAGGAATATAAATAAAGGTGTACCAAATACTATTTAACAATAAATAACTATTACAAACGTGTATGTATTTATAAATGTACTTCAAGTAGAGCCAGAAATACGTTAAAACATTTATTTTCTTATTTTACAACAATATCAAACTACAAAATTAAGTTTTAATGACTTGAACGAGTGAAATTAATTTAACTTTGTTATAGTCGATTCGCTTCCTCTATAAAATTTGGTTTTCATAGTATCAAAAGTAAACTATAAAATTATTTTAGAAGTTTATCGACGTGCTCGCCAGATGTATAGAAACAATAATAGTTCAAAAGTTAGTGAAAACCAGTAATGCTACACAAAACAGTCTATGTGTTATTTTTCGAAAGTCTAAAGTCTAGACTTTGGTCTAACATATTCAAAAGCCGACATTTAATCCAATTTGTAATTGTACTTTTCTTATAAGAGTTATAAAGTAACCAGGATTATTCCCTGGTTGCAGTTTGTAGAGTGAATGTTTCTATACAATTTTATTAGTAACTATTTTTGGTATATTCCAATCTGGTATTAGATTGGAATATACCAAAAATAGTTTTAATGTTCCGGCTGGCCGGCATAGTAATCTCAGACGGATCTTAGGCCCCCGTCTTACCTCGTAACCCATGCTTACAATCAGGCAAGTCGAGGTCAGATGTCGAGTCACAATATAAAAGGTCATAATTAATTTTGGGCTTTTATGTATTTTATGTACTTTTGTAATGTCTAGTGATAAAAAAATATATAATTAGTAGGTTTGATACATGTGTTGATAAAACTAATAAAATTTTCATTTAACTGCTGTGCAATTGAGTTATTTGGAAAATAAGATATGGATTTTGTGTCGTCTGTCAATCACAAAGATATATTCACAGCACTGCTTTGAACTGTCATAATTATATTTTAATCATTTTGCATACCTAAACTACAAAATAAAGGATATATTCCAAATACATCGTAATCTTCGTACATCAAACTATTTTAAAATGTATATGCAACTGTTAAAAAAATTAAGCCCAAGTCCCCATATGTAATGAATAATGTCCTTTATTAAAATTACAGGTACAAATGTTAAAACATAAAACCATTACCCAATAGACCCCTAACCCCTTTCATTTAGTTTTTACAAAATCAATTATTTTATTTGGTTTTAATCGACTGCACGATATGTGAGAATAGACAAACTTTGCCGGAGACACACGACAGACGGTTTTATTTATAGAATGAACGCAAATAAAACACACCTTCATGCGAGCGATGGAACGTGGCCGAATCAAATAACATTCGCGGTTGTTTTTAACAATAATATTTACTTACATAGTTAAGCATGAATTATGGATTGTTAGTTATAGTAAAATTATTGTTGTTCTATCACATAACTTCATGTTACTGTCATGTAGACAAATATGCCGCAAACTTGTGCAACAACCTGCCTGTAGATATCCGACAAGATATCACTATTTAAAAATATGGTCTTCACACATTTCCTAACTAGCTCCCAACAACTGTAAGTAGTATGTATATTTATGTGTATAAATATATTGTATCTACACATAGTATGTATTTATTATTATTTATATGTATTGGTATTATATTTTAAGTATGTAGTATATTTAGTATATACTAATATACTACATACATATATTTATAAATCTGATGTAGATGGATGAGTTAAATAAGCGATGGGTGTTGCCTAGTGCGCATAACCATAGATCTTGTATGAAGAGAATTGTGGATGTAAAGGAAGCGAGGGAGTTGTGTCAGGACCGTGGCAAGTGGCGCTCAATTTTCTCTGCCTATCTCTGTGGGAAAAGGCGTGACAATTTTATTGATTGTTCTTTTCTATTTATATCACATTTATCACGCACAATTGAAACATAACATTACATTATGATCGTCAATAAGTGATATGTGATTTGCAGAAATAAGACCCACGTATGAGTGGTGATTTTATTATAATTATGTTTTTATTATAATTTAGACTTATAGGATATTAAATGCTCATTATGTTTGTAATTATGTGCGACCGTGGTGTAGTGGCATATGTTCTTTGACATATGTACTTTGGTTGTCCTGTTTCTATGATAGCACTTTAGTAGCTTAGAATAGAAATGTAAAAAAATATATGCTAAGAAAATACCTATTGATAAACACAAAAAGAACAAAAATCATATCCACGCATATACATAAATAACGTCAAAAGTTTGTATAGCCATTGAATAGCACATTAATATTATGATAGCATCCATATGAATGGTTAAAAAGAGTTCTCTAAAAATAGGTAACGACAGTGGGCGGGTGGCCAACGATGTAGCTCATACAGAAAAACCATTGAAATAAATGCGCTTTATATGCTAAGAAATACACGATACATCCTCAAGTTTAATTAAAGCAAAATGCATAAAATGTAATTTTTATTAAAAATTGTAATTGAAACGTTGGTTACGGCACAAAAACCAACGTTACACGATAAAGTTTATTTGGAAAAATATTCAGTTGTTTTAGTAAATTTGTGAATAAACTTTTAAAACAAATTAGGCTGACCTAAAAAATGTTTTACTAATTAACAAGACAAAGCTTGTATAATATTTTTATACTATTCTGACATTCTTTTCTTGTTTATTTGTTATTAATTAAAATTCGTAATAAATGAATTATTTATTTTAACATTATTAACATTTAATGGATTACATATATATACCAAACTAGCTGACCCGGCGAACTTCATACCGCCTCTTCATACAGTCAATGAATGTCGTGTTACAGATTAGCCAAACCTAAGTTGTGAATTGAGAAAATTATTATATTTTTATAAATAATACAACATAGGTTTTTAAGCAATACTTTTTTACTGATATGCCATAATTTAGATTTTGTTTTTAATTCTGAACATGAAGTATACTTTCTGGCTGGCCGGCATAGTAATCTCAGATGGATCTTAGGTGATATAATTATAGCCTATATGTTATTCAGATGTATAAGCTATATTATTGTAAAGTTTCATCAAAATCCATTCAGTAGTTTTTGCGTGAAAGAGTAACAAATATCCATACATACTTACAAACTTTCGCGTTTATAATATAAGTAAGTAACGATTTAAAATTAACCTTAACACAATTTAATTAACAGTATATACAGACTTATAAATGAACACGTTCACGTAAACAATCTCCAACTAATAAAGCATCTCTTCTTACCCCAATTGTTTATGCAAAGATTTGCGCACAATGTATATACTCTGGTTCTAATATTAGCCTCTCCCGGATTATAGCTACACATGCTGTATGACATTGCAAAACTTTACAAAACAGAAATCAATCATGCCAATATTATTACATGCTGAACTTTGTTATGTTTGGCGCAATTCACATTGGCTGAAACATATTGCAAACGCGAGGGAGTATGTACAAAAACAGTTTTACGTTAGTCCTTGAAAATTGCACTTTAGTTTATTCTTAGGTTTCGGCTACAACGTGACTCTTGAATTAAAAATAAAACCGAGAATAATAGTGCAATGAATCACCAGCTAGCACTAAACTTTAGTTTCCATCAGGAATAACGGGATTCTGTCGCCCGAACTCAAAAGACCACACAGGCGGATAGATAAACGTGTATTAAATTAGGTTTGCAAAATCTAAATACATTTGCGGTACATTAGTTATTAATATTATACAGATCACTAGTGCAACCTGCATTTGCTGCTCCGATTCTTACCCCTTCAATTAAAACAGCCGTTTAAAAATAGTGGTTTTCTTCGATAACTGTAACGCAGTGATGATTATGTTGTGGTTAATTATTAGGTAGTAGGTAGTGGACCATGACACTGGCGCCCCCGACTACGGGGCTCTTTCCCGCCCTACATGCACCACGAATGCTTAGAAAAACGTTCTTACACTAATGGCGGTGATTATGAGACGCGGTCGTTATGATAAACAGTTACGGTAAAGAAGGAATGGGCACGGAAAATACTATTTAATTGTGGCTACTTTAGTAATAGTACGGCGACAATATTATAATGTAACGGTTATAGAAATTATTACTTTTTTATTATTGTGACTCGACATCTTTTTTTTATGTATTTTTATTGTGACTCGACTTATGACAGCACCCCGCTTGATGTTAAGCCAGAGTGTGGTCGATGAATGGATGTCACTGCTACTACAATTCAATAACTGTGAGTAGCAATCACATGCCGGCATAGTGGATGTTGATGTCCTAGTTGGAACCGGCAATTTACAAGCTGATCTTGAAACGTGACCAAATCACTTCACGGTATGTATACTTGTAAGTGGTGGTACTACCCCGGATCGGCAGACTGGGTATCACTGCCTACCACTCTTTAAAATTATTACCTTAAAGTAGTTATATGGTAATATCTGTGTAGTTATTGTATGTGTATTTATTTGTTGTCTTCACTAATACCTGAAATGAACGAGCTCCTAAAAATATTTCGTCACAAATAATTGTTTGTCGGATCGAAAATTGCAACTGTCGTACATTTGCTGTATCTATTTCTGATATCGGAATGTTTGTGTAAGCTTTTTTGCAGTTATTTAAATATAGCTGGTGCGCGCGTCCCTGAATATCATCTGCCTTAATTACTGTGCGCTTATTAATGTGTCAGTGCATAAATGGAAAGGTCAGGCGGGTGCAGTATTCTTAGAGGACAAATAGTGTTGTATGCAGGTGTTGTAACAGCAGCTGTTGCGGCACGAGCCAATAATATATTATAGCCTGTCTAACTATAAGTGACGCGCCCCTACACATTATTAGTTTATTTAAATGTGTGAATGCAAATATTACTAACTATACTATTATACTTCATCTGTGTGCTTCTTCTTTTGTGTCTAATCAGCAAATGAATGACCAATTACAATTGCATTTTCAGTGTGTTGCATTCACATTTTATACTTTCTCGTGCGCGCAAATGCGGTGGAGGGGCGCGTCATTTCGACTTAGACAGACTATAGCACCATGTGCCAGACTACAACTAGATATGTTAAACTACTTAGATAACAAAAAAATATTATTAAAGGTTAATGAAATGGTACCTAATATTGTAGCAGATGAAAATATATAAATTAAATGAATAGTGTTAATGAGTTGTTGCGGAAAGGGTTGTTATGATATAATTTTAACGCAAAATTAATTAAAAATTATATTCAGTCGTATAATTTATATTTATTCGCTCGTCACTGTAAAATGTACTGAAAATACATGTTTCTTAGTTTCAAATATGTTTCACATAATTAAGTTATTTCTATGTTTTTGCAGCTTTATTAGGAGTTTTTGTCAGCACAAAGGTAATATTTATTTTTCATTAGACTTGGAATGAAACGCTTATTAGAGGTAAATATTTAAGTATCTACTCTTACTAGTTTTAGTTACATGTTACTAGCGGGACATATAAAATAAAAACAAACCTGGAAGAAAAAATCAGTACAATGAGCCTTCCTGATAAAAGCCTTTTTCTCAGTGTTTACCTACTAAGTTTTCTACAATCTTATAGTTGACTTTACAGTGTTCTTTGTATGTCTGTTAAAATCTCCGAAGAAACTTTTCAATACCTAAATTAGTTTTATTTTTGTATTTATATATTATTGAAGTTATGAAACAAGATCATGTATTTTTTAATAAAGCTTTGAATTAAAAGCTATTAATTCAATCTCCACTTAAAATAAAGATTACTTAGCGACAGTTTAGAAGCTCTTGGTCGCTTTAGTGTCATCGTAAGTGTGGTACTAAAACGTTTACTGGACGCTTTAGCTCAGTAATGGATTAATTAAGTTAAGCGATAGATAAATAGCATGTATGAAGAGCACTGCGGATGTGAAATAAGCAAGAGAGTGGTGTTGGGATCAAGGGAGTGGTAGGCAGCGCCGAAATAGTACCACCACTTACAGGTATTGTATACAGACTGTGAAGTGACTTTGTCGCGTTTCGAGATGTCTTTAAGTTGCTGATTCAAACGAGGCTGGCATAGTGGATGCGACTGCTGATAATCAGTAACCGCACTCCAGCCTAATATTACATCTACAACAGTTACAGTACTACCGTTAAAAAACTGTAATTAGTAGTACATCCACTATACCGGCCTAATTGGAACCAACAACTTATTATCCCGAACTTATTATACTTCTAACTCACTGCCTATCAATCACTCTTTGACAACCAGCCCGGAGCAAATAACTGTCTCTTTTTTTATTAACAAATATTAGTAACACCTTATAATTAAATATCACAAATAAAATCTATAAAACAAATCTTTGCATCGACCGGGAATCGAACCACGTCGAAGATGAACGCTATACAATATCGTTATTGCATAATATAGCTTAACGTTCGTAAAAAGTCGTCTGTTTAATCGTAACCGATCATAATTCAATATAATTAAAGCGCTTTGAATGTCAGGTGTGTTTTTTTTCGATTAACCTTCCATTGAATACTCGCGTGCTACACGTTTGGTTCCAGTTTACTGGTTGCGACTTTTTGCTGTATATGAGAATATTTGATAGACGCACGTGAGCGTAGCACGTTGTACTGCAAAAAAGCTGAAAGCTCTATTAAAACACAGGAACAGTTACTAGGAAACGTGACTTTTTATTTGTCTCTGCGGACTGACGTATGAAAATTTACTTGGCAAAGTAAACAGTATAATTAAGACAGTATAATGTTAAAGTGGAATGTTGAAAGCTTTACCCGCTCATGTGTCTTCCTTATCTTTAATCAAGTCCAACACATAACCGACATACAACTCATCATCATCATCATCAGCCAGAAGGCGTCCACTGCTGAACATAGACCTCCTCCGACTAAGGCAACCGTAAACTAAGGCGTTTTTCAGTCGAAGGCACCTCTCTTTGCTTACCATTCGATCAGACTAATCGAGATCTGATGTCCTGTCAGAATTAAAAATTAGAAATGGTAAACAGAATATATATATATATATGGGTCTCCTGACACAATTCCCTCGCTTCCCTCACATCTACAATTCTCTTCATACAAGCTCTACGATTATGGGCACTAGGCCACCCAGCTTTGACATTAGCAAAACAGCATTTAAATATTTTTTTAAATTTTGACTTGACATCTGACCTTGACCCACCTGGTGGTAAGCAAGAGGAGGACAAGAGTGTACATGGACAGCTGCCTCAGTCACCGTCACTATGTTGGTAAAGCATTCCACTTGTCAATTGTTCTACAAAGAAACGACGCATCAAACCTTTTAGCACGACTACCGATTCGGTCGACAAAATACGAATGCTTCCCTTCTGTTTTATACTTACAAGTAAGTATGCCAAAACTAGTTTTTTTTCGTGTTTTGTATAGCGCCTTTTATGTACAAGCATTACCCACGTATACTTAGATATGAGAGATAAGACACTTCCGTAAGTCGGCAGTATTGTGTTTGTGGTATCTATAAAACCTTGATTACTTATTGTGGTGCCACCAGAGCCGTGTCGCCGCAACCTCCGCCGCAGATCGTTACAGAGATATATATGACTCTTGATGGTCAATAAAATGTGACTCCAAATTAAAAAGATTAATCTCGAAATAAATTGTTTGCTTTTAAATATTAATTTAAACCTTATTTACCAATATCCAGAAGGCGTCCCTCATCAGCCAAAAGGCGTCCACTGCTGAACATAGGCCTCCCCCTTAGTGGGACTCTGAGCTTTTCCAACAGGACAACATTTTGGGGCCACGTCTCGTATGTCATCACTGGCAACAAACACTATATTACAATATACGAGTATTAATTATATATTTTGTACATTAGTTGAAAACCAAAATTTGTGTGAAGCAACGCGCCGAATGGATACCGCCTCAAGAGTAATTGTTTTTTGCTAGCTGAATACAGGAAAATTACATAAGAAACTATAGTGATTGAGAAGCGTTAGGTAGTGGTCGTGAAATGGTCACACAAAACTACTTCAGAACTATTTCATGGAATGTACTTTGATCGCCCAGTTACTATGATACAGCTTAGTATAGAATTGAAAAAGAATTACATATTTAAATCCAGTTTCGAAAACAATATCACCAAGAATAGAGCAGTATATTTTACAACTGTTGGTAATATGAAATGGTATCCTTTGAGAACAGAAAGTAAATAATTGATTCTGGTTTCATTTTGTAGTATCATATTGATCTTGATCATATTGTTAGGTTATTTAATCGATTAAATAGTTCTCTCTAAAGGACAAGACAAATATATAAACTTTTTCAGCTTACTATCTTGTTTATTTTGATTATTTTATTCCGACATTCGAAAGCTCCAGCTATCGTGGCTGAGAGTCATATAAATTGATATTTAGAAATGGTTTCTGAAACTACTCGATGTTTACATAAACAAAGTTCGCCTTAGAAAATACAATAGAATGTTTCTCTGACTTATTATTAGATTTTTTTAGCAACGGGTATATTTGTGCCTTCAAAAATTAATTAAATAATAGTTTACCTAATAGTTTTTTCTTATCTTTACATAACACTAAAGGGATAAATGATAGCTGTTTAAATTATGTACTTACATTGTTTTGTTTAACTACTGCAATCCTTTCTTCGAGATTGAGACAAACTAGAACAGAAACATAATAATTGTTATTTAACTAACCTTTAAACAGATCATTGTACTTTTAACTTTATTCTTATGTCATTAAAGTTAAAAATGCAATTCACTAATCTTAAAAGTAAGATTGTGTATATGTTGCTAAAGACTGATGGTAATTTTTCTATATAATTGCAACCCGCTTGAGTTAGGCTGGAGTACGGTCTATGAATGGAGGTGACTGCTACTACAGCTGCGTCTTCTGGTGCGTCTGCCTACCACTTTTTAATAACCAGACCCGAAGCAAACATCCATCTCTTTTTAAAAAAATTATAATTATAAATTTTTACAAGTTAAAGATATGAAATAAATATTTGCTTCGACCGGGAATAGGATTCGGGGTTTTACGCGTAACAAACTGGTGGCCTAACCAATGCGCCACGCCTGTCGCCTAACTCAAAAGTTTCCTTAAAGCCACCAGCGTTTAAGAGCCCGCGAGCGCTGTTGCTTATCGTTAGCCATACGAATTAATGTTGAAATTATTGTAGAACATTAACTTAAACACCGGCAAACACATGGAAAATCAACACGTCTCTAAGTAGGCTAATTGCAGAATGCCGCGTATGGTAAAGAAACCTAGGCGGATAATGTGTGGTTAACTATAGAGAAAGCTAGCCTCTCTAGACGCACACCAGATATTACTAGGTTTTAATTAAAATACGTGTACAGGAAAATTTTAAATTCTATTTCTTTGAAAGATCTTGTATTATATCAATGAATTTTTTTATGATCGTGGTGTAGTGGTAGTCAAGCTATTAAGCAAACCGAGAGCGTCCTATTTAAAATCACTTGCCGGTACCAATGTATTTTCTATGTACTTTCCTTATCCAGTTTTAAGATACAAGTATATTTTATACTGATCTACTAGCTCCGTATAAAAATAATTAAGAAAACATAAAACAAAAATAGTCTATAGGTTGGCGAGATTATTTCTGACAGCAGCCTTTGGTTAAAAATAGAAGTACAGTTCTCATAAACATAGAACCCCCAACACAGTCGTTTAAGGCAGTTAACAAAGGCATAGCAGTTATCATTAATACCACAATGCACAAAGACGAAGATTATATTGGTCCTCCTATTGGTTATGACCTTCTGACATTGGATTTGTTCCACAAATTGTCAGATACTGAGCGAGCGATGCTGAAAGCTATGCTCGAAGTTTCTTGATAGCCCGCAATACTTATAACCATAAATATTTTGAACCATAGATAACCAAAAAAAGTTGTGGATGTAAAACATTAACTTAAACACCGGCAAACACATGGAAAATCAACATGTCTCTAAGTAGGCTAATAGGCTAAAAGAAACAAGGAAGTTGTGTCAGTATCATTGAAAGAGCCTGTAATTTGTGAGTGAGATTGATATACATATTTTGTAGTATGATTCCAATGCCACTGGGGGCATAAAGGTGTGAATCATCGATCGTTCTAGTATGAAAACATCAATGTTAATAACAGATATTTTGGAATAATTCGATTGCACATAGTAATTTGAATAATTAGCAATCGATGCAAAGATTCGAAGGTTTGTCTAAAATTGGTTTACAAAGCAAAAATTATAATTTGCTCCTTTCCATTTTGACCTCCGCCTCGATCTCGTGCGAGGTTCTGAACCACTTTGCATAATTTTTGGTTACCTTATTGTTCTTTTCTTGTCCTTCGACCTTTGTTTCTAAACTAAATTTTTTCAATTCCAACAGCTGTATAGCTACCATCTTTTTATAAGTGGCGTTGTCTCCGTCTATTTCCGTGGGAATTGGGGATTGACAATTGATGATGATAAATTGACTTACGTTTGTGTTTAAATCCAGTTTTATCGCACATACTCATAAATGTTAAGGTTATAAAATGATTACATTTTCCTTGAAGTGTCTTATTAATAATTTATAAGTTTACTGGAATGTGTGTAAAATAATTACTTGCCGTCAATCAGTCTGTGCAATCAAAGGATTATTATTACATCAAGCAAATACTTTACAAGATATGCGGTTGGAATTGAACGGTGGAAAAACTTCATACATTTTCTACCTGGAATCTAGAATAACAAGAACTGGGTGTAATAACTGGTGGTAATGGACTAGACTTTAAGATTTAGGTAGACAGTTAGTGTATATTTGCACAGTCTACTGACCTGGGGTGATTCCACATCTGCCAGGTGTAAAGATCAGGGATCAGCTTGAAAGTTATTAAAGTTCAGAGCGGAAGACATAGAGGACATGGAGACATAGAGGACATGGAGACATACGCCTTTTTTATTGCGGCTCAACATATGTTTTTTATGTATTAGTTAAGATTCAGTTGATGTAAACAAAAAATATTATTATAATTACTAGGAAATAATTATATGACTCCCTAGGTTGGAGTGCGGTCCATGAATGGAGGCGACTGCTACTAGTTAAATAATTGTAAGTAGTAGTTGCATCCAATACGCTAGCCTAGTTGGAATAGAGACCTTTTAGGCTGATACCGAAAGGCTAAGTCGCTTCATGGTCTGTACACTTGGAAGTGGTGGTACTACTACCCCGAGTCGGTAGTGTGGCCAAATGATCACCAAAAGCATCACAAAAAAGAAAATTATCTGTAATTGCGTATAATGTTATATGACCTATGTAATATAATTGGGTTAACCAATTATTGCTAATTAGACATTAATTATATCCAAGTATTATTTGTACATAATCCTTGTCTAATATTGTATTTTCTAACTGAAGTTAGTTGGTAGCCTTGACGCGTGCTAACTTATTGGTACAGTCACCAAATTAATTAATAAACTTGTATACAGAGATAATAATGAGACGAAAGTCCATCGATTTCTTTTAATATTTTTTATTGTGAGTCGACATATGACAGCGCCCCGCTCGATGTTAAGCTGGAGTGTGGTCCATGATTGGATGTCACTGCTACTACAATTTAATAACTTTAAGTAGCAGTGACAACCACTATGCCGGCTCAGTTGGAATCAAAATCGGTTCATAAACAACGAATATATAAGGTTAAATTGAGAAACCTCCTCCTTTTTTTTAAGTTTTTTTTTTTTTTTTTTTTTATTGTGACTCGACATATGACAGCACCCCGCTTGATGTTAAGCCGAAGTGTGGTCCATGAATGAATGTCACTGCTACTACAATTCAATAACTGTGAGTAGCAATCACATCCACTATGCCGGCCTAGATGGAACCGGCAACTTACAAGCTGATCCCGAAACGTGACCAAATCACTTCACGGTCTGTATACTTGTAAGTGGTGGTACTACCCCGGATCGGCAGACTGGGTACCACTGCCTACCACTCTTTGATAACCAGACCCGAAGCAAATATCCATCTCTTTTTTTTTTTATTAACAAATATTTGCAATATTTAATACTATTAAATATTACAAATAAAAGCTATGAAACAAATATTTGCTCCGACCGGGGATCGAACCCGGGACTTTACGCGCAACAAACCAGTCGCTAAACCGTTCGTCCACGCCTGTCGTCTTAAACCTGTTAAAACCTGTCGTTAAACCTGGATTCCCTTATCATTAAAATCGGTTTATAAACAACGAAGTTATCTGCGAACAAACATAAAAAAGATATATACACAGTCCATTTGAGAAACCTTCTCCTTTTTGAAGTCGGTTGAACCCTGATTTTCTTATCATGGGACCACCTTTAAAATATCTTCTTTCCAACAATAATACACCTTAAGTAATGCAATTAGAATGCTTGCGTCATGTTGCTTTAAGCACCAGGGAAGCACACGGGAAGCACCAGCTTTTAAATAAAAATAATCATTAAAATCGGTTCAACCAGTCGAATTGAGAACTCCCTCTTTTTTTGAAGTCGGTTAAAAACAAAACATTATTTAGCTCTTGTATTGAAGTGTTATGCTGTACATTCCATAACATGAAAACCTTTAGCTATTAAACTATTACATAACGTGCCATATACGCCGCATAATGTTTATGTTTGTATTGTTAATGCATTAATAACTCGTATTTAAATTTCCGATTTAGATTCAGATTTAATTATAAATAATGGTTATGTTTGTTTACTTCATTTGACGCAGTTTGATTTGTTATTTTTGTATATGTAAACTACAATGATTATTACTGGTTATTTTACTAAGCTGCCTTGCCTGAGTTGATAGCTGAGTTGCCTAGTGCCCATAATCATAGAACCAGGGCCGTCTTTACCCGGGGGTTCAAGGGGTGCAGTGCACCCGGGCGCAGATTCCTAGGGGGCGCATGCCGACCGCCATAAATTGCGATAGATACTATACTGAGACCACGCGAGCGGAGCCTTGACTTTCGCACCCCGGCGCTGAATATGCTTAAGACGGCCCTGCATAGAACTTGTATGAAGAAAACTGTAGTTGTGAGGAAAGGTAGGGAGCTGTGTCAGGATCGAGGCAAGTGGCGCTCCATTGTATTTGCCTAGCGCTGACGACTAGAGAATACATTTCACCGTGGTCTAATTAGTCACCATAATACAAGCCTATGTATTTTACTTAAATTATTATATTGCAATCAGTCGATTAAATTATTACGCCTAAATTCCCACAGGGATAGGCAGAGTCTTTCCACCATCCTGACATAACCTTCTCTCACATGCACAATTCACTTGAAATTCTATATTTTTTAAGAATCTAACGAATTTGATCATGAAACAATTATAATAAATAAATCGTACTGTTTACACCAACAAGTTTAAAAATCAGTGTTTTTATAAGTTCGCTGGTTTAAGCCACTATTTTTGAAAAAAGAAAACTATAATAATGGCGTAAACAGGCACTTTAAAGTTATTTTTAAAGTACCTGTTCACAATGTAAGCCTCTCTATTAAACACACATTGTAAAATGTAAACGTATTTACATTATATTTAATGATTTCCGTTACAACACCTTAACAAGATAAATTTTCTTGTTAATTCTGGACATGTTTGTAGAAGTCAGTAAGTACATCGTAAGCTAGTAAACACATAAGGATACTTTTATCTCTATCCTTACTTCCCTTTGTTCTGTTTGTATATCTGTCACTTTGAGTTCTTGTGAACTTGTTAATCCAAAAACATCAAGTCGGGAACAGTGTCGGCTCTAGACTAATGGCTACACACAAGGTATTGTAACAAAAGTGACGCCAAACCACTTTAATGCTACCTTTGGACTAGCAAAAAATATATTGCGTTAATCAACAGGACTTGAGACTTACAAAAAAATTCGGCTCTATTGTAATTATACCTTATAGACGGTACTGAAGGGCGGCGTTAGAGGACATGATTTAAGACCCCTCCTAATCTTTTAAGTACTTTGTTTTGTGTAGTGAAACATACTCTCTCTCTCGCTCATGTGATTTCATGGATTAACTTTCGCCTTAAACGAGCATATTGATTGAATTTGTGTTTAGCTACACATCTCTTTGAAGTAGATTTATTAAAGGAATTATTTAATTAGATAAATTACTTGAGCCTGATGAAAACCTATAGTATTTCAATGATTAAATTACCCTCTTATAAATCGTTTAATATAATTTTACGTTACAAATTAGGTTTATTAATTTTATAAAATATATAATAGGTTTACCTGCGTAAATAAACTAATTAATTTAAAATTAACATCGGTAGTTAAATTGTGGTGTTTATTATAAGACTAATTAACAAATAATTAAGAAACTAAAGTTATTTATACAGGAATTTGTCAAAACAATCGAGAAATATATATAATTAACAATGTTTACAAAATCTACTTTTACTTGTCATTCTCCAAACGAGTGAACTCTATTTATCAAAATGTAGAAAGAGGGGTTATTTTGAAAATAACTTTCATCTTTCAAAGTCGTGAGTTTCGGAGCTCATCTAGGATTAATGTTTTGGTGCTGAATTAATTATAATTCGTCGTCAGAGGGCGTGGGCGGGCGGGCAGGCGGTCGCAGCTCGTAGGTGGACTTCCTTTTCCTTCAAAACATAAGAAACTTTATTTTTAAAATGATAATCTGACGAATTAAGTTCATAAGATCATGTTTTTGTACAGTTTATTTTTGCACAGTTGAAATGAAGTGAATTTAAATAGCATGCGATACATGACCTTCTTTTTTTAGAACATTCCTTAGGTATGTCTAATTTAAAAAAAACTGGGTACACTGTATTACACTTTTAAAATATTACAAAGTTTCGAATTATTAAAGTAAAATTACGGCTCTATCCTTTATCGCCTATACCACGGAGGAGCTCTTTAAAAGCTTGTTCCTACCTCTTCTTTTTAATCGCGTGATACCGCGATGCAGCTGCATTTTATCGACTAAACGGTTCGGCGCGTCGTTTCTTTGTCGATCAATCTAAATGTGGAATGCGCATGTCCTCTCCTGATAAAGTTGGATTCTTTAAGCAAGGCGTGAAAAAGCCTCTGGCCGGCATAGTGATGGCCACTGAAGCAGCCATAAACTGAGTTAGTGTTACTGTTATATGTGACTCGACATATGACAGCACCCCGCTTGATGTTAAGCTGAAGTGTGGTTCATGAATGAATGTCACTGCTACTACAATTCAATAACTGTGAGTAGCAATCACATCCACTATGCCGGCCTAGATGGAACCGGCAACTTACAATCTAATCCCGAAACGTGACCAAATCACTTCACGGTCTGTATACTTGTAAGTGGTGGTACTACCCCGGATCGGCAGACTGGGTACCACTGCCTACCACTCTTTAAAGTCAGGTTTTCGGTTCAGTCAAGACAATATTTCATTTACATAAATGAATTTCAAATATATTAACTATTTTATGTGTTTTAACTCTTGTTTTTATGAATGAACGTCTGACCCAGCATCCACCCACACATGAACAATTGCGTAATTCATTGATAATATCAACTTGACCATATTACATTCGATATAATTAAGGGGTTATATACAGTTAGAATTTTCAAAAAATCGTTTTTTTTTTAATTTTATTTTCTTATTGTACATATATTTAAGAATACACACATATCGTTTCATATCGTTCCGGTGAATATTTTCAAAGTTACATGCAAATTTGAAAAGGCGTTTCAGAGTGCTTGGAAGTACAAGGCCGGAGCGGCAGCACCTATCTGGAACGCTGTCCCTTTTATGCACCTGCCTATTGTAAATACTCCCTTCTAATGTATTTAGATGCGTAAAGCAACAGTGTATTAGTGTTTATTTTATACCTGAAATGTAAATTTTCAACGAGAGCTACAATCAACTGATTTGGAAAATCTTTCCCGAAATTGTTCCGGCCGGTTCGAAAACTGTGGAAATCGCTGCATACGTAGCTGCCGGCATATTTAATGAAGGATCGCTATTGTATTATATGAAGGCAATAGGAATTACACTTGGGCCCAATGCGAATTCATATGCCGAAAAAGAAGATCTATTTCCGATCTCAGAATGCGTGAGAGCACCCAAGATGGAAGAATGGCTCGCAGACATCAGCTCGAGTTATTAGAAGCTGCCGAATCGGCGGAGGGTGTATTATATGGTCATGGAATAGACAACTTCATGTAAGGTAAAAAAAAAATGTTTTTATCCCATGTAAAGTACATTCCAAACTTTAAACGCGTTTTTCTCAAAATGGTGTTTTCAAAGTCGGTGACCAACATTACTCGAAAACGGCTAAACCGATTAGTCACAAATTTTAACACGAGCTTCTTAAATATATTTTTTAGTAATTAATCGAAGATTTTTTCTCTCCGATAAATATTTATTGGTGAAAAATCATTTTTTTTTCTTTGAGACGCCGCCATTTTGTCAAAAAATGTTATTCTGCTTATTCCTTCGATTAATTACTAGATTTAACATTACTTTAACGAAGTCTGTTTGGTTTTTTAATTTCAGAGGATCCAGTTCAGAGATATAGTGGTCACCGCAAAACGTCTTTTTTGAGAGGAGCTCCCGGAAATCAACTGTACCTCCATTCCAAATGATTATTTTTACTAGTACTAAGTCTTAAAATATAGTTAAAAGATACCATAATATGTGTACGAATTTTTGGATCAATAAATTTAAAAGTTTTCTCAGAAAATATTCTGGAATATTCACTTTTTTTCTGCCTTCTAACTGTATATAACCCCTTAATATATGCATGATTTGTCATATAAACTAATTTAATTATTATCCCTGCATTTACATAGTTATAATTTGCATTACATTATTCAAGCTAACATGACTATTATTACTGGTACATTATTATAATTGCTTGATGCATAATTTTATTGAACATCTTGACCAGTTGGGTCCAATTGGACATAAACTAACAGATAGGAACTGTACAACGAATAAATAAATAATATTATTTAAAAGGTAAGTTTTAATGCTGACGGTACAACCAGTAAATATTGTTTAATTATAGGTATATAATAATAATTACGATGTGATCATTTTAGTTTTTCTATTTTATGACTTCAACCCTGTTAATAATTTATTTCTCAATCAATTAATCAATCAAATTGTCACGCCTTTGTCTCTCATTTATTTCTCTTTCTAAGAAATATTGTACTAATCGTAAAATTAGAAGCACCTTAGGCCGGCATAGTGGCGGCGGCTGGGGCAGCCGGGAACTGACTCGTTTTTTCCAGTCATCGTCACTCTTGGACCTCCTCTTGCTTATCAACAGGCGGGTCTCGGTCAGATGTCGTGACACAATAAAAAAAAATACGAAAGGCCGACTTAATATCGGCATTATCTATAA
Organism: Tinea trinotella; assembly: GCA_905220615.1. Lineage (NCBI taxonomy): Eukaryota > Metazoa > Arthropoda > Insecta > Lepidoptera > Tineidae > Tinea > Tinea trinotella. The sequence goes on from HG992306.1 coordinate 8,879,413, forward strand.
TATCTTATATAATATCTTATTATCTATCTATCATTTTCCGAGTGGGAGAGAACACTTCCGGTTTATTAAGTGTTCTCAGCTGGTTGCAATTACCACCCTACACAGATGCAAATCCCCCCATAGTGACTACGTCGCGTTCGGGGACTAGTTTGTGTAGCACCAGTTGCGTTGGGGGTTGTGGATGCGGTTAGGGACAGTAGCATCCTGCTGACCTGCTGTATTCCGGTGAGAGTTTGCTGACCCGTCGGCCAGGGAGACCCGTAGCAACGGCTAACCGCTGGCCGCCCGCCGCACAGTACAGGGGCCTGAGCCCACCGCTAACCACGGAGGGAGGCTGCCCCACCATGCGGCGCATAATCCCGGGGTGAGTCGTCTAGCCGATTGGTGATCGGATATGGGGTCCAGGCGATCACTTCCGGGAGGGTACGGGGGCCCTTCCGTCCGACGGATCAGCAGACTCACACCGCCGGGTTACATGTGGCGAAGCGGATAGCTGCACTTTTGTCCCTGCCGAATAAACAACCCCCAACATCTTCACGCCCCCCCCCCCCAAACCCCTCCAATATGAAAGTTTTTAAAAATATTAACGTTTGCTCAGCGGGCATTAAAATCCCCACCACTAATGAGCTTGGAGTGGATTTCACGAATATTCGTGGAATCCACGCCAATCTCAGTGCCGTCCACCACCACCTTGAGACGGCACGGCCTGCACTGCTGTTTCTGACGGAGACACAGATAAAGGACCCGGTGGACACTTCATATCTACAATACCCCGGCTACACGCTTGAGGAAAGGTTCCTAGCGAAAGCCGGGGTATGCGTGTTCATCCGGTCCGATATCTGTTGTCGCCGTCTGCTTTACTTGGAGGATCCTTCCCTGTCCCTCCTATGGGTACACGTGGACCTGGGTTCTCAAGCCAAGGTCTACGGGTGCCTTTACCGTTCCCACCACGGGGATTCGGAGACAACCCGGCTCTTCGAATTTTTAAGCCGGGCGACAGACGAAGCGCTGGAGCGGTTCCCGACCGCTGAGGTTGTAGTCTTGGGGGACTTCAACGCACACAACGAGGTGTGGTTGGGGTCCCAAAGGACTGACCACGCAGGAAGGGCCGCTCATGCTTTCGCTCTTCTGCATGACCTGACACAGCTGGTGACCCAGCCCACCCGGGTACCAGATATTGTCGGTCATGCCCCCTCTCTTCTAGACCTTCTGCTGACCAATCGTCCGACCGGGTATAAAATTTCGGTCAAGGCCCCCCTAGGAAATTCTGACCACTGCCTGGTCGAGACGACAGTGCCGCGCGCCGTGCCTCCTCCTGCCAGGAAGGAGGTGCGACGTTTGTGGCACTACCGGTCAGCGGATTGGGAGGGAATGCGAAATTACTTCGCTTCGCTCCCTTGGTGGCAGCGCTGCTTCAGCTCTGAGGACCTTTCTACGTGTGCCTCGGCCGTTGTTGATGAGATTGCACTGGGGATGGAATATTACATTCCATCCAACTGTGCATCTCGCAACGACCGGAGCAGGCCTTGGTACAATGGTGAGTGCGCGGTTGCTGTATCAGCAAAAAACGCGGCTCACAGTGCCTGGGTCAAGGGTCGAAGAAATCATGACCCTCGCGTGGATGAGTTGAAAGCAGCTTTTAATCGTGCCACCAAGTCTTGTAAGAAAGTCTTTAGAAGAGCGGAGGCACAGCGCGTTTCCAGGATTGGCGAGAGTCTATTAGCGCACCCAACGGGTAGTCGCAGCTTTTGGAGTCTCGCCAAAACTGTGGAATCTAATTTCTGTCGTTCCTTACTGCCACCGCTGAGACAGCCTGATGGCTCACTGGCGCATACGGCAAAAGCGAAGGCCGATCTCTTGGCTGAGCTCTTTGCCGTTAATTCACGGATCGACGATCGTGGTGCAAGGCCACCCACCTTGCGTCCATGCGGGCATACGATGCCTGATATCCGTATCAGACAACGCGATGTCCGCATGGAGCTACGATTGCTCGATATCCGGAAGTCCAGTGGGCCTGATGGTATCCCAGCGCTTGTGCTTAAAATGTGTGCAGCGGAATTGACTCCCGTCTTGACGAGGCTGTACCGACTCTCATACTCGTCGGGCTGTGTGCCTCGGGCTTGGAAGGGGGCCAATGTGCAACCGGTCCCGAAGAAAGGTGACCGTTCGGACCCTGCAAACTACCGTCCGATAGCTGTAACCTCAGTGTTGTGCAAGGTCATGGAGCGGATAATTAATAGCCGCCTCATGGCCTACCTGGAGGGTCATCAGCTGATCAATGACCGTCAATATGGCTTTAGGCCGAAACGGTCAACTGGTGACCTTCTGGCGTATACCACGCACGTCTGGGGTGAAGCGTTGGACGGTAACGGAGAGGCCCTTGCCATCGGCTTGGACATCTCCAAAGCGTTTGACAGGGTCTGGCACATGGCCCTTCTTTCCAAGCTCGAGGCATACGGTTTACCTGACCGTCTGCGTGGCTGGATAGCCGACTTCCTGCGTGGCCGCTCCATACGCGTTGTTGTGGATGGCAGCGCGTCACGTAGGGTGTCGGTGAATGCTGGCGTTCCTCAGGGCTCTGTGCTGTCGCCGACCTTGTTCCTACTGCATATCAATGACATGTTGGACCTTGGATCCAACATTCATTGCTATGCAGACGACAGCACGGTGCATGGACGCTACACTGCCCGCCCCGCAGCCGGAAAACAGGAGATAGCCGATATGAGAGAGTCTGTTGTAGCGGGGCTGAATCGGGTTCTTGATTGTATTACCCATTGGGGCGACGAGAACCTGGTTCAGTTCAACGCAGACAAGACTCAGGTATGCGCGTTCTCGACGAAAAAATCCCCGTTTATCCCCCTTCCTTCTCTTCGCAACATTTCCCTTGGTACTTCGGACAGACTGGATATCTTAGGGATGTCCCTTCGCAGCGACCTGAATCACAGGGATCACATTGAGCGGGCTATTAAGACCACCTCCCGCAAACTTGGCATCCTGAACAAGGTGCGGCGGTTCTTCGCGCCAGAGCTTCGCCTGCTTTTATACAAGGCTCAAATTCGCTCTTGCGCGGAGTACTGTTCGCATCTTTGGGACGGCTCTGCCAAGTATCTTCTCAATGCCCTGGATTCATTGCAGCGCCGAGCTGTCCGGATCATAGGAGATGTAGAGGTTACGCGAACTCTGGAGCCTCTGCAATTACGCAGAGACATGGCGGCTCTTTGCGTCCTCTATCGCCTATACCACGGGGAATGTTCCGAGGAGCTCTTTAACCTTGTTCCTATCTCTTCTTTTCACACCCGTAACACCCGCACTGGTCGGGGGAAGCATTCACATTTTGTCGACAGAATCGGTAGTCGAACTAAAAAGTTTGGTGCATCTTTTCTTTGTAGAACAATCGACAAGTGGAATGCTTTGCCAGCCCATGTGTTCTCTCCCTCCTATAACCTTGGATCCTTCAAGCGATGCGTGAAGAAGCACCTTTGGCCGGCATAGTGACGGCGGGTGAGACAGCCGCGTACTAACTCGGTTGTTTCAGTCGTCGGCACTTTTGGATCTCCTCTTGCTTATCATCAGGCAAGTCGATGTCAAATGTCGTGTCAAAAAAAAAAAAAAAAAAAAAAAAAAAAAAAATCATCTATTAGCTAAACTTTCAGTATTATTGTGAACGTGAAAAATGTGCAAAAACAATCAATCAATCAAATTGTCATTTCACATAGAGATAGGTCAATTCTCACACCCACAATTCTCTTCATACAAGCTCTACGGGCACTAACTAGGCAACCCAGCCATGTTTAAGTAAAACGAAAACTTAAGTTATTTAAGTCCTATTTTGAATAACAGTGGATACAACACATGCTTCGTTTGAAGGATCCAAGGCTCTAGGATGGGTAAAACACATGGGTTAGTGAAGTATGCCACTTGTCGATTTTCTACAAAGAAACTATTGATCCGTCTTGCTCTATGCTCTAATTTTCTTTTCTATTGCGATACAAATTTAAATAATTTAAACATTTAAAGTCCATTTATTTATTCATTCACATACATATTTATTAAAATGCATATTTTCGAGATTACCAATATGTAAATTTTATTACTATAAGTAGAAAATATGGCCAAAAATGAACTCATTGTTAACATTTGTGTTTATATGTCTCTATTTTATTTATGTTGATTTCCACCTACTTTAAATTTGCAGGTGTTGTTTGGTAGGTGTAGTGGTTTACCTCTATATATCAATATAGAGGTAAACCTTAAGACTGAATATAATAAAAAACCCATTGTACTAGTTATTTTATTATGTTAATTTATTATAATAAAAAAATTAAATAAATGTTATTGCCTAATAATAATAATAATAAGCGGAATTAAAGCTCAAAATTATTACAACTTTAGGGATATTAAGAGTATGCAAGAAAAACCTGATGTATTTTTAAGCTATTAAGAGTTTCACAAAAACAGGAGAATCAAAGTACATAATTATATTAAAGATGTACCGGCGAGTGGTTTAGAACCAGAAAGTTCTCTCGGTTTGCGTGACCGTTGCACTACTACTGAACCAAGGTCGCCCTTTAATAAACACTTAGGTGTAGATATTAGTATCTACAATAAATATATTTATAAACTATAATTTATAATACATAATAAATACTTAGGTAGATAAGTTTAATTGAAAGTACAATGGAATGTATAATAAAAGATCATTGCAACAGACAAAGCGGAAACTCTATTACAATTTTTAACTAGTTTTTACGGCCACGTAACTTTCTTTTACAATTTTAATTTCTCACGGATAGACTTGAAACGGAAAAAGGAATTCCTGAAAGCCCAGGTAATTGTTCTGCGCGTTAAGGTAGGTGTGCTTTTAGTTATCGATTGAAAGATAACAAGAAAAAACTTATTTTCCAAGAAAATGGAAGCGCGCTTTCCAAGTAAACGGCTCACATAACACATTTATAATTTGCAACATTAAAGAACCTTGTTTTTACAGTTTACATTTTTAAAAGCCTCGCCATAGCGTAGGTAGCAATTCGGAAATGGTATTTGCTTTCGTCTGAGTAAACATATCAATTATGACACAATTCCAACTAAAAAATACACGCTTAATATTTTTTCTCGAAATCAATAAATAGAAAGCACTTAAATTGATTAAAATATTTAAGTCCCTTTCTCTGAAATGTCATCTGGATTTGCACGTCATTCCAGTTTAGAATTATTGACAACGACTAGATCACGATGTCTTGCAGTTTTAGAAAATGTCATTATAGTGTTGTGTTAGAAGTTAGAACATTATGACACAAAGAACATTACTTTTAGCGTCATTATAGTTATTACATGCAGTAAGTAGTACATGGAGCCATTGGTCGTGATGACAAACATAAAAATTAAAATGTATGAAACCACACGATGTAACAAATACAATTTAGGTAATAGATTTATTACATCATTTATACAAACTATACACTAACAATTATTAACAATGCAAAGTCATTGCGATTGTAATTTAATAAAATAAACAACAAAAGTTATCAAACACTTTATGTAAGAGCAAAAGATAGATTTGTGATTGAATAAAATTGCCATTACTTGTTAGGAAACTATCGTTTTCGATACACGTCGTAATCGAATTTAACGGCTGTTGGTGTTTGGGAAAAAATCGGCGAATTGTGATGGGTGACTGAACCGGGAATGAAACCGATGAATTCGCGATAACCGTGGTGAATTTATAATTATAACCACTGTGTCTACATGTTTGAGATGGGCTGGGGACATTCATATCTCTTTTCACACATTTATTGTAAAATTATATTCATTGTGTAGCTGAGGACACGCGTCTTGTTAGCACACCAGTAAAATTCAGCGTAAAATTCCGGGTTCGATTCCCGATCAGAGCAAAAATTTGTTTTAAAGCTTTTATTTGTAATATTTAATAATTAGGGAAAATATTAAAAGTTAATAAAATAAGAGGCCGATATTTCTTCCGGGTCTGGTTGTCTAGTTGTCGAGTGGTAGGCAGTAGTGCCTAATCTGCCGGTCGGGACAGATTGCCCACCATCTGGCAGATTGCCAGATCTGCCACCATTTACAAGTATACAGACCGTGAAGTGACTTAGTCGCGTTTCGGGATCAGATTGTTAGTTGCCGGTTCCAGCTAGGCTAGCATAGTGGATGCGACTGCTACTTGCAGTTGTTTAACTGTAAGTAGCAGTAAGAGTAAGAGTCGCCTTCATTCATGGAACGCAATCCATCAAATCAACAGGCGGATTTGCTGCCATATTATGTCGAGCCACAATAAAAAATATCAATTAAATTATAATGCCATTTCACGCCGCACTAGGATAGGCAGAGATACTACTTACAATCTGGTTAACCTTTCTCCAATAATTTAAAAAATATCTGACTTCTTGCTTAATTGTTTTGGAGTCATATTTGAAAAAATTGCCGATTCATATAGCGAAAGCTATGAATAAATAATGAATGGCGTATGTTTTAGTACGAGAGTTCATGTATATTCAAACTGAATCCATAGGTGTGAATGACAATACAGTTAAAACTTCGCTTTCACGTCATTCAAAAATATTAATTGAATTCAAATAGTTACAAACAATGGACTTTTTTTGTGACTCGACATATGACAGCGCCCCGCTTGATGTTAAGCTGGAGTGTGGTCCATGTATGGATGTCACTGCTACTACCATTCAATAACTGCTAGTAGCAGTCACATCCATTATGTCGGAACATTACTTTTTCACCGCCTTATGTCAAACTAGGGAGCAATATATCAACAAAGGCATCTGATATACCATGAGACCGGCATATGCCTGGCCGGTCTCCGGCAACATTTCGGCTATACCCAAAACGGTGATGGTCATGGTCTTTACATCTAAAAGTAGTGGTAAAATGGCCACCAATATTATAGATAAACTGTTTTAATAAACAAAACAAATCAATTTTATAAACAATATTATATAAAAAAATTAAATACGGATAAACTGAAATTTGTATAATACGATCTTACCATACAAATGACATTATAATTGTAAATCCAAATCTACGTGACCGAACGAACAAAAATAACAATCAGAACATAGTTTTAAAATAACAAATTGTCTATATATAACATTTAAATTATAGGTAGTTAGTAATTTAGTTCAAACCTTGAACAACAACTAAGGCGATCTTGGCGTCTGCGTCATTTCAGTATCCATCAGTCACCAAAATTGTTAAGTCTGTATAGTTAATACCTTTGTTTTCATTTAATGGTGCACCTCTTCTTCTACGGCTTCAACTTGTACCACTGCCTCCCTAATCTTCAACCAATGTCACACCCCAATGTTCACTTTAATTTCCTCTGCTTCAGACTGTGGATTGAATATCTCCCCACAATGCTTTTTCCTGTTCGCCTACTTCAGTTTACAAATTGAGACTTATTTCTGTCCCAGTGGACCAGCGAAAGCTTATTTCGTGTGTAGAGATCTTATTGCGTGACTTGTGGATCATAATACCTGTAATGGTTCATAATTCGCGAAATTAAATTGCGCTAGGTGCAAATTAATTATCATCACCCATACGATTAGCATTACGGAATCTTTCCAGGAGCTCACATATCGCAGTCTCAACCGACAAAATATATTTTTTCTGTCTAAAACTTCTTACTTGATAGTGAATAAACAGCCTTATAGGTAGTTAGTGAATTAGTTGAAGCCGACAAATATTCCTTTATACAAGACGTAATGGCCGCCTGAGGAGATATTCTAATGGCTAGTCTTAATCGTCACTCGCAGGGAAATCGAGTTGTGTAATTAACATTAATCATAGTCACATGTACAGCATAGACTAATTATAATTTGTATTCATCAACTCAAGTACTTTATTTAATTAAATAATTTATTGTAGGAAAATATTTGTTTTATATACAATTGAGAGGTGCAAATAAGGATAAATTCATGTGAAATCATTGCAGGTCTGCAAAACGCCTAATAAATAAATATCACCTTATTCCAAAACGAGGTAACAAAACTTGGAACAAGTTATTGTATTTCAAGTAGTTATCATTTCATTTCTAAGTAGTAACATTCAGGTATAATAACTGTATAAATTAGTATCTAAAAAAGAGTATGTCGATTACGATAATAAATTAATAATCAAGATATACTTATTGTTCGACAAAGAAAGGACGTGCCAAATCTTTTAGTTTCGCAGTCGAATTTAAGGTGGAACGATTCATAAGGTTAAGGAGTTCCACGGACCTTCTTGTGACCTCAGCTTTGCCTATTACTTGGATAGCTCGGTGCTGCAATAAATCCAGAGCATTGAGATGATACTTCATATAGTGTAACTTTTGTAATAGTTGCCTCAATTAATAGACGCCACGACTTCAGCTTAACATCAGGCGGGGTGATGTCATATGTCGAGCCATAATAAAAAATATGAAGAATCACGTTTATATACCTAACACTGTAGTGTTTTAAATAATGTATTATTTAAAACTACAATGTTTAATGCATACATGCCTACTTATATTATAGGCCTGACTACAATAAGAAATAATGATTCAAGGCTCTTCACAAATAGTCATATAGCCTTAAGGCAAAGCTGTATATTATAACACGTACTTGTACTTGTAACTTAAACGTTAGCCCATCCATATTCATGTCACCACAAACGACCTGGTTTTACTGACCTGGACAGATTAGACTAAACACTGAATACATTAGGAATTTGTAATAAATCTAAAGTTTTAACGCTTAAAAAGATTACTAAATTCTAGGTTTAATAAATAAGTAATATCCTATAAATTTATTTTGAAAGTTGAATAGAAATATCCACTCGTGTAAGTACACTGTTTTTTTTATTGTGACTTGACATGTGACAGCACCCCGCTTGATGTTAAGCTGCAGTGGGGTCAATGAATGGATGTAATTGCTACTACAATTCAATAACTGTAATTGGCAGGCACATCCACTATGCCTCGAAATCACTTCATGGTCTGTATACTTGTAAGTGATGGTACTACCCCGGTTCGACAGGCTGGGTACCACTGCCTACCACTCATGGTGTAAGAATTATAAAATTGGTAATATTCTTCGCACTTAGTTTTGTCTTGAAATTAAAAGTCGGCAACTGAGACGACTTAGTTTCAACTGTCTCAGTGGGCGTAACTATGCCAGCCAGAGTTTTTGTTTTTTCTAGATTTCGCCTGAGTCAAGGATATGGAGAGAATACAAGGGCTGGTAAAGCACTCCATTTGTCGACTATTCTACAAAGGAACGAAAGAAATTTGCTGGTTAAGTTGTAAATTAAATTCCTGTGCCTCAGAAAACTTAATTTAACTCATTGTAACTTATTTCCTATTTTCCGTAGGTTTGAAAGCATTTATTATTTACACATTTACTCACTTTAAATACTCATAGTGTTCAAATTTTAATGGAAAATTTTATAATACAGCACGTCACTGTGGAAATGGACGATGTCCAGCGGTAGACGACTAATACTTGATAATGATAATGATTTTTAATAAGTTGGTTCTTTATATATTTTTTTAATTTGGCTCTACATATTTCAGGTCCTGCCTGGTTTTAAGCAAGCTGTCTGCTTGTGTCATTACTTGAATTAAATAAATAAGTAGCAGTCGCAGTTGAAACCGAACACTTTTAAGCTGTGCCGAAACGCGACTGAATCACTTTTTTTTTAAGCCCGACCTATGCTATCGACCGACCATAGGCACACGGGACTGGAAAGGCGAGAAAGAGAATTATCCGTGGTATAGGCGATATAGGAAGCATAAACCTTGCGCCATGCAGTTTTCGTGACACATCGTCTATTACTAGTACAGGTCGGCGCTGCAATGAAACCAAGGTCAGCAATTTTAAAAAGCCTAATATCAAATTAATATTTGACAGAGCCGCCCTATAGGTGCAAATAGTACTCCGCCCAAAAGCAAATAATATCAGTTATTAGGTGTTCAATGTACTTGAAATTTACCTAGTAACACTATATACTCGTTATTCTGTATTTAATAATGAGTGCATAAAAGTGATATCTTCATAAAGTTGTACATATCGTTTTTATTATCTAACCGTACGTAACTGGATATCAATTTCTTTACGACATAGTAGATACAAGTTCAAGCCATCTTACAATAAAATATTTTCTAGAAGTTACATGCACAACAATATGTAAATTATTCACACATTCCATTTCTTGGCACATAAACTTGTTTTTTATGTATTAAGTAGACATAATTCAACGGTTTTGTACGTGTAGAGTTCGCGTGACGGGAAGAGCCCCGTTGACACCGCCGTGCCTGGCAGTGCCTTCTTTAGCAACAACGACGAATATTTTACAATTTCAAGACACTAATACTTCGTTCCATTTCTTTTACAACCAAGCGACAGGGAAGTGACTGGAAGACTTGTGTACATTACGATTTCCAACCGCAGTTTGCTGTCGCGTCGAGGACAGCTGTCACAGCAAGACACTGTACTAAACTTACATTGCATAATATGCCATGTAAAAGTAATAGTTATATACGTTTTGAGTGTCCTTTTATCTCTTAAGCAATTATTTATTTTAGAAAATTACACACGTAAAAGAATATATTGTGTTATAGTATATCATTTACTAGAAATATTCATTTTTGGCTTATTACCTGTGAGTCCATATTTTAACAGTTCCAAGGGTGCAGAAGAATGCCATCAAAATAGATGCACCGAACCTTGTTTTTTGACAGCAAGCACCACGGCTAATTTTAAACTGGAGTGCGGTCCTTGAATGGAGGCAACTGTTACTAGAGACAACTATTTTGCTGCTGATAGGGATATTTTGTATTGAATACCTCACGTATGTATCAGAATGATGCAGAGAAAGATGAATAATTGACAAATGACTCAAGATTACATTATATTATTGATTATTATGACTAGTATGTTTGAATCAAAACATCATTATACAACACAATAGGTATTGTATTATCTTCAACAAACTTAAATGCGTAACTGTATGAAACCAAATTGTATGCACACAAGACATAGCTGTTAAAACAAGGTGAAATTATTTATTTAAAGTTTCTAAACTCCAATCGGAAGCAATCTGGCAAAAGTTGTTGCAGCTGCACATGTAATTAACGCGACCTGCGCCCGCGCATCGCCCGCCGACCAATCACAGCGCGCCCAGCTATCGAAGGTCCCGTACACCTGCTGCGTTTAGAGTTCCCCTAATCTCACTTTATAGGTCTTTTGTAAACGTTTCTCACCTTTAGGATAAAGATCATTATCTTGATTTTTACTTTAAATGTGAAATATTAAACTATTACAACCTATAAGAACGGCTATTGTTACTTTAATGATTGACAAAAACGAAAGGAATTTACAGCGTAGTGATTGAAGTGAATAAAATTAAGATTAAGAAAGCATAGTTAATATAAAGTAGATTTAGAAATTGTAATCATAAGCAGAATTAATCAACATTTCAAGTGCTTATAACCGTAGAGTTTATATGAGAAGAATTACGGATGTGAAAGAAGCGAGAGAGTTTAGTGCCATATCAGATGAAAGTATTTAGTCTCTTACTATTATTTTATGCCTATATCTTTAAGCCATATAATATGATAATTCTAAACAAAATCCAGTAAAATGCTATAATAATGGTTGTTTTAGTGTAAATTCAATTTAAAATTCTCAACTGGGAATGCAGCGTAGAACCAACCTTTCTAATATCTACATTTTTAGCTGAAGAGAAACCACTAAGAGCATGTTTAAATTGAAGAGATGTTTTACTTTCAAGAGATGGCTCTGTAACTGTATTTCATATGACATAAGTATGAAACGATGTAAACTTATAATATTTTACATTTCACAATTCTTACTTGAAATTATATTGAAATATCCGTGTACTTAAGATGGACGAGTACGTGCCTGAAGGTTCATACTTTAGCAGGCCATGAGTGCCCTTAATTTCGTCTAAATTCATTCAATTTTCTATTTGGTAATTGAAAAATAAACAATATAATAATTAAGTTTTATCACCGAAAACCACTACTAACGCAGATATACTAACGTAAAGTTTAAATGTTTCCTCACTAATTTAAACTTGTTCAATTAAACAAAGTTGCTACATGCACTATTCAAAGATTCTTCTCGAAGCAGGCCACAGTGGACCATTAAAATTCAAAAGCAGTAGAAATGTAATTACATCTTCAACTGGTCAAAGTGCGCAAGACTTTTATTCTTAGTAATTAAGTTGAATGGCGTCTTGGTTTACATTAAGGTAATTCAATTGACCCATAATAGTTGACATTTACTAACGATTCGCTCGTATTTTATAAATTAATGATGTTTATTTAGATACAATAGTATTATTTGTTATCTACAAATTTTAACTTAAGTATGTTTGTTTTGTGTGTCTAGTTCTTTAGTTGAGGTTTTCATCAATCAATCAATCAAATTGTCACGCCTTTTTCCTATGGGGATAGGCAGAGACATTGGAGTGCCACTTGCCATGATCCTGACACAACTTCCTCGCTTCCTTTACATCCACATTTCTCTTCATACAAGCTCTAAGGTTATGGGCACTAGGGGATGTCTCCGATTTGATCGGGAAACACTCTCTCGGGTCTGCCTTGTTTAACGCATCCAATCACATCAGATTTTTAAATTGCTTTCGTCAATCTACTTTCACTCATCCTTTCCATATGCCTAAACCATTGGAGCATCATGGTATATTCAAAGGTTTTTATTATTACTGTAATGCTATTAAAAATAATTGTTATACAATACCAATAATTTGTTGATATTTCCTTTATTAAGACTCGACATATGGCCTCTACTTGCCTGATGGTAAGCAAAAGTGAAATCCAAAAGTGCCGACGACTGAAAAAATCTGATCCATTTTACGATTGTCGATTGCCAGTTTGCAAGCGAATATCAGGATAATTTATTTTTTTCATAAAAATAAGCCTAGTACATGCTAAGATATAAAGAAAGTATTTGTTTAGTTAGAATTATTAATAAAATTTTCTTAAACTAGACATATCTAGTCGTTAAACTTGATCTTAATTCAAGATAATTGAGACTATAATGACATATAGATTTCTCAGATCAGATTATTAATCCTAATGTATTAAATAAATATAATGTCGCCCATAGTCCGCTAAATCATATGGTAATGATATTTAGCGGACCAAGAACCTCCCCCCTTCACTTCAAAACCACTAGCCGGTCGCTACACTCAACGTAAGTTTTTGATTTTGATTGATATACAAATATGTACAGCCCAGTTTCTATGATATTTACAAGCGCGTTTAGTTAGTTAGTTAGTATATAACTGTAAAAAAGTAAATATTGTATATGAAACTAACAAAAATATTGATAACCTTGCGTTAGAACTCGTAGTAGTAGCAGAACAGGTGTTGATGTCATGCAATCAGCAGTAAAACTTTATTACATAAACAGTTCGATAAATATTTATTTTATTAAAACTTGAAAACAAGTTAACTCGAAGTAAATGCAAAATCGTAAAATAATTCAGTACCAATCATAATTAAAATCGACAAGCAATTGGAGTGGATGCTAAATAGTTATATCATTTATTGTTCCATGTGTTCTCGCCATCTTATAACCTTGGATCCTTCAAGCTAGGCGTAAAGAAGCGCCTTTGGCACTATACCAGTAAAGAAGCACTATACCAGTGACGGCGACTGAGGCAACCGTAAACTAAGTCAGTTTTTTTATTCCAAGGTCCAAGAGGACCTTCCCTTGCCTCTGATGCCTCTCAAGGCGATGTCAGATGTCAAGTCATAATAAAAATATACTAAAATATGTATAATAAAACTTCTAACCGTAGCCGTAGTTTAATTCAGTCAATCAAATTGTCACGCCTTTTTTCTACAGGGATAGGCAGAGACAATGGAGCGCCACTTACCACGATCCTTACACAACTCACTTGCTTCCTTCAGGCTCTGTGGTTATGGGCACTAGGCACCCTAGCTTTCTTGAGGATGTCTCTTGTGTTAATTCATAATATTTTTAAATTTTTGTTGTTTTTTGGTTTGCCCGGCATAGTGATGACGACAGAGGCAACTATAAAATGAAACCGTTTCTTAGTCGTCGGGGCTCTTTGTTACCTCTTGCTTACCTTCTATTCATTATATTTTATTATATTCCTACAGTATATTTTTTCAGTATATTTTAAATATTTAAATAATTAGTGTGTTTTTCAAAAACCTTAACATGTATGTTACAATAGCCGTGTGTAAATATTGTAGATAATAAAATCAAAAGGAATAAATAGAACGAAGGCCACATTCTCATCAAATGTGAAATGAATTAAGCAACATATATGAACAGTCAATATAACAGATTCGGCATCAATAAATTGACAAGGCTATATGTATTAGTTTTAAGATACACATAGTACAATATTAATGGGTGACATTTCCGTTCGAATAACTGTCGTAGAAAAAATACTTACAATTAAACAAATTTTATGCGGCTTACTATCGCGTTTATTTTGGTTTTATTTTACAATTTTTTATTATTCCGACGTTCCGAGAGCTTTGCAGCCATCGTGGTCACGGAGAGACTGAGGTGTTGGTCGTCCTATTGGTTGATGCTGTTATTGTTTCCAAAACTACCCCGTTTGATATTTTGTTTTTTTTTGTTCCCGGTTTATTTCAAATTTTTGCAAAAATAACTGACGGTGTCATCTGGTTCAATGTTCGCGCAAAATCTAAGAAAATACAACCTTAATAAAGTCAAAATATAGTATAGTATTAACGTATATTAAATATTGGACTAATTATTTTTTAATGTTAATAATTAAACAAGATAAAGATAATGATATAGAAACATTAAGATATCTTAAAGCGACCGTGGTGGTTGTGCAATGGTCACGCAAACCGGGAGTACGGGTTCAAAATCCCCTGCCGGTACCAATGTATCTTTGTTAATGTACTTTGGTTAGTCGTCATGCTTTTATTATACAAGTACTTTGGTAGAATAGAAATTTAGTATATATTTTTTTAATATAGTAGATTAAAAAAAATTAGTAGAATAAAAAAAAACCTACAAAATAATTCTAATTCTTTAAGCCAGGAATCAAATGTAAACAAATATATTATAACAAAATAAAATATAATATTTTTTAAAAATAAATGAAATACAGAAACCGCTGGATGCAAGCCGCTTCCAGTATGGAGTTGTTGGCTGACATATCGGCTGACATAGTATCTATGAGTTTTGGGTTACACAATGTCTAGTAGTATCTTTTCACTCAAATTGTACTAAAATTTATTAATGTCTCTTACTGTCTTTTGGATTAGTACAGCTTTACGATATCTTGAACAGATTTATTGTATTTAGCGATTTATATGAAATAATGCTGAGAAAGTCTTTGTTATATTAATTTATAAATGCAGTTATCGTATCAGTAACATTTGGAGCGAGTTTTCGATATATACAGTACGTTAGGCAAGATCTTGTAAATTGCAAATATCGATATGATCTCAACGACAATATGTTTTATCTTTGTTAAATACGCAACAGAATTGTATTATAACTCAATATTTACCTAATTATTTAATAAAGATAAAATATATTGGTTTAATAAACTATTACGAGTACATTATTTGTATTGTTGCGTAAAAGAAAGGCAGTGAGAGGTGATTTTTTGTTGAGCAAGGACTCCTTAAATATATTTCTATTACAAAATGACAATGTTATTAAATATTATTGCAAGTGACGATTTAATAAGTAAAAACTTAAAGATAAATAAAATATCAATATTACCGAGACACCTCAATGTCCACAGGGGATAGGCAGAGACATTGGAGCGCCACTTTCTCCGATCCACGAACAATCTTTAGAATCGTCTTCGTTTTATTTTTCCACTCACCTCTGATTTAAATATAATACATTTATATGTGCGCACACCAACCCAACATACTCTTCTCTACATTCCTGTCACTAAAATATAATTTTAAATTATAATTATACAAAATTAACCGACAAATCATTTAAATTGCTACGTTTATTTACCTAATTCCTAGGTAGATACGATGTACAGAATTACTCAGAACACTTATGTAAATTTTGTTTAATTTCTTTGTGAAACTGTGGCCAGTCAGCACAATCAAATTTCCATTTTTTGGGGATTTGGATCCGGTCATGTGAGTTGTGAAATTGAGATTT
Source organism: Tinea trinotella (assembly GCA_905220615.1). Classification (NCBI taxonomy): domain Eukaryota; kingdom Metazoa; phylum Arthropoda; class Insecta; order Lepidoptera; family Tineidae; genus Tinea; species Tinea trinotella. Next base: position 8,895,597 of record HG992306.1, read on the forward strand.
TAAAAGTATTGGATAATGGTCACTGTTATATAAGTCTTCAAGAACATTCCAATTAAAATATAATGCTATATTTTGAGATGAGATCGAAAGATCAATATTGCTAGTACTACCGGATTGGCTACAGAAGTGTGTAGCTTGATTGGAATTTAATAATATTAAATCATCATGTGAGTCCAGCCAGTTAGTCACTATTTTACCTCTTGTGTCACACTTGTTTGAGCCCCAGTAGTAGTGATGACTGTTATAATCCCCTAGTATAATAAAAGGTTTTGGAAGTTGCTTAGTTAGATTATTTAAATCACTTATTGTTAGTTGATAACTGTTCGGAAGGTAAATATTACATATTGTTAAATTAATTGGAAATTTGATTCTAACAGCCACTGCTTCAATATTTGTATTTAAAATAACCTCTTCAGGTAATGTACTTGACTTAACAAAGGTGACTACTCCACCACTAGCTCTTAAATTATTGTGTCTATTTCTATAGTAATTTTCATATCCTGACAAGTTACCACAAAAATTTGATGTAAAGTTAGTTTCTTGTAAACATATACATAATGGTTTTAATTTATTGATTAACAGCTTAATAAATTCTAGACGATTATAAAAACCATTAACATTCCATTGTAAAATATCTAACATTATAAAAATAATAAATTAAATATTATAAAACTTATATAAAACTAGAACTAGTTATCAGATAAATTGTTCCAATTCAATGCGTTAGAAGCATTTAATAATTCATGTAATTTTTTGTTCAGACGGGTACATCTATTCTTTAGACTTCTATTCATTTTATTATGAAGAGATTTGCACATACATATAAGCCCCTCCATATCATCAGTATATTCATAAATAGTCTCCTTTATATAACTTTTTCCACGAACATTATCTAATAAACTAATAAACTGCTCTGTATTTATTGGAAATAATTCATTTTCAAATTCATTCTATTAATTACTTGCATACAACAATTAATTTATAACCTAGAAACAATACTTTAAATTTGTAATCATACTAACGTTGAGACAAAACTTATTTATTTATTTACATGACGTGAGACAAAATGAAGAAATACTTATTCCTTTCACAATTTTACCCAACACATCTGTCTCGCTTTCTTCTTATTTACACTCTCCTGTATAAGCCTATATATGTATTGTCCTACGAGGGCTCTACATGCCTCGCCTCTGCCCGTTTCGTGGTTATCTAGGCAGGATTTGGCTACTCATTCACGCTTGTCAATGCATATTAGAGTGTGATAGTTTGAGACATGATGATCGCCATCTATAATAGTATGTTGTCCCCGGGAACGCATCAGTTTACCGTGCCATCCGAAATAGTACTGTAGTCGAAACACTTTATAAGGTTTAGGTTCTATATAGATGATAAATTACAATATGGAGAAATAAGATTATATATATGTACCACACAGAGAGGTTTAAAAGCTGGTTTCATTAATAAGATGACTTAAAAAATTAACCAGTCACAAGAAACCACAGATGGTCTTAAGAAAATGATCGACAAATTCACAAATCATTTGCTGTCAAAGTAAATTGAATTTCAAGTGGGTCACACATTTCATATGTTCAAATATAACAGACTATATACTACTAGACATCGCATATGAGGACGATTTTTCCGGCACTCCTATATTTTTCATACTACATACAAGTTAAGAAGCGGAGTGGAATTTTCAATGTTATTTAGCATATTTTAATTTCCCAATTTACTTTCTTTATAAATTATAAATTATTTATTGGTAATAAAAATGTTATAAGATTTTTTAAAAAGATATGTACAATTTTCATTACTAATTTAAAAGAAGGTGCATATTTGGTATACGTCAATCAATCAATCAAATTGTCACGCCTTTTTCCCACAAGGATAGGCAAAGACAATGGAGCACCACTTGCCAACGATCCTGACACAACTTCCTCGCAATTATCTTCATACAAGCTCTATGGCAACCTATATGTGTAAGTGCTCTGTGTAAAATATGGACAGTGAACAGATCTTTATTTAAGTAAGAAATATTTGTGTGGCGTGATTAATTGATTCACGTATTGAAGACCAGCGCATGCGCAGGTGTGCAGTTACATCAGAGAACACCAGCATTCCTTAAAGTGTCTGCAAGTGCAAATGCAACCGTCAGTATTATATGTAGGTAGGTAATAAAACCGATACTATGACTTGTTCCGTGGAATGTAAATTGAGATTTATGGATAGAGCGGCCATTATCAAGTCAGAGACTGCCACTACGGTTTCACTTCTTGCAACAAAATAGCCTTTAATAATGGCATAATATAATTTGATATGCTATAAAAATTCCTTCTGTATTCGTATTTAATTTAAAAGTTATTTCGTCATCAGTTAGCTTAGAATATCTAACTTACGAAATATACATAAGTTAATTAAAAACCAAACGGATTTTATTTTCGTGATCTTTAACAGCCGGATTGCTTTAGCAACGTGTCATAAAATATTTAGACCCGTAACTCCTTTTAACAGACAGAGAGACAAAAATCTTTATTGCACAAAACAGAATACATAGAAAGGCTATAAAAATAAAACATGGCTGCTTTGTCACTAAAAAGCGATCTCTTCCAGGCAACCAACCTTAACGTGGTTAACAGAAAATTGTGGCCTATGCCATAAAATACTAAGATTTGTTACACACATCAATACACGATACATAAATAAGATATTATTATTATTATACCATACATATATATCAAAAATATACATAAGAACATAATACATTTACTCCCCTTTGGCCGGCATAGTGACGGCGACTAGGGCAGCCGGTGTTTTAGTCGTCGGCACTGTCCTTTTCCTTATTATCAGGCAGGTCGAGGAAAAATGTCAGATCACAATCTGACGTAAAATAATAGAATATATGCTAGTTTATTTTATTATATAATTGATAATTTGTGCGTAAATTTATTATATAATATACTGTCAAAGAGTGGTAGGCAGTGGTACCCAGTCTGCCGATCCGGGGTAGTACCACCACTTGCAAGTATATAGACCGTGAAGTGATTTTGTCACGTTTCGGGATCAGCTTGTAAGTAGCCGGTTCCATCTAGACCGGCATCGTGGATGTGATTGCTACTCACATATATTAAATTGTAGTTGCAGTGACATTCATTCATGGACCACACTTCGCCTTAACATCAAGCGGGGTGCTGTCATATGTCGAGTCACAATAAAAAAAAACCTGAATCGCTATTGTTTCAAATACATTTAAAAGAGTACAGAACGTGAATGAACTTATGCGATTAAAAGTGTGGGTCACGTTCATATGCAGGTCAGGTCACTGTCGCCCCAAATAAACATTTCTGTCAAGGCTTATAAATAATTGTATACAAAGTAGGCGCTTGTATGAGAATGGGGAATCTTGCTATTTATAGTGTTAAAATAGCCATAATAAATGTTCAAAGATAACCGTATTTTCTATGGTCGAATTTAAACTTTTTAGTACATTACAGAACTATAGGTATTTTATTAATTTAAAACCTAATTGCACTATGTACAAAGGCGGACTAAATGCCGTTAGACATTCTCTGACAGCCAAAGCTTTAGGACAGTATTTATGGTAAGTAGGTGCAATATAAAGGTGACAATTTGTAAGAATAAAACAACAAATACATATTAATGGTTAATATTTACATTTTAATACTTAAGGTATATTCAAGGGAACTTAATATGTAAATTAAAATATGTTTTATTTGCATTATTTAATGCTGAAATAGAGTTGTTGAACTTAACTCTGAAATATATTTTATGTGACTCCCCTTTAACCTGATGTTAAACTGGAGTGCAGAGTGCAGTTAGTAGTAATCGCCAAGAATAGAGGCGATTACTAATAAAGTTCAATACCTGCAAGTAGTAGTCGTCCACGTACTTTAACTAGTTGCACATACGATACGAGAATCGAACTGGGATGACCTCTTATTAATATGTAAATTTGATAGCATGTAATTGACATGTAACTATGTTTATTAGTTTTGTGTCCAATATAATAATAATCTAGGTCATTTTGTGGTAATTATAAGCTAAGCTGTCTAAAACTAAAATACTGTAAGAACATGTAATATTTAAAATGTGTTTGATATTTTAAATATTAAGTATTGTATTTTCTGAATTATTGGATATTATTATTAATAATTTTGATTAAAGTTTGCTTTGTGTTTTATTCGATGTGCTGTGTATTTGTTTTATTCGATGTATTTGTTTGTATGATGTTTTTTTGTTTTTTGTTTGTATGATGTATGTTGGTTACGCCTGTCACAGGGAACAAAAACGTTGAAAATTAAGTCTAACATTTTATAAGTTATTATTTCAAGTCACAATAATAAATAAATGTAACAGATAAATAAATAAAACAAAATGTTTATTATTTAAAGGCTACGACCACGATGACAACAATGCTTTCGAAAAATCGGAACAAAATAATAAAATCAGTAAGCGATAGTAAGCCGCAAAAATCCAATATTTCATTTATACAGAAGATCGAACTCTTTAATCAATTAATCAAAATGCCACGCCTCAATACCCACAGGGATTATACAGATAATATTTATCGTCTTCCTTTATAAATGTTCTAATGACTTTATTATAAAAACAATACATCGAAAATATATATTAAAATTAATTATGATTCAGTTTAATTAAAACACTTTTACTTGGTATACTGGTTTATCTGGTTTCGAACTATATTCCAAGTTAATTAAAAGATTTTTGATATAATTAAACACTTAATAACATTTATAGATTTAATTAAAACAACTGAAATACTTATATGAAATAAGAAATATTTGCGGCATTCCATTGCGTTTAATTAATAGTTTAATTAAATAACTTTTTGTAGAAATTACGATACGCATTGAAGATTTTATACTTAAGTAGTATTTTTTTACATGAAAAAAAAAACGTGATATAAAGCTGTAAAAACAATTATAATACCCACATTATAGCAGTGTTAACAATTTATCCTGATGAGTTTTGATTATCGACAGCCCTAATATCCTTGTGTTGTGGCTGGCAGACAGCCTGACGTCGAGTAGGTGCGCCGTACATGAGCACTATATACCTATGGTTGTTATGAGTAAGTAGGTTCGGCATTGGCACGCGCTGTTCATGGTAGGTACTTATTATCTTTACGACTTTAGATAAGATAAATAACTATGTGGTATATTAGGTTTTAACCCATGATTTAGTTGTAAACTTAAACTCAGTTATGAAATGAAATATTTTTGACTACGTCTTACTGCTTAGTTTCGCAAAGTTTTCGAACTAAGCAGTAAGCAAGAAATTATGCCTAAAATGATACAAATAAACGCGATACTAAGCAGCTAAAATCTTGAAATTTTTGGAAGAAAAGTAGACAGCAATCATTCTATTTAACAAGTGTAATTAACTGACCATACGAGAATTCTAGAATCATGAATGAATTACGATAGTAATATTATATCATACTCTAGTAATATTCGTTTAGTGATCATACTCGTACTTTACTCAAGCCATAATGACTATTGAATAGAACAATTTAAAAATACATAGCCTAATTTACTAATATGGTTTGGAACTATAAAGAGATAAGACGACCAAAAAGATTTGCTTGCTATGGTATTTTAAAACTATACAAGTATACTATTTAATTGGTTCTATCATACATGAGCAATCTATCACACCGACAGTTTTGTCAATATTGTGATTTCGTTTTATTGTCTCTGCCTATAAATAAATTAATTGATTTAACTACCTATATACTAACTATTATAAGGACAATTGTTTTCTAGAGCAATTTTAGAACTATTCCTTGACCTGAACCTTTTCGCTTCATTGGATTATTAGTATGAAACGACCGCATAATTACGATCTCTATCAAAAGTCCCTTTAGCCAATCACGAAATATTGTCGCGGTAAATAATATTTATTTTTATTTGAACATTATTCCACAAAATTACGTTGTCAAACCAAATTGATTTGCCACAGCTACTGATTTAATATTATTGCATATCACTATTTTCCACGGCTATTTGTAACGCATAGTTTTTTACTTTGTTTCTAACTTGAAGTTAGTAAGTCAATAGGTAAGCAAAAATAAAAGTTTCTCGCTTTATGCGGGTATTGCCAACTTAGTAACTTTTTATTTTTATTTAATAATTTTATTTATTACGAGCGTTTATTAAATGTTTTAGAAAGGAAAACTTAGAAATTATATAACTGACATTAAAATTAATAAATTAATTAAAAATGATTGAAAATGCAAACGAACATATTTTCATACCTTTATTATTAGATAAATAAATTACATCATAATAGAATGTATTTTTAGTAACAGTAGTTACTATACAATAACATATCCACTTATTAAGCAATTATATATTTATGTATTGATTCTACATAGTTATTAAACTTTGATTTTATTTAATTTCTGTATTTAATCTTTATTGCACGTTCCCCGTTATCTTAACAATAATACTGAAAGCTACGCAATTAAAATACGAATACAAGAAATCTTTATAAAGCTACAAAAATCTTTTATTTCATAAACAATATTCGCGTAAAACCCCAGAAAATTCTAATTAAATAGCTTTTCCCAATATATGTATTAGTTACTTAGCTATTATTTATTTACTTACTTTATAGAAGTTGGCAAGTGCAGTCCTTTCTTTGAGATGGAGATAAACTGAAACAAAAGAGCAACAAATTGTATACATTTGTCCATGTGCCAGAAGGAAATTGAGTTTATGTTTTATTTACATTTTTGTTAAGAATAAGCGTTACAAATATATTAAATACTCTTACATGATGTACTTTATATAATAAAATATACAAGTAGTAATTCACTGCTTAATGAATATTTTTGGTAAAACAAAATTATTAATAATACATACTTAATAAATTTTTATTTATTTTTATTGTGATGACATATGACAGCACCCCGCTTGATGATAAGCTGGAGTGTAGTCCATGAATTGATGCTACTTCTACTACAATTCAACAACTGTTAGTAGCAATCATATCTACTATGCAGGCCTAGTTGGAACCTTCAACTTACAAGCTGATCCCGAAACGCGACTTAATCACTTCACGTTCTGTATACTTGTAAGTGGTGGTACTACCCCAAATCGTCAGACTGGGTACCACTGCCTACTACTCTTTAAATATTTTCTTTTCTTTTTGATTGTCATGTAACAGCACCCAGCTCCAAGAATGGAGGTAACTGCTACTTACAGTTAAAACTGCCTATCAACCAGAGCCGGAGCAATTTTTTTATTAATAAATATTACAAATAAAAGATATAGAACAACAAATATTTGCTAATGTCCCGGGTTCGCGAACTGGTGTGAACAAATGCCGCCTGTCGTTATTTAGAAAAACATTTTATTCAGCCAAAATCATTTTTTTTTAAATAGGTACTTTGGTAGGGTTGATCTATTATACAATCATGTTTAGTAGCTAAATTTACTCAAGCATGATAAATAAAACAAGTCCTGTTAAAGCAGTATCAAGCAGTATTCACAGTATCCATTCTGCACTGTGAATATATCGTAGAGATGTGAGTGAATTTAATTTTTATTTAAATATAATGGTTAAGAGCGATATACTAATTAGAAATAAGACTGTTAAACAGGAACAAACGTTGATTAAAATAGTAATTTCAAGAGCAAAGCACTCGTTAAGATTACGCATTACAAGTAGCAATTAAGAGGGAAGCCGTACGTCTTCCTGCAAGAGTTATTTCTGATAGGTTCGTATTTATTGCATCACGAAGTAAGATTTTTTGTATAAATATTGTTTAGAAATTTAACATTTTGTATCTAACCAAGGTAACTAATATTTTTTGTGGCTAATTTCAATTTGTTTGTAAATACTAATAAAAAAAATATATTTTTTCACTCTATATTATTTTTTGACCTTTGACCTCGGCTTGCCTGCTGATAAGCAAGGGGAGGTTGCTTCGAAAAAGACTATTGTCTGTTTATGTTACTATAATAATGATTCATCACATTATCAAAAGTATGTATACCAAGCAACTACATAGTAATGTCTAGTTAGCGTAGAAAGTCTCGTTAAGATTCTATTTTTTAAACTTCTTTGTTTTTGTTTTATACGAGTATATTGTGACCATACCTTATGAGAGCATCCCGCCTGATGGAGTGCAAATAGCAAGTAATGAAAAAAACTGCAAGTAGCAGTCGCATCCATTATGCCAGCCTAGTTGAATACGACAGAGTCACTTTACGGTTTGTAAACTTTAAAGTGGTCTAACCCAAATCCCTAGACAAATAACCATCAACTGTCTACCGTTGACTCATAAATATCTCTTTAACGATACCACATCAAGTCTGCTAGCGTTGAAATTGAATACAATGTCAAAATGTTACCATTTCTTGCGGTGCGCCATCCAAATTATAATGGGGGTGATATTATAACACTTGTGGGACACACAATGGCGTTCAGATGACACCAATCTGAACCCTCCACTTCGAACAATAGTCTCGTTTAACTAACAATAGGAACCCGCCCGGAGCCAAACAGACCTGCTGCTCATCCAATCGCCGCGAGACATTAAAAAACAAGTTCCCTTAAATACGCGTTGATTGTTTGCAATGACTATATTTGCAATGTTTATGTATACATAACCTCTGTTTACCCTTTTAATGGAATTTCTATTTTAGACGGGTTAATACATAAACTTTGCAAAGCGTGGACTTAGTATAAACATGAAGTTTTATTACTTGGCTGTGTTCCACGCACGAACGTTAGGCCCCGAGCAGTTGGTGCGATATTCAAAACGCTGCCTGATGTATGCCTGTTGTCGATGATGCGGTTTAGAACCAGATTGTGGGCGCACGTCCAATGGTCGTTGGATACTAACCATTACTAAGCGAAATCATACGGGTGATTAGTGGTTGTTTTTATTCCGTTATTTTGTTTCAAACTATAAAATTTTCGTACGAATTAGCCACCAATAATACCAAATATTTAGGCTTTTCGTCTCGGCTCCTTCATGTTTGAATGGGTTTGCGCTCTTGTTGCCATAACTTCAGTGATGTAGTTCTGTGCATCAATATGCAATACGCGCCTCTTCACTTACGACGGGATACGCAAAACTTTCAACTTTTGACTCCGTGACTAAAATACGTTATCTAATGGTTATATGACACTTCTTTCTAAACTTACTATTATTTGGGTCCTTGATTCGAAAACAAATACTGCACGAGTAGGTATGTAGTACATAACAATTGAAATGTTGTATCAACTAACTATCTAATTCTATAATTACCAACTATAATTACAAATATGCATGACCGATATATGACCAAATCCCTACGGATTATAAATGCATAACCGCAAATGGATATTGTTTATTAGCGGTCCAGCTTGGTTTTATTGTATCAAACTAACCTAAGATAATCATTCAGCATTTTGTGGCGCACTATATTTTTATTGTGACCTCGACTCGGTTAGCAAGAGGAGGTCCAAGAGTGCTGACGACTGTAAAGACTGAGTCTTCACGATTGCCCCAGTCGCCGCCACTATGCTGGTATTTTTAAGCATTGCTTGAAGGATCCAAGGCTATAGGATGGAAGGGTAAAGCATTCCACTGATCGATACCCGCACAGGTCGGAGGAAGCACCCGCATTTTGTCGACCGAATTGGCAGCAGAACTAAAAGGTTCGGTAGGTAGGTAAAAAACTAAAATTTTATGTGCATTTAGGAAATTTGTCAATTATCGGTTTGAATCATATTCCCTGCGACATGATTATAAAACTTTAAGTGTCATTCCAACTTGTAAATTCTTCATATTTATCTATTGCAGGTATTAATTATAAATACTTCATAGTAAAGTGCCAATCGTTATCAGCTGATGACTGCTTCACTATTCACACTGTTTATTTTTAGTAAAGACTAAACTAATCTAAAGTTTAGTTTACATTTAAAACTTTTGTTGTTGTGTGGCGAGAGACGTGGTAAGTACATATTCATTCATTTGTTGAAGGCTTTATTAGATTTTATGTTTTGATGGTATCCTTTATGTGATAATGAGACAACCCAGAAGACCTAAGATTTTGAAATGTTGTTATTTCTATTGTTCCTGCCTATTCCCACAGAACTCATAAATATATTTTATTCATATGTTCCATGCCTATCCCCGTGGAAATTGAGATGTGACAATTTGATTGATTGAATTTTGGTCGATATTTATAAATAAATGTTTCGATATTAAAATATTTAAATACTTTTTCATTTTATAATTTATTAAATAGAACAGTGCGCAATAGAAGAATAATGACAGCGGCTGAGGCAGCCGAGAACAAACTCGGTTTTCTCAGTCGTCGTCACTCTTGGACCTCCTCTTGCTTATCATCAGGCGGGACGAAGTCACATGTCGTGTCAAAATAAAAAAAGATGTATTGACAAGGATTGACGAAGGAATGCTTCGATGGTTTGGGGGAAAGAATGTGTGAAATTAGAATTTATGATGAACTGAATTTATAAATTTGATAGAATGCGTTAATCGAAGCAGACCCAGGATGTTATCCGACCAAATCGGAGATATCCTCAAGAAAGCTGGGTTGCCTAGTGCCCATAACCGAAGAGATTAGCTCTTCGGTTATGAAGAGAATTGTGGATGTGAGGAAAGCGAAGGAGTTGTGTCAGAATCGTGGCAAATGGCGCTCCATCATTCTTCTAAGAAATAGGCCTGACTTCCTCGCTTCCCTTACATCCACAATTCTCTTCATATAAGCTCTACGGTTATGGACACTATGGAAATTACGCAAGTTCCTTGTTTTTATGTTTTGTGTACTTAAATGTTTTAACAGCTGCCAGCAGCATTCTCACCAACTTTGCCGACCTACATAGTTGGAAGCTGATCTTCACGTCTGTGCACTTGTAAGTGGTGGTACTATCGCGGATCAGCAGACTGGGCAAATGACCATGGGCAAATGATATGCCTTGCAAACTTTAAATAATTGCAATAATATAAAATAAAAATGGCAAATGGTTTTAATAAAATATGTACAAAACAATTTTGTTTGTAAATGTTTGAATTTAGTTTGAAGGATGTTTGATGTATAACAAATTTACAAAGGAGCTTTTTACGTCTAAGCCCTCTTTGTTATTCAACCAGTGTCGCTTCTAACGTAATTTGTTAAGGCGCGGTGTGGTTATCGCAAAACGAATGCGACCGCCCGGAGTCGCATTAAAATACGATTAAGTTAATGATACTAGCAAAATAATGTGAACTTTGTTTCTGTTATTGTAATTAACCATCTCTGCTGATGTGAATTATAATATAGGACATTTACTCGTATATAGTGTATAGTAGCTCAGTAAGTAAAACAATTAGGTCAAAATCAATTCTGGGCGGCATAGTGACGACGACTGAGACATTCGAAAACTAAAATCCGAAGGGTTTTTAAAGTCGTTGGCGCTCTTGGACCTTTCTCTACTTGTGTGTAATTTAAAAAATATATGTAAGTCACATAAGTATAAATGTGTATAAATGTGTTTATATTATAGGTTATATTATAACTATGTTGATCCACAGGTAATAAAACCCATCTAACAATCTATTCAAATATCTCCAACATAATTTATAACATAATGATGATTATTATTTAATTATTTACTAATTAAAAAAGCCTTCCTCTCTGTTTTCGATGACTTATTTATATAAATTCAAAATTGTATTTTACCGACTAAAAGACGCTGTCATAACAATAGTGGTAACGATGGTCCCTTAAACCAAGAAGTGGTCATCACAAAGTACTTATTTAAATTACTTGTATGTTTTTGTTTGAAAATAGATATATTTATATTATATTTTGTGTGCTCTAATAAATCTATATTCTTCCTAAATATGCCCCTCAATGTCCACTCACATCTAGCCATGGTCAGCTGTAAGAGAATGCTTAATGGTATTAAGCTCGCTATTGTAAATAGTACAGTAAAACAGAATTATTATTAGTTACCCATTATAATATCAGAACTACATGGAGAAATCTAATCTAATATATGCCTATTAGATATATGCCTATATATAATACAAAATATAGTAAATAAAACTATAATGAGGTCGTTGAACCCTACAGCTAAACTATACAAACATTATATATACTCATACAAACATTTGAAACACACTGACTAAATATATTACCAAAGTCAAAAGTCATATTTGAAATGTAATAAAAAAGTTCATTGTGATACATTATAATTCGTACTGTGCCAGGCGACCAGTACTCACGCATTGCGCGCTGCATCCAAATGATTCTCCGATACCCACAGATTACCAATGAGTTTCCACATGTTTTGTGATGTTAATACTTTTAAAACAATAGATATTAAAACATAATAGTAATGCATATAGTTGTCTAACGACCCGCAGAGCGTGAGCGCAATCAACAAACAGTTTAAACTGTTCCCAAGGCACGGAAGCAATATAGTAAAATAAGGAACCATTTAGTATTCCGTGGTAATTCTCCTTAGGGATATTATAAAGTTAATATTATAATATGTAGTCCCTTATTTGGCGAAATCGTATCAAATATTTTTGACAATATTCTTAATAAAATAGTAGTTTTCGGTATCAGTATATATAAACTAATTTAAGGATGCATTCAATTAAACGATTTTAAACTATTTAAGTTATAAGAGAATATATTTTAAAAAGAAATATTTTTCGACCGGCATAGTGACACATACTGAGGCGGCCGTGAACTGAGTCGGATTTTTTAGTCGTTAGCATTCTTGGACATCCTCTTGCATACCATCAGGCAAGTCGAGGTCTGATGTCAAGTCACAATATTTTTTTTAAACAATTCACAATCACAACAGTGTTTAAGTTTACTTTAAACTAATATTACTTAGACATACATTATAATTTATATTTGCTATTTAATAAGTAAACTAAACTCGTTGTAATAAAGAATTGCACAGGAACCAGTTTAATGTTTTGGCACTAATACGAAATGACAGGTTTTTAACTGTAAACATACAGGTAACATGAAGCTTGTTTGTTTAAGTATTCGCGTGGGTTTCCAGCAGAATATTCACAAATTGAATTTCATAATACACTCGTAACAAGCCGTTATGAGATATTAACCCTTACTTATTCCTTTTACTTCCCTTCGACGGCCACACGCACACGCCGTAAAATATTACGTTTTATCAATACGTCTTTATAGACTCCGTTTCCATAAATGTGCTGTCCCCTATTCAATTTAGTAATGTTGAGATTGTATAAGCGATGTGTCAAACTTTAAATTGTTATAAATATAGTATCAAATCACTTAAATAGGGATAGGCAGAGACAATAGAACGGCACTTGCCATGATACTGGCACAACTCCCTCATTTCCCTCACGTCCACAGTTCTCTTCACCAGTGATATAACTTCTATAAAAGTACCTTCATTATAACTCGTCGCTTCTTCCAACTTTTTCGATTCCATTTTAATGGAGAGCCTGTATAAGTATTTTAAATTTTATTACTTTAGGTATTTTATTCAATTTGCGAAAACGGGCAATCGACGATTTTATTTGATTTACGCAACCCAAATAATTTTCTTTAACAAAGACTTAAATAGCGGCGCGTTCTTTTTATAGCTTTTAAACACATACATATTATAAAGGTTAAACGCCTTGCTTCAATTACAATATCGCACGCAATCCAAACAAAACCAAGCGAGATTGCTTTAGTCGGAGTTTCGTTACAAGAAATGTTTATCACGGAGGCGACAGTATACCGTTTTGTCAAGCCGTCTGTCACATACATAATCGATAAGCACGTATACAACAACTCGAAAGACAATACGCGGTGTAATGCCAAAGCCGGTTCTAGGACAACCGTTATAACAATTCGATTGTTGTTTATTTAAATGAAAAAAATAAAAAGCTTGCTAAATATTACAGTGTAGGTGTTAACCTACGAATAACCGAATAAAGTGTTAATAACAAGAATTATAAATATGGTTTAATGGGTGGGTGCAGTTGTAGCCAAGTGGTCCACACGTAGATCATTCGATCACGCGGGTTGGGTTCATCATCAGCCAGAAGACGTTTACTGCTGAACATAGGTCTTCCCCTTAGAACGCTATTCCGAACGACAAGATGCCAGTTGCATCCACCGGTTATTTGTGACTCTTACTATGTCGTCTGTCCAACTAGTAGGAAGCCTACCTACGCTGCGTCTTCCGGTTCGTGGTCTCAAGTTCTCAACGCAAGAACCTTTCTTTTCCATCGGTTATCGGTTCATCGAGCGATGAATTAGTTTCTAATTATTTGTTCAATTATTTATTTCGAACCTTATAACCAGCATTATGTTAGTTACATATCCAGTACCGCTACCTTCAATAGAACCTTATTTGCATGGTGCGCGTTGTTCAGCGAGATCCCGACTTAATATCTACATCTGATAACTTGGGGTTAGAGTTCCGTTACTGGGATTTCAAGATACAATTTTATACTAAATAGATTCCTGCAACATTTGTTCATTATCGGAATATACACAATACATCAAATCATTTCATTTTATCATCATTTCAGGCCGGCATACTGACATCGACTGAGGCAGCCATGAATTGACTCAGATTTTTCAGACGTCGGCTCTCTTGGATGTACCCTTACTGCCTTATTCAGGCAGGTCGAGGCCACAATAAAAACTTAGTTTATTGTTTTCTATAATTATCAGCGCTGATAGACTTTTACTACTGTCTAATATGAAGTTAAAACATATAGCTTACTACTTAAATATGCCTAATAAAATAAAATACTAAAAAGTCATTTGTAACTAAGATGAGGGGAGCGGTATCTTTATTAGGATCAAGTGAAAATTAAATTGACTTTAATTTGCGTTAAATTAATCAAATAAATTGTCGTTCAGAATAATTGGTGAAAAAGAATGGAGAAGAATAGTAATTACAAGAACTCTGGAAGCCACTAAGCTTTTTCTTAATTAAATTAGTCCGCTTGTTTAAACGATATTGACTTCATGTACAAGTTTGAATGTTAGTATCTTTTAAATGGTTCTTTAAAGATACTAACGTTTTAAGGTTTCCGTAGTCTAGTGATAGCGAAAGAGTGGTACCCAGTCTGCCGATCCGGGGTAGCACCACCACTTACAAGTATACAGGCCCTGAAGTGATTCAGTCACGTTTCGGGATCAGCTTGTAAGTCGCCGGTTCCAACTAGGCCGGCATAGTGGATGTCACTGATAAGTATCACAGTTGTTGAAATATAGTAGAAATATATTATCAGGCGACTTACATCAGGCTGGGTGCTGTCATATGTGAGTCACAATAAAAAAAATGACGATTCGGAATATAAAAAAGAGGTTTTTGATTTTGCCGGTTGGTCTTACTACTATGGCTGTAAAGCTTTTGAAACGTATATTAACTGACAACGGTCAATCAATCAATCAAATTGTCACGCCTTTTTCCCACAGGGAGAGACAACGATAATTATTTAAATCAAAAATAACGCGTCTGAGCTGGAAGAGCATATTTTTTATTGTGGTTAATCTCATCCATGATTAAAAGCAACTGCTACTACATTTAAGATGAGTAGGTAGTATGAGGAGGAAGCCAACTTCTATGCGGTAGGATCTATATAACTTATGGGAGATAAACAAAAAAACTAATTGAAATCGATAAAACTATTGTTCTGCAAGTAAACAAAAACAGATCGATCCTCTGTTCTTATTAAAATCAGTGATGCATATATAGATAGCTCTCCTATTCCGTTAAAGAGATTTCTCGCTAAAATCGCTTACAATTGAATTTGCTTTTTTGTTCCGCCTATATAAGGACAATATTTGATGGATTCGTACGAATAAATGGTAAACGTAAATATTCCGTCACATTCTAAAATATTTTACGCAAATGTATCAATTACACAGGCTTTCATCCTTGCAAAACTTAGTTGTAATTTGAGCAAGTCATAGTTATTAATGAATTTAAAAAAATTATCGCGCGGCTTATTATCGCGTTTATTTTTGGTTATTGATTTTACATTTTTTATTATTATTCCCAAGTTTAGAAAGCTTTGAAGCCATCGTGGTCAATAACTAAAAATAAACTCTACAGTAACTAACATAAATTTTGTTTAATTATTTAAAAAAATACTTAGTTATTAATATCTAAAATAACATTACATATTTATGTATACAA
Source organism: Tinea trinotella (assembly GCA_905220615.1). NCBI lineage: Eukaryota > Metazoa > Arthropoda > Insecta > Lepidoptera > Tineidae > Tinea > Tinea trinotella. The sequence goes on from HG992306.1 coordinate 8,911,785, forward strand.
GTACATATACATATAAATAAATAAATCTCTTACATATAAATAAATCTCGTGTTATAAAAACGAGCTCTATTGATTTCAACATAAGTAAGGGTCTAAACATCTAATGAAACATCTATTGTTTTTAGGAGAAATTAAAAAGTATATTTCGTATAGGGTTGTGTTATTAGACCCTGTCTGGGTTATTCTCTTACAAAATAAATACTCAGAGGAGTACAAATCTAGTCAATGTACTCAGAACTTTATTTCATTTTGATGCGATATCCGACTTCAACTGATGTTACCATGAGGGATGGTTTTTAATTTTTTTTTTTTAACAGACGTCTGACTACGCCTTCCCTAATGGTAAGCAAGCAGAAGTTATACGACGCCGACGTCTAAAAAGAATCAGTGCCCCAGTTGCCACCACAATGCCGGCCAAAGGTGCCGAACTATATAGTTCGACTGCCGATTCGGTTACGCAGGGGTAGTTCACGTTTGCCTCAATCGTCTTTTCTATTTTGACCAAAAGAACGTAAATATTCCCCTTAATCAGATATTAGTCAGCCCTGAAACCTACGCAAATAAATGTTTAATATAGTAGACATAGGGTAAAAGTATTTGTACTTTCTTATCTTTATTTCGAATTTATTACAGCAATTTTATTGGCAATAATTTCGATATTACATAAGTTTAGCTACCTATCTATAGTTTATCCTACGTTAGAGCGTAGTTAAGTTCTTGTAATACAAGTTTTTGGTTTGATTAGAGCCGGGCAGGTCACGCGAGGTGACTCGAAGCATTGTTATGGACGCCAAGATAATAATAGCTGACCAACTGCTTTATGTTTAAATAGTTGCCATTAAAATTGATATGGTAGCAAACTAGATAATAATATGTAATAATAATTTATCGTTAAAACGATTTACGTAGAAACATAAATAAAGTATTGTATATTCTTAACTATAACAGTTTTAACTGTCATCATCATCAATTTCACGCCTTTAGGGATGCTACGGGGATGATAGGCAACTTTCCACCATTTCCACGACCCTAACAACCCTTGCCTCCTGTTCACATTCACAATTCTCTTCTTACACATGCTCTTTGATTATGGTCACTGCGGATCCCCGCTTTTTTAACGAATGTCTCCTATTTGACTAAGGAACCATCTTCTGCGTTGTCTCCGCAGAAGCAGAACCTTTCTACACGCTTAATACATACGTTTATCCTGGTTAAAATAAAAAAAGAAATTATGAATAGAAATAGGATTAAATATAATTATATAATATAGATGCTTTCTTACATAATTGTCTTTAAAAAATGTGTTTCGAACTTCACCAATTCTTTCTTATCTACAAATCTATCTATTATATTAAGTCACGCTAAATTTCACAAAAGATTCGACTATAAACTTTGACTTTTTAAGTGGATGACTATGAGAAATATTTTGTCACGAATTATGTAACTTCTCTTTTGACAGCACCACGTGAAAGTAAAACCGATGACAATGCTTCTATTTAAATTAACTTTGATTTTTACTATTATAATATTTGCCTTTCCTCTGTTACACAATAGTTTGCCTTTGTATTGTAATGCGTACATAGGCGTAATTAGTTATGACAATGATATCCTTTCTTAACAAACTCTTTATTGTTATGTTGTAACTTTCTACTTTCTATATCAATTTATCATTATAATTTTAACAATTAATAATTAGGGTTATTGACAGGCTTAAAAATTTAAATTGTATTCATTTTAAAAAGTGGACTTATTTGTGGTATATGATGTTTTTATGATTTATATACATTTCTATACAAAGCCATTAAAGGTGCTTGTATCATAAAAAGTAGTTTTGAATCGAGGGTATGGTTGGCTGGACCAGTTCCCTTGCCATTATTTTGCCATAGTCATTATTTTGAAATTACTAAAAAAAGAATCTCAGTGGGTCATGAAGTACGCTCATTGAAAAAACGCCGAATTAATTTCAAACCTTATACAAAACAACGTATGCTCATCTGAAGCCGATTATGTTAGAATAAAAAAATAAAAATTGGCGTGCTAAAAATATGTACTATAAATTATTATTACATTTTGCATATTGCAATGCAAGTACTAAATATTGAAACATAATTATTTTGACATTTATATCTATAAAATATTATCAAACCAAATATTTAAAAACTCTTATAATAAATTATATTGACCTTATAAAAATAAATAATTGATTGATAAATAAAATAATTGATCTGTAATTGATAGAATTATTAAAACCTCTATTATTTTGTTCAAAACTTAATAGAGCTATTAGCTTTTAGTCTTCTTTTATGTTTATGTTCTTTTTATGTCCATCTTCACCTTTCACTCAAATTTAATCAAACTATTAAAACACTTACAGTAAAGCCAGATTTTAAACAAATTATTATATGTGATAGATACTTTGGGATAGAATTAGTTCTGAATATACTTGGTACTTATAATATAATTAGGTACTTCATAACTCTATTTTTAAACCCAATTAAATAATTTATTATTATATAATAATATAAATAATTTTAAATTAAATTAGAAACTAGTTTTAGGGTAAAGATTGTAAATATTACCGTTTAGCATATACTCGTATATCGACGTCCACGATAATACGCAATCTAAAGCCTTTTTCTTCTATATATTTTCAATGTCTTATTAAGTTTTAAAACCACGCAAATATCTACGCCGAACCCATATAAATAAATAAATCTTAACTTAAATTATTTGTAATTAAGTCATTAAGTCTTAAAACTATATTAACAATTATTGAAATAATATTGTAAATCATCTGCGCAATCATGGCCTGTATTTCGGCATACAATGCTCCTTACCAGTGGTTAAGAAAAACATCAAGATTCTGTAGTCATTACTTGGTGTTACTACTTACTAGTTACTTGCGTTAGTATTTGGGTTTCTTTTTTTGTGGAATAGATACCATCTCCAGCCTTTCACTTAAATTGAATTGAACATCTTTACAGAAAAAAGAATACATTTTTTTGTATGTCAATTGGTGTTTGGTCGCACGTAATGGAAGTAGGTGAAAACAATTGAATGTCGAATCGTCGAAGTGTAGTCGTCATTTTAACGTCCGAATTGTTTGTTAAATCGGTCAAGTGACATGAAAAGAGTGTTTTTTAACACTTCGATGACGATGCAATTCGTGTTACATGTTTTATAGGCGATATAGAATAAATAAGTATAAGTACGTAAAGTTATCTAAATACGTATAAAAAGCTCTAAGATCTATTTTGTTAATGTAACCCTTAGTTTTCTTTATTTTTCTGGGTGGTCTAGTGCCCATAACTTGTAGAGCTTGTATGAAGAGAATTGTGTCGAGCGAGGGAGTTGCGTCAGGATCGTGGCAGGTAACGGTCCTTTGTCTCTGCCTATCCCAGTGGGAAAAATGCGTAACAATTTGATTGATTGATTTATAAATATTTGATTAAAACGTTACATATGTTTTCCTTAAATGAAAATTTACAGTAATTTTAAATGTTTACCCTGATTAGGTGTTGTGCAATACAATGTTAGGGTGCTATTGATCAGAAAAGAGGACGATTGAAAAAATGTTGAAATTCGATTGTTGTCAAATTATCTTTTTTCGAAAGTTCGGTGTACTTTTTACTTCTATATGATTACTGTTAAACTGTTTCTAATAAGCCATTTGGGTCCATGAGCGGATCAGCGGCCACAGTCATCTTCACTCCGCAGACTCCCGTCTTCTAAGTATTACATCAGACGAGTGACTTATAAATAGTATGCTTTAAACCGTGACACACTTAATTCAACAATTGAACAATCACTGTTTGACATTAATGTGAGAACGTTGTTGTTATGCATTTTATTGTATCATATTGATAATAATTAAACATTTCCAGATTGCCTATTGTTTGTTTTGGGAGGCTTTGCTTGTATTGTATAATAGTAATAGTAATAAGGTCAGAGTTCAAAAAATCAAAACTAATTTAACGTTTAAAATTTAACGTTAACGTTTAGTTTGTTTTATTTTTTATATTTATATTATTATTTTTTTTTTATTACATTTCTATACTAAGCTACCTAAGTGCTTGTATCATAGAAACAGGACAACCAAAGTACATACAACAAAGACACATTGGTACCGGTGGGTGGTTTCGAACTCGTGCTCTCGGTTTGTGTAACTATTGCACTGCCACTACACCACGGTCGCCAGGGCCGTCTTAAGCATATTCAGCGCCGGGGTGCGAAAGTCAAGGCTCCGCTCGCGTGGTCTCAGTGTAGTAGGTACCTATAGAAATTGATGGCGGTCGGCATGCGCCCCCTAGGACTCTGCGCCCGGGTGCACCGCACCCCTTGAACCCCAGGGTAAAGACGGCCCTGACGGTCGCCTTAGGTTCCACCAGAAGTTTGGTATTAAATAATGATTTTATGACAAATGACAATTGATTGTCATTTGTCCAGTCTGCCGATTAGAGGTAGATGTCGATTAAAGTGCTCAGAACGTGATGTGACGCAGTCGCGTTTCGCGATTAGCTTGAAGACTGTCGGTTCAAACTTTTTTATGGTCCAATTTGTATTATGACTAGTTGTTAGCGTTAAAATAACTAATATTATTATAGATCAATTTCACTTAAGCGAGACAATCCCTTATTTAATTTGTTTTCTTGGCTGGCATAGATAGGTTCGGCTACTGCGAGACAACAGTACGGTAAGAAGTATTGTTGTTTTGTCTTACGGTGGTTCGTCCTAATTGTCCGTCAAATATATAACTTTGTGTCTATATATTTGTCGTCTCTAAGATGTAAATAAGTAAGTAAAATTACAAAATGTTAACTAGCTAAAATAAATAAAAAATGTAAAATCAATAACCAAATTAAACGCGACAGTAAGCCGCGTTGTTTAAATCAGCTACATTTGTTTAACTGGGCTAATACACCTACTTATATGTTTCCTAAAATACATCAACGACACGACAAGTAGGTTTTACATATCAATTTCCTAATTTCATTACCTCAAATTGTGTAGGTTGAAAAGTAATATTTAATAAAAAACGTCCCATCATCCAATTTTATACCACAAGAGGGAGAGTAAAAGCAAAATACGTATATTGCCTTTGTTATTGTCACTCAACTTGTGTCAAAGTCAACTGAAAGCCCACATAGGATCCAATAATATATTCGGCAATGTAACGCACTTATAAGGCCTCCACAAAATGTTGTTAATGTTCTTCATATATCATTCCATTCTATGACTACCCTATATATGGATAATATTAGATGTACTTTCCATATAAATATATAAACTACTGAAAAGAAAATAGGAATCATTTCACTTTGACAAAACTCTATTTAATATACGAGTGTGAACGTACACTAAAAAGTCAATCAATCAAATCAAATTGTCATGCCTTTTTTCCACAGGGATAGGCAGAGACAATGAAGCGCCACTTGCCGCGATCATGACACAACTCCCTCGCTACCTTCACATTCACAATTTTCTTTATACAAGCTCTAAGGTTATGGGCACTAGGTAACTTAGCTAAAAAGTTATTTATCAAATTTCTGATTTATATATAATATAAAAATAAAATAATAAAAATCCTACTCGTATAATAAAACTGAGATTTTCCTTGTATGCTTTTTATAAAAATTGTTATTTATTAAAACCTTTAAAGAGTTATAGTTTTATTTATTTATAAAGTTGCGTGTCAAAATAATTACCATTAAACTTAATTATATTTGTAACATTTGTCGTAAATTGCACAGAAATGAAAGGTTAATAAAGTAGGTTTAAATGTTTAAACGTATTTTTTTAATACATAAACTACGGCCGATTAACTTGATATTAACACGATAACCTACTGAACATTTGGCATTGAATTTAGGTTTAACCACTAGTTACTTCTTACGCTTGGTTACAGAGCCGACAGGTCAAGTTCGACAGCATTTATCGATATCACTGAGTAAATATTGGAGGGATCGCAAACACGATAAAGGTACTTACTTAAATGTTATTATAACATTATATGTCTACAAAAACAACGGTACAAGAAAAACATTGTACTCGTATAACTAATAACTAAGATTCAATGTCTCTTTTGTCTAAGAGCTTATAAGTAATATAGTATTTTGTAAATGCGCGAACAGTGTTTATATAACATAGAAGATTTTAATGGCTTACTATTGCGTTTATTTCGATTTTATTTTATTGTGACACGATATTTGACCTCGGCCCGCCTGATGATAAGCAAGAGGAGATCCAAGAGTAACGACGACTGAAACAACCGAGTTAGTTCACGGCTGCCTCAGTCGCCGTCACTATGCCAGCCAAAGGTGCTTCTTCACGCATCGCTTGAAGGATCCAAAGTAATAGGAGGGAGAGAACACATGGGCTGGCAAAGCATTCCACTTGTTAATACGACTATTTAAAGGCTTCGTAGCCAGTGATCCGATGGTGGCAAAATGCAATAATCGTAGCCTACAAGTAAATTACCAACAATTGATTTATACCTAATTATTAGAAATAGGCATATAAAAGAACTCAGGTAAATAAGACGACAGAGTGGAAATCATATTACTGGCCTAAAGAAGATACATAAGCGTAGACGAATACAATGCCTTTTAGTATCCATTACTGGTGTAATTGCAAATAGATTATAATATAATATATATAAATATTTCTTTCTACTAAGAAAAAATGTACCAAAAAGTCCTAAGTAAAACGAAAACATAACTTTTATCTAATCCAACGTAATCTTATGTGAAATAACATAAAGCAAATAGCTCCAAACTAATGGCTCCCTGACATATAAATTTTCGTTAACTATGTGAATAAACTCAATGTCTCTTATCCAGCGAGGCTATGAATACGTAACGAATCCGTTCTACAACACTGTATTGCTGTATTAGATTAGATTGACAGTATAAAAATATATATTAAAAGTATCTAAACTAATTCCAATCAAAATAGGATTTAATACAATATTTTGTATTCCTTATTACTTTTACCTAAAATAAAAATAAAGATAATTAAAGCTCGGTGAAACTCACTTGTAAATAACGTTTTTTTATAAAAAAGAAGAAAAATTCTGTGACGGCGGAAGCTATGTTAAAACATTGTAAACGAAATAAAAACTTATTTCTTCATTTAATTATGCCTGAAGTAAATCGTTGGAAAAATATTCATATAATATTGTCTACAACAAGAATGTTATTTATGGCAAGCATTAAAAAATAAAACATTTTTAAACGAAAATTGACGGAAAATGTTTATAAATCAGAGGTGAGCCCTATGAACATAGACTTTGTAAAATTAGCTGTGGAAATGAGGAGTGACAATTTATTAATTGATTGAATAATCGTTTTAATAATTTTACCAAATATTTTACAAAATACCTATATTTTAGGTACTATTTATTAATTCATTAAACTTTTGTATACAAAAAGATAGCGCATTTTAATTTCAAATAGCTACTCCTCTCTCAAACCTATTAAAATTATATCAAATTAACAAAGGCTATTGAATAAACAGTTATGTATGCTCAAGAATTAAGGAAGAGCTTTCTCCGTTGCAGCACGTCGTCAGCCGAGCGGCCACGGAGTCAGATGATCGTCTGATAAACTGTGATGCTGTAAATCCCCGGTAGAGATGACTCTTGGATAGGCTTGACTTATGCTAACGAGTGGCCCATGCACCTAATGTCGAGCCATCAATTGCAAGGGTCACAGGGCCATTTGTATTCTCCAAGTTTATATTAAAGGTTCCAAGATTTTATGTAACTCTTTGTTATAATCTTCATATTGATTTAGTATCTCAGTATACTGTTTTGTGTTCCTAATTTTTGCAGTATGTTTATATGTTTGATGAACTAAATGTATTGATCCAGCTCAGCTAAGTAAGCTTCAACGATGGTTCCTAAAGAAGTGCAAAACATCAACAAGTGTATCCTCCCCGTACTATTTAATCTTTTTTATATATGTCTATTATTTTAATAACAGCTTAGGCAACGTTATGCAAGAAATTCCCAAGTATAAGGAATATGTTGATGAACCAACTTTATACGACAAGACACAATGTTCATTAGCACCTCAATTTAGTGCTTCTATAAGAAATCTTACGTTATATACCTACCAGTTGAATAATTGTAAAACTTTTACAAGGCTAATTTATCAAGTGTCAGATGTGAAATAATCCACGTCTTACTAAACCAAATTAACATGTTTAGAAAACTATGATTGATATGCTGTTGACGGGTTACAAACTTAGAATAATTAATTCACTGTACTCTTAAAGTTTTTAGGTTATACAATTAAGTTAATTGTACCTTACCTTCACGTTCAATGTTACGTTAAATGCAGTCCCGCTCGTGTCGTTGCTGTGCCCGAGCAACAATCGCCTACTTTCGATTACGCGAACCGGTTCCAACAGAGTTCGCACTTTTATCGTAATTTGTCAAACAGGAAATTACCATAATCTCCACACTAGTTTATAAATAGAAAATATAAACAAATGAATGTTTATTATAGTTAATTTAATACTTAGATGCTACGATTGTATTCAAACTGTATATTAAAATGTAGATAAAAAAACTTAAATATGTGTTATGAATTTAAGTAGGTGAATCTAATTGTCACAGAATCAATGAATTCACGTCACAAAACAAAAACACTACGCATATAGATACAACAAAGCATAGTAATCACAAACCGGCCGGCGCAGTCGCAACATTGGACTTCGTAAAGTTTCGTTCTCTTCGATGAAAAAGTTCTCCTTCCCTTTCCTTTTGAAGACGTAAACAAAGATAGCATTTAAGGAAAGAGCAGTGAACCGTAAACCTGAGATAGAAAATGACTGTGTTTTCTGTCTTTCCCATTCGACACAGACAAGCCTCTAAAAACCGGTTCTATTGTTACTTTTAGTTTACATTTACATATAAGCTCTTATGTCGTTATGGTGCGCGTTATAGACGTAGCGCTTTGTATATGTTTTATGAAGACCAAGGTTCATTTCTATATTATAATAATATTAATATCTTTTTTTAAGCTATCCTTAATTATACTCTATCCTCAAAACTAATTGTCAAGGACTGTATTGTTAAAGACAAGTACTGTTCTCTAAGTTACCAATTACGTACAAAACCGTATGTTTTTAAAAACAGCAAAAGATTATCATTAATCTGTTTCATTACAGGTATACATTACAGGTATATGTATTTATTTATGTTGGCAAGTTTTTACATTTCATTTTTAATACTTTTTTTACTACATATTATTACTAAATATCAAAATTATTAAATTGACCCTAAATGGTATCTATTTTGACCCTAGTGTAGTCCATGAATGGAGGTTACTGCTACTGCAGTCAAATAACTGTGTAAATAGCAGTCACATCTATTATGCCAGCCTAGTTGAAACCGGCAAACGCGACTAAGTCACTTCACGGTCTGTATATATGGCTAACAACTTCATTATAACTACGAGCATGTTATTTTCTTTTAATAAACTTAAAGACTGTTGTATCTTAATAAAAAAGTTACATAGGTAGTTAAAGCTTTATTACCCTTTACCTTATTAATATATTTTATAGGCACTAAATGATCCTAGTGCGTTAATATCGGGGCTAATAAAACCTACAAATTGTCTATTAATATAGTTCATAAAGATTTCTAGGTTTTAATTGGTTATCATTATTGAGCGGAAACAGACTACTTTGTAAGAATAAATTAGAAGATACTGATGGTTTATTAAACATTGTTATACATGGTGTGTAAACTTGAACTTGAATATAATCATCAAAAGTATGTAAAATCTGCTTTTAAAGTGCCAGAAGAAAATAAATTTAAAAATATGTTTGACTATGTTACTCGTATACGTAAAAAAAATACGTATAGTAGTTTATGGAGTCCCTGGCCTTGTACTAGGTTTTACCTGTGTTATTACGGTATCTCACACGTGATAGAAGGTATACCTACATAGTTATTTTAAATTATTAGATTTATTATTATTTGAAAATTACAAACACCTAACAACTAAACTATTATATAAACATAATTATTTAAATATTTAATTTTTAATGTAATCTACAAATATCTCTTATTTGAGTACAGTATTTGAATTTTATCAAGATCTTTCGTTATATTACTAAACAGATATAAACAATTTATAAAAAAAACGAGTATATCTCTGTTTTTTTATTCAACCTGTATATAAAACGATCGTAAGTCAAAATAATGATGGATAAATGTGTGATGTGGTAAATGTGTATGTTACTTACTATACTCTGATGTGGGTTGTTTGAAGTAAAAAGCTCAATCTAAAATTAGTTTCCTTATTCTCCACTAAGAAAAATTAGATAGACATCAAAAATAAATGGTGAAGAGAATTATTGTTAGGAAATTCCTCAGGGATTAATTACGCATCTGTAGACGATGAACTTGCCACTTGCTATGAGGTAAACCTATGACCTGAAGATTAGTAAAGATGCATCACGTTTGTGAAGCTCAGATGCATCACTGCAGCTTGCAGACATATACCTTCTCTTCTTATGTCGCTTTATGTTAAGTTTAATATCCGGCGATGAGCTGTTATATGGGTTTTTTATTGTTGCCTGACATTATCAGCACCTTGACGACAGGCGTGGCGTTGTAATGTTACGCGGGTGTCCCGGGTTCGATTCCCGGTCGGAGTAAATATTTGTTTCATAACTTTTATTTGTGATATTCAATATTTAAATTAAATATTACAAATATTTGTTATTAAAAAAAGAGACAGAAATTAGGTCCGGTTCTGGTTGTCAAAGAGTGGTAGGCAGTGGTGCCCAGTCTGCCCATCGGGGTAGTATCACCAGACCACCACTTACAGATCGTGACTTAGTTGTGTTTCGGGATCAGCTTGTAAGTTGCCGGTTTCAACTAGGCCGGCATAGGGGATGTGACTACTAATTACAATTATTGATCTGTAGTGTCAGTCACCTCCATTCATGGACCGCACTTTAGCACATTTTTTTTATTGTAACACGATATATGACAGTACCTGCCTGATGATAAGCTGGACAACTTAAAATCTGATCCTGAAACGCGACTAAGTCACTTCACAGTCTGTATACATACGAGTATAATGTATATTTTGATGTCATGCCAATATCAAACATATACAAATTTAATACTTATGTGTACCAATGATAGGATTTTCGTCATCGAGTGTTTATAAAAGCATCATTAGCAACTTTGAAATTTTAAGTTTATAAGAGAACAAATGTGACAACCGCTTCCGTGGTAAGCAAAAGGTAAGTTCAAAGAACGCCGTCGACTGAAAAAATCTGACTTAGTTTACAGTGTCTCAGTCTCCGTCACTATGCCGACCAAAGCATTTCAAATACGTTTTAAATTAACCCATTAAAGCACTTGAAATAGTTATTACGTCCGTGGAATAGTTTATACATCTCATTTATAATAGGTAATATTAGAAGTATTATAAATCCATTATCAAGCCAATTTGAGCACTTTTATCAATGTCCTTGAAAGTTTATGAAAGTGAAGTTGAACCAAAATAACCATTAAAAGTTGTTTAATGTCAATATTTATTATTAGTATACGATTTAAGTTTTGTATTTACAATCTAGTATAAAAACAGAGAAATATACATAATATTTATTATTTAGAATTAAAGCATGGGTCCGCATAGCCAAAAAGCCTGTATAAAATATAGATGTGAGAAATATAGAAAAGAGAGTATTGTGTCAGGATTGTGATTTAATATAAATAAATATTTGAACCTATTTTTTAGGTATCGTTTTATTTCAGGCTCACACTACCCCCCTCGACTTCAATATAGTTACTCTGACCTAATAATTTCCTTCCCTTAATTAACATGCAGAACTCTTTTCTATTTATCCATCTAGATACTATTAGATTTATTATGGTATACAAACAATTGTAGAATTTAATGCTAAAAAACTAAAATTTACTATCTATAGTACTATCAACATAGTTTACCCAGGAGTATCTATCCTGAATAAGCAAATTTAATATAAAATAAAATATAAATATATATGCAAGTTATACAAACAAAAAATAACAACAAAGAAAAGTACCTATATTAATAACAAATTAATGAGTGACCATAGAACTTTAGTCTAATTAAACAATTATCTAATTAATTAATTCTTTCGGTCTTTCACATACGCGTCATTTAAACTTAGAGGAATTACCGACAAACAAATCCACTTAGTTAAGGTATATACTGTATGATTGCGCTAATTACTCTTGTTTAAAAGGAATTTTCCTAACAATCGTTTGTGCCAATTGATTAAATGTTTCAAGGCATTACATATAAATTATTTAGTATTTAACAGTAATACTATTAGGTTTATTATAACCGGGTTAAAATCAATTCATAGTACAATCTAAAGCTAACCACGTTGTCATCTGATAAGCTGTGGTTTTGAATCCACAACTTCTTGCTTATCGGTTCGTTCACTCTAGTCTTACACCTACACAGTTAGCTGTAAGAAGTAAAAATACAATATCTTTTTTTACCATTTATTTAGTTTGTTTAAGGTTTTGAGAGAACAATGTTTCAAAATAAAAGCAGTCAAGAATATATGTAGCAGTCGCGTCTAATTTACACATTTGTAAATGTTTCCAAAACTATTCACAATGTTTTTACTCCTTCACTTCAACCCAGAAATGATGAAGACTGAAATACATTGGAAGTACTTTTACAAAAACATAATTTTCCTTATATGATTTTAGTGCTTTTCAGTGCTGTAACATAGCGCTGTATGTGTTTTAGTCGAAACATGTTATAAAAGTTAGCCTTCTTGAGCTCATTTACTACAATTCTTAAGATACTATAATACAAATTCTATGGTTTCCGAATAAAAACAAATTTCTGGATAATAATAAAATGTAAATTACATGAAAATGAATATATAAAATAATTTGTTAGTATTTTCATCTCAACCATCTTTGTCGTTAAAGTTTTCACTTATTTTGTAGCAAGCCTTATTTATAAGTACGAGTTTAATGAATATCTGTTAAATATTTGTCAGATAATGTATATCTGTTTCTATCGTATCTGTTTAATGAACAATGTGAAGAGGAAAGGTGTCGGTAGTACTATAAATCACTAGGCAATTTTTTTACACACGTGCTTTAATCTACAAAATATTTACAAACTTTTGTAAGCCGAAATCAAATTAAGTATAATTTAGCTCATATCTGTTAAAGTATTTTGATTGTAGACATCCATGATATCACTTTACACTACTCGGATATTTACGTATACATATATCTAACTATTAGAGATGTGTGACGTGCTTTCAACGTTATCATTTTATCAATACTTTAAAATAAATAAAGAAACCTTTTATATTCATCGCCTATACCACGGAGAATGTTCTAAGAAGCCTTGTTCCTATCTCGTCCGTTTACTCCCGTTTATACGCACAGGACGGAGGAAGCATTCGCATTCTGTCGATAGAATCGCCAGTCGAACCAACAAGTTCGGTGCGTCGTTTCTTTATAGAACAATTAAGAAGTTTACATTCAAAAAAAATCTAAATTTAAAGTCATTTATTCATTTGGTTTTTACAAACACTTAGAAACGTCATTAAGAAAGAGTGTTCGGGAAGGCTACAGACTGAGAAGAACACTCAGTCTGTATTTTACCAGCCCACTCATTCACGCTATCCCTAAAACCTTAGGTCCTTCAATTGGAACATAGAAAACCACCTGTAGCAGGCATAGTGACGGCGACTGAGGTAACCGCAGAATTTATTATTTTTTCTGACGTCAGCGTTTCCCTGTGCTTACTATTAGGAATTAGAAGACCAATGTCACGTATAAAAGTTATATACGATTTACATGTATTTTTAAAAGACGGGTAAAAATACGTATAAATAGTTTATGGTTAATATACTTAGTTTATGGTTGCCTCTGTCGCCGTCGCTATGCCAGCCATCAATAAACTAATTCATTTCTATATGTGCTTTATTGTTGATCGAATGTATATTTCTTAAATTCTGTTCCTAATATAAATTATATTTAAACATTTATTTAAATTAAAAGTCTTAACGGACAAACAAATTGTGAATTTCATTAAATAATGTTTTTGAAACGATCTAAATAAATTGAGACGTATGAAATTCATTACAATATTAAGCTGCCAAAAAATTACATTTACAAATTACCTACGCGGCTCCGAAATAAATCTTCAAATATTAAAGTGTACTGGTACTTGCGCGCAATGAGCTTTCGCATGAATAAATATACAGACAGTATGATAGGTTTATTGCTTATATTTATAAATACCTATTTTTATAATACATCAATGACATTGGGCGACCAAAATTCACACACCAAGGTTACATCAAAGTAAGTGAGGTGGGCAGACAGAGTTGGTCATCTCTAAAGTTGACCGTTCTTACTAGTCCAGCAAAGTGGATGCGACTGCTACCTCGTCACCATTATTGGACCGCACTCGAGCCTAACATCAGGCGGGGTGCTCTCATAATTAAATCACTATGTGTAATTAGAAAGATTTTAGATTATATTTATATTTTATAACACCTAATTATTTTGGTTTAGTCAAATTGTCACGCCTCTTTCCCACAGGGCAGAGGCGGAGACAATGGAGAGCCACTTGCCGCGATCCTAATATAACTATCGCTTTCCTCAAATCTACAATGCTCGTCATTAAAGCTCTGTAGGTATAGCAACTGCCTACCTCTTCTTTTTTAAATAAGCAGTAAAATAATAAAACTAATCCATACCATTAATCTCAAATAATTTTCTTTTGTAATAATAAACTTTGAAAGTATGAGAAGACATTTCGCAGTAAGTAAAATCAAAAGAAATCCCAAAATAAACTCTTTAAAACTATGTTTATGTTTTTCAAACGAATGTTTAGCGAATGTTTCTTAACGAGAAAAAATTATAAAGAATATATGCAATAATTTTATTTTTAGTTCAAAGCATAAACTCTTTACAGACGTAAAGAGTTTACGTAAAGAGACGCTTTGGGTAATACATATTTCATATTTAATAGTATATAGACTACAATACAAAGCTATGATGAAATTTCCAGAATTAATTTAACAAAGGTATTTCTCTTTATTTAGGTACTCTATCAAACCAAATAAAAGTATTCTATTTAATATTGTTTTTTTTTTTATTTCAAGAATATTTTTCAAAAACTATTTAATATTTTCAATAATGACATTTTGTCAAGAACATACTTTGTAATATACGTACCTAAACCTATGTATAATAATTTTTACATGATCCCAAAGGACATGATTTATTATGTATGGGGACTTGGGCTATTTTTTTTTTTATTGTGACTCGACATTTGACAGCACCTCGCTTGATGTTGAGCCGAAGTGTGGTCCATGATTGAATGTCACTGCTACTACAATTCAATAACTGTGAGTAGCAATCACATCCAAATTGTATCTAAATTGTATTAAATGTATAAGTTGCATATACATTTTAAAATAGTTTAATGTACCAAGGTTACAATACAACAAGGAAAGTATAATTTATTTTGCATAGTTTAGGTGTGCAAAATGATCAAACTATAATTATGACAGTTCAAAGCAGAGCTGTTAATATGGCGTGAGACGATACTAAATCCATATCTTATTTTCCAAATAACTCAATTGCACAGCAGTTAAAAGCAGTTGTTATTAGTTTTATCAATACAAGTATCGATACTACCATTTATATATGGTATATATTATATATGTTTTCATCATTGGGCATTACAAAAGTAGTTCAAAAATAGCCCAAAATTAATGATGTCCTTTAGGTTTATTTTATTTAAGTACATCTACTTTAACGAGCTTCGGCGCTTCGATCTTTGTTGAACAATCGACAAGTGAAATGCCCGGATAAGGAAGAAGAAGCATCTTCCATCCCTTAAAGCGAAGCGTGAGAAGCATATTTGGCCGGCATAGTGACGGCGACTGAAGCAACTGTAAACTGAGTCAGTATAATGCCTTGCTTTGTTTTTATATTTTAGTGCATTGTATTTAGAACTAACCAATTGTTTCGGTTAACGATATTTGAAACTATCATTAACTTAATAATTTTCTGTAATATACCACGTCATTAAGTAATTATACTTTCAAATGCATGCATGTACAAAACATTACAAAGCACTGAAAAAAATATTATAAATGTTTCAGCAAGCAGGTTCAATTCTAAAGACAATATACTGAAATAGCACACCTTGACCTTTACGCAAAACATTCGGCATGAAAAGTTGAGCTTACATTAATAATAAATAACTTATGAGTTTATATACATCCCTTTTATCCAGTTTATATACATACATCTCGACCAATAAGTATGTTCGTATGAATAAATAACCTATACCTAGTTTTTTTTACTTCTATCGACATGTAATCTGCACTGGAATTATTTATAAAGCACGACATTTGACCTCGACTTGCCTAATGGTAGCGAGCCAGCCCAGCTGACACTATGCTGGGCGAAGGTGTTTTTATGGTGTAGGATTCATAAATCTATAGATTTAAACTCGTAGTAAGCAACAAGATCGACGCTTTTGAAATTTTCCTTGCTTACCACCAGGCAAGTCGAAGTCAATTAAAGTTGCGTCTCAATAAATAAAAAAACAGGCCACGACCTTAAAACCCTAATAATGTTTTCTCACAGTACAAAAGTACCTACTTATTGAAGTAAATTCGAAAATAATAATAAAAAAACTTTCACCCGAGCTCATAAGTAAACTAACAATAAACTTTACCAATAACACTCGACACCCAGTTTGAAGTGCAGTTAGTTCCCACATATCAACGGAAGTTCAAGCACATGAACGTGAGCTCCAAAAGTTTGGAGACAAACGTCACTATCGACATTATATAATAGGACTTGCTGTGTCACTGCGTTGCAGCTCGTATAATATTCCCGAGTTCACACGTCGGACAACATATATACATAATTTGACAAATCTCTATCGAAATATGTTTTATCTCGATGCACCTTTAAATCGATGTACTAAACAAGTTTATGGTCTCTTGGTCTTATAAACCGAGAGACCTTTGATACGTATATGTACTTTGATCGCTTAGTTTCTATGATACAAACACGTTTAATAGCTTAATATAGAAATGTAAATAATAATTAAAGTATGTTTAATACGTACTGATATATTTTTTAACCGGATGTAAGATGCTATAAACATTGTGACACTATGGTGTAAAATGGAAACTGAATTTGTCCGAACAGTAACCGATTGGTCCACCAGGAATAGCCCTGCCTCGTTAACGATGAGAGTTGACTTGTTTGTTTTCCCACGACCGACACTCAGAAGACAACACCCAGTTAGTCCTGGGAAACGATTCTAACATTATTCGAAGAAGTCATTCATAAAATAGTAACTCGGGTGTTGAGAATATAGCCATTCAACGTGCATAATTACAACACAGAAAGGAAAAAAATATTTTTTGCACATAATAGTATATTAAAAGACAATGAAAGTAAAACATAATGTTGTATAATTACGTTAAAAAAAGGATTAAAGTGTAATAAAGCTATCGAATGCCAAAACTGTAGGTATAAAAGTTGTTGAACTCACTGTCGACAAAACCAAATATCAACTGTTGGTTGACATTAAGATAAAATTGTCTTAAGGTGTGTCCTAATTATTCAAAGTGATTTGTTTAGTTAAGAAATTACCTGGCTCTCTAAGTTAAGACGAACTCTTGAACCAATCCCGAGCAATTGTCTAGAATCGAAAGAACCACGAACACGAACACAACAAGAGCCGAACGTTTTTACGCTACCAAAAGCAAGCAGAATCAGTAAAGATGTACACATAAACATACGTCATAAGGACTGAAGAGTGGACTATAAAAAATGTTCTGATTTAAATTGAAGCTTAATGAAATAGTGAGCCAAACCAAACTCTGCCCGTTCTCGGTTCGGAGGGTGTTCGGAGAAGGCAGGTTTGGTACACGTTCACACTGATCCTACTGCGAGTTCTCATCGCCTTTAAAACAATCATATCGTGTTGCTGGGCTTTGGTCGAACGAACATTTCGAACGGACCTGAATTGTTTCCCTGCCCTATAAGAGAAACTTTTGTGACATTCTTCCTAACGATTTTTTAACTGTGAAGAGAAGTTAGTACTATAAGTAAGGAAAGCAACTAAAAGTTCTTAGATGTTGACAGTTTCTATTATATTTGTTTGTGTCAGGTTAACTTGTTTGTGTAACTTAGAACCATAATCGAAGGGAACTTGTTCTAATTTTTTTAAAGAAATAAAAACCATAACTGTAATATTATAACATTTCCAAATCATAAGTTATACTTATTTATTTTTGTGAATTAAATTATATAACTATATTTATTTATTTTATTGATAGGTATAATTTCTTGTACATGGACAATATACGAACAAATAAAATATGAACAATATTTAAGAGTTTTTCAGAACATTCTCCATGGTATAGAGGCGATAAATAATTTAGGTGATAAAACCTCTATTCGCTACCAAATATATCCATTAATGTATTTCATAACTGCTGTATTATTTGTTTAGATAGCTCATTAGTATACAGTATTGTTTTATTAATATTTTATATGTTTCAATGCTAGTATAATTATAGTAAAAGTTAGTATACTTTTTAGGAAAAAATCACATGTGCAAAATCACGTCCACTGCGACCGGGGATTGAAGCTCGGTCTCTATCGCTTAACGCGTGACTACTATGACATCTGAGCTGCACGGTGCCAATATGTTTCCATACTACTACTACCTTATTATCGTGCAGTTCTATTAACTGCTCGGTCCTCATAGCACATTGCCGGGTTAATACATGCAAGCTTCACTGTGCAGTTGAGATCATTAAAATTTAAATGACAGACGCTAGGTGCCGAGTTCGATCCCCGATCGCAGTTGACCGATGTGCACGCGTGAATTTTTTAAATTCAATTTTCATTAATAATATATATAAGTATCTACTAAATATATTTTAGTAAAGTAAAGTTTTGCACTACTCGTAAGTAGATTAAATTAGTTTGTATCTATATGTGAACCCCCACTGAGATCTCCGTTAGCACTAAGTAGCATGGGCTACCAAGTACTACCAGAGTACAAGTAAAGACAGTATCCTTGGAATAATTGCATACGGCGGAGCCCGGTTGGTAGGCGAATTCGTTCGCCATTCTTAAGGTCTGCTGCATTTTATTAATAAGCCAAGTAGTTTTGGTTTAACTTACACTTATAAGCGCTTAGTAGGAATGAGGCGCGTTTTAGTCATTTGTATTAATCTACAGTTACTTTTCTATTTCATGGTACTACTGTGTATAATGTGGCGGCTCCATACACCATGCTGAACTAGACTTTCTAAGTGCAACATCGTCACGTTGAGTAATTTTTAATTGCGGAAAACATAGAAGTGATTTTTTCTACCTATTCCAATTTATATATTTGAGATTTATATACTAAGCTACATAAAGTGATTACAAAATAGAAATAGGACAACCAAAGTACATATACATATATAATGGTTTTGAACCGGAGAGACTCTCGGTTTGCGTGACCATTTTAATACCATTCCACCACAGTTGCCTTAATTTAACTCTGCATAAATTAAATAGACATTTCTCGACACAAAAAATAATTGCAAAAGAAAATAAACACGAAATGTCAAACCTAATTTTTACTTGTTTATAATACGATGTTCTGAATTAAATTATACAAATTGAAATTTCTATTTTAAAAAGATGAATCATTTGTTATTTGACAAAATGGTTCTTTAAAAATAATGAATAGTGGTGTTGATTAAAAAATATAAAATAAAATTATGCTATACATTTATTGCCAGCGGTGTATTAAAATCGCCGTTGAGGACGAAAACGACGTATGGTCACATGCAGCATAGGACATCCATTCATAAGCTGGACTAACGCCCTGCTAAAGATAGCAGGAAATTGCTAGGCAGTAACGGTATTTACTATACGAGGTATCCAGGGCCACAATAGGCCCGAAACGAGAATTAGTCACTTTGTTTAGAGTGGTAAATAATATATTTTTATGTCACTAAAATTGCATCCCATATAAAGTTATATTACTGAAAAATAAAGAACTTAAAATTTTAATATCTAAAAAATACTTACCGATTTCAACTCTCAACAAACAAACAAATTTAATAACAAGTCACACTATAAAATTCCTGAAACTGTAAAGTTCCGTAACACGTATAAACTGTTAAAGTACTCCGATTGCCTTGTTAGGCTAGGTTGTGGACACGAGCGTCAGTTTGGGCGGCTACCACGACACTGGGGCGGGCGGCCGTACAGCAATATCACACTGTTCGCCCGCCCTTGCTTTAAGTTCATGGCTATACCCACGATTGCCATTTGTTTTCAATTTACATGCTCAACTTATTTATAAATATCACTTGAGCAGTAAAATATACGTGTATTTATTTGTCTAATGGAAACTAATATAAGTGATTTGCACTGAAATTTATAATACTACTGTGCCCGCAGTTTTACCCGCATAAAATTAGGTTTATAACACAATCATAAAAAGGAGGAGGTTCTCAATTTGACTGTATATTCCATTTTTTTAAATGAATAACTCATAAAAAAATGACAGACGGAAATAAAAATAAATATAAAAAAAATCCAAACAGCTGAAACTATATAGTCAATTAATTGGATTACTATTTTTTAGTATAGTGAAAAATATTATTTAATTAAAAGTATCCTATGTTACTTTTAGTACCTCCAAAAATATGTGTACAAAGTTTCATGATGGTCGGTTGAGTAGTTTTCGCGTGAAAGCGTAACAAACAAACGGACATTCACATTTATAATAATATGGATTAATTCACTAAAACCTAATATGATGCCTTTAAATTTAATATTGAACTACGGTAGGTGGATAAATTTGCATTCCACCATTAATGATATCTACGTACTACAGCTTAATAGCACGCTCTATATGATTAATTTTCATTTATAATATTTATTTATACAAAAAGCACGCTAATAACTTACATATTACATAATAGAAGAATAAAACCAATCAATCAATCAAATTGTCACGCCTTTTTTCCACAGGGATAGGCAGAGACGATCCTGACACAACTCCCTCGCTTTCTTCTCATCCACAATTCTCTTTATACTAGCTCTAAGGTTATGGGCACTAAAACCAGTATCCTAAAACCAAAACCTAAAACCAAGTAGGTACTTAATATATTTATTTGCTTATTATAGGAGTTGTGTCAGGATCGTGGCAAGTGGCGCTCCATTGTCTCTGCCTATCCCCGTGGGAAAGAGGCGTGACAATTCGATTGATTATTATGGGCCATTGGACAAAATTACACTTAAACTAAAAGAAAATGTAACTCCAACAAAAAGGTTTGGCTCTTCGTTTCTTTGTATAACAATCGGCAAATGGAATGCTTTACCAGCCCATGTGTTCTCCCCATCCTGAACCCTTGGATCTTTCAAGCGATGCGTTAAGAAGCTCATTTGGCCGGCATAGTGACGGCGATTGTGACAGCCGTGGACTGCCTCTTCACCACTCTTGCACCTCCATCAATTCAGATGTCAGGTCACAATAAAATAACGGTATAAAAATTGTACTTTTTATTATTCCTTATCGTTTAATGATATTGATTATCTAATTGTAAGTACTGAAAAATTATTATGTAATATTATTTTGTTTATATGAATACTTTTTAATTCGGTTACTAGGTTAATACCTTATTAGAATAAATGCACAATAAGATTACCTATAAAAGTATGTTTATGTTAGGATATTCTTTTGAACGATAATAAGCTTAACATTATTATTCCAGCTTAATTTTATTATACGATACTCGTAGTAATCCATTTTAATAATATGCAAGCTTGTTAATTTCTTTAATAGTATCTATATTTTATATACATATACAATCAATCAATCAATCAATTTGTTACGCCTTTTTTCACAGGGACAGGCAGAGAATGGAATGCCACATGCCACGATTCTGACACAACTCCCTCGCTTTCCTTACATCTACAATTCTCTTCATACAAACTCCACGGTTATGGGCACTAGGCAACCCAGCTTTCTTGAAGATGTCTCCGATTTAGTCGAAAAACACCCATAGAATAAGTATTTTATATAATTTTTACTTGTATACTTACTTTATATAATTAGAAATTGTTAAATGTCTTTTTTGTTTAGTAGGACAGAAATATTATCACAGGGCTTTTGTAATAAAACTTTCACGTAAAAAGATTATCTGAAATTTCTAAAGCAATTTTAATAATAATAAATAATTAAATCGATAGCAGTGATGCGTATATAAATAAAGTTTCAAAGAGATATTATCGAAATTGAAGTGAAGTGACAATAATCGTTATACTGTTCGTATTGCGGTAGTTGAAGTGGATATTCTCAATTGAAATCAAAGCGTTTCACGGGGGTTTAATATTCCAAATATTCGTCAAACGGAACGTGGTGGCTCGATTCCTACTGGCATCTACTCCTTCATACCAGTAAACGTATACATCTGTTAAGAAAGGAATCATATTTTTCACGAACCGTTTATAGACGTAGAATTTTGAGCTAATAAAAATACTTAAATAAAAGTAGTGGGCAATATTACTTACTGTCTTTCTTAAAGATTTTAATATATTGGTAGGCAGTGGTGCACAATCTGCCGATTTGTGGTAGTACCACTTGTAAGTATACAGACCGTGAATCCGTTGCGTTTCGGGATCAACTTGTAAGTTGCCCGTTTCAACAACTATAGTGAATGTGACTATAAAAGGGACTGTTACTAGTAGTAAAAACTAGCAGTAAAATATACTTTGATAATGTATACTAATTTAGTTCATAAGTGTGTGTATTACTAACAATTAACTAGGCCTATGTAGGTTGCTAATAAATGTTTTTATTAAATTTTATTTTTAATGTAAAATTTTATTACAATGGGTTTATTCATTAGAATTTCTATTTATTCTATTTCTATAACATAAAGATCTATTTATATATTAAAATTTTATCCGTGATCAAAATATACGTAAATGGCTTAAAACATACAAAATGACGTGTATAACACATTTCCCAAAATACACATTAACAATAGGAATATCATTAATTATTATATTTGAATCTATTTTAGGTGCGATAAAATCGTAGCTCAAATGTCAACGATTATTAATAAACGTCTTTTCGAAACCATCGTACGAGTAGTTGTAATTTCATTTGACAATGTAAAAAAGGGTAATTTACAAAAACATGTTTTTGAGACATGAAGGCTCTGTGCGTCCTTTATCGCCTATACCACTGAGAATGTTCCGAAGAGCTCTTTAACTGTTTAACAAGAGAGCTCTCTCTCTTGTTCCTACCTCGTCTTTTCACACCCGTAATACCTGCACAGGCCGGGGGAAGCAGCCGCATTCTATCGACATTTGGCAGTCGAACTAAAAAGTTCGGTGCGTCTTTTCTTTGTAGAACAATCGACAAGTGGAATGCTTTGCCAGCCAATGTGTTCTCTCCATCCTATGACCTTTGATTCTTTAAGCGATTTGAAGAAGCACATTTGGCTGGCATAGTGATGGCGACTGAGGCAGCCGTGAACTAACTTGTTTTTTAGTCGTCGTAACTCTTGGACCTCCTCTTGCTTATGAACAGGCGGGTCGAGGTCAGATGTCGTGTCTCAATAAATATAAAAAAACTATGGCATAGAGAAGGTTATTATTTGGTCGTCGTCTGAGACTCCCTCGCTTTCTTCACATTCACAATTCTCTTCCTACAAGCTCTATGGTTACAACAACTGGCTTCGTAACCCTCTTCTAAGACCTATCTAAATAATCAAGTATACGAATTGCTATTAACTTTTTTGGTAGTGGTATCAATAAAGAAAACACGTGAAAAGGTAATAATAATAGTTTATAGCTAATAGTCAGCAGTTAGATCGAAGCCTAAAGGTAATACGTCACAAATATATTATAGTTTTGAGGTGTTATTGATCTGCACCATATTTTTGTCTGTAATATGTGGATTTACGATCACAAAATGGTTTATAGCGATCCTTGAAACCATAAAAATATATATAGGTAGGTAGGCATTTGGCATGCGCCATATGCTTTTGCATCGTATAATATAAAACGTTGCTTAAAATATGAATTTTATTGGCAAACGTTATCTTAAAGAATTGCTTTTATTTTATTTTTTATTGGAAAACGACATGTGCTCAGACATAGAGTTTATTTGCCTGATTGTTAACTATAGCTATTTAATATGTGTGGTCACCAAAATCAACTGGTGCTAGTGCATAGAGTACTCTCCTGGCTTCACGCATTCTACTAACCGAATTCACTGTCAAAGGTCAAAGAATGGTTTTTGGTCGAACAATTCTTTGCCAGCTCACGTACTCTTCTCATCTTATAAACTTGGCGAGAATATGCTGCTTTAGTGACCGACTGAAGCAACCGTAAACTATATTCGTTTTATTAGCTGTCGGCGCTCTTAGACCTCCCCTTGCTAGTAAGTCAAAGTCTGATCTGGCCTCACAATAAATAAAAAAATCATTTTAAAATCTTTAGAGAGAGAAGATAATCTTTCTCACATAATTATATAAAAATGATTCGAAGATGAATTAAGAACCGTTATGATTATCAATGTTAAATATGAACATTAGTTATAAAATTATTTTAAAAGCGAATTAAAAGTTGTTTTAAATAGAATAGATATAAATATCATAAAATGCTGTGAAACCTGAACAGGTGTTAGTCGTTAAAATATAGATCTAAGAATAATAATTTATAAGCTTAATAAAATTTTCAATGACTATTCGGCTTTAATAAAATGGAATAATAAACAAAAGTTTACGTCAAAGAGTTTGAATGAGATTGGCATAAAGAAATCAGCACACTCACTCTTGTTGCATTGAATACAATTACAAGTGAAAATAAAAAAACACTCTTTAATAATTATTTATTTATTTCTCACACTTTAAACACGTACTAACAAATTAACAATAAGTATTAAGTAGTGTGAGAGCTGGTGTTAAACAATAAGTATTAAGTAGGACGGAGCCTGAATGCCGATAGAACTCGACAACGTAACGATAGAGCAGCCACTGTTAGTTTGTTTTTTATTTATTTAAACTCGATATATAACAGCCCACCCCTGAAGTTAAGCTGGAGTGCAAAGGTGTATGGAGATAAATGCTACTACAAATAAATTCGTGAAAATAGATTAACGAAAGGAATTTATAAATCTGATGTGGATGTATGCGTTAACTGAAGCAGGTCCAGAATAGTGTTTTTCGACCAAATCTGAGACATCTTTAAGAAACCTGGGTTGCCTAGTGCCCATAGCCATAGAGATTGTTAGTATAGAATTGTGGATGTGAGGGAAGAGAAGGAGTTGTGTCTAGAACGACGCCAGTAGCGCTTCTTTGTTTCTGCCTGTACCTGTGAGGAAAAGGCGTAACAATTTAATTGTTATATAGTAACGTTTTTTTTGCGACAATCGTTCTTGTTTTCTGTGTAATTGGATTGCAGTGGAATTAAAATCGGTGTTAAGAGTAGCGTCTCTGTACCCGCATCCAGTTTGTGGTATGAGCACTTTACTATTGAAGGACTATCATGGCACATTGCATTTACAAGTGTTGTTCAGAGTAATTTAAAGTCTTTTAGTGTTTTTGAATTTCTTTGTTCTGTATTACAGTTAATTTCATTACTATTTACATTTTAGTAAGTTTATGTTGTTTATTTTTTAGAAAATCAAGTTTTTGCTTTCTATCCAAGTTTCTTTTATGTGGAAAAATATTATTATCATTGTGGCTTGAACAGAGTAGCACCCCGCCTATTGTTAATGGAGGTTACTGCTACAACAGTTACATAACTGCAAGTACTGTGCCAGCCTAATTGGAACCAGTAACTTAAAAGCTAATTCCCAAACGCGACTTAGTCACTTCACGGTTGCAAGGATTCATTGCAAAGTGGCCGACTGTCTGTCTAAATACTACAATATAAAGTATGAATTAAAAACTGACCTCTATTATCCCTTAGAAGGAAAATGCTATAAAAATATCCTATACCATGTAGGTTATCCCTTAACTGCTAATTTTACTGCTAATTTCCTACAAGAAACTAATAGCGTGCAAACTGCCCCCTTTGCGTGGAAACTCGTGGCTATAGAGAACATTCAATTATGTTTATACCTTGGCTATTTCCTTATTTTAATACTAATTAAAAGATAAAGCTATTTTTATGCTTTTTTCCCTTTTATCAGCTCTTTATGTACGAGAATGAAAGTTGCCCAATCTAGTCTTGTCTTCTTGATTTTATCGATTTATTTAAAACGATGAATTTATCATCATCACTGCTGAACATAGGCCTCCTCCTTAGAGGATTCCGAACGACAAGATGACGGTTGCATCCACCGGTGAACGATGAACTAACACAGTATAAATATGATAGGTAGACAGCTGGTAATCATTTGCCCAGTCTACCGTTCGGGGTAGTACCACCACTTTCAAGTCTACAGACCGCGAAATTCAGTGCATTTCGGGATCAGATTAAAAGATGCCGGTACTATTATATATGTATAATAATTAAAAAAACAAAACAAGATTCATCGTTCCTTACTACTGAGGATCGTTACTCTGATGTATAAGGGATCCTTAACTTAACAAGTACGAATATAGTACTTGTAGCATCCCAATCCCATATCTGTTTTCACTATCTTAAGGATGGTTGCCTGGAAGAGACTACTTTTTAGTGATTAGCCTTCACTAAAAATCACCAAATGTACATCTTAGGCCGGCATAGTGGCGGCGGCTGGGGCAGCCGGGAACTGACTCGGTTGTTCCAGTCGTCGTCACTCTTGGACCTCCTCTTGCTTATCATCAGGCGAGTCGAGGTCAGATGTCGTGTCACAATAAAAAATAAAAATAAAAAATAACAAAAACATGAATTTTATTATCTTTATCTTTCTACATATTATGTTTTATGCAATAAAAAAATTGTCTGTCTGTGTATCACCTTCTCCTTAATTAGGTATATATGTATTATAACACACATAAAAAAACATACCATACGGCCGTATTTTATACCCTCTCCTTTCGAAAACTAAAATAAGATATATTAAATAATTGTAAAATATGTGTATTTTATGATTTAGAGAGTGTTTTATTTTCTTATATTTCTTTACTAAGCTACTAAACGTGTTTGTATCATAGACACAGGACGACCAAAGTTTATATATATCAAAAGATACATTGGTACAGGTATTGGTTGAAGACTCGGTTTTTGCAGTCGTTGGCACTTTTGGACCTCTTCTTGATTACCACCAGGCGAGTCGAGGTCAGATGTCGAGTTAAAAAACCCGGAGCTCTTGGTTTGGTTTTAGACAGTGGTCTTGTGGTAGATAAACCACAAGACCACTGTCGCCTTATTTTAAAATATCTCCTTATTGCCTTACTTCTTATTAAAAGAGATACAATATACGTACGTTTACTTTTAATTAATAAAAACAAATTATAAAATATCATTTATAAGTTTCTTAATAAATACCAATTAAAACAAAACTTTATAAGTTTTTATGTGGACAAAAAATAACACTTGGTATGTAATAGATACAAAAGCAATCATTTAATCAAAGGTCCAATCTCGAAGGCCCTCAAGGCACTACTACGTCTGATTACGGACTTGTTTCTTTTGCTAATAAAATTTTGACCTGTAGATCCAAAAATATTTTTAATATGTGTATTATGGAAACGTGTCTTAGTCTGTATAGGTTATAAATACTGGTCGAAAAACTATATAAAAATAGATAAAAATACGAAACACAACCGAATCTTTTGGCAAAAATGCAGTAAATGAAATATTTTCGATTGCTTTTTAAAAGTAGCTTCAAAATAAGTCAGATCCTAATACATCTACGCTAACTTAATGAACACTTTAAACTTACCAGGTAAGTAAAATAAACTTTAGTGAGATAGTAGATCCTCTGATTTACAAGTTAATAGTAACTTTTTGATGAAAGATGCTTGCTTAATATACCTAAAAACTTGTTTGCCCAAGTTTTACTGCAAAAGTATAAGAGTAAAGCGTCATATAATTATTACTAATTACCTAATAATCTTACCAATATTCTTAAAATTAAGACAAATGAAATTAAAAAAAAGACATAAAAACAATTAAAAAAGTTTAAGTTTGTATACAATCGTTATATATACAATATAAAATATAAATATACAATAGTATATTTTAATCGTTCCAAATAAAAGTAACTAAAAGGTAAATAATTTATAAAAAGGTTCAATTGTTAAGGTTATAAGGGGAATATAGAGGCTACCTTTTTACAGCACTATTATATTAACGAGCTACATGTAAGGTAAAAACGACCAAGTCGAATTGATAAGTCATTTCTACATTCCTTAGAAGATTTAATCTCTCGAGCCCTATCGGAAGCCAAAATAAATTAACCAACTTGCTTTAAATATAACACCGAATACCATTCTTTCTTTATTGTTTATTTAAACGACTTTTAATAGAATACCGTTACAAGTAATTAAATTGATTTTGTTGTTGATTTTTTTATTATGTAATGTAAATGATTTTTTGAACGCTTTTGTAATATTTATATTTGTTTTATCGTTAAAGTGAGAATATATCTTTATAAACGAATATATAATTGCTGAAATGTGATGATAGCGAATAGAATAAGGAATAGCACAGTGCGCGATAGATGTGGTTTTAATGAGGATGTAGTGACCAGGGCCGTCTTTACCCGGGGGTTCAAGGGGTGCGGTGCACCCGGGCGCAGAGTCCTAGGGGGCGCATGCCGACCGCCATAAACTTCGATAGGTACCTACTACACTGAGACCACGCGAGCGGAGCCTTGACTTTCGCACCCCGGCGCTGAACATGCTTAAGACGGCCCTGGTAGTGACAATACGTTAAACAAGGCAGGCCCAGGAGGGTGTTCGCCGACCAAATCGGAGACATCCTCAAGAAAGTTAGGTTGCCTAGTGCCCAAACCATAGAGCTTGTATGAAGAGAATCGTGAATGTGAAGTGGCGCTCCATTGTCTCTGCCTATCCCTGAGAGAAAAAGGCGTGATATTTTAATTGATTGAAATGTGAAATGAAATGGAAAACATCGATACCATCCCAAAAATGACATCTGTATTGAAAAAAATATTTTTATTAGCAAATAAGTAAAGCATTCTAAATAAATTGATAAAAAACCGCAGACAATTAAGAGCATATTTTTTCACATATTCTATGTGCCTGCTTGTACCTAAGTAAGCAAATTGCCGTTCATTGTCTCTACCTCTGTGGAATTAGGGCATGAGATTTTAGGTGCAATTGATATGATATTATTTGTTAAGAGAGTCGAAATACCAGCTAACTTTAACACTTTCAAAGTTTGATACTTAAGTTTAGGTTTTAAAGTTCTGATCGCACTGGATTCATCCTGGATTCTTAGGAATCTATAGGCATTCTTGAAACCACATCGGATTGGTTAACCACACTTTTTCATTGCTTTATTATTTAAAAAAATATGTAGGACTCGTAAAGGAAGATCTTTTGCCACACACTACCGTCCTAAGCTTTTTTTGTCGGTATTTATGCTACCTTATTGTCCACGCTACGATATACGATATTGGTAGTAAAATACTGTTGAGAGCATTGTATGAAAATCTCCTTAAAACACTATTTAGTTGTCACCACATTTAGATGTGGTATCGCCATACTCATAGAGAGGAGTAGTTATGTGGCGAGATCTCGCCATATTGCTTTATATTGCCCAGACTGTGGTTTGCTCGACTAAACCAATCGATATTCGACCCAGTCACCACTTGTGAGACGTAAAGGAACCAGGAACCTTTTGGTGGTTTGTGCAGAAAGAAAATGTAGGTTGATAGTGAAAAGTAGGCGCATAGAAAAAAAAATACAAAAAATAGAAAATATTGGACGAATAGAATTGTGAATGTGAAGAAAGCGAGGAAGTTGTGTCAGGATCGTGGCAAGTGGCGCTCCATTGTCTCTGCCTATCCCTGTCGCAAAAGGCGTGACAATTGGTTTTTTTTTAGAAAATATACTAGAATGTAAATAAATATTATTACTTATACGTGTAACCATAGAGTTTGTATGAAAGGAGTTGTGGATGTGAAGGAAGCGAGGTAGTTGTGTCAGGACCGTGGCAAGTGGCGCTCCATTGTCTCTGCCTATCCCTGCGGCAGAGACAATGGAGCGGCGTGACAGTTTGATAGATTGTATAATACAATAAAAACATATCTATTGCGACGACTCTCCTGGCTGGCATAGTGATCGTAATTGAAGTGAGTGTAGTGCGGTGCGGTTCATGTAGTATTCATCATAGC
Source organism: Tinea trinotella (assembly GCA_905220615.1). Classification (NCBI taxonomy): domain Eukaryota; kingdom Metazoa; phylum Arthropoda; class Insecta; order Lepidoptera; family Tineidae; genus Tinea; species Tinea trinotella. Next base: position 8,942,147 of record HG992306.1, read on the forward strand.
AACAAGTATTCATGTATTCAATCATTCATAGTGTCTCGATCTATCAACGTAAACATAGAGGAATTTGTAATATTTCTCTTCTCCTTTAGTAAAATAGACAGTTGCATTAGTATGCTGTTATCGGGAAAATACAAATATGTAGTTGGTAAAACAAGATAAGGAAGTATTTGGATTATTATACACTTCAAGTCAAACGAAATTACGAAAAATATCAACATATGTACATGAAATAAATGAATTCTGTGATCCCTTTCGCGCAAGAATCGCTAAATAGTTATTTTAAAAGTTAGAAAATTTTACTGCTTTTCTGTAACATACAGCTTCCCTTCCGCTGGGCAACCATTTTAAATTGATTCTTTGGCCGGCATTGTGACGGCGACTGTTTTTTTTTCAGTCATCGTCCCTTTTGTACCTCTTCTTACTTATTATTAGGCGGATCGAGGTCAAATGTCGAGTCATAAGAAAACAAATATATAAATTAATTACTTTACTTAAAAATTACTTCTTACTAGCCCGTATTAAATAAAATTTAATATCTAAATAAAATTTATTAAAATTTAATTTAGATATTAAAATTTAATATCCACCGTATTAAATTTAACTACTTGTTTAATATAATAAATACCACGGTCAAAAAAACATATTTATGGATAAATTATTATTTATTTAAAAATATCTTTTCAATTATATACAATTCATTATATATTATTATTTACAATTATTTTATAATAATTTTATTATTTACAGTTTATGTAAATGAGTTAATAATGGACCATATACCACCATAGACACGTTAGTACGTTCGGAATGTGCAATGAAACTATATGGAGAAGAGCAATCTGTGCAGCACGGATGCCAATGTGCCGCAGGGATAAAAACTCTTAATCGGTTCCGAGTAGTAGTCACCAAGACGAGTTGCATACCCGGAGACGGTCCGGTTCACAGGCAGCCTACCTGTACAGGAAACGACGCTCCTCTTCTGCGTTTATAGATGTAATTATTGTAATGATTTTAATAGAGCCTTTATTGTATCTGCTTATACAAACAATGTTTTATTAATCATTCCTCTCAGGTTCTACGTACAAATAATGTTTTGTAACAATAATTCGATTGCGTATCTATAATTTGTTAGGCTGCTAAATTATTCAGGGCGCGTTGAATTCGACAATGTATCCTCACGGAGTCTGTGAGGTCCCTCGGGATCCTATGAATGGCAAATCACTTCACCTTGTCCTATATACCATTGTCTATTAATTATTATTGTTATTCATACGACACTCTACTCCCTGCCTGTTTAACAAGCGATACCCATTTTCTCGTACGCCTACAAGGCTTCTAGTGTCGTGTTAGCAACCACAAAGGGCAACGAGACATGCAAATTATACTCCTATTATCTATCGTAGGATGCGGCAGGCGGGATTTACATAGGAATGGAGCAGTCGCGGCAGCAGTTAGGCGCTTCCGTGTACACGGAGTCGCGAGTTGTCGCCCCACTGGCTGCCACTGCACGGGATGATTACAGTCCTAAATCTAGGGCACATCGCTCTTTCACAACTTGTGCGAAAACGTTCCAGCTTGCAACTTAAATCTGAATAAACATTTCGTTTTGAATTTCCCTAACTTTGTGTTCTCTATGTAAATAAACTTTTGAAATACTTAAATGCATTCAACAAATTCCTTGGCTTGATTCACTATAAATAAGATGTACAAAAATAACACGCAAATCCTATCACATGAATAATTAATGAAGTACGAATTAATTACGCCACTAATCAAAGTTTAAAAATAAATTGACCAATATTCGCATTTCTTCAAAGATTTAGTAATTAATGGCCAGTCCATTTGTGCTGGGGCGACGCTCGTGGGTTGGGCAAACCGAGTGACGTATTGTATTGCAACTGGCGATTTCTGCATTAACCTTGTATGGAACACGCGGTCGTATGACCCTATCGACCCGACTACTCACTGCCCGCTCACTTATCTACTTGAGCAATCAATCCAAAACTTACAAGTACATTATATTATTTAATGCAAGTATAAACGATTTCTCATAGACATTCAGGCACTGGAATAATTCATGATAAACTATTGGCTTTAATGTGGAATTTTGTTTTAATGATTTACCTATTTGACACTGTTGAAGGTTTTTCAATACTATTATGTTCGGAATTTGTTTACATAGAATTCATTTGCATACAATACTTTGAAAATGAATTTATATGACAATTTGAATTTGTTAAATACTTTATGCGGATTTGTACAGTTTAAATATGCAAAAGCAAAGCTTTTTATTTGCACGTCCAATTTATATATATATAGTTTTTAAATATGTCACATAAATGCATGGAGATATAAATACCTACTGTCGATGAAAGTGGGATAGTTTTCGATATAATTGAATTTGTTTGTTTAAACTAATTAATTTTGATATTTATTTTATAATAATCCATTTTTGGAAATAAAAGCGTTCTTCAGAGGTTTTTGAGCGACACAGAATATTCATATATGACATAATATCAACATACGAAAAAACAAATTGTATATATGAAATATAGAATAGTGATTATAAAGTAAAATAGCCAGTCTAACATCATTCATATTTTTTTTAATAATTATTGAGATGTTATTATAAAAAATGCATAAATTAAACATTGTACTTGCATAGCTGGATTTCGATTATTTTATAGAATTTACTAATTATATTTTAATTAAGCCAATCAAGCGGCAATTTTCACGATCCTGACCTCTTGAACCTCTGCTCTTGCTTCCTTTATAACCACATATCTTCTTTACAATACTTTATCTTAATTCCAACAAAAATCTCAAAAGAGTTGTTAAAATATTTCAATATGTTCTTAGATTTTTCGCGAACATTGATTATTAAATTATTACAAATTTTATGCGGCCCACTATCAGTTCTCATATAATGCTCTTTAGTTATGGGCACTACGAAGTCCTGCTTTTTTAAGAATGTCCCCGTTTTAATTTCTGATTATATATCTTAAGAGAAAAACTCGATTTATTTTATTTATTATTGACTTTATTTTTTGTGAAATTAAATTCATAAAAATGTTATTATTATAATAGGTGCATTTGTAGGTGGGTGCGGAACATATTGTTAGTCCATGTGGGCGTTTAGATAGCTAACACCCGTTCGACTGCTGAGACAAAGGAGGAAGCTACACTTGAGATAATAGGAAGATTTACTGCTGACATCTCGGACATTGCAGCAGACGCCGTAATCATGTTACAAATGTATTCGTCTAATCCAGTTCAAGTGAAACTACAGTTACTTTTGCAATAGGAAATCTCAGATGCGGATTTCCTTTGCTACACAAAGACTTGCATATATTTTTCCTTTTGTTACATGTAATTTGTTTTTTTTTTCATTGAAAATATTTTAATCTCTGTCACTATGCCATCCAGAGGTAAATACATAATTTAGTCTATATTAGTCCGTTCATTATAAATTAATTAAAAATCAATATTTGTTTGTTCGTATTTTATACCGTTTATCCAATTGCGATAAAGGACATCATTCATTTTGTATGGGGACTAGGGCTTAATTGTACTAAAAGTGTGAAATGTACAATAAAATAGTTCGATACAACAATATTTTAATGTGCTTGGTAAATATCCTATATTTTGCATAGTTTAGATGTACGAAATGATCAAACTATAATCATGACAGTTCAATGCAGAAACCATTAAGTTCACTGCCAGCCCAAAAAAAGTCGTCAATCACTTTTTAATTAAAAAAAAATATCAGGCAGTCGATCCATCGGGTCTCGACTCTCATTCAAGGTTATGGCGTGATAGCGTTTCTTCCGGTTTGATCTTCCCACCAAATGTTTAGGCATCGCAAACGTCATCAATATAATACTGTCGTTAAACATTTTGAAACTAGTAAAAAATAGAGTAAAAGTATGAATTAAATTTTAAAAAATTATCTCCTGTTGTACATGTTAAATTTTATTTGTCAGTTTTATAATTCGGAGCGCAGACCATAAGCACTTTTAGATCGTGTCGGAATGCTGCGAATATTGTAAACAAAATGGCAACGTTAGTAAAAGCTGTTGAGCGTGTATTTGATTTAGCACCTGATTTTTACCAATTCTGTTATTTTTTTGCGCTAATCGTCGAGTTTGTTATTAATACTTCGTTTTATTTGCATTAAGTTATACCTAATTGTGTAAAAAGTGTTCTTAGGATAGTGACTCCATTGTGTTCCATGTAAATCTATTGTGTTGAAGAAGTGACTTTATTATATGTTTTATTTTATTGAGATAGTGATTTTATTTTGATGTTAACTAGTAATTAGCATACATATTGTTAGTGATACTATTGTCTTGAAAAGTAAGTTGGAATTAAATAAAAAAGATAATGTTTTGTAAAAAGTCGTTTTATTCATCTAATTAGATTATTTCCTGCTGAGTAAGGTTCACTTTCACCAACATCCCAACATTTTAGTTCGCGTGATATTCCGTCGTGGCGTCTCTAATTGCCACTTGTTGTCTATGGCAGTCGAGCTTCTTCTCTTGAGTACAATGTTCCTTGGTCAACTGTGTGTGACATTTATTTTTTAATATGTCTTTTCCGCGTGGTTTAGAAACTAAAAATAATCATTTTTATTTTCCAAATAACTCTCGTACAGCAATTAAAAGCAAAATTGCTATTAGTTTTGTCAATACGAGTATCGAAACTACCATTTATATATATTTTTATCATCGGACGTGACAAAAGTGTTACAATAAAAGTCCAAAATGAATGATGTCCTTTGGTCAACTTATTGCTCGCAGTTTTGGACCCGATAGGCATTGTTGAGATCTACACGCTAATCCACGATCCTCTTATGCCTCTATTTCCACAGAGATAGGTCTGTCTGATCATTTGCTGTTTCTTCATTGCCTTCGGTAAAACTGCTAGTTACGAATAAAATGTATATTTTTATTGTGTTAAACAGAAATATAATCTAAAATTATCTTTGTCTATATCGTGCATACGACTACGGACCTATTGTCATTAGATACAAATTTGTCTAAGAGCTAACTTAAGCCATTGGGATGTATATTGTACAAGTTGAGGTCCAGAAGCTGATCTAACCTCCGAATGGCCGGTCACTTAATTTACATGTCAAACTTAGGTATATCTGTTTTCGCATGAGTTATTACTCTATTTGTATCGGATTTGTGTCCAATTGCATAATAGTTTAGACTTTTAGAAGCATTGTTTTTGTTTTTACACAGTAGAATGTCTAAGATAAATGAGGTTATGGAAATCGACAAGTACTATACAACTTGAAATAATTACTCCCAATATTCTCGGTTCAAACCAGTCAATTAGGCGACTGGTCACACAAACCAGGAGCCCTAATACTACTTGCCGGTACCAATGTATCTTTAATATTTAGGTACCTCAGACATCCTGTTTCTATAATTCAAATTCTTTTAGTATCTTAGAATCAAATTAGCACGCCTTGATTCCGACTGAAATAGACAGAGAAAACAAACATGACTTTCCCGAACATGACTCAACTCCCTTGCTTTTTTCTATTTTAGGCTCTATGGTTATGGGCACTGCGAACCAAATGTTTTCGATTTGATCGTGAAACAATCTTGCATCCTTCTCTCGTCAATTTCTTTCTTTATTCCGCCAGTGCAAAACCCAACTTCATCCGGAAACACCAATACTAAAAAAGTACTAAGTAGTGGAATAATTTTAATTGTAAGTAAGTAAATATTCAAATATCAAATTTTGCCTTAAAGGTGACAGAGACAATCATGAACTGAGTCGGTTTTTGTAGTTGTAAGGATTCTTAGTTTGAGGTCCTTTGCTTAGCATCAGTCATATCGAAATTAGAAGTCAGGAAACAACAAAATTAAAATTTTATGAATTTTTCTTGTTGAACAAAGACATAAAGTTAGATAGAGTACTATAAAAATTCACTACCAAATTTAGATTAGGGAAAAGGCAAACCTAAACCGTAAAGTACCGGAAAATGGCATGCTTAAGCTCGGTACGCAAATAAACATTCTAAACGGTAACTACTGAAAACACAATACTACACTCGTACTATTCTTACAGTATACAAAATGCATATAAATTGAACCTCTAATATTTTAGTCACTAGGACTGTTTTTTATTTATTGTGACTCGACATAGACCGCACCCGCTTAATGTTAAGCTGGAGTGCGATCCATGATTGGAAGTCACCTCTGCTACTATTCAATAACTGTAGGTAGTAGTCAAATTCACTATGCCGGCAATCCCTAAACACGACTAAAGAACTTCACGATCTGTATACTTGTAAGTGGTGACAATTTTCAAGCTGATTCTGAAGAGCTAATAGTCACTCCAGGGCCTGTACACTTAAAAGAGGTAGTCGTCGGCATAATATTTCTAAAATATAATGCCAGTAAATAAAGGATCAATATAGAAAACAAATATAGCGGTTTTATCACTAAAAAGCGATCTCTTTCAGTATAATTTTGTCTGCCTTTTTCAAAACAGAGAAGTGTTAAAAATAATATCGTTTTTAATGTAGAAAACATAATTAATAGATTAATTTTCTTGCGATAGTCCTAAAAAATGCTTTTATGTTAATAATCATGATGATACAGTGAAAAAAACATTGTTTACAGCTTACTCAACAATTTTCAAACTCCAAAACAATTTTCCAAAACAAACATGTTTTCGTGACTTTAATTCTAGTTTCATTTTTGCTTGGTCAGCTCCCCGCTGTTTAGGCTTTCTATCACAAGTTATGAATAGAAACATAAGACACATTTTCTAAAACCTTGATTATATCTAATAGGAATTGCAAAAGCAAAAGCGTGCAGTTTGATCCTCCTTGACTATTTTCATATAATGTATGATAGAAACACTTTTAAAAACCTAGTATGGGCCCACATATAATGGCCGGCATAGTGACAGAGACTAAGGTAACCCTAGTTAATAGGTTTTTTCAGTCGTCGGCGCTTTTGGACCCCTTCGTTAATATCAGGCAAGTGGAATATCTCTTAAAAATATAGATATATTGACGATATTATACTTATTATATCATACAATACTTAAATATCATTGTATTAATACAATAACTTTTTTCGTATTTTTTTAATGTTCTTGTATTTTTTTCCATCGTAATTTTATGAAATCATTTAAACGTACATTAAACCATCTAAAGTAACGACTTTATATTCAAGGTATGTATGTAATATTTATATTAGACTATTAATTTACGCAATACAACTCATACAGACAAGTATGAAATGAATCATTTAAAAAAATCCTGGAAATAAAAGGTAAAGACTTAGACAAGCACATACGAGTAAGCCACTTCCAAGTAAGCCACAAGTGTTGATAATAGACGTAAATGTAAATATTAGTAGTAAAAGTATATAATAATATTCTTACACAAATAAGTTTTTGATTGCATTGGGTTTGCGAAACCATTACAATCACCTGATATAGTGACAACAATAACAATCTTTTATCACTAAAAATATAACATAACAATTTATATTATTTACAATAATATAAGATATGTATCTGTAAGTATGTATATTTAGCGTAAACACAACACTTGTTTTTACACATTCGTAATGAGCGTTAATATTTAATAAATATTAGTATGTTTATTAAAAAAATATCGCATGATAATAAACATATTGCGTCTTACCTAAGTACCAAAGCAGACGAACACGAACAAGACGATTTTTATATTTTTTAAGTGTGCATTGGCCCTTAATTTAATATTATTTATTGGGTACATTGCGTGTCACACGTGTGTTATGTGCTTCTGTTTTTAGAATACAAGCATATTAATTTTCGATAGATATAAAACCAAAGGCCGTTGATTAAATATTTACATTGATGTTGATAAACTTTAAATACCACAATCTATATATTTTTTGTTTTATGTATAAGCCGATCCCGAAACGAGACTGTCACAGTCTGTACACTTGTAGGTACTCATCACCATGGATCGGTTGACAATAGTTCCATATTTAATGTAATTCTATATTTCATTTGTTTTTATGAGGTTATAACATTGTTATATCCTCATAGAAAGAAATAACTATTGGGGCTCAAAGGTTCTCGAATTGAGATCACGTACAGGAAAACATAGTCCAACTATAAGGTTCCAACCTATAAGGGAAGTGACAACCTGGTAAAGGTTGCTAAAAGGACGCTGGGTGTAGGCTACTATGAAGATACCTGAGGAATATCTCTACCTGCCTATATCCAGCAGTGGACGACTATTTGCGGACATGATGAAGATGATTATAACCGAAATAGTAAAGATATAAAAAGCAACTCTTTATCTAGTTGGTTGTGGTTTGCCCAGTCTGCCGATCTGGGATAGTAGTTCCACTCTTAAATGTATAAAACACATGTGTAAACTTATGGACTGTCCGTGTCTATTCATGGACTACACTTCAGCGTCTGATGTTATTATCATCAGACGGTGCCACAAAAAAAATAATAAGGTAAATTTACAATTTTGGTCGAAATCGTGAATCAGTGAGCATTGAATTATCAGCCCTTAGATATAAAAATTAAAAGGTGCAATGACTTGTGTAAACTCATGGACAGTCCGTGTCCATTCATGGACTACACTTCAGCATAATAACATCAGACGGTGCCACAAAAAATAATAATAAGGTAAATTTACAATTTTGGTCGAAATCGTGAATCAGTGAGCATTGAATTATCAGCCCTTAGATATAAAAATTAAAAGGTGCAATGACTTGTGTAAACTTATGGACAGTCCGTGTCCATTCATGGACTACACTTCAGCATAATAACATCAGACGGTGCCACAAAAAAAAAAAAATAAGGTAAATTTACAATTTTGGTCGAAATCGTGAATCAGTGAGCATTGAATTATCAGCCCTTAGATATAAAAATTAAAAGGTGCAATGACTTGTGTAAACTCATGGACTGTCCGTGTCCATTCATGGACACTTCAGCATAATAACATCAGACGGTGCCACAAAAAAATAATAAGGTAAATTTACAATTTTGGTCGAAATCGTGAATCAGTGAGCATTGAATTATCAGCCCTTAGATATAAAAATTAAAAGGTGCAATGACTTGTGTAAACTCATGGACAGTCCGTGTCCATTCATGGACTACACTTCAGCATAATAACATCAGACCGTACCACAAAAAAAAGGTAAATTCCCAATTTTGGTCGAAATCGTGAGTTAGTGAGCATTGAATTATCAGCCCTTAGATATAAAAATTAAAAGGTGCAATGACTTGTTGGATTAGACGACTGGCTTCACGCACGAGGTGTGGTTATTGGTTTTAGAAATGAATCGGTCATGCCGTGACGTATTACTTTAGCCAATTGGTTATGCTTAAAAATTAATAAATTTTAAACTTATTATTTGCTATGTTAAGTTTAAGAAGAGGTCGAGAATGCTTAATGTAAGAGCTTTCATTATGGATGTATATTGTTATAAAGGCAAGGTTTAAGAGTGCCGACGATTGAAAAAAAACAGTCGGTGAGTCCACTTTACTACGGCTGCTTCAGACTTCAATCACTATGCCGGTCAGGTTCTTTATACGACCTCGGGAGTATCACGGGAGTAAAAACAAAAGGTAAGAACAATGTTAATTGCAACTATTTGTCTCCGTAACTTTTTTTGACCTTAGATTTTATGCCAGAGCGACATTGTGGTGCGTTGGTATGTTCACAGTCTCATACGAATATAACACAATGGAAAGCTAGAGAGCAAAGAAAGATAGATATAAGATGTAATTAGTTGTGGAAAGTTTTTCCTGTGCAGTGGGTTTATTGCCTATAAAGAAAGAATTAATTAATGTGTGCATTTATAGCCAAGCATAGGTATAAAAGCAATTAAATATAATATTACTCAAATTAAAACAAATAAAACCATTCGTGAAAGTCGTGAGAGGACTGCATTGGTGCAATAAATGCTAATTAACAAACACAATAAAACCAATTATAATACTTAAACGTTTCCAATACACTCGTTCACGGATCAAGTACAGTATTAGAACGTTAAACACGTAGTGTCGTCGCACTATAAATTAAAATAAAAACTCTAAAGAAAACAATATCGTTCTCCCAGTTCTCGGGAACAAAATGAACAAGAGGAAGGTGAAAAAAACAACCTTGTTATCTTCAATTAGTTTTCGAAGAAGAAAGAACTGCATTGAGCGCTTACTCCGTTAACTCGCTACCAACAAGAGTAGGTTTCAGTTTAAATACTTAAACAATTCCCTCTTAATAAGTTATCGAGTGAGATTTCTCATTGAGATCGACTTGTGATAGTTGATCTTTTAACCAGATTCATAAAGCGAAAAGAAATATTGTCGGGAGCGAGCGAGATGATGGGAATCCGGTTTGAAAAACGAGCTTCGCGGTCCAATGGAGACGCCCGACGACGGCACTCGCCTTTGTCGAGTAAAGGAAAAAAGGGTTGTGTCCATACTGCACAGCTACCCTGACCACTTCTGGTTACGACTGCTTGCTTAAGGTTTCAAACAACAATTTCTAACAAAAAAATCTAGTACCAAGTTTTAATAGTTCTTATTTAAAAACAACACTTAAAGTATAACAAAACTTATTCAAGTCAAACTGCAAGAGTCTCAGTCATTAAAAGTTATATAAAACCATAAATAATGTTATTAAATATTATGTGAAACAAATTGAATGAAAAATTCGTTGAAAAGGAATTATATTTAATGGAAGGTTTCAAATGGCAACAGCTTTGAATTACCTTTATTATAATCGTAGTAAATTAATGTTTTCATGGCTGATCACATCCAAATGTACCGCTTGAAATTTAGCACCTTTTCTATAAATAAATGCGATAGTAAGCAATTAAATGGTTCGCTGGTTACTATTGAATAAAATATTAGAATTTAAAAAGTCTATCTTATCGACAATTTATACATAAATAATCTATGATGGGATTATTTTGGATTCTAGTGTTGTTTAAATATTAAAAGTAAACAATTAAGAATGAATTATGGGTTTTACTGTACTATTTTATAATTTTTTATATCTTTCTCCTTTACAATTTGAACTGCAATAATGAATTTTGATTATCTGTTTTACTAAAGAAAAATTATAATGACCTAATAATTTCAAAACTAAAAGTGCAAGTTAATTTAATAAATAAATAAATAAATAAAATAATTGTTAATAATTGTTAATGCTTGAGAGGACAATTATTGCGGCTGTTTCCAATCGCTCCTATCAATACTTAGTATTTCTACAACGCTACATAACCATGGTTTATTTTTCTTATAAATAATTGAGTTGACGATGATGATACTCTTTGTTTTATTGTTACTCGACATATGACAGCACCCGCTTGATGTTAAGCTGAAGTGCGGTCCATAACTGGAGGTGACTGTTACTTACAGATCAATAACTGTAGTAGCAGTCATATTCACTATGCCGACCTAATTGGAACCGGCACCTTACAAGCTGATCCCAAAACGCGACTAAATCACTTCACGGTCTGTATACTTGTATGTGGTGGTACTACCCCGGTTCTGGCAGACTGGGCATCATTGACTACCACTTTTTAAATAGGCGCGACTTTCTATAATGTAACATTAAAAGAATTTAATACAATTAAAACATTTTTATTCACTATTGTATAACAGATAATTTATTCTACTTTCATGATTAAAAGTTAAAAACCCACAATAAAGGCGTCTTTGTAGTAAAACCATGGCTTCACTTATGAGTCAGTGGCCTGACTTCCGTTCTCCGACCGAGCCGCATCGCGCTTTGTGCCGCTACGTGGCAAGTTCAACTTTCTTGGAAGCAGGCTCTATTTGACCAAACATCATGTTATTTATTGAGTAATCATTTCTAGTTTTCCTTATGAATAACGTTCATGATTCATTTGTTTTAATGTCAATTTAGTCACAGGTAACTAATCTACATTAATATTGATTTATGTTGAATTTAAATTATTTATATCTGCCTATATTTTTGTTTTCAGATGCGTGAAAGAGACGAGCGATCGCAGCTAAAAAGCGGATATGGTGCGTTACCTAAATTGGTAAGTTATTATATTTTAAAAAAATATACGTTTGTATAAAGTTTAAATATCTCAAACTATATAACATTTTTATTGTTAGGCTATATGAAAACTCGCTATGAAGTACAATCAAATTACAGCAATAAATATAAACTTTATTTAAAGCGTGAAACATATTTATGTCGCTTGTGAAAAGAAACTCCTGCGCATCTCTTTTAATTTAATGATCTTTCCTCGCAAACCGGGCCACCACCCACGCTCCTAACGAACTCATAAGTCACTAGATCTATGCTTTCACACAATGACACGACTGAACGAATATTAACATAAAAGAGTTAAGTTATTAACGCAAATATAAGTAGTTATATACAAATCTAAAATACTTTCTTAGACAGATCTAAGCACTGGTAAATCAAATAACAATTCTATTAAAGGACATCATTCATTTTGGACTTTTATTGTAACACTTTTGTCACGGCCGATGATAAAAATATATATAAATGGTAGGTTCGATACTCGTATTGACAAAACTAATAGCAATTTTGCTTTTAATTGCTGTACGATTGAGTTATTAGGAAAATAAAAATGATTATTGTTAGTTTCTAAACCACGCGGAAAAGACATATTAAAAAATAAATGTCACACACAGTTGACCAAGGAACATTGTACTCAAGAGAAGGAGCTCGACTGCCATAGACAGTCGAGCTCCTAATAGTCGAGCTCCCATAAAAAAAAAAGAGATGGATATTTGCTTCGGGTCTGGTTATCAAAGAGTGGTAGGCAGTGGTACCCAGTCTGCCGATCCGGGGTAGTACCACCACTTACAAGTATACAGACCGTGAAGTGATTTGGTCACGTTTCGGGATCAGCTTGTAAGTTGCCGGTTCCATCTAGGCCGGCATAGTGGATGTGATTGCTACTCACAGTTATTGAATTGTAGTAGCAGTGACATTCATTCATGGACCACACTTTGGCTTAACATCAAGCGGGGTGCTGTCATATGTCGAGTCACAATAAAAAAAAATAAAAAAAAGACAACAAGTAGCAATTAGAGACGCCACGACGGAATATCACGCGAACTAAAATGTTGGGATGTTGGTGAAAGTGAACCTTACTCAGCAAGAAATAATCTAATTAGATGAATAAAACGACTTTTTATAAAACATTATCTTTTTTATTTAATTCCAACTTACTTTTCAAGACAATAGTATCACTAAAAATATGTATGCTAATTACTAGCACAACATGAGATAATTTTTTAAAATTTAATTTATACTTTTACTCTATTTTTTACTAGTCTCAAAATGTTTAACGACAGTATTTATTATATTGATGACGTTTGCGATGCCTAAACATTTGGTGGGAAGATCAAACCGGAAGAAACGCTATCACGCCATAACCTTGAATGAGAGTCGAGACCCGATGGATCGACTGCCTGATGTTTTTTTTTTTAATTAAAAAGTGATTGACGACTTTTTTTGGGCTGGCAGTGAACTTAATGGTTTCTGCATTGAACTGTCATGATTATAGTTTGATCATTTCGTACATCTAAACTATGCAAAATATAGGATATTTACCAAGCACATTAAAACATTGTTGTATCGAACTATTTTATTGTACATTTCCCACTTTTAGTACAATTAAGCCCAAGTCCCCATACAAAATGAATGATGTCCTTTAAACTTATCTTAGACACCGCAATGATTTAAATCGATTCATGAAATAAAATATTTATATATTTTATTTTTATTGTGACACGACATCTGACCTCGACCCGTCTGATGATAAGCAAGCAGAGGTCCAAGAGTGACGATATATATATATATATATATATATATATATATCTCGGCATTGAATTTTTAGGTGTGTGTACGATTTAGTTCATGCACTTCGGCAATTGTAGTGATTGCGAATTAAAGCGAACATGCAAACATTATAAGCACATATATTTGTTATAAACCTATATTAAAATGCACAATTCTAATTTCAAATATTTAGTAAACAATTAATTAAATGTTTTATAAATGTGTACATTGGTTGCATTAATTCAGTAACATGGAGATTGCCGAAGCGCATAACTTTAATTGTAATACTAATAATGCCTTACCTTGATTTTCATAAAAAATATAAAATAAAATAGTTACCTTATAAAAGATTAGAAGTAAAGTTACTTTACTTCTAATCTTTTACTTTAAAGTTACTTATAAAACTTGATATCTGACCTCGAACCGACTGATGGTAAGCATGATGGAGGTCCAAAAATGCCGACGACTATAAACAACCACCTTAGTTGACGGCTGCCTCAGTCGCCATCACTATGCCAGCCATCGCCACGCCTAAACTAAAGGATAAAAGTTATAGTATGGGGAGAACACATGGGCTTGCAAAGCATTCCACTTGTCTTTGCAAATGATATCTAAATAATCGAACCAGATTTTCTATAGAATATGCGAGAATATGTTCACATCTCTCATAACTTGTAGCTTAGGAATATTATTTATTATCCGAGGGATTTATTATGTGTGTTGTGAGTTTCTGCATACTATTATCATTATGTTGTGACCCTTTGTGTCTATTCGAATGATTTAATGGATTAATTTAAATATTCATACAAACACATACATCTAGAATTGGACGTAAAATAGTCACGTGATTTATTTAAGACTCAAGTATTTATTAACATTCACTATAATAGTTATTTGTGGTATAAAATAAAGTGCTACCATTAATTAACAGTTTTCCTATCAGTGTTCGTAAGTCAAACGAAACCAGGCGTAAATTGAACGAAATATTAATGTCCTATTGCAAAATTTTGACCGGAACATTTATATTTTGCCTTCTATTGGACATCGTAAATGCAGTCGCACACACGCAATGCATTGCCTGCAGCGTCGACCGCGCCGGACGTTAAACCATGCCAACCACTGCGACTAAAGACATATTTCATCCAACCACGATTTACCGACCGTTTAAACGCCATACTAAAAATTTGCACCAATGCTTTGCTGCACTCCCAATGCTGTGTGTAAATTCAAATAGTGCGGAGTAAAGTTTTAAACGCCAAATAACATGCGATCGTATTTTGATGAGAGGAAATTAAATGCTCTTTTTTATTTGTATGAAGTTTATGATTTATGTATTAAATAATAATATAATTTAGTACAAAACTTAATGATATTACTAATTTTTTTAAAAGTGACTTAACATATGACTGCACGCCGCTTGATGTTAGGTTGCAGTGTGGTCCATGAATGGATGTCACTGCTACTACAATTCAATAACTGTGAGTAGCAGTCACATCCACTATGCCGGCCTAGTTAGAACCGGCAACTTACAAGCTGATCCCGAAACGCGACTAAATCACTTTACGGTCTGTATACTTGTAAGTGGTGCACAACCACGGATCGGCAGACTGGGTACCACTGCCTACCACTCTTTAAAACCACTCTTTTGTTGTACCTGAGACGTGAACAAGGATTTGTGTTTATAATTAATTTTAGATACTTATAAATAATAATCTGCCAACGTATAAGCCTCGCTTGGGAATATAATGGGAAAATGTTGCCAATCTCCTTGGGACTATCTTTGATGGGACGTCTATCTATTTTTTGAAAATTGTAATCACTTTAAATATAAATATTTGGTTTATATTTGTTTTACTCTTAAAGTAGTTACTTTACTTTTTATGAAGTTTGTATTACAAACTGTTATTAATTATTCAATTCATTACATTAAAATTTATATATTAAAAGAAATATTTGATTGAAGGCGACTGCGATAAAGGCAACCAAGAGCCTTTATCGCAAACCAAGAGCCTTCGTTTCATAACCGTTTTAGGGTACCAATGTATCTTTGATCTATGTATGTACTTTGGTTGTCTTGTTTCTAAGATACAAGCACGTTTAGGTAGCTTAGGATATACAAAATATCTAGGTAGATACTTTATACAATTTATTAAAAGGGCTTTAAATATCTTAAACATTTTCAGCTTAGTAGAATTGTTATAATAACAAGGTCTTACTTTCAAATATAATAATTAAAATAGACAGCAATATTTCTAACAATATTTACTATTTTTTAAATAAAAATATCATAAATAAAAATATTAGTAGAAGTGTTGACCGCCTTATTTCATATATTTAATGATATAACAACAATGTCGCTTATTTACTTTTAGAACAACCAACCATTCTAGGGAACCTGTTATGTAGATATTAGAGATATGTAAATAACGTCAACCCTCGTCACAACCGGACGATTTGATTAAAAATCATATTAATAAAATATATTTGCGCTATATTATTTCATATGAAATAATAGTTTCTGAAATATTATTTAAATGTGAGTTTACAGTTATAAATATATAATTTATGAGAGTCTTTTCCTATTTTCCGCCTAATCTTCGAAGCCCTTGCTTTTTGGATAACCCTCGTATGCCTACGATTTTTTTTATTGAAATCCGACATCTTACCACGGTTAGCCTGATGGTAAGTAAGGGAAGATACAGGAGAGCCTGTGACCGAAAATACGATCCAGTTTACGGTTGCTTAAGTCGTTGCCAATATGACAACTAGCCTTTCCACGCTTTGATTGAAGAATCAAAGACTACTGGGGAGAACACATGATCTGGTAAAGCATTCAACTTGTCCATTGTTCAATGAAACCTATCTCTAGGACTCTAAGCAAACCTTTTATAAGAATTGTTCTAAGCAAAGTTTAACGGATTGCCTTTCATCTTATGTGTTATGCTCGCTTTTCTTTTTTATTATAAAACGTACTAGTAAACACAGAGCTCTATCTGACAATTATACTTTTATAATTAGACATTATTGACAAAATACTGTTATTTATTTATTTGTAACATACACGCGTGAATAATAATTCTCTGGGCAAAGTAGGTCAATAGTATTTCGGCGCACACTAAAATTTATTATAATCAAATAATGTTTAACATGTGTACCTAAAATCCGCATGGGATATTGTATATATTTAGAAACAAATCTACTTCTTATTATGTTATTAGCGCATTTGGCAATTACAATATGACAACCTATGATCTAGTATTTAAATGCTTAAAAACTTTTCAAATAAAACTTAAATCCAAGTTTAAAACGACACATTATGTTTAGAAGGCTGTACTATAAATACAGATTTGTCTGAAGAGTTTTGAAACGAAGGTTAAACTGCGAAGTTTATTCCCTCGAGGGTAAAGTCTTTGAACTCCGAAGAGGCTTATGAACTTGCTATTTCTACGCACGAAACCATTTATTGTAACAATCTTTTCAGCTTTGATTAGATTGCGTCGTTTCGGCACTATCCTTTGTTATGTAAGCAATAATTTATCACTTCGATGTCTGTCTAGACACTAACCACGACTATTCGTAAATTTATGATACCACTAAGCTAAGATACAGCACTTTGGCGTACTCACGGGTCAGACTAGACCTTTGTCTTATTCAATAATAACGTTTTACATAAATAATTCAAGCCTTTTATACCACCTTAAAATTTATATTATTTATTTATTTATAACTTTATTGCATACATTCTAGGCCAGAAACCTAACCCTAGTGACTAAAGGGAAAATTAAAGATATGAGGTAAAAAAAAGTTTAAATAATACAGCTATTATTCAAATGAAATTCGTATAATAAATATACTAAAATACATACATACCTAAATACTATTACATACTAATTTCTAAAAACTAACCCAATTTTAATAGATTGATTAGAGTAAATTACACTTAAAAATATAAATATCTTTTAAAAAAATATTCAATTGAATTACACTGTAATAAAATTGAAATTATACATGCGTTATAATTACCTATGCGAGATGAAAAGTTTCAAGTTGTTCTATTAACAACAATGTATTATTGTTATTTGGATGGTGTTTTGACATTTATAAGTTTGATGTTACCGCTTTCTATTATTATACAAAACTGTGTTTCAACTATTATATTTATCATTTATTATTAATGCTTTTTAAAAGTCATTAATCAAAGATTTGATATGCTTTCATTATTTTCTATTTAATGTCTTACGGTGCTACGTCATCTACTCATATTATTATGTATGTATACATTTAATTGCATTATCATTTTTCTCTCTCTGCTTTCTTTTAAAATATAAGTTTTATTATAAACAATATATATTTTAATTGCGTTAGTAAACTACAATGGATGCTGAACTCTAACGCCATCACCGTCTTAAAATATCTTGAATAGTGTCTAATAGAATGATTTTCACCGTGAAGATTGCATGTTACATAATTCATCCTATAACTATAAAAGGCTCTATTACTAAGACGTTCTTAGAAGTATAGTTCGCACTTCTGAGACGGTTGTGCCAAGTAAGTATTTTCTCCAACAATGCTGAGTTGTCTAAGTAATAGTTTTTTTTTAATGTGTAACAATATCTGACCTCGACCCGCCTTATGAGAAGCAAGAGGAGGTTAAAGAGTGACGACGACTGAAAAAACCGAGTCAGTTCACGGCTGCCTCAGTCGCCGTCACTATGCCGGCCAATAGAACATCTGCACGCATCGCTTAAAGGATCCAAGGCTATAGGATGGAGAAAAAACATGGGCTGGCAAAGCATTCCACTTGTCGATTGTTCAAGGTAATTCAGCAGAAACATGGCGGCTTAATGTGTCCTTTACTGTCTATCTATATTACAGAAATCATTCCGAGGAATTCTTACACCTTTCTTGTCATTCCCGTAAAACCCGCTCAGTTTGAGGAAAGCATCGGCTTCCTGAGGACTGAGTAGACAGCCAAACTAAATGGTTGGACACGTCGTTTTCTTGTCGATCAGTCGACAAGTAGAATGATTTGTTTATTCTCCCCATCCTTTAATTTTAGATCCTTTAAGCCAAGTGTGTAAAAGCACCTACCTCTGCCAGGTTTTTTTCAGTCGTCAGCGCACGCTCATTGGATGTTTGTCGTGTCCTTTAAGAATAACATGTTATAGTTTTAGGTCGAAAACATATTTTAAAATTTTTAAACTGGAATGGATTTAAAGCTTTATTTTTCTAATTTATATAAAAAATACTTAAATACAAAGTAACAGACAATGATACTTTAATGTGTGTTTTTTATTTGGCGAAAAAACCCAGTAGACAATAAATAAATAGCTATTTCACACGAATGGTTGGCAATAAAGTCGAAGCCAGCTTTTCTTATTCATTACACTTGACCAAGTTTTAATAAAAATAAAGACTACGATTTCGTCGTAATTCTTGCAGACGATAAGAATTTAATAGAGTAAAATGTGTTCTATTTTTTAATTAATGGAGAAGGTTTTCTATATAAAATTTATACAATGATATTACCTTATAGAAAATTATTAATAAAGAGTATACTTAATTATTACTAATAAAAAAGAATTAAATAATTTAAAATTAGGCCGGCATAGTGGATGTGATTGCTACTCACAGTTATTAAATTGTAGTAGAAGTGGCATCCATTAATGAACCACACTCCAGCTTAACATCAAGCAGGGTGATGTCATATATCGAGTCACAATATAAAAATATAAAAAAAGAGAAAAAGCTCTTACTTTAGAATTGTGTATGTAAATAAAGATTTTCTCTGCCTATGTCTGTAGGAACATAGGCGTGACATTTTAGTTAGTGGATGTGATTGCTACATGCAGTAATTTAACTGTAGTAGCAGTCAATCCAGCTTAATATTAGGTGGAGTACCACAATGAAAAGAGAAAAAATGAAAACGTTTGTAAACTTTTGTAACAATTAAAATATTTCATGCAGACACTCCGCATCGCCTATTTAAAGGCTCTTGAATAAATTGCCTCCATACTAACGTTTATAGCCCAAAATAAACAAATACTTTTTTGGGCGCTTTTTTAAACGCTCCGTTTATTTATTAGTATTGTGTCTGTGACGCATTTATATGTACTCAAAACCAACTTGTGTACCTCACTAAAAATATACAGCTAATTTTATTTATAACTATTTATATCTAGTATGAAATATCTGATATAAATAAAGTCAATTGATGTCTTTTTTTATGAATCTATAAAAGGTCGATTCTATAATAGTGTATATCGTATTATCGAAGTAATACTTATAAAATCACAAGTAGGATAAGTTTACTTCTGAACACAGACTATTTCAGAGCAATTTTCTATCGAATATGCATGGCTGCGGTAAACGAGACAGACCCAGGAGGATGTTTCTGTTTTCCGACCAAATCTTTCCTCGCTTTCCTCACATCCACAATTCTCTTCATACCAAGCTCTATGGAATAAATCTAATGTAGATTAAACAAGGAAGACCATCCTTGTTTAATCCTCAAGAAAGCTGGGTTGCCTAGTGCCCATAAGCATAGAACATGTATGAAGTAAATTGTGGATATAAGAGAAGCAAGAGAGTTTGTCAGGATCGTGGCAAGTGGCGCTTCATTGTCTTTGCCTATATCTGCAAGGAAAAGGCGTGACAATTTGTTTGATAGATTGATTTCATCAGATTTTTGAAATAGAATGGATTGAGGAAAGGTTTATATAGTGAGAGGTGAGTGGAAGTGATTGACCATCGTTAAAATGGGTCAGTATTAAACAAGTAACATTAATCCTTTAATACAATTTAAAGTAAACAAAATGAATACTAAAGTAAATTAAATGAACCAGTACAAGACACCAACCGCAACTCGTAAGTCACTCGAGTGGTTCATTAATTCACAGTCCGATCGCCTTCAATTGATATCTTAGCTAAAGTTTAACATTTGTAATGGAGACATTCTCTAAACGCGCTTTTAAGAAATCCTCGGGATGTTAATTAAGGAACAGTAATTCAATTGCCACTAAGGCTGTTCAGTAATCATTGAATTGAGCTTAAACTTATATATTTTTTTTAAATCTAAAGACAGGACACCTGGTTTTTAGTACAGATATATACTGTACAGATATATACAGATAATATACTATACGATATAATATAATATACGGAGTACTGTTCGCACCTCTGGGACGGCTCTGCCAAGTATCTTCTCAAGGCCCTGGATTCATTGCAGCGCCGAGCTGTCCGAATTATAGGTGATGCAGAGGTCACGCGAACTCTGGAGCCCATGCAACTACGCAGAGACATGGCGGCTTTGTGCGTCCTCTACCGCCTATACCACGGAGAATGTTTCGAAGAGCTCTTTAACTTTGTTCCTGCCTCGTCCTTCCACACCCGTAATACCCGCACAGGTCAGGGAAAGCATCCACATTTTATCGACCGAATCGGCAGTCGAACTAAACAGTTCGGTTTGTCTTTTCTTTGTAGAACAATTGACAAGTGGAATGCTTTGCCAGCCCATGTGCTCTCTCCATCCTATGACCTTGGATCCTTCAAGCGATGCGTGAAGAAGCACCTTAGGCCGGCATAGTGGCGGCGGCTGGGGCAGCCGGGAACTGACTCGGTTATTCCAGTCGTCGTCACTCTTGGACCTCCTCTTGCTTATCATCAGGCGAGTCGAGGTCAGATGTCGTGTCACAATAAAAAAAAAAAAGTAGATTTTACTAAAATAATTATTACTACAAATGTTATGTAAAATAATAGAATCAAGTTAGTTAGCACACCAGTCCGTTACGTGTAGTCCCGGATTCAGTTCCCAATTAAAGCGAAGATTTGTTTCAATGCTTTTGGAAAATTACAATTCAGTAATTAGATTGAATAATATAAATATTTGTTCATAAAATATAGCGGATATTTACTGAGGGTTCGTTGTCTAAGAGTGGTAGGCAGAGATACCCAGTCTACCGATCCGGGATAGTAACACCACTTACAAGTATACAGACCGTGAAGTGACTCAGTCGCATTTTGGGATCTTCTTCTAAGTTGCCGGTTCTAACTAAGTCGGCATAGTGGATGTGACTATCACTTACAATTATTTAACTGTAGTAGCAGTCGCATCCATTCAAGGACCGCACTTCAGCTTAACATCAGGCGGATCAATATATATTGGTACGTATTGAATAACCGGCCTTTAGCTGAAGTGCATGGACATGGTTTCTGTTCGCCCTGTACCATGTTTATCCGATGCATAATTAAATAGTTTGACCCTTCAATGGGCAGTCGATACAAAATTATAAGGACCTGCTAACGAGTTCAATGTAGACGAATGCATTCATTACTCGATGATGGTCCTTTGCGATTAAACGAGTACTTTACTTTAGTACAAGTTTAAATTGCCATGTAAAAAGTTTATACTTACTAAAAACTTTTTTAAACTAAAAGTGCATGAGGAATCAAAGGACTTATTCGGAAAACCAGGTTGTTACTCGTACTTACATACTCGTTCGAATAAGATTTAAATGTTAGATACATAAATAAAACAAAGTATTATATAAAATATTATTTTCTAACTCTAACTTGCATCTACTTACATACCAATAAAGAGTGGAAGGCAGACAGACAGTTGGTAATCATTTGCCCAGTCTGCCGATCCGAGGTAGTAGGTACCACCACTGTCAAGAGTTCAGACCGCGAAGTGACTTAGTCGCGTTTCAGGTTTTGTTTGTTGGAATCAGCTGACAGTTCCAACTAGCCCGCATAGTAGATACAATTGCACAAAGCACTTTAGTAGTAGTATAGAAATGTATAAAAAATGCAGTTGCCTCCATTCATGGAACGCATCCCAGCTTAACATCAGGCGGGGTATTGTCATAATATATTGTACCTCAAAAAATATAATACAGAAACAACGGTCTTGGTTCCAATTTTTTGTTGTGCCTCGACATACATATGACAGCACCCCGCCTCATGTTTATCTGAAGTGCGATCCATGAATTGTGGCGACTGCTGTTACAGTTTTGACGACAGGCGTGGACTAACGGTTTAGCGACTGGTTTGTTGCGCGTAAAGTCCCGGGTTCGATCCCCGGTCGGAGCAAATATTTGTTTCATAGCTTTTATTTGTAATATTTAATAGTATTAAATATTGCAAATATTTGTTAATAAAAAAAAAGAGATAGATATTTGCTTCGGGTCTGGTTATCAAAGAGTGGTAGGCAGTGGTACCCAGTCTGCCGATCCGGGGTAGTACCACCACTTACAAGTATACAGACCGTGAAGTGATTTGGTCACGTTTCGGGATCAGCTTGTAAGTTGCCGGTTCCATCTAGGCCGGCATAGTGGATGTGATTGCTACTCACAGTTATTAAATTGTAGTAGCAGTGACATTCATTCATGGACCACACTTTGGCTTAACATCAAGCGGGGTGCTGTCATATGTCGAGTCACAATAAAAAAAAAAAGTTAAATAACTGCAAGTAGTAGTTGCATCCGCTTTATCAACCTACTTCGAACCGGCATCTTTCAAGCTGATCCTGTTGCCGGTTCCCCTGTACCTACCAATTGTCTGCATACCACTCTTAAAATTAAAATAATGATAATCCAATTATCGAAATAGGAAATCTAATAATAATCTAATCTAAACTATTATGCATAGAATTGCTAACAACATATTTATCGAATTATTGGAATTGAACCTAAGAACAAGTGTAGAATACGAATGGCATATTGAAGCAAATTTTGTTGAATAAATTTATTCATAATTGTCCGTGTTCATTTTATTAATGCAATATGAATAATATATATTTAGATGTGCAACCGCATGCCACGTGCTATTAGATGATAAGATTCTAATATCGGAACCAATAATGTAATATCGCTAAAATACTATTTAAGATATTGATATAATCTGATGGATAATACCCAAAAAACTTTTACTATGCACAACATACTACATGCTTTCCGAGATTGTTGCAAGTTATATACATTTTTTTCTTCCTTTTTCTAACATAATCATAGAAACAGGACGACCCAAGTACATTTATCAAAGATACATTGGTACCGACAAGTGGTTTTCAATTATTTCGCCTTTTATTTCTTTCCTAACATCTATCTACTAGTATATTTTTCAATTCTATTTAATTTAATTTAATTTTAAATAAGGTTATTAAGTAAAAGTTATTTTATATAAATACTTATTATCAAAACTATCCATATCTAAAGGTATACATATAACTATTTAAAGAGTCGTAGTCAGTGGTGCCCGATTCTGGGTAGTAAGACCACTTACTAGTATACAGACCATAAAGTGACTTAGTCGCGTTTCGGAATCAGCTTGTATACTGCTAGTTATAACTAGGTTGGTATAGTGGATATGACTGCTTCTTACTGTTATTTAACTGTAGTAATAGGGGGTGCTGGTATGTCTTAATTATTATTAATAAGTTATAATGAAAAGATGTGCATATAACTATCTATGTATTGAGAATAAATTAGTTATGTAAATTTACAAATCATATGAACGTATTTAATTAATATGCCCAGATTACACTTTGCAACATCGTACAGGCCGTTATTTGTGAAGCAATTTAACGTTACTAGGTCATATGAAAAATAATTTACTAAAAGCAATTTGACCAAATCAACTCAAGTGGGACAAATAATGTAATGTGATGACCGCATACTTCAGTCTCGGTTTTTTTCTTTTAAGTTTGATTAAACTGATATACATAGTACTCTTTTCTCGATAGAAAGCTTACTGAAATATTCTTGTAAAAAAGGGGAAACAGATTAAACCACCATAACTATTTTAATAATACCTAATAACGTTATTATAACCACCTACTAATTATCAATAACAACGCTCGAAGAACGATGGGAAAGAAAGGTTCTAGAGTAAAGACCACGAACCGGAAGACGCAGCGTAGGTAGGCCTCCCACTAGGTGGACTAACGACATAGTGAAAGTCACTAATAACTGGTAGATGCAACTGGCATATTGTCGTTCGTAATGGCGTTCTAAGGGGGAGGCCTATGTTCAGCAGTGGACGCCTTATGGCTGATGATGATGATTAATTATCAAAAACAATACCACATAAATGGAAATATATTTTTAATTTGAAAATTAAAAATAAACAGTCTACTATCAGAAGTTTATAAAGACACAACCAGCCTATGTATTCTTCCCATCATGTAAGCTTGAATCTTTCAAGCGAAGCGTGTAAATTCACCTCTGGCAATGTAAACTCGGTTTTTCGGATTTTTCAATCATTAGCACTCTTGGAGAGGCTCCTTGCTTACCATCTGGCAATTCAAATAACGCGTCTCAATAAAAAAAAACACGTCTGGTTCTCGTATATAGTAAGTTACAAAACACGCTTTTATCACAGTACTTATAACAATCATTGGTACAGTATCAACTAAGTAAACACAATAAGGCAGTAGTTTATACTTGTGTAAAATAATACTACCTAAATCTACAAAAAATCAAAAAGCAATAGTGGTAGGCAGTGGTTCCCAGTCTGCCGATCCGGCGATCACCACCACTTACAAGAGAACATAGCGTAAAGTGACTTAGTCGCATTTCGGGATCATCTTATAAGAGTTTGGCTTACAAGGCCGGCCCAGGAAATGCGACTGCTACTTGCTGTTATTTAACTGTAGTAACCGTCACCTCCTTTTATAGAACACACTTTAGCTTATCATCAGACAGGGGCTGTCCATATGTCAAGCGCCAAAAAAGGTTAACTATGTATTCTACGAGTAGGTATAATTCAATCATCATTATTATCATCAGCCACAAGGCTATGTCCACTGCTGAACGTAGGCCTCCCCTTAAACGCCATTTCGAACGACAAGAATCCAGTTGCATCCACTGGTTATTCGTGACTTTCACTAGGTCGTCAATCTACCTAATGGGAGGCCTACCTATAATTCAATACACACGTGCAATTCACAAAATAATAAATAACACGCATAAAATACAAACGTTAACTCCCATTTCATGTGGTTTTGACACCCTATACATTATGATATGAAATAAAAGTGAATAAATATAACGTTTCATTCGAGCCTCTATTTACCTGGAAATATTACAATTGGTTTAACAGGGCGGTTCACCAAGAAAGAAATACATGTTGAGGGCTATGTTGTATGTGACTAACAAAATTACACTAAAAACAATATTGATAGTTTGAGTCTTATAGACTGAATAGCTAGACTCAAGGGCTTATCTATTTAAGGGCTTTTTGAGCTACAGCCCCCGTGGATACAAATTCCTCCCCCCCCCCCTCCCCGCACCCATTAAAAAGAATAGACGATACTGTTTTAATGTCCTATGTCTTTCCTATACCGTATCACTATAGAAAACTTGACAAATAGTAGGCCCTAAGTAGAATTAGCCCAGGGCACCACGAATTCACGATAAGCCCCTACTTATGTGTTTGCGAATAAAAGAAATCCAAATAAAGATTATTCATCCACGGTCATAATTCATATGGAATAATCCCAACGGAACATACATTTGAATAAAGAATTTAATATATAAAGAATGACAACAGTTGAAGGACACGAACATCTACTTCACTAAGCGAAATTGCATAACCTTTAGTTCAGAGTTACATAATTAAATTCCATTGGGTTAAACGCTCAAGTACATCTAAAATATATGTGACTATGTTTAGGTACTTCGTCTGGAAAGCTGGAGTTTAGATTGTGACCAGTTTTTGGACCAGTGGAGTTTAGATAAAACCCTGCTTCTCGTATTACTTTAAATTTTACCTTACGAGTATAACCAGACATATTTTAAGAAAAGACGTAGATATGTTATATGCTCCAAACGAGGCACGTTAAAACTAGAACGGAGTGTCGCGATGTAGAGCAACATTTATTTGTCTCTTTTTCGCTCTCAATAACTATCATTCCGTCATACTTCCACTTGTTTGTATGCCTAGTCGTGGTTGATGGTTCAAACTCGTGTAGGTAAAATATCTACCTCATTTAATATCATTAAGCATAACAATAATTTATGCCGCTTCGAAGATAGACTGTCTAGTACGCCCCTGTTGCAACACCTTCAATGGTGGATGGTTGTTGACATGAATGTTAAAAGTACCCCGCCTTATTTTAAGTAGGAGTACGATCTATAAATGGATGCGACTGCTACTGAAAAACTGCAAGTAGCAGTCACATGCCGGAAACCTTAAAGGTGATCACGGAACGCCAATACGTCACTTTAGAGTCTGTACTCTTATAAGTGGTGGTATTACCCCCGATCACCTGACTTGGAACCACCGCTTAACACTCTAGATCGGAGTGGTAAGCAGTGCCAACCCGCTTCTTTTCCTATATCCAAAATTTTGAGGTCTCTTGCCGCTAATTATTGTGACACGACATCTTACCTCGACCCGCCTGATGATAGAAGAAGAGATCCAAGAGTGCCGACGACTGTAAATACTGAGTCTTCACGGCTGCCCCAGTCGCCGCCACTATGCCGGCGAAAGGTGCTTTTACACGCATGGGTTGAAGGATCCAAGGCTTCGTCCTGTTTCTATGATACAAGCACTTTAGTAGCTTAGTATAGAAATGTATAATATAAAATAATAATAATAAAAAAACTATAAGGTGATTTTTTTAAGGCGACCGTGGTGTAGTGGCAGTGAAATGGTTACACAAACCGGAGACCACGAGTTCAAACCACCCACCGCACCGGTACCAATGTATCTTTGATATATGTACTTTGGTTGTCCTGCTTCTATGATGCAAGTACTTTAGTAGCTCAGTATAGACATTAAAAAAAAATACGCTCATCATGGTAGTTT
The DNA here is from genome assembly GCA_905220615.1 of Tinea trinotella. Taxonomy (NCBI): domain Eukaryota; kingdom Metazoa; phylum Arthropoda; class Insecta; order Lepidoptera; family Tineidae; genus Tinea; species Tinea trinotella. Next base: position 8,969,796 of record HG992306.1, read on the forward strand.
TTATTAAAATAAATATTAATTCAAGTCATATTCAGAGTTCTTCTAATGTGCTTATAACTTGGCACTATGTGTAAATGTAAATAAGAATATTATTATAATTAAGTCCAAATAGAATTGTATAAGAATTCAACGAGTCGACTTCATCAGTTACAATACAACATAACTCAAAAGCCACATTATTATGCACAAAATGTAATAAAAATTCCACTTGGAGTGCATTGTATGAATATACATTGCATAATATTATTGTCAAAGTACACTCGCCTTTGTTATAATGGTCTTCTTTAAATATATAATATGTTTTGGCCTTCATTAGCCCCAAAAGGCTTCCACGGGATGTGCGCATGTATCCTAAAAAAGATATCTACTGCGTAGAAGTAAATTTGTTTATTTTGAGCTTAGATTAGGGATGTTATGGAGCTCCGTAACCCGAAATTATTTGATATCCGAAATAAAAACCTAACTGGAACCGAATCCGGTTTAAAACTTACGGATAATTTCGGATAGGGACAAAGCCTAAATGAAACATGTTAAAACAAACTTTTACACTTAAAATTGCCTAAAAATCTAATATCCGTTACCGAAATTATCTGAAACAATCGGATGTTCCGAAATAATTACATATCCGTAACTGTATCTGAAACCGGTATAATATTATCCTATATCTGTATCCGTAGCCATATCCGAAATTTCATATACATAACATAGCTTAGATAAGATGTATTAAGTTTAACCTTGGTTTAAGCCAAGGTTTATGAAATGTTAGTAGCCTTTTAATCAGGAGTTTATGCAAAGTTCATAAAAACAATAAGAAACAACGTGCAAATTCTGATACATTAATTTTTCAATATTGTCGCAACAGAAAGTAAGTACCTAACAACGGAAGACGGATTAGCTTACCTTTTGATGGATTATTATACAAAAATATATTTTTATTTTTATTTAACTTTAGGGAAATATCATGTCATAAATAAATTGGGTCTTCTATATACGAGATGACGTTAATAAAGTCGAATTTATTAACTTCATCTTTGTACCGTAATAGAAAGGAAATTTATTGTAGCGTAGTGTAGAGTGGAGTGGTAGGCAGTGGTACCCAGTCTGCCGATCCGGGGTAGTACCACCACTTACAAGTATACAGACCGTGAAGTGATTTGGTCACGTTTCGGGATCAGCTTGTAAGTTGCCGGTTCCATCTAGGCCGGCATAGTGGATGTGATTGCTACTCACAGTTATTGAATTGTAGTAGCAGTGACATTCATTCATGGACCACACTTTGGCTTAACATCAAGCGGGGTGCTGTCATATGTCGAGTCACAATAAAAAATAAAAAAAAAAAAGCTTTTAAATAAACATACATATATTTTTTAATGATAAATATAAATTAATGACAAGTGTGTTACAGGCGACAGGCGTTATACACTTGGTTAGCACACCAATTTGTTACGCAGAAAATCCCGTGTTCGATTCCCGGTCGGAGCAAATATTTGTTTCATAGCTTTTATTTGTAATATTTAATCTAATTATTAATATAACAAATATTTATTAATAATAAAAAAATAAAGGTGGATATTTGCTCCGGGTCTAGTTATTAAAGAGACATAGTGGATGTGACTGCTACTTATAGTTATTAAATTGTAGTAGCAGTGACATCCATTCATGGACCACACTCCAGCTTAACATCAAGCGGGGTGCTGTCATATGTCGCGTCACAATAAAAAAAGTCATTGACGTGATATCTACGAATATATTATTAAATGTAACAATTATTATCAGTCCTCCTTGGCAAGGATCTGCGTGTCTTCAAATCCAGAATGTGTACGAATCTCTTAGTGCACCTTGGCCAATCTTTTAGTTAGCAACTTTGCCAAACTGCCACTTTCCACTATGTGAATCGAACATATCAGTAGTAAACGTGCTTAAAATAACACAAATATAAGTAATTTCCTAGAGACATTTCATCAATCATAAATCTGTAAAGGTTAACCTTTTAGTTAGCAGTTTAGTTCGAAAACATTTACAAAACATTGTCGAAATCACCACATCGAATAGACGCTAAATGCATAGTTAGACATAGATAAATTATATTGGAAACCGTTGCGTGGACATCGCGAAAGATAAATGAGATTGGAGGGTATGGATCGTCTGTGTTGCAGTGGGCAGAGAAAGCTCGACCGCGGGTCAACTTGGTCAACATTAATCTCTTCCGACGTGCAAATTGTGCTCATCTCTTACCTCAATCCACTCAATCAAAGTAAAACTGGCATATACGTCTACTAGTCAGTCACCTGCCGCGTTTGTTAGACCTAAAAGAGCAACTCAGTTTTTACACTTTTAATTTTTATTGTACAAGAGCAGTAAATCAGTAAGAATTTGAATTTTCTAATATGCTCGTATGTATTATTAATTGACCAGTTATTTCTGTTAATTAACTGTGCTTTTATGATTATTCATTTTATTTCCAAGAAACTTATTCAAACACAAAAACAAATAGCATTTTTCATATCTATACTAATATAATAAAGCGGAAGAGTTTGTTTGTTTGTTTGTTTGTTTGTTTAAACGCGCTAATCTCAGGAACTACTGGTTTGAACTGAAAATTTGTGTTAGATAGATCAATTATCGAGGAAGGCTTTAGGCTATAAAACATTACGTTGCGACTTATAGAAGCAAAGAAACAGTCCAAAATGTGGAAAAAACGGGGAAAATTATTCGTCTTTGAGGGTTTCCGTTGCGTGCGCTGCGAAAACCGTGCGAGATACCCAAAAAAATGTATGGAAGAATTATTCCTCTTTAAATTATCTAAAAAAATGTCCGCGACCGTATATGTCTATCTTTTAAGATTAACTCACAATAACCGTTTTTATGATAGTCAAATTTAGTCTAAATTAATGCATTATTACAAATTATTTGTAAGAGTTGTATTAACATAATAATATTATTCTTTATCGAAATAAATGTGTTATTAATTAAGAATATTCAACTGTGAACAAAATTGTCGTTGACATCACCTAATTTCAATAAACATCTTATAAGATAATACAATTTTAAAATAACTCTGAAACAAAATTCACACGCGTCGCATGATGAGCGCTAACCGGCGGGCGAGGAGAGGCGGTGCTTGCGGGCGAGGCGGAGGGGGTGTAACTCTACGAGGTATAGTCTGTCTAAGCCGAAATTACGCGCCCCTCCACTGCATTTACGCATACGAGCAAATATAAAATATTGATAAAACACACCGAAAATGCAGTAATTGGTTATTTAGTTGCTGGTTAGACACAAAGGAGGAACGAACGTGATGAAGTTTAATAGTATAGTTAGTAATATTTGCATTCACACATTTAAATAAACTAATAAAGTGGCGGGGCGCGTCATTTATAGACAGACAAGCATACTATGCGGTCGGCTCCCTACTGATCGGTTCAATGCAGCGTTAATTTGTTTTTACGATATAATATCATCGTGCAAAATCCTTTTTTATACAATTTCATTTTGTAGTAGTTTTCTCTATAGTAGGTAGTGTTTGTTTTAAGTATAGTATTTTGTTTCTAATATTTTCACAATAACACTTTTTTTGTTTTGTTGTAAATAATCCCTGTACGTGTCATCTACATTCTTTCAAGGTTAGGTTTTACAATTGTTATTAGGTTAGGTTTTAGTTTAAGCATTCAGTTAGTTTGGTTAAGTTTTCATTTCCTTCGTTCTTTCTTCGTCACTGTAATGCCTAGAAAAAGGACTCAGCGTTCTCGGCAGACTGCTGCTGCAAAGCGGCTGCGAGTTTTGCGCACAAGAAAATAAAACTGAAAATATAATTTACGCAGAAGTACTTTAAAATATATTCTTTGTAAAACTACTATAAAATATATTAGTTACGTAATTTAATCGTCTAAAATAAGTCGCGGGTAACAGCTATAGGTAATTTATAATAAAGCTGAGCAGGTAGGTAAACAAAAAATTAATATGATTCCCAAAATAACTATTCCACGCGGACGCAGTCGCGGGCACAGCTAGTGACATAATAAAACTCTTTTGGTTAAAAGGTAAAAGTAAAATTTTTGGAAGCGTATAAAATTCGAGTAGGCTTCTAAAGTTTTATCACTGCGTCATCATCTTTGGAGGGCGATGGTATAATATAGCATTAGATATCAGACATCCGTAACTCCGTTCTTGGCAACCACCGAGGCGACAATGCCTCGCCTGCCAACAAGGGAAATCTGTTGCGATAAGAAGACAGGGATATTGTATTTTCTATTTACATTCACAAAGTGATCCCATACATAAAGGTAGTTCGAACGAAAATTGAATATTTATACGATCAAAGTAATTTATAGAAAATCATTACAATAATAAACTTCTACAAATCTTTAGGAATACTTATGTAAAAAACTCCCTTATATATCTATCTATACCTAAGTAAAGTCCAATAAAAGTATGAAATGATGCAACTATACTAAATTATATATAGCAAAAGGACGTGAGCAATTAAAATTAAATTAGCAACAATTTTCAAACAACAAAACTCATTAATATTAATTTAATGTAAACAATGCAACTAGGTTCATCAAGTTAGACAAAGAGAAGTGACCAGTGCGGTTGTAGCTTGATCAAGTTCGCCAATTCTAAAGCATCGGACCGCACCAACTACGTACAACCTGAACTGGGCGACAACCACTAAACTTGCCCACCGCAATGCGGCTCTGGAATTCCACTGACAATTCTCTTCTGTAATCAGTGAGATAAAGGTATTTCGAATTTGGGCCTCATATAACACAGAGGCAAGTGTTAAATTGAAACCCAATTGATGGTATACCTAGAATAGATATTTATTTATGTCTACTGTTATTGTTGGCAACTATAATAGGTTACTGTAATAGATATAACCAAGTTGCATATTGTATGAATCAAAATGCAAGTGTAATGATAACAAATTGCAAATAGCTACCACTTACGGATAAAAGTTAGATAGCATGCATGCAAACAACACAAAATAAATAAGTAAAATACATCAACTCTTTCATTTATTTAGTAGTCTGTGGTAATACAGGAATGTCAACTAAACTTTTAAAGTAAAGTTTTGTGCCATTTGGTCGGAAATTTACTTCAATACAATTTAAAAACAGTTTGCAGTACGGACAAAGTGATCATTTTGAAAACGGTCCAAATAGAGAAGTGGTGATATAAATTCGCTCTTTAAACTTTACAATTTTGTATTAAACTTGTAAATAAATACATTGTAGTCCGAATTGAAGCAAATTTAAGTTGGCGTAGATAGTGAATGCTTGAGACAACCTCAGCTGATTGTTGTGGCAAGCAACGTTGGTTAGGAAACGTGAAAAGTTACTCGGGGAATTGCAGCTTATTCCGCTACCGACTGGGTTATCGTCGTTGACAACTGCAAACTTATTGACACTGTGTATTAACTTGGATATATCTTTGTGGGAACTCTGAATGTGTTGGCTTTTAAAGTAGATAGTACTAAATAGGTTAAGTAGTTTTCAAGTAAATGTACTATTAGTATAATATTAGTAATATTACCTTTAATTTAAGACAACTGTAGTTATGTAGTAATTTGTAGTAACTACTGTCTTAGTACTTCCATTTAATTGCCCATTTAATTGTCCCCGGCTGGTAAAAGACTTTTTTATTGTGACTCGAGATCTGACCTCGATCTGCCTGATGGTAAACATGACCGAGGTTTTTTTTTAATAAATAATTTTAATTGTCTTGAAAACTTTTAAGATATTTGTGGTGGTACTCCTTTTAAGTCCATGTGCCAGGATGTCTAATAGTGGCGTCGACTGAAATAAACCGTCTCAATACCTTATCTTTTTCCATGATTTACGACACAACACGGTCTCTTGCCACAAACTATTGTAGGAGTCTATCTCAAGTCGCAGTCTCCAATTGTAATATTTGGCAATAAATAAAATACAAAAAGAAAACAACCATATAATATGTATATGAATAAAAAATATCTCCGTATTGTAAAACAACTAATAACGGAACAATACATTGTTTCAGACAAAAACATGTTTCCAGAGTTTGATGTATTGGACTTCATGTTCTAAAGTGAGTGAACTCCTTAGGTTAAACATAACTAGTTATTCTAGTTGCTGTGTCGTTATTCTGGGTTATGTTGGCACTGCTTGTGATCCCACGCTTACCGCCCCCCATTGAGTGTTCTATATAGACACCCACTTTAACCAAACACCATCGCACAAATGGTCATAAAGATCTAATTTGTTAATCCGATTCTAAATAAAAAATATATCCAGCAGCTATTTGACTTCAATAGCCTTAAAAGCCTTATGTACATGTGAATAACAAATAATGCTTAAGAAACCCCATGGGAATTAAAAATGCCGTAAATGATTTTTAATTAAAAACGTTAGATTTCATCCCTACTTGGAAAGTTGTTTAGCTAATAGGTTAAAAAAGTGCAACAAAATATACTTGGTTTTCTTGTCCTTTTATAAAGCAAATACTAACTAGCATTAAATTCTTGAAATACTTGGCGATAAATATAGATCAATTTAAGACACATGCGCAGAAATTAATTCAGTTACATTGTGAAACTATATCGGAATAAACGAGTGATTCTTTTAATACCAGTTTTTACGTGAGGTTTATAAAGTAATATCAATCCATCAGATTGACACTCACGCCTTTATCCTATGGGAATAGACATAGATAACGAAGCGCTATTTATTTTTTTGTAGCTCGTCATATGATAGCATCCTGTCTTACGTTAAGCTGGTGTGTGGTCCATGAATGGACGCGACTTACCACGATCTTAACACAAGTCTTTTGCTTTAAATTCAAATTAATTCAAAAGCAAATTAATTGCCAGAAAATAGTCACAAAGGTCTATCTATTAATATAAGTATCATATACTTCAACACAAATGGTTTGTCTTTCATTTAACTAATTATTTTATATTGTCAACATAGTAATATAAATATTATGTCAATACTTAAAGCAGATTTACATAAAATGTTCTGGTCTATTTTTTACACAAGCAGTCATTTATTGAATAGTAGTGTAGTGTAGCAAGTAAAGTGGCAATTAATTTATACAATAAGCTACCAAGTTTATTGTATAATGAAATTAACATCTTTTCGCTGTTTCTATGAAATATTATTTTCTTCACATCTACCACACACACAGCCTCTATGGTTATTGGCGCTAGTACCTGCTTTTTTTAAAGAGTGTCTACGATTTGACCAAAAACAATCTTTTGCATCCTTTTCCTAATACTTCTGATTATTAAATTTCTCTCTATTTATCCATCCTTAAATATTCTTAAAACCAATATCTTTCTCAATCTTTATCAGTACAGCCTTTTTCAAATCACTTTGAAGAATCATTTTTTATCACTATATCTGATGCACAAACTAGTTATAAAATAAAACCTATTTTTGTTACGTGAATCATGCTCTAGTAGTTATATCTTATCGTTCAAATATTTCTGGAAATTACCTCAGAAATTCTCTATCCATTATGTTCGTACATAAGCTAAATAAATGTGCTGGCTTAGCACTTGTTGTGAGCAAAAAAAAATTGTTGGCAAAATGGAGAAATATATTTACGAGCTTAACAGGTCTAACGCTGCTAAAAGGTATCCCAAGTACCTTATTAAAAATAATGTCCTATCGAAAATAAAACGCCCTTTTGCAATTTTTCTCGTGTCTGTTTGGCTTAACGAGGACCTTATAACTTTTTCTACGAATTACATACGATTTTATGAATATATTTTCCGGAAACCATATATTCCTTTTCAAAATATTTTCTTACTTTTATTCGGCTCTTGGCTCTAATATGGTAGGAACGTTAAGCAACCTTTTTAATTACATCGTTACTTTCCAGGTAAAGTAATACAATACCTTACTCGTGTTTTCCAACAACTTCATTTACCTAATTGATTTTCCCGGAACATTTACAAAATATGAAGGACATGGAGAATTGGAATGAATACCAGAACAAAACTTAACATAGAATAACTTTAGAATATTCATAGTTACAAACCATATCACATCGATTCGCTCAACTTCAATTTGAGGTGACATTTCATTCACGATATTAGAATTCTGCTACTCCCACGTTCTCAAAAATCTGACCTTTACATTGTTCGTAATTGTCTTTGTGAGCTATTAACTCCAAAATTGGCATGGGTAAAGAAATTTGGCTAATACTGTCGTGATCTGACAGTTCGTTGCATTTCCATAGTCGTGGATTTGAAACGCATTGGCCAATCACTTGTCACGAATCTTAAAGCACTATATTAGGTATAATATATAGCCCATTATTACCATTATTATCCAAGGATATTATTACGCATAATGGACATCATTCATTTTATATGGGGACTTGGGCTTAATTGTATTTACAGTTGCATTTACATTTTAAAATAGTATAATGTACAAAGATTACAGTGTAATTGGAATACATTCCTTTATTTTGCATAGTTTAGGTGTGCGAAATGAATAAACTATTATTATGACAGTTCAAAGCAGAACATTCATTGGACAATTTAGTATTTCTGTTAGTGTATTTTGTAAAAGTTTGTCTAGTAATAGTAGTTCATTGGGAAATTTCCAAAGTTGGGAGCATCGGAGTACATATGTAAATTTGGGGGCAAACAAACAAAATCGGATGATAAAAAGTGCCATGTGTGGTTGAATTTGGAATAAGCGTTCTGAAGTTGAGTTAAATTTTGTTAATTGTTCCTGAACGTAAATTTGAATCGATTCATCAAGGATTGGTGATCCTAGAAGTCGAAGGGTTTCGTCGTTTAACATTTTTATATTGGGTGCCAGACTATTAAAAATGGAAATAATAAAACGCCCTTTTGCAATTTTTCTCGTGTCTGTTTGGCTTAACGAGGACCTTATAACTTTTTCTACGAATTACATACGATTTTATGAATATATTTTCCGGAAACCATATATTCCTTTTCAAAATATTTTCTTACTTTTATTCGGCTCTTGGCTCTAATATGGTAGGAACGTTAAGCAACCTTTTTAATTACATCGTTACTTTCCAGGTAAAGTAATACAATACCTTACTCGTGTTTTCCAACAACTTCATTTACCTAATTGATTTTCCCGGAACATTTACAAAATATGAAGGACATGGAGAATTGGAATGAATACCAGAACAAAACTTAACATAGAATAACTTTAGAATATTCATAGTTACAAACCATATCACATCGATTCGCTCAACTTCAATTTGAGGTGACATTTCATTCACGATATTAGAATTCTGCTACTCCCACGTTCTCAAAAATCTGACCTTTACATTGTTCGTAATTGTCTTTGTGAGCTATTAACTCCAAAATTGGCATGGGTAAAGAAATTTGGCTAATACTGTCGTGATCTGACAGTTCGTTGCATTTCCATAGTCGTGGATTTGAAACGCATTGGCCAATCACTTGTCACGAATCTTAAAGCACTATATTAGGTATAATATATAGCCCATTATTACCATTATTATCCAAGGATATTATTACGCATAATGGACATCATTCATTTTATATGGGGACTTGGGCTTAATTGTATTTACAGTTGCATTTACATTTTAAAATAGTATAATGTACAAAGATTACAGTGTAATTGGAATACATTCCTTTATTTTGCATAGTTTAGGTGTGCGAAATGAATAAACTATTATTATGACAGTTCAAAGCAGAACATTCATTGGACAATTTAGTATTTCTGTTAGTGTATTTTGTAAAAGTTTGTCTAGTAATAGTAGTTCATTGGGAAATTTCCAAAGTTGGGAGCATCGGAGTACATATGTAAATTTGGGGGCAAACAAACAAAATCGGATGATAAAAAGTGCCATGTGTGGTTGAATTTGGAATAAGCGTTCTGAAGTTGAGTTAAATTTTGTTAATTGTTCCTGAACGTAAATTTGAATCGATTCATCAAGGATTGGTGATCCTAGAAGTCGAAGGGTTTCGTCGTTTAACATTTTTATATTGGGTGCCAGACTATTAAAAATGGAAATAATTTTAGATTGTTCGCCAGGTGTTAATAAATTAGAAAGATACAGTTCGCATTTCGTAAAATTTAGCTCTAAACCAATGGTCCTAAAATCGTTTATAATTTTTTTTAAATCGCCAAAAACTGTATCTGCATTTCCTGCAATCGTGCCATCATCGAGATACCATAAATTAAATTTTGAATTTAGGCTGCTTATGATCTTGTGAATTGTTAAACTGAAGATGGCAGGACCGAGTGGATCGCCCTGTTGGCAACCAACTGCTGATACTAAAGAGTGGTTTTTATAAATTAATTTAGAAGGGGTGCTGTAACATTGCCAAACGTAATTGTAAATTTCAGGGGTGTGTTGTTTAATTTGTTCCAACATGGCACCTCTATCGACTGAGTTGAAAGCATTTTTGACGTCCACCTTTAACATCACATCTCCTCCGTTATTCACTACAAAGCTCCGAGCAGCGTGGACAGCAGCTTCACAGCCACCCTTGGAGCCAAAACCCACTTGCAAAGGTTGGAATTTTGCGGTCAAATTGGGTAATATTTTTTTACTCGAAATTTTGGATACTATACGGCGCAAAGTGCAGCCGACGGCAATGGGTCTGATACCACCGTCTTTTTTTTTAAGAGCGCATATGTTTGCGCCATATAATATATCGGTAATGCCAAAAGGAACTTTTCCGGACAACATAATATTTACAAGTGAGGTTATAGCAGCAAGGAGAGGTTCAGCGGCGTCGCCTGCTGTCCCGCTGATCATGTCCTTGTAGTGTTGTGGCGTAAGACCATCAAGGCCACCTGCTGATCCATTTTTGAAGGACAAAATGGCATTTTTCACTTCTGTGGATGTTATTTGAAGGCAATGCTCATCCTGTCCAGGAGGATCAGGGAGGAGAAGTGTTGCCGCAGGTGGAGGGTGTTTGCTCTGAAGAGCAGCCAGAGTTTCTGGGGAGTCAGGAGCGACGACATCATTAGAGAAGAGAAGGTCAGCGGCTCCCTTTAAGTCTCCGTCATTAATTTTGTCTTAAGATTTTCTTTTTAAGTGTGACTCGACATATGATAGCACCACGCCTGATGGTCTATGAATAGAGGCAACTACTACTACAGTTAAATAACTGCCACCAGCAGTCGCATCCACCATGCCCGTCTAATGGAAACTGGCAACTTTTAAGATACCAATACGCGACTAATGCTATAAGTCAGCTTGAAAACGAATACTACTTGCAGGAATTTAACTGTAGTACAATTAGTGATGCCCCACTGTAGTAGCAGTCGCGTTCCGAAATCAGCATGAAGGTTAATGGTTCTAACTGGGCCGGCATAGTGAATGCAACTGCTACTTGCAGTTGTTTAGACGCAGACTGCACTTCAGCTTAACATCAGGCAAGGTGCTGTCATATGTCGAGCCACAATTATTATTAAAAATTATATTTAAAAAAAACTAAAAAAACACGCTTATATGACAATGTGAACTAAAAAGTGTATACCTTACAGTAGAGAGTGTATTTTTTTATTGTGACTCGACATCTGACCTCGATGACAGTACATGGTGCCTCAGTTAGCCGTCGCTATGCTGGCCATAATATATTTATTAAAATTATTGTATTGTTATCGATTTTTAGTACGTGTACAAATTTTTAAATTATTCAGACCTCTAGAAGTGGGTGAAAATTAATTTGAAAGGTTCCGTTACATACATGCAAGTCAAGCTAATAAAAGCGTGTTAATAAAACATAGAGAGTTCAACAATATTGATGTGTTATATTTAACATACATGTAAAGAGGTTTGGCAATAGTAGTTTGTGTGAGCCCACAAGTGATTATTCAAGCCCAGGAGGTTGATGACAGCCGGGATTGGCGGCTTAACGTATAGTCGATAATGATCACCGTACGCAAACTAACAACAATTGATGATCAACGTTTACTTTAAAATCTGGATAAATATTATCACGTTATAAATTTAAACGCAGCTTGGCTATTTTGCATCTTAATAAGTTATTTTTTAACCGACTTCAAAAAAGGAAGGGGTTCTCAATTCAACCAGTATGTTTTTTTTTATGTTTGTTACCTCAAAACTTTTGACTGGTTGAACCGATTTTAATGATTCTTTTTTTATTTGATAGCTAATGCTTTCCGTTTGGTCCCATTTTAATTTGGTCCAGTTCTGATAATGGCATCCATGAGAAAATCATATAAGTCTTAAATTTTCAACATTCTAATTTATGTTATTTGGCGGATAACTTCGTTGTTTACGAACCGATTTTGATAATTATTTTTTGTTGAAAAGAAGATATTTCAAAGCTGGTCCCATGATAAAGAAAATAGGGTTTAACCGACTTAAAAAAAGGAGAAGGTTTCTAAAATGACTGTATATATCTTTTTTATGTTTGTTCGCGGATAACTTCGTTGTTTATGAACCGATTTTGATGATAAGGGAATCAAAGTTTAACCGACTTCAAAAAAAGAGGAAGTTTCTCAATTCAGCCGTTTATATTCGTTGTTAATGAACCGATTTTAATTATTATTTTTTTGTTGGAAAGAAGATATTTCAAAGGTGGTCCCATGATAAGAAAATCAGGGTTTGATGATGGCAGACCAGAGAAATCGAGGGGATCTTCATCGTAGGGGCGACTAGTTCGTTTGTTAAGTTTTTTTTATGATTTTCCGTCTGAAGTAACCGTCTTCTCTTCATTCGAGAAGCATCTTTGCTCAGTCTAACCATCACTTAAAATCGTAAAATAAAATAATTTCTAACAAAAAAAAACCGACTTCAAATAGTAAACTAAAAAGCAAAAAATAAATTTTCTTCGCACAAAGTAATACGTATTTTCATTTAGTTAAATAGAAATAATTAAATAATTACTTTATAATTTTGGAGTCGGTGCCAAGTCAATGCTACAACAACCTTACTCCTATATCAAATTACTAAGTACTAGTACACACAATATTATTAAATATTCTTATAAAAATATAAGAATCGGTACCTACCAACTATCAAAGTAACTTTTTTAATATTATGTACCTAAATACTGGCTTACAAACTACTAGTAAATGAAAACGAATTATGAAAGGACACTGAATACAACTTAGACATATAGTAGCTATTTACATAACAAATGTACTCAAGATATCAATGTTGTAATAAATCAAAAAAAAATTACTAAAATGAAATACTCAAAATGGAATCCAATGGCATTTAAATATGAATAAATATCCAATACTTATAATAATAGCATGAACGTAATTTAAAAAAATCACAAAATCTGTTAGCAAAACCAAAACAAGGATAATAAGGAAGTACTGATAATTACCACAGAACAGATATTTCGTGATAATTACCTACTAATATTATCGTCAGTTGTTAGAAAGATTCATCTATACACAGTTATTGTTTTACTTGGCACCGACTTTAAAATTATAAAATAATTATTTAATCATTTCTATTTAACTAAATGAAAACACGTATTACTTTGTGCGAAGAAAATTTATTTTTTGCTTTTTAGTTTACTATTTGAAGTCGTTTTTTTTTGTTAGAAATTATTTTTTAAGGCTGTAATAACTGCAAGTAGCAGTCACGTCCACTATGTCTTCGCAAATACGTATAGTATATACTTGAAATATACATTTTTTACTGTGACGCGATATTTGACCTAAACTTGCATGATAGTCCAAGAGGTGCAAGAACGCCGACGACAGAATAACGACTAAGTTTACGGTTACCTCACACGCCTTTTTTATGCCGGCCTATGCCTTTAAAGTAGAGGTAGTAATATACCTAAAATATCTATCTATGTACAAAGAAAAATGTATTTGTTGTATCTAGTAGAGTCTGTCTAAGCGAAATGACGCGCCTCTCCGCTGCATTTAAGCACACGTGCGAATATAAAATATTAATGCAACACACCAAAAATGCAATTGTAATTGGTCATTCAGTTGCTGGTTAGACACTATACTAATAGTTAGTAATATTTGTATTCACATATTTGAATAAACTAATAAAGTAGAGGGGCGCGTCATTTATAGTTAGACAAGCTATACCTAGGTACAAAGTTTTATGCTCCGTTGGTTATTTGATAGGGTAGCTAACCCTTCATTATTTTATTTCTAAACTCGCATTTTAGTTGTAAAACGGAGGAATGTTTAATGAATACTCGTACATGCAATCTACACTTATTTATATTTTATATATTAAATTACTTTTCTTGTGTATTTTCTTAAGCATATTATAGTGGCAATAACATAAAGCTGTAAGATACGTCGGATCTGAGCATAGCGCTGCTTGAAGGCGGCTTCTCTCAAACTGAGCCGTCGTAAAACACATAAAATCTCAGCTTTATTGCTGACTTCACTTCCTCTCGGACTTTACAACGTTTGGTAAAACGAATTTCTTGAAAATAATTGCTATTTAATATAAAGTTACGAATAATAGATACATGTCGGGGGAAGCATCCGCATTCTGTCGACCGAATCGGCAGTCGAACTAAAAAGTTTGGTATGTCGCTTCTTTGTAGAACAATCGACAAGTGTAAATATTTACCAGCCCATGTGTGTTTCCTATTCTGTAACCTTAAATCCTTCAAGCAATACGTGAAGCCGGCATAGTGACGGCGACTGAGACAGTTAGTTTTTTTAGTCGTCGGCACAATTGGCCCTCCTCTAGCTTATCATCAGGCAGATGTCGTGTCACAAAAAACAAAATATCATTTATTCAATTTTTTATATTAATGTGTGGTTGGTGGTCGTCCAGGGTAGTACTACCACTTTCAAATATACATACCGTGAAGTGACTTAGTCACGTTTCGGGATCAGTTTAAAAGTTGGCGGTTCCAACTAGGCTAGAATAGTGGATGCAACTACACCGGATCAGCAGACTAGACAAATGGATAACAACTATAGGCCTTCCACTCTTTATAAGGGTCTACTGCAAACAAGGTCCTCATTTTTTTTTATTGTAACACGACATATGACAGCACCCCCTCTGATGTTATACTGAAGTACGGTCTATGAATGGAAGTGACAAATACAATACAAATGTCTCTCCGTGACCACGAAGGCTGCAAAGCTCTCGAAACGTCGGAATAATAAAAAAATGTAAAATCAATAACCAAAATAAACGCGATAGTAAGCCGCATAAAAGTTGTTTATATAAGTGAAAATCTTAAAATCGACATATTTAAGAGTGGTAGGCAGTGGTGCCGATCCGGGTTAGTACAATCGCTTAAGTATAAAGACTTTAAAGTGACTTAGTCGCGTTTCGGGATCAGCTAGTAAGTTGCCAGTTCCAGGCCGCGTTCCTAACAACAGGCAGGGTGCTGTCATATGTCGAGTCACAAGAGAAAGAAGCTTTTCTCATATAATTCGGCATTTACAACTCAAGATAGTGCGAGGAAAGTCGTAAAATTGACGATAAAATTGCTTTAATGTAGACCCAACGGTTTATACTTAATTCTCTTTTTTGTAATTTACAGTCAAAGCAAACGGGAAGTGTCTTTCGACACTTTTCCTTATTACACATGATAATATTAGTTGCTTATCTATCTATAATAATTCTGATCTTATGGTGACGGCGACTGGTGAACCGTGAACTGTTTTTTCAGTCGTTGGCGCTCTTGTACTTCTCATTGCTCACCATCAGGCTACATACCTTATAATCATTGACTCCAAAGTCGGGCTTCACTCGACTTTGGATTGATGTCAATTATATTTCTCATGGATCACGGGAGGTCCAGCACTCAATCGCGCTGACATATCCGGATAGAATACAGAAATTCTTTTCACAAAAAAAAACCATCAGTCTAATCGAGGTCAGATGTCGAATCATAATACTAATTTATCTGTGGCTTGCTTCTACTCATTGATCGCACTTTAACGCACTGCACAATCAGACGGCGGACAGTCATATGTTATATAAAAATACGAGACGCGTGGCATACCAGTCCGTTACCGTAGTCCCAGGTTTAATTCCCCGTCAGTAAAATAATTCTTTCATAGCTTTTACTTGTAATATTTAATTATTAGGTTGTATATTACAATTATTTGTTAAAATAAAATATTTTCTAACAAAAAAAAAACCGACTTATCAGTACTTCCTTATTATCCTTGTTTTGGTTTTGCTAACAGACATTGTGATTTTTTAAAATTTAATACGTTCATGCTATTATTATAGGTATTAGATAGTTATTCATATTTAAATGTCATTTGATTCCATTTTGAGTATTTCATTTTAGTAAATTCTTTTGTTTTATTTCAACAGTTATATTTCGAGTACATTTGTTATGTAAATAGCTACTATATGTCTAAGTTGTATTCAGTGTTTTTCATAATTCGTTTTCATTTACTAGTAGTTTGTAAGCCAGTATTTAGGTACATAATATTAAAAAAGTTAATTTGATAGTTAGTAGGTACCGATTCTTATATTTTTCTAATACTGTTATTATTTTGTAATGGCTTTGATATATTTAATATTGTGTGTACTTAGTAATTTGATATAGTAGTAAGGTTGTTGAAGCATTGACTCGGCACCGACTCCAAAATTATAAAATAATTATTTAATCATTTCTATTTAACTAATTGAAAATACGTATTACGTTTTGCGAAGAAAAATTATTTTTTGCTTTTTAGTTTACTGTTTGAAGTCGGTTTTTTTTTGTTAGAAATTATTTTAATTTCTAACAAATAAAGGATAATCAAAATCGGTTTATAAACAACGAATATATACGGCTGAATTGAGAAACCTCCTCTTTTTTTGAAGTCGGTTAAACTTTGATTCCCTTATCATCAAAATCGGTTCATAAACAACGAAGTTATCCGCGAAAAAACATAAAAAAGATATATACAGTCATTTTAGAAACCTTCTCCTTTTTTGAAGTCGGTTAAACCCTTATTTCTTTATCATGTGACCACCTTTGAAATATCTTCTTTCCAATAAAAAAAGAATAATCAAAATCGGTTCATAAACAACGAAGTTATCCGCAAACAAACATGAATTAGTATGTTGCAAATTTAAGACTTATATGATTTTCTCATGGATGCCATTATCAGAACTGGACCAAATTAAAATGGGACCACACGGGAAGTACCAGCTTTCAAATAAAAAAAGAATCATTAAAATCGGTTTAACCAGTCAAAAGTTTTGAGGTAACAAACATAAAAAAAAAAAAATACGGGTCGAATTGATAACCTCCTCTTTTTTTGAAGTCGGTTAAAAAGAGGCGGAGTTTTGCTTCGTGTCTGGCAGTTTAAGAGTGGTAGGCAGTGGTACCCAGTCTGCTAATTCGAGGTTTACCACCACTTTCAGACCGTGAAGTGACTAAGTCGCGTTTCGGGATCAGCGGGATCGCTAGTTCCAACTTAGCCTATTTAAAATCAGCAACTTTTAACATGCGTACATGCGACTATTACTGTAGTTACCTAACGGCTAGTACCGTTCATGGACCGCACTCCAGCTTTATATCAGGCGGGGTATGCTCTTATATTTGCTATAATAAACGAAAATGAAACTTTTTTAACGGCAAGAACAGTAGTTACATCATGTAAGTAGAACGAGTTAGCATAACAAAGAAGGTAGTGAAACATAGACTATCAACACACTAATGTACGGCAGTGTGCAGTTTTGAAAGATTAGTCCATTGAGAACACCTGAATTCAAACAAGACAATACAAACTTCACAGTGTGAAGCATCGTCGAAGCTTAATAGGAGCCGATCGAGAAGATAATTTGCTCTACAAAGCTCCCGGAGGCATCAAGGCTCGGGATAGCAAACCTTATTTACTGGTAATATTTCGCAACTAAGCTAGATATTCCATCTAGTTAAACTGGTAGCTGATAATTTGTAAGACCCATGATTATAGCATAACAAAATGAGTGTACAATTTGAAATATTCATACTAACGTGTACTTATGCGGTTAGTTAATTTGTACTATTTTAAGCTGTGTAAAGAGTATTTTACTCATTACTATGCAATGCAGTTTTTGCAGGTGTGAAAACAAATGAATAAATATCTTGCAGAATCGCAGAATCTACATACCTTATCAATTACAAAAGAACCTAATTATACGTACAGAGGCAAGATTCTTTATTGTATAAAACAGAAAATATAGAAAGACAATCAATATAAAACCCGACCATATCACGCTGTGATCAAAAAGTTGTAAGACTTTTAAATTTATAATTCCCGTGATTATCCAAATGCATGAACTTTTTTTCTTTTGTTAGCACAACCTAATCTGAGGTCTTTACCCAATTTGCAATAAAAACGCAATGCATAACCAGTGTTAAGTAATCCACATTACCATTAAACCCTTATTTGAGCTTATGACAGCTACGACAGGACGACTTAAAAGTTGTCACAACATAAGTTGTCAGTAGATGCCCCAGAACCACGATAGCATTAACACGATAGAAAACCGCAAACAAGTTTCATTTCAGCGCCTTACTCGCGCAAATCTCAGCAAACTCACTCTCAATATTTGTTACCAGGAGCAAGGCTTATTAATAATTCGCCACTCTCAAGTTCTTGGAACAAGCATTTCCAAGCCATAACGTCATTACTATAATGAGGAGTGACTTAATTTTCACGTAGAAACTCCGCAATTATCACTGCATCTACAATTCTGTACAGGTTCGAATTGTAGCCATTCACGGTAGGGATTAATTCAATAGTTGTTATTCGACTACGTTTTGCTATTAATCAACGATTCTGACTTCACTCAACTGTTTAATTTGATCTGAAATTTAACCCTTAAATATATAAGTTTTAAACTATAACTGACAGGTGTAAGAATTTTGTAAATAACATAATAATACAAGCTGACAATTACAAAACGGAAAACTACACAAGTATCTACACTATAAATTGTATTTGAAAATATAACTGAAAATTACTCTTTAATGCGATAATTTATTTCATTGCACTTTGCAAAGAAGCAATTTATAAGTTATTGAATGAATACGTAAGTGTTTCAAAAGCAAACGTATTTATAAAGAGTTACGTACACATAAATTTCCCAACGTTTCGCTAACAGCAGAAGTCTAGAAATCTACGCACAGACAATAAACTCGAAGAGCCTTATATAGAAGAATAGCACTTTTCGTTAAGCGTCTATCAGACAAGAAGTGTAATAGAGTATGGAAATAGCGTGTGCAATTTATTTATTCATACTATTTGTGTATACTCTAGTGGAATGTGGTCTGTGATTCCCCTGAACCAGGGAAGCCAGTAATGTATATACGTATGTATTTTTATATTTTTTTTAAATATCCAGTCCAGTCCAGGAGGCCCGACGACTGCAAATATCTAATCCAGTTTACGATTGCCTTACTCACTATGCCAGCCAAATAAATATTTAAATATTTTTATTGTGTAGATTTAAAGCATATTAAGATTATGTAGATAAGTAATTATTTGTAGTGGTTAAGACATAAATGGAGGGTAGGGTCGTATTTACCCAGCGTATTACGCACGGGTTAATCCAGCCTTAACGCCCGTGCTTAACTGCGCGTGCAAAGAGGGTATGATTTCGATTTTCATTTCAACCCTACTATTGACATACGACTAAGTAGTTTAATGCGAAATAAATGAATAATTATAGTTTAAAATTGTTATTTTTAAGCAACATATTAAAAATGCTATTAATCATCACACAAAATTCTAATATTTTTGGTTTCTATGTTAATGTTCTAATAAGGTACATCAGCTAGATGAATTTTGATACTTATTTATATCAATAAATAATAAATTACTTTATCACAAAACGATCATTAATGAAATCCGCCGGAAAGAACAGTAGCTTTGATGCAACAAATTGAAGTTAGCTGATGTTATCAACGTCTGAGTTCCATTATCAATTACATACAATCAATAGCCGTTATTGATATCAAGTCCATCCATAATACAATACATTACGTGGCGTCGTTCAATCAAACAAATCATAGGCCGGCCTGTAATTTTACGCCTCTATAGAGAATGGCTTCCTGCGTGCAAATCTGATTATACCGTAGGAAATTGTACAATACACTCATACACACATATACATATACAATTACTTATAAAAGTTTGTAGATTATTTATAATGTAGGAATTTTATAGCTTCATAGAATAATATTGAGACATTTGTCCTGCGCCTGCGCAACGTAATAAAGATCGTGTTTTAAACATTATTTTATTACTACACCTCCGTTATAAATTAAGATACTAAGTTAACATTCAAGATCGTGATATGATTGTTAAAGTTTTTAATATGTTAAACCGCTAACGGAGCCATTATTAATATAATTTTATGTATTTATGATATCAGAAGTTGAAGACAATTAACGATTTTATTGGTTGTTAAGACAAACGATCAAATATAGGTTTATGATAAAATGTTACGACTTTGTCGATTATTTTATTATCTTTAGTACTTTATACACTTATGTACGTAGATAAAACTGCAACAGTATTCGCTGTTGACGGTCGACCTCTCACTGGGACATCGTAAAAATGTTAATAAACCAACCAATTCAATGTAACCTCATAAAGTTAACATGTTTTACATTATTGTATATTTAGCATTTGGATCGTAGTATACTTATACTTACCTAGTATTTAAATATTTAGTCAGTCGTAGTGATGGCGACTGAGGCAATCGGATACTCAATTAGTTTATTCAGTCGTCGGCGCTCTTGCTTACCATCAAGCAAGTCGAGGTCAGAAGTCAAGTTTAAAAAAAACTTAAAATATTCAGTTATCAATCAAATTGTCACGCCTTCTTGCCACAGTGATGGGCAGAGACAACGGAGCGCCACTTAAAATAAAAAAAATACTATAATCCCAAACAACTCTTTACGTTTATAATTCTCGTCATACAGGTTGGTCTATGGTTGTGAGGATCCAATCTTTGTAGACATAAGATATATTGCACATTATGAAGTTCCTATTAAGACCTGTTCCGCTTGGGACGTAGTGTGAAATACTTGAAGTTGACGGTATACTTCCAATAATAGAGAGGACAAACAGGTTCGAATCTTTACACTACCTTATCGATAAGTATTTAAAAAGAAACCGCCTATCAGCGTAAGCAGCAGTTTTGAAAGCAAACATTACTTATAAAGTTTGCAGTCAATTCGGAATTCGTGCGTGAACAAAGAAACTTAGTCATTAGACTCTTCGTACTTATTAGAAGTGAACACAATGTCCTCACCTCTTAAATCGATGGCGCACACTTCAATCGATTCTATAATGTCAGGTTATGCAAAACTACGGAAATGTCAGCCAGAGGCACAATGATTACTGTTGCTCTCATGAAAGGGATCCGCCTTTTGGCCTATTATTCTTATTATAGCAATGACATGGTATTTTTGCAGACATGATTGGTGTTTATTACAAAAATATTATGAAATTAGATAGACATTTTATTTTTGATACTTTTATACTTGTAAGGTTGTCTATTTATCTACTAAAATCGAGTGGTATAGTGGCAGGGCAATGGTCACGTAAAACAATAGTTAAAAATCACTTGCTGGCACTTATGTATCTTTAATATATGTACTTTGGTCGTCCTGTTACTAAAATACACTCTTAGCAGCTTAGTTTTAAAATCCCTACCTTTTAAAGTCAATTTGTAATGGTTATCAGTAAAATAGTTCAGTGTATCATAAACAAATATAAAATAATATAATATTATATATATCTTATCAAAAGCAAAGATACTCTAGTCGTTTGGATTAAACTGTTTCGATATAACATTGCAATCGTCTATTGATTGGTGCAGTATACGCAAATACAAACTAGGGAAGTAAACAAGTCTGCGTTTGTATCTACTGAAATGAAAACTTCTAATCTGTTGGTTTTTGAGTTCAACGAAGCGTGTACGTGTCAGACGAATTTTCTCCCTTTATCGAAAA
The DNA here is from genome assembly GCA_905220615.1 of Tinea trinotella. NCBI lineage: Eukaryota > Metazoa > Arthropoda > Insecta > Lepidoptera > Tineidae > Tinea > Tinea trinotella. The sequence goes on from HG992306.1 coordinate 8,991,682, forward strand.
CTAAATATAACACAAAGAATTACAACTTTGGCTTTTATACCAATGGCGGAAAGACTAGGATTCCTTGTTGAATAATTAATGGAAATGCGTGTGCAAAATAAGGAAGCATGGGCATAGCAAAGGGGAATAATTGAGCACCTTTAACAATTGCAATGGTCGAGGACATTTTCTTTCCAATAGTTAGCTTTGTTACTACTAAAATGTGGAATCGTACAAACACATAACAAATGAATAAATTAACATAAATTCATTGTGTTCTAAAACAGAATTTTGGTTAGAATATCTAGATTATACCAAACTAAATTATAACATTACGCGACCTTACAAAAGGCTTTAATAATAACAAAACTAATGTTAATTTATCACTAAAGCCTGTATAAATGAAGGGGATTAGGCCGCAAGTTAGTTGCTTTAATAGTGGTCGTGTACAAAACAAATTAGCAAATAATTTTGCTAATGAAAGCGCGATGGTCTTGCGAGTCGTGAGCGAGTTGTTATAATTTATGCTTGTTCCAGTTTTTTATCGTACAAGTCATGGGGTTAGTGCTGTGAACCAAGGTTTTTTATTAGAATATGAAACACAATGTGACAAAGCAGAAACAGGCGATTTGAAATATGCGTATAGCACACGGAATTTATATGCCTTACATTTTACATTCCTTAATAAATACTTTGTAGTTGTTTTTGTACGGTCTTATATTGATAAATAATTTACATATTTGGTGTAGCCATTTTCTCGTCGAATGGAAAAATTCCAATTTTATTTTAAATAACAAAAGTCAAAGCTTATCTGAGGAAATTGCATGTTTTCTTTTTAAACAACTAGGTATATACTATCTGCAGCAGTTACAAATTGACTAGGGGTTCGTGTAAAGAAAGAAACTAGGTAGAAAAGTCACAAGCTAACTAGAATGTAATGATTTTTTTACAATATTAGAACCTTATGTCTTTCACATTAGAGTTTAATTTTATATATTTTTATGTTATTAAGTATGAGGTTTGAATTTAGGTGAGATGTCAGTTGCAATAATGCAGCCACCACGCAAGGGTCGAATCGGGCTCACGGAGACATCACAAATTGCCATTTTGCATGAGCACCGCTAATCATGCATGGAACTTTGACGCTTAAGCATTACCGCCGCCGTGACTCGCTATAGCTGAACATATTTACATAATAAGATTACTATAAATTCTGGTAGATAATATGTGGTAGAATATAATATAAAGTATAAAAAATTCAGTTGCTCTAGTCATGCAACGAAAAGCACGAATGTTTTTTTTAAATATATACATTAGCGTCTATTATAAATGACATCATTCATTTTGGGCGTTTATGTACTACATTTGTAATCTCCAATGATGAAAAAATATATAAATGGTAGTTTCGATACTTATATTGATAAAACTGATAACAATTTTGTTTTTAATTGCTGTGCAATTGAGTTATTTGCAAAATAAGATATCGATTTAATTGAGTTATTTGCAAAATAAGATATCGATTTTGTATCATCTGTCAATCACAAAGACACGCCATACTCGTATTAAAAGTTCTGCTTTGAACTGCCATAATTATAGTTTGATCATTTTGCACACCTAAACTATGCAAAATAAAGGATATATTCCAATTAAATTATAATCTTCTTACATCTAACTATTTTAAAATGCATATGCAACTGTTAATATAATTAATCCCAAGTCCCCATACATAATAAATTATGTGTTTTAACTTTAACAGATAATAATCTTATTAACACATTTAGTATTTTCTTTGCTTGTATAAAGTCAACAAATGGCAATCTACAGTGATATAGCCAGAGAAAGCCACTAGTAAATTCTCATTTCGTATGAGTTTGCTTGTCTAGTACAGTTAGTTAGTGGTTACTCGCCCTGAATTGACGTAACGAGTTTACGGTACAGTGGGCAGTAAGTTGGGTTAGTAAACATTGACCACTTAAGTATGCATCATATTTGTATTGGCGTTGTCTAACACGCAGTAACTAAATGCCGTCAAAGAAATTAATAATCATGGGTGAAAGTATTTCACTCGTTAATGATTAGAGGAGAGGTTATTCAGTTTATGTATGCCCTAATGAAGGGTTATTTGTCTACGATGAGTCATGTGGAGCTTCATTAAAACGATGTAGAACAATCGACAAGTGGAATGCTTTGTCAGCCCATGTGTTCTCTCCATCCTATGACCTTGGATCCTTCAAACGATGCGTGAAGGAGTACCTTTGGCCGGCATAGTGACGGCGACTGAGGCAGCTAATTCTGTTTTTTTCAGTCGTCGTCACTCTTGGACCTCCTTTTGCTTATCATCAAGCAGGTCGAGGTCAGATGTCGAGTCAAAATAAAAAATGGTTTTGTAATGGTTCGACATATGACTGCGTTTCGCTTAATGTTAAGCCGGAGCAACGAGTGGAGTGAGGCTACTACTACCACTTGGCAACTATGAAACTGTCAACTTTTAAGGTGATCCCGAAATCTTTTTGGTCTGTACATTTGTAAATGGTGGTACTACCCCGGATCAGCATACTGTGCAAATTATCATTCATTGCTAATTTATTGTAAAAGACCAAGACTTGTAAAAGTTTGTTGCAATTGTAAATTATCGTTTAATCAATGATATTTAAAAAACTGTAGCGAGATAGACCACACTTCAGTTTAACATCAGGCGGGGTGCTGTCATATGTCGAGTCACAATAAAATAAAATAGTCCTACTACTGTGCAAAGGTCTCCTACTCTTTTTGTCAAGACACTTTCAATCTTTCGCCACGAACTATTGTACGAGTAGGAGTCTAACTTGTCCCGCCATCTAGGTTTGGGCATGCCGGAGTATCTTGCAATCTAGAGCTTACCCAGAAGTGACTTTGACCAAAATCTATCAAACATACGGCGGAGACGACATGGCTAGTCACTTCATAAATTACCTGCCATGTCTCATTTTAATATTAAGGTTTTTTGTTTAAAGTTTCGATATTTTTGCTAAACTACGATAAGGGCGGGCGCGCTCACACTAGCTTCATGCTCGTACGAAGTAAAGGTTATATGCTACTTTTGTTCTAAATTATACTTAATCTATGTTAATTATTTTTATTGAAACTATACTTGAAAAAACCTTTATTTAATAAATATCCCAACGGGAAGATACGATTAGTGATTGTTATGCCATATTATTTTATTGAAACGCGACATCTGTCTTCGTTGTTTTAATTATATTTAACAATTAGCTTGCGCTTTTAATGATTTATAGATGATGGTAAGCAAAGGGAGATCATAGAGAGCCGCCGGCTGGAAATACCGTTTTACTTTACGCCATGGATATTTGGAGGATCTACTAAATGTGCTTGTATCATCTATGATTGTCGTCCAGTTTCTAAACTGGACGACCTTTAAGTCACGTCCGTTATTGCTATTAATTGTTTCCGTATACAATTAAATCGACAAAATCAAACAATTTCTGAAAATCCGTGGATTCTCCATGCGGGTCATGGTCCACGTGGCAGGCGGGAGAGTGAAGGCAGCGTTCCGGACTTTTGTTCTTCAAAGTATTTCTAACCTACGTACATTATTATACTGCCTTCGGAATTGTGGTATCTACTGGTTTATGCATTCGATTATGCATTAACTACAATAATATCCCATTGTTTGGAATTATATCACATGTATAATACTGTCACATGTATAATAATGGAGATTCCATACATTGATTGAACATTTAGGCTGGTTATGCATTGTGTCAATAGTAACACCAAGTTACACGAAGTCAACATATCACTATAGTTGTTAACGTTATTAGTTATTTTCATTTCTTTACTAAGCTACTATACGTGCTTTAATCATTAAAAAAGAGAAAAACCAAAGTACATATATCAAGGAAACATTGGTACCGGTAGATGGTTTTTGAACCGGGGACTAATGGTTTGTGTGACTAGACACCACAGTTTATTTTATTTTTTCACTTTAGCACTATTTATTATTTTATGATTCTAAATTAAGATTAGGAACTTTAAATATCATTCATACGCGTATATTTACGTGCGTAATATTTCATGTATTTTTTTTAATTTATGGTCTATACACCACATGAGTTTATCTACCAGTCTCCAGGCTTGCAGACAGATGTAGGAATAAAATGCATGATGTAGGAAGCTTTAAACGTTTTCAAACGCGCGTGAAACCGCGGGGCACAGTTTTCTATATTTCTATATTGAAGGTTTCCCACATGCTATTGAAATTGAAAAATGAGCTCTTAGGAGTCAATAGGAAAAGAATTTAGTCCCAAGTAAGTGTGTGGGAGTGTATTATGCTCTCGTGCGTAGGTTTCGTATCCTTAGACAATAAGCCATTTGTTCGATTTCCCTATTTGCATAGTAATTAATTGGTACCGGCTCTTTGGATCCTGCCATGCTTAATTCAATAGGTTTCAGAGGCGAACAAACTCAGTTTTGATTTATGAAGTCGTTTCCAGAATACTAATTGATAATTGACTTACATATAAATTACCAAAGTTATAATGATAAAGGAGAATTCATTAAAAAAAAATATTTTTGAGATATTCCAACACTAGTAAGTACACTATAGCCTAGAAGCCTTCACCACAAAGGGTCGCATAACCTCAGGTGAAGTGTTGTCATATGTTGAGTCACTAACTATTGCCACAAATGGGCAGAGTTGATTAGAATATTAGATAAATGGGAAATTAATTTTCTACCAATGTGAGCTGAATGATTTAACATTTAACATCCACTGTGGTAAAATGAATAAAAAATTAATAATAGACAATTAATTTGTAATTCTAGGGATACATTTTTAATTATAAAAATAATATTTTTTACGTAAAATGGGGTCCTATCCACAGATGTAGCCTAGGGGCCCAACTGAATGCGGCGCTGCTTAGCTCTGTGGTCTGAGTTATCCCGTGTTAAGCGACAGATGTCGGTCGCAATCAAGCTACCGATGTGCGTTTGTCATTTATTTCTATCAAAGTTTCATTACTAATTGTCTACATATATTACAAAAATGTAAAGAGTTATATAATACAACCTTTCATCTAAAATTCAGTACTACTTCTAAAATTTAGTATTACAAAAGTGTACTAAGAAAGAGTCAAGAGTGAGCCCTCGTTTTATATTTTATATTTTCAGATTTAATAACTCTAAAATTATTTATATAAAACTTTATTGTGCGATGTACAAGACGAACATGATTAGGAACACGAATGCCGCTAGACATTCACCGTCAGTGATTCTTTCGGACCAATCAAAAATGTGTAATGTAAATTAAAATTTAATAATAATATTAGCATTATTATCATTAGCCAGAAGGCATCCACTGCTGAACATAGGCCTCCCCCTTAGAACGCCATATATATAGGAAAATTCTATTTAATTCTCGCTCATTACACCAGTACGATTTTTTCCTTACTTTCCTACTTTCAGTAGTACATTGTATTAAGATTCGAAAGAAAAGAGTAGACGATACTACTGTTATCCTATCATTTATGTTGTTTAGAAAATAAGTTCTTAGAACCGTACTTCTCGCTTTTCATATTTCGTAAACTGTATGATTATCAAAAATAAAATTGTGTTAAATTTTGTTATAACGCGGCTGATTTAACACCTACAAAGTAATATTACAGTGAAGATATTGAATGAACTTTCAATAGAATTAAACTAAACGCATCCCGAAGAATGCTAGTATTATAATCATAGAGCAAAAATTGAAGCCACTCTAATGGGGGCGATTTTAGTTGATCAACTGCGAAATCGTTCGTGAATTGAACTGTCTGAACAGACTTTCAATCAAGTTAAAGCAATAAATATCTATTCAACAAAAGTTAAAGACCTTTCTACTTTTGTTGATCCAATTGACAGCTGACAGCGAATCGACTCGTCTGAACTTGTTCGTTCAACTTGCATTGAATAATTAGTCAGTCAATCAGCGCGATTGAGTACCTATGTACTGTATATTGCATTCCTCTATCACCAGTACTTTGTTTGTTTGTAAAATAAAATGTGAATTGTGGCATCCACGAGAAAAATGCAAAAATGGACAGATAGTGTAATAACACGTGTAATATTGAGTCGATTATTATTGAATCGTGAGAACGCTACCGTCAATATTTGCTTTAAAATTTTTGTTAAACGGCAAATATTGATCAACTAAAATCGCCCTGTGAGAACGCGGTATAAGTAAAATACGCGCAATAAATAGGCGCAATCAATGAACCCTGATTTAACCAATAGCCCAGCAGTTTTTCTGCCTCCTTTTATTGTGATGCGACATTTTACCCTGACTTCTCTGATCATCAGAGATTAAGCAAGTGGAGGACCAAGAGCGACGACCACTGAAAAACACCTACTATGACGAAGTACCTTTTCCACCAATGAGTTTATTGTGTGGGGAAAGATATAAGAGCATTTGCTTATTTCTTTTTAATCGATCAGTGGTCATCGGAAGTTTAGCAAAAAGAAAAAATAATAATATAAAATATAGTTTTAATGTGCCTACATTGAATAAGATTTAATATTCTCTTTTAGCAAGAACCGTTGATCCCCAAAACCAAATATGTATAGCATAGTGTACTTGTCAAAAAACAAGACAAGCAATTCTTATTCAGTACGCGTAGAACAATATCGTTCATGTATCTATTCGTACCCACAAGTTGGCAAACAGTTTTATTTACGACATATTGATGCTACACGCAATGTTGAAATTTAACGAGTTTTGGGAATATACTTACTGAGGCGGGATATATAATTTCTTGCTCCTTGAACAAGATATTCGTTGTCAAATGGTAAACGTATTACCTATTATGTTGGGGTGATACTTATGTAACTTCTTTTTCAATTATGTCTTAAAAGTCTTCAAATAAAACATACGTGTAGTAGAATAATCAAATATGTTTATATTAGATTTTTTGCGATGCTCTGCAGTGTTTATTGACATAAGGTTTGTATAAAAAGAATTGTGGATGTGAAGGAAGCGAGAGAGCTGTCCCTGTATGAATTAAAGCGCTAAATGAATTGATTAATTGATTTTTAAATATTTGAAGACAATTTTATTTATGGCTTTAAATATCACAATTTTATTTGTGATACTTAAAGCTATAAATATAGTGACACAAACGGCAACCCTAATATTATACAGCAATCTCCACCAGGCAACATGTCGATGAAAAGGAAACCAATTTTTAACGTAATATTTTAATGTTTCATAATCAGTTTCAATGTAATAAATTTATTTAGATTAAAATAATCCGTAAACGTAAGCTGTTTACGGTTAATATTTCGTTTCGTTGAAATCTTTATTATTTCCGATCGATGCAATGGCCTGGGAGTTGTCGAAGTACAGAGGCAGGTGCAATGTGCCGGGGGACTGCATTCCCAAGTGCTAGAAAAACTGGAATCTCAGTTAATTCTTGTTGCGTCTATTGCCCACAGCCTATCGAGATTAGATACTAATGTTAAACAGAAAGAGACAACAAACTAACAAGATCTCCATTAGTTTAAATTGCGAGAAAGATGTGATAGGTAATAATGCTGCGAATATTTAAAAATAACAATTGCAACAAACTTTTACAAGTCTTGGTAAATTAATAAATTTGCAATGAATGATAATTTGCACAGTATGCTGATCCGGGGTAGTACCACCACTTACAAATGTACAGACCAAAAAGATTTCGGGATCAGCTTAAAAGTTGACAGTTTCATAGTTGCCAAGTGGTAGTACATATAGTAGCCTCACTACACTCGTTGCTCCGGCTCAGGTGAATATCTGTAAATCACTTCACGATCTATATACTTGTGGTGCTACCCCGGATCGGCAGACTAGCCACTACTGCCTGCCACTCTTAAAAAGAGTTTTTTTTTAACACTTCTATACTAAGCTACTAAAATGCTTGTATCATAGAAACTGGACAACCAAAGTACATATATCAATGATACATTGGTACCGGCAAGTGGTTTTAGAACCCGTGCTCTCGGTTTGCGTAACCATTGCACTGCCATTACAACACGGTCGACTTAATATTTTAAATAGTAAGTTTTATTTTATATTGTGACTCGACACCTGACAGCACCCCGCCTGTTGTCAAGCTGAAGTGTGGTCCATGAATGAATGTCACTGCTATTACAATTCAATAACTGTGAGTAGCAATCACATCCACTATGCCGGCCTAGTTGGAACCGGCAACTTACAAGCTGATCCCGAAACGTGACCAAATCACTTCACGGTCTGTATACCTGTAAGTGGTGGTACTACCCCGGATCGACAGACTGGGTACCACTGCCTACCACTCTTTGATAACCAGACCCGAAGCAAATATCAATCTCTTTTTTTATTAACAAATATTTGCAATATTTAATATTATTAAATATTACAAATAAAAGCTATGAAACAAATATTTGCCCCGACCGGAAATTGAACCCGGGACTTTACGCGCAACAAACCAATTGCTAAACCGTTCGTCCACGCCTGTCGTCGAAATGTGTCATTATTATATTTTTTTATATTTCGAAGCCAAGTGCTTGCGTCATATGTCAGGAAAGCAGTGTATGTGGTCAGGATTTAATAACATTTAACTCAGCGTATGTATGTTCGTGATAAAAACAAGTTCACGTATCCAACAGAATAACCGGGTCAACAAAAACTAAAAGTAAAAATAGCGTTTTTTCATCGCGATGCCACTACATTTTTGCACGGAAAAGGCGTGCCGCAGTTCCTACTCAAATAATTACTTTTCTCTAACTCGAACAGAAAAATCAACAAAATATTTCGTTTGTTCACTATATTCATATTCTAATAAATGAATCTAAAATAATGAAATGTTATGTTTGTTACAGTACGAATTATAAACCATCAAAAGCGCAAGCTAATTAATATAATTAAAACAAGTAATTAAACGAAATTAAGTTAAATACCAAGAACTGTCATTTGTCGTATAATAATACAAAAAACCTTCAAACATAAATCCGGTTAACATTTCTTTTGAACAAATGACTGAAATGTTAAATTCATATAGCACTGCATACTTGTAATTCTCAACTGAATTTAATTTACTATTACCTGAGGCTGTAGAGTTTAGTTAGATTGTTTGAAGCACCGTACATCTGGAATTGTCCAGAAATAATTGCCATTCCTCAGCGGTCTCACGGAGACTTTTAGCAGCGGAAGACTTTTAATTAAACAACCAGGCCATATCACGTTTATTTCATGTTGAAAGGATTCTTTTATTTTTTTATGATGTTTTTCTTCATTCACTTGATTTAATATTTAGATTTTATAATTTTAGAAGGCGACTGCAGTGTAAATTGAAAGCCACCGGTTCAAAACCACTTGCCGATACCAATGTTTATTTAATATATCTACTTTGATCGTCCTGTTTCTATAATACGAGTGCAAGCACGTTAAGTAGCTAAGTATAAAAATGTTTAAAAGAATTGTATTACGCTAATTTACTTAAATACTTTCAATCGATTAAAACAAATTGTCACGCCTCTTCACACAGGGACAGGCAGAGACAATGGAGCTCCACTTGCTACGATCCTGACACAACTCCCTCGCTTCCTTCCACAATACCTTAAGGTTTAAAAAATCTGCTCCTGGAAACCATTTACAAAGCATTCAAGGATTAACCTGTAAGTAACTCGAATCATTTCTGCAGAACGGCAGTCATTAAGATCAGACAGAAGAAAAGACCACAAAGAAACACAAGAAGATCCGTAATAAAAATATGTGAAATAAATATTAGAAGTAAAATCAAATTAAATTTGTAGTTAATAATTTCTTGTGCTATGCACGCAAATATCACTTAACCGTTTTATCCTTGAGTTGAGGACTCATCAAACTGTTATCAACGCTTCCCACGTCTCAACCTAAATCGTTATTCCTTTAATGACGTCCCATATATGCTTAGACACGTATAACTATCGCACTAAATATATTTGTTCAAATAAAATTGACCTCAATAATTACGCGGAAACATTTATGCATTTTATTATTTAATAGCCATAGATTGTGTTATATGTCAATAGCCCATTTCATTGGTATTATTATATTAATACAATAAATGATATTATTCATTTTGTATGAGGACTTGAGATTAATTGTATTAACAGTTGCATATATACATTTTAAAATAGTTTGATGTATGAGAATTACATTGGAATATATCCTTTTTTTTTGCATAGTTTAGATGTGCAAATTAATCAAACTATAATTATGATAATTCAAAGCAGAGCTGTTAATATGGCGTGTCTTTGTGATTTGACGATTAAAATCCATATCTTATTTTTCAAATAACTTAATTGCACAACCATTAAAAGCAAAGTTATTAGTTTTACTAACACAAGTATCGAAACTACCATTTATATATTTTTTCATCATTGGACACAGGGCCGTCTTAAGCATATTCAGCGCCGGGGTGCGAAATTCAAGGCTCCGCTCGCATGGTCTCAGTGTAGTAGGTAAACTCGGCAAATCGCTCGCTACATCACCTTAAGGGATACAACGGTATGAACTACTCTCGCGCACGAAATACGCCCATTCTCGGCTGCTTCGACATTAGCCTATTGAAGGCGAGTATTTTTCTATAGTCCGTATTTTTTGTTATAAGAACTGCAGGTAACAAACCTTTTCTATTGTTTAGTTTTTTTGTTACCAAAATATTGGCATAGAAGCAAGGATTTGAAAAAATATTATGTTATAATTTTGTTGACACTGGTGCATATTCTAATTGTAGTATAGTTAACCTATTTTAAACCTGCATTACGATTGCCCTAATTGAACTCTAAATTACACTTTTTATTGAGGCTTGACTTGCCTGATGGTAAGAAGTAGAGGTCTAAGAGTTTCAACAATTAGAATGTGATTATGGCGACTGAAAATAAAACCGTTATTTAATAATAAAGGGAAATTCATTAATTAACAATTTAATACGGTTCTCAACGCCACATCGCGAAATATCTTGCATTGTTTGTTAGATTCATAAATACAAAATAACAAGAACATATTTACTGTATATTAAAAAGCTAGGTTGCCTAGTGCCCATAACCACAGAGCCTGTATGAAGAGATTTGTCGATGTGAAGGAAGCAAGGGAGTCTCTGCCTATCCTCGTGAGAAAAAGGCGTGACAATTTGATTTGATAAAAACTTTACTATTTCTATGACATATATTATGAGAGGCTTTAAACTGATTTGAAACTAATAAAGGAGCCATAGATTTTATTACCTGTCATTAAAAAAAAACGTGATGACAGCAAACAAGTAATTTTATTATTTTACAGCCCAGTAAACATCTCTACTGTTTATTTGCAGTTTAAACGTAGAGATCTAAGATGATAGTTTTCAGGTGTCGAGAGTAAATTAAAATGATATTTATTTATTTATTGTGACTTGACATATGACAGTACCCCGCCAGATGTTAAGTTGGAGTGCGGTCCATGAATGGAGGTGACTGCAACTACAATTAAATAACTGTCAGAAGCAATTGCATACACTTGCCTAGTTCACAACCTATTCAATCACAGCTTAGTTGTAACCGGCAAGCTGATTCCGAAATGCTACTACGTCACTACATGGCTTCACGGTCTGTATACTTGTAAGTGGTGGTACTACCCCGGATCGGCAGACTGGGTACCACTGCCTACCACTTTTAAATATTCGTGTTAAAGGCTGATACTGTTAGATTTTTAGGTATTCTTGAGGATGTCTCCGATTTTGTCTAAAAACACCCTCCTTTGCCTGCCTTGTTTAACGCACCAATCCACATAAGATAAGCCAAAGTGTGGTCCATGAATGAATGTCACTGCTAATACAATTCAATAATTGTGAGTAGCAATCACATTCACTATGATGGCCTAGATGGAACCGGCAACTTACAAGCTGATCCCGAAACGTGACCAAATAACTTCACGGTCTGTATACTTGTAAGTGGTGGTACTACCCCGGATCGGCAGACTGGGTACCACTGCCTACCACTCTTAGATAACCAGACCCGAATCAAGTATCCATCTCCAATATCCATTTTTTTTATTAACAAATATTTACAATATTTAATATTATTAAATATTACAAATAAAAGCTATGAAACAAATATTTGCTCCGACCGGGAATCGAACCCGGGACTTTACGCGCAACAAACAAGTCGCTAAACCGTTCGTCCTCGCCTGTCGTCAAATGTAACAAATAAGCGACTAGTAGAATGCTTTTCCAGCCCATGTGTTTTCCTCATCCCGTAACTTAGGATCCTTCAATATTTTTTGAACCCGGGCTATCGATTTGCGGGACCAATACACTACTACCACACCACGGCGGCCTTAAATAACGACAATTATATGTCATTATTAAGCAATAAACGGTACTTTTAAAGTTGCCGATATTAATAAGAACTACAGCTGAGTCAGCTCTTTTGTTTGTTGCTTTGTTGTTTAGATTTACCTCGACTGTCGGCATTATACGCTCCGAAGATTCTGAGAAATTCGTTCTTTTGTTAGTGTTATAATAAGTGTTGGTCCTGTAAACGTGTGCCAATTGTGAACATTATACAGAGCTGGCAAATATAGAATAACCATATTCATAGAGAGCAAGTGGATAACCCACTTTTGAAACTGATTTTAAAGTTGTAAGTTATTAGGTATAAAGGTTTTAGATAAGAAAAATATAAATGTATTTATAATTTATATTAAATATGAACATAATGTTTATATGATTATTTTATTAACTCCATAGATTTAAAAAAGGCGCCGCTCCACTTTCTTGCACAAGCCGCTCTTCTATGTTATGGTTATGCTACTCGTATAACCATAACATTTTTTGTTAAATTGCAGTACTCAATAACATATTTTAATACTTTGTTGGGCCTCCTCCAGCATCTATTATTGCATCGCACCGGTTGCGCATAGATCCTACGAGATTTGCACATAGGTCCGAGCCTCTTAATGAATCCCACACCTCCTCACAGTGGGCGACGAGTGCCTCTTTGGTTCTCTCGTTGCGCATATCCCAATTTCTTACCATTACTGCCCATAAATGTTCTATAGGGTTAAGGTCGGGAGAACGTGAGGGCCAGGACACACTATTTCGGGATGCGTTTCTCGCCAATTTAGTACTCATCAATTACGCACTCATTTACAGGATCTACGCGCGCACGGTGTATCGGACAATTATCTTCTAAAAATAATATTTCTGGTAGTTATTCTCTTTATTATTATTATCTTTTTATTATCTTAGTTATTTCTCTCTCTACCGTGCGCACCGTTGGCAGCATGACGCCCTGTGGCTCTCCCTGGGATAAATGCCAACGCTCCGGGACCATGGGGACTCATCCACCCCCACATGTTTACTGCGATTTGATCGGATTCACAATTGTTTAAAATATTCCTCGGCCCATACCTATTATTATTCACACGCCATAAATATTTTCGTCCATGTTGGCTTGATTTAAAACACTTTTCGTCAGAAAATATGGCGTGTGAAAAATCAAAATCTCTGTAACCACGTGCGAAATTTAATCTAGCGATCTTATTAGCTTCTGTTAATGCGATCTTTTTAGCGGGACGTCGATGGTGGATTCCGGCCCGATGTAATGTATTGCGGATTGTTTGAGTACTACAATTGAACAAACAATTGAATAAACGGGTTGGTGTGAAAGGGGCAGTCTGATAATCCAGCAGCATTTGGCCAACTATGGTGCACGGCTGTCGTGCCCGTGGTGAAACATTTAGGTTCCCTTCGCTTTCGAATCGTCTGATCCATCGGCGTACAGTATTTCTCTGTGAAAAAGAAAGTAATTTACATAATATTATACCATATGTCTTAAAAGACGCCTTTTAAACAAAATCACCGTTATACAAATAAACTAAATTATACACAAATTTCAGTGTTAATTCAGAATTCCCCTTAAAGTTGTAATTGTTGTGAATTTCGAAATTTTAATATCCCTCATAACATTGTCGGGCATAGCTTCTTTGGCCTGCATAATAACGGAGAATGAGACAACCGTGAACTGAATCAGTTTATCCATTACGCCCTTGCTTATCATCAATCAAGCAAATCGAACTCATCAAGCACTTAAAATTCAATAAATAAAAAATATAAAAAATAAATTAAATTAATAAATCCATAATAATTTAATTTATTATATAATATGCTACTCGAAAGAGCATTTATTCAAGTAGTAAGATTAATACTAGGGTGCCAGTTATAAATACGCGGGATTTTTTTTTGTTTGGGGTGTTAAGTACACTTAACATTGCGAATTAAAGGGTTAAATATTGCAAATATTTATTAATATAAAAAGCCGGATATTTGCTTCGGGTCTGGTTATCAAAGAGTGGTAGGCAGTGGTACCCAGTCTGCCGATCCGGGGTAGTACCACCACTTACAAATATACAGACCGTGAAGTGATTTGGTCGCGTTTCGGGATCAGTTTGCAAGTTGCCGGTTCCATTTAGGCCGGCATAGTGGATGTGATTGCTACTCACAGTTATTGAATTGTATTAGCAGTGACATTCATTTTCGGACCACACTCCTGCTTAACATCAGATGATGTGCTGTCATATGTCGAGTCACAATAAAAAAATACAAGTAAAATACTTACACACATTCCGAGATCTTATAAATACTCAAGAGCTAAATACTCAAGAAAAAAACACTCCGAAAACACCAAAGTTACAATTGCAATTGTATTTGGAAGCAGGTAGCAAATAGTGCCATAAAAAAAGGCAAAAAAAAAACGGTAAAATATTTTCAGTTTTGTTTATTGGTTGAAGGTAAAAGAGGCGTGGCTGGTGCTCCTGCCAGGCGCATAGGAATATTTTGTTAAATGATGTTGCACATCTTGGTTATAGTGTACCTATGGAAGTTTATCGCGGTCGGCATGCGCCCCCTAGGAGTCTGCGCCCGGGTGCACCGCACCCCTTGAACCCCCGGGTAAAGACGGCCCTGATTGGACATTACAAAAGTAGTACATAAAAGCCCAAAAGGAATGATGTCCTTTTTTTTATAAGTACAATTCTACTGTTGGACAATTCTACAATTCCATGTAGGAGCTATATCATAGGTACGTACACATACAAGTTTAGTAAATGGCTAAACCATTTTAATAATCACAAATCTCACAAACCTTCATATTTCTTCCGTTTCCTTCCGTAAGTTAATTTATTAACCGATAATTTAACTTACCCCTTGTAGTACAAACTTTACACATAAATGAAGAATATCACAACACAAATAAATAAACAACTCTTGTGTTTAGTGTCATAAATAGAATCGAAGTTAGCAAACAAAAGACATTCAAGCGAATTCGAGCATACGAGGGCGGTTCATTAAGTACCCGTGTTTGAAGACAGAGGGCGTTCCTGAGTGAAGTTAGTGTTATCATCGTGTGCTGCCATCTATCAGACGGCGCTAATATAAAATTCAGACTGATTGATAGATTAGTTTCGATTTGGCAGCCATTAGAGTCAGACGTGTTTCGTGATTTTCGTTAAGATGGAAAAAGAGCAGTATCGTTCGGTAATTCGCTTTATGTTTTTGGATGGGAAAAAGTGCGAGGAGATAAAAGCAAAGTTGGATGCTGTTTATGGAGACACGTCGCCATCTATGACCACAGTTAGATATTGGTTTAACGAATTTAAACGTGGGCGAACATCCGTTTTTGATGAGGAGCGACCAGGACGCCCGGCAGACGTGGTTACCGAGGAAATCATTGAAAAAGTCCACGACATGATTCTCGCTGATCGACGAACGAAAGTCCGCGAAGTAGCTAAGGCCGTAGGTGTGTCGACCGGAACGGCAATTAATATTTTGCATGATAAGTTGGAGATGAAAAAATTGTCGGCCCGATGGGTGCCGCGATTGCTCACGCTGGACAACAAGCGGATGCGGCTGTTAACTTCAGAGCAGTGTTTAAGGCAATTTAAGCGAGATCCTAAGGACTTTTTGCGTCGAGTTGTCACCGTTAATGAAACCTGGATTCATCATTACACACCAGAAACTAAACAACAATCAAAACAATGGATTTCTCCGGTGAATCTGCACCAAAGAAGGCGAAGACCGTCCCATCGGCCGGTAAGGTCATGGCCACGATTTTTTGGGATGCGAAGGGCGTCATCCTCATGGATTTTTTAGAAAAAGGAAGAACGATCACTGGACTATACTACAGTGAGTTATTAGACCGCTTCGACAAAAAATTAAAGGAGACACGGCCACATTTAGCGAAAAAAAAGGTGTTGTTTCATCACGATAACGCACCAGCACATTCATCTGGTGTTGTCGCGACCAAACTGCATGAATTGCGTTATGAATCGCTGCCGCACCCCCCGTATTCACCCGATCTGGCTCCCTGCGACTTTTTCTTGTTCCCTAACATGAAAAAATGGCTCGCGGGAAAAAATTTTAGCTCAAACGAGGAAGTCATCGCCGGGACAGAGGCGTATTTCGGAGAGTTCGACAAATCCTATTTTTTGGAGGGGTTAAAAAAATGGCCGGAACGTTGGGAGAAGTGTATCTTACTAAAAGGGGACTATGTTGAAAAATAAAAAGCATTTTTTTGAAAAAAATCGTGTCTTCATTTCTAACACGGGTACTTATTGAACCGCCCTCGTATAAGAAGTCATAATTTGTTAGATACACAGACTACATACGACTAGAGGGAGGGCAGCTCGGTAAGATACTTGCATCTAGAGTAGTTCCTATTTGTCCTTTGGAACTAGTTTCGACGATAGAGCATGTTTTCAAGCGTTCGAGGCCATATTATTTAATCAAATATTATATTATTATTACGCTTTAGTTGCTATCAGGATCTCTATCTCTACTTGCATTCTGCTTAAGACCGTAGCGTTACAAACCTGTTGAATTAAGATGTCTTAAACATTCTCCGGTAAGACCACATCTCAAGACGATAAAACTATAATATAATCTGTGCCCAAGACATTGCAGCGACGCGACGGTCGCCACATACAGATATATTAAATATCTGTATAATGAAGCTTAGTCTAGTGTTAAGTGGTCTGTGTCTTGTAGTTACGAAGTGTTGCTCTATTCACGTCCGAGGTCTCGTTTTGTTACTATTAATAATTCATACAAAGAACCCAAATACATAATGGAGTTAAAAGCTATAATTTAGTATTTCCTCCCACACCCACCCTGTTTAATGCCACTAAAAGGCGTTACAACACCTGCGAGTAAAAGAAGCAACAGTCATAAGACAGATCAATAGCTTTCGGGCTCGTTATTGCATTTTCAAATTCATAAGTAGTGTTGTTTATAAAAGTTTAAAGTAAATTTATAAGTTTTTATTTATTTATAATATGACCGCACACCGCCTCATGTTATTTTGGAGATATGAGCGAAGTCGACTACTGACATAGTTATAAATGTTTAATAATAATATTAACACATATTATGTTAGATTAAAATATTACAACAATGAGAAGAAAAGGAACAAAATAAAACTTTGAAAATGTACCCAATTCCAAAAACACGATCTACATAGATCTACTTGCAGGTCAAGCCAGTGCTCCAGTAAAGGACAATACAGTCCGTCAGCATCACACTTGTGATTGCAGGCAGGATGGTGTTTACACTACCGCGCATGAACTAGACCGGCATAATGGATATAAATTCTTAATCAATCAATCAAATTGTCACGCCTTTTTCCCACATGGATAGGCAGAGACAATGGAGCGCCACTTACCACGATCCTTACACAACTCCCTTGCTTCCCTCACATCCACAATTCTCCTCATGCAGGCCCTGTGGTTATGGGTACCTAGCTTTCTTAAGGATGTCTCCGATTTGGTCTGAAAACACTCTCCTGGGCCTGCCTTGTTTAACGCATCCATCCACATCAGATTTATAAATTCCTTTCGTCAATCTACTTTCACTCATTCTTTCCATGTGCCCAAACCATCAAAGCATTCTAAATTCTACTTATAGTTATTTAACTGTAGTAGCATCACCTCCATTGCATTGCAGTATCTCAGCAACCCCAACAGCTCTCTGAATGCGTTTACTTCTATAACATCCTATAAAAATATTATCAGCATGTAGTTAAATAGAAACCTAATTTGTAATTAATCAATTAATCGAATTGTAAAAAATCAATTTACACATGACTAGGCTAAGAAAAATTTGAGCGCATTTTTCACGATTCTGACACCATTCTCTCGCTTTCCTCACATTCATACTTATTATCATAACCATAGAGAACTTGCGAGGGCACTACAAATTTCACAACCAAGTTATTGCTTTGAATTGTAATAATTTTGGTATAAATATTCTTCAAAGCATATAAATAATCAGGCTAACAAAAGCTTTCGGTGAAAATGAAAACTATATTTGAAAATAATGTGCACTGAATGAATTGATCTTTAATAATTTATAATATAAAATATTAAAAGGGAAAACTGGAAGCATACTTTATATGAGAGAACAATTAATACAGCGTGACTCGAATTGAAAATTCAAAACTATTAATAACGAATCTGCTATTAGTGCCGCTATATCAATTAATGTTGAATTCAATTATCGTGACTGCAATGGGCATGTCTAGCCCGGGACAGGGATCTAGGTCGTAAATCACACCCCGGCCAGGATAGTTAGTGCAGACCGACCATGTAGACCCATTGTGCAATCGATTGTGAACGCAGGAATCATGCCCTCGCTGTTTTTAATTGAGCTTTATTTCAGAACAATGGCCATATACGATGGTGAAGCTGTCGTTAAAGAATGCAATTAATGTTATAAAACGATCACCTTACAGAATTATATGGGAGACAAATCGTACAGTGATATAGAGAGAATATTTATATGGATTTTTGTAAAGTAAAGAAATGGGACAGTGGCGACCAAAGGAAAATTATAACATCAAAAATTTTGTATTAGGTAAAAGAAAAATAATTTAACGAAAAAATATTACACAAGTAATTATACCGCATAAAATAAAATGTTTATTTGTGTTATAAATTTAATAGAAATATGAATTATAGTTATAGATAACAATAATAATAAACAAAGCTAGCTAAGGTAGCAAAATCATCGGTGAAAATGCGGGTTTATGGCGTAGCAAATTAGAAGATACAATACCTAATAATGAACTATTATAGTAAATAAAATTATTAAATATTAGATAAATTACTTATTTTTCGTGTACCAACGGAGCCTTTATTGTTGTACGGTAGTCGTTACCAAGATCACTGTGTAAATATAAAACTAAAGTATGGAATAGAAAGTATCTTTTCAAACGTTGGCGTTTGTTTTTCAGACGGTACAAAAACCTGAAATTTATATAATATAATAATAACACAATTTATACACAGAAAAATAAAAACAGCAAGTGCTGCCATCTAAAAGCATTTGAAGTATTAATTCGCCTGCTAGTCTATAACGTTAAATGCTTACGATTCTAGTACCTAGATTAAACGATAGATGGCGCTGAAATTTAAAAAAATGCGTACGGTACATCACACAGACTCTTTTTCATAGCCAATGCCCAATCTCAATATAAACAGTGATTTTTGTGTATTATACTTGAGTTCTATGCACAAGCGGAAGCACTGAGTATCAGATATATTCTGCTCGCAGCAGTATCTCCTTGCATGCCGGCGAAGCTGTCACCGGCATCTGTCAAACTGATCCCGAAACACGACTAAGTCACTTCACGGTCTATACACCTGGAAGTAGTGGACCCAGGGTTCGGCAAACTGGACAAAGGACCACCTGCCTGCTTCACTCTACTCGTATATTGGTATTTGCAGTCTGTAGCATAATTCGCATTTTAATATATTGCAGATCTATACAATACTATAACGTAATCAAGCCGTCTCCGGTCAATTTATAATGGAGCGCATTCAATAATGTCTTCGTTGTCAGTTTATTCAACCCATTTAAGCTCATTGAGAGGTTTGCGAGTAACGTCCGATCACAGATTAGATGCTAATGGACGTCGCGTTTGGGAGAAGGCGTGATAGTCAGCCCAGATTGCTTGACAATCACACGTTTAGTAGAGCTGTAGCAATTGGAACAAATGCGATCATGACGTGGGTGGTATGAATGGGATTTCACATTTAGAATAAACACCAATTTCTGGCTTAAAAAATCATGAATCTGAGGTGTCCATAGCCATAAAGCTTGTATGAAGATGTGAAGAAGACAAGAGTGTTACGCCAAGAACTCCAGATCATTTTTTTTATACGTAGCATAGTACAAATGGAAGCGTACATTTTTTCTTGTCTGAACCGATGTTAAGCTGGAGTCTACAGTTGGATTTTCCATTATTAACACACGTTACGAAAACATGTCACGACCTTAAGTATTAATTGGAAGTAAACGAAAGATAACTGAAAGCTTTTAATAAAAAAACACGAAATTTGTTACTTGCGAATTATCTATTTGATAAGAATTGCAGAAAACCGAGCAATTGTTTTCACCAATATACGAGTATACATACGTCACATACTCTCTCGAACCACCACGACATAATGGAAACGCGCTCTTAGGCGTTTGTACTACACACACACTACTACAAATGCAAAAACGTCTCTAAGCTAATTTGACTGTATATGTTTTGCGAGTACCTATGTAATGATTGAATATTATCTTAGTTAGATATTTGGTCTGTATGTAAGATGTAGTCTATTGTATAGGTTTTATTATATAGATTCTTACTATTGACCTTTGGACCAAGTCGTTTAGTTCGTGTATCTAGAGATTAACATGCATGGATAGAGATTATAGACGGGCTGGAAAAGCAGAACTTTTTTACTTGTGTGTTGTTTGACAAAGAAACGACATGCCGAACGGAGTGGTTTCGAATCTTATTTGTCTTTGTTAGGAATAAACTTTAATAGGTTTTTATTTTTTCAGTTTTTTATTTAATTTAATTGAGTTGTATTCACCGAGGACGGTAGAAGGGGAGCTAACTGTAACTGCTACTATTTAACTGTAGTAGTAGTCGCCTCCATTGACTGCACTCCCGCCCGCTTAACATCAGCACTCCTCCGTGCCGTCATACTTGTACGTCGAGCCACTTGTCGCTTAAAAAGGATATCAAAAAGATATAACAGTTGTCATTAATAACTATATGCACAGGTGTATTTTAATTGCCTTTAGTCATTTATTTATTTTGTAACACTAAATTAACCGATCG
The DNA here is from genome assembly GCA_905220615.1 of Tinea trinotella. Lineage (NCBI taxonomy): Eukaryota > Metazoa > Arthropoda > Insecta > Lepidoptera > Tineidae > Tinea > Tinea trinotella. The sequence goes on from HG992306.1 coordinate 9,012,838, forward strand.
AATAATAAGACCTTAAAGAGTGGTAGGCAGTGGAACCCAGTCTGCCGATCCGGGATAGTACCACCACTTATACAAGTATACAGACCGTGAAGTGATTTGGTCACGTTTCGGGATCAGCTTGTAAGTTGCCGGTTCCATCTAGACCAGCATAGTGGATGTGATTGCTACTCACAGTTATTAAATTGTAGTAGCAGTAATATTCATTCATGGACCACACTTCGGCTTAACATCAAGCGGGGTGCTGTCATATGTCGAGTCATAATAAATAAATAAAAATAAAAAAGTATAGTGGTAGGTGATAGTGCTAGACAGTGGTGCCCAGTCTGCGGGTCTGGGGTAGTACTACCTACGACCTACACGGTTTAATAAGTTGGTATTCAGACTGTGAAGTGACTTGGTTGCGCTTGCAAATTGCCGGTTCCAACTAGGCCAGCGTAGTGGATGCGACTGTTCATTGCAGTTATTTATAATAAAAAAATATATATTTGTTGATCTTCGAAACTAATGGTTCGGTGCGTCGCTCGTTTTTTTGTCAGTCACTCGCCGGCATAGTGACAGCGACTGTGGCAGCCATGAACTGACTCGGTTTATTTCAGTCGTCGTCACTCTTGGACTTCCATCATGCTTACCATCAGGCAACCCAACAGCAATAGCAAGTTGAGAACAGGCTTTTTTTAATGCCGACATTGGTTAAACCGGCTACTTACAAGCTGAACCCGAAACGCGACCAATTCACTTTACGGTTTCTATACTTGTAAGTGGTGGTACTACCCCGGATCGGCAGACTGGGCTTCACTGCCTATGCATGCTTTTTGATTACACAAAATTATAGAACAAAGAATGGCCCGCCCAAACTTTTTGGTATTCCTACTGATAGTTGTCTCACTATCGCGAGCTTTGGTGATATTAAAATCAATTTAAATGTTAAATTAAAATCGAGAGTAGAACTAAAAATTATCAGTAGTTTTCCTTATGGCTTCTCACATTTAATATTAGGTCCAATCAAGCGAAAGTCCAATGAGGCGTAAATTGTGGTGTCGCTAACGGTGCTACGGTAATATAATCTCTCAGGAAGCTATCACAAACAAATAGGTAATTAAAACAATATTACAATTTACAATAAAATGTATACAATTATTTAAAGGCGACCGTGGTGTAGTGGTATTCTATTTAACTGTAGTAGTATTCACGCAAAACGAGAATACTTTTTTATTTGATAAAAATGCGCCTGATGATAAGCAAGAGGAGATCCAAGAGTAACGACGACTGAAACAACCGAGTTAGTTTACGGCTGACTCAGTCGCCGTCACTATGCCGGCCAAAGGTGCTTCTTTATGTATCGCTTAAAGGATCCAAGGTTATAGGATGGAGAGAACACATGGGCTGGCAAAGCATTTCACTTGTCGATTGTTCTACAAAGAAAAGACGCACCAAACTTTTTAATTCGACTGCCGATTCGGTCGACAAAATGCGAATGCTTTCCCCGACCAGTGCGGGTATTACAAGTGTGAAAAGACGAGGTAGGAACAAGGTTAAAGAGCTCCTCAGAACATTCTCCGTGGTATAGGCGATAGAGGACGCACAGAGCCGCCATGTCTCTGCGTAGTTTTAGGGGCTCGAGTTCGTGAAACCTCTGCATCTCCTCAAATTAGGACAGATCGGCGCTGCAATAAATCTAGGGTATTAGGAAGATACTAGGCTGAGCCGTACCAGAGATGCGAACAGTACTCTGCGCAAAGTTTTTTAAGTTACATTCATACCACGTCAGGAGAGCACTTTTCAGTCTTTCCACCAATAGAATCGCTTTATTTCAAATATATGTTTCTTGACTAATAAAATAAGATTGGCGGAAAGAACTCACTTAACGCGGTGAGATCGTTAGCTAAAACTCGCACTTGGCATACGGGTTGCCGAGAACGTCGAAATTAATACGTCGCGTCGGATAATTAGTACATAATGCAGTATTTTAAATAAAATATATTTGTAAAACATATATCATATTCGTTATTAGGAATGTTTATCTGTTACCTCGTAATTGGATGAATAGATTTACAGCTATTAACAACATCAGCAATTAAGGTAATAACAGGGTTTAAATAACTGATTATGATAATTACATTTTAGAATTTATGGTTTTCGTATTATTAGCCATTTGATATGAGTTATAGGTTTGTCTAACAAAGTAGCTAGAGATTTATTTGTGGCTAAAGTAAATGTATCTATATGAAAAAATCTCTATTATATAAACAACGCTAAAACATGGGTGAAAATGTAATTTTTGTCCGGAAGAAAAATCATAATTTGGAATATAGCTTTGAATATAGCTACACACTCCAATATTCAATCTATTATATTTCAAAGTTTGAAATATGCTAGTCATGCCAATAATCATGGTTCTTAAAGGAAGATTAAGGAGTTCCGAAAATTTTAGTAATTGCATTATGCTATACTTATTCCATCCATTGTAAGTGTTTAGTCGTTCTCAGGGACCCACGCGGTACACCCGCCCTCTTTTATAGCCCGGCGTTCTAGTGTTATTACTCCTTGGAATTTGTTTTCAAAATATTTCACTATTCAATCGAGTAGGTATAGGTGATCTGACATACACTCCCAAAGATAACATTACTGAGAAAAATATTTAAGTTTTTTTATAATTAGTGAATTGGATAATCCAAAATTGTGCATTTATAATGAATATTTAATAAAGTTGGAAAATGAGTACGGTGTACGGTTCAACGTCTACAGATGACGTGGTAGCAAAAAACGAAGCTGAAAAAGGTGTGGAAGTGTCCACAAGGTATGTACTTATTAATAGGTAAATAATTATAATTAAGCTTATCCTGTTTAAGCTTATACAGGATGCATGTTATTGACCAATTTATTGCACGAAAGGAAGGCGCCGCTATCTTTTGTCAATCATGTGAAGAATTAGAGAATGCGTGGGTGCAGAGCGGTCAAGTTTTAAATGAACCTCTACTAAATAATGATTTTGGAAGCCTTATTATGAATGTATTGAATGACAAGTTTGTTTACAATTTATTGCATATATATGTATAGTATAGTAGAAACCATTGAATACCTAACCGCCAAAACATTAGTTGGTTTTAATAAAAATAACTCTAATTCGTGAATTAAACAAATCTTATGCGGTTTACTATCGCGTTTATTTTTGGTTGCTCTCGAAACGTCGGAGTAAAATAATTTAAAAAATGTGTTAAAATAAACGCGATAGTAAGCAGCATAAAATTTGTTTAATTCGTTAAACAATGTTCGCGCAAAATCTAAGAAAATTCTAACTCTAATTCATGTTTGGTAATAAGTATTGAATAATACAAAAGCAAACAGTACAAATCTTTCTGGCCTTTATTAAAAACATATATTTTAGTTTAGATATCTTACGACCGATAGTCTTACTTACGAAGATACAGCATGGTGGCGGTGATGGGGACAATCGTAATTTGCATCAATTTATTTAGTAAAGTTTTTTAGTCATAGCGTTAACCATGAAACAAGGTTAAGTTTAGATATCGCGACACAATAAATAAGTTATTTTTCACAACACAGATCTATTATAAATTATTTACATTGTCTTTTATATATGCCGACCAAATCTATCTTTGACCGGCATAGTGACGGCGACTGGAGCAGCCATGAACTGACTTGTTTTTTTCAGTCGTCGTCACACTTGGACTTTCTCTTGCTTATCATCAGGCCGGTCGAGGTCAAATGTCGTCACAATAAATAAATTAATAAAAAACAATGTCAGTAAATTGATCAGTCTCTACTAAACATGAAAACTACATTGTGACTTGACATATAACAGGACCCAGCATAATGTTAAGCTGGAGTGCGGTCCATGAATACTACATGCTACTGCTACTACAGTTTAAATTGAGTAAAATTAAAGTAGCAGTCACATCTACTATGCCGGCCTAGTTGAAACCGGCAACTTAGAAGCTGATCCCGAAATGCGACTAGTCACTTCACATCTGTATACTAGTAAGTATTGGTCCTACCTCAGATCGGCAGACTGGGCACCACTTTCTGCCGCACCACCACAATTTTTTTTTTTATTTACATTTCTATACTAAGCTATAGAAGTGCTTGCATTATAGAAACAGGACAACCAAAGAACGTATATCAAAGATACATTGGTACCGGCAAGTGGTTTTGAAATCGGTGTAACCATTGCACTGCCACTACACTACGGTCGCCTTAAATCTTTATATTTCTTTCCAGTGGGTCCATAAAGCGACGGAAATGGTGGCAACAAGGTCAGCACATGTTCTACGGTCTAGGACACATATTCAACGATCTCTGTGCAGCAATGTGGTTCTCGTACATGATGCTTTTCTTCCAAGCAGTACTCGAGATGAGAGCGGCTCTCGCTGGTGCTATGTTACTCTTAGGTAGGTTGGTCGAGTACTTGACAATCTTCTACCGTTTCTCTTTGCGACAATATTAAGGTCACTGTAAGTAAGAATTTATTTACGACTATAGAGCTTTTATATAGAGAATTGTGAATGTGAAGAAAGACAGAAAGAGTGGATATCAGGATTGTGAAAAGCGACACCCCATGTCCAACTGTCGATTGACAACTGGTCCCCCTTTGTCTATATCACAGTTCAGAAGTCATTCTCCTAGTTCATTGTAACCTAATTTTTGGATTTCTTAAAATCGTTGTTTAATAAACATATTTTATTTTGTATTTATTTTTTATTATTCACTTTTCTATACTAAACAGCTTGTATCATAGAAACAGGATAACCAAAGTACATATAATAATTTATTGTCTCTGTCTTGTCTGCCTTGCATTGCGAGTAACATGTAGATTATGATACTCGTATATTTAAAAAAAAGTGCTTGTGCGGTGCTAAAAGTTAAGCTTTGTAAAATTTAATTAGAATTCCAATCCAAATCTATATTTTATAAACAACGGCAGCAGCAAGTCTAATGGCTTGACATAAAAAGTTGTAAATCGGTTGAAAGACGATTCAGAAGACGCCGAACGCCTTACACAATATTATTAGCTCGATCGAGATGTCAGCGTATTCTTAATCTAATTTGTCATGGCATTAGACCGATAGACAGACTGTGATGACCATGTCACCTCTTCTGATTTTGCTGCTTGGGAGGACGATCGCTCCCTAGCAGCCGATCGTCGATATACTAAAAGATTGACGAGGTTTTTTTTAATGACATTAAAAATTAACTTTAACGTTATTTAACTAAACTTTTATTACCTTAAATCATTTTACTAGGGCGTTACGTTTTCTTTAAATATATTATATTATATTTAAATACTTATAGAAAGGGTTAACTGGTTATCTAACGTATAAAACGACAAGTAGCAAGAAGATCATTACTAAGTTATTATAATTATTGTTTCAATAAATATCTATCTATTGAATTACAGGTCAAGTTGTTGATGCTATTGCAACACCTGCAGTTGGCTACCTTGCAGATAAATACAGCACTAAGAAAATGTGGCATATGACAGGTAAGCATGTCTCAATAACTTTATTTTAAATACTCGTAGTTACTCCATTTATGGACCGCACTCCATTTTGGCGGCAGGCGTAGACAAACGGTTAGCGATTTGTTTATTGCGCGTAAAGTCCCGGGCGATTCCCGATCGGAGAAAATATTTGATTCATAGCTTTTATTTGTAATATTTAATAATTATTGCAAATATTTGTTAATAAAAAAAAGATGAGGATATTTGCTTCGGGTCTGGTTATTAAAGAGGGGTGGGCAGTGGTACCCAGTTGCCTATCCGGGGTAGTATCACCACTTACAAGTATACGTATAAGTCGCGTTTCGGCACAGTGGATGTGATTGCTACTTACAGTTATTGAATTGTAGTAGCAGTGACATTCATTCATGGACCACACTCCAGCTTAACATCAAGCGGGGTGCTGTCATCGAGTAACAATAAAAAAAATCAGGCGGGACGCTATCATTTAAAAATAAACAAAAGGCGGGCTTAATGCCGCTTGTTATTCTCTACCAGTCAAACCTTAAGAATATTGCGAATATTGATTACGTATTCCATCGCACTGTCAACTGTACTACGATTCAAGTTACAAACAGATAATAAGATTTGTATCCTTTTTGTAGGGTGTATCCTTGTCGCCACGACTTTTCCTCTACTCTTTATCCGTTGTTGGGGGTGCACAGTAAATGAAAGAACAAACTATTTATCCTGGTGGTTACCATTGTATTATGCCATTCTCATCGTGGTCTTCCAGATAGGATGGGCTGTCGTACAAATTTCGCATTTAGCTATGATTCCTGCTATAAGTGACGATACACAAGTACGATCAGAACTTACTTCTATACGGTAAGGTGTAATTTGAAGTTATATACTCGTACATTTTATACTACTCAAGAAAGCTGGGTTGCCTAGTGCCCATAAAGCAAATTGTGGATGTGACGAAAGCGAGAGAGTTGTGACAGGATCGCGGAAAGTGGCGCTCCATTGTCTCTGCTTATCCCTGTAGGAAAAAGGCGTGAATTTTTTTATAAATTGATTGATTGATTAATCTTTATTTAACGAAAAAAAAAAAACATTTTATTACCTTAAATAGTCTGAAGGTAAGTAGGAAGAGGACCAAGAGCCCCAACGACTATAAAGTAGACTCAGTTTACGATTGCCTGAGTCGCCGTTACCAGAGTTAAGTTCAACCACTACTCTATCTTCAGATACGATTGGTGTAACGAATTATTCCTAAAATGTTAATCTAGTTGATGATATAATAATATTCTATTTGCTAATAAATACAAAAATATATTTTCAGATATATGGCTTCAGTAACATCAAGCATAGCTGTGTATTTAATTACTTGGGTAGTTTTAAGGGCAACAAATTACAGTATTTTCATTGGACCTACAGATGACTATAAATTTAGAGTAAGTACAAATTAGGTTATGAACCAAATAAAATAAGATTATTAATCATTATTCGACGTTTAGTTTTAGGAGTGGTAGGCAGTGGTACCCAATATGCCAATCCGGGGTATTACGACTAGCACCACTTATGTACAAGTATACATACCGTGAAGTGATTTAGTCACTTTCGGTATTATCTTGTAAGTTGCCGGTTCCAACTAGGCCGGCGTAGTGGATATGACAGCTACTTACAGATATCGAATTGTAGTAGCAGTGACATCTATTTATGGACCACACTCCAGCCTAACATCAAAGTGGGCTGTCATATGTCGAGTCATAATAAAAATTAAAAAAATAATTATATCAAATTTATTTAATAATTGTACATCATCATGTTTTATACTCATGGACTTTCTGTGTATTCTGTTTAGTGCAATCTGTAATATTGCCTGCTGTCTGTGCATCATCAAATGTGATCGTAAAACGGTACTACTACTCTGGATCGACAAACTAACAAATTACCACCAACTGTGATTTGTTAGTCTGTCACCTTAAACACCCAAACCCGAAGCACCTATATGTCTTATTTATTTTATGCGTAGCGGACTGGTGTGTTAACTAATGCTTCATGCAGGTCATCACCCATAACCCTCATTTTTGTCAGTCGGGTAATAAAATACATATATTCTTTCAGGATGTCTCAATGATAATATCTGCCATTGGAATTACAACAAGCGTACTCTTCCATGTTTTCTTTAGACTGCGGAAACAAGAGAACAAACAAACAAGCAATGGTCACGTAAATAACAATGGATGTACAGTTGTGGATAGGAATGATGACGCCGAAAATAATAAAACGAAAAAATCCAATATAATGCATTTTTTGAAAATGCCACTGTTATATCAAACGAGCCTCTTGTAAGTATACCTACTAAGAAATAATATATTATATACAATACAACCTTGGATCCTTCAAGCGAAACGTGAAAAAGCACCTTTTGCCGGCCTAGTGACGGCGACTGAGGCAACATTGAACTAAATAGTTATTTCAGTTGTCAGCGCTCTTGGATTTACCCTTACTTACCATGAACCAAGTCAAGGTTAAATATCGTGTCTTAATAATAAAAAAAACCTTATAACTTGCCAAATCGAAAATATAAATCAACACCTAAAATCCTGACCCAAGTCATTTTTATATTTAAATACAATTTTAATTACTATAGATACGTATTCTCTCGTCTTTATTGGGCTCTGAGTCTGGTCTACGTGCCGCTGTTTCTGGAGGAGCGATTGGCAATAAATCCAAGTGCTGGCTCAGAGCTTGTAGCCAGTGTGCCCTTGGTGCTTTACATCTCTTCGTTTTTCTCATCACTTATTCTAAAGAGTAAAATTAATAGATTTGGAAATCAGGTGAGTTGACTCTGTTCCTTTTCTCTATTTATTTCATCATTAGTCTAGTACTACAAAGGTTTAGGTCCATAATTTGTCAAACGCGCAGATGGTCCACGGGAAGTGGCTATCATCGCCCGTGGTCGAATATTTGCAATACGAGGGGAATGGATTGCCGAGGTTTAAGCTATAGTATTTTAAATATGTCCAGCCAGAAGACGTTCACTGCTGAACATAGGCCTCAGTCCAGCTAGTGGAAGCCTACCTACGCTGCGTCTTCCGATTCGTGGTCTTCACTCTAGAACCTTTCTTCCCATCGGTTGTCGGTTCTTTGAGCGATGTGACCAGCCCGTTACCACTTCAGCTTGCAAATCATACGAACTCTGCTTCTTTGGGGAATATCCTCGTTTTAGACTGTATGATAGAGTCCGAAAGTCTCTATCCCGCAAAGACACGCAAAGCATAGCTCTCTCTCTCTATTGCCCGCAGAGCGACTATGAGCCTTTCTAACAGGTCAACATTTAAGGGCCACGTCTCAGTTCAATATATCATCACTGGCAACACACACTGGTCGAAGACCCTTACTTCAGGCGAGAATATATGTGATACATTACCGGGATAACCTCGGACGCAAGCTCATTATTTCCAGTTTATTATTATTATTTTGGGAGACCACAACAACAATAATAAGCCTGATGTTAAGTTGGAGTACTACATTTAAATAACTCGAGTAGCAGCCACATCGACCACGCCGGCCTAGTTGGAACCGGAAATTTTCAGGCCGATGCGATGCCGAAACGCATTTAAGTCACTTCACGGTCTGTATACTTGAAAGTGGTGTTACTACCTCCGTTTCTGCAGACGAGGCAAATGACTACCGCCGGCATACCACTTAATGCGGTGATTGATATGATTAAGACGATACGATTATAACTTCGCAAAATGGTAAATAGTTTTATAGATCATGTATGTTTCTGGGACGTCAATTACAGGTATAGATCAGCGCCAGAATGGAAAAAGTCATAGGTGCAGTGCAGTCGATTGAAAGTTTAGTGATTGCAATTATATTTATAAGTTTGTTGGTTTTCAGACATCTTATTTACTAGGAAGTACCTTGAGTTTAGTAAGCTGTATGTGGATCGCTTCGGCTATAGATCCTTATGCAGGAATAGCACAAATTTACTTCGTTGCCGCACTGATTGGTAAGATAATGCCTTAAAATTCCGCAAGATATAGCATGTCTAACTATAAATGACGCGCCCCTCAACTTTAGTTTATTTAAATATGTGAATACAAATATTACTAACTATACTTCATCAACGTGCTTTTCCTTTTGTGTCCAACCAGCAACTGAATGACCAATTACAATTGCATTTTCGGTGTGTTGCATTCATATTTTACATTCGCACGTGTGCTTAAATGCAGTGGTTTCGGCTTAGACAGACTTACCTTTGTATTAGGTACCTTTGTATGGTGTAATACAACAAGTATTATATTATTAACAAGTACTACAACAGTCTCTGAAGACCAAAGTGACAGATAATTCCTATTTGCATCTCATCTTAGCTTACATAATAAAAAGAGATACATATATAAAACTGCTGTCAATTATGTCCACGTAGTTTAGTTTTAGAATTAAATTAATGTATTATCATTATAAATAGAACAGGATAATTTGTGGTATGAGCACCTAAGGTTTATATTATGACAGGCCTGCCTGATTTTAAGCTGAGGTGCGGTCTATAAACAGAAGCAACTGCTACTACAGTTAAATAATTACAAGTGGTAATCACATCCATTATGCCGGCCTAGTTGGAACTGGCAACTAGATCCCGAAACGCGTCTGAGTCACCTAGCCACATACGGGCGCCATCTAGTGGCAAATTGACAAAGATAAAAGCCACATACAACAACTAGATGGCGTTACATGCACAGCAATTAAACAACCAATGGCGTTGAGCATCCAATATCTCGAAAGCGGTATTTCAACAAAGTATTATTAGTATATATACCAGCATCAACGCGAGACCACCACGCCTACCTCAGAAACGTTGACCTGTACAAGGACTTAGACATACCGACTCTGACAGACACCATCACCGACTTAGGGGAATCCTTCCTGACATCAGGGAAGATTCACACTAACAGGCTGGTTGCCGCAGCTTGTCACACGACAGACACACACGACTCAAACGAGGTGTCCACCGCCAAAACCACCCAGGGCTATTCGCAAATCGCCCACTCCAAAATCGAAGACAGGAATACTCGAGGGAAGAGGCCTCGCCCACCAGAGGTCCCTCTCCCTCCTTTAGCCATCTAATTCCCCCAGCATACCTCACATTCATTGACTTCACGTGGAGTCCACCACTCAATTGCGCTGATATATCCGAATGGAATACAGCAATTCTTCTCACAAAAAAATCGGCCAAGTGCGAGTCGGACTCGCCCATTAAGGGTTCCGTAGCAGCAAGTAACATAATATTAAGACTTTGATCGATGTTTTATTAATAGTGTATTTTTTTAATTAATAAAAAAAATTATTGATGGGTAAACATTATAATTAGGTACCTAAATGATAGGATTTAGATCTAACTACGAGCTCGTACATGCGAGCCCATATAGGGTTGTGATAGCTAAACAAGCTAATATATATTTCAGTTTGAAAAGATAAAGTCTTATTCTAACATAGTAGGTACAGTATTCCCAAATTAATAATGCGCATGCAGGTCTTCGTAATTGTGGTATTCCCGGAAACACCCGAATCATTGAATCGTAAGAGCCCTAAACAATGCACTTGCATTTTGCACCTTGTTCGAAAGAAATAGGAGTCAATATCATGTGTACACAATCGAAAACATTCTTCCGACGCCCGGAAATACGACCGTTGTCGAACAGTGACAAATTATGAAAAAATTTGACGTAAACGAAAACAGTGAAAAAATTTCTATGCGCATTAATCGTAAGAGCCCTAAACAATGCACTTGCATTTTGCACCTTGTTCGAAAGAAATAGGAGTCAATATCATGTGTACACAATCGAAAACATTCTTCCGACGCTCGGAAATAAGACCGTTGTCGAAAAGTGACGAAGATTTCTATGCACATTATCATGACATTATCACTTTGGGAGACCTGTATGTATTTTATGTATTTAGATGTGAGGAAATGAACAGAACATCTTAAAACTTATTAGGTTGACGTTTTATAGTAAGTATTTACCTATTTCTAAGCAGTAATTGAGTTTAAAAGAATAATTTCGATGTAAGTAATCAAAATAATTTTTATTCAACTAAAACATTATGAAATCGTCAACGTACTATACTTAGCATTCGCAAATGTATCGAAAAATTAGCTCCGTGCGCACGAGCTTCATCAACGTCGGCCCTCGCTCTATGTGGTCTCTACCTGCCCGCTTGGGTTAGAAGTTAGAACAGTCGGCAACCTGCCCCCCGCGCGCTTCGCACCCCTATTTGTGAAGCCACGCCCCCGCGAATTATAATAATTATTTACTTAGGCACCTATTATAGATTTATCATTAGAAAATAATAGCTCACGGTTAAGGCATAAGGTTTATGTTTATGAAATTAAATGATTTATTATTATTTTTATATTTGAGTTGATTGAATGAAAGGTATATTGCGGTTTACGATTTATGACGTATTAAAAAAAACTACCTTCTCGATCTTGTTCAAACCAATTTTCGGAGGAAGTTTACATGGTAATGTACATCATATATTTTTTTTAGATTTATCATTCTCTTATTTTAGAAGTTACAGGGGGGGACCAACTTTTTACTACTTTGGAAGTGTTTCTCGCGCAAACTATTCAGTTTAGATTAAAATGATATTAGAAACGTCAATATCATTTTTTAAGACCTATCGATAGATACCACACACGTATGCGTTAGATGAAAAAAAATAATTAGAGATTTAGTTCTAAGTATGGGGACCCCCAAAATTTATTGTTTTTTTTATATTTTTGTGTGAAAATCCTAATGCGGTTCATAGGATACATCTATTTACCAAGTTTCAATAGTATAGCTCTTATAGTTTCGGAAAAAAGTGGCTGTGACATACGGACGGACAGACAGACAGACATGACGAATCTATAAGGGTTCCGTTTTTTACTACGGAACCCTAAAAAACCACCACGGCCAATGCGACATGCGTGTGGCGGGGAGATCTTCTTTAACTTTTGCCACAGATCCTTACACTTCAAAGTGGCAAACCATGAAGTGGCAAATGATCACCATCTTAACCATATATACCTATCACTTTAGTAGATAAAACATATTATTCTTGATAACCACAGGTGCAGGCAGCTCTATTACATTAGTATCAAGTCTGTGCGTGACTGCTAATTTAATTGGAAAACATTCACACCAGGGAGCAGCTATTTATTCTATAGTAACATTTGCTGATAAACTAGTGACTGGAGTAGCTGTTGTTGCTATAGAAAATCTGTGAGTATCTAACGTTTTAAACAATGAATAAGTATTTATATATTTATGTTACTGTAAGCTCGAACATGTGATCCAAACAATGTTACAAAATCTAACATTTTTTTACAGTAAATGCGCAAATCCCTTGGAATGTCCCCAATACTATAGAGGTGTTCTCACATACGCCTGTGGTGGAAGTGCTGCATTAGGTTTATTGTCACTAGCTCTAGCAAAATTCATCAAGCCATCACAGGACAATAATTGAATAAAAACATTTTGAATTACTTTTTATTGTATTTATTTCTTATCTCACATATAAATAGGTTTAAGTATATAAAAATAAATAAGTAGGTACATATACATTATACTGTTCCCCTATCTATGTACAAATGTGACCCTATAGCGGGGTAGATTCGGACATTTGACAGCTTTTACTAAAATGCATTTAATTCATTACTTAAAGATATAATGGTTTCATCTACTTTTTATTAGGAAGCTGAATGTATGTAATGTGTTATATTAACTGATTAAGCAATTTATCTTTGATATCAGAATTTTTAAAAATCAGTCTAAAAAGTGTACGAATGGTGCCAATCCTCCCCTAAATTAAAATAAATTATCACATTAGATATCTTATACTGTAAAGCAACCTATAGAAAATGTTATAAAAGGTCACAAACCATATATAGTAAATAATGTCTTTAATCCTTAATGGGAAATATAGGAAATACACTAATATAAGGATCATAACTATATGTTGTTTTATTTTTATTAACATTAATGACTACATTTAAATAATTTTTATCATACATCTGTATCAATTTTTTTATTGATCTTAATATCTTCATTTTCATGCTATCAGATATAAAGACATGAATATATATGTAATATAAATTACTACAATGTGTTATTAAGGAACTTAAATCTTCCTCTTGCAAATTACAGCCATTAATACACGAAACCTCGACAATATTAATATTTTCTAATGTTTTACACCTACTTAAAGCTTTAAGTAAAGATTTAAAACCTATCCTATGTTCAACTAATCGAAAATTCTTCAAAGTTTTAGTCAAATGAACAGATTGTGATATTAATAAAGTACATGGATAAAGAGAAGTAGATTCTATATTTAAAGTCACTAAATTAGTACAAGATTCAAATAAAATTTTAAAGAATTCATTGGTTAACCTCACACTATCAATACTTAGTACTGTGAGTTTTTGTAAATAATTGCAATGCTGTGGGAATGTGAACACTCTTAACAATGTTGCATTATATAATTTTAATTTAATAGTTGCATTTTTGTAAAAAATATGATCATAGTTTAACACTATAGGCTCAGGAGCAACTCTCTGTCTCCTTAATGGTGGTGGAGCGTAATTTTCTTCAGGCCCTGTAGATGATGGTTCAATAAAATACCAAGAAGTATGTTCATTATTATTAAATAAACCTGTATCACACTGTAAACTACTGGGAAAAAAATCCTTAATCTTTAATTTTAATTCATTAAAGAAAGCTTCATCAAATGTTACAAGATCCTTATTCCAGAAATAAAACAAAGAATTGCTACAAAATTTTTCATCCCATAAAACTGATACTGATTTAGTTTCAACATTAAAATTATCTTTAAAAAAATCTTTGAACTCCTCGGATGCTAATACTTGTTCCTCTTCTGCTTTTAAAAAAATCACATAGTTTAAATTATCCATATTTAAAAGATTGAAATTAGATTTTGTATCTAGAGAGAAACAATCATAGTAGTAAGAAGTATTATCCCTCCAATGAGGAATATTGATGGTCAGAAACTGAAACGTAAAATCTTCTGTAAAATTAACTGTTTTATAAATTACACCATTAAAATAATTTAATGCAGTAAATTTTAAGGAAATATTATTACGTGTTTTTGATAAAATATAAAGAGGTAACCGTGAATGAATTAAATTCTCATAAGCACCAACAAAATGAATACTATCAAAATCCTTAAAGAAATTTTGGCAAGAAATTAATGTGTTATGAGAAATATGTACAGATTGATCTTTACAGAGATAAAAATTTATTGTAATATTTTTAATCCTTAAGTTTAGGTCTATGAGATCTGGTATAATAATATTAGTATAAGCTATATTTAATGTTTTAAGATTCTTCAGCCATTTTAAACATGGTATGAAGTTAGATTTTGTTAAATCAGGCACTCCACTCATATCAAGTTCCTCAATAACAGATGACATATCTTTGATATAGGGATGTTTTAAAGTATTGCATGTTGCTAAAGTACTTAAAGAAAGCACGAAACATTTATTGGATTTTTCACAAACAAGAACTCTTGCTAACTGAGGGCAAGAATCATAAATATTTACCTTATCTTTCAAACTTAAATCTTTAAATATCATGTGCAGCAACTCCACTGGCAATTGTAGGATACTCATTGTTTAAGTTCTTGCAGTCCACTCTAAAATAGAATATGCAAATTTATAAGGTATGAAAGTTTATGGTACACTAATATATATTGACAATAATATTGAGAGATTAGTGATATTGTCAATTTGATAAAAGTCGCACACTACACAATAATATTGACAATTTTATAGTACGAGAACATGCCTAGTCGCAATTCTCTACCTGAATTACATACATTTTAATTGAATAGAAATAATAGTCATTGTTAAAAATAATAATACCTATATAGTAACTATAAAATTGGTATATATCAATGGATTTGGAAATACTTTGTTGTTTTTTTAACTCCAATGTTGCAACATTAGTTTTCAGAGAATCAGCTTATTTTCATGTGGTTCCGCTTTATTTCTATATGCTTCAATAAAAGTAATCCATAGCTCAGAAAACTTTTTCATTATTTAATGAACTGTATGTGTATTATAAGTTCACATTCATTCACAGTGTTGATTTCAATATATTCCATTAATAAATGCATAAAATAACATGTACTGCCGATATGATGCTCGAATAAGATGTTATTAATCTCCTGCCTTCCCTCGGTATTGATGCAATCCGGATAGTACTAATAATATTCAAAACCCTGAAAACGTAAAATATTATTGTCAATATCAATAATATTGATA
This sequence comes from Tinea trinotella, assembly GCA_905220615.1. Lineage (NCBI taxonomy): Eukaryota > Metazoa > Arthropoda > Insecta > Lepidoptera > Tineidae > Tinea > Tinea trinotella. Next base: position 9,028,638 of record HG992306.1, read on the forward strand.
ATGTGCAGTCACTATATGGTTGAATGGAGGATTCTGTAATATAATTGAAGTACAGTGTACAATTACTGTAATACAATGAATAAAATTAAATGGTTGGATTCTTATATAAAACTAACTTTATTTTATTCAGGCATAAATAAACTTTGCTAATTATTCAGATACATTTGAGCACTAAATAAGAAAAATGTTTATTACCAGAGAAAAATTTTCGCCAAACTGCACGTATATATTTTACATTAAAAATGTTTTATGGCCTATAAATGTTATAGATAACATAATATAATGCTTTATAGCTTATTTCTAAACAATAACACTAGTCACATCAGTATAGCAGTTCATAAACAATATATAAAAAAAGCAGGCTAAGCTCCCAGCGTAGGATCTTTTCTTTCTCCTTGTTTATGGCTTTGGTATTTAACTTGCCAGTGTCAAAGTAAAAATATAATTATAGTTCAATGTTAAAACATTATCAAATAAATATGAAGATGAAGATGAACCACGCGGGGATTCATCACAAGATGACGATGATAGTAAGCTTGATGATCATCGTTTTAGTACAGCGGCGGAAAGCCTTTACTAAAACTTCGTAAGGAGTTTTGGAGGGAACACAAAGAAACACTTTTCACAGCTTTAAATTACTTGTTTATATTCGATCAACTTAAAAATGATTACTGGATAACAATTCCACCATTATTACACATTAATATTTATGAAAAACCACTTGCACTTGCAGTTGGCCGCCAAAACTCATAGGGTCACTCACAGATAATTATTAATATACTAGTATAATATAGAATGGTCTATGGACACGTAAGTGTCAGTTTCATTCTTTCTTCTTGTTTATGGCTTTAGTATCTGGCAGTATCTGGCTTGAGTACAATGTTCCTTGCTTTAGTATTTAACTTGCCAGTGTCAGGAAAGCCTTTACTAAAACTTCGGAAGGAGTCTTGGAGGGTATCAGTTTCATTTAGTCAGTGACATTTACCTTTCTCCTTTTTTTTTATTGTGACACGACATCTGACCTCGACACGCCTGATAATAAGCAAGAGAAGGTTCAGGAGTGACGACGACTGAAAAATCCGAGTTAGTTTTCGGCTGCCCCAGCCGCCGTCACTATGCTGGACTAAGGTGCTTCTTCACGCATCGCTTGAAGGATCCAAGGTCATAGGATGGAGAGAACACATGGGCTGGCAAAGCATTCCACTTGTCAATTGTTCTACAAAGAGAAGACCCACTGGTGCGAACAGTACTCCGCGCAAGAGTTTAAGTTAAGGGTAGTTTGTGGTCAATTAAATCATAGTTTGTTGTTTTTGTTCAAACATGTTGTATGGATATGTATTTAAAGTGTTGTGTGCTGGGATGTGAAAATTCGCGACAGAAAGCTAAATTATAACGAAATGCGAGAGAAAACTATAATGGTGATTCTTAAGTGATTCTTGTGATTCCCAGCGAAAAAAGTATGCACGAGTTATTATATTATGTGTGTGAGATATTATTAGATTAGACAACAGAAACCATCATAAATTGTATTTTTAAGTCTTATCGAAATAAAATTATTGTGATTTACTAAAATATATTTATTGTGAAATCCTTCAAAAGAAAAATTAATTAATATATTGGCTGAAGCTACAGGTCTTTGCCTTGAATAAGCACGATTTAATGAATATTTACTAATCCTTGCACTATTTGCGACCACAACTAAATAACTAGTAATACAAATAGGACAGCTTTGCTTTGACTTGTTCTAAAAGTTCGCACGCAGCGTCGAATATCAGTGTTTTGACAAACAAAATCAAAAGAAAAGAAGAAAAACTAAAACACTCTATTCTATTTAAAATCCAAAAAAATGGTCTTATGAAATAGAAGGAGCCCTAAAACAGCTACATAATACAACCGTTTATACTATTTTCACTTATGGCATTAAAAAGAAGTCAGAAGGGGATGAATATACATTTTAACATTCGTAATTTAGAAGGTTGTCAGTAGTTTTGATGATCATTTGATTACCTAATTTGACACAATAACAAATGACATTGAAATACTTCAAAAAAGGATGACGGAACAATTATGCCGCTACTTTTGTTACCACGTGACTTTTAATTAAGCAGTATTAAAAGTCAACCATGTGGTTGTAATTGCAAAAAGTAGAGATAAGTGCCGCATCGGGCGGCACATTTAGGGCGTGAAAAAATCTAAAAAAATAATATAAATCGTTAAAATTTGCACCTGAAATTCATATTTTTGTTGTACCTATGATTGAAATTGTTGTACCGATGATTGAAATGCCTGAAGACAAGGGTTTTCGAACAAGTGCTGCCAGTGATGACATATGGCACTGAGATGTGGCTGAAATGTTGGCCTGTTGGAAAAGCTCAGAGTCGCTCAGCGGGCAATGGAGATAGCTCTCTTTAGCTTGGTGTTTCTTTGCGCGATAGAATCCGGAACGTTCGCCAAAGAACCAAAGTTACCGACATAGCTTGTAGGATTTTCAAGCTGAAGTGGCAATGGGCTGGCCACATCGCTCGAAGAACCGACAACCGATGGGGAAGAAAGGTTCTATAGTGGAGACCACGAACCGGAAGACGCAGCGTAGGTAGGCCTCCCACTAGGTGGACTGACGACATAGTGAAGGTCGCGGGTAACCGGTGGATGCAACTGGCATATTGTCGTTCGAAATGGCGTTCTAAGGGGGAGGCCTATGTTCAGCAGTGGACGCCTTCTGGCTGATGATGATGATTGAAATTCCGAAATAAGGGGGCGGCAAATTTTATTTTCGCCCCAGGCGGCTAACTCCTACGCTACGCCACTATCTATATGTATGGTCATCATTTAATTCTAAAACAAAAAAATCAACATTACAAATGAACCATCAAACATTACCTGACTTTTCTATTGTTACTATTGCAAATAAGTATGCGATATTTTAGTAAAACTTTACACCTGGTAAATTTTACTAAAATAACGCATACTTATAATATTCTGTGAACAATTTCTTAAGCAGTGAACAGGGATAGCCACATATCATTCGCTTTCCATGCATGTCAAGCTGATTTCTTTCGAAATGTATAAGGCACACACCCTTTGAAATCAGTTGGTCCTTTTTAAGGTTGAGAAGACCAGGATTGGTAGGTTTCGCTGGTAGATTTGCAAACACCAACACAACACTTCTTCAACGCTATAATAGATTATGACTTAAAAAAAAACAAACAGAAATACCAAAAGGCTAACAAGCATCAATATAACAACATGGCAATAATAGAAAACAAAGTAACCAAAACACAAGGAAAATAACACGTGAATGGTAGGAACTGACAGGAGGCATAGTTCCTCAATCTCGTACTTTTTGACGACAGGCGTGGACGAACGGTTTAGCGACTGGTTTGTTGCGCGTAAAGTCCCGGGTTCGATTCCCGGTCGGAGCAAATATTTGTTTCATAGCTTTTATTTGTAATATTTAATAGTATTAAATATTGCAAATATTTGTTAATAAAAAAAAAGAGATAGATATTTGCTTCGGGTCTGGTTATCAAAGAGTGGTAGGCAGTGGTACACAGTATACAGACCGTGAAGTGATTTGGTCACGTTTTGGGATCAGATTGTAAGTTGCCGGTTCCATCTAGGCCGGCATAGTGGATGTGATTGCTACTCACAGTTATTGAATTGTAGTAGCAGTGACATTCATTCATGGACCACACTTTGGCTTAACATCAAGCGGGGTGCTGTCAAGTGTCGAGTCACAATAAAAAAAAAGTACTAGTAGGAGAAATTTTTGTCTGGGCCAAAGCATTAATCAGTAACATATAAATGCCATTAAATACATAATGTTATATGCTACCGTGCTGTATAATCATTGGATTATATAAAATATTTTCCTCCAATTTATTTCTTGAAATACTAGGAATAACGAAACCCACAAAGGAGCCACATCCTGGCAGCAAACTTGGCATCCTGAACAAGGTGCGGCGGTTTCTCGCGCCAGAGCTTCGCCTGCTATTATACAAGGCACAGATTCGCTTTTGCGCCAAGTATCTTTTCAATACACTGGATTCATGATGCAGAGGTCACGCGAACTCGGGAGCCCCTGCAACTACGCAGAGACTTGGCGGCTATGTGTATCCTCTATCGTCTATACCACGAAGAATGTTCTGAAAAGCTCTTTAACCTTAGTCCTACCTCGTCATTTTACACCCGCAATACGGTGTGAAAAGCAGGTCGGGAAAAGCATCCGCATTCTTTTGACTGAATCGGCAGTCGAACTAAAAAGTTTGGTGCGTCTTTTCTTTGTAGAATAATCAACAAGTGGAATCCTTTGCCAGCCCATGTGTTCTCTCCATCTTTGGATCCTTCAAGCGATGCGTGAAGAAGCACCTTAAGCCGGCATAATGATGGCGACTGAGGCAGCCGGGAACCAACTCGGTTTTAACAGTCGTCGTCAATTTTGGACCTCCTCAAAAGTGTACAAGATTTTTATTTACCTCGTACAGAGATCTTAAATTTCGTTAATGTACGAGTTTTCTGTTCGTTTGGCAACCCTGGAACGCCATTTGCGCTCCATAGAGTATAGAATTTTGTGCAGCGCTTTGTGTGAACTTTTAGAACTAAGTTGCCCCCCTTTTTGCGACCAATCTCGTGTCGCACCGTGTATTTATGGGATATGTCTGTCTGTACGTATGTAATGATTTTATTGGCGGATGTGACGTGCAATAAAGCTAATATTAATTTTAAGTGAAAAAAAGAACGCTGTTGTGTCGCGGAAAAAGCTTTTTGCTGGCAACATTTATTTTCAAAATGGCCGCGGTTTCCGTCGTATTTCGTTGCTTGTGAGTGCGCGGTGTGTTCACTTCATCTCCAGAGTAGAGCGAAGTATTCCTGTCTGCGTTAAAAGTTTAAATTTAAATTTTGAAGTGTATTTTAGTTATAATAGGTTGTTTTTATTGCAAATAATTGGAGATAATTGCATACTTTATTTTCTGTCGTCAGCAGAATTTTAGTGACGACAAAATGGCGTCCCTTAACAAGATTTTTCTGCAAATATTTTTTCAAATTTCATAAATTTGCAGTAAAAACATGTAAATATACATAAATATTTAGTTTTTTGTATCGTTTTTCAAAGTTCTACCAATGTTTTCTAGAAGTAATTGCGTAATTATATAAGTAACGGTGTATTACACAGAGTTTTTCAAAATGCATCAGGTGAGTAATTTCTGCATATTTTGGGGTAATTTTAATGTACACCATAGTTTGATTTATTCTCTATAAAGTGCTCGTTGTTATATTGCCGTGGAACTGCTGGGTGTGGCCCTAGAAGTATTAGAAAAGTTAAGACGTAGTTTTACATTTTGTCGTTTTAGTGATTGTTTACAGTATATTTTCATCATTTTATGTATGAAAACATCATCGTCCCACTGAAAATCATGTTTTAAAAGATTCTTGGTTACGTAAGCTTTCCAACAAGGCCTATGAATCATTTTTCTGAGATGGACCCATTTTTGCAATTTAGCTTTGAAATTTGGTCTCTTTTCAGATGGTTTGTTTCACTGTATGATATTTAAGGTTATGTGAAAATTTCTTTTAATAAATTATTTATTTAAAACTGCTTATGCCTATGTGACAGGCCATAATACTTTTTTATCCAAAGGAGTCTTTTTAGGCAATTTATGCCAAAAATATGTATTTATTTTGTATAATATATGCATTGTTATGATGCTATTATTTTGGTAATGTTGTTACTAGTGCATATTTTTACGTATAGTGGTGTTATTTACTCAGTTTATGGAAATAATGTGCTTGATGGATGTCAAAATCTCAACAAGTGGAAAGGAATCATCTAGAGACATCTACTTAGTTCCTCGGATGATATTTGCATATGATCTCGAGCTTTGCAGTTTATTGTGATGCATGCATTAAAGTGTTGAGAATCGTTGTTTGTATGTTTCTTATGATAAATAAAGTGTATTTTTGTCTTAAATATTAATTTACATATTTCTTCTTGTTTCCGCTGTGAATTTTTCATATTAAATTAGGAACGGATAAAGTTTATTATCCATTCTTATTAATTTAGAATAATTTTATCTGTAATTTAGTGAAACTTTAAATTGCTGGGATTATTAATTAACAGTTGATTTTTGAAAAAATGCACTTTTACAGGAATAAATAAAAAAACCTTGTTTAAATTGTTATGTAACACATGGAAAATATGATGAAGAGTTTATTGATTTTCGATTTCTTTTAGAAGGGTACAATGACTGATTCGGAAAGTGATAAAGGAGAAAATAAAAGTGATTCTGGAGACAGCAGTGGGTCTGGATCTGGTAGTGACAGGTAGGTCTGATCCAATTTATTAACCAATAATCCAAATTTATAATTTGGATTATTGGTTAATAAATTGGAAATTGGATTAGATCAATTTATTTTGATTTTTGCCAAATATTAACAAGTAATCATTATTCTAGTGACAGCGGATCAAGTTCTTCTGGTTCATATTCCGGTCAGCGGTCAGGGTCAGATAATTTTGATCAAGGTACACAACACAGTGATGATTCAAAATCAAAATTAAGTGATCATAATTCATCCAAGTCAGAACAGAATTCTGATAAAGGTTCATCTGATGAGGACTCCAAAATAGGATCAAGAAATCATAAAGTAAAATCAGAATTATGGGAAGACAACCCAGATATCTATGGAATTCGAAGGTCAGCCAGGTCAAGGAAAGAACCTGATAGACTAAAAATTGCAGATAGTGATTCTAGTGATAAGGGAAAAAGTAACAATAGAAAACATAGGAAAAAAAGGTTTGACGTTTATTAGTTAATTATTGATCTTTAGTGCATTCTGATTTTATAATTGCTAACTTAAAGTAAATTTTAGTGACTCATGGAATTCAGATTCGTCTGATAGTGAAAGTGATCTTCAAGGTTCACCACCTCCACCCTCCAAGAGACCTGGCCAAAGAAGTGTACTTCTCAGAAAAAAGAAGCCAGCTAGAAGAAGAAACAGATACACTAGTGAAGATGAGAGTTCCGAAGGGTCTGATGAAGATAATAAAAGGTACATTACTTTTTAAATTTTATATTATGAGGGGAGGTCCAAAAGTTTGCAGAATGAAGGGAGTGGGGGTAAGAATATGGGCATAGGACCTTACAAATCAGCTACACATTAATAGTATAAGTATGAATTTGTCTTTCTATTTATCACTTATAAAATAACTGATCCAGAGGAAAAATGCAACTATGGATAACTTTGAAGTTTGTGCTGTGATAAAGCTCCTGACAAAGCAGGGAAAATCCCTTTAAACTATCAGGAGTGAAATGGAAGCCATTTATAGAGACCATAGTTGAAATAGTTGCTATAGTAGGAGTATCAGATACCAGATATTTTGCGTATTCTACAACACGATCACATTGGTATGACGATCGAAAGGTGAAAGCGCAAGATGGGTGCCAAGAATGCTTAAGCCGCATTAAAGACGAAGTGTGTCGAAGCGTCTAAGCATTTTTTGGATCAGTAAAAGTACAAATATACCCCAATTTTGAAGTGGATTGTGAACGGCGATGAAACGGGTTTATCACTTTGATCCAGAGTCTATACATGAGTCGATGCAGTAACACAAAAGCTCTGCCTCCTCCTGCCCTAGCCTGCTCCTAGCCACTATTATTTGTTCCAAAATTTAAAAAAAAACGATCAATAAATTTAGTTCGGAAAGCTCAAAGCTGACCTTACTTAGAGGGTAAAGTCAAAAATATTTGACTTTACAATATTTGATGGATGGTTTAGAAAAACTTATATCTAGATCTAATAAATGTTTTGAGCTAAGAGGTGATTACATTAAAAAAAATAGTTTTGATGAATAAATAAAATATTACAACCCTTCCATTCTGCAAACTTTTGGACCTCCCCAAATAATAAAATTGATTGGTCGAAATTAATTTGATTTCTTAATTATGATAATAGAGCAGCCACAAGACGCACTGGAGCTACAACTGTTAGTTATAAGGAAGCTAGTGATGAGCAGACCGACTCTTCTGATCTCTTGGAAGTTGAAGGAGGAGAAGATGGTGAAGGTGAACCTGAACCTGAAGATCATAGTGAAACTATTGAAAGGGTATTAGGCCAGAGAAGAGGGAAGAAAGGAGGTAAGAACAAATCAATTTAAGGTCAGTTCTTCTGCTCTCCTGTGAACTTTTAACTTGTATAATGAGGAACTGCAAAATACCAAAAAGTTTTTTGGTTCGAACAGTAACTATTGATTCCAGAATTAATGCTAATTTACTTCTTCTCATGCAGTCACTGGGAATGTGACTACTGTTTACTATGTAGAAGAAAATGGAGATCCAAATGAAGATTGCAATCCTAATGATGAAGAATCTACAGAACCTCAGTACCTGATTAAGTGGAAGGGGTGGTCACATATCCATAACACCTGGGAGTCTGAAAGTAGCCTTAATGAACAAAAAGTTAAAGGTCTCAAGAAGTTAGAAAATTTTATTAAAAAAGAAGCAGAATTGACTTGGTGGAGGCAATCAGCTGGGCCTGAAGATATAGATTATTTTGAGTGTCAAGCAGAATTACAACAAGAATTAGTTAAGACCTACAACTTTGTGGAACGTATTATTGGTTAGTAAATTACTATTGCACAACAATCTGGTTTGTATATTCATTCATATTAATTTGACTTGTTTTCATTTAATCAGCTGAACAAACGAGAGAATTAGAAGGCGGTGGAACTGCCCATGAATACTTTTGTAAATGGGAATCTTTACCATATGCTGATGCGACCTGGGAAGATTCTTCATTAATAAACAAAAGGTGGCCAGAGGAAGTAGAACATTTCAAAAGTAGAGAAGCAGCAAAAACTACACCTTCTAGACATTGCCCTGTTTTAAGAAGAAGGCCCAAATTTCACCAATTAAAAGAGCAACCTGAATACATGGGCAAAGATAAGGTACCCATTACTAATTTTTATAATTGTTTTAAAATTTTGCAAATAAAACTTATAAAGGCAATATGTTTTGGCCGGCATAGTGACTGTGACTGGGGCGGCCGTGAACCGACTCTGTTTTTTCAGTCATTGGCACTCTTGGACCTCCTCTTGCTTACAATTAGGCGGATCGATGTCAGATGTTGTCACAATAAAAAAAATGTTTTGCTCTGCCAGGCATAGTGACGACGACTGTGCCAACTATAAACTAAGTAGATTTTGCCGTCAGGCAAGTGGAGGTCAGATATTGCGTAACAATAAAAAAAATGAACACCTATTAATAAATAATACTGTTTAATGTCAAATCTTTCTATTGAATAGTTCAATTAATTAGTTACCTATAGTATTGTGTAAATATGCTAAAATTTTATTTGTAAATATTGACTTCTTTCTAGAGCTATGTATTAAGAGATTATCAGATGGATGGTTTGAATTGGCTTATTCATTCATGGTGCAAGGACAATTCCGTCATTCTGGCGGATGAAATGGGTTTAGGAAAAACAATACAAGTATGTATCATTGGGTTGAAGGATTTAATTTCTAAATTACTACAAAAACTAAACTATTTTTTTTTTCTTTTTTAGACAATATGTTTTTTATACTACCTCTTTCAATCGCAATCTCTATACGGGCCTTTTTTATGTGTCGTGCCCTTGAGTACAATGACGGCATGGCAAAGAGAATTCCAGCAGTGGGCCCCTAGTATTAATGTAGTCACATACCTAGGAGATGTGGTCAGCAGAGACATCGTAAGTGAACTTTCTTTTAAATAACAATATCTTTATTAAGGATATTTTAAATAATGATTTGCCATGTTGACCTTCAAATGACCTTTGCTTTATTTCAGATAAGACAATTTGAATGGAGTTTTTCAAGTTCCAAAAGACTTAAGTTTAATGCAATATTGACAACATATGAGATTTTATTAAAAGATAGACAATTTTTAAAATCATTCAGCTGGGCTTGCCTTCTAGTAGATGAAGCGCACAGACTTAAGAATGATGACTCTTTATTATATAAAGCCTTGAAAGAATTTGATACAAACCATAGATTGTTAGTTACTGGTACGCCACTACAAAACTCTCTCAAGGAATTATGGGCACTTCTGCATTTTATTATGCCTTACAAGTAAGTGTATTTGATAATATAAGTATGCAAACTGGAGTGTACTCCGTGAATTGAGGCGACTGCTACTACAGTTAAAATAGCAAGTAACAATCGCATTCACGATGCCGGCCAAGTTGGAACTGGCAACTGCCAAGCTTATCCGGACACGAGATTAAAATACTTGACGGTTTTACAATTGAAGGTAGAATTATAATAAGTTCATGAAAAAAATATTTATAGGTTTGAAACATGGGAAGAGTTTGAAAGTGATCATGAAAATGCTGCAACCAAAGGCTATGAGAAGTTACATAAGCAATTAGAACCTTTTATTTTAAGAAGACAGAAGAAAGATGTAGAAAAGTCTTTACCAGCTAAAGTTGAGCAAATATTAAGAGTAGAGATGACTTCAATACAAAAGCAATATTACAAGTGGATTCTTACTAAAAACTATAGTGCACTTAGGAAAGGAGTCAAGGGCTCTATAAATACGTTTATAAATATTGTAATAGAATTAAAGAAATGTTGTAATCATGCCTTATTAACTAAACCAGAAGATTACGATTCAAGAGCTTCATTGGCAACATCTGATGCTGTCGAGGTTGGTATATTTTATGTGGTACCTATACTAACAATAAGTTCTCTAAAAATGAAGTTGTATGGTTGTCTGTTCTGTCACTGCATAAAAATACCCTTTGTTTTTTTTAAGAGTTCTAGTTCTAGTTTTTTCAGAATCAACTCATCACTTTCGAGTGTATAAACTGAAGATACACAGTCGCTTTTCAGGACCAGTTTGAAAGTCTTCGGTTCCAAATAGGCCGGCATAGTGGATACGACTGCTACTTTCAGTAATATAACAATAATATTAGTTGCCTTTATTTATAGTTGCCTCTATTTATGGCACTTTAGCTTAAATTCAGATGTACACCGGGAAACGGAGCATTTGCTCAAAAAAAAAATGCCACCCGAGATATTTTGACGGATTTAGGTTCGTCTCCGTACGTATTAATAAGGGACCAAAAATCCAACAGCAGAACTATTGCAGGTTTTTTTTTATTCGCCGGTAAAGTTGCGAAAATGTAGTAGTTTGCAATTATATTTTTTTCTTGACTATTTAGATAAAAATGTTTCGAGAAGAACTTGTAGATATTTAAAAGATCTATAAAATGAGAACAGTTGAGTTCAAATTGTTTTTTTTTGTTTTATTACAAAATGCAGAAAACCGCTTAAACCGCTTTAAATAACGTTTTAAACAAACAATTTTATACCTAGACGACTCCAATTTTAATAGACTGTAGACTTTGACGTGTAGTATTAGTGGTAATTTTTTTGGATGTTTTTCTTGCATATCATTTGCAAAAATTCATTTGTTCATTAAAAATACACTTTTTTGCAACTTAATTATTACCTCTTCGGTAGGTCCTAGAGTGTTGTATTTGGGCTCATTCTCTTCCTTAAGAGTTGTACTTTCAGTATTTTTTTATAGCTAATCAATTTTTGCAACTAGGGTCTAGAAAATCGAAGTGCAAAAAGTGCTAAGTTGCAAAATGAAATAACTCAATGAATATAAACGTTTTTTTTTCGAATTAGTGTTGCGACTGTATCATTTTGTAGACCTTTTTATTATCTACAAGTTCGAAAATTCGAAATTTTTCTACCAAATAGTCAATAAAAAATTATAATTGCGAAAAACTACTTTTTCGCAACTTTACCGGCGAATAAATAAAACCTGCAATGTTGTATGCAACATTGCAATACAACCTGCAGCTGTTGGATTTTAGGTTCATTATTAATACGTCCGGAGACGAACCTAAATATCTCGGTTGGCATTTTTTTTTTAAACAGGAGGGGCCATTCGACTCCTTTTCCCTGGGTAATGGGGTGATTTTATATATTGTTTTTTATTTATTGTGATACATCTGACCTCGACCCGCCTGATGATAAGCAAGAGGAGGTCCAAGAGTGACAACTGAAAAAAATCGAGAACTTCACGGCTGCCTCAGCTACCGTCACTATGCCAGCCAAAGAAATTGTGCCATGAATGTTCTTGAATTTTTGTATTTTTTTAAATTGTTTGTATTCTAATTCATACAGTTTTTATTATAATTTAGTTTATTTTTTCTAGAAACTTCTAAGAGGGTCCGGAAAGCTTCTGCTCCTAGACAAACTATTATGTAGGTTAAAGGAAACTGGTCATAGAGTTTTGATATTCTCGCAAATGGTCAGAATGCTCGACATCTTGGCGGAATACTTGCAACGCCGTCACTTTCCTTTCCAACGTCTTGATGGTAGTATTAAAGGTGAAATCAGAAAGCAAGCTTTGGACCACTTCAATGCTGAAGGGTCACAGGTATATTTATTTATACAATTTTTATTTACTTTAAGTTTAATCCTTTATTGTACGGGCTATAAAAGATCAAACATAAAACTTCTGAGCTGTAATAAAGAATAACGGGTGGTATTAATGAATTAAACCAATTTTATACGGCTTACTATCACGTTTATTTTGGTTTTAATTTTACAATTTTATCTTATTATTCCGACGTTTCTAGCACCAATACCTGAGACAGGGAACAGAAAAACAAAATCAAAACATCAAACCAGGGTAGTTTTGGAAACAATAACAGCATCAACCAATAGGTCGACCAACACCTCAGTCTCTTCGTGACCACGATGGCTGCAAAGCTGCAAAACGTGGAAATAATAAAATTGTAAAATCAAAACCAAAATTAACGCGATAGTAAGCTGCATAAAATTTGTTTAATTTAATGAATAATTAATTAATAATTAATTTCAATGTTCGCGCAAAATCTAAGAAAATGTTAGATGGTATTAATTTCGGCTTCGTTATTACTTATTTGGTCTAAATACACAATTGGTTAACACCAGTCCACTCATTCGTTTCGGAGTCGTTTTCAGACGGAGCAAACAATTGTCCAAAAGCATTTATTTGTAATAGCTAATAATTAATTGCATTGGATTCTCAATGTGATAATTTTAAAAATGAGACAGATAATTGTGCTGGGTCTGGGTGCAGGCAGTTGGTGGTCATTTGCCTAGTCTGCCGGTCTAGGGTTTCTACCACCACTTTTAAGGCTGGGTCAGACCTAGCGCAGCGCGTGACGTGTGCGTGTTCGCAACCTATGCGTGTGCGTTCCAGCACTGACACATCGGATTGCTGCATACGCACACGTCACGCAGAGCTGCATACATCACGGACAGCTGAACACGTCACGCAGAGTACCGATGCGTGCCAGCTACTTTGACAGAAGCCATATTGTGTGCATTTGGCGAAAGATGTTGGAAAGCAGCAGTTCTTCTGATGAAGAAGCATTATTGTTGGTGCTATGCCAAGAATCTGCTCCAAAGAGGCTTTGGGTCCACGATATGATATTTATAACGATATGATGATTTATAAACACTATTTTTGTACTCTTTGTGTTTTGTATTATAAATACATTCGTATTTACGCACTGCTTCAATTAATTTTTCCTTGTCCATTGTATATCACAAAATAAATATATAAAATATCACAAAACTCACTTCAAAACTTGTAAAAATATACAACGCTGCTGACGCAGTTGCTGTGCAGCCAAGGCAGGTGACAGCTCGGTCTGACGCCTAACGGGGAATGCCATATAATACAACGTCATTGCAGTTAGATTGAGTTCGACGTTGCCGCTTCTCTTAGCGCGTGCAAGGACCCTGTTTGTAGCCGCCGTGCAGCAATGCGTGGCGTGCGCGTGACAGCAAGTTCACGCGCACAAGTAACGCATCCAGTGTGTCATCTCTCATAGAGTTTCATACATTACAACCGGTGCCTGCGCACGCCACGCCACGCTCACGCATTCGATTTGACCGAGCCTTTAAGATAGCGAGTGGACTTAGTCGCGTTACGGGATCAGCTTGAAGATTGCTAGTTTTACGGGGCTGCAGTAGTGCATGCTGTCTTCATTTATGAACCTAATTCTAGCCTGTTACCAGGCATTGTGACGAGCCTAATTTTTTTTTATATATACTATAATAGCCTTCCTTTTACCTTTTTGTTTTAGTTCAACTTTTCTAAATGTGTATATTTTGTTTTTGTGTGTATTTGAGTTTCCAATAAATCAATAAATGAATCATATCCTAATTATAATTATTATTTTTAGGATTTCTGTTTCTTACTTTCTACTCGCGCTGGTGGTCTGGGTATTAACTTGGCGACAGCCGATACAGTTATAATTTTCGACTCTGATTGGAATCCTCAGAATGATCTACAAGCACAAGCGCGTGCGCATCGCATTGGTCAAAAGAATCAGGTATACTCTATTAATGTATTTGTAATAATTTAACTGGATTATTTTAGATAGCAACATTTTATTACATAATACACTTTTATTTAAGAGAACGAATTTTGACCCTTAATGTCACGCCATGAATTCATCAAATTCACGGCCTAATTTACAAGAGACAGAGCGCCATTTATCACTAAATCGACGCAACACTCTCGCTTCCTTTTCATCCACAATTATGTTTATGCAAGTGGACCCTGCTTTTTTAGGAATGTCTCCGATTTGATTAAGGAACATCTTCTGGAACCTCCTTGTTTATAAAGCTCGTCTAACTCCTTTCGAATATTCTGGGTGTTTTATTTACTTTTATTTTTATAACATTTTATAGGTCAACATTTATCGTTTGGTAACTGCAAGGTCAGTGGAAGAGGATATTGTTGAAAGAGCTAAGAGGAAAATGGTGCTTGATCATCTCGTCATCCAACGGATGGACACGACTGGACGGACGGTTCTTAATAAACGTGAGGCCTCTGCTACCACGGCAAATAATCCATTTAACAAAGAGGATCTTAATGCTATACTTAAATTTGGTGCTGAAGAATTATTTAAAGATGATGACGAAAACGACGAGGAACCAGTTGTACGTATATATTTTATTTGTACATTATGTACCACAATCCCTCATGGTCAGATTTTACCACCACAATACAATTGGCCCATTTAATACTACTACACTTTAAACCAACACATATACAATCTTTTTTTTTACACAAAAGCACTTTTTTTCATTTACATGCTAGGCTACTAAAAGTGCTTGCTTATTACATATAAATAGGATTAGTACTGGCAAATGGTATTGAACCAACGACCCTCAGTCTGCATCACCATTTACTACAATTTTTTTTTACAAAATTTAAAAATATTACACTTTATGATTCGCAAATTCTATAATTAAGAAAATACCGCCATTGATACAATACTTCCATTTCGACCAACTGAAACGGATCACCCGTTTTTCTTTCTCAACGAATCAACTTTTTGATTGGTCTGATTGAAATATTTTAATAAACTAAATCGGTTACAATCTACGAAAATAAAACTAGTATTAAACCTTTCAATGTATATTGGCCAGATAATGATAATGTGGAAGAAGTGGTAAAACTGGAGTTCTATTCTGAACAACTAGTTGATCGGATTGGAACAAATCCATTTATCGAGTTCTATTCTGAACAACTAGTTGGTCAGAGTGGAAGGACAGGATACGACGTTTGATGCCAGAATAGCTTTTTTAATTAACATTTTTATTGTTAATAATTTTCTCTTCATATTAACATAGAACTGTTTAAATAGTTTTTTTCCTTTATCAGTATACTTTGTCTTATTTGTACTGTAAATTTTAAGCAAACAAGAAAGTTGTAAGCACGAAAATTATAAGGTAACTGTAGTATAGTGATTTCACAATTTCATTAGTTAGGCGAACTGATTCAAAACCACTTCCTGGTACTTTCCTGGTACTTTGGTTATAATGCATATATCCTTCTCCTTTTGTAGTGTGACATAGATGAAATATTACAAAGAGCTGAAACAAGAGATGAGGGTCCAGCAATGGTTGGGGATGAGCTGTTATCGGCCTTCAAAGTTGCAAGTTTTGCTTTTGATGAAGAGAAGGCAGTTATGGAAGTTAATAAAAATAATGTGGAGGAAGATAGCAAAGATTGGGTATGTTTAATGCAATAAGAATAAGACTAAAACGAGATATTGGCTGGGCCAGCATAGTGGATGCAATTGCTGTTTCATATTTGTTCTCATAGATCACATTCCATCTTAACATCATGCGGTGTGTGGTTATTTGTGCTAATAATGATAAAAAACTTCAATAAATGAAGCTGGGATCCTGTCGTTCGGAATGGCGTTCTGAGGGGGAGGCCTATGTTCAGCCGTGGACGTCTTCTGTTTGACAGAATGTAATCTTTCATAAATTGGCATTTATTGCATCATTGGGCCCGAAGTAGTTTTTTTAACTACTTTCACTTAGTTTATTTGTGTTTGCATCATCTTTTAAAGGATCTTGGGCTCCCAAGGTCAGCCGTAAGTACATTTTTAAGCCAAATGTCGAAGGTGGCTTTGGTAGGGTATTACAATATTTTATTGGGTAAAGGTAAAGAGGCCAGTAAAGGTGAGCTTTCACATTTCATAAAAGCTTGTAACCTACTTCCGTTCATAAGTGTGGAGTGCTGCCTGTCACATGACTGATATTCCATAGATGCTAAGTTTTTTTTAATAATTCACTTCGATAGCTATGATTTCACAAAATGGCGTTCCCTCTATCATACAGTGAATTTGCCAAATTTCTGACTCTAAATTTCGTGCTAACGTTTTGACTGTCGGTTAATAAACCATTCTAATTCCTTGACATGTCAACTTCCATCACGAAATGCCGAAAACAATTATTAAACGCATGATAATCTTAAATGCCTGGATATTTTAGTTTTTATTTTTCCGTAGGATGACATTATACCAGAAAATGTTCGGAAAACAATTGCTGAAGAGGAGAAAAATAAGGAAATGGAGGATCTGTACTTACCACCTAGAAGAAAGAATTTACAACAAAATAATGCTGATAGTAAGTTTTAATTTTTTTACTATAAAATGTTGTTTTCCCTAATACAGTTTGTACACCAGTCGCTTTCGTTACTAAAATCCCAATCGTTTTTTGTGTCTTGTCATATGACAGCACCCTGCACGATATTGAGTTGAAGTGTGGTCCATAAATGGAGGTGACTGCCACTATATGTAAATAATTTCAAGTGGTAGTCGTATCCCGAATGTCGGTCTAATTGGCACCCGCAATTTTCGAACTAATACATAAACGCCACTGTGTCACTTCATGGTCTGTACACTGGAAAGTGGTGGTACTACTCTGTTGGCCTACCAATCTTTATTTTTATACTGTAATTTTGTTATTAAAATTATTTTGGTTAAAATTATTGAGTACTTCTTTCCTTTTTGGTTCGACTGTGTTCCTTTTTGATTGCATTATATAATTATTTTGTCATGTCATTTATTTTTGATTTACTTTACGTTTATTTTAAAAGTCCAATTGCAAATAATGGTTCTACAGAAGGGCGCAAAAGATCGCGTGGTCGGGGGTCTGGGGAAGGTGGTGATGCTGATGGCGAAGATAATGATAGCGATGACGATTATGAAGACGAAGGGAGTGCTGATGATGACCGACCTAGAAAGCGCGGTCGCCCACCTGTCGCACACAGAGAGAAAATTAAAGGTTTTACTGATCAGGAAGTAAGTATTTTTTTCATTTTTACTTTATTGTGGCTTGACATATAAAAGGACCTCTTCTAATGTCAAGCTGGAGTGCGGTCCAAGAATGGAGGTGACTGGCACTGCAAGTAAATAACTGCAGTACCAGTCACATCCACTATGCCGGCCTAGTTGGAAACGGCAACTTTCAAGCTATTCCCGAACGCGACAAATTGTCATTCATTAAAGTCATATGTCTAGACATTCGAAAATAGTAGAGGTCAGCTTATAAATTCTTATATTGATTAACAAACTAAATAGTGTGTAATATTTGTAGATTCGAAGATTTGTTAAAAGTTACAAGAAGTTCTCTGCACCTCTTAAACATCTGGATAGTATAGCATGTGATGCTGAACTACAAGAGAAACCCTTAGCGGAATTAAAGAAATTAGGCGAAATTCTTCAAGATAGGTGCAGGGCTGTACTAAACGAGAAGGGGCCAAGTAAGTTATTAAACAGTTATGGTAATTTTAAGATAAACCGTGTAATAAGAAGTCTAAAGCAAGTAGATTCACAGAATTTAGACAGGAATAGGAATTTCCGTAGGCTCAACTTCACGTCCCTTGCAATTTCACAGAGACATGTCTGTCCGTTTAAACCTCACACAAGTTAAGGAAAGAATATGAAGACTCTTGACCAAATCGAGTTTCCTATAACAGTTCGATTAATCCTATAATCTTAGATTCTTCAAGCAAGACGTGAAAAAGTATCTCTAGCCGGCAGATGATAGCGACTCAGGCAGGCTTTTCCTCTTGTTGAATAAAATAAAAACTTATATTAAAATTGTTTATAATTTGGAATATTTATCAACAGCATTTTGGTCTTTTACAATAACAGAAATCTGACTTGCAAAAGTATGGAGCTATATACTTGTCTCTGATTTTGACTGTACCCACATCTTTACAGATGAACAAGCCGATAATGGTAAAAAGAATGTACGGAAATCATTCAAATTAGGAAGTGTAAATGTGAATGCAAAAACGCTGGCTGCATGCGAGCAAGAATTGGCGCCATTGGATGACTTTTTACCAGACACCAAAGAAGATAGGCTTAAATGGCAACTTGATTTTAGGTATTTATATTACATATTCGAGCTTACATTATAATTATGTTTATATAGTGACATTAGTGAAGGCGACCATGGTGTATGGGTAGTGAGTGAACTGTAAAAATCTTGCATTTTTGTGGTAATGTAATACTACATGAAATATTAGAGAAGATAAAATTAAATATTAGAGTTTGTTCGATTTAAAAGTTCTGGATATTTACATCTATTATTTGTTATAGAACTAGGCCAGCAAATTTCGATGTAGAGTGGACAGTGGCAGATGACTCAAAATTATTAGCAGGAATTTATCAATATGGAATGGGTTCCTGGGAGGCAATTAAGATGGATTCATCATTTGAAATTGGTGATAAAATCTTGACAAACGAAGACAAGAAACCCCAAGCAAAGCATTTACAGTCGAGAGCTGAATATTTATTGAAATTAATAAAGAAGTTGTTAGATCAGAAAAGTGGTAAGCAAAAGCAAAGAAAACCAAGAACAAAACGTGGTGTTAAAGAGCCTGTCACTAAAGATACTATTGAGGATGATGCCACTTCTGGAGACGAAAACAAAAAGTCAAATAGTAGAAATAATAAGTCTGAAAATAAGGTTCGTACTAAAATTTTTGCTGACAATAGTAGTATGTGAATTACGATTGCCAACTATGTACAATAAATTACATATGATAAAAAGCAACCATCTCATGTGAATGGATGCGTTAAACGAGGGAGGCACAGGAGGGTGTTTGCCGACCAAATCGGAGACATCCTCAAGAAAGCTAGGTTGCCTAGTGCCCATAACCATAAAGTTTGTATGAAGAGAATTGTGAATGTGAAGGAAGCAGGGAGTTGTGTCAGGATCGTAGCAAGTAGCGCTCCATTGTCATATCCCTGAGGGAAAAAGGCGTGACAGTTTGATTGATTGATTATTATCAGTAGTGATCGCTCCTCTTTTTAATGATAAAATAAATATCGTATTATATTTGCAGCCCAAATTAAAAGTAGATGATGTCATGACACACGATGAGATGTCCAATGATCATAAAAAGAAATCTAAAAAGGAAAATAGAGCAAAGGGTGACAAAGTAAAGAACAATCGTAAGAAACCAGCTGGGCCTATGCATTTTACTGCAAACAATGAACCAAGGGCATTAGAAGTTCTTGGTGATTTAGATCCATCAGTTTTTGAAGAGGTAAGACAGAATATTGTAAAATTGTTTTCTAATAATAACAAAAAGTGAGTCCCCGGTCACAGTTGACCGGTATGCAAGCGTAACATTAATTACATATAATTGATATTGATGTTTATGTCTTTTTTATCTAAACTCTGGAACCTCATCAAGCTTTACAGATGAGTTTATGACTTTTAGGACACATGAATGATTGAAAAAAAAAGATACAAGCATTAGAATAAATTTATATGTATTTATATTATATGTATTTAAAATAAATATTATTTTCAGTGTAAAGAAAAGATGAGGCCTGTAAAAAAGGCTCTCAGAGCACTAGATAATCCAGACCAAACCCTATCTGAGCATGAACAAGTAACAAGAACTCGCACATGCCTAACACAAATAGGAAATCAAATAGATATTTGTTTAGAAGCCTATCCAGATCCCGAAAAGAAAGTAGAATGGAGAAGTAATCTCTGGTACTTTGTGTCGAAATTTACCAACTTCGATGCAAAACAATTGTATAGGTTATATAAATATGGTCTAAAGAAAAACGATGAGGCTTCTAAGAAGAAAAAAGATAAATCGAAGAAGGTTTGTATAATAATATTGATATTTTAATTATATAATTAAATGCCCCATAAACATTGATTATAACTTATTTCAGGGTAATAATGTAAATAATCATATAGCAAATAATCACTCTTCTAAAAAGCCTAAACAAGATGATGACACAGTTAAGAAAGATAAAAAGAATAAAGATGACAAAGTTGATAGGTCGCAAAAAAATAAACACTCACCACAATCATCTGCAGGGATTAAAAGAAAATTGGAAGAAGGAGAATGTGATTCAGATCATAATGAAAACAAAAGACATGAAAGGTATATTTTGTTACATAGTTTTGTCCTTTTCTATAGTGTTAGCATTATCTTTGACATGCTTTTCCGTTCTGTTTTTGTCTAAGTAAATAATATTGTGTCACTAATATCTTCCAATTTCATTTATTCATCTACCAACTCACGCTCGCTCCTCACAACCATCTATCGCTTTCGCACCCAGCAGAAAACATAAAGACAAAGACCACAAGCACAGAGATAGGAGTTCCAAATCAGACGATTTGATGTACAGAGAGAGGAGTCGCTCAGAGCGGGAACGAGACAGGGAGAGGGAGCGTGATCGAGGTGACAGGGACCGGGACAGACGAGAACGTTCGAGAACAAGGCGGGACAGTGGAGGTGCTGGTGGCTCTCGTGCCCGTCTACCTTACCCCAGCCAGCACCCGCACACTGAGCACGCCACACATCCAACATGGGCATCAGCTTATCCGGGTCCTAGACAATACCGTGGCGACAGAACGCAACGAATTCACGACAAACGAAGGTAGGACTTGTATTATTATTAATTTGGATTGTACTAGGTCATTGTTGCTTTTTACATTAAAGTATTATATATGTATATTACTATTTACTACTAGCAGTTTGTACCCGCCATTTCGTAGCCGAAAAGAAACAAAAATATCAGACAAATATATATTAGCAGTCACATCCACTTTGCCGGCCTGGTTAAAACCGGCAACTTACAAGCTGATCCCGAAACGCGACTAAGTCACTTTACGGTCTGTATTGGTCACTTGTCAAAGTGGTCGCTTATAAGTGGTGGTACGTACTACCATGGATCGGTGGTCCTGCCTTTATTATTTTTATTAACAAATAATTGTAAATTTAATCAAATTATTAAATATTACAAATAGAAGCTATGAAACAAATATTTGCTCCGACCGGGAATCGAACCCGAGGCTTTTGTATAACGGATTGGTGTGCTAACCACTACGCCACGCCTGTCGTCATTATATTAATTGTGTTTTGTTTAGGTACGCAAGCTACGGCACTATGCCCGGCCACTACGGGTACTATGAGGGTGCAGCTGGCATGGGTTTTCCGCAACCGCGGTACCCGGATGACTGGCGCTATTCACAGCAGCAGTCCGACTACGTTTACGAAGAACGTGATTATGAACGCGAAGTTTATCGCAGAGACTATGATAGACGCGCACCGCCCACCTAGAACTTACTATACAGAACTATCGACAAATATAAACTTGTAAATAATCGTGTAAAATATGTAGTGCATAGAGTTCTGTTTATGCTAAAAGAACACAGTTCGCCGTTGTCTAAGCGGTTGTGTATTTTAAGGTTTAAGTGACAAATAGTGCTGTGGTTTTTATCTATGTGATAAGCGAAGCGCATATATTTCTGCCAAGGACGTTTTAATGAAATTCAATGTGGATAAGTAAGACTGTATAGTAAAATTATTTATTTGCTAAACTACTGATCATTGTTAGTGTAAATAATCTAATTATATTTAATTTTGTATGTATTATTTTGTTGCCGAATTTATTTTTATTTTCGTCTATAGTGCTGTTTTATAAAAATCATATAGAGACTTTTTGTATATGTAAATGGTCTTATATAGATGAAATTGAAAGTTAATTTGCATTACACAAATCATGTGCAATTTTTTTATTATATAAAACAGCGTGGTCGTTGCATTTTGGCAATGATCTAATTTAAAAAAAAAACTATGTATAGTGTATAAAATTTTGTTCTATTTGCATTTCGAGCGGCGATAGCTCATACAGTCCTATTTTTATACAAATTATGTAGACTTATACTCACTTACAATATTGTAATAAGAGTTAAGAATACATCCTCAGTGGTAGTGATGCCATGGATATTAAAATAAATAAAAAATATATAAAAAATGTTATTGTTTTATTGAATTTTGTCGGTCCAATTTTGGACTACAGCACAGAGCCCCGAGGATACAAAGTAGGTAAACCAGTAGACGATACCAATTTGGAGGTAAGGAAAAAATTTCAATCACAACTATATTAAATAAATTAAAAGTTTAAATGTCCTGTTTAACGATCGCTAACAGTGTGCCTCCATGGTTTGGTCACGTTTTGTTCAACTATTTCAAAGTATATAAAAAATAGGGTCATGACCTATTTTACTGATTGACAGTAATTTCCTTCAAAAAGGTCAATTATTTTACTTTGCGACGGGACATACACCATGTGTGTCAAAGCTAGCAAGGGCTGCTCAAAGAGTATGGACGACTAAAAAACGTCGGTTTTCGGTTTCCTCAGTCGCCGTCACTATGCTAACCTAATTACATATTATGCAACGATAAGTGCTTTCCTTTGTCCTGTAAAAGTTATACAGGACAAATCCGGTCGGTATAGTAACTTGTTGAAATCATACATGCTGAATGAAGTCAGTACTACCGCTACATAATACCTATTTCAGTTTAATTTGACTACTCAAAAACGTTGCAATTTTTTCTCGAGCCTATCATTTTGCTGTCCGAAAACATGATAACCTTGCATACTATAACTAAGCCCTTGCATACTATAGTTGCCGGTTCCAACTAGGCCGGCATAGTGGATGAGACTGCTCTGTGGTATCTGTTACTCCCATTCATGGAGCGGACTCTAGCTTAACATTAGGCGAGGCGCGAGATGCTGTCATATGTTGGCCCACAATAAATAAAACCCTGTGTAGAGCTAAAATAAAAGTATAGCGTCATATTTTTTTCATTTTTTTTATTGTGACTCGACATCTGACCTCGACTTGCCTGTTAATAAGCAAGAGGAGGTCCAAGAGTGACGACGACTGAGAAAACCGAGTTTGTTCACAGCTGCCTGAGTCGCCGTCACTATGCCGGCCAAAGGTGCTTCTTCACGCATCAACTAGGTAATTGTATTAATACGTTATTTTGTAAGCAGTATGGTACAATTTACCTACAGTTTACAGACCCGCAAGATAGTTTATAAACTAACGGTATTCACAATTATACGGTGACATAAATAAAACCGCTTATTTAAATAGCAAATGCGCATGCGTGCACCCCTCTTCTATCCGGCATTCATTCATTGTCCCAGTCTATGGAGGCTTTAGTTGGCTCTCGATTCTGTAAGGGTGGCAAACGTCTACTTTATAAAGAATAAATATTTCTTTGTCATAATTGTATCTTTTTTGTCTTTTAATAATTATAATTTATTGGTAAGTACTATTTATGTGATTTCTTATATAATTTATTAACAGGCTAATTGTATGGGAGGACGTGTGAAATTAATATTGATCGATGGCTTTCAGTCGTTTACTATAACTAAAAGGACGTCTGTAAGTGGATATAGAACCTACGCAACACCTAATGGATCGTATAGCATTTCAATAAATTGAATAAAGAGATAACTTTGAAGAACAGCTTAATATATTTTATACAATAGAAAATATCTATAATTTAAATTACTAATTTGATTTAGATATGAATGACTTGTTTAATTTTTATTGTTTATAACATTTTATAACTTGTTTATTTTTCTATCGTGCTATCAGAAGTGATAAAGATTGATCTCATTCATATCTTCACCTGTTGCGAGGACGCTGACTTTGTATGTATTTTAGACAACATATTTATGTATCTGCCAATTAGGGTTGCCAACTTTTTTGACAAAAAAAAACGTATACAATTGTTTGAATAGGATAAAAATAAAGTATTTGGAAGAAAAAAAAAGTATTTTTCAAATTTTATGCCTTAAAAACGTATTTAGTGTGCTTTTAGCATTTGCTAACAATTTTTTGCTATTTTAAAGGACATCATTCATTTTGGGCTTCTATGTACTACTTTTGTAATGTCCGATAATGAAAAAATATATAAATAGTAGTTTCGATACTTGTATTGATAAACTAATAACAATTTGCTGTGCAATTGAGTTATTTGGAAAATAAGATATGGATTTTGTATCATCTGTCAATCAACGCTACATTTGTTTTGCTTTGAACTGTCATAATTATAGTTCGATTATTTTGCACACCTAAACTATGAAAAATAAAGGATATATTCCAACTACATTGTAATCTTCGTACATCAAATTAATTTAAAATGTATATGCAACTGTTAATACATTTAAACCCAAGTCCCCATACAAAATGAATGATGTCCTTTATATACTTAAAAAAGCAATTCGTTTTCTACGCAATCACAATAAAGTATTTTCACATACTTTATTTGTATGCAAAAGTATAAAGTATAATTACCAAAAATAACGTAAGATACGTTATTATAAAGTATGGTTGGCAACCCTACTGCCAATACAGGGTAATGCCACAGACCGTGAAGTAACTTCATCGAGTTTTAGGATCAGAATGTGAGTTCTGTTCCAATTCCAACTATGCCGGCATTACTATGATGCGACTGCTACTTAAAGTTATTTGACTGTAGTAGCAGTAACCTCCAATCATGTAACGCACTCCAGCCTAAAATCAGGCGGAGTGCTGTCAAATGTCGAGTAGCAATAAAATCAAAACTTCGACTGGCATATTGGGTGACGTGTGAGACAATGGAGTGAATTTCGCTCCATTGTCTCTGGGTTGAAGACTTTTATCATAATTATAGGTAATGTAGCATCTAATGTGAAGTTCATATGTAATGGTGGGTAGAAAGCAAATCGACGCTATTTTTCTGCCTTCAAGATGGAGATATCCTGGGCGACTATATTTCTGTCTTTATATGCCATTGTGGTAGATGCGACTGGGTGCTATCTGTTTCCGAACGGTAAGTAAATCATATTGATGTGGTAGCTATATTAACTATATAAATTTAGTTGTAACACTATTGACTTATTATTCGCTGATTGGTTACAATGATGTCAAATATCAGTGCAAGTTTGTCATTTTGCTGTCGTGTATTAAGAGAACCGGACCGCTACTTTCCATTATCCTGACACAACTCTCTCGTTAACCTCACACCCACAATTTTCTTCATTATGACTACACTACACTGGTAATGGTAGGTAGACAGTTGGTGGTCATTTGCTCAGTCTTCCAAATGCCACCACTTCCTGAATCACATTGTGGTACAGACCATTTTTAATTTTTATTTTGACACGACATCTGGCCTCGTCCCGCCTGATGATTAACAAGAGGAGGTCCAAGAGTGACGACGACTGAGAAAACCGAGTTTGTCTAAGGTGCCGTCAAATGTGCTTCGGCCGGCTTCTTCACGCATCGCTTAATGGATCCAAGGTCATAGGATGGAGAAAACACATGGGCAGGCAAAGCATTCCACTTGGCAATTGTTCTATAAAGAAAAGACGCACCGAACTTTTTAGTTTGACTGCCGATTCCGTCGATTGAATGCGGGTGCTTTCCCCGACCTGTGCGTATTGCGGGTATTACGGGAGTAAAAAGACGAGGTAGGACCATAATGTGACTCAGTCACGTTTCGAGATAAGCTTCAAAGGTGCCGGTTCCAACTAGGCTGGCATAGTGGACTGTTACTTGCGGTTAATTAACTTTAGTAGCAGTCAGGGCCGTCTTAAGCATATACAGCGCTGGGGTGCGAAAGTCAAGGCTCCGCTCGCGTGGTCTCAGTGTAGTAGGTACCTATCAAAGTTTATGGCGGTCGGCATGCGCCCCCTAGGACTCTGCGCCCGGGTGCACCGCACCCCTTGAACCCCCGGGTAAAGACGGCCCTGGTAGCAGTCGCCTCTATCTCATTCTCAATCTCATTAATCAAATTGTCACTCCTTTTTCTTACAGGGATAGGCAGAGACAATGGAGCGCCACTTGCCACGATCCTGACACAACTCCCTCGCTTTCTTCACGTTCAAAATTCTCTTTATACAAGCTCTATGGTTTTGGGCACTAGGCACCTTAGCTTTCTTGAGGATGTCTCGGATTTGGTCGGCAAACACCCTCCTAGGCCTGCCTTATTAAACATATTCATTCGAATTCCTGTTTTAGATATTCCGAATCCTTGTAAAGGAGTAACGTGCGGTCCTGGTGCTCTTTGTCGGCCAACATCAGACGGCCAATCGTATCATTGCGAGTGCCCTACCTCTTGTCCAAGTTACGGAGACCACGAGGGATCCAGACCATTGTGTGCAAGCGACGCACGTGATTACCCAGGAGATTGCGAAATGCGACGAGCTGCTTGTGAAGCTAATTCCAATATAACATTCAAATACTATGGTAAATGTGGTAAGTGGCGTAGTGGTTTTTTGGCCATAATAGTGACGGCGACTGGGGCGGCCGTGAACTGACTACTCTTGCTTACCATCAGGCGGGTCGAGGTCAGATGTCGAGTCACAATGAAAAAAAAAGTAGTAGGCACATTGGTAACACACAAGTCCTGGGTTTGATTCCTGGTCGGAGCAAAGATTTGTTTCATTGCATTTATTTGTAATATTTAAATAATAGATTAGATAACAAATATTTGTTGATAAAAATTAGATGCAGAGATATTTGCTCCGGGTTGGAATTGGTCCGGTCCGGGATGGCAGGCAGACCAACTCTTTGCACAGTCTGCTAGGGTAGTTTTACCACATTCAAGTATATAAACCGTAAAGCGACTTAGTCGCATTTTAATCCATTCATAGTAACACCTAGCCAGGCAATCAAGACTGCCTCATGAATGTCGCTTTCTAGCAATCTATCAATATTAATTATACGCAGATCAAGTAAAAAACAGAATTTATTCTTAATCCTAATCATTGATAATATCACGCCCTAATTTCCTTAGGGATAGGTTAAAACAAGGAAACGCCACTTTCTACGATCCTGTTAAAACTCTTTTACTTTTTACAAAGCCACCATTCCTTCATACGGAGTCTATGTCCGTAGTTTTTCATATGGTCACTACGAAGCTCTGCATTTATATTAAATACAAACATCTTTGGTTGTTTCAGACCCATGTGCTGGTGTATCATGTCCAGATCCTGAAGTATGCCAACTGGATGATCGCCGTGCTCCGGCCTGTCGATGTGCTGAGCCATGTCCCTTGGAGTTTTCACCAGTTTGTGCTTCAGATGGAAAAACTTATTCTAACGAATGTCAGATGCATAGAGAATCGTGTCGCGCTAGGAAACAATTGAGGATTATTTTTAAAGGACAATGTAGTACAGGTTAGTAAGCATGACAACCCTGTAACAACCCACATAAGCACACACCACTTTAAGAGTGGTAGGCAGACAGTTGGTCGTCATTATCCCACTCTGTCTATTTGGGGCACGACATGTCTTGAAAGTTTCCGGTTTAGTGGATTGCTAGCCGGATTGCTTGCAATAGTGGAAGCGCATTTTGGAATCAGCTTGTTAGATGCTGGTTCCAACTAAGGTGACATAGAGGATGCGACTGCCACTTATTTACCTGTAGTAGCAGTCGTGTTTCGAAATCAGCTTGTGAGCTGTCGGTTTCAAATAGGCCGGACTAGTTTTTTTTTTATTTTTTTTTATTGTGACTCGACATATGACAGCACCCCGCTTGATGTTAAGCCAAAGTGTGGTCCATGAATGAATGTCACTGCTAATACAATTCAATAACTGTGAGTAGCAATCACATCCACTATGCCGGCCTAGATGGAACCGGCAACTTACAAGCTAATCCCGAAACGTGATCAAATCACTTCACGGTCTGTATACTTGTAAGTGGTGGTACTACCCCGGATCGGCAGACTGGGTACCACTGCCTACCACTCTTTGATAACCAGACCCGAAGCAAATATCCATCACTTTTTTTTATTAACAAATATTTGCAATATTAAATATTATTAAATATTACAAATAAAAGCTATGAAACAAATATTTGCTCCGACCGGGGATCGAACCCGGGACTTTTTGCGCAACAAACCAGTCGCTAAACCGTTCGTCCACGCCTGTCGTCTAGTGAATGCGACTGCTACCTGTTTGAATGTAGTAGCAGTCGCATCTTTTATGCTGATTTGGTTAAAACCAGGAACCCTCAAGCTAATTCCTAAACAACTGGAAGTAGCAGTCGAATCTAGTGGAACCGGCAACTTACAAGCTTATTTCAAAACGCGACTGCTACTATGCCGTCGTATGCCGAGCTACAATAATATAGAAGTAGCAGTCACCTTCATTCATGGACCACACTCCAGCTTAACATCAGACAGGTGCTCATTTTTTTTTAAATAAGTGGATTTTGTTTTTTTAATTCTGTTGTTGTCGCTATATAAAAAAAGAAAGCAATTATATTTTTGCCCCTTTACTTTGTATATTTCCCTGAGAACGTAGTTGAGAAAGAATGATATAGAACAAAAAAAAACTGCATATAACTATTGTTGTTATTACATATTTTATTCAAAAGTAAGTATATTAAAAATACCAACATGCACAAACACACAAAAAACTAACTTACACAATCCTACGAGTACTAGTCACTGCGACACAGGTCCGCCTAGTGCAGTGGCAGGGGCGACATAAGTAATCAGCCTATCGTTCCTATCCACAACGTTAAATATATAACTTATGTTCACTTAAATATCACTTATTTTTGTCAAAATTATTTTTATTACTAAATTTTATATAGGCTTTCCATACCAATTAAGTTAATAAACGATTATTATTATTATTTTCAGGTGTGAATCCCTGTGCTGAAGTGGAATGTCGTCACGGGGCCGAATGTCGAGTCGAAGGTGGTGGAGCAGTGTGTGCTTGTCCTCCACCTTGTGAACCAGTTCTACGACCAGTTTGCGGATCTGATTCAAGAACCCACGACAGCGAGTGTGAACTAAAACGAGCGGCATGCTTACTTGGACGTGAATTGAAAGTTTTACACGCTGGAGCCTGTGGTTAGTTATGTTAACTTATTATTTAATTATTAACCTAATTATTATTCTATTGTAATTTAGAATACTTTATATAATTGTATAATTAGTGATAGACAGAAGAAAACCACGCGAGCACATTATCATCATCAATTGTCACTCTCTAATTCTGCATATCGGGATTAATAGGTATATTCGATACATTTGAAAGAACGATGCAAAGAAAACATAAAAGAAATAACGAAAGGACAGCGGGCATAACGGCGCTGTGTAGCTTATATGCTCTTTATTATTGCAATAAGAGTTTTCATTCAATCAAATTATCACGCCTTTTTTCCACATAGAAAGCCAGAGACAATAGAGTTGCTTTGCTACGATCCTGACACAACTCCCTTGATTCCCTCATATCCTCTTGAGGATGTTAAGAGTTTTCACTTTTTTTTACTTTCCACCTACGTAAATATAACATTTGTACCCTAGCAAAGAATGGCATTAGGTTAAATTATAGTATAATCTATAAAGTGTTAATATAAAATAAGCAAAAAACACTTTTAACGTTATTTTATTGAAAATAGAATAAATTTGTTTCTTATTATTTTAGGGTCTAACGGTGTATGTGCGGGTAGGGTTTGTCCCCATGGAGGCGAATGTGTCGCGAATGGCGATCGCGGCATCTGTCGTTGTCCAAGATGTTCAAATGAGTTTGCACCTGTATGTGGATCTGATGGCATTTCATATGGAAATCGATGTAAATTGCAATTAGAAGCTTGTAGACATCGGAGGGATGTGCAAGTTCTTTATGATGGACCTTGCAGTAAGTATTGATTTTTACTTAGTATAATGGCCAGAAAATGATTTTACTTAGTATAATGGTTATAACTGGGTACGATACATTGATTTTGTTTCAAAGGCAGGAAGTCATTGGATGTAGGCCGCTACCAGCAGGCTACTGTGAAGTGTGTGGAGGTCGTTGTCGTTGGAAACCTTTATCCGGCAGTGAATTAATAATGGTTGTGAATAAGAAATATTCAGTGTTTTATAATGTGTTTTTTCTTGTTGTTTTAGATGGTTGCGAGAATAAGAAATGCGAATACTATGCCGTCTGTGAAAGTGATGGTATTTCTGAAGCAAGTTGTGTTTGCCCAAAACATTGCGGAGATGGAACTGTACGTATTATAATGTTATCATCAGATTTATTTCTCACATCATCATCATCCGGAACACGTCCTCTACTGAACATAAACCACACTTCCTCTCGCTTAAAAAGTCATTCCGTACTACAAGATGTCAGTTGCGTCCACTGGTATCTTGTTCATAAGTGTTTGCCATACTCCCCATGTTTGGCAGGCGGCTTGGGGATCGCAGTATACTTACCGCATGGTAAGAGGACGCTGCTGCCCAACCTTGTTTTAGTTGATTCTATTGGCTTAATGATTTAAATGATTTTAATCTACAGGAAACAGAAGAAATATGTGGGAATGACAATCATACATATAGCAGTGTTTGTCAATTACGTGATGTGGCTTGCAAAGAACGGCGTCATTTACACGTCAAACACATGGGATCCTGCGGTCAGTATATTGTTTAAATTATGAGTAAATCCATCCTATTTCTTGTATATCTTAGAGGTAATTTTTGTACCTCGGCTTGCCTGAAGATAAACAAGGTCACCAAAAAAGTAAATTTGGTGTACGAGTACATCTACTAAAGTTTGCGTATTTATTACAGAATCATGTGTCGGAGTAGAATGTCCTGCGGGCACATGGTGTGCACGTGGCGCTTGTGCTTGTGCCAATCCTTGTGCAGATTCTGCACATGAACCCGTCTGCTCAAACACACATAGAACGTTTCCACACGAGTGTGCGTTACAACGAGCCGCGTGCGAATCCCGTATGCGAGGTGAACCACCACTAAGAGTTGGTTATTATGGAGAATGTACTGAATCACAGGATGATAATAGTACAAATGGCTCAAACAAATCATCAAAAATGACGGATTATAATAATGAAATCCATTCAACTGATGAGCGGACAGATACGACAAGCGAAGGATCTGGAACTGCTGTTTGTGCAAGAGTACAATGCGCATATGAAGCTACTTGCGCTGTTGATTCTCACGGACAACCAAAGTGTGCTTGCTTATTCGATTGTGCAGCCGCCGCAGCTGCTGGTTCCTTATCGTCTCCTGTTTGTGCTTCCGATTTAAGATTATATCCTACTTTGTGCCACATGAAGTTGGAATCTTGTCGAAGGCAAGAAGATTTAAGGCTAAGACCATTGGCTCTTTGTAAGGGACTCGAGGTAAATGAATAAAATTTCAATTTTTCTAAACTTAATTCAATGTAATATAATTCTTATATAGTATTTACCTATTTGAAAATAATTGTTTTGTGCAGTTCCGTCCTTGTGGTGAAGATGAGCCGCTAGACGACGTTGATGGTCGTCCTCTTGACTGTGGGGGTGGGCCCCAGAGAAAGGATTGTCCTGCTGGCTCTTATTGTCATCATACGGCAAAAGAAGCTCGTTGCTGTAGGAAAGGTACACAAAATACAAAGAAACGGTTTGATTTTCTTTTTTTTTCTTTCATTTCTGATTTTCAACTCATTTATCTATTTGACCAGATAAAGCAGTTGCAGAGAAGAAAGGTTGTCAGGAATCATGGCATGGTTGCTGCGCTGATGGTGTCACTCCAGCGAGAGGACCTGGAGGTAAATACTAAATCTAGTCGAAATTGACTTTGCACATTTCTTATTATACTTAAGCTTGAAGTTGCTATACTAAAATTTAACCCCAACTAAAAATAAAAACCCCCATCTTTATTTACACGCATAAAGTTCTACAGAACCTTGAACTAAAAGTCGTTGCGTGGGATCTTACGCTTTTCATTGACAGTCGATTTTAGTATTTTAATTTATAAATATAGGTCAGGGCCTGGCGCGGCGTAAGAATCACAGTTTCAAAAGGAAAATAGTGTTCTATATACGCGTTAAGATTAGTTTTTTATAACACATATAAACAATGCCGTGTTACTGTTCTGAAAGCACTATTATTAACTAAAGTTTTGATTTTAGTTTTAAACTAAAGGTTTTAGTTTATCTACATATTTGAATTAGGTTTAATTTGCATATTTTTATTATAGGTGTAGGATGTCCAGCTCAGTGCGGATGTCATCGTTTGGGTTCAAAAACAGAACAGTGTGATGAAAACGGCCAGTGTGATTGCAGACCAGGTGTTGGGGGATTAAAATGTGATAGATGTGAACCTGGATATTGGGGTTTACCAAGAATTGGTGTCGGGCATACTGGTTGCATACGTAAGTTTTAGTTTTGATTCACATAAGTTATGATTGCTCGAATATCTGGATAAAAACTTTCCAAAGACACCTTTAACCTTTGGATAAAGACTGGTTATACGGTGATTACTAATAGGTATATCTCTAATTTAGTTTAGGTTTTAAAAAAACGATTAGCTCCTGACTGTAATTTAAACAATATTTATCATACTTTTAACAGACAAGTATGAAGTAGAATTAATGTTTTAGTCGTTAAGTACATAGAGAGGAACGATTACGAAAGAGATTTATAAATGAGAAATAAGCTAAAGAAACAAAGACCTAGAATACCCAAAATGTCCTCTAATTTTTTACGAGTGGTAGACGTGCAGTAAGTAGTGGTCGATTGCCCAGTGTGCCCATTTGGGGTAGTACTTCAAGGTAAGTACCAAATACCGTGAAGTGACTCGGAACCAACCTGAAAGTTTCGGGTTCCAACTAGGCCGGTATTATGGCAGTGACTTCCAATTATAGACCGCACTCCACATTATCATCAGGCGGGGTGTCGTCATATATTAAGCCACAATAATAATAAAGTTTTTTTGGTTATTTTTTTATTGTTGTGACTCGACATATGACCTCGTCTGATATTAGGCTGGAGTGCGGTCTATGAATGGAGGTGACTACTACTACAGTTAAATAACTGTAAGTAGCAGTCACATCTACTATGCCAGTCTAGTTAAAACAGGAAGCTTACAAGCTGATCCCAAAACGCGGCTAAGTCACTTCACGGTCTGTATACTTGTAAGTGGTGGTATACCCCGGATCAGACCACTCTTTGAGAGTTATCATTACTTACTCATTTATTAGTTATCATACTCACTATTCTTTTTAGCATGCGGTTGCTCAGCTTTCGGCTCAGTGCGAGAAGATTGTGAACAGATGACGGGACGCTGCGTGTGTAAACCTGGAATACAGGGACAAAAATGTACTGTTTGCTCCCATCACGAATATAGTCTGGGTCCGAATGGATGTTTTGATCGTAAGTTTTTTAAAATAAACCAATCACACTATCACGCCTTCTTTAAAACATTTACATAAATCCTTATTAGACTAAGTTTAACACTGTGCTTTACCGATAGATTATTAATTAGACTAGCTATTAATTAGACTTAGACGCGAGCTAGTTATAGAGAGACACTACGGTATATTTTTTGTAATGTAAATGTAAAATATGTTTGTTTTATTAATTTAAATTTATAGTGATTAGAAGAAGTAATATATTATATATAATAACTCTTTTTTGCAGCGGAATCAACTCAACTACCAGCTACAACTTGCGAGCATATGACTTGTTATTTCGGCGCCTGGTGTATGGTTCGGAGTGGCCTAGCTACATGCGAATGCAATGCTGGAGATTGTCCACCTTCTGGAGATCCCTCTGTATGTGGCAGTGACGGAAGAACATATTTATCAGCCTGCCACTTGAGGTCTCACGCTTGCAGGGCACAATCCGATATTGTTGTGCAAGCGTTCGGTTCCTGTCGCAACGAAACTCCTCATGTGAGGAGAGGTAGCAGATCTCTAGATAAAACTCCAGTAAAAACAACAAGTAGATCCGCTAGTACATCCAGCGACAAACCTGCCAGCGCTTTAAAGCTACGCTCAGTTTTTGCAGGCGATAAAAGTAGGTCTGTAGATGCGGGAATAAATAGATCACCGTCTACTCGAAGATATAGTGTAAAATTTGTAGATGACGTAATAAATGCTAGAAAACCCACACGCAATTCTGTATCTTCGGATGATCGTACGCACAAAATCGATAAATATAAGTTTGATTTTGAAAATCCTGAGCTAACTTGTGTAAATATACTTCCTCCAGTAGGCTATCGCTAAATATAAAAAAGGAAATGATAATTTAATTAGTACAGCTAGCATCTAAATACTATTAAAATTTTCTTTTCTATCGCAGACAGCCTTGACGCAGAATCTATCACTGAATTAGTGCAAATAAATGAATTAAGTGCCGGCGAAGTGTCTCACAACGTGTGTAGTCCTAAGCCATTTTGGAAGAATAATAGTGTAAATACAGATTCAGATGAAGACCTTATGGACCCGTATGACTACGAGGATGAAGAATACAGTTTTGAAAACGAAGAGATCACACAAGAGGAAAATAAATTGTATAGTTCACCACTATTTGATAGTGAAGCTTCTATGGTAGCTCAAGTACGGCTTCCAGCAAAGAAATTTGACATTCAAGCTGAGGTTACAGTTGTTTGTGGTGATGGAGCGTTGTTGACAGCGTCTGGTCATAAGGATCATTTGTGGCTCGGATTCGTAGAAGGCAGAGGAGGATTGAGATGGAACGCAGGACATGGTATTGCATATATCGATGGTGGCAAAATTAGATTTGATGGCAGAACAAGAATATCTGCAAGACGATATAAAAAAGATGCAGTATTGAAAATGGGCTCAGTTTCTGTGAAAGGCAGAGCGCCAGGTCGGATGCATTCATTAGAAATTAAACCTTACATTTTTATAGGAAGTCCCCCGGATAATATAACTAAGTTAGTATTATTTATTTTTAAACTGTGATCTATCGTGACCAATATACTTTTATATAATCTAATATATTAATTTTAAACTTACTTTTATGTACTTACGAGTATGAAAATTATGTTTATAGGTACTAAAGTTAAAATGCAGATCTCATAATTATATTAAAATACTTAATACCTACCAAACTATCTTTAAACGTAATAAATATTTTAGGTTGACTGGAACCCTTGGTAAATTAGGTGGTTTTGTGGGCTGTTTGAACAGGCTACGCGTAAATGGTATTGACATTGTCCCACCATCTCGGGGTTTGACAATATCTTCCCAAGGATTACGTCTATGCACTCCATATAACTTGGGTAGGCTTTTGTGCCCATAGATATTATAATGAAGCAAAAAATCGTTTATTGCTGGATGAATAAAAATACCTTTCGTAAAATGAAAGGAAAATACGATGAATCTTCGTGGAAAACAGGCAAAATATCCTTTCAAATTTATAGCAATAATTAATTATAAGAATTCTTGTTGATATCTAAATTAAATACTTCTATGGTAGTTATTATATGTTTTATTAAAATTAAATCTTTATTAAATTGTGATAATAATACGAAATAAAAAATTAATTATCATATTTAAATTTAAACATATCTAAAATAAATTGTTAATAATTTCAAAGACTGTAAACTGAATAATAAAATTCTTTTCTCATTTACATTTTCTAGTTTTATTTTATTAATGAAACTAAAATAATAATAATGTTGAAAATTGAAAAATATCTCCAGAATGTTTTATAACAAAATAACTCAAGAGTTGATGCTAAAAGATTATTTTAGTAATTTAATTAAGCACTAAGAAACCGTTCTACAAAGTGTAATTAATGTCAAGAATAAACCCGTGGGAGAAGTGAAGTAAGTAAAGTATAAGCTTGGATGGAGTATAGTAAAAATGATGACTATCATAAAGAATATTAAGCTACGAGCAACCTCCCCATAGTTCCGAACAAAGAGACATTAGTCGCACGACTACAATATATTCAAAATGGTTTTCACCCCAATCTTCACCTAATTTATAATATGTAGTTCATAAATTGGTTTCGAACTACAAAAAGTCGATCTATTTGGTTTGTGATGAATCTTTTTTTTACATATCTATACCTGTATCATGTATTCTACGTGCTTGTATCATAGAAGCAGTACGATCTAAATACAAATCTCAAATATACATTAGTACTGGTAAGTGGTTTTGAAGCGGGGGCTTCTGGTATGCGTGAACATTTTATTACCACTACACCATCGTCGCCTTTAGATCCTTATTTTTTTGTGACACGACATCTGACCTTGACAAGCCTGATGATACGCAAGAGGAGGTCCAAGAGTGACGACGACTGAAAAAAAACGAGTCAGTTCACGGCTGCCTCAGTCGCCGTCACTATGCCGGCCAAAGGTGCTTCTTCACGCATCGCTTAAGGATCTAATATACTATATTCTTTATAGTAATCCAATAAATTGAAACAAAAAGTAAAAATTAAAATTTACCAAAGATATAGATTTTTTTGGTGCTTTTTAGTGCTCAATAAAAACGTTTAAAATAATGAGATATGCGTTAAGCTCAGCGCAGACATTTTTCTTTGTAATAATTTCTAAGGCATTCATTGAGGGGCTCGCCAACAATATTAGGAGACGGGGCCATATGAGCACTCACTTAGTATGAAGACATTAATTTTCTCATAACAGTCGTTCGCTTAACCGCCTGTGCCGCGCGCGGTAATATGGCTAAAAGCTTCCATTTATATTCACCGCTTCGTCTCTCCTTCATCTCATGTCACGACATTCTATATACCTATCTTGGCTTCTTGCCTCGAGGGTTTGATTTGTGTGAAAATTAGTTCTATAATAGCTACTTTAATAAAATATCATCTTAACTACAATATAATGACAAAATAGCTTAGAATATAATAAAGTTAAATCTCAAAATACGCTTTTTAAGGTTTATAAAAGTAAGTAAAATCATAAAACGACACTTTTATTTACTATAAAACTTTTTATTGCCGTAATTTTCCTGACAAAATTTAAAATTTGAACTTGTAATCTGGCACAGAGGTAAACATATACGCTGAAAATATTCCCGTAACATAAAGCTCGGTGACTATAAAGTAAATATATTCAGACAAGGTGGCTATAGCGGGAGTGTGTTTCCATCTCAGGTATTCGTTGTTAATACATAGGAATGAAGTTTAATGAAAATAATCTAACACTTTGAATAGTAGGTACCCCGGGCGGAGAGAATAGTTACTCTAGTGGTGGATAGACTTTTGTCACATTTTTAATGAAATAACAATACGTTTATTATATATTTTGAATGATTAAATTCATGTATTCTCGCCATCCTATAACTTTGGATCCTTCAAGTGATGCGTGAAGAAGCACCTTTGGCAGGCATAACGACGGCGACTGAGGCGGCAGAAAACTGAGACGGTTTTTTCAGTTGCTGACACTCTAGCACCTCTTCTTTACTTACCATCAGACAAGTCGAGGTCAGATATCAAGTCACAATAAAAAAATACAATTAAGTGTACCCATTGGATATAACGTTTATTTAAAATAATTACAATTCAAGTGTAGAATGTTAGTAGTGTTAATTTATGTGATGAAAAGTTAACGCTGAATAATAAAAGCCTAATACGCCATTTATAACAACTTGTGGTATGTAGCTACATGTTATTTCCACCGTAAGCTAAAACCACGTAACGTTAGTGGAATTTTCAAACGGGTTAATTACAAAAGCGAGATATGTGAACATTTAATTATCATATACGACATTCTACAAGGCGCCACTCAACTTTGACTCTTTGTAAGATGATTACATTTGCAGTTTCTATGAGGAAGTTTGCGTCCGTACTGAAATTGTTCTCACGTGCAAATTAATTATTTAAACACGCTCTATATACGCAGAGAATTTTAGAGTTAATTGTTTACATTATATATTAAATTAGTAAACTATAGCATAGCAATGCGCTACTGCGGGCTTTATGTTTATTGACGGTATTAAGAGACTCAGGGCCCCGATCCTTTTAATGCATTATAGCGATGAAAAAGCAGTGAAATTGCATTGCAGCAGTGAAGCAGTGAAAATCAATGTAATTTTTAATTTACTGAATGCCTATTTTTTATTGTGAATCGACATATGACAGCACCTAGCTAAGCTGTTACAGCTAAACATGTTAAGCTGGAATTTGGTCCATGAATGAATGTCACTGCTACTACAATTCAATAACTGTTAGTAGCAGTCACATCCACTAGCCAGCCTAGTTGGAACCGGCAACTTACGAGCTAATCCTGAAACGCCACTCTGAAATAATGTAAACCACTCTTTGATAACCAGACCCGAAGCAAATATCCGCCTCTTTTTATTAACGAATATTTGCAATATTTAATATATGTAATTATTAAGTATTACAAATAAAAGGTATGAAACAAATATTTGTTCCGACCGGGAATCGACGCGCAACAAACCAATAGCTGATCAATCGGCCACGGCTGTCGTCCAAAACCAACGACATTAGTTAAGAGAATGGAGGCCCAGGTTGACAAGTAACACATTTAAAAAAATTCCAAATATGTATGGTAATTAATACAGAAATAATACCAACATTGGAATATGTAAAACAATAATAAAAAACTATTTTATGAAAATGTACCTAAACGGTATGAGTATCTATATCGCTTATCTATATTGTTTATCTTACATTAATACAAAGTACTGATTTGCTACAATAAAAACCTGTTAATTATACAAGAAATCAGTTTATTTTATCTGTAAATTCAATCTTGTAACATTTAAGGTAATGTTTTTTCTATAGACAATAATCATTATCGTTAATGCTGTCGTGGACTCAGTAGGCAACTTTAACTGTCTGTATACACGCAAGAACAATCGTTATTAACTTCTTATAGGCGATAAGTATGACTTTAAAGTCATTAGCTTTATTCTATGGTATTAAAGGCGACTGTGGTGTAGTAGCAGTGCAATGGTTACACAAATCGGAGAGCACGAGTTCGAGACCACCCGTCTCGAACTCGTGCTCCGGTACCAATGTATCTTTGATATATGTTTTTTTTATATTTTTTTTATTGTGAGTCGACTGCACTTATATGACTTTATATGACTGCACCCCGCTTGATATTAGGCCGAAGTGTGGTCCATGAATGAATGTCACTGCTACTACAATTTAATACTGGGAGTAGAAATCACATCTACTATGCCGGCCTAGATGGAACCGGCAACTTACAAGCTGATCCCGAAACGTGACCAAATCACTTCACGGTCTGTATACTTGTAAGCGGTGGTACTACCCCGGATCGGCAGACTGGGTACCACTGCCTACCACTCTTTGATACTTTGGTTGTCCTGTTTCTATGATACAAGCACTTTAGTAGCTTAGTATAGAAATGTAAATTAAAAAATAACTTCGGTACCAATGTGGTTATAAAAAAGCATTTATGGCATGGTGATTTATAACACCATGAAACAATAGGAATATGCAACAGGTATGTAAATAAATATTGTGTTTTGTATCTGTAAAGTCAGGTGAAACACGCGCGATTTCATAGATTTCACTCTTGCAGAGGAATTAGCGTGAAAGCCACGACAATTATTTACGAGTCTCCCCCAACGGAATTATAGCATAGCTATGCGCTACTGCGGGCTTTTATGTTTATTCACGGGTTATAATTCCAGCGGAGAGAGGATTATTTGAAAACGTAAACGTAGGCGCGCTCATATTTCATGCCAGCGGCGTTCTGATGGCAGTTGCGAAACTAATCGCGGCAAACATGTCGGAAATTATCCCTGATGGAAGCGACACTAACTCTCGTGCGGTTCACTTGTTTGAAATTTACAATTCGCTGGTGTATGCCTTATTGCCATTCATTGTAGACGTCCCTATATCACGAGATATCCCTACTATCCTATGATAACTAAAGCGAAATGATAAATGAGCGTAAATAAATAAACACAGTAGTATATCAGCGAATGAAATATTTGCTTTACATGCTAACATTCGTACAATTAAATTTATTATTTGTAGTTCGACTCTTGATGTTAGGCTCGAGTGTGGTCCATGAATGAATGTCACTGCTACTACAATTCTAAACTGTGAGTAGCAATTGCATCCACTATGCCGGCCTAGTGAGAACCGGCAATTTACAAGCTGACCCCAAAACGCGATCAAATCACTTCATGATCTGTATACTTGTAAGTATACAGATCATCTGTGGTACTAC
Source organism: Tinea trinotella (assembly GCA_905220615.1). Classification (NCBI taxonomy): domain Eukaryota; kingdom Metazoa; phylum Arthropoda; class Insecta; order Lepidoptera; family Tineidae; genus Tinea; species Tinea trinotella. Next base: position 9,069,271 of record HG992306.1, read on the forward strand.
CCCGGATCGGTAGACTGGGTACCACTGCCTACCACTTTTTGAATTACACAAATATTAGCATAATTTTGTTAGTTATTTAATTTATAATCCTAATAACATCTTTAATATTCATTAACAAGCACTCGAAAACATTTATATCAAAACCAATTTGTTTTAGAGCCATATAGATTTAATGTCACTCGTAGCTTCCAAAGTTAATTGAAATAGGTAAGTAGTCTGAATAATATCGCGGCAATGAAAGACGTCACAAATAAAACCCGATTCAATAACAATAAACGAGTTGCCGGCAATGCAAAACGACTGGTAACATAAAAGTGGAATGATCAAGTGTCAGCTTTACAGTTAAATTGATTCCATTAAATTTGGATAGCCAGGCTTATGTTGATATTTCACAGGTAATTCTTCAGCTAAATACGACCCATCTTTCAATCTTGATTTATATGTTAAAATTATGTTCTTTAACTTTAAATCAATAAATGATATTTTATAAAAATACTAGATAATATGATAAATATTATTGACAATGAGACAGAAACTAAATATTTTTATCAAACGCCAGGCGCTATTTCTCCTTGCTTATCATTAGGCAAATTAAGGTCAGACGTAGGAGACAATTCTGTAATGATTAATATTATTATTTTAAAGTAAAAAAGAAAAATTACAAACAAAACACTCATATCCGTCAAGTATCGAAGATATAACACTAAGGTGATCTGGGATAAAACCCTAAACTTACTTTGATACTCATTCATTATTACGAGTATTATATCAGATGCCACATATTACATTCATACGTTTATAATATTATATAATAATTAATATTTATAATATAAGCTAACAATATTCTTGTACTTTTCAATCAATCAATCAAATGTCACGCCTTCATTCTACAGGGATAGGCAGAGATAATGGAGGGCCATTTGCCACAATCCTGACACAACTCCCTCGCTTCCCTTATATTCACAGGTTATGGGCACTAGGCAACCCAGCTATCCTGAGGATGTCTTTAATTCGGTCGGAAAACACCCTTGAATATAAATATTATATAAAAAGCCTGTGTTTTTGTTACTAATGTGTCATTAAATAATTTAAAAAGTGAAGAGCATCATTATTTATTCATGCAAATGCAAATTATTTTATTCGATAAATGAGTTTGTCAAATTTCTCCAGAGTTAATTCGGATTTGCAAGACTAATATTTATGAGACAAAATACTTAGGAGCACTTGATTAATTCGCGATTGTAGCTTAATCGTAATGGCATTAGCATAATGAATGTAATTGGATACAAATTGGTATAAATTGTTCACTTGAAATCTATTACTAGGATTAAGGAAATTTCGTGGAATTTAGGGAAAAATCTTTGTGCCCAATGATATTGTAATTAGTTTACGAATGGAATGATGTTAGGTAAACGTTATTTCCGAACAATTAAAATTGAATAAAAGTTCCAATGGTGCTATTCTTTGCGTTACAACGAAATCAATGCATTAACAAGGTTCGGGTAGGCAAATCGTCTGTAATTGACTGTGACAAATTAGATTTCCCAAGAGATATTTGTTTTGTAGCAAAAACAGCGTCGCGGTCCGGGTGGCAAGAAATAAATTGATTTTTGATGTCGCTTGGTAGAGACGCGATAATGAGTTTCTGTCGACAGTGCGCCACTGGCCTTCTGCTGACACTTACAAACTAAAGGATTTTATGCATAATTTATGTAGTGTAAAATATTCTCTTAAGCGAATTTTATTGCATAAATTAAATTTCGCTTGCATTCAATTAAATTTACTTCTCAGTCTGAATAAAGTAGAAATATTATTTACATAATTAGTATATCAATCATAATTTAAATTGAACTATACAATGTAATACTATACAGGCCAACATTGTATAGCAATAAATTAACTGTTAGCGGTGTAAAGAGCGATATAAATCTAGTAACTGAGTGAACAGAGATGTTGTACACGACATTTAGAAGGAAGTGTCGATTAGTTTGTATGGAAGTGCAACAAATCAAGATAGTGTCACGATATATGTCTCATCCAATCACCGGGTGTCGCGTTACAGGGTGCGTGGTGTTATTTACGCAAGACCAATCAGTATGTAAATATGTTAGACTGGTTGAATGATCTAGAGTGCGAGTGGGCGACACAGCCTGCACGGCGCGCATGCAGCCTCCAACGCGCGATGCACTCGAGCGCACGTTCCCGACCATTTAAATAACACTTCAAATAGTACACTACACCGGAAAACACGTTGCTATTAAACTCGATCCATTTGTTCTGAATCTAGTGCTTACAACCATGCGCTCCTTGACGTTTTTCTTCTCGATGTTGATGTTAGACTTTGTCAATATGGACGTGACGTTGTATTCAACATATACTGCACAGAAAGACTTTCGTGATTGTGCATTTAATTCAACATTGATTGAAAGTGATGTTGCGTTAAGGCGAATCACGTCACTTGCCAAATATATATTCACTGGAAAGATATATGGCGTGGACACAGTGTACAATGAAGTTGTAAATAAAAATAACAAAATTTATAAAGTGTTTATAAGGAGGGTGATAAAAGGTGATTTAAATGACGTTGTGGGCAGGGTGCGTTTTGGTTCACCGACCTCTTTAAGATTTAGCGGCGCGAGTGTTTTAGTAGAGAGCTCATCGCGACAGGATTGTCCACCGTTACGTCTTCGAACTTATGCAATATTTTTGAGTGAAATGCGACGTAAAGAAAACAAGTCTAGTTTGCATCTTCTCGTGGAACCTGTACCACTGAACCTTCAACGTCTGGACAGGATTGAAGCCGCTGTTCAAGGTAAGATACATTTTATTGTTGTTTAGTTAAGTGTAAATATAACATTGTACCAAGGGTTGTCTCATAATATTTATTAAGTAAGGCGGCTATTGTAAATTTTTGAGGGATAGAAAATGGATTGTGGAATCCATTTTCTCTACCTATCCCTTTTAGAATGAAGGCGTGAATGTTTATTTTTTTGCTTATAATACCAACGTTTGTGTAGTATTATTATACTTATAATTCGTTAAATGAAAGTTCAAATTTAACAAAGCTACCGCTTTATAAAAGATTGTTTGTTCATTTCTGCGACAAACTATAGGGTGACCATTATAATATTTAATAAATATTATGAAGTAATGTATAAAAAATAATATATTTAAATATATTACTTAATAATAATGAGTATTTAGTAGATTTTAAATTATAAATCCTGTCTAATCTGCTACGAGATGCTACGAACGCGAGAATTAGTTTGGTCAAGCACAATGGTCAAGCTGTTCGCGATTCCTAAGCTGCGTACAAAGGTACTTTCCACTTCACCTTTGTACCATGCTCTTGCACTTTTAAATGACATACTGACTCATGACCAATCTATTGATGTGTTCTCCTACTCTGAACCGAGATTTCTGGCATCGGCGGGACGCTTCCTAGAACTGACTACGGCACAAAGTACTATAATTGACATTTGTAATAAAAAATTGTAAATTAAAATTAAATAGATATGTAATTGATTGTATTGACTAAAAGCCTACATGTTTGGCGTTAGCTGTAAGTGTTGGTTTGTAAATGAATAAATAAATAAATAATAAATTAGTATTGTAGTGCTGACTGCTTTTGAATCAGTGACGAACGAAACATCTGAACAAGGCAAAACAAAACAATAGGCAGAGACAATGAAGCGCCACTTGCCACTATCCTTACCAACTCCCTTGCTTCCTTCACATCCACAATTCTCTTCATATAGGCTCTGTGGAGAAATAATGCCAAATTAAAAATATAAAAAACGCGTAAGACGTTTTTATAGCTTAATGTAATGCAGTAATGAAAAAAGTGTGTCTTACAACTACATCGGTTCCCATGGTTACCTGGCATAGGTGCAGAGAATGCTGTCCCCAGTACAACAAGAGCATAAATAAACAAGTAGGCGGCAATTAGCGGGAGGGCGGATCACACGTCAATATAGACGCGCTCTCTCTGACACAGCCTTATTATAGCTACCGGTTACATGCAATAACCATGGGACAAATTTACTTCTATGCAATTTATTGACTTTATTTAGAAAATTATTCTTATAATTACAAAAATATAGGTTGCTTATAAAATATTTTTCAGCTCTATTTAAATTCGGACTAACTTCTAAGATCAACGGCTTTTACAGAGGTATAATTACTAAATAAGATACTATTTTTTGGGTTTTAAGTATTTGTTATATTATACTCCTTCATGTTTTTAATTTTTTTATTGTGACACGACATTTGACCTCACCTGCCTGATGATGAGCAAGAGTGACGACGACTGAAACAACGTTAGTTCACGGCTGCCTTAGTCGCCGTCACTATGCCAGCCATGTGTATATAATTTGTAAATAAAATGTTATAATTGAAAACATGAAAGGATGAAGGTGACATGTAACATTTTATTTACTTTGGTGCGGATGAAGAATAGATGTGATACCTTCATGAGCGCCAAATAAAAATGTTACATGTCACCTTCATCCACTCAAGTCTGTCTTTACATAAATGTTAGCATTTTTATTTATTATGAGTATAATTATTTAGTATAGTATAATAATAATATATAATAATGTATATATATTATATTTCTAATAATCTAAAGTAATTAGATATACTGTTTTAATATTCAATTATTTGAATTTCCTGTAATAATCATTTAATTATTAGTTATTACATTTAAATATATTATGCAATTAATACTAATGTAAATTTACAATAAAATTTTGAATAGTAATAACTATACCCCTGTAGCTTATACCTAATATATGGGCAATTTGAATAGTTAGTAAAATCTTTATTGGAATTAAAATTTTAAGGTTTTACGCGAAATTAATTTAGTGATTTTAATGCGGCTTACTATTACGTTTATTTTAATCCGATGTCGTTGATTCAAATGCTTTCTCTTTGCAAACATAATGCCTGTAGAACTTTCGAAACGTTGGATTTTAATAATCAAAATAAACACTCAAAATCTTTTTTTAATTATTTTATTTATTATTATGAACATACGTAAGAAAGCTGGGTTGCCTAGTGCTCATAACTATAGAGCTTGTATGAAGAGAATTGGAAATGTCAAGGAAGCGAGGGAGTTGTGTCAGGATCGTGGCAAGTGGCGCTCCATTGTCTCTGCCTATCCCTGTGGGAAAAAGGCGTGACAATTTGATTTGAACTTTCGAGTATCTATATAATTTTTGTTTCTTTAAATATGGATTAACGAAATTGCTTTTTCTTTATTAAGACTCGGCTTGCCTTCTTGACTTATTTATTTATTTATTTAGGCAACAAACAGTCATACAAAAGAAGAACTTATATAATAATATGCTAAATGAAGACCTTATAGTGCCGAAGATTAAACTAATACAAATATAACAAAGACATAAGTACCTACATACATACAAATATTTACACATACATACATATATACATAATATATACACATACATATATACATATATACATATACATATAAAGAAGGCGTGACAATTTGCGAAAAATACATTAAAACATAGTCTCAATCATTATTCTGCAAAGACTGCAGAACAAGTGATTTAAACTTATTTAAAGAGGTATTAAATATGTCGATATTTGCGAATAACTTATCGTACGTGCTTAGAGATCGATAGATATAAGCATTACGAGTGTAATTTCTCCTAAGTGGGGGTGGTACGAAGATGTTTGAATTCATATCCTTATGTACCAGACGTGAGGGCCGAACCAACATACGTGAACGGTTAATAAAAGATATTTTAGATAATAAGTAGAGACTGTCAATCTTGCTATTAATAATTTTATATAGTATTGTCATATCCATTAAAACACGACGATTTTTAAGAGAAGACGTATTATATTTTCTAAGAGAGGTGTCGTAGTCGTGTTCTGTTACACCATTTCTAAAGTTCACGATTTTTATAAACTTTCTTTGTATTCGTTCTAGCCTTTCTATGTGGCAATTATAATTAGGAGACCAAACATTACAAACAAATTCCAAAATAGATCTGACGAATGCTGAGTACAAAACTTTTAGTGTTGCCGTTTTCTTGAAGGGCTTACTGGTGCGACTAATAAAACCCAAATTCCGGTAGGCCCTTTGTACTATGGAATCAATGTGTGCATTATAACTGACCTTCTTATCCATAATAATTCCTAGATCCCGGATTTTGTGAACGCGACTTATTAAAGTATTATTTAATTTATATTTATAATAAATAGGTTTAGTTTTGCGCGTGTAACTAATTACGTGGCATTTTTCAATATTTAAAGATAATTGATTTTCTGTACAATAGGTAAGAAGAGAATTCAAGTCGGTCTGAATCTTAGGACAGTCGTTAATGTCGTTTATTTTTAGAAAGATTTTAGTGTCGTCAGCATATAATAATTTGTGAGTGTTTGGGAGATAGTCATTTAGGTCATCGATATATAATGAGAATAAAATGGGACCCAGATGTGAGCCCTGAGGGACACCAGATGGTATATTTAGGAAATGAGAACGATACCCCTTCAAGAAAACGGCTTGACTTCGATTTCTCAAGTAGGACTCTAGCCATCGAAGCAGATTACCGTGCACACCGTTCTTCCAAAGCTTTCGCAGTAGTAGATCATGACTAATTCTATCAAAAGCTTTGGAGAAATCAGTGTAAACAACATCAACCTGCGCATTTTCATCCATTGACGATAGTAGAAAATCAGTAAAATGCAACATATTGGTAATAACACCGCGTGATTTGAAAAATCCGTGTTGGTTTTCACTAATTGTATTACGAAAAGCATTTGACAGCTGAGAAGTTACCAACTTTTCAAATATTTTTCCCAGCACACAGAGCTTGGAAATAGGCCTGTATTCTGTAATTATATCTCGTTTAGTATTTTTCGGTATAGGTATAATAATGCCATTTTTCCAAATACTTGGAAATGTACCGGATTCAATTGATAATTTGAAAATGTGGGGTCTTGACTTGTCTGATAGCAAGCAAAGCGACGTCCAAGGGTTCGAGCGACTGAAAAAAGTTACTCAGTTCACAGTTGTATCAGTCGCCTTTACTATGCCGGCCAAAGGAAGTCTTAAAGCGTTGTTTCAGATATCAAAGTAATCATATTAATTCGTTATACACACTTGTTATTCAAGTATCCTAAAATTTTAAAATACTTCACAATTTATAAATTAATACGTAAAGATGACAAGTGATTAGTAATGAAAGATGAATAGAATTATTTCTGTGTTATAATAACTGATACGAGCAGGCGGGTTTGCATCCGACCGTAGCCGGCCAAACGAGCATTATTATTTTTTACATCAAAATATCTAAATTAAGTTATAAACCACATTTCTATAAGTACAATAAATACTATGACGGAAATGAGTAGCGTTAAAAATGGTAACAGTTTACAGTAAATGGTTGTTAATATCATCTTGATTATAGGTTATTTAGTAAATAGGCATTTCCGAAAACGCCTAATGTTCACATACAGACTGCTATTACTAAACCACTCTAGATACAAACATTTCATGTCTAAGAGCTATTTACATTGAATTACGTTTTATATCGCAATAAAATTTCTATCACCTTTCGAAGCTACTTGTATTTATTAATAAATAACGCGGTGAGTGATCGTGGTCTTAAGGAACGGGTCATCCCTCGTAATCGAGGGTTGGCTAGTTTATGAGGTTTTACTTGTACAGGGTGAAATTCAGGAAAATTATACTTTGTATACATTCGTTAAAAACAACAAATATATTTATAAAATTTTGTCATTTCAAAAATATGAGTTTCTAATTTGAAATACCTCGAAGAATAAGTAGTTTAACAAAATAAAATTAGTGAATATTAATTGAGACAAAATTGCTTTATTAAAGTAACATTTAAATATTAAAATTAAAGTTAAAGTTTGACATGTATCACTTTAGCTGTTAGGTTCACGCCACTAACCTTTATTTATTTATTTATTTATTATATACTTTTTTTTATACTTTTTTATATACTTGTATTATGAGACTGTATAAATTAGCAATAAAAATTAGTAAAAATAATCACTCGCATCAGTCGCATCGACCAGCTGGGTTAGGTTGGCGAGTTAAAACGATTATCGTCTCTTGTCGGCGATTGTCAAAATAATAAAATCTATGCTAAATCTACTAAAACGAGACTATTGATCGTTGTGACGAATATCGTCTGTGCGACGACACGATTTATCATTATCATCAATAGTCTCATTTTGGTGGATTTAGCCTGACTTTTATTATTTTGCTAATCGTCGACGAGAGACGATAATCGTTTTAACTTGCCCAACCTAACCCCGCTGGTGACCGATTTTCATTACAAATATATCCAGCTATGTATAAATTATACTAGTATTAAAAATACTAGTGCCAAAAAGTTGCAGCATTATATAAGTTTCGTGGTACTTACTTTAATAACAACTTGTAAACGTGTATTTAATAATCAGTAGCAATTAAAACTGATGAGTTTAGCTGTTTAATTTTATGCGCTGCACGTCCCTCATAACTGACAGTTTGTTCATCTATTCAGTGACTACACACAAGCTCTCTACACTCTCTAACTCTGAAATAAGCTCTAAAGCGCTTGAAGTAAGGATGGCCTTCGTTTTAACATGCTACTGTACAGCCGTGTAGAATTATTATTCAAGACCTTAAGCCATCATCATTTGTTTTAACAACTCATTATAATTTTCTTTCAGTAATAAATAAAATTAATAAATAATCAATAATGGAAAAATCACTGTACTCTTTTTACCGATTAATACATATAATAAATAAGTATTATTTACAGTAATATTATTAATTCCTGGCTTTAATGTGATGACATTAACACCACAATATAGGGAAGGAAGGGAAGAATGAGATAAAAGAAATTATGTTATTTAATTTGACTCTTTTAATCCGACTCGTTTTAAAGGCTTTGCAGCCATTGCAGTCACAGGGTATTTATTAACGATATTATTATACTGCACAAATCTTTTTTTGAGACATCTGTACTCCACTTGCCTGATGGTAGGCAAGCAAGGGAAGTTTAAGAACGCTGTAATCTAAAACAAACAATTCAGTTTACGGTTGCGTCAGTGGTCTCTCTTTACACGCTTCGCTTGCATGATTATAGGTTGCAACCTGGTATTGTTCTTTCTAATTTTGTTTTTGTTTGAAAAATGATTATTTTTACTTTAATAATATTTGTTATGGGCCGGGTTTCTTGTGATTTTTTCTCGTCATAATATAAATATGGGAATCTAAAGCATTGTCGATTTTTCTACAAATAAACGAGATGAGGCGAATCTTTATTTTAACTGCGGTTAGGTTGACGAAAGCGAATGCTTCCTCCGACCTGTATAATCCTGGATTAAAAAAACAGACTTGGAACGAGGTAAATAAACACATAAACAATGAAAAATGGCCATAACCCTTATATCTATGTGCTAAGCAGACCTCAGCATACACCAGACACTAGTGCTCCGCTCAGTTACGTACGGTCGGCGCGTACATACAAGTAAGAGACAGTCTGTGGACGGCCTCATCGTGCTCCAAGCAGGTGGCTTATTTCATGAATATACATTGGCTTATTCATGAGTAAGTGTCAATGATATTTACTTTATTCAACAAATAAAAGCGTTTCCGTTAAACAATTTATTTAATTGATCTCCGAGCATACATCAGACTCAGAGCGATTAAGTGAATGTGAGTGCTCCCGACATTCAATGAGCCCCGGATTAATTTTATTATCACTTAATACATTTTAGAACAGTTTAAATTAATTCATTAACTGTGTTCTCACAATTAACGCAAAGTTAATGGTTAAAGCTTAATCTTCGGCTAATAATGAAAACGTGTTAGTTTCGAGTGTGCTTTGGAGTCTGATTAATGAGATTTAGGACTGTTTGCATAGATTACTATTTTTATTAGAAACTTTAGGATCTCTTAACGCAAATGATCTATTACAAAGTAGAGGTCGGACAAGGGTAGGTTTTAACTTTGGAAATGTTGAAGTTACTTTGTCACATTGATTAATTACCACGTTCAAATATTTACATTCTTTCTTTATTAAAACTCTCTGATGATCCGAAAATTACATGGATAACACACCAGCCAATATGTAGGTATAATTTGAGGTTTAAATCATGATTTTATGTTGATTTGTATGTTATTATAAAATTATTATAAAGTGTTTGTCAAAGAGCCATGGAGCGCAGTATTCTGGGCGTAAAACTTACAGATAAAATTCGTAACACCATACAAAAATTGCCGATGTAGCTGAAAAAGTCGCTAAACTGATGTGGGACTGGGCAGGTCATCTCTGTCTTATGTCCGATGCACTATGGGCCAAGTCCACTACTGAGTGGATTCCAGATTGCAGAAGACATCGCGGCAGGCCCAAACGGAGATGGCGAAATAAGATGGACTCCTACAATAGTTCGTGGCGAGAGATCGCCAAATGTCGTGAATCATAGAAAAAAAGAGGGAGGCCTTTACCCAGCAGTGGGACTAATAAATAGCCTATTATAATAATAAAGTGTTTAGATGTCACTTCAAACGTCGAGTTTCGAGTTCAGCTTGAAAGTGGCTGGTCGCAACTAGGCTGGGCATAGCAGATTCGACTGCTACTTGTAGTTTTGAACTATAGTAGCAGTGCCTATTTGAGTACAGTACTTCTTCTCAAAAGGCGTACTGTCGTTTTATGTGCCAAAATATAAAAAAATATGTCTACACTGTTTTAGCCCGAAACAAATATTTGTACATCGAAAAATCTCTGCTCGGCAAAATGTATAAAAGATTTCGGCGTCGCGTCGCGGCATAAAATATAAAAGTTATGACTACAATTTACTAAAAGGAATCCAATAAGCAATATTTACTTACATACTTCGAGAAGTTTCGTAGTTTCTCGGTCGTCTCGACATAAGGCAATATGCAGCATATTAAATTTTCCACTTTCATGTCTCCTGGAAAGTTTTCTGCGTCAAAGTTTCATTTACCTCTTCCCGATAGGAATACCGGTAAGGTAAAGAAAGTTTTTACAAATTGAAATATAAGATTCTCATTATTATTTAAAATAAAAGTACCTACTATTAATTAATTTATTAGGAGAAAGAGGTATTTTATAAATGTTGTTTTTTTACCTGATAACCAAATAAATCAGTTGTAGTTTGTATACGAGTACTAATATTTAATAACAACTTTAAGTGAATTTTAAAATTGTGTCGTATTCATATTTATATTTGGTTAGGTTCAGTGTGCATATTTTTAGTTTTAGAAATATTGTAAAATATACTTATTGATATTTTACGTAAAATAACATAATACCTAGAATCAAAAGCAGACATAATAACGGAAATGAGTATTTGATATCAATATGAAATGTTTATGTGAGTACATTTTGTCTCGGCGACAATAAAACGTTATTTCAATAAACGAAGACGCGAAGTCCCGCTTACATTTATGGTCCCATTTCGACGTAAGAAGTAAACTGAGTCCTGACAATGACTTGTTCTGTGAGTAATAAAAAAAAACACTAAAATTACATCGCGGTTCATTTTAGTAGACAAGATTTTCTTGAAGAATATCTTTTTTATATTGAGACTCGACATCTGATTTCGACTTGCTTGATGGTGAGCAAGGGGAACCTAGAGCGCTGATGGCTAAAAAAACGTTTCAGTTCACACTTGCTTAGTCGCCGTCACAAACCTGCCTATGTGACAACGAATGTAGCGTTCACTTAAGCGACAATGCCGTGGTGGCATGTTGGCTCGGGACTCTTTCCTCCATGAAATACGGTTGATACTCGTGATCCCGCTTCTCTGCTTGCTACTCATCTACGTGGTTCTACTATCCCATTTTTGTTTAGATTTATCTGTGTGGTGGCAGACTGGTTTTGTTGTGCGTTTTTCTTTGTATTGACAATTGGAATTCTTTGCCAAATAGATTCTTTCTTGAAAATTCATTCTTTGGAAATTCTTGGAATTCTTTATGTGTTTTCTTTATCCTATATTGGACCTTTTTCTATATTATTTTTATTGTGAGCCGACATATGACTGCACCCCGCTTGATGTTAAGCTGGAGTGAGGTCCACAAATGGATGTCACTGCTACTACAATGCAATAACTGTAAGTAGCAATCATATCCACTATGCCGACCTAGTTGCAACTGGCAACTTACAAGCTGATTCCGAAACGCGACCAAATCACTTCACGGTCTGTATACCTGTTTCCCGAGTTCACGAGTCAGGCAATGCCTAGTGTGGGACCACCGAAACTTATTGTAAATTTTACTTGCACGAAACTAAAAAATCGTACGTACCTACTAAAATAGTACGTCCTAAAGCTTTTTATTTTTATTTCAGCTTTTTATTTCACACGTTCGCCCGCGTCGATGAAGATTAAAATAACACATAAAAATTGTCAGTATTTATGATTTTTGTATTTAAATGCCATCATGTAATTAATTTCCTCATTATTTTCTGTTGAATGTTATATTAGCAAAACGAAAAAAGAAGCAGATATTTGCTCCGGGGCTGGTTATCAAAGAGTGGTAGGCAGTGGTACCCAGTCTGTCGATCCGGGGTGCTTAGTACCAAGTACAGACCGTGAAGTGATTTGGTCATATTTCGGGATCAGCTTGTAAGTTGCGGGTTCCAACTAGGCCGGCATAGTGGATGTGATTGCTACTCACAGTTATTCAATTGTAGTAGCAGTGACATTCATTCATGGACAACAGTTCGGCTTAACATCAAGCGGGGTGCTCTCATATGTCGAGTCACAATAAAAAAAAGTAGGCAGTCTCTTGGTCATTTGCTCAGTCTACCGATCCGGGGTAGTTCTATCACTGTCAAATGTACAAGACCGTGACGTGACTACCTTACGGTATCGCCTTACGGTTTCAGCTTGTAAGTAGCCAGTTTCAACCAGACCAGCACAATGTAAGCGATTGCTGCTTGCAATTATTTAACTAAAGTAGCAGTCGCGTCCATACATGAACCGCACTCCAGCAGTTTAACATCAAGTAGCTGTTAATATGTCATATCTCGGGCCACAATAAAAACGGTTTTGGTGTTTAATAAAATAAAATAAGTTATAAGTAAATTGTCTATTTAGTCCTTACACTCAGTTAAACATTGATCAGAGACTCGTCAACAAGGCTTCGAGCAACTTTCGGCCCTTTGGGATAACTACAATCAGCATCAAGTTATGTCGGTCTCATTTGCAAATTCGTGGCGACGCTGATTTCTTCATTTATGAATTATCAACTCTCACAACCCGGCGGCTATTCATTAATGAAATCGTAAAACATTCAGATGATTATTTTCTGTTAATTAATTCATGTATAATTTAAAGTTTTAACTCCATCCCTGTACCTTGACTGGCGAAACGAATTTATCGGACATAAATCGGTCGCCTATAATTGTTTATATGGGATTAATTGTTTGGTGGAGTCGGTTTGCTGGCGGCGCCGGTCTCGTATATCACGGGGCTGACGTGCGATTCAATTAAAGCAGCAACTGACAGAGACCGGTCAAACGCATAAAATTTCATAAAACACTGCCTGGGAATACGTGTCATATGACGAGAAGTTATGCTTCCAATTTTGTATGGTTTTCATTCATTATGTTTCACGAGTGACAAGTGGCCGCTTGACTTTAACATACAGATTTTATCGCATACGTAATTAGCTATTTATATTGGTTCTTTGCTGTAAAATAACTTTAAAAACATGTTTTCGCATAATAAAACCATTTAGTACACTAACATCTGATCAAAGTAGATGAAGGATATATTCAAGGATGGATGGCCAAGTTGTTAAATCTGGCAGAGATAATAAAGTGGACCGTATTTACGATACGGCCATAGCGAAGTTATAGGTCGATTCGATTAGCCTGATACCGAGTTTACCGAACGTGTTTACGGCAGCTTCGAAGATTCTATATATTTACTCTACTGAGTGCATTTATATTGAAGGCTACTTCTATCTTTCACCGTGTTTCAAGAAACTGTCAATGCATCGCTATGCTTCATTTCAAAACGTTTGGTTATCTAATACCGCATGTTGTTAGTAACGACTGTTAGTGAGGATCGTCTTATTTTAAGTAAATAAAAAGTTAATACATATTTAGAAGTTGGACGGGTTATATAAATAAAAGTAAGGTAGCGCAATTTTAGTTTTTCCGTTCCATATATTCATGATGTTGAGGTTCCGTAGGTACTAGAACTACAAGGACATAATTTGCAATTAATATGTTTTCAAGATTCAACCCATGGGTCCATGTTTAGTTTGTCCTAAAACAACATAGATGTATGGGTTTGTTGAGTAACAGAATTGCATAATTCAACCGACCTTTTCAAGTTGTTATCATGCGACCGACCTCTAGTTGTTTAGGAGGAAATTTGTTTACACTTACTCTATGATTCATACATATTTTATATAGTTTGTTTTACAATAGTTAGAGATTTGAGTTTTATGTTTGTAGTAGTACAAGGTAGAAAACAAATGAACAACCTACAAGCAACACTATCCGAGCCGAGAGTAAACCGCTCGTATTGCAAATAGCTTTTGAGCAAAAAGCTTTTCCCATCGGTTTACTATAAAGTGCCAAAGGCGTTCGTATAAATTAGTTGACAACTTTATCGTTTATTAAAATTGTATCAATTAAAACTTTACTCTCACTGTAAATTTCGTTTATGTTTTTAACTTTCAATTTATGGCATCAAGGTCTTTAAAGAACCAAAGAAATTAATTTCTTTTCTTTATTTCTTTTAATGTCATCTTTGTCATGTCTGTGTAATTTCGCAGACAAGGCTGCTTTATGCGTCTTTTATTGCTCATACCACGGAGAATGTTCCGAGGAACTCGTTAACCTGGTTCCTACCTCGTCTTCACCCGTGATACCCGTCACAGGTTGGGGGAAGCGTTCGCTTTCTTTTGACCGTATAGACATCTGTACTAAACGGTTTGGGGCATGGTTGCTTTGTTGGAAAAACGACTAGAGATACGATCATCTGTTTTGTGCATCCTAAAAGTTAAGCCGGCATAGCAATGGCGACTAAGGTAGCCGCAAACTGAGTCAAGCTGCAACTGGTTTTTCCAGTCGTCGGCGCTCTAAGACATCCACTCGCTTATTATCAGTTGCATATACGTGTATCCTGATTTAATATTTTCGCCACCTATCAGTAAGGTCACGTTTCGGGATCAGCTTGTAAGTTGCCGGTTCCATCTAGGCCGGCATAGTGGATGTGATTGCTACTCACAGTTATTGAATTGTAGTAGCAGTGACATTCATTCATGGGTGATCCACTTCGGCTTAGCATCAAGCGGGACGCTGTCATATGTCGAGTCACAATAAAAAAAAACAGAAGTGTATTTATTTATCAGCTTGTCAATCGCATTTGTGCAAAAAAGACAATGTCATTTGGAAAGTGAGTTTAAGCGGCCACCGTTTACGTCTTTTTCAAATTGAAACTAGGAATTGAAGTCCCAAACATGTAAGTACATATACCTAATATAAATGTCCAAACATCTTATTTATTTTCTATTGCTATTTTTTATTTGCTCTTGCAATTGTGTTCATTGACATTTTTTAATTCTTGTGGGTTTTCGATAAATTTAATTACAATATTAAGTTTAAAACAAAAAAATATATTTACTTTAACAAGCTGTAATCGTGTAATCACGACATATCCTTTCTGTCCACAATAATAATCGTGACCCTTCAAGCGAAGCATTTAGCCGGCATAGTGACGGCGACTCGGGCAAACGTAAACTGAATTTTTTTTTCAGTCATTAGCGCTCCTTGCTTAACATCAGGCAAATCTAGTAAATATTGCGTATAAATAAAAAAACATAATGACTGGTTAAATTATCTTAAACGCCGCAATTAAGTTTACTACTTAAAAGTAGCTGAGTATCATCGTCGGCGGTTATTTACAACGCTTATTCCCAACGCATTAAGTTATATAGTAATATAAGTAATATTTAACCCTGTAATGGCAGTGTAGGTAATATATTGTAAAATAATTTGATTTCTCTGTAAAATATATGCGTATGAATATTATAAATACTACTTATAGCGATGACATCTGAAGAACTGAACGATTTGATGGCGCTCTTTGTTTACCACGGAACACATAAATAAGATCTATATCATGTTCCCTACAATGCCTACTCTGCATTCCTATGTCTTTGCTGGCATATTGGATGCAACTGCTACTTGCAATATTTTTATTTATTTATTCATGAAATATTTTGCATAAATATAACTTTATCTTTATATTTTATAATCTGAGATTTGTTCTTAGTATAAGTATTGTACTACTTACACAGTGGCGAAGCGTGGGAGTCAGGCGCCCGGGGCAGAAATAAAAATTGCCGCCCCCTTATTTAGGAATTCCAATCATAGGTACAACAAAAATATGAATTTCAGTTTCAAATTTTTAATATGAAATTCAGGTTATTTTAGTTTTTTTTAAATTTTACCGCCTCCTAAATAATGTGCCCCCCCGCCACGCTACGCCACTGTACTTACAGTAACTAAATGCAAGTTTAATAATGTCTGCGTTTATAAATTATTTTGAACACTTAAACGTGCGAACACTGAATGCTTAAAGTTCGTAAATTAAGTACATCCCTACTTTCTAAGTATTATACGGATCCGGGTTCATATTACTCATAAGTTACCCAAATTTAAGAAATAAATTGAGCCTTTCACAGCCTAAAGTCATTATTATATAAATTCATATATTTAAAAAAAGTTACTTAAATAATTAGACTTTTGACAACATTTTTAAGGCAGTTCATAATAAATTTGTTTACATAATAAAAATATATTGCAAATATATATATATTTGAGCTTATTATTGGAACTAAAAAGTTATGAACGCAATATTTGTCTCATCCTTCTAATGAACCCATGTCAAATGTATTTTATTCATAAATATAATTATATACAGACCATTGAAGTACATGTTTTGCTTAAAGTATCCACCTCTGCAGGGTTAAATGGCCGATGTAATCACAGTTTATAACAGTGACGAATTTAAAATACACAAATACATTGTAAGATTCCATGAGTCAGTTTAATTGTGTGAAAGTAGAGGCTTTGTTACGACATTTTTAATTGGTAACTAAAATTATACCATGGTTTCTTTTATAAGGGTTTGCGTGTATTAAAAATCTAGTACACTTCTATATAATTGTTGAATTTGGGGTAACGGTAACCTAAATATCAAAGGTGTGTAAGTTATCTGGATTGTTAGATAATAAAATACAGTATTTTATTATCGAGTTATTAAATATAAGACAGACACTTGTCGAATATTTGATGTAATACGTACTTTTGATCACCCAGTTTCTATGATATAAGCAGCACCCTTAGTAGCTTAGTAAGAAATGTTAATATTATCATCATCATCAAATTCACGTATTAAATCCCACAGGAATAGGCAGAGAAAAAAAGTGTCACCTTCCACTATCCTGACAAAAAATATTATTTCCTTCACATCCACATTTCTCTTCATACATACTCTTTGTACGAGTATAAAGAGTTAGAAATGTTAAATGTTAAAAAACTTTGTTGCAGGACGAAAATTGGAAGCTGTTATTTTTGAATCGGTATTTATCGGCATTTAACAGCACTTTAATAAATAATTGTAAAACATAATGGTAATACGAGTAATATGAATTTGTTTGTAACATTAATTCTCCTATCATTTGTTATCATCACCGTTGACACCTCCACTCGTTCACAACAAACTTTGATGTTATAACTGTAAAATATTTTCCCTGATATTGGTAAATGAGTGTATTGCGTGTCATGAAAAATTATGCATGTGCCTTTAAATCATGGTCGTCGCTCGGAAATGAGTCAGGGTATTTAAGGCTCTAATAATTTAGGTAACTCTAATATTTTCATGTATATTTATACCGTAATCATGGTTTTGAGACTCGTAAATATAGGCCGGTAACAAGTGTGTACAAACGTAGCGAATTTGTAAAGATATATATATATATATAATTAATCTAACTGTCACGCCTCAAATTCTACAGAAATAAGCAGAGTGAACGGAGCGCCACACTTCATATAGGTTCTATGGATACGGGCACTGTGGACCCCTGATTTTTGTTAAGAATGTCCCCCATTTGACCAAGGAACAATCAATCCATTTCTTGTGTCGTCCCTTTCGATGAAATTAATTATGTTTCATTATAAGAAACTAAGTAATCGTAATTATCTAGTTAAGGCATAATTAATGAACACGAAATGTAATAAAGGTTAACGTTGACGTCATGCGCATTAAATAACCGCAAATTTCTATATGAACTTTTTTTATTAAGGGCGAAGAATAAACAGACAAATTAATGCTATATTATTAAGAATTATTTTAATTATCTATTGATAATATAAAAATAATTAATAATTGACTAATACTTGTTATTTAACTGTAGCAGCAGTTGTCTCCATTTATAGATCGCACTTCAGCTTAATACCAGACGGGGTGAAATCATAATATGTCGAACCCCAATAAAAAATGTAATGTATCCTAGATCTCAAGTACAGGGGTCTTGTTTAATTGCATCCAAATAGGATAAAATAAAAACTATTGCCAATTTGAATTATGTTATAAAATATATTGGGAATGTGCCTAGAAAACATGCCGGCAGTGCTGAATTCCGGCATCTTTTAGGTTGATTCCGAAGCGCATCTAATTAATTTATTTAAATGTTTTTATTGCTTAAAGTGAAGGATTGCCATTGCCTGAAAAAAAAAACTTGGCTAGGCAGACCGAGTAAACACCTATCAGCTGACCACAGCCATCTGGTTTTTTTAAATAATAAATTAGTTTTCATGTCTAACCGTAATAAAATGTTGCAAATAAATGCTATGAAACAAATTTTGTCCTGGCCGGAAAAGGAACATGGCGCGGCGCTTAGCAAGTAACGGACTGGTATAGATCACTACGTCATTCACCCAGGTTGTAAATTGATAGTATAGTTATTTGAGTGGGTTAAATTTAATGATTTCCATATAAAAAGGCAAAGTTAATTTTGAGGTTATTTACTGACGTTGAAGTGCTTGAATGATAATGAGGCATTGTTCTCAAAATTTGTGAGATACATTGTCGATAGAGCGGTTGTAGCTCGGAATATGTAAATGAAGACATCAGTTCGACAACGTCATGTTTACGGTGGTGTTGGCAGAACCTTCGCCACAGCTGTTAACGCTAGCTAGTGTCATGTTCTGCCCCTCGGAACGATCTTAAACGCGTTTTACGTAACGGCGAGCACTTGATAGCCATTTACATAAATTTGCGGTTATTTGTTGCCTTATAACGTAATAATTTGCAAGAACAGTCCGCGGTTTCTATGATAAAATGCTTTTTATGGCTATATTAGAGCATTTTGCGGTGAATAGGAAAGTTACTCTGCGCGAATTAGCGGACAATTTATCTTTGTTTTGTGAATGAAGTTCATACATGACTTGTGCATTACCTATATTATCATCATTTAAAACTTTACACTGAAATATGTTTGACTCGTTTATATAACCGTTTGGTCCACTAATAGAATACTACCATTAGAAAATAGAATACATTTTCTGGACTAGATAATTATTGTTCTGGACTGCTTCCAAAAATAGTGTACAAAGCAGTTGGGCTGACATACACGGTCACATTCGCACGAACCAGATTCATATAGATCTTAATAGTGGTAGACAGACAGTTAGTGGTCAGTTAGCCAGTTACCGATACGGAGCATCATTACCATTATCACCATCAAGTGTACAGACCGTGAAGTGACTTACTCGCATTTCGGGTTCAGCTTAAAAGTTTCCGGTTCCAATTAGGACAGCATAGAGGATGCGACTGCTACTTGCAGTTATTCAACTGTAGTAGCAGTCGCTTTTTTTCAAGCTTAACATTAAGCGAAGTAAACATATAACATAAAATATCATAATTATACTAAGGTACATTATTGTAATCATAGAGCTTGTATGGTATAAAAATAATTGTAGATGTGAAGGAAGCGAGGGAGTTGTGTCAGGATGTCATTGTAATTGATTGATTAGGCTTATGGCGTTATATCGTCAAGCAAAAACTAACGACCAATGGGAGCCACAATCCTCAGCAGTGAGAACGCGGCACACGAAGAAGTCTGTAATTTGAAAGCCTAACTCCTAACAATACGAAACCAATTCAACAAAGCCATTATCTCTCTTTAAATGTAATTAAGTCAAGCGAAGCGTAATGCCCACGCGCACCATTAGGTAGGCGACGGGCAACATTTCCCACTGTCTCCCCCCTCTCCCCACTTTCCCTTCCCTCCCACTTTCCCTCGGGTCCTAACATTACACCGTAAAATAAGTGACAGAGGCGAGCAATTTATCTCATTGATCCCTTTGCATACGTCTCAGTCAGACGACGAAGCTAGGCACTCCTATTCTGATTTCGATAAAGTGAACGATGTCCTATATTCCATTCTCTCTTGCTCTATTTGCTCGTGACAGATAGAGACAGTTTCCTTGTTTTATAGATGTATCTCGAACCAGAATAGACTGACAGTTCTCTGTTGCGAAGGATTTACGGGATTTGATACTTGCACCAAGTAAGGATAAGAGGATATGGAACCGTTTATGTGAAGCTCTTAGTTTCGAATCGCTCTTTGATATTTGCGGTAAATAAATGTAATATAACAAATAGAAAGATTTTGATCGAAAGAAGCAATAGGATTTTATTTCTTTTTACAGATCATTCAATACTCGTAGTATAGGTCTACTAGATTGTATTGCTTTTTATACAGTAATAAGTAAAAGAGATTTTGTTTAGAATAAACAAGAATTTGAGATTATTCAAGTTATGTAGATGATTTTAAGCATTTGCAAACAAGATACTCTTTTAAACAATCAATCAATTAATTAAATTGTCACGCCTTTTTTCTACAGGGTCTAGGCAGAGACAATGAAGCGCCACTTGCCACGATCCTGACACAATTCCCTTGCTTTACTTACATCCACATTTTTTTTCATACAAGCTCTACGATTCTGGGCACTAGACAACACAGGTTTTTCAAAAATGTCTCCGATATGATTGGAAAACACAATGACTTAATTACATTTAACGAGATAATTGAAAAAACATCACTCGTAATATTTTCTTTTATTTATCGATCTCTTAACATACTCGTATACCAAACTCTTTTCAAGCATTGATTATTTTTGAAAATATGTTTTATATTATTGTTTAATATTATCATTGTTCGATAATTGTTATTACTCCAAGTCTCAGAACTAATAGGTCTCCTTTTTGTTAACATTAAATATGTTTTCAATTTAAAATTATTATTATTGTCAGGCTATCTAATTGTCCTACTGTAGTACTTAATTGTACTGCTGGCTATTTAATTGGGCAAAGATTCTCGACACTTCGCGGTTGCGCCAGAAAGTATATTAAATAAAATTAAAAAGTAAACTAATAAAAGTATTTGCATTTAATCTGGGTCATAGATAATATTAATCTGAAAAAATGTATGTCTTCATATAAAAGTTATAAAAGAGTAACTCAGTTGAAGAAAGGATCATAAAATATCTATAAATCCGTAGTTATTTTTTTTATCTTTAAGATTACTTCTACACTATTATACTTATAAAAGATAGTTCCAACTTTCTTGGAATTTTCTCTACTATTGTAAGTTTCCTTTAATAGTTTGTGAAATTTCAAATTGTTACTTTCTTAACTCCATGTTTACAAAATACATTAGCATTCTACTAAAACGCTTTCGACTAATCTTGCTAAAGTGTAAAGTGGGATGTAATTATGAAAGTAGAAACGAGTAATTAATTATAGTAATTTGACTAAAATAACGTTTTCTTAATCATTATTTGCATATTTCAATGAAATTTTCATTAACCTTCAGTGTCTCTGTTGTGTGCCAACAAGATAAAGTTTAAACTGGTGTGAACAGAAATATTAGAAAATTAGGTATACAATATAATCCGACCTAATATGCATGAGTATATGTGTGTAATAGTATACTATACACACTATTATAAAAGTATCAGTAAAATATTTCTAGTTTTAAATTTCTTTTTATGCACTACCCTTTATTACAATTTGTTTAATATTGTATTTAGTTTGGTTGCCTGGAAGAGAATGCCATGTTAGCTATAAGGCCGCCATTTGTGTGCTGCATCTACAACTGTATTATTTAAACTTTAATTTTAACAATAAAGATTAAAATATTTGTTATACGTGTAATATATGTAAAAAGCGTAAACATATAATATTATCAAACATGTATCATTATCATCAGTAACGAAGCGCCACTTTCCTTTCTCGATTCCTTCATAACCACAATTATTTTCATGCACATACAAAACTAGAAATAATATGTAAATAAAATAAACATACAATTGTTATTGGTAGAAACAACTTAATTAACTGTAAGCTTTTATCGACCAGTTCTATAAGTGCTTACCACACATTGAATTCCTTGGAGTGGGACAATAGCTTTTAGATATTCAAAGTGAATAAGTTACATTTGCTATTGTCGAGCTATCCTGTCCCAGGGGCGCAGTTGACGCTCATTCCTGATTGCTCTCCAAACCCTGATAGATATTGATGAGATAATTATTACCTGTATTTCTATTCCAGTTTATGTTTCTAAATGTTATAATAGTTTCCTAGCTTTATATTTTATATAGGTGATTTCGGGACAAACGGCCTTATTGGAAAGATAGCCAATTCAATATTTAAGCATTTTACGTGTTTTCAAATACAATTTCTTGTTATTATTCACGCAGGAGGTCGTTGCAGCCGAAAAGTAATTAAATTAAGATCATGTACGGAAAACGCAGCGTAAAATGGAAGGGCTCTTTGCTAAAGATAACAAGAAACCGCTGGCCTGCTAAAAGCCGACTGCACGCGGAGACCCTCTAGCTAGAATCTCCACAGCACAGTTGACATTATGATTTATTTTTATTGTAACTTGACATCTGCCCTCGACGTGCCTGGTAAGCAAGGAGCGGTCAAAAAGTGCCATCGACTGAAAATGCTGACTTAGTTCACAGCTGGCTTAGTCGCCGTCACTATGCCAGTTAGAGGATGGTTTATTTATGCCTTAAAAAATAATCCTTCCACTCCCCTTGCCTACCATCAAGCAAGTTGAGGTCAGACAGTTGGTGGACATTTGTCCAGTTTGTCCATCCGGGGTAGTATAGACTGTAATTTAATTAAGTCACGTTTAGGGATAAATTGTATATTAGGCCGACATAGAGTAAGTGACCGCTACTTGCAGTTTTTTTAACTGTAGTAGCAGTCGCCTCCATGTATAGATCGTACTGCAGCTTGAAATAAAGGAGAGAGCTGTCATATCTTGACAGCATAATAAAAAAAAAGAAATTTATTTGTCAAATCAATCCAATTGTTACGCCGTTTTCCCACAGGAACAATGAACCGCCACTTACCACGATCCTCCCATAACTCCCTCGCTTCTCTCACATCCACAATCCACTTTAAACAATTATATTTTAGTTATGTATAAATCCTTATATATCTAGGTGCTATATGTTCATTGCATTTGTTGAATATTTTCTTCGATCGGAGCACTCAGAACTCAGATGGTATGCTTGTATAGTTTGTTTACGCTTACAGAACCCAAATAGGTAGTTATACAAAAATCAGGATAATCAGGTATAAAGCCCATGAAGTGACTCAGTGGCGTTTCTAGATCAGCTTTAAAGTTGCCGGTCCGCGGCGTAGTGGATGCGACTAACACTGGCAGTTATTAAACAGTTCAATAAATTTTATTCATGGACCGCATTCCAGCTTAACATCAGGCGGGAAAACTGTCATATTATGTAGATCCACAATTGATAAAAAAAACAAATGTATGTCTTAGTGTACTAAACAGACTCTAATAACGCATCCAGACAATTTACAAAGCCAATAATGTGTACCTTAGATGCTTGTGCAGGGATTCAGATTGCAAACGTTATATCAGAATCTGTGGTATTCAATATTTAAGAAAAGTTCATAATTGATATTTGCTGTTGTTGCGTATTATTTATTATTTATTGTGGCTCAACATATAACAGCATCCTGCAAATGTTAAGCTGGAATGGCGATCCATGAATA
The DNA here is from genome assembly GCA_905220615.1 of Tinea trinotella. Lineage (NCBI taxonomy): Eukaryota > Metazoa > Arthropoda > Insecta > Lepidoptera > Tineidae > Tinea > Tinea trinotella. The sequence goes on from HG992306.1 coordinate 9,093,415, forward strand.
GAGGTGATTGCTACTACAGTTGAATGATTGTGAGTAGAAGTTGCATTCACTATGCTGGCCTAGTTGAAACCAGCAAATTACAGGATAAAATATTACAAACAAAGCTATGAAACAAATCTTAGGATTTTTACTTTGGACTTTGGATTTTAAACGTTTTAAAAAGAGGTTCATAAAGCCTGTATGAAGCAAATTATGGATGTAAAGGAAGCAACAGATTTATATCAGGATAATATAGAAAGAGGCGCTTCGAAGAGCCATCACGTTTGGAATTGAGGCGTGAAATATTGCTAGTACGAAACACATTTTAGGTAGGTAATGAATTATATCGATTATTTAATTATTATGTAAAGTGTTATCCGTAACATCTAACTAATAGTAATTTAAAAATATTAAAAAGTAATTTGTTTAATTATTTCGTTGTTACTATATAAGTTTACTTTATCGAATACAACGTTATTGATTTTGTTATTTCAAATAGTATTAGTTCATAAATACTTAGACAGCATGTTTCTAGTTTTCCAATAACGTTGGGGAGTAACTTATTCTATTATATCTCGACATGATAGGGGTAAGTTTTAGAGATCACTCGTTGGGGTATTGCACCGAACTGAAATACACATTGTCTTGTTTGGCACACCTGTCAGTACTTTTAGAAATTCAACTGCCCTAATTATAACTACAGTAAGCGATAAGACAATATTTACGTAGTTTAAAAACTGAAGTCATATCAGATATTGGGATGAAAAAAGTACTATCAATTGCACTAAAAAAGTAACTCAGTTTAATATTTACACAAATAGTTTATGACACCCTTGCATACGTATTTACATGTTTTATTGGATAAATAATTATTCAATATCAATGTGTCAAATTTTAGTTTTTATATCGCTCATCCATTATTATTGTAGGTCTTTTAAAATATATTATAGATTGATAATAAAACTTGATAGTAAAAATTCACACGTGCGACAGCTCTGACCACTAGCTACACAGCAAATTTGCAATAATCTTAAATACAACGTGAAACTTAAATTTATTGCATGTGGTTCTAGTCTAGTAATACGTGATCTGGGCCCAGCGGTTAATAGAATTGCACGATAAAGAGATAGTATGGAATATAAGCGCTTTAGATGTCAGACGTTACGCCAAGTATTTACGCAGGGAATTTTCCCGGTTGCAAAGACAGATGATTTTTTCTATTCAATTTTCATAACTATTTTTTTTAGTAATTTTTATTAGAATATTTCAGCTCTCCATATAAAAATATGTCAAAAAAATTAACATGATATAATATTGAGAAATGAGATTTTTTTTGTTGCTGCTGTGTTTTTATTTAAGCTGCCGTATTGTACAGCATGCATACCTTACCTAGTGCTGCGAGCAATATACGTCGGCGAAATAGCATAAATATACACGATGTTTCAATTTATATTCATGGTATTAGTAAGTCAAACGGAATATTATATGTCACATTCGATTTCCTTTGTTGGAAAAATAAATACAACTGAAATGAAATTAAACCTTTATTTTTCACACGTGACAAGGAGACTACGAGAGGTTGGTACGGAGTTTGGTCTTATGTTCTGAAGTAGTACTAATTGTACAACTGCCATTGGTCGTTTCACCTAAATATGTATTTCAGTAGGTGCCATTCGGAACGGCGCCTATTATGAATTCAAAGTATATGTAACTCCAATACATTATCCCTTTTCTGAAGACACTACAAGCGTTCCACTAAATTTCTTTAATATCTACATACAAGTGAATAAATGTTCAGAGATATACATTAAATTTTATTAAATAATTGTATTGTTTGTTTATAGAGTGGTAATCAGTATAATTATTATTATTAAGCTTTAAGCAAGTAAATAATTGAGGCGTAGAAAACATTGTTTGCCTCGGGCGTATAGTTGTAAATGTATTTTGTTTTACTTTTAACAATAAATTATCATTAATCTTATTCAATATTAGACATTTAGAACAGGAATGACTAATTTTAAAAAGTACTTAAGAGGCTATTAATTTTTAAACTTTGCAATCGTAATTTGATTTAGTTTTAAATTTAAAAATCTTACAACCTTTAAGTTATAATAACGAATTTTAATATAATATATCAATACAACTGTAGAGCGTCTATGAAGAGAATTGTGGATGTGAGGGAAGCGAGAAAGTTGTGCCAGGATCGTGACAAGTGGCGCTCTATTGTCTCTGCCTATCCCTGTGGGAGAAGAGTGTGACAATTTGATTGATATTACAATACACTAAGCCTTTACAAGTTTTCGCACATTACGATTACAATCTAGTATTATTCGTATTGTTTTAACTTTAGTTTTCTTAATCCAATTAATTCCTAATTCAATTGGCTCACTTCAGACAGCTCAGAGTAATTCTTCGTATGTGAAATCGAACCTAAACACGTCTTTACTTGGATCTGTCCAATGTAGCTTCAATAGGCATACCATTAGGCCGGCATCGTGGATGAAATTGCTTTCACAATCTTTTTGTTCTTGGCAGCGGTCCCCTCTACTCGTTAATATCAAGCAGATTGCAGTATATTTTTACCAAAGCTAATATGAAACTAGTGGCATCAAGGAAGTTTTAATGGATAAATTATGTGAAGTATTTTAGGCTGAAAATGTGAATTATTAAGATAAAAGCGAGTAACAATTTGAACACGTAAAAGCTGTTTTAATGTATCTGTCGCTTGGTAAGTGGATTTTCGAATATCTGCCATAATAGATGCTACACACACACACTCACACACATGCACTACTTTAACAAGAAACATTGTGATATTACCTAATGATGTTATTATATATCTTATACGTATACTGTATACGTTAGGTATTTTGTTAAATGTATGTTGTAATTGTAAAACAACTTTTTACAATAACGACGATTCTACAGCTTAACTGCGGCTTTTATACTAATTCAAATTTATCGTATTTTTTTAATGTGATATTGATTTAAGTTTTAAAAACTAATAATTATAAACCATCTGGCTAATAATATCGTCATCACCTTGGGGACTAAGTTGCTACAGTCGCGTCACCATGCCCGGCCTGGTGAAATGCCTTTTTCTCACGTTGCGTTAATAAAACTCAGAATTAAGCTATTGACAAGAGTTTGAATATGAACATCGAATATAATTAGACAGACTCGAATTTTCAGTAAGTATATGAATGTAATAATAATGATAACTTTTTTTTATTTTTTATTGTGACTCGACATATGACACATATCACTTCACGGTCTGTATACTTGTAAGTGGTGGTACTACCCCGGATCGGCAGACTGGGTACCACTGCCTATCACTTTTTGATAGCCAGACCCGAAGCAAATATCCATCTCTTTTTTTTTAATTAACAAATATTTGCAATATTTAATATTATTAAATATTACAAATAAAAGCTATGAAACAAATATTTGCTCCAACCGGGGATCGAACCTGAGACTTCGTCCACGCCTGTTGTCAAAAAAACTGTACGTTTAATAATTTTAAGATGGCAATTAATAAATTGGTAGTATCAAACTGAACAATTTTTATAAAGAAGTCTTCTCGAATAATGTAATAAAAGATTTCATTAGTGGACGAGACAAAGTGAAGAATTGCAGTAAGAAAATAGATGTGCACATTCTGGAAAAATATTTAGCTATTGAATTTCTTTTCTATTTCTTCAAAATGAAGTGAAAAATACATAACGCGCAGTAGCCATAAAGTATTCTTAATTGACTTAAGTGAGGCGAGTAATTCAGTTAAACACACATGCTAAGGAGTTCATTACTTTTTGCTTCAAAGATAAACAATATTTTATACAAGAAAGTAATCTTAATAATCCTACGTAGTAAAAGAAGATTTGCATTTTCAATTTACTATCGAGATGTTTACATTGTTATTACAGGAATTAATGTTTTATAATGTATGCAATAAGAGTTATGTTCGATCGAAGTTTAGTATTGTTAGTTAAATCGTTTCGTCGATTCCAGGTGGTGTATTAATTGAGTTAGTCGGGTATAATAGCTGCGTATCGGTGTTTACGAGGCGGGGCGGCTTAATGAGCGGCTTGTTGTAGTTTGACAGAGTGATTTAATATCGCGTCGTGATCGTTTCAGTAAATCGGGATTAGTTCGGGGTGAGCCCGCGGCGTGAATTTATTGCTCTGGATGCAGTCCTACCTCATTTAAGGTAATGTAATATCGGCAGGTTTTGTGGTAAGCAATAAAGATTTATGTAACATAATGCGATGACTTTATATTTCTTTTCATATTAGTCGAATAATCGATCATTTGTTTGTATTTCTTGATGGGTGGTCGAAATTGTGTTGTAAGTTTTTATTTTAATATTTTTTGTTTATTCGCATTATTTATGCTAATGACAAGTATTATGTTAATGTTAGATTAATAAAAATAACTAACGATTCACTACTATACCGACTATACAAGAGCGGTAGATTTATTTGCAGCGCTGCAATGAAACGCAAAAAGTAAGCGAGGGGTTCCGAGTGATGGCGGCGTCGGCGTTAATAAATTTTAATTTATAAAATAATGATCAAGTATTTCGCATAAAATGTAAAAATGTTTCTTTATTTAATTCCGAGAGTCCATCATCAATACTCAATAATTTTGATTCACTTATTGCATATTTAAATATTTCATAAAGCATTTCATATACAAAATCACCAACTATTGTAATAAATAAATAACTTTCTCAAATATATTCACGTTAAAAAGCTAAACGATTATTTCAGCCACTTATTCGTAATATGCATAAAATAATAATTTTAACAGTCAATTTTATTCCGTGCGCCTCTTAACTACGACCGCGATTCCCAAAATTGAGTGAAATTGTAACCAAAATATGGCATGGGAATTTAATAACCGTATTTTCACTAAATTGTGCAGTTTCTGTACTATAAACATTTTATAAGCAGTTATTTATGTTCTCATGTGGGCGAATAATTTTGTTAATTGTTTTGAGCTTGTTCCAAGTTGCAACCACGGTAAATCTCTTATACTATATTATGAATTCGTTTTTTTTTATATTGGCAAGAATGACCGCACACCGCCTAATAGTTTTAGACAACTTCCACCATAGATGCGAGACAAGTAGCAGTTTATGCCAAACACTGTCAACTTTAGTCTAATGCTCTCGGTACACTGGGAATCGACTATTAAGCACCAAGCATCTCCATACCCCTCTTTAATCTATAGGAACCCTGTGAGTACTAATATGACTTTAGTTGGTTGAGCAGTATTTGCAAAGCACGGTACATGTACATGTAGATTTGAATACTTAACTACTTAATAAATAATCTTAATAAAAATATGTAATCAGTATAGGGTGAGGCGAAATTTTGTAGCTCAAATTATATTAATTTATGAAGTGTATAATTTTGCATAATGTTTGATAAATTTCATCCCACCTATTTCGTTATAAATTACTATAACTGCGAACTATATTAACGGATCGTTCTGCATACAATTTTGGGGCTGTTACTTCAATGTTAACTTACATATTTTCAATCAATTAATCAAATTGTCACGCCTTTCTCCTTCCCACAGGGATAGGCAGAGACAATGGAGCACCACTTGCCACGATCCTGACACTACTCCCTCGCTTCCTTTACATTCACAAATCTCTTCATACAAGCTCTATGAGGGCACTAGGCAACCCATATTTTAGGACACATTATTTAAGAGCGAAATAATTGTGTAATATTGTTTTCAATCAATATCTATTATTTACCATGAATATTTTAACTGCTAATAAATTGTATATTAAAAGTTTCAACTAGTATTGAGACAATTGAGATACCGGGCTTCAACTGGGAGGTGGTACAACCGTCGATATTCGGGTTCGCCCACGCATATGCGCGTACGCACGGAGCTTCGTAGAAGATGTTCCACGCTCAGTTCCAGCAACCGATAATAATAATATGTTGCATTGCAATATGGAATTACAGTTCATTGACATCGCTCTAGTTGTAAAATTATAATGTAGAAGTATTATGACTTAGAACGATTACAGATCTGAATAATATGAAATTTCCAATGGTTTTTACAGAAATAATGTTTTTTTATTTAATGTAATTAACTACATAACTTTGGAAAACACATTTTAAATATTAATGTATATATTTGAAAATGTGATATATGTGTGTGGTAATATTGTTTACAAACAATGCGGGAAGAAGCTCATAAGCTGGCATAGCTCGTGTTGTTGAAGGCTGTGACAGGCTTCTTTACTCAGTTATCGCTCGATTCTGGCGCGCGCGCACGTGTTCTATCTACAACTTCATTGGCTGATGTGTTTGTTTACACGTTGTAATCACCGTTATTTTGAACGTTTCTACAAACTAAAATATTATAAATACCATTATTGTTCAACATAATATCCCTTATCTTGTATTGATCACATTTCGTATTCATTTATGACGAGTTGGGAATTAAAATGCAAAATTGATGACTTTCTGTTTAGTAAGATGTCGTCGCCTTGCCACTTTAATAAGATGCTTCGGCGCTTTATGCGCTTTCGTGAATATAAATAATGTATATAATGTGACAGTTACATCAATATAAGCAGTTTTTAATAGTGTTTAATAATAAGAACGCCGTCATGAAGCTCTGTATTTTAATACTTTATGTTATCGCTCTAGCGATCTTTGCCGCCGGCGATTTCAGGATAAGCGGTAGAGTTCGAAAAAGGCACGCAGGGAATAGACGAAATCGCGCCATTCTGCTACCGTGTCCTTTTAATGAAACACTCATAGACGATGAAACTGTATTGATGGATATCATTGGAAATTCTAAATATGTGTTTACAGCTAAAATTTTAAATGTGAAAAAAGCTAAATCATCAGTTCATCCTAACGGGAAACGTTCTAACTTGTATAATGTGCACATGAGACGAATGTTAAAAGGCAATTCAGAGGAGTTAAGAGAATTAATGAGATTAGAAGGTAGACTTGGGGATGAGTTGAATGGCGCTACTTTCATGGTGGAACGTCTAAGGGCGCGCGAATCATGTGCACCGAGTCCTCGTATGCACCTGTCCGCGATCTTCTTAAGCGATGGGGATTTTACTGAAGCGAGACATGGTACGGCGCCAAGACTGCATTTACTCACGGATCCAGTCCCGCTTACGCTGTTTCATCTCGACAGGGTGAATGCTGCTGTAAAAGGTATTTTTTGTTGTTTTAAAAGCTTCAAATCGTATTTATTTAAAATGATTTTTTTTTTAACATAATGAATCGACATATGACAGCACCTCGCTATATAATATTAACCTCGGATCGACAGACTGGGCACCATTTCCTACCACTCTTTAAAGTTTAAACCACTTTTATAGTTGTTAAGTAAAAATGTTTGTTACAAAGTGACCAGCTGCTTGATTTAGCGTAGTCGTTTAACTTTTATATACATTAATTGAGAGTGAACAAAAAAAAAGCTTTAAATTAAGTACTCCATTTATCAAATGAAAGCTGCCATTTAGGGAATAAACAGAAATACAAAATATGTGGATTATTACAATGGGTTCGGATATAAAATGATCAAAGCTCACAAAACGCATTATATAGGCGTTATAAATCGTTTGAAAATTGTCAACAAAGGGGAGAGAAATTTTTTGCTGAATCGAATAATTTCCGAACGATCAGCCCTACGCGGCTTCTAAAGGTAATCGACTTTATTTTAATCTACTTCAGTCATATGTAAAATCGTACAAAACCTCTTCGCAAACAATTTCTTCAATAACAATTTTATTCTTGTAATCGCAACGGAGATGGCGGGATGAGATAGACTCCTACAATAGTTCGTGGCGAGAGATCGTCAAATGTCGTGAGTCATGGAAAAAGAGAGGGAGGCCTTTTCCCAGCAGTAGGACAAATAAATAGGCTAATTAATAATAATAATCGCAAATGTTCCAATCAGTATTTATACAATTTATTTCAGTCTAATGTAGTTCCTAATTAACAATATTAATAAATAACACATTGAATCAATAGTTTCTGATAACACAACGAACGCATTAATACATGATTTTGATCGACATCTCGACATCTGCTCGTTAAAGTTAATGGACCGATTTTGTGTGGGTACCATTTTAGATCCCTATGTATTCGAGTCGAGTTGACAATAATTTTATTGAAATTTTCTTAATTTCTCACTGTTACGTCATATGAAGCACAAGCTTTTAGTTTTATAAGAGTTTCAAGTGGTTTTCATGCTCGAAGCTTAATATAATTTTATGGTGACACTATTTCTTAATATATTAAGTGGACAGTTCACATGTCTGTTTTATTTAATCTTCATAGATAGGTAAGTATTACATATATTTATAATTGGGTTATTGTTACGGCTATCTTACAACAGCCGGGTACAAAATGTATAAGAAAATATTTAACATCGGAAATATATTTTTAAATAATTGTTCAAACTAAAATTAGTGCCCATAGTATTATTATTTATAGTAATGTGAACTTTTATATGATTTATTGGGAATATAAATAAAATAGAATTCTTGTAAGACCCCAGTGCAAGATCTGGATTCATTCAAGTAAACTGACATAAATTGGGTCATCTAGCACGGTTGCTGATCATGAACAGCGCTTGCCTGTAATTGACTAATTTCATACTTCTAATGGAATATCTATAAATCTCCATATACCTATTAATTAGTATTTCATTTATTTATTTGACAACAATGACAACAAAAGTATTTAAAATTCCCCTGTATAAACTGAATATTTTTTTTTGTATAATTAAAAATAGACACGACATGCCTCATTAAAATATAGTGAATTTATTTAGTTGAAACTGGCTACTTACCGAAACGCGACTAAGTCATTTTATGACCTGTAAACTTGTAAGTCTTGGTACAAGTTTACCTAAATCGGAATTACATTTAATTTATTATTATTATTTAATCCCATGACAAAATACTCTGTGAAAGTAAAATTAGGAAACTATTTTAATAGAACTCGGGATACGTATTAAAATTGTATTTTTATTTTAAAGATAGGTATTTCTATAAATATAAAAACATAGCAAAATATAGAGAATATAGGCGTCAAAGGACGTGATTGATATTGATTGCGTTATAACTGAGTCGATTGATTGAAAGACACTGATAGATTTGTGATGGACGACTTCTAATATAGCTTAGAATTTAATCATCAAGAGACAGAAGCCTTAAATATTAAAGTGTCATTTAAATCTCTTTGTCTGTAGGAATATTAATTTTCTTAAAAATATAAAAGAATAAAAACAAAATCAATCATAGTTCATGTTCTTAATTTTATCACTTTATTGTTTCTTTTTCACAATAGGCAATATCTGCCAGTCTATTTTGGGAAGTAGATAATGAGAAATGTTATACATATTACAAATATTTGCAACTAGCAAAGGTAAAAAATACTTACTTAAAATACATAGATACATAAACATACATTAGGAATAAATAAGTAAAAGATTTAAAGCAATGACTAATTTGCTGTTTTATTTTTCAAAACTTATGTTATCGTATTTATAAAGGAAACTAACACAAAACAAAAACAATTCAACTTGCCGGAGAAACACTATTACTATTTCAAACATGTAGTTTTAAAATAAATAAATGCTGGAAGAAGCGACGATTTTAATGTGAATGTTTTGTTATTTCTTGAATAAACAGAACTAAAAGTATTTGGAATAGTGCATTAGATTTAGAGATAGGATCGCGTCGTTTTTGAAACAGCGAGGCGATGCGCTTCAGCGATAAGATATCTGGAGGACCAAACGGAAAGGAAACAGAAAGAACTTGCAAATGCTTTCAAATTTTATTGGATTTAATTTTAAACAACGTTAACCTTTTACATTTTTTAAAGAAAAATCTATATCTACGTAATATTTATTGAATAATAACGGTAATTACTTTAAAGTTTGAGATATCCTTTTTAAGAGCATTCAACAGAGAAGAAAAATAAAATAATAATATCACTAACTGTTCACCGTTAACCATTTAGATTGTATATATGTATATACTGTTCATAAAAAAATATTAACGAGAAGAAAAAAGCCATCCTAAATGATCCAGATGACGAAGGATAAGCCATAATGTGAATAGGAAGTCTAAACGTTTCATGTTGATACAATCTCATTTATTTACTACCATAGCCTAGTCAACTAAAATCCTTACAGTAAATTAATTTGTAATGGTCATAAAACTGATATATTGAAGACATCGGTTTTATCATAACGACCTATCGATAAAACTTGGTATAATCTTTTCTATCTTTGATCAAACGAAGGAGGCGTGATGGTTTATAGAGAAAGTAATGTACTTATTTATCAGGGACATGCCACACAAGAAGATACGTAAAAAGTATGTAAAATTAATACTCGATTGCTTCATAATAAATCAAATACACATAAGTTAAATATCTTTATATGATATATTTGTTTAATATGTTTAATATTATAGTTAAATGCTGTAGCAATTAATGGAAACCATAAACGTATCTACCAATTACAGTATTAAATTTATTTATTTAATTATTACATAAAATATTTTAATAAATTGAGTATTTAAACATATATAATAAGGTACCTATTAATTTTAAAATAAAGATTAAAATCTGAGTCACATTTAAAAAAAATCAAAAATATATATTTTAAATTTTAGAAGAATTTAAAAAATACATCATTACGTATATTGTTGCCAATATAATAGTATAAATAAATGCGAAGCCAAAACCAATATTTATCTAAGTGTAATAAAAAATACTACTTACATATCTCTAGATTCGTCAAGAAAGCGTTCGAACTTCATACGACCAGTCCGCACACACTCGTACCACTTTCCAAATTCCACCACTAACTGCAATCGCCTGTACTTGCAACACTTACACTTGTATCTTTATTATAATTATTTATCTGGAAAAGATAGAAGGTAAGTCAACATATCGCTATTTTTAGCAAGTCATCAAGTCACTAATAACTCTAAAAAAAACTATGGTTGAGTTTTAGTGATTGAAAAGTTATTAATGGTCAGATATAATTGACATCACATACATTTTAAATATAAATCAATTAATAATTTACGCAAAACTTTTATAAACTTTAATATAATATAATATTAGGTTTCGTCTGAATTGAATTTGAATTGTGAATTTGCGACTGAACAAACTCGCGCAGCCGTGAACAAACTCGGTTTTCTCAGTTGTCGTCACTCTTGGACCTCCTCTTACTTATCATCTGGCGGAACGAAGTCAGATGTCGTGTCACAATAAAAAAAAATGAATTTCAGTTGTTTGTTGAAATAAAAATATTACATAAAAATTAAAAGCGAATGAAATATCAACTATTCCGAGTACTCACATTTATTGAGATAACGGGGTGCTGACACATGTTAAGCCACAATAAAAAAACAATAATATACAGACCGTGATTTGGTCGCGTTTCGGGATCAGCTTGTAAGTTGCCGGTTCCAACTAGGGCGGCATAGTGGATGTGACTGCTACTCCCAGTTATTGAATTGTAGTGACAGTGACATTCATTCATGGACCACACTCCAACCTAACGTTAAGCAGGGTGCTGTCATATGTCGACTCACAATATTTTTTTTAATACAAACGTGTAATGAGTTTATATTGCGATGGTATATTGTTCAGATGGAGCCGTCACCGTGTTCATCAAAATTATCATGTGATGGCATGCATTGAGTATTATTAACTGTGATTAGGTAATTAATTGCAATACCTGAGTAACATATTCGCTCTAAATCATAATATCTTGAATGTTATTATCGGATTTATGTTTATGTTTATTATAAAATAGATTTATGAGTATAATTGAAGTGTCATGGTTTAACGGTAGCACCGCACTAATTTCATAGAGAATGGAAACGTTAGTGAAGCTATAAAAGTGCTAGCTACGAGTAGAAGCATGGATGGAAAGTTGATAAAATATTATAATAATAACCACTTTACTTCAAAATAATATACTTTATATTAATAATATTTTTTCTTTTTCTTTAAAATATATTTTTAATACAAAGCTTTTTTTATTTTAATCAGGTAATTAACTACTTCTAAACTGGTTATATTTTTTGTCATTATTATCTTTATCTATACTAATATAATCTATACTAATATAATAAAGCGAAAGAGTTTGTTTGTTTGTTTGTTTGTTTAAACGCGCTAATCTCAGGAACTACTGGTTCGAATTGAAAAATTCTTTTTGTGTTGGATAGTTCAATTATCGAGGAAGGCTTTAGGCTACAAAACATTACGTTGCGACTTATAGAAGCGAAGAAACAGTCGAAAATGTGGAAAAAACGGGGAATATTATTCGTCTTTGAGGGTTTCCGTTGCGTGCGCTGCGAAAACCGTTCGAGATACCCAAAAAATATGTATGAAAGAATTATTCCTCTTTAAATTATCTAAAAAAATGTCCGTGACCGTATATGTCTATCTTTTAAGATTAACTCACAATAACTGTTTTTATGATAGTCAAATTTGGTCTAAATTAATGCATTATTACAAATTATTTGTCAGAGTTGTATTATTATTATAATATTATTCTTTATCGAAATAAATGTGTTATTAATTAAGAGTATTTAACTGTGAACAAAATTGTCATTGACATCACCTAATTTCAATAAACATCTTATAAGATAATACAATTTTAAAATAACTCTGAAACAAAGTTCACACGCGTCGCATGATGAGCGCTAACCGGCGGGCGGTGCTTGCGGGCGAGGCGGTGGGGGGTGTAGCTCTACGAGGTATAGTCTGTCTAAGCCGAAATGACGCGCCCCTTCACTGCATTTACGCATACGAGCAAATATAAAATATGGATAGAACACACCGAAAATGCAGTAATTGGTTATTCAGTTGCTGGTTAGACACAAAGGAGGAACGAACGTGATGAAGTTTAATAGTATAGTTAGTAATATTTGCATTCACACATTTAAATAAACTAATAAAGTGGAGGGGCGCGTCATTTATAGACAGACAAGCATACTATGCGGTCGGCTCCCTACTGATCGGTTGAATACAGCGTTAATTTGTTTTTACGATATAATATCATCGTGCAAAATCCTTTTTTATACAATTTCATTTTGTAGTAGTTTTCTCTATAGTAGGTAGTGTTTGTTTTAAGTATAGTATTTTGTTTCTAATATTTTCACAATAACACTTTTTTTGTTTTGTTGTAAATAATACCTGTAGGTGTCATCTACATTCTTTCAAGGTTAGGTTTTACAATTCTTATTAGGTTAGGTTTTAGTTAGGGCATACAGTTAGTTTGGTTAAGTTTTCATTTCCTTCGTTCTTTCTTCGTCACTGTAATTAATGCCTAGAAAAAGGACTCAGCGTTCTCGGCAAACTGCTGCTGCAAAGCGGCTGCGAGTTTTGCGCACAAGAAAATAAAACTGAAAATATAATTTACGCAGAAGTACTTTAAAATATATTCTATTAGTTACGTAATTTAATCGTCTAAAATAAGTCGCGGGTAACAGCTATAGGTAATTTATAATAAAGCTGAGCAGGTAGGTAAACAAAAAAATAATATGATTCCCAAAATAACTATTTCACGCGGACGCAGTCGCGGGCACAGCTAGTTTTGTATATATTAATAATCATTATTTTACTCGTCAACTTTAAATCATTTATTCGTATGTCGTATATGTTCTTTCGGCCTTTCTTGCGCATTTTCAGACCGGGTCGAGAAGAAATCACAAGAATCTTTAAGATTATATAAATCCCTAATTTAAATTAAATTGGATATACTATATTATATTATTTTTATTTTATTTTACATTTTTATATTAAGCTACTAAAGTGCTTGTATGATAAAAACAGAACTACCAAAGTAAATGTATCAAAGATACATTGGTAGCGGCAAGTGGCTTTGGACCTGTCCTTTTGGCACTACCACTACGCCATGGTCGCCTTGAATCAATATATAGATTGTTTAGTGGTATTTTATCGTTTAATATAATGCTCAAATGGTGAAAGCTGTTTTAATTAATTTATTATCTTAAAAACGTGATAAGCAAAAGTATTACCAAAAAGCTTCGTTTTCTTACAATGCTGTTTATATACGTTTTTGCGAAAGTAGTATTACTGCGGCGGTGTTGAAAATTTTATCCGTCGGTTAAACTGCGGCTGAGCGAGATGATCGCAGGGTGAGAACAGGAGGGCCCAGAGTGCCGCGGATGTATGAATATTCAACGCTGCGCAGACAGCCGCTCCTGTTGTTCAACGTTTAGCAATAACTGTTAACTTGCCTTCTATTTTGTTCAGAGCACGTGTTCTATCTATCACCTCTCGGTTTTGTTGTCTCGTTGGGATCCCGCTCAAATTGAGTTGAATTTTAAATAGAATTGTTCGTAAAATTTAAGACTTTACAACACTGAATTACTAACGTTCTAATTTTAGTTTGTCATTGTATAATAACTAATGTTATTAAATACACACAAGCAAGAGCTTTGTAAGTCCTTATTTTATTACAACCATAAATGTTGTAATTATGTAAACAATTAGAGGCGTCTTACAATGGCTTATTTGTCTTTACGCCCGACTTATACGGTAATCCAACATTTTTTTTGTGTGGTCTAAATCATTCGCTATTGCGTTTTCGCCCATGTTTGTTTACATTAACGAAGGTTGCATGGCAGCATAAGTTGGCCTCCAGTCAGCATACGAGGTTGCGCATACGCACGCGTCTCAATGGCGCCAAAGTTGACGCTTTTGAGAAACTTTACTATTTATAATTATAATGGTGAATAACTTGTTAAGATAGAAGTGAATAGTAGATAAAATGAAAATATTAAAATTACTGCTCGTGTGCTACTGCATAGTAAGCGTCCTTTCTCAAATAAGAATCCGTGGGAATGTGAGAAAGAGAAATAGGTTTGTTTTAAGAAAAAGCACGAATGTTTCTGAATGTGCTTTCAAAGAGACAATAACTAATGACTATGAGATTTTATTGTCAGTAGTGTCGGAGGCTAAGTATGTGTTCACTGGTACAGTGCTAAATGTAAAGAAGATTAAACGAGGCGACGGCAAAGATAAAAAAGTGTTTTACGTATACAAAGTTTATATCAAAAGAGTTTTAAAAGGATTTATAGAAGATTTGCGAAAATATGTAACTGCGGGGCAGCAAGTTAGTCTGAATAGTGGCATTGTGTTCGTTGAGTCGCTGAAAGAAAGCAAATGCAATTTTCCTTTCACTCGACGTTCTTCGGCCATATTCCTAAGTGGTAATGGCAAAGAACTAAATCAAAAGAAAAAATCTGCACGTCTTGGTCTGCGACTTTTAACTGATCCTGTGATATTAACAAACTTTACTTTACTTAAAGTGGACCGAGCATTGAAAGGTATTTTTTTTTAAATAATTAATACTTTGTATAGATACTAATAGAATAGTGAAGAGTGATAGGTAAATAAATGGTGGTCATTGGCCCAAATTGCAAAAAAACGGTGTGCCACCACTTTGAAGTGTACAGATAGTGAAGCTACTCGGTCCCGTTTCGAGATAAGCTTGAAAGTTGCCAGTTGGCATGGTCTAGGCCGGCATATATATTATTATTTTTTTTATTGTGACACGACATTTGACGTCGACCCGCCTGGTGATAAGCAAGAGGAGGTCCAAGAGTGATGAAGACTGTCATGGCTGCCTCAGTCGCCGTCACTATGGCGGCCAAAGGAAATAGTGGATGGGATGGGACATGTAGTTATTTTTTTATATTATACATTTTTATACTAAGCTACTAAAGTGCTTGTATCATAGAAGCATTACAACTTAAGTTCATATATCAAAGATACATTGGTACTGGTGAGTGGTTTCAAACCCGTGCTCTTCCGTTTGCGTAACCATTGCACTGCCACTACACCGCGGTCGCCTTTAACTCCAGCTTAACATGAGGCGAGGTTCCGTCATATGTCAAGACACTATAAGAAAATATATTTAACATAATTATTTTTCCATATATATTTATTAATAAGCCATATAAGTCTTTGTACATTAATGTCAATGAAATTAACATTCTCTATTAAAATAGCTTGATAATCTCCTGCCAGACGCCGGCTACCACCCGTCTCGTGTTTTGATGAAGGCTTTATCAGCTGTCATAATCAAGGGACTTTATATCTGCCGGACTACCTGCTTTGTAAAGGGAAGCGTCTTTTGTTAAATTTGTGGCTTTAGTGAATATTAAATTTAATTTGCGTTAAATTGAATAAGTTTGAACCACGATTAGATAAGATGCTTTTGCGAATTACAAATATTGCATTTATTTTTTAAAGTATTAGGATTTTCATTGTTAATATTTAAATACTGCCTGATGATAAGCGATCATTGAATATCTGCAAGCAGCAGTGACGATCACTATGCTGGCCTATCTGAGTTTCGGCACTTTCAACCTGATTCCAAAACGTAACTAAGTCACTTCAAAGTTTTTACAATTGAAAATAGTACTACCATACCCCCGGATGACCACCTACTGACCTAGAGTGGCCAAATGACTACCTACTGTCTGCCTACCACTATTTTATTGGTCATTACCATCCACTCGACCGTGGTGTAGTGGTAGTGCAATAGAGACGCAAACCGAAAGCACGTACTCTTGCCGGTACCAATGTATCTTTGTTATAATGTATATAATGTATTTTGATCACCCTGTTTATATGATACAATTACTTTAGCGACTTAAAATAGAAATCGTAAATAAACTTGTCACGCCTTAATTCCCACAGGGAGAGGCAGAGACAATGGAGCACCACTGTAATGACACTACTTTTTCACTTTCTAAAATTGCTCAAAACAACTATAAACTGGTTTACGAAATGCGAACTTAATGCCTTTTCTGCCAGTCAACCATAAATATTTAAAATGATTTGTATTGTATAATTTAAATGTATAATATGTACAAGTATATTAAAGTATTTTTCAACATTAGAATTCTAATTTTTGTCGTAAAAATGGTTTTAGTATTTTAAACAATGGAAAACAACCAATTTGCGGTGACATTACGAGTTTCGTAGCCGGCATCGCTGTGATTCTCGAGACACGCGTGGGCGCAGGTCAGATAGTGATGTGAATTTATAACTATTAAGTTACGGTTACTCGAATACCTACTTTAAATTGACACATAACCGCTGGAATTTCACCTATTAAGAACAGTTTTAAAATTCAGCGAAGAGAGTAGAGAACACGAGGGATACGTTGACAACAGTCCGTTGTTAAGGTATCCCAGTCGGTTAGGTGTAGTCCTGTTCGAATCCCGGTCGGAGAAAAGATTTGTTATTTAAAAGTTATATTTAATAAATAACAAATAAAAATATAAAAGAGGCGTAAGGCCGAAAAAAAGGAAAAAGTTCACGGTTTCCACAGTCGCCGCATGCGCTTCCTCACGCATGTGGTACTGCATTTAGACTCAAATTATGAACAGTACTTCTGCTTACCAACAGATAGAGTAGGGTTAAATTTCGCGTTAAAAACTATTTTATTAGAATTTATTATTTTAAAGATATAGTTTTGTAAATCATTAATAAATACGTACTTTTCTTTAATAATTGTGGCTCGGCATATGACAGTACTCTGCCTAATAAGCTGGAATACAATCTATGAATGGTTGCGACTGCTACTAACCGCAAATAGCAGTCGCATTCATTATGCCGGTGTAGTTGGAACCGGCAGCTTCAAGTTCACCCCGAGACGCGACTGAGTCACATCACGGTCCAATCTTAAAATGCCTAATTATGAATAAAAAAACATCATACATCGCTATCTATGTCTGTCATAATAAGTCATTAAAAATTGCCGTATTTTTTAAAAATAAAACAAAAAGGGTAATTTGTTTCAATTTATATGGTAATGTTACCTAAAACTTTTTTTCGTGATGCGAGTTGATTATTACTCACATCCCTTAAAAAGTTTAAAAACAAATAAAATTGGGTCACCCGGAGGTTGAGCTTTAGATACGGAATTGGGTAGTTACAAAATGAAACTTGTTAAAACGAATGGTTGAAATTTTGTTGGAATATTGTAATAATATTTTTATTGAATTTGAAATTCCGCACAGAGGCTGCAGTAATTTATCTTTGACAAATGTCTGCGCTTATGGATCGCACTCCACATCACTCCACTGGCACTCCAAATCGTGATTATCAACTCAAAAAAATCTTATTCTTAGTAACAAAAATAAATAAAATCGAGTTTAGGACAAATATAAGATACATTACCAATAAATACATGATTAAAATAATACCATCATAATAAGAAGATATTTTTAGGCTTTATTGTGTATCGAACAAAATCAAATCAAAACTTTACCGCTCTTTTCCCACGGGGATCCTGACACGACCCGGGGCGGGCCGCCCCCTCCGCCCCCGCCACGTTACGCCACTGTATCAAACAATGTTAATTATTGTGTATTGTATAAGCAGTTAGTTTATTTATGATTATAAATATTGTATTGAAATGAAATGAAACAATTTCTTAGCATCCATGGATTCACCGTGCGGGTGCCGGGTCCATCGCGTGGCAGACGGGAGAATGAAGGCAGCGTTTCGGACTTGTGACCGAAATGTAGGTTTCAAAGCTTTTTGTAATAGTAAACATATAAACTTGTAATATTTATGTATTTATCACAACAGCTTTTTTTTAAATATTATTCCTATTTTTGTTTTGTTTTGCTTATTGCACTTGCAATGCTAGTTGAGCGGTGACAATCACAAGGTATGGCAGGTAAAATTAATTCCCCATTTGTAAATATAGTACAAAAGTAAATATATAATAAAACAATGATGTTAATAAATTATTTAAAAAAAACACAAGTAAATATTAGGCCCAAGTAATATTTTATTTAGGCTTAAGTCTAAAATGTCTTAAAATCTAATAATAAATAAATAAAAATAATAAGAGCGTGTAGATGAAACAGGCGTAACTCATAAGGCTTCCTGGATTAAACATAAAAATTCTTAGATAAACGAAGGTATTATCATCCAAAAATATTCTTCTATAAAATATTACCTACATACATACTAATATTACTTAAATACATTTAATGAATGTGTGTTTTTTAATTTAAGAACGACTAATGGCTTGTTAATGGATGTGTCATAAATATTCATGATATGTATTACTTTCACTAAGTACAGTATTGCTGATTAAAATTAACTTAAGTCAATATACGAGTAGTTGAACCAAAATCTCTTTAGTATGTTAAGTGTTATTTGTTTATAATTAATATATACCGGCAATTATAAAAATGGCGAAAGGTGAGAGTGGTTAGCACACCAGTCCGTTACGCGTAAAGTCCCGGGTTCGCATCCCTATTCAATGTTTGATATTTACATCGAATATTACAAATATTTGGTAATAAAACAGAAGCAGTGGTACCCAGTCTGCGGAACCGGGGTAGTAGCACCACTTTCAAGTTTGAAGACTGTTAGGTGACTGTCAGTTACCGGTTCCAATTAGGCATAGTGAATGCGACTGCTGTTTGCAGTCATTAACTATAGTAGCAGTCGCCTTCATTCACGGACCACACTCCAGCTTAATATCAGGAAGGGTGGCTATATGTCGAATCACAAAAAAAAATCATCGGGGAGGCCTAGAATTTGTAAAAATAATGATACCTACATTAATGGTATTAGTGGTGGTAAATATTTAATAATAGTAAAAAAAAACAATTTATTAATATTGTTAAAATTAATAATCGGCTTTCACCATGATATGCATCTATTTATTTCCACTTTTGCGCCAATGATACTGATAAATTTACGAGCTTGTTGTTCCAAAGTGCCGAAAGTAATCTCCTCCCCCGCTGTTTCGTTAATCTGTCACAATTAATCAATGCTTATCTAGGAATTCATTTAAAGCAACGAATCTTTGATCAGATTTTAATAGTAAATTGTTTTCAATTAATTGCTTTAAATATTTACTGTATAAAATATTTAATGTTTCGACCAAATCGGACACTTCCTCAAGAAAGCTAGGTGGCCACATCCGTAAAGCTTGCATGAAGAGGGTTGTGGATGTGAGGGAAGCGAGGAAGTTGTGTCAGAATCGTGGCAAGTGGAGTGTAACAGTTTGGTTGATTGTTTGATGTCTTTGGATGTGTGTAGGGAGTACGTCCTAACATATTCCTTATGATACTCCTTATTCACTAGCTATAAAAAAAATTGTTTAACAATAGATTTAAAATCCATATATCTAATCAAAATAAAATGTATACAGATCGTAATTGCGTTTTAGGATCAGATTGTAAGGTGCCAGTTCCAAGTAGGTCGGCATAGTGGAACTTAGTGCTACATGCAGTTATTTAACTATAGTACCAGTTACCTCCATTTGTATCACCTCCTATAGTATCACTCAGTTCCAATATGCCGACCTACTTCCATAAATATGGACCGCACTTTAGCTTAACATCAGGCGGGGTGCTTTCATATGTCGGGCCATAATGAAAAAAATAAACATACGTCACATTATTCTCGAAACTTCATGTCTCTCTCTTTTTTTCTATTTTTTCCAGTACTATTATTTTAAGTTATCAATTTACTGAAAAATGACTTTAAATGATGAAATAACCACGTATACGCTAGATATACAAAATTGTCAGTGTGTATTAAAATATTTCACATTCCTCCCAGACACGATCCATCTAAATATTATCTAAACATCGGTATTCATCTTGTTTATCTCTTAGAAGGCAAGTTGTAATTTGTAGTACACAATCGAGGGCTGTCGTATGCAGGACTAGTTCACCCACGCTACTCAAGGATCGTCAATTCGATGCGTACTTAGACGATTACTCAGATTTTCTATTACTACGATTTTCAGAGTGGGAGAGAACACTTCCGGTGCTTTAAGTGTTCTCAGCTGGTTGAAATTACCACCCTACACAGATGCAAATCCCCCCATAGTGACCACGTCGCGTTCGGGGACTAGTTTGTGTAGCACCAGTTGCGTTGGGGGTTGTGGATTCGGTCAGGGACAGTGGCATCCTGCTGACCTGCAGTATCCCGGTGAGAGTTTGTTGACCCGTCGGCCAGGGAGACCCGTAGCAACGGTTAACCGCTGGCCGCCCGCCGTATAGTACAGGGGCCTGAGCCCACCGCTAACCACGGAGGGAGGCTGCCCCACCATGCGGCGCATAATCTCGGGGTGATTCGTCTTGCCGATTGGTGATCGGATATGGGGTCCAGGCGATCACTTCCGGGAGGGTACGGGGGCCCTTCCGTCCGACGGATCAGCAAATTCACACCGCCGGGATGGTGTGGCTAAGAGGATGACTGCATTTTTCGTTCTTGCCGATGAAACAACCCCCAACATTTTCACGCACCCCCCCCCCCCCTCCATATGCAAGTCAAAAAAAGAAATAGAGTTTTACCAGCGGCCACTAAAACCCCCAGTACAAATGAGCTTGGCGTGGATTTCACGAATATACGTGGAATCCACGCCAATCTCAGTGCCGTCCATCACCATCTTGAGACGGCACAGCCCGCTCTGCTCTTCTTGACGGAGACGCAGATAAAGGCACCGGCTGACACTTCGTACCTTCAATACCCCGGCTACTCGCTTGAGGAAAGATTCCTTGCGAAAGCCGGGGTATGTGTGTACATCCGGTCCGATATCTGTTGTCTCCGTCTGCTTTGCTTGGAGGATCCTTCCCTGTCCATCCTCTGGGTACACGTGGACCTTGGTTCCCAAGCCAGGATCTACGGGTGCCTATACCGTTCCCACCACGGGGATTCGGAGACAACCCGGCTTTTCAATTCTCTGAGCCGGGCGACAGACGAAGCGCTGGAGCGGTTCCCGACCGCGGAGGTCGTGGTCTTGGGGGACTTCAACACACACAATGAGGTGTGGTTGGGGTCCCAAAGGACCGACCACGCGGGAAGGGCCGCTCATGCTTTTGCCCTTCTGCATGACCTGACACAGCTGGTGACCCAGCCCACCCGGGTGCCAGACATTGTCGGTCATGCCCCTTCTCTGCTGGACCTTCTACTGACCACTCGTCCGACCGGGTATACAATTTCGGTCAAGGCCCCTCTAGGGACTTCTGACCACTGCCTGGTCGAGACGATAGTGCCGCGCGTCGTGCCTTCTCCTGCCAGGAAAGAGGTGCGACGTTTGTGGCACTACCGGTCAGCGGATTGGGAGGGAATGCGAAATTATTTCGCTTCGCTCCCTTGGTGGCAGCGCTGCTTCAACTCTGAGGATCCATCCACGTGTGCCTCGGCCGTTGCTGATGAGATAGCGCTGGGGATGGAATATTACGTTCCATCCAACTGTGCATCTCGTAACGACCTGAGCAGGCCCTGGTACAACAGTGACTGCGCGGCTGCTGTTTCAGCGAAAAACGCAGCTCACAGTGCATGGGTCAGGAGTCGAAAGAATCATGACCCTCACGTGGATGAGTTGAAAGCAGCCTATAATCGTGCCACCAAGACTTGCAGAAAGGTCTTTAAAAAAGCGGAGGCGCAGCGCGTTTCCAGGATTGGCGAGAGTCTATTAGCGCACCCAACGGGTAGTCGCAGCTTTTGGAGTCTCGCCAAGACTGTAGAATCTAACTTCTGTCGTTCTGTACTGCCACCGCTGAGACAGCCTGATGGCTCACTGGCGCATACGGCGAAGGCGAAGGCCGATTTACTGGCCGAAGTCTTTGCCACAAATTCGCGTATTGACGATCGTGGGGCAGGGCCACCCACCCTGCGTCCGTGCGGACATACGATGCCTGAGATTCGTATCAGACAACGCGATGTCCGCATGGAACTACGATCGCTCGATATCAGGAAGGCCAGTGGTCCCGATGGTGTCCCAGCGCTTGTGGTTAAGACTTGTGCAGCGGAATTGACTCCCGTCTTGACGAGGCTATACCGGCTCTCGTACGCATCGGGCTGTGTGCCTCGGGCTTCGAAGGGGGCCAATGTGCAACCGGTCCCAAAAAAGGGCGACCGTTCAGACCCGGCAAACTACCGTCCAATAGCTGTAACCTCAGTACTGTGCAAGGTCATGGAGCGAATAATTAATGTTCGCCTCATGGCCTACCTGGAGGGTCACCAGCTGATCAATGACCGTCAATATGGCTTCAGGCCGAAACGGTCAACTGGTGATCTTCTGGCGTACACCACGCACGTCTGGGGTGAAGCGTTGGATGGTAATGGAGAAGCCCTTGCCGTTGGCTTGGACATCTCCAAAGCATTCGACAGGGTCTGGCACAGGGGCCTTTTATCCAAGCTCGAGGCATACGGTTTACCTGACCGTCTGCGGGGTTGGATAGCTGACTTTCTGCGGGACCGCTCCATACGCGTCGTCGTGGATGGAAGCGCATCGCGCAGGATGTCAGTGAATGCCGGCAGGGCTCCGTGCTGTCGCCGACTTTGTTCCTTCTGCATATCAATGACATGCTGGACCTTGGATCCGGCATTCATTGCTATGCAGACGACAGCACGGTGCATGGACGCTACACTGCCCGCCCCGCAGCCGGCAAACAGGAGATCGCCGATATGAGAGAGTCTGTTGTAGCGGGACTGAACCGGGTTCTTGATCGTATTACCCACTGGGGCGAGAAGAACCTAGTTCAGTTCAACGCAGACAAGACTCAGGTTTGCGCGTTCTCGACGAAAAAATCCCCGTTTACTCCCCTTCCCTCTCTTTGTAACATTTCCCTTAGTGCTTCGGACAGACTAGACATTCTTGGAATGTCCCTTTGCTGCGACCTGAATCACAGGGACCACATTGAGCGGGCCATTAAGACCACCTCCCGTAAACTTGGCATCCTGAACAAGGTGCGGCGGTTCTTCGCGCCGGAGCTTCGCCTGCTACTTTACAATGCTCAGATTCGCTCTTGCGCGGAGTACTGTTCGCACCTCTGGGACGGCTCTGCCAAGTATCTTCTTAATGCCCTGGATTCATTGCAGCGCCGAGCTGTCCGAATCATAGGTGATGCAGAGGTCACGCGAACTTTGGAACCCCTGCAACTACGCAGAGACATGGCGGCTCTATGCGTCCTCTATCGCCTATACCACGGGGAATGTTCCGAGGAGCTCTTTAACCTTGTCCCTACCTCGTCTTTTCACTCCCGTAATACCCGCACAGGTCGGGGAAAGCATCCGCATTTTGTCGACCGAATCGGCAGTCGAACTAAAAAGTTCGGTGCGTCTTTTCTTTGTAGATCAATCGACAAGTGGAATGCTTTGCCTGCCCATGTGTTCTCTCCATCCTATGACCTTGGATCCTTCAAGCGATGCGTGAAGAAGCACCTTTAGCCGGCATAGTGACGGCGGCTGAGGCAGCCGAGAACAATACTCGGCTTTCTCAGTCGTCGTCACTCTTGGACCTCCTCCTGCTTATCATCAGGCGGGACGAGGTCAGATGTCGTGTCACAATAAAAAAAAAAAAATCCTTAAGACGCCTTAATTCAATGCCTAATAATAGTTCATACAAATAGGAAACCTTAAATTTTTTTTAAACTTATTTTAAAACTTATTTAAAATAGTAATTTTATAAATAAGTAAATAATAGAACCTTGACTGATGTTAAGCTGATGTTAGTGCGGTCTATGAATGGAGGTGACTGATACTACAGTTAGATAACTGTCAGTGGCCAGCACAGCGGCTTAGTTCGCCCGGTAACTCACAAGTAGATTCCGATACGCGACTAAGTTACTTCACGGTCTGTAATTGTAAGTGGTGGTACTACTCCGGATCGGCAGACTGGGTACCAGCGCCTTCACTCTTGCTTACTTACTGCTACTAGCTTGATGAATTTGTCAGTAGCTCAAAGTTTTGAGTGTTGAAGAAAAATCATTAGTGGCAGTTTCAGATCAGTAAGTGAGCTTTGAATCATTGGCCTCTAAGCGTCGAAGTAAACTTATCCTCTCGCTTTACTATAATGACTCATGAGTACAGGCATGAGAATATTAAACACAAAAGTGTTATTAGATGTTTCTTAGAAAATTAAAGGCTTATTGAGAAAACACATTAGCGCTGAGAACTCTTATTTCTATTGTTCTTTTATTTAAAGCGTTAACAAACAACCTCCCTTGTAAGGTACACGTATTACCCTACTACAACTAAAAGTACTATATTTACACATTCACATAAAAAGAGTAGTTGTAGGAAAGTGGTTGTAAGAAAGTCAACGATGAGAAACAGAGGAAAATCTCAAATAAGTAGGTTTTATCGGCGCTCATAGCAAGGGTAATGGCCTTACTACTTTTTATAATAGGTAAAAATATAAAGAAGTATTAATATTTCTTGTGTATGTAAGTTATGATTTTATCTATTAAAAGGCGACCGTAGTGTAGTGGCAGTGAAATAGTTACGCAAACCGATAACATGGGTTCAAAACCACTTGCCGGTACCAATGTATCTATGATATATTTACTTTGGTTGTCCTGTTTCTATGAAACAAGCACTTAATTAGCTTAGTATGGAAATGTAAGAATTACAATTTTTTTATTCATTAACCAAAATTGGTGACTGATCGTATTGTAGAGTATATAAAGTCAATATTATGTAAATGACAAAGTCAATGTTCATTTTATTCAATACGATTCATGTTTGTAATTAAAATAACGTTTATTTTACTTTTTTTTAGATATAAAACCATTTTTTATTAAGTTTATTTAGTACAGGATATGCATAACGTGTCTAATTATATTTTAACTGCACTTCCAATTAGCAACTAGTTTTTAATTATATTATAGCCCAAGGCTTTCAATTGACAACAGTAACTTTCGTTTTGTTATGATTATTCTTTTATTTTGTTTATTATTACACCTCTAAGGGTTCGTATATTTATTGTTATACTGTTTAGTTATATTTATATAAATCCATTTTAGAACTAACAAAAAGAAAAACAAAATGTACGAACATATCATATAGTTGTAGGTATATTTTACGAAATTTAATATTTTTAAACTTTATTTTTTAGATTAGAATTGGAAACTTAACAACATACGTTATGATATCCATTTTTCTTTAATTATACCGAAATACCGAATTCAAAACTTAATAATGTTTACTTTTTTGTGGCTCGACATTTGGCTGATCGCCTTTTTATTTTTTTTATTTTTATTGTGACTCGACATATGACAGCACTCCGCTTGATGTTAAGCCAAAGTGTGGTCCATGAATGAATGTCACTGCTACTACAATTCAATAACTGTGAGTAGCAATCACATCCACTATGCCGGCCTAGATGGAACCGGCAACTTACAAGCTGATCCCGAAACGTGACCAAATCACTTCACGGTCTGTATACTTGTAAGTGGTGGTACTACCCCGGATCGGCAGACCATAACCAGACCCGAAGCAAATATCCATCTCTTTTTTTTTTATTAACAAATATTTGCAATATTTAATACTATTAAATATTACAAATAAAAGCTATGAAAGAAATATTTGCTCCGACCGGGGATCGAACCCGGGACTTTACGCGCAACAAACCAGTCGCTAAACCGTTCGTCCACGCCTGTCGCCTGATGTTGAAGAGCTGACGTGTCCATGAATGGAGGCGACTGCTACTGCATAGGATGGGGAGAACACATGTGCTGGTAAAGTATGCTTTCAATTGATACACGTTTTAGCAATAAATAAATATGTATTGGAATTGTGGTTATAATATTATTGGTTTAGAATTGAATTTAAATGGTGGTAATATAAACGTATCTCATTCCGAGCGAAACTATATAAAAAGGGCCACCCGCTGCGAATCTTTCTTGAAAAGGTCATACGAGATCAATGCAACCTTTCCTTGTGTTCAAGAACATTATTTGTTTTAAAGTTTCGACTTTTTATTTTATTTATATTAAAGTGCTCGATATATCAAGATAAATATTTAATAATTAGTTTTTATCTCGTTAGTGTAAGTTAAAGTAAAAATAGTTTTAAAATAGCAGACAGATATTAATTAATGTTTACTAAAAATTATATTTGTATTGACTTCGAATTGAATTGGCGGAGGCGATGTACCAGAGTGGTTCGAGTGGTATAGGCTAGAGATTCTAAAATCTAGCGTTGGTATAATTTTAATGTACCTTTCTTATAGAAAAACGGCGACTCGTCTGATGAAAGAATACACCGTAATGATTTGTTGTGCTGGTTTTTTATTTCTTCACTTTGTGTTTATTTTTTATTGAGACCTGACATTTGGCCCTAACTTGCTTGATGACTGAAAATCGACTCAGTTTACTGCAGTCTGAGCTGTTCCCACTATGCTGACCAGTGGCACTGTCACACGCTTCGTTGAAAAAATAAAAGGTTATAGGATGGGGAGAACATAGTATTTGTAGAGCATTTCACTTTATTATTCTTATCTCTTATTTCGCTAAATGTTACTACTACTCTGAAAACGAGATATACTTTTATGGCTGGGATAGTGACGGCGACTGAGGAGGCGTAAACTGAGTCAGTTTTTTTCTGTCGTCGGCTTAGACCTTTCCTTTTTTACTATCAGGCGCAAAAAAAAACTCATAATATACTGAAATTATACTCATATGCTCGTAAGCTATTCTGAATACAATAAATAGTTCTGCGCCATTGGGTTTTAACGAATGGGTGTTTTTAATTATAATAAACTTAAATTCTGTTATTTAAAACAGTCTATTTAAATATTATTTATACCTAACAACTATTTTATTACCTACTCAGTTACTAAGAAATATCAATTTACTCGTAAATATAGACTTGAATAGGTTTAACGTAGAATGGTGACTCTCAACCGTTTCATTTCCGCCACTTCGGTCAGGTTTGGCTTTTGAAACTGACCTCATGCCTGACTCGGATTAAACCGTGCTATGTTAGGGTGTGTCAATGCAAAATATTATGACATCACTAGACACACACCACTTATCAATAGACAGCGCTTTAATCCATGCTGGACCATTACAAGGGTCAACATATAATGATATACTCGTAGGTTTTAACATTTTATTTTATTTATTTATTTATTTACATTTTTATACCAAGCTACTAAAGTGTTTGTATCATAAAAACAGGACAACTGAAGTACACATATCAAAGATACATTGATACCGGCAAGTGGTTTTGAACCCGTATTTTCGGTTTGCCACTACACTACGGTCGTCTTACAGAAAGTCACGTTGTCTTTTTAGAACCTAATATGTTTTTATGGCACTATTTATTTGATTTAATGATACTTTTCCAAATATATGTACTATAATAAAAAATAATACATAGTATAGAGATTTGTGGAGTTAATTTCTCAAGTTTATTGGTAATTAGTAATCATTACATTCCGGGTACTTACTCTTCATTTAAAAAGAAGCTATCAAGAGGTGAATAATCTGTGTTGTATTTTCGTATAGCTATCTAATATAATACTATATTAGATAGCTATACGAAAATACACCTAATATTCCAATAAACTAATCCTTAAGTTATTATAATTTAAATTTTATTATTTACGCCAAAAGTTAAGACTTAGTAACCGATGAGGTTTGGTTTCATTTACTAATTTTGTACACAATATGATCATTATGATAATTTAAAATAGTTCCAGTTTAGGTTAAGAAATATAAATGTGGTCCGCAATGCCCATAACCAATTAGAGTCTTAATGAAGAGAATTCTGGATGTAAAGAAAGAGAGAGAGTTGTCTCAGGATTGTGAAAACTAGGACTCTGTTATCTTTGCCTATCCCTGTGGCATGACCATTATTAATGATGAAGAAGAGGGCACTTCTGAAGCTTATAAAGTTTCCAATGTATTCATACTCTACTCCATACACCAGTAATAATCTTTCCATGATTCCGCATGAAATCAGTTATATTTGTATAATTCAGATCGGCCTATCAGAATACAATAGAAGAGCTTGCAAAATGAAATAAAATATAGAGCAGGTTGCTTTTGTATAACTCCTTAAATTGAAATATGACTTCTTTGTGTTGCAACCATATACAATATTTGTATTGATCATAAAATCTAACATGTTTAATAGCCCAACTGCCCCGTTCACGGTTTAATTCAAATCAGTGGGTATTGTCATGCAATATCCTATTATACCTACAATGATACGCCTACAATTGCCTACATTGATAAGCCTTTCGTTATATCTAGATAGGTATGCTAACATTAAATTGATAGTGCTTCGCAAATATAAGCTGTATGCCGTTGATTTTTAAACATACATTTGTATAAACAATCAACATGTGATTAATTAAAGTGTGGTGTGATTGCCTGCACTTCACCGTATGTTTAATGGTATATAAAACTTTTATAGATCGTTTGTGGCGTGTGGCTCTTACCGGACAATGGAAACTTTAGTTAAAACATTTAAGGCGACCGTGATGTGTAGTGGTTTTGCAATGTTCACGCAAACCGAGAGCATGGGTTCAAAAATCACTTGCCGATACTACTGTTTATTTGATATTGTGTATTTTGGTCGTCTTGTTTCTATAATATAATCACTTGAGTAGCTTAATAGAGAAATGATAATATAATAGAAATTTGATAAATTTTAAACTTTACCAAATATAATCCCAAAATTTATACTCATTTTATATTAC
The DNA here is from genome assembly GCA_905220615.1 of Tinea trinotella. Classification (NCBI taxonomy): domain Eukaryota; kingdom Metazoa; phylum Arthropoda; class Insecta; order Lepidoptera; family Tineidae; genus Tinea; species Tinea trinotella. The sequence continues at coordinate 9,122,938 of HG992306.1, forward strand.
AATAACGAATATTTTAAATTCCAGATTATTTTTTAGGTATAATACGTAATGTGTTGTTTTAATTAATCTAATTGACCTTTTTCCACAGGGGATGGACAGAGATAATGTAAATAAATATATAGATATTTCATTTTAAAGACTAGTTAGGTTTTAGTGCAGATCTCTTTGAATTACATGTATTAACTTACAAAACTTTAATCAACGAGTGAAATGATGCTAATGTGGGAGTCTTATTTGATACGAGCTGAAGTTGAAGTAACGACTTAGTAACAGAAACTTTAGTTGCCAAATTCGGTTTGATCACCGTAGGTAGTTATTATTTGATGTGAAGCCTGTTGTTTAAGTTAGCATTAACGCTTGCATTGTGGCGCGCAATTTCGTACTGCCTGTTTGTCGGACCCTATGTTTAACTACTTAACTGGCATACCAAGTCGGGGTTCCATTAACAACTACTTAAACGCCCAAACATTGTAATTATATGCATTACTTCGCGGGTGCGTTCGAGGCATCAAATGAAGTGATTATCACATGTCAATAGCGCCCTCGAAATAGCAGCCATAGTTGGAAATTGTAAAATGAAACTTTTGAAGTAAACTGTGTTTATAGTGCCGTGTTGTCGAGTGGACAGTTCGAGTGGGCGTTGTGACCGTGAGAAGCAAATAACGCTTGTGGCACTCATGCTGCATTAGAGCTCTCATAAATGTGTTCATGACCATTACAATACCAGGAAAATTGAATTTGTTTTTTATTTACACCATGTATGCACTTGCCTATGCCAAGCTATTAAACATGATTATATACTTTTCTTTATGTTAATCCAATGTAGTCTTATTCATCATCATCAGTCAGAAGGCGTCCACTGCTGAACATAGCCCCCCCTTAGAACGCCATTTTGAACGACAAGATGTTAGCTGCGACTGAAGTTTGAGCCGGTGTTTTTTAAAAATTGAGATTTACCTATCGCATTAAACATTCTTATACATTGTATTTATTATATACTTGTGTACTTGTCTTTTTTATTATTGCAATTTCTTTTAACTGTATAATTAAGTAATGACTATTGGATAGAAAAAATACGTGTGCACTTTGATTAACTGCGACCGGAGACTGTACCCGGTGTATTTTTTTATATTAAGACTCGACATCTGATCTCAACTTGCCTAATGTTAAGCAAGAGGAAGTTCAAAGCGCCGATGACTGAATAAACTGATTTAACTTACAGTTGCTTCAGTCGCCGTTACTATTTTATGTACTTATAGCAAATATATATTGCTACATATTATTTAAAACTAAAATATAATACATAAACGTAAAGTGTGATTCAGCTTAGAGCTAAGCTCAAAGTTCAAGTTAAAATTTATATCTCTGATATCTACAATTCATTGTTTAAACTACCTACATAAATACATTTAACCGAGTTAAGTATTCATAAATTAAATGTCAATATTAATAATTTAATAGAGCGTAATATAATTTATGTAATTTAAAGTAATTATTGAGGCCAGAGGACCGAAACCGCAGTGTCACAGCGGGGTGTTAGAATTATGGGGCCACCTGTTAAAATGTTTATACAAATTCTATAACAAATATTGTAATTAATTGTTGTTGGTTGGATTTTATTTTTAAAAGTGCATTTGATCAGGTAAAACAAAAAATAACGTTCACTAAAAAGATACTAAGGAAGGAATTGGGATTTGAATTTCAAATATAATGAATATAGAATCAATTACCTATCTAAATATCGACGCGTGTGTGTGTAGTAGTAGTACAATAGTCACCCAAACCGAAAGCACGGGTTCAAATAAAACATCTACCGGCACCAATGTATCTTTGATATATCTATTGTTCGTCCTGTATCTAGTAGTAGTATGTAAGTACAAATAAAAAATAAAAGTAATACCTGATCTTTCAGAGCAACGTGAAGAGATATTACGTTTCATTACGTAAACTACGCCGATTGGTTGCTTGCGATCGCGACGCAATTTCACTGCTTTTTCGTCGCCATAATGTATTAAGAGAATTGAGGGCCGGCTTAACATCCGTCCGTGTGTAATATTATTTAAAACTCTAGGTAAACGTAACAATAATACCTATGTATCGATTTAAAACCATCAATTTAATTAAATAATATTTGTCACTTATTTTACTCTTTAAATATTTTATGAGGAGAAATCGATGGCAAGAGATAAAAGTATATTTATTACGATTATGAAATATTCGTCTAGCATTGCATAGGAATTGGCTAATTTACGACTGGTTACAAAACATATCTTTTGTGTATCTGAGCTATTATAAGAAAGTTACCACATTACGACACAAGTCCACGTGTATATAAATGTTCTTTTAAAACTGAATCTCTTACTTCATTATTCTTTACTGAGGGCAAGCAAAGAGGCGCCGACGACTGAAAAAACTGACTTAGTTGCCGTCACTATGTCTTTGCGTTCCGTTTGATGATGAGAATACGTAGGCCGGTAAAACTTGCCGATTGTTTCACGAGGGTGCTATGTTAATTCGACTGACGATTCTATCGCAAGAATCAAAAATAGATTTTTTTTAATCTTGTGATTAACAATGTGACCCAACCCTGTTTTGTTTTATGTAATTTCCTACAAAACAGACACAAAGCTTTCTATAGCGCTTAGAAATTAGCGTTTGTTTGGAGACAATGGTTCCCCCGTTGCATCCAACACAGTGTTAATAGTAGCAATGGCGGATCATTAACACCTACACTAACAACTAACCGAATTTCTCTCTCAAGATAACTGGCCAAGATTAATGAGCCCAACGTGCAAAACGTTTAAACCCATTTCCAAGTGAAATCCGACGAGTCAGTTCCATATATTAGTGCTAACGAAAACGTTCCTGGCACAAATTTCCTTCATTAACATTTTCCAAATTAGTCAGCTTTAGACCATCGCGCTTTAACCACATCTAGGTCATTATGCGAACGAATTGTATAAATTACACCTATTCCTAAATGTTGAATCATTGGTCCAGCGTGGCTTACGTACGGCACGAGCATCTTTTACGACTTACATTTGAACTCAAATCCAAAGGATTTATTCTAAGAATACGTGATGTGGAACCCCTCTAATTCATTATTAAGAGTATAAAACTAAAATAATTAGATACCAATCTACTATTTTATTTACGTGGTTTCTTTTTTTATTCACATTAACTTAGTTAAATCTATTGTTATTTTTATCAACCAATCAATCAAATTGTCACGCCCTTTTCCCACAGGAACATGCAGAGACAACGGAGCGCCACTTTTCTCTTCCACAATTTTCACAATTCTCTTCATACAAACTCTATAGTTATGGGCACTAGGCAACTCAGCTTTCTTAAGTATGTCTCCGATTTGGACGGAGAACACCCTCCTGGGCCTGCCTCGTTAACGCATCCATCCACATCAGATTTATAAATTTCTTTCGTCAATCTACTTTCACTTATCGTTTTTATTTTGTTTTAAAATTGTCATAATATTAAATAAAATTGCAATACGTTAAAAATGCAAGTACAAATTGTACATACATTTTATCTCTAAATAAAAATATACATACGTTAATAAGTAATATAATTAAAAGTGGCGGCGACAGAGGCAACCGCAAACTGAAATGGTTTTGTCAGTCGTCGGCACACTTACGGTCCAAATCTAAGCTTGGACCTTAAGCAAGACGAGTTCACATGTCGCGACTCGCGTCACAATAGTATAAAAAACATATATGTAACATGTTTTTAAATTTTGTACTATAAAGTGGTGTAAGTTTTATAAAATAACCATATTTTTTACTACTTTCTTAGTGGAAAAGTAATACAATACGTGAAACATAAATTAAACATAAAATAAAGTTATTTAAAGTAAAATTCGGCGTATCTACATTTATATAAATACTTAAAAATAAACCAATAAGTATAATTTTAAAGATAAATTATCACAAAATCATGAACAAAGTTTAATGAAGGGTCCAGACGCATTGATTGCGTGTACGCGAGCGTTTACAACCGACATGAATGGAAATTATATTGAATCCACAGACACGCTTCTGACATTGTCATAATTTGCTTTATTGAACTTTTACCACGCGAGTTCATTTACCACACAATGAGTCAAGGTTTTGGGATTTAATAATCAACTAAATTTATTGGGTGGATCCTCCCCCGTAGACAGTGTTGGTTGTAGAAAATGTTTTCTTTTAGTAAACATGAGTATGTTGAATAACTTCGCTTTAATAAGCCTCTGAATATTTTCCAAGGATTTTGTTTGTTTTAATTTTTATACATCCCCCAGGGTAATATGTAATAACGAGTGCGTGCTGTTTTCTTAGTATTCAAAATTATGTTTGTAAATGGTAATAAAGTAAAATAAGTGAACCTTATATATCGTGTAATACAAACACTGTTCAAGGCACAATGTAATAATGTTACAATAGTATATAAGGTTATATTTTCTTAGATTTTGCGCGAACATTGATTAATGAAATAAACAAATTTTATGCAGATTACTATCGCGTTAATTTTGATTTTACAACTTTATTTAATTATTATAACGGCGATAAAATTGTAAAATCAAAACCAAAATAAACGCGATAGTAAGCCGCATAAAATTTGTTTAATTCAGTTATTTGTTTAATAAGGTTATCAATATTAAAGCATATTTTTTGTGAGTTAAATACCATTATTGTAAATCACGAATCAGGCAAAACGACTTATTATATGCAAAGTTAATTTGCCAGAATTAGTACAATGTTAATATTTGTATTTATTTTAAAATTTATGGCTCGACATATTAAGGCACCCCACCTAAGATTAGTGAGTAAGTTCTATGAATGGACGTAGCTGCTACTTACAGTTATTGTACAGTAGTAGCTATCTCCTCCATTTATGGACCGCACTCCAGCTTAACATCAGGCGGGGTACTGTATGTCGAGTTACAATAAAAAATTTGTATATTGACTAATAATAAAAATATATATATATGCAATCTTACGCCATGTTAAGTTATTCTCTATTACTTAAAGGTTAATACACGATGAAGGTTAAGTGGGCTGCTGTCGTTTTCAGTTAAGTGGCCACCGGCGAGGAATTGCCGGGCGAAACCTCATGTGGTTTACTTGTTACACCATATGTTTGTGTAAGACTAATTTGAGACTAATTGCTTAGAACTACCAAAGTTTTGCTGAATAAATTACTACAATCCTAAATTAGATTTAAATTAAATTGCCATATTGTATAAGAAAACTAAACCTTTTACATCCTTAATAAATTTTCAATCTCATCTTTGATAAGATATTTTGACGACAGGCGTGGACGAACGGTTTAGCGATTGGTTTGTTGCGCGTAAAGTCCCGGGTTCGATCCCCGGTCAGAGCAAATATTTGTTTCATAACTTTTATTTGTAATATTTAATAATATTAAATATTGCGAATATTTGTTAATAAAAAAAAAGAGATGGATATTTGCTTCGGGTCTGGTTATCAAAGAGTGGTAGGCAGTGGTACCCAGTCTGGCGATCCGGGGTAGTACTACCACTTACAAGTATACAGACCGTAAAGTGATTTGGTCACGTTTCGGGATCAGTTTGTAAGTTGCTGGTTCCATCTACGCCGGCATAGTGGATGTGATTGCTACTCACAGTTGTTGAATTGTAATAGCAGTGACATTAATTCATGGACCACACTTCGGCTTTCAATCAAGCGGTGTGTTGTCATATGTCAAGTCACAATATAAAAATGTTATAAATATATGTTAATAAAAAGGCGACCGTGGTCTAGTGGTAGTCGCGCAAACCAAGTGCCTGCAGTTCAAAACCACTAGGTGACTTGCTGGTACCAATGTCTCTTCATTATACCATACAATGTACATGTACATGCTTTGTTCATCCAGTTTCTATGTGCATCAACACGTTTAGTAGCTTAAAATAGAAATGTAAAAAAATTAGAATATATGCTCCGGGTAATATACGAGTAGCTGGCAGACAGTTCCCTGTCATTTGCACTATCTGCCGATCCGAAGTAGTATTACCACTCTCTAGTATACAGACCGTGAAATGACTCAGTCGCGTTTCAGGATCAGGCCGGCATAGTGTTCAGTAATAAAAAATATCCTTAACAAATTGCCATCTCATCTTTGCGATAGGACATTTGTAGCTTGAACAATAATACAAACTTTTTTAATATCAGTCTCCATGTTAGAGAGAAATAAATTGTTACTGGTCAGGAGAACATAAATTTTGCTGATAAATCAAATGTATTGAGTTCCGACAGTTTCTCAGGCAAGTTTTGTTAGGTAGCTACTGTCCATATTGTCTGCTATGACTAGCCAATAATAGATAACTTTAACTCATAAAGTTACGAGTATATGAAATGACATTTGCTACTTAAATTTTACTTAGCTTTTTAGAACCTGGATTCTCACGCTGTTTTCTCACCAAGAATGTCCTACGTCCTAAACAATGGTTCACTATTTGGCACGTCTCTGACACATCCCTACAACTTTCCCCACATTCATAATCTTCTTCATTATTATTGTGGCTCATTATATGACAGCACCCGGCCTGATGGTAAGCTAGAGTGAGGTCCATTAATGGAGGTGACTGCTACTACTGGTAAATAACTATAAGTAGCAATCGTAACCCGCAATGCCTGCCTAATTGGAACTGGTAAACTTTCAAGCTTGTTTTTAACTGCGACTAAGTTAATTTATGGTCTGCACTTGAAAGGTAAACCAAACTGTCTGTAATATATTAAATCTATACTTATTTTTCAAATTTTTACAAATTCATTATTTTCATAATACTACAACCTACTTATTTATTTTCTTGTAAGTGATTTTAAAAATAATATTTTCCCAGTAAATTTCCACATATGTGATTTTAGTAAATCGTTTTGTTGATTCGGCGAGGGTCACAAGGGCTCTCGTTTCGGCCACTCACAGTGTGTGGTCGGCAACCAATGCACACTCACCTCACCAATGCTCTTCGGTTATAAGCGACGAGATTGCTTGTTGCTTCTGATCGAATTCACTCAAATGGAACTCTTAGTCAGTATAAGGAATATAGTCAAGAACGTTTTATTACTCACTAAAATATAACATTCACTTGCATGAGAATACAAAACTGTATCAGTTACAAAAGTCTCACAGTAATCAAAGTCAACATAACTAAACAAAAGAATATTCAAATCAAATCATCCTGATACAATTCCCTTGCTTCTCTCACATCCACAATTCTTCTCATACAATCTCTACTGTTATGGGCACTAGGCAACCTGGCTTTCTAATAAATTATTAATAATTTCGCCATTATGTAATTTATTAAAAAGGTAAGATACGAGTTGAAAAGCTTAAAAACGTCAAAGTATTTGAGTCTCATTTGTATGGTGGCAGAAGCTTGTTCTCTTTCTAAAGGTTCAAAGCTATTCATTTCTTTGCTTTTGAGTAGGACATAGACGATACAAACAGTGTGAAAGCCGATTACACCTTCGCACTCGATATACTGACATTTTGAAGTCTTCAAAAAAGATTATTTATTAGTATTTACAATTCAATAGAACATTTTCATTATAGGTTTTTTTAACTGCAAATTAATATGAGTAATAATGTGTTTTAATTAACATTGTTAAATTTTACTCTAGAACAATATTAATTACCCAATATTATGATCGATTATTTCGGCTAATGAGTTATTGTATCCAGCAGGATATTGACGACTAACAATATGGCTTCGTATCTACCCACACATATGAGATTAATGAAAGCTATATCAGGCGGGGGTAGTATTCGGCGAGGTTCAACTATGCGTTCATTCTGCCTATTAGGCTAATGTGTTAACGGTTTACAAAGTTGATAGGGCATGCGGTCCGATAATGCGCTTAACTCGGCAGGGAGAGATGTTGCGCATAAATCATTGCTAAGTGAGATCGGACCCGATGTGTGAACTCGTAAATCACCCGGGTAAATGAGGCCCGGCTTGAGACCGACGTTGATGGTGGGCTGTCTTAAAGCGCATTATATAAATGAATCAACTTTAGGCGCGGTTAATCTCAATTCGCAACTCGAAATAATTTTGCAGCGTCCGCGGCCCACCAGCGCTATAGCCGTACAACCAAGCTCCATATACGTAAGCTTTGCTTCGATGGACAATTATCCATAAACCTGCGATATATTTCATTGTCAATAATTGTTTGTTATTTTTGTATTAAAACCCTGTAATTATCGAGTTTAAATAAAATTTATTCAACGGTCAGTTGCATCAATTAATAAGTAAAACCAATTATAATATATGCAATAACATAATTAAAAATATTAACAGACAATTTCACCATTATTGTTTCGGATTCCTAAAACGTATTTAAGTAATAGATACCTACATCGTTAACGAAGATTATACTATAAATTAATGTATCGTAGAGGCCTGTTATCTATCCACTTCCTCTGAGCGAGAATTTCACGTAAACAACTAATCATAATCCACCTACTGTTGTACATTATATTTGCATTTTCAATTTTATGCGAACCACTCAGGGCGTTAGTGGCAATCTAACTTTTCATCTTTAGACATTGAGTGAAGGTCCAATTTTCTTTACAAATTGCATGCCTTTAAGTAATCGCAAGCCTTTATTAATTGAGTTAGTTAGCTTTAATAACGGCGTATCGGTATTTACGGCAATGTCATTAGTTTAATGATCGGCTTATTGTAGTTACAGGGTGATTCAGTGAGGAGCCGTGGTCGTTCCAGGGTATTCTAAAGATGGTGTGGGTAGTTAAGTAACTTATGTTATTTTGAAGAAATAAATTTTTGTTACAGTGAGCAAATTTTTAAGTTCAAATTCTATTTAGTGTTTGAACCTAAAGAATTATCAATTGAAATTAAAAGTCAAACTTTTGTAGTAGTCTTGTACTAAAGCTTAAGAATGGCAATATGTATTTTAAAATACGATTGACATATTGTTTTGTTGAAAGGTTTTAAACGTCATATAATTACAAAATACAGGCTGTAAATATTATGTAGTAACGTTATATAGCTCCCGTGGCATGTTACCTACCGCTTTAAAATAAATCAACCGCTGTTGTTATCGTCGTGTAAACGACTTTGTAGAGTTTATGCTTACTGGTAAAATGCTACAGGCAACGAGATAATGTGAAGCGAATATCCTCTATTTGGAAAAACAAAACCAAAATATTTATGCGAATAATTTACGGTGCTCGCTTTTCCAGTAACTCGAAGCTTACGTGATTTAATGAAATTTTTTCGAACTTTAAATTGTTGCGATTTAATTACAATGTTCTCCTTTGAAGTTTTGTTAGTTACAGGTCTCTTAATTTACACATATAATTGTAGTTAAGTATATAACATAACTATATTGTATATTAGCTTGAATTATTACTGTGTAGTGCAGAATATAAGTATAGCGATGTTCGTATACGAGAGTACGATGTTATCTCAAGTCTAGGTTTTGTTTGTTTTGTATCCACTTAGATGCCATTAATATAATTAACAACACACTCCGAGGGACCGTAAAGAAAATGGTCTTTATATTAACTCGTCTGCGAAGGCTAGCTTTTTATTTTATTTTGTACATAATAGAGCACTATTTTATAATTATCGCATGATATAATTTTGTGCAACATTATGTCTAGGTTTATTTATAATAAATGATTCGAAAACTCCTTCTGCCTGTCCCTGTGGGAAAAAGGCGTGAAAATTTGATTGATTGATATAAAACTTCTAATTTATGTAAAATCGATGTAGTTATACTTCTCTGTACAAAGTCTACCTTAATGCCAATTAACCTTGGAAATCGACTAAAATATAAAAATTAAGGATTATTACATTAAAATTATAGCAATCAGCATTCATTGAATACATCTTGTGGTTTTCTGCAATTGACTGATTTTATTGTATCTTTTTCATGCTTCAAGAGAAACATGAAAAAGAGCTTTGGCGGACGTATTGATGGCGACTGAGGCAACAGTGAAACTGAATCAATTTTTTTATTTATCGACCCTACGCGTTTAAGTAGGAACGTTTTGACAAGTTGAGATCAGATGTCTAAAAAAAATTGTGGTATTTTATAGTTCGAAAATGATTAACAAAATACAGCCTTTTGACCTTAGATACAGCATTTTGAAAATATATAATTTAAAATCTCGCGTGACATAGACAGTATTTGATGTAGAATACGAGTACAAGCACTGATTGTATCGAGTGGTTTCCGATAATAAACAACATGCACTCACAGGCGTTAGGTTGCAAACATTCTACCCTGTAATTATAGAAATTAATGTATAAACAACGTATTATTAAAACTATTTGCTTTGTTATTGTATTTCTTTAATTGTTATTTGTTTAAAACTTTGTATGAAAGGAATCGTGTAAATGTAGAAGATGTGCACGACTAAACAAAAAGGCGAATTTTGAACGGTGATCGGAAAATTACTTACCAATATACAAGCTTGTATATGCGACCGTAGTGTAGTGGCAATGCAATGGCTACGTAAGCCGAGTGGCACGGGTTCGAAACCGGTACCAATGTATCTTTGATATATGTACTTTGGTTGTCCTGTTTCTACGATACAAGCACTTTAGTAGCTTAGTATAGAAATGTATAATAAAAAAAAAAATTGTATAAGAGCAATAAATAAAATAGAACTGTTTTTTTATCTTTATTTTGCCGTTTTAACATTTTTAGTAAATAATTCTAAGAAAAACTTTTACTACTTAAAGACAGAAGTATTGTATTGTGCATAGTTGCATAATCAATCAATCAAATTGTCACGCCTTTTTCCCATGGGGATAGGCACAGACAATGAAGCGCCACTTGCCACGATCCTGACACAACTCCTCTCGCTTTGCTCATAGTTGCATAAAAATAAATAACGCATTATTTTATTCGTTAATCAATAAAGACATGTTCGTACAATTCAATTGTATAGTTATTTAGCTTTCTCAATTTAGACACAAACACTAAGTGCCACTTGCTTAACAATGTTAAAGCTAAGTCAATATACCTATTCAATATATTAATTGATTACAGTATGAAGTAAACGCATTCATGACTCATCGGTTTGTTGGTAGCAATGCACATTAAACTCGGTTGCTGAGAGTTATGATGACTGTGAAGACCTTTTAAGACATACTATGGCCGTTTACGAGTATTTAAATAAAATAAGCCTAGAATAATAAATATTTTTTTATTAAGCAGAATTATAACAGTAATTAAGCTTGTATGAAGAGAATTGTGGATCTGAGCGAAGCGAGGAGTTGTGTCAGGATCGAGGCAAGTGGCGCTCTATTGTCTCTGCCTATCCCTGTGGGAAAAAGGCGTGACAATTTGATATGATAACATAAAACAAACAATAGACAATAGACGCAATAGTGACAGCGACTGAGGCTGTCACTAATGCGTTCTTAAACTGAATCGTTTTTTTAGTCTTTAGCGCTTTTGGACTTCCCCTTGCACATCATCAGTCGACTCAATTGACGTTTCTTAATAAAATACATATTTTTACATAAGAAAAAGCAGTAGCTCGCAGTACCTATAATCTTATAACCGAGAAAATCGTGTCTGGATAACGGAAAGCGGCGATTATTTATCCGTGTCTGTCTTATTTTTTACTTATGATTAAATTACAATAATTAAATGGAGTAACAAAAAGTTTAATGTCATTTAGTTAAAGCCAAAAAATATTGGGTGTAAATGTTTCATGATACGTGTCCAGGATCCTAAGGTGATGCCGACGGACACCCTGACAGCTGCTCATTAACTTAATGGACTGTTGGTGATGTCAGTCATTAATAATGACAGATGTATCATTGGGCGTTTATTTAAAACGTCACAAAACGTCAGATGAACCGTTGAAGACGTATTTTGATTTATGTCTAGACGTGAGGTGATAACGATTAGGTAGGCCCTAAGCGGTTTGTTTGATCGTATCGTGTTAAACGACCTTTATGTATTTGGTTTAATGGATGTGGATATAAGTTAGAACTTACGTATTATTCAGTTGATAAACGTGTTTGTCGAATTGAGTCGCTAACCTATTTATATGAAATTTAACACGTAGGTATTTATTTGCCTAATTGTGTGGCCGTAAAAAAACTTTTAATTAGTATAAACTTTATACGATCAAACTAATTCATTAGACAAGTTGAGGTTTGATGAGTCCTAATAAAAAAAAACTTATTATATTAAAGCATCTTAATATATTAAGATCGAATGATATTTTAAAGAAAGTATTTAAAGAAAATGTTAGAAAAAACTAAAAACATATTACACATATTTTACATTAAAACAATTAGCATTATTTTCAGGTTTAGGTTTAAAGGATTAAAGATCAGTATCTTTAATCCTTTAAACCTCAAAATATTGTGTCACTATTTAAATGTGAAAGCAAAACACAAATAAATATGCTTTAATACATTTGTTTATTCCTTTTAATTAACTTACTGTTAATAAAAAAACTTTATATTCGTTTCTCTTTCAAATTTGAATAACCATTAATTGAAGTTACTTTTCTTTTTATTAGAGATCTTCTTAGATAATGTTATTTTTTCATATCTTTTATATTAGATATCATAGACACCGAGTGACTAAACATACATTATATCTAATATCAAAGATACATTAGTATTAATCAGTGTAATTTTCTAACAGAAAAACTAACCACTGTATTTTTTATTTTAAAATAAAAAATGACAGTATTAATTCAAACATACCCAATAAAACATTCGTTTGAAAATGTTCGTGTAGAAGTTACATCACGTTTCCGGAAACCAGCTCGGATGCCGACATCCGGCTGCCGTGTCAGCTAGCATCAGTTTTCCTTTCGTAGTATCATCCGAAAAGCTGCTTTTGTAGCATACGAAATTTATATACTACAGTGCAGCAAATTTTTACTCTCTCAGCTACCCCATCAATATGGATTGTAGTTTTGTTTACATTCTTCTCTTTGAAAAGTCTGCACTCTTTTAAATAAAATGTTATACTTTGCATTTTCCAGAAAAATAAAATAATGATATACATTGTACAAAGCTTTACTTACACAAGTTAGAAATAATTATTGTGGTCCGACATATAATTGCATGCTTCCCGATATTAAGCTGTATTGCGGTCCATGAATAGAGGCGATTGTTACAATAGTTTAATTATTGCAATTAGCAGTCGTATCCACTATGCTGGCCTAATTGGAACCGGCTACTTACTAGCTGATTCTGAAACGCGACTAAGTCACTTTACGGTTTGTACATTTGGAAGTGGTACCGGAAGTTAGCACATAACTGACCACCTACTGTTTGCCTAATAATCTTGTCAAAAAAGTATTTTTAGAATCTGGCTTCACTGTCAGATATATATTGAACTCTTGTCACTGTTGGAGTGCTCGTAATTTTAGAACCCTGTGGTTTGCGCAGAGCGATGGCAAGAGACCTGACGGCATGACTGTTGGGCTGTGGAAACTTGGCAGGTCTTTGGTGTGGGATGCGGCTTGTGTAGACACATTAGCCCCATCTCACATCCAAGCGACCTCGTTAAGCGCGGGAATTGCGGCGATTTTTGATGAGAACCTTAAGTTGCGCAAATACGCTAACCTCGGCACTGGTTACGAATTTGTGCTGTTTGGGGTCGAGACGATGGGTCCTTGGGGACCTTCAGCTAAGCGCCTGGCCAAGGAGTTGTCCAAGCGGCTGACGGAGAAGCAGGAAACAGGAAGGCTAAACAAAGGGAAAATGTTGCCAGTCTCCTTGGGACTATCTCTGATGCGACGTCATTAGATAATATTTTTTATTTATAGTTTAATTATAGTTAATATACTATTAATTTTATCTGTTACCCATTATTTAATACTTTGAAACATTAAAACACGAATTGTACCTCTTTATTGAACGTATTTTTTTCAATAGAAAACAAACGATGTTTTTAGCTTACAAATATACGAGTGAAATACATGTTTTACAGTAATATTTTAATTAATAAAAGAACAAAAGGTTGTAAAGTATGTAGGTGGTGTTAAGTGTCTCGTGCAATTTTCATTGCAAAGGGAAGCAGTTCTAAGCCGGATTATTCTAAACAATGTTGGAGTTTATCCAGTTACATGAGTGATGGTTACTAGCACTGAGTACACGTTCTAACTTCTAGATTGTTGACGACTAACACTCGGCGGATACACACGGATCATAACACAACCAAACAAAACCCTATTTTTTAAAATGTATTTGTATGCGCGTATAATTATTGGAAAATTTTGTCCCTTAAGTCCTTTCATAAAGCCTAAAAACAAAACACAATACTAATTTTAGATTACAGGCGTGGTGCATGGGTTGTTAGCATACCAGTTAGTTAAGCGTAAAGTTTCGAGTTCGATTCTCGGCCGAAGCAAAGAATTGTGTCATAGCACTTTTTTGTAATATTAATGTATATCTAATGTTTTTATGTGTCAATGTATCTTTGATATAAGTACTTTGGTCGTCCTGTTTCTATAATCACGTTTAATAACTTAATATATATAAATGTAAGTGTAAATGTAGGTACCTAAATATTTATTGAATGTAATTTTTTTATTGTTGACATCTGACCTTGATTTGCGTGTTGGTTAGCAAGGGGAGTTGTTCTTTTTTTGATTAATGGCGTCTGTGGTGTTTGTATTAAAACAAGACAATTAGACTTTGCCAATGTCAAGTATGGGCCAAAACGCCGAACAAACATCGTACTCGTATAACCATATCCTCTCGCTGCTCCACAGCGCCCTCTGAATGCTCTGCTTACGTGAAGCAGCGCTACACGTTAGACTTTTAGCCATCAGCCAACAAGAACCCCCTTAAGGAAAGTTATTGACTGATGCCCAGGATGTGCCCCGCCGACCCATCTGCTTTCTGTATCACCGAAGCGATATGGCAAGAGTCGCCCAACTCCCCTTAGCTGGGCGACTAAAACCGGTTCGATTTACCACCTCGACAATGCCGTCCAGAGGATCAAATGGATAGGCCTTTTTCCCACAGGGATAGGCAGAGACAATGGAGCGCCACTTGCCGCGAACCTGACACAACTCCCTCGCTTCCTTTACATTCACAATTCTCTTCATACAAGCTCTATAGTTATGGGCACTAGGCAACCTAGCTTTCCTGTGGATGTCTCCGATTTGGTCGTATTATATTATTGGTAAATATTGTTAAACTGTGTGTGTCTCGCGGTTACAAGTGTCTGAGTACGCAACAACTAATGTTGACTATTTGCTGCACATTTGTACGTAATTTGTGCTTCACTTCCACGTCCAAGTTTTCGCATGTTGTTACGTCATAAGAGACAATATCCCTTTTACAAGGTAAATTGATCGACGACACGTGTGGCGCATGACGACTGGAGTCCGTTACGCGTAAAGTGCCGGGTTCGTTTCTGGTCGGAGCAAAGATTAGTTTCATAGCTTTTATTTGTAATGTTTAATAATTAGATTTTACTTTACAAATATTGGTTTATAAATGAAATAAAAAAGTTGGTTTGTAGTCTGGTTGTTTAAGATTGGTAGGCAGACTTGCCTGTTGGTAAGCAAGAGAAAGTCCAAGAGAGCCGAAAACTGAAAAAAAATGTCTTAGTACGTCGTTGCTATGCCGGCCAAAGTTGATTTTCACGGTTCGCTTGAAAGATTCAAGGTTAAAGGATGAGGAGAACATTCCTGTTTTACTAGTACTTCACTCACCTTCGACTTATAAAATATCTCCTTCGTCAAAATCTTTCGTCTTAAACTACAATAACAAAAAAAACCTACATACAATTTGTTTAATAATATTTCGTTTTATATTTGCAGGTAAAATAACATTATAAGCTGCTCATTGGTAAGTAGTTAAATTATAAATACGAGAATGTAATTAATTCCAAACTTTGCAATATCCCAGCAGTTTATTGTATTTTAAGTAAAGCATTTCCCATTTTAATTTATTAAATATTCATATAAAAGGCAAAAATACACATAATTTTAACTTAAGTAATTTGCAAATATCATATGGGTAAATTTATTAAGTCCTCCATGCATCAAACACTTCACAAGTTTATTGTTTTTATTTGAGTCGGGATAAGTCACCACAAACATAAACGTAAGAAAAGTCAGGAAATAATAAGGATAAATTCGTTTGAGAAAGATATCTTTTGTTGAGCTTGAAATGGCTGGGAAACCTCGTATTATCTTTTAGTAGATAAAATTATTATGGTTTTGCGTAGGAATAGTCTCAATATCAAATGCACTGCATTATATGCAAAAGCTATCAATCTATAGTATTATTGTTATAAACAATAACTAGTATTTTCTTAGATTTTGCGCGAACATTGATTAATGAATTAAACAAATTTTATGCGGCTTACTATCGTGTTTATATTGGTTTAGATTTTACAATTTTTTTAGATCGACGTTTTTATTATTCCGAATTGTAAAATCTAAACCAAAATAAACGCGATAGTAAGCCGCATAAAATTTGTTTAATTCAATAACAATAACTAGGTGGTTATAATTTATTGTATAAATATTATATCCATTAGATAGAACTCGCCAAATAACTATTTCTAAGAATTGTGGCCAGTATAGTAACTGTGACTGAGTCAGTTTTGCAGTCGTTGGCACTCTTGGACCTCCCCTTCCTTTCAGATGTCCCCCTTCTGTAATTTGATACAAAAATGATTTTTACAAAAAAGTAATTTGATACAAAAAAGTTTTGGTGTTCCGTTTGTTTTAATTACTTATAAAAATATATATCAATAATTCTAGAAAATTCCTATAAGATTTGTGGTGTACCACCAGTCGTAAATAATTTTTTTTATTTCTTGTCTTCTACTGATGCTCTTACCGCTTATCTCACTTCTGGGACGAGATGTTAAGTAAATATAATTAGCAAATAGCTCCGAGCGACTATATGTGTTCGGTCGTATTTGCTTTACGTTTATTTGTTTTATGGTAGTATTTCGTATACAGCATCGATATAATATAATAATATAGAAGAAAATTATAATTCGGTATATTGATACAAATTAATGTCATAGCCAAAATAGACTTATTTGCAATAAATGTTTAGGTTTACTTGTATGTTTTGATATACATAAATCTTATTCATATTTATTTAGAAAAAAATGTTGTGAAATGGATTCCATATAAAAGTATCATCAATCAATCAAATTGTCACGCCTTCTTCCCACAGGGATAGGCAGAGACAAAGGAGCGCCACTAACCACGATCCTTACACAACTCACTTGCTTCCTTCACATCCATAATTCTCTTCATACAGGCTCTGTGGTTATGGGCACTAATAAAAGTAAAATAGTAATGAATATCAAAAGAAGTGTTTTATTTATTTTAACCACAAAATTTTAAATTTTAGCAGGCAATAAATAAAACAGAATAATTTACACAAAGTAAAAAAGTTGCCTTTTTATTGTTTAGAACGCAATGCTTGTCATATTACGTTTTTCCAAGTTAAATACAGATTTGAGATAAATGTGTAATAGAGTTTCGTTTTAGCTAACGGTGGAGATAAATCAAGTTTATGCGACATATTCTGTCACAGTTGAATTTATGTGTGTTTTGTATGTGTCGTCTACAGTATTCCATTACCTAATACTTACTCCGGGGATTTCATATCTGTATATCGTCATAAAGAGACTATTACATAGGTGGTCCGAAAACAATGACAAATTTATAGGCACCTGACTAATCGAAACTTTTTTGTTTTTACCTGATAATCTCTTTATGTAGAATAAATAAAGGAACATTTCAAACAGTTATTAAATTGTTATTATACGTCTAGACCTTTTACATGTCATGGGTAGCAAAAAGCATTTAAATAATTAAGGGTCGGTCGGCATACGGTTGTCTAAGGACTAGTTGAAATGCTAAAATACGTTGGACCCTTTTTATAGCTCAGTTATTCGTATGTATCCATGAATATTTAAAATTACACCTAAATAAATACAAACAACTGTACCGTATTTCTAAATACACGGGGAAAATATTATGATAGTCTAAAATGTAACATAAATGGTGTACCTGACAAGTACTAAAAGCCTTTTGTACAAAACTCTAGACTAAAATTTAATTTACAAGAGCGTGTTTCGAAGAACAATGTGAGCGACCTTCTCAAAGGATTAGGCGTATTTTCTGATTTTAAACGCTAATTAAAAGAATTAACGTAGGGAGTCTTCATTGTCTGACGATTTCCTTTCAACACCCACGCAGACGCTTATGTTGATTTAAATAAAAATACCTTCGGATTTAAACACAAAGAACAATAATTAGATTCGATAATAAGGAGGCCGTGCGCTCTTGTGGATGTGAGCCGGCTATGTAAATGGAGCGGAATTGGCCGAGTCATCACGATCACATTGTTCCTCAGACTCCACACACCTCCATAACTTCTCCGCTTCGAACAAAGATGTCAAGAACAATGATTTTATTTATACTTGTAAACGCCATAGACCTAACTTAAGTACTAACATGTATATCAAAGAAAGTCCTTTATTGTACTAACAATTAGTAAGGCAAACTTGGACATTAGGTACGAGTACTACTCGTAGTTGACTTGTTCCCACTGCGATTTTAGACATTTGCATGGTTGAATTACTTCCAGATGTTAGTTAGTGTGGGTGTTTTTGTAAAATTTCCACTTTTATGTCGTTCTTTACTGCTATTTATCATAATAATAATATATATCTTATCTCTTAAGATTGGCTTGCCGGATTCCCATAACGTTAGGCGGCAATAAGAATAAAATACATTTATCATATTTTTTATAGCAACTTAATAGACTATGATTGTAATTAATTGGTGATAAACTCCATGCCGCAATATATAATTATTGGCCATTTATTTGTTTAAAATATATAAAATGACAAGATATTATATTAGATAGCAATTAGTTTTTTTTGTTCACATCAATATATTTTGTAATAAATCTGTATTATTCACATATATGAGTTTCATTAATTTTATTATATAATATCTTTTTAGTCTTTATAGTTTATGTACATTCGTCTGATAAAATCATTAACTAATTAAAAATATATAATAAATCTTAAAACTTGATATTTAAATTCATCAATGTCAACAATATATTAATGAAACTTTTAACGACCGTTATCGCAAAGATACATTTCACGCCCACAATAGAAAAAATCATTGTATTATAGTTAGAAATGCGTTAAAATTCACAAAGTTTCTTTACGACCACAGAACGATCGTTCTTTTTATAACTTTCATTCTGTTACTTATAAGGCGTTTTATTACTTAGAAAAGTTTTGAAATTCGTGCTGTTTGGTTTTGTAAATCTCTTTGTGTCGAATATTATAAGTGAAGTCGAAAATTTATTGCTTTTACTTTTCCCAAGAAGTATATTTCTGAAATAAAGTATAAATAGAACAAAATAAGCAAATATGTGAAGTACGTATTTCTTTGTAAATGTGTCCTTACTGAGCTACAAAGGGTGGGGTATGGGTATGATAAACACAGCGCTCAAATAAGAATATACGTTAGATATGGTACAGAAACTAATGCTTTGA
Organism: Tinea trinotella; assembly: GCA_905220615.1. NCBI lineage: Eukaryota > Metazoa > Arthropoda > Insecta > Lepidoptera > Tineidae > Tinea > Tinea trinotella. The sequence goes on from HG992306.1 coordinate 9,142,470, forward strand.
CATTGCGATTCGCATTAAACCTTTAGTAATAAAAATACTTACTAGATTTAAAATACTGGTATTACGCTCAAGGTGTTAAAATATTTATTTAAAAAATAATAAGTAATGACGCAGACTCTCAAAGATTTCCTCGAGTGTTATTTCTGAGTGGAAGGTGGAATGATATCTTTATTACATTGCCACTGCACTACAGTTGTTCAACTTGTTATTATTTATTTAAATTTAATTCAGTTGAAATGTCTTGATTTACTCGAGTACTACTCGTGCTTATCAGATATTTAGCGTAAACTTGTTGAAATTATTAATTAGTGTTATACAATCTGAATAAATGTTAACAATGTTATGTTACCTTGAAATACGATTTTCTTTCGGAAGTAACAAATTATTTTGATAGAATTATATTTGGTGGAGCGTACAAAAATTTAGGCCGCATCTTTTAATTGGGAGTCGACATCTGACTTAGTTCTACCTAATTGTAAGCATGATAGAGGTCCAAGAACGCCGACGACTCATAAGAACGAGTCAGTTTAGGGCGACCGTGATGTAGTGGTAGTGCAATGGTCACGCAAACCGAAGGCACGGGTTCGAAACCACTTGCTGGTATCAATAGATTTTGATATGTACTTTAGTCGTCCTGTTTCTGTAATACAAACAATTTAGTAGCCTAATATAAAAGTGTGAATAAATGAATTAAATATTAATATATATATAGTTATAGTATTGTTCAGGGCTGCCTTACTATCCATTACTATGTCGGCCAAAGACTTTTATTCGAGAATATTTTCGCATAAACTTGTATAACATTTACTTAAATAAATAGTTAGTGGTACTAAAAACATATTGGTTTGTTCAATAAATATAATGTCATTGCTTACTTTAATAAAAACAAAAATAGTGTAGCTAGTCGCACCCGGTGACAATGCATTTCTGACAGTAAGATCTATCTGTTTGGATTACGTGCTCTGTAAGCTTGTTTTGCCCAAGTCTTATTTTTTACTGGGTGGGTTTCTTAAGAAATCCTTGCTATACGTGTGATCCTGACCGAGGAGGTCAACGTACAAGCACATTGTTTAATGGATTAAATAAAGCTTTGTTCCCCTAGAGACGACATGTTGGTATTTAATGAACACATAAATAAAGCTTTCTTAAAGGGTATACCATGTTTACTTTTTCTTTTAAAAGTTAAGGCGCATGATTTCTAAATCCTATTTCCTTTTTTATTATATCTACATGCTTATCTTAGCTACTATTATGTATTTATATTATAATACAGTGCAACCAACGAAATTATCACAAAGTTAATAATGCACATTGTGTGGAGCGGAGGCTTCAACCACTCGTCTTTGAATTGCAGTACATAAAATGGTTATTGCGATACTCTGCGCTTATAATATTCACAGGTGCTGTTCAATGAGATAGTGACATTAATGTCCTTATGATAGGGACTCATATGTAAATGAGACAACGTTGTCTTTATTGTTCTGTTTATCGGTCCACAATTACTCGCTCATGTCAGCATATATTTATTACTACAATATCATTAAAGGCGAACAAACGAATATAGCCTTTATAAGCTAAAAATAAAGTTCAAAATTAGGTTACAATTAGTGGCAAAGAATTAAGTAGAACAGCGATCTTCTTTACATACAGTCCTACGCAAAATACGTAGGCTGGATGAAATAATTTATGTTCGTAAATTTGAACAAGTCCCTGTGTGTGATTCTTGATAACCAGTGATACTACATAAGTTTACGTTAGGAAAATAAAATGTTCATATTATCAAGTTTTACCAAAATTTTCTGAATTTAGATATTAGCACAAAAGTTGCTACACAAATTCACTATCATTACTATTTTCACTACCATTTAATGCTTCTATAGTTTAGAAACATAATATGATTTCGCTGCGCACTTTACATAAATATTTTTCATAAGTGTGGAAAAAAGTCAAATTGTCCACGGACGGTACGATTGACGGATGCTTTCCAAACCATAGTACTGTGTAGAAGTATGCAATTATTGTATTGTTTTTATATTACAATTAGAATACTAAATGAAATATATAAAAGGTCTAATTGATTTCTAAGATGAGTAACAAACAATTACGTTTATAGTTCTTTCTATTTTTAAAGAATTTTAATAGAGAAAATATTTAATAGTTTTATAAATATTTATTATATCAATGTGATAAAAATTTTGTTACTCTTGAATTATAAACTTTTTTGCATGGACTTATAGTTTAGTATCAAGAAGACCAATATTTAATAAGAATAAAACTATTCCATATTAGCAATGTAAATAAGGAGTTTGCAACAAAACTGAATGTTATTATTGTACTTAAACGATAGTTAAAACTGCATAGCCAATAAAGAGTTAATAATAATTGTTACAATAAAATTATGGTAGTTTGCTTAGCTCTTATTTGCTTATAGATCGTTTAATTTTAATTCACCAAGATTATGGTTATTTGTCGCACAGACTAAAAACCAATAGAAGGCACAGGAGGGAGTGACGCCAAGGAATCTTGGACGATAAGTGCCCACACTTGGTAAATTAGCGTTAGACTTCGTTAAAACTGAGGCAAAACCCACATGGGCAATCCCACATGACCTGTTCAAATCGAGGCGCGGGCGTTGCAGCGCTCGTGCATTATTAATCGAAATGCCCTTGAACATGGAAATATTTTTATAAAAAGAAAACAAGATCCTATACGACCTTAGCCACGAAGACAATACAATTTTTGTATTTATAACAATTTTTTGAAAATAACTTCTTGTACCTCACCTTGCTTAATATGAGATAAAATGTCGCTTCTTAAACAACAAAAAAAAAACATAGAATATGGGACGCAATGGGAACAAAGTTAAGTAAATTTAAATTTACTTTGATCAATCCGAAGACTTTCTAAAAAAATAAGAAAATTGGGATAAGGATGGGATTGGATGTAAAGAAAGCATGAGAGTTGTGTCATGATCGTGGAAAGTGGCGCTCCGTTATCGTTAGTGCCTATCCCTGTAAAATTGATCATTATTTTCTTTAACCTAAACATGGTCAAATAAATGTATTATTATTAAGTCAATTTGGGGGAGTACTTACTTAGAGGATGATATGTGCTGAGTACTTAGCTCATGAACCAATTTTGTTCTGAACGAAGCTTCAAAATGAGCGTGTCAGAACTCTTATTAATTATTGTTTAAGCGGAATCTAGTCATTTATCGACTGCGTTTGACTATATAGAGCGGTTATTGCAAACAAGCGATTTCTATAAAACTTGTCATGGCTATCAACTTACTATTTCATTATGTACTCAGAGAAATTAACTGACAAGTTTACTAATTGCCTTTTTAAAATAGCAATAAATCGAAATGTTTATTTGGTAAATAAATATTTGTGTGTGCGTGTGTGTGATTATGTGTGTCTATGAAGTAATAATATGCCCGTCAACGAAAACAAACTTCAATCAATCAATCAAATTGTCACGTCTTTTCCCCACAGAGATGCCTACTTCATCGCCTAGGGACGATGAATCCCCACTCGCCACAATCCTGACATAACCACTTCGCTTCGTACCCATCCACAATCCTCTTCATACACGCTCTACGGTTATTGGCACTAGGCAACCCAGGCAACAAACTTCATTAAGCAAAAATTTATTGACTAAAATAAAATAACATTGGATCGTTCAAGCGTCAGCATAGTGAAGGCGACTGAGGCAACCGAGAATTAAGTTAGTTTTTACAGTCGTTGGCGCCCTTACTTACGACCAGGCAAGTCTTAAATTGACTTAAATCTCGGCTTCCTTAATCGCCTTTACTATCATTACAAAGGTGCCTTCAAGTTCAGATGTCGAATCACAATGATAATTAAACTGTCAACGTTAAAAATTCCGACTAAAATCAGATCTGTAATGTATGGAATGTTTAAAATTAAATATTGAAAAACGTGGAGATAGCAGACATTTACGAAATATAATCATATTGTCAATGTTAATAAAAGCGAAGCGTTAAAATAAAATATATATTTATTATAATACTGTATACTCCTCTGTCACTCTACCTACGTACATATATTGTAGTGAAATATTTGACATTATTTACTTGATGTTGTATTAAAAACTGAGCGAGTTATTAATCATGAAAATGTATGCTCTTAATACAATATTTGTTAAAGGTATATGTAAATATTTTTCGGTACGCAGCGTTTACTTCTGAGAAGTGTAGTAATAATATTCAGTGTGCTAGTGGCTGAAATCATAAACATTTTAAGTTACTATTAGAAATTTTTTTAAAGAAATAAATCTACACCAAATAAATATAATATTTATATACGAGTATACCTAATATCTTACAATAGTCATTTTATTTTTTTATAATAAGACCGACATAAGACGTCGCAATAAAAGTGGCGAAAAAATTTTATTTAGTTTACGGCTGCCTCAACCGCCGTCACTATGCCAGCCAGAGGTGCGTTTTCACGTTTAGCTTGAAGAATCTAAGGTTAGAGAATGGGGAAAACACATGGACTGGTAAAGCATTCTCCTTATCGATTGTTCGATAAAGAAACGATGCACTGATCCGTTTAGTTCGAATAACGTAAATATATACTTAGTTTAATATACTTAATGCTGATTATAAACGAATAGTTAGGTACTTAGCCCTAAATAAAATTTTCTGTGTCAATTTAAACTAGAGTATAAGCAAAGATTGTAAGATAAAGTTTTACGTTAGCGTTAGAAATTCTGGCTTTAAAAGAAAAATCATAATAAAAATCTATTTTGTTTGAAACATTTTCCTTTGTTGAAGTTAAGGACTGTTATAGTATCCTACCTCCCAAACTATAAGGATGACAGACGTAATGAGCAAAAGCACAAGCAAGGTTGGGGCACCTAACTTGCGCGGCGCTTCAGGGCTAGCTATAACGAGCTCGCAACGTGTACGTAAGATGTTTTCAACGATTAATATTGCCGACTTGGATTATGAGTTTTGAATTTTATGTAGTAAATAATACACATATACATAAATATATATTTGCGTATACAAATATACGATCTCTATGTATTCAGTTCCTTTGACTACCATGAGACAAGTCGTTGTCGGATGTTCCGTCTCAATAAAAATAATAATCGTTTATTTGTCCTGCTCATATGATAAGTTGCAGTAGCTTGGTATATAAATGTAAAAATAAAATATTTTTGTGTTTATTGTTAATTGTTAATAAAGAGCATGTTAATTTAACTACTTAAATATTTTTGCGACTCGACATATTATGAACATATTAGTATGAACGCACCGCACTGTGCCTGACGTTAAGCTGAAATGCGATAAATAACTAAGTAGCAGTCAGATCCACTATGCCTGCCTAGTTGGAACTGGCAACTGATACTGAAACACGAATAAGTCACTTCACGGGCTGTATACTTGTAAGTAGTGGTACTACTGATTGGCAGACTGGGCACCTTTGTATGATGAAATAAAACAGATACATAAATATCTTATTACATTGTTTCCCATATCTCCAAAGTTTCATCTACAATCAGACCATCTGGATTGTAGGTATGAATATACATATACACATATACATGCACGCACATGTGTTAGTTCAATATGTATCGATAGGACTACGACACTCACTTAATTCTTATGTTGACAAGTCAAAGATAGCTGCTCCTTAAGTTTTCTATTCCCACGACAAATAGCATTTTCAGATTCTGATTTCAATATATGTTTTTAATAATTAAAAAAGAATAATATCATGTTCTCAGATTTAAAAAAAAATAATATTGTATCAGTCTTGAATCGCAATTTTAATTCAATCCATGTAAAGTTGTCGTATATATTATATATGCTCCTAAATCAGACTAGCTAGCCCTAGGCTTATTAGGCGAGACTGTAATAGTACTTTAATAAAACCAAAATACGATATAGGATGCATACCTAAACGTGATAAATAATAAATACTTAAAAATAAAAACTACGTACAAATACGATAGTAAGCCGCATAAAATTTGTTTAGTTCATTATTCAATGTTCACGCAAAATCTAAAAAAATACTACTTAATAATAAATAAAATATTTTTTTCGTACTGCCAGTTGTAATTCTCGTAAAATTGTTGGCAACAGTATTCCCACGTTAGTTTCTCATACGAAGTATGAAATTTTTACACAGACATTTACTTCTCGATTGTGTTTCATTGTTTGTATTCTTTCATACGTACTTTTTATATCTGTATTGACAAAAGTTATTTTATAACTTGGTATTTTTTGTTGTGTCGCCAATATACTTTTTTTGCTTCAACGCCCCATTCATATTCACTTTTAGGTGGATAAAAAATCCTATATCGTATTCGGTTTTCTTTTTTGTATACAGTAAATTGTTTTACTGTACAATATTGAAAATAAACTGGTTCATTTTTACATCGTAATTAATATTATCATCATGATTAACCAGAAGACATCCACTGTTGAACATGGGCCTCCCCCTTAGAACGCCATTCCGAACGACAAGCATCCACTGTAATTAATATATGTTCTTTTAAAATTAAAATACTTTTATAGAAGATCTTTAAATTAGCGCACACAATATTCTATTATAATGTAGTATGAATGCGCGTATTAATTCTTTAGATCTGGGTTTGCATGTGAGCGTCAAAGCCTGACGGGAAGGAACAAAGCCTCCAATTACCCAAGCGGGCACGCCGTGGGCTTTTAGTGAATAATGAGCCGTGCATTGAAATGACGACTTTACTAGATATTCACAATAAATATAAACCTATGTTATTCATTTTTAATACAACCATGATCAATTTTATAAATAACTTATCATTAGTAAATCTAAATAGATTTTGAGCTATATATAATAATATTATGCCACGCCTTTAGCAGAAAAATGAGTGAATAAAATTTTGTTAAGTTAAAAATACGTAAATACGTACTTTATATTTCCAAGGCCCAAAGTCGCCTGTTACAATACACTACTTTTGTTCAGGTACGTAACCTTAAATTGACATTTCATATGAACAAAGCTGCGGTGACGCTTGAATTCTATTGTCGCCGAGTTCAAAAGGGAAATGAAAATGGTATACGAAAAAATGCCCTGCTTGCCCGTTATCGTTGTTTCTAGCCGAAAACATTTTTATACACCTCGCGGGTATTTTTATTTGTTCATCAAGTTTTTTTTTCAATTATTATCAGTATTTTCGCTTTCATAGATTTTATAATAAAAATTACGTTATTATTTTATTTATGATTATTCATTGTGTTAAAACATGTAGTAATAATAATTTATCCCAATTGTCCCTCACAAATGCAATCCAACGGCTTATCTGGTACTAAAAGTGAAAATTATGAATTGTTAATGGTATGAAAATTGTAGTTGAAAGCAGTGACAATTATTTATGAGGATACTCGTTATGATATATTTCATACAGACTACGTTTAAAGCCTTTATGTGTTTTTAAGCCAAGCTTTTATTTGTTCAGACGGATAAAGGCAACATTAGCAATATATGTATAAAATTTTGTACCATGATTTATCATCATCATCATGGTTATGAAATCCGAGTTTGTTACTTTAAGACGATTTAAATAAAGCAATTTCAATTGCGATTTAATATAAACAAAATGCTTTTGTTATTGCATTTTGTATAAATGTTTATTTTTAGAGCGAACATTAAAATGGAGTTTATTGCTTTTCTGTGAACGATTGGGGGCCTGGAGCCTGCATCAAATTTTACACCGTTCCATTTTTTATTGAACACGACCCACTTCTTAACACAAAATTACAAATTAAAAGGAGAAAATTTTAGGTTAAACATTTTTATTGGATCGTAATTTACTGTACCTTCAGGACGTATTTGGTTTAGAAAGGTAAGATAATGGGAGGTTGAAACGCTTGTTGCAATAAGTGTAGCTTTTACAACAAATTACTACTTAACAAGCTTTACGATTTAAAAACTTAAGAAGAAATAACATTTTAACCAAACAAAACATTTCACCTGTTAATAATAAATCACCTCTTCGATTGATTTTAATTTGGTGTTTGGAAAATTTTATAGCGATTTGGCTTGATAAGGACGTGATAGTAGGTAGATAACTTACAAGTAAAATATAGATTAAATAAAATAAAATGACCAATGTTTTAAAATATGTTTAATAATCTAGATCTAATTAAAATTAATATATATACGCAAATCCTGGATATTTTATTTTACTTACCTAAGCAATAAAATTTATCTATAGAATATAGCATGTATCCTACGTGTTTGTTTAGATGTTCCTGTGCCTACATAGTGACACAGTCGAGCGAATACAATTTGTAGGCCATTTCTCTTGCATGTCGAGCGACACAGTGGATTGGACCGAATAAAAATTATGTATTTGGTTATGACCATCTACATTCTTTATACTAATATATTTTATTGTGACGCGACACCTGACCTCGACTCGACTTCGCCGCCAAGAGAAAGTCCAAGAGCACAAACGACTGACAAAACTATTTCATTTTACGACTGCCTTACCGTCACTATGCCTGACAAATAATATATACTTAAAAGTGTAGTGAAATATTTACATGTTAATATTTTTAAGCATTTAAACAAATGAGTTTTTGTTTCCAATACTTTAGAAAGCGTAAAATTTAAATGCATAGTATATTGTTGAAGCTAGTCGGAGAGTTTCAGATACAATTTGCTGAGTATTTCTGTTGTGTGTTGTAACAATGCCTCGGATTTAGCTGACATGACCATTGCAACTGTGAATTTATGTTAGCAATATTACATAATATATTTTAGTAACATTCCATACTTATTCGTATTTTTTTTAAATTTAATTAAGTTAAGTTGACTCTTTTAATAAGGATAAAGCATTCAGATTATAACTAATTTGTACTTAAACTGACCTACTCGTCCTCAGGAATCAAAACAAAGTACGAAAACAATGTGAGTCTATAAAAAATAATTACACACAAGAAACTACTGAAAACAAAAAGGATCCATAATCCCAGTTGTAACATCTTCCAGCGTCGTTATTTCAAATGTAGTCCAATATTTTAGAGAATGGAGACAGTCAGAGGCGATGGGACGCGGCGTTTAATCTTGCCGCTGGGCGTGGGCATCTCATTTTTACTGCAATAATGCCGTACCCTCCCTCTGTTCTCTTTAAGTAGGTCGTGGACCCAAAACATTAACCCATGTATACTCATATTATAAGCATAGAATTTCATAGAACCTTTACCCCATTCTTTTTTATCTAAAACCTAAATCTTAACAAATTGACCTAGTTATACTTATATATTCTACTTAAAATACATTACAAAAAAAGATTTTCTCCATAATATTTATTTCTGTCTTATTATTATTTGTGTCCATAATATATAGTTTCTTTACAAGGTGGACAGTAGTAGTTAAGATAAGGGATCGGTTCTCGGCTTTTCTACCTATTATAGTTTGCGGTCTTTCAAGATACCAATAACTATTTAGTATTAGTAAAGTAAAATACGTATACTTACGAGTTCTTCCAAATATTCAATTAAATGAATAAATAAAATTGAAGCCATATTTAACAGATTTTATTTGATGGCTTAATGTGAAACAATTTTATTATAATTACGAATTAACAACAAAAGCCACCTTTGTGTCCAATCCATTCATTATGTACAAATAAAATAAAGATTTTAATAATAAAAAAAACTTGTGATTATACGCCTATCCACGGATTATGTTCTACGGAGCTTTATCAGAATTTATTTCATGATCTAAAGTAAAACAACTTTTTATAATTACGAATTAACACCATTGTGTCTAATATGTATATAATATGTACAAATAAAATATTAATTAGTTTTGATTAAGTTCTGCGGAGCTTTTTAACCTTTTTACTACCTCCACATTTTGATCCTGTTATACTTTTTATTATTATGGCTCGACATACAGCATTACCCCGCCTGACGTTAGGCTGAAGTGCGGTTCATGACGACAGTTAAGTTAAATAACTGTAATTAGTAGATTAAACTATAACTTATCGATTGTTCTTTGTCGAACCATCGATAAGTGAAATGCTTGTGTTCTTTCCATCCTTATAAACTTGGTTTCTTTAACCGAGGCGTGGAAAAAGCACATCTGGCCGGCATAGTGATGGCGACTAACTGATTTGGTTGTTTTTATCGAGATCAGATCACGAGAGTCACAATTAAAGAAAATATTTTAATTGGATGGCAATTTCTTTAAATTATAAACTTTAAAAATTAATATGACTAAAGGACCTTTAATCAAGACCCTTTTCTGAAGCCTCATAATGTAAATACGGGCCCATTCTTAAAGAACCATAGGAGAGAATTGTCAGAGGGAAAGTTGGGATAAAAGAAATCTTTTCCACTCTCCTAGCTCGAACAGCAGGTAGATAGTCCCAATTAAAATTTCCTCGAGACTGAAGAAAGCTCTAGTTGTTTGCGTTCCGGTCGATCGCGCGTGTTCGGTCGAGAAGTGGAGCGAACCGGGCGACCACAAAATGCAATTATCGACCGATGTCTGCCGCAGCTATGCTTGAATTGCATTCCAATGCAACCAACAAGTATAAACCATCTATCGTGAAACGTGCCGCTCGCTGTTACAGAGGATTATGGTCTGTCAGGCTTAACTTTGATGGAAATCGGTCGGCATTGGTTTGTGGTTTGCGAATTCAGTTACTACTCAGCAGTTAATGCTTATTGAATTTCAACGTCTTAACAATGAGCGTCTGTTTTGTTCATAACGATTTATCGGTTTATTAAACAAGTTCAAATAAACTTTATATTATTACTTTTTTATGTTTGCAATTAAAGACATCAAACATTTATTATTATTATTGCGGCTTGATATGTAAAGCACCTCGCCTGATGTTAAGTTGCAGTGTGGTCTATAAATGGAGATGACTACTGTTACAATTAAATAACTATAAGTCACATTCATTATGCCAGCTTAGTTGGAACCAGCAACTTTTCAAGTTGATCCCGAAACGTGACTAAGTCACTTCATGGTCTGTATACCTCTAAATAATAGTAGTATTATCTCGGTTGCACCACTGCGAACCACTTTTTAAAAAAGCAAATAATATTTTATAATAGCAAAGGCCTCTTTTTATTTAAAATTATTTGTAATAAATATTCCCATTAATAAATATTACAAATAAAAGCTATGAAACAAATATTTGCTTCGATCGGGAAACGAACTTAAGACTTTACGCGTAACGAAATGGTGTGCTAACCACTGTGCCACCAATGTGCCACAAAATTCTAATCGCTTAAGTTGTCTGCGATCGTGTCAGATGTAATGGGCGTAGAGATTTAAAATATGAACTAGTTTGTCCACAGCTTTACATATTCTCGTGTCGTAAAAATGAAAAACTAGAAAAGATAATGTAGTTGCGAAACGACAGCAACATTTTTTCATGTCGCGTCATTAGTTTGTTTGGCTCCACGATAAAGAATCTTGAGTGATCGGCCGAGTGATGACTTCCACAAACTTCATTCTACAAATCTCTCACATGACTATTCAATTCGAACCTTAACTCTAGCTATTAAAGTTGAAGTTAAAATTGCAATAATGTTTAATGTAGATGAAAAGTTTAGTCGTCATGGGTCGCGATGGCACAGCATATCGAACTACTTGTTCACCCACGCATTACCATGTGCATCTTGCAGCGCGCACACTGAACCTCTAGTGAAGGTTGTCCACGGAATAAATATTAATAAATTATAATAAGCACTAGGGTTCAGACTTTTTAATAAGAATTATAAAAGTTTATAATTTAACTGTCAGTCCTTCATGATTATTTCCTTTATGATGTTCAAGAACGATGTTTACGCTTCGTTTGCCCTTTTAACTTTATACATTTTGTTTATTGGTATTAATACATTTATAAAATATGTTATTCTATTTCGAACGTATAGTGCTACAAACTTATCTGACCCACCAGTAAAAAGTGGAACTGCGATGCCATTTTGAAATGTCAATCGGCATGTTTGATGACATTTGTGGCGTTTTTGTTTATTTCGTGTCTTTATCTTTCTTTTGGTGATTTAAGATAAGATGGTGATAAAAAGCTGAAAGTGGATATTCCTTAAGAAATGGTGGTTTCGTATCTAATTAATGTTACTTTTATTGTAGGTGCAGTGGTACCCAGTCTGCCAATCCGGGGTAGTACCACCACTTACAAGTATACAGACCGTGAAGAGATTTGATCACGTTTCGGGATCAGCTTGTAAGTTGCCGGTTCCATCTAGGCCGGCATAGTGGATGTGATTGCTACTCACAGTTATTAAATTGTAGTAGCAGTGACATTCATTCATGGACCACACTTCGGCTTAACATCAAGCAGGGTGCTGTCATATGTCGAGTCACAATAAAAAAAAGGTATCGGGGAGCGATTTTTAAGAAGACTAAAATGAAATAGAGCAGTCAGATAAAACTGGAAAAATATTAAATATAAATATAAAATATTAGATTAATAATAAAATGAACCTATGATTCTATTTAATACGACCTTCATCAGTAACTTTGGCCTGTGCATATTTATATTCGCTTTTAAAAAAAAATATCTATTGGCAATACTAAATGCGACAGCAGCGACGCCTTCAGCTCAGATAAGTTTGTCGGACTATATCTCATTATAGTATTTAAAAAATATAAAATTGTTGTAAAATACAATATTATTTTAAAATAATAAAATAATTATTTAATCATGTTCATAGTAATATTATCAATTACAATCTTAACAAGTGTCTATGTTAAATGATTATATCTTTACATACAACTTCTTGAAGCAATTTATACAAACACTAACATGCCTGCGCCTGCGCATGACCAATACAGTTTGTGATTCTATCATCTGGTAGTACATCTGATCCTTATCTTATATTCATAGCCACAACATTTATGTTGTAATTATAATATCATTTGCAATAATTTGCGTACGATTTTTATATACAATGTACCTACATTTTTATGCATACTAAAAAGGATTTTACTACAATTTTACCTAAACAAAATAGGTTAAATAATTAAAATTGTTTCCTTAATTATTTCACTAAAGAAACTAATATCAGGAACATTGAAATAGGATTTGTCATGCTTTAAAGTAGAATGTAACACACAAGAAATAAAAGTTAATGAATGCTGCTTATTTTTTATTACTGCAGTTTGTTTTTGTTTACAAATAAACAAGTGCATAATACTAAGTTGCAGGCTGCACTCTGTGGCCCCTGTGTCCAGTTGTGGTCGACCGAGTTCACGCGCGCACGCATTTCTATTAGAGCTTACCGAGAGCTTTACATCACTTAACGTAATTCGTAACGCACAATCAAGCAATCGCAAATATTTACTTAAATATTAACCATGACCTAATTTCAAATTTAAAAATGTATATTTGGAGAATAATCACATTTTTATCAGTGACTTTAACAATAGTTTGTGGATATAGAATAAAAGGCAAAGTAAGAAAAAGGAATACAGCTGTAGAAAAATTTAAACATTGTTTACATAATGAATCCTTTATCGATAATAAAACTTTAGTGAACATAGTGAACGCTTCTAATTTAATATTTACCGGGAAAATTATGAACGTACATAGTGTAAAGCGAGGGATAAAGTTTCATAAGGAACGATACGATGTTTTTAAAGTTTATGTAAGGAGAGTATTGAAAGGGGATGTCGGGGAGCTGAGTGAAATTATAAATTTTGAAACGAGGACAGTGAATTCATCTAACCGTGCTTATGTGTTTGCTGAACGTATGTCATTAAGGAAATGTGAACGTTCTTCCTATGTTGGTTCTATAGCTTTGTTGTTTACTAATGGTGAAGTTATGTCACCAATGAATTTGATTGCTGATCCTCTACTATTAAGTGATAGCATTCTACAAAAAACCAAAGGAACAATAAAAGGTAACTATAAAACTATAGTAACTTAATTGTGAATTTTAGAAAACTATTAATTAATAGAATAAATAATAATAATTAATATTTTAATAGAAATTGTCGAACCTCTTGTTATTTTCTATAATTAGAGGCATTTTTATTAATTAGAAATCTTTTTTTTATAGTTAACATGTTTTTGATAAATAAAGAGAAACTCAAACCGTTAATAAGACGAAATAAATTAGTATATAAAACTAAAAGCATGAATATGGAGCGTACTTTTATTGTAATTGGATATGTTTATGTAGCAATTAAAGCATTAATTTTTTATGGTCGAATGGAGTCAATTTAACTCAATCTCACGGTTAATGGATAAATAGTGTTTTATCTGTCTGGCGTTATTATCAAGTGTGAAATTGTTTAAAGTGTGAAGAAGTTGTAAATGTGTGAAGTAATAAACTGTCTACATCTTCTTTAATGCCAATATCGTTTTTATACAATTTTGTTTACAATACTTACTTAAAGGTAGCTATTATAAATAAAAGGTCATGTTTATTGTTAACTAATTTCCTTAGATCCTACAAGCAAAGCATGGTAAAGCACATTTCGCCAAATAGTGAAGACTACTGATGACTACTGTAAAACTATCGTCTTCGCCTTTTAAGTCGTTGGCGCTCTTAAACTTCATCATGCAGATGTCGCATCTCAATGAAAATATATTTTAAATAAAATATGTATATTGTTTGTAACATAAATTATTCAATATATTCATTATTTTCTTTAGTAATGTGTATCTATTACTAAAATATTTCACGTTTAGATATCAATATTATTGTATATTTTCATAATGGACATTATTCTCTATCTTATGTATTCAGGTCAACATAGGTACGTATAAACTTTTCTTTCGTCTGGGATGTTCTCGACTTAAAGAAGCGTGCTGCGTTGCGTGGGCGCAATATAACCGTGAGAAAACATTTCTAATTCTAAGATTTTCTTACCAGAACTTATTTTAAATAATAGGCCTTAGAATTTTACGTAAATTGATTCAATAGCGCAATTGAAAGTCAAAATAAGACAAATGTAATTTAAAAACTTTGAGATATTATCAATGGAATGTGAAAGATTTTATAACGCAATTAAACTAAGAACATATATTATTAAATCCAGTTCGGTGTTAAGTAAAACACGATGGCTGGCGTAGATCATTCATAGATAAAGACAAGGAGAGATATATTATAATGAGGACAGAGCTTGCAGTAGATAAAAACAAACGGTCGTCCTCGGGAACAAGGGTCCGATCCTCTGAGATGTCGCATCTCTGCGGGGCGATTTACTTTATCGGGACCACCGACGTTGATACTAGCCGTGAACGCGCACCGACAAATTTATTGACACTCTTTCAATTAAAGCCATTGTTGCCGTGAACCGACACACCGGACATAACAACGTAAAACACGATAACCCTCTGCATGAATTTGTAATGTGCCCAGATATCGCTCGCGCCGGTCACATCCAGAGCCGTTAAAGGAGATTTATTAAAACTATTTGGAAACCGATGCGATTGAAAGCGAACGATTTGACATTTAGATAAAGAATTAAATTTATTTTTCTCTCGGACGCGTTGCTTCACTGGCGTGACAATGGAATAAAAGGGGTTATAAAATGCGGCGGCTGTTCGCCCACGTCCCACGGGTGTTGTCGGTTGTTCATACGCAGCATGCACGCTCATGTAGTCAGTGTGCAGAGGTTGTCACTAGAGACCGAGTCGCAGCTTACCGAGATCACAGATAAAACGAGACGTCTGCTTCATTATTAGCGCACAGCTACCTTTAAAGCACGTGTAAATTTCGAAGTGAGAACAACGCAGACATAGAAGATAAGGTTTGCGCGTGGGTTTATAATTCACGGCGCCATAGCCCAAGGCGCCTGTTGATACATTTTTTATAACTGTATGGTCGAATAAATTTTATAAAAAAATATGTCAAGGTTTGTAATTTTATCTTAGGCCTAAAAGGATTTTATTCACATTTGAAATTGTTAATATTTTGAATTCTAATCTTGCGTAGCGTAGTCATTGTTATCTAAGGTCAGGGTGATTTAATATAATCTTCTAAAGGAACGTGACTAAAGAATGAGTTGGTCGTCTGTCGCATTGTTTAGGTAGTCAAAGAGGCAAGTCATCTTAAAATACATTGAATAAATAATCAAGAAAAGGATAAGGATGACTTAGATATATTTCATGGTAAGTGACGGTGAGTTAACACAATTTGTTATCAAAATTTGTCAAGATAAGTGCTTTTTATTAATATTTCTCTTTTAGTAGCACATTATATACAGGCTAGTATAATATTGTTGTTTCTATTATATGATCGCGCAGTAAAATTCATTTTTTGAGACGCGACATTTTAACGCTACTTGTCTGTTTTTCTCAAGAGGTAGTCCAAAAGTGCTGACATCTGCAATATAAAATGATTTAGTTTACAGTTGGCTCAGTTGCCTTCACTATGCTAGACAAAGGTGCTTTTATACACTTCGCTTGACAGATTTAAGGTTGCAGTAGGATGGATAGAACACATGGGCTGGTAAAGTATTCCATTTATAGATTGTTTTACAAAGAAACAATGCACCGGGATCGTACCCGGTGTCTGTCGCTTAATGTGCGACATTAAGATTTTGTATAACGACGCGCGGCCCGCCTCTACTTACCCCTCGTCTTACAAAATGTTGGATGCGACCGCTCCGACGACTATTCTAGACAGTCACAGCGCCTACGTCCTAGCAACAAAATTACTCTATCACGTCTTTTCGCGCGTTGTACTGTCTTCGATACCTGATCCCTCGCATCATGCGCACGCGGATGTTTTCTATCCAATTTTCATTACATATTCAATACAGTACCGGTATGATTTAAAATTATTTTCAAGTAGTTTTATTGTGTTTGATTATCATAAAAGTCCGAAGCTACTTTTTTGAGTACTTTTTTATATTATGGCATCAATAAATTTTTGAGTGTATATTCTAAGCAGGCGGGCGGGCAGTTGATATCAAATATCCGTCTTTAGGTAACATCCCTAATTTACATATTTCCATTGTATCCAGTGGAGTTTCCATAAAATTTAACAACGCTCACCTCTGTGTGTCCTGTGAGCGTTCAAGATGCTATTTTATGACTATCTTCAACGCCGAGTTAAGGTTATGACTATAATTCAGTTTTATGAAACCCCTTTCAGGTAAGAAAGCGTATGTATTCCAAACTTCCCATCTTAAGTTTGTTCGAAAACGGCCATTGCCACTTTAGGAACTTGAATTAAGCCTTACATTTAATGTATAAATATTCTGATAACATTTGGTCTGACATTGGCATATGCACACTACTAAAACAAGTAAAAGGAGAAATAGAAAAAACACAGTTAATATATGCCAATCAATCAATGAAATTGTCACGCCTTTTTCCCACAGGTATAGGCAGAGACAACGGAGCGCCACTTGCCACCATCCTGACACAACTCCTTTGCTTCCTTCTCATTCACAATTATTTTCACACAAGCTCTATGGTTATGGGCATTAGGCAATCTAGCTTTCTTGAGGATGTCTCCGAGGATGTGTCCGATCGGCGAACATCCTCCTGGGCCTGCCTTGTTTAACATATTCATTCACATGAGATTTATAAATTCCTTTCGTCAATTTACTTTCACTCATCCTTTCCATGTGCCCAAGATATGTTTTGCATAAAATATACAGTTTATTAATACATTTCCTTTTATCCATCATTCAATTAATCTATGCCTCTATTGATATAGACAGAAACAATGGAGCGTCACAATAAATGTTAGCAGTACCGCAGAACGAAGAGTGTTGTTCGACCAAATCGGAACCATCCTTAAGAAAGCTGGATTAGACTAGGTAATACTTAACTGTAGAGCTTGTATTTGTGGATGTGAGGGAAGCAAGGGATTATGGTAGGATAGACAGGCACTTCATTGAGTCTGTGTATTCCTGTGGGAAAATTTGTTTGATTGTTACCATGAACTAAGAGGTTAAGACGGGCAATAAACATGTTTTAAGTCAATTTAGTATAACAAAATGACTTTTGTCTCTATAAAAATATTAAACTCTGTTTTATTTTTTTTGTATTATAGTAAGATCGTGTAAGCGTTTAACTTTAAACTCGGTTTGACTTTTTCAAATTATCAAAGTAATTACCACTAGCGTCGACGTACGCCACTGCTCCTTAGTCAGCGTTTCTGAAGCCACTGAAGTATCAATATCATCATCATTATCATCATCAGCCAGAAGGCGTCCACTGCTGAACATAGGCCTCCCCCTTAGAACTCCATTTTGAGGGACAAGATGCCCCCTCATCAAAATTAACGAACGAACACAAGTATCAATATACCTTTATATGAAAAATTACTTTAGTAATCTTATACAAAGTAAAGAATTAAATTCTAGGTACATGAAATAAACAAAATTTATGCGGCTTACTATCGCGTTTATTTTGGTTTTGATTTTACAATTTTAATTTAGTATACAGTCGTTTTGAGAGCTTTGCAGCCATCGTAGGCACGGAGAGACGAGCCGTATAAAATTTGTTTAATTCATTAATCAATGTTCGCGCAAAATCTAAGAAAATATTATTCTACGTACATTTTTCCTATCATAAGAAAAAAACATTTCATAAACCTATAGTTAAAACAAATATTTGTAGAAATCCATGTATTTAAATCTAAAAAAATACTAACAATATTTTTTAATAGTAAATAATAGTAAATATTTTTTCCAGATCTCTTTAATTTTTGTTTGTTTTATTATCATTAGTGAGTAGATTTTTATTTATTTAATAAGACGAATAAGTTTAGTTTAATTATGTAATTGTGTGAATAGGTGTATTTTTAAAGGATCCAAGGTTATAAGATGCAGAAAACAGGTGGAATGCTTTACATGGGCTGGTAAAGCATTTCACTCGTCGATGGTTTTACAAAGATACGACGCGCCCAACCTTTAAGTTCGACTGCCGGTTTGGTCGACAAAATGCAAATGGTTTCCCCGACCTGTTCGACTAAATATATAATAATTAAATTATAATAAATGAACAACGAAAACCCGAAATATGAGCTTAGTATTTTGGTAATTGTTAACTTCAATATAACATAAAGCGGCTGTAAAATCCAGCTTTAAGATCCCTAGATTATTTGCCGCTGAAATATTTTATTTGTCAGTATATCATGTGATGTTTGAAGGCAATGAGAAATTCCTAACAAAGGTTTATAGCTTCAATAACGAAGTTTACGACGTACGTACATTGCGGTACATATGTCAGTATATGAATGTTCTATTATATGGAAAGCTCTCAAAATGTCGCTCCAGATGGTAATTTAGACATAAACACTCATTAAACTCACTAAAATGCTTGACGTCATAAAGCTAAAGTACGATTATTTGATTATACATAATATTGTATGTGTTTGGGTAAAATAACACTAGATTATAAAATCAAAATTAAAATTTTAAAGGAACCCCCGAAACGCCTGGAACCACTTTGGTCATATCATCAGCTTTATAGTAATAAACAACATTAGTCATGGCTCAATAGTTATATCCCTTTAATATCCCTTGGATCCTTATGGTGCATCATCAGATAACTACTCCAGGTCTTCAATTTGATAATGGCCCTGCTAATGGCTCATAGAGAGTAACAATTTTAGTTAAAGCACTACAGGTCCATTTCTTGTTGATTTGCTGATCTGAGAGGATCCATGATCAGATTTTTTAGATCCGGAATGTTTTATTTTATCGCACTAACTTTTCTACACTTAGTTTCCTACCTTCAAGACAAATCTAATAAGTCCAAACTTAGTATACCAAAAAAAAGTTTGAACACATCCAGGATTTCGTCTCTCACCTTCGAGTTCCATCATCAGAGTAACTCAGTGGTACCAGTTAAAACACACATGTATTTGTATACGTTTTTATTTCAAATGTTAAGTCACAGATATGTTTAAAAGTAAATACCTATAAGGCTGGGAATACAAGTCCGATTTTCCTCTCCGATAGTCCGATCCGATAGTCACTCGTGCCATACATTTGTTTGAATACTTAATACACGTCAGATCCGATAGTCGGATCGGATGTCAGAATCGGAAACAACGCCAAGGCGCTTTCGATTTTATGGCCGATCCGATTGTCTGAAGGTGCAGTTTTCATACAAAATACAGAAACAAAATAGACGTCCGATTCCTACTTCCGATTTGTAAATAATTTGCTCAGCAATATCGGACGTGTATTCCCAGCCTTATGCGTGTTTAGAACGGGCAACCCTTGTACGTCGCTATGCGACGAAGATTGTTATTTTATCTCAAATAAATATGCCATTGTTAAAACACGTAAAAAATGTTATAATTTTTCCCCTAAAATATTCAATCAAGGTAATCGATCTAAACTGCAAACCAACCTCGCCATATGAATATTTTAAGGGAAAAATTATAACATTTTTTACGTGTATTTACATTGGCATATTTATTTGACATAAAATAACAATCATCGTCGCATAGCGACGTACAAGGGTTGTCATCCTAAACAGCGCGTCTAATATCGCTACCGCAGCTAACAAATCGAGCTGATAACCTTGAAACCCCTGATCAGATCTTCATCAATTGTAGCTAAGAACCATCTCGATCACGTCAGCTTTCAAATGAAACAAACCGCATCGTAATCGGTCCATTCGTTTGGGAGCTACGATGCCACAGACAGACACACAGATACACAGATACACAGATACACAGATACACAGATACACAGAGCCACAGATACACAGATACACAGATACACAGATACACAGACAAGTCAAACTTATAACACCCCTCTTTTTTGGTCGGGGGTTAAAAATAAAATAAATTACAATATTCATCGATTTATGATAGAAAGGTTCTCGAACAATCGATAAGTAGATAGAATTATGGAATTCTTCCCATTCTATAACATTATATTTATGATGATTTGATTCATGATGGCATAGTGAGAATGACTGAGGCAACCGTAAACTAAATAAATAGGATTTTTCAGTCGTCTGCGAACTTGGATGTAGCGTCCCTATGAAAAACCTAAAGAAATAGACCGACGATCTGCGTATGGTGGTAGGACAGTAATGTAAAAAACACAGAATTGGGGAGGCCTACGTCCAACAGTGGACTGCAATAGGCTGATAATAATAAATTAATATCTTAAAACATCTCGTAACATCTGAGAAAACATGTCAATAAATTAAAATAAAAGTAAACAATCAATTAATCAAATTGTCACGCCTTTTTTCCACAGGTATAGGCAGTAGCATTGGAGCACCACTTGCCACGATCCTGAAACTCCCTTGCTTTCCTCACGTCCACAAAGAATCTTTTCATACAAGCTCTACGGCTTTGGGTACTAGGCGACCCAGCTTACCTGAGAATGTCTCCGTTTTCGTCGAAAAATACCCTCCACCCGTCCACATCAGATTTATTAATTTTTTTTTACTCAATTTTTCTTTCACTCAAAAACTAACAAAAGTAAAACAAAGCTAAATTATTATTCTAATAAATAAATATCTAAAAAAATCTTATGACAGAATTTTGTAAAACACATTTATTTCCCTTTAGTATAAACAAATCACTTACATAACCTGCATTTTGTTTACATCTCGCCGCAAAAGTTTGCCTATTAAGCTTTACCTACTGCTATCATATAACGATTTAGAAGATTCTTTCAATCGCTTTACTTTCAAACAATATCGCCAAAAGAAGGGGGATGCGGTGATCGTAAACCGTAGTTACGGCCGACACTGAAGGTGCCTTTACGCTATAAAGGATTCTGGTGGCTTGCTCGAGCTCTACTATAGAGAAGACTTGAATAGAATTGAAACGTTACTGCTGGTCTAATTCAAAATGATAAACATAAGTATATTTTGTTCAGATTTTGTGTTAAACTTTGACTTTATGTATCATATTTTGTAAAATAAATTTTAAAAGCAATGTGAATAAAATGACACTTTTAAAAAAAAATTACTATTATAAAAATAGTTTTGTATAATCAAACTAACTTTTTGTAACGCTTCAATTAATTAAGGCAACCGGTGTAGAGCACTCAAACAACTTGACAGTATCAACATATCTTTGATATGTGTACTTTAGTCGTTCTGTTTCTATGATAAAAGCACTTTTAGTAGCTTAGTATAGAAGTGTAAATAAAAAAAGTAAAAATATTAATTCAAAATTTAATTTAATCGTTCTTAAGTAATAATATAGGTGATATCGTTTATATTTTTAACCACTTCATAAATAACAAAACTGCTGAATCATAATATTTAAAAATGTGGTACAATGACAAGTCGTGGCATACATTGAAACCTGGATATTTAAATTTTAATATTAAATCTATAATGCAAACTGGAAGTGCTGCGTTTTAAAATAAATCTCTTTAAAAATAGTTTGTATTTATTTATATAAATCAAATGTCAAAATGTTGCGCTAACAAATAGTATTTTTATATAGTTTCCAAGTACTCAGAACAACTTAGTATAAAGTAGAAAAGCTTTATAAAGCACACACTTATTCGCAAGCGCACTTTGTTTTCCATAAATATCTTTTGTTTCTCAAAGAGGCTTTACTGTTTATATTTAGCGATAGAAAGTGCAAGTTTATTATTTAATCGCTAAAATATTTTACTTAGCGACGAAAGTTATGGTTCATTCAGAAACAAGTAACTATTAAAAAGACTTTTATTGAAAATTTATGTGTTAATAATTAACTTTATGGAGTCTTAAAATGATTGCTACTTTATTTAGGATAGTTATTTATTTATACGCCACGTCTATACTAAATTATTGGAAGTGCTTGTTTCATATATAATAATGGGTGACTTATGAATAAATAACCTTTTTCATGCATGTTTTGCCATGCAGGAAAATTAAACGTCCATAAGTACGAATATAATCTCTAGAGTAGAGATCTTTTCCACGTCCTTTCTCGTGCGTCCTTTACATCCACAATTCTCTTCATAAAAAAATATTAATATGGGTTCTATTTTTTATTGTGTTCGACATATGACAGCACCTTGCCTGATCTTAAGCTGGAGTACAGTCCATGAACGGAGGCGACTGCTACTAAAGTTAATGACTGCAATTATCAGTCGCAATCACTATTGCGACCTAGTTATTATTGTTGTTAAATGTTTATATTAGTGACGTTAAATTTATTGTTATTTCCATTTACTAATCACAATTAACCAGATTAACCAATGGACGCTGTATTTGACAACCGAGACGTGCAGCAAACATAAATTGCTGATATTAAACTCACTTCGGTTTGAAATACCGTTATCGTTTCAGCGATAAATAATACATGTATTTTTTAACATTATTAAATAGAGTATTAAGTAAATATCAAATTTACGCGCATTAGTACGAGTATATCGCAGTGGGATAGGATCCCCCAAATATTTCAGTAAACAATATTAATTTATTGATTGATTTCGCTTACTATATTTTACTTTTTTATATTTATTATTATGTTTATATATAGAACTATATATTTTGTATATTGTTATTTTAGAGTTCGTTTTTGTTTTTGTATAAACATAGACCTAGTTATAAAGAGAATTGTGGACATGGCTCTCACTTGTCTCTTCGTATTAGTTATTACTGTTGAAATTGAAGCGTGACAGCTTATACGATTTATAGAATTTGTTTTAATTACAATTTATTAGCATAACATTT
Source organism: Tinea trinotella (assembly GCA_905220615.1). Taxonomy (NCBI): domain Eukaryota; kingdom Metazoa; phylum Arthropoda; class Insecta; order Lepidoptera; family Tineidae; genus Tinea; species Tinea trinotella. The sequence goes on from HG992306.1 coordinate 9,166,101, forward strand.
ATTAAAGATCTCTTGCAACAACCGCTTGAATTTTTGGATAAATTAAATGTATATGCGATTACCCGTAAATTTTAAACATTTTAATACTTTCATTTCACCGCAAACGAATTATTTCCTCCATCTAGAAATTTGAATTAAATAGAATTACATAACGGTACCAAATCTAATTCCATTTAAACGACTGTTTTGTTTTACAATACAAATGAACATTGGCTTAGAATATTTGTGGTTGTGTGGTTTCGGGTTGAGGTGTAAAAATCGACCGACATTCCAAACCTTTGTATGCCGGTTAGAAAACCCACACGCTTCCGGATACCAAGAGAACCATACAATCATAATGATTTCAAGTCAATATATTTTTTTATTGTATATTCGTTTTACAATCTATTATGTTTTTATTATAGCCATATTATGTTGTAGTGCTACTTGAAGATTTATGACATTTCAAGGTTTTATAAAAAATTATGAAATTCGAGAATTTTTTTATATTTTATATTTGGAAATCATTATTTAAAAGTATGACCCAATCGATTTTAATTATAAAAAGTGTCGACAGCTTTTACATGTATTTTATAAGTTTAGCAAAAAACTAAATTTGCAGTATATAATATCAGACCTCAAATATATTATAGAATTATATTAAGATATTAATTTAGAGTAAAATAAAATAGTAACCTAAACGGCGTTCTCACGGGGCGATTTGAGTTGATCAACTGCGAAATCGTTCGCGATTTGAACCGTCTGAACAGACTTTCAACCAAGTTGAAGCAATAAAAATTGATTCTACAAAAGTTAAAGACCTTTCTACTTTTATTGATTCGACAGCGAATCGACTCGTCTGAACCTATTCGTTCAACTTTCATTGAATAATCAGTCCAATCAATCAGTCAATCAGCGCGATTGAGTACCTAAGTATTGTATATTGCATTCCTCTGTCACCAGGTTTTTGTGATTAAAATGTAAATTATAGCGTCCGCATCCACAAGAAAAAGCTAAAATGAACAGATAGTGTAATAACACGTGTAATATTGAGTCGATTATTATTGAATCGTGAGAACGCTACCGTCAATAATTGCTTTCGAATTTTTGTTAAACGATAAATATTGATCAACTAAAATCGCCCCATAAGAACGCCCCATTACTCTTGGGTTTATAAAAAGTATTATCGGACCTTTTAGAGAATCGGGTCAAATAATAACCGTAATTAACTGTCGGTATTTTCTAACATTTAAAATTCTTTTTATGGTACGGAATGAACCATAAAAAGAACGACTGAAAACACTTAGTACGGTTGCCTCAGTTGCTTTCACCATGCCGGCGCTAGCTTTGGCCTAGTACGTGCCAAATAGTTTATTTTGGCTGTCGACTTAGTCAACAAAATGATTACTCTGATCGATCTATGGCGGGTGACAAGAATGCAAAAACGAGGTAGGGACAAGGAAGCCTTTACCTTAGAACAAGCACGCATATAGCCGCAATGTGGAAACAAAATTGAATGCAACTGACAAACATTATATTATTGCCAACTTAATATAATAATATAATAATTTTAAAGCAATCACCAATAATATCTATCAAATGCAATATAATCCATTTACTTCGCGCAAAGTGAAACTGCACCTTATACTTATAGTGAAAGCCGGACATCTAGTCTGTCCTTGGTACCAAGGGAGGTGTTTCAAAGTGCTAAAAGAGGGGTCCACTGATACAATTTTTAAAGATTTTTATGGGAGTCTGACGTCTAGACAATGTTTACAATTTAATAAATAATACATACGTAGCTTTAATATTTTACAAGTATTTTTTATTTTTTTGTATCATAGAAACAGGACAACCAAATTAAATAATATATCAAAGATACATTGGTCCAGCCCCTAGTGGTTTTAAACCCGTGCTCTCGGTTTGCATAACCATTGCACTGCCACTAAACCACGGTGGCCTTAATATATTGATAGTTTAACTTTAATATTAATATATAGTATTGTACAATATGTCATTTTGAATTATAGATATAATCTATACTAATAATAAGTTATAATGAGAAGTAATTACACAAGTATTAGCTGACTAAATTTATATGCCGACATTATTGCAACATCCAATTTGTGAATGAAAATTATATTCAAACGTGCTGTTTATTTATTCACGTATAAAATCTGAATTCATTTCATATTTTCTGATAATTATATTTAAATTTGTAATTATAAAATATAGTTTCATGATATATTTACGATTGATAAAAATAAAAGTAGTTGTTTAATGTATTACAATTATACAATATTATTATTATTACCTTTTTAAGAGGGAATGGCAGTAGTACCTAGTCTGTCAATCCGGGGTAGTACTACCACTTACAAGTATACAGACCGTGAAGTCACTTAGTCATGTTTCGGGATCAACTATGAACCGGCATAGTGGATGTGACTGCTACTTACAGTGAATTGTAGTAGCAATGACCTCCATTTATGGACCGCACTCCTGCTGGACATAACATCAGGCAGGGAGCTGTCATATGTCGAGTCACAATAAAAAAGATGTTAGGATATAATTGGTAATTACAGAGGCTAAATTAGCAAGCGTTAATCGATATTAACTATAGCATCCCATATTATGATATTTAATTTGCAATATGATTTAAACAAATTTTATGCGGCTTACTTTCTGGTTTATTTTGGTTCTGATTTTACAATTTTATTTTATTATTAGTTTTAAAAGCTTTGCAGCCATCGTGGTCATAAAATTTGTTTAATTCATTAATTAATGTTCGCGCAAAATCTAAGAAAATATGTTGCACTATGAGCTTATTTGCTGTCATAGGTAAATGTTTCATCTGCCATACTGGCCTAACCGAAAGCGATCAGTTCGTGGTACTCGTATTTACACCTGAAAGTGTTCGACACCCCCAGAGTGTCGGCAGAGCTGGCGAAATACCAACATCATATGCTTATAATTATCCAGTACATCTTTAGGACGTAAGTAAATACTTCGAAATAGATTTCTTAATATTATCGAAATGGTTTATTAAAATCTTTCTCAATTGCGCCACATAAGCATTTAATTAATGGAGTTTTTTTGGATTTTCTTTGACTTAGTTTTATGGTGAAATACGTGTAATAGAACCGACATTCTGATGACGATACAACATAAAACATCGATTCACATCAAAAATACTAGTCACTATTTCTTGCAAAATTACTGACATCCGGTGACTCGGCAGGGGCATACAGTTTCAAAGCGAACGCTAAAATTTTTAGGTTCCATGTAAATGGCGATTTTTAACTTTTGCTGTGAAAAATTTCGTACGTGCTGAAACAGATTTTAAAGCACTTTTATTAGTGTGTCAGTTTAGAATTTTTGAAACCTACCCATTAACTATGCTTCGTACTTTACTTTTTATTCCATTTACAATTGTTTACAAATGTAGCATTTTTTTATTATTGTGACTTGATATATTGACAGCACCCCGCTTGATGTTAAGCTGGAGTGGGGTCCATGATTGGATGTCACTGCTACTACAATTCAATAACTGTAAGTAGCAATCACATCCACTATGCTGGCCTACTTGGAACTGACAATTTACAAGTTGATCCCGAAACGCGACTAAGTCACTTCCTTGTTTGTATATTTGTAAGTGGTGGTATTATCCCGGATCAGCAGACTGGCTACCACTGCCTATCACACTTTAATAACCAGACCCGGAGAAATATCAAACTCTTTTTTATTTACAAATATTTGCAATATTTAATATTAAAAATAAAAGGAAACGAATCCGGGACTTTACGCGTAACAAACTGGTCTGTCGCCACGCCTGTCGTCAAGTGTTTATCGTGCGTCGATAAAAAATCACGAACCTTGGAACTATAACACCATAACCATTTTGCTAGAACTTATCTAGAAATATAGATTAATTAAACAAAGTTTATATTAACTTCTGTTCTATCAGATTTACCTCGAAGCGTAAATTAAAATCAACTTAATAGAATTAAGCTTGCTTCAGAGTTTCGCCCACTTCTTGATTCATTTTATAACAATGACGCGGGGGCATGATATTGTTGACGGTGATGAGGTAACTTAGAATCTTTTATTAATTGTTTTATGTCTCATTGTTACAGGTATGGAAGTGTCTACTTTAAAACAAGGTCAAACAAAAAATAATACGATTACAACAATGAAAAATACAGTATACACAATAAATCAAAATTTTATTGTATTCCAATAGTTTTATAGTACATCAATAATAAAAGTTAACCTTTATCGTTTTAAAATTATGTGCATAATTTATTAGAAATAGAATAATTTAAAGGATTAAATTAATTTATTCTCGTGTCGAATTGCAACAATATCAAATGACAATAATTATAATTTTAATAAGCGACAACAAACGGTAACTGTTTAAACAAATATTGCAAATGAAATCACATAGTTAAATATATGCTTTGCACTTATTAAATTAGTCGAGTTGTCATAGTCTATTGACACAACGAATTGTTTAGTTGAAAGTAGACTTTCAGTATGTAAATAATAAGTTGCCCGTCAACTACTACGGCTTTCCCAAACTTATGTTTGCATGTGTCAGCTTCCATGTTTACAACACCGAGCCTTCCCTACAACAAGCGCTATCCACTACGATAACAATCTACAAGTTTTAGTAAAATCAAATTTTGGAGAGTAACTTCAAGTTATACCACATGCGATCTTAAGGGCACTAGTCCAGATTAATATTTACTATACATGAGGATGCTGTTTGTATTTGCACAGTTCAACTAATCTACCTACGGTATTCGAGGACTCCACTACTCAATAATTTAACGCAAATATTTGATGATGGTTTTCGTGATTGGTTTCAATTGATTGTTATATTGGTCAACGGACGATTTAATACTACATACAACACAGTCTAGGTAATTTGTTTCTTTACGAAAACTATACTTTGGTAATCAAGAAATTGGGTTAAATAGCTTAGGATTAAAAAGACGATATTAGTGACGCAAATCTATTGTTAATATTACCTATCAATTACGATTTTAGTTCTTGCTCACTACTAGAACATGTTACTAAACGTGTAGTAATAATCTCCGTCTATTGAAATTAATCACCGTTTGATAGGTTAGGGGTAGTTATGTTGAAGTTAGGTAAAGCAAAGTTGAGGAACATGCAAATTCTGACAACACTCCACAAGGGACGGGGCATGTGCAATCACTCAGGGACTGACTCGATTCACATGTTCTGTCCACAGTGACCTATGGAAACGATAAACTTAAGAATATTCAAATCGGTATTGCTTATTTAACAACATTAATAAGTTATTTTCTTAATGTAATGTACTATTAAAGCAAAGAAGGTTATAGCAATATATTTTAAAGAACTTTTTGTCTTATAAATATGTAGTTGTTTATATCTCAATTTGTAATGCTATTCAGTTTTGTCAAGGATTAGATAAATTCTTCTAATAACAATTATCGTAATTTTCACTTATAGTAATAAACTTTAGCTGTCCATATCATTCGTTACATGAGATTGTTATTACTTGGAGAACGTTCGAGGCCAGGTAAGTGCAGTTAATCACTCGCATCTGTTATTTCGTTTGCCATTCGCCAGTATCAGCGACTGTATTAATTACACACAACTTTTTATGTGTTTTTCTACCTTGTTGAATTTAAATAGAGTTTAAATTTGTTTGGCAATAGTGTGTAAGCTCAAGTGTGTAGTCGCCAATCGCCATCTACGAGTTCGCCCACGCTTGGGGCTGGCGCCAAATGCCGGGTTGGACAGGCGCCGCTCGCAGAACGGCTATCCTGCGGTTTTACAGTGTCGGCTACGTAATGGCAAATTTATTTTTTGTTTAATCTATTGGGTAATTTTTAAATGGAAGGTTGTATTAAACATGCTGTTTTATTTAAGAAAAGATCGCCATAACTAACTACAAATTAAGTATTTTTACTTTAATTTATGGGCATGGATGACGATTAGGGAATGTCAGCGCTCAGGTATCTTTGCTGAGCTTACTATTGACATAAGATAACTGATTCTTCCAGTTGTTCAAAATGTGTCAAAAGGTTTAAAGTTGTCTAAGATTTTGTACTTAATATTTTTTTAAACACACTATTTTCAGATAGTCTTACAATAGAGAAGTCGAGGGAAAGAACTTGAATAAAACTCTTTATATAGATGAGAGTCGTTTTAAATTGTAAAAAGACGATCTTGAAAAGCGATTTCTTGAAATGCTTTACAATACGCTCAGCAAGCATTATGCCGAGAGGTTGGCAAGTGAATCTTACTACAATAAGATACCTACACCATTATAATTATGTTTAGTTTAGTATACATTACTTTATGTTCTTGTAATATTACTTGCCTGATGTAAGAAAAGAGCTTTGACGACTGAAAAAAACGTCTCAGTTCGCTCGCGATCGCGAATATCAATCGGAGGGGTTTTTTCACGTTCGCATGAAGGATCCAAGGAATAGCAAGATAGGTATAGGATATATATGAAGGGGAGAAGATAGGAAGACAATATTATTTATTGCACAAAACAGAATAGTGGTAGGCAGTGGTGCCCAGTCTACCGATCCGGGGTAGTACCACCACACAAGTATACTGACCATGAAGTGATTTAGTCGCGTTACGGAATCAGGTTTTAAGTTGCCGGTTCCAACTAGGCCAGCCTGTGGATAGATAGAGTGCGATCTAAAATAATGCCAAGGTTCCTAACGTCAGCTATGTGGAATAAGTAAATTATTAAAAACAATTGAAGGCAAAGAAGTCTGTCCACCTTAGCGATCATCCTCTAGGGCTATAGATATATTAAATTCTTAGATTTTGTTAGAGTACTCACATAGTTTCTGAGAACAGCTTTATTTAATATAATAAAAACAAAACAGATATGAAAGTTATATTTATTCTTAAGCCTATTTCGCTTATTTAATCCTTGCCTTTGAGGTTCGTAAAATAAAGTTTATCATTGAAAGTCATAAATTTACAAGCCTATTTATCATAACAGCAAGTCATAACTTTAAAATAATTAACTTGACATTTTCACAGTGAAATTCTTTCAGAGTTTAATGGGTTACGAGAAAGATAACAAAAGTATTCACAACTTATTCCGAAATTGAATTTTGAAATTAATAATTAAATATCACGATGTTTTTTTTATCGTGACTCGACATATGACGGCATTGTTGTTAAGCTGAAGTGCGGTCCATGAATGCAGGTACGTCCCTCTACAATTCAATAACTAAGCCGGCAACTTAAAAGCTGATCCCGAAACGCGACTAAGCTACATCACAGTCTCTATACTTGTAATGTTGTAATAACGAGGCCTTGGAGTGAAATGTAGGATAATAAATATAAAGTACAAATGCATCTCGTAGATCTTACATATTCGTACATCTCGACTTAATCCGGTATATACATAGCTTCGTGGGGGAGTGGAGTAATGACTTAATACAACGCTTTCAAGGAAATTGTGGACCATTATTGTGCGGCGACGTGTCCTACCCCGTCATTAGGGCGTCGCTTAACTTTCCAGCTGTGAACGTGTGCGTGCCAGATTGAAGAAGAGTTCACGTCTCATTTATTTATCTTTTTAATAAATGTTATTAGCAAATTGTTCCTTTGTTATAAGATCCATATTGACAGGTTATGAGCCGCCTGATGTTATTATGGGGCTATTAAAAGGCTGGTAAATAAAAGTGTAAAATTGTTATTTTATTTAAGCTTATTTCGATCTTTTATTGCGTGTATTATCTTATAATTTTTATACAACACGGTCTTTGCTCAAAATACCTAGAATACTTGAACTCTTAAACGAAATTTCGTGCTATAAGGATATTTTACTTGGAAAATATTATTATGTAGCTAACTATTATAATATTATAGCTAGAAAACGTTTAAATAATCTGTCGAGATAATTTTATGTAAATGCATTCATATTTCTTCTTGTTAGCCCATTACGATGCTCCCAAATGCATCATTAGATAAAGTTTCGCATAGACGATCATGATTAGTTGATCTTAGTTTCCCACGACTAGTAACAGTAATGCTGCATTTCGTATTCAAGCCATTCAGTAACAAAATTCTATTGAATAAAGTTTAAACAACCGTTTAAGAACTGAAACTATTCTATACACAGGTTTTGCCAATGCGAAAGAGATAAAATTGTAAATGTATTTCTTTGCAAAGCGGTCGCCCTCCCAAACTCCCGCAGGACGGCATCATCGGTGGGAGGCCGAAGTCCCTCCGTTCTGCATGAATATTAAATACCACCACATGCCCTCTTTACTTGTACCGCGAACGATGTTAAAATCTCTAATTTTATGGATCTTATTATCGCTTGTAGGAACCCACTCAACCCATGTTTTAATGGCACCTTATCTTGTACAAGTTAGAACGATGGTGACCGACTTTTCAAGTGTTTCTGCTGGTGTTTGTATGTAAATATTTTCTTAAGAATAAAACATTTTAGTTTTAGTGGGTATATTTATAGCAATTTGCCGTGAAGGAAATATACATCTATAGATATGATCTATTATTTAGGGACTTGATTTAATACATTACATTGCGCGAAAGAAATATAAGTACCCAATTAAATGTGTCTTTATAAAATCTTTAAATACTTACTTGAACCATAGATAGAGAAACAGGAACACGATTAACATTACAAAATAAATTCGGCGAAACCAGAATAATTGTCAGAGACGAGTAAGTAAAGTTCCCTCGAGGCTTAATTTACTTTATCTTTATTAAATTCACAAATATGAGTCTAAGCTGTGTTTGAACATCTCAAACTTAATTAAGGCACTCGGTTTACCTTATCCAAGTATTGCCGCGTCAAAACGCTTCAAGTTTCGAGAAGTTATCTCTAAAGTTCGGCAATCTACCTCGTAGGTCGGGCCAATCTCTCTGTAAATGGCTCTCTAAGTAGCCCAAAGCAGTCTCGGCTCCACTACAACTCTCGGAACACTGTTATGAAAATCCCTTCAGTATAATGAGAAATAACGGCTAGAACTCTATGACAAATTCTATCAATAGAAACTTCTTGTCCAACGGTTAACAATACAACAACATTAATTTAATCAATTGACCTTCCTTTTGACTTTATTTATTGACTTTAACGATTATTATGTTTTATTGTTATTTTTATTACAAACAGAAGCATTATGTGTGTTATCGTGTTTCTTTTTGTCGGCTTGCCTTAAAACGTTTATAAATAAACAAGCTACAAAAACGTTTAAATTGTTCTATTGAAAATGTTTTGACATTTCACGCAACGTGGAAATAATTTAAAAGCTCTTGACAGCACGTGCTATCTAACCACAAATTTTAAAATGCAATCTTTGCACTTGCAAAGATTAATGGTTTGAACGTTCTCCGCAGTGACATTGCCAAAAATCCGCTGTTTCCGCACCACATATGTTTGTAGTAACAAAAACGTTTCTGTGGAGAATTTCCTTCATTAACGCGGTGAAAATTAGCGTGCTATAGTTTGAAGCGTATTCGCAAGAAGAAGGGGGCGGCCACATGCAAGTCATTATGTGGACGATCATTGAATTAATATGAGAACATTAGCGAAGAACGACATTACCTGCTTTGAATTACCACGAAACATGGTAAAGTTTATATGATTCAACAAAATTTATGGTCAAAAGTATTTTTCGATAGCTATGATAAAATATATGCTCTAAATATATTTTATCATAGCTATATGATAAAATAAAGACAAAAAGAGACGTACTGTCGTGATCTCAGTTTGCATGTTTAAGTGTAGATAAGGGGGTTGTTTTTAACCTCCCTGTGGAACCGCCTCCGGTCGTCGCGCTGGTTGAGGGCTGCGGTGCGAGGCCGGTAGCGTTTGTGGTGGCGAATCGAATTAGGTCGGGAGTGCGATGGTATCAGCCTCGGGTTGCACCGCACCGTCCGACTCTGATAACCGCCGCTGCAGATAAACGACGTTCATTTGCTTATTGCTCTCTGCCTGACGACAACATTCTCTAATGGAATTATGCAAAGATTTGTGTTTTGTGATTAGGCTCTATCTTCTTAATATGTATTTTAGTACTTAGGAGTTTTAGTAATATTTAGGACTAACAGTAAAGATGATATAGATAGTGTAACTTAAATAATGTGTAATTTAGAGATTAAAGGAATAAAATAAAAATAGGGATTTACCAGTAACATTTTTTTTGTATTATTTCCTAGAGTATCTTATATTCGAGCAAACCGTACATCACTTACTTGACTACAATACAATGAAAGCTATTGAAGGACATGAAACTGGAAATGTCAGTCAGTCCGTGATTGCTTTCGAAGATAACGTCAAAGCTACGTACAGCCGGAAGGGAAGAAATTTTTCCTTTCGACTGACTTTTTTGTAGCGTAAGTTTTTCAATAGCTCAATACGAACGATAAAAGCTTTATTGTTTATATTATTGTCATCAGAATTAAATCTTTTGGATTATTAATGTTAGTTCATAATTTTCCCTGCCACTACAAGAAGTTTTTTTGCATTTACCTATTTACTTATTAAACGTCAAAGTAACGCTACATTTGTTAGATATGTTTATAAAACTTACCTCATCTGCAGCCAGTTTTCATAACCGGGTAGGCAGTTCCGTGACGGCATGAATTAGTTGCGACCTCATTAACCCACATAAGCCGGGTACCCTCTACTTAGATCACTATGGCATTAACAATTAAATGAATCACTCTCAAGGCACCGGGTTCCACGTCCTGCGTAACCTGCCCTGTGGTACACCCTCTAATTAGTAAATTTTATATGTATGATACTTTAACATTAAGTATAAAACTGCTTGGCATTATAATAATAAAATGTTTAACTAGATTAGTGGCTCTGCCGAACTCTACTTACAGCATTCAAGGGTTTACGACTAACCATTTAGGTACTTTTAAATCGTTCATTACTTTGGTACGCTTTGCACAAAACGAGAGTCTGCGAAATATAATTGAAACAATGCAATGAAAACAATGTTGGCGCAATTATTTTTTTGTTCTTAATTGAAAATTTTCCGCAATTACGCTGAATAAATATTGTTGTTTTTACGAGATGATCGTTGAGGTTTGTTGTTCAGTGCCATAAAATTGTCTTTTATATTTTAAACAATATTAATATGCTTCCTCTTATTATTTAAGTTTGGTAATGTACAATTTTTAGTAATAACTTGATACAGAAGCTTATCAAAGCTTATGCATAAATTAAGTAAAACTAAATGTGTGTACTTACCTAATAATAAGTCAAATTAAAGTCAAAAGTTAAGCTTAGATAAAATATAGACTGACAATAACTATTCCTTTTCCAAGTAGCTTCGTGCTGCAGCGGTAATAAAAACCGGGACAGTATTTCCTCGGCCCAGTTGGCTTTCGGCTTGTAGGCGTCGGACTGTAAGCCCTATCTCGGAATGTGTCGCGCCAAGCCAGTTCTGGTGTGGTCATAAACTGCACACATTATAGCCCACTCGGCGCCGCCTTGCCAACTCCTAGGTGAGAACTTAGAACTTATCCCTCACTGAATTCCTTACGAGGCCTTATAACTCGCACCCTATAAATATAACATTAAATTATTCAATTATCTGCTGCGATGTTCTGTATTGCGTTGAATGTTTCGCTTTATCAATCGTAAATAGGGAACGATTTTCATAATTTACACGGCGCGAACCAATTAAGTAACATCATTTTGCAAATGGCATACTGGTTTGCTAATTGAGCAGTTTTATTAAATGATATGACTTGCATAAAATAACAGTTGTTTCCTGATATTTTAATCATAAAGATAGAAACTTGTATTGTGAATATATACAGAAATGAGTTCATTTGATAAAAACTTTTGTGAATGGTAAATCGACATCTGATTAGGACTTGCCTGATGGTAAGAGTCGACTAGAAAAAAAATAATACTCAGTTTATGGTTGCCTCAGTCAAGAGCCGCCTTCACTATGCCTACTAGAGGTGCTTTTTTCAAACCTCGCTTCAAAAAGCCAAGGTAATATATAGGTGAAGAGAACATAATTAATAAAGTAATTATAACGTATGAGTACAAAGTAAGAAATCATATGGTAATACTCGTATGTTCGCATTTCTTAAGTTTGTGTAGGGGCTGTTTCTAATTGCTAAAGGGGTGCGTGGCTTATAAAAAAGCCATCGCAAAGCAATGCAGGGGCTGTAAACATAAAGTACTAACATAGTTTATGATGTATAAGTATACTTTGACTTCCTTGTTGACGTGTTACACACGCCCTGCTTTCAATAAAATACGAATGTCGCAGCACACTCCATTCAAACGCTCTGCTTTTTAGAAAGAATTTCTTTTTCTACCTCGAAACATCGATAAATAAAAACGGTTTTTAATAAAAGCGCTGCGTTCGACCACCGGCCTGAGCACAGCGGCACATTGCATCCGTGCAATATAAATTCGCTAATATGCCTGAACTCGCGCGATAAAGCCTAAAATCGCACAAGTTATTTTACTACCGAAATAATTCTTCGGATTTTTGACAGCGCAATCGAAGTTTGCCGCTAGGCTCGGCGCCGGGGCTTAATTAAGAGCTGGTTCGTATTGAAGTTTCACACCGGAGAATTGCCTGTTACTTTATGCTGCTACACGCTAACTTTATTGATACCTAACCTCCTGGATAACTTAAGCAACAATAATGTAAGTTTCAAGAAAACTTTACTAGAAATTCATTTCCATACTTGCACTATTAAAATTTTATTCAAACACTTTGACTTTTATGGCCTACAGTTCAAATATATATTACGTATTTAAAGTTTATAATAAAAGTATATAATCAGCCTTAAATGCTGCAAAAGGTGTTTTGGAAATCTAAAAAGGAGCAAAGTTTTTATCGCCTGTCCGAACCTAGTGTCCGGCTGATTCTAACGAGCTCATTGGAAATTCAAATAGGGCTTGGACCGCCGCACCCTCTAATCAATAATATTACATGTACGTGCTTCCTGAAACGGGCGCCTTGCTTCATGGAAAGGCAGACTGAATAGTGTGGATGTGGTCGTAATCAACACTGCCTGTTGACAAAAGTAGCATAAAATATGAAACACTGATTTTTAAACTTATTGTATGTTTTTGACCGGTATAGTAACAGCGACTAAGGAAACCGTAAGATGAGACGGTTTATTCAGTCGTTGGCGCTTTTGCTATTCATCAGGCAAGTCAGTCAGCTATAGTGTAAACAAAAATAATGTTCCCTAGACGGCCTAAACTCCACTAAAGGTCGTTATTTGTTTTTCAAACAATCGACAAGTAAAATGCTTTGTCAGCCCATATAGCCAGTTTTTCCAGCCTATAACCTCTAATCGTTAAAGCGAATCGAACGTAACCATAAACCATATTTACGCCATAATTTCTGGTTTTATTTTTAGAACTGGTGAATAATAAAGAATCTTAAGGATTGAAATAAAATTTCCTTATCTCATTTCCAATTGAATAAACTTTTAACTTTTAAATCTGTTATAAAGTTGTGTCCACATTGTGCTACCGCTTGAAAATTTTAGCGCGGGATGGGAAGAAAATTGCACTAACTAATGATCGTATCGTTGCTTGAATACAAATCCAGGTCTTTCAGCACATGGACGGCTCGCTGGCCTATTACAGCCGTATTAGAGTCCGTAAATTGAAACGCTGTTATGATTTATAGTTGGACTTCACGAACCAGTATTACGGTCAGCTTCTTTCATAAACGTGACGTGGAATGTAATACTCAGTTCCTTTTAGATATATAATACAATTCAATAGTTGTGTATGAATCAATCAATATTATTTTTCATATTATTGTGGCTTCACATATGAATATACTCCGTCTGGTTTATGTGGAATATGGTCCATGAATAGAGGTGACTGCTACCACAGTTAAAAAATTGCAAGTAGCAATCGTGTCCACTATACCGGTCTAGTTAGAAATGGCAAATTTTAAGTTGATCCCGAAATACGAAAAGTCTACTGTCTGTACACTTAAAAATGTACTACCCCATTTTGCCTATCAAAAGAGACAAGACAAGACAACTAAATAGACAAGAGAAAATTTCCGTCAACTGTCTGCTTACTACTCTTGAAAATATTTAGTTTATTTCAGATGTTAAAGCCTCATAAAAGTGTTGTATAGGAGTAGATATCAGTCCTAACCAACTTCAGTCTACTTCTTTTTTCTAAGCTAGGACAGCCTGTATTAAGTCGCTGAATCCAGTTAAGTCCCTTCTCTCTTTCATCCCTAAGTTGTCTACTACTGGACATATGTCTTCCCCAGCGATCTCCATCCACGATCTACATCCAGCAATTTTTTGTCACCCTGAGCAGGTCGTCAGTCCATCTGCATTCACAATTATAATAAGAAAGAACAAAATTTTTCTATTTTGCATTATAAAATGATAAATAAATTGTTGAAATACTGCGTAAACACATACATAAAACATGAATGTAGTGAAATTGAGTGTGCGTTTTCATGTGTAGGTAGTTAGTTGAAAGTTTCAATGAAGTTACAACGTTCTAGTGTCACCACGAATGGTACCTTTAATGTTTGCATATGAGAATTGTGCATTCGCGGTTCTGCGTCATACGAGTACATAGATTATATACCCGTTACTAGTACATTTATAAACGAAACCGTCAGTTATTTTTGCAAAAAATTAAAATTAAGCGGGAACACTAAAACATGAAACGGGGAAGTTTTGGAAACAACGACAGCATTGACCAATGGACCGACCAACACCTCAGTCTATCAGTAACCACGATGGCTGAAAAGTTCTCGAGACGTGGAAATATAAAAAAAATGTAAACTCAATAACCAAAAATAAACGCGATGTAAGCCGCATAAAATTTGTTTAATTCGTTAATAAACATTTATTTATATTCACGTTTTGGCCGTTTTAAAATTGCAATATTCTTGGATATAATTGCATTTAAGATTAATTTATATTTACTAATGTACCTGTTTTAATTAAAACAGGTTAATTCCCGTGTTATGTTTGACCGTTTACACTGATTTTATTATTAGAAAAAAAAAATATTGCGTTCCCTGTGTGCACCACTGTCGACTGCAAATGGTACTGCCGCGAGTTGGCCGGTATAGTGACAGCAACTGAGGCAACCGTAAACATTGTAGTATTTTTTAGTCTTCGGCGTTCTTGGACTTCTTCTTGCCTACCATCAGACAAGTCGATGTCAAGAGCGGTTAGCAGTAGTACCACCACTTACAAGTGGACAGACCGTGAAGTCGCATTTCGGGATCAGCTTGTTGTCGATTCCAACTAGGCCAGCATAGTGGATGCGACTACAACTTTAGTTGTTTAACTGTAGTGACAGTCGCCTCTTTTCATGGATCGCATTTTTGCATATTTGCTGTCCTTTGTCGAATCCCAATAAAAAAAGAGTTTTAATATATAGAAAAAGCTTGGCGATTGAGTATTTTTAAATTACTATACCAAATTAAAGTACATCAAAGATGCATTGGTTCTGAAAAGTAGTTTTGAACCTACACCGAGGTCGCCATATCTGGTAGTGTATAATCTATGGCCTAATATGAACGTTCACGTTTTACTGGGAGCCATTATTAAAATATTTTTGTTCTTTTCATTAGTAGAGAATCGGATATGTAAAAACGGGATATTTCCGCGCGAATGTGCACAACACCAATTTGCTAATACCGATTGTCGGATATTGGTTTTTAGTTATTGGTTTTCGTTTGAATTGTGAATAAATAATAAAAATACATATTAAACTTTAAGTACGGTAATAACATTTATTTAGGGCTGTATGATTAATCTGCACCCGATAATTATAGACATAATGAAGATAATAATAATCTAAGAGCAAAAATAATTAGGTAGATTTAGTGCGTTAGAGCTACAAATGAAAGAAGGGCATTTTTTGTTGCGACTATTTATAGTATTACCAGATCTCGAATATTTGTATAAACAAAAATACATTATCGGAGATAGTCCCAAGGACACTGGCAACATTTCCTCCTTTACGTTGCAAAGCTAATACGTTGGCAAAAATAATTGCCAGCCTGTCTCTAGACTTTTCCGTTAGCCTCTTGGACATTTCCTTGGCCAGGCGCTTGGCTGAAGGTCCCCAAGGGCATCGTCTCGACCCCAAACGGCGCAAATTCGTAACCACTACCGAGGTTTGCGTATTTGCGCAGCTTGAGGTTCTCAGCAGAAATCGCCGCACTTCCCGCGTTTAACAACAAGGTCGCTTGGATGTGTGATGGGGATAATGTGTCTACACAAGTCGCATCCCACACCAGAGACCTGCCAAGTTTCCACGGCCCATTTTTTAGGTTTCAGTTATTATGTGCTATTTATTTATGTACTTTTATTTTTGTATTAGAGTATTTTTGCACCTAATCCTTTATTTTAATCTTTATGTTGGTTTCTAAAGTTAAATGGCAAAGAATTGGTTAAGTTCGCCTTTGTACATAGTGCGTAAAGTTTTAAAATAAAATAAACATGATATTTACAAATCTAATATAAGAATATCTGAATGAGTGACTCGGCTAATCTACCTTTTAGCAGATTTCTTGCATGAATTGTTCAACGAGTTGAATAATAAAGGTCCATGTTTTTCATAGTTCATTGAAAATGAAGTAACTCTTTGTAAGTACTGAAGAGGTTCATTCTTGCGTATGATAAACAACGTTGCTCATTGCTTCGATAATATCATCATAGAAAACTTGTACATATATGTTTTGTTAAGGCATATTTGGGGTATAACGACCCAAGTGGCTTGCCAGTCCGCTACTCAGTAAGTCGCGGGTCCAATTCCTGTTCGTAGTAAAAGGACATTATTCATTTTGTATGGGGACTTGGGTCTGATTGTATTATTAACAGTTGCATGTATATTTTAAAATAATTTGATGTACGAAGATTATAATGTAATTGGAATATATCATAGGATTTTGCATAGTTTAGGTGTGTAAAATGATCTAACTATATTTATGACAGTTCAAAGCAGAACTATTAATATGGTGTGTCTTTGTAATTGACAGACGATACAAAATCTGTATCTTATTTTCCAAATAACTAAATTGCACAGCAATTAAAAGCAAAATTATTATTAGTTTTATCAATACAAGTATATAACATTTCTTTATTTTTTCATTATTGGACATTACAAAAGTTATACATAAAAGCCCTAAATAAATGATGTCTTTTGTTTCATTGAATTATTTTGTAATATTTTTTAATTATAAATTCTGTAACTAAACAAGTGAAAAATTAATTCGGCATGTAGGCAAAAAATAGGTAGTCATTTGCTGCCTGTCGGCCCACTATTAGATGTAAAGACAATAAAGTGACTCAGTCGCGTTCCGGGATTCACTAGAAAGTTCCCGGATTTCATATAAGCTTGATTCAGGCGATTTGACTATGTAATGCCAATGAAAAAACCTAGGCACTTGACAACAAAGCATTTTGAGATAAACATTTTTAAAAATAATCAACTAGTCAGTATCAAAACGTCTACAATTAGACAATCAATGTCAGAACAAAGTAAAAGTAACAATTTATAATTATATACTTTAGCTCTTTTAGTAGAGTACAAAGGTTTTTTGTTGTTGAAGAAACAAAGGTTAATACCTCGTAAGGCAGAGCGTTTCAATCAGTATAAGTTGTTCTGTATTTTCTTTTTATTGTCGATCATCTCCAACAAATAAATCGGCGATCCACTCTGAAGGCGGACGATCCTTCGCGGGACCCGCCCTGATATCGAGACTCTTATCTAAACATTGACAGAAAGGCTTAAACGAGATCACTTTCAGTCGTAGCACCCCTCGTTCTTATTACAGACAGACCCAATAAATTGATTTAAGATAAACATTGATGCTTTCCCAACGTATTCAATTCTATTTTATGACCTCTAAACCTACTTCTATATAATACAGTTATATAAAGTACTGTTTGACGAGGTAGCGTATAAACTCTCTAAAACTTTTAAATAGTAACAATAGACTAGTTTTAATAACTATAGTTTGTATGCCAACAATACTCAAATAGTGCCACTATCAATTTGTCGGGCAACCTGCTTAGTTATGAGCCGAGGCTTATTGCGGTGCTTCTACAAGTGTCTAGGGTAGCTGTGAGCTGTTATTACTGGCAAATTTATGGGGTAAATTGCGGTACGTTTCATGTTAGCTGTAAACAACAATATATACCTTAGGCAATGTTTTGGCAACACTAGCCTAATGTGACACACAAAATGAAAAGAAATCCAGCAACGCTATGAAGTTTTATCGCTGCAATTTCTCGACTTAGCAACGGTTTATTTATACCTCCGAGGATACGCTGTAATTTCTCACTCACATAGAATTCTTAGTTTGGGTGAGGTCCTTTTTATGAGAGTTTTAAAAATCGCTGATGCAAGCGTAAGCGAGAACCCTTGTTTCCAAGTTCTTGGGACAAATATTTAACATTATCTTTTGGGATTAGACTCTTTCGTAACGTTATTATAGTAGACGTTGCTTACATAAGTGAAGTAATATATTCATTAAGCAAACATGCTATAACTTTAATACACAACAACATTGTATGAATATTAAACAAAACCTGACCATATAATTTGGTTTTGTGTTACTCTATAATTTCCCCAGATACTATGAGTACGTCTGAATCACTTCTACCTAAGAGGTAAATCCTATTATTTATTATTACGGGAATCATTTTAAATTAACCTAAAGCATTTAATTGGGCTACTACATCATCATCATCAATTGTCACGCCTTTATGAGCTTGCTAAGACGGGCAAAGACAATAGAGCGCCACTTGACACGATCCTAACACACGTAACTCCTTCGCTTCTCTCACATCCATAAACTTCATACAATCTCTACGGTTAGCCTAGAACAGTGGTAACCTAGTACGGTTAGCCTAATACATAACCCAGCTTTCTTGAGGATGTTACCGATTTAGTCAGAAAACCATATTATTTATAATGCCTCCTCCTGTAATTATATGAATTATTACATAACAATTTATTTAAGTTTTGTTGAGGCTTTTTATATAAATGTCTAAAGTTACAGTAATTGTTATGAATATGTATTTATTATAAATATGAATGACTGTCGCAATACCTGTAAGCTTAGTGAATTGAGCTAGATCATTACCGATATGCCAATAAAGCTAGCGGTTCGAAAACGCCCTTCTGTCTGTTATTAATTGCTTCACGAACAAAAGCAAATGACTTGGTAGAGGTGATTCTGGGAGGGTCGACGTTATCCATTCAACCGGTGCAGACGTCCGCGCGAAAGAGAAATGTTCATTCACGATAGGAGAATTTATGACTTTGATTTACGCGGGACTTTTCACGTGCTTGCCTCGACTCTGACTAAAATCGTCCATAAATAGAAAAGGGTCAACTTCTTGACGTTTTCGGACACCTTGTTATTATTGCATATTACGAATATTGTATTTTTTTTGTCGGGATTTGACATCTGATTTTAAATTGCCAGATTGTAAGCAATGGGAAGTCCAAATGTGCCGACGACTAAAAAAAATAGATTCATTTTACGGTTGACTTAAATAGCCAATAAATTGATTTTAGTTGAAATGATTCTTGAATAAACATGAGCAAAAGATAAACAATACGTGGGCTAAATAAAAACAGAATAAATGGCTTAGGTGCTACATGGCGCTGAGATTCAATAATCAATAAATAAATAATAAATACCTATATAAAAAATCAGATCGAAATGGCGTGCATCGTATGTTGTTGTGTCAACCCCCAGTTAGGTAGTTTTATCTCGCACAATTTCAATTTTTCATCTGCAGCTGTCAGCACCGCGGTGGCAGATAAGTAACGTTCGCGTTCGCTCGGCACAAAACTTTGTTACCCGACAGTTTGTTCGCTCTACTTCGTTTTATAAACTTTTTGCACGAGACACCTATTCGTTATCAATAATTCAACTTTTTGCTTACGGTCTAATAAGCACCGGTCTACATACATACATATTATGGGAAGATATATTGCCAATGTGTATTATTTTATCTGGTTTATAATTACATAAGTATTGAAGGTGTGCATTTATGATATTTATTATACCTCAATAATAAATTATAAGTAAAGTGTAGATCTAATTAAAATAAATAATAATAATACTTACATATATATTTATATAATATCTATACTTCTATACTATAATATAATAAAGCGGAAGAGTTTGTTTGTTTGTTTGTTTAAACGCGCTAATCTCAGGAACTACTGGTTCGAATTGAAAAATTCTTTTTGTGTTGGATAGATCAATTATCGAGGAAGGCTTTAGGCTATAAAACATTACGTTGCGACTTATAGAAGCGAAGAAACAGTCGAAAATGTGAAAAAAACGGGAAATATTATTCGTCTTTGAGAGTTTCCGTTGCGTGCTCTGCGAAAACCGTTCGAGATACCCAAAAAATATGTATGAAAGAATTATTCCTCTTTAAATTATCTAAAAAAATGTCGGCGACCGTATATGTCTATCTTTTAAGATTAACTCACAATAACCGTTTTTATGATAGTCAAATTTGGTCTAAATTAATGCATTATTACAAATTATTTGTCAGAGTTGTATTAACATAATAATATTATTCTTTATCGAAATAAATGTGTTATTAATTAAGAGTATTTAACTGTGAACAAAATTGTCATTGACATCACCTAATTTCAATAAACATCTTATAAAATAATACAATTTTAAAATAACTCTGAAACAAAATTCACACGCGTCGCATGATGAGCGCTAACCGGCGGGCGAGGAGAGGCGGTGCTTGCGGGCGAGGCGGAGGGGGGTGTAGCTCTACGAAGTATAGTCTGTCTAAGCCGAAATGACGCGCCCCTCCACTGCATTTACGCATACGAGCAAATATAAAATATGGATAAAACACACCGAAAATGCAGTAATTGGTTATTCAGTTGCTGGTTAGACACAAAGGAGAAACGAACGTGATGAAGTTTAATAGTATAGTTAGTAATATTTGCATTCACACATTTAAATAAACTAATAAAGTGGAGGGGCGCGTCATTTATAGACAGACACGCATACTATGCGGTCGGCTCCCTACTGATCGGTTGAATGCAGCGTTAATTTGTTTTTACCATATAATATCATCGTGCAAAATCCTTTTTTATACAATTTCATTTTGTAGTAGTTTTCTCTATAGTAGGTAGTGTTTGTTTTAAGTATAGTATTTTGTTTCTAATATTTTCACAATAACACTTTTTTTCTTTTGTTGTAAATAATACCTGTAGGTGTCATCTACATTCTTTCAAGGTTAGGTTTTACAATTATTATTAGGTTAGGTTTTAGTTTAAGCATACAGTTAGTTTGGTTAAGTTTTCATTTCTTTCGTTCTTTCTTCGTCAATGTAATGCCTAGAAAAAGGACTCAGCGATCTCGGCAGACTGCTGCTGCAAAGCGGCTGTGAGTTTTGCGCACAAAAAAATAAAACTGAAAATATAATTTACGCAGAAGTACTTTTAAATATATTCTTTTAAAAACTACTTTAAAATATATTATATTAGTCACGTAATTTAATCGTCTAAAATAAGTCACGGGTAACAGCTATAGGTAATTTATAATAAAGCTGAGCAGGTAGGTAAACAAAAAATTAATATGATTCCCAAAATAACTATTCCACGCGGACGCAGTCGCGGGCACAACTAGTTTATTATAATAAAAGGAATTATTTTACAAAAGGCTTAATGTTTTTAGACATTTTCTGCCTTTGGAAGAAATAATCAATCAATCAATTTTGTCACGTCTTTTTCCCAGTGATTTGTACATACAGTAGA
The DNA here is from genome assembly GCA_905220615.1 of Tinea trinotella. NCBI lineage: Eukaryota > Metazoa > Arthropoda > Insecta > Lepidoptera > Tineidae > Tinea > Tinea trinotella. The sequence continues at coordinate 9,187,888 of HG992306.1, forward strand.
AAAACACATAAATCCTCATCATAAAGTTATATACACCTCATACACACAATTAAATGTAATATACACATACATAAATTAATAATGTAAATACAGCAAGCAGATATTCATTGTATGTTGGTGTTTAAGAGTGGTAGGCAGGCAATTGGTGGTCACTTGCTCAGTCTGCCGATTCGGGGTCGTATCGCCACTTTTAAGTGTACAGACCGTGAAGTGATTCAAACGCGTTTCGGAATCAGCTTGAGAGTATCCGGAGTGAACTAGCCCAGCAGAAGATGCGACTGCTACTTGCTGTTATTTGACTGTAGTAACAGTCGCCCCCATTCCTGGATCGCACTCCAACTTCACATCAGAAGGGGTGCTGTCATAATATGTTGAGCTACAAAAAAAGTAAGTTACAAAAGGCAAACTTACTCGTAATATTTTTAGTTATTTTTAACTGGCAGAAAATGCCTGAAGGATTTAAGTTTGCCATTTGGTAAAGGTATTAAGATAATCTTTGACAGGTATGACCGGTGATTCGTTAAGCGCAGAAAATAAAATATAACTGTTTACAGTGGTACAATACAAAAAAGGTTTAGTATAGTAATGTAAATATACACGCAAACAAACTTTAATATACCTACTTATATACATTATTTAAAAAAATAAATATAGAGTTTAATTATTTATAATAAATATAACGGATTGTATGGTCAAAACTGAACGAAGTAGTTATTATTCAATTCATTATTTAATTTTCAACCCATTCGTTTTCCAATTTATGCGACTTATCTACGTCACAAAATTATTATATTAAATAATAATGAAATAATTTAATTTTAAAAAGAGATCTTTGACAGCATAAGCGTAAAGAGTGGTAGACAGTGGTGCCCTACTGCCAATCTGGGGTAGAACCAGCACTTACAAGTGTACAGACCAGGTAGTAACTGAGTTGCGTTTCGGATTCAGCTTGTAAGTTGTCAGTTCCATCTAAGCCGGCATAGTGGATGCGACAGGTACTTACAGTTATTAAACTGTAGTCTTTTTCGCTTCCATTAAGAGACCGAACTACAGTTTAACATCAGACTAAGTGCTGTCATAATATGATGATCCCCACTAAAAACGACGAAAACTGAGGCAACCGTAAACTGAAAAGTCAGTCGACGGCGCTCTTGAACTTACTTTTGCCTATCATTAGACAAGTCAAGATCAGATGTCGCTTCTCAACGAATAAAAAGAAAATATATTTAATGTTTCCCACTTCGGCTAATAAAATCTGATATGACGTAATTACTTTACCCTCAAGCCGAAGTTCGATCTCTTTTTGCGAGGCTAGTGTTATTTTATGGACAGTTAATTAAAGCTTTAGTTACGAAGTTTGACTTGGCCTAAGTTTCATTCCGATAACAACATTAATGAAAAGTCTAGGTTTGGGCGAGAGTGGCTATGACACAGAGACAGACGAGAGGGTAGAGGGCGCGGGGACTTTGAGGGCGACCGGCAGTTTGCGTCGCGCTTTGCCGCAGCAACTACGTCGCTACGGCCTCTCATCGCGCTACATACGAATCTACGAACGTGTTTTGCGATCTGAAATTTTGTTGACTTTTTAAGATATGATTGTGGATGTTTGTGAGACAATGCATTTGTTTTGATTGCTTTATGTGTATGTTACTGTGTCAGTGAATGTGTTGTTGGGGATTTCATTTATATGGGTGCATTGGCGTGTCGCCGAGTTGTGGATTGTTAGTTTACTTCACGGTTTTCTACTTTGTTTTGTTGATTTGGCAATAACGTAATAACATTAACAGTTCGATTATTTAAATATTAATTTTAAAATAAATATACGTTACTATGTTGCATGGTATTGGGACAACTTATATAATTAAACCATTTAATTATTTTTATTTTATAACAAAAAAATCTTGTATTAATAATACTAAAGTGTTTTTTTATTTATTGTGGCTCTACATATGTCAGCAGCTGGCCTGCTGGAGTGCGGTCCATGAACTGCTACTACAGTTAAATAACTGCAAGTAGCGTTCCCAACTACTATAACGGCCTAGTTGGAACCGGCAATTTACAAACTGATTACGAAACGCGACTAAGTCACTTTGGGTTTTGTACACTTGTAAGTGTTTAGTATTGGCGGACTGTGAACCACTGCCTATTACTTTTTATTTATACCACTTTTTTACATATAATTCGTATTCACAAAAATACAAAAGATAAATATAAAATAATTGAGTTCTTATTAGAAAAATGGTTTCTTTAAGAATTCACAAGCACTTATTTTTTTACTTAAATGAAAACAGTTTTTTTTAATAACTCTTAATTTCCTCGACTTTTGGGTCGGAGTTGTTACAGTTAAATAGGTCAATAATTACTGTTACCGCAATTAAGTTGTCACGCTTATCGTTTATGTTTATTTATTATGACTACATGTGTAGAAAAAAAATACATTAGCTTCAATACAAATTTCTTTTTTTGATACATTTCTATATTAAGCTACTAAAAGTGCTTGTAGTAACGCGTGACCATTTTACTACCACTACACCACGATGACATCTCTGTAGGTAAAAAAAAAGGCGTGACAATTAATTGATTGATTAATTAATTATACTCAGTATTTTCTTAGATTTTGCGCGAACATTGATTAATGAATTAAAGAAATTTTATGCGACTTACTATCGCGTTTCTATTACGCTATTACTATCACGGAGAGTGACCACTGAGACCACGGAGAGTGACGTTTATTATCTCGAAACGTCGAAATAATAAAAAAATGTAAAATCAAAACCAAATTAAACGCGATAGTAAGCCGCATAAAATTTGTTTAATTCATTAATTATACCTAACTTGCCAATATCAATACTGTTGAATATTTAGAAAAGTAATTTTAAATATAGCACCGTTCTAGCGTATCTAGGATACCATTATTGTTGACAAATAAACAATTCAGAGAAGTCCCTTGTTTATTATTTCCAATAAATACTAGCAGTAGTTGAGTTACAGGCATAACTAGTGATAGTGACTGAGGCAACCGTTAGTGTTTCAGTCGTCGGCTCTCTTGGACCTCCGCTCGTCAAGCGAAGTCAGATGACGCGTCTTAATAAAATAAAAAGTTTCTTATATAGTAAATACATGTCTTTTTGTCAAACATTTATATTACGTTCAAAGTTTTAACTTACTCAATTAATTAAAATATTACAAATTATTAATATGGTACTAGTTTCAGAAATATTAGATTTTCGTTTTATTTTTCGTTTTTATTTCGTTATCTATTTTCGATATTAATTAATTAAATAGAAAATATATAAATGATTTTTATATCAGAAATTCACTTTTTCAAAAGAGCGACTATGTTTGAAATTCCCGTTATGAAATTACATTTTAAAAATTGTCATTTTCAGCTTTCTATAATATGATACTAAACGTATTTTGTATCATAAAAACTGGGTGACAAAGATATATCAAATATTATATATATCACATCTACATATATCAAAGATAGCAACTCGATACCATTTTACTACCTTACTAAGGCGACCGTGGTATAGAGGTAGTAAAGTGGTCACGCAAACCGTGAGCCACTGGTTCAAAATCACTTGCCAGTGCTAATGGATCATTGATATATGTACTTTGGTCCTCCTATTTCTGCGATATAAGCATTCTTAGTAGCTAAGTATAGAAATATGAAAAAAAAAACATTAGACCACGGCCTTAAAATCAGCATACATTTTTATTGGTATTTGGTTTATTATATGTGTTTATTTAAGTATATGTTATTAACTAAAATAAAACATTCAGAAAAAAAGTTAATTTAGCTTGGAGACGTTTTTGCATTTGTAGTAGTGCGCCTAAGAGCGCGTTTCCATTATTAACACACGTTACGAAAACAAGTCATGTCCTTAGGTTTTAAATGAAAGCAAACGGAAATAACCGGTAACTTTTAATTAAAAGCACGAAATTAGGTATTTACAAATTAACTATTTAATAAAATTACCAGAATATTGTGCACAGAACCGACCTTACTTCACATACCCACTTGAAATCTTGATCAGATGGAAGCACTTCAGGTTTGAAGCGACATATATCGAAGGGCAATCGGACAAAATATTATTATAATAATAAAGAAATATAAACGTTGTTTATTTATTTATATGCTGACTGTACACTACTACAAACGTTTCCAAGCTGAAACTAAACATATTGAGATCTTAACATCTTTAAGTACCGCCACGACATAATGGAAACGCGCTCTTAGGCGTGTGTACTACACACACTACTACAAATACAAAAACGTCTCCAAGCTAATTTGACTGTAATTAAGTTAATATATAAGGCGTTATCAAGTTAAATTTAATGGAAATTTGCAGACATTTATTATAAGGTTAGTTTTATTTAATGTTATGCAAATTATGGATATTATGGATCTTAGTAATCCAGAGGTAGATAGAAGGATAAAACGAGAGAGACTTCAAAACTTTGTTTTTCGATCAAATAGAGGATATTCTTAAAAAAAAAACAGGAGTTTTCGGTGTCTATAACCATGTATCAAGAGAATTATGGAATTGTGTGATTGATTTATTTATAATAATATAATGCATAAAAATTTTACTGAATCCATTATTCTTAAACTTATGTATAAAATCCTTAAAATTATTAATCAAACAATCAATCAAATTGTCACGCTTCAATTCTCACAGGAATATGCAGAAACAACTTACCACCACCACTTTCCATGATCCTAATACAAATCTCTCGCTTCCTTCACATATACCATTCCCTTTATACAAACTTTATGGTTAAAAGAATGAATATGAACACTAAATAAGGTGATCAAATACAATTCGTAGCTGCCTCAAGCAATATCCGTTTTTAGAATTCCTTTGATTATAAAAGGGAGACTCACAAAATTGGAATTCATTCGTCTTCAATTTGATAAAGATGATCAGTAAATTGCTTTTAGATTGTAATTGTACCCGTTGAAAGTCTCAAAAGGCAATTCGGGGTACTCTCACCACTTTCTAGGCGACCGTGGTGTAGTGGTAGTTCAATGGTCACCTTAAACCGAGAACCACCAGTTCAAAACCACTTATTGCTGGTATCAATGTGTCTTTGATATACTACTTTAGTAGTACTGTTTTTATGATACAAGCGGGTTTGATAGCTTAAAAAAGTGTTTAAATCGTAAAGTGACTCAGAAGCGATTAAGGATGACTTTTAATATGTTTATTTCATATATGAACTTATTTTACGCTTTTTATTTTACATCTCCGGTATGATTGTTGAAATAGATTTTATTTAATTATTTTTAACCACACATTAAAGTATTATTTTATTATTTATCATATAAAATATACATTATTACGTTAGAGAATGTTTAATACTAGTAAAAAGTTTTAAACCCACTTAGGTTTGTAGAGCGACATTTTCAAGCATACTTAGTACTTGTATATCTGTTCCTTTATTCAGCGCATCGCTTCGCTGAGTAAAAGCCCTTACTACCATGGAATGCGGTTGAATGTTAGGGTATTCAGACCTAACAACTTCCCCCCATATATATCTATAGGTGTTTTCATGCTCCACTGAGCGCCATTCTCAGCATAAAATAGTAAATGCCAGTTTGTATATGTAAAAAGTTATACCCTATATTTATAAGATCTTAGTTATTTTTACCTAATACTGGTAACTTGGGATTTGATTTGCAATTGATTTTCATCATCAATTGTAAAAACTTAACCCTAGAAAAAAATAACACAGAGTCACGTTCCACGATCCTGGCACAACTCTCTCGCTCATGTCACATCCACAATTCTCTTCATTCATACGATAATTCCTGCTTTTCTGTCACCAAATTGACCAAGATAAAATATTATGGGACCTCCCCATTTTTCTTTCCACTCGCCAACGAATAAAATGTTTTTTGTTAATTTTCTTTTATTCGTACTTTAAATGTACCCAAATGCAAAATCAAACCCTTCTCAATCTTTGTCACATCTTTAAAATCACATTTATCACGCACAACTTTATACTTAACTCTATCAGTCATTATATTATCCCAAATGTACTCCTTAAATACCACATTTTTACAGCATTACTTTTATAAAATAGCAGTATAAATGTTTTTTATTAATTCTTACCTAAGTTAAAATTATTAAAATCCAAAATATAATAATAAATAGATCAAAATCAACACAAAATATCAATAAGAGTATCTTCTTACATATACTATGTTTATAAGAATCCAAAGTATTCACAGAAGTCGTAAATAATAGTATTATAGGAAAAGTTATTTTAGCTGAAAACGACACAAGGGCGACTGAAACTACGTGACGGGGACGCGTAATAAATGACTAAAGGTCGACGAAACCACCTGGGAAAATAGAATGGTCTAGCTGTGGAATAATTTTAAGAAATTCCTCAGATACTTCTTAGTTTGTGATAGATTTATTAGGCGTATACAGAATCTCTCATAACTATTATTTGTTAGATCTGTTTCTTATAACTGACTATATTAAAAATATGTCTATCTTTTGGCAATACATATTCAGAATTTCTATATATATGTAGTTTTTTATTTATTTGTCAAATAATAACGCAAATCATTGTAGAGCATATAAGATTTTTGAAACTATTTATTTTATAACTACTATCTCTAATTGTAATAATAAAATAATATATTTTGTTACATTTTATTAATTACTTCTATAAATATAATAAATATAATATTTATATAAATTATTCAAACTTTAAAAATAGATTCGATGAAATAATAGCATTATTATCATAAAATATTTTGTGGTTGTACTCATATGCGAGCCTAAAACCCATGCAAAATAAATTAACCAATTATCCTGAAAATATGTCTAAATACTAGAGAATTGTTTCTAAATTATTAACACTATAATTGCCTACAAGCCGGCTCAACTGATTACCAAACTCTTCTTCTAACCGATTTCAGGAACTCTGGAAACTCTATTAATTAAATTTAATTGCTTTTAAGTCAGAGGACGAATAACATCCAGCTGAGATTATTTTTATTACTATATAGTTATCCATTTAATTTAATAAGCAGAGGATTAAAAACTTTTGTTTGCTTGTACAGTACGGAAAAAATATTTATTTGCATTTGTATGTTGTACATCGAACTATGTATGTTGCTAATATGATTGTTATTAATTTAGAAGTTAGTTTGACAGATTCGAATTCATAAGAGATACTAAATAGATGGGTTGCCTAGTGCCCATAGCCGTAGAGCTTGTATGAAGAGAGTTGTGAATGTAAAGGAAGCGAGGTAGTTATGTCAGGATCGTGGCAAGTGGCGCTTCATTGTCTCTGCCTATCCCTGTGGGAAAAGGCGTGACAATTCGATTTGATTTGATACTATATAAGATATTTTTTATCGTCCAAAGTACAATATTCATCCATAAAATAACTTTCACTTATTTTTTTTAATTATTATTATCATAGAAACAGGACAACCAAAGTACATATATCAAAGACACATTGGTACCGGTGAGTTGTTTCGAACCCGTGCCACTTGGCTTACGTAGTCATTGCACTGCCACTACACCACGGTCGCCTTAAAATTAGTACAACTAATAGCCGCTACTTATTTGTCTTTAATATTGTTTTTAATATAAATAATATTTCATCATTCATTAAAAATATTCCTAAATATTTTCCATAAGTTTTAAATCGATCACAAATTTTCATTAATCACTCCTTGTCTTGTCAAACTTTACGTAGATATTTAATATTAATGACCAAAGTCTCCACCTAGTGTTAAATTATTATTCGTTTTTATCATCATAGGTATAATTTTAATATTTCCGAGTAGATAATGAAAAATGAATAAACCAGTGAATACAAACTTGGCTAGACATAAAGATTAGCATTAAAACAAGTTATAAGAGTTTTATGTGTCAAAACATGAGAAGTACGGTTAATTTAAGTTAGGCAAGTTTATTTACTCACGTCTCTAGTTCTTTGTCTACCTTCCCGTATAAGTGAACAAGCCGACGACGGAGGCAGGCGCTCGCTGTAACACAAAAGATAAATACCTACTACGAACAAGAGCTGTAATTGAGATAAACAGATGTGTATACGAATATATAACTTTCTGTCCTAAAATACCATGTAACAAAGTCAACGAAGTTTGTTGTCCAACTTTCTGATACCCCTTACTTATTTCACATACCAAAATATATCTATATGAAATCACAGTGATACATCAATGTTATTGATATCCTAGAAACCTATTGACCTGTTAACGTTAATACAACTATTTTTATTTTAGGTTTGTTGCACTTGTTATATTTGATATTACTTTACAGTGAAACGTAGGTTCAAATGAGGCGATCAAACGATAAAGATGAACAGGCCGGGCTACGAATACACCGTGCCTGCATCCACCTATTACACCAGCAATAGTCGACCTCCGCACTACGATCGAGGATATAATAGCCAACATGGACACGGAACAGTCTATAGTCCTAACTCACACCCACTCTCCAATTATGCTGATGTATACGAAGGAAATAATGATACAACGCTAAGAGCTGAAGAAAGGCACTGGTACATAGAAAATCATAAAAATTTACAAAATAATTATGATGGTAATAATCACGAAATAAATCTTCAAGATGCCAAAATTAAGAAAGAAGAAGAAAAGAAAAGCGATGTTCCTATTCGAAGGAACGATGCGACACCGGCTCGACAAAGACGGAAAGAAGATCGATGCTCTTGTGAGTGTTGGCCTACAACAGAAAATGCTGTTATCCAAGATACAGTAAATAGAACATCAAGATCGTTATCTGGAGTTGATATGGTGGCTTCGTATGGTGTGTATGGTAACCCGCAAGATGATGAATCTGGTTTCGCTCGCATAACTGAAAAAGGCCAAACCAGCGACGCTCCTACACAGGGTGTAATAGTAAATCAACAAGGAAACAGTGCAGTAGTACGACCAGATACTACAACCAATGGTTCATGTGGAAAGTGTTGTTTTACATCGTCGAATGCGCCAGCTGCAAATTCTGAGGACTTTTGTTGGAATCATTATTGCAAACCAGCTTTAATGATACTTGTAGTCGTCTTCAGTATAGTACTGCTGGGAACGTTGATCGGCATACTGCTAACAAATAACTGTAAGTATCTATTTTGTTAATGCAAAATGTTCTTTGTGTTAAATTAAAAAGTTGATATACGAGTATTCTACATCCGTTCGAATTGTTGGTTATTAATATTTATAAAGTAAGTACGTGGTAGGTCCCATTCCCGTCGTTTTTCTCTCTGGCAGCGCATTAATTTTAGTGGCACTCTGAGCGCCACAGAGCATTTGGCTTCTGGAACCACAGCGAAAGTTTACAATGAGAATTTAAATAATACATTTACATTCGAACTAATTGTATAAGTTTTGCAACAAATACTGCCTACCTACTTAAATATGCCTTTTCAACAATTCCTCCTTTTACTTTGTTCTTTCTCGCAAAAACACAATAACTTGACGAGAATTTAGTTAAGGTTCTTGAAACCCAAGTTTTATTAAAAGTTTTTATTTGAATGATATAAAACGTTATTTGTGTCTTAGTTTTTTTTGTAGAAATAACTATATAATATCTGAAAATAAATCGCCATTATTGAACATTATCTAATAATAATACTGTGTATTCTTACACTGGCATTTGTCAAGTCAAAGTGTATTTAGAAAAAGACTTTTTAATCTTCTCAGCGAATCGTTACCCATTCTACTATTAATTAAGTACATTATGGGCGGTATAGACCAAGGGTACGATCAGAGGCGACGCGACGGGTCATGTGTTCGCACGATTGCTTTTCCAACTCGGCTCAACTTCGAATGCCTGTCGATTAACTTCCTTAATTAGCGAATACTACTTTCGTCGTATTTCTTTTTTATTTCTTCTCAATAATATACAATAATAAACACAATTTTTTAGCGCTACTACATAATTTAATACTTATTGTATCTTATTTTAAAATCAACGATTTCAAAATGCGCAGAGCCAAGGTTGAAGTTTAATTGCAAATGTAATTAATAAAGTTTACCCAGAGTTAGAATAAAGTTTGATTTATAACCCGCGCTTTGTTAAATGACAATCGTAAATCACAACAAATGAAATGTTTCTTCTTTGGGTAGTAAAGGTAGTGCGAAATGAAAGAAAAAATAAAAGAACGCTGAGTGGAAAAAAAAATAGAAATCATATTATAATTGATTTAAATAATCGCTTCCTCTATTCCTTCTTTCTGAATTTAATCAAAGATGTCGCAGTCAACTGGCGAGAGAATTAATCGATCGATTAGCCAACTGGATGCCTTAGTCCCAAAGCTAAAGTTAAGCGTACGGGGCACGTGCCGCAACCAGCGTCCCCCCCACTGTTCCCGTGAAAATTAATTCTCTGTCAAACTGAAAAACGACCAATACGTACCGTTGCGCTTTTTAGAAATGACCAACCATTCGGAAAGCTGTTAAGCTATTTATGGATGGACTTCATGAGTGTAATTAAGTTGATCGTCGTTTTATGGTTCCAATACTAACTCTATTGTCGACATTATTATTGGAAATTTTAGTTTGAGAGACATCAATTAAGGCGACTGTGGTGTAATGTGGTCTAGTGAAATGGTCTCGAAAACCCAGAATTCCTGGTTCAAAACCACTTAATAATGTATCTTTGATATGTATGTTTTTACGATAGTATATCACTTCTTTAAGTAGCAAGTACGAGCAATAAAAAAAAATCTAAAGCCCCATAAAAATATTACAACAATGTGTTTCTATTTAAATTTTTAATATTAATTTCATGAAGTTTATCTCGCTTACAATCATGCTAGTGGGTGTTCTATAAATTCTAGGTCATCATGAAACATCTGGCGATACCACAATATCACTTGTGAACTTAATTAACCTGAAGTATTTTCATGTTAGCCAATCTCTTGAACTATTTAAAGTTATAATAATTAGTACAGACAATTAGTCTATAGTTTGCAAGTAACAACGTACCAGATTTTTAAATTCAAAATATTAATTATATTGTGTAGGGACCAATATTAATATAATGTATATTATACATTAATATTATATTATATTATATTAATGTATGGGAGTGAAGGTTGGGTATGGCAGAAGAAGAATGAGAGTAGAATTAACGCTGTAGAAATGCGGTCGTTAAGGAGTGTATGTGGAGTGACGATAGCGGATAGAATAAGGAATAGCACACTGCGTGATAGATGTGGTTTGAAAGAAGATGTAGTGACAAGGATTGACAAAGGAATGCTTCGATGGTTTGGGCACATGGAAAGGATGAGTGAAAGTAGATTGACGAATTTATAAATCTGATGTGGATGGATGCGTTAAACAAGGCAGGCCCAGGAGAGTGTTTTCCGACCAAATCGGAGACATCCTCAAAAAAGCTAGGTTGCCTAGTGCCCATAACCACAGAGCCTGTATGAAGAGAATTGTGGATGTGAAGGAAGCAAGGGAGCTGTGTAAGGATCGTGGTAAGTGGCGCTCCATTGTCTCTGCCTATCCCTGTGGGAAAAAGGCGTGACAATTTGATTGATTGATTGATAATTATATTGGTATCCTTATAAAAGGGTGTTTACTTTTCTGAACGTTTATTGATTTAAAACTGTATTTTAATAATACTGTATAATTCTAAAAAGTAGTAGTGTTTCTTTTTTAAATTAAGACATCAATATATGAAGATCAAAATTAATTTGAGCATAAAATCAGTAAAGACTACGAGTAACAAACGCAGATGTTTAGTTGCTCCTATAGTTTTTATAGGCATATTATAATCAAGTATTACGTAATATAATCAATGTAAAGTAGCTATTACATTGATTCACCATTACATTATTACCACGCTCACAAAACAAGCGATCGATTTCAATCGAGTTCCGAGATTAAGCCCCAGCATGGACGCAACAGGAAACTGAAGTGAAATCGATTCGTACAATCGTGCAGAGGCGGCCGTTATAGGACCGCAACAAATTGAAATTGATATCATCGGTAGGATATATGCAGTGGTAGAGTCCGGATATTACGGGTGTCAGGTACAATCACGCACTAGTCTTCGATTTTAATCCGTATTCTTCATGTATTTCATATAGGATCAACTTTTGTATTTATTTCAATTAGATCTACGTCTATATTAAGGTATACTATGTGTAGGTATATAAGCCAGATAATGTCACACAAACTATCATCCGGATTTAGATAATGGAAGCGCAACGAATCCTTGGCTTACTGGCAGACAGCATGTCTCTATAAACTAGCAACAATCTAAGTGGTGGGTAGCTCTAGTTTAGTCACACGCGACGCTTCAGTCTCGGTAAATTGTAGTTGTGATTTGTTTCGAAAATCGAAGTTACTAGTTATGTCATTCCATTACGGTTTCTAGACAATTTCACGATGTTAAATTTTAATAGAACTTTATTTTCGCTTGTATTAGGAGTTATTGTTTTCAATAAAGGCAATAAAAACAATTAATATAAGCTTTTATTAATTAAAATAGCAGGGTCAAATCTTGCGAATTAATTTTTATACAGTTATTCTCGACCGCTTCAGCTAACATTTTGCATATACTCATACATTTAATTAGAATTACTATACGTAGTTATCTAAGTGACGTCATTCTGAATCCAATGTGGTCCCAAGATGCAGAACAAAAAAAATATAACCGAAATATTAAAAGATTATTAAAATAATATATTTTTGAACCAATATACTACTATGGGCAATAAATAGTAACACTTTTTAATTTCAATTTCGCGCGGAAATCCATTCGTCGAAATATTTTTTTCTGGGTTGGTATGACTGTCACTGACATCTGTGCCAATTATCATATCAAAATAATGATTAGTTTTTAGTATAGTCTTTCTGAAGTACACATAGTCGATTTTTACAATGAGTGAAATTATTCAACAAAGAAATTTCATTAAATTTTGTGTGCGGAATAAAATTTTTTTTTCAAATTCTTATATTATTATTTCTTACTTTATATTGAGAGCAATAAATATCGTTGTTAAAATAATTATAAGTAATTAAATCGAGCTTCCATGCATATACGGTGAAGTAATTAATGTAGCAATGACTCATTTATTTGATTTATATACTAATTTATTTTAGGCAGATATAAAAAGTAATAAAATGCCAAAGAGTATTGTTAATTTGATAATTGTAAATACGTAGCGCCTATTTTCAAAAGCCCATTCTGAAATCCCATTAAACGATTGAATTAATAAATTATTCGAAATTCCACACGCGTTTTGTGAATGGGGACGCTTGTTTGGGTTAAAATGTTCGTGTTATGCATCCGTTAGTTATATTCATTATCGTTTTATAACGTATGGTTTTGTACTTAATTATTACACTAAATAAGGCCATTCTGTGGGTCGTGTGCGTGATTTCTAAGCACCCAAATGCCACGACCTTTGATAATTTTTGATTGTAACCCTCGTAGTAAGTTATAATATTTACTCAGCGATATAATGTCAATATTTAACATAGTCCTAGTTCCGACCAAATAAAGCGTATTGGTATTATATGTCTTAGAAATATTATTAAATTGCTACAAGGTTCGTTATGTAAATTGTTTTTCTTGATAGTCAATAAATTTTCCATAGCAATATTATTTAAATGCCTCCCCAATTATTAATATTGAATATAATAATTAAATTAAGTACAATTGTAACCTAAGTGAGGTGAGGAAAATCAATATTACATTTGGGACCTTTGAATTGTAAATATTATTGGCTCACCATTAATATTCATATTTTACAATTTACAGGCAACCTTACGCTTTTGTTTTGACACGAAAAATGATTTCGCTGGATTTTGAGATTTAACCAATTTTTGAAACAATTTGCATTTCAATAGAAAATGGTTAACAATTTGGCAATGATAAATATTAAAACAATATTTTAAAAGGGTGGAAGATAATAATTTATTATTCAAGTTATTGGCAATTTAAAAACTTTAATAATTTGTCTACTTTATCCATTACAATTCCTTTATTTTATACTCTTAATTTTTAAAACAATTTATTTTTATTTATTATTTCTTTTAATAAATATATTTGTATTAAAATAACATGCAGCTAAAATATAAAAAAGGTTATTTATTTACTTCAGATTCAGGAAAATGAAAAGTAAATAAATACAAACTTTCAGTACCCTTTTTGTGATTCCCTTTGTTTGACCACTTTAATGATTTACCTTTTTCTTGAAGAAAGACATAAAAAAGGAAATAATATTTTTCTTAAGTGTTTTAGGTCATTTCGTAAAAATGTTCACGAAAATAAATAATTTATTTCTACAAAGACCTGAAAGACATAAGCCCTCTTAAGCCTGGATCGGTTGTTTAATGTATTCTCTTTTAAGAAAACTTGCCAGATTTGAGATTATTTAAATGTTTCCAAAGTACAGATTTATGCAGAGGTGTCATTAGAAATTTACGTTTCATGAATAATTTGAACCAAGGGTTGATGAAAGTTATTTAATTTTCACTGCATTTTAATAGAGTAATATTTTTGAATTATTTAATCTTTGTACCTACTGTGTTGCGGTCATATAATTTTAATTAACCTTTCAAGTAAACGGATTAAACTTTATCTTATAAATATATCTACGTTACTATAATTTAGTTCATTTTGTATTTTACTTATTAAATGTGTTAACTTATGTTTTTATTTTAATTTCCACAAACTTAGCATGAGTTGCTGATTGTATTCAGTAATTGTAAGGATTTTGTAAAGAACATGGATTAGGCACTAAAAGTTAAGTGGTAGAGAATGCTAACTAGCATTAAGTCCGTCTGCGTTCACCATAGTACGGCAAGTAATAAAATAAAAATTATCAATTAAAGAAGTGAAGAAATAAAAACGCTGTTCGGTATAAAAATGCTATTGCCAGCTATTTGCTATTGCCAGCTACTTCTACTAGGCATATGATAAATTAGAGCAAATAACATTCGTGCATTATCCGGCAAAAAGTGGCACTTTGTGGAAATGGAATAAAATGATTAAATTATTTATGTAAATTTCTGCTTCTCGTGATTTTAGTCGAGGGATTGATCTGCGCCATTCTATTGGTTGTAGATTCAGCCGAACTAAATAAAAGATCCGTCGCGTCGATTCTTTGCCAAACAATTAAAAAGTGGACTTTACCTGCTCATTTGTCTTCCCATTCTATAACCTTTGATCCTTCCAGCGTAGCGTGAAAAAGATCTGGAAAAGGCATAGAGATACCACCGGAAACCGAGTCGGTGTCAGATATCAAGTCAAAATATTAATTTTAAAAATGCGGCTTACTATCGCCTTTATTGAAAGTTTTGAAAGTTTTGCTGCAACATCAGAATCTGATTTAAATAAACGCGACAGTAAGCCATTAAATCTCTTATTTCATAAACAATGTTTGGGTAAGCCTCAGAACTAAAAACTAATCAGATCTAAATTTTATAATAGAAAAAACCATAATTATGTTTAACTATAAGTTAAATGAACAATGTTATAAATTAATTCTCTACCAAAAATGTACATTAATTTTGTTTTTCGATTGCGTGATTGGAACTATAGTGTTTTGTTTGGTTGGAATTGCAAATGGTTTTGATTAGAGAGCTTTCATTTGCTGTTACCGCAACAAAGGTATAAAGCCACCTGGCAGTCATTAATTACACAGATAGCTTTTTGAGTTAGAACCTAACCATTCATAGTATAGGTTTTCATTATTAAATTTAAACATAAATAATTTATTAAATGTCTTAATGGTTTTATTCTCTGGTATTGTTATCAATGGTATTGTTTTTCTTAGTGTCTTGTAACATAATAATTATTATTGTATTCGCATGGTTGTTTATATAGTAATTGTTCACAAAGTATATTTGTTCAATCGCATTACAAAATGAATAATACAAAATGGTTCGTTTGACATAAAATTTATGAATGTATTTTAAAGTTCAATGCATATTTGGTTGTTTTTAATTCATCTTCCATGACCCCCGCGATTGTTGTAAAGCTTTAAAATGTCAGATTAAAGTAATGAAAACAAACGCGATAGTAAGCTGCAAAAACTTTTAATTCATAGTAATTACATATTATTGATAACAGTAGAGATTTTTCGTAGTAATGCCTAAATTCAAAGAACCTATTATAATAGACAATTATATTATAATGTATGTATTTCGCGTTAAGCGACAAACACTGGGTTTGATTACTAGTCGCAGTTGACCGATGAGCACGCGTTTTTTTATCTATCAAATTTTTATAACTAATTTATACAGTAAATATAACTGGCATTGTCATATGTTAAAAATTCATTTCTAAACTAAGCTACTAAACGTTCTTGTATCATAGAAACAGGATGGCCAAAGTACATATACCAGTGATACATTGGTTCCAGTAAGTGGTATTGAAGCGAGGGCTCTCGGTTTGCGTAAGCATTGTACTACCACTACACTGCACTGACAATTATATGTTACGAAATCGTTTCGGAACGTGAAAGAAAATAGATATAAAATACAATACTCTAGTTAGAGGAACAGCTGAATGCGCAACCGGGAGACTCAATATTGTTTTATTGCAAATTGGTTGGACAGAGTCGGGAGCTTCCTGTCCTTTACATATACGAGGCTATTAAACTACGTTCAGCGTCCAGTCACGTGTTAAACGAATCTGATCGCCGTCCTACAATGTTAGATTCAGAATCGTTGGATAGAAAGGGGTATCCAGAGTTGATGTTGCGTAACATTGAACCACAGCCTTGGGGATTTTATATACACAAGTGTATAGAGTTGTTACATTTGATGTAGTTTCAAATATCGAAACATTCGTATTCTGGTTATTAAACATCATGAGAATAACAATATGCAATAGTAAGTATATATTTTTGGTGGTCTGAATGCTTTGAATATACACTTCTTCATGTTATTTTTGTGGGTTGGGTTGTTTCAATTGAGTCCAACATCAAAACACTATTGGCTGCTTTCTTAGATAATTATCGGGGCGTGGTTAATTATATGTTACTTCCGACAGGCATGATAGCTAACAATGAGTATTACCTCAAAATTTTGAGGCGTTTACACGATTTAATCCATCGCAAACAGAAACTTATAGATTTTGCACCACGATAATGCGCCGGCTCACACAGGCATGAGTTTTTGTAACCTTACTCATCGTCACCACATAATGCATCGTGTAACTTTTTCCTGTTCAATAAACTTAAATTGCCGCTTCGGGGAAAGCGTTTCAAGACCTTAAGGCGGTAAAATAAAATACGACGAAGGCGCTGGAGATCGCCGGCTTATGAAAAGTGTTTTGAAGACTGGTTGAGGTGCCTAGAGTACGTGTAATGCCTTTAACGGGAATTAGGTACGTTAGAGGATCAGAAATGATTTGGATGATTAAAATAACGGGTAATTTTAATCATCCAAATCATTTCTGTACTCCAAAATTGTGATTAAAACACAACGGTGTTTTAATCACAATTTTGGAGTACTTTTGGGACGCAGTACGCCACAAATACGAGTAATAATATTTGTGTTTTTTTATATTAATTAAAACCCTTTTAAATCAACCGCTTATAAAATTCTTTTCTTTCTTTACTTTTATTTTTATTGTTAAAGAAAACCTGCTTTCCTAATCATCG
Organism: Tinea trinotella; assembly: GCA_905220615.1. Classification (NCBI taxonomy): domain Eukaryota; kingdom Metazoa; phylum Arthropoda; class Insecta; order Lepidoptera; family Tineidae; genus Tinea; species Tinea trinotella. The sequence continues at coordinate 9,205,534 of HG992306.1, forward strand.
TATATGTATAAAAAATCAACTTAATGTCGCTAGTCATTCTATGCCAGTAAAATTTAGAGGCTAAAAAAAGAATAAGGTACCTACAAAACAATAGTATAATAAGAATATTAATAATAGTGTATTTATACATTACAAAACATAATTAGAACATAATTATAATTAAATATTTTTTTTTTATTGTGACTCGACATATGACAGCACCCCGCTTGATGTTAAGCCAAAGTGTGGTCCATGAATGAATGTCACTGCTACTACAATTTAATAACTGTGAGTAGCAATCACATCCACTATGCCGGCCTAGATGGAACCGGCAACTTACAAGCTGATCCCGAAACGTGACCGAATCACTTCACGATCTGTATACTTGTAAGTGATGGTACTACCCCGGATCGGCAGACTGGGTACCACTGCCTACCACTCTTTGATAACCAGACCCGAAGCAAATACCCATCTCTTTTTTTTATTAACAAATATTTGCTATATTTAATATAATTAAATATTACAAATAAAAGCTATGAAACAAATATTTGTTCCGACCGGGGATCGAACCCGGGACTTTACGCGCAACAAACCAGTCGCTAAACCGTTCGTCCACGCCTGTCGTCAAATATGACACAAATAACAATGTATATAAATAAATATTAACACACGCCTCCCCGCGACATCAATGGCAAACAACCTTTCAAACATCAGAAAAAAATGCAATAGTAGGAAGCAATTGTTTATTTATTTCATAAACAATGTTCGCGCAATACCTCAGAGAATACTAAATATTAATACAACTATTGTCCTTTACGAAAGTGGGCATACACAAGCTTCTTAAATACATTACCACTTAGCTGCACAAAGGCCTGTTAAAATTTTAAAGAGAGTTTAATTTACGAGTAATTATTTCGTTCTTGACGTCAATGAGGCAATTTTCAGTTTCACAAAATATCATCAGAGGCAAATGACATTTAGTTATAAGATTCAAAAAAGTGCTTTGTGCAATGTGGTTATTATAACTATATTTCTAGATTTAATAGATATTAAAATAACTAGTTTTCTGCAAGTTACTAACAAAGTTAAACTACAATAAATGTGTGGGCCAATAAATTGGTGAGAATGAAATTAAGAATAAAGTTCCAAAAATAACTTGTTTTCCAAATTTTGATATCTATAAATATCGAGACAAGTATAGATTGAATTTATTCATTGGTTAGTTATTAAGTTAAAAATAATCATTTACTTTTGCAATAATTTTATCTCATGTGATTGGTTCGCATAAGATGTGGGTCTAATAAAATAGTCCTCAAAAGTTTTAATAAATTTAATATTTAGTGTTGCCCTTTTGTTGCACATTTTTTTTAATAGGAGTGACCTAAAATGTGCATTAATTATATATTTTTTATATAATTATTATTTATTTTATATAATTAATATTTATACAATATTAATTTTATATTTATTTGTTTCTTTCAGATTTACATTATCAGCCGCGACCTCCTGCACCAGAAGGTAAATATTTCTTAATTGTATTTGTCATTATTCATTAACTTTTATAAATAGTAATAAATACTACTAGGCTGATAAAATCTGTGTAACTATCATGCACGCAGGTAACTTTATTTAACATTATTTATTTAAAACTGGAAATCAAAGTGGATTCGGTCCCTGGAATAATTGACCCTGAGTTGGGTGTAATTTTAATGTTAAACAGCATTTAGAGAAACATTGTCTTTTTTTATTTATTGATGATGTATAATATATCATTATGATTAGTCATCAATCCCCATAGTCATAGGCCTTTCTCCAGAGCGGCCTGCTGGAAGTATCCTTTTTTTCCAGCAGTTTCCTGCCACCTTTAGCGAGTCGTCAGTCCACCTTGACGCTGCGTTTTTTTACGCTGTAGTATATTTTTTAATTATTATCACATATTTTATTATATTATAAAGGTAAAAACTTGACAAAATTGAGAATAAATTGATCGATAGTTATGGATGGTTCGACTATCCATCATGTTCCTACGTAAATCGTTTTATTTGTACTGCTATACTCAATTCATATTAAAGGAAATGTTATTTACTATTACTTTAAAAGGCTCCCAAATATTGTCATAATTTTATTATTATTACTCGTACTAAGCTACTAACGTCCTTAACCTACTCGTACGGCATAGTGACGACGACTGAGAAAAGATAAACTGAATCGGTTATTTTAATCGTCAGCGCTTTTGGGATCTCCACTTGCTTATCATTGGGCAAATAAGATCAGGTATTGCGTGTCTATAAAAATGTACTAATATAGTGAACAAGGCTGCTGCTTGATCAGGCCTCTGCCCGTGGCAACAGTCGTCTTCTCTCCTGGACGCGATCTATCTTAACATCAGACAGGTTTTGTCGCTCTAAATATTTAAAAAAATCAAAGAAACAGGGACAAGAAGACAAACCGTTTCATAACCAGTTCCATGAATAAAGGCGATTGCTACTACTGTTAAATAACTGCAAGTAGTAATCGCATCAACTGTGTTGAAATGAAATGAAAATAATTTATTAGCATGGCCAGTTCACAGCATGCACTTGCTCATCGTCAGATTCTACCATATTAAAACCGGCAACGCGACTAAGTCATTTTACGATCTATACATTTTAAGGGGTGATACCCCGGACCACCAACTGTCTGCCCATCACTCTCGAACTTTTTTATAATTAAATATTTTGTAATATCTAAATTAAAAATTAAATAGATGTAAATCCTATGATACAAATCCTTATATATACTAATCATACCTATTTATAAAGTTTTTTTAAAGAATTTATCTTCAAGCTTTATTCACTCTCTTATATTTCAATGAAATTATCTAAAATTATATCTGACCATTGTGAGCTCTAATAAAAGCAGTTCCAATATATTTATATTACACAGCTACGATGGTCCCAAACTTTACCAATAACGAATACAGTTCAGAGTACACTTATAGTTATAGTCCAGTGAATTGATCAAAAGTCCCCGAATTTTCGCCTACCCATCCCTATGGAGTCAAAACCACACACTGTCCTTTTATGGACGCACTTATATTGATCACATAGAAATGTATTTTAGTTTTAATTTATATTAATCAAAATTTTAAACCTTTTCCCACCACGTGAAATGGTAGATGGTATCTAAACCTTATACATATTAAATAACAATTCACTAAAATCTTTCTCTTTTAAAACAATTCTCTTTTTATTAACAAATATTTTTTATCATACTCTCGAAATAAAAGCCAACAAAACAGACATTATCGCGACACATACAGCGAAAACTTTTTTCAAACACATTTAGTCTAAAAGGAAAGTGTTTATGGTTTTTATAGCACGAGTTTGTGCTTTGTGTGTACATACACTAAGTGACATACCGACGATGCGAATGCTACGAGGACCGACAAAATTGCTTTGTGCGGCCCAGCCTCCCGTACTCGTCTATCTTTTCTTAGTGGGCTCGAATCCCGTAGGGCATTACGTTTGTGACGTCATTGACTTTTGTTATTATTTTCGGCTTATTTCTTTGTCGAAGTCTTATGTCGAATGAACATTTTTGTACATTAGGGGAGAGATTTTCTGCAGTTCTAACGTATTTAGGCTGCGGCGAAACAACACAATATACAATAATAATAAAGTTGAGTAATGTGTCTTCACATAAATTTTGTGTTTTGTTAAAATTAAAGTTTAATCAAGGTATTTTAAGTCCACTGTTCGCGGAAAGGAAATAGGTCAACGCTACATTATATTTTATTTACATTTTTTTTAAATATCTGTGAACTTTGCCTATTGTTTAAAGTTACTTACTATAATGTTATGCGTTTTTGTAGTAAAAATAATATTTATTTATTTCAAACTTAATTGCACTATATACAAAGGCGGACTTAATGCCGTTAGACATTCTCTGACAGCCAAACCTTTACGACATTAAGACAGTATCAATGGTACGTTAAATATTAAAGATTAATAATTAATATTTAATTACTAGGCCGATTATTTGTTTTTAAACTGGCTTTTAATTCGATTCAAAATAAAATAAAAAATATTTTATTACTAATAGGTTTAAGATACATGTTTTTGTATAATTTAAAAAGCTTCTTTTGTCCTGAAGAAATGCTGTGGTGAGTTTCCTAATTTCGTTCCATTCACAGGGCATCCGCCGTCATTTTTATCTCCCCTCCTGTCTTCATTTATCTCCGGTTTCGGCTGCTGTGATTCGCATTCTAACATTTTATTTGTCTCTTATAAAATTGTTATTTCCGACTGCCTTCTTTTAAGCGGATTCGGCTACCAGCTTTTGTGTAAAACTCAAGGAACTGGAAATGAAACCGTGACTGAATCGTGTATTGGCCTCTTTGACAAAAATAAATATAAAAAGCCACTTATACGAAACGGAAAATCAAATAATATACACGTGGGTATTACCTACGTCCGACACTTTTACGCTTCGTGAAATACTAAAAGAAATATGACTTATCTTTTGTTATCAAATATGAAATTGTGTTGAGATGATATCTTACCTAAATAAATCTTTTACCCTAAAATGCGATTGTAACATAGCTTTTATTAAGATTTCATGACTTTCATTGACTTCATGACATGATTTCATGATTTCATGACAACTAGGCTGGCATAGTAGATGTAATTGCTGCTCACAGTTATTGAATTGTAGTAGCAGTGGCATCCATTCATGGACCACACTCCAGCTTAACATCAAGCGGGGTGCTGTCATATGTCGAGACACTATAAAAAAATTAAAAAAACTTGCCAATTACGAACTACATCACATTTTTATTATGACTCGACATAGTACAGCACTCCGCCCGATATTAAGCTAGAGACTACTATTACAGTTAAATAACTGTAAGCAGCAGTCACATCCACTATGCTGGCCTAGTTGGAACCGGCAACTTACAAGCTGATCCTGGAACGCGACTAAGTCACTTCACGGTCTGTATACTTGTACTACCCCGAATCAGGAGAATGGCACCACTGTGCCTACCACCCTTTTAAATCCTACTAATATCTTCAATCTCGCTGAACGTGATTAGAACACAAGATTAGTTGAATGTATATCATTATGTTAGGCTATTCCAGGTAGTTCTGTGATCACCATTCCCTAATAAGGCGTAAGCCATTTATATTTTTTTTTCATGTAATTATTTTAATTACATTACAGGAAATATACTCGTAAATTGTGGCAATAGTTTAGTATATTATCAATCGTACAAATTGCTTCACCTCAATTCCCACAGGGATCGACAGACACAACGGAGTAAGAGCTCACATTTCCTCGTTTTTACTAACTTATGTGATAATATTTAATAATCTAACATACACACAAATATATATGTACCAATAGTAAGTATATTATAATGGTTACCGTGCTTCAAAATCATGCAAACATTCTTACGTATAATCTATGAGTCCTACATCGAATACTTAATGGATAAAACGTTTAGAATCCATTAATCAAGTATGAAATTACATACAATTTCAACATACGAGTATACCTACAAGCAAGTGTATTTGAAATGTTACTTTTGTAGTTTTCGTCAGCACCTCGTAGTTTGCATAAAGACACTTTAGTTTGGGCGTTTGAGCGATTCAGATTATATCGTATAGTTTGGGCCTACCGAAACCTTTTTTACGAGTCAAACCCTCTTCTTACTTCGCCGCATATGTGATCAGATTGAATCTGATGTACGAGTACGTAAGCAGAAAACTGAAGATCTTCTTTCCACTTAAGTAGATTCATTTATATAAATGTTAAACCGGATTTTAAACTTTATTTATAGATTGTAGATCTATAAATAAATATTTATAATATAAATTATAGATTATATTATAAATATTAGTATAAACATAAGAAAAATTTAGTACAAAACGTCGATAAAACTGTGAAATTAGAAATGTTAGAAATACATTGGTTTATTGCGGCTTAAACTGATACAGTTCCAAGTTTGAAATCGTGGATAAAATTGCAAATTAACTTTTACCAAACCACTCGCTGTGACTTCGCGCCCGACAATCTCTGCTCAGAATTTTAACTAGATGATAGAGATCGGTAATCCCTGAAGCCTGCGCTAACACAATGGCGTGGCAAAACGGATATTCGCATCTTATTTTAGTCCTTCTTAATAATTTAGTCACGGTTTCGACTCCCCAGGTAGAAAATTGGAAATTGCGTCATTCTTCGTAGAGTTCCTCCAAGAATTACGCCTCTTCAATGTCTTGTTTTCTCGCAGATTCACAGACTCTCGCTAAGAGCCCCTTTTATTAAGTCTCTTTTAAATATTCCTTTGGATCTGTGATCAGAGATTTCACATTTTTATTCCTCATTTTTATAATAATAGAATTAAAACGAGATAATATTATGAAAACAGGATTTAATAAGAAAAATAATTTAATATTTTCCACGAATATAATTTATAATATTTTCTTTTAGAAGCGTGTGAGAAAACATTCTGTCGGTGGGGCGCTGAGTGTGTTACTCTTAGTAATGGTCGGGCTCATTGTGCGTGTCCGACAAGTTGCTCAAATACCGCCGAACCTGTGTGTTCCACAGCCGGAAGAACACATAGGAACCAATGTTATCTTAGGAAGGAAGCATGTGAACGTAGACTCAATCTTAGAATAAAACATGATGGTGAATGTGGTAAGTAACATTTAAGCACACAATCATTAGACTTAATACAATGTATCCAAAAAATAACCAAAGATTAAAAAAATCTTGACACCCCGCGTGTTGTCAAGCTGGAGTGCAGTTCATGAATGGGGGCCACTGCTACTACACTTAAATAAATGCAAGTAGCTGTCACATCCATTATGCCGGCCTAGTTGAAAACGACAACTTTTAAGCTGACCCTGTAACGCGACTGACTTACTTCACCTTAATCTACTTACACAGTAAAAGTACACTTTTAGTACACTTAAAAGTGGTGATACTATCTTCTTAGTTGTGACTGGGGAATTGACTACCAACTGCCCATCACCACTCATGCGGTTGCGAAGTACACAATGTTTTATTAATAATTTAATTATTTGAATGTATTTTTATGGATTTTATTAGTAATTTTTATTTTATGCTTTAGGAGGTTTTAATTTTTTGTTTTGCTGTGCGTACATAATTTTGGAACACAATCTAGTTTATAATTGTCATTTTGTGTAACGATTGTGTCCTGTCATGTATGCCTATAAATAAATAAAAAATAAATTTAAAAAATCCTTGTTTAGAATTTTATTTGCATACCAAATTGTGTTCTAAAAGGTTTCGTACGGAATCGAGGAAATTCTAGTTGGTTTTTGGCTTAAAATAAAAGTAAACTGATTTCTTATATTTTTCTTTAGACATGAATAACCTTTTATCTGAGCCACCTCATGAATATGCCACCACGGAGCGACTATGCGATCTGCTTGCGTACAATTTCGTCAAACGTTTTACTTTTTATTGTTAGAGATTTAAAAGAAAAAATAGGGATCATTTGATATATTTGTTGTAATTTCTAATAAGAAGTTGTTAGTTTAGTAAGCCAATCTAATAAAGCTTAAACAAACACATTAACGGAGTTTCTCTGTGCTTATTATTTTATGATATTATAATTTTTTTACTTCATGATATTAATTTTCTTCAACAGTGAGTGATCCATGCCGTAACATGTCATGTCATTCTGGTGCCAAATGTGTTGTTATTGATGGACAAGCCGAATGTAAATGTCCAAAAAGTTGTCAACGAAAAAAGCCAGTTTGTGGAAATGATGGAAAAGAATACCCTTCGATTTGTCATCTTGAGAAACACTCATGTGAAAATCAAATCAATGTCACCGTTAGATTTCATGGAAAATGCGGTAAGTAACTCCTAATTTATTAAAAGTCTACTTATACCAAATTATCTAAATTCCCACAGGAATAGCTAGAGACAACATATTTTAAAGCGACCGTGGTGTAGTTGTAGCCTCAAGTTAAAAACCTCATGCTTTGTACTAAGGTATCTTTAATATACTCGTAATTATCTACGTTTTTATGATATAAATAAGTTTATTACCTTAGCATAGAAATGTAAAAAATATATACGTAAAGGTTATTACTTAATATGGTAATAAACTTAATATTAATAGAATTTGTTAACTTAACCAAAATATGTTTACGTTATTGTGGAAAATAATAACAATAATAAAATTTCAACCCTAAAAGCTGTTATTAACGCGGAAAATTAATTAAAACAAATGGATACGCTAGCATTGTTGGCAGAGGTTTGAGAGTATAAAAGGAACTCGTTAAGAAGGGGTCACTTCTTATAATGGAGGTACATAAAGGGTATCAAAATTTCATTTTGTCCGCACAAGATGACGGTGCTGTATGTAAAAATAAAAATCAGGTTTCAATGAAAACGTGCAAGGAAAGTTGACACGCTTTTTTGTCGAACCCCTTTTATTGAAACGCAAGCTCCTATATCAATCCATTTATAAAAGTTCTTATTCATGGTACGTATTTAATATGAAAAAGTGTTATGTTAGCCAACGCATCACTTTCCTTTGAAACTATCGTCATATTAAACGTAAAGTTCTGTTTGATATATTTGTATAAATGATGCAATTGACTAAAAAGTTACTGGGTCTGGTTGCTAAAGAGTGGCAGGTGTGCCCAGTCTGCCGATCCAGAGTAGTACCACCACTTACAAGAATACAACCATGAAGAGATTAGTCGCGTTTCGGGTACAGCTTGTAAGTTGCTGGTTCCAATTAGACCCGCATAGTGGATATGACTGCTACTTATAGTTATTTAACTGTAGTAGCAGTCATCTCCATTTCTGGACCGCATTCCAGCTTATCATTAGGCGGGGTGCTGATGTCGAGTTACATTAAATAAATATAAATAAATAATGTTATAGGACAAAATGTTTTGCTAAAAAATGTTTGAGTAAGCATAAAGTGAATTTTCTATTACTTTGTCATAAAAGTAATTTGGTTGTCCTCTTCTTTATCAGTTTATTTTATTCATTGGTAACCCTTTTCACGAAACTTCTTCGAGGTATTGGATGTAGAGTAAATTTGTGCTAGGAATGGAGTGCCCGCACATTCCGTAATCCTTTGTAAGATCTTCTGTTTACTTTTCTAGCTGGCATTGTACATTTTATTTAATTTTGTTCTTTTGTCCTTTGTATTTTTCGAGATTTCCTGTGCCTAACTAAAGGGACAATGAATAAAATATAATTCAATATTTTCAACAATATAAATTTTTAAAGTTGTTTGTGGTTTGATGTATTTTTTCATAATATGAAAGTAACTTTTTCTGAACATATTCGAATTTTATGCATTGAATAATTCAAGTAACGATTTCGCATAGCAAACATATACAGGGACGGAACGCCTGGACTTAGTGTCTAAATGTACGGTATCTCTGAATTATTATTCAAAGTAATAAAGTCTATTATGTTAACATAAAAACCATGAAATTGTTAACATGTTATATAGTATTAAATTTAAATTTCACTGCCTGTTAGTGTCCTACACGCATATAGGCAGAGACAATAGAGCGCCAATTATTACGACATCGAGTTATGATTAAGCTTAAAATAAACTTTACTTGTAGATCCTTGTGCCGAACATGAATGTTTGGATGGAAGTGTTTGTCAACTAAACGATGTACGAGTCCCAACGTGTCGATGTGGACCACCATGTGAACTAACTGCGAGGTCTGGATCAGCTGTTTGCGGTTCTGACTACAAAGACTATCCTAATGAATGTGCTCTAAGACAGGAATCATGTAGAACTAGACAACAGCTAACTATAGCATATAGAGGAGAATGTGCTTCAGGTATTGTGTTTAACATTATTTTTGACATTTAATGCCTATCATACATTTTTTTAAATTGTGGTTATACATACACCCCGTCTGATGTTAAGTGCGATCCATAAATTAAGCAACTGCTATTACAGTTAAATAGTTGTAAGAAGCAGTCGCATCTACTATTCCGGCTTAGTTGTAACTGATAACTTTCAACAAAACGCGACTAAGTCAGTTGACGTTCTGTACTCCAGATTGGGCAAATGATTGTCTACCAACATTTGTATGTCGGCTAAATCAACAACGTATGATATTTTAATACCTAAATTAGAATATAATAAAATTATATTTATATGTCTTTGGCGTCGATGCCAATTTAAATAGATTCAACTTTTTGTAAATAGCTCTGTTTTTTTTTTATTAAAACAGAGCTATTTTAGTTACGAAAGCTTTAGGTTTTTACTTTAGATCTGAAGTGAATAGTTTAAACACTGTATATCTATATGTATTTAATTTAAAGTAATAAAATATGCAATATAAGAAAGTATATTTAAATTTTTGTGTGATAAACAACGATACCAAGAAATCATTACAAGAAGTCGTTACAAAAATAAATAAAGTAAAAGTAACTTTACAAGTTCTGTAGACAGTAAAATAAAGTGTAAAAATTCACTTGTATTGTTTATTTTAAATTGAATTGTGAAGAGTAATGGTTTTATTACTTTAATTTGTATTTGAAATAAATTTGTAAAGGTGATTTGATTGCTTTTTTAAATAAGGAAGGGATTATTATAATACTCAAGGAATTATTGAAATCTTTGCTTACAGAAGAAAAGTAACCATTGATTAATTGAATTTTGTAAATGTCGTGCTTAACAAGAGATACCCACCCCAATGCCCTGTCTTCTAATCTAAAATTAAATCTTTATTCGAAAATGCAAAAAGCCAGCTTTATTGAAGTCTGTGTTGAAGCGACATTTTCCTCAGAAGAAAGTAATTGGACACGAGCATCGAAGCGTCTAGCGGACCCAAAAGAATTAAATTTTGACAGGGATGAAATAATTTTATTATCCATTATTAAACTTGTACCATTCTGAAGGGGTGGAATTTCACTAAATCATTTTTTGACTTTCTTTGAAAGATGTTTTCTTTTCAATTAAATTACTTTTTCATATAGCTCAACATCCATGCGCGTCAGTTAAATGTGGACTTCGAGAGAGATGCACGTTGGACACACGTGGCGTTGCTGTTTGCGGGTGTGGGCCGGACTGTGAGGCGGTCGTTCGACCCGTATGCGGTACTGATGGCAGGACGTACGACAACCCCTGTTCGCTCGACCGTTCAGCGTGTCACGAAAACCGTGACATACGACTTGCTTACATGGGACCTTGCGGTAAAACCTACTTTATGTATGCGTCACTTTTAACGGAACAGGATATTTATATATTGCTGGATTAAGATCGTTATTTATAGCTTTGCTTGTTTTAACTCATATTTTATTATTAACTATAAAAAACAAGATTAAACAATTTTTGTAAACTTTAAGCGCTCACTTTAAGCGGTATTAGAATTGATTTTTCATGAATAATTTGAACATAAATACATTATTATTGAACACCCCTTAAGCCCTTTAATAAATAATATCAGTACGAAGGTGACGCGTAAACGTGTTAACAGATTTCCAATATTATGATTCATAATTAACTACCTCAAACTGGGTTATCCTTTAACTTGTCATGAGCAAATTACCGATGATATTATTCTATGAATAATGTAGGTTATTATCAAATCTACATGGTTTATGGATAGATATTAAAAGAAAATCTTACTGTCCTATTTTTTTTATTGGATGTCAACATCTGACCTCGACTTGCCTAATGGTAAGCAAGGATAATTCAAGAGCGCTGACGACTGAAAAGAAAATTCAGTTTACGGTTGTCGTCACTTTACCGGCTTATGCCGTGCATAAATTATGTCATAAACTATGTCTCTGTTCATTAATAATTCTAATTATTTAGTATTAAAATATTGAATAATAATAATTTTGTTCAATCAATCAATCAAATTGTCACGCCTTTTTCCCACAGGGATAGGCAGAGACAATGGAGCGCCACTTGCAATGATCCTGACACAACTCCCTCGCTTCTTTCACATCCACAATTCTCTTCATACAAGTCCATGGTTATGGACACTAGGCAACCCAGCTTTCTTGAGGATTTTGTTCACTTTTTTATAATTCAATAATGCCTCAATAGGTGAAGAAAACCCATGCGCCAGAGCTATGTGCCCCTGGGGAGGAGCTTGCGTATCTCGTAACGGCATACCCCAATGTGCTTGCCCTTCCTGTGATACCACACTTGCACCAGTATGTTCCTCAGACCATAACACATACGGAAACGAGTGCAAAATGCGAGCCCATGCTTGTACAACTAATATTCCTGATGGGGAACTAAAGGTCCTCTACAATGGAACCTGTCGTAAGTACAATGTTATAATAATTTTAGTTTCTAGTTGCACGCAAACTGAGCACGCTATTTAGAAATACCTCAACTTTCATGTTGTTTATTAAATAAAATAAGCACCTGTAGAACTCAAGTCGTGCCGCTGAATATAATTTTTTACTCGCTATTATATTGATAAGCTGTTGAAAGTTAAAAACAATTAAGCTAAAACTTGTGTGGGAATAATGAAACGATTTTCCTGTATTTATAAAAGTACTTCAACTCGATTTTATCAGAATTATTGTGGTTTCTACAAATGAGTAATTATGACAAAAGCAATTAACTCACTCACTTGATATTTAATTAAAATTTCACCACATCCATTATTCATACGAAGACTTATTCGTAACTTTATAGAGTTTGTTATGGGTTATGGCAAATATTTATATATACTGACTAATAATAGTATAAATAGAGTGTTAAAGCTTAGGAGTGAAATAAAATATTTATTTCATTAAATAATTTAATGTATTTCTTTTAAACTTTTTGTAACTTTTGGTTTTACGGACCTTTTTTAAAATAATATCTGTTATTGAGTAGTTAATGATAGTTTACGTAGTGGATAATTGCAACAACAATAGATTTGTGAACTCCCTAGTAAATTTGCCGTGTTTATTATAAATATTAGAAAGTTTTCTTTGTGTTGTAGAATCGTGTGCTGACATTATTTGTCATGGGGGCGGTGACTGCCTTCTAGATGAGGACACAGGACGACCATTTTGTCGTTGTAACCACAATTGCACGAATGCTCAGGTAAGTTATGAATACGAGAACAAACACAAATTACTTTACGGTAAAACTTCACTAGCTATTTTGAAATGCAATTTTACACTAGTATAAGTTTTAGCCAAGTAAATGAGGCTCTTGTTCGTATGTAATTTACAGCTCGAACCCGTGTCGTTTGAAGTTTCTTTGGACTTCATAAATGAGCTGGTACTTTATACATTGCAATACTATATTTTTAAGAATCATTCATTTTGGGCTTTCATGTACTACTTTTGCAATGTTCCGATAGGTACTTGTGTTGATAAAACTAATAACAATTTTGCTTTTAAATTTTAATTGCTGTGCAATTGAGTTATTTGGAAAATAAGATATGGATTTTTTATCGCTTGTCAATTACAAAGACACGCCATATTAACAATTCTGCTTTGAACTCTCATAATTATAGTTTGGTCATTTTGCACACCTAAACTATGCAAAATAAAGGACATATTCAAATTACATTGTCATCTTCGTGCATTAAACTATTTTATAATGTATATGCAACTGTTAATACAATTAAGCCCAAGTCCCCATATAAAATGAATGATGTCCTTTTTAAATGCAAATGTCAACTAAAAGCAAATATCTAGACTTAAATTTTATAAAACGAAGTATGCTGAGAGTGAATTCCAATTTACAATAAACTATTCAGTAGTATATTTAGTAAATTGTGTCTATTTATTTACTTAGGAAGCAGATGTGGTATGCGGTACAGATGGACAAACATATCCAAGTCAATGTGATTTGGACGCAACCGCATGCCGAGAGCAGAGCGACTTGCGGGTTGCATATAAAGGAGACTGCGGTAAGCACCTGTACTTACATTACTTCCTCATGTGCTTGTAATAGTAGTTGGTTAAGTTTTGCAAGCTTAAAATGTGTTAGTAGGTTTGTTTAAGGATAGAATTTCATATTTGGGATTATATGTTATGTCGTATTCACGCTGAGATTTTTATTGCAACATGTATCATTGATATAAATCTCAACGTGTAAACGATAGTATCAATGTATCAGATATAGCCAGTGATGTTTTAAGATATTTATTTTTTAAATATCATTGGAAACAGTGGTGTAGTGGCAGTGCAATCAATAGCTATGTAAGCCGATTGGCACGGGTTCGTAACCACTCACCGGTACCAATGTATCTTTGATATATGTACTTTGGTTGTCCTGTTTCTATGATACAAGCACTTTAGTAGCTTAGTATAGTATATTTATATGTATAGTTTTAGCTACTGGCTTGAGACGGCAAAACGGTATCTTGCTTTTTCTTCATCTGCTTTTTTCAAACAGACAGTAAAGGTAAAGCGCTAATAATACTGCTGGAGGTATAACAGTCGTGTTAGAGGTACAAATACAATACAAACATCAACGTGTGTATGGATGTTGAAACCGATACAAATCTTTGAGATAGATCTCAGATACCGTTTCTGATACAAATCTCAGCGTGAGAAGGGGGCCTTAGTTAATATTTTAGTTATATGTTTGGCCGGCATAGTGACGCTGACTTAGGAAACCGTCAATTGAAAAAAGTATTTAAAAACAATATTCAATGATAACAATTTAACTAATTAGCCAATTATAAGCAATAACATTTGGAAATATGACGTAAGTCGAAATAAATGAAAGTTTAAAGTCGTATAAAAACAGTTGGTGGTCACTTGCCTAGCTTTCCGACCCAGCGTACAGACCGTGAAATGACCTACTAGTTCCGAATAAGTTGGCATAGTGGATGTGTTTCTTAAACCACAACCCAGCTTAAGCATCAGGCATGTAATGTCAAATTTCGAGCCACGAGAAAAAATAAACTATAAAAATACGTCTTGATATACATTAATTATAATAAGGTACTTAGTAGAATACTTACAACAAATACTTCTATCGTCGTAATATACGAGTATATATTCGTAAAATAAATTTGTTCAAAGCAAATGCTAGTATTGTAAAAAAACAAATGTACGTATGTCAGCATGTAATTTCAATTGAATTTCACAATCGATTTTTATTAACTTTCACCCCAGAACCTATTTCATCAGAACCTAATTTAAACAGAATTGGGTATAATTTAAACTCGTGTAACGCATTGATTGAATTCGTAAACAGTTTTGTTTGCATGTACCCAACCTGAGTATGGGTTCAGTTTAAATTGGAAACGATATTGATTACTTTTTTGTCTGCAAAACATTCACCTGACGTTCACTCTTGGGGATTAACGTAGGCCGCCACTGAAAATGGGGTGAATAGATTAAACAAATCGGCTTTATTATATGCGTATTTGATAGTGCTTGGGAAAGGCCGTGTTGATTTGCATTTGTACGGATTCGCTATTTCGGTCAGAATATTTATTATTTAATTATTGTAAACTTATATGATACTTTACTTGAAATATATTTTATTACTCTAATGATTGCATAACTTTATTGATCACATTTTAGTTTCTTTTTCATCTGTAAGAGCCCACGAGTCAGGCAATGCTCATTGTGGGACCATCGACACATATTGTTAATGAAAATCATATTTGTTTTTGTACAAACATAACCAAGGGCAAAATGAGTTTTTTTTTGCTGTCAGAACATAGTTAGATTAAGTTTCAATTTATTAATTACTCAAACGTATAAATATTATTTTGTAGCTAATTAAACTTAGTTACTACATCGACAGAAAACTTAGGTTTTGTTCTTTTGTAAAATTGCTTTCCATTTTTACAGAATTCACTTGTAGAACAGATTTTTTTACGAATTTTACACTAGAGATTTTTTTAGTTTCAAAAAAATATATCAACGTTCTAGGATACTTTTTAAAGGAATCTCTTTATTTACGGAAATAAAATGACTTAGAAGTATATTATTAAAAGGTCTAACCGTACCCAAAAACCCTTCTATGTTAATTCTCTGTGGAACGATCTCGTTAGGTAGGAAAAATATAGTAGGTGGATACGTAAAATTTAATCTACCCGCGTCGCTGCTCAATTTGCCAATTACGTGATTGATTTATTTATGAAACCCTTAAAATAGCTTGTGACTTTAATAAGCACGCTTGATTGGCACGGTCTATACAGGAAATGGAGTGTAAATAAGGAAAAACTTACAAATATTGTTTAGAAATTATTTCTATAGCTTAGGAATGTCGTTTTCTGAAGTACTACGGGTTTGGTCGTATTAGTTCTTTAAATCTTATACTAAGTATTTTTATCGTAATACTAATATTACTATAAAAATACTAGATAGAAAAAAAATCGTGTCAAACATCTATTCAATTTTCGTCATTAATTTGTATAGTAGTTCATGTAGTTCATATACTTAGTTCTCTTTATAAAAAAAAAAAAATATTAAGGTATTTTAGAAAATAAATAACTCTATGTTAATTCTAAGTTTTTATCCTCTATTTCACCTAGGAAAAGTAAATTCCTTCAACCTTAATCGGTCTCTTTCACAAAGCTTTTATTTTGCGGGAAGTGGTAAACAATCGTTATTAAATTTGTACGGGTGTCTTCCTTCGTTCTTTACTGTGCGAATGAGACGGTGTTATTTTTTTTCCTGAGGGAAAGAGGTAGAATTCAAGTAAACTAAGGATTGTCCGGCAAAATGACATTATCTGTGCAGTCGTTCTCAGCGCAACGAAGTTTGCTATTCCCCTCGTCGCGAATTTGTAAGGACTCGTATCCTCGTTTATTCAACAGAGCTAAAGGAATGAGATCGTAAAGACATAAAAGTATAAGATATACGGCTTGGTAAAACTATAAGTTTTTTTATTATTTAGTCTTATACTGACCGTCTTATAAAGGGAAGTTCAAAGGCGCCGACGACTGAAAATACCGATTCAACTAACGGTTGCCTCAGTCGCCGTCACTATCCCGGCCAAGATTTTTCCTGTGGATTTATTAGTTAAGATTGAACAAATGTCATTGTTATAGCCATATGTGACGGTGTTATGTGTTCACACGGTGCACGATGCGCCGCAGGAGATTGTGTTTGTCCAACTGACTGCACTGATGCCCCTCGGGAGCCAGTTTGTGGTAGTACCATGCAGACTTATACAAACGAATGCGAGTTACAACGGGCAGCCTGTCGTTTGTCACTCCCGACCTCTTTGCATGTCATCTTCTACGGAGATTGCAAAGATCGACTCGCTGCTGTACCACCAATAGCAATGAGTAAGTTATTATTTTATTCATTAATTATGTTTTAAACAAGCATTTAAATGAATGTTCGCTTATTAACATTATCAACCCTAACAAAGTTAAGAGAAAGGTTCTATTGTTTGGATGATATATATTTACGATTAGACCGTCATCAACCTAGTTGTTAGCACTAATTCTCAATCAATTAACTAACTTTACGCTTTATCGCTCTACTAACACACAAATATTTGGGGTGATGGCAGCTACGACAGCAGTTTCAACGGCCTCGTTAGACGAAGAGGAGAGTGTTACGGACTCTTCAGGAGCAACGGATTCTGAAGCTACAGAAGATCCAGCAGTATGTCGAGATATACGATGTGATTTCGGAGCTAGTTGCGAAGTTGGGAGTGATGGCTACCCCCGATGTTCTTGTCTATTTGAATGCCCAGTCGATGAAGAATATTTTCCAGTCTGTGCTTCAGATTTCCGTTTGTATCCTAGCTTTTGTGCAATGAGAAAAGAAGGTTGTCAAAAACAACTTGAGCTTCGGTTAAGGCCCTTGGATTTATGCAAAGGTGTGTACTAATCAAGCTTTTATTAAATCATAATTAATCACCATGTACCTACTCATAACACATCATACTTTTTTACTTACTAATGATTGTGTTTTTATTAATTTAATAGCTGGTAATTATTATTAATTATGTATAATTTTTTGTATAACCATAACGTATACATTTATAATGTTTCATCAACCCACATGCTTTTAACGCAGGTATGGAAGTTAGACCATGTGGTAACAACAAAGCTATGGTGGATTCATTAACTGGTTTGGAAATCGATTGTGGAAATGGTCCTCATAGACAAGATTGTCCAGTTGGAAGCTATTGCCATATTACTTTAACTGCAGCTAGATGCTGCCCCAAAAGTAAGGACCCTAATTAAAATACCTATTTAGATTCTACATATTATACTCGTAATATTTTTCTTATGCATTTATGCGACACCACCTACCTGGTGATTTGTCGTGGCGAAGATACAACCCGCACACGACACTAAATTGGATAGAAACACGCTAGCTGTTACCGCTTGAACCTTTTGTCTTTGTCCCGTAAACTTGTATAATTTATTCATTCACCTCTGTCGACTTCAACATGCACTCGTTTATTAACGCTATAATGTTCTCTGTTAGAAAATTTAAGGATTTCATTGCAATTTTATGCACATACGAATTTAAAATTAATTCAATAAACTTATTCATTACCAGACGATACGAAACAATTTGAAGAAAAGAAAACACTGCAGTGCGCTGACACTAGGTATGGTTGTTGTTCTGATGGTGTAACACCGGCATTAGGAATAAATGAGGAAGGTTGTCCGACTAGCATATCCACTTCTACTTGTGGATGTAATCGGCTTGGATCGGTGTCCGATAGATGTGATGAAAATGGCCAATGTTCGTGTAGACCTGGAGTGGGAGGTCTGAAATGCGATCGATGCGAACCAGGTTACTGGGGGTTACCACGTATAGGGTCAGGGCATACCGGTTGTATTCGTAAGTACTTTTAATATTTTAGATTCAAGGTTAGATTGTGTGATTAAGGATACAATAAAATATCTGTTATTTCATTTTAAGCTTGTGGATGCTCAGCATTTGGTTCTGTACGAGAAGATTGCGAACAAATGACAGGAAGATGTGTATGTCGAGCCGGTGTACAAGGACAAAAATGTACCATGTGCGTTGATCATCGTAAAAGACTTGGACCTAATGGTTGTTCTGATCGTATGTATTAATTTGAGTTTTTTATTTTTACGTTTTTCTTTCCATACCTCTAAACTTAAAGTATAATAAAATATTTTTAGCCGAAAGTGGAGGTGTTGCGGAATCTTGTAGCGAATTATCTTGTTATTTTGGTGCCGTATGTACAGAAAGAACAGGTGGAGCATTATGTGAATGTACGGCTGCGCCATGCCCCGATAGCGATACAAATATGTTGGTTAGTAACTTTGTTGATATTTATAAAATATTTACAAGCTTATCATGTAAATACTATAAATCTATTTAAACTAATGTTAATAATGTATGTCACAAATACAACAGGTATGTAGTAGCGATGGAAAAACATATGAGTCAGAGTGCCACCTAAAATTGCAAGCGTGTCGCACGCAAGAAGATATAGTAGTGCAAGCTTTTGGGCCATGCAAATTATCAGAATTAGCTGGTACCGCCGGTCCCCCACGTCCTTCATCGCCTATTCAATTTACCCAACAAGACGACGGAGCTGCTTCGAAATCGACACGACATTTGCTTGCTCCTGACAAATATAATAAATACGATTGGTCGAAAAAAGAAACGCCCAGTGATCTTGACAATGCCGTTTCGGAACAAAGGATTCAAGGTCAGTGTGTTTGTAGTATTTACAATTATCTTTTAATTTAATAAATAAAAATATACTAAGTACTAAAACTATTTCATTTTACCATTTATAACTGTTCATAATAACACATATTAATCAAATCAGGTGCACAAACTGCAACCACAGCAACGGTAGGTGCAGTGGGAGCACTGCTTGGGGATTTATGCGCAGATGACATAGATTGTTCAGCATTGCCGGGCGCTCATTGCTCTCGAGGTGGTTGTTTCTGTAAACCAGGTTTCATGCCAACCCTACACCGAAAAGGATGTACAGGTTAGCAATTTGGGTGTTTGTTCATTACTATTAAAATATTTTCATCTTTTTTTTTTCGTCTGGCAATTAACATTAATTATGTACGTTTTATTTTTAGTGCAAACTCAAGAAATGACTGAAGAATATAGCGCTTGTTTATCAGAACCTTGTTATAATTCTGGAACATGTATTGATCTTCCGGGTTCTATGTATATGTGCACATGTTCAGATCATTATACTGGATTAAACTGCGAAAGCTTAACCAAAGACGGTTTGATAGGATCTTACATCGAAACACCGTCCTTTGATGGCACATCATACATTCAATTAAAACCACTAAAGGCTTATCATAAACTGAATATTGACATAGAATTCAAAGCTTTCTCAGAAGACGGGGTCCTACTTTATAATCAGCAGAAGTCTGATGGAACAGGAGATTTTGTTTCGCTTGCTCTTGTTAATGGATATTTAGAATTTCGGTGAGATTTTGGTTTATACAACATCATAGAATTACGACTCTCCTAATTAAACATTTATAATTTTATAACATCCTTAGGTACAATTTAGGCAATGGTCCATTGGTATTAACTTCTTTAGAGAAAATCTCGTTAAACGAATATCACAAAGTTTCCGCTAAACGTTATCATCGAGACGGTATTCTTTCCGTGGATGACTGGGAAGATGTAGCAGGTAAATCAAGCGGACACATGAAAGCTTTAGATTTGGCTGAAGATACGTTTGTTGGTAGCGTACCATCAAATAGTTCAAGGTGAGTCACGTAATTTAAGAAATTATGTAAATGTTTCATAGTTAAAATCTGTAATTTACAGTATTATTATATCTCATTTTCTATTGCAGAGTATTTGAAAATATCGGCACAAGGAGGGGATTTATTGGTTGTATAAAATATCTTAGAATTATTCGCCATCAAGTTACTAAGAGGTTGGGCCGCCCTGATAATCTAGTGGTCTCTATGGAAAATGTGCGCGAGTGTCAGTTAAATCCTTGCATGAGTATACCTTGCAAAAATGGAGCAACCTGTAAATCTGAGGAGGGATCAGTATCCGAATACACTTGTACCTGCCCAATTGGATTTCAAGGACCAAATTGTGACGAGCGATTAGATCCGTGTGAATCCAATCCTTGTAGTTTTGATGAAGGGTTATTATGTGATATTGGGCCTGCAGGAGGACATGTTTGTCGATGTTATTTCAGCGGTGAAATAACTACTGATGGAAGCAATTGTAATAATGGTAGTTATATTTCTTTGAAGTATATTTTGTGAAATTGCATATAGTCTAAAACAAATTGTAACAGTAAATTGTTTTTCAGACTTAGGTCTAGCAAAAGAATCTTGGATACCTCAATTCAATGGAACGAGCTACATTGAACTATCGCCTCTCGAAGGCCTTGGAAATATATTCCGATTTGAAATATGGTTCTTAACAAATCGTCTTTCTGGAATGTTGTTTTATACAGGTCAATCAACAAAAGCTAAAGGAGATTTTATTGCTATAAATTTAGTAAATGGATATCTGCAATTTAGATACAATTTAGGGAGTGGAGTAGCGAATATTACGTAAGTGCTCATTTGGAAATACATAACGTCGCATGGTAATTTTTTTTTTTATGGTATATGTGTATTTATTTGAATTTAATTAACTTATACTAGGGCGCCAGTACCAATAACAAAAGGCCGTTGGCATAGAGCTCGTTTGTCACGTAGCGGTCGCCATGGAAGTCTTCAATTAGATCAACATCCAATACAGAAAGGTCAATCAGCACCTCCATTAACTCATTTAGAGTTAACTTTGCCATTATTCATCGGATCTTTACCGTAAGTGCAAAATGTATAATAATTTAATTTCACTTCGTTTCGAGCAGTTTCATAACACATATTTTTTTTATCTTAGTGGGTATGTAAGACCTCATAAATTATCCGGAGTAACGAGCAGTTTTATTGGTGCTATTCAACAAGTATTTGTAAATGGTAGTCCGTTGACTTTATTTGACCAAGATACCTCGAAATGTATTGTAGCACCTGAGGAAGACCGACTACCATGTGCTACCATTGGAGTTACGAAGTATGCTGGATATCCATGCGGGCACGGTAAGTGTAACAATATTGTTTTAGGGGGGATTTTGTTCTAGTGGAAACCACTTGCCTGTATCGATGTATCTTTGTTATATGTACTTTTGTCGCCCAGTTACTATGCTATAAGCACGTTTAGTAGTAATTTAACTTGAAAGTGGTGGTACTACCCCGGGTCGACAGATTAAGTTCAATCAAATCAAATCATGTGACCATTATTATTATCTACCTAATGCAAGCATTATTAATAGCGAATTCATAGACAAATTGAATCATGAACATACTTTAACACTATTGATCTATTGTATCTGCCTATTCCTAGTTGAGACGTGACAAAAGATTATTCATTATTTTATGAGAATAGATATGTCTAAACAAATTACTTATTCATTTATAGCCTTTGACACTACCGTTATTTACTTGTAGGTTTATCACCTTGCAAGAACAATGGATCTTGCATTCCATTATTGAATGAATACAAGTGTGTTTGTAGCGATGGATATCAAGGACGAAACTGTGAAATAGAACTCAAAGTAGAAACTTTAAGTGACGGAAGACCGATTAAGTTTGATGGGAATAATTATTACTCCTACAGAAGTCGAGGTGGCAGAAGGTAACAAATTGAAGTCTTGACATAGTTTCAGATTTTCACGAATTCCTTACAAATTATACTAACTAAATTTACATTTCTAGCTTTATTACTAACAGACACGATGATTGGGCGCTGTTCGGAATAAGATAACATTCAAGGGATACTAATTAAATACTTTATTAATAAGAATAATGTACGAGTAAGTTCAAAAATATCTACTCGTTGATATCATTATCATCAATTTTATTTTGGAATATTGCTTTTTTGTGTTCTAATATAAACTAACTTTGTCATTACTGTTTAAGTTATAAAGAGTCTAGACGCTGACACCTTCTCCATCTGCTTATTGTTTGTAATCTATTTCGTTTTAATTGTGTATTTTATATATTATTCAGGTTGCCTTTATTTTGCATGAGTAGTGATATAATTAAGTTAAAATTAAACGTAGAACTTTTATGGCACAAGCAGACGGAAGCACCGTACAATTTTGGGTAAATGTTACTTTCCAGGGAGAGTTTTACGTCGATTTGCATAAAACGCGTGTTTATCGCGACATAAAATGTACCACCTTACTAATTTTAGTCTCCCACCTTAAACGCCACTTTAAAATAGCTGTTTGCCAAACCTTTTGGTAGCTAACTTTAGAAAAGGGTTGGACATTCCATCATTTGAATCTATGTAATGAGCTTGGCAATAATGACAGTAATTCGAGTTCTTATGTTCTTTATTTACTTAATCGATGAAATATTGCAGAAATCGTGGCGATCGCGGCATTAGATACGAAATTAAATTTCGAACTTACAATGATTCCGGCCTTCTTATGTGGCGACGCAAAATTGGCATAAGACCAAGGGATTTCATTGGCTTAGGACTAAATGAGGGTAGACTTCAGCTGATATACACCGATACAGACACCAAGGAATTGAACTCAGCGCTACAGGAAGACTGGTTCCAGTCTATTGAATCTAAGAAGAGGGTCGATGACGGCATGTGGCATACAGCAACTGTTCGACGGAGAAAAAGACTGGCAATGCTACAGGTTGATGGTGGAGGGCCGGTCAGAGGGTACTCTCAATCACTGTTGGTGCCTTCAAAAGCAAATCCCAAGTTATGGATTGGTGAGTTCATCCACTTAATGTTTTCTTAATTGTAGCACTCTGGTATTGTTGAATAGCACGAACGTAGATGAAATGTTTAATGAGATTTTTATTATAGGGGGATCACCGTCACTACCTTTAGGGTTGCCAGCCTCTATGTACGTCGGACTGAAAGGCTGTGTTGCCAGTATAAAAATAACTGGTCGCCATATTGACCTATCTTCACCAATAAGGCCTTCATCTACTCTTCGCCATTGTGATTGAACATTACTTGACGAATTTATTGAATAAATGAACTTTGCTATAATGAACTGTTTAAGTTATAGCGATCCATATGTTTTTATACATAACTTTTGTGATGCGCTGTTAAGAAAACGTTGGTACCTGGATTTTATTTTATATTTTACAACAAAAGAACAAACATCGATAAGTTTAAACCAAACACTGCCTATTTTTTTTTATTATAGTGTGTGTTTTAAATATAACCAAAAGTAAATGTTGCCATAATACGTTATATTTAACTATTTTAGTTTTAAGTAGATAAAATAATCAATTTTGTGAGTTTTTAAAATACAGGTGCTCCTTGAAAACATCAGAGGTTTGAACAAAAGGAAGCTTTCTTCACGAAGTACTGAATATCCTTAAACTCTCTGATATAAATGTTGTTATTATTAGAAAATTATTTAAATAATAAATTAGATTGTAGTTTAAGATTTATTAGATTCTTTACTAAGTAATGGCTGACATAGTTAAATGAAATTGTATTTAAAATAATTAAAATCTTTCATAACTAGAACGTGTTGTTGGGCTTTAATGATAACATTCCAAATCCTTTTATCGATGTTAATTGTTAAAACAATTGGTTAAATAATATTTATACGTATAGGTAGTTTCATATACTATACCTAGATGTAGATTACTTGTTACTATTCCATTACCTATAAAAGTATTATTATTATTTTGTTTTGTGCCATAATTTAAAAAACAGTTATAATGTTCTTTTTGTCGCATTTACAGTAAATACGTGTAAGTACTTTTTATAACTTTTATTTATAACTGGGTGTAAGAGCTATCCCGTACCAGATGGTATATGGTATGTGGTAAAAGCGTTAACTTGGCCGGCATAGTGGATGCCGCTGCTACGTGCGGTTATTTAACTGTAGTATTAGTAGTAAGCGGTCTCCTATTCATGGACCGCATTCCTGCTTAACATCGATCTAGATTCTTTACGATATATAATATATATCGTAAAGAATCCTGTCTCATATATTGAGCCACAATAAAAACAAAAAGTTTTATCAACTAATTATTGCATTATTTTTGATATTTATTGTCCTAATTTCAACCAAATGATACTATGGTATCATTATTTTGTAAAAAAAAACACTTAATCACAAACTAAGTAATGCAAATGTAACGCTTTACAAGCAGTCTTGTAGCTCTCGCGGTCTACTAACCCGCGGCTGATAGTCAGACATGATGTCACGCGTCTAATTTACATGGCCTGAAAAAAAAAATTATAAATTATAATATAAATTTATATAATTATAATAAATTTATATAATAAAAAAATGCTAAAACTGTACTATCTATTATGATGTACGCCCAGTATATGAGTAAAATATTAACCAAGTTTTGAATGTTAATTTGAGGATGTAGTTCGCAATTTTGTTCTTTATAAAAACATTATTTTAATTATTTTATTGATACTAACTTTTTATTACAAAATAATTTTTTATAATTAATCTATTTGGTTACAATACTAGTTCCGACAAAAAAAAACGCATTTTATACCTTACTTGTGATTTTTTATATCTATACAATATTTTTTTGTATAATAATGTAAATATTAGCGTAGATTTTTTTACGTGAACTGCTTTACGAATTATTCTAATCTTGTCCATGAGCGCTGTTACTGTATCTATATGTAGCATTTTAACGCAATCTATTAAATAATATTTAAGATTAAAGCAAATAATATTACAAAACCTATATCGAGATACATATTGTGTTGTAAACACCTAAAATTATATTAGACTGTATTATTGGATTTATTTATATGTATTTTAATTATCATACTATTTTATTTATAAACTTTTTGGAGACCACGAACCGTCATACGCAGAGTAGGTAGGCCTTCCATTACTTAGTCCACCTGGACTGACGACTTAGTGAAAGTCACAAATGGAGGCAACTGGCATCTTATCGTTCGAAATGGCGTTTTAAGGGAGAGGCCTTCTGGTTGATGATGATATTTTATAGCAGGGGATGTCTATGTCCAGCAGTGGGCGACTAGTGGCTATAATAATTATTTTCTTAACATAAAAAATATATATTTATTATTATTGGTTTAGGAATTAATAATATTATGACTCGCAAAATAAAGTTCAAATACTTGAGTGACATAAGTGAATAATTGATCAAATAGTGAGTGAAAAGTTATATACACCATTTTCGATACTGTTAATGTATTTATAGTATAAGGATTATTGGTTAACTCAGTGAATGTTAATTAATATGAAAAATAAATTTGTAAATATGCATTTAACCGTTTTTTGTCCTACCTTAATAACAGAGTTTTGTAAGTAGAACAAAATGAGATTTATTAGATACTGTTATGATACCACTAATATTTAGGTATTTATTTATTTAAAGCTTCAATTGGTGAACCTAATGATTTTAGGGATTATTTGTAAATCTACTTTGGGGATAAACCATTTAGACTTAATTAGTAATTTACGAGTATGTTATAAGCCAGCTAAATACATGAACATTAACATTTAATCAAATAATTCTCATTTTGCACATTATTACAAAACTCATGCACAAGGTGAGATTAAAGCGTTTTCTGGAGTTATTTCAAGGAAATTTGTTAAGTATTTATGTAATTTGGACGCAATAATTTAATGTATTTTAGTTCAAAACTAGAATAAACTTGGTGTCTCATGGCAATTACACTGTAATTATTATTTATAAATTACTTAAGAATGTACTTGTAAAGTATAATAATTATCAAAGTAAATATAAAAAATATGACAATATTAACGTATATTGTATAAAAAGGAATTTAGTGCTACGTTTAACTATTAGAAACGCTTGAACTCATTATTCAAGTACATATCTAAATATGACTTAGTGTTTATTAAGCAATAAAATATGGATTATTCAACTTGGTTACCGAATTTTTGTCAGTCCAATTTTGTTTATTTTTTTCTAAGAGTGGTAGGTGGTAGGTAGACAATGGTGTCTAGTCTGCTGATTCTGAGTTACTACCCTCCACTTACAAGTGTACGGACCGTAAAATGCCGGTTCCATTTAGGCCAGCATAGTTAATGCGACTGCTACTTGCTACCACAGTTAGTAGCAGTAGCACTAACTGTAGCAGCAGTTTACGTTTATATCTAAGGTCTAAATTACAAAATTAATGCGGAGACCAAACTTAGGTGATCAAGTGAAATAATCTAAAATCATATTACCTGTATCAGGTAGCCATTCTCGACATATCTTCCAGCTCCATTTGTTATGCATTGTGTGTTTTGATGTATCTATTAAATAAATTAGTTTCAAATACAAATAAATAAATGAGACTGCAATCCATATTTTAGTACTTTTATTTCATTATTTTCCTATATATTGCCTGGACTGAAGCAAGAAAGAAAAAATTCGAAGATATTTATATTTTTTATTTAAAGGCTAAGTTTTATACAGGGCCTTCAAAAATTATGATAAAAATGATAAAAAAAGATAAAAATGAAACTATTATTCAGAAAATATAGCTCTGAAGAGAACTTTATTTATACATGTATATTCCCGTCCATTCTGTGGACCAAAAGGTACGATGCCCATGTATTTCATAATTTTGGATCTAAGCATAAAAATAATCTTTAGCCGGCAGTGACGGCGGCTAAGGAAACCCTAAATTGCATCGTTTTTTTGGTCGTCGGCGCTCTTGGACTTCCCCTTGCTTACCAAGTCGCAAACCGAACTCAGATATCGTGTCACAATAACAAAAAATAAAACAAATCTTTTTATTTAAAGTATGTATCAACTTGAATGGTTCCTTAGCTCCAATCTGTTTGATCGATACACAAGTTTATCGCGATTTAACTTTAAAGCTGTCCAACTGAATAAGCGCGTGTTAAACTCGTAAAATATCCTAAGAACGTAGTCTTATCGACTTCTTGAATAGAAATTTATGGATAATAAATTAGTTAACTGTTCAGTCTTACTTGTGCCCTTGTACGAATGAGGCTCTAGGTGCTGCGGTTATTACTAACGGCCCCTTAACACGAACGCTTTTAATTTAATGATATAGGCGGTGTTACAAGGAGCTTATGTTTAGAAATTTGATTAAGGGGATTGCAAACTTCATATCTAGATTCAATTTGATGTGGTGCATAATGCAATTAATTGTAGCGTGTTTAGTGAATATTATTTTAATACTTTTTTTTAACAATTAAATTACTTAAACACGGTTGTTAATAAATCAGTATATATTGTTCAGTCGTCGTCTTAGGCAAGTTGAGGTCAGATTTGGCGTCACAATTATAAAATAATATATTTTTTAATTCGTCGTTCCGATTAAATGCAGACATGCAGGCATCGCGAAAATTAAAAAAAAAGTGCACGAAGGTTTTAAATAAGTATTTATTAAAAGTTACGGTAAAAGCTTCATGAATATTGTATCCAACAAATTGTCAGTACATATAAAATCAAGTATATTATTCAATAGACGATATATGGTATTAGATTAATGAACCCTTAATGGACAGCTACGGATAAAGTTGGGTAGATAAGGTACTGTAAACTGGGTTTCTCCGCTTGTTAAGGTGAGGACGATGTGCGGGCAGAAGGTATACTGGTAAGTGATATGAGTCGTCCTGTGCGTTATATACGTACTTTCAAGCGCGGCATCGCGTTGTACTACGATCTTAAAGCGTGTATACGCGCGCACAGGACAAGTTACTTCGACAACCCCTTCTTTACCCCTTCTCACGTTATTCTAATCGCCGTATCTTCGTTGGAGGTATATTTTATTTTTATTACTAATGCAAAAAGCAGTCCAAAAAGTCAGTCAAAAAGCAAGTTGCTAATGTTCAATCAGTTTGTGCTTCTAGCATAATTACGACAGCATGGTAACAAGCTTATACGCACCGAAAATACGCCTAATTTGTAATGACTCTTAAGATCGTAAATTGATCCATTCGATTTTTGTAATCAGCTTATAAATTGACTGAACCTTAGGCCGGTATAAGTATAGCTCGAAGACCTGTTGTAGCAGTCAGCCGACGCTCTAGATCGCATTTTATATAAAAAAAGATCTAAATCCTGTAATACGCCATAACGGATTACGGGAGAAAACAGATGTGTCGGTCAGGTAAAGCCTGGCCTACTTGTAAGCATTTTAGCTGCTCTTTAATACATATACTTGCCTAATAATTATGAAAATTAACAATTGCCTGCAGAGTGATGTGATATGTTTGTATCACATTGTACTGTGTGCTTTATATACTATAAGAAACAATAAGATACACGTTCAATCTAATAATAAATAAACAAAAAAGATCGATAATATAAGTTGGAGTGACATGCAAAGGCGATTTATTCTATTTGAATTTTTAAACTGAAAGTTTTTCGCGTGCAATTTGCATTTCAATTACACGAAACATTATTCAACTCAATGCAAAAATATTAATAAAAATACATGTTACTATTCAAACTATCTTGTACTTTGTTAACGAAGAAAAATATATAAATAAATATATATAGAACCGGAGTTGAAACGACTTGCTAACTCCACAAACTAGGTCCCAAAGTAATATAAAATCGCGTGATCGCATACAAAACGTTTTATCACTTTATTAAACGTTAAACTTGAGGTGGAGGGAAACGGGAATGATAGCCTCGTGTAAACAGAGCCATTCTTATTCTTGTTACAATTTCTATCATTGCATGATGGAAAGTAATTCACATTTTTATTACTCTGCTTGTGCTGGCAGGCGCAACTTGACGGTGGATTTATTGCCTCAACGTCAACTCCACCTTAAGAGGTTCGCAAAGGAAACATCGAAATATAATATAAGAAAATATCTTCCACAAAAGACGTAAAGAATCTTCAAATACGACATGAGTAGCCTCTTACTGTCATTAAACATTCTTTGAAAGTAAACAAGGCAATTTATTATTCTAAAAGTCTCTAAATCATTGTCTCGTGTCAGTAAATATATTATAATCGCACCCTTTTTGTTGAAAATAGAATTTAATTTTGTGTTATTAAATATATTAATATTTATTAATTAGTTTCATCAGTAATTAAAACTTAATATACGAGTATTATAAAAGTTATATTTCAGTAAAGTTCCAGTTCTAATTTACTTTTCCATTTCCTTTTTTTATTGTGACACGACATACCGCCCCGCCTGATGTTAAGCTGGAGTGCAGTCCATTAATGGAGGTAACTGCTACATAGTTAAATAACAGTAAGTAGCACTCACATCCACTATGCCGGCCTAATTGAGTTTATTTGCATGCACAAAAACTTAGGTTGCTTTAGTTCAAGTTTGGTAAGGTAGTCTTCGCAAAAACCCTTGATTCTCAAGCAGTTGACCCACAATTCCTATCATAATTTATTCGTAGCAATATATTTTATATTCTCTTCGATCATTTTGTTATTTCAGCTTTTTCATATCATAATTTTCCACAGTTTTATTGTTACCAATTTATTTTTATTCAAAAAAAAGTCTAGTCGATATTTTGATATACTCTCGCGTATAAGAATAATTATTAATGAAAAATTTTTAAACGCTTTATTTTGTTGGGGTTTTCCATGTTTAATTTTCAAGAGGGAAAAACGTAATTTTTTGTGTAAGCATATTAGCAATCCACATACTTTTCGTTGGCTTCAGAAAAAAGGGTGCTTTCCGTTAATTGAACACATTTATGCAAACAAGGTCTGTCCTTAAGTAAAAAAGAGTTTAACATTGGGTTAGGGAATTCATTATCCTAATATTATATTTTTATTAAAATTAAATTATTATAAAAAATGTATATAATGGAATAGAGAATACAAATATATTTTGATGATACGGGTGGCCCTATGGTTAGCACTTCATTACACGTAATGTCTCGGTTTCAATTCCCGGTCAAGGCAAATATTTAATTCGTAATTAATTTTTGGTATTTATTAATTAGATTGAATAATACCAATTTTCACCAAGGAAAAAAAAGGCAGATATTTGTACCAGGTCTGGTTGTTTAAGAGTAGTAGGCAGATAGTTTGTAGTCATTTGACCAGTCTTCCGATCCGGGGTAGTACTACGACTTTAAATATGTAGACCGTGAAGTGACTTATTCTCGTCAGCTTGTAAGTTTCCTGTTCCAACTATACCTGTATATTAGATACGATTGCTACATTTAACTGCAGTGTAGCAGTCACCTCTATTTATGGCCGGCAGTCAGCTTAACATCAGGCCCGATAAAATAAATAAACATACTCATATTGTTTGTGAATAGCGTCGATGTTATTGGAGGTGTCAAAGTATTGTACCCCAAAGTATTGAAAATCTATGCTGTTGAAAATAGGATATGGCTCTGTACATATTTTTCTTGTTCGACAACATAAATAAGGCTAAGTTGAACGTGAAGGTGTATACTGAGAACAGATTCTCATGTGTCCCGTCGGGATTTCTGTCTCGTTTCTCCGCAGCGAAGGACGTGCCAAGAATAGGATCTTCAGCTTTGCTTATGTACCCGAAAGAACCTCAGCACAAAGTTAGCTGTTAAGATCTGAAAGGAAATTTTGTACGGATAGTTGTATGTGCAGTTGTTGAGAATACTAAAGAAGATGCCTTTTTTACAATAACAATTTGTTTTTATAGAACCCTTTGTGTGAATACAATTTGATTTAATTTTCCTAACAATATTTATTTGTATTTCGAAGTTTACATTCAGGTACGTAGATTACAATATAGAATAATTTTTTTTTTCAAAATAAGGAATAAATTCATTTTAAGTTAATGCACTATATATAATATCAAGAAAGCTGCCTTGTACCTATAACCGTAGAGCTTGTATGAAGAGAATTGTGAATGTAAGGGAAGTTGTGTCAGGAATGGCAGTTCTCTCAGGATCGTGGCAAGTAGCGCTTCATTTTCTCTGCCTATCCCTATGGAAATAAGGCGTGACAATTTAATTGATAGATTTATTATTTTTGTCTAAACGTCCTGGTTTCATAGAAACTGGTTGACCAAAGTACAAATATATAAATGTTAGCTTGGTACCGGCAAGTGGTTTGCATCCCTGGTTTGTAAAACTATTTTATTACCACTACACCACAGCCGCCTTAAAAGAGTTTAAATGAGAATAAACTTTAATTTTGTTTTCTGAGTTATAAAGGTGTAATTGCCATTAAAAATCGGTTTATAATTTTACGTCTCCTTTTATCATTACGATCCTTTGAAGAGTTGAATAATCTTTCTGTAATAGCAATCTCCTTACTTTTCTATACAACTGAGAAGGTTATGAAAGGTTAGAGAAGAAAATAAATTGAGGTTGATATATTGTCCCACTGGAGGCTCACGCAAAATGAGCCACGTTGAAATATGACTACCGAAAACCTTGTTGGTTTGAATCAGCAATAGAATAATTTGCGTGTAAAAATTTTGCCTTTGTATACGCCGCGATTTTTCACTGTAGCTTTTTTAAGTGCTTCCACTCAAATAGCTGAACCGCAAATATATTCTGCATGATTGACTTTTCGAGAGAGTTATTTTAGAATTGTGATTCGTGGAATGTATTTTTAAGGGTTGATGTTATAATATATGGAAATCCGAGGATTTAAAAATGTTTTTATACAGTCAGACCAAATACAAAGTAATTTTATATCGTATTTTTACAGTTTAACATTGATCAAAATTTATATTATTTGAGAGCGACTGTTCGAATTTTCATATGTACATATTTTTCGATTTTTCATACTGCCGCCTTTTCATTAAGAAAAAATCTTCTAAAGCATCTCTGTTTTTTAAATTTTGAGCCTAAATTTTGGCAATGAAATAGTTTCGACCGGCGCTTCCAATTGGACTCATTTCTTATTTTTCTTTTTATTTGTTTATCTTAAAAATAATTCTTTATTGAGAAACAGATAAAATTGAAAGTATATTAACTATAATTGAACTATAAATATCATCTAATGACGTCGCATCAGAGATAGTCTTAAAGAGACTGGCAACATTTCCCCTTTTGTACAAGGCTAATATGTTGGCAGAAATAAATCCCAGCCTTCCTGTCTCCAGGCTTCTCCGTCAGCCGCTTGGACAACTCCTTGGCTTAGCTAGCGGTCCCCAAGGCCCATCTTTTCGACCCCCAAACGGCGCAAATTCGTAACCAGTAAAGAGGTTGGCGTATTTGCGCAGCTTGATGTTCTCAGGAGAAATCGGCGCAATTGCCGCGCTTAACGAGGTCGCTTGGATGTGAGATGTGTCTATACAAGTCATATCCCACACCAGTGTCTTACCAAGTTTCCACGGCCCAACAGTCATGCCGTCGGGTCAAGAGCCCTTCGGATAATATCGTTGAGAGCCGCGTGACGGGGAATGCGGCCGGCACTTCTAGCACAAGAAAGCCCGTGATATCCAAGATTATCCACCGGTTCTTCACACCGATACCGGTGTTGATGGACAGTCTAGGTGCATTGGTTATTTCTGTCAAGGAGTGTCCCAACTGATGCAGAAGGAAAAGCCTGCAACTAGTGGAGACGGCTATTAGGCGAGCCCGCCCTTGCATATTATTGGAAGATAAAATATCTTTTATTATTATTTTGCAGAGCGCCTTGTCTTTTAGTCGTTGAAATTTTGGCAAATTGGTAACGACATGTTACCAATTTTAACACAGGCAGTGCTACACTAGAAATGTTGCGAGTTTCCAGGCCTCGATACCAAATTGGCAACGAATCCTGGGCCCAAGTACGGTCGTTCATTGGACAATTTATACAAATGTAAACATGGGGAAAACAAACGAAATCAGATGATAAAAAGTGACATGTGTGGCTAAATTTGAAATAAGCGTTCTGAACTTGAGTTAGAATTTGTTAATTGGTGATCCTAGAAGTTTTCATTAATTTAAATTTAAATTTTAGGTGCCAGACTATTAAAAATTATTATCTTTAAATTAACGAAACGAAGGCGGCAGGCGGGTGCATTGATTAGCAGAACAGAACAGTTCGTCGAAGGTCGGAGTATTTGTTTCATAGCTTTTAATAATAATATTAAAATAGAATATTACAAATATTTGTCAATAAAACAAAGAGAGGGAAATTTGCTCCGGTTGTCAAAGAGTGGTAGGTAGTGAAACCAGTTATAAGTTGACACAGATCAATACAAACCGCGAATTTAATTAGTCGCGTTTCGGGATCAGCTTGAAATTTTTCGGTTCAAACTTCAAACGACATAGTAAACGCGACTGCTACTTACAGGTAAATAACTGTAAGTAGCAGTCACATTATTTTTAGATCGCCCTCAGGCTTAACATCAGATGCATGTCGAGCCACTATAAACCCACCTCAGATTTATAAATAGGTATTATCTTTCGATAAAATATCTTTTCTTAGATTTTGCGCGAACATTGATTAATGAATTAAACAAATAATAAAAAAATAAACCAAATAATATAAAATAATAAACCAAAATATACGCGATAGTAAGCCGCATAAAATGTGTTTAATTTATTAATATATATTATGTTAAACTAAAATTTACTAAAAACCATAAACAGGTTGTAATTTAAATAAATGAAGACTAAAAATGCTGAAAAAACGAAACAATGTTATATTGTTACATATTTATTATTTAAAACGATCAGCAATATCAACAACAAACGTATTGTATTTAAAAAACAATCACATGCACAAAACTTAATATCTAATTGTTCATTTAATTACAGATCGTCACGACATGCATCATTATCATTTGGACGGATATTTATTGTTACAATTAGTAAAAGTAGTTTTCTGATAAAATTTAATAACAATCTATGAAAACTGGCATATCTATTATTAGTACTAGTTAGGAAAGCGTTTGATAGTGATAATGATGCCCCAATTAGTCTGAATATTGTTGTTCATAAGATTGGGCTTAAGAACCATTATGTTTGTGAAATTATCTATGATCCGGAAACCGTTCATTGGTTAAAATTTAGTATACATGATCCTGGACATACCTTCTGCTAAGTTTAATTAAGGTCCAGATCCATAATTATGTCAAAAAAACTTTGTATTCGAGTTTCACCCATTATGAGTGTCACATCACAATGGGTGTCACTGATCTAAAAACCCATTGGCGGTCAAATTTGACAGAAGGTATGTCCAGAGTCATATCTACCGAAATATATAATCAGTAGACGGTTTCCGGATCAGTTATAAACTGGCTGGTTTTTAAACGCACTCGACTTTGACCTGGGGAATTTCAAAAACTATTTTCAGGCTACTATATGTTTCATGCCCAGCAAATGGTTTATTTATCAGTCAGTAAATCTTTTAGGAAGCTCTCTAACTGTTACGATTTCCACAAATGTCGTAGGTAGAAATTTTGTAGACTTAAAGGATTCAAATTTATCTTCGGTTATCATTTAAACGTGTCAGGCGAATGTAGAAAATGGATATCGTATAAATTTATTAAAAGTATAAAGTTCTTAAAAATAATCGTCAAGATAGCTATAGGAAAAGAACACTAAGCTATAGGAAAAGAAGCAGTCTACACATATTATAAGTCCCGTCCGTGTACGATTCCCGGTGGAAGCGGATTTGTTTCATAGCATTTAGTAAATAGCTGGGAGATTGCAAAAAATAATGAGTCAAATATTTGCTCCGGGTATGGGTGTGGCCAGTTTGTCGATCCGGGGTAACCTACTTCTAGTGTACAAACCATTGAAATAAATCAGGCAGATGTTGTTTAATGTTAAAGGGACAAATATTGTTTTTAGTCAAACGGAGGTATCAGAGGCATTGGAGGAGTAGTGCAGTTAATAATAATATATAAGTAAGATGACCCATGTAACATTTAGATCCGGAGACAAGGCACACTGGAAATTGTACTCCGTGACTGCGATAAATCGTTTAATTCCACCCCAGTGACTCGCCCGATTGCGACACCGAAACGCCTTCACGATTTAGTACTGTCGAATCATTGTTGTCCACTGTAATTTAACTACAAATTCGTAAGCGCTAGAATTTGGATGTAATAAAACGCCAAAATGAAATTACTTGATTTTTATTGCCATTTTATACATGTATTCGATTTACTTATAAAACAAAGTAAACATGAAATACCTTATAAAAAAAGGTTTGGTACAAAACTACAAAACTCTATTCCACATTGGAATTAAAAAGCGTATAAAAAAGATTTAATATTGCGTACCTAAAAATAATTCAAAACCTTTATGTACGTGTTAAATACATTCTTTATTTGTGCACTTTAATATTAACTCTATGCGCTAGTTTTAGTAAAATTAGAACATTCAGGCGCATTTATAATTATCAAACAAGGCCTTACTTTCACGTTTATTTTAATAATTTCATTCTTCCTTCCTTGATTATTTTGAATCCCCCGCAACCATAATGGTCGCAAAGCCTTGCGAAACTTCAATTTAAAATATATCAGAATAAAATAGTCAATGTTCACACAAATCCTCCGGAAATTCTATTGATTACTATGAAGAATAGTATAGTAGGTGCAGCTACACTATTATATACACGTTACACATATACTATAGCAACATACATACGAACTACGTATAGTATGTAGCGATCGCGCGTTAAGCGACTGAGGCCGAGTTAAATTCTCGGTCACAGTCAACCTATGTACTTTCGTATTTCGTACTTCAATGTAATAAACGACTATCATTGGAATAGGCCAAAAATGACATATTCGTGTGTAAGAATTTCCTATAATTTGTAGGTGAAAACTGATTTATTTTTCTGTAAGAAAAGAGATAAAAGGCTCCACTGACATGCTTTATCTGGTTTGCAATGGGACTGTGAAAGCTAGAATATCAGTCCGAGTATCGTTCAGAAAACTTGATATTTTCTACTTGAGCCAGGAGATTTTATTCACAAGATATAAATTTTATTCAAATCTATTTTAAAAAAAGAATGATATAGTTAGTAACCTTCATAAAAAAATGGTTAGGTTGGTTATTTTTGGAAACTTATTTACGTATTATGATAAAAGCTCTTTATAAAATAAATATCAACTTATAAAAAAAATTAAGTAATTTAGATAATATAGTAGTGCAAGTAGAATTATAGAATTATTTGTTATTAAATTTTAACAGATCTTATAACTTCTAATTAGAATGAATATTAGTTAATAAAATTGTTTTATTTAGTATCATCAATCAAGTAATCCATTATTTACAATGCAAATAAGATATAGTGCGATATATTCGTTTCTGAATTTCGATTGTTCCGCATATTTGTACGCACTCATACATCAGAGAGCTTTCACGTTACTCTCTTGATTATTTGCACATTTTTTTCTAAATAAGTTTATTCTATAAACAAATACGTGTATTATAACTACATACGTTAATTTTTGTGGATCGTGGCAAGTGGCGCTCCATTGTCTCTGCCTATCCTTGAGAATTTGATTGTTTAATTAATGTTTGTCAGTGCTTTATTTTAAATTAAATATTTGCTAATTTTAATAAGGCCTACATGGCCTATGCTCCAACAAAATAACATGTCAGTTCACGGTTGCCTCTGACGCCGTCACTATGCTAGCCAAAGGTGCTTCTTCACGCATCACTGAGCGGGTTCTAAACAGAAACAACGCACAGAACAATATTCTTACAAATCAAACTAATATGATGACCTAAGTATCAGCTAAATATTAAGAAAACAAAAGAAATATAATTAAAATTTAAAATACCTATAAGGTGTCTATTTTATTACCTTCATAATATGTGAGTAAATAAAATAACGAATCGAAATGAAATATATTATTAATAAAGGACGAACTTGATTGAATTATTAGCTTCGGTCTGGGCAGACAGATTTATTTCATAGCCTTTGTCTCGTTGTACGCGATCGGCATCCTCAATATGATGCTCGTATTTTATTATCTCTCTACCTAAATAACTTTTATCCAATATTCTACACTCTATTAAAATATTCTTCTTCTTTAAAATAATAATAATAAAATGTATTCAAACAAGAATTACACAGTTTTTGTTGTTACACATTTAAGATCCTTTAACTGTTTGTAGCCACCAGCATTTAAAGAAAACACAATCTGGGGACCGTGGTGTAGTGGTAGTGCAATGGTCACGCAAGCTGAGAGCACGGATTCAAAACCACTTGCCGGTACCAATGTATCTTTGATATTATTTACTTTGGTCGTCCTATTTCTATGGTACAAACACTTTAATAGCTTAATATAAAAATATAAATAGAGTAAAAAAAAATTAAAAATGTTGGTGACAGTACTCGTATCGGGTTGCAAAACAGTAATCTAATTACAAGTATATTCCTTATTCGTCCAGTGTAAAGCAGCACTGGACGACCACAAAAAAAGAACGAATCGATTATAAAAAAAAAGAAAAATAACTAATATTTGCTAGGCCGATATTTGTAATGTAAAAAGAGGAATTCCGACCATACATATAACAGTAGTGGAAATATGAAATAAGGCTTATTTCTTTTCCTTTTGTATCCGCGTATTCACCGCTTCTCTCCTTTTTTATCATATTTATCATAAGAATTTTTCTTACCCATTCATATCACCAGACTTTATCGCATTCAATATTATTTCAAGCGGTATCTTTTTACCGTAATACTGTGCTTTTTGAGAGTTATAGGAAATGAATATTACGATTTTCTTCTTTCAAACATGTCTTTATGTAATAAAAAATATATATTGAACAATACAAAAATGCTAATACGTTTATTATTGTACTATAATTTGTACATAACATGATATCCTTTCTCTCAACGACAATTTAATACAAACTGCAAGCAGAAGTCGAACAGAAACAGTTCATATCCGAAACTAGGCTAACTTTGGTATGTTACTCGCGAGTTGGAAGGAATCGCATTTAACTTATGTGAACACTGCTTGTGTAACAACCACTGCACACCAACAAATTTTGACACCGTATGCTTGGATAATTTACAAAATTCATAAACTATGCTCTAAAGAGGAATATAGCCGAGTAAGGATTTCATTAGAATAGACTCATTCAGTAGATGCATTGCTCTTAAAGCGATTTAAAACTTTAAGCCTAACTTAAAGGAAGTTTGACTTAAGTCTATTATATGTTATTGTTATTAAATCGCTTCATTATTAAAAGAAAACACTTTATAAGGAGCCACTTTAATAATATTGCACTTTATAAATAGTTATATTATTAAAGTGGAAAAAATATGACAGAATATTAAAACAAAATCTTTGTGAGTTGCTAGAATAAAAAAATAAACTTAAAATATTTTGTAATATATGTATAAAAAATAAGCATAGTGAAATACGAATAGTAACAATAATGCAAGCTTTTAAAAGCGAAAAATTTCATCAGTTACAACAAAGGCTGATTTTTATATAAAGTGTTTTGTATAAATTTCGATTACTGTTTTGTTTTATTTTTACATATTTTGGGGGTAAAAAGTTGAGTTAAAATTTTATTCAAAACGGATGACATTAAATCATATTACTTTTGAAGCCCCCAAGCTATATTTTCATTGTCATCCGTTTTTAACAATATTTATATAACCTTGTTTTTCACATTGTTTAAAACCTTTTCGCCACCTTAAACAATTAATGTTGCAAGAACTACCCAGTAAAAACGAGTGGCATTTTTTTGGTAATGAGGGGATGATAATTAACAATCCCTCAAATTTTCAGGAGGTTTACAACAGTTTTTTTATAATTTATAACTCGAAGTCCGCCAGTACGTTTCGGCTGTCAAAATGTTTTAATTTTTTTAATTTTATTCGACGTTTGAAAACTTTGCAGTTTGCGTTGCGTTGCATTCAAGCGATCGAGCTTGAGAAAGACTTGTGCAATAGAAACTATCGGTAGCCCGAAAATTTTGTTTTACATTAAACGGTAATTTCCAAAACGTTTTTATTTTTTTAATTTCGCCTGGATTAAACTCTCTTTCTCTAATTTCCTAAATGAATAATAAAATTAAAGTTGCCAATTAGTAGTTATTATTACTTATAATTGGAGAGAAAATATTACTTCGTAGCTTTCCACTTACAGTATTCTTGTTAATTTAATAGGCTATGAGGTATTTGAACTTTCGCTGTTGAAACACGATCTGATTCTATGTTTTAAATATCCTCAAACATGCGATTATTCAATTAGAACATTGTATGTTCACAGTTTTGTCGTCGTTTTAATATAAATATTTATCTTTATTGAAATTCAACTATTTAAGTTTTTATCAACGATATCAATATATCAAAATATTTATAAATATTTTATTTTATAATTGATTATTTATTAAACGATTTTTAATTACTAAACCCCTTTGAAATTAGAGTGTAAATGATAATAGGAGTATTATTCTAATGTTATCTATTTCTTAATATATATTTATTTATATGGTCTCTGCCTATCCCTGTGGGAAAAAGAAAGACAATTTGATTGATTACTATATTTGTAGATGTCTGCAGTGCCTATAACCAAAGAGCATTTATGAAGAGAATTATGGATGTGAAGAAAGCAAAAGAGTTGTGTCAGGATTTTCGAAAGTAGCGCTCTATCCTCTCTGCCCATTCCTGTGGAAATTAGGGTGTGAAATTTATGATGATGGTGAATGGTTTTATTTTTACTATAACAATAAAGTTGGAAAGAATATTTAATTTATCATACCGAAAACATACTCTATGACTTAGGCTGCCCCCTTATTAGTCAGTGCGGTTACTGTATGAGTGATAAACGCGCTCAGAATGGCTTGAGAGCGTACTTCTCCTTTTGCAAAATAATGATTCTAATTTAGAACAAGTATTTGCGCATAGGAGGCTCCAAGCGCCCTGAAACCATAAACCATAGTAAATTAAAAAGCCGTATTTACTCTGCCCGGCACAGTCACGCAGGGTAGTTTTTCTAAGGCAGCAGTAAACTAAATATGTTGATGTAGGCAAGTCGAGGTTACATATCGGGTTTCTATCCAAATGACTCTTACGACACCTACTGACGATTTTAGATTATCTTCGTCAACGAAAATACGTGAACATCAATTTAATAATTAGCGGAAAATACAAAAATCCCAAATCTAATTAGTTCAAATACAATAAATTGACCTAATTAACGTCATAAACAAGACGCAGTCTGAATGGAATAATAAAGAAAGAAAGACTTAAATTAAAAAATAATAATTTTACTATATTTATTCATTCAAACCTATTTTTATTCATTTACCTATTACAACATTTACTTATTCATTTGATGATTTATTTTATTAAGGTAATCCGCGACAGATCGCTTAAATTTAGTGAGAGTGTCATGGTTGACAGCAAATAATAAAATAAATTTGTTACATAACTGAATAGTCTTAAATATTTGCTTATTATGCTACAATTTATCATAAATGCCACAAACAAGAGAACAAAAAATAAAATAATAACATACCAAAAATAGTCAAAACCCACGCGTAATCAGTAATACAGATTATTTTCACGTCTACACACTTTTCTCGGGCTCTATCAGGCCTCCAAGTAATATATATCTTCAGCGCAACTTGACGTATCTTCACAGTGAGATGCATCTAAATTGCTAGATTTGCCGTACCTTTTTTCAGTGATGTAGGTATATTTTTTGTTTTTTTGCCAGGAAAATTCACATTGTTTTTTTAATACATATGATTGTATCTGTCATATTGCAAAGATGTCGAATTTGTTAGGTAAATTAAATATTTCATTGCTCTGTGTTATATTTTGTACGCGCGGTAAATGTACTATGATTTTATTTGAAATGTTTTAGGAGAACTAAAGGAAAACTAATACTAAACTAAAGTTTGAGAACTAAAGCGTCTACGAAAATTTTTTTTGGTATTGTTAAATTTATTTAATAAAACTTTTCACAGAAATATGTTCTAATGAACTTCTAATGAAATATTTAATTTAACATAAAATGTGGAATATTTATATGATGTAAGAATAACAAAAGTACAATCTGTAAAAGGCAATATTTAAATTTGCAATGTAGATATATGGCTACCTAAATAACGTTTGGAGTTTTCAAAATATACAAGAGTGAAATAACAAACCGTTATTGTTCGATGTTATTGTTACCGTACCTCATCCGTGAGGAATCTATACGCAAATTCCGCTTGATATTGAATAGAGGATACTGAGTTTTCGTTGTGGCTGTGCTATTAAAATTGTTAGAATAGTTTCAGGGCGGTTTTCAGAGCGTTCCCGAAATGAACTAACTTTGGCTATATTGTTATATCGAACCCAATAATACATATTCTATAATGATGACCTATTCTATCATAACATAATAATTGCTTTACTTTTTATATATTATATCTTTACTTTTTAAATTTCTATTTGATATGCTATACTAGCTATACGATATAAAAACTGGGTAACGAAAGTATTATAGGGCGACTAAGTATTGAACCGGTAGTTTTGAACCAGGATCTCTTGATTTGCGTTCCTTTCCTACTTTTATTTCCCTACCGCTAAAAAAATTTTTAAATTATTCGTTGAATTACGAAAAGATAAAGTTTACTCAAAAGATTTGTGAATGTAATTAAATTATCTTGCGGCATTTTTTCTCTGAAGACATTGGAGAAAGATTCCAAGTTTGCAAAGTTAGTTTTGTGAACATTTAAAAGTTAAAATGTAATAAACGTTTATTTTTATTAAATACCCAAAAAGAAACGAGAGAAAAAATAAGTAGTCGTAGAACCATTTTCAAAACATCTCCACCAACAAAATAACATTTCCGTCAGAAAAAACACTGAAAAAGAAATTTAAAAAAGATGTTGAATTTCTTTTAAAACATTTCTGGGACATTGCAAAGTCAGAAACATTACCTAGGTCGTGGCCGCGCGCTCCACTGGTTCCTCTACGACAAAATGCACTCGCGTAGGAGCCAAGATTCGCTCCGGTTGGCATGTGCACTCAGGAATGCATTTACATATTGATCTTAGGATCACACTGTCTGTCGCACCTTTCTCTATAAATTTATAAAGCACGTTGAATCCGCCATTAGTATTTATGAATATTTTTCAGACATGCAGATTTTTAACCACATTTTATACTAAGTTGGAGGGAGTTCTTGTCGATAATGCAAATAGAATCGATCAATGCAGTAAGTAACATTTGCTGTGGTGCTTCTGTAAGCTTTAAGCAGCTTAAGCACTCAGGGTTGCCAATATTACTACAAGCTCAACAAAGGCAGAGTATTTGGTAAACTTACTAGTTAATTAGAGAATACGAGTTTCTATTAACGTTGGTAAATCATATAATACATCAATTAAATCTAAAATTGGAAATTACTGTATTGTTCGGAGTAATTAATACCATAATTAGCGATCATTAGGCTTATTACGGAAATAATTAATTATTGTATTTTCAGCCTTGATTGATGTTGATTTAATGATTTTAAAAGTGGTAGACAGTAGATGGTCATTTACCAAGTATGTCAATACGGAGTCATACCAACACTTTTAAGTGGACAGACCGCGTAAAGTGACTCAAACGTTTCGGTATCAACTTGTAAGTTTTCGCTTCCAACTAGGTTCCAGTGTATGTGTCTCCTACTTACAGCTATTTAACTGCAGTAGCAGTCACATCCGTTAATGAACTGCACTCCAGCCTAACATAAGGTGGAGTGCTTTTATATGTCGAGTCACAATAAAAAAAACAGTTTCCAGCATAGTGGATGCGGCTGATAACTGTATAAGTAAAAGTAACTGTATTATAGTAGTAGTCGCCCCCGTTCATGGACCGCTTTTCAGTTTAATTAAAATCAGGCGAAGTGGTGTCTTATGTCGAGACACAAAACTAAATAAAATCATTTTTTTATGAGAAAATTTTCAATTACATCTGTATTGTCATTGTTATTTTTATATGGACTTAAGTTCTAATAGATTTTGTTATAAAAGTTATTTTTAACTTTTTATAAAAAATAAAAGTTTGTTATAAAACGTGGTTTATACAAAAGTTATTCTGTAAGGGTAGACAAAGGCCATTACCAGTAATTGCCCTACTTCAACAAAGGCTGCTTTAAAAGCCACACTATTTTATTGACATAAACCATGACGCACGCATGTTAGCGTTCCATTAGGGTTGAAATAGTGGACACAACTCTCCGATGGACAAGTAAGCGCCACATTGCGATGCCACTTTCAGCAATAGCCTATTGTTTGATAGCGTTTAGCATTCTGTTGAACAATGTACATAGTTTAAAATAATCTCAAGATATAATTGATTACATATCCCGGCAGATAAAAAGAGTTGTTTGTTACTAACTTACTTTTTGTTTTACGAATGTGTATGAAATTTAAAATATTGCACGATTAAATAAATAGGCGAACTTGCTCCCACCGCAGTCGTTCTAACTTCTTCTAATTTGCCGATCCTTATACTGCGCAGCTCAATGGTCAGCGCTCTTTTTTCTGCCGGGTCTATACAATTTATATATTTTATCATTATATTCCGTATTTAGATATATTCGTACAATTAGGAATATAAAGAATACAGTTGAAAAAATCATTGGGGCCGTTGATATTAATAAAGAATATTAGGGCCACGAGACATCCTTTGACTGCTGAATGCAGAGTGACAGGATCGCAAAGAGCGCCGAAAGTTAATTTCACGGATACTGAATGCTGCTTCAGAGCTCATCACGCTCGAACAATCCGTTACTCGGTTCCCATTAATCACCAGTTCAGGCGAACAAGACAGAGAAGAATATCATTATGTTAGCTTTTCTTCTGCAAGAATAATTTTCGTCGTTTACTTGTTTATTCGATTAAGAAGTTATGATAAGTGAACCTGCTAAAAGGTTTACCAGTTAAGGCTGTACTTGACAAATGCACGACAATCAAATGGCTTGCAACTTTTGCGATGAAAATAATAAAGTAGTTGTTTTCAAAGAAAGAGACCTTATTCAAG
Organism: Tinea trinotella; assembly: GCA_905220615.1. NCBI lineage: Eukaryota > Metazoa > Arthropoda > Insecta > Lepidoptera > Tineidae > Tinea > Tinea trinotella. Next base: position 9,250,282 of record HG992306.1, read on the forward strand.
ATCATCCATCTAATGTAAAAAGTTTAAAGTTTCTTTAGAAAAGTTCTCAGAGAGCCGGTGGATGACATGCGAAAGTTTGTAGAGTTGGCCGATAAATCATGCGAATTCACCATAATGTGAAATATTATAGAGGAAATCTTAATCTACTTTCCTTGTAAAAACCGCGAGTTACTCTAACTTCGTTTTACTGGTGTTCTCTGATAATAAATTTCATTATGATATATCTTTTTATTATACGACGCCACACGATAGGCTATATTTAAGATTCTTTTTATTATTGTGTCTAGACAATAATAAAAAGAATCACCCCGCCTGATGTTAAGCTGAAGTGCGTTCCATGAATGGAGGCGACTGCTACTACAGTTAAACAACTGCAAGTAGCAGTCACATCCATTATGCTGGCCTGGTTGGAACCGGCAACTCGATCCCCAAAAGGTGATCCAGAAACACGACTAAGTCACTTCACGGTCTGTACCTACCTTGTGGTCTTCTTTTTATCATACATCTTTCCGACACTGTGGTTATTTTTATTTAATTTTATTGTAATATTATACACTTGGGAGAATTCGGATGCGAGTACCTACGAGGCACTGTGTTGGGTTCATTTTCTGGTCGAAGCCGGCCGATATGCCAGCGAGTTTTTTCATTACTCTTATACTTTATAAGTTATAGTAATAATTTTGAAATATGCCAAAAAATATAATAAACATAACATAAATACCTAATAAAAAATAATAAATAAATTCTAAATTTAATATTTACATAGATACCTCTACAAAGTTTTAATTACAATCACTTTAGAAAATAATAATCAATCAATCAAATTCTCCCGACATTTTTTTATTGTGACATGACATTTGACCTCGTCCCGCCTGATAATAAGCAAGAGAAGATCCAAGAGTGATGACGACTGATACAACCAAGTTAGTATATAGCTGCCTCGGCTGCCTCAGTCGCCGTCACTATGCCGGACATATATAGCGTCATATATTTTCCCCAAAGGGTAGGCAGAGACGATAGAGTGCCACTTGCCACAATCCTAACACAACTCCCTCGCTTCCTTCACATTTACAATTCTCTTCATACAATCTCTAAATAATAATCTAAGTTAAATTTGTTATATTTAGTAAAACATAAATACAGCCTTTATACACTTGAAGCCGGACACTCGAATTGTCTCTGAGAGTTTTACCAGGAGTATGCTGAGTGAACAAAACGTGCTTCTTCAATCCCAAGGGATTTTGCGAGTGCCGGTTAACTGGAGCTATCCTCAAAAGGTCTTTGTATCCTGTTACAAATACTTGTTACTATTTATAATGGCTTATGGCACTCTAAGACTTTTACAAGACTGTCTTCTTCCAAAACTTAAGAGTACACTTCGAAGTCTTTTATTTGGGAATTTCCAACTCCCTTGCTTTCCTCACATTCACAATCCTCTTCATACAATCTCTACCCCAGCCTTCTGGTAATTACTAAAGTAACTATTGATATATTCATACAAATCCACTACATCAACATTCAATTTATTTAAAGTCCTGATCATTCTGATGTTCAAGTTAGGTTATTGAATATTCAAAAGCACTGTTACAATATAATATCGATGTACATTGATATATAACGCAACAGCCAATGGCGCTGAGAATTTTATATCTCGCAAGCAGTATTTCGCAACTTAGAAGCTGATTCCGAAATGGGACTAAATCACTTCACGGTCTGCATACTTGTAAGTGATTGTACTACCCCGGATCGGCAGACTGGGCACCACTGTCTACCACTCTTGATAAACTAGACCCGGAGCAAATGTTATCTTTTTTTACTAACTAATATTTGTAATATTTTAATCTAATTAATAAATATTACAAAAATGGCTATGAAACAAATTTTGCTTCGGCCGGGAATCGAACCCGGGACTTTTTGCGTAACAAACTGGTGTGCCAACCAATACACCACGTATGTCATCAAAAACTCGAACGGATACAAACAGACGATAATACCATGTTTATTGTTTCTTTACGAACCATAATCAAATCCATATTTTATTTATTATTTGCGGTTAAATTTCATTTACGAGTATTAATTAGAAATTATTTTACTGTGAATATAAATTCAATAAATATATATGCCATTATTTTTTAAATTAAATATCATTTGTTTATTAAATATTTATTTAATTATTTGCTATAATTTATTGTTATTCTTCTTTTGTTTTCTTTATATAATTTAGAGTTTTGTTAGTAAATTCTTAAGCCGGCATAGTGGATGCGACTGCTACTTTAGATCGATTCATAGACTGCACTCATAGACTCAGATGGAGTGCACTTATAAATATATCGAGCCACAATAAAAACTAAAAAAAAAACAAATCTAATAGGCATCAAAATTTGTACGATTTTCGTATACGAACTTCCGTATACTAACATGATCAATTCACCATGTAAATAAGCATCATAACTCAATAATCGATCCCACTTTATCGGATTAGGCGAGCGAACTAAGCAAGCCAATTGAAACTGTACCATTGAGTTAGATAGCTAACAAATTTATACATGAATATAACCAGGGCTGATTTTACACGATCTCTAGAGCTTCTTTCCTAAACAACGGTGACCATACATAACTGTGAAGTGACTTAGTCGTGTTTCGGGATCACCTTCTACGTTGCCAGTTCCAACCAGGCCAGCATAATGGATGTGACTCTCATTTACAGTTATTTAACTGTAGTAGCAGTCACTTCCATTGATATACCGCAGTCCTGCCTAATATCAAGCGGGGTGCTGTCATTGTTCAGCCACAATATAAAAATATTGACAAGAAATATTGAGAAGAAACTGACGTGGGACTTTAATAGCAACGTAAAATTAAGCTCTCTTATATTGCATGTGGTATAATATATCCCGGCAGATAAAAAGAGCTCTGGCATTCAAGCTGCGCAGTAACTTGTTTTGTTACCTACTTACTTCAGGTTTTTCGAGTATGTATAAATTTGTGATTTTTATCAATTGTGAGCATGATAGAATGCGCGGACTTGCTTTTAGCGCAGTCATCCAGCGCTCCTTTTATCTGGCGTGATCTATATCAATCAGGCAATATGCAACGTGGACCCAGCGAGCGTAGACGCAGCTATATCGCAGCAGACGTGAATACAGCTGTTACTGTACAGCAAAGGTAGTCTATACAGTCGCAGTGGTCAGAACGTTTGTGCATTAAGATATAGACGCCGGGTTAGATCCTCGTTTGCTGTTGACCGATGTGCACGCGTAAATATATCGTTCCATTCATTTTTTATTACTAATTTTCATTGTGACTCGACAAAAAGTGGTCCAAAAGTGCCAACGACTAAAAAAACTGAGTCAGTTCACGGTTGCCTCAGTCGTCATCAATATGCCAGCTAAAGTTTTTGACTTTAGTTCTATTTACATGAACACATAGGCGGGTGAAGTATTTTACTTGTCAAATATTCCATAAAGAAACGACCGAAGCGATGCGACAAACCCATTAGTTCGGCTATCGATTTGGTCAAAAGATGCTGATGCTGCCCTAGATATTTAAATGTATCACAGGGGGTAAAAAACTAGGTAGGTCAAAGAGTTCCTCGGAATATTGTCCTAAACTTTTAAACGTTATAAATGTTTATAGTCTCAGAAAAATAATAATAATTTGCACCGTAATAATCCAATTGAAAATCACTGTTTTAATAGTCACAAATAATATGAAGTTATTGTAAAATTATAAAGTGAACAATAACAACAGGTAAAATGTATTCAGGAAGTAATCTGATTTAGTGGATTTCTGCAGAATTTCAATTCGCTACAGTTTACATTCGTTCACACCAAGCCCGAATTTGGTAGTCAACCAAGTAAATTCATTCATCATTTTTCGAAGTAATTAACAAATTCATAGTTTGTGACAATCTGCCAGAGGTGAGAGTGATTAATAGTTGTATTATACAAAACTAAAACTAAATTTTCGTTCTTAAAAATAAAATAAGTCTTATTTTCTTTATTTTGTTAGTTTTATCTTATGTTTAGTTGTCTATTACAATCTTATGCATTTGTGGTAATTATTGAGGCAATATTTCTATTACACTTTTGTAAAATATAGCCGATAAAAATACTTTATATATTTTAATGTTATTTAAATACATAATATATGTATTATATATGTTACATAATACATGTTTAATGAATTTAAAAACTTATTTTCCAAGAGAAGTCGATGTAATAAATTTTTAAACTAACTTATGGCCATCTCGGCTAATATTACTTACGTTAGAAAAGTTTTGAACCATAACAACTAAATAAATAAAGTAGAAGTGGCGCGTCTTGCTCAGTGCGCTCCTTTGTCACACACTCAAGAATGTACTTGCATCTCGTATATGAATTATTCAACTTTATGATTCTACCGAGAAAAGTAATTAAGTTTTCCTTCATAGAAGAGCTTCGCTCGCGGCCAGCGCTGTTAATTAATCATCCTTGGTGTCTTTTTCCTTCTTTCTGAAGTAGGTTAATAATGGTATGTTGTCTTTTTTCGTTTTCCCTTTCGTATTCTTTTATTCAATAAACAAAGCCTAGTAAAAATTTAATTAAATTTGCGACGAAAGGGATGTTAAATGGATTTTAGGTTAGTAAAATCCTTTTAGAGTTTCGTTTCATTCAAAAATATTACAAAAGCACTCTATTAAATATTTTATGGCAACATTGCTTCAGGGAATAAAACTCCATTATTTATATTATAATAAAATATACGAGCATCATAAATATATATATATATAAATGAATACTATACAATTTTAAATAAATTCATACCTGTTAATATACATCTGTGATCTATGACAACACCAATACCAGAAATCCAATTTTAAATATTAACAGTATCTAAATGTCAATTATTTTGTATTGAAAATGGAAGCGATATCTGTTTCTTAGAAGAGGTCGTCATTAAAGAAAAGCAAATCGTTTCTCTACTGTTTCCTAATTGCTGCATTAGACGTAGAGAATGAGCTATTACAGCCGTTCGTTGTCTGTCGGATCTGCTTTATTTTAATCGCTCTTAAGGGTTACAATGCCGAAGCTTTAGTTCCGTTAAACTTTTGTTAAGGAAAACAATTAACCGAACCATTGACTCCGTGGACTACTGTTTTATTTTTAATTAGCTACAAAGGTAAGTTCCTTATTCATTAGGTTGAGTACTTAACTAACAAATACAATGTTACTTTGTTAGCATAACAAGTTGTTTGTTAAACTCGTGCTTTAGTAACAGCATTTTCGAGCACTCTCCAATATTTCTACTAAATGCACGTTGGTATGAAAAATATTAATATTATGCTCATAACACGCGACCTACTTTAAAAAGCTAAAGTTTTAGCAAATTTCACGGGAATATAACTTCCTTAGTGAAATTAGTATAGTTTGAGTTACTTATGAAATGGCTTAGAGCTTTTTGCCTTTGCAAATAATAAGGGTTAAATTATTAAATTGCCGTTTTATAGTCTTTGATATTTTGAATTGACATAAAACCTTCATGGTGTGAGTGTTGGGATTCTAGCTAGGAGATTACGCGGATATGCACATTTTATCAAACACTTTTATTATTACGAACAATATATTACAAATCAAAATGTGAAACTCAAAACACAATTTTAGACATATTCTGTCATCATAAATATAAATAAAATGTCAATTAGAAAAGAGTTTTAGAGTTGCGTAAGAGTTCAGGTACGCAACATACTCCCACCTTTGGGTTTAGGGATAAACACAAACACTACATATTAATTAATTTACTGAGGTTCGCAACATACTCCCACCTTTGGGTTTAGGGATAAACACAAACACTACATATTAATTAATTTACTGAGGTTCGCAACATACTCCCACCTTTGGGTTTAGGGATAAACCAAACACTTCACATTAGTAATAGAATTTTACGAAAGTTTGCGATTAATGTACTAGTACCAGCATGACCTAACATACGATGTTTATTTGTAACCAGTCGATCAATTATTGTATGTTTCCCATGTAAATATATAGGGCACACAAAATCTTCGGTTTCGTCTGTCATAGTTAATCTAGTACGTAATCTGTACAATCCTTCCTTATCCTTAAATAAATGTACATCTTCAATTCTAAAATTATTATCTATACTAGTTTCTTCTTGGATTAGCTTAAAATATTATTTTCTGCTGCTTGATACTCTTCACATGTAAGTTCATCTTTTACTTTATTAATGCATCTGCAGTTATACTTAAATCGCCTTATCCATCCAACCACTCTCACGGTTTTTGTGTATTTAAAAAGTTAGGTTAATGTAGATAAAAACTTAGCTAGGAGATTACGCGGATATGCACATTTTATCAAACACTTTTATTATTACGAACAATATATTACAAATCAAAATGTGAAACTCAAAACACAATTTTAGACATATTCTGTCATCATAAATATAAATAAAATGTCAATTAGAAAAGAGTTTTAGAGTTGCGTAAGAGTTCAGGTACGCAACAGTGAGATTTTCGAGTGAAACGTTTTTTCACGTGATACCTGTGAGGTTCTTGTCTTAAAAATGTGCAACATTCCATTTTCTACTTTCAATTGTTTTTTATTTAGCTTAGATGGGAAAGATGGATACTTCGAAAATCCGAGTAATTTTTGAATACGAGTTTCGACTTTGACCTAACGCGTCAGAAACTGCTCGCTATATTAATGCTGCGTTTGGAGAGGAGACTGCTAATGAACGAACCGTGCGTTTTTAGTTTAAACGCCTTCGTATTAGAAACACCGACTTGAAGAACGAGCCACGTGGAAAACCGCTCACACAGATAAATAACGCTAAATTGAGATAGTGGAAACCAATCTGAGTCAAACTGCCCAGGAATTAGCAGCATCGTTTAACGTTTTACCTTGCCCAAAATATTGACTCATTTGCATCAAATCAATAAGATAAACAAATATGAAAAATGGGTGCCTCATGAAAGAAATGCGTGTTGAAATTTGCGTTGCCTTCTTGAATCAATAAGAGATATTGGATCGAATTGTGACATGTGACGAAAAGTGGTTTCTTTGCGATAACCGAAAGTGAAAAATGGTAACTGTTTGGTGGTATATTCATGGTGTTATTCACTATAGCTTTCTAATGTCTGAACTAGCAATAAAAGCAGATGTTTACTGTTCCGAACTTCGAACAATGATGGCGAAACTAGCAGTGAAACAGCCCCGACTCGTAAATCGATCTTCACCGTTACTTTTCCATGATAACGCAAGATTATGCACGAGAAGCCGTTCTAACTCTACAGGAGATGCAGTTAAAAACCATACCGTCATCCTCCGTTCTCGCCAGACCTTGCTCCAACGCACTATCATTTTTACGTGATTTGGTCAATTTTCTACGTGGTAAAGATTTTTCTTCCCATGAGGCAGGACAAAAGTCTTTGACACAGTTTGTCGAATCTAGATCCCCACAGTTTTATCAGAAAGGCTCAAATGAAGATGGGGTTAGATCATCGATGGATTAGAAGGGAACAATGTTTAGCTAATGAGGGTAAATATTTTGTTTAAATAACTGTTACATTTAAAAAAAAAATTACGAGTTTTAATTTTTCAGTACAAATCGTCAATTTCATACTTTAACCCCTAATATTGCATTGGATTTCTCTCAACACATGTTCTATTCTCTTATTACGCTTGATATTACTTTATATAGTCATTATGCAAATTTGTCGCCACTACACGACATTTATTTTTAGGTAAAAGGTCGCAAAAAAGGAAATATTTACAAAAAGGCTTTTTACCCAAAGTACATTTCTTATTCAAAGCACGTCCTCTTCCTTTCCAAAAACATTGTTTTTATTGCTTTATTACATTTTTTTATTGTATCGATTTTCTCTTTATTTGCACGTTAAGTAATGTTTTCTTTCCCCAAAAGTTTTATAATCACATTTGGTTTTTTATTAAGAAGCTAGCTTAATAGTAAGCAAGGAAAAGTCAAAGAGCGCCAACGACTGAGAAAACTGATTCAGTTTACTCTTGTCCCAATCGTCGTCACTATGCCGGCCAAAAGAACTTTTTTACGCTTCGCTTGAAGGATTCAAGGTTATAGCATTGGAACAACATAAGCATTCCACTTGTCGATTTTTCTACAAATTTTCTATGGGTAGCATAGTAACGGCGACTAAGGCAGCTGTGAACTGAGACGGAATTTTTCAGTCGTCGGCACTCTTGGACCTCCATCATGTTTACCAACAGGTAGGTCCAGGTTAGATGTCGAGTCATAATAAAAAAATACGCGCTGTAACTTTTAGTTCATCTGCCTATTCGGTCGACAGAATGAGGATACTTCCCTCAACTATTCTTTGCGGATGTCACGAAAATAAAAAAACGAGGTTAAAGATCTTCTCAGACATTCTCTGTGGTATAAGATAAATAGTTATTCGTTGCGATAAAGTCTGGTTACGATAAACACGTGCATGTATATACGAAGTATCGATGTAACAACATAAGGCTAATGTTACACAAACTCTTCACTAATTTGGGATAAGTACTCACGTGGCTAGTTTAGGGTCACAAGCGGAAAATACCTTTGAACCTAAGCAATCATCAAGAACTACATGCTACGTGAAGTAGTTAGGGATTTACATAAAAAACATGTGATTTATGTTTTATAAGTTTATTTATAGCTCACTATAAATAGATCTTATATAACCGTCTAGCAGTTGAACGTTTTTATCTGTAACACATCACGATCTTGTGATCAATAATGTTAGTGCATTCCTACTTGAGTGCACGCGGTGCGACGGCTGCGACGTGAGTGCATTTTGTCGTCGAAGCACCCACTGAAGCGTTCTCCTTACTGCATAAACACATAGATAAGATTGAAGTTTACCGGCGGAACATATAGTTTAGCACCGTACGTCTTAATATTTTCAAAATATAATCTTTATTGACGAACGGAATATTAGACAAAACAGATGTTGTGATAATAAACACTTTATCGACGAAACGTTTCATCCGTGCCGTCACGAGGGAAAGTGGCGACAAAATAAATAGCCTTTAATTTAGATGCTCCTGCCAAAAGAAGTGGCTCCCTTGCGGAGCGGATAATGTCTCGATTCGACCCTGGGCTTACATTACTCGTGTTCAACTCTGATTCTGAGTACCAAACAAAAACAATATCGCCTTACGAGTGTTTTATGTCTTCCCTCAACAAATTGTTTTTATTTATTTCATCTCATTATTGACTCAGATTTTTTTATATGTTTTCATAACCTTATACATACAATGATAATAATTTGTATGTAAAAGTATTATAACAATAGAATCTGTTTTGCTAAATAAACGTTCGGGTTTATATTGTGGAGATTCGCGTCGAGATAGAAAATGTGGTCTTCGAATGTACGTTATGTTTCTTATGGCTTTACATTCGCTCACTTGGAAAATAAAGTAGGTCTTTTTGTTGTGCCGTAGTTCCAGAACAAGGCGTTCTGATTGCGGTTTCTTTAAAGAGGGAAAGAAGGTCGCGAGCCGCAGGCGTTTTCACGACATCGCCAAGCTTTTAGAAACTCTTTTTGCTTTTCAATATAATCCTTTTTAGCAGTAAATGTTTATTCTTAAAACAGTTAAAGTAATAATTCAGATAAATAAGAGCTGTAGTTTATCTTTCTACAATAAAATTACTATTATATGTATTAATTAATAATGAAGTAACCTATATAGTAGTAGTATATACCTATAACCGGTATATAGTCGGTATTGATATTTGTCAGTGCTTTAATAATAAAATACTTTTTTACTTACATTAGGTGTTTTGTATCTTACAGAAATAAAACTTTAAAACAATACAGCTTAGGAATCATAAGCGTTTATTACAAGTCTAATGACCTTTTAGCAATAAATAAAAGCAATGGTTGCCTCTATTCAGAAAGAGCGAGGAAATTGCTCGAGGCGCTTCCGTCCTGTGAGCACAATTAACGGTTCTGTGAGAAATAGGACGATTTACAAATGTAACATTGGCGCCAAAGAGTCAATAAGTAGAAGCCAATAAAGAGAGAAATAACCAAAAAAATATGTCACAAAGTTATTAGGAAAAAGATTGACTTAATTTATTTTCTTTGATATAAGTCACGTCAAAGAAGGATTGATGAGGAGAGTATTTTTAGAATTAAGTTATATAAAAATACCATTATAAAAAAGTATATTTTGTTCCCTTTGAGTATTTATTTATTGTGGCCATACATAATATGTCAGTACCCCACCTGATGTTAATTAAGCTAGAGTGCGGTCCCGAGGCGACTGCTACTACATGTAAGTAGAAGTCGCATCCACTATTATAACTAGCAACTTACAAGATGATTCCAAAACACGACTAAGTCATTTTACTGTATTTTACTAAATTAAACTCAATATATAAATCATTAACATCATAAATAAACATTTAACCGAATCAAATACTTGTATTTACATTTTAAATTAAACAATTTTAGGCAGTAATCTCATTTTCTCAGTAAATAATACAACATTCCTTATGTACACACTAGTCAATTAACAAGCATCTTCGCTACTATATAAACTATAAGAAAATAATAAAATAGTAGTCTCATAATCGTCATATTTTTAAAACTTATATTTCACATTTCGTCTTTTTTTAATTCAAATTTACTAAAAGTCTTGTATTATTGAAAGATCATGAGCAATATTAAAGATACATTGGTACCGGCAAATAGTTTTAAACTGTTCTATAGGTTTATGTGATCATTTTACTAACACTACAGCACGGTCGCGTTCTTCTTTTATTATTACTCGACATGTTAACCTCCATCTGCCTGATGGTAGTAAGCAAGGGGGGTGCCAAGAGTGTACTTTAAGAACCGACTCATTTTTTGGTTAACTCAATTGCTGTCACAATGCCGGCCAAAAATATTTATCGTTAAATGCAATAATTCAATGAAAATCAAGCTAGTAATAATATTGAACCGTAGTAGTTAAAGCGTATATATTGGAAGATTTATTAAAGTTCATAAATTTAATTTAAGTTTTCTTAGATTTTTTGCGATTAAATTAAATGAATTAAACAAATTGTATGCGGCTTACTAAAATTTGTAAAATCAATTCCAAAATAAAGGCGATAGTAAGGTGCATAAAATTTGTTTAATTCATTAATTTAGGATTTTTAAATTATAGTTTAGGGAGTTGTGTAAGGATCGTGGCAAGTGGCGCTCCATTGTCTTTGCCTATACCTCTGGGAAAATGACGTGACAATTTCATTTGATATATACTATCTTTATATTTATGCCTACTCATATTTTCATATGAAACTTTACATGTATTTTTATAATAATTAGAAATCCTTATTCTATCGTTATTTCATAACTTCAAAATTTACCGATACAAATTTAGGTACTGTTATACAACAATAAAAATATATTGTTGATAAAATAATATATATATATATAGTTATATCAATTATGCGGTAAATCTTTATTACTTAAGAACATGCTTTACTTACTATAAATTTAAACTATTTCGAAAATTATTATAAACGTTAGTAATTAAGCTAAGCCTTGAGCTAAATTTCCATTAACATAATATCATAAGCATTGTAACGCGTCTGAACATACAATGTAAAATTATTAATTAATTTTATCCATTAACAGTTTACACTCTTCATACACCGGAGGCAAAATTAAAATATATGTATGTTGAATCTTAGGTAAAAAAGTAATTAATTACTTTGTCTTATTAAAAAAACTGTCATATGTTGAGTCATAATAAAAACAAAAAAAAATAGAAGCTATGAAACAAATATTTGCTCCGACTGAGAATCGAACCAGTCGGACGGGACTATACGCGCAACAAACCAATCGCTAACCATTCGTCCACGCCTGTCGTGAAATATTTATTTCCAAATATTTGTAATATCTTATTTAAATAATCAATAGTCCTGATAAATGTCATGATACAAATAATAATTCATCATACTTATTATTTGTATGATGACTTGGGACTTCTGCGTGGCGGACTGGTGTGTAAACCAATGCTCCACGCAGGTCGCACAAATTGAAAGGTATTACGTAGCTTTGTTCGTAGTATGAAATCATCGGAAAGAGCTACATCTACATCTCGTTGAGTGATTGATAGTTGCAGTTGTATAACTCAATAAATCAAATTTCCCACAGGGATGGGCAGAGACAATGGAGCACCACTTGCTACGATCCTGACACAACTCTCTCAATACAAGCTCTACGGTTACAGGCAATCATGCAAAAAATATATTTATCAAGATTTAAACCAAGATTTATTAAATTTAATAATATGTAAATGAACTGTCTAATTGTGTGAAATGTAATGAAATCAGCGTGAATTTCACAGCCATTTTCCATGATTTTTCCTCTTCAAATAAATTTGTAGATTTTTCCGAGACGCGACGAAATAGCAAAAAAATATAACCAAAATACTCTTAATTACAAACCGCAAATTCTTGTTTTGCAGAAAAAAGAACAAAAATATACGTCGGTTAGGGAAAGAAATGTTAAAACGAGATGGTGAATAGACAAATTTTAATTAGGTTTTCCGTTATAAATATCTTGTGAAAGGGTTGAATTAAGAAAATAATCCGGTTGAAATACATTTTGGGTCTGTATCTAATTGTTAACTACATGAAATTTAATAGTGTATATATATATATATATTTGTGAATGAACTTGATATATGTTTTAAAAAGTTTATAGAAAAGTCGTAAATTAAAATAAATATAAAATTAAAAGGGATTTTATAAATCCGAAATTTAGATGCTGGTCACGTCCGACTTTGATCAAATTTACCATCCTCAATAAAAAGGTAACTCGCCAAAACCAACTCCTCTTATGTCGACACTAACGAGAAATATTATTTTACTTATAAAAAATATTTCACAAAAATGTTTGTACTGTAACATACTTGTAAAATGTCTTTCTGATGCCGAAATTATGATAAATTCATAATAATTTGAAGACGAAATAATCGGCTTTAAATAATCCAAGTATTAATAAACCGAATTGCTTGGGTAAAGAAATATTCAAACATTCATAAATTAATAAATTTAACTCATGTTTTCTATAAATAACTTGTACTTTATAATGATGTCGAAAGTAATATTGTCATAGAAACTGGGCGCCCAAAGAAAGAAAAGATACATTGGTACATGCAAGTAGCTTCGAACAGAGTGTCTCTTGTTCTATGAGAACCTTTATACCCTCAAGACCGAGGTTACCTTAAAAAATAATGAAAAATGTACTTACAATGTGGTTGTGTTATTTGAAGATGAACAAATTCATTATCTAATAGACTTCTGGGCTATGAAATGTCATGTATATTACGAGCAGATGTTAAATAAGGTAAAAAAACGAAGGACGTTATGTCAGAAGAAGTTTAGCGGTTGCTTAACTGGTAAATATCGCGAACCAGGTCACGCACGCACACGATCTAATTTAACGTCTCCTAAAACTGCTATTGCCGTTTTCCACAGAATGAAATTAGTTCGTATAAGTTGAAATGTTCTATCATCTCATTTATATTTTTATGTATAAGCGGATAGCGTTTACGAGCTAATAAGTAGTAAGTTCAAGGAAATAATAAAAATAATCGACCTTTTTTTTATAAAGATGGGCTATATAAATTAAAGGTTATTGGGGATCATACGAAGCACTTGATTTATTAAATGGCGCAACCTCAATATAACTTTACGATAATATTTTCTGAAAAACTAAAAACTTACTCAATATTTTCTGAAATAAATGATATTCGCGGATAGTTCAGCGATTTAACTGAAATATTGATGCTATAAAGTTTTCCATTTTATAAGAGTAATGGCACATTCCAGGTGCTTGCAATAACGATTGGAAAATTTGTTTTATAATCCTTTATGTAGATAAGATAACGGTAAAACAAATGAAAATACGATTATGTTGAGTTAAAAACGAAGTTTTGACCTCTGCACTAAATCCCATCTCTGGTTGATCCCATGGAGCCGAGCCATTGACCCAATTGTTTAAGTTGTTTAACACACCCCTAAGTTTGAAACTTGAGGAACATCTTCCATTTAGTGTTGAGAGGCTTTTAACGTGCTCTTTATTTTACACTTAGTCATCAAGAAAAATGGTTCTATAATAAAATAATATAGAAAGTTCTGTATACAAATTAATTTTATTATACATGCCTCAATTCCCACAGTGATTCCACAGGCAAAGATAAGCAAGCTTTATTTTAACAATCCAGACACAATCTCTCGATTTTCTCACGTCGACGAATTTCACTATACAAGCTATTATGACAAAGTCCTGAATTTGTTCAAGATACCTTTTCTAAGTTATAATCATTATTTTATTTCATGACAGTAAGCTACTTTCTTGTATCATGATCGATCGTGGCCAGAATAGATATGTTTCTAGGAACATACATTTGAGACTTCAGCATTCTCTGGAATATGTTTTGTTCAAATATTGAAGCGATATGTTTGTATTGAGGATTCTGGAAAGGTCCCATGAGTTATGCTGGGCACATCCAGCGCAAACGATCAAGGACCCAACTGCATACGTGATGTGTGCAAATTGATGGAATACAAATGTCTTCGACGATGTTATGGATCTTACATCATTATAGGATCTTAGGTAGATGTGCTGTAAGCATGGGCGTTTTCATTTTTTTTCGCAAACCGATATATATCCGTTTTTCGACTTTGAAATCGATTTCAAAATCCGATTTTAGATATCCGATTTCAGTTGAGTAGCACTGAATAGATAAGGAAATTGATTAATTTAAAAAGTAAAGTATGTACGTACGTTATTTTTTTAATATTCTATTTCTTAATAACATATATTTTCCAAACTAATGTTTTATTTGGTAAGTATATACTCATACAATGTATGCTAAAATTGTACCTATAATAATTTTAAATCTATATTTCATAATATAATTTATACATTTTTTAGAGTGGTAGGCAAACTGTAAGGTGACTTGGTGGCGTCAGCTTCGGATTTAGCTTTTAATTTGCCGGTTTCAAATAGTCTGGCATTATGGATGTGCACTCATGGACCGCACTTTAGCTCAACATCAGGCAGGGCGCTGTCATATGTCGAGTCACAATAAAAAAAATATAAATTATGTTAATAAAATTCAATAACATTTTTTAAATCTGTTGACTCTTTTTTCTGAAAATGAATCCATACCTCTCAAGGTTTTCGTGACATTTTGAAGAAAAAAGAAACAAAAAAACTTAAAACGATGGTTCAAACTAAATATTTTAAAGTCTAAGTTAAATTTAAATGTATATTATTTTTTATTGTGACTCGACATATGACAGCATCCCACTTGATGTTAAGCTGGAGTGTGATCCATGAATGGACGCCCCTGCTACTACAATTCAATAACTGTAACAGTCACATTCACTATGCCGGCCTAGTTGGAACCGGCAACTTATAAGGTGATCCTAATAACGCGACCACGGTCTGTATACTTGCAAGTGGTGGTACTACCCAGGATCGGCAGACTGGGTATCACTGCCTACCACTCTTTAATAACCAAACCCGAAACAAATATCTATCTCTTTTTTTACAATTATATACACAACACTAATATGTCCTATCTATTTTTTAATTATAATATAAATTTACAAAGTCTAGTACTTGAGAAATTACCTATTTAAATGATTACCAAAACATTACGTAAACGAAGCGCTCGCATGTGTCACCAAGGTCAAACTGCCTAACTTGCAACGAAACAAAACACCTAATACATTTCTTTCACTCATCAGAACTCCAAACATAAACAAATCCAAGTATCAAGTAATTGCAATTATGTACGCAAATATGGTCTCTAATTACATAGGCATAGGAGTAAAGTAAGGATAAAATGCGTTGCACTGCGTTCAAAAAACTAATAGCAAATGTAATCTAAAATAGATCTTATTACTTCGCGAGTAATTCTATATTTCTATGTGCGATCGTAAAATATCCAAACCGAAATCCAAAACCGTTAAAATTCGCCCCATCTTTTTTACTCCGCTAAGGTATGCTGGGTTAGACAGAAACAAAGCGAATTTCCTTATCCGTTTTTAGATTTTTTAACGTTTTTGTGCGGTTTGTGTTTTGGTTCGGCTACATTTCTAGTTCGTTTTTTATGGTTTTTTAAAATCCGATTTATTAGTTTCGGAAATCGATACAAATCGATTTGTGACTGCAATCGGATTTTAGATTCGTTTTGATATATCCGACACATGCCTAATGTGCTGTTTTGCCTGAGAGCTTTGACGATAGAGTTCAAATATACTAAATAGAGTTTACCATAAGCTACTAGGACAGCATAATGCATGCGACTGCTACTTCCATTTATTTAACTAAAGCAGCAGTCACCTTAATTTTCGAACCGCACTTCACCCTAACATCAGACGGGGTGCTGTTACATGTCGAGCCATAAAAAAATCGTAGATAATAAATATAACATGAATTTATCCAAAAGTTAGCGGCCGAAAGATATCATATCCAAAGCATCTATAATGCATACTTTAAAGTTTAGTATGGTTGAAAATCGAGGAGAGCTTTGTGACGGCGACTGAAGTAACTGACTGAGTCGGTTTTTTAGTCGTCTGCACTCTTCATGCACTTACCACCAGGCAAGCTGAGATCAGATATGGAGTCATCATAAAAACAAATAAAATATAATATCTAAACATAGCTATAATGCAATCGAAACAAAATAACTTTGTTGATTCAGAGTTTCATTTAGACTCAGAAATTAAATAAATTTCCAAATTAAATATTATTCCTACATAATTGAGCACAATTTGAAATCTATACTAATATAATAAAGCGGAAGAGTTTGTTTGTTTGTTTGTTTGTTTGTTTAAACGCGCTAATCTCAGGAACTACTGGTTCTAATTAAAAAATTCTTTTGGTGTTGGATAGATCAATTATCGAGGAAGGCTTTAGGCTATAAAACATTACATTGCGACTTATAGAAGCGAAGAAACAGTCGAAAATGTTGGAAAAACGGGGAATATTTTTCGTCTTTGAGGGTTTCCGTTGCGTGCGCTGCGAAAACCGTTCGAGATACCCAAAAAATATGTATGAAAGAATTATTCCTCTTTAAATTATCTAAAAAAATGTCCGCGACCGTATATGTCTATCTTTTAAGATTAGCTCACAATAACCGTTTTTATGATAGTCAAATTTGGTCTAAATTAATGCATTATTACAAATTATTTGTGAGAGTTGTATTAACATAATAATATTGTTCTTTATCGAAATAAATGTGTTATTAATTAAGAGTATTCAACTGTGAACACAATTGTCAGTGACATCACCTAATTTCAATAAACATCTTATAAGATAATACAATTTTAAAATAACTCTGAAACAAAATTCACACGCGTCGCATTATGAGCGCTAACCGGCGGGCGAGGAGATGCGGTGCTTGCGGGCGAGGCGGAGGGGGGTGTAGCTCTACGAGGTATAGTCTGTCTAAGCCGAAATGACGCGCCTCTCAAATATAGGAAAATTTTCACCCGGATATTAAAGCCGTACACAATAAAAGTTTTAAACAATTAATTAAATTAAATTAATCCCCAACAGTTCTGCGCGGGATACGGAAGCAAGTTTAATACGATTCATCATTTGCATAGGCGTTCATTCTACAATGAACATAAAATAGTTGAAGCGGACCCAATGTTACCTGGCCTTTTATGATTTATCTGAGGAAATTTACCTACGTTCTGAGTCCGTGAAGGGATGGATATTGGCACGTGGGGCGTAAAATAAGTCTCAGGTGTAGTTGATAGCATTTATACGCCAAAACTGATAAAATGTGCTTTTCGCTTGTATATGACGTGAACTGTTTTATTAGAATGTTATTTATGCCTCATATGTAATGATTTATTTTGACAAATAATTTATATATATGACATTTTAGTGTACAATTTTAATAACGGAGATCGCACTGTGCTTTTTTTTATTTTTTATTGTGACACGACATCTGACCTCGTCCTGCCTGATGATAAGCGACGGCGACTGAGAAAACCGAGTTTGTTCACGGCTGGCTCAGTCGCCGTCACTATGCCGGCCATATTTTTGATATATTTTTTAATAAGCTCGTACACTACAAAGGAGACTTCTTTCATCAATCAGCCATAAATCGTCCCAGCGATCTATACCAGTGGCCTGTTAGAAGCGACTCCTATACAGCGGTTTTTAGGTACGCTTACTTTAGGACACGTTACTCTAATACAATATCTTCAAATTATTAATTTTAATGTATTACACATTATTAGGACTGTGGGCTTAACTATAGTTATGATTTCGTGCCAAAATTTGCATGGGTTCTGTTCTGTCAATATGGCGAACGTCGAATGTGTTAGTCGCTGCCACTCTGCCATGTCTTTAATAGAATGCACTAAGCTCTCTCCGCGCGAACCTGCAACATATTATACGCATCGAACCGCAGATATTTTGCTTCCCTAAACGCTACTAAACTGGGACATCGAGCAACACAGGGCTCTTTTAACCAGCTTGGACAAGGTGATTTGCGTCGACACTCTGACGAAACAAATCAAGATAATTCGCTGTTTTTGGTTCAAATAAGTCGCGTTTGGCGGTCAGTCATAGACTTTCGCGAAATTCTAATCCAAGAATCGCATCGCATAGCAAGGAGTACACTAAAGTACCCGCCCGCATCTCCTCGAACGACCGTCGTTGCCGTGGTCTCATTATACTAAAATAAATTGAAAAAAAGTATGTCCCATAAATATTTTACAGGACAATTACTAGTAACGAACTTTATTACAATTTTCACAAAGCTATCATAAATTTATATACCACAAGGTATATAAATTTAATTTCAATAAAAGTCCAAATAAAATTAACACTAAAGAATTGTATTACGTGACTGGTGTTGAAAAACAAAGTGATATAACAATTCAAAGGAAATATTGTCACGTACTTATTAATAATTCTCCTAAGTTATGATTTTAATGTTTTAGTAATTTAATTTACGCTAATTATAACAACTAATCAACTAAATTTAAAATTTATATTAGGTAATTAATAAAAGAATAATAAAATATGTAATAATAATAAATAAGACATCCTCAAGAAAGCTAGGTTGCCTAGTGCCCATAAGCTTGTATGAAGAGAATCGTGAATGTAAAGGAAACGAGGGAGTTGTGTCAGGATCGTTGCAAGTGGCGCTCCATTGTATCTGCTTATCCCTGTGAGAAAAAGGCGTGTCAATTTGATTTGATAATAATAAATAATAAAAAGTATAGTCATTTAGGATAAATAATACTATAATATGTGAATGTGGAAAGCAAGAGAACAAGAAAAAAATGGAGATAAGTTTTGTCTTACAACATAGAGCTTTTATTAAAAGAATCTTGTGTAAGGATCGTGGACAGTGGCGTTCCGTTGTCTCTGCCTATACTTGTGGAAATTTTAGTGATTGTTTGATTGAGAACAACAGGGATAGGTAGAAACAATGGAGCGCCACTTGCCAGGACCCTGACACATCTGCCTCGCTTCCTTAAAAAAAATAATTATGTTAATTTAATTCAATAGAATACAGCTTAAATTAAGTACGAACTAAAATACTTTTACGTAATGAAAACATGCTACAGTTTCGGATCTTTTATATTGCTTGGAAAACATTTACTGGCATTTAAATTCACGGGTTTTATTGGAATCGGCATTACTAGCCTGGCTCACGTTTTAACGCGCTTTGTAGTTTACTATTGATACAGTCTCTCTCTAGGATTCACTGCAATTGGCAATGGGACTCTTGGCAAATGGAATACCGACACTTTTTATTGAAATAGTACTTCTATTCTTTGTTTAATTTGTAAAATATTAGAAATTATGTGGCTAATTGCGGCTTTCTTATTGTCAACGCTTTTGTTTGGATATTGGAAGTGCAGAATGTAGAGTTGATGGCGAGTTGGTGGAATGTTCAGAAAAACGCATAAACATCCTAATCCTAAAATGCAATGGTAGGCGAACAGTTTAGCTCATATTATGCCCAGTCTGCTAATCCAACACATTTAGGCCTATGCCGGCCTAAATGTGCTTCTTCACGCATCGCTTGAAAGATCCAAGGTCATAGGATAGAGAGAACACATGGGCTGGCAAAGTACTTATCGATTGTTCTACAAAGGAAAGACGCACCGAACTTTTTAGTTCGACTGCCGATTCGATCGATAGAATGCGCATGCTTTCCCCGACCTATGCGGGTATTACGGGTGTGAAAGGACGAGATAGGAACAAGGTTAGAGAGCTCCTCAGAACATTCTCTGTGGTATAGGCTATAGAGGATGCACAAAGCCACCATTCAGTGTTATCAGAAGAAGGTGTAAATTGTTTACAATATTACCATATGTTACAATATTACCATTGTTTACAATATTACCAAAACACAATTTTACAATAATGTTTTTAAGACAAAAAAATGGACTAATATACCTTTTCTAATGTGATTATTGATATAAAAATCAAAATATCACATTCCACACATTTAATAAAACGAACGATATTTCTCTAGGCACAATTATCTCTAAAACTATTTCTACTAAAACATTGTAAACGTGAGCTCATGTCTTCACAATTAATTATATAAATTATAATACAAAGTTTAAATTCATAGAATTTGTTCTATATAATTTCGAGCACAACGAATAGAAACGTAAGTGCGAAGAGACTATTTTCTACGTGAGCAACATTATATCTAATACATTTCTTCTTGTTTTGTTTTACTCTACTCTTTTTCTCTCTCTACAGTCGTTTCCTCTGTGTTGAAAATCATGACTCTTCAATTGTGATATTCTTTAACATTCTCGTTCAGGTCATCCTTTCTTTCGACCCCTGGAACGCCTCTTTTGAAAATATTTCAATAAGTTATATCGCTAAGTATTATGTATTATGTTGTGTCAGGATCGTTGCAAGTGGCGCCATTGTCTCTGGTTATCCCTGTGGGAAAAAGGTTTGACAATTTGATTTGATTTGATTTTGTTACCGAAATGTCAAACTAAATATACAATTTTCATCACAGTCATAGAGAATGGACTGAGCAATATCCTCACAAAGTTGACCACAAAGTAGAAAGAGACAACGCGACTGTGCGGCCACCTCGATTATTAGTCTATTTTTAATTTTAATTTATATATATTTTTTAATTATAAATAAAATTCAAATTAATGAAAAACATTGAATTTCCACCTGTGTTTTACTACCACCGATTTTTTAATTTTACATTAGATCATTTCTCATGTTTTATTTGGATGCAAATCAAACCATAAAGTCACACTTGTAGGCAGTGACAGTGATAGCGAATGTTATAACTTTCTAGCATCACAATATACACACGTTTACCTTATACAACGTACCAATATAAAACGTCACGAAAAGTACCGGTTTAATAGCACTCACCGGTACCATGCATCTTTAATATATTATGTACTTTGTTTGTTCTGTTTCTATGATACAAGCACGCTTAGTTGCTTAGTATAAAATTGAATTAAAAGTTGCTCTTTCTGTACTATTCGCGGGAAACATCGATTCCATAGTGTCCACTACCGACACTTGGTACACTCATCAAAATACGGCAAAAGCGTGATCTGAATTTCTATTAAGGGATCAGGAACTTCAATGCGTTAAATTAGCTTCCTAAAGATAACGTTTTCTATCTGTAGTATTAATTAGTTTAGTGACCAAATCGACATTTGAACTAAATGCTTCGACGCGACGTTTCTTTGTCGAATAATAGATAAATGGAATGCTTTACCAGCCTTTATGCTCTACTTATCTTAAAACCTTAGATCCTTTAGAAGAAGTAATAAAAATCACTGTGACCTCTTAGTCGTCGGCGCTTAAACAATTAATGGAATAACTGAAAAGGCATAGTGGCGGTGACTGAGACAATCGTAAACTGAAACAGCTTTTTTAGTCATCGGCGCTCTTAGACTTCCCCTTGCCTACCATCATCTAAGCCGAGATCAGACTACTTCATAAATTACTACAAAAACTTGTGGAACATAGACACATTGAATTTCCACTACCTAGATTTACTACCTCCGATTATATTTTCATAAGAAAATTACCTAGCCTAAAATTAATAGACGTTTAGACAGAAAACTAGCTTAGTATACAAATAAAAACATAGTATTTTTATAGGTATCATTTTGGAAATTACATAAAATATAAAACCCACTTAAAATTGTATTTTAAAGAAATTTAAACAAAATAACCATTACTAATAAGCTTTAATACTAATTGGTAACAACTAACGCGTTCACACAAGGCAAATTTAGTTGATCAACTGCGAAATCGTTAGCAATTTGAATCGTCTGAACAATAAATATCGGTTCAACAAAAGTTAAAGACCTTTTAACTTTTATTGATTCAATTAATAGTTAAAAGCGAATCAACTTGTCTGAACTTATTCGTTCAACTCGCATTGAATATTCAGTCGATTCAGATTCAAATCAGCACGATTGAGATGTATTGTATTCCTCTGTCAACAGATTTTTATGATGTTAAAATGGGCGGATAGTGTAATGACACGTGTAATATTAAGTCGACTATTATTAAACCATGAAAAGGCTACAATCAATATCGCGCATTTCTTGTTGAACGATGAATATTGAACAACTAAATTCGTGTCATGAGAACGCCGTATAACTGTTTAACAACCAACTGTTATTAACCTTAATTATTTTAGGAAATTAAATTGCTATTTAAAAGTGTTATTATTTAAGTATTTATTCTGAATCAATTACCAAGGTGCATTTTGTAAGTGGACGATAAGATTAATTAGTAGAAAGCGTGTTTTGCGGCGCCTTTGCCCTCGCCGCTCTTCACTGTTATTGCAGCTTCTACTAAGACTGTGTTTTCTCGTCTTAATTAAAGGAAAGGTTTAGCGACCCTCCAACAAACATTTACTTTAAATTGCTTATATCAATTGACTTTAATTAGGTTGGCTTAATTACGGAAAATGTTTATAGTATAGTAATTTTACACACTCCACTCCTAATATTGTTATATTAAATACTTATTTACTTTTGTCGCTTTATGCTTGTTGTGTACTGAAAAATCAATTTCATGAGAGAAACATCAGAAATTATATCTATATTTGTAGTACCATAACATACTTAAAGAAAGAAGAGAGATAAAGGGTTGTGCCAGGATCGTGGAGAGTAGCGGTCCGTTGTCTCTGCCGTGGGAATTAAGACGTGTCAAAAGATAACTATAATGATAACTTTCAAATGTGGTACTTAAATGTCAAATTGTATCCGTTACCTGACAAACATTTCATAATAGAAACATTGTAATTATATATATTTTATAATTGTATATGTACCTAACATACATTTGTAAGACTGTTAATAGGGGGAGATGGGGTAAGTTAAAAGCAATATTTTCTGTTCGTGATGTATGGGGATCTTGCGTCGAGCAGTAATGAGAAATTCCGCTGTCACGGCTTTTTGTATGACATCCTCTTAAACAGCACTTTTGAGCACGGATGTAGGCAGTAATACAAAATCACATAAATTACTTAGGATATATTACGGTACGATTTTGTTACAGTTAAAAAGAATTTCAATGGAAACTTATTGACTTATATATATTTCATCTTGTAACCTAGCCTTGTCTGTGTTGGGTGAAAGTACGAGTATTCTTTGTATACTCACTATTGTTACTTTAAAATATAGAAATTAATGAGGTAAAAAAAATAGTATGATATGGACCCGGGACGTTCTAAAAGTGGACCAGTCTTACCAGAGGAATGGCAGCAGCGTACTCTAAACGTGCGGTGACAATACTGCGATCCTCAAGCATGGGGATTATAGCAAACCCCACCCCCCATTATGACCGACAATATACCAGTAGATGGGTGCAACTGGCATCTTGTCGTTCGGAATGGCGTTCTAAGGGGGAGGCCTATGTTCAGCTACCTATGTTCAGTGGATGACTTCCGGCTGATGATAATGATGATTATATTTAAAATAATAAAATTTGTATTGAATAATTTTGTATTTGAAACAAAGTAGTCATTAATAAAATGTGTATTTAAAAAGTTAGGCGAAAATATTAACACAAAATTCTATTAGACATTTCGATTATATTCAAAACCGCAAAGTTGATTTTATTTATCAGAGTTTTCGTTTATTTCCTTGGGGAAGGAAACGTCCTTTCACATCACGATAAGGTTGTTGTTCCAAGTTACTTTCTTCGATGCGGCTCAATTTCCATGATACGTTTTACTTTATTTAAGGATAGAAACATTTTTATACAAAGTAATAGCTAATGCAATTTATTAAAAGTAATAATTTTATTTCACAACTTATATACCTTTAAAGAAATCACAAAAAAGTCATCATCAGTGCTAAGTTGAGAACTTAACCGCAGGCTGTGAAGCAGAAAAACTTATGAATAAAAAATGAATTCCTTGGTTTTAAAATTAGCATTACAAAGAGAGGGCAATTCTCCTTACCTTAGAGCTTGCAAAAGAAATGTGTAAAATTCACTCGACATTGTTATTTTTCTAAAGGTGAAAAATATTCACCTTCAGATATTATTTAACTGTCCATTCAAATATTTCAAATTATGAGAATATTTTGAAATTTTATGGTAATACTGCTTTATCAATGTATTATTTCGGTAAAGTTACGTATACCTTGAAAGGGGATTGTTTCGCTACATTTAGTCAGGAGTTGGTTGTGAACAAATTTAGGCGCATGATTGATCTCGCTAAATGATGCGTGGAGCTCTTCTTGCCAGATATTGGACGTGTTATGACTAAACAAAGACTACATATACGTGAAATTTTAACATAATTTCATTTCTAAAAATATCCGTAATAAACAAATGTTCAAAAAAATAGGTCTGAGAAATGTTTATGAAACGTTTCACTTTGGCAAAGTGGTCTAAAAATATATTTAATACCTATTTTGAATATGGTTCAGATGGAAAATAATATAAAAGACAAGGATTAAAACCTTTCTATCAAACAATATAAATTTTCTTAATACGTAAATAATGAAAAAAAAAATGCTATTAATAAAGGTGGTTATATTATTAGGAGTATGTATTTTTATTGTGGCTCAACATATGACAGCCCTTGCCAGAGTTCTGAGTGACAATGAAACTGCAAGTAGGTGTTGCTACCACTATCCCGCATGCCGGCTTAGTTGAAACCGACGTCTCAGAACCAGCTTGAAATTATAAGCTTATTCCGAAACGCGTCTCATTCACTGTTCAAATTAGTAAAATATTATTATATTTAATGAATTAATGTCTATAAAAATAAATTGAATCTTTAATTAAAATTAAAAATACCTTGGTTTTCATGATTTCAGTGACACGCAACGGGGAATTCAGGTTTTCTTCACGCCCCTCGCGTGTTTTCTTATACTAAAGCTAAGTAATTTTTGCGTTACAACAATATTGATTTCGGGAATTAACTTTGTTTATTTCCAATTTTCTTCAAAGACAATTTTCCTCGTGAACATTTAATGCGAGCATTATTGTTATTGCCCTAATTTGTCAATGATGTTTGTAACAATAAAGCCGTCAAATACTTTACGTAAATATTGTTAAATTGTAAAAAGCTTATTAAGTTATTTAATTCAGTCAACAACAAAATAAAACAGAAAAAATGAATAAGGTATATTCTGAGTTGTTTCGGTACCTCAGGTCACTTCAACTACTCGTATACTTGACTGATGTGAGTTCGGTACATAAAATTAAGATGCACATAAAGACGGTACATAAAGATAAGTCCTTTTTTATCGGGGCTCGTCATATGAGAGCACCCCTCTTGAAGGTAAACTAGAGTGCGGTTTGTAAATGAAGGCATAGTAGTCGCAAGTCACTGCAGTCGTGTGCAGTGTGCTACTCGTAACATTGATCCGTTTATTTATATGTATTGCACAATGAAAGTTTGCTTACATGTTGTTTGCCATCTCTTTATTTACTAATTTAGTATAATCATGAACTTGTGGTATTCGTATCTACCATTAAAGAAAATAAAGGTAAATATATTAATATTATTATCCACAGAATCTTCAAAGATGTTTATCACATACATCTTGTTTTACATCTGCCAAGTATCCTACGACGGTAAACTTTTATTATTATGACTTGACATATGTCGGCACCCCGTCTAAAGGCGACTGCTACTACAGTTAAATAACAGTAAGTAGCAGTCATATCTACTATGCCGGCAACTTACAAGCTGATCCCAAAACACGACTAAGTTACTCGGTACATAAGGCTTGGTAAATGTGATAGACACGAAATATTCGCTTCCTGTACGGAGGGAGTTCTTCATGAAAAAGGTGATATTAAGTTTTATATAAAATAAAGTACACAACATAAATATTTAGCTGATCCAGCGAAGTTATGTAGAATTTAATGCGTCCTTTCGTTGGAATGTACGTCCTATTACGATACATGATGTTGCAAAAACTGAAGGAAACGGTGAGTAATAAAATGATAATAGGGCGGGCAGGCTGGACACGAACGAAGGCCATATTATACATTCTATTAGATTGCTAACCATACAATTTTCACTACCTAAGTTGTAATAAGGCGTAATTATTAATAAGTAGAAAATTGCATGATTAGCTGTGACTTTGTAGAAAAAAGTACTTAGTGCGCATGCAGCGAAAACGTCAATAGATGTTTTTTATATGAAGCGAATATCAATCAATCAATCAAATTGTCACGCCTTTTTCCCACAGGGATAGGCAGAGACAATGGAGCGCCACTTACCACGATCCTTACACAACTCCCTTGCTTCCTTCACATCCACAATTCTCCTCATACAGGCCCTATGGTTATGGGCACTAGGCAACCTAGCTTTCTTAAGGATGTCTCCGATTTGGTCGAAAAACACTCTCCTAGGCCTGCCTTGTTTAACGCATCCATCCACATCAGATTTATAAATTTCTTTCGTCAATCTACTTTCACTCATCCTTTCCATGTGCCCAAACCATCGAAGCATTCCTTTGTCAATCCTTGTCACTACATTTTCTTTTAAACCACATCTATCACGCAGTGTGCTATTCCTTATTCTATCAGCTATCGTCACTCCACATACTCCTTAACGACCGCATTTCTACAGCGTTAATTCTACTCTCATGCTTCTTCTGCCATACCCACCCTTCACTTCCATACATTAATGTAGGAACAAGCACCGCATTATGAACCGAATAATTGATATAAAAACGTTATTAAAATAAATAATTAATTACATATACACATAGAAAAATTAAATTAATTATTAAACAGATTTGTTTAAATTTATTTTAAACAGATCTTTATATTATACATTAATTATTTATTTTAAATGTGCATTAATTTTACATTTCTATTTTGTATATTTTCGACCGTACGTTTTGTACATAACATTCTATTAAATAATTGATATAAAAAACGTTATATAACGTTAAACTTTAATAAAATAAATAATTAATTACATATACATAGAAAAATTAAATTTATTATTAAACAGATTTGTTTAAATTTATTTTAAACAGATCTTTATATCATACATTAATTATTTATTTTTATTTAATTTATTTGTGCAATAATTTTACATTTTTATTTTGTATATTTTCGGCCGTACGTTTCGTACATAACATTTTATTAAAATATATTGTAATAACATAATTTATATGCACTTTTGGAGACAATGGAGTTCGTAAAATACAAAATTCGTACGTTTTGATTGGTTCTGAAGCAAAAAATGTATGAATATTAATGCTGACCAAATTCTGTTTACCGTTAATTTTACTTTTTATTAAGTTTTTAAAATGTAATTTTTAAATAAAGATAAAATCTTGATAGTTAAATTTACATTTATATTTCTTATTTTATGATAATAATACATAAATATCAAATGTTAATTTATTTACTTCAGTAATAAATGAATTAAATTACAATAACGTATGTATACTGTAACAGGAGCCTCATAGGATAGCAGCATCATCTACCATAAGATATAGGTTTATATTTACTTTTGTTATGGTATATATTGGACTATTTCAATATTGGACAAATATTGGCATTTTTATTTATTTATTATTATTATTAATTTCTATACTAAGCTACTAAAGTGTTTGTATCATAGAAACAGGACAACCAAAGTACATATATCAAAGATATATTGGTGAGTGGTTTCGAACCCGTGCCACTCGGTTTACGTAGCCATTGCACTACCACTAAACCACGGTCGCCTTTAATTGTTCACTACCTGTGGCTCACTTTTACATTTCGACAGCTGTTTCTCATTGACAATTCAACCCTTGCTCGGCCGAACAAACTGGATTAGTCAGGGACATGTTCGCTCACTAGGGAAATAAATTGATATACTTTTTGTTTTCGACTCGCGTCTCGCAAAGTCACCCTATAATGTCATCAAATTCATGAAGCCACTTTGTCGTTTCTTACACGAACAGGGAAGCGATTTTATCACTCTTTCCTCACTAAGTTTTACGAGTATTACAAACCTTTTTGTGTAAATCAAATAATATAATATGTTAAGGCGATCGTGGCCTAGTGGTAGGGAAATATTAAAACTCAATCAATCAAATCGTCACGCCTTTTTCCCACAGGGATAGGCAGAAACAATAAAGCGCCACTTGCCACGATCCTGACACAACTCCCTCGCTTCCTTCACATTGACAATTCTATTATTACAAGCTATGGGCACTAGGCAACTTAGCTTTCTTGAGGATTTTCTTGACCTGCCTTGTTTAACGCATACATCCAGATGAGATTTATAAATTCCTTTCGTTAATCTACTTTCACTCATCCTTTCCATGTGCCCAAACCATCGAAGCATTCCTTTGACAATTATTGTAACTACATCGTTATTCAAACCACATCTATCGCGCACTGTGCTATTCCTTATTTTATCCGCTATACACTTAACGACCGCATTTCTACAGCGTTAATTCTACTCTGATGCTTCTTCTGCACGTCAAACATTCACTTCCGTACATTATTATAGGAACAAGCACCGCATTATGAACATCCATCCGTGACTTTTTAAAACTTTGAAACTCATCCGACTACATATTGAAACTCTTGGTTCAAAATCACTGGCCGGTACCAATGTATTTTATACATGTAAATACTTTGGTCGCCCAGTTTCTATGATACATTTTATAGATTGGTATAGAAATGTAACAAAATAATATAATAAATATTGTGCTGCATACATATAATGCAAAATCATCCAATAAAATATAACGCATCGGCTCTGACTGTCAAACTTTCAATATCAAAACCAATATGGCCGTTGTATTTTTTACTGAATCTATGAAAAATCCATCAAAACTTTTTCATGTCGTTAGCTGTTTCTCTTGGGTAAGTGGGAAAAAAAAAATGTCGGCTTTTCTAACATATGTGCAGATATTGATCGCTTACTTTTGTCATATTAGTTAAGTTTGTAAAAACTTAACTTAAAATAAGTTTATCTATTAATATACTGACAATTTGATTGTAAAATTGATTGATATTAAGAGAAAAAAAACAAAACTAATCATAATAGTAACAATAAAAAACGATTTAGCTTGTTTTTAGCTTTTCATTTAATAATTAAAGAAATATTTAAGTCGAATATATTCCTAAATAATTTAGTTTATTTACTAAGTACCTAAGGTACAGTAAAATAAAATTTATAAAAAAGGATGAATAAAATAATACATTTTTTTACGAGGACTCCATTTTAAATTTAATACCGTTTCGAAGAGACTACTGATAATAATATTTCAGTATTACAGTATCAAACATTTGATAAATATTACTCTTCTGTTCGGCAGTTAAAATATAAAACAAATAATAAGAGATTTTAAAAATAATTAATACAAACTTTATTAATATTATAAAACAGCTAGGTAATCATTTTCTTAATAAAGTTCATCTTCCAACGACATTTGCGTGAGAAGAAATATTAATTTTCCAAGTAATTTTACCCGTTTTAAAACAGGTGAAGTTACGAGTAGATAACATTCAAAGGTTTCTCTAAAAGTATAATTAAAATTGGCATGGGTGCTACTTGCTTTCGTCCGTGAACAAATAATGCCGGGAAGCCAACTTTTAATTTTACGTAATGTTAATTTCATTCCCAGGAGAATTCTTTATAAAATTTTCAAATTTATATTCAAATTATTTTTTGGGTGAGAAATGTTTCTCTGTAAAATTATTCTTTTATTATAAATTTGTTAATATACATAATAAAAACATGTTTGTTAATTATAATTAAAAAACGACATATAAGTATATTTTTAAAAGTAAATGCTGTTATGTATTATTGCATTTGAATAATGATTACTGGTTGTTAGTGCCAAATCATACGAGTATAAAAACAAATTATATAATAGTTTCTTATTTTTATTTCACGTGTACTTTACCCAAATTCTTACTTGGCCTTTTCATATGAATGTGTAGGTAAATAAACACATCTTTAAAGAAAAAACTAAATTAACTAACAACCTACGATGTTCTCTAAGTCAATTCAATTTTCAGTATAACCTCTCTTGTGTATTATTATTTGTTCGTGGGATAGAAAATCTTGTCCGAGAAAATTGCCTTTGATCGGATTGGATGACAGGGATAGGGTTGATACTTGTCATTGTTTTAGGAGAATAGAATTATTTGGCCTTTCTGCCTTATATAGAAATTTCCAAGAAGTAACATACATATAGATATTTCGTTACAATTTAAACATGAACAAGATCATGTATTTGTCTATATAAACGCTAAGGTACTTTCCAAGATAGCTTGTTTTTTAATAATTCATTTACCAGAACACTTAAATCAAAGTTAAAATCTGTACGCTTCAGTAATTCTAAATTAATCTAATAAGGCGACCGTGGTGAAATGGTAGTGCAATAGTTACGCAAACCGAGAGCAGGGGTGCAAAGCTACTCGCCGGTACCAATGTATCTTTGATATTTGTACTTAGTATAGAAATGTAAATTTGAAAAAATATATATATATATTACATATTTGAAACCAATATTTGATGCGAAGGGGAATCAAACCTCGGACCTTAAGCGTAACGTACTGTTGTGCTAACCAATGCGACACGCCTGTCGTCAACATACTAACTACGCCTACGGTAGCCTTAATTAGAAACTTAAAAAAATGTCTACAAAGGTAGTCTGTGAGTTGCGATTAAAATCGTTTTTCAGCATTGTAACCACAATACCGCGAGTATAAACGTTCCAATTTCTGCGTTTAAAATAAATTAACAGTTGACCACTGAACATTATTTCACAGTTCGCATGATTAACTCGTAACTTGGCTACGGTGGTTTAAACATAGATTTTATAATAAAGTTTTATATTATAATATATTATATTAATTTTGTGAAATTCCGAGTACAATTCAATGAAAGTAATTTGTAAGGTGTTTAAAAATAAAATCATTTATATAAATTGCTTTTTTGATTGACATCTATTAAACGAAACCACAAAACATAATAAGAGCAAATATGGTAAACAGTAAATATGAGAAAATATAGGTTTACATTTGTGTATAGCAAACAGAACCCTAAACTCAAGCTTCCACAGAAAAATTCAGAGTAAACGCAGAAAATTAGGTATGAGAACTGGAATGTATCAGAACGATTCTTTCTCTTAGATATAAGTATGGATGAAGATACGCGTTCGAGCCACTTTACATATGAGACGGACGTGGCGCGAATGTGGAATACATTACTATCGCATTACGAAATATTTTGTTTGCTTCGAGAAAATTCTTATAGCAATACACCAGTTTGTTGTTAGTTTGAGACAAAAGTTCGTACTTATTTGTATTATACAGTTCGTTATATATTACGAATTAGTACATTATGAAACGTCGTTTACCTATCTAATAAAATAAAAAAGGTAAAAAATCTAATTTAGATATTATTTATTAATATTAATAAGTTACTTATTGGTATTTATTGTAAATACTGGATGAAATCCATACAGATTTTGGTGAAAGGAAAATTTATATACTCTCACTAACCGAGTAAGCAAAAGTTAGGGAATCTTTAAAAGAACAAGTCGATAAATTTGGAAGCGAACGATGTTGCTCGACGGTACTTAACTTGAAGTACGAAGAAAGGAAAACACAATCACGTTTCAATGTATACATTTTAGGATAATAAAATTTCCGCTCTGAAAAGTCCTAATGTCTACAACTTGGAATATCTTATCTCCAAAAAAATTATTCCCCAAGGTTTAATTTTACTGTACACTGAATAAATAACGATATGCATTCACGGTAAACAAATTTGCGATCTTTTGTGATTATTGTAATTTTTTTGCGTATTTTTTTAAATTTATCTGTAGTCCCACATTTTAAAGTAAAATATACTAGATAGGTAGTTTGTTTTATTATTATTTGTTACATCAATACAATGTATAAATTTATTTTATTAAAAACAAATGACAATAGTTATTAGCGTGGAGGCGTAATTTCACTTCAAGAAAATAAAGTAAATAATTTAATTAGTTCTGATGAAAAAAGTTCTCAGTAAACCCTTTCATTTAATGCTCCTATCATTTCTTCTGCCATCTTGAAGCGTCCGCCATATTGAATGGAATGTTGCATCATTTTACTTTTCATATTCTTCTGAGAAAACTCTTTTATTTCATACCCATATCAAGGAAGTGCAATAATTGATCCGCCATTTTTAGAATGCCGCCATATTAGATTTAGCATGACATCACTTAGCTAAACATGCATTGTCATCCAAACTAAACGGGTTTGCAAAGTTTCAGCTCAAACGCTAGTATTTAAATTAGGTTGCAAGACCCAAAGCTTATTTTTATTTTTACATTTCTATATTAAAGTGCTTGTATCATAGAAACAGGACAACAAAGTACATGTTACATCGAGGATACAATTGGTACTGTGCGGCAAGTGGTTTATGTGACCATTGCACTGCCACTATATGACGGTCGCCTTAACAAGGCAAATTAAACAAAAGCTTGTAACAATCAAGCCACATAAAATAATTTTATTTCATTAAGTTATTATGTATGTTCGTGTAAAAATGTAGACAATTACATTGTTGTTTTGGATGATAATAACCCAAATTATTATTACATTGTTATGCACGATTGTGGTTGGAACTTTGTTTAAGTGCAAGGTTCTGAAGCATAATGCCCCGTACGACGGTTTCAGGAGCAGAAAGCCCATTTACCTTTTGTAGTGGCTTTGTGTTCGTATACTGTTTCTAGTTAAACACTGCACCGAGACTCAAACGAGAAGTTTTTGACCTTTTTACGTTTTTTCATGCCATTTACTCTATTTCATGTTTAAAATGTATCGTTTGATAAAAATGGATATAAATCATTTATTATTTAATGTTTATTTTTTAATATTGATTTTACATTAATAAAATTATGTTTTAAATAATAATTACACCCCTCGACATTATGAGAGTCTTACGTTAAGCTGGAGTGCGATTCATGGAAGTGACTGCTACTACAGTTAAATAACTCACATCCACTATGCCGACTTAGATGGAACTAGCAACTTTCAAGGTGATCCCGAAACGAGACTGAGTCACTTTACTACCCCGGATTGGCAGACTGATTACCAACTGCCTAACACTCTTAAATAAACGTAATATAATGTTATAGATATATATTGTTGTAGGTGGAGTGGATTGTTCGTTGAAAAAGTTTAGACAATACTTGCTTTTTAGCTAAAATGGAGAAGTTTTGGTTTCAAATAGCTTCGCCTAAGTG
Organism: Tinea trinotella; assembly: GCA_905220615.1. Taxonomy (NCBI): domain Eukaryota; kingdom Metazoa; phylum Arthropoda; class Insecta; order Lepidoptera; family Tineidae; genus Tinea; species Tinea trinotella. The sequence continues at coordinate 9,284,041 of HG992306.1, forward strand.
CACTTTGTCACTTAAATTGGAAAATATCGTCCTCTACAAGAACTCTAAAATAGAATAACAGTACAGATGTATTCTATTTATTATATTATTATAGTTGTAAACATAAAAACAATGTATTTATAATTATATGTATAAGTTTAATTATTGATTAAACTTATAATACTTTCTCCTCCTATCAGAAATTAATTAATTTTATGCATGATGCATTAAGCCATCCCCAATAGAGCCATTTTTCATTTAAAATATATGTACTATTCTAGTATATCTATTTTGAATAATATAAAAATGTTTTATATTTTGTACAATGAACAATGGCTATCCGATATATTATAAATTGCGAGTAACTGCAGGTAACTGCAATATATTTTTAGCTAGGTATACGATGTTAACCTGCCACGTTGTAATAGTGACACTATCTCGAATGCCGGTTGGTCAACGTCCTGTTGGAAGGATTTGTTCATATTACGGGATAGCCATAAAATATTTTTGTATTTATAAATGTTTTCGTTATTTTCCAACGAACGTACAGTTTGATAACTTTGTTCAACATTTATGCTCAAATATAAAATATTATGCATATTTTAAAAATAGTTTATAGTTGATTTGTTTTTTGATTTTTAATATAATTTGTAATATCGAATTACAATTGTTGTTATTATGTAAGGTTTTAAATACAATTACTCTTTTTTTCAATATTTTTTTTAAATTTTTCTATAATTAAAAAAAAATGTTTATTTAATAAAGAGAAATGTATTTAAACTTTCAAAGTCTATTGAATACATAACTTAAAAACAAATAATACGAATAAAAAATACATTGAAAAGCTTTTAGGAGATGTTGGCATCATTGGCAGTAGACATGAACAGTCCAATATGTCCAAAGGTTAATCTGTTCAATACATTTTCATGCCGTAATACGTTCATGAAAAATACAGATTTAGAATTCAATATACCTAGATTAAAATAAATTAAAGTCACGACACATAGTTTTATTTAGCCATGCTAGTAAGAACTGTTGTCTAACAACATACAATTGAATGTGTTTCGCATTAAATGTAGTTGTTCGTTCACACGTGATAATGATTAAAAATACATTAGTTCAATTGAATTCAAACAAAACATGACAGTAGCAAATTCAACAAGTACCATAGTGTCAAATACTCGATTAAACTCAAGTACAACACTGAATGCTAATTTCAATTTCACACGAGATCATAGGTGTATGTACTGAGTGAAATTTGTAATTCCGTTTGCGAAAGATATAATTTTGCAAAATGGTTGCGTTGTTTGACTTTAATTAATGCTCCGCTTGTCAACGGTGGATGTAATTTCTGTCGCGTGTGCCTCGTCTGCGGGGTGTATCTCGTTACGATAATCGTATCGTTTGCGAGGAGGCAGGGAATACGCAATCTGGTTATGTAGGTTACTGAGGATATGTCTACCTGTACTAGCACATGCGTATTCTATTCAAGTAATTATCAAAGCAATATGCGGTGAGGAAATTGATATCTGAATAATTAACCTACGAAGACATTTAAGAGTGAAATTGTACAGAAGTATAAGGAACATAAAACAATTAAAGCGTCTAAAAGAACTACTTGTAACATAAAAATGTCGTAGTATTGCAACAGAAAACAAAATGCGCCAAATAAGTTCTATGCTATTCGAATCTCGAAAACCGATAGGTGGAGTCCCCCTCGATGCAGACTGAGCCGAACGGAATCCGTACCATATTTCATGTTCTCCACGTTATGCGCTTTGTGAAAGAAAATACATTTTTCACAATCCTTTAGGGTTTTAGCAGTCTATTTTCTTTGTTTGTTCATATATAAGTTTCTATGTATTTCCGGTTGTGGCGCTATTTTCATTTTTGTTTATTGAAATGGCACCTCTCGTAAATTGAATTTTTAAATAAATGATAAATGTTTTTGTGTGATACGTTCTTTATAATTTTTCTCTCTAAATAGGAAAATTAATTAAACCTTGTAAGAAAACAGTACTGTACTTTACATTTACGTGATATAATCTTACAAATAAAATCGGATGTACCAAATTGAATCATTTTAAAGGAGCCCCAACGAATGATTCTTGATTGCTAAGAATTGGTAACGATTTATTTGAGAAACTCATTTTGTGGATCTCGTGAAAATCTCTCATTTACTTACTTCAAATATCCATTACTAGATGGTATTTCGTGGAAAATGTGAGTACTTTCCAATTTCCTTATATACCTGTAACTTTTATTATGTTGGAATTAATTTAGGAAATAATTGAAAACTATTATTTTAAAGCGTTTTTTTATAAACTATTTAAGTATTTACTTTTATGTGAAAAAAAAACGTATCACCGTGATAGGTGTGCTATTATACTGAAAGTTACGACGGTTGACGTGCCAAAGGCGTATGCAGAGATTGGATACCTATTCATAAAGAAGATAAGATTAATAGTGACTGGCGCCTTCTTGTGAATCGTGTTATTGATGATTTCTGTACTTGTGAAAAAAAAAAACTACGTATATTGTAACTTAATAAAGGCTTATTCCATTTTAATTGGACGTTCTCTCTAAAGAACATCATTATGTCAGCTAGCAAGCGCGAATGTCTGTCTATACATCACATTTTCCACTTTTACAATGCTCAACTTCGCAGGATGCTTTCCAGAGAGTAGTGCAGTGACATCTTCACCACCTAGTACCCTTAAGCGTTGAAGACGAACTCGCTACGTCATTTAAAAACAAAGGGGTAATTCACCCGGGGTTATGCCCTCTGCAGTACATTGGCCGCAGTCAAGTGTCTCCTCCATACACGAATGCGCTGTGAAATTCATAGTTTTAATTGTCACTGCGGTTTACACAATGACACCGCATTGTAATAAAATGTTTGTTATTACCAATTTTAATAATAATAATCGTTTATGGACAGTATAATTAAATTAAAGTTATTCTGTTGTATTAATATAATTAAAATAACAATAATAATCTTGTCGACATTTATTCTGACATTAACATGTCTTTTAACTTGGACTAATGAGTTTGGAATTTTTTCGTACAACGTTAAGTAATATTAACGTCAACAAAAAGCCCTGAAGTGACCCAGCATTAAAGTCAGCTTATGACTCGGCGCGTGATAGATTGCAGAAAGGCCGACGTTACTCTCGTTTATTTTTTATTAAATGCCCCGGCATCTGGCTTCAATTGGGGGAACGGCTTTTTGTTGCTTATGAACGATTATTTATAAACTTTTTTATTATTATTTTAAAGCATAATAACTTGACCGTCAATCCGAAATTGTTTAGCCGTTTTCTATATTTATTATTGCCTATTTAATACATTTATTAACAATTATGTTTAATGGGATCCTAATTTATTATTTTACATTACACGGTATTTTACTTTGGGTTATTTTTTTTGTATGCACGCCGCGCTGCTCGGCCTAATGTTAAAGGCCTTATACAGACGAGCGTAACATTGGCAACGGCGTAGTGGCAACTGCAGTCGTTGACGGCAGATATTTGACAAGTTCACGGCAGCCATCGTTGCCTCTGCCGTTGGCAAAGTGCCGCTCGTGTGTATTTGGCCTAACCTAGAATGCGCTCCATGAAGCGACTGCTTCCACAGTTTATAGCAGACGCACCTATTATGTGAAACTGGCAACTTTTAAGCCGATCCCGAAACGCGTCTTAGATGCTTTAAACGCATTATACGTATGAGTATGCAGGTATCAATGGTGAAATAATTTCCTAGATACATAAACACTATTATTCCCTTTTATAGTTGACCTATAAAACTAAAATTTAATCAACCGATATGATGTGGATATGTGAACATGTAAGATGAAAAAGGAAGTAGAGGGATAAATATAAAAGTCTCAATGATATTACGCTTTACATAATATTGCTATCCTTTTTTGGGTTCAATAGGATTCTCGTAAAAATGCCAAAAAGGATATTGGTGAAATTAAAAAAACTACCAAAAATTTAGGTTAAATAAAACGTGTCCATTGTTCAAATGTTACCTCAAATACTTCTACTTAACTTTGGTGCCGTGACAAATGTGAGAGAGGGGCCACCGTTGAACTCCAACGTTCAATTTAACCCGAGCGACCGTAAACCGACGTTGATAAGTGTTCAATGCGACGTGTCTTTATTTGGTCCAAGTGCGATTTTGTTTTTGGCAATGACATAATGTTTAACCTATCAATACTTCAGATATATTAAATTCAATAGCATTATAGGAAAGTAAGATTTTAGCAATACATTCAATTATCATCTGGAACAGTTTACATAACAGATTTGTGAAGTCGTCTATTCCACTAAAGTAAATCAAATTAGATTTTATCTAACATTAAATGGAATTGAATTATCGAACTTGGAGTACAAGAGTGCAACACAAATGTTTGTTCAAGATTGTATGTATACATCGTTGTAGAGTGTTGGAACTGAACTAGGTTGGTATACTCGTATACGAGGCACGCTGCACCGCGGGACGTATTCGAACCATTGGGCCGGAAACATTTACTCGATTAGACTGAAGGCATACGCTTTAAGAGAGATGGAATTTTCGCTCCTGAAGAATCATAATATTTGTTTATGAACTCCTTTGATATAATTGAAGATAGCATGTTTGTAGATCTATACTTATATATACAATACATATATCTACGTATATATCTACTAGTAGATGTAACTAAATTAATAAAATTTTAGGAACAAGAAGAACAAGCATTCTATTGACAGTCCGCCATAGTATGCAAATTATGTGAAATAAAAAAGTTCATTACGAATTTAAGTATTAATAAAATGTATTTAAAGTGTTAAAGCGTCTACATGCGATTGGACATACGAGTACGAATACTGTATGGACATGTGCCAATTAATCACCGCATCCATTGATTTTTACGCTACATTTATTTCCGAATCAGAAAATTTATTGCTCTGATTTTCATATTTGCGCATTTTTCAGTGCCGCTTTTAATCAAATTAAAAGTAATCCATATAAACATCATGTTTGTTTTATGTATAAGGCAAATTGATATTTAAATAAATGATTTTATACCTACATCCATACAGTGTAAAATATATTTTCTTTTTTCCCATTTATTTGTTGCGGGATATTAAGAAGACACAAGGATTAAAATATTAAAAAAAAGGCTAAAAATATGAACAATTTCATCGGAAAATACCACATGATGAAACAATATCTAAAGATGAAATTTAATATCCTCACTCGATCTTAGAGTCATCTTTTAGAATTATTAAAATTTTCCGTTCCAGTTGGAGTTGTCGCTGGTAACGTTAAGCGATCACGATAAAGTTTTTTTATATTACTCAGCATCCGGTGCACGTAAATCTGCCCTCACAGTGGTCTTGGCAACTTTTTCAATTTAACAGGTAAGGATATATATCGTTCATTCTTTTTATTTGAACACAGAACGAAGATAAACTTTGCAACTTACAAAAGTCATGCTTTGCTATTAAATACTCGAGGGGCGCGCAACAAACTCAAACTATAAAATACTGGGAGATGCAATACTCAAACTATCAATGAAGGCGACCGTGGTGTAGTGGCAGTGCAATGGTTACACAAACCGAGAGCACGAGTTCGAAACCACCCACTGGTGTATCTTTGATAATTGTACTTTGGTTCTCCTGTTTCTATGATACAAGCACTTTAGTAGCTTAGTATAAAAATGTAAAAAAATGTCTTACAACTTAAGTATATTTGGCTGCAATATGAGTGGGACATGAAAAAGGAATGCGTCTTTTATATTCAACCCAAGTCATTAAAAGTTTTATCTGGAGCAGATGCATCCTAGCGCGAGTTCATTGTTGTCTACGACTTTCCTTTTAAAGCAATTCACATAGATATCTTTAAAAGTTCTACATGTTCCCTTTTATATTTTAATTTCTCATATATTTTATGGTTATATTATAAAATAAAAAATAAAAATACACATTAAGGTACCTGACAGAACAAAGGAAATCCAATTACCAGTGTGCGAACTATTAAAATATCGTAAATGGGTCCAGATGATATTTCAATCACTTTATATATTCAAAAAGCAAGACTCACTCGTTAGCTGTACAAAGGCAAATCATTGAAGGAGCTATTTTCCACTGGGAGGGTACCCATTGAACGGCGCGTTCGCTGACAATGTCGCCTGTCGGTGGACGGAACTCTATTGTTACACTCGGAAGCCATTATTGACGTAACGCAAAGTACTATTAAAATATTTATATTGAAAATCGTTTATATTCGTTCCCGCATCTTAGGAAATTTCATTATAATGTGTGCCTCCCGGGTCTCTTATGAAAAACTCATAAATTGAGGAATTTGCTTCTTTGTAGGTTTTACGCTTGTGCGTTACTAAGAGAGTTTAACCACGATTTAGGTTAATTCAATACGAAAATATATTATAAAAATATGCGTATAATATGTATGTGCAAATAAATATTATTTTATTAAAACGTTTGTTCGCTTATTTTGGAATTCTGCTTGCAACCGGCTGATGCTCATAACACCTTAAGCCTATTTTAGGGCCTATCGTAGGGTAAACCTTCTGTACGTGAGCACTTACCCCAAATTAGTACCCGTAACGTTACCCAAGTTGGATTTACCTGCGTTCAGTCACACGTGACGGAGCATATGATACGCTTATAAGCGACTCAATCGTTTAGGAATTCATTTAAAATTATCTTCCACAAATACTGCCCTTAAATATAGATTTAGAAGAAAGATGATAATTATATATTTACTACATTATAAACTGGGACAATAATTAACCTAAACTAGTAAATAATATTTTTTGTAATTCAGAAAATGAGAATTAAGGTCAGCAAAAGTTTTAATGACAAAGCTAATGTAAATGAACTTTCGAGTATAAGAGGAAATGGCATGTTAAAATATTTACTTCAACTCGAGGATATTGTTCTGAAATGTGTTTGGGCTATAATTTTAAATTAACCTGAGTAGAGGTTGCTGTCGGTGGATTTCAAACTTGGTATAAACATTAACATAATTGACTTTTCTAACAATGAATCAGGCAGGGTGTGGAGTAAAGTTCGAATTAATTTAATTGCCTACCATACACTCTGACTTCTGAAAGTGTCTCCTAACTTTGAAATCTAATTATGTCATAAACTGTTTTACATGATATGTCATGTATGGTAGGTAAATTTAATTAAATTTAGCAAAACAAATATTCAGGTTTACCAGAACATAAGTTAAATAACTCATGTTATTTCAGGGTTCCTTGTAAATACAATATATTAAAAGTACAGTTTCATATACATTAACTACCATGTAGGTAAAAATCTATCGATAAGGTGAATTCAAAGATGGTAATATAGGATAATCACTTTTACTAGTAAGTGCACAGACCATGAAGTAACTCAGTCGCGTTTAGGTATCAGCTTGAAAGATGCCGGTTCCAGTTTGCAGTGCTCCAACCATGCACCGCATGATCTTATACAGAAATAATATCATGCGGGGTGCTGTTGAACCACATATACAAGGTTGCTAAAAGTGGTATTTACCATGGCAATAGGCAAATATATTGTATAGCATCAAAAACACGCAACATCTTATTATTTTATTCCATGATTTAAATTAATACAGTTTCTTTTAGCAATATTCAGTACAGTAAGTAGTAAATTAGGGAAAAATATGTAAAGGCTACCGTCAAATAGGTCTAGGTGTAAACGCGCTGTGAATGTCCTCCGCTCATGATTAATGAATGAACCTGGGTCGACATTGTGTTGTGATGCAAATGACTGAAGTCGACGAGCGCTCAGTAATACTGGCCAGAGAACGTAGCGCCACACCGCAACCATAGACATACCAACATACTAAATGTACAACAACAATGTTACTCAGCGAAGGACAATAAATCTTACTACCTTATAATAGTGTTTAAATTCGAGCTTGAGTTTTGAGATGAATTGTAATGAGAATTGTGTCTGTCAGTACACAACGATCACTGATGAAGCGTTACCAACTAAACCATTGTTTGCATGACGACACCTCCCTCGTCCGTGTCAGCCACTATTCAGGAACGTTTGACATAATTAAAATTTAAGCCTACTATTATCGCTTAATGTAATAAAAACTGAGTAGTTATCAAAAATAATTCTTCGTTCATTACCATTTAACAATAAATAAAACTATATTGACTATAATTAAACTAAAACTAGAAAAAGGGATAAATTATAAATAATAAACTTGTACCAAATCGGAAAAAAAAAATATGTATAATATTATACAGAATAATAAAATAGTATTTTTTTTTCGACCGACATCTGTCCTCGATTTACCTGATAGCAAGCTAGGGGACGTGCAATGACTGTCGATTACTGAAAAAAAAACGACTCACGCATGTCTTAGTCGACATCACTATGCCGACCATAAAACTTAATAACAACTATAATTACAAACTGAATAGATTTTCAAACGCGTTGTAACTCTGTGGTAATTCAGAAGCAAACAGAAAAGTTCAATGAAACTAGCAGTGGATATTTACAATATATAATTCTAAATAAGTCTACTCTCCTACACAAAAAAATACGTAATGCATATAAATACACATATTAAAATACGGTCAGATATTGTGTGAAAATATCATGTCAAAATAATTTAAAAATAAATTAGTGCTGAATGTATTTACGGTTGTTTCCCAACGAAAAAAAATTAATAAAAAATGTCGAGGCTTTATTGAAATTTTGCAGCAAGCATTTTTTGTGGCGGACGAGGTGACTGTCAACGTTTAAATTAAATTCCTCTGAAAGGTTTTATGCAAAATAATTTTAAAACTATACTATTTATAACTGGTATTTCTGGAATTATTTTAAATTAAAAAATATAATTCTAATCATTAATTGACTCGCCTCAATCCCATCACTGGAATGCGGACCATAAATGAAGACGACCACTACTACAGTAAAAACTATAATAATTGCAGTCGTATAGTCGTTTTTATTTTTTTAAATATCTTTATGTTTTTTTTTAATATTGTGTTTCGCCTGATGTTGGATGTTGATGCTGGAGACGACTGCCTAAATAACTTTTTTTATTATTAAGGTTCGACTTTCATATAAAAGCTTATATGAAGACAATTGTGAATGTGAAGGAAGCGAGGGAGTTTTATTAGGATCGTGGCAAGCTCCATGGTCTCTGCCTATCCCTGTGGGAAAAGGGCGTGAAAAGGCAAGTTGAAATCGAAATGCGACAGTCAATTCAAGGTCTGTACACTTGTAAGTGAAACTACGCTGCATCGGCAGGCTAGGAAAATGACAACCAACTGCGTACAACTCTTAAACAAAAAGACTCGGAGCAAATATCTTGTGATAATATTGTATTATACAAAGGTATAGTTAACTTTCCATTTGGCTGAGTTGTATTGTATGATTATTGTGACACAATGGCCTAAATCTTGCAAGCAACTGATCTGGTATTTATGTTCACATGAACATGAATAGGATTAATACTGTTATATTATATATACATAATATATGATACGACAATCTTAACTACTATTATACTCTGTCAAATGCAACTCTATGTCTGTCAGTTTGTTTTCTTGTAACGTTTTCACGCCTAAACCGCTAATCCCATTTCAATTATTTTTGTATTGAGATTTATTTTTAAAAATGAATGGTGTTGCTGATAACGATAGCTTATTACCAGAAATAGCACCCTTTATATTTTAAATATCTATATATAATCTGGAGTATCTGATGCTGGACAATGAGGATCCATAGAATATTTACCATTAGAACTATACAAGTGCTTTAACTAAATTTGTTTCCTATTATAAGCCTTTACCTAGGCTAACATAAAATTGAAGACCTAGAGTGCCTGATAATGGACCATGAGGTATCAAGGTAATATAGAGTAATAATAACGTTAGGATCACGTAAATCAACAGATGACGTTCCAAACTCAATCAATCAATCAAATTGTCACGCCTTTTTCCCACAGGGATAGGCAGAGACAATGGAGCGCCACTTACCACGATCCTTACATAACTCCCTTGCTTCCTTCACATCCACAATTCTCTTCATACAGGCTCTGTGGTTATGGGCACTAGGCAACCTGGCTTTCTTGAGGATGTCTCCGATTTGGTCGGAAAACACTCTCCTGGGCCTGCAGCCTTGTTTAACGCATCCATCCACATCAGATTTATAAATTCCTTTCGTCATTCTACTTTCACTCATCCTTTCCATGTGCCCAAAGCATCGAAGCATTCCTTTGTCAATCCTTGTCACTACATCTTCTTTCAAGCCACATCTGTCACGCAATGTGCTATTCCTTATTCTATCCGCTATTGTCACTCCACATACACTCCTTAACGACCGCATTTCCACAGCGTTAATTCTACTCTCATGCTTCTTCTGCCATACCCAACCTTCACTTCCATACATTCCATACGGAACAAGCACCGCATTATGAACAGCCATCCGTGACTTTTGGGACATTATTTGGCTGTTCATTATACTATGGATGGCACCGTTCACTACGTTACCCTTTTGCACTCTTCTCTCAATATCTTCATTACACTTTCCATCTCTAGTAAACATACTTCCCAAGTAAACAAATTGTTTGACTTGTTCCACTTGCTTTCCATCTATCATTATCTGACATTCTGTCATTTCATCCTCTCTCTCCAGAACCATTACTTTAGTTTTACTTACATTCACTTTCATTCCTTTCTTTTCTTATTCCGCATTCATAATAGTAACCATTTCCTGTAACTCATACGCCGAAGATGCATGGATAACTTGATCGTCGGCGTACAAGAGACATTTGATCACCAAGTCATTCATTCTTAAACCATACTTCCTTTCACGCAACTCTTTCAGACAACTGTCCATGAATAGATTAAAGAGCCATGGTGACGCTACACATCCCTGTCTGGCACCTTTAGAGATGCCAAACCAGTCAGATAGCATCCCGTTAATTCGAACACATGCACTGGAATACTCATAGAGAGATTTCAGTACACGGACCAAACGCTCCCTCAGCCCAAACCCGGACAGCTGCTGCCACAATTTACTCCTGTTTACTCGATCATAGGTCTTCTCAAGATCAACAAAAGCACAAAACACCTCCTGGTGTTTAGCCTACACTTTTTCGCTGACGCATCTTACAGAGAAGATCTGATCCATACATCCCATCCCTTTCCTAAATCCCGCTCACCAATAGACGTTGGTGAGAAATAGAACGTTCATAGAACCAATAGAACGTTCCAAACTAAAGTGTAAAATATATTTAAAATATTGATTCTGAAACTAATAAAATTTTACTGAAACTAAAAAACTTTAATAAAATGTGTGTAAAAATAATTGGAATAATAACAAAAAATATTTGAAAATATCAATGTGTTCATTTTTTGTTTGACTGGTCACTTGACCTTGTACAGCTGACTTTAAGCACACCTATATTTATATTTATTGTGACTTGACACAATAAATATAAATATAGGCTGCATCCAAAACGCGACTATGCCACTTCTATGCATAGTGACGGCGATTGGGGCAGCTGTGAACTAACGCAGTATTTTCAGTCGTCGTCACTCTTAGACCGACTCTTGCTTATCATCAGGCGGGTCGAGGTTAGATGTCGTGTCGCAATAAAAAAAACTTTACGCTGTACACCTGTAAGTGGTGGTACTATCCCGCATCGGCAGACTGGGCACTCTTTGGGCCTATCACTCTTTAAATATTAATTATCTAATAAAAAGTCTTTACTATCTGAATACTAATTACTTTTTATTTAATTTTAGTTTCCCGGTAGTGTCTATAGTAGAATGTATTTTGAACTGGTCCAATTTAAACTTGGACAAAACTACCGTAGTCGTTACTAGTTACGTTAAATGAAGAGGCAGAGCGGTCTATTGGTGAAAGTTTGGTCCAGTAAGGCAACAACTCGCAACTTAGTCCGTAGAAGGAAAACATCCCGGAGAATTAATTAAGAATTTCTTAGGCAATGTCACGTTTAATGCAACCGTGTTAAACCTTAAATATTCAAAGAGGTTACTTTGTAGCCAATTCGTAGTACCATTCTATAAATGTATACAAATTAAAGAAATATTGGTTGAGATATATAAAAAAAAGGTGTAAAAAAAGGATATTAGAATTATAAAAAAGTTTATTTAATTATACAGTACGACTTAATTTTTACATTCCATAATGTTACTAATTACTTAGGTAGTAATAAGAACTGGATAAAAAAATGCGCGATACTGTTTTTATAACAAAATACACAGTACAGTAATTGGAATATGACTAAGAGCATCGAATATATATTTTTAATATATAATACATGGTATACATAGTCATATACAAAATAATTTTAACATCGGACTTGTATTTATTTTGTCGCTTTTTAAGCGGCATTTGTGTATCTAAATTTGTATCTATATATGTATTTATATATCTATGTAATAATATACGATCGAAGACTAAGAGTAATGAAAAATACTCTTAGGTAATTTTAAAGAGTGGTAGGCAGGCAGTAGCCCATGCTGCCGATCCGGGGTGTTACCACCATTTTCAAGTATACAGACCGTGAAGTAACTTGATCTTTTTTCTGTATCAGTTTGAAAGTTGCCGGTTCCAACTAGGCCGACATAGAGGATCCGACTACTACTTGAAGTTACTTACGAGTAACCTTATTATCAGTCGCCTCCATTTATAGCTCATCAGCTTAACATCAGGCGCGTAACTGTCATATGTCGAGCCACAATAATAATTAAGAAAATTAATTCATTTTACGGTCATGTGACACAGTAATTATAATGGATTAAAATTTCCTACTATATTATGCTATAATATAAATATTTATGTAATTAATTATTTTATATGATTATAATTTATTTGTTTAATAGATATTAAGAATTGTGGATGTAAGGGAAGCGAGGGAGTTATCAGGATCGTGGCAAGTGGCGCTCCATTGTCTCTGCCTATTCCTGTGTAAAAAGGGCGTGACAATTTGATTCATTGATTATATTGAAATAAAAACTTATGTGATTTACAATTTTCCTTAATTCCTAATATTTCTCATGAAATATATATTTTTAATACGCTCACGTAGAACATATTTCTTCCAAATAATGGAGACCTAGTGGCGTAATATTGAAATATTAATATGTCCTAACAGTTTTTTTTAATTAATTGCCATAATATACAATATTTTTAGATCAACTGCGGCATCTGATTCAAATCCGCTTGGTATTAAAGTAGAGTGTTAACTGCTGCCACGGTCATGTATGCTGACCTGGTGAATGGCATTTCACATTGCATTTGCAAGATTTAGGATTATAGGTTAGTTAGAGAAAAGGCATGTTAACGATGGTGCCTTTACAATAGATACCCAAATATATGGCCAAAAAAAAATGGAGCCAAACTATACGAAAACTTATACGCAAATTACGATCATCATCATCAGCCAGAACGCGTCCACTGCTCAACATAGGCCTCCCCCTTAGAACGCCATTTCGAACGACAAGATGCCAGTTGCATCCACCGGTTATCCGTGACTTTTACTATGTCGTCAGTGCACCTAGTGGGAGGCCTACCTACGCTGCGTCTTCCAGTTTGTGGTCTCCACTCTAGAACCTTTCTTCCCCATCGGTTGTCGGTTCTTCGAGCGATGTATCTTGCTGGTATCAATGTATCTTTGATATATGTACAAGTAATTTGGTTATCCTGTTATGTACTTAAGTAACTTTGTATAGAAATGTAAATAATAATAAAAGACCATTTTAAAGCAATAAGTTTTAAAAAACAAACAGCACTTAAATTATGGATTAATTAAATTATGATCTGCAGTACCCATGACTTGTATGAAACTAATTGAAAATGTAAAGGACACGCGAGAGAGTTGTGCTAGGATCGTGGAAAATTACGCTTCATTGTATTTGCCTATCCCTGTTGAAATTAATACATGTTAATTAAATAGATAGATCTTATCTGCTTTAAGGCTCAACCGTCGTATTCAACACAATATCTAAAATTCTCTTTTCTCTAAGCTAGTGAGGCAAGCGACAATTGATGCTGGTGTCATCACGCAGCGACAAAGCATTTAGTTTTAAATCCCAAACTTTATCCTCGTGAACACAACTATGGACCATTTCTCGGTGTCACTAAACAAATAGCTCAAGGGAATCTTGGAAAAGTCACTGACTGTTCTTACTGTTTGCCCTCCACAGCAAACTCCTCGGGCAAGAAAAATATATTCCTATTTAACAGACATAGTGCTTGGAAACTGGCTTGTCTTACTCTAAAACTTTTCCATTAGACACGAAACAGTAATATTTTATTTAAAAAATGGCTTAAACTTTTTAAGTATTGTTTTTATAAATGTTTTTTTTCGGCACTATATGTAAGTTATTGTTCTTTTTATTATTATTTTAAAATTGAGACGCGATATCTGACCTCGATGTTCCAGATAAAAAGCAAGCGCTCTCAAACCTGCCAAGAGCGCCAACGGCTGAAAAATCCGTTTCAGTATAGGTTTGCATCGGTTACCGCTACTATGTATCTATCGATATCAGTCGTTCATAAATATCAAGGACATCGAATTACCTTGTAACTTTTATTTAAATTCTAATAAATGCAAACTAACATTTTGATCACGACTTAAAAACTATATATCTTGGGGGGCTTAAAATAATTTTGAAACAATAAAGTTAAATATGCTAATTTTAATTATCGCTCTTGAGCATTACACAATTACTTTAATTGTTCTCTGTGTTCTGCGCTCGAGTTTCATTAACGAACTTTGTTTTATATATTTTTTCTCTTCGTTAAATTGCATCTGGGTCGCTTGTTCTGTGCCGTTTTATGAATACTGTATTCATAATACTAATGTATCTTTTTATATTATTTTTTCATCTCATATAAGAGGTTGTGCTAATATTTTTCTCCATAACCCTTTTCGTTGTAGTGTTTAGCTTTGCTGTCACGTCTAGAAAACATTAGTTATCCTATATAACCTGACGTGGGTGGACCATTACGTAGTGTCTACACCTAATGTGTTTTAAGCTTTTCTATTACATTTTGTAACCAAAGCTTTATTTCTTAATAAAAAAAAATATTTAACGAAAAAAAATCGAACATACAGTTATTTATTTATTTAAAGACTTGCAGTTCTATCGTGCACTTAGGCGGACCTAACACTTGTTAACGTAATCTAACAGTCAACCTTTGAGATAATTAAAGCAAGCTAAGAATATAAGCTGTTAATATATTGTAATAGAAAAATAGATATTTAAAAAATATATTTATTCAATTATTCAAATTGTCACGTCCTTTTCCCACAGGGATAGGCAGAGACAATGGAGCGCCACTTGCCACGATCCTGATACAACTCCCACGCTTCCTTCACATTCACAATTCTTTTCATACAAGCTCTATGGTTATGGGCACTAGGCGACCAAGTTATTTATTCATGTATGTATTTTTTATTTTCATTTTTTTTCTATACTAAAAGTGCTTGTATTATAAAAAATGGGCGACCAAATCGAATATCGAATATAAAAGTTAAATAAAGTCGGAGTTTCATGGTTTGCTAGATCATTTTATTACCACTAGATCTTGTTCGCTTTGTGAAATCATCACTTTATAACATTAAGGAAGTTGATATAATTATCTTAAAATTACAACTAAAGGGCAATTATAAGTTAGATTATACTTTTGACATTTTCAAGATTCAGTCAATTTAAAGTTCACTTCTTTGATTTCTATGTAACTTCGCGAAGATAGAATTCCGTCAAAATGTACAGTTATGCATTTATTCAGACATTAAAAGACTTGAAACTCAAATGTTCCATCTACATATCAATGGAGGAAATTTACAACGGAAACTTTACTGCCTCCTCGTGCTTTTGTTACGCTTTTTATGGAAGTTGTTCGTCGTTAATCTTTCGAGTGAAAAAAGCCTCGTGTTTGCCTTGTAGCATCTGTTGAAGCAATAATTTACAGCCTGCTGCTTCTGACATAGGACTAGTTTGGTGTAAATGGAAAATCATATTAACATACGTGATATGTAACAAAATTTTCAATCATAATTTTTCGTCTAGTGTTTTTTTAAATAAATTTTATACACTTACCTAAATACAATAATTTGAATAGTATGATCAAAATTTTAACTTAGAATGGTGTGTTGTATACTGTTCATGATCCTCAAATTATGATAACAACTTTAATTATTAAACACAAGATAATTGAGAATTTGTAATACAATTTCAGTGAAATTGCTGAAAGCATATTTTCTGTAATATTCCGCTTAACAGTGAAGTCGAGATAATATTCGTGGAATATCGACGTTGTTATACTAAATTAAAATCCAGTACAAACGAGAAGAGCGTCGCAGCTGCACGGGTTAAACTAATTTCATCTCAACATGACAAGGGTATTAGTTGGGTCGGGACCCTTTTTATAACTCACGTTACTAGCACTGGCTGTGAAACCAGCATTGAAACAATCATATTCATAGACTGACCTCTCCAAACATTCATTTAAAAAGGGCAAATACATTTATGTTTATTCTTGTTTTGTCCGCTTTTTCATTTTATGGGATAACGACTGAATAAACAGCAATTTGATATTTTTAACGGCGATGTAAATTTCAAAGGTTTTTAGCGAGTGAAATTGTAAAAGGTTTCAGCGTGTAACATGTTTATTTTTTCTTTATCGACTTTGTGGTTTTTGAAAAAATCGAGTTCAATTGCTGTACAATTCTGCAATAAAATATATATTCAAATGATATACAATATTATTGTATTGTTATTGTATATAACATCTTTGGAGTTAGGTATACATATTATGTAAATATAACACCAAAGTTTATAGTTGTGAATAAACTTAAATTGTGGATAATTAATAATAATACATTCTACTAAAGTGTGGATATAAATCACATGCTTCGTGTGTACGCAATTTTATTTTTTGAATTAGACACTGTTATTATTACTGTCATAAAGTCTCTAGATCTAAGAACTTAAAATTATTGTGTATATTGGTGTATAAAAAATAATTATTTGTATAGTTATAAATTAATTGATGAGTATGTAGAGAATTGTGGATGTGAGGGAAGCGAGGGAGTTATGTCAGGATGAAAAGACGCGACAGTTTGATTGATTGATTAAAATAAGTTACTATATTTTGTATTTTATCCTTATAAATAAAATAATAATATACAAAACTAACATTTTATTGACATAAATAAAATTGCAGACTCAATTTTAACTTAACCTTTAGTTTGAAAATTAATAAAATCTGTTATTAGCGCTCTTGAATTATTTCTTGCTTACCACTCAAGTTTTTTTATATTGTGACTCAACATATAACAGCACCCTGCCTAATGTTAAGCTGGAGTGCGGTTGATAAATGGAAGCTACTGCTACTACAGTTAAATAACTGTAGAAGTCGCATCCACTATGCTGGCCTAGTTGAAACCGCCAACTTACGAGCTAATCCCAAATCGCGACTAAGTCACTACACAGTTGTAAGTGGTGCTACTACTACGAATAGGCAGACTGAGCATCACTGCCTACCAACCAATTTTTGACAACCAGACTGGGAGCAAATATTCGCCTCTTCATTTTATTAACAAATATTTGTGATATTCAATATAATTGTTAAATATTACAAATAAAAGCTATAAAACAAATCTTTGCTTCGACTGGGAATCGAACCTGGGACTTTACGCAGAACATACAGGTGTTGTAACTAGTGCGCCACGCCTGTCGTCAACTTATTGCAATCTTATCATTTTGTTATTAGCACACGCCTAATCCTGATTAAAATCACTGTTTAATTATGCTAAATTTGTCTCAAGTTAAAGGCTTATAGCTAGGTGTTCTTGAGTGAACGTTTTGTATTCAAGACTTGGAAAGATTTAAGAGAGTCTCCGGAACTGTAGAAGATAAGACCGGATCGCGCTAAGCTGGTGAATTACAGCCGTTTCTTTGTGCGACGTTACTCTCCTTGAGTTCGTCTGCTGAAATGAGAATAACTTAGTCGTATGTGTGTTCAAATTTATTTAAATTCGTTGCAGAACCCTCGCTCCTAGTAAATTTACTGCATCATTAGCGGGAAGGGAATCTTAATGTCTTCATTTGTAGAAACTCAATGTTTTTACACAGTTCTCTAACGTTCCAAATTAATGGTGAATTAACATAACAATCGCATACGGCGTTGGCTTTAGAGTTAAATGAAATCGTTTGGTATTACAAAGAGAAAAGAATGTGAAAAAATAATAATCATTCCATATATAATTTTGATTTTCTGAAAAAATGAAATTTATATGTTCTTACAAAAAACACCCTTGTCGCACGCACCCGTCCTTTTGTAAATTACGACATCAGCAAGGAGCTAACTTTTTGTCCCAAGATTAACTGCGGTATTACAAGCCAGAAATATGCCAATGTGCCTGTTTTCACAAACTTCATAATTACTCATTTTTTAAGCTACCTACCTGCTTAGAACGTTTGAATCGCGAATTAAAATTAATCAAAAATTCAAAGTAATAATAAATGTGATCGTAAAGAAGACCGATAGAAATCGATACAATACAATACTCTGCTGCCCATGAATAGAGCAGGTATATATTTTATACATCTTTAAAATGAGCTACTAAAGGTGCTGATACAGGACAACCAATGTCGCCGGTATCAATGTATCTTTGATATAGAATCAAAGATACATTGATACCGGCGACTGTGGCTTTTTTAAACCGGAAGATTTTGGTTTGCGAGGCAATTTCATTTTTTTTTATTGTGACACGACATTAGACCTCGATCCACCTGAGCAAAAGGCGGTCCAAGAGTGACGACGAGGCTGCCTCAGTCGCTGTCACTATGCCGGCCAAAAAAATATGATCATGAAACGCGACTGAGTCACTTTACTTGAAAACTGTCTGCCTACAACTTTTAAACAGACCTAAAAAAATACCTGAAGAAAAATATATATTGAAATATATACAATATTTTTTAAATATATCTAGTTGACCATTAAATTATTAGAAAACTTATTCCGTCAAGAAGACGAACTGCAGCAAAATGCCCTTCGTCGAAGCAGTTCATCAGTATTCAACGGTAGAGCAATTGAAACTGCGGCGGTGGTTTTCAGTCGTGCTACTCAATTTTCCTTGTTCCGACGGCTAGAGTTATTTGCATCACAAAAACACAATGTCGAGGGTACGCGAGACCATTAATCACGTGTAGTAACTTCACAGTGGTAGTAAATGCCGTCAGCGACACGCGAATGATTCAGACGTTTCCTAACTGCAATCGAACAACGGCAACTTGGTACTCCTTAAAGTAGACCCTAATAATATATTTCGTGTCGTACCCGAGAAAACCGAGCGATATAAGTTGATATCTTTTAAACATAATACCTTATTTGATGTAACTTAGACTTGACTTTTTCACACATTTTAACATCGTTAGATCGTTTGATATGATAGATCATTATCAGTTGAGCTCATAAAGACATTATCGTCTCTTTAAGGCTGACATGTAGACGCCATTGTAAATAGCAGTGGACGCCCTCTTGCGCTGTCATTATGCCAGCCTCGGAATGCATTTTTTTAAACTTGTTTTTGTTAACGTACTTGTATTTTTTTTTTATTGTGACTCGACATATCACAGCACTCCGCTTGATGTTCAGCCGAAGTGTGGTCCATGAATGAATGTCACTGCTACTACAATTCAATAACTGAGAGTAGCAATCACATCCACTATGCTGCCCTAGTTGGAACCGGCAACTTACAAGCTAATCCCGAAACGTGACCAAATCACTTTACGGTCTGTATACTTGTAAGTGATGGTACTACCCCGGATCGGCAGACTGGGTACCACTGCCTACCACTCTTTGATAACCAGACCCGAAACAAATATCCATCTCTTTTTTAAAATTACAAATATTTGCAATATTTAATATAATAATTAAATATTACAAATAAAAGCTATGAAACAAATATTTGCTCCGACCGGGAATCGAACCCAATCGCTAAAACGTTCGTCCACGCGTGTCGTCAACGGCGTTGGGTTACTACAATATTTATATCAAAGCTACGAACTAAAAGCTAACAATTACAAGATTTAAAACTAATTAAAGAAAGATGTAGTAATGAAAATAATTGCGATAAGACAATGAATTAATTGACATAGTACGAGATGTAACACCGCCACATTAGTTCGACACTTTGAAGTTTTTTTTTAAGTGCCGGAACAAGCCTTCGCTTTAATTGCGCCAACCGGAAAGGGGAGAAGAATGGTTGGAAACGACAGAAACCTTGCCAACCGTCCTACATTATTAAAACTTGCCTCTTTACTTCACCACCACCCACTCTTATGTACTTATGATTCATGCATTTTGGAATGGTTTGTTCAAAATGTCTTCCGTCTGCTTTTGAGTTTCTTTTATGGTCATTATAATGATGATACTCCTTTATGTTATTTTTATTAAGGGTTTCCTTTGTTAAGATACAAAATATGAGTTGTTTAAAATAGGATCTAAATATCAATGATACTTCTCTTGTGAATGACTTTCATTGTTTAATTATCGATAATATATAACAATAGAATATTGTTATATCTATATAAATTAGCTTACTTTATTTATGTTATGATTTCATTGTTTAATTTTGACAAGGAAAGGCAATATCAATATATTCTTACCTATACACTACAAACTTGAAAAATCATAGCAAGAAACACTATTATAGGTTTCAGTATTGTATTTATATCTCCGAATTAATTATAAATATAAATTTTGTATTTAAAAATTTACAGATTACCTTATAAACCAGGATAAGTAAGTCAGAATAAGTCTATAATACAGCAGATTTATAAATCGTTACTGTACTTACTAGTACTGTAAGCTTGAAAAACTACATTCTTTATTTATTATGACGCCTGACATCTGATGTCGAGGACTGAAAAAAACTGAGTCGTAATCGCCCAATCGCCGTCACTATGTAGTGAACTAAATAGTACAGGATTTTTAAATACCTAAATAACATAACATAAAATATAAAAGTACTTACAAGCAATAAACAGGAAACAGGGCTTACACCTTACAACAGTGTTTATAATACCCCGTTCCCTAAACTTTGTTAACCTGTACATATCTAAACAAAAACATCTTTATCTTATACAAAGGTTTAGTAATCCTCAAAATCTTGTTATTTTTTATATTGTGCCATCTGACCTCGACTTGCCTGATAATAACAAAGGGGAAAAAAACGACTCAGTATGTTAAATTTGTTTTAAATATTTAGGCTATAAAATCCTGAAGGGGATAGTTAATTTCCTCCCCGTTTTATTAGAGTAGTATTAGATACTAAAAAGTACGATTAAACGAATTAACTAGTGCTCTATAACTTTGTAAGATTAAAAAACTTTATTAGGTATACAGTTTCTATATAACTACTTATTAAAACTCTTTCGACGGTAAATGGTTTTAGGAACTTTCTTTAGCTAAGCATTATGCAAATTAAAATAGTTGTAAGCACGTATGTATATGACAATGTATGAATTTAACTGCTCCTGTTTACACAGCTTTACTTTACCCAGTTTTAGGTTCCCTATCAGAAGTGACTTTTTTTTATAAAAAGTTGAGATCTGAGCTCGACCTACCTGATGGTAAAAATAACGATTTGATTGCCTCAGTCGCCGACACTATGCTGAACAAAGGTGCCTTTTTACGCTTCGCTCTAAGAACCCAATAATTCTATTTGTTGATTGTTCTACAAAGAAACGACGCTTCGAACATTTTATTCCGACTGCCGATTCAGTTAACAGACTGCAAAAGTAAAAAGACTGCTATACCATACGCGTGTATCAAGGGAGTAAAATGACGGGATTTAATTTGCGGTATTTGCATATGGATTGCCCTGCAGAATATCGTATAGTAACATCAGGCGGTGTCCTATAAGAATATATTAATTATATTTTTTCCTAAAATATTATACATATACCATTTTATACGCCTAATTAATTAACAAAGTTTACATTGTGTTGTATCATGTTTAATTTAGTTGAACAGAATGAGATTAATTGAAGGCAGCAAGCATTGTGTGTTCTGAATGGAAAATGCCAAATTACGCATCATACATTTGTGAATGACTTCCATTGTTTAATTATCGATAATATATAACAATAGAATAATGTTATATCTAGATAAATTAGCTTACTTCATTTATGTTATGATTTCATAGTTTAATTTTCACATAGAAAGGCAGTGGCAGCAGTTATCGATATTTATTCTTACCTATACACTACAAACTTAACAAAAATCATATAAATCATATAATTATATAATAATAATAGCAACAAGCACTATTAAAGGTTAAAGCAAATTAAAATTTTGTATTTATAATTTATAAAACCACTAAAAATACATCATCATCAACAATTTCACTCCTTAATTCACATAGAGATAGTCAGAGATAACGGAGCGCCACTTTCTACGAAAATGACACAATTATCTAGCTAGAAAAAATTTAGAAAATACATAAAATACATACCATGTCTAGATACAAAACATCCACAACCAGAAAATCGATAAATCAAAACGTTACGCTTCATCACACAAAGATAGGCAGGATATACAACTTTTTTATTACAGGCACTATGCCCTACCAACAACAACCCACTATTTTACTTCCGAAGGTTGCTCTGGGTTCTAAGCTTGTGTTAATTTAAAAAATAAATCTTTTTATTTAAAATATTTACTTATAATAATGTAGTTCATAACTGTATTATTATTATCATAAATGTATTATTATTGTAAATTATGGGCATGAGCCTGAAATAAAGGCTATTATTATTATTATTATAACAAAGTTTAATTCTAGACTTTGGTGTATTGAGCACAACGTGCTAAGACTGCGTTTAGAAAAGGTGCGAAATAAACAGTAGCAACGTTTCCGTGTTCTCCATTATTACAATGTAGCTTTAGAAAGCCTCCAACGTGCCTTATCTATGGTGGCGCAAGAGCCTCATAAGCCCAGGTTGTTACCTTACAACACATTGTAGGACATTATGCGCCAACGCGACGTCGACCTAACGCTATCATCTTCGTGTAATAAAAATATGTGTTCACTTCTTATGAATATTTTCATTCCAGTTATATCAACAATGTGTACCGAAGTGTTGACTTCCTAACCGAAAATACTATTACATAACCTTTAAGCTTGCCTAAAGTTATGAATAAAGTTTCGATAAAGCAGGTGGTCGTTTGGCAAGTCTGCCTCACTGCTAGGTGGAAGTGAAAGCATCACTATTAGCTTCTTAAGTCCGTCAGTGATCTGGATCAGCTGGAAAGTTGCCGAAGCTCTTTAAGCCAGCATATCGGTTACGACTGCCTTATAGATTGGACTCCAGGCAGTGTGTGCCAATACTGTTCTATAATACGTCTATTGTGGGAAAATGTTTCTTTTTAACGGTGGAAAACAGGTATGTGTTATATTTTTTAATTCCATTTAGAAAATGCTAATAGCTTTTAGAAAAGTGGAGGAGGACTCTGATCCGACTGGACCGATAGATAAAGGTAGCTGATGTCAATCACTGAAGGGTCGAAGAGTATAAGCCTGAGGCGAGCGAGGGTTGGATTATAAGGGTCTAATTCTCTGTTTGTGATTATTATAAGATGATGTATTATTAATATAAAAGGTTGGTACTTGAATCGCTTTTTAAATAATAAATCAAATAATAAATTTAAAAATTATACCTAAATAGGTTAGTTGGGTATGGCAGAAGAAGCATGAGAGTAGAATTAACGCTGTAGAAATGCGGTCGTTAAGGAGTGTATGTGGAGTGACGATAGCGGATAGAATAAAGAATAGCACATTGCGTGATAGATTTGGTTTGAAAGAAGGTGAAGTGACAAGGATTGACAAAGGAATGCTTCGATGGTTTGGGCACATGGAAAGGATGAGTGAAAGTAGTTTGACGAAAGGAATTTATAAATCTGTTGTGGATGGATGCGTAAAACTGCCTTGTTGGCCAAGACATCCTCAAGAAAGGATAGGTTGCCTAGTGCTCATAACCATAAGAGCCTGTATGAAGAGAATTGTGGATGTGAAGGAAGCAAGGGAGTTGTGTAAGGATCGTGGTAAGTGGCGCTCCATTGTCTCTGCCTATCCCTGTGGGAAAAAGGTGTGACAATTTTATTGAGGTTAGTTAATTTTTAGTAATAAATATGGGATATTTTTATGTATTTTTTTTGACATATTCTAATGTTAGTATGATACTGTATATATTAGTTATTATATAATAATTGTACAGAAAGAAACCACTCATATAGGTACCTACATTAGTTGGGACGAGAATCAAAGCCAGAGCTTCTCACAGCGCCCATGTTCTCGCGTCGAAATTTCTCTGTACTACGAGTATCTTTTCATATAGATGTTTTGGGTCTACATCGCATATTGCCGGGTTAATACCACATACAATAGCGACAAAGCCGGGTTCGATCTCTTCCGATTTTAATATCTAATTTTATACAGTACTTTTTATTCTACATTGATTCTTTTATGTGAGTACTTTTCTATAATATTAAAACTTAAGCTAAACTTTATTTAGTAAAACAAGCGATAAAATATAGAATTCTATATTTATCAACATATAGAATACGTTTTACATTATTCGTACTTTGCTATCAACAGACTAAAATTTTATTTAACTTTTCATTGTTATATAAAACCAAAATAATGAGTTGAAAGCCTCATGAATAAGTGTAGTTTATAATTAGGATTTCAACATATTTTATTGCAATACCTAATTACTACAAAACAAAACACAAAACATAATTACCATTGTAATAAAACACTGAATTTTAATGCGAACTCAATGAAAATAATAGGGATTCATTTCTCACATAATTTATTTAGGCAGGCTATATTATTTATGATAACTTAAGATATAACCATTATTAAAAAACACTTTTTCTTTATTAAAATACAATAATCAAGCCAAAAATAACTTACTTTTATGTATTTTTTCATAAATGAAATTTATTTGCCTTTTCTTGTTAAAATATATAGACTATTTATTAAATTCAATATACCAAGAAGTTACAACAATTAAATTACAACTATTAAATTACAACAAACATATTATTAACTCTCTTGATTTGGACTTAAGTAACACCTCACCTCACCTCCAAACATCTCAAGAGTCTAAAATAGTCGAAACAAAGTTCATAAATTATTAATTAGGTAATACTCGTACTTGGTTTATCAAGCATTAAAATTACTGTTACCTAATTACGTAAATTTATTCTTCAGAATATGATTTTGTGTTATAAGGATTGTTAATCATAGCTGTTCAAATTTGGCAAAGGATCGTGTACATCATATTGCGGTATTAATCTCATTTCGCGAACGCCGCTACATCTATGAAATATACCGCAGCGTTCCTATCGCAAATGGGATAGCTGCTTAAACATAAGTAGAGCGGGTTAAGGAAGTATGAACTGTCAATAGAAGTATGAACAGTAACTATAGCGACTTTACTTAGACATTCTATGGCTATATGACGATTTAGAGAAACTCCTATCTCTTTATCTTGATATTATACATAATATTTTCGGCTAACCCCGAACAGCACCGTTATATATCTGTCCATACGTGTCTGTTATTTATCTCTGTCGATTTGCTCTAGACCGTCATGGCACCCTTGCTGTACTAGATGATATCATGATCCTTCTCTTATACTCTATATCCATCGATACACCTTTATACATTTATATATTATAGCGCCTATATAACCTGGTGGATTCATAAGTAACGTGTCTGTTATATAAATCAGCTACTTTCTTACATTCGGCACTGCGCGCTCTATTGCATGTCTACCCTAAAGATAGGAGTTATAATTAACTCAGCGAAAATGATTGCTGGTAAACTAATTTCATATTAAATATGCTTGTGCTGAGGGAATCAGTTGCCCTCATCATGTTAATTTTATATTGGTATTCTAATATGGTGTGATTTACTTCTACAATTGTAAAATTTATGCAAAGAGTGGCAGGCAGACAATTGGTGATCACTTGCTCAGTAGGCTGATACTAGTAGTATCACAAGTGTATAGAACGTGAAATGACTTAGTCGCGTTTCAGGATCGGCCTGTAAGTTGCTGGTTCTATCTAGACCGGCATTATGGATGTGTGCGGGACCGGGTCGACTAAATCGAACCTCCGCAGAACTTGGAAACGCGGCCGTCGAAAGACGAGCTCAGCCGTGACGACGAAAGTCGATCTACGGGTTTCCAATTCTACGGCAGGCTGACTCCCGCGCTCACCAGTGGTCTCTCCAGAGGACCAACGTACGTTAGCCTAGAGCTGGAGAGTACCGGTGAGTTTGGGCTTGCCGACGAACGGTCCGATGCACCGAAGAAATGCCGGGGTGCACGATGGGTGGTGATGCGATGAAATGAAACACCAGATCTTGAGAGTTCAGGCTTCGTTCCTCTTCTATAGTCCCCAGTCTTGGTCGGATGGCGGTGAGGTGGCGTGTGCGGCGGTGGTGATCTTCGAACTGACTCTTGCGTGCTAGGCCGCCTATATTTATTCGCCACCTCTCCCGGCGCTCGGTGACTCTCGCATGCCGCGACGCGAGAGCCAATGAGCGTCGAGTATTCGCCGATCAACCAAGAATGGGGATAAGAAAATTGCACGAAAATACTATTTATTTATATTTACAATTCTCTTATACTATTAACAATTATTATTATATCTATATTAATCTATAAACTATTGGAATTTACATAAATCTAATAAGAAACCATTCTTCTATACTATAACTATTCTAAGTGACTATTCTAAGCTCTAAGTGGTGCTAACTAAGTGCTTATAACTATACAAAGAGCTTAAATCTATCCTATTCCTATTTACAATGTCTATAAACTCTATTCCTAGCCTTAAATCGCGTCCGAATAATCCTATATGCTTAAGTAGCTCTATACACTTTACATTGGTTACTTTTACCAATTTAACTATCTATAAGTGTAGTAGAAGCTATAATCTATCTAAATACTAAGACCTAAAGTAGAAAAGTTAATACTTAAACTCTATAATTAGGCCCGAACATTCTAGTATGCCTAATGCTGACTAGGTTTTAATATTACCTCTTATTTAAGTGTCTTTACATAAAATGAGATATCGTCTATCATTCTATATTAGAACTATCCAATTCCACATAAAATAATAGGTATCACTATAAAACTATTAGCACTGCAATGGCAAGGATTCAAGTCTATTGCGCCGACCAATGGCAGCGCTTACATTATCAGCTAATGGCGTGAAAGCAGCGCGCCGTTATTGCACCTTAGCTTGGTATTTTCCTATTGACTATTCCTGTTGGAAAATACCAAGCTGTACTAGAAAAGGCCATTGCAGGTTTTCCTGTTCTATAAACATAATTACATGATCAAAATCACATATCTATTCTATGCTATACGATAACGTGATTTGATAAATTATGTTACCAAATCACACATCTATGTGATTTGGTACGTATATCGACCCTGTAGTGGTAGATAAACTATTTGTTCTTTTAAAGAACCGAACTTAATAATTTAAGCCCTAACTATTATATTTCCCTGAAGCAGGCGAAATCTATCTTACGAACATTTAGTGTTTGTGGCGGGCTAAATTATTATCTATTGATACGTTATGCTAGTCTATATACGTAATAATAGATTCGTATTCTCGAATGTGCTAATTATGTGTGATTAAAAACTAAGCTAAACGTGACGCGACTTAAGACTAGACGTCTACTTATAACTATGTGCGATACGTCTTATTAACTATACTTTTTTAACGGCTTATAACTAAACGAGTTATATCTAAAGCGCCTACCTATGCCTATAAGACGACTCATATCTAGAACGCCTACCTATTACCTAACGGCTTATGTCTAGAACGCCTACCTATTACCTAACGGCTTATATCTAGAACGCCTACCTATTACCTAACAGCTTATATCTAGAACGCCTACCTATTATTGTAAGACGACTTATATCTAGAACGCCTACCTATGACATTGCGACTATCTATCTACATTGACGATCAGAGCAGAGAAACTTGTAGTGACGTCAAGAGCAGAAACCGAGGAAATGCGCCGTCCTGTCGATAGCTCTGAAAAGAGCTGTTTTAGCACCCGTATAACACGTAGTAGCTCTGAAAAGAGCTGTTTGTGAGAGAGGAGTGCTGTGCCCAGTTTCTTTCTTGACGCGACGTGAAGTCTTCAAGATATCCTTCAAGGGTCCTTTGTTCTTATATGGCGTGGGCGTAGCGACGATGGGCACAGCAATGACGTCCTCTCTCTACGGGTGCGGGCGGCGCATTGAGCGGCTGCGCTCTGTGCGCCCTATTTATAAGCGCGCCGTGAGACGGGAATTTCGTCGACGTGGGAACATTCGCGAACAATAGCATTCCAACGGTACGCCTACATGCGAAACTATTTGACTATTCGGTTTAAAACCTAACTAATATGAATACCTATCTATATACAAAATGCAATGTCGTATTAATTAATAAACTATATTTACATGTGAGGCGTCGTGCACATACTCCCGCCGTGCAGTGACGTAGGCTGCTGTTTGTTGACTATGGCGCTGCATCCTCTGCTACCGGTGTCACGACGTCTGGCTTGTAGTCGGTTGGCAGGACGATAAGCTTCTTTGTGGGGCGCCTTAGAACTCCACCCTTTGTTTGCACGTCCACGGCTCGTACAATGTTGTCCTTGCCCGGATATGTTGCCACTACCTTACCCCTTGGCCAGGTATTGCGGGGCAAGGTATTATCGCAGATCAGGACGACGTCTCCTAATTTTAACGCCGCTCCCTTGCTCCTTGGCTCCCGCCGATTTTGCAGGTCGGGCAGATATTCTCTGAGCCATCGCGACCAGAAATGATTGGCGAGTTGCTGAGCCCGGCGATAGTGTGATTTATGGTTCAGATCTCGCTCGTCGAAGGTTCCTGGCGTTTGCACTTGAATAATGTGCTTCGCCTGGACTGTTATAGGCGAAACTAGGCCCAGTGGGTCGAATACCGACATGATTGTCTTCAAAGCTTCCCTCTTTGTTGGGACTTTTAGGTCATCGGTGATCTCCTTGGGTACCCTAGCAAAGTTCAGGTTAAACCCTAAGGTGTCCAATTTAGGCCGCCACATAAGGCCTAATATTTTTTCTATTCTATTTCCGTCTTCTAGATGACGATCGGTTATTTGGCTTTCTGTGACTTCTTGAAACTCCGCCACAACTTCGTCGCTATTAGAGGTCCAACCTCTTAAGTTGAAATTCGCCTCGCTATGTATTTTCTTTACTTGTTTAGATATTTCGATGGCTTCGCCAACGCTTCTAAAACTGTGTAGATAATCATCCATGTAGTGGTTGGATATTATTGCTTCTACAGCTAGCGGGTACTCTTCTCTATATTTTTCAGCGTGCGTGTTTTTTATGTATAGTGCGATGCTGGGGGAACACGCCGCACCGAAGATAACTGACCGCATTCTATATTCGTTGGGTGGGCCCTCCCGCCGGTCAGCGCGCCAAAGGAATCTAAGGACGTCTCTGTCGGTCTCTTTTATTCCAATTCTCAGAAACATTTCTTCTATGTCGGCGGCTACAGCTATCTTATGTTGTCTGAATCTCATTAGAACTCCAGGTAACGATTGCAATAAATCAGGGCCAGTAAGGAGGTGCTCATTAAGGGTCGTCCCTCCTGTGCGTGCGGCCGCGTCGAATACAACACGTACTTTTCCTGGCTTTGCTGGGTGAGTAACCGCGAAGTGAGGCAGGTACCATGTCTTTCCCGGTGTAGGAACAGCGGTGGCGGGTTCGGCGTAACCCTTTGCTAACAGGTTTTCTATTTGTTTGTTGTATTCGATCTTCATGTTGGGTTCTTTGTCTAATTTCTTCTCTATCGTGTAGAGTCGTTTTAGAGAATTATCGAAGTTGTTCGGCAGTCGAGACTCCTTTTCTTTCCATAATAGCAAAGTTTCGTAGCAACCTGACGGCAATCTCACGGTCTCTTTGTTCAGCAACTCTATGGCGCGTTTCTCGGGGTCCGCGCGTGTTTGGCGGGCCGTTATCCCCAATCCATCTATGGCGAAATACTTTTTTATCTCTTCGTTGATATCTTCATCTGAGTTCTGAGTGTATACTCTTTCGACCACGTAATTTAATCTATGTCCCAGCTGTCGAGTCGTTGCTCCGTGCAGAACCCAACCCAGTTCTGTTAAGGAAGCTACGGGTTGGTTAAGCGGTCCTGTCTTCGTCTGCTGGGCCATTAACAGGTGCCAATTATCTTGGCCTATCAGCAACGTGGGCGTTGCTTTCCCATGGTGCAAGTAACTCTCCACTTCTTTAAGATGACGACATCCTCTTATATCTTCAAGTTTTATTGTTTGCGGCGACAGCTTGAGTCCCTGGATCGTGCGGGCCTTCAACTCGAAACTCTTCTTTTGACCGCTAATATTGATAGAGACTCGTCGAGAGCGCATCGCCTTTGTTTGTTTCCCGGCGACGGCTTCTATATTTAAGGGGTCGATTGGTCCCTTTGCGCCGATACGCTGAGCTATGCGTTCATCTATGAGGGTGACCGTTGATCCATCGTCAAGCAGTGCAAAGGTGTCGACGGATCCTTTGGGTCCCGTTAACTTGATCGGAACTATTTTCAAATATGTGTAAGTACGGGAATAAGTAGAAGCCACTACTTCGTTCTTCTCTGTGCTAGGTGGGTCGAAATGTAGAAGAGAATGATGAGTTCTGAGACACCCGTCTTTCTCGCACCTCTTCTTGGGACAAGTGTGCTTGGCTGCTTTATATTGCAGGCAGCGATAACACATTCTATTCTTCCTTGCCAATTCCCACCTTGTCTTTGAGTCCGCTTTCTTAAATATCTCGCAGTCGTGTTCTGCGTGGTTTTGTTTCTTGCAAAGAAAACAGCTCGATGCCTTTATGGGTCCTCTATGCCTATTGTTGTCGCAACTCTCAACTTTCTTTTGTTGTTTCACAGTAGTCTGTTCTTCGATGTAATTTGACCGCTGAAACCTTCTATTTGATATAAGAGTTTCGTCTGTTATGACTTCTGGTGGGGCGAATCTTCCACACATTTTCGCTTCCCATTTGATAAATTCTTCGAATTGAACAAGGTCTGGCTCGTCTTCGGCTCTATTACTTGAAAAATCGATCCAGCGGTATCGTAGAGCAGGCGTCAATTTGTCCACTATGTCTTGAATTATCTCCGGGTTATACAGGTAGCGCGATTTCTTTAATATTTTAAGTGTAGCTACGCTGTTTCTAATCTTGCTTGCGAAGAGACATATATCTCTGGGTGAGTCCGTAGTTCTCCCAATGCCACGTAGTTTAGCCATCTCCGCCTTTGCGATGGCGTCTGCACGTCCGAAACTCTCTTCTAATTCTATCATGATTTCTCGAGCGTCGGCATTCGCTATTAATAGGGGCTGCACTGTTTCCTTCGCTCTTCCTCTCAGGGCTCTTCTTAAACGGGCCGTGTTCTCGACCTTTGACAAGTGCTCGACTGACTCATCGAATGCTGCTTTAAACGTCAACCATTGTGTATATGAACCGTTGAATGGTGGGAGGTCCATTGTATATCTTGTGACATTTTGCGTGGGTTGACTGATACGGCAAGCTTGAGTGATTGCCATAGCTAAGTCTGTGAGTCCTTGCGAAGATCCGTGAGGGTTCGTAGGAGGTTGTCCGGTCGACTTCAGCTCTTCCGACTTCGGTTGCGATGCCTTATATTTGCATTTGTCCCTTTCTTCCTTAATAAGCGATTTCACTTCTTTTCGTGAGTGTGAGGTGCTTCTTCTATTTGCTTCTGCCGTGACTCTGTCATCCGACCAAGACTTGTTGACAGAGTGTTGAGAGATATCGTCTTCTTGCTGTGACTCGTTGGAGCTATATTCTTCTGACTCGGAGGCCTCGAGTTGTAATCTATGTGCTCGGAGTTCGCACAGCTTGAGTTGAGCTAGAGCTATATCTTCTAGCGCTTGGGCGAGTCGGCGATTTTCGTCTCGTCCCTCTTTTGATGATCTCTTCTTTCTATGTTGCGGCGCGGCCATGTCATAAGTTGAGGCTAACGGCGCAGGTATTGAGGCGGTCGGCGTAGATGCGTAGTATTCAAACGACGTAGGTGCGACACGTAGCTCGTGTTGAGATGTGATTTCGTGTCTTGAAACGTGTGGCGTCGGTGAGCTTGTACGTATCGTAGGCGAGGTTGTGCGCAGCTCTGGCGAGGTTGTGCGCAGCTCTGGCGAGTTCGTGCGCGGCGCGGGCGAGATCTTGTGCGACGCTGGCGAGGCCTTGCGCGGCGCTGACGAGGTCTTGCGCGGCGCTGACGAGGTTGCTTGTGGCATCGGCGACGTAGCGCGCGGCGCGAGCGGTGCAGGGGTCATCGGTGGCGTGCGTCTGACAGGGCGATAGTCTCGCGACGACGGGATGTCGAATGACTCTGCGTGTGAAGCCTCGCCTTGGTCCCTCCCCCTCTTCGATCTGGTGATCGGCATCGTGCACGGATCCGGCTCGAAGGACCAAAATGTGCGGGACCGGGTCGACTAAATCGAACCTCCGCAGAACTTGGAAACGCGGCCGTCGAAAGACGAGCTCAGCCGTGACGACGAAAGTCGATCTACGGGTTTCCAATTCTACGGCAGGCTGACTCCCGCGCTCACCAGTGGTCTCTCCAGAGGACCAACGTACGTTAGCCTAGAGCTGGAGAGTACCGGTGAGTTTGGGCTTGCCGACGAACGGTCCGATGCACCGAAGAAATGCCGGGGTGCACGATGGGTGGTGATGCGATGAAATGAAACACCAGATCTTGAGAGTTCAGGCTTCGTTCCTCTTCTATAGTCCCCAGTCTTGGTCGGATGGCGGTGAGGTGGCGTGTGCGGCGGTGGTGATCTTCGAACTGACTCTTGCGTGCTAGGCCGCCTATATTTATTCGCCACCTCTCCCGGCGCTCGGTGACTCTCGCATGCCGCGACGCGAGAGCCAATGAGCGTCGAGTATTCGCCGATCAACCAAGAATGGGGATAAGAAAATTGCACGAAAATACTATTTATTTATATTTACAATTCTCTTATACTATTAACAATTATTATTATATCTATATTAATCTATAAACTATTGGAATTTACATAAATCTAATAAGAAACCATTCTTCTATACTATAACTATTCTAAGTGACTATTCTAAGCTCTAAGTGGTGCTAACTAAGTGCTTATAACTATACAAAGAGCTTAAATCTATCCTATTCCTATTTACAATGTCTATAAACTCTATTCCTAGCCTTAAATCGCGTCCGAATAATCCTATATGCTTAAGTAGCTCTATACACTTTACATTGGTTACTTTTACCAATTTAACTATCTATAAGTGTAGTAGAAGCTATAATCTATCTAAATACTAAGACCTAAAGTAGAAAAGTTAATACTTAAACTCTATAATTAGGCCCGAACATTCTAGTATGCCTAATGCTGACTAGGTTTTAATATTACCTCTTATTTAAGTGTCTTTACATAAAATGAGATATCGTCTATCATTCTATATTAGAACTATCCAATTCCACATAAAATAATAGGTATCACTATAAAACTATTAGCACTGCAATGGCAAGGATTCAAGTCTATTGCGCCGACCAATGGCAGCGCTTACATTATCAGCTAATGGCGTGAAAGCAGCGCGCCGTTATTGCACCTTAGCTTGGTATTTTCCTATTGACTATTCCTGTTGGAAAATACCAAGCTGTACTAGAAAAGGCCATTGCAGGTTTTCCTGTTCTATAAACATAATTACATGATCAAAATCACATATCTATTCTATGCTATACGATAACGTGATTTGATAAATTATGTTACCAAATCACACATCTATGTGATTTGGTACGTATATCGACCCTGTAGTGGTAGATAAACTATTTGTTCTTTTAAAGAACCGAACTTAATAATTTAAGCCCTAACTATTATATTTCCCTGAAGCAGGCGAAATCTATCTTACGAACATTTAGTGTTTGTGGCGGGCTAAATTATTATCTATTGATACGTTATGCTAGTCTATATACGTAATAATAGATTCGTATTCTCGAATGTGCTAATTATGTGTGATTAAAAACTAAGCTAAACGTGACGCGACTTAAGACTAGACGTCTACTTATAACTATGTGCGATACGTCTTATTAACTATACTTTTTTAACGGCTTATAACTAAACGAGTTATATCTAAAGCGCCTACCTATGCCTATAAGACGACTCATATCTAGAACGCCTACCTATTACCTAACGGCTTATGTCTAGAACGCCTACCTATTACCTAACGGCTTATATCTAGAACGCCTACCTATTACCTAACAGCTTATATCTAGAACGCCTACCTATTATTGTAAGACGACTTATATCTAGAACGCCTACCTATGACATTGCGACTATCTATCTACATTGACGATCAGAGCAGAGAAACTTGTAGTGACGTCAAGAGCAGAAACCGAGGAAATGCGCCGTCCTGTCGATAGCTCTGAAAAGAGCTGTTTTAGCACCCGTATAACACGTAGTAGCTCTGAAAAGAGCTGTTTGTGAGAGAGGAGTGCTGTGCCCAGTTTCTTTCTTGACGCGACGTGAAGTCTTCAAGATATCCTTCAAGGGTCCTTTGTTCTTATATGGCGTGGGCGTAGCGACGATGGGCACAGCAATGACGTCCTCTCTCTACGGGTGCGGGCGGCGCATTGAGCGGCTGCGCTCTGTGCGCCCTATTTATAAGCGCGCCGTGAGACGGGAATTTCGTCGACGTGGGAACATTCGCGAACAATAGCATTCCAACGGTACGCCTACATGCGAAACTATTTGACTATTCGGTTTAAAACCTAACTAATATGAATACCTATCTATATACAAAATGCAATGTCGTATTAATTAATAAACTATATTTACATGTGAGGCGTCGTGCACAGGATGTGACTGCTACTTGCAGTTACTGTAGTAGCAGCCGCCTCCGTTTCAGGACCGCATTCCAGCTTATCATCAGGCAGGGTGCTGTCATCAGCTTATCATCGTTTTACTACTAGTAAAAATAATCAAGCATTCCTAATTATTTTTATCGTTATTGATCTGATTTAATTTACTTTCATTGATCTTAAAACTAAGCCTAACCCATATTATAATTATAAAAAATGTCTATGTTTCTTTATAAAATTTATTTCAGATATATTTTTTAACAAGTACTTTTATGTAGATTTCAAAAGTCCCTAACACAAAGATGTCGAAGGAGGAAGCTGTAATATGAATAATTTAGTCCTCCGTGGCATTTAGTTATGAGAATTGCAAATCAGGCAAAAGATTTTATTTACGTGAAATTATTTAAGCAAATCTTGTCCCTAACGAATTGTTTACTTTGCTCCAAGTTATTTTCTATTCATAGCAAAGATTTTTATTACGTTTATAGGCAAAAACAAATATTGTCATGGGAAATGTTAAACATCACTAGGTAGAGTTTTATTAATATGGCTTTTAATGACCTTAAAAACATTGAACCTGATATGTCATATAATGCAAGGTTATTATCGATATTCAACATTTTCATCAATTTTGCCATAGAAAATATCAATTATTTATCCTTTATTAATTATATTTATTTTAACACTTTAATGTTGGTTAACTTGTGAATTTAAAGCTCTAGGGCATATTGTCAACTCAATCAGCATACTGGAGTTACTTCGTCGTACTGCGTTATGCAGTGGGTTATGGGGTGCGATGTCAGACTACCTCCTCGTGTGTCTGTCTCCTTGTCATATCGTTTCGGTGATACGGAAAGCAGATGGGCCAGTGCATCCTGGGCATCAGTCAATAACTTCCCTTAAGGGGTCCTTGTCGACTGATGGCTAAATGAATGACGCGTGGCGCTGCTCCACGTGTCCCTGTGATCTGAGAGGGCACTGTGGAGCAGCGAGTTAAAATGGTCATATGATTTTTTAGGCATTTTGGTCCATACTTTGGCATACATTGGCAAAGTAATATTGTTTTGTGTCAATACAAATAACAGGCGCCATTAATTAAAAAAAAAGAAGTTATGCAGTAGTTGTTAAACAAAGTCGCGTCTTTTTAATGCGATGTTTTTAAACATTTATTTAAAACCCAAGCGTTAAAATGTAGCAAATAATAGTAAATAAAAAACAAAACGCATTTGAGTGACATTTGTAAACTCTCTGCAGCATTAAACAATTCAGGAGAGTGCACTTATGGCGTCACATAAATTGTAATATAGCAGACATTGTTAGCTTCAAGCCTGCATATTCATTTAGAGACAAAGCATTAGTTGAAAATGTCACAAAGCTATTTCACCGGAAGCCCTCCCGAATCTGGGGGATTGTGGTTGCGGTTCACAAGTCTCCATTTCCTTTACCTCACAGAGGATGAAACAGTGATATAGATAATGAAACGAAAATGATTTATTGAAAATTTATGTTAGAAACACTACACAAAATATAGTTTCTCTCTCTTCTTCTCCTATAAATCGCTTTTATTACAAAGTTTTATATCTTGTTTTTTTTTAATAATTATGAATTTTACTCTAATTTGTTAATTAGTTAAAAAATAACTATATTTAATATTTAAGTAACTGACATGTAAATTAGGTTATAAAATTTATTAACACATTATAAATTAAATAGATATGGGTTTGCGCGAATAATGTTAATGAAACAATAAAATATAATTTCGGCGACTATTAGCGCGTCTCCTCGCGACGATGATGGCTGCAAAGCTTTTGAAAACATTGTATTAAACGCGATTGAAAACCGAAAAATCTTTTAGTACTGGTTATAAAGTATATTCTCAAGTACTCAGAGGAATTATAAATACTGGTACAAAGTAAAATAATGTAAAGGGAAAAGTTTTATATTACAATGTAATTATTAAATAGGTAAATAATGTTATGATTGTTCTAAAGCATTCTTTGAGTTTTTGTTTCGCCGCATTTCATTCAGATTGTTTATCACAAACTTTTTCAGTGTTACCTTTTTTGCGTGCCATACTTGCTTATGAATTTGTAAAAATGTAGGAAAGTGCCGACAAAGCTCGCTCTACATTTTATTAAATGCTTCAAAAGTAACATTGGACGAAAAATAGTTTTAACTTTTTCATATAATTCGGGTAAATAAAAAGATATAGAAGTGACTGTAGTCTAGGGGGAAGGTCCCCTTCAAATCCACTAGCCGATACCATTGTATCTTTGATACTTTGGTGGCCGGTTTCTATTATACGGTTTTAGAAACTTGTGTCTGGGAGTTGTGTCAGAAACGAGGAAAGTTTATTGTCTCTATCTATGTGAGAAAAAGGACTTAAAAGTTTATTTGATTGAATGCATATTACGAGTAGCTTTTAATTACATATAAATATGTATGTGTAATAAAATTGCTTTGTTCTAGGAACTTGTACTTTGCCTTGCAATTATTATGACATTAACGATAAGAAAGAGCCAAGAGAATGTAATGCATAATATCAAAGTTTAATGACATATAAAGCTGTATGCATACAGACAAAATTTATTTATTTTAATGGCATATTTACCAAGTTTATAAAATCAAATTCCACTTTATTAAAACAATTTTATTCTATTTAAGGCGACCGTGGTGTAGTGGCAGTGCAATGGCTATGTAAGCCGAGTGGCACGGGTTCAAAACCACTCACCGGTACCAATGTATCTTTGATAGGTGTACTTTAGTAGTCCTGTTTCTATGATACAAGCACTTTAGTAGCTTAGTATAGAAATGTATAATAAAAAAATATATATAATATATCAATATAATTTCAATCCTTTGTGATTCATTTGCGTCCAGCAAAAGTTCTCCGGAAGCAATTGGACAGTAATGTACCTACTACATACTTTACCTGTAACTAAATAACGAAAGCTAAAATCATAAATGAATGACGAATAAAAATAGGTAAGTATTACATTTGTATAGTTAACATTAGGGATTAAGTGTGACTATTAATAATAATACCAGGTTCAGAGGTTCAGGCGAGAGTTCATGGAGAGCAGTCTCGCAATACTGCGAGATTGTTCTCCTGCGTAAAGAGGTAGCGGAGAGAGAGAGAGAGAAGCAACCTCTGCTTTGTCCATTCGGCGCCCTAAAATAGGGAGAAGAAGGCGCGATTATATCCGCCTCCTTCCTCTTTAAATACCAGGACATCAGGCTCGGGGTTAGCCTGTCGCTTCATGTAGCGAGAAGTGGCCACAAAAGCCGGCACCGCTGGAGATGTCGAAAGAATGTACCCCAGCTCCCAATCTCCAGCGTTCGTGATGACGGAGGCTACTGTGGGGTTTTAGCCGGTACGAGTCCGGCATAATCCTGGTTACTACCCTGAGAACCAGGAGTATCCATGAGTTTTTCACCACGAAAAAAAAAAAGTGCTTAGAAAAAGAAATAGGTGAAAAGAAGTGACACAGTCGCATTTTGGGATCCTCTTTAAAGTTACCAAAGTAAAAATATGACATCAGACTGTGTGCAGTAATAACATGGCAATACAGGTATGTCACAGCAATTATATTTATAAATAATTTTAACAAAAGATGTAAAAACATTTAAAAAATGCTTTATTTTCCACTTAAAATATCCATTCTGGGTAAAATGTGTAAGGATGTAGGGGGAACATTAAAGCTGGAAAGTGCATTAAGTAGTAGGTGTGTAGAACCTGCTACAACGATAACATGAAGGTAATGGCATTTAAATTGTACCTACTATGTATGTATCCTTACAAGAATACACAATTGAAAACTCAAAGTTAAATTAGGTACGAGTATTAGTACGTACGGGACTAGTACTCGTATAACAAAATCAAAAACCTGAAATAAAATCTGTTGTAATATTTGCGAAATCTTAATAATAAAAAAACGAAAATATTAAAATCGTTAAAAAAAAAAAAAAAAAACTATTATATTTTTAAATTATATTTCTTAACATTGGGTTTTGAAGTAATTGGAAGCAACTGCTACTGCAATTAAAAATCTACAAGTAGCATAGACCATGACGGCATAGTTGGAACCGGAAACTTTCAAGCTCATCTCGAAATGCGACTAAGTCACTTTTATTATTATATCGAGACTCGACAAATGTCAGAAACCCGCCTGATATTAAGCTGGAGTGTGGTTAATGAATGAATGCAAGTGCCACTACCGTT
Organism: Tinea trinotella; assembly: GCA_905220615.1. Classification (NCBI taxonomy): domain Eukaryota; kingdom Metazoa; phylum Arthropoda; class Insecta; order Lepidoptera; family Tineidae; genus Tinea; species Tinea trinotella. The sequence continues at coordinate 9,323,241 of HG992306.1, forward strand.
AATTAAGTACAAGTAGCAATCACAACCACTATGCCGGTATAGTTTATTTTAAAGTACCATATTAAATTTAAACAGTAAACTGATTTACTCTTTAAAGTTAAAGTTTTATTTAAGTGTTTTTGATTTTTATAAAAGTTGTTTATATATTTATTTGCTGACTACACTACTACAAGCGCAAAAACGTCTACAAGATAAAACTAAACATGATAGAAGATCATATTTTTATCTACCGCCACGACATAATGGAAACGCACTCTTAGGCGTGTGTACTACATCTACTACATATGGAAAACGTCTCCAAGCTAATTTGACTTTACGTTGATTGACAGCAAATGGGGACACGGGGAGAGAGGAAAATTACAAGTTCGAAATGTGAAATGACAATAATTAAAAATATATTAAGTGTCCACTTGTCGAAACAATGTCTCTTTTTGTTATTTGTAGATAGATAACCTTGGATGATTAAAACGCTTACCTTGAAATTTATTGTATTAAAAAAATTGTTATTATGTAAATTCGTTCAATCAAACTAATTGTTACGCTTCAATTACTAAACATGAATTCCTAAAAGAGGTACATACATCAGACAAAGACGCCGCCGCTTTCTAAGATCCTGAAACAACCATCTCGCTTTCTTCAGATTTACAAAAATCTCCATATACACACGTATGGTATCTTTCAGGCATTTTATTTAAGAAATCAACAGTAAACATTAGGTAGGTACTAATAACATCTAACTTATAGTCATCCACTGCTGGGCATTGATGTCATATATCTAGATTTACAATAAAGGATGGTCAATAACAGCACAATTCATCTAATCCTATACGTGAAAGTTGGCTACTTACCTATGTCGATATAATATCTACAAAGAAACAATTAAAACAATAAAATACATCTTCTACAGCACCAATCAATCCGTTTACGGCTGAAGATATTCCTCCTCGAACATCCTGAAATTTCCTATGTTGTCGGTCTCTAGAAGAATCTGGTAGAGTAGCTTTGATATCGAGGCCTATCTGGCAGAAGGTCTTCCTACACTTTTTTACCTGTTCGCAGTCGCCACCTTAAATTAAAATACAATAAAACTACATGAAAAAATACGTTTTTATATCGTGATCGTGGGAGCGTTTTGAACCTTAAAAACTCGGCCGTGAAACCCTTTCGTTATCTGCCCCCTTTACACATTGTTTCACGGAAACCTAATCAAGCGCGTGAGAAACACAATAGGCTCGATTTCAATATCTGTTAATTAAAATCAATCCTTGCTTTGTTGAGTTAATATTGTACAATGTAAACACAGGTAAATACTAAAAAAGATACCTATGTAGGTTATATTGAATTTTAATACATTTATGTTTGAAACCGGCTCTTTTTTTCTTTTACGAGTACTATGAATTTATGTTCTCAAAATCTATGTTTTATGTCAATTTCAAAAAGTCGACACAAAATATATTTTAAAATTTATATAGTAAAATATTACTTTGTTGCGAATGTTTTTAAAGTTATTAGTTCAAAAAGTAAAACGTGTTATAATATTAACATTTTTTTTTTTTAATTTAATAAACGTATTTTAATATGCCTTACATGCATGGAATACCGCATTTACATGGAAGATGACGAGTCTTAATGCGTTATTAAAACTTTAACAGGGCAGTAGGTAGATAGTTTGTGTAAATAAATACATTTAAACAATAATTTTTAATAGCGTTAGTTTATAAGAATCTACATATAAAATCTTTAATTACACCCGTTTTAACCTATTCTAACCTTTTGCTCCACATTTGGAGTCTCGAACAAATTCATTATAAGAGCGTGCCGACGAAGTCTTCAAACCGGAAATTGAAAAGGAATCAGAACAAATCCCATTAGAGACACTCATCAATCAAAAAATGTCTCATCGCTAACGAAAAATACAATAGAACTGATACATTGTCCTGGAAATATATTATCAATAAAACTTAGTTAATTTTGTTTTATTGGAGATCTAATGTGGCGAACAGAGTTTTTCCTAAATGGTAAAATTATGGAACAATCTAAATCGAAAAATATATTTTTTAAATCGTTTTAAACCGATATTGTCGAAACGCCGCACTGCGTGTGGTATTCACAGACTTTATGGTAAGTAATTGCGGAGGTATACATTTGTTAAATCTTGAGGATTATCTTCCGCTAGAAACGTTACTCAGGTACTACTAACCGACTACTACTACTAACCGAACTTAAATGAATAATTTATTAAATTTATAAAAAGTAAATTGCTGTGTTAATTAAATTAAATGATAACATTATTTTATTAGCTACGTTTGTTATGCAGAGTATCTGATATAATCGCATACTATAAATAGAAAAGCAATAAATAACTACATTTTATTGATATGAATGTAGCATAAAATTACAACTGTCAATGTTATATAAATGCCAATGGTTATTTTAATTAAATTAGTATTTTTCATTGAAATGATTATTTGTATTATGTTAAGAATAATTTATTAAATAAAAATCGAACTATCACGCCTCCATTTCCACCGCGATCTTAATCTCATCCCCAATTATCTTCATATAAACTATACAGCTGATAACTAATACGAAAATAAATCGTAACTAACTAAGCTTGAAAATAGTTATAATATTTCATGTTTTTATTTCACAAATTAATAAAAATCAGCAGAAACGTTTAATTAGAAACTGTCCAACTATAGCCAACATAATAAAGACAAATTAGTTTGGTGTGTAGAAAATTGTAACGCTAAATCTTTGCCGTAATAAAGTAATGCAATTTGTTACAAAGTGTAGCAGCATGACTACGCAATGCTATGTCACTAGCGCCATGCGTCACAATATTTTGCCACGGTGATGTATGAGGTAGTCAGTGTACTGGGTAATGAGAAATTCCTCGTCAGGTGCCGTTGTTTGAAGGGTACAACGAATATTAATATGGTCATTGTTGCGAGATGATATGACAATTTTTATTGTTGTGATTTTTCATAAAAATTACATGACAACGTTTTTTATTAATAATATCACCGGCGTTGTGTTGACAATAGCTCAAGAATAATGTAGGCGGCTGTGTGGTTCGGGTAGGATAGATATGTGGAATCCAAAAGAATGTTGTTCAAAAGTATATTATGTACCAAGTTTGGTGGTTTTAAACGTTTACCTGTAATAGGTAAGAATATGTCAATGAAACTTAATATACGAATATCATTCAAGGCGACCGTAGTGTAGTGGCAGTGCAATGATTACACAAATGAGTGCACGAGTTCGAAACCACCCACCGGTACCAATGTATCTTTAATATATGTACTTCGGTTGTCCTGTTTCTATAATACAAGCACTTTAGTAGCTTAGTATAGTAATGGAAAAAAAATGAGAAAGCTGGGTTGCCACTAGGCAACTAGCCTATGGGCTAGTTCATACAAGCTCTACGGTTATGACCGTAGAGCTTGTATGAAGAGAACTGTGAATGTGAGGGAAGCCAGAGAGAGTTGTGTCAGGACCGTGGCGGTCCATTGTCTCTGCCTATCCCCGTGGGAAAAAGGCGTGACAATTTGATTTGAGGGCGTCGTACGCGTCTGATTTTCAATTAAATTTTAGTATTTTGAAGTTTTGAATAAATTTTGTAAAAAAATACTGTCGCATAGTAACCGTTTTACTCAGTCGTCGACACTCTTGACATGAAAGTCGAGGTCGGGTCTAAAAAATGCTCTTCATAACATTTTAATGAAGGAGTTTAGCCCGAAATTTTACCTGTAAAACTATTATGATAATTTAAATTACTTAATTTAAAAAAACTGAGCCTGTCAGATGCACCGTGCTTGATTTAGGGCGATTTTAGGGGGCGTCTAAAAAAAAATTCAATTAGATTAAATAGCTCAGTTCTAGAGAGAAATTTAAAAAATATAATTCCACTGTCTTCTTTGTTGGGTTCTTGTTTTAATTGTTTCGTCTCAGTTATTGTTTTTATAAGACGTATATAATAATTCTGTTGTGTATCTTGCTAGGAAAAATGGGAAAATATTTTATACGTTCATTTTTTCTGGGTTAATAGTGTTTGAAACCTTTCAGATTTTTGTAATGGTAATCAGGGTACTTTGGTAAGGATTTGGAACACGACAAAATGATTTGGGTATAATTTAAGTTTTTTTGGGATGTGCTTGAATAATTTTCCGTAAAAATAGGACTTTTTTTAATTGAGTAGGTAGACGGATGGTTGTTACAAATATTTCCAAATGGAAATGAAAAACCTACTTTAGGAAACTAAATTATTACCATATGGGCAGGCAGAGTCAAGGAAGCGCCACTTTCCATGGCACCTCTTTAGCTTCCTTCACATCCACAACGCTTTTATCCAGTTTTTTTAATAAGGAATTAGATAAACTCGAGTTCTTTCATTCATACATTACCCGTGAAAGTTGCGATTTTCGTACTTAATCGGTTATCTTTATAATAAGAAATGACATTTTAAAGGTGTTTTGTATTGCTTCTATTCAATTATTATCAAGAAAGGTATTTAATTAAAAACCGACAATACCAGAAATACAGAACCCTATTAACAAAGGACTAACGAAATTTAAATTTGTCCCAACCTTAGTGTGCCAAACCTGACATAATCCGGGTTCTTTAGATACCCAACCTACATAAAATAAAACAACCGGAGACACAACTTGAGAGAGAATTTTCCGGATCATGCCAATGTTGAAGAGAAGCGGTCTAAAATTGCTCATTTTGTTTGGTTTATGTAACAATTAGAAAGGGAAACAGCAGGAAAGAGGTTTCGTACACCGGCTAATGATAGCTGTTGAGGAACCAAAATTAAGCTTCATTACTGCTTCCGCATTGTATAACGCAGACGTTCATTATAAAAAAATATGCTTTGTTTCTCTATAGTACTCGTATTAGATTTTGTTATTGTCTCGATATGATACCAAACCTTGATTAATGATCGGAGGCGACAGATATAGCATCCACTATGCAAAGCTTTTCCGGCAACTTTGAAGCTGATCTCGACACGCCACCAATTCACTTCACTGTTTGTATACTTGAAGATACGCTGACTCGGCAAACTGGCCAAATGAATATCAACTGTTTGCTTACCACTCTTATTTTCTGTTGACATTTAGGTTGGGATTTAGGTTATTATAGATTAAATTTATTTATTTTATTATTCTAATAAAAATAATCGCATTCTTTTTTATTGTGGTTTGACTATGACAGCATCCCGCCTGATGTTAAGCTGGAATGCGGTCTTTGAATGGAAGTGACTACTTAGTACAAATAATTATTTGCAAGTAAAAGTCGCATCCACTCTATACCGGCCTAGTTGAAAACGGCAACTTTTATGCTGATGCCAAAACGCCACTTAGTCACTTTATGGTCTGTACACTACAAGTACTACCCCGAATCGTACAAGGCAAATGACCGCCAACTCATGAACGCAACGCAAGTCAAGACTACTACCACTCTTAAAATTGCAATACCTACTTTTATTTAAATCTTGAAATTTATTACAACTCTTCGGCATTATTCTTTAGCAAAAGGTAAGGTTTATTTTATTAAGTTGTTCAGACTGTATGTGAAAAGTTAACGGCATTTAATATAATTACAGACATGTGCTCGTTTAGATTAACTTTACAATTAAAAACGAAGTGCAAGCTTTAATGAGCTTACAGTGGAAGTAATTTTAGAAATTCACTTTAGTATAGGCACTTTCACTGAGATAGTATAATTAGATACGTCGTTAATTAGAAGGAAGCTCACAGGAGCACTCAGAAGCCCTTTTCGTAGAACATCGCTGGGTTTCTCTTTGCCAACATAGCTTAAATAATTCGAATAATCCAGTACAATTTTAACAATTACGTTAATATTAATTTAATAAACAGAAGTTTATACATTATTTATCAAAGTAAAACTAAATGGAATTAGTATTTTTTTTATTGTGCCAATTATAGGGGACGTAAAAGTACGGTTTATCCGCTCGGCTGGTTGTTATTAGCACTCAGAACGAATGGGTTAGGTTAGCCCCAACTAAAGTGTTAGATTTAGTGTTCATTCCGGAACTACAAGTAGAAATAACTACAATATAATGTGTATTATAAATTAAATTAAAAATTAGGAAATGCTTAAAGAGAAATTATCTTTAATAAACATATACAATACGAGTACCAGTAAATTATTTTTTTCATGTAGATCAAGGTGCTTACGAGTATTTATGTAGAATGAACATTAAAGTTTTAATTTAGTTACGGATAAGAAACGACCAACTTTTTCCTGAATTACGCTTCCCGTTTACGTTCAAAATTATTCTGTTTAACAAAAAAAGCTTTTTCTAATTATATAAATCGATAAAGAGGATCTTCTATGATAACGGAGAAACAAAAATGAAACCTCATAAATTGGATTAGTGAAGCAATAGGTTACCGCCTATCGTTGCAAGCGTCAAATGAAAAATAGCTGATATAATTTTGCGCGAACACATGGCGTCCACAAGAAAGGCATAGGGGAGAAAGCTATTTTGTTAATGGAAGCACAATGGAAAAGAAAACTCAATCAAGCACACCAGTCGCCGTGATTTCTGCGCCTAACTACGGGAGATATATTAGGGACCGCTCCCGGGTTCGTCATTAGCTACAAACGCCGCATTGCCCGCAAGCGAGACGTTTGTAAGAAATAACTGAATGACCTTTACGTAACTTTTCATATGTGTTGGATTTGGGGTGACGCTGTCACATTGCTTGTACGCGATATTACAGTCCTTTCCTTGTGCCGATTTACTGTTATTTGTATTTCTAGACAATCTTCTTGGTAATCGCAAGTTATTTGAGGTAAATACAAACGTATAAGAATGAAATGAAGCACCTACTACTCGTGAATATATTCGTGATTTGTAATTGTTATATAGGTTAGCTTTTATGTTTAATAAAGTTTTAAAGTTTTCTGTACAGATTTTTTAGCTTAATTAGCTTTCTTTTTCTAAAGTCTCTCCGTGACCACGATGGCTGCAAAGTTCTCGAAACATCGGAATAATAAAATAAAATAGTAAAATCAAAACCAAAATAAACGCGATAGTAAGCCGCATAAAATTTATTTAATTCATTAATCAATGTTCGCGAAAAATCTAAGAAAATATTAATTAGCTTTGTTAGGTTAATTACTATTACTATATTGCTGATTTTGTAAAAACAATGTCAAAAATAAACAATAAAGTATTAACTAGTGACTTTCCTTATTTAAAAGTTTTTTAAAATTGTTTTATCTCTTTTCACTCGTAAATTATAATATACTATATAAAAAAACTGATGAAAAAAAATGTTATAAAATAAAGTTTTAGGTAAATTGAGATTTAAGAAAGTAAACACACTTCTATCTCTTTGTAATTACATAAAGGCCTCTTCGAAACTTTTGGAAATTGTTTTTTTTGGCGAGGACAATTTCATGCAGGATAAAAGGCAGTGGATTTAAATGATAAAGTTAGGTTAGATGTCATATTCTTTAGTTATTAAATACATATATTACAAAGATTTATAGATTTGTATTTTAAAAAAAAAATTACTACGATATTACTTTTAAATTTCATTTTAGATAATTAATTTATATATTTTTTAAATAATGTATAGGTGCATAAAACCAACAATCCTCAATGGTATAATAAAACAACGAAACTTTAGTTACAAACTCGTAATCCTAAAAACGTCTGTTCCTAATTTCTTTGCCGATTTCAAAAGAACCATCTTTCATTTACGACGACATTTAGAACAAGAAAAATTCAAACCTTAACAAAGTTTTGGCAATATCCGTACTTTGCGACGTTTTTTGTGAACCTATTCTCTCCTTAATCTTAGTGCGAACAAAAAGTCGCTAAAATGTACATTTCGTTGATTTAGTGACATGTTGTCAAAAATTGATTTAAAGTGAGCTGTAATTTTGTAAACTTTCCCAATTACTTTTAGCTTCATCCTGAACATTTTTTTTTTTTTTTTTATGAAAGTAGCTCTGTTAGACACTACTTTCTTTGATCTTTTTGTGACAGCTGGATTTAATTATCTGTAAAAAAAACTAGTATTTAATATACATAAGTATTCAATGTATTCAATAGTATTCAATATACCTATACGATTTTACTTATAATAATTCTGTATTAATAAATAAGTTTTAATAATTGATAAAACCAAAAATTGTCGTGGTTATTTATCTATAAAATGGGCCGTGGTTAATTACTATTAAATAAAATCACAGCGAAATTTAATAACAGTTTACTTAAACACAAAAGATCAAATTTTACAAAAGGTACATACGAAAGTAAAACAATAAATTATATCAAAATACTATAATATTTCTCCACATTCTTTTGATATTGTAAAATATCTGCAATGGATTTCATATAACGGTTATCAAAGGACATTGATTCGCTATTTCGATGTAATTTTCGACCGAATTTGTCCAAATGTGTCCACATTTTTAACTCCGATCCGCCCGTTTTTTTTTTATTGGAATGTATTTTAGTATTTGATCGAAATACGTATATTTCCATTTTATTATAAAAATATCAAATAGGAATTTTTTGATTCTTTTTTCTATTATATTATTGTATTAAAATTGAAACGTGTAAATATTAACGAGATACTAAAAAGGTACACCTATCTTTATTATAAGTAATACATACAACGAGATCATAAAAAGTTTTATTTAAAAATTGATAATACATTATTGGAAAATTTATATTTCCTTACGTTTTATACTGCCATATATTGGACTTTTCCGACACGACGCCATTTTATAGCCTTAACGATCATAAGTAGGTGTTTTATGAAGGTATGGTGATAACTTATTTTGTGAAGGTGTGTAGCTATATAGTATACCTACTTACTTTTACTACTTATAGGTAAGTACCTATACTATACTTATAAGTGGTGCCTATATAGGTAATTAAATAACTTTTAAATAAAAAGTTTTCTTTTTAATTTCTTCTACCAAAGCTGGTAGAAAATGTGGTTCATTATTGTGTTCAGATCTTCACAGGTACACATCTGCAGTAATGCTCATCCGGTTTGATAAGAAACTGTGATGAATTGCAAAGGAAAAATACCATTAAACAGTGACCATCTCTTTTCAAGGGGTCGTTTTTTAATTTAAGGATCTAACCAACATTCTGAGCGTTTGGGATTGTCAAACAGAATCCACTTTTCGTCGTTCAAAATTCCTTCGTTTCTGTACCTGCTGAGTAGCGTAAGGCTGGCGTTGTCGATGCGTACGTCGCGCTGGAGATACCTGTAATTAAGTTCGTGGGACACCCATTTGTCAAGCTTTTTTACCTTGGCGGTTAGTGTCTCATATTAGAATTGAGATAAAATAAATTTAATTATAAAGGGTAATAATTTAAAAATGGCAAAATATAAAATAAAGCAAAGTGTTATAGATTGCTCAAATGAAGAGAATTATCTGTTTCAATCAAAATTCCAAAATTTTGAATTTCACTAAAGCTAACTATTAACTGTAAGTAGTCGCTAATGACCTCTGATGTTAGGGAGACTAATAAATTAATTAATAAAAAAATAATAGTAGTAATATAATTTTACTTATAAATTGAATAAGTAAGCTTATAAAGCAAAATAAAAAGATAGAAATAAATACAAATTATTGTTAGTAAAGTCGTTCCTTTTTATTTATATTGAGACCGGCACCCTTGCTTTTTCCTAACCTTCTCCTCGAAAGATCCATTTAAAGAACGAGTAGAACACCATGCTACCCTGATATGGTAAAATACATTACACAAAATCAATTATTTTATGCGATATTGATTAACAATTGACTAAAATTAATTAGGTACCACATACCTTGATATATAAAATTTAAATGCGAAAAATTGTACATATATTTTGTTGTACATTAATAATCATGCTTGTATCATGGAAACTGGGGGACCAAAGTGCATATATTTAGAAGTTAGGTACGGTATACATACTATAAAGTCTGTTTGTTGTTAGGCGTAAACATCGATGGGCGTAAAATATTACAAACTGAAGGACACAAGAGTAAATCACAGTATTCATATCCTGTGCTGATAAACAACACAATGGTAATGCGAGTACCTATGGTCTGTCGTTGCTGCCTATCTCGATGCACGTGTAAGTTTAGTTAAATAGTAAAACAACATTTTCAGACAAATTTCATTAACACAATTTAAATATATGTTTTATGAAATTTACTTAAGCTTAATATAATTAGGAAAATTGCTGCATACATGAATATAAAGCAGGGTAATCTTTGCAATTAATGACACTGAACATACCGCAAGAACAATGCACGTCTTACGAGCAAAACCAAAACAATATAATATGCAAATTTACTAAGATTAGACAAGGAAAAGTTCCATACATTCGAGTTTATAACGTTCAATACATAATTTTAAATATAGTAAACGTAGTAGCTACGTATAGAAACGTATAATAATAAATATTAAAACAATATTAATAAAATTGAATAAAAATTGCTTTACCACACTAGTATACATAAGAGTATTTAACTTTTGTATTTATTTTGTTTTCGCTTTATGTATTGAATTTATTTATTTATTTGCAAAAATGACATTTACTTGTAACACAGGTCTTTACAGATCTAGCATAGGATCTATGTTCATTTTATTAAGTTTTGGTTGTAATCATACAAATATATATTTATTTAATTTTGTTGTTATTATTATAACTTGTTAATTATTTATTTACTTTTGTAAAAGAAAACTAACAATCATCAGGTTAAGTGGCGAATTTACATCACTGAATTTTGAATAACAAACATAAGTTGTGTGGTATGTACATTACCTACATGCAGATTTTATTACTCATTTTAAATTATAAATTAATACTTGTTCTAAATACCCAATAAAAGGTAAAGGCGGTTTATAAGTAATGCGGTTTTATTAAAATGTAAGAAATAAAATACTATTAACTTGGAGGACTTGCAGTAAATAAATAATATCTAACAATTAGGATGCGTTAAGATATAATAATGCGAGGAATTCTAAACAAAGCAGAACAATAGAGAAATAAAATATGTTTAGAAAGGAAAAGATGTGTCACCTATCTTGATTTTAGAGCTTTAGTTTAAATACAACATTCAGTCACAATTGCTTTACTGTTAAATTTGTCAAATATTATAAAATACAAAAATTTTTAGCAAACATTAATATGTTTCTGCTGCTGTTATATCTAATAAAATATTTATATTTAAACAAACATATGATAAAAAAAACTACTTAAATTGATAAAAATTCATGAGTCCTTACTTAATAACTACTTAGTATTCAATTGAGTTATTTACAATGTAAAGTAGTTTGTTATTGTATCGAGTTTTGCTATTCAAGATCAGTAGGTCGTAAAGTTACACGGCACGCCGCTTCTGGCTGTCTCAGCGACGGAGGACCCACGAGCGAGCACGAGCCATTTACCACGATCAATCACAAACCTTAGCGCGGAAAAAGCTGGAGCGCCTATATCACTTTACGAAATTGACTGATTTTTTCTCCCTTTTTTAGGGAAAAAATAAAAATGCGACACGAATTCCTAATTCAAATGCTTTAAGAATAAACAAATCGAGGGTACACGAGAAAGGTTTGTTTCAACTGTATGCTCATAAAAATATATTTCTTTATTATTATTACCAGTGTTAACATACGAAGTAATAATAAACGAATTTGATATTATTTTATATGGATACACATATAAATACACTTACTCCCATATAGTAGAGATATGACCTATTTTAGAAACTCCTATATAATAAAACAAGAAATAAATTAAATTCGTAAAAACATATTAAAATATAAATTGTTACAAAATATTGTCATATTTAAAGGAGCTCACTCCACATACGTCCATGTCAATATTTTATCTTCTGCCTTCACTCCTGGTAACTGACGCATATCATAGTCGCTGATTCACGAAAAAACAGTTCACTTTGTATTTTTGACAGTATCGATGTGCACAGGCAGGATACTGACAGTTTTAATGCCAACATTCTAGCAATAGAACGTTGGAATATCATAAATATTACTTGGAAATTGTAGTATTAAACGAATATATAGCTAATATTGTTTAAAAAATATGTTAGTTTTTTTTACTAAGAATCAAATAACAAAGTAAATATTGACTAATAACCTACCAATTTACACTGAAGATTTACTCGGAAGCCTAAGTAAAGGTAAACGTCCTACAATTTATGAAATTGTAATGATGAGATGAAAATTGTTAACCATAAATCATGTTCTGTATTGATGGCAGGTATTGTTCGAGATTCTCGTCTTAACTTACAATGACGGCAGTTTTTATTCAATTTTCTAGGCTTACTCAACTTTGCAGGAGTTTTGATTACAAATCTTGATTGATAGCTCGTACGAGGCCCCATCAATTTTGAAGAGGAGCTCACTTCATTTACAATTTAATGGGCGTCTTTCGTATAATATAGATAAAATCTTGGTTATAATATTACTGTGATAGTTGGAAGAGACTATTTATTTGTCATTGATTTTATTTATTAATAGTTATGGTACAGAAAATATTCTTTTTCTGTTTATATAGTACATAATAATACCAAATGTTTGTTTGTTTCAGCAGGTATACATTACTGTTATTATTTGATTCAAAACCTAAATTTTATTTTAATATTTAATGAAACTGAATACTAAACGAGAATTTGTGGGTTTGAGAGCTTTTACAAATAAACCCGTAAGACCGTAAACGAATAACGAGCCGTTCACGTGAATTGAGCAGTTATTCGGAATTGCTAATCTGATAACGCCCGCCCAATAGCTACGGCGCCCTGTACTAAGGTAATTTTTATCGGTAGAGCATTTCGGCAGCGGCATGTCGCGAGCACTTGTTCCGGCGTAAATTATGGGCTGAGCAGACGCGCCACCGAACTTGGTGTTTTTGTTTCCAAGATTAACGATGAACAACGGGCTCGAAAAAACGTGTCACAGAAAACGGAAATTGCCCTAAAGTTTTCGGTATAAATTTCCTTTGTTTGGTTTTATGGCGTTTATGTAAATAATGAATGGGCCCTTTTACAGAATGGGTGTAGAAGCTATGAAAAGTAAGAACAAGCACCTATCTTTATATTTGCACTTTGTTTTAAGCTGTTAGAAGATATACATTTATTTTATTCAAGGGAAAGCTATTTCAGTTAAATAACAGAAGAACAGAATATCTATTACAAACTACCAAAATTGAAGGCTAGAAAATTATAACCCAATTTTCATTTTTATTATTTGTTTATTTAAAATAGATTTTAATTTTCTTTAACTTGTCGATTCGATTGAGTTTACGCTACTACGACGCAGGAAAATTTCATTACGATCTCTTCCCATATTCAGTAAATTAATTAAATAATGAAAAGAGTACATGTAAACATATAATATAAAACTAAAGTTACAGTACTACTTGAAATATTTAGTCCACCTACAACTAAAGCCAATTTGCAAGACAAGCATCGCCCGCATATACTTAACATAAATGTGTGTTAAATAATTTATGCACAATGGACTTTTAAACCCTTATTCTACTATATTTGTATAGAACTAAAATACTTAGTACTTATATAACATAGCTTTCGCTTAGCTTTATAAATGAAAAATTTTGTGTCATTTAATAATTTTAAACACTTTTTATACTTTTATTGTAGCTTGACATATAAGAAGGAGACTTTTACTACAGTTTAATACTTGCAAAAAGCAGTCACATCCACTATGCTGGCCAAGTTGAAATCGGTAATTTACAAGCTGATGCCGAAACGCGACCTTTTAGACTAAGTTTTTAGACTGGTCACCACCGCCTACCATTCTTAGACAACCAGACCCGGAGCAAAAACCTTCCTCTTTTTTATTAATAAATATTTGTAATACTAGTATAAAATTCTTTTTGTTGGCTTATGATACTGTTTATATCATCTAACTATATAATGTATTGATATTGTATGAATCAATAATGAAAATTGGATAGAAGACCTGCGCGCGCACAGCGGTCAACTGTGACAGAATTTAACCTGCGGGGTTAGGTTGGGCGCATAAAACGACAATCGTTTCGCGTCGACGATAGTAAAAGCTAGGTTGGAGCCACTAAAACGAGACGAACGTTCGTTCGGACGAGAGTCGTCGAAGGATGACAGCTGCGAACGTTATACTTCATATAAAACTCATTTATTTGGTAGGTTGGCGCACAATCGTCTGTCGTCGGACGAGAGAAGAAATGTCAATTGTCGACGATAGTGAAATTTGCGTGTTTGTATTTGATAATATTTTTTATTTATCCTAATCTTAATTTGGCGCTACTATTTCAATATATTTTATGTGCCAATGTTGTGTATGTATATTTATAGCAATTATAATTATAATTTTAAAGTTATATTTAATATAGTAATTTAAAGTTGTATTGTATTGTATATAAATTAAAATTTATATACAATCAATCAACCAATCAAAATGTCACGCCTTTTACCACAGGGATAGGCACAGACAATGGAGCGCCACTTTGCACGATCCTGACACAGCTCGCTCGCTTCCTTCACATTCACAATTCTCTTCATACAAGCTCTACGGTTATAGGCACTAGGCAACCTAGCTTTCTTAAGGATGTCTCCGATTTGATCGGCGAACACCCTCCTTATTTTATTATTTATTATTTATTTTCGTCACTCCACATACACTCCTTAACAACCGCATTTCTACAGCGTTAATTCTACTCACATGCTTATTCTGCCACACCCAACATTCACTTCCATACATTAATGCAGGAACAAGCACCGCATTATGAACAATAATAGTAACCATTTCATGTTACTCATACGCCTAAGATGCAAGGATTACTTGATCGTCGGCGTACAAGAGACATTTGATCACCAAGACATTCATTCTCAAACCATACTCCCTTTCGCGCAACTCTTTTAGACATTTATATACTAAGCTACTAAAGTGCTTGTATCATAGAAACAGGACAATCAAAGTACATATATCAAAGGTACCGGCAAGTGGTTAAGAACCCGTGCTCTCGGTTTGCGTAACCATTGGATTGTCGCCTTTCAATCTCGGGTTCGATTCCCAGTCAGAGCAAATATTTGTTTCATACTTTTATTTGTAATGGCCATTTTGGGCCATTAAGACCACCTCCCGCAAACTTGGCATCCTGAACAAGGTGCGGCGGTTCTTCGCGCCGGAGCTTCGCCTGCTATTATACAAGGCGCAGATTCGCTCTTGTGCGGAGTACTGTTCGCACCTCTGGGATGGCTCTGTCAAGTATCTTCTCAATGCCCTAGATTCATTGCAGCGCCGAGCTGTCCGAATTATAGGTGATGCAGAGGTCTCGCGAACTCTGGAGCCCCTGCAACTACGCAGAGACATGGCGGCTCTGTGCGTCCTCTATCGCCTATACCACGGGGAATGTTCCGAGGAGCTCTTTAACCTTGTTCCTACCTCATCTTTTCACTCCCGTAATACCCGCACAGGTCGGGGAAAGCATCCGCATTTTATCGACCGAATTCGCAGTCGAACTAAAAAGTTCGGTGCGTCTTTTCTTTGTAGATCAATCGACAAGTGGAATGCTTTGCCTGCCCATGTGTTCTCTCCATCCTATGACCTTGGATCCTTCAAGCGATGCGTGAAGAAGCATCTTAGGCCGGCATAGTGGCGGCGGCTGGGACAGCCGGGTACTGACTCGGTTGTCCCAGTCGTCGTCACTCTTGGACCTCCTCTTGCTTATCATCAGGCGGGTCGAGGTCAGATGTCGTGTCACAATAAAAATAAAAAAAATATTGTGACTCGACATATGACAGCACCTCGCTTGATGTTAAGCTGGAGTGTGTTCCATGAATGGATGTCACTGCCACAATTCAATAACTGTGAGTAGCAATCACGTCCACTATGCCGGCCTAGTTGGAACCGTCAACTTACAAGCCGATCCTAAAACGCGACCAAATCACTTCACGGTCTGTATACTTGTAAGTGGTGGTACTTACCCCGGATCAGTACACTGGGTACCACTGCCTACCACTCTTTGATAACCAGACCCGAAGCAAATATCCACCTCTTTTTTTATTAACAAATATTTGCAATATTTAATATAATTATTAAATATTTCAAACAAATATTTGCTTCGACCGGGAATCGAACCCGGGACTTTACGCGCAACAACCCAATCGCTAACCGTTCGTCCACGCCTGTCGTCAATATTTAGTTGTATATTGTTTCTTCCTTTTTTTGTTTATTGTGACATCTGTCGAAACCCGCCCCGCCTGATGATAAGGAAGAGGAGGTCCACGACTGCTGACGACTGAAAAAACCGAGTCTTCATGCCGGCCAAAGATGCTTATTTACGCACGCATCACTCGAAGTAACCAAGGTTAGAGAATGGATAGAACACATGGACTGGTAAAGCATTCCACTTATCAATTGTCCTACAAAGAAAAGACGCACCAAACTTTTTAGTTCGACTGCCGTTTCGGTCGACAAAATGCGGATGCTTCCCTCGACCTATGCGGGTATAAAAAGACACAAAGGTATACACGATGCACAAAGCCGCCATGTCTCTACGAAGTTGTAGGGACTCCAGAGTTCGCATGACCTATAATTCGGACAGGTGCAATGAATCTAGAGCATTGAGAAGACACTTGGCAGAGCCGTCCTAAAGGAACAAACAGTACCCCGCGCAAGAGCGAATCTAAGTCTTGTAGCAGACGAATCCCTGGCGCGAAGAACTGCCGCACCTTGTTCAGGACGCCAAGATTCACTCAAGTCAGTGCTACTTGCAGTTTTTTAGTAGCAGTCGCATCCATTTACGGACCGCACCACCTTAACATCGAGCCACAATAGAAATATATATAGACTAGGTTTTGTAATAAAAGCACATTGATTAATTCGTAATTCTATACAGTTTTTATTTGCTACACCATCCATGTTATTTTATTTGCATATCACAATTACTTGTATAATACTAGCTATTCTCTGCGTTTATTAACTGTGACTTGTAACTTTAGTACATTATAGGACCCCTTGTAACATTCCCATGTATGTAGGCATTGGGGAATATTCTCCTCATTTTCCCCCTCCATCTCTTTCTGATTATCTATCTGAAAAAAAAAACAATTTACATAATGTATAGATTTATATATGCCGACTGTTCTTGCCTAAAAAAGTTTAGTAGAAGCGGTATAGATCCTGGCAGATGTTGGCAAAAAGGGTGCTGACTGACTTACTCTTTGTATCAGCCGAGTGTAAGGATCGGCTCTGGATGACTGTGGTGGGGCAAGTCCGCTTATCTATACAGACATCCACATAATTATTGATATAGTAAGAAGGTAACAAAAGAAGTTACTTTAATGGCAGCACTCTTTTTATCCGCAGGGACTATACCAGTATATCCATCTTCGACAAAATTTTCAACCTGGAACAATACTCAATTGTAATTGGCTAAAATTCTAATCAAACAAAATTGTTATGCCTCAATTCTCACAGAGATAGGCAGACACAACGGAGTGCTACAATTGTTTGACCAAGATTATTTTCATATAATTGTTATTCATATAAGATTATTAATTATATAATTGTTGAATATCATTGTTAAAATTAAATATTCAGTTATTAATGTAATGTAATTATATAATAAATATAATCATTATTTTGTGATAACATATATTAACAGCATGCAACACATAAAAATGGCCAATATTATAATTAATAGTCCAAGCATTAAGTAACATCACAATCAAGCCTAATTATAGCAAATTATTCAATCTATCACACCGTAATGTTCACAGGTATATGCACACTGTCATTCTGTTACTCCATTAAATATACTTTGAACTTTCAGGTGGGCATGTTACTATTAACATTTATTGGACATCAAAGTTAATTTATTTGTTGTTTTCTTACATTATAATTGCCAGCCTCTTGCACACTGCTTTCTCACCATTTATTATTTAAAATTAATTTTTTAATCTTCAACAATTCTGGGTGCCTCTTAAGAGTGCTACTATGTACCATCGATGCTATGTAACAATTGGAGTGACCTCATACGGTTCTTTGTACAATATTTAATATCACTCCAAATCGTGTTATGATTACATCAAAAAGATGATATAATTAATCTTAAATACCTTATTTTTCAACGCCCCAGCACCTGTTGCAGACAAATGTAACAGCAAGTTCCTTCCACAGTTTATTTCCATCGATGTTAATATTTCTCCTTAATTCACCTTGAGGTTGCGGTGTCCTTAATATTTTGCTTATATCACCATGCCTTAAAAAATATTTTAAATTGTAAAATTATAACAGTATGCCGAAACTAGCTATAATGTTTAAGCTATTATAAATTATTTTTAAGGATATTCTTCACAGGTTGTTTATTCACATTAAACAATTAAGTAAATTTAAATAATTTTAGAACAATGTTAATGTTAACTTACTTCTGCATAAATTCCACGATGAATCTCATCTGCTACTATGTAGTTATTGTATGTTTTCTTTCTCCAAACCAAACAAATCTTATATTAGGTTATAAACAACCGTTTAATATTTAATGTTGAGCTGAAGTTTGACAATAATGACAGGGCTTGCTTCGTCTGCCATAGACAAAATTAAGTATAAAAACGTTAGTAATTGACATTTGGGCGATGGACGAGAGTGCTGTCCCAACCTAGCTACTATCGTTCGCGTGAGCGAAGCTATCGTCTGGACGAGAGTGCTAAACGACAGTGCTCCAACCTAACCCCGCTGGTGTCTATCGGCTAATGCGCTCGCGTCGTAATTTCTTTGTTTTACTTTTCATCGTCCAACTCTTTCAACTACTTGGTCCAAATTTCATATTTTAAGGTTAATACTACTTGAAATATATGCAAGCTTAATTTTGCAGTTGAGATCGTAGTAATTTAACGTACCTCTTTATTAGTAATGGGACCTCTATTGTCTATTCTAATCTTCTATACGCTAGCATGAGTCATCAATGATACTTATAAACAAACAAATAAAGCCATATCGAGCTCATCAACAAAAACAATGCTTAAATTAACCCTAATGTAAGTCAATGTTTTTAAACCGTGCTTTAGTGCTATTCACTTGAAAGACAGGTAAATGGTGATTTAGTTTTTGAATCAATTTACACATGTGAAAATGTAACAGATTACGCCACCACGTTTAAGCATTAACAGTTTGCATAAACGGGTTGGAAGAGAGTTTATGTCGAAAATCGGTTAACTCAAAAAGGAAATCCAATTATGGCAAATAACGAGGCTCTTTCCTGAACACGAATTTCTCCACAGAATTTTAAATTGAGTAAATAGGGTTTTGTTCAAAAACATGACTCATCCTTATTTATTTTAACAAGTGCAAAAATAATTTAACATCGTATTTGGAGTTTGGGAAAGCGGGCGCGGTCTCCAGGTTTTTCTTAATTTGGAAATGTTATTCATATATAAAAGTATCTGCTACTATCATATTTAATATTATCATTGTATTTGTGGTCATACTATTTTTTAAATAATGTAAATATACAAATGAATGTCAAATATGTATTAAAGTTTTTTTTTGTTTTTGTCTCATTTTTTTAAATTGTTTCTTGACAGATGACAGCATCCCGCCTGATGTTAAGCTGGAGAGCGGTCAATAAATAGAGGTTACAACTGTTACTTACAGTTAAATAACCGAAAGTAGCAGTCACTTCCACTATGCCGGCCTAGTAGGAACCAACCACATACAAGCTGATCCCGAAATGCGACTATGTCGATTTACGGTCTGTATACTTATAAGTGGTGGTACTCTACCCCGAAATTTATCGAATTTTTAAATGATACAAATAAGGCATTGAAACAAATATTCGCTCCGACCGGGAATCGAACCCGGGACTTACGCGTAACGCACTGGAATGCAACCACTATGCCACGCGTGTCGTTACATTTTTATATTAGAAGTGCTTCTATTATAGAAAAATATGATAAAACGTACATTGGTATCAACAAGTGGCAATAAAATATAAAATAAATCTTATGTTTCTTCTACAGGGATAGGCAGACATAAAGGACTTTAGATAATCCTGACTCAACTATCTCGTTTCCTAAATTAATCACATCCTTAATAAAATTAATCTTCATAAAAATTCTATGGTTAAGGACGATGCAACTACATAACTTTTTAAATAATGTCTTAGGAAACATTGAATTGTTTATTATCTATATTATAAATCTCTTTCGTCAATATCCTATAGTAATCGTAGTATATGTACATAACTATATATAACTAATATAAATTATCAAACTTGTCTTGCGTGGCATCGTTCTACGCAATTTCGCTTGTCACTGTATATGAAGTATGATCCATAACAGTACCTTCTGCTAAGCTTCTATGACAAAATTTATTGACTACAAGAATAGATAGGTAATAAATAACATAAGGTCCTTTTACTTAGGGTCAACACAAAATATAACACCCTTATTTGCATCATTTTGGAGTCTATATAAAAATCTAAATAAATATTGGAATAATTAATAATGCAATAATAATTGACAATTTGATTAATTATATGTCAAACAATTATTCAAATTGTCACGCCTTTTCCCACGGGAATAGGCAGAGCCAATAGAGGCCAATTTCCAGTTGCCACGATCCAGATACAACTCCCGCGCTTCCCTCATATCATATCCACAATTCTTTTCAGACAAGCTCTAATGTTATAGGCACCAGGCAACCCAGCTTTCTTGAGGATGTTTTCGATTTAATCCAATTTGTCATCCATTCACATCTGATTTATTAATTCCTTTCGTTAATTTACTTTTACTTATCTTATCTATGTGCCCAAACCATCAAAACATTTCTTTGTCAATTCTTGTCACTACGTCTTCTTTTACGTTATTGCAAATAATTCTGGTTAATTAGTATGTACTTAATGTATATACTAATTAACTCATACAAGCCCCACGGTTATGGTATTTACTTTTAAAATATTGTTTATATACTTATAAAGAAATTCTAAGAGAAGAGAAGAGAATACAAAAAGACAATCAAGTTATTTTCCCTATTTTATGTTGGGCCATGCCATATCATACCAAGCCATTAA
Source organism: Tinea trinotella (assembly GCA_905220615.1). Taxonomy (NCBI): domain Eukaryota; kingdom Metazoa; phylum Arthropoda; class Insecta; order Lepidoptera; family Tineidae; genus Tinea; species Tinea trinotella. The sequence continues at coordinate 9,344,327 of HG992306.1, forward strand.
TGTAAGTACATAGTATAGCAGTACAGTGATTCCCTAAACCTTTAATACATTAATAAAAATAAAACAAAGACCCCATTATTTAAGGTAAATAGCAACAATTTCGGTGTTAAATGACCGAAAACTTAAGGATAATGTCTACAATTCCATTGTTATTATTACCTTTACCTCTTAAGGTGCGTTTAAAGAAACGCGCCGCGGTGAACCACCAATGACGATTCAAACACTACATTCTTGTGATTTAAGTAGAGATTCGCAATCTGAACATCGTCACACGGTGTTTTATATTATTGTGACACGATATAATATGACAGCTTCTCACTTGCTGACAATGAACAAAGTCGACCACTGACTACTATTTGACTAGCACTGTGGATATGTCATATGTCACTTGCAGTATTTAAATTGACTCCATTCATGGACCGTACTCCAGCTTAACATCAGGCGGGGTGCTGTAATACGAGTATGGGAAACCACAATAAAAATACTTACCCGGAAGAAAAATATCTGTCTCGTTTTTTTTAATAATAAATAATTTTAATATACAAATTGATAATTAAATAAATCATTTAAAATATATATTAGCTTTGACCGGAAATCGAACACGAGCAAACAGAAGTCTTAGAAACAATTAAATACACAAGTGATCGCCGTTGTGCACGCTACCGCTGACGCTATGCTTTGGCCAAAGCATTAGATAGCATCAAATGTGATTACCGGCAACTACTTAATTACTGAACGTCGGCCATTCCCTCAGGAGTGCGAGGAAGGGAAATAGTGCCGATGGAGATTTACTGCGTCTGACCTTATTTGATCTTAGTTATCGGTGCTGGTACATTGGCTAAAATTATACTAATTAATTACTACTATGGTGAAATAATAAAATTATTTTGATGCAATATAACAAAGTATAATAAATTTAATTTAAATAAATATTACTTCAAAAACTAGTTAATAAAAAGCGCCGATGATTCAAAGCACCATACATCAGGTTGGACGATATCTAACCTAACCCTGCAGTTTATGGCTGTCTCAGTTATCGTCACTATGCCTGCCAAAGATAGTAATTTCATAAACAGTAAGTTTGAAATTTAAAAAAAATGAATTGAAGTAATTACTACTTTTAGATCAGCTAATTTATAGATAATCATTTAGAAATATTATAATTTCGATATTATCATTTAATTTCAGTTAAATATGAGATAAAATAACCGGTAGATATAACTGGCATCTTGTCATTCGGAATGGCGTTCTAAGGGGGAGACTTATGTTCAGCAGTGGACGTCTTCTGGTTAATTATGATGATGACATGAAACTCTTAGTCTAACAATGCCTTAAATGATTTTTATACCGCATCACATAATAAAGAATATAAATTGTTTGAAAAGGACTTAAATTTCATACAAAGGGCTATTTAACTGATATAGTCGTAGGTAGGTATATTAATCGTTAAAAAGGACATATATCATTTTACTGATAGTGATTGATATGAGTACAGACAATTGCAATTCAATAATAGTCTTGCATTCCAAGTTAAATAATGAGCTTGCTTGTTACAAATAGTTTTCGAAATCAATTTAAACAATGATTCTCATACTTGTAATTATTTTCTTAATATCATTTTTTGTTATTAAATTATTTACATTCGAAAAGTATGATTTGGATAAAATTCCTGGACCAATTGGTTTGCCTTTGATTGGAAATGTATTTGATCTTCTTACTGACAGGGGTAAGTGGATATAGTTTATATAATTATTTATTTCGTAATAGCTACTTAGGATGTTAGATTAAGATGTAAAGTGTTAGTGGAGCTGTAGACATGGGCCTGAAAATGGCATCAAATCCATTGAGCTGGGCTACTTTATCTTTAAATTGAATAAAACATATATGTGATTGTTTTAATATTTATTCTGACGACCATCTTGTGGGAACTGAAAAAAGCAGTCGACGATTATCAATGGTGATGATAAATTATTTTATTTATTAAAAAACTTTATGCACTTGGTACAAAGGCGGACTTAATGCCGCTATCACGCTAATATTTTTGTTAAACCTTTTATCTTACTTATGATAATTGATAGTGAAGCCACAAAGAATGAAAATATCTTCGCTATGATTCCCCGAAATATCGTTAATCGAGTAAATGTATGTTTTAGTTCAAATTTTCAAGCGTGCAAGAGAATGGGGCGCTAAATATGGCGGAATACACAAGATCTCATTGTTTGGATTGGTGTACAGTGTTGAGTTATCAAATCCTGAAGATATTGAAGTAAATATAATTATTACTATAATCAACATCTTAATACGAAAAATAAAATTAAAAGAATATGCGTTTAAAATTGTATTTAAATGGTATTTTCTTAGATTTTACGCAAACATTGATAATTGAATTTAACAAATTTTATGCGGCTTACTATCGCGTTTATTTTGATTTAGTTATGGCTGCAAAGCTCTCGATACGTCTGAATAATAAAAAATATGTAAAATGAAAACTAAAATAAACGCTATAGTAAGTCATTTAAATACAAAATTAACATATTTTATATATATTTATATATATAAATTAACATAATTTGGTAAATTCTACTAGAATTTAGTAAATTCTAGTAAACTCTTAAATTATATAAATAAGCGTTAAATCACACATTTGTATAAACTAGTATATTATTACAACGTGTCCTATGTAAACTATACCTAGTATCCCAAAACCACAACCTTCTCGTCGCGTCAATTACTAGTATGTGAATTAGTATGATTAATGTTTTCCCTATGCAAGGAAATAAACCAAAAACTATTGCAAGTAAAAACACAAATTGTATTTCTTTTAAATTATAATCTAGGTCTGTTTTCACCACCATCTTAAATATGTTAATTTTGTATTTAAATGACTTACTATAGCGTTTATTTTAATGTGGTATAATAGTAATGTGGTATCAATTTTCGTGATTTTATTCTTCTCCAAACTAAAATACATGGCAATGAGTAGAAATCATTACTTTATAATATTGAGACTTGGCAGCTGACCTCAATATATCAATGCAATATTTGCAATAAAGATACAGAATACAGAGGTACGCAACTACAATTTCTTCCAATATGAATTCTACATTCACATTTCTGAAAATCATAAATATTTCCTGTATATATACCGCTGCAGTTAGTTGCTTAGGATTCTATATAAGTTAGCATTCAAGTTTGTGATATACCAATCAATTTGTCATGCATTTTTCCTACAGGGATAGGCTAAAACAATAGAGCGCCACAATCCTCTTTATACAAGCACAACGGCACTAAGAAACTTAGCTTTCTCGAGAATGTCTTCGATTAGGCCAGGTTTAACGCATCCATCCACATGGTTATTTATATATTTAATTTAAACGAATTTATGCGGCTTACTATCACGTTTATATTTGGTTATTGTTTTTACATTTTTTTATTACTCCGACGTTTCGGGAGCTTTGCAGCCATCGTGGTCACGGAGAGGCGATAGTAAGCCGCAAAAATTTCTTTAATTCAATAATCAATGTTTACGCAAAATTTAATAAAATACGATTTTTATATTTATTTTAAAATACTATATACATTTTCAGACAGTAATATCAAATCCAGTACATAACACAAAAAGCTATATCTATAAATTCATGCAACCATGGTTACAAAATGGTTTACTTTTAAGCTCTGGTAAGTTGTTTTTATAAATATTAATGCGGTACTTAAGTAAGTACTTACAATATTAGACAACACTCGCGTTATGCTATTAAAATGCAACTTATTCTACGAAGCTACTTTGAACTTAACATCGATTCAAAAGTTTAACAATATTTTAGTAAAACTTTAATTTACTAATATATTGTTAAGGATATTTAATATTCGTCTCAGGTTAAAAATAAAGAATCTATCTCTGATTTTATTACATTTTGTTTAATCTGTTTTTTAAATTTTTTTTTTTAAGGTTATATAACAAACATTCTAATTATTTTAAATTTGTGTCAAACAAATAACACAAATATAATGTTTTCATGTGAATGAAATAGAGTTTAACACATTTATTGCAGGTTCTAAATGGCACGAGAGGCGGAAAATATTGACTCCAACATTCCACTTTAATATATTGCGTCAGTTCACAACAATTTTAGAAGAAAATACTCAAGTTTTGGTGAAAATTTTGCAAAATGAAGTTAATAATTCGATGACAAATATAATTCCATTAATTTCTGGATATACTCTTAATTCGGTTTGCGGTATATTACAATGAAATTTATTTATTTATTGAATAAGACTATTTATTTTTATGGTTAAACGATATACTGTGACAGCACCCCACGTACGGACCATATGAATAGAGGCGACTTCTAAATACAATTCAACGACTAACAGTAGCAGCGCATCCACTACGCCGGCCTATTTGGAACCGAAAAATTTTAAACCGATTCCTAAAGGCGAATGAATCTCTTCACGATCTTTGTACTTGAAAGCGGTGGTAGGTACTACCCCGGGTCGTCAGACATAGCAAATGACCAAGTCTACTACTTCTGACTAATCTCGTCTGTTATTTTTTTAGAAACTGCTATGGGAACGAAAATAGAGGATGACTCGACAGGATTAGGTATAAAATACAAACAAGCTGTTTACGAGATGGGCACTCTTGCTGTTGAAAGGCTAACCCGAGTTTGGCTGCATTGTGACTTGTTTTTCCGACTATCGCCATTAGGATTATCTCAGAGAAAAACATTAAAAACTATTAGAGAGTTTCCTAACAAAGTCATAAATGAGAGGAAAAGATACAGAGACAAAAATGGTTATCCGATAGTTGATGAGAAAAATGAAATTTTAGATATGAATGTGCATAAAAATAGAAGATTAGCTATGCTTGATTTACTTTTAATGGCTGAGAAAGAAAAGAAAATTGATAGAATTGGTATACAGGAAGAAGTGGATACATTTATGTTTGAAGTAAATTACAATTAATAAATAATAATAAATAAAATAATAAAAACTTTATTTGGTACTTTACAAGTTTTCCATGAACGATGAATAAAATGTCAATCGTGTGTAAATTCAAGTATAAAATATAATGACTTATATATTTTTTTCCAGGGACATGATACAACTGCAACAGCATTAAACTTTGCTCTAATGGAACTTGCCAATAATAAACAAATACAGGTATTATAAATACAATTTAACAATCAATCATTTAAATTGTCTGGCCTTTTTCCCACAGGGATAGACAGAAACATTAGAGCGCCACTTACCACGATCCTGACACAACTTCCTAGCTTCCCTTAAATTCACAATCCTCTTTATACAAGCTCTACGGTTATTTATGAGCACTAGGCAACCCAGCTTTCTTAAGGATGTCTCCGATTTGGTCGCAAAACACCTTCCTGGGTCTTCATCGTTTAGCGCATTCATCCACATCAGATTTACGAATTATATAGTTATAAATTAAACGATATATAGAACCTGAAGACACTAGTGAAGTATGGTATCCCGCTTAAACTTTAAACCCTTGAGGCTGTTTCTGGTAATGTCTATTTTTTTTCTAATAAATTGATTACTCAATAGTACATAAGGAGTACAGACCCTAAAATGACTCAGTCGTGTTTCGGAATCAGCTTGAAAGTCGCCGACTCCAATTAGGTCAGCATGGTGAATGCGACTGATACTTGTTGTTATTTAACTGTAAAAGCAGTCGTCTCAATATTTTTTGAGATTCACAAAAACAGTGCAAATAATTTTATGAATTAGTCAAATAATCAGCTAAAAACAGTCATTAAAAACTTTATATTTACGGGAAAACTTGTTTGCGTCATTCTCACCTTACAGGACAAAGTTGTAGAAGAAATTGAGGGAATATTTGGAGATTCAAATCGTATTGCAACTATGGAAGACTTACACCAAATGAAGTACTTAGAATGCTGCATCAAGGAAACTTTACGGCTTTACCCTTCAGTGCATTTAATAGGTAGACAGTTTGAAGAGAAAATCAAGCTAAGTAAGGACACCGAAAACGTCTATAAAAATCCTCCAATGTAGTTTTAAAAAGAAACCGTGTTTTTTATACAAAAAGGATGTCCTAACCTGTATTTTATATACTTTAGTGTTAAAATACCTTATACCAAAAGTGTATTAATTAAGGACAGAAAATATGTCTAGTTTCTGATAGTTTCTTCTCGACAGTCTTTTCAAAGCTATATTAATTGTAGAAAATTATTTAACAATGTAAATGAGGCTAGTTTACATTAAATATTTTTAATTCTATTGATTAATGCAAGACAAATAAAATAAACATATAAAGTATTATACTATATAATACTCGTTCTTTTGAGGTATTTTTTACATTACATTTAGCATTTATTGTGTACAATTTAATCATCTCAGTGGAACTGCTATTATAAGAATGAAAATCTCCCTGTTGTAACTGTGTCACTGTCATCATTAGGTCACTGCAAAGTGTGGCGCATTGCTTAGTACACCAGTTTGTTACGCGTAAAGTCCTGGGTTCGATTCCCGATATTTGTATATTACAAATGTTAGCAAATAAAAAGAGGCGGATTTATGCCTCTGGGCGGTCATCAAAGAGTGGTAGGCAGTGGTGACCAGTCTACCAATCCAAGGTAGTACCACTACTGACAAATATATAGACCGTAAAGTGTTATAGACGTTATATATAGACGATGAGTTATGGAATCAACTTGTTAGCACATCAGCACATCAGCTTAAAAACAGGCGGGGTGCAGGCATATGTCGAGCCACAATAAAAAAATGCACCGCACCTAGTCGAGATAATAAACTAGAAAATACTTTTTTTATCTAATGATAAGAGAATTATTATTTATATTGTATATTTACATTGCAGTTTGTTTTGTTTTTATTTCACATACCAGATAACAAGTGAATAAAGTTATCTTTATTTTTATAGGTAATTACGAGATACCAGCCGGAACCACGTGCACTATACATATTATTGATCTCCATCGCCGTAGTGATTTATATCCAAATCCTTTAGTATTTGATCCAGATAGATTCACGCCAGAAAACTGTATTAAGCGACATCCCTACGCTTACATTCCATTTAGCGCAGGCCCTAGGAATTGTATAGGTAGGTAAATAATCTAAAATAGTTATTAAGCATAACATAAGTAATAAAAACAATATTTCAAATTTGTTAAAATCAAGAATTTTATTGCAAAAAGTACAAAACTAAAACTATTTAAATGAATTTTGTTTTTTTATTGTGACTAGACATCTGACCTCGACTCGCCTCTTAAAGAAGGTTCAACAGTGCCGATGATTGTATAAACCGTGTCTTCACGGGTTTGTTTCATCCTAAATTAACAATTTATTATTATTTATTAATTTAGTGAAAAACCGAAAAAATATATTCAAAAGAAAATCTACTACTCATCTTCAAAATAAAAGTTTTTTTTGAAAATTATCGTTTAAAAAAATGTTTTTGCAGGTCAAAAATTTGCAATGCTTGAAATGAAATCTGCACTATCAGGTATCATTCGTCATTTGGAATTAGTGCCGATAACGAAGTCCACAGACATCGAATTTAGCGGAGATATTGTATTGAGAACAACAGACCCTATTTACGTCTCATTTAAGAATAGATTACGCTCATAATACTTATTTTAGTTAAATGTTTTATGTACGATATTAAATAATTAACAACATTTGCCTGTATTTTCAATGTCATTCTAATTGTATCTAAATATAAAATCTAGCTAATCATCATCAATATCAGCCAGAAGGCGTCCACTGCTGAACATAACATTTATTATTGATTGGTATGAAGGTCGAGTGCGCTACATAAATGAAGGCCACTTTAGCACTGAATGTCCGCAAGAAGTAGTCGCATCGATCTCACTTGAAAATCAAAGTACCAACCTGGGTCACTATTTCGCTACCAGACGCCATTTTCTTTGTCATCAAATGTCAAGGTTACAGACTTAAGTAAGATATACAGACCTAAAATATATAATTGTTACCAAAACGTCCAAACATGAGCAAGATCCCAGGGCCCAGAGTAGTATAGGTATAAGTACTATGATCGTATGCCTATCTGCCATGACTGATTTTTAACGATATAAACATAATTATACGTAAAAATCAGCTGTTAGAATCAGCTATGAATAAATATTTTACGTTCCTTGATAACGAAAAAATGACCGTCTGGCTAAGCTTATCTACCAGGTGTACCTATCTAGGCATACGATCATAATAAATATAATGCGATTAAAATAAGAATAGGACGAAAATAGCGCCATTTTGTGACGTCTAACTCTCCAACCAACTTCACTTTAGTATATTGTCTTTTTCTTTGCGGACCGTCAAGAAAAATACACCTTTGAATCAGTCAAGTGAAGTTAGTCAACAGCCCGTATATTCTTACAGGTATTCTAATAGCATATGATAAAATATGTTACGATTGAGTAGTACTAACACTACTCAATCGTACGTATTTTGTTCATCAGAAAATAAGTGACGGCCCTAGGATCTTGCTCTATATATACTACAATATGTTTCATATATATGTTATCATATTATATTATGTTATCATGCGTTATTGAACTTTAAAGCAAGATAATGTTAAAAAACACTAAACAATTCATTACTTTTAGGTGCAAATAAGTGATGTGTTTTGTTTTGTTTTTACAATGATTATGCTAAAACAATACTTATCTTAATTATTGCTAGATAATATTAATTAACGTTGTTCATATAATTTTCACTTATTGAATATTTTTGTGGTGTTTGTTTGTCTGGACAGTGTTTAAACGAAATAATGATTTTGCTAACTTTTATTTCGGTGGCGTTAATAGCCTTTATTTTACGGCGTATTCGTTTCGAAAAATGTGATTTAGATAAAATTCCTAGTCCACCAGGGCTTCCAGTATTGGGAAATATTTTTGACTTACTAACCGACCGAGGTAAGTATTTTCACTAAAACATTTTAACATTGACTAACAGTTTGTAACTAATTACTGTAAGGTATTAAAGTTCATGTCAAGTTCTTTCTCAGTTTACTGACATAAACCAGTTTAACGTTTAAATGAAGTTTTTGTTTAATTAGATATTAAACCAGATTTAATTCAAAATTAATTATTTTCGAAAGTAATACTATGTGTAAATATAATATATTGTCGTGTTTCTTCCTCATTCAAACAACTAAAGAAATTTTATTTTAAAATACAATATTAGTACTACATTTTCTTTTTATTGATTCCAGTTACAATTTTTTATAGACTCAGAAAATGGTCTGAAAAGTATAATGGATTATACGCATTAAACTTTGTGTTGACTTTTTATAGCGTTGAGATTTCCAATCCAGATGATATTGAAGTAAGTAGGTTTAAACTAATTTTCATTTAATAAGAATAATGAGAGCACAGGATGTCAAATGTCTAAATGTCACAGGATAATTAATAATTTTAATATAATATTATTTATGCACTATTTTAATTTGGTGACGAGAGATCGCAAAACTTCTCGAATCTTGAACATAAGTTGGAAAAAATAATAAGAATAGTCGTAACGCTGATCCTCAAACTCAAATAAGGCATTATACGACTTCGGCAATTTGGACAAACTACATTTACAGTCTGCTTCATTTTTTGAAATAAATCTTCAATCAATTTATAAATAATACAACTAAATACTATAAAACAAATGTTTTCTTCAATCAGACATCCAAACCGAGAGTTACGCGAAGCGGGCCGGTGCGGTTTGTTAACCAATGCGCCACACGGGTTGTCATCTGTCCGGTGTTTGTTTTTTTAGACATCACTACTAGACCCACAGTTATTTTAAATGGTAATAGCATCCACTGCTAAACATAGGCCTCCCCCTTAGAACGCCATTTCGAACGACAAGATGCCAAATGCATCCACTGGTTATTTGTAACTTTTACTATGTCATCAATCCACCTAGTGGGAGGCCTAGCTACGCTGCGTTTGCCAGTTCGTTGTCTAGAACTACGAGCCTGCAGTGTCAAAAAACTTTTAAAAAGACAATTGTGGATAATAAGAAAGCTAGAGAGTTGCAAGGAGTTGCTTATGAAAACTAAACTGTAATGACTACAGCTTAGTTTAGTTAGTAGATGAACTAATGAATAATTGTTTTACACAGACCATCGTTTCGACACCAACACACAGTAGTAAAAGTTTTCTTTACAAATTTCTGCAGCCATGGTTACAAGACGGCCTTTTATTGAGTGACGGTAATTATTAATTAAGGTTATTTTAATTACAGTTAAAAGTACTTCAATGAACAAAATTTTTATTATAAAATAATTTTAGGTCAAAAATGGCATGAGAGACGTAAAATATTGACTCCAGCCTTTCATTTTAATATACTTCGTCATTTTACGACGATCCTTGAAGAGAACAGTCAGGAGTTCGTCAAAGTTTTAGAGTCAGAAGTAGGCAAAGATAAAACTGATATAATACCTTTAATATCCAGACATACGCTTAATTCAATATGTGGTAAGTTTAAATATACGTGTTCCAACGTTATTTTTAAATGTCAGTAGCTCAGCTATAGATATATTTAGATACGTATGTATAATATATTTTATTCTAGAAATACTTAGAATTATTAGATAGAAGTAATCATAGAACTACTTATTCAAGGATTCATTGGTAAGAACAAATCGTTTTGAACAGGGAATTCTCAGTTTGCCTGACTATTACATTACTACGAGACCACGATCACCTTATAAATTGTAATTTCCTGTAAGAACAAAGAATTGATTGTAAAATCAGTGAACCCAAAATTAGTGACAATGGTGATTGAAGAAAATCTTCAAAAATGTAAGGGGAATGAAACAGACATTAGGCTAAAGAATACAGCTACATGGAAGATAACTAAAACAAGATAAATTAAATTAGCGGCTTTCTTACTATAAAGCTAATTGAGATTACATAACTTTTTTTTATTTATAGAAACGGCAATGGGAACTAATATTGAAGAAGCTAAAATTTTGGGACAAAAATACAAGAAAGCTATACATGATTTGGGATCACTTCTTGTTCAACGTGTAACTACAGCTTGGCTTCATGTAGATTTAATATTTAACTTATCAGGTTTAGAAAAAAAACAAAATAAAATATTAGAAACGTTACGAGAATTTCCTAATAAAGTTATCAATGATAGACGTGAATTTAGAGAAAAGCATAGTGGCAAGGTGTTTTTAGAGGCAAATTCGCCACATGAAAGTGATGACATAGATATTCATCTAAAGAAAAATAAAAAGAGAATGGCTTTACTTGATATTTTATTGAACGCCGAAAAAGAAAATAAAATTGACGCGGTTGGTATTCAAGAAGAAGTAGATACTTTTATGTTTGAGGTTGGTACACATATAGAATATCTATACATAGAATATCTATATCAAAGGGATTACCTATCCTTGATAACACTATCTTTTCGTTATTAAAATATTTTAAATAAATTTTCAGGGTCACGACACTGTAGCTGCAGCACTAAATTTTGCGTTAATGATTTTAGCAAATCATAAAGAGATACAGGTAAATTTTACCACATTTTAAATTTTATGGTTGATAATGTTACTTATATTAATTTTAATTTTTAGGATAAAATTTTAGAAGAACTAATAGAAGTTTTTGGAAAAACAAATCGTATTGCGACAATAGATGACTTGAATCAATTAAAATATTTGGAGTGTTGTATTAAAGAATCTTTACGTCTATATCCATCAGTACATATATTTGGCAGAACGTCTGGGGAGAAGGTTAAATTAAGTAAGTCGTTTTCGTAATAGAAGGAGCGAGTTCAGTTTACATTAAAGGTAAATAAGGAAAATACTTTAAGAAGGTTCAGATTCCAATCATTGTATCAATAAATATTTTCGAGTCATCATTAGAGTAACCCAATTCTGACTATTTCAATATGAAATAGTCAAATCAAGTATTTATTTATGTTTAACATTATAGGTAATTATGAAGTGCCAGCTGGAACTATCTGTAATATTCACATTTATGATCTACATCGACGTGCTGATTTGTATCCGAACCCGTTAGTCTACGATCCTGACAGATTTTTACCGGAAAATTCAATCGGCCGTCACCCTTACGCTTACTTACCATTCAGTGCTGGATCTAGAAACTGCATAGGTACGATACATTTGCTTTTTATTGTGGCTCGACATATGACAGTGACAGAGAACGGTACATCAATGAAGGCGACTGCCACTATTGTTAAATAACTGCAAGTCAGAGTCGCATCTGCTGAAGCAATTCGGATAAAGCTCATCCTGAAACGCGACTGAGTCAATTCATAGTGATGATACTACATGTCTTGGCAAAAAAAATTATTAACAGTCTAAAATACCCCGATAACATGTGAAACAAACATGTGATAACATTTAAAGAAAACATGTGCCCCGATCTCCCGGGACTTATGTTTTAACCAATCGTCGTTAATAATAGCTATTTAAATGATAAGCTATTAATTTATCGGCGTAGAAAATTATAAAGTGTTCATATTGTATATGACTTACGGCTGTTCAAGCGCAAATTAGTAGCTACTCGTATTGCTATCAAATCACATTTTGTACTTTTATTTTTATTATTAATTGAATATGACTGCACGCCGTATGTAAAAACCTACTTCTTGGAGTGCTTTGCATAGAAACAGGACAAGTATGAAATCGTGTTTCATAGCCGCTAGAGTTTAAATTGTAAGCGTCTTGAATAATCAATTTATTCTAATGAATAATAATTAATTTATGTATAATTTTTGGTATTTTTAGGACAAAAATTTGCGATGCTGGAAATGAAGTCAACTATTGCAGGAATAATGCGTCGGTTAGAACTGCATCCAATTACAAGGCCAGAGGATATTGTTATCAGCGGTGATATTGTATTACGTACAACCAAACCTATTTATGTGAAATTCACTAAGAGGGAACTTTAAACCTAATATGATACATATCTCCTAATGGAATATCTATGATTACAGTTATTAAATGGATTCGAACTATTCTGATTTATCGGATATTCAATTCTCAGTGTTCTGTCGCTTTGGACAAATTAATTCATTGTCAATATTAATCGTAGTCAGTACTAAGCTGATAATTCTGTGAATAATTCTGGGCTGTATATATTTGAATGTTTGGTATTTATAAACATTAGGAATCATGACATACAATATTTGATGGATCTACACCCAGTAGATCCATCAGCGCTGATGGCGAAGATTTTTTACTGAGATTTTTAGTTGACTTCAACTTGCCTGATGGTTAGCAAGAGGAAACACGAGAGCGCCAACGACTGCAAAATACAGTTCATACGAATGCCTCAGGCGCCGTCTCTATGCCGGTCACTATGCTTCTTCATGCTTCGCTCCAAAGATCCAATGTATTAGGATGTGAAGAACATGTATAAGCTGGTAAAACATTCATTCCACTTGTCGATCATTCTACAAAGAAAGGCGCGCTTGACATTTTAGTTCGATTGCCGATTCGGTCATACATACCTATGTGAGATCAGACGTCTATCTCCTATATTACATCTCTATATCTATCAGTTCAGTTCAGTTTATTAATTAAATAATTAGGCTCCAAGGAAGCCCTTTTACACGTCAAAACCTTCTAAATATAAACATAATAACAATCCAATAGATAAACAATTATAATGCAATCCATAATTAGAGTGGTTAAAAAAAGAAGTTGAATAGAAAATACAAAAAAAAAGAAAATTGCAGGATACCATTGTAAATCGAAAAACACACACAAGTTTTAATTGATACCAAATATATATAACACAATAGCAACATTGCATTAGCTGCTGTAAGAAAGCATTCTCAACTCCTATAAGTAGTATTTGCAGAAGTGTAGGGAGTTTTTTTTATTTTGACTTGACATATGACAGCATCTGTTTTTGACCGCCTGATGTTTTTTTTATTCAAGTAATTGCATTTCGGTGAGTGAACACCTGGTGTCCTGAAATACAGGTTTTTACCTAGTTTGGGGCACCAGTCACACTTGATTATTGTAATTTAGATTAATTTTATATTAAGTTTATGTTAAGTATTATTTGTGTGAAATAAATAAAGATTATTATTCCATTTATTTATTTTTAATCTTATTTTTTATATTTAAAAAAAAAAAAAAATAGTTGTCCACCCGCATCGGGAACAGGGTCCAAGCCACCGAAGGTCAGGGCTCCTGAGAAAGGAACCTCCTAACAATACGCGCCGTGTCCAGGAGTACCGCTTTCTGAATCAAACGCTTGATCCAGCTACCTAAGGAGAGCCTCTTTAGGTGTTCATCGAGGCTCTTGGCTATTAAACCATTGGTAGTCACTACTATTGGCACAATAATTGCTGCGTCCACCTCCCACATGTCGACAACCTCGCGAGCCAGATCAAGATACTTTATTTGCTTATCTTTCTCAGCTTTCACGAGGTTCTCGTCATGAGGGACCGCTACATCAACAATTATTGTGCGACGCTCTAGTCGATCTATCACCACCATGTCAGGCTTATTGGCAACAATAGCCCTATCAGTGATGATAGATCGATCCCATTATAAAGTGATATTTCCATTTTCGAGAACTGGGCCGGGCACATACCTATAGTACGGTACTTCTGATTCCACAAGATTGTATTTAAGAGCAAGTTGCTGATGGATAATCCTGGCTACAAGATTGTGTCTATGCAAATAGTCTCCATTAGCCAGACGAGAACAGCCAGAAATAATGTGTCGGATTGATTCCCCGGGACGGTGGCATGCCCGACAAATGTCAACCGTACCATCCTTCACAATATATTTCCGGTAGCTATTCGTCATCATAACTTCGTCCATAATCACACAGACAAAACCTTCAGTTTCTCCAAAGAGATCACCAAAACACAGCCAGGATACGGACGCTAAGAAATCTACATCGGGCCCAAGTAGGGCCCGGTAAAAGTGTCCGTGAATCTCCCTGCTCTGCCATACTTCCCTGCGGTCATTAGCATCCAGTACTACAGGTTTGCGCCAGTTCTCGTTTGCCAAGGAAAGCGAGGTGAGGCCCTTGTCCACAGCGACCACATCACGATGCATACCCACATCGGTTTCTAGGAAATATTCCCTAAGGCTGCACACCTCGCGGTTATGTAGGGTCTTAGCATTTAAAAAGCCACGACCCCCACGCGGAATATACAGCCTCATTACCGATGATCGTGGGTGATGCATTCGATTTGCGGTCAGCAGTGTGCGGACCCGTCTATCCAGGGCGTCAAGTTCTGTCTGAGTCCATTTGAGTATGCCGAAAAAATACATCAATACTGGCATGACCCAGCCGTTGCAAGCGCGGACCTTGTTTGATGCCTAAGGCTACCGACATACCCAAATACTTGTAGGTTTCGGTTGAGCAGAGGGATCTAAGGTGTATGGAATCCGATTATTATTATTATTATGTTAAGCTGGAGTGCGGTACATGAATGGAGGTGACTGCTACTACAGTTCATGACTGTAATTAGTAGTCACATCTACTTACTTACTTACAAGCTGTTCCTAAACGCGACTGAGTCACTTCACGGTCTGTATACTTGTGAATGGTGGTACTACCCCGGATCGGCAGACGGGACACTGCTGCCTACCAATGTCCATGATATTTTGAGCTCGATGATACTTTCGCCACACTCAATACAATACATAATAATTATTTTAGTTATCCACCCTAAAACAGCAACTTTGTTAATAAACATTAATAACAAAGTAGCACGCTCTCAATACTATCACTTGTCCGATCTGAAAATAGATTGTGGTAATATCCTAAAGTTGAATAGCTCAGCTCCCAACGGGTTCATAGTCGTAATATAAAAGATACATAACCGTAAAATTATAAATTTATGATCTTATTACCTAGTTTTGCTACTATAAAGCAAACATAAAATATATACATAACAAACTTTTATTCCCAAAGGGGTTACAGTAGGTATATATATTCTATGTTTTTTAATTATTTTCTTTCTGTCTTATCTACTACAGGGATAGGTAGAGACAATGGAGCGCTACATGCCACACGCAACTCCCTCGCTTCCCTCACATCCACAATTATTTTCATAGAAGCTCTACGGTTATAGGCACTAGGCAACCCATTTCCGATTTTGTCAGAAAACACCCTCCTGGGTCTGCCTCGTTTAACGCTTCCATACACATCAGATTTATAAACTCCTTTTGTAAATTTACTTTCACTCATCCTTTCTATGTGCCTAAACATCCGGAGCATTCCATTTTCAATCCTTGTCACTACATCTTCTTTGAAACCATAACCATGTCAGAAGCTACAGTTAGAGAAGATAAAAAATACGTAACTAATTATTTATTAAAGTTAAACTACCATTAAATTGAGAATAGGTTTAGGATTTTGAAATAATTGTCATATTATTGTTTTACCTCAGCATGAGTGGCTTTAAACAATTAAATTTGTGATTTATAAATGTAGGAACTTGAATTTTTCATTTTTTTCTTTATATTGTATAATATACATCATACAAACATAATATACATTTTATGTTTGTTTTATTATTCATTTTTATTTTCTAAAACATGAATTTGTTTTTAAATTTGTGGTTATTAGGCTAATAGTTTAAAGATCTTTCTCTTTTTAATTCACTTGTAAGGCCCCACGAGTCAGGCAATGCCTAGGTGGGACCACCGAAACTTATTGTACGAGTATATTTGTATATCTATCGAGCACTGTACTATTCCTAATTCTATCCGCTATCGTAACTCCACACACACTTGACCGCATTTCTACAGCGGTAACTTTACTCTCATGCTTTTTCTGCCACACCCAACATTAAGGTAGGAACAAGTACCGCATTGTAAACAGCCAGCTGTGACTTTATAGACATTATTAAAAAATAAAACAAAACAGAATTAATTAATAGTTTAATCGAATATAACATAATTGGAATTATTTCAAATCTGGCCGCAGACCAAATCCAGGACCAGGCGGGCATTCAAGTAGAGACGTTAACCCACAAATCGGTTCGGCCGCAAATCGACCATTTCTAAAAGTAAAAATATAGATTATTACATACAAGTGTAATAGGTAAATTGTAGCGACAATTGCGAAAATACGTAATGTATACAGAGTGACATACTAGACTGTTACAAGTATACAGACCGTAAAGTAAATTAGTCGTTTTTCAGGATCAACTTGTAAGATGCTGGTTCCAATCAGGCCGGCAAAGTGGATTTGACTGATACTTACAATTGTTTAAATGTAATAGCCTCCATTAATGGACCGCACTCCAGCCTAACATTAAAAGTAAATGTCTAGAAATAGATTTATTTTAAGTACCTACTTCTTTTTATCATTTTACTCGGTAGGCAAACTACATTCGATATCAGTTATACAATGTGTTAATATGTTTTATATATACGAAATTATTAGGATACATTATTATTATTATTTATTCATATTTCTACACTAAGCTTTTAGTAGCTTAGTGTAGAAATATGAATAAGTGCTAGTATCAAAGAAACAGTACAAATAAAGTGCATATATCAAAGCTACATTGGTACCAATAAGAACACGTATGCAAAAGAAAGGATTATATGTATTCCAATTACATTGTTATCTTTGTACATCAAACTATTTTAAAATGCATATTAAACTGTTAATACAATTAAGCCCAAGTCCCCATACAAAATGAATGATGTCCTTTATTATTTATTGCAATCTAATACGGTTTTGTGAGTGAAAGAGATAGGAAAAAGAATAACCTTGGGCCAGGTGGTGGAATACCACCACATTGCAGACATTTAATAATATCGTATACATCGCAAACGGTTAGGTCCTCCTGAAAAGAATATATAAATACAAATAAATGTGACTTAGTCGCGTTTGGATATCAGCTTGTTATACTTTGTAAAATGTAGCTTGGGTCCTGTGACAAATGAAAAATTTTCGGACGACTTAACATTGTAGCAGCGTCTCATTCAATCGTTCATTTCAAAGTTATTTATTTTTGTAGGCACAACCATAGCTTACCAATAATATTTATCATACAATAATATAATACAATATTTTTTAAAACAAACAACAATAAATCAAATAAATCATGTAACAAAAAGAAATCTTGCCGCTTTGTCAAGGTTACATCTGTTAACAAAAATACGAGTACTATACTAGTGATGGGACTAGTAAAGTCATTTTGGCATTTGTCATAGGACCCAAGCTAATTTTTATAAACCTTAGTTGTTCAGTTCCAACTATACCGGGAACTACTACAATTAAATAACTGTTATTATTTAACTGTAGTAGCCATTATTCATGGACCACAGCACAGCTTAACTTAGGGCCGATGGAAAATTGTTTAATTTAAATATACCCTAATTTGTTAAGTAGATTGACGAAAGCAATTTATAAATCTGATGTGCATAGATGCGTTAATCAAGGCAGGCCTAGGAGGGTGTTTTCCGATCAAATCGGAGACATCCTCAAGTAAGCTGAGTTGCCCAGTGCCCATAACCTTAGAGCTTGTATGAAGAGAATTGTGGATGTGAAAGAAGCGAGGGAGTTGTGTCAGGATCGTGGCAAGTAGCGCTCCATTGACTCTGCCTATTCCCGTGGAAAAAAGGCGACAGTTTTAGATATATTTTTGTTAAGAAAAAATAGGCAAATATTTGCCTCGGGTCTGGTTGTTGAACAGCAGTAGGCAGTGGTGCCCATTTTGCCGATCCAGAGTACTACTCTAACAGGTACACAGACCGTGAAGTGACTTTGTCGCGCTTCGGGATCAGCTTGTACTTTGCCGGTTCCAACTAGGCTGGCATAGTGCATATGACAGCTACTTCATCATCATCAGCTACTAATAGGTATTTAATAGTAGCAGCAGTCACCTTCATTCGTAGACCGCACTCCAGCTTAACATCAGGCAGGGTGCTGTCCTATGTCGAGTCTTAATAAAATAAATAAAAATAAGAACGTGAAAACAAATGTGAAGTTTATTATTATTCACATACACAACTACGAACATCAACAACATTAATAAATTAATTAAACCGATTTGTTATCAACTTTAAACACAATTGCACAAGAAACACCTTCAATATATTCTCGAGACTAAAATACTTCATCACGTCTTATCTAGGAGAAATCGTGACATTTAAGGTTACCACTGAATAACTAACTGCTTTGAACCCAGACGACAAGTATAGATTTCCAACTCCTACGAGTTCCTTTATATTCGTTAATAAGTCACTAAATTAGTTCGTATAGTCGTCATGTTTCTATGATATAAGCATTTAAGTAGCATAGCAATGTAAGAAAAACGAAAATAAATTAGGTAGACAATTATTAACATTTTATATTAGGCATTGTATCATATAAACAGGTTGGTGGTTTGCGAGACCATTGCATTACACCACGATCGCCTTATTTATGTTGTCTATTTTTGTCTACTATTTGTCTACTATTTTGTCAGCTTGCTCAATGAAACTAACTTGTGGATTTTTTTTTTCGAAATGGATTTTATTCTACAAATATTACTTCTCTCGATCAATACTATTGGGATTCTTATGGACAATGAATCATGACTTCCCTGTGTCATTATTCATTATGGATGTGAAGAAATCACATCGATAATTTTCCTAATCTCTATTGTAAAAAGGGAAGAAAGATTGCGTCTATAAATGAATGCGAGTATCGTAGAAAAGCAGCATTTACTCCTTCATTGTGGTTCGACGTATGACAGCACCCTAACTAATGTTAAACTGGAATAGAGTAGGAAATACTACCCCGAATTGGAAGATACGCGTAATTGTTTACTTTATGGAGTTCCTACATCTATCAAACGGATCTTTTTTGATACGAACAGTAAAATTATTTACCAGGCGTAGATAATTTTACTGTTCGTGTTAAAAACGTCACTCGTAAGTCAACTTACCGACAACTACTAGCATGAGGTATAAAAAGAGTACAACTCATAGATTTATTATTGGTCTCGCTGACGCTTCGTCAATAATTAATCTATGAGTAATACTGTTTTTTATATTATTTTTTAAACGTCAGTGAATTGCGAATTGAACAATAAATGGTTACTGTTACCGATGACGGATAGTTTATTATACAAACCGGGCATTAGTATAATACAATACATAAAACCTACTCTACACACTACTGTTTCTCTTGGCTTTAATAAATAAATGTAGAATCTTACGTAATAATCGTCGTTCACAACTAATACAGGTGCATTAGCACAGGCCCCTTGACACATCACTGTATCCACTCCGAACATCATATCTGGAGACAGCCCTCCCACAGAGCAGCAACACGCAATTTCAACAGTTTCCAAAATAACGTCGGATCCTCTTAACATGCATGGAGTTGTAGTACATACTTTGACATGAAATTTGCCTCTGTAGCGTCTGTGAAACCAATTATTTGAGTTTAACTTTTATATGCAGATATTTATATTTTTTATTTACATCAACCGATTTTTAATCTGGAATATTAAAGATACTCTTCTAAACACCTACATATGACAGAAACCCGCCCGATGTTAAGCTAGAGTGTGGTTAATGAATGGAGGTGGCTGCTACTACAGATAAATAACTGTAAGTAGCAGTCACATCCACTATGCCGGCCTAGTTGGAACCTAACTTACAAGTTGATCCCGAAACGTGACTTAGTCACTTCAAGGGGTGTGCACTTGTAAGTCGTGGTACTACGCCGGCTCGATGACTGGGGATATGACCACCAAATTACTGTATTGAAACTAATTTTAGATCTTTATTTCTTACCTTTTATACATGGTATAAAACGTGGCAAATTCGTAGACACGTATTTTGGGCATACTTAGAATTTCAGCTATTTTATGCATTGCAGATATAGGTACCCAACCACATTGCCTCTGTGCTATATCCAAACATGACGATACGGCGCAATACTGATAACTAATTGGATAATTTTTTATTATGGCATGAATTCTCTGCAAAAAAACATGTTTTTTATACATACATAACTGGCTCGTAGTCAAGAAATAAATGCTGTCACTATTTAAAAAAACAATATTATAAAACAACGATTCTAGTTAAATTTATTTTTCTACATAGTCTCCTAACAAATCGATACATTTAGTCCAACGTTTCTCTAAACCTAAAATACCCTTTAAAAATACCCTTAAAAATTTATATAAATCTGGAAACATTTTCGCGTGGTCTTCCCAAAATGTTAGAAGATTCGTGTTTCTATCAGAGCCATATCTTCATACTGTTTTACCATTATATAAGCCGTAATACTGGGGGTTTCGGAGGTATTTTTTTTTTGGAAAACTTTTGATCAAAATGTGCCCACAGGGAAACGCACTCATCACTAGTATTAATGCGTTAAATTTATAGTATGTGCTATACAAAGATGATCAATTGGTTATTCGATTAATGGAATCATTCGACTTGCACATCGCTACTCCGTACTTTGTGCAGCGCTTCGTGTAAACTTTAAGAACTAAGCTGTCACCCCCCTGCGTTGACAGGACCCACATTAGGGCCACCGGCAATGAATCGGTTAAAAATCACTTGACGATACCAATGCATCTTTGATAATTTTGTACTTTGGTCGTCCTATTCCTAAGATACAAGCACGTTTAAAAGTTAAGTATATGTAAATGTATATAACGAAAAATATAAAGAAATCTTAAGCATAATATGATTGCATTTGTCACTTGGTCACTTGTCACTACTTACAGGTCTTGCGATATTGTCACTAACTGATAAAAAAAGTTATAATGATTTAACGTGTTCTACCATAATACATAATAAGTTGGTTTAACAAATATATGTACGTGAGACACTTTTCTTAGCATTCATGGATTCTCTGTGCGGGTGTCGGATCCATCGTGTGGCAAGAAAGTGAAGTCAGCATTTCGTACTTGCGACAGGAAAGTAGGTTGAAGGCCTTGCTACATGTCAACATTCACCTTTGCTACCCTCACTTTCCCCTGTACCCAACCAAATATTGAAGGACCCCATTAAAGTCGTTTTCGACATTTGGTCGAAAACAACCGCACATTAAAAACTAAAATTGGTTTTACGAGTCATATTAGAGCACATCATTTATCATTGTACCTACTGACTAAGTCGCTGTTGCCGGACTTGGCAAGGAGAGAGTCACAATAAATAACAAAAAAGATGATAGCGTATTTATGGCTGACCTTGGAAGGCCAAGATCATGCAAGATTTTTGGTGGTATTCCTCTTGCACCGACTTCTACAGCGTAGAGCTGGGTTAAGTGTCCACTTTATGCCATCATTTACTCGATGTTGTATGTTGTGATATTGTAACTTGCGTACAAGTAAAAGTTATTCAGCATGTATTTTGTTTTCTAATTATGTGTATTCTGCAATTCAAGAAAAAATATCTATTTACCTTCTTATTATCAGGTGTAAATTCGAAAGGTGTATTTGGATTGTTATCACATGTGTCCTTGTGCGTAAATAATTCCTCGCTCATGACTCTGGCGGTCGTACTTATATTCTTACAAAGCGATGGGATCTGAAAATAAAGCATAGTATAGCTACAATGTTCTCAAGGTTTGTTTTACTATTATGGCTAGACATATGTCAGTTTCCCGAATGATGTTAAGCTGGAGTGCGGTTAAAGAATAGAGGCGACTGCTACAACAGTTAAATAACTGCAAGAAACAGTCACATCCAACATGTAGGCCTGGTAGCAAACGGTAACTTTTAAACTGGTCTCGATACGCGACTAAGTCACTTCACAGTCTGTACACTGTAAAGTTGTGGTACTACATCTTATTAGCAGTTACGGCCACTACCTGCCTCCCACATTTAAAAAAAAAATGGATTTAATAATCCGAAAATATGTAAGAAGAATGGCTACTATCATTTGTTGTATATGACAATAGACTAGCTTTAGACTGGTCTTTATTGTCCGCTCGTCATTATATTTTCAATCCTGGTAAGAATATAATAAAACATTTACCATATACTAATCGCCTAGTATAGTAATACTATAATGTATATCAATAATAAGCTTAAAGCTAAGCTACCAAACGTAATTGTATCATAGAAACTGAATGACCAAACTTATTCGTATAGCTTGTCTAACTATAAATGACGCGCCCCTCCACTTTATTAGTTTATTTAAATGTGTGAATGCAAATAATACAACTATACTACTATACTTCATTAGCGTGCTCTTCTCTTTGAGTCTAATCAGCAATTGAATGACCAATTACAATTGCATTTTCGATGTACTCGTGTGCGTAAATGCTCACAGACTCTACCGGCATGTGTTCTCCCCATCCTATCTTGGACAGTGACTACAATTAAGGCAATAAAAAAAAACGAGACGGAATTTTAATTCGTCGGCACTCTTTGAATCCCCGTGCTTACCATCAGGCAAGTCGAGGTCGATCTCGCCTCATAAAAAAAAACTGAAATTTAGGGGTTAGCTAGAGGCTTGTGTCGATTGTTTTACAAACAAACGACGCGGTGAACCTTTTAGTTTGACGCGGAAGTGAAAAGATGGGGTATGAACAAGGGTATGAAAGAGGTCCTCAGAACATCGGGCACTTCATTGGAGATTCTGACATTTAAAGGGTTTATTATTTTTTTATTTGCTTATAGTTTAGAATTTAAAAATTTAAAACAAGTCTTAATAACTTACGTTTAAATAATTGTTAAATCGCCTGCTCAATGCTAACATCTTATCAAATAAAAATTATCTTCTCTTGAATTATTGGTTTAGCACAAATAAAGTGAAAATAAATATTTATTATTTTTTATGACACTAGTCTGTCATACAAAAAAGACATGAATAAAAAGTCAAACATTTTTTTATAAATTTATAATAACTATATAACTATACAATTTTTGTTTGCAATGCGATGATTGTATGGAAATAATAAAATAAAAATATTTTGTTTAATATTATAAGTAACACTGAGTTTGTATACGCCCATAAGTGACTTAGTCGCGTTTTAGGAAAAACTAGTAAGCTGCTGGTTTTAACTATGCTGCTGGATGTGACTGCTATTAGTTATATAACTGTAGTAGCAGTCGCCTCCATTCGGTCGGCGAGCAGTCATTTGTCAAACCATAATTAAAAAATGTGTTTATTGTTTTGAGTAACACTAGTTTTGTATTCGCCCATAGAACAGTGTGTTAGATGTTCTAATCCAGTGGTTCCCAAACTTTTTTAGACCATACCCCACCTTAATATTTCTAAAATTGATATGCCCCCATACATAATTTTTAACCTTTAAAATTGTTTTGTTTCCCTAAGCTTTTTTTTAAGAATTTGCCTTTTTGTTATATTTGTCACCGATATTCCAGCATTGCATTTAAATAACCCAAAAAGCGTGTCGAGACCCTTTTTCAATTGCCCCCCTGTGGGGCGTGGGCCTCACGTTGGGAAACACTGTTCTAATCTATGCTTCATGATATTTTGCAACTAGATTGATTATTAATCTTTTTAATTAGTTTTGTTCTATTTGTAAGAAAGTAATATAGATAGATATAGGTTGTCAACGTTATTGTTTGTATATTAATTAGATTGTGTATGCATGTTTAGAATATTAGTATACTGTTTGAAACAACCTTGTTGTTATATTCTCATGTATACCTACTATAAATAAACAAATATCTAAATAGTTTTTTGTTTATAGTGGCTCCACAGCACGGTAGCGGCCCGTAGGCGGGCGCCTCGTCTTTCAAAATCTTAGACCACGGCGCTCTGGCCTTGTAGGAACCGGCAACTTTCAAGTTAATCCCAAAACGCGACGTCACATCACTGTTTCGTTGTAATATAATTATTAAAAATTACAAAAAAAAATTGATTTGCTCCGACCGGGAATCGAAGCCGGGACTCCACGCGTAACGGAAAAGAGAACTAACCAGTGCGCCACGCCTGTCATCTTTCTCTTAGGGATTACAAACACGAATATAAATTATAATTATAACATTCTAAGTATACATTTTAAGCACTAAAATATAGACTACTAACACTATTAGGTTTTTTAATTACAAAGCGTCTGACGTAGCTATTTGAAATAATGTAATTCTATGTTATTCTTCCATTGCTGGGAAAATAAACCCTTTTATGTTTGTATTTTTTGCTTACTTTTTAGCGCGGAGAGAGATTTCACGCGCCACTCACTTTGTAAAACGAGCATTTTACTGTCTACTATGGAAGTGGATTCGAAATAGTATCTTCAGTAGAATTTGACTATGGCATTCTTTAACATTTACTTAATACCTTTACAGAGATTAAACACGCAATAAGAAAAGATTCAGAAACAATATTTATTTAAAATCTATAACATCCCCAGTTTGTTCTCAAATCAAATGAAATCTATTATTTAGGTATTTGAGTATGAGAGTCATCACTTTATGCTGCTGAGTTAGCAAGAATTAAATTAGTATAGGTACTATATTAAACACTACACTACTTACTTACCAATATTTATACTTAAAATAGAAAAACATAGTAAGAACCTATAACTTTATTAAAATAGTAATTATATTTGCTGCTTATTGATTGGTTTGAAGTCGGTGCCAAGCTATAAGCACCGACAATCGCTTGCTAACTTAGCGTCATGTCTGTCCATAATATTATTTAATAATATAGTAATATCAGATTTTTATGAAATTTTAGGAGTAAAAGGCTGTCATAACACGGAAAGCACAAACTTTCAAAAAAAGGATCATCAAAATCGGTTCACCTATTCAAAAGTTAGGAGGTAACACACACAAAAAAAAACATACGGCCGAATTGTACATCTCCTCATTTTTGGGAAGTCGGTCAAAAAAGATTTCATTGTTTAACAAAGTTTACACAAGTTAAGTTTCTGTTGATTTAAAAAACAATATTACAAAATTGCAAATATTCTTGAAAGTCATAATGCGGATTATCCAAAGCTCTCTTACGCCGAACCTTGGTAGAATTTAAAAAATGTTATCGGTGCCGTGTTATTGGCGGATATTGGAAAAGACGGTAAAAGATGGTACTCGTCGGATCAAGCAGGCACTAATATTCCCACGATGCAATATCGGGGTTCATTGCCATAAAACTGCCGCTGGCGAATATCTTCGGTACGATATTGACCTTATACAGTTTTGCTACGGAGGCAATTTCATAGTCGTAAATGATCTTTATCGAATATCCCGGTGACCTCTTATAGAAGCGGGAAAACTTTTACGAGACGTGTTTAGAATATCAACTGCAATTCAATGGGATAATAACAATTATTACCAACGCGGCTTATAAATAACGATTAAAATAAATAAATACTATATATATATATATATATATATATATATATATATATATATATATATATATATATATATATACTCGTATTATTAAATTAGTCTTACCTGGTAGGCAGACGGTTGGTAATTTGCCCAGTCTACCGAACCGAAGAACTGCCACTGGAGAAGTGTACATTCCATTAATTGAGTCTGCGTTACTTACTTATATGTACTTGCAGATAAAATACTGCAGTAGTAGACGCCGCCACTCCAGCCTAACATCAGACGGGATACTGTCATCTATCAAGCTACAATCTTTTAAACATCTAAGTGCTATTTAAGATAGAGGTTCAGCGAATAATTATTAATAACAGTATATATGTGAATATATGAACGTAATTGATTTAATTTGTTGTAGATAATTAATAGCAGAATCAATCTAAGTCACACGTCGCCTAATTGGCTAATGCAAACAATACACAAATCTATTAATATTAATTTTGATACATAATGGCTGCTTTATGGTTACCGTGATATATACGTGATATAGTAATAATCGAATTATAAACTCATTTGGTATTATAAATATAATAGCCCTATTATTAAAGCATCTATTGAATCTAAGTTTTTATTATATTAATAACACGGCATATTGACGTTAGATCTCATGATGTTGAGCCTATGTTTATACCACGAGTGGAGGCTACTAGACCAGTCATTTAAGCTTAAATTAGGTAAGAATCTCGGAATTCGAGATACCCAGCTGTAAGTCTGTAAATACTTGTATATTGACACCCTAAAAGTTGTCTCAAAACCTACATATGGTAGGGTGTACGCAACTATTAAATTTCAAGGTCAAAGGTCACAAAAATCGGTTTTTTGCGCTTTTTTTGTAAATATCTCATTTCCTATGGGTTTTTTGCTATTTGTATTCATAATCAATATTGTAGAATACAAAATTCTCTACAAATATTGTTTGAAAAAATTTTTCATACGGTGAACCGTTTTCGAGATAGAGAGCGGAGAGCGCGCGGTCACAGCATCACTTCAGGTCAACCCAGAAATTCGGCCCAGAGATTATTAGAGAGTGGAACTCAAACCTTATTGGCAGTCTATAATGCTCCGAAATCTGTGAAAAGTCTCGATCATCTTCGTTATATGCATTACGTCAAGTCTACAAAACTTAATAAACCTGTGCAGCTTTCAAATATTCCACCAACAAGTGCAGCTGCTCATCAACATTTCGAACGTGTATATTATCAAGTTCAAACTTGGTTAGGGCATGATTTGGAACCCCAGGTATGGGGTTGGGCAATGCGAAACGATTTTCTGAAGCCTATCATGACAATTTTACCACCTGCTCCAGAACATTTGCTAAATACAATTTTCTGCAACTGCAAGAGTGGTTGTGGTTCGCGATGCGGATGCAGGAAAGCGGGCTTGCAATGCTCTTTAGCTTGTGGCCAATGTAATGGGCAAGCTTGTCTCAATGCTCTACCATATCAGAGCGACATTAACGAAGATGGAACTTTTGACCCCGAAATCATGGAAGAACTTGAGACAAATGTCGTTGAAGACGATAATGAAGACCAGTTTGAAATTTACCAGCAGCCGGAAGACGACGATGAAGAGGAAGAAGATGATTAAAATTATAAATTGTAGATTTTGTACCCTTTATTCCATTTTTTTACTTTTAATAAAAATAAATGTATTGAATGATATTTTTTAATAAAAAGATAAATTCATAATTTATGTGTTTTTTTATCATGTAAGAAGTTAATAATATTAATTAGGTTTAAATTCAAATATAATTCCTATATTTTCATTAACAATTCTGCAATTACATGGGCAGGTAAGTGTTGTTAAATAAATTAATACTTAATAAAAAGTGGATAGGTTAGGAAAAAATGATAAAATATAATATAATAGTTAATAAAAATTGACAAATATTTGTAATCATTGATTTATCGATAGTTCATTAACTATATATGGCGCGTTTTTGACCGGAGGCACCGGTTGACCTGAAGTGATGCTGTGACCGCGCGCTCTCCGCCCTCTATCTCGAAAACGGTTCACCGTATGAAAAATTTTTTCTAACAAAATTTGTAGAGAATTTTGTATTCTACAATATTGATAATAAATACAAATAGCAAAAAACCCATAGGAAATGAGATATTTACAAAATAAGCGCAAAAAAAACGATTTTTGTGACCTTTGACCTTGAAATTTAATAGTTGCGTACACCCTACCATATGTAGGTTTTAAGACAACTTTTAGGGTGTCAATATACAAGTATTTACAGACTTACAGCTGGGTATCTCGAATTCCGAGGTGAACTTACTATAATGACTGGACTATACTGCTGCCACAGATACGGCATGATTGAACTGAACTCTGTTAACATTCCGGTTATCTTAGTGAGATGTATTTAAAACGTTAATATAAGTTATATACATTATTTTATATTAAGTTACTTGATTTGGTATTTTCTACATAATACCGAAATGTCACTGAGTCATTTCACTATCTCTAAACCAAAAATTGGGGTGGTAACAGCCCGGTACAGCATACTGACCGGTCAAATAACTATCAACGTTATTTATTTATTTATTGTGGCTTGCTAAATGACTATGAATAGAGGAAACTCAAGGAACAAAAACAAGGGTTCAAGTACAAGGCCGAGAAGTTAGATAAGTTAAAACCGGCAACATTCAAAGCGACTAAATCACTTCACGGGCTGTGAACATAAAACCTCTTATTACTCTTAAACACCGGAACAAACAAATAAAAAATATAGAAATATCCCACTTAAACAAAAACAGAATGTCCTAAAATAATAATATCGTAAAAGATTAGAATACTAAATATCTCTTAAAAATTTCGCAACAAATAGTAAATGAATTGTTGACTATGCCGCGCCCGCCCGTTCGTTAGTCGAAGCGGCAATTCAATAAATCAACTTTTTTCCTCACTTCTGAAATGTCAATAAGCAATATTGCGATTTCATTATAATTTTTCAAACCAACTTTCAGAGAGCAGATGTTATTTAGTTATTCTAATCAAATTATTCTCAAAGCGATTAATAATTTCTACCTAAATAAAATTTATATTTAAGAAGTATTTTTTTAACTTAGTATATTTTTATTTTCTCTCAGTATACGAGTATTTTTCAATGTGACTCGACACTAAGTACCTTGCCTGCTATAACTGCATTAGCAGTCAATCGAACCCTATGTTGGCCTAGTTAAAACTGGGAACTTTCAAGCTGATCCCGAAACGCGACTAAGTCACTTCACGGTCTGTACACTTGAAAATTGTGGTACTACCCCGGATCGTTTTTTCTTACATACACATAAACAAAAGGGTCACACACTTATCCTTTTGTCATATTTGGAGGTGGCCCAGGGTAACCAATTATACCACATGATCTTTATATTATATCACAAAATGTCAACAACGGAAACATTTTCTACGTGATTAACTCTATCTGACGTTACCCATGTTGGCTCAAACTTTGTGAGGAGCCCAAGGGTTTAACGTTGTGGTTTAAACAAGGGTTGTCAAACCTTTTATATGAGTAAAATCCTATTCAATAAAGCACTCCAACCCTTTCCTTTACGAACGTACTATATTATGAAGTTTGTTTGGAAAGCCAAAATTGACATCATCATTTGGGTGCGTTTATCACCCATAAATAGGATTTATTGTTATTTTTTATCCGACTAAAAGTGTTTGTATCAAAGAAACTGGGCGACATTGGTACATTTGTACCGGCACATGAAGTTCTTGGTTTGTGTGACCATTTCACATCCACGAGACCACGGTCGCTTAATTTGTCTAAAAATCTTATTACACTATAATAGAATTCAAAAGTTTAAAATAAAATTTGAGTTGTTTTATTCTTCTCCATCGTCTTCTCCAAAACCTTATATAGAAATTTGACTTACTGACATCTATGCCTGAATGATTCAGCCACAGAACCTTACTTAAACTACTGAAAAGAATTTTACTTCAACAATTAAATAGAAAAAGTTATCTAACTCCCAAAAGTGGATAGCTCGTAGATTTTGTTTTTGGAAACTCGTTAAAACCTCTTTGATAAAATAGTTTACCTTTTCTTATTTTGTTGCTTTTATTTATAAAGGCAATTTAATAAACATATAATATATTTATAGTTTAAATTTAGAATGCTACGAGGTTAATATCAAAGGAATATATAATAAAATTTATTTTTTCCCCCTTTTCCTAAGAAAATAAATTATATAGAGTTTATCTTGAACGCAAAGTATATATACTTTAACGTTTCAGAAATGTTTGAAAATTAATATAATTCATATAAAATTCTCTTCTTGCAATAAAATAAAGGAGTACAAATTTGGTTATGAAATTATTTATGTAAGGGATTATGCTGACGCAATGAAAGAGAATCTACTATAAAGATCTCGACATCAGAATCGTAGAATGGTCGAATCACGGTTCATTTCCTTTGTTTTATGAGACAATTAAGGAAGGGATGAGACTTTTTCCTTCCAAAATAAAATGCGAAATTCAAATTATTTCTGAACAACTAGAGAAAGAAATGCAATTGTTTCGCAACGTATTGATATTCGAATACTTATATTGATTGTAATGCGCCATTCGGCGAGAGAAGATTTAATAACATATGTATATTTAATAATATTATATAGTTTATTAATTAATATAGATTTATATCGAACTTTTTCCTCCTGCTCATTTTTGACTTGCTTATCCTAAAGTTTGGCTGGTGGAGAATGCTAACTAGCAATAAGTCCGTGCACCATAGTAGATTTAGATAAGTAAATAAAAAGGTAAAAAAAATTAAGCTCCATAGTAATTAAAGGTAGCCGTAGATGCAAACCGATTAAATAAATAGTAAAAAAGTATTTTTAAATTAGGTAAGTTCGCGTCTAAAAAGTTCTTTAAATTCTCAAGAGCAGACATAATTAAAGTGGTTAAACTGATACAAAAAATAAACTTTAACAATTTAACAGTGCACTCCGAGGGTCTTGTTTGAAACTGGAACTTTTCCATTTAAACTTTAGGACAGCTTCCTTTTCGCGGCACAAAACGTTTGTGTATCTTATTTATGAAGATTATCCCAAGATACCAATTATATCTAAAGCTACGTCAATAATTTTGATAAGTATCAAATTTTCTGCTAATCCGTAACAATCCTTGGTTTCTAAAGAATTTCCTTTTCTTTAATAAAAGAATTATCCACATTAAATTATTAAAACCAACTGCCAAGTAACTAAGCTACTTCTAATTCGCTTCTACACTCCTAATCCTGTTATACGTTCACAAGCTTATGTATTTAACAGCTAATATAAATATTTACTTTTCCATTTATTTACTCTCTTGCGTAATTATTTACTTATTATGTGTACAGCCATAAGTTTTGATTTAGTATTCACGTGAGGGTAAACATCATATTTAGTCTTATAAAATGTTTGTATCCAATTAGGTTACAAGCGTAGAGGAATACTTTGTTAGTAAAAGCCAAGAAAACTACACATTTATCTTTAAAGTAGGTTAGAGTATCTCTTTTCATAGCTAGTCATTAAAGATTTTAAATAGCTATAACATTAAAAGTGCTATTTTATCAGGCGAGCGGAGAATTTTCTTCCACCCATTCATGCAACTTTCTTATTCGGAATTAATAAGATTTTTTAAAAGTTTTCCTAAGAGTATCATTTAGATTTTTAAGAAGACTTGCATTTAAGATATAAATGAAAACTATTTTATGAATTGATTTTACTTTTTTATATCGGTGCATAAATTTTATTAGTAAAAACATATTATAAAATTACTGCTACTTTTACAGACCCTCATCAAACTCAATAATGTATTATCGAATATTTTTGCATGATTTACTAAATATGCGTACGTATAAAACATTTGGAAGCTTTTACGGTAAATTGTCCGTGAAAGCTCCTAATAGCATAGTATAGAAGAATATCACAAAAATTACCAAGATATAACAGAATCATTTCAAAATGGCTGAACAAAAAGAGGCTCGTTCTACAAAAAGTCTCACAACGATAAACTACAAATTTAAGCCTTAGAAAATAAGCTTATCTTAGACCCTTATAATCCATACCCGCAACTTTGATCCCCTCAAAATGGAGCAGACCTACTGAGATTGACGTACTACGTTATCTGTCCCGCCAGGCGAGGCTTTGAAACTACCCTTCAAAATATGATCATGCCACTTTGAGATGTCGAACATCAAAGAACATAGAATTCGCGATATACGACTAACATGCCACATATTCTAGCTTTGTATAGTCTTTTGAAGTTGTTAATGTCCCATATTTTCGAGAAATCTAAAATATGCTCATTATTTAGAACAAGTCGTATAATTAAACGTGTATGCAAAACATTAGCTTACATTGTATGTGAACAATGCTTTGTTTTATACATATATGGTTTTAATTAGAAATAATTATTAGACAAATTACGTGCCTATATTTAAGTTTGTGCAATAAAGTGTTTATTATTATAAATTATAATATATATTATATATATATATATATATACATATATATATCAAACAAACAAAAGGTGTGTGAAAACAAAGCGTAAAACTTCCACTTACAAGGTAAGAAAGTTAATGTTATATCGGCAAATATTAATACATAAATATATACTAATTAGGTTATACCAAATTATATAAAAATATTACTTGTTTAGTTTATTTATTAAGTAATGAGGCTCCAAAGAAGCTCTTTTACATGTCAAAACTGTACAAACATAATCATAATTATAATACGTTGTGTAACATAATTATGAATAATAAACAAACAATAATGATACAATAAATAATTGCAAAAGCTTAAAACAAAATGCACAATGTCGTATGATTCTCTTTTAAGTTAATTATATTATATAATTTAGTAATAAATAGTTACGACTGTTATGCTGTGTAGAAAAGTGACTACTCGTAAATTGTGTGATATAGATAAGAAAATCAAGATGATCTGACAAACACAATCTTTATGCTGCCTTTCCAACATCTGTCACAGCTGTCTATCATGTGAATCTTACCCACAGGAATCGGGTGTTCCACCAAAAATATGGAAGTTGACAAAAAAAAAGAATTTGACCCGATATTGCGAACAGAGTTAAAGTTTAATAAATTAGGTATTAAAAAACTTCTAACTTTGTTGTAATAAGCTCTTAGATAGCGTTAGTTCAAGTAGAGATTTGTCAAGTTTCACCTTAAGAACTACCCTCTCTCTCGAAATGATATTTAAAAAAATGTGCCAAAATTTATAGCTAATGAGTAAGCTGCCTATATAATTTTATTGTTGCTGTTTGACATTATCTTTCCCTCAGATCAATCAAGTATAGTTGACTCATCTGAGATCTTTCCATTTAGCTTATAATGTCAAATATGATATACATCTCTATCGTCTAATATTATCAATAAACATTAGAAATAATTTAAATACATGTTTCAATGTTTATAATAATAAATCATTGTTTAGATGTACTAATAAACAATACATATGAATGTTAACTAAAACCAAGTCCACAATGATTAAATCTTGGAAGCCATTCCTGTCCCTTGTGGTTTAAACATCACTGCACACAAAGGAGCTTAGCCAAAATCTAGTAGAGCCTTAAATATGATCATGTCTTTGATATCCAGGGATAGGTAGCCATATAGGTTCCATAATTCTATTACGTGTTCTATATCAAAAGGGAAATGTTGCTTTACCCATTTGATGATTGTTTAACGGATTATGTGATTATTGAAAACAAATAAAACTTAACTTGGGTAGGCAAGGTGACGGCGTCTGAAGCAACCGTTATTTATGTAAAGCGGTTTTGTCAGTCACCGGTGCTCTTGCATTCCATCAGACAAGTCCAGGTCATATTAAAAGAAAAATAAAATAAACACACTGTTTATCCAAATAAAAGTAATGAAGATTTTAATTGTTTCACCTAGAGTATTTTCTTAAATTTTGCGCGAATTTTGATTAATGAATTAAACAAGTTTTATGCGGCTTACTATCGCGTTTATTTTGGTTTTGATTTTACTTTTTTTTATTATTCCGTGATCACGATGGCTGCAAAGCTCTCGAAACGTCGGAATAATAAAAAAATGAAAAATCAAAACTAAAATAAACGCGATAGTAAGCCGCACAAAATTTGTTTAATTCATGTTTCACCCATTATTTTATATTCAGCTAGACTATGGCTGTTGCAACTACAGTACTACTTGCAGACATTTACATGAGGCACCACTCTTAATATGGCATTCAAAATTAACATCAGGTGCGGTCATTGTAATTAGCAAATACAAAACAAAAATGGATGCATTAGGTGGGTCCTATCTAATTATCAAAAAAATGTAAGTTAACTTTTTTAATGTTACTTGATATGTGACCTCGACCCGCCTGAAGGTAAGCAAGAAGAGGTCCAAGAGTGCCGACGACTTAAAAAAAACCGAGTCTGTTCACCGCTGCCTCAGTTGCCATAACTAAACCAGCCAAAGACTTAACTTGAAATTTAGAAGCTTGAGCATATAATATAAGTATAGAAGCTTGAGATTTGAGTAGATATTAATAACCATAATCCATAACTAAGAAGTCTTTAAAATGAAATATTCTAACCATTTCGAGATTTCACAATGTCGTTTATCTTAGGTCGGATAAGATAAGGGTGGTTCGTGCGACAATCGTAAATTATGGAGGTCCTCGTGAGTGCTGTGTATACGCGGCTTGTATGTGCTTTGAGCAAATATCTTTAAAAAAAAAAACGAAAACTGGCTTGGTTTTACTGATCATTACTACTTGGAATATAGCCAAACAGAGCTGCCTGACACCAGCTTATATAATTAACCTATAAATGTTATGTAATTTAAAAAATAAAACAGCATTTAATAATAATGTACGTAAAACTTTGTGAGAAACGTTTCAGGTTATTTTTCCGGATTAAATTTACATAATTTTTATTTTAATAACAATTTTATTTAATAAACGATAAAAATATTTAAAAAAATACGTTTTATCAAATACGTGTGAATAAATATTTTGGTCTCCTTAGCATTTCAGAGCTTGAAATAAAAGCATCCTCCATAATAAATTAGAGTTTGCATGTTAAATTGACAGGAAACTTGAGAGCTTTTACAAATTAAATGTTCAATATAATTTTATTTCAAAAATCTCTTTTTATTTTTACGCTTTTATAAATCTTTAATGGTGAATGTCGCTTAGCTCGCTTCAACATGGTTGCACAGGCGACACGCCATTAACCGACGCATTATCTCTTCGCTGTACCCAGCACTTCATTTTAAAACATTTCTTACAACACTTTTGCGCTCTCAAACAAAATGGATACTTTGACGTTATCAGATCGCCCGCTTTTTTGTCATTTGGCCATTAACAACAGTAATTTGCTTGGCAGACAACAATTACGGTCAGATACCACCAATTAATTATACTAGAATTTGTACTTGTAAATTAATTTATTTTATTATAATAAATTGTTTTAGGAATATATGTTCATGATGTGAATAAAAAGAGAAACATTTAGTTATTACACTATTATGGAATCCGACGGAAGAAGCACCAGGTAAAACGTGGCATAAGATTTTCTTTATCTGACATTTTTCGTTTCTCCTTTTTAGGGACACCGGACAAAATATTTCTTATTCTTGAACATAAGTTTCTCTTATACATTTTACTTTCGTGTTGCTTATATGCTTATAGTTAACTTAAAAATTAATCATTAAAAGCCTTTAATCACCGCGGGCTATAACATAATTATGAATCTGTTATGCAGACATCGCAAATTTTTGTACTTTCAAAGTTTTCTTATCTATTCCAAAGTTGGGAAACGATCCGACCCCAAAGATGACTGGATTAAGAAATTTAATTAATAATATTTGCGAACCCTTCGAGTCTGTGCTCTTGGTATTCGTCATTAAGTTAATGATTAATAAAAGGCCTATTCTAATACCTCAGAACAGATTAAAATCTAATTAATTTAAGCTTTGGGGATTTCTTCTACAAGTCCTATCATATTTTTTTCAAATGTAGAACCTTTTTTTTAAATATAAGCAACAAAAACAATTATATTAAATATCCTACTTATAAATGTGAATGTGAGTTTGTTTGTTACGTTTTCACGCAACAATTACTTAACCGATGAACATGAAACTTTGTACACATATTTTTGGAGGTATTAGAAGTAACATAGTATATTTTTAATTTAAAAAAAAATATATTTTTTACTGTATTTTCCAATTTCTATATTTAATTTTATTTCTGTCTGTTATTTTTATATGAGTTATCGAGTTATAAAGTCAAAAAGGAATATATACAGTCGAATTGAGAACCTCCTTTTTTTATGACTGAGTTATAAACCTAATACGCGGATGAAACCGCCGGCACTTATAAAAAAAAATACAAATATTTGTTCAATTAGAATTCTGTTTTAAAATTTAAAAATATATCTTATTATAACCGTAAATATTTTAATCTTTGGTTACAAAATCATACTTTAAAAATTAAACATGAAGTGCCTTTTACATACCATAGTATGAATTGTTGACAGGTGTTTGCGGAAGTGTAGTGTATTGTTTTTACAGTACTTATGTGTAAATAACAATTTGACACTGTTTGGTTTGCAAAGTATTATGTAAACTAAAAATTGTCGAATTTTTATGTAACTTAATTATGAAATATTTTAAATCTAAGTTATTTATATTATTATAAACAGTATCATTCATGAGTTTACGGAAAAATACAAATATTTTAAGATATATTTCTTTTAAGTTTTATATTAAATCGATTGAAATCAAATTCAGAATATAGGATATGGTTCAAGTTTCCCGTATAAGCTTAAATACCCAATAAATCCCATGATATGCGGTATATAAGAGAACTTAAAACTAAAGTTATAAATCACTAGTATTAAAACTAAAAGTGTCTCATAATAAAAAATCTCTTCTGAAATAATGTTACCAAAGTTATAGCAGCCACGAGTGCCGCGCGTCGCCTCGCAGTAAAAGCAATACAGTGGAATTAGCGGGTCTTCCGTGGAATTACACCAAACTTTATTCGCATTACTGAGCCCGAAGCAAAGAAGTTCTTAGAACACGTGTAACGACTTGCGGAGACATAATAGGTGCCTTAAAAGTGGGCCCATAAATTTAGGAAGTTTTCCAATTTGAATTTCACTAACAAGTCAAGTTAGCTGCGAAGAATCAGAGTAAAACAAGCTTTTTAAATTAATGGTGCGCCTACTTAGATAGAGTGTTGGTTAAGTCGCGATCACATTGTATATTCATCGTAATCTATTTGTTATAAGATGGAGTTATTAAGTAAAAATTATTACATTATAATGTAATATTAATTATGTATTTTTAAAGTAGGTAAGTGTTGTCTCTGCCTGTTCCTGTGGGAAAAAGGCGTGACAATTTGATTAATTGATTCTTAAAGTTAAGAATAATAATTATTGTGTAGTTTAAAAAAATGTAGATTAAATATTTTTATATTTATTTTTTAATAAGTACAAATTATTATACTTAATTCAAATAGCATTCTAACATACGTTGTATTCTAGAAAACACACATAATATTATAATGAACAGTACCAAAATAATTTTAATTATTGAACTTTTTTTCTCATTCATTTATTGAAATACTTTGGGAACATTGGCAAAAAAAGCGAACGAAATTTAATAAATCCGCTTTAGGCAATATACGAGTTATTGGAGTTTTCTAACTCAGTTCATATTTAAACTTCGACACCATAAAACAATTTAGGCAAAAAATTTGTTTATTAAAATAATTTCTCGATGAAAAAATTATGGCATTACTTCAAGACTAAAACGTTATACCAACAAATTGGATACTTAATAATTTAAATATTAGCTAAAAATTTACTTCACTTATATTAGAAAATAACAATAGATTTTTTATATAGTTAATTATTAAACTAAAGAACACAAATTTCATAATTACATACACGTCATGTTAAAAATATAAAAACGCAAACATTTTAACAACACGTAAGCAAATACAGCTTTATGTTGGATAAAAGTGCTTAGAAATGACCTCGTCGCAAAATTTAATTACCCTGTTACCTCAACCTCCCACAAAGTGCACATTGGAGACTCTTTAAAGATTAAAAATGAACGTAACGAGTTAAAATTTCTTTTTCCCTCTAGTGATATGAATTCTCAATTATATTGTGTAGAACAGTCAAGCTTTTGTAGAATAAGTCTGTAGAATAAAATTATCCACACTTTTACACAGTACTCTGTTCTACAAAACGAAATATCAAAAATAGTTAGGCAATATTGCAACCTACCTTTTGTTTTTTATATTTAAAACTTTAGAAAGGAACTTTAAAATAACCTACTTTGATGTTTATTGTCAATCAATCAATCAAATTGTCACGCCTTTTTCCCACAGGGAAAACAATGGAACGCCACTTACCACGATCCTTACACAACTCCCTTGCTTCCGTCACATCCACAATTCTCTTCATACAGGCTCTGTGGCCTGTGGTTATGGGCACTAGGCAACCTAGCTTTTTTACTGAACAATAAACACCAAAGTTAAGCTTTTTATTTATTTAAATATAAATAATTATTGTAATTTAATTTATTAAAATTTTCAATTTTTTTATTTATTTAATAAACCCACCAATATAGATAAATAAATTAAAGATTATCGTTAAAAAGGGATCTCTTCCAGGCAACCAGATTTAATCTGGTATTTATTTAATACTAATAAAAAGTCTAAGCACGCTAAAACACGATTAATAAAATCTTAAAAGTCGATATGTTTTTATTAATCCATAGTCATCAATTTGAAACGTGGCGTATCATAAAATTATTTAACGATACGCAATGACAACGACTCTACTCGTCCAACGCGCTACGAATTTTGAAGCACACAGACTTGTTAACGATAATGTCGGTATTCAGATACAGTCAGCTATATTTGATGATTTTAATATTAAATTCATAAACATACAAAATTAAAACGTATAATAATAATTCATTTAACAGCATCGTTATATTGAATGCGTCAAAAATTGTGTTCATTATAAGAGTATTTATTTATGTTGTCAAGAGCTAAAATCATACAGTACGAGTATTACTATTCTGTATAACTTTAGCCTAACTTTATGGCCAACCGCGGGTTTAGTGAAGGTGACTGAGGCAACTTGCTTACCATCAAGTAAGTCGACGTCTTATACCGAGGATTACAAATAAAAAAATATTTGTAATTTTGATTCAATACATACGAGTTCTTTATTCAATCGATCAAATTGTTACGCCTTTTTCCCACAGGAAAGACAATATTGCGCCACTTGCCACGATCCTGACACAACTCTCTCGCTTCCTCACATCCACAATTCAATCCATACAAGCTCTATGGTTATGGGCACTAGGCAACCCAGCTTTTTTGAGGATGCCTCCGATTTGGTCGGAAAACACTCTCCTGGGCCTGCCTTGTTTAACGCATCCACGTATCTATTTATTTATTTATATATATATTTTTTCTTTTTTTTATTATACATTTCTATACTAAGCTACCAAATCATAGAGACATGACAACCAAAGTACATATATCAAAGATACATTGGTACCGGTGAGTGGTTTCAAATCCGTCCCTCTCGGCTTACGTAGCCATTGCACTGCCACTATACCACGATCGCCCTAATAATTATATTATGCTCTAATATAAGACCATTGTCGCTGTGCATTGATTCTTAAGCTACAACTGCATGAGACCCGATCGAGGATTAATCCAGGCTCATTTCAGTGCTCGAGTGTAATGGTACGTTATTAAAACGGAATTTACGGGGCAGTGAAGACAATTACGATGCCCGCGAGAACGATACCAGCCAGAATAGCTTGGTAACTATGCTCAGAGGAGGATTCCCCATTACAATTTATGCGTACTTATAGTTTGTTGATGGCATCGTGAGTATACAAATTAGAAATGCTGTTTAACAAATAG
Organism: Tinea trinotella; assembly: GCA_905220615.1. NCBI lineage: Eukaryota > Metazoa > Arthropoda > Insecta > Lepidoptera > Tineidae > Tinea > Tinea trinotella. Next base: position 9,384,580 of record HG992306.1, read on the forward strand.
GTTATATTTACTTAACTCTGTATTAATTATGCAATCCTTAAGGCGGCCGTGGTGTAGTGGTTGTGGAATGACTTTGTATCTTTGTTGTATTATGTACTTTGGTCATCCTGTTTCTATGATATATGGACGCTAAGCATTCTTGTATCATAGAAACTTCTAGCTTAGTATGGAGTTGTAAAAAAAACTAAACATTCATATTTAACTGACACGACTTTTTCCCACAGTGATAACCAGAGACAATGGAGCGACACTTGCCACGATCCTGACACAATTCCCTAGTTTCCTTCACATCCACAATTCTTTTCACATTTAAACAATCCGAACATAATAATTGTAAAGGTCATTCGTTGCGACTTTAATGCCACATGTCGACTTAGAAATAATATAATCGTAGTCGCGTGATATGCAAGTACCTATATATTCTTGTATTTATAATTTGACGACAGGGGAACATTGCATAAATTGACATTGCAAATATTTGTTAATAAAAAAAATGTTTCGGGTCTGGTTATAAAAGAGTAGTAGGCAGTGGGTATATCTGCAGATCCGGGGTAGTACCACCACTTACAAGTATACAGACCGTGAAGTGATTTGGTCGCGTTTCAGAATCAGCTTGTAAGTTCCCGGTTCCAACTAGGCCGGCCAGTGGATGTGACTGCTACTCACAGTTATTGAATTGTAGTAGCAGTGACATCCATTCATGCACCACACTCCAGCCTAACATCAAGCGGGGTGCTATCATATGTCGAGTCACAATAAAAAAATCTAAAGAAGGATTTTATCTTTTGAAAATTTTTCCATGTTGCCTTTTTTCCTACAATCAAAGATAACCAATAATGAAACAACTAGCCTTATTAGGTATTACATACTAATATTTTATTGTAAAGTGACGGTTGTCCTTAACTAGATGGTAAACAAGGGAAGATCCAAGAGCGCCGAGACGGTTAAAAATAACGACTCAGCCGCAGTCACTGTGTCGGCCAGTGACTATTTAACCTTTATTTAAAAATTTCTTCATTATAACGCTGTATTTTGTTTTAAAAGAACCCGTTTAAAGCGCGGACATTAAAAAAATATGAAAATAAAGAATTAATTTAAAATTTATCCAGGCGCTTGGAAAAGCTGGAGCTTAGTGGAGAGGCGGATCTCGACATCAGTTTAGGTAAGTGTATCCGGGGCTATGAGGAGGTTTATCCAACTCTGTATTGGTTTAGAGGCTTCTCATGCGGAAAATTACATTCTTTCTCTCCAAGAATATTGTTAAATGAAAATGTTACTTGCCTTTTTCCTATTTTTACTTTTCAAGTAGTGGCAAATATTTGTATATCCTCTATGTAAGCATTATTATGTATTACGGTTCACTATTTTCGTGTAAAAAAGGTATTGAAGGTAAGAAAGTCTATAAAGCCAAAGACAGGTCTTTTAATCGTCTAAAATCTTTTAAAAAAAAAAGTAATTTTTACCTTACTTACTTTTATTCAAAATAAACGTCATAATCTTGAACTTATATGACTTTGCTTTGAGCACTTTAAAATTGTCTATAATACCGTATTTATTTTATTAAGCTTATACGAGTAGCTCTAATATTTGGTTATTAAAGGTTTTGTTACCGACCCGCTTTCTTTTCGTCTCAGTGTTATATATAGGCTTATGTAAAGTTAGTTTATGTCTGTTTATGTATCTAATTTTCAACCTAGGCAAGGTGTGTTGCTTCGGCAATGCAAATCACTTATCTAACACATACCTACAGAACATCTGCATGGTCCGGTCAGTTAGATACTACCTGCAAACTGATTGTGGAGGAAATTCAATTGGCAATGCAGTTTAATTACCAGTAACAGTCTACTATCGGAATAATGCATTTAGTTCTCCTAAATTTTATTGATTTATTGCTTTATGACAGGCAGACAGACAAAAATATTTATTGCACAAAACAATAAAATTAAGCAAAATAACACAAGATAGGTAAGATTGCATAAAGGATAATTAAATCTACTATTGTATTTTAATATTAATTATATAAATTCTATATACCTATTTATTAAATAAATTTCAATAATGTATAAAAATATTATATCATCATTATCATGTTTAATTGTCACGCTTCAATTTCCACAGAGATAGGCAGAGATGATGGAACGCTCGTTTTCACCATGTTGACACAACTCACATCCAGAATTCTATTCATACAGACTTTATGTTTATTTTGTAAATATACAAAACCGTATGTTAAAACAATTGAAAATTGAAATGAAAGATATATTTCTTGATATTTTCGTAGGAACAGTTAAAGTAATAAAACGTGAGTGGCATAAGACACACATAGACATTCATTGACTATGACACTGTTCAGCGCTCTCAACACTGGGGACCTCATAAAAAGGATCATTGCAGGATTTGCTAACTCGTGAGGCAAATGGAATATTTTTCCTTTCCACCCGTCTAACACAATATTTCGGCAACGCTATTCTGCGGTGCGCACGAAGGGATCTCTCAAGGTGCTTATCCTAAAAGATCTCCCTTCATCTTAAGATTTAGGATATAGACAATATAAGGTAGACCTTACGTCAATGCGACGTGCTCGCAGATTTCCCTTACGCAGCCTTTTTATCTATGATCCTGAAAGTAATCGACAGCTCGAGTGTATTGTTATTACTTATGTCATAAACTTTATTTTACTACACTATACTTTACTTTTATTGGACAAAAATATATTTTATATATTAAACAACAAAATACAGAGCTGAAACGCACAGCTGATACCGTGAAATATTGATGACAGGGTATCAGATTTTCCCGCGTTTTAAGCGCTCTGGGCACGTCGCTGCTTGCTTTTTACCAAAGTTGTGCACGTAATATTTAATACATATTTATTCAGCATTCCGCCAATATTACGTGCGGTATTCACACACCTGAAGTTGGCTGTATTTTTGAAATTCCACCTTCCTTTACGCTGATTATAAATTGGATATCATCTACTGGTTGACTTTAGATTTGTGGGACCCTTAAAATACATTTTCATACTCTTAAATACCTTTAAGTGAAGGGCTTAAAAACATTATTATTTAACCAAAAGTAAAATCTACACATAATAATAAGTAAAGATTGCATCGTTATGCATCGTATTCCTATGTGTACAGGGCCGTCTTTACCCGGGGGTTCAAGGGGTGCGGTGCACCCGGGCGCAGAGTCCTAGGGGGCGCATGCCTACCGCCATAAACTTCGATAGGTACCTACTACACTGAGACCACGCGAGCGGAGCCTTGACTTTCGCACCCCAGCGCTAAATATGAATATGCTTTAGACGGCCCTGTATGTGTATCCACATTACATAGGAAAAAGCGTATGACAAGCAGCTACTGATCTACGTCAAGCTAGAAGACGTACAGTGACGTTTGGAGTTAAATGTATTACACGGATGAGATAAGGGGAGAACACTTTTGTAAATGGAAAAGTAACGGGTCAGCGATCTCCTGAGTTTTTTCGCATTTTCAAAGTGATAAATTGCCGTGAACGTACCAGTCCAAGAACGTTTGCCTCCAACTCCGGCAAAAGGAATACCAATGACGCGAGAAATTGCACTTATTTTTCTCATCTCCCTTGGAAAACGTTACTTAATAGTATTCCGAAATTGGCATTTAGGTCAGGTGATAATTTATAATATACGCAATTTATAAATTATAATACCTAATTTATTAACATGGTTTTAAATATTTATACAGAATATTTTATTTTCGTTGTACATTAGGTACTACAAAAAGGATGTGAAGGAAGCAAGGGAGTTGGGTAAGGATCGTGGTAAGTGGCGCTCCATTGTTTCTGCCTATCCCTGTGGGGAAAACGCGTGACAATTTGATTGATTGATTGAAAAATAACTTGTTCTATATGAAACCAATTGTGGCGTGTTAATCGAATTCTCCTTCTCTTAATAATAATAATAAACCACAATTATAATAATCTTGCCGATATATTTTGGTATTTAAAAATGTTTAATAATTACAGGTAGCTGAAGTATGGCGCCATCTAACTGATGATTTAGGAAATAAAGATCATTTTAAAATGGTTTTAACGCCATCTATGTTTTGTATTAAGAACTACTTACTACTTTGAATGATAAAGGATTAGCGGTGGTAATAGTTCCATGTTGTAATAATAGATGTCGTTGTAATACTTTTTTTTTGATAATTGTTATCTTTGACAATAATTTAACTAGACAACTTCATTATTTTATAGCAAATTCCTGAATGTGTATATTATTAAATAAAGAATTATCTCTTAATAAAGTATCTTTTTCCCGCAGAAATGATATTATTTTTAGGTGTCATGACATTTGATCTCGGCCTGATAGTAAACTTATGAGGCAGAGATCCTTTAGCTTTACAGACGAGGGAAACCAGCATAAAACAGTTACTTCCCCGCTCAGTGCGGTTATCACCAAGTCCTACCAATATATATATTGTTTATTTTTTATAATTCTTTAAAAGTTCTTGTATCATAGAAACCTGATGACACTAAGTACACATATTTAAGAGATATATTGGTGGTTTTAAAGTGGAGGCTTGGTTTGCGTGACCATTGCACACCACGGTTCGCCTTTATAATAGAATTGAAATAATTCTTACTTATACCACTACTTTCGTTGTGAAGACCGTGAAGTGATTTAGTCGCAATTTAAAAATTGCCAGAATCCGTTCAGGCCGGCATAATGGTTGCGTTCAGGGCAAGAGTCTTTAAAAATCTACCTAAAACCTCATAGGCTTTTAGGCTAGGAGTCTAAAGGGGAATACTATAACATGTTTTTTTAATTAACTAACGCCCACCTACGTCTTGCTTGAATGAATAAATTGAAACAGAATCTATCAATTCCAGACAACTATCGTAATTTATCTAGTTATTTGTTATCTGTTGATCTGGATTTCACTCTGATTGGAAAATGGAAGAGAGTAGTCAAGTGATAAATAAACATTTATATACCTTTTCTCCTATAAATAAATTAAAACGTTATCTTGTCCACTGTTCCTAATCTTCCTTCAATTTTCCTGTATGTATACACTACTCATTCTTGTCGCGGTTCAGACGCATCACTCCAGCACTTTTTCTACTGGCGACAGGGGTATACGGCCCAAGCTCACTTTAGTTTAGAAAAATGGCGATTTAAACATGTCTATCACTTTAGTGCTAGCGAATAATGTAATTTATAATACTTTCGCATAGGATTTCCGAGCATACTGCGTTCTATACACATAACTCTTTGTGAGACCTCGAGCTTGTGGGTTATGCTAGTCAGTATCCAATTAAAAACAGAAATAAACATAGAAATAATACTCGTTTAGTTAAAAGTAGTATTCATTGACGCTCTCATGTATAAATCCATCACGCATGTCGAACAAATTAATAACTATGGACAGATGTCAATTACCAAAATTGTTACTCAAGGCAAGCACGTATCACCAGAACCACTTTCTAGAATTGCAGGACGTGCGACTTGCATTTATTTCTAGCCTCCATTCATGCACCGCACTACAGCTTAATACCAGACGGGAACCACAACAAAAAAACTTAACAATGTTTTTTTATTTATTAGACCATATATTTTTTTATCTAACTTCGTATAGAGTATAGCTTGTCTAACTATAAATGACGCGCCCCTCCACTTTATTACTTTATTTAAATGTGTGAATGCAAATATTTCTAACTATACTTTATCAGTGGAGCACACTTTTGTGTTCAACCAGCAACCAGGAACAATTGCCTTTTCGGTGTATTGCATTCATATTTTATGTTTTCTCGTGTGCGTAAATGCGGTGGAGGGGCGCGTCATTTCGGCTTAGACAGACTATATTAATATATGTTTTTTTATATTATCTACTAATTATATTATTAGTATTTTCCACTAATTATTTAGTACAACCTTAGGAAAGCTACTGCGCCGTTACGATGTTTGCTCATTTACTGAAAGCATAAATATTTGCAGTGATCACGTCAACGGGGCTTGGCTTAACCTTCACAGGAGGGAGTTTCACATTGTCATTTTCACTACACCTACTTGATTCTTTTAGTATGCACGATGAACATACAATTGTAGTGCCACTGTGCTGGCAAAGAGTAGATTAAAATGGTTTTTTTGTGTAAAATATTATGCGAACTGAGGGTTGAGACCCGCTTTAATCTATTCTAATTATGAATTAACAGGAAAAATGATGATATTCCGTTGACATTTTTCGAATACTTATGTATTCTCCTATGCGAATGGCGTATTCTCTGTCTTATTTCAGCCTTTAATATCAGTTATTTAGTATTATACTCTCTAAAATTATAATGAGGTATTTTAAACCAGTAGCACAAAACCATTATTTTTCTCCCCGTTTTAATTATTTAACCTATAAATTATTTTTAATCCCTCTAATATGATAAATAATATTTTATATAGATTTAGGAATAAGGCGACCGTGGTCTAGCAAAACTACTTGCCGCCAGTTGGTACCAATGTATCTTGGAGCGTACTTTGGTCGCATAGTTTCTATGATACAAGTGCATTTAGTTACAAGTAGTATGGAAATGTAAAAAATCGTTGTTTTAACACATTATTATGTATTTTTAGTTGTTTAAAAACATATAGTGTAGATAAATATCGTGAAGTCATCAAGTGGAAAGTGCATTGTAATTTAAGTAGAGAGCTGTTGAAACTTTATCCAAAACGCTTATCAGGACGTGACTGCACTCCTTGCAACTTAAGTACAGTTGTATGCACAATAAAACCACGGTTACGCCTAGCTTAGATCTATTTTATGCCTAACTGTATTTTAGATATAACAGGCGACGTAACGATGTAGTAAATTAAGTAAAAGTACGTTGAAAGTTCGTAACGTAACTTATACCTAATTGACATAGAGAAAGAAGATGCTTTATTTCTTTCATAATACAGGCTTCTCCAAGTCTTCTACGCGTGGATGTTTAAAATTCTTCTTAGAAATATTTTTTTAATGGTAAGGAAGACTATTAACTGAAAAAACGGTCGTCGTCACCACGGATCATATGAATAAAACATATTTAGGTGTTCTGTGGCTGTCGCTATGCCGGCCAAAGGAGTTTCAAAATCTAACACATTTTAGGTTAATACATGATAGTAGTATTAGAAATTATTATTAGATTAGATAGTATTTATTATAATATCTTCTGTGCTCACTCTATACTTATCATATTATGCGCTTTTTCCAATCTACCTACATATATATTCTGCTACCTCCACATTCAGAACAACATCAAAGAATATGCACTACCTACCATATGCTCCGATTATTATCCATTCATAATCACAATGAAAACATAATCAATAAAAATAAATATTGAGGTTTGAAAAACGTATCGTATAAAGCAGTATTTGAATTTGATAAATATTACATCCAGTAGCGTGGGAGTAGAGGAACAGGAATGTTCCCTTTCATGTCCTCCTCCCACCATAAAGTTAGGGTTGCCAGTTGCCAACTCGAAATCGAAACCCCACTTACAAAAATAAATACATTGTATTGACAAGTTTGATTTTTCATACAATTAGGAAATTTGAGAAAGATGAAGTTAAAAAATAATTAAAATAAAAAATTAATTAAATAAAAATTCATTAGGTATGTTATCGATTTACGAACTATATATTAATGTCCAAAGACTGCTAGGTTAACTTTTAGCTATACTCGTTTTTTTTTTATTGTGACACGACATCTGACCTCGACCCGCCTGATGATAAGCAAAAGGAGGTCCAAGAGTGAAGACGACTGAGAAAGCCGAGATTGTTCTCGGCTGCCTCAGCCGCCGTCACCATGCCGGCCAAAGGTGCTTCTTCACGCATCGCTTGAAGGATCCAAGATGGAGAGAACACATGGGCAGGCAAAGCATTCCACTTGTCGATTGATCTACAAAGAAAAGACGCACCAAACTTTTTAGTTCGACTGCCGATTCGTTGTCGTATACTCGTATAAATTATATGATACGCTTGTTAGAAATTTTCGGAAATCCTGGCTAATTGCTGTCAACCCTAAATCACATAGGCAATCACTCTCGCGAAGGAATTTTGATGATCACATTTAGTATACAATACCCGTACTAGTTCAATACAGTTAATGTAATACTTTCAAATGTTTATTGCCTTTGCCACTAACAATTGCACTCGAATTATCGTCGCTTATACAAGATATGTATTCAAGGAGATGTCTTGTTATGCACAAAATTCATATGAACAAATTAACTAAGTAAGGCGACTGTGGTGTAGTGGCAATGCAATGGTTACGCAAACCGAGTGCATGGATTCGAAACCAAGCACTTCGGGTGTATAAGAAAATAATAAAAAATGAGAGTAAACTAAATTTGAAACCATAGATTAAATATCTCATAATAAATCTAAAGAATAAAATATTTTTAGGCAGGGCGCTTAATTGGGTAGTGGCCGTGGAGCAGTGCGGGACATGTCAACGAAAATAACAAATCCTAAAAGTTGTACCTAGTATCCTAGTAGTAATCCTAGTACATCCATACCCAAATTATCTGTTTTCACCCATATATGTTTCACTGCCTTATAGTGCTTGCAAATTGTAGATCATGAGTTATTTTTATAGTCTTTCTATTTTATTCTGTTTTGTGCGATAAATAATTTTATCTGTCTGCATTTGTACGAGTATTTACTTGGATATAAGTATGACGATTGCAGTCTCTAAGTGTAAGCTAAATATAAATATGATATCGATAAGTTTGTTCTTATTTTAAAGGCTCGTGTTTGCGGTTACCTTGATCAAGGTTGTCCTGCGTATAACGCATACCACACATTGTATGAATCACCTAACTGGTTTGTAAGCGAAAGGGGAAGATAAAACCTCATGCATGAAACCTCTTATGTATGAGATTGCAATATCTTATCTAAACAATTTCTCATATTTACAAAAAGGCTTATAGCTTCTGTTGTTTGCTTTGTAATTATTGTACTTAAGTATTTAATATTTATAAACTATGTTCCTACAATATTTTGCGAAAATATGGTGATTAACAACTCGACTCGAGGTCAGAATTGGCGACCGTGGTGTAGTGGCAGTGCGATGGTCATGTAAACCGAAAGCACGAGTTCGAAACCCCTTAACGGTACTAATGTATCTTTGGTCGTTCTGTTTCTATGAGTAGCTTAGTTTAAATAAATAAATTCTCGTCACAATAAAAAAAATTAGAAGCGTCGGATTTAAATAATTGTTTCAGTTAGATAATCTTTAACTTCAGTATTTAATAAAAAAGGAATAAAATTAAATGATTTTAATGTTACGGCTAATTTTCTTCTATTGCATAATAATGACTGTTATTTATTTGGAAAAGTAATTTAAGCGTTACAAAAATGTATGGTGAAAATTAAGGATTATCGCCCTGAAACTAATCGCCACCCAAAGAAATATTAACGAAAAAGACATAATATTTTAAAACTAAGTGCGAGAAACTTGACTTTCGTACTTGCCTCCATGGGCTTTAGGGTAAATTTATATAACTATTATAGGCGTGATACACAGTGTAAACACTCTCTCCTACCTACGTATAAAACAAATTATTTAATTTAATTCAAGATTTGTTACCTTGATGTTGTTACCAGTAATATAATTATTACTAGTTTTAGTATATATTTTATAGTTTAAAAGCATGGGTTTATCTTATTATTTTTTAAATATTAGTCTATTTTGAAGTTAAAACCGTATTTCTAAGAAGATTTAATATAATAATATATTAAATAAACAGATAACTGGATATTATAAATTAACGTTTTTAACTAACACGTGTAAAAATAAAGACCATACTGCTATAAAGTACTTTTTTAATATTAGGGGGTGATCGCAGTGCGTGCAATTGGCTTAACAGACTTATTATACCAACTCATTCCCACGTGGAAAACGAACCATGACGACGGACATGAACCATAATAAATATTTTTACTAGATATTTAAATTTAAAAAGTGGTAGGCAGACGAAGTCCCAACTTGCCGATCTTGGATAGTACCACCACTTCCGTACAGGCTAGGAAGTTACTCAGTCGCGTTTCGAGATCAGTTTGATGTTACTGTTTGAACTAGGCCAGAATACATTCTTCGTCATAATACTCGTTGACTTTATCTCTGAACAAATTAGCTGGGCTTTTATTCATTAACTTACGACCTTCTTCTATTATCACAATTTGTTTTTAATGTAAATGTTATTTTATTAAACATGACTAATTTAAATAAATTGTGCATTGTATTGTGATTTGTGTAACATTAAATAATACCAGTGTAAATGATGGCCGGCACTGGTCAATACATTATGTAGCTAAGTGTAATTTGATTACATCACTTAACACAAAGATATGTTATTTTTAAACTAAGCAACTAAATGTGCTATCATAGAAACACGTATACTCTACTCGTATCAAAGATATATCAATCAAATTATCACGCATAGGCAGAGCGAGGGTTTTTTATTGGGACTCGACATTTGACAGCACCCCGCTTGATGTTAAGCTGAAGTGCGGTACATGAATGGATGTCACTGCTACTACAATTCAACAACTGTAAGTAGCAACCACATCCCTTATGCCGGCCTAGTTGAAACCGGAAACTTACAAGCTAATCCCGAAACGTGACTAAATCACTTCACAGTCTGTATACACCACCACCTGTGGTACTACCCCGGATCGGCAGACTGGGTACCACTGCCTACCACTCTTTTAATCCTTCAAGATGCGAAGTGCGAAGAATCCCCGGCAGATGTCTCGGTACCACCCCCAACGATGGCACTGAGACGTGGCCCATAAATGTTGGCTTGTTGGACAAGCTCAGAGTCGCTCAGCGGGCATCGGAGCTATGCTTGGTGTGTCTAAAGAACCGGAGTTACCGACATAGCTCGTAGGATTGGCAAGCTTAAGTGGGCTGGCCACATCGCTCGAAGAACCGACAACCGATTAAAAAGAAAGGTTCTAGAGTGGAGACCACGAACCGGAAGACGCAGCATAGGTAGGCCTCCCACTAGGTAGAATGACGACATAGTGAAAGTCAAAAGCAACCGGTGGATGCAACTGGCATCTTGTTGATCAGAATGGCGTTCTATGGTTCATGTTCAGGTAATGTACAGCAGTGGACGCCTTCTGGCTAATGATGGTGAGATGATGAGGCAGAGACAATGGCCACGATCCTGACACAACTCCCTCGCTTCCTTTACATCCACAATATATATTTAAGATATATTATTATTACCAAAAAGTGGTTTTAGCCCGAGATTTCTGGGTTTGCGTGACTATTTCACTACCTCTTGGCTATGGTCACCTTTATAGTATTAACTTATATAATTCAGATTTACCAAAGTAACTATCATACTTTAGACTAAAGCAAATGAACTTCTAGAGACTATGTCGTATAGTCTAGAATAGAAGATCATTTGACAAGACAAGCTTTTTAGATTTGCCTAATAAAATGATAAGCACAATAAAAATCCCATAGCATTTTTAGAATCAATAGGTTTATATTTTTGCAAATGAATGCTAAGGATATTTAGTGTTCTAAACGAACTTTAGTGTTTAAGGAGTGGTCATTCACATAACGGGGATCGAAATTCCAGTTACACGGGTCAAAGAAGCCAACAGTATTAAGATGCTTTTGATATCATCCTGATCGTCGAATAAAGATCCGATTAAGTTTAAAAAGATATTCTATAATCTATTATTAATAATGGAACCGATTGTTTTAACAATATAGTATTGTGTACAAGTTAAATGAACGGTAAATCTATTATAATATCATCAATTTTACGCCTTAATTCCCACGGGTATAGGCAGAGACAACGGAGCGCCACTTTACACGATCCTGATTCAAGTCTCGCCCTTCCTTTACATCCACAATCCTCTTTATAAATACTCGATAAGATTATTATTGATAGTTATCCAAAATGAATATATTTACTTAATAATAAAGGTGGTAAGATATTAAACAAACCGGGTACACACAGTACCTTATTCTGTTGACCATTCGATCATTCGACAGCCCGAGACAACAATCCTTTATAAACCGTCGAGAGCCAAATTAAACCGTCCGGCGCGCCGTTCCTTGGTCAAGCAAAGTGACCGCCGAGGGCGAAGAAGCACCTCTGGCCAGCTCTGTGACAACTAAGGCAACTGTAACCTGAGTCATCCCCTGAGGTCTTCTCCCTTGTTTATAATCAGGTCGAGGTCAGTAAATTTAAAAATAAACTCTTTACAATAAAATACATGTTAATAAAAAAGTCCATTTTATTGAGACTCAAGCAGGAGTGCGGTTCTTAAATATAGGCGATTGCTACTACAGTCAAGTAATTGTAAATAACAGTCGCATTCAGTCGCATTAACGCCCGGCCTAGATGGCACCAGCAAAGGACATCATTCATTTTGTATTTTTTTTTATTGTGACTCGACATATGACAGCACCGCGCTTGATGTTAAGCCGAAGTGTGGTCCATGAATGAATGTCACTGCTAATACAATCCAATAACTGTAAGTAGCAATCACATTCACTATGCCGGAACCTAGATGGAACCGGCAACTTACAAGCTGATCCCGAAACGTGACCAAATCACTTCACGGTCTGTATACTTGTAAGTGGTGGTACTACCCCGGATCGGCAGACTGGGTACCACTGCCTACCACTCTTTAAAAATGGGGCTTAATTGTATTACCAGTTTAATATGCAGTTTTAAAATAGTTTAATGTACGAAGATTACAATGTAATTGGAATATATCCTTTATTATGTATAGTTTAGGTGTGCGAAATGACCAAACTATAATTATGACAGTTCAAAGCAGGACAAATATGGCGTTAATTGACAGATAATAGAATATTTATATCTTATTTTCCAATCAACTAAATTGCACAGCAATTAAAAGCAAAATTGTTATTAGGTTTATCAATACAAGTATCGAAACTACCATTTATATATTTTTTCATCATTGGACATAACAAAAGTAGTACATAAAAGCCCAAAATGAATGATAACCTTTCAAGCTGATCCCGAAATACGACTAAGTGTCACTTCATGTTCTAGGCAAACTACCACCAACCTCAAAATAACATTATGGTCATAAAATAACTAATTTAAAATACCCTTATATTTTTATAATGGAATAATTCATAATCAATATAAACTTAAGTCCTTCTTTAAAAGCTGCTGTATGAAGCGCAAAACTTAACATTCAAAGCATTGTTTCTTATAGGTACAAAGCCAAAGGAAGTTGTATTAAATTACGAAGTACCCCTCAGACTGAAGCCTTATTCAATGTCTGGACGAAGAGGGGCTATGTTTGCACATATGGCTCATTGAGTTTAAAATACCCATTCTTTTATAAACACACACGAATATAATTGGTCTATATCTATACTTATAGGCAACTGATATACGAGTAGGTATATTTTAAATGTAATGGTTATGGTTAGGTTAGTTTAAGGCAACTGTGGTGTAGTGGAAGTGGTTTACGCAAACTGAGTGTCACCGGTTCAAAACACAAAACCAGTAATACCAATGTATCTTTGATATATGTACATTGGTCGTCCTGTTTCTATTATATGTACAAGCAATTTTAATGGCTTAGTGTAGACATGTTAAAAAATATGTAAAAATATAAATTTAATATTGATTTAGTCAAGGTTCATAAAGATTTACAATAATGTCCTTTACTTAAGTTTCCCAAATTCTCGCTTTTTACATGTGAACATTACATTTTTCTAGTGAAGTGCTCTCATCTCATTGTTTCCAACAATAAAAATACAACATTTGACGTGTATCTTTTAAATTCGCACAGCACGCGCATTCTGTCGAGCGAATTGGCAGTCGTATTAAAAGGTCTGACATGTCACCATTGTGAAAAATCGACAAGTGGAATGCTTTACCAACCTATCCGTTCTCCCCGTTCTATAACCCAGAATCTTTGAAGCAAAGCGTTTAGCAGATCTTTTTTGGTTGGTAGATTGATAGGGCGACCGAGACAACCATAAATTGAATCGTTTTTTTCAACCGTCGGCGCTCTTGAACTTGAACCCTTTGTCTCAGTTTAAAACAAAAAGTTTATTTTAAATTGACATGAATTGATCAATTATATACAGTGTTGATATTTACTATATTAGTTTTGTGTATTCATAAAATACGTTTATTGGTAGCGTTTATTGGTAGGCTTAAGTGTGTTCGTTGCGTCATAAGTGCATTACTCATTAAAAGGTTTGTATTGCATCAATGATGAAGTAACTGCCATCACTTTCTCCTTCTAAGTAGCTGTGAATATTCTTAGGTCATCGGCCGACTTTTGACCGATCACCATCTAATGCTATTTCGTACAAAGGGACGGTTTATCAATGCCTAGTAACTTATTTGGTAAACTTTGGTTTAATAAAGTCAAGTTTTATTAACAAATTTTCGTGTCTCTGGAATAATTCTTGATAATTACGTATAATAGAATTACATCATAGATACTGTTTATATGTTTACACCTAATGTATCAATCACGCATTAATTTCCACAGGGATATGCCGAGACAACGGGGGCAATTTTTTTATTTTATTGATAGTAAGCATCATAGAGGTCTAAGTGCCGACGACTGCAAAAAATTAGTCATTTCACGGCTGCCACAGTCGCCTGGCCACTTAACTGCCTGAATTAAATGTTTACCCAGTCTGCCATTCCGGGGTCATAAAAAGTCATTAGGACTTGATAGAAGTGGAATTTTCTAAAACAAGCCAGTAAACAAAATTATGAGTATTATATTATATTATATTATATTATATTATATTATATTATATTATATTATATTATATTATATTATATTATATTATATTATATTATATTATATTATATTATATTATATTATATTATATTATATTATATTATATTATATTATATTATAAGTATTATTATGTAATCCATCAATACTATTATAAATATTTTATAATAGTATTAATAATATTTATGTAGACGTACAAAAGTGCAGTATTGCAGCCTACTTGTTAATAAATGAGTTTGAATTTAAGCAATAATTGAAGTAACTAGTCTAATTTACCATTTAGCACTTGTAGTCAAACTGAATTTGTGAATAACGGTTATGTATTTAGAGTTCACTGCTACTTTGTTGAAAAATTTCAGGCGAACACGAATTTGCATCGAAATTATTTGCATTAAATAAGCACGGATTTAAATTGTAAAAAACATTGCCAATAAGTATATTGTATAGAATGAAATAAAAGTTTTCCTCGCTTAGTGACGGCGACCTAGGCAACTGTGAACTGACTGGATTTTTTCAGTCCTCTGCACTCTTGGACCTCTTTGAAGGCAGGTCGATGTCAGATGTCGAGTCACAATAAAAGAAAATAAAAACGACTTTACTTTCCTTTGATTCCTTTTCCTCCTCTCTCTCCCTTTGATTTTTTAATACTGTCTGCCGATTCCTGGTAGTACCACCACTTGCAGTTGTTACAAATGTACAGACCGTGAAGTGACTTAGTCGCGTTTCGTAATAAGCTACAAAGTTGTCGATTTTAAATAGGCCAGCATAGTAAATGCTACTTGCACTGGTAGGTGCAGTTAGAGTAATCGCCTTTATTCATGGATCGCACTTCAGTTTAATATAAGGCAAATTGATTTTTTTTAAACCTAAAAAACTTTTACTTAAAAACCCTCTTACTTAAGAACCCTTATAAAATGATTATCAAATTTTTAAATTATTAAACTACAAGAAGAAAACACAAAAGTAAAAATACATTTCAACACAGTAGGATAGCTTTTAACAATAGAGGTGCAACAGTACGAGTGCCTAACCGACAAAATCTGGACGAGGTTAATTCTATTGTAAACGAAAAACGGTAATTTATCAGATTCTTATCTAAGGACCTTGCTCAGCTTTTATTCAAAAGATAATAATGAGAACAAATCCAAAGATAAATATTTAAATAAATTTTATTGTCTCGACAACCCCGCCTGACGTTAAGCTGCATTGCAATCCATAAATGAAAGCGATAGTTAAATAATTGCATATAGAAGTCGTATCCACTATGCCGGTCTGGTTCTGACTGGCAACTTTCAAGCTTATCCCGAAACCTGACTAAGTCGCTTCACGGTCTGTACACTTGAAAGTTTGTGGTACGGTGGGTCGTACTACCCAAAATATCGTTTTATATTGGCCGTATTCAATCAATCGAATTGTCACGCCATTTTCCCATTGGGATAGGCAGAGACAATGGAGCGCCACTTGCCACGATCCTGACACAACTCCCTCGCTTCCTTCACATCCACAATTTTCTTCATTCAGGCTCTCAGGTTATGGGCACTAGGCAACCTAGCTTTCTTGAGGATGTCTCCGATTTGATCGGAAAACAGCCTCCTGGACCTACCTTGTTTAACGCATCCATTCGCATCAGATAACCGTATTCCGCCTGATTACGCTATAGAAGACCACCGCAATAGACAGGATCAGTAGCAGCATTCCCGTCCACTATGTCAGCCTAAAATGCCCGTTCACTTTGCGTTCTACAGCTATACATACCTACCTTATTTATAAGTAAGTGTGCATTTAGTTGTTGTATAATATATTATAAGACACGACTATGTTTATACACCTAGTACCAACATAGTCGAGTATTCCTAATATTATGGAAAACCTAATTCCAGAATATTCGAGGTAATACTGAAGTGTGAAAAGATTCTGAGCTGAATGACTTTGTTTTCATGAAGCAAAAACTAGGGCAATATGGAGTCTTTCATACTCTATTAGTGAATGAGTCGTTTCTTCTCGATCACGCCTCAGCGCTTCAAATAATTCGATAGAATTAATCACTATTCAGTATCTAATTGTATTATAAGAATGTTCTTACTCGATATAAATCAACTTCAAGTGTAATTAAAGGTGTCGATGTAACATTCTTTATGTTTTTTTTTTAATATTGCCAACAATAAAGCGTTCTGAGCCCCCATTCTCTTAATACATTATTGGACGAAAAAACAAGTAAAATTACTTATTGATTTCATATCAAATATCAGACCAAGTTCGTCACATCGCTGTCGTGTTTTAAGAGAATCGGGGCTCTGTTGGACGTTATCTACCAGGGTATCATAAGACCGAGTGGGACTCTAATACAAAAATACTATTCTAAAACTAGGGTTGCCATCTTACTGGAGATGTCGGACGAATGTACCTCAGCTCCCAATCTCCAGCGTTTGTGATGAAGGAGATCACCGTGGGGTTTTAGCCGGCAGGAGTATCCATAAGGATTTCTCTAGGAAAAAAAAGGGTTGCCATCTTTATATTTTGAAAACCAGGATTTGTAGGTAGAAATACCAGGACATTTCAATTTAAAACCAGGGCTATGAATGTAATTCGCACTTAAAATGTAATACAGGTCTATGAAACTCTAATAGTAGCAATCACAGTTTCTGTTAAATAATGTGTGTTTAGTGTTTAGTTAAATAATGAAATAAGTAATGATAAAAAATATAGTATTTTCATAATCATTTGTAACTTGCCGTTGTTAAAAAATTAGGTTTCTAATTATAATCTCAGCAGTATGAATATATCAGTTTGGACAGCCGAGTTTTTTCTATCAAAAGCTTATAGAAACCAAGATGTAAATTGATTCATATTCAATGATTCAATAATAAATAGTTACAAAGAAACTGTATTTTCCTTGTTTTGCCAACTTACAATCTGATCCTCACAGGTTATGGGCCCAGCACGCTCCTACTGCTATGGTACATACAGATGGATTTAAAGCTAGTTAGCATTCTCTACCAGCCAACTTATAATGACGTAACATATTGAGTGAATTAATGTATTAGTAGATTAATAGTACTACAATGGAAACAATTGATTCCTTAGTGATATAAAAGAACATCCGTGTCATTGTTTCTGCACTTTTAATAACGAACCTACGGATTGTTATTTAAAAAAAAACTTGATCGAGTTTCTATTTAATCATTGTACAATGTTTTATCTACATTCTTTTTCTTTTTATTGAGACGTGCATCTAATCTTGCTTTGTCTGGTAGTAAGCAAGGGGAGGCCAAGAGTACCAACGACTAAAAAAAATCTTTTCAGTTTATTGTTGCCTCAGTCGCTATCACCAGCCGGCGAACGGAATGTTCTTAACGCTTCACTTAAAGGGTACAAACGTGTAGGATGGCAGAAACACATGGTCTGGTAAAGCACTTGACGATTGTTTTACAAAGAAACGACTCGCCGAACCTTTACTTTGAGTTCGATTCGATCTATAAAATATGTTTCCAGTTTTTTATTATGGCGCGACAAATGCGAGCACCCTGCCTTGTGTGGAGCCACGGTCTGTACAATAGGAAGAGATGGTACTACCCCGGCATACTGGTAACTGATCGGCAACTGCCTACCTACCACTCTTCGACTTGCCTAATTGTGAGCAAGGGATCTACCCTTGCTTACAATTAGGCAAGTCGACAAGAGCGCCGACGACTGAAAAAAACATTTTAGTTTACGGTTGCCTTAGTCGCTGTCACTATGCCGAAAAAGATAAAAACTGTTTTTAATATACTCATAGAAGCGAACTATATTATGTCAAATTACAAAAAAACTTTAAATTAATGACATTTAACTAATTAAAATCTACAATATGCATTAGACAAGTTTTGAAGTCAAAACTAATATGAACTTGTCAAATATTATTTCTTTTAATGCGTCATCCATCAGAAATTTGAGATTCGAAAATGTCAGAATATTCATTACAGATTTCCATTTCCGTTTTCAGCAGAAAGTTAGATTTGTGGCTGCGGATTGAATATCAATAACTCGATCAAGATCACTTTCTTAGAAAATGCTTTTGTAGATTATTTTATTATAATTGTGGCTCGATAAATGACAGCACCTCGCCTGATGTTAAGGTTGAGTGATGTCCAAGAATGGAGGTGACTGCTATATCCACCAAATACAGTTATATCCACCATGCCGGCCTAGACTGTATACTTGTATGTGGTGGTACTACCCCGGATCGGCAATCTAGGAAACACTGCCTAGATTACTACTACTCTTTGTTAATCAGAACCGCAGAAAAACATCTACCTCCTTTTTTATTTTTTTTATCAACAAATATTTGTAATTTATAATCTGTCATCGATGGTCATCAAAGGCCTGTCATCTCACGAAAAGTTTTATTTTATTTATTATTATTAGCCTATTTATTTGTCCCATTGCTGGGGAAAGGCCTTCCTCTCTTTTTTCCATGACCCACGACTTTTGACGATCTTTCGCCGCGAACTATTGTAGGAGTTACTCGCCATCTCCGTCCAAACGGAGCCCTCCCAAGCCCTCCCAAGCCCGCCGCGATGTCTTCTGCAATCTGGAGTCCACTCAGTAGTGGACTTTGCCCATAATGCATCAGACCTGCCCAGTTCAATTTCAGTTTGGCAGCCAATCGTCAAAAAATTTAGTAATCAATTCGATATATATGTTAATTTGTTAAAGGTATCCATCGCTTCATAACATAGATAATAAAGTGAAGACGTAACTAAACTTTTCGCTTTTATAATAAAGCGTGACACGACTTACTATATATAGTAAAGTGCTTTCGTGTTCACATCAATTTTCTTAGATTACTCGACAAACTTGTTTCTTAAAGTCGATAGGCATGATTATTGACCGCGGTGTAGACGACTGTATGGTGTATTGGTAGTACAATGGTTACGCAAACCAAAAGCATGAGTTCAGAATGACTTGCCGGTATCTTTGATATATAAAGTATATACTTTGTTTGCCCTGTTTCCATGATACAAGCACTTTAGCAGCTTAAAATAGCAATAGAATAAATGAAAATACAATAAATATATATAACGTGTATAGTTTAAGTGTAGGTACGTAGATATTGGTTATATGGCTAAGGAGTCTCCGATTTAGCAACGGTTCGAAGTAACTCCGTCGCGTTTCGGGATCAGCTTCAGTGATAGGTAGGGCAGTGGTGCCCAGTCTGCTAATCCGGGGTAGTAAGTGTACAGACTGTCAAGTTACTTAGTTGCGCTCCGGGATCAGCTTGTACCTACTCGTAAGTTGCCGGCTCCAATTAAGTCGGCATAGTGGATAACTGGAGTAGTCCATAAATGCAGGCGACTGCATTTATGGACCTCATTTCAGCTTATCCCAATAATACAAAAAAAAGTTTATACTCGAGCTTGCCGTGTGCCATATGGCATATCAATATATAATATACGTATAGATTGTATCTATAGGATACTATCACGTATAGTTAGTTAACTTACTATTTACGTCATTCCTGCCCATCTTCGTCAATAGTATTGCAATATTGTTGCACATGTGCATGCGAGTGTCGACCACACGCTGCGTGCATAAATAAATTGCTAAATTAAATATTTACGCAATCATGTTAAAGGGCTGTGTGTTTAGATTTGGTACTTAAACTCCAGGGATACCTACAAGAGCAATATACTTACTAATTATATTTTTAGTGGTAAAGAAAGGGTCCGGCTTGTTGCATTGTACTGCTTGTTCCCTTATGGATTATGTTCTTATAGGAACAATGAATTTACTGTATCCAAAGTCGGGCTTTACTCGACCTTCAATTTCTGATGGAGTTATCCGGTAGCTGATTAATGAGCCTCATGGGGGATCCACCTTTACCCATGCTGAAATGTCTGCAATGAATAACAGCAATTCTCTAATAAAAAAGTAGTAGTAGCATGGTGCCGATGTTACCCACTTATTTGGACTGCCTAATATGAGCCAAGCGTGTTTCTACTTTAAAATACAAAAAAAATCCACCCAAATACAAAACTACCCGGCATAATAGATGCAAATGCTACTTGCATTTAATTAAAGTGCAATAACTGTGGTAGCAGTCGTCTTTATTCGTGGACCGACGTCAGCGGGTTGCTGTCATTAGTCGACTCACAATTTAAAAAAACTATATAGGGTAAAGTTGGCTTCAAGTAACCAAAGTAGATGAGGCATAAAACGCCCTCAAAACTGAACCCCTGCACTAATTACGCTTGAAATATTCATGACACACCTGTCGACTTCAACTAAAAACTAGAATTACTGAACTAGAATGCAAGCCGGACTCTGATCAAATGATTTTGTTCACCCACCCCTATTGGTGGCGCGTACCTCAGTGTTACTCTGTGCTTAGTCGATGTTGGACGCTTGTTTTGCGTCACGCGAAATTGTTGTTTCACGTGTTAAGTGGTGTGTGTGATCAAGAAAAGTCGGAACAATTCTAATCGATTGATTTAATTAATCTTCAGAGTTTGGATTATCTAACATATTTTTGGGTAAGATAATTTATTAGTTTTTATTTATAATATTTTGACCCGGTAGTTATTTTTAAAAATTAATTTTGATTGTTTTATATGTTTATAAAGTCATTTATTATATTATTTTTATAGGTAAGTTTATTGAAAATAATTAAGTTCCTAGATCTAAATTGTGAGTAAAACCAAAACCAAACCAAAAAAAAATCGACAGTTTTAGGCGGATTCGTACCTAATCTATATTTTAGTAATCTCTTGCCTTGGGGGAAGTCGTTTTTTTCGCATCCCATTGATAGTTTTTTTACCTAGTCACCCCCGGACGCCATGCAGGTGGACCGTTTTGCACCGATAACGCTTCTTTTCTCAACATGTTGCACAGATGTTAAAATGTAGATAAACGTATTTAAAGTCATTGATCCCTTAATAAAACTAAATATTAAATACAAACTTTTGTAATCGAAAAAAAATGAACGATGACATAAAGCTATTGATTAAAGATACGAGTAACTTGCTCTTACAATAAATATTAAGAAATATTTCTTGTAGTCTCGACATCGGTTGTCATCTATAAGTAGAAACCAGTTCTGCCAGATGATAGTTTGTTATTATTTTTTGCTTCGAGCTGGAACGTACGACTACCGCGGTACACAACACATTCGATAAAATAACATGTTTATAGGGAACAATGTAAACCTTATTATAACGAGACATGGATCATATTTGCTTTGATTACATTCCTTACTTTTAATAATATGATGCCGTATCATACAATACGCCAGAGCTACCTATTTCATTGCTCTCTCATGTGAATTAATTACCAACTATCCCAGCGACGAAATAATAGTTTCTTTTACGTCAATTAAAATTCTGTTGACGCTCGAATGGTCTTATTTTTCTGAAACATAAATTCTTGATTTAGATAAAAGATTAGTGCATGATTAACAATCATTTTCGAAAGCTGTAATTAATATGTATTGAATAAGATTACCGCTTTTAATTTTCGAATACAGATGCTGATTAGAGTGCCGATAGATTCAAATTACATATTCGTATAATGGATGTTTTATAGTATCTATCTGTTTCATTGGCTGATAAGGATTAATGGATATTTCGAAATAACATTTTATTACCAACAAACTTTTACCGGACAATACATAACTCACGCCCTAATTTTCTAATGCAGTAGGCAGAGGTGGTATATGTCTTCAAAGACTGATTTATACCTCCACCCACATATTAAGTACGGTACCTACTTTTCGTACTTAACAAACCTTTTAAAGTTCTACACCAAAGCAAATTCAACCAATGTCCTTCAAATGTCGTCAATCAACCAATTTTCCTTTATGCGTATTAATTAAAACCTTCAAGACTAGGCACTAAATTCTAAAATTAACACGCTCTCGCTAATGCAAGCCTTACCTTACCTACCACAGTTATTTGACGACTTCGGAGCTTCCACAGGTTTTATTTGTTCATTTGTAAACATGCTATAAATATATATAATACATACGTAGGCATTGAATAAATAATCAACGTAACTAATCAATCAAACATTTATCTTGGAAAGGATACATGGTGTTATCAGGGTTGTAGGTTAATTCATTTATAGAACCATCGGCGTCTTTGGTTTGTTTACATTTAATATCTTATCCCCCCGGACGTTTACATAGGATTTGAATAATTAACACAACACCAAGCCTAGATTTTCGTTTTAAAACAGGAAGTTGATAACATGGGGTAAATGGCCTAAAAAGTCCGGTAGCTAGTTTTCAGTATACAAGTGTCAATACATTTTGACTTTTATTTACCTTTACATTGGGTAAATTTTGGTTATAACTGTTTCTAGCAGAGGGATGGTTATGCGGGCTTATGATAACTGTTCGAACGCTATACTGTTTTTCTCATATTACAAAATGTAAACTTCCGCTAAGTTAGTTTGCAAACATGCTGGTATTGATTTTAGTTTGGCCATAGCGACTAATAAACAGTGTGGTGAACACAAAAGAGAAACCCATCTCTTTAAAGTAAGTCTTTTATTCTCCTAAACTTTTGTCAGACCGTGGGATGATGTTAAACAAATATAAATTTTCTGGAACGTGACCTTCTCGCACAAAATTTCAAAGGAAAGAAAAACAAGGAGTAAGTTTAATTTATCATCCTTCTTGTCTTGCTCGTTTTCCCTTTCATTTGGTTCGAAACAGAATACAAAGTACCTAATCAGAACAATGACAGACAAATCTGCACAATTCCACAAGACAGATGATGTAACAAATATTCTGCTCCCATGAATTTACATAACCAATAAGAAAAATTTCCCAAAATTTTAGTACGATTCACACGTTATATAAAATTTAGCATTATTCTGCGAAAAACAATTTAACTAAATAGTACAAGTAATGTAATTTATTGCATCGTAATATTATAAGTCAATATTTAGGAATGTCCTAATTTTAAACTGAATCCGAAATAGTGAAATGGGCCTTAACCCAAAATTTTTAGACATCAAAGCAAATTAATTTAATAGGAAGTACGTAGATATACACTATGGTACATTTGCTACCAACTATTGTTTCATATTAGCTATTTAAAAACGATACATCACAGCTAAATGTAACAGAGTTCGCCAGTATATATACAATTTGAATTGTTAGCTGTGTTTTAAATAGATGACCCGGGTAAGCGCAATGAGAACGGTCAGGCCGATCCACACCTGACGGGAGGTGCAGCCGGGAATATGAAAATAAATATGTAATGAATAGCGCTATATCACAAACGACCTACTAAAAAATGCCTACATAGATTCGCATATGTATATTTAGAATTTTATAATGAACGGATGAATACTGGTACAAAAGGCTTTCATAAATATTCGCGTTTATAAATACAACATCTTTTTCTTTTATTCCTACTTATATTTCACAACCGATAATCATCTTTTTCACATTACAAGCTGGTTTTATATTAAATAAAGCACATACAAATACCTTTATAAGAACTCTTTTGATGTCTGATTATAAAATGATTGCTTGGTTCCTGTTTTTGAATAACAATTTGTGTTGTGATGTAAAAAAAAACATAAAATAAAAACCTTAATTTTTACAAGGAAATAGTCAACAAAGAGACCGCACTTCAATACTATTTTAAGGATTGGTAGCTATTCTGTCGCATTCGATAATACACCTTGTGACTGTCATATAAAAAAACTTCAATAACTTTTTTCTTATAAAAACTTATTTATTTATTTCGTCAAGTTAGTCAAGGCAATCAAATATCAACATATTCCTCAAGTTATTGACAACATTCTCATTATGTCCCAAGTAGATGACAGGTTATAATCTTAATGCAATACCGGATTTTTAACATTTCAATGATAGTTTCGTCATTTGTTTGGCTTTACAGTTTCAATATGCAAAGTTGAAATATCGACCTAGTTTTTTACGCTCAATTCTTAAGAAGTATATTATGTTTGATGAAGAAATCAAGTTTCGATTTCCATATTTCAGAAAATAGTTCTTAACGATCAATCTTCGAAGGTGGTCGAAGTTCCGGTCATTACGAAGGTAGCTTGTTGCTGACGCTTGGCCAATATGAACAATGACATTCTATAAAATATGTTAAGGATATGAAAATACAGCTTAAATTTCTGTGATACACTGATCCTGTCGACTCAAACGAAGGTGCAGTGAACTTTGCTAAGCTTCTCTTTCCCACCTCTTGGGTTCAGTCACATACTCGAGTCATTAGTTCTATTACTGATAAACAGTATTAAATTTATCTTACCTTGATATTAAAAGCTGTTTTACCCATAATGAGGGGCGTATGCAAGCTAATTTAGATTATGACTTATCTTAGTCTTTCATATTCAACAATCTTTAATATAGCTCGCTATAATGAAAAATAAACATTTTAATTAACGAATAACTGTTTATTTTTATAATAAAAATATAAATCCTATTAAAACCCCTTTTCCTATTATGAAGTTAAATGGCATTATTTAAAGTTCTCACAGTTAAGTGCTCCTCGAAGGCATATTTACTTAACATTTTATTAAGTCTCATTATAATTTACAAGCAGACGTCATCTCACACCTACACATAAAACTTGATCTACGAAAGATTTGAAGTACTTCTGATGGTAACGTTAAGTATTATAACGTTAAATATTTACATGTCTTGATACTAGTCTTCGTATGCAAGTCATGAAAGTAATAAACCGTATGATTGCCTTGTAAATTGGATCTTACGAATATCTTGAGACGAATATCATTTTCTCTTCGCAACCGATGTAAGTTGAAGATAAATTATAGTTTTTATATCTTAGTTTATACGAATAGGATGACAGTACGTTTTGCGGTAAGTCGGTATCTATTAGACTCGAATAAAGACTATATTAAACCTTCAATAATTTGTTAAAGTGTTGTTTACTCAAATGCAAAACGTGACTTTAAAGGTTTTGCACGTCATGATCATGGCATTAATACTGGTATTAAAGTTCAATTTTTGTTTATAAGTAAATATATTGCTGTATTTGATTTTAATACTTATTATTTTTTAAACTCACGTAGCAATTAAACTACTTACATAGTACAACAAAATAATAAAATTCTGCGGCTTACTGTGCTTGTTAGAAATAATATTATTGTCATTCATAGTAATAAACAAAATAATGCGATAGTAAGCCGCAAAATTATTTTAAATTTTATAAGGCTGACATGGACAAATGATTTCCTAGGCATCAAAGCTCAAGGATCATCGACGTTTCTTATCAGAGGGTAATTTAAATCCTAAAATCCTATTCCCTTGTAAGACTGAGGTTGTCCACAGTATTTTGCCTTTGCAACTGGTGTTCACTTCAGATCTTGCCAATGCTGTCAGTATTATTTTGAAACGTGATCGGAGCCCACCCTTCGGAAAGCATTGCCTATTCAGTTCCACTTGCAGTGCTTGATCTGCTCTTCGGTCGGCGTTTTATTGCAAAGTTCCCAGAAAATGTGTGACATTTGTTTCATACATATGATATTCATGTATAATTTATCACTAATATTATTTCCACATAAAACAACTTCTTCATACAATGCACCTGCAAGTGATAAAAGTGTTTTTACTTTGAAACTAAGATTCTTAACTTTGGTTTATTTTTAGTGAGTTCAACGGAATGCTTTATGACTATTTTAAGTGCAAACGTTTCAATGATTTGTGCCTTTATTATTATGACTGTTGATAGATTTAGACCGTGATTAACAAATTAGTTCCAATGAATAAATTGATTTATTTTTGTGACAACTTTATAATTAGAACTAGTTTCTATTTTTCTTTAGACATGGCCTATTTACCCGTAGGCTGTTTTAAACACGGAATTTTTAAAGCAGCGCAAAAAGTTGAATTAGGATTTAGCACTATGACTTATTTAGTTTATAAGTATGCGCATTCTGTCGACAGAAACAGTAGTCAAACTAAATAATTAGAAGATTGTTCTTTGTCAAACAATCGACAAGTATAATGCTTTACCAGCCCATGTATTCCCCGTATCCTATAAAGATACTTCAAGCGAGGCGTAAAAAGCGTATTTATCCAACATAGTGATCGCGACTGAGGCAAGCTTGTTACATTTCTTCAGTCGCTTTGAAATATTTCTTTAACTACGGAGAAAAATAGTGGACTTCCTAGTCTACTACTTTGCTTTATCCTGGTTAAAACGATAATATCAATCAATCAATCAAATTGTCACGCCTAGACCGCGTTCACACAGGGTCTAGGCAGAGACAATAATAGATTCGAACGATAATAGATTCAGTTAAAAATAACTAAAGCAAAAACTACACAATCCAGTTTGTACTTGATTATGAATCTATATGCGTATTCAGGTGAATTGTCTATAATAGGTTAAGATAGTATAATTATATCTTAAAGACAGGTGGTACGGTGTTTTATTCTTCGTCCTAGCTGGACATTTTAAGAACGACAATTCACTGTTCGCATTACTTTTACTTTTAGCATCTTAGAGGCCCTAGTTAAGCAGTACCTATAATATTATGAGTTTAAAATACGTTTTAAAGTTCGGTATTATTACATATATGACTAAGTATTTTTTCTTGACTATATGTCGGCGTTATTTCAAGAGTTTTTCCAAGTTATTTTAGTGTATTATTAGCCTTTCCCGACTCACGCAAAATTATGCCCAGCTAGGATGAACATAATATTCGACGCTAGAAGCAGGTGTTGGTGTACGGGACGTGCCCAAGTAGCTTTCGTCGGTCCTCTTAAAATGTAAACTATAAACATACTTTGTAAAGGCTACAAAACATAGACTGTGTCAAGTGAGAATTTTAGTATTCTAAGATTTTGTGTGCCAAACATAGGATACAATATTTTAGGGTTCCGTCGTAAAAAACGGACCCTTATAGATTCGTCATGTCTGTCTGTCTGTCCGTCCGTCCGTATGTCACAGCCACTTTTTTCCAAAACTATAAGAGCTATACTGTTAAAACTTGGTAAATAGATGTATTCTGTGAACTGCATTAAGATTTTCACATAAAAATATTTAAAAAAACAATAAATTTGGGGGGTTTCCTTATACTTAGAACTAAAATTTAAAAAAAAAATTTTCATCAAACATACGTTTGGGGTATCTATAGATAGATCTTCAAAAATGATATTGAGGTTTCTAAAATCATTTTTTTTCTAAACTGAACAGTGCGCGAGAGACACTTCCAAAGTGGTAAAAAGTCACTATGCCGGCCAAAACTGCTACTTGTAGTTATGTAACTGTACTAGTTTCGCCTCTGTTTATGGATCGCACTCTAGCCTAACATCAGGCTGCTGTCATATATGTAGCATATATGCTAACATGTGTGCTGTCATATATGTAGCCAAAATAATGATAAAAACAAACAATTTATAATAGTTAACATTTTCGTTTCTTTCTTTTTAATTATGTTTAATTGAATGCGTTATAATGGGCGTCATACTCGACTATAATTATGGGGGTGAATGAGTGAACAGTGCTTACCTCTAATAGGGCTATCTCACCACTCACTTCAAAAAGTACTGCTTGCAAAACAGTTTATTACTCGTATTTTTTCATACAAATCTCGTTTCAAAAACAGTTTCCAAGCAGAGTTGTTTAAAAAGTTGCACTTGACACAAAAACACTGCGAATATTTATTTGTGCTTTTTTTGGACGACTGAGGCATAGTGACGGCGACTGAGGCAAGAGTGAACTAAACGAAGGAATATTACAATATGAATGTTAAGCTGGAGTACGGTCCATGCATGGAGGTGACTGTTACTACAGTTAAATAACTGCAACTATCAGTAGCATCTACTATGCCGCCCTTATTGGAACCAGCAAATTACGAGTACAATCTGATTTTAAAACGCAAAACACGTCACTGTACTACCCTGGTACCACTACCTACCACTCTAAGACAACCAGGCCCGCAAATATCCGCCTCTTTTTTTAATAACAAGTATTTGCAATTATTAAATATTACGGTGGGTAATACAAGTTAAGAGTGGTAGGCAGTTTACAAATCGTGAAGTGATTTAGTAGCATTTCGGGATCAGCATGTAAGTTGGCGGTTCCAACTAGGCCGACATTGTGGATGTGACTGCTAACTATAAATACAAATAAAAAAATTCACAATAAAAAAAAATACAAAAAAATCTATAAAACAAATGTCGCCTCTGACCGGGAATCGATCCCGGGACTTTACGCGTAACGGAGTGGCGTGCTTACCAATGCGCCACCCGTGTCGTGTAATTCAGCTCAGTCACAAATGAATTTCTATAATTTTCTATAAATATTTCATACACGTATTTTCATGGTCCTCATTCGCTCAACCTTCGCAGGTCGAAAACCTGCTTTTGGTTACTCTTTATCAGCAGAACTTATTCAATGTCACTGTAATGGAACTCGTTTTTGATGACAAATTATCAAACTTATAATGTTATAAAAAAAGAAAAATGTGATCTCTATACCGTGAAGATCTTGCTAATTAATTGTATTAAACCGGTATGTATGTTAAATGCATACCAAAATTTTACTTAAAAAAAGAAAAGAAATAAACCTAATAATTAATAGGTAATCTTTTTCTTTAGAAGTTCATTAATAAAACTTTTGAATCGTGAATCGTGGAAAACTCCGCTCCATTGTATCTGCTTGTTCCTGTGGGAACTAAAGCCTGATTGATATCTACTTATATTAACTTTGAGAGACTAATAAATAAGAACAAAATATATGTACAACCTTCGCATTATATGTACAAAAATATTTTTATTCATGAAGAATTTCATAATATATAAAAAATATTTATTTATTTTAAAAAATAAAACTTAATTTTTCGTATAAAATTACGCAAACCTCTTCAGATAGGATTTT
The DNA here is from genome assembly GCA_905220615.1 of Tinea trinotella. NCBI lineage: Eukaryota > Metazoa > Arthropoda > Insecta > Lepidoptera > Tineidae > Tinea > Tinea trinotella. The sequence continues at coordinate 9,414,238 of HG992306.1, forward strand.
TTTAACTAATGTATTTATTGATAGTGTTTTTTTATCTTCCACCAACTGTAATCAAGTATTGTTATCTCAAAATATCATACATTGCGTAATTAAATTGGTCGAAGTATTTGTTGTTAATGATAAAAGAGTAATGTATTGTGTGCATTGAATACCAAAATTATGAAGAGTCCACTAGAAAACGTGGTGATGCCACATGAAAATAAATTTAGTTTAGCTTCGAGATTTCTTGAAGACGGCCGTCTTGAGTGTCGTCGAAAATGTTAACAAAAAAGTTTTTATTACGAATATAACTTAAGTATTTTTGTACTAAAAATAATTTAAAGTGATTTGAATTGTGTTTCGAGTTTATGTGATTTTAGTGTTTTCCTTGCGTTATTGTTCCTGCATTATTTTTTGCAGATTTCATTATACTTGCAGGTAAGATGAGCGAGTATTTTTTTTCTTTTACATTTAAGTATTGTAGATGGACTCTTGAACTTCCTCAATAAATATTTAAATTAAATTGTTATTTAAAACAATAAAAATATATTTTATTGATCATCTGATACTTATGATTTCTTAGATATACACGATATTGATAGGTATATCATAGTATTTTACATATAAACACAAAACATAAAAAGGCTTATACATAATCAATTCAAATTTGACGTAAATTATTCTGCCGTATTGAGGCGTGAGATTTAAAGTAAGTACTTTTTACATAACACGAATTCTTAAGTAGGTATAATTTACAAATTAAGTTAACGATAAAACAATGCAGGTCTTAATTTTTGTTGTACTAACACAATTCTTGCTTACATTTTTTGTTAATTCAACTGCGTCAATTTAAACTGCGCTTTGTTAAACATTTTGTTAGTATATTAGAAGAATAGATCGTCAGATTCTAACCAACATCGTTTTATCCTAAACCAGTTTCAATCCCCTGCCCCGAACCTCATCATGAAGGTCGGAAGTGCATCGTACATTCCATCGTCTGAATGACTATGAGAGTCATTAAATATGTATTACTCATGTTATTAATTTAATAGTAGATAATTCACTATTCTATTAATCATGAAATAACTTTGTCCAGCATAGTGATGGCGACTAAGGCAACCGTAAATTGAATTGGTTTTAAAGTCGTAGACTCTCTTGGACTTCCCCTAGCTTACCATCAGGCTAAGGTTGAGGTCAGATGGTGAGTCTCGATAAAACAATCTGGCCTCACTGAACTTGACGAAACGTCTTTACCATAATGTACGTTATAACACCAAAAAAAAATGGAACGCTTTTCCACTCTCAGTGCTTTTTCGCCAAACTCGAATATATATCTAAAGCCCTATATTAGTTTAAAATTAAAAGAAAAATTCTTTAGCGAAAGGGTAATAAACACGAGGTAATAAAATAAAAGGGTAATAAAACACGTAATAATTCAGTCATCAATATTTCAGCCACCACATCGCAATTACCAGTTCCAAAGCCATGTAATTCTATTTTCCTATACCAATGTATCGATTTTTATTTTATTTTACTGGAGCTCAAAATATGACAGCATCCCGCCTGATGTTAAGCTGGAGTGCAGTCTATGGAGATGACTGCTACTACAGGTAAATAACTGCAAGTAACTTGCAAGGCAAGGCAAGGCAACTTACAAACTGATTTCGAAATGCTGATTGCTTCACTGTCGGGGTGTATACTTATATGTGGTAGTTATTGTCAGACTGGACACTACTGATTAGTTTGTTAGTTACTTTAGTCCCTTAATGATAATATTAAAATATAATGAAGTAAGGCTAAGGATTGTGTATAAGAATACAAAAATAATATGTAATGATAAGTAATAAAAAATATCGTAAAACAATGATGTTTCGTATTATTTTATTTCTTCATTCTTAATAGAACAATACATTTACATTTATACAAAGAATTAAAACAGGAAAACAATTAATGTAATGAAATAGGCTTTTTTTTTAATCGTCACTTGTTTTAAATTTGTTATCGTAGGTAAAAACCTAATTAAATAAATGCTACACCTCCGAAATCAGTTGAAACTCGACCTATTAGCAAGAAACAAAACAAAAATGTTGCAACTTATTTATTTATTTTAATGACTTTCACAATTGTGATTGTCGAAAATAAAAGAGAAGATTTATTTATTTAAAAATCTTTATAACACTAAGTACAAAGGCGAACTTACGGAAAGGTAGTACAAAAGGTAAAGTGCAATTTACTGTTGGGTATTATATTTTCTTTACATTTATATACTAAACAGGATTATAAAAACAGGATGACCGGCGACGACAGACGTAGAACGGTTACCGATTGGTTTGTTGCGCGTAAAGTCCCGAGTTCGATTCCCGGTCGGAGAAAATATTTGTTTCGTAGCTTTTATTTGTCATATTTAATAATTAATAAAATAAGAGGCAGATATTTGTTTCGGGTCTGGTTATCAATGAGTGGTAGGCAGTGGTACCCAGTCTGCCGATCCGGGGTAGTACAAAATATACAGACCGTGAAATGATTTGGTAGCGTTTCTGGATCAGTAAGTTGTAAGTTCCCGGTTCCAACTAGGCCGGCATAGTGGATGTGATTGCTACATTCAGTTATTGAATTGTAGTAACAGTGACATCCATTCATGGACCACACTCCAGCTTAACATCGAGCGGGGTGCTGTCATATGTCGAGTCACAATAATAAATAAAAAGACCAAAGTACTCGTAAATATTATCGTAATATATCGGAAATACCTTGATATACTGGCAGGTTGTCTTGATAAGCGTGACCATTGCACTACCACAATACCACAGTCGCCCTAAATTAATGTTAAAAAGGGTATTTTTCTTCTAATTGCGTATCCTTGTAGAAACAGAGGTTAACGTAAGTTAAGGTATTTTAAAAGGGAAGAACCTATAGCTAGTACAATAGGCATAAAACTATTTTTACAATCTTTTTCGAACCATAAATTTTAAACATAAATACAAAGTTAGAAAAATACATAAATACTTATTAAAATGAAATTTAAAGTCACGCCACGCCTATCAATCAAAATTACAATAAAAATGTTTATTAGATTAATAGAATGTTATTCTTAAGAGTGATGCAATTCGTAAAATATCTATGTCTTATCCTTATAAGTATTTATGAGCGTGTCCAAACCATTTTTTTAAAGATTTACATCTTCAAATTATACTTAATTGTTATACATTCATGCTAACATTTTTATAGTATTGTTTTGAATATATTTGTTTAATAATAAGGTATTTACTAGAATGTTTCATACATTGTTTAAATTCTAGCAAATATTTACTTAGATTCTGTTTTTAAATTGATAAAGATATTTCAGCAATTTAAAAGTAAAAGCCGTCAATATTTCTGTTACAAAAAAAATAAGATATTTTCCAATAGGTGTCACACACTCCTTGAACTATTATAAACTATATTGTTAATTAGAACTGATGAAACTAATAGTATATATTATAAGCAGAAACCCAAACAGAGGAGGGTAGTTTCCACTACAGAGCCGCTACATAAAGCCACATCGGCCCGCACGCAGCCCACTTTTCCCTCGGCGCTCCGTGTGTTAGGACGTTACTGCTGGTGTAGGTCACGTGAGGCATTTTGTGATTTGTTAAGTGTTCTATAGCTAGCAAGTTGTAATCACCACGTGTCGGTATTCATTGTTAGTTTGAGGCGTAATTCAATAAGTGATTTGATGTATAACTTTGAATTGTAATAAATAACTGTTTTAGTTTGTACTTGTATCTTTTTTTAACTATTCCTACTTAGGATGCTAACATCAGAAGTGGGATCGGAACTCGTTTTTGCCCACAGAGTAATTTTGTTTCAGTAATAACTGTCAAAAGATTTGAATTGTTATTTTACGTGGTGGTTATACTTTTAGCTGTCTTTCTTGCATTTATTTCGTGTACTGGTTTTTATTGTGTACCTACCTACAAGCGCCGGTTTTTATTGTGTACCTACCTACAGGTGCCGTGTTTTCTTGTAGCATGCGGAGTAGCTCTCGTGGCCGAGCGCGTCTTCGATCGCAAAGTGGCTCGCGTGTCCGCCGTTTGCGTACTCGTTCGCGCACTACGTCTCTCGACCGTGACCGTAGATATCGCCGTGATCGTGCCCGTAATCGCAGCAGGTCTAGTTCAAGTGCTAGTCTCGCGTATAGATCTTCTCGTAGCAAGACACGGAGTTATTCGCGACAACGTCACCGTCGCTCTCGTGGTCCGTCGCGACACCGTATGGGTTCTCGTCGCCGTGACTCGCGTAGTTTATCCCGAAAATCGCGTAGTATAACGCGCAAGGTAGGCCCCCGCGTACGCAATGCTAGTGTCAGCGAAATTAGGACTCCTAGTCCTCCGTCGTTTACAGTCACGCCATGCAGAGATATTATCGGGAACACATTGCGACCGTTACCTACTTCAAACTCGCGCAGTTCGAAAAATGGTCATCAGCCATATGGATTAAGATCGACTGAATCAGCGGCCCGCCGCTCTGAAGCATCTTCTCTTGCGCAGGCTCTTATAGATGCTATGAAGTCTGTTCAGCCCGTTAGGTCCCAAAATTATTTTGTGTCTAGTTTTGATCCCTCAATAAATAGTATCGAGGCTTGGTGCGAGGAGGTAGATCGTGCTAGGGACGCGAACGGTTGGAGCGACCACGAATGCTTATCGCGAGTGGCATTATGTTTGAAAGGTGATGCCAAAGTATGGCTAGGTGAATGGGTCACGAACGACCGGACCTGGTCCAACTTTAAACAGGAGTTTAAGCCGCTTTGCTCTAGTAAATTAGATTTTGCAAATATTTTATTTGACGCTATGAATACCACGTCTGACAGTTACCAAACGTATGCTGAATATGCGCGTCGTACATTATTACGTTTAAGAATAATCCGAGGCATCAGTGATGAGCTGCGGACGCTGATTGTCATACGTGGTATTGAAGGTCCGCAAGTTCGCGCAGCAGCGGCTAATGCAAGTCTAACCCCTGACAACTTAGTTACGTTTTTGTCCATATACACCAAACCTAGTCGCAACAAATCATATGTTTCATCTACTGTACAGAGTCGGAAGAGACCTTTTCAACCATCCAATCGTAAGCCAGAGATTGACTGTTATGTATGCGGCCAACGAGGGCACATAGGTCGTAATTGCTCAAAAAAGTTAATCACTAATGCGGGTATTTCACAAAATTCACAAAACACCTCGGTACAGCCAAATGTAGGTAATCCGTGCTCATTCTGTAAAAAGTTAGGACATAACGAGACTAAATGCTTCGCTAAAGCACGGTCAGAAGGTCGAAATTAGCGTCACAATGTTAACCTCTGCTCAGACTTATCGAATTCTCCACTACGATTGACCAACCCAGGTGTAGTGTCCTAAAGGGTTTATGTGACAAAGAAATAACTACCACCTCTTATGTAACTGTCTCACTCGAATTTAGTCATCTAACTATCGAAGTAGATTTAGTCGTTGTGCCCTTAGCTTGCATGAATGCGCCCATTATAATTGGCACCGACGTACTCAATCGAGACGGCGTCATGTACATCCGTACAAAGAAGAACCAATACCTTACACGATCAGACGACACGATAACTCATACCGTCAGCACTAGACAATTAGGCGATTTGCCCAATATAGAAACACCCCTAGTAGGTAAAGTCATTAGTGGTGGTCAGGTACGGCCGAGCTCTCGTAAAATAGAGGCTCTCGTGAATACCCCACCCGAGGATGTACGCCAAGTGCGCCAGTTTCTTGGTCTCACTAGTTACTTTCGGCGCTATATCAAGGGGTATGCAACAAAGACTGCACCTATCTCGCAGCTTACTAGGAATGGCATTGAATTTCGTTGGACCGCGGAACATGAGGCTATTCGCCAAGATTTAATTAAGCTGTTAACCAGTGAACCTGTTCTAACCATATTCAATCCCACGCTCCCAACGGAAGTTCACACCGACGCCAGCAGTGCAGGCTACGATGCTGTCTTGCTGCAAACGCATCCTGATGGGAAGACACAAGCTGTGGCCTACTTCAGTAAGGTGACTCAAGGAGCTGAAGGCGCTAGTACGCGACATAGCGCTTACAAATAAGTCACCCAACCGAGAAGCACACCGCGAGCTCTCTAGAAGCAGAGTCCGGCAGCTCCTCACCGATAACCAACATCGGCAGGACGAGGGAGTGAATAAAAATAGGCACCCACCACATATTTATAACTTGCACGATCATGTTTTTGTTCTAAAGTTTTCCCAGGCAACTGGCAAGCTAGACTCTGGCATGCGTGGCCCCTACCAGGTGGTCAAAGTTCTACCGAGTGGAGGGTATGAACTGAAGCTGTTGGGGAACAACTATGGCAAGACAACGCAGGCTGCAGCACAACACATGGTGCCGTGGCGAGGCGAGTGGTGCCCTGATACGTGTGCTGCATTCTTTGAAAGGGAGCATACTGATTCATCTTAACTATCATGCTAACGGGATGCTGTTCGTTCTTGCTTATTCTTATGTAACTGCTGAACCCTAGCTTCACATATGTACTAATGAGAGCTATGCTTGATCGAATGGCGCCTCGGTGCTTGAAGTGAGATGAATCTGCGTTGGCATTTGTTGTCAAGTCGCACAAAGCGTTGGCATTTGTTGTCAAGTCGCACAAAGCGTTGGCATTTGTTGTCAAGTCGCACAAATCGTTGGCATTGGTTGTCAAGTCGCCAACATGTGTGTTGTGTGTGACCCACACGATGCGCATGGCCCGTAGCGTTAGTCGCTAGTCGGGAGGGGTGTGTTGGTCGCATCCATGTTACAGGTGCAGAACCATCTGTCACCCGGTGCAGTGCTGAAGCCATCACTGGAAGATATGTGAAGAGAAGAAAAGGCCTAGTGTGTTATTAGAATGTAGACGTCTACGATAGGTGGTGATGAATGTAAGAGTTTTGGAACGTGTTGACAAGTGACGAATAAATTAAGTGAATGATATTCGAAAGATTTGAAAGTAGAATGCGTATTTACATAGAAGGGTAGGCATAACACTTTGCTTTCTCAGATGATGACCAAAATGAGCCTGATGGTGAGCCCCAACCTGGTCCTTCATCAGCAGGCCAAGCCACGCCCCTGTCAGATTCCGAAGAAGAAGCAATCACCTCCGGTGCTGGTGACACCATCAACAGTCAGGGTCGAGGACGCCCCAGCGTCAGGAGAGGCCGTATAAGCAGAAACCCAAACAGAGGAGGGTAGTTTCCACTACAGAGCCGCTACATAAAGCCACATCGGCCCGCACGCAGCCCACTTTTCCCTCGGCGCTCCGTGTGTTAGGACGTTACTGCTGGTGTAGGTCACGTGAGGCATTTTGTGATTTGTTAAGTGTTCTATAGCTAGCAAGTTGTAATCACCACGTGTCGGTATTCATTGTTAGTTTGAGGCGTAATTCAATAAGTGATTTGATGTATAACTTTGAATTGTAATAAATAACTGTTTTAGTTTGTACTTGTATCTTTTTTTAACTATTCCTACTTAGGATGCTAACAATATATATATCAAATAATACTTCATAAATTACCACTTTGATATTTACTTTGATCGCCTATGATACAATCACATTCTCATTTAGTAACTTAATATAGTAATGTTAATGAATTAAACAAATTTTATGCGGCTTACTATCGCGTTTATTTTGATTTTACAATATTATTTTATTATTCCGACGTTTCGAGAGCTTTGCAGCCATCGTGGTCACGGAGAGACTGAGGTGTTGGTCGTCCTATTGTAAAATCAAAATAAACGCGATAGTAAGCCGCATAAAATTTGTTTAATTCATTCATCAATGTTCGCGCAAAATCTAAGAAAATACTATAGTAATGTTATTTAATTAATTTTTTAAATTATAAGTACTAAGAAAATGTAGTTTAAGTTTTATTATCTTATATTTTTAAATCTCTTTGTATGAGCTTTTTTAGAACAAAAATGTATGGAAATATCCTTTTGCTATAATTAAGTGAAAAATTGGTTTACAAATACCGATTAATTTAAACCTAATTCAATAGATCTTGATTTTTTTTAAAGAGTAGGTAGACAGTTGGTGATAATTTGTACAGTCTGTTGATTCGGGGTAGTATCACTTTTAAGTATCAGACAGTGAAGTGACTCGGTCGTGTTTCGGTTCCATCTACTAGGCCAGCACTGGATGCGGTTGCTACTTGCAGTTATTTAACTGTAGTAGCAGTCGCCTTCATTCTTGAAATGCACTTCGCTTAACACCAGGCAGGGGTCCTTTGGTATGTTGATTCACAATAAATAAATAAATCTACACAATTCCTAAATAGATTTTAAAACTATTTGGAAGTATATCTAAAACTAGAAATCATTTTTCTTGTGTTGTTGTGTTACTTTTGGCCGCAGCTCAGGACGAACGGTATCTTCGAACAAATGACTTTAGATAGCAATGTTTAATCAAGTGTATGATTGTTAATGAAATAGAAACACGACTGTTTAACACATACATCTGAGTTTATTTAATTAGTTACCTAAATACGGTGTTTCTTAATGATAATAAATGTTATGATAGCTTACTGCCTAGTTCTTAAGAATGAGGTTCACATAATTAGTAAAAGGGTTTTATGGCTGTTTAATTTTACCTTATTAAAGAAATCTAGGTAGGCACTTACCTATGTAGTTCAGATCTCAATTAATAAATAGCTTTTTGAAATTACACTTGAAGGCATGCATGTAGTAAGGCGTATTTCGACTTTAATAAAAAATATTAGAGCAGTGATTTTTTTTAAATATTGAAATTATCTTCGTGTATCTTACGAACAATAATTAATTTGTTGTTTTGTGTGTTTTACGGTAAAATGTGCAGTATATGATGATGATTCGAGTTTTACGTCTAGACCCTAAGCCTGGACTAATCTATAGTTTAAATATACGAGTTTTTTAAAGAACTACCTAATTACATATAATTTCTATCGTTATTAATATCAATCGTATTACAACTTGTGATTTCGTATTTTGTATAAGATTTATCTAAAGACTTAAGCTTTCGTTTTCTAGAAATCATGGATTGGTTACGCATTGCCTCCATATAAGTTATTTTATCTATCATTATAAAAATAAGCAATATTTTCACTCGCAAACTCATAACGTAAAAGCAAAATCGATATAATATTATAGCGTATGGAACATGGAAAGTTATTTTATGAGTATTATTATTCGAAATAGTATTATTCTGAAAATAACATTGATAACATTTCTTATATAAGTTTAGTTATAAATATTATCAGGCAATCAGCAATGATTATTTTATATTTCAAATCGCAGTTTCAGAACTGCAGATTCAAAACTTAGTAGTGGTCGCCTTTATTTATGGTCCGCACTCCAGCTTAACGTCAGACTGGGTGATATGATTATGTCGAGACACGACATGCAAGAGAGGTCAGCAAGTAGAGACTATAAACCAAAATATAGTTAAAAATAAAACAAACATATTATGTAGAAATATTTTTACATAATATAATTGAGCAATATTAAGCGTTGTATTAGGTGTAGTGACAATAAAGATTATTAAATACAGGGTCACTTCCAAAATAACAAGTATTTTTTTAAAATCATTTAACTTGTCGGAATAAAGATTGTCATCTATTAAACGTAACGGCGCAGATGAATACAAAGATTGTCTTTTGAACAGTCTATTCGAAGCCACAGGTCGTTTTAAAACAAAAACAAAGGCGGCTTCTGAATATTTCATGATTTACCTTTCGGACAAAGTTTTAAGAAAATTACCTAAAGAGTTCTTAAACAAAACGCTGAATTTGCATATTGAATATTCAACTATACATAATGGAAGGTGTTGTGAATGTCATTTACCGCGCCCGTGACTCTAAAAGGATTTCCATTTACGCTTGGGTATTGAATTGCTACTGATATTCTAGTGGTGAGACGCTAAGTGACGGTGGAGATGAAGACAGACAATAAAGGATCAATCACTTATTCTTGTGGTTTAATGTTCAATAAATGAAAAGATGATATATTTATGTTTAAATAAGTATTTTTAATTTTACCGAATAAAGACGTAAACTACACTAATGCTGAGCAATAGTGTTGCACCTTTGTACCTAATTTATTTAATTTTTTTTTTACAAAAGGGGGACTAAAATCATGGCATTTTTACCAGCCAAATCTTTATATATGGTGAACGTTAAGATGATGGTTAATTGTAGGAAACCATTAAAACATAATAAAACAATAGCCTATATTTCTTGTCTGTTATTGTGCTAAAAATTCTCATTTTCCGATGTAGGAAATTAGAAATAAAATGGTAAAGAATAAAGAATTAAATGCTTAGAGCATTCTAAATTGCTTCAAGATAAAAGGATGTGGAAGTTTCATAATCACCATAACATAGCGTTTTCTCTCAGCAAGAGACCGAATTGTTTCACGTAAAGCTATAATTAAATTTTGTTGAATTATGATCCCTTTCTTTGTCGACGGCCTGTTTTCTGTTACACAACCTCAAAACAAAGATTCATGCGTAATCTTTAAACATTGCGCAATAAGCATTCACGTATGAACTTACAATAATGGTGCGAACAGAAGGTGCGAAAATGTTTTGGGAAATTTAATACAATATGTAAATTTTAGTTTAATCTTACTTTATACGTATCATCATACGATTCATAAACGTTAACCGTGAATAAGGGATTTTGTAATTTATAAATCTTATGTGGCAGACCCGTTAAACGAAACGTTAAACGAATACCAAATCGGAGACATCCTCAAAAAAGCTGGGTTGCCCATAACCGTAGAGCTTGTATAAGGAGAATCGTGGATGTGAGGGAAGCGAGGGAGTTGTGTCAGGATCGTGTCAAGTGGCGCTTTATTGTCTCTGGCCGTCTCCGTCTGTGGGAAAAAGGCGTGACAATTTGATTGATTGTCAGATAAATTATTAATATCAAATCTATATTATTAAACATTGTACACTGTAACATTGTACACTGTAACATTGTACATATTATAAAACAATTATAAAACAAGATTCAATATCTTTGGCCGGCATAGTGACGGCGACTGGGGCAGCCGTGAACTAACTCGGTTCTTTCAGTCGTCGTCACTCTTAGACCTCTTCTTGCTTATCATCAGATGGGTCGTGGTCAGATGTCGTGTCACAATCAAAAAAATGCAAAGTATAAAACTAATATGTCTTTATTGTCAGCCATTGTGTACCTTCGAAAATCTTTACTATTTATCTCAAAAATACATACAACACAGTTTCTTGTTATATCAATAGTTTCATGTGGTGGACCGACCAGATTATGTTGTGGGCGATTCACTGCATGAATGTAACAAGCCGTCTATGAACAGGAGAAACGAAAAAGGATACTAAGGATGGCTCCCAAAAAGGTACATGATAACCACGATTACAAAGCAGAGAAGAAATAGTCACATGAATATAAGTACCTAACAAAAATACTTTACTACTCTTATTTGCCTAACAGAATTTTAATGAAATTGCTGTAGTGTTAGCTTAGTCGTAAACAATACCAGCCATAAACAAAGTTTAGTACCCCAAACGTAATGTAGCAATCGTTCACGTTAACCTTTGGAAATGTCCCATTCCGTATTGGATAAATCTTAATCTATGTTTAGATTTTTATTGCTCGTAACTACAGAACTTGTGTTGTGCGTTTTGTAAAGTATAAAAAACATGATTTATTGAAATGTATGTAAAAAGCATTTGCTGTCCAATATGGCATCAATCGACATTATAAAAACCATGAAAAACTGTTTTCTTTAAATGTTACAAAACAAAAATTCTATATAAAATTTTGGTGGATGTAATAACTAGTACTGACAATTGTAATTACCAATCTTATGCTGTATTAAATTAAAGTTTATATTCGATTAAACTCTGATATTTTTCCTACAATTATTAGTACTATCACAATATTACAAGAGCGCTCACTCAATTGCCCTCTATAGAGGATATAAGAAAAGAGCGCTGGCGGTTCCGCCGCGTGAAAGCCTTCAATATCACTAGTCTAAAGACTCTCCTTTTGCAAGCGAGTCCTTTCTTGCTACTCTTATCCTTGCTATACACTTTATGGATATAGTTAAAGTGCATCGTTCTCTTTATACTTCTTTATTGAAATAAGGTTTTAAATCAAGCTTACTTCAAGCTAAGCTTCGTTTGAATAAAGTTATTTTAGGCTTATTACTTTCTCACAGACGTAATATATTTTTTTTAGTTAGGTCGAAGTATTATTGGTTTAGTTTACTGTTATTATACTTCATAATGCTAAATCGATGCTTAAAATAAATGGTATTTTGCATACATTATAAAGCTACTAAAATATTGACTAAACAACTCGGCCTTTTTGTAACTAGAAATTCCTGTTTCTAATACTATTTAATAAAACTTTTTTAATGCTCATTTCATTATTAATATCGCTAATTTTGTATTTATCACACGTGTCAGATTTAAATCTATTAATATTATTTTCGCAGATAATGAGTATTTTAAACTGTTATTATTATTTAACTTAAATCTTTGCGAAAGTCAAGTATGATAAAATATCGATCCTGTAATACAACAAATGTATAATACCTATAATAGACCAAAAAAATAGTGAAAGATGTTTTATCTTTTAAATATGATAACAGTGTAATATCCGCCTAAGGTACAAGAGCGAATAATTAGGTAGGTTCGTTTAATAATGCACTCGATAGGGGTGATCTCTCCGCAGCCATTAACTTGGACCGCAGAGTTCAACGCTATGGTCGTCCACAGGGACGCCAAATCCTGCGCGACGATATTAGTTGATTTATGTGATAGACCGACCTAATATAAAATAGAGGCACCGACACGATCGAATTGAGCTTAATACGAAAGTCTATGAATAATTTGTAAGTACCTAATTCGTATTTAAGTGTTGACTTAAATAAAGTAACTGTTGATTTCTTGCCCAGTTGCCAGCTCGGAGTAATGCTGGTGTACATTCATTCAGTCGCGATTTGCGATGAGATTATTAGTTACCAGAGTTCAATTAGACCATCATTGTGAATGGGACTGCTGCTTGCCTCCAACCCTAGACCGCACATCAGCTTAACATAAGGTGTGGTGCTGCTGTTGCTTTCATTTATTATTCCTTATATGTATTTTTATATAGTTATTGTGGCTCGGCATATGACAGCCTGTTGTGTGAGCTGGAGTGCTGTCTATGAATGGAGGTGACTGCTACTACATTACATAACTGTAAGCAGTAGTCACGTCCACTATGTCGGCCTAGTTGAAAACGCGACTAAAATACTTTACTGTCTGTTATACTTTTTAGTGATGGTACTACCCCGGATCGACCTACTGGCTACCACACTGCCTTCTAGGCGCTCTTTGATAACCAGACTCGCAGCAAATATCCTACCTCTTTTTTTGTATTAACAAATATTTGTAATATTTAATCCAATTATTAAATATTAGAAATAAAAGCTACGAAACAAATATTGCTTTGAGCGGGAATCGCACCCAGATTTAACAAACACGCGTTAAAACGTTAGAAATAAATTGGTTTGTTGCTTTGTTGTTAGAAATATAGACGTTTTACTTACTATATCAATTGTATAGTCTTGAAACAGTCACTTTGAAATCTTCCAAACAAAATGTTAATAAGCATTTTTGGCAAAGGAAACAGGTGATGTTTTAGTAAAATCAACAGGTTAATGTACGTGGTCAGCCTAGCTTGTGTTTGATGCGTCATTTTCCCATAATATCTAATCTTAGTAACTACAATGACGCATTGTGACGTGACCCTTGACTAAGTCACTATTTAAATTAATTATACCGCACCAGGTAATTATAATTTGATTTATCCGGCTGAGTTTACTAATATATGTATATGATTTGTTTTTTGTTTGAATATAATTTAAATTATGTTAATTCCTTTAAATATTAATCCATTGTTTTTAGATTTTTAAACTAAGCTCTTAGTAGCTGCTTATATCATAGAAACAGGACCACCAAAGTACTTTCAAAGTACCAAAGTATTTTTACATTGGTATTGGTAAGTGGTTTTCAACCGGGGTTTGCGAGACCATTTATCTACCACATCATCACGGTCGCCTTAATTAATCAATCAATTAAATTGTCACGCCTTTTTTCCACAGGGATAGGCAGATTTATTGGACTAAATTAAATTAATTTAAATATTGTGTTGTCGTCGTTTCTAGGTGTTACTGTTTGGTTTCGTTGAACTTTTTCCATACCACTAGAACACAGCCGTTGTGAACAAACATTGTAAAATAGGTACGCGCGAATATTATAAATACCTATTATATTTTATGTTCAGAATAGTGATGGCGACTGAGGCAGCTATGAACTGAGTCGCTTGGACCTCCTCTTGCTTACCATCATGCAAATCGAGGTCAGATGGCGAACCACAATAAACAAAAACATAAAATGTATATATAGGAAAAATCTTGGTATTTACATTACAAAATGAAACTTATTCCAAGTCCAGTCTATTTAGTTAAGTGCATAACCTATAACGTTAGATTTAGGTTTGGTACCAAACGAAATCTAAAAAAATACCAAACTACTTTATTTTATACTGCTTAGTTTCAAATATTCAAGAATAGCTCAATTTACACTCAATGATAATAATATTATTAAATATGTATCCTACGTTTTAGCCAACAGACATTTGAGTTAAATCAACATTGTCGTTCATTGTTGAAACGGATTTGCCATGACGTCGGTATTCTAGTGTAATTCCGAGACATGCCATTGTTTGAAAGTAAACAAAACAGGCTATGAACAAAATCTATTTAAGACATTTTGCATTCCGTTAGAGTGGATTGATTTCCTTTATTTTGTTTTAAGAAGACTCCTTTGAATACATAACGGCTGTCCTGGATACAATGTACATTTTGCCATTTACTTGGTCAGTGCTATTTGCGTTTACAATGTATCATAGACCACACACAATGAGACTTTTCGTTGTTAGATTGTATAAAAAATTCAACAAACAAAAAATGATAGCTATAAAAATGCACTGAGTTTAGAAAATTTATTAAATAAATAAGTCCTTGCTTTGATGGATAACCGACGACATTTCACAATACTTCTTATTAGTACAGAGTTTTTTATACTGTGGTTTGACAAATAACAGCAACCTGCCTGAAGTTGAGAAGTGCGGTCTATAAAATAAAGGTGGCTGCCATAGTTAAAATCTGCAAGTTGCAGTCACAGACGGTATGTAGATACCTCCTAAAAGTGGTGTTACTTCCGTGGATCGGCAGATTTGGAAAATATTAAAATTAACTATGATATGCATCTTACGTTTAAGTATACTATTACGTTAAAGGTTACCTTTAGTTTTCTAGGTTTTATTACCCATTTGCTGACCTGCGAATATGTATTTATCTAATGGGTACAAAGTCTATGCTATGTATGTATTTTTAAAACTGAATTGCGCTTTGTTTGACACTTCTCTATTTATTTATAGCTACGTTTTGCATTTCACTTTTGTCCACAGAAAGAGTTTCATCATTGATTTACTTGACGTAAATTATTTTTTTAGATAATTTTAATCTTCAAGAATTGAACATTTATTAATTTCTTGATAACTATTATGTAATCACTTTAACAATTATCTAATTAAAATTATTATTAACGTGTTGATTATTTACGAGATGTAAGGGGTTTAATCATCGGGTTTAATAGAATATTTCGAAATAACGTAATACATAAATGACCGGGATGTGACTCAAGTCGGCTTGAATACCGAAATGTATGAATGCGGCAACTCCTTGATATTTACCTGTGGCATCTGTCGCATCCTTTAGCACACGAGGCACATACTGCGATCATATACAGTGCTAATATTATAATATATTATCAATCAATCAAATTGTCAAATCTAAATTCACAAAACGATGGCAGAGACAACGGAGCGCCACTTTCTACGACAATATTTATAATAAAACAACTTTATTTCAAAATAAAGTGTTTACAAAATGCTTTTATAATCGTAATAATTCTATCTGGGCCATTTATTATCGCGCTAATACTTTGTATATCTGGGGCATCGTGATAGCAAACAGACCAGGTTGTCAAGTTCAGCATACGTGATAGTTGCAACCAATATTCTTATTTAGGTCACTGATATCTCTATGGTAACTCTACCGATTAGTTATACTGATATCCTAAGCTATAATAATAGAAAATATACCTGTCGATAAACATGATTTAAGCTTTTTTAGCACTTATTTATATACTAAGCTACTAAACATGTTTGTATCATAGAAACAGGACGACCAAAGTACATGTACTCGTAATAATGATTCATTAGTACCGGGCAGCGGTTTTTACCGGCACTAGACCACGGTCGCTTTTCTTCGTATCAATTGTGTAAAAGTTCAATTTTAAATTACCTCGTCTTTACATCGTCTTACAAACCGAGATCAGAAGACTTCAAACTCAAAGTTAACTGTGACCTTAATATCAAAACTGTGTTCAGTTATATTTTTAAAGTTAAATTCTCTTTAACCTAATAATAAAAAACAAAATGAATCAAATAATCAAATCAAAAGAAACAACATATTTATATTAATTATTAATCTTTAGCAAGAATCAGTTCTAATTTAGTTCTAAAAACGTTAAATTGTTAATGTACTCTTTTGAAAAACATATGAAATCAATAAATCCTTGCCGTAAATGTAGTTCACATTAAAACAGAATCAATTTGTATTCTACGTGGTGGATGCAAGCAGAATATTTAATTCCGGCATAAACTAGGAGAAACTTCCTCTAACTGAGGGAAAACGTAACTATGGCTACTACGCGTTCGAAGTTCGATGTGAAATCAAATGAAAACATGATGGGTAGACTGAACTTTGTATGGTTAACTTCACGAGTTTTCCATGTTGACTACTGCTACATTTAAAATACACATATTGTTCTATATTGTTTCTGATCTTTCCTTCTTCTTGAATACATTATACTTGTGTTACCCCTCAATTCTCAGAGCGATAGGCAGTAATAACGATGCGCTACCTTTCACGATGCTGACTTATATTTACCGAATACCCCATATATTTTTTTAGAATATCCCCGATTTAATCGAGAAACAATCATCTGAGTTGCCTGTTTAATCCACTCATCTCTGATATTGTAATGTAATAATTGTAATATCAGTAATAATTAATCTTAAGTAGTATTTTCTTTCTTTAGATTGTTTAATTCATTAATCTTAAGTATTTAAATTAAATATTACAAATAAAAGCTATGTAAGAAATAAATATTTGCTGCCATCGGAAATCAAACCCGGAGTAACGGTTTTTATGTACGGTAACCAATGCGCAACCTTTGGGGATACCAATGCGTATCCCCAATGGTAAAAATATCTTTTAAATCTTAGGTTGCTCATAAATAAATAAACTAAGCTTGTAAATAAGTAGGAACAACAAATGAATTAAATATTATAATATAACGCATAAAAGAATGTCTCTTCCATAAGATAAAATCACAGTAAATCTTTTGCCTTCTTAATTCAACGGAATTTCATGGCTTTATGAAATGGCCCTATTATTTAGGGAAAAGTATGTAGTTCTAGTGCCTGTTTTATTTGCCAATGATACTTAATCTTGTTTTGATGTGCGTGCATGTTTAGATACTTAACTGGTATATATAAATGTGGTATGTAATTGTGTGGTTTTTATTTGCAAAAATAATGGCCTTTGGAATAGTTCCGTTTGGCTTTATTGTCATCATTACTTGTCACAGTCTTTAGACCCACAAGGATAAACAGAGAATGGAGGAACTATTTTCCACGATTATTTATAAAAATAATTATAAAATATTTTTTTTTATAAGAAACTCTATTTCATTTCTACATTGTGGGATACGTTTGCAATGACATATTATTATGTTTACAAAATATTCACAAGACATGACATTTGTACATTTATTAAAATTTATTATCCCACAAGTAAATGTTAGTAAACTTTATTTTTACAAATTTACATTTGCTAAACACGAAATCGGGTCTTCGACCCACTCTTATCTTTTTGTATCAAACGGCGTAATTCCAAACTGAATGCAAAATTTACTGCTTTGGAAAATCACTTTGGTTTTACAACACGTCCGTCCTGATCAAGTATTGGGGCCACGATCGATGTAGGATGTAAATTTGACAATATAAACGTGCTTGAGTTTGATTACAAAGCGAACATAAGGACGTAGAGTTGACAACTCTCTATGTGCACTATGCTACCAATATCCTCACTAACTAGATGGTTTATTATTGACTGTTAGGCCGGCATAGTAGATGCAACTGCTATTTGCAAAAATCCGGTGTAGTAGCAGTCGCCTTAACTTTAGGCAGGGTGGTGTGATATGTCAGATTATAATGATAAAAATATATAAGATAGAAATTCATGTAATAATTTATGCAACCTTTTTTTATTGTTGTGACTCGACATATGACAGCACCCCGCTTGATCTTAAGCTGGAGTTTGGTCCATGCCACTGCTACTATAATTCAATAACCTCTATAGGTTCCATAGAGCTCCATAGATTAAATAACTTAAATAATATTAGGTATGTATAAAATAGTTTTTAGAACAAAGGGTCGTTAGGTCCAGAGAGGGTCGTTTTTTATTTTGTCTTCAATATTTATACCTAATATTCTTAAATTTTGTGGCTTATATTTCTAACGGAAGTTATCTGCTGCAGTCATAAATTTTTCCAGAAGTGTATTTATTATGTTAATGTACAAATCCAGTTAAATATTTTGATAGCATTGTCGTTAATCAACAAATTAATTAATATGTTTTGTTCCAATTCCAATACAAAATGTAGAGTATTATTTACATTTTCATATTATTGTACTTTGAACATACTTATAATAAACATGTTATTATTTAATTAATATGATCCTAATTTTAATATTTATGATCTTTAAACTAATTTAACATTGACATAGATTTTAATTCTATTATTGATAACATCTCATATAACCGTAGAGCTTTTTTTTTTATTGTGACTCGACATATGACATCACCCCGCTTGATGTTAAGCCAAAGTGTGGTCCATGAATGAATGCCACTGCTACTACAATTTAATAACTGTGAGTAGCAATCACATCCACTATGCCGGCCTAGATGGAACCGGCAACTTACAAGCTGATCCCGAAACGTGACCAAATCACTTCACGGTCTGTATACTTGTAAGTGGTGGTACTACCCCGGATCGGCAGACTGGGTACCACTGCCTACCACTCTTTGAAAACCAGACCCGAAGCAAATATCCATCTCTTTTTTTTTATTAACAAATATTTGCAATATTTAATACTATTAAATATTACAAATAAAAGCTATGAAACAAATATTTGCTCCGACCGGGGATCGAACCCGGGACTTTACGCGCAACAAACCAGTCGCTAAACCGTTCGTCCACGCCTGTCTTCAAAGCTTGTATAAAGAGAATTGTGGATGTGAGGAAGTGATGTGTTCTCCCATGTGTTCTCCCCGTCCTATAACCTTGGAACCTTCAAGCGAGGCGTGAAGAAGCACCTCGGCCGGCATAGTGACTGACGACTGAGACGACAGTGAACTGATTCGGTTTGTTTCTTCGGCGGAGCTCTTAGACCTTTCCTAGGTTACCGTCAGGCAAGACGAGGACTAATGTCGAGTTATAATAAAACACGCTCCGCGAATGCTCGCTAAGTCCTTGTGCAGGGATCAGTTTTTCCCAGTCGTATCTAATTGGCCGAATAGTATCACGAATTTAGATGCCTGGAGTCTTAATCATCAGTCCGGCGATGTTCTTCTAATAAGATATTCTCATTTTACTTAGATAAATAGGTTATATATATAAATAGGTTAAATTCCTAACCTATTTATAAATAATTTAGTCAGTATTTTCTTAAATTTGTTTGATTCAATAAAGAGTGCAAACAGCACCGACGCGACGATCGAAAATACAAACCACAGTTTAAGGTTACCTTAAGGTTAAAAAAAAAGAGATGGATATTTGCTTCGGGTCTGGTTATCAAAGAGTGGTAGGCAGTGGTACCCAATCTGCCGATCCGGGGTAGTACCACCACTTACAAGTATTCAGACCGTGAAGTGATTTGGTCACGTTTCGGGATCAGCTTGTAAGTTGCCGGTTCCATCTAGGCCGGCATAGTGGATGTGATTGCTACTCACAGTTATTGAATTGTAGTAGCAGTGACATTCATTCATGGACCACACTTTGGCTTAACATCAAGCGGGGTGCTATAAATATAAAAATAAAATAAAAAAAAAACCTTAGTCGCCGTCACTATGCCGCTCAGAGAATAAATATCTTTCTTAAAACTCATAACGTAATATCATTTACGTAATTAAGTACACCATTAAAGGTAATTAGGAAAGATGTGTTCCACGTAGGTTTACCTGAAGTTAACTAACATTACTATAAAGTTAATTACTAGTCTTCTAATAGTTTATTCTTAGAAAATCTTACTCGTATTCTTAGTTAGAGTAATGGTGTCGGCTTTAATGAAGCGTCAACTTGATGTTTGACTGATTAAATTATTTAGCAATTAACGTGTGTGTCCACATAACAACTGTGACTAGTTAGACAACATCAATTTATTACACTTCTTTCTCTGAAAGGTAGACTGGGGATAAAAGTAACGCTCTAAAATATATTAGACCTTTCATCGTGGCGCGACATATTACAGCCCAGCCTGATGTTAGGATGCTGTGCGGTACATTTATAGAGGCGACTGCTAGTACAAATAGTTAACTGCAAGAAGCAGTAGCACCTACTATGCCAGACTAAGCCACTTCACGATCTCTACACTCGAAAGTCTTTGTTGTTTTTGTATATCTCTGTGGGGAATGAAGCGATTGTCTAATGATTCTTAAACAATCAATCAATCAAATTGTCACGCCTTTTTCTCACATAAGGCTTCTTATTATTTTTACTGAAGTTAGCAAAATTAAACTTTATTTTAAAGTTACCTACAGAAATGTGTAGAAAATAGTACCTATAAAGAAAACGGCCAGCATAAACGGCCAGAATAACTTGACCCGGAGCAAACATCTGCCTCTTTTACCCAGTTTCCCCCATTGAAAATAAAAATGTATTCTGGCAGTTATGTAACAAGCGACTACAACAAATAATTAAATATAATGTCGTAAAATTATTTGTAATTCTGTGACTCGAAAATTACCTTGAATTTTTAATACTTCCTCGTGGGAAACTTTAAATGTCGTAAATGAAATTCTTAGTATTGCTATCGATATATAATCAAATTTAAATTTTAGAGAAAATTATATGGTTTCTGCCGTTAAAGCAATTTTTGTATTTAACAAATCTTATTTCCTAATTGCTTACTTTGGCAACTACACAAAAAAATATATCTTCTCTCACATAAACAAAAATCCTTGGTCCGCATAGTGATGGCGACTGAGGCAAACGTTAACTCAGTCGAGTTTTAGTTGGTGGCACACTTGGACCTCTTCTTGCTTACTACCAGGCAAATCCTCATCAGAATCGAGTCACAATTAGAAAAATTCAATGCAACAATTATAACTGAACCAGCAATTTCTGTGCTAAGAGACCTGTATGACAGATTATCAGAGACTGGTTCGGCACTAGACCGTAGAAAATTACAAAGCTTGTCTTTTTGTGACTATATTAACAACATGAGGTTGTTATTTGACAAGGATTTTATTTGACGATTCAGAAGATTGTTTTTTGATCAAAGAATCATAGTTACTTTAAACAAAAACACGGGGTTCGCAGTGCCCTTAACCATATAATTTATGAAGAGAATTATGGATACTCGTATGAAGGAAGTGAGGGAGTTGTGTCAGCTACGTTGAAATTGCCTCTGCGCTCTGTTGTCTCTGCCTATATCTGTGGAAAATAAAGCAATTATCTGATTATTATTTCTCCAAAATATGATTTCTTATTCTTCTTACCTCCTGAGTTAGCAAAATTAAACTTTATAATATCTTACTATTTTAAAATTACCTTCCGAAGTGTTAGAAAGTCGTACCTATAAAGAAAACGGCATGAATTTATGTGACAGTTTTATACGGTTAACACAACCAACCCGCTATATTAAAATCAGTTTTATTAGTATATTTTCCATACAGATGTAGTATTAGATGAAACCTCATGTTCCCATTATTATCAATTAAAATCCATCTCATTAAATAAGTCCTAATCTGGCGATTGGATTATTGATGGTACCTTTTGCCTTAAACCATGACGATGATAATGATAATCTTCTTGCCGTGTCCAGTAACAGCGATTTCAAATGCACTCATTCTAATGACTGACAGACACTACACGAAGACAACACTTTAACCCTACGGCCACACACTCGACGAGTGGCAAAAAAAATAGCGAGGGAAATGGGCAGAGACATAGTGTGGCTGCGTTATTCGTCCTGCTGCTCGTCATGCCGCTCGTCATGCCCGGCGATCCATTTTTTGACGGTTGTTGAGTGCGAGTCAAAGTTACAATGTTGTCGTCTATCGGAGCAACGCGATGAACATCGCGAGTAGGGGAGTGTGTGGCTGTTAGGGCAATATTCACGGCAGCACGAGGTGCAGCGCGAGGAGCAGTGCGAAGAGCATAGTGTAGCTGTAGCATTATACCAAACCCACTAAGACTATTCCCAAACGCCCCACTTACTCCAACTTCGTCCTTCCCTGGCATAATAAAATATTTTCCAGCACTCCTCACATTCATTATGTCGTCAGTTGGGCTTCAATTGACTTTAGTTTTAATTTTCTGATGGATCACGGGGATCCGCATGTTAACACAAAAAGCGAATCTTAATTCATTACTGTGATGTGCTCTAATGTGACTAGCATACCCATTTTAGTTTTAAATGTGCGGTCGCAGGGTATACAAAAAAGTTGGAAATAAAAACAAATATTTTATTAGATGATTCTACGCTACATATTCCACTTGTAATTTACTAAAATTTGTTTTATAGTTGAGATAAATCTTTATCAAGTCTTAACCGTGATTAATTTTATCAATTATAATTTATTCTCTGCCTTCTGACCTTAAAGGGGAATAACCGGGACCTTTAATTTAATGATAATGTGACACATGCTATGACCTTCGAAACTGGTAAATTGGTTGGTTACTCATCGATGGAACATCCATATTACTTAACCATTGTTGCAATTTACTGTTTTTATTTTTTATTGTAGCTCAACATATGGCCCATAATTAGAGGTGACTCCTACAACAGATAAATAACTGCAATTAGCAGTCATATCCACTATGCCGGTCTAGTGGGAACAGGCAACTTTCAAGCTGATCCCGAAACGCGACTAAGAGACATCACGGTTTGTACACATGAAAGTGGTGGTACTAACCCAGATCGACAGATTGGACAAGTCACAACCGTCCACCCACCATCTTAAAAAATATACCTAATGTTAATAGTTAACAGTAAGAAGCTGAGACAACTTGGTGACCTATCCCACTTAAAAATCAGTGCATGGAAAATGAGATAATAATATTCGTAGATACAATGCTTCTTATCGGTCAAACTATACAATTTAGTTGAATTATGACATCCTTACCCACGTAACAAAATACATATTGCAAAACTGAAGGACATTACAGCACAACTTTGTATTACAATGTAAGGTGTTACTTTATGAGTATTAAGTGTCAGTTGTAAGAGTATGTGTGGGTTGTGCATACTGTAATTCGGAGTTGAGGCGGACTTTTAATGTTAGATATAAACAAGGTATCAAACAATTCTGCATTGTAATGCTTTTTAATTGACGTTCAAAATAACATATTTAAACGTAATATTTATTATACTAGAAATCCCCAATTTGGAGTTTGGACATATTAAAATACATATAAGATCGATATAATTAATTAAAATTTAAAAAAAGGCAACGGTGGTGTAAGGCGATTAAAAAGGGTTTAGAAATCAGAAACTTCCCGGTTCAAAATTCTCGTTATCAATGTATCTTTAATATATTGTGATTCTATAAAATTCTATGATACAATAGCTTAGATTAGAAATGTAAATAAAAAATAATTATTATTATCACCATTTTTTCTCTTTTTTTTTAAACGAATGAATTTAGGAATATTATCAATCAATCAATCAAATCAAATTGTCACGCCTTTTTTCCACAGGGATAGGCAGAGACAATGGAGCGCCACTTACCACGATCCTTACACAACTCACTTGCTTCCCTCACATCCATAATTCTCTCTGGTTATGGCCTCTGTGGTTATGGGCACTAGGCACCCTAGCTTTCTTGAGGATGTCTCCGATTTGGTCGGAAAACACTCTCCTGGGCCTGCCTAGTTTAACGCATCCACCCACATCAGTTTATAAATTCCTTTCGTCAATCTACTATCACTCATCCTTTCCATGTGCCCAAACCATCGAAGCATTCCTTTGTCAATCCTTGTCACTACATCTTCTTTCAAGCCACATCTATCACGCAATGTGCTATTCCTTATTCTATTCGCTATCGTCACTCCACACACATTCCTTAACGACCGCATTTCCACAGCGTTAATTCTACTCTCATGCTTCTTCTGCTATACCCAACCTTTACTTCCATACATTAATGTAGGAACAAGCACCGCATTATGAACAGCCATCCGTGACTTTTGGGACGTTATTTGGCTGTTCATTATTATTTGTAGAATTTTACTAACATTAGTTTATAAGTTGACATAAGTTGTTACTAACATGAATGTAAATTATTATTCTTGTAAATTATGGACATGAGTCTGAAATAAAAATTATTATTATTATTATTATACTTTGGATGGCACCGTTCACTACGTTACCCTTTTGCACTCTTCTCGCAATATCTTCATCACACTTTCCATCTCTAGTAAACACACTTCCCAAGTAAACAAATTGTTTGACTTGTTCCACTTGCTTTCCGTCTATCATTATCTCACATTCTGTCATTTCATCCTCTCTCTCCAGAACCATTACTTGGAATATTAAATATTAAAAGAATCAAAACCTTAAATATTGAAATAAATAACATCCATTTAAATATTATTTCCTTTCATTAATACTGGCAAAGAAAAAGGAAGTTACTCATAAGATTAGGGCTACGTCAGACCACCCGCAAAATTGGATTCTACAAATCATTTTCGAAAATGATTACCCGCTTCATTCAAGGACCACCTGCACAATGGTAAACGTTTTCCTTTATTTAAAAAACAAATTTTCATAATATGCACAACTTAATAATAAAAATAAAAATATATATTACACAAAATAACTACAAACTACTTCACAAAACAAAACATTAAGTTAACTAGCCAGCTAACTTTTGGGAGGTGTGATCAGAGGTTCCTCAGAAAAGAAATACAAAATTATTTACAGATTAATACACAAATAGATACACAAATAAATTTTATATAAATATTACATACACAATAAATTCAATTTAATAGTACATACATACAAAGATGAATAATTTCACGGATACCAAAATAGTAAACACACATAATCAATTTCAGAAAGAGGTTCGACACGATCTACCTATTTCTAGGCATTGATTTAATTGATTTAATAGTCACATTTAACAAACCAATAGATATATAGTATATTTAAAAAGTTCCTAAAATATATTTAGATTTGCAATGTCTTATCGATCGTTTATTTTAGAAGTCTGTTACCGTAATAGAAATCTAGAACACTGAACTATATTTGTGTTTATTTTAGTGTACAGTTGTATTGGATTTATTTTGTTAATATTAATGATGAGTAATAAAATATTACTGTTATAAATATAAACCTTTAGAATCATTTGTAAATTTAGGTAATTTGCATTATGGTTCACTACTCAAGAGAAGCTTTATGTAACCTTGTTCTTTAGCCTGTATTCATCCAATGGTGAGTGTAGGCTTTTATTGCACTCCACTGGCCGCAGTCCTGGCCATTCCTCACCCGCCACCCTTGTTTCCATCAAACCTGCTTCTGTCCATCTTATCTATTTCCTATTGTATTTATAATCTGATGTATTGTAACATGGCAAAAGGCTTTATCATTAAAAAGAGATTATATAGCATATATAATCTCTAGGTGACCGTGATGTAGTGGCAATGCAACGGTTACGCAAACCGAGAGCACGAGTTCGAAACCACCTACCTACCTATCTTTGATATAGTACTTTGGTTGTCCTGTTTCTATGATACAAGCACTTTGGTAGCTTAGTATAGAAATGTATATGTATATTAATAATAACAATAAAAATTTATTAAAAGTAATATATATGCTACTACTTTATTATTATTTGTTTAAAGAGATGTTCTTGCAGTAACTTTTGAAGGCTGCCAAAGATGAGGAATTACGAACGTCAAACGTTAAGGCATCCCTTAGTGAGGTTAGACTACGAAGCATATTAATCTAAATAATTCAGCATACAAATAGTACGATATTAAATTACGTAATGTATATCACATTACATTATTTAAAATAGGGTGTTGTTTGAAATTGAAAGTTATTTTCTGGATACGCACGATCGAACAACAGTACGTGGACTACGTTTTCAATTTGACGTGTCTACAGTTTAACCTCAAGTATAAAAAGTCCCCCACACCCGCTCATTCAAGTGTAAAAACAATTTTAAACAGAAATAAGGAAATTCAATGTTTACGATTCGATTGAAATAAATTTATATTTAGATATCTAAATGTCAAGGTTTTTTGCTGTTTCCAATATTTTCACATTATTTAAAGTCATTGAAAATAGTAATTCCTAAAAATATTAAACTATCAAAAGCATTGAAAGTAATGACTTAATGTAGCAAATAAAAAAAGTTAAAAATTAATTTTATAGTTAAAAAGAAGTAATGTTCGAAAGTTAAATTCCACCTCCTGTATCTAGGTAAACGTTTCTATAAACTCCACTTGTTTAGAATTTTCTAAGAGTAGTCAAAACAATTGGTTCTTCAAACTATGTTAAAGAGATTATCCTCGTCACGTATTTCCGTACTCGTACCTGCATCATTACAAAGTACTCAGTGATTTAGACAAGCATATTCATAGTGACGTCATAAGTCATGACTATGAATCATGTCTACAATTCACGACAAACAATATCTTGATATTCGCGTAAAAATATTTTGAAAATATATTGACATCTAACTTTAAATAGATGGATAATTTTAAGCATAAATAAGTGGAACATCATGGCCTACTAATTTGTATTCGTGGGCCATGATGAATGGGTTTGAACCCATCTTAGAAATTACCTTACGATGCTGATTCTACTATATACTTTACCTATAAAAAAATATCTTTGGTGTTCTCATAATAAACGTGAAGTCTTTGAAATTCTTTCTAAAAGTTAGATACAGACATGTCTATAAATATAAAAAAGAGAGGTTTTCACTTTTTTAACCGTCGATTTCTTATATAATTTTATTACGAACTTTTGCGTCGTATTTTTGAAAGTTACTTGATATTTTATTAGATTTATTATATCAATATCTCGATCAGAAATGAACTTACTCATTGCGTGACCAAAATCGTAATAAAAGGGCAATTTTCCATTTCGAATCTAAACATTTATTTATGGATTCATTTTACTTCGATCAGAATATTTATTACTCGCTAGATAACTCGTTTAAAATTAATTAAAACTGATTACTAATTCCGTAATTTATTAAAATTTATTGTGAATATAAAAAAATGAGGAAGGCCTTCGGCAATGTCTTTCTGAAATTCATTAATTAAACACTTCTATACATAAACCATTTCATTTGCTATTTTTATTAGAATAAGATAAAAAAACTCTATTCTCTACCCTATTATCCTTACTTCTAAAATTTAATCTATCTGGTAAGCCTAGAATAAAAACTCACCAACTTCGTCGAATATAAAATATCCTTTGAAAGGAAAACTAGCAAGAAGTCATATCGATTTCCTGTGTTTAATTAATGCGGAAACTTACCAGTTATTGCCCATATGTGACTAGTTGCCGCTATCAAGCGAGAGTGAAACCTCTTTAAGGACATCATTAACTTCAACATTCCAAATGCGTTTCTTTGAATTTGTCATCAATTTGAACATTACTTAATCGTTTAGCATTAGTATTTCTAAAATATATTCTATTGTATATATTTAAATATTCACTCAATAAATTCAATTATTATGTCAATTAATTAGTAATAAGTTTTTATTTTATTGTATAAACTTACAAGTAGCAGTCGCATCCGCATCCATCAGGCTAGGCCTGACGGCCTGACTAGGGTTGAAACCGCCAACTTTTATTCTGAACCCGAAAAGCGACTAATTCACTTTACTTCTCGTGTTTACTACAATTGGCCGGCATAGTGACGGCGGCTGAGGCAGCCGAGAACAAACTCGGCTTTTTCAGTCGTCGTCACTCTTGGACCTCCTCTTGCTTATCATCAGGCGGGACGAGGTAAGATGGCGTGTCACAATAAAAAGAATAAAAAAATTGCTGAATAATGATAAAACCTTAATTATGAAAACTCAATAATCACATTTTCATCATCGAAAAATGTTATCTCCTTTTAATTTATTTTTTGAAAATCAATTGTTTTTGTTAAATCCAACTTTACCGAGAAAATTGAATTTATAATAACAATTATTGTATAATAACTTGCTGAGCTCTAAAAATTTAACAATTCGTTTCGGCTTAAAGTATGAAATCATTTCATAATAATTGTGGACTTGACAAAATAAACAAATTGTCACGTGTATTTAATTTTTATAAGAATTACATTTTACCTTGTGTCTAATTACATGAGCTAATTATAAGAATGATTACGAATAATTTAAACATCATTTTTGACTGAGTTCTATTGTTAACAAAATATGCATATAAACTCCCTGTTGGAGTAATGGTGTATAATAGTGTATAGTAGGTATACAGACTTTCAGAATACACTAAGTATTGTCATTAATTGGAATAATATCAAGCAAACCATTGTCAAGCCTCAAATCCCACAGGAATAGGCAGAGACAAATAAGCTCTATTTTCCAGAAATCTTACACAACTCTCTCGCCTCACATCCACAATTTTCTCCATACAAGCCCCACAGTTTTGGGATGTCATTGTACATAGCAGTTCAATTTCATAATATACATAACTACTTGCATCCACAAGTCGCATACACTATAAAAGCTTATCCCGAAACGCGACTGGGTTCACTTCACGGTCTGTATACTTTAAAGTTATTGTAGTTATTCATCGGTTAAAAAACCCGGTTGCAATCGCTTTAATAGAAACATAAACTGTGTCACTGTGCGTCTGGTAGGCTTTGAGCTTAGAAAAAATGTTGCTCAAGAATTGCCTCGAGCAAGGTTACGTATTGTTACGTGATGTTCGGGCGCTACGTTGCGTGATATCATCAGCAATTGATGTATTAGTTATGTTTAACTAAAGACTTATTTATATTTTGTTAAGTAATAAGTGTAAGTCAAAGCGATTAGTTATAGTGTTAAGTCATAGGCGTTTGTAAGCTTTAAAACCTATTAAAAAAAGATCAAACAATCAATCAAATTGTCACGCCTTTTTCTCACAGGGATAAGCAGAGACAATGGATCGCATCTTGCCACGATCCTGACACAACTTCCTCGCTTCCTTTACATCCTCAATTCTTTTCATACATGCTCTATGGTTATGGGCACTACCTTTCTGAGGATGTCTCCGATTTTGTCGGAAAACACCCTCCTGGTAACCACATGCAAAAAAAAGAAATTGACATTTTTTTACATTCTTATTAACTTTGATGATTGTTTTTACTAAAAAAGAGGTGAATATTTTCTTCGGGTCTGGTTGTCAAAGAGTGGTAGGCAGTGGTAGCCAGTCTGCCGATCCGGGGTAGTACCACCACTTACAAGTATACAGACCGTGAAGTGATTTGGTCACGTTTCGGGATCAGCTTGAAAGTTACCGGTTCGAACTAGGCATAGTGGATGTAATTGCTACTTACAGTTATTGAATAATTGCTACTCACATTCCAGCTTAACACCAAACGAGGTGCTGTCTAATTTCGAGTCACGATAAAAAAA
Source organism: Tinea trinotella (assembly GCA_905220615.1). Taxonomy (NCBI): domain Eukaryota; kingdom Metazoa; phylum Arthropoda; class Insecta; order Lepidoptera; family Tineidae; genus Tinea; species Tinea trinotella. The sequence goes on from HG992306.1 coordinate 9,444,268, forward strand.
ACTTATCACATGTAGTTCTTACTTGACTAATTGTAAACCAGCAATAACCAATACATTGTTACGTCAACGTCCAGATTGAGTTTTGATGATAATGTCTAACAATATGCGTACCTTTGTTTTTATATAACAATTATTACAATCTAATAAAATATAATCATAGCTCGGTGTAATATTTATAAGAGATACGTGTTATGTTTTAAAAATATTTTGACAAGTTACTATAAGTTTAAATAAACATGAATTAATAGTTACATCAACTTTTCCTTTGACCATAACATAGATTTTTGTATGTGGCAGCGTACAAGGCGGCGTGCGAACATTTTTTATTGTGGCTATATATCCTGCCTCATGTTAAGATAAATAGAGACGACTGCTAAATAGCTAACAAAGATCTTAAATATCTAGAATATTTCATAAATATTACAAACAAAACCAATATTGGCTCCAACCGGGAATCGAACACCCACATGGTTAGACACATACAAAGGAGCGCCACCTGCCACAACTCTTTCGCATCCCACACATCGACAATTCTCTTCATACAAGCTCTACGGTTATGGGCACTAGGCAACACTGCTTTCTTGGGGATGTCTCCGATTGATTTTTAAAACTTTTCATAGATGTACAAAATAGAACACAAGTATTTTAAACATGATTTAAAATTCCATAAACTCCATTTCCATTCCATATATAGTATGTACAAATTATCATAAACACAAGTAAGGCGTTTCATAATAAAATAACATGTCTAAACTAGGAATTTTAAATTGTGTACATAACTTTAACGATTAGCGCGGCGCAATGGGTTAGCAGTGCTAACTTAGCACACCTTTTCGTTACGCGTAAAGTCTAGGATTCCCGATCGAAGCAAAAGATTTGTGTCATTGCTTTTATTTGTAATATTTAATAATAATATTGAATTTTACAAATATTAGGCAATAAAAATGGCTGATATTTGCCTCGGGTTTGATTGTTTTTTTATTGGGACACGACATCTGACCTCGACCCGCCTGATGATAAGCAAGAGGAAGTCCAAGAGTGACGACGACTGAAAAAACCGAGTTAGTTCACGGCTGCCTTAGTCGCCGTCACTATGCCGGCCAAAGAGTTAGTTCACAGCTGTAAGAATGGTAGGCAGGCAGTGGTGCCGATCTGGTGTAGTTCTCCCACTTACAAGTGGTGAAGTCCGTGAAGTAACTTAGTCGCAATTTGCTGTTTGTAGTTATTTATATGTAGTAGCAGTCACTTTATTTTTTTTTTATTTTTTATTGTGACACGACATTTGACATCGACTTGCCTGATGATAAGCAAGAGGAGATCCAAAAGTGCCGACGACTGAAACAACCGAGTTAGTACGCGGCTGTCTCACCCGCCGTCACTATGCCGGCCAAAGGTGCTTCTTCACGCATCGCTTGAAGGATCCAAGGTTATAGGAGGGAGAGAACACATGGGCTGGCAAAGCATTCCACTTGTCGATTGTTCTACAAAGAAAAGATGCACCAAACTTTTTAGTTCGACTACCGATTCATGGACTTCACTCTGCTGCTATATGCCCAGCCACAATAAATAAATAAGAAAAAAAATATTTTGTACTGCAACATTGCCAGATACATAACATGCCCTAAAAAGCGTCAACTACAACTACATCAAATAAGGCTGTCAACTAAGGATGACCGAATTACATACATAGGACACGTAATTCTTATTGTATAATATTTTCTATATGCAATGTTGAAAGCTGTTGATTAACTAGTCTAGATAATATCGAACATGTTTGTATTAAGGATTACATAGGCTTCAATCTCGATATTAACATATCATGAAATCGGAAAAAAGCTAGGTTGCCTAGTGCCCATAACCGCAGAGCTTGTATGAAAAGAATTGTGAGTGTGAGGGAAGCGAGGGAGTTGTGTCAGGATCGTGGCAAGTGGCGCTCCATTGATTTGATTGATTGATCAATTCGGAGACATCCTCAAGAAAGCTGTGTTTCGAAAGAGTTGTGTCACGATCGTGGCCATTGTTACTGCCTACCCCTGTGGGAAAAGGGCGTGACAATTTTATTGATTAATTGATCAAAAATATTCCCCCGAATATCTTCATATTGCGATACTTTAAAGCAAAATATGATAAACGTCTCAGTGAGATCTATTAGCACAGAGTTATTCAAGGATCTTTGTAATTCCTTATAAAATATGTCAATATTTACTAATATTATTTTGTTAAGATTTCTTTATTTTTTTTGCCTAATTATGAAGATTTCAATTGGTATCAATATCAGTTAATTGGTATCCAAGCACTTTTAGTAGCTTAGTATAGAAATGTAAAAGAAAATCATATATTCCTATATTTAACAAAAAAATGTTATAACGTCTATGATTTTATCGCATTATATAAATAAGTTAATAAAAACCTACGTTATTTTATTATAATATAATTTTCACTTATGCAAAAATTTAATGTCACTACGCCTACAAATATATTTGTTGTTTTGTCAACGTTAACTTGTTTAAAATAGACGTTGAATGTTCAATGTGACAGCTGTACGTGTTTGCACCACACTAAGCCACATTTGGTTGCATTGAATAGCATATAAAGTTACAGGCACTATTGTAATGTTAAACTTAACCTTACGTGATAACTTCGGTAAAAACTTTTTTAACAAAGTGGTACTATAAAGACATTTAACATTCTAGTGGATTCTTGTTGTTTATTTATATTTTTGTGTATCATTTATCCAGTAAAAGTACATTTTTGGCTAAAATAGTGACGGCGACTGAGGCATTGGTATAATAAAACTGATTTTCAGTCGTCGTGTCTTTACTTTTGGACCTTCCCTTGCTGGTACGCAAACTCGTACCAGCAAGGGGAATCGTATTGATGGTAATCAAGCAAATCCAAGGTAGATGTCGCGTTTCAATAAAAAAAAACTTATTCATTGTTTCAAATTAAAATGTAAGATAAACTTTGGATACTAGGCAGTGTCTATCTTATCCCATCATATCGAACATAAAATATTTACATAAATCCGAAGGAGACAACATATTAATTTACAAACATTGAAAATAATTATTAGACCTAGATTACATGCGTTTAAATTATGATAATAAATAATTTAAATAGGATTGGATAAAGTGACTCAGTCGCGTTTAAGAATCAGCTTGAAAGTTGGCGGTTCTACAGTCAACAAATTGGATTGAATTGCTATTACGACCGCTTTTAAATTCGAACTCGAATTTAACTGTGGTAATAACAGTCGCCTTCTTTCATGGGCCGCACTCCAAGTTTACCTCAGGCGGGGTGCTGTGTCGAGCCACAATGTGCCCCATCCGTCAAATCATTCCGTTGTCAATCTTTGTCGCTACATTTTCCTTCAAACCACATCTATCGCGCACTGTTTTATTTCTCATTCAATATCGTCACTCCACAAACACTCCCTAATGACCACATGTAGTAAAGAGATGATACTAGTAGTAATATCTTAATTCATATCTTTTACGTCGTTATTTAAGATAGATCAAAATATTTATTTAAGTAATAAGATTTAAAATAAAAACAATTTCAAAATAATCTTTTGTTATTGTGAGTCCATATCTGACTTCGACTTGCCTGAGGAGCAAGGAGAGGTCCAAGAATAACAACGACTGAAAAAACTGACTTGTAACAATGCTGGTCAAATTTTATGTAGATTTTATTATATAAATTTGACAAGGCTATTTAGGCTGCGTAATGTTTTAATCAATTGTATGACATGTTATTCTATGTATGACTAAGTCCAAGTGCATTTAATAGATACCTACTGGACGTTTTAAATGAATAAATGATAAAAATACATTTATTTAATATTTTCTTCTTGTTATAGATTGAAATGGTGTGAATAAGGTGTATTTACAATGCGGTGGTTCAGGAAAGTGGAGCCGCCGCAACTGTTGTCTCCTGAGAGTGAACCAAGACAAGCACGCCGATCACGAATAGGTATACCAATTCTTTTTAACTTGTTTTTACACAGAAACTACTTTTCTAGATCGATTTTCTTATCTTTTTTAAGTTCAAGTCGCCTTAATTAATGTGGTATACTGTATATTAGCTCACTTTTTTACCTGTCCGCTCCACGTGAAATGACCCTGCTATAGAATCCTACAGAATTTGCTAAATTATACTCATATACGAATTGAGCATATAAGTAAATCATTTTGACAGTAAATTTTGTTATTTTAACCCTTACTTAGATACATAATTTTGCTTTAGATTTGAGAAGCTATGTTTTTTGGCGGACACTGTCGCTCAGCCAGTTCAATAATGTAACCTTATACCGGCTGAATAAAATAAATGTATTAGATATGTGATAATCTAGATATAATATGTGTATTTATGCATGTTTATATATATATATATATAATTTACATTTTTATTTCTATACTAAGCTACTAAAGTGCTTGTATCATAGAAACAGGACAACCAAAGTACATAAGTTACATTGGTACCGGCAAATGGTTTTGAACCCGGGCTGTGCAATGGTTACGTAAACCCAGAGTTTGCGTAAACATTGCACTGCCACTACACCACGGTCGCCTTATGTTAATGAAGTAGATGTGTTGTGATCTATTGCTGTAGGTATGTATCGTGCTTCATCTATACTCGCCTTTAATAATAAGTTAAATAAATGCAAAACATTATCCGTAGTTAGTCACAATTATTTTTGCTCCCACTACAAAATATCGCGACTGGTTCTCTTCATGATTTGTATCTTCCCTGTTAGGCTATACATTGTTGAATTTAAATTGCTAGAATAATTTGTTGCAAACCTCCAACGTTCCTATCTCCCTATAAATTATGTGCAGTCATAAAATAAGATAAATATGTCCTATGTCGACCTTCGACTCCTTGCAGATAAAGGACAGGCGATGTTCAGTAAACAACGCATTTCTCTATCTAAATTATACTTATTTATCTCCTATATTATGTTACTAAATATACATAAACACTAACCCGATACTTAATTTATTTTATTAACATAGTGGCCGCCATACCATGCCAATATTGACTGAGGCAACTGAATCCGGGTTTTCAGCAATCGTCGCTATTGAACTCCTTCTTGTTTACCACTTTTACGACCATCACATAAGTCACAGTCAGAAGTCGCATCTCCATACAATAATTATCATACGAGGAGATATGGTCCTATCTCATTAAATGTAATACAATAGCTAGGTGAATTAAACAAATTTTATGCGGCTTCCTATCGCGTTTATTTTGCATAAATAGCCGCATAAAATTTGTTTAATTCATTAATCAATGTTCGCGCAGTTAATTCGTTGAATTAACAAATTCTTTTTCATGTTTTGGATGTGTTAGTGAATCTCTATTCCTAAAGTAGATAAATATATTTTCCTCCCACTGCCTAGATAGTCATTAAAATTGTTACAATCACGAGCATTGATAGTGATAGAGTCATAACTAAAGGAAAGCCAAACCATAAAATCTAGTTAAACTAGCTGTCACCGTCTTATAAACTAAGACTATATAGTAGTATCGACTGTAGATCATACTGTCCAAAACAACAACAACCACGTCTGTGAAGCGAGTAAAACTTTAGCTACCAATCTTATGAAACTAATCTGTAACGAAAGTCTTTTTGACAAAAGTCTTGTATTATTTGTACAATAAAACAGAAAGCCAATGCTTATTTCTGTAAAACATTACTCTAGCTAAACCGTAAAATATTCAATTTGTCAGATCTGATCTCAGAGTCCAGTCATTCTGTAACTCCATCCTAATGCATTATGACGAATGGGATTCATATTTCTTTCGTCATATGACGTGTTAGTTTAAAAAATCTAATGTGAACTAAACATGTTGAGCAGTTTGTACACACAAAAATCTAAATATTTGACAACATATATACAATTTATGATTCAAGATTAATTTGTGGATAGTGAGTGAGTGACTGAAGAAAAGATTATTTTAAAAATTCGTCCACTATTCACCCAAAACTATCATTTTTCCATGTGATTTGTTGACTTGTGTGCTTATGGGCTTAGTAATGTACGCAATTGCTGTGATTTGATTCGCACAGTGTTTTGTGTCATTAACGCAATGTTCCAAGAAATGTGTTTTCGCATAATGGATGCGGTATTTTTTTTTGTGCACACTCAATACATAGGGACCAATGACCAAAGTAAAATTTATTACATAAATGTACATTTGGAACATTATAATAATAACAGTTTTTACATTTCATGCCAAGGTAATCACGTATATAATTTGTGTTCCTGTTACGAGTTGTTGACTATTATAAGTCACAGAAAATGTATACTGTAATATTGATTTTCAATATCCTAAAAACTTTATTTCTCTGAAGATATTGATTACTAAGGATCTTAATTTGTTTTTGTCATACGTTAACTTATGTTATTTCTATTACAGATTCATCACCAGTGCGTCACTCGAATCGGAAAAGTAGCGGTAGCTCGGTAGAAACTAATTTCTACAATCTCAGCGATCAACTAATAATAACAGAAAAGTCACCACATCGTTGCCATCGTGGTGAAACTACAACCACAAGGCGCATATCATTGCAGAACGGACCGATTTCGCCGCAAGATGGGTATTCACAAAGCAAAAACCGCTGTACCTCTTTAGAAAAAGAATATGTGGTATGCAGGGAAAAGCGTAACCCGTTACTAGATAAAGTAAAAAATACGAAATTGTCATGCTTTAGGTCTAATGGACCATTTAGACCTGGGGACGACGCGGTATCAACATCTGGAAGTGACTGTAGTGGCTTCGGTCATGTTGAAGATCCAAATTGTAGGTTTACATATCCAGAAAGTCACATAGAATTCGAAAATCATAATCCTTGGGTTAAAATGGCCAATTACGATGACGATGTCTTTATGGCCAAGGGGCAAAATCCAATGGAGTGTCGTTGGAGAGATAATAAAAGTTTTGCAGGTAGAGGATCTAGATGTTATAGCTCAGGTTCGGAGTGCGATCGTTACCATTCTATACCGAAAGTTGGCGGAAAACTTTCCAAATCTAGTGACCAAATATTTAATGATGATTATGAGCCATATGAGGAGGAACAAATTAATATTATTGCTCCAAAATCTCACAAAAAGACTGATAAATTTAGGACTAAAGGAGACAAAGACACAATAGGCCCAAGCTCGTGTCTATCTGCTAAATTACGAGCCATGTCTGACAGGTATTTTAAAACTTCGAATAAGTTTTTAACAAAGCTTTATAAGCCAAACGAAGAGCATGGAGAGGATATAGTAGATGGAAAAGGTAGCATATTAGATTCTTCAGGGCCTTGTATGCGAAATAAGAAGAAGAAAAACGGAGTGAAAGCAAAGTTACGCAGTTTTTCATATGGTGCACTTCCAGGTCTTGACGAATTTCAAAAAGGTCAGTCTGTTTTCCATGATGACGTATACCATGCTTCTTGTGATGACGAAAATGCTTTAATACAAGACTGTGAAGACGCAGACTCGGGTATTCTTGTAAATGAATCAGCAACACCATCTTTATTTGAGAGTGACAGAATATCATCACGATGTGAAAGTTCAGCTTCCCACAGCATGCCTGTAACCTGCCACGGCCGAAGTGTTTCCGGAGATCAAGAATATACGAAAATAAGAGCGTCTCGAAGAATAAGCCGTGATAGATTTGATCTACCAAAATGTAGACCGCGACAATCACAAAGAGCATTATCGCTGGATCGCAAGGAAATTTTAAGACGAATGCCCAAAAATGTTGACGTAAGCGTTGAACCCCAATATTTACAGTTAACTGAAAAGCAAAAGATGCGTCAAAGAGATGCTAAACTAGGAGATAGCGCAATTCCCCCAATTCCGCCTTGCAGAAAACCTGTAAAGACAATGAAATCTGATAAAACTGTTTCTGAATTTAAAGTTGTACGTATTATTCGCAGAAGTCCTTCTGATGAATTAGGGATATTTATTGCTAAAACGAAACTGTCTGATGAAGGTCATATTGGTTACCTGGTGGCCCACGTCGTACCTGGTGGACTAGCTGAAACGTGAGTTTATAAAATTATGTTACTTTGTTAAAAGTTAGAGATTGCCTATGTTATTATAATGCACATAGTTACATTGTAATTACATTATTATGTGGGGAATATTTATAACTTATACTATTGTTGTAATTACAGGGAAGGAACACTACGTATCGGGGATGAATTGCTTAATGTAAATGGAAAAAGACTTCGAGATTTGACTATGGCTGAAGCTAAAGAAGCTTTACGATCGGGTTCATCAGAAATAGATATAGTTATATGCCGTAAACGTGATATTGCTATTTCTGAGTTAAATAGACAACCATCCCAAAAGAGTGTTATTTTAATGCGTGAAAGCTCAGTGGACTATGAAAACGCTATAATATTAGGGAAGGAAAAAAGAATAGATAAAAATGACGTCAAGATAGAACGTCGGCGGTCGGAGGACGAAACCGCGCGTAATCGCAGCGCATTATCAGTGGCGGACGAGTCCGGCGAGTTCGGCAACGCAAGCGCGCATTCACACTTCCACAAGGGACAGAACGCCAGTTACAGCAGCATGAACAACAAGCTGCTGCGCCGGCAAGTTGTTAGTTACAGTGGTGCCAATAAGGATAGTCTTACGCTCAGTTGTGCTAGTCAAGTGGTTGATGTAGACGCGCCGGATTGTCCACAAGAACACAAAGAAATAAGACAAGATAAGCAAGTCACGAATACGACTAACTTCTGCACGTTGCCCAGACGACCAAGAACATCGGCACACACTTATCACACGATAACATTTGAGAAAGGGTCAGGGAAAAAACCACTTGGCTTCACGATTGTTGGAGGTCGTGACTCACCGCGGGGTCCGTTGGGCATATTTATTAAGAGCATCCTTCCTCAAGGTCAAGCAGTCGACGACGGTAGACTCCAAGCTGGTATGTATTCTTACTTATTAGGATAACAATTCGTATTTATAGAACCAATTGATTGTTGTTGCATTAAATGAGGCAAGTTTGCATCAATAATACATTTTATTGTACCATATACGGCTGTTGATTGTGATATGAATATGCTTGCTATAATAATCGGAGTTTGTTTACCTTTCTAAATGACCGATAACATATACAATTGATAGAATTTTTGTAAATTTTGTACGAGTTCCAATATTTTTGTAGAGGTACTAACAAATACAAATATATTTAAAAATTAGATTTAAACATAGAAAAGAGTAGATTTTGTTATCGTGTGTTAAATATGTTTTTTAACGATAACTAATGATCCTTGCTAGAATGCTAACAATATTTGTGACGAGGGAAATAATAACAATAATAATATCTTTAAGATATTGTGGTGTCCAGTCTGCCGATCCGGGGTATTACCATCACTTATAAGTATAGAGACCGTGAAGTGACTTAGTCGCTTTTCGGGATCAGATTGTAAGTTGTCAGTTCCAATTAGGCAAGCAAATATATTAGCTATCAATTTTTTTTATTATTTTATTATTTACAGTTCTATATAAAGCCACTAACATATTGTAGAAACAGGACGACCAAAGTACATCATATATTAACGATATATCGGTACCGGCAAATGCTTTTGAAATCGTGCTCTCGGTTTGAGTGACTTTTACACTACTACTACACCACAGTCGCCCTAAATAAACATTCAACAAATTATAATCTTAATTGTATTTTTTTTTGTTGATTTCCAGGAGATGAAGTATTGGCAGTAAATGGTCATCCATGTCACGAGTTAGCACATGTAGAGGCGTTGGCGCTCTTCAAAGCCGTGCGAAGCGGTGCCATTGAATTAAGAGTTTGCCGGAGGGCTAAAAATGCACAGTAAGTAAAGTCTAATGTTTTTTTAAAGTACAGTCTAAAGTTTTAATTTTAGATCCTTCTAAGGTTGTCAATCCAGTGAAAAATTCATTATTTAGGGCTGAATTTCTAATGGCCACAATATGCAGTTCTGACTGCCATATGGCAGTTTAGATTATAAAATTTTACGTATTATAATAAAATGAAATCAAAATGTAACGCCTTTTCCCGCAGACAATGGGTCGCCACTTGCCATTATCCTAAAACAACTCCCTCGCTTCTCTTACATTTACAATTCATTTCACACAAGCATTGCTATAATTGTAAATATAATTATTATTGTAAAATACCAAAATGCAAAATAATAAACTACCTATTTACATTATATGTTTTATGTGTTACGCTTCGTTCCATCAGGCTACGTTATTGTCCAGTTTAGGCTATATGTAAATAATTACAATTTAATGAAAAAACTAAAGTTAGAAGAATCTTTTGATTAAATATTTTAATAAATAAATTCTAGTTAATGTAACAAATTTGAGATTTTGTTTACATACAAAGATAAAATTTGTTAGTGTTACATTAGCTACATTACGATTGTTTAGGATCATTTATGTTCTAAAATTCTTTAGTTATAATAAATATTTGCACTTAAATATTTGTAATAAATATTTTTATAGCTTTATTTTATTCGAAACATACATATACGACTAAGACGACCATAAACTGAGTCGTTTTTTCAATTCAAAATTAATTAGGCATTAAATTGCTGCAGCTTCAACCTTTGTAACCTGAAAGTAGTCCTATATGTAAACTACTGAAAGTAGTGTCATATATTACATAATTATTTTTTCTTTATTTTCAGATCTACCAAAGCTAAGTCCTGTACAGATCTACTAAATGATGACGAATGAATATTAAATTTGAAATAAAAAGATATGAGTTTTAAGTTTGTACAAAATTAATAAATCAATTTATATTTAGGATTGTATTGTATAGTATGTATTGTATATTGACGCAATTAAGAATATACCCTAGTTAAGACAGTCATTCTTCTGATCTGGAGAATTCAGTAGAGATATAACTTGAAATTTTAAAATTGATACTTCAGTGACATATACTGAAAACTACAACTTTTAAAAATTATTGTTGTTCATTATCACTAAAATTCATGTAATAATAAAGGTATCGAGTCGTGGTCCTCCTAGTCTGTTCACTACAATAAACTAGAAGCACAACGTCCCAATAACATTATTACAATAAATAAATATAAAACGATTATAAACTAATAAAGAAAGTAAAATATGATCATTTAAAAAAACTTTAAAAGTTTCATAAAAAATAAGCATAAGCTAATTAATATTTCCACTGTTTGATGATGTAGAAGATGGCATTTCTTTTTCTAGGATTGTAGGTAGCATTTTGTTTCTTGTTTTTAGGGAAAAAAATATGTCCTAAAAATAAGAAACAGAATTCTAGAATATTATATAAACGTCACAACATCCTTTGTGCCATTATTTTTCTTCTTTTAAATTAAACACCTAATATGTAAAGATATTTTAAAACAATTTCATGCTCAATCTGTAAATAGAATTTAGGATAAAAGTTGTTTAAATTCCAAAGATATTTAGTTTAGATAAAATTATAATACATTTAAGTTTAGTAAACAAAAAAACATTTGTTATTGTGCAATAAGCGTTTTAATATTTTGTAAATAGTTTGTGGCATATTTTATCAAACTTAAGTATTTATCAACGTAGGAAAAGGCTAAAGCCTAATACTTAAGTTTGGTGAAAGCATACATTAGAATAGTCCTTATCATCATCATCAGCCAGAAGGCGTCCACAGCTGAGCATAGGCCTCCCACTTAGAACGCCATACCGACAAGATGCCAGTTGCATCCACCCGTGACTATCACTATGTCGCCAGACCACCTAGTGGGAGGGGGTATGCCTGCGTCTTCCGGTTTCGTGGTCTCCACTCTAGAACCTTTCTTTCCCATTGGTTGTCGGTTCTTCGAGCGATATGCGATGAGCGCCACACATAATTATGGTATAGTCCTTATTTTATAACAAAATAAAATCCAACAAAGTCAAGAAGATACTTAGAATTCGACACCTTCGTTGGCGGAATTATATTAAGATAACGATTGTACCAAGATGGTTTAGTATAAAATAATAACTTAAAATATAGGACTATAAATACGAGTATGATCTGTTTCCTGTGATGGATTAACCTATAGGCACTTTATAGTATAGATTTATTTTAAGATTTTTCTATAAAAAAATATAAGAATTAGATAAAAGTTATACTGCCAGATACTGCTAAAATATATTTTCATAGTTTATTTGTCTAAAGTCTAAACTAAAATACTTATATTTAACATCAACAATGAGAAATGTACCCTTGGCAATTACCCCTACAAAACGGTGCTTCACTGGCAATATGACGGCGGAGAGACTATTTGTGTATTCTATCTATAACATTGTTTAAAACACGCGTTGTTTTTTTTTTTACTGGCTCGATAGAAGATAAGATCTTGCCTGATCTTAAGCTGAAGTGCGATTTATGCTTTGAGGCGACTGCTTCCATAGTTAAGTAGCTGCTATAGCAGTTGAATTAGCCTAGTTAAAATCAGACAATTTCAAGCTGATCCCAAAATACGACTTAGTTACTTCAAAGGCTTGATTGTGGTACTACCCCGTATCCACAAACTGGAAAATATACCACCAACTGTCTGTCTACCTATCACTCTACATGTCTACCTTATGTTTTAAACTATCTTTTCCTGGCAGTATATCTCCGTGATACTATAATATAAATAGACACCCATAAATAAATTTAAAAAACATAAATAATAAAGTGAACAACTTCCTAATCTGTATTATTTATAAATAAAAGTAGTAATTTTAAATGCATTATAATTTCCTGTCTATGCACATTTGTAAATCTTAAAATATATTATGTATGAATAATAAAATTAAATAGACACTAGTGATTTGTTTGTTTTATTTACCTCTTCCTTTTGTCGGTCTTTGGCTAAGTTGCTGTCACACGTCACACCGGTCGGTTTATCAGTACGCTGGCTTCCTTCTTAATATGCTCTGAACCACTCATTTCAATATTATATGATATGATTAGTATTATACATTTACAGTTATGTGAATAAAAAATATTTTATAAGATTCTTCATATTTATATAAAACAAAGAAAAATACAACGCCATCTACCGTAATATTCATTAACTACGTGATATAAGTTACTTTGACAATTCAACCTAGCAGTAATAGTACTAAGCTCTTTCACTAGGTGGCGATGTAAAAAGAAGATTCGTTATATTATTATTTTCTGTGTATTCTTTAAATCTTAAAATTGTTTGTATCTGTCTGATAGTTGAATGACAAATGTAGAGAAATAATCTTTTTTATTTATAAAATTGGCGGAATTTTCAGTCACGACAAGACAACGTATATTAAGATCGGCTTACCTAAAAACCTCTGCGTATTTTTTTTTTTTTTTTTTTTTTTTTATTGTGACTCGACATATGACAGCACCCCGCTTGATGTTAAGCCAAAGTGTGGTCCATGAATGAATGTCACTGCTACTACAATTCAATAACTGTGAGTAGCAATCACATCCACTATGCCGGCCTAGGTGGAACCGGCAACTTACAAGCTGATCCCGAAACGTGACCAAATCACTTCACGGTCTGTATACTTGTAAGTGGTGGTACCACCCCGGATCGGCAGATTGGGTACCACTGCCTACCACTCTTAAACTGCCTGCCCTAATTTTATTATTTTATCTCAAAATTATAACGAATACCAAGTTAAGCTAAGAATTTTACCTAAATACCTTCTCTTTTCTATTTCTTAGGTACATAAAGACAGTAAGCTAATAATAATAACAACAGAATTCCTTATTGCACATATATATGTAACTACAAAATTTTACAAGAGGCGAACTTAATGCCTAAGGCATTTTAGAACAAAAAACCAATAATTATTGGATAGGTACGTGTAGTTGTACAAACTGTAAATGTGTAATTAATACCAATTTTACATAGCTTCAAAAAATTTCCAATTAATTTTAAGCCTTCGATAATTAATAACATATCTACATATTTAAAAAGCATAGTCATAAGTAAGATTACCTTTCACTTAATTGCTCACAAAGATAATTATTATCTTTGCTGGTAATGAGATCAATTCTACATACTTTGACGATGTCACGCCATTCTTCCTTCCGCGTTATTATAAGACAGTAACAAAAAGTACTATTTTCTTTTATAATATTTACTATTAGGATTGACAAAGGAATGCTTCGATGGTTTGGGCACATGGATAGGATGAGTGAAAGTAGATTGACGAAAGAAATTTATAAATCTGATGTGGATGGATGCGTTAAACAAGGCAGGCCCAGGAGAGTGTTTTCCGACCAAATCGGAGACATCCACAAGAAAGCTAGGTTGTCTAGTGCCTATAACCACAAAGCCTGTATGAGAATTGTGGATGTGAAGGAAGCAAGGGAGTTGTGTAAGGATCGTGGTAGGTGGCGCTCTATTGTCTCTGCCTATCCCTGTGGGAAAACGGCGTGACAATTTGATTGATTGATTGAGTTTTATTGATACTCAACATCTAACCTCGACTTTCGTGAAAGCAAGCAAGAGTATTTGCAACTGATTCAGTATACGATTGCCTGTTAATATGCAGGCCAAACCACTTTTATTAATATAGATATTATTTATTTATTTACTCATTTCTTTTACTTTATTTGTTAAAAGAAACTTTATTTTAATTATATATGAAGGCACAACATTACAAAAGCAATCTTTGCATTATTAGTAATCTATTATTATTCGATCTGGGGTTAGATTATTATTGGAACATCTCGGTCGTATCTTCACAGTAAGATTCTTACTGTGGCTGGTACGGCTATTCTATAACCTGGACAGTGTATTTTTTTTTCTATTTTTAATTCATTTATTAAGATGGTAAAATACAACATATTATAAATACAATACAGGGCAACAAAAAAAAATTGTATTGTGAACTGAGTCGGTTTTTCTTTTAAGTCGTTTGCACTTTTGGACCAAGCAAGTCGAAGTATAGACAAAATAAAATAAAAAGAATAAAGTTGCATATTGAGTGCGACTGCTACTTGTTATTTACCTGCAGTAGCCAACCTGTGTTGCTGTTTACATTCATAGACCACATTCCAGCTCAACATTAGGCACGGTGCCGTCAGATGTTGAGAAAAAATCCAATCCAATCCTCCAATCCAAAACCCACAAATCAATCAATCAAATTGTCAAGCCTCTTTCACACGGGGATAGGCAGAGACAATGGAGCGCCACTTGCCACGATCCTGACACAACTCCCTCGCTTCCTTCACATCCACAATTCTTCTCATACGGTTATGGACACAAGTCTACCCAGCTTTCTTGAGGATGTCTTCGATTTGATCCGAAAACATCCTCCTGGGCCTGCCTTGTTAAACGCATCCATCCACATCAGATGATTACAATTTTGACTTCTGAAGATAACATTTAATTGACAAGTACTTACATTAGGGCCTATTTTGTACGTAGGACGTGTCACTGCGCACATTATGGGTATTCTTAGAAACTCATTTTGTTGCGGCACGGCGCGGCGGCGTCAACTAAAGTTTTTGCCTTTCAATAGAATTTGCAGAGTTCACTCTCTTGTTAACCGATTCAATGCCGGTGGCCCTAATTAGGGTCCTGTCAACTCAGGGGGGTGACAGCTTAGTTCTTAAAGTTCACACGAAGCGCTGCACAAAGTACGGAGTAGCGATGTGCAAGTCGAATGATTCCATTAATCGAATAACCAATTGATTATTAAACTAATATAATCGAATGATAATACTAATATTAGTAGCAACAGCTACTAATATTAATATTAATAATACTAATAATAGCATACTATAAATTTAACGCAATTATACTAGTGATGAGTGCGTTTCCCTGAGGGCACATTTTGATCAAAAGTTTTCCCAAAAAAATACCTCCGAAACCCCCAGTATTACGGCTTATATAATGGTAAAACAATATAAAGATATGGCTCTGATAGATAGAAACACGAATCCTCTAACATTTTGGGAAGACCTAGACCAAAATGACAGATATATAATATAAATTAGCCAAAAAATATTTATATATTCCTGCAACATCTGTCCCAACTGAAAGACTTTTTCCAAAAGCAGGATGTTTAACTGATCGGCGTAATCGGTTAAGTCCAGAGAAGCTAGATTCTTTTAAAATGATAATGTCTAAATAATTTTTAGATATGTATTTTCTTTAAAATGATTTTCCAACTAAATAGTTATGTTGATAATTTACATGTTAACTTCTATTTAAATTATTCGAATCGGATCTTTGGTTTAGATGTTACGACGACAGGTATAAAAATGTCTTTCTCGAATGACAGATGTTTCCATACATAAATGCTGTGCTACGAGCGAACAAATCTATGCTTAGTTTAGTTTATTTATTACTAATAACTTATAGATTTTATTTTTAGCTGATTATGTTAACCCGTCGTATTCCATTGTCGCAGATCTACGACAAACAAAAACAACTTTTTTTAAATTCATTTCTTTGTGTCTAATTAAACGATTGTTTTTATATATTAGTTTTGTTTTACTTTAATACGTGTCTTGCTCGGACACGCTTTTTGTTTAATTAAACAGTAGTAGTTGCAATAAATCGAAATCCATAATACTAATTTTTAATCAAATTATTCGAATTGTCGAAAAGCTAATTTTTTAAACAAATGTATGCTAGTAAATAATTACAACGGAGTTTATTGTTCTTAACGCTAAAGTTAGTAACTAATCCCTATTAACAATCGACTAAGTCGAATGATTACTGAAATCAATTAATTCGATTATGCACATCACTACTGTGGAGTGAAAATGGCGTTCGCGTTCGCTAGCGCTGCGTGTGAACTTTTAGAACTATAATAACTAATGTCAAAGCAGCTGTCCATCTGTCAAATAGTGAATTTGACGTGGCATTGAATCGGTTAATAATGTTTTTCTTTAGAAAGGCTTAGATTCAATTCCAACTGTGATGTTCTCTTTTTGTCACTACTCTTCTGTGAAATTCCTAACTACTAGTGTAAGGAATGGTATGCCAATACTTACTGAGATTCATACTATTATACTAAGTCTATAACTTAGTTTATACAGCGTAAATAATACGAGTATCGTGCAGTTTTGATTTCGCCTGAATGGTTTAAGGGAGCCGATGACTGAAACAAGCGACCGTTGTTAGACAATCTTTAAATAAGATAGAATAAATAGAATTAATAATAAAACATTACATATGTTAAAGTAACTTCGACGCAAGCACCAGCAAAAACGAATGTAACTAACCCATTACGGACTAAAATAAAATGATTTTGAAGGACATTATTAATGACTCACTAAAAGATTGTTTAAAAAAATTCTTTAGTTTATTGTGGTTTAGTTTAATAATATTTAGATAGTTTAATTTGGTATGTAATTTTAAATAATTTTGACTATATAGATTAATTATTTGTATGTTTTTGAATGTTGTGCATATTAGTAATTGGTTGCATATTAGCAAAAGAACATATATGCAATTATCGTCAATGTAAAATATGTTAACTGTTAATATGCCTAATAAATAAATATATTTTGTATGTGGTCTTGGGCTTAATGGTATTAACGTTTTAAAATAGTTCTAATTAGATTGTAATAGTATGTACACAGATTACAATCTAATTAGAATATATTCTTTATTTTCCATAGTTTACGTGTGCAAAATGATCAAACTATAATTATAACAGTTCAAAGCAGAACTGTTAAAATGGCGTGTCTTTGTTATTGACAGACAATATAAAATCCATATATAAGTAAAAGCAAAATTGTTATTAGTTTTATCAATACAAGTATCGAAACTATCATTTATATATTTATTTATCATTGGACATCACAAAATGTAGTACATAAAAGCCCAAAATGAATGGTGTCCTCTGATAACAAGCGAAAGCGGCGCGCTGTGTAGCTCAGAGGCGCTAAACTAATTTATTTCATTTTACTAGAACTAGAATTATAACATGGAAACTAAGTAAATAAGTACACCCACAACAGAAACTTAAGTTAACAATGAAGTACCAGCCTAACTTGCAATTGCAAGAAATTCAACCTTATACTTATAAATCCATTTACTTTACCGACTTTGATTATTCATTGGTTCTTGTGGATGGAAGTTTAAACTATTCTAATAAAATCAAAATTAAAATTTTAAAGGAACCCCCGAAACGCCTGGAACCAC
Organism: Tinea trinotella; assembly: GCA_905220615.1. Classification (NCBI taxonomy): domain Eukaryota; kingdom Metazoa; phylum Arthropoda; class Insecta; order Lepidoptera; family Tineidae; genus Tinea; species Tinea trinotella. Next base: position 9,462,410 of record HG992306.1, read on the forward strand.
TTTGGTCATATCATCAGCTTTATAGTAATAAACAACATTAGTCATGGCTCAATAGTTATATCCCTTTAATATCCCTTGGATCCTTATGGTGCATCATCAGATAACTACTCTAGGTCTTCAATTTGATAATGGCCCAGCTAATGGCTTATAGAGAGTAACAATTTTAGTTAAAGCACTATGATATTATCTGTTATTGATTTGCTGATCTGAGAGGATTCATGATCAGATACTTCCGATCTTCAATTTGATAACGGCCCAGCTAAAGGCTTAGTTAAAGCACTACAGTTCTATCTCTTTATTTTGCTGATCAATTGATATCAATTTGCTGATCTGAGAGGATTCATAATGGTGCATCATCAGATTGCCCGGTCTTCAATTTGATGACGGTCCAGCTAAATGCTCTTAGTGAGTAACAATTTTAGTTAAAGCACTATAGTTCTATCTCTTGTTGATTTGCTGATCTGAGAGGATTCATGATGGTGCCTCATCAGATACTCTCGGTCTTTAATTTGATAACGGTCCAGCTAATGGCTCATAGTGAGTAACAATTTTAGTTAAAGCACTATACGTCCATTTCTTGTTGATTTGCTGATCTGAGAGGATCCATGATCAGATTTTTAAGATCCGGAATGTTTTATTTTATCGCACTAACTTTTCTACACTTAGTTTCCTACCTTCAAGACAAATCTAATAAGTCCAAACTTAGTATACCAAAAAAAAGTTTGAACACATCCAGGATTTCGTCTCCTACCTTCGAGTTCCATCATCAGAGTAGCTCAGTGGTGTCAGTTAAAACACACATGTATTTGTATACGTTTTTATTTCAAATGTTAAGTTGATAATAATGTTAAACCTATAAGGCTGGGAATACAAGTCCGATTTTCCTCTCCGATAGTCCGATCCGATTGTCTGATCAGACAATCGGAAAGCACTCGTGCCATACATTTGTTTGAATACTTAATACACGTCAGATCCGATAGTCGGATCGGATGTCAGAATCGGAAACAACGCCAAGGCGCTTACGATTTTATGGCCGATCCGATTGTCTGAAGGTGCAGTTTTCATACAGAATACAGAAACAAAATAGACGTCCGATTCCTACTTCCGATTTGTAAATAATTTGCTCAGCAATATCGGACGTGTATTCCCAGCCTTATGCGACGAAGATTGTTATTTTATGTCGAATAAATATGCCATTGTTAAAACACGTAAAAAATGTTATAATTTTTCCCTTAAAATATTCATATGACGAGGTTGGTTTGCAGTTTAGATCGATTACCTTGATTGAATATTTTAGGGGAATAATGTGTTTTAACAATGGCATATTTATTTGACATAAAATAACAATCATCGTCGCATAGCGACGTACAAGGGTTGTCGTTCTAAACAGCGCGTCTAAGATCGCTACCGCAGCTAACAAATCGAGCTGATGACCTTGAAACCCCTGATCAGATCTTCATCAATTGTAGCTAAGAACCATCTCGATCACGTCAGCTTTCAAATGAAACAAACCGCATCGTAATCGGTCCATTCGTTTAGGAGCTACGATGCCACAGACAGACACACAGATACACAGAGCCACAGATACACAGATACACAGAGCCACAGATACACAGATACACAGATACACAGACAAGTCAAACTTATAACACCCCTCTTTTTGGGTCGGGGGTTAAAAAGAATAAAAACGTAAAGAACTTCTGATTGAGAATTGATCGAACTTCCAATTATAACCGTTTTTATTAGAAATTGTAAACTATGTAAACACACTACGAGTGTTACATAGTTTATATAAGAAATGAGGAGTTGAAACACTACTAAGTTGACAGCGTAGGACGTACACACCCACAAATAAGATGCAGGTCCCTGGAGACCTGGTCACTATGTCCAGCGGTGGTCGACTAATGGTCGACACGATGAATCATATAGATATAAAAAAGTATTAATTGTTTGTGAAGTACAGTCTAATAGTTTTATTTTTATTTTTTTGGCGAGTGATATTTACTCTTATATGCTGTTAAATAACTACAAGTAGCAATTGCATCTACTATGCTTGTCTAGTTGGAACCGAAAACTTTCAAGCTGATATTTTAAGTTCTGTACAATTGAAAGTGTTGATAATACTATGCTCGTGGTGGCACGATATCTGCCTACCACTCTTTAGAAAATATAGTATGTTTACATTGTTTCCACATTCTACAAATATACTTGATAGGCATATTGTAGGTTTGCACCTGCTCCATAGGTAGATTATATGCATGTAAAATATGCATATACATAATCCATAATTTCATAGTACAATCAAATTTATCACTTTACCATACAAGACTAAAATTAACATTTTGGTTAACTACCTTTTTTGTTGTCAAGAGTAGATTATAAATAATATAAGTCTATATTAAATAGCTGTTAAGGAATTATTATTTATTATTTTTTGGCATATTCCAATGCAAGTTTTATAATTATATATACGTTTATAATTCTATTAGTAATAAAATGTGTATAAATAATTGAGAATCAAACGAACTTACCTGTAAGTGAAGTTCGATGATAATTGTACGAACTTCCTTAGTGCTCCGCCGATTTGCTTCATATATAAACAAAGTAGTATTCGCATTCGATGGCTACTCTCACACGTTTAATAGTAATCAGTTTTTTTTTGGATGAATATACGGTTGTCCAAGCCTCGATTTCTTTAAGACATCATTCTGTTTATAGTGTTCCTGTGCTTACAAACCTGAAACTCACCTACCTATTTACATGTAGAGGTGGGAGGGTGTGGCTTTCACAATCGGCGGAGCACTAAGGAAGTTCGTACAATTATCATCGAACTTCACTTACAGGTAAGTTCGTTTGATTCTCAATTGTACTTTACTTCCGCCGTGCTCCGCCGATTTGCTTCATATATAAACAAAGTAGATATTTAAAGGTTGAAGGTTTGTGGACTGAAATTGGAATTTGGAAATTGGAAAATGGAAGTATTACCAGACATTTGGATGATCAGAACTCCTCAATCACATTAACTTAGTTCTATAACAATTATTTCTTAAATTTATATAATTATGCGTCCTCTAAGATATTACAGTGATCTAGTACAAGTAATAAATATATATATAATATATATTTTTTTTTTTAAATAAATTTTTGCAAAAGTGTTGGATTTTTCGGACCATCCAACAGTTCTACGAATAGTGTCAATATTCTCTCCTAATGTTTAAATAGTAGATGTTGACAAATGACCATTACTATGATTTTCAAGTGTATGTCATAGATATCAAGATATAAAGTGTATCTTTATTTTAATTGCTTAAAGTTTGTTAACGAACAAGATTTTTTATTTTTCATTTAAGAGTTTTGTGCAGGGCAGATAAACTCTCTTTTACAAAAGATATTTTAGGATTTATACAATAGAGGCAATAATAAAGTTGGTTGTGTACGACCTGGCCCTAGGTTTATTGAAATTTATTATTTATATTTTAACTTGCAATATTTTAAATATTCATATTATTATATTTAATTAAAGATGAGGATTATCCTTTATGAGCGGTTACAAGAGCTAACAATGTTATCACATTGGATAACAAATTAAGTGAAATATTTTCATTTGGATATAATTTATATAATAATTCTTAAACAACATTGAGTTCTTAAATCATATTTTCGAGTTTGTGGGCGAAACCTAAAATAGATAGTATCTTAACACAAATGTCAGAGGTAAGTTCATTTGGTAAATGAGGGCTATTGCTGAATATACCAATTTACTGAATTATAACTATAGCCTTTATTAGAAGTATTAGAAAAAGGTTAATAAATAAGAATAAATAAGAGAAATCTTATCTATCTGTGAAGTGTAATGTATATGTATATTTGTGATACTATTTTTTTTACTATTGCAATAATCTACAATTAGGTATGTATTACATTGCTTCAAAATGTTATTGACAATGAAGCACCTGCACTTACAGGCAATATACCGTGTAACCTGGAGAAAGGATACTATGGTTGCAATGGTCAATATGAGCCAACTATAATTACCCTAGGTGCCTTGTTACAAAATTTAGAAAAGCTTTATTATAATTGAAAAGGGTGGAAAACGAATGATATTTGTAAAAAATCCTGTATGGAAAACGTCCATGAGATTGTGAAAGAATCTCTTGCGATAGCATAGTGGTCTGGTCGCCAACAAATATATAACTTACACTTATGATTATGTGTAGAGGCAAACAAATCTTTTTTAGAAATACCAAAACCTGAAATAATCGTATAAAAGGCATATTTTGCCGTTTTTCACTAGGTTCTATTGTTAAACTGTTTAGAAGCAGTGTCAACTGATTTTATTTGAAGCAGTATTGTTTTTGATGATATATAATCTGTCTATACGCACATACTTGCATGCTTACACCACTGCTAAATTAGTTTAGCTAGACTATCAAGATGTGGTGTTGTTAATTCCTAACATGATAAAGCAGTTACTTACTTTTATTACATGTAAATGATTTTTAAAGCAAAAAGACAGCCAGTAAATTTAGGTAATTTTTGTGTTCATTTATTTATTTATGAATCTTACCGAACCCCATTAGTGGTACAACATAACCGCAATTTAACAATAATGCATCTGCATAAATTACTTATTTTGGCTGATTAATTGATTCTTATGAAAGTGAAACAAATTATTTTGTCTCCAGGATAGTTAATTATTGGCACCTTGTGATATTGGTACTTGGCTATTATATCTATTATTATTTAATGCATTTCCATAGTTCAAGTTGTTTTGTATGCGCATCAGCTATATTATGTTACACCTGAAGTCCTGGACATGCTGCATATAGCATGCCTGTTATAGTGGCCAACTTTGAATAGGACGTGTTTTGTTCCAACTGTCATGTTTTCAGAACCTATTCTCATTCATTATGCTTGTGGAATTAATTTACTTTTAGTTGTGTTTATAATAAAACATAAACTTACCAATATTTTACCAATATATAAGTCTCCTTTGTGGCCATTAGACATGATTATTATGTCTTTATCTAAACATTTAAATATACTAATGAAGTATAATTCCTGTTTTTATTATATTTATGTATGGGTGTCAAAATCATTTTTAATATCAATATTGGTCATGTATAAAAATCCAGAGCAGTTATTAATAATTTAAGAGCAGTACGTATTTCCTCAATTTTAAAAGATGTTAATTTTTTAGGATTAAAAATAAAACTTTTTATTTTTTTATTTTTTATATGTATTATTTTGGAGACAATAAAGTGAGGATAAAAATTAATTGGACTCTGGTGAGCTCAAGATAAATAGCACCTTTACATAACAGTTCATTTAGTGAACTATTAAAGTCAGCAATTTCTTCCTTAGAAATTAGGCAACCTGACCAATTGGAACCTGACTTATTGTACAGGTATTAGATTTATACAGGTATTATATTAAATGGAATATTGTGTCCCAGATCCATGACAAATAAATAAATATGTCAGAGGGTACCTTGTAAAAATATTGTAATCGTCTGTTGACGCTGTTTGTTGTTGCCTTTCGTAACAGCATATTGGTAGCAACCACCTTCTCACATAGTCTTCCGAGGGAGTCCCCAGTAGTTTAAAGGATTTTATTTATTTAAAAAATCAGTGGTCGAACTTGCTGCGGCTTTACTATTTCCCATTTTATCACCAAAAGTCCAAAGTTGACTTCAAAAAGGGATATTTCAGGAGTTGAGTCCTGTGCTGCATCTCTGGCAACTTCACCTGAACTAGCCTGAGGCTAAAAACCTTCTTAAAGAGAAGTTCATTGAAATAAGTTTTTCAGTATCTTTCTGACATTCTGAACATTTTTATATTAATAAATGGCGGTATTGATATATCTATATAACACCGTATAATTTTATTCTTAATACTGTGATCTACTGTATTTGCATGGCATGGCAAAATAGTGAATACTTTTTGTTTTATCCCTCTTCAGAGAGGGTTTATTGATTGCATATGTGACCTCAGGGTTTATTTTGCAAGGGTTAACCATTGTGTTAAATACATTTTCCCTCTCTATTTTTTTTTTTTTTACACCAGACTAACTTTTTGACCAACGGTCTGTAGGTTCTAGTTGTGTATGGCTGGTTCTGGCACTCACGTTCTTTGGTATGGTCTAGAGCAGTGTTTCCCAAAGTGGGGCCCACGCCTTACAGGGCAATTCGATAGTTAAGGAGGGTAATTTCAAAATGGATTAGACACGACTTCAACCCTTCTGCTTTGGGTTATTTATATGCAATGCTAGATATCGGTGACCAATTTAACAAAAATGGCAATTTTTTAAAAAAAAATATTGTAATCATTTATATTTATTAAGGGTAAAATACATTTTTTAAAGGTTGGGAAACACTGGTCTAGAGTGACTAATAAAACAAGGTCAAGAGTTTATTGACCTCGAATCTTTATTGAGTTGGTGCTTAAAAGCATAAACCCTGGGTAAAAATGTTGTAACCTGAATTAGGATTCTCATTATATATAGTACATTTTTCTAATAAAAATCATACACATCAATATATGGACGACGACGTAGGTTCACCCATGCTCAAGAGGTAATAATATTGGATTGTGACGATGTAATTCCTCGAAATACATTCAAGCACAATAATAAAATAAATTGCGACGTTGCAGTTCTTCAAACTACACTCAAGCACAATAATAAAATAAATTGTGACGTTGCAGTTCTTCAAACTACACTCAAGCACAGTTATAATTAGTTGTCACATTATAGTTTTTCAAACTACCATCAATAACAGTAATTATAAATTGTGACATTGTAGTTTTTCAAACTACACTCAATCACAATAATAATTCATAAATAGTGGACGTTATAGTCTCACGAAGTATTAAAACATTTTGGTTGCAACAAATCCACTTATGTAAAAAATCCAGTATCGGTATTTACCTGAATCGTTTTGTTCATGCAGGTAAAACGAACAAACGTGGATGAGGGCGACCGTGATGGCGTCGTATTCGTGGAGCTCCGTTTCTCCAACCATCTTATTTTCTACGGTATTTGCCAATTTGCTTGTTCGTTTTCAGCTTCTTCTCGTTGCCTTTTACCCATTTAGAGTAAGATTGTATAATTATTTACACTAAAATTTACAATAAAATGCGGACAACCGATAAACACGTAATACGGAATGATGTCTTAAAGAAATCGAGGCTTGGACAACCGTATATTCATCCAAAAAAAAACTGATTACTATTAAACGTGTGAGAGTAGCCATCGAATGCGAATACTACTTTGTTTATATATGAAGCAAATCGGCGGAGCACGGCGGAAGTAAAGTACAATTCACGCAACCTTAAGTAGTACTAGTAGGCTATAGGCTCCAACCGTTTTGACAATAAATTAAATTTTATTGTCAAATTCTGTTTATTCTGTTGGTGGAGAGGACTGACGCGTTCAGACTGTAAACGCGTACTGTAGCTGCTGGTAGCTGTCATCTAAATATCGAAACCAATAAACTAGAGAACAACTATTATTATGTTATGTAAATATTTATTGTGTTGTGACTCGACATCTGACTTTGACTTGCCTGATGGTAAGCAAGGGGAGGTTCAAAAGCTGCGGATTTGGTGGCCAGTATGTGGATACTTCCCCTGCCCTGTGAGGGTATCACGGGTGTGAAAAGACTAAGTAGGAATAAGATTAAAGAGCTCTTCGAAACATTTTCTGTGGTATAGGCGGTAATGAACGCACAAAGCTGCTATGTCTCTGTGATCAGTTCAGCGCTGCAATAAATCAAGAGCATCGAAAGAATACTTGGCAGTGCGCGCAAGAGCGAATTTGAGCCTTGTATTATCTGCAATTGAGCCTTTTAATCCCATTTTATATTTATTGTCTCCTTATTTAATTCATCAGTCTACAATCAATTTCAATAGATGGATTTAATTAACATGTAGCAGTGCTCAGATATGACTTACGTGTATAAAATATTATTATAAATCACGATATAATATAATGTTCGTATATGCAAGCAATCACGTTGTCCAGTCGTCACGTGCATTCATCTATGTAAGCCTACTAGCCTAAGAGCTAATGGTGCGTGTCCAACCGCTGATGGCATCTCCTGCGTGCCTAAAGGACATCAATCACAGAACGCTTAAAGGTCTGTCACATTTTTAACCCTTATTATTTGACCCGTATGTCAATAATAAGGTCCATTTAAATGAAATAAATGGTATACGAAACTCGATCTAAAAGTGATAATGAAAAGCTTGCATAATTAGGAAAACTCAACAACAAAGCCTGTCTCGCCTGGTAGTGGACACACATTAGGTAACTCTAGAAGTTTATCACCTTTTTAACCCTTATTATTTGACCCGTATGTCAGATGTCGCGTCTATTAATAAGAAAAAATAAAAATGAATTATCGAAAGAGATGTGAGAGTGGAAATCGGAAACAGGTGTTTGCTGAGTTAAGGATGTGATGTTAGAAGTAGGGTTATGTCGTTTCTACAAACTCCAATAAAAACGTGTATCTATTAAATAATAGGTTACTAGTTTTAAGAGTGGTCAGCAGACAGACTGTACACTTAATCTTAAAAGTTGCCGGATCCTACTAAGTCGGCATAGTGATGTTAAATTTTTTATAATAAACTTAATAAACTTTTAGTTATGTTAAATGTAGTGTTAGTTACCTCCATTCATTGACCGAACCCAGCTTAACGTCAACGGCTAGCTGTAATTATATCGAGCCACAATAAAAAGGATCAAAATCATGTTTACACTAAACTTAAACTTGGACCATATTATTTATTTACGACCTACCGAATGAATTGAATTATATTTAAATCTTTAGTTACTTATTTTTTATATTTGACAGTAATCTTTATGTAAACAAATTGCTTGTCAGCATAACAGGTCGTATATTTATTGCTAACGCAGAAATACATATTTTCTTGCGCATCCTTGTGAAAAAAAAAGCGATGCAATATTATTAGAAACTTAAGTGACTTCTTTTGTAATTGGAAGGGACTATTGCTTTTTTTACAGAGGTGTAAATTAACGTTATTATTTTGTAATCAACAAAGATTCTAAATCCTTATTTTACAAAGGAACAGCAGAGGTGCCCAGTTTGCCGATCCGGTGTAGTACCACTATCAAGTATACTGACCGTGATGTGAATTAGCCGCGTTTCGGGATTCGCTTGTAAGTTGCCAGGTCCAACTAGGCCGGCATAGTGAATGCGACTCCTACCTTATACAGTTATTTAACCAATTGAATTGTCACATCTTTTTGCCACAGGGATAGGCAAATATAATAGAGCAGAAATTGCCACAAACCAGATACAACTTCCTCGCCTCCGTCACATCTACAATTCTCTTCATACAAGCTCTAAGGTATGAGCTGAGCAACCCCCTTTTTGAGGATCAGAAAACACCCTCCTTAGCAGATCTCAGATCCCGTTTAACGCATCCATCCACATTCGATTTATAAATTCCTTTCGTCAATCTACTTTTACTCATCCTTATTTAACTGTAGTATCAGTTATTTATTTAAGTAGGTGATATTTATTTACCTAATTTGTGAGAAAATGTCTTTCTTTCCGTAAAAGTTCTACCTATTAATAGTTTTATAATTTTTATATAATAATGTTGAAAATATCGATATAAGAAAGATTACCTACAATTTTCTAAAGAAAATGTTATAAATTTTGTTACAATAATTTTGTACGAAGACATTTTCCGCTAAATGGAAATTTATGTTATTAGACGGAATTTAGTTGACTTACCCAATAATAAAATGGGACAGAATTAAATAGGTTGTCTCCAAGATAAGGTTCCGACTTTATTAAATAAAAAAGAAATTTAAATTATAAGTACGGAGTTAAATTATAAGTATAAGTACTCTTTGTATTAGTATAAAGATAAAGTTTTTCCGTTTAAAATTATACTTATCTTTATACTAATACAAAGAATTATACTTTTATACAGTCCTAATTACACATTTTATTATCAATCAATCAAATAGTCACGCCATTTTCCGAGAGGGATAGACAGAGACAATGGTGCGCCACTTGACACGATCCTGACATGACTCTCTCGCTTCCCTCACATCCACAATTCCCTCAAAATTGTAGGTATATTTAATACCTTTATACGGATGTAGGTCGCTTCCAGCAGGTCGCTGTGGAGATCACTGGGGGACGTTACATAAGTCCATCAGTAAACTACTTATAGCTGACATGTTGATGATGATATTATAACTCTTATAAACATATAACTTTATATATGTGTATATACTGTATTCGAGGAACACCAAAAAAATACACGACAATTGTATTATTAAAATACCAATAAAATAATTACTTCGTGAATAAAGTGCCTAATAAAATAGAAGGTTTTAGGATTATTCAAAGAGCAAATGACTTGAGAAAAACAGAGGAAAATTTTCAGTAAATTCTATTTATATACAGCAATAATTCTCTACCTTTAGGAAGTCAAACTTCGTTCAAATTAGACCCTCCTATTTGCCGCAGGGGTTTCAGACAACTGGCCGTACATAATAAGAAAGTAGAATTCGGGTTAGGTCGACACCTATTACGAGGGTTGAAAGCCCTTTCGCTTCACAACTTTCAAAGATTCCCGGGGCAGTGGTTGAACTCAATTAACTGGAAGAAGACCACAACGTTGTGATTCCGCAATTGGTTAAAGGGTCTATACAAACATAATACACAGTCAATACTTATTTTGACTACCATATGTATATACACATAGCTTATAGCTCCTAAAAAAAGGTAACCAATGGGCTGAAAAGTTTTTAATTGGAGACCACGGAATATACAGCATAGGACCATCCTATGGAGACCGTTATGGGGGGCAATGCCTACCAATTAACGACTACTTTTTTTAAATTTATTTTTTAAATATTTCTATACTAAGCTACTGAAGTGATTGTATCATAAAAATAGGACAACCAAAGTACATATCTCAAAGATACATTGGTACCAGTGAGTGGTATCGAACCCGTGCTCTCGGTTTGCGTAACCATTGCACTCCCACTATACCACGGTCACCTTGTTTATACCATGGCTGACATAATGTTACAATCCGCCTAATTTAAGCTAGAGTGCAACCAATAGTGGAGGCAACGACTGCTACAGATAAATGCAATCGCAGCCACTATACTGGCAACTTTCAAGGTGATACGGAAATGCAATTGGTTTGGTGAAATCTCTCAATTTTATTTTAGAATGCCGCGGTACTACCCGGGGTCCGCAGATTGGTTAATGACCCACAACTGTGTGCCTAGAAGATCTTACCTTAGAAGACCTTAAAATGATCTAGTTTCTAGACCACAAACCGCTTTATTTATTTGTAACCGCCTAAAACTAATTGTTTTGTTTTTAATAAAAGAATTTGTACATAGTTACGAGCCTTAACTATCTATTGTATTAAATAATCACTCACACACATTTTGTAACACTATGTTCAAATTAATGCATATTTTAAATAAACAAGTTCATAGCATACAATCTCGTTACGTTTGTGTTAAAGTTAGATAATTCTATTGTTAAACGTACGTTCAAGTTAACTTGTTTTGACACATAGTTTATATACAACGTGAACTGTGTGGCCTAGAAGACATCTTAAGGTTTTATTCTTGTTTATTTATGAAATCATCAAGGAAACTCAGGATAATCAAGTGTAATCTTATTTCAAGTGTTTATTATTATAAAATATTCAACTTATATTTTAAGTTAAAATATAAAAATGGAAGACTAAGAGAATATTGAGGACTTAGATAGTAGGTATAACGATGGTCCATAAGGGTTCAAAGAATATGTATTGCCTGTCAAGTCAAAAGACCTAGTTTTTGAACGCAGTTGAAATAAGTTCCAATACATACAATAATTCATTAGGTACATAGATATTTATGGTAACCGTGGGTTAAATCAGTTTTTATTTCAATCGTCGGTACTTTTGGACTTATCCTTGCTTAACATTAGATAAGTCGAAATCATATAGAAACTTAATAAAAAAGATGTATGTATCTTGTATCTAGTTCAATACATATACGAGATATGGATATAGGCCATAACAAAATATGAAAGGAAATCGACGAAAAAGGAAATAAGAAATTCATGGCAAAAATATTCATATTTTCACCCACAGTAATATTCGGGTAGCAAAAATTGTCATATCAAAAAAGGCGACATCGTCAAATTGCGTTATTGTATCTGAAGGAAGCAGTCAGCTGTCGCAAGGTTAAATAGGTCACAGACAATACCTTAAGACGGATCGCGTGTGTCGCAAGTTGAAAGTGAACAAAAGACTGATTTGTCGTTGTATTTGCGTCAAACAATGGTAACCAGGTCGAGAGATGCCTGAAGTCAACATTAAGTGAGCTGAAGCGAGAGTATTGAAATTAACGACGCTCGTATTTACATCATTGTTCAAAATAGAAGGAAATTAAGATAACATTTATCGAATTAAATGATACGCTCCATTTACGACTGGGCTCAACCTAATTTAATCAACCATACTATATGTACGTATTAGATATCATCATAAATAAAATTAGATACGTAAAAGATCTATATTAATTAATTAATTAAAAATTAAATAATAGTTATTTCTGTAGTACCTATTTATTTATCGTCATTCTTTTTTATTGGGACTCAACATATGAGCACCCCGCTTAATGTTAAGCTGGAGTGTGGTCTATGAATAGATGTCACTGCCACTACAATTTAACAACAGTAAGTAGCAATTACATCCACTATGCCGGCCTAGTTGGAACCCGTAACTTGCAAGCTGATCTCGAAACGCGACCAAATCACTTCACGGCCTGTATACTTGTAAGTAGTGGTAGTGAATAAACAAATATGAATATGAAAGCAAGATTACTCTTATAGATTACGGATCCCAATGTTATTTTTCTTATTCAATAATATTTTGTTTCGGAAATCTCATAACCATATAGTAAGGTAAGGTGTGGTATATTTACCATATGATTAGTGTCACTGTACAACCTTGACCTACGTATAAAACGCCAACGTGGGTAATTTGTGTAAATTTACTTTATCTTTATACGATCGCTTCATACCTAAGTGGATTAGTCAGACCCACCCGATGAATTTGCGAATATTGGCTTGTTGTTGATAAGGAATAAGGCGGTTATGTACGAGTAGATAAAGAAACAATTTCTTAAAATTTATACCTAATGATAAGAGGAGAAAAATCATCGATATTTTAAACACAATAATATTCCTTTGTCAATATTTTAAAACATGTTTTTATAAGATAATATGGTAGGGTGAAGAAATTTATTTATAACTTAAAGTTATATATTTTGTTTAATTTAACAGAATTTTAGTAGGTTTCTATTCAGCTATAGTGAAATAGTTTTCTTTGTCATGAGGCCGATAGAAATAAGTCACTGCTTATTGGACTAGGTCTGGTAATATATATATTTTATTTATTGACATTTCTATACTAAGCTACTAAAGTGCTTGTATCATAGAAACAGGACAACCAAAGTACATATCAAAAATACATTGGTACCGGTGTCGGTGGTTTGGTACTCGTGCTCTCGGTTTGTGTAACCATTGCTCTGCCACCACACCACGGCCGCCTTAATATGCACCACCGATTAGGAATTAAAAAGTTAATTAAATTTTAATTATTTAATTGCAATATTGTAAAGGTATGATAAAACACGTCAATATAAATCAAAATTTTAACGATATTTCATCAATTAATGTTTGTTAACATGTTTCATTATTAATTCTCGAGGAATGCTTCCATTAGCCATAATTATAATGAAAATGTGGTTATAATAAAACAACTAACGCGTTTTCACTGAACCGTACTAGTCCATCCGATTGTTAACAAATTGCTATCTGTTGCAATCTTACTACAAATAACAAGTCTGCTGTTGCAAATCATAATACCTACAGTAAGAAAAAAATAAAAATATATTAAATGAAAAATATTTTATATTAATATATTTTTTTCTATACATACTATGCTACTAGAGTGCTTGTATCAAAGAAACAGGACAACCAAAGTACATTATCAAAGATACATTGGTACCGACAAGTGGTTCTTGAACTCAAGCTCTCGGTTTGCGTAACCATTTCACTACCACTTCACCACTGTCGACTTATATTAGGTTAGGTATAAGTTTCAAAATTAAATATTATATGATTAGTATATTTTAAAGCAAGAAGTGGTACTACCCCTGTTTGGTAAACTAGACAAATGACAAAGCTGTTTTTTTGTAAACTCTTAATTGCACAAAAATAAGGTACATAGGCGAGCTTAATGCCTTAGGCATTATCTACCAGCTAACCTTTGTTGTGTAGTGCTGTGATTGGCTGGGTGCAAACCATTTATTATAAAGATTTAATATTATTTTTAAATGACATTTGTTATAATATAATATATTTATATATTATACATATATAAATATAAGCTGTTCTTGTATAACATTTCTCAATTGGTTATTGACTTTTCATTTTGAGCAGCTGAAGAAGACAACCGATTTGTACACGCACTTAACAATTTAATGCTACGAATATGCGTTCCGTGAAGTGTATTCTAACATTGCATTATAGTTGCAAACATCGTTTGCATACCACTAAATAAATATTAGATTCGTAATCGACCGTGGTGTAGTGGCAGTGCAATGGTTACACAAACCGAGAGCACGAGTTCGAGACCACCCACCAGTACCTATGTATCTTTGATATATGTACTTTGGTTGTCCTGTTTCTATAATACAAGCACTTTAGTAGCTTAGTATAGAAATGTAAAAATAAAGTTAATAAAGTTAATCAAAAGTATATAAGTATTTTAGCCGGCGTAGTGACGGCGACTGAGGTAACCGTCATATGAAATGGTTATTTTTTCAGTCGTCGGTGTTCTTGGACTTCCCCTTGCTTACCATCAAGCAAATTAAGATCAGATGTCGCGTCTCAATGATAAAAAAAATATGTTTTGCTATCCCCATCATATTTTTAATTTATTTCACATGATATTATCACATATTTTACATAATATATAATAGTTTGAAATATAATGAACAATCATTCGGTTCTCGTTCAACTAGCCTCATGATTGAAGTGAAAGTCGTTCACCATGCTTATTTTTCTTTTGTTTTTCTACTTTCATTCCATATTATTATCAACCATAATTATATTTTTAATCATAGGAAGCTTCGAACGGTAGTATGTCAACTTTTTAGATTCTTCGATAAATAATCTTAATGCGCCATTGTTTAGGTGTGAAATAAAGAATAATAGACGGAAAAATTAACAACGAGTATACATATTATATTATACATATTTCGTTTTTTTGCGCGTCAGATTTACGAGAATGCTTACCGGTATTTATTGATAAGGTTGTCTAGTGATAGATAAATAGTCTTGCAATCCAAGAAGAGTTGTACCTTTGATATACTCGTATGTACTTTGATCGTCCTGTTCCTAATAGAAATTCTTATAGAGATGAATTAAACAAATTTTATGCGGCTTACTATCGTGTTTATTTTGGTTTAGATGTTATATTTTTTTTATTATTCCGACGTTTAGAGAGCTTTGCAGCCATCGTGGTCACGGAGATACTAAAATTGTAAAATCCAAACCAAAATAAACGCGATAGTAAGCCGCATGAAATTTGTTTAATTCATTAATCAATGTTCGCGCAAAATCATAAAAATTCTAATAGAGATGTTATGGAGCTCCGTAGCAGTAACCGAACCCATCGGATATCAGAAATAAAAACCTATCCGTTACCGTAACCGCATCCGTTATAAAAGTTTCGGATAATTTCAAATAGAAGCGGAGACTAAATGAAACGTGTTATGACAGGCTTTTACTCTTAAAATTCCTTAAAAATATAATATCCGTAAGCGAAAATATCTTAATTATCAAATGTGCCGAAATAATTACATATCCGTTACCGTATCTGCAACCGCTATAATATTATTCCTATATCCGTATCCGAAATTCCATATTTATAACATCCCCAGTTTCTATGACACAAATACGTATAGTAGCTTAGTACAGAAATGTCAAAAGAATATAAAAAAGATTTGTAACTTTTATTACATTTTTAAGTCACCCATAAGATGAATTTATGTTTTAAATGATTTATAGGCGTTAGCTAAAAGTTACGATGCAATATAAACGAATTTAAAAGCCTTTTTTTTAGATAAACAAGATGGTTCGATATAAAAAAACATAATTTTTGCTTGTTAAAATAATTAATGTTTACAAAGTACAAAAATTACAAATTTTTTAGTGTGCCTAATATTTCCATGTGTCTCTTAGTGGTAGGAAGTGGTGCCTAGTCTGCTGATACGGGGTAGTATAACCAATTCAAGTATACAGCATGTGAAGTGACTTAGTCGCGTTTTTAGATGAGCTTGTAAGTAACCGGTTCCATTTAGGCCGGTATAGTGGATGCGACGCGACTGCTACTTACAGTTACCTCCATTCACATACCATACTTCAGGTATTAGGCAGGGTGCTGTCCTATGACGAGCCACAATAAAAAAGTATGCTCCGACGTATGCCTTTTCATTATCATCAAGTGTTACGCCTTAATATCTACGGTGATATTAGGGCATCCACTTTCCACGATACTGACACAACTCTTTCGTTTCCTTCACATTCATAATTCTCTTCATACAGACTCAATGGTTATAAGCACTACAATATTTTAAAAAATGATCCATGTAAATTAATTCGTTTTACATGTCGAAATTGAAAAAACGAAAAAATCTACTATGGTAGAAGCAAGAGAATCGGGTCAGGATCTTGCAAAGTGGCGCCTATTATCTCTGCCTATCCTTGTGGGAACTAAGGCACGACAATTAATAATGGGCCGACCTTGTAACTCAATTACAATGAGAATGGACTTCGTTTTGACAGATTCCATTAATGAGTTTCAAAATTAAAATTGCGACTGCGCAACACTGAGAATCGATGTTCTTTTTATTAACACTTCAGGCTCATTGAAACTCATTGTCCGAATGAACAAAAGTTGTTTTTGACACTAACAGCGACCGCGTAACTTTTTGACAAATGAGAATGAATTTCATTGTCATCGAATTGTAGTTGCGCGGTCGCCCCATGTTCAAATATTAGTCGATAATCCCAAACCATCCACACCTTATTAAATGAAGCCATGTTGTAAATTTTACAATAATATGAGATACATTTGTAGAAATGTTTAGTTTAGCTCCAGGGCAAGCTGTAGTCACGATAGGAACCTTTAAGAAGATCACTATAGGTAGGGCCTCATAAATATCCTGATCTACAATCTTACGTTAGGCAACCTAGCCTACTCAACTGCTCACCTCTGCCGATGACCCGCGAGCCACTCGTGTAAATACAACTAAATGTTATTCTACTATTGTATACTTATAGGTGGTAATGTTTATTACTTTACAATGTACTAAGTATGGCATTTATTCTGCTCTTGAAATTACCAATGTTTTTAATCGCATCTTTGATGTTAATATTTGTGATACTATGTGTTTTTTGGTGTTTTGTATTTCTAGTACATTTAAACAATTGGAAGTAGCAGTGGCATCCACTATGCCGGCTGATCACGCAACGCGACCTTTTCATTTAAAACTATCATTAAAGGATTTTTAAGTAAAGAAAAACACTAGGAGAAAAATCAATCAAATTGTCACAGGGTGCGCTATTTGCCACAATCCGGACACAACTCCCTCGAAAAAATAAATAAATAAAGTTGGAGAAAATTAATATATAAATGTTTAATATTGATTATTTTCAAATTTTCACTACTTAAGTCACAAGAATAGCCAGACGTCTTTCTTTTCACTTTTCGTTATCGTCGGGATCGCTTCTTTCACATTCATAATTCTCTTCATACAAGCTCAATGGTTATAACGGCTTATGTCATTAAGTTTTTTTACTGTGAATAGAAAAAAAAAACTGCATTAAATATTTGTATTTAAATAAAAATCACTTTACAAAACGGTCCTTAGCATTTTCCAATCGATTTAGTCTAACGAGGTCGCAGAGACAGTGAGTGCCAAGTCACCCGCGCATATCGCCGCTACAACTTCCTTCTTTTGTGACTATCAACAATGTAGCCATTGCATCCACCGCAAGAGTGTAATCTAAGCGTAAGTATGACCTTTTGTTGTTAGACTTATTATCAGGAAACCGGTTACCTTTACTATGTAACGATATGAATGTATGGACTTATATGGTTATTATCCCAGATAAACTAGCGGACCCGACTGATGTAGACATGACAAAAATTCCAAAAAACGAATGCAGCGCCACCTATTGTCTTAAATCACATTTAAGACAAATCTTTATGGTAGTCCTACCAGTAAGGCGAAATATACTTCGTCCCTATTAAAGACCCACCAAGTACTATACGTTTATTATTATTACTTTTTTTATTATAACCTTATCGCAATAAAATATTAATAATATTGTTTTTAATAATATAGTAAGTTTTAAGAGTTGGGCAAATACCAGACAGCCAATCCGAGGTAGTTCCACCACTTACAATTGTACCGGCCGTGAAGTGAGGCAGGCATCGTGAATGCGACTTCTACCTGCAGTTAGTTATGCAGTTGTAGAAACAGTCACCTCCGCTCTCCATCTTAAGGCAGGGTGCTCTCATATCTCAAGCCTTAATAAAAACAACTATTCATATATTTTGAAAGACGTGGTATATAATATGATTAGAGTAAAACAGTCGATAACTTTATAATTAAAATAATATTTGCTAATGGTAGTGAGAACTACTTATCCTGCAGCTTCTTCCACAGAATATTTACCCCTAGACTTTCGATTTCGACTCGAAGATTCGCGTTTTGCGAAATCTTTTTAGCTTAACATCTAGAGGATACCCGACATATATCGCTGTCATATGTAGAGCATAAAAAAACATGATTTTGAATAAAAAATACTATTTAGAGAGGTCCTAACTATGAAATTGAAATAATATCTGCTAATAGAAGTGGAAGAACTAATTAGTATGTACTAACTCTGCAGTTTCTTTTACAGAATATATTATACTTTCAGCCTGTCTTTTGATTTCGATTCTAGACTTTTGAATTCTCATATCCGGAACTCGATTTAGGTTTAATTTACACTATAGGGTTCTCTGTCTAATCTCAGTTTTAGTAATATATTTTTAAATGGGATACAAAGAATATATTTGTACAATGTATTAGTATTGAAGAATGATGGGACCTAAACTGAAACGATAAGGTAAATATGAATATGAGTCGGTACGCTTTTCGATACAAGCTCTACTATAAGCACTTGGCGATGTCTGCGATTTTGTCGTAAAACACTCTTCTGGGTCTGCCTCGTTTAACGCATCCATCCACGTTAAATTTATGTAGTAGCAGTCGCCTCCATTTATGCATCACACGCCAGCTTCATAACAGGCCGGTTGGCATCAAATGTCGATCGACAATAAAAGAAAGAAAAAAGTAAAGTCTTGCAAGTAGTAGTCTGTGAAAGTGACTCATGCGCTGATGAGTATATATAACTTAATTTAGAACAAGTTGCTATTTTCATACGGTAGCATTGAACTGTTACGTCAACTTGATTGGCGTACACAAACAACTAAAATGGCTCTCGCAAATAACATTACTTTACTTTTATTTACCAACTAAGGCGCATTCTTGATGGAATAGTACTTATTGTACTGGATTTTGTTCGCAATTCTAATCATACTCGTAGGATATAGAGATATCATCCTAGTTTTAATAAATGTCTATGATTGGATACGGCCGGAATTTGTTTTATAGCCTTTTATGAGCAGTGTTTAAGTGTTCGTTGGCAGTTATAAAGTACTTAATTGTAATTTCGATAAGATAAGCGAAAACTTAAAGACGCCATACAGGTTGTCTACTTGTTTCAATTTAAAGATACTTCTGTGCGTATAACTATAAAGCAATATATATTCATAGAGGTTTTGAAATTAAATGCTCCTCTTATCAACTACAAATTTTAACTACGTTAAAATGGCAAGGCTTATTGTTTGTGTATCTGCATGATTTAGCAGCAACTATCTTTATTCGTATGAAGCGCCACTTTTCAGGATTAAAAAAGTGGCGCTCCAGTGACTGTCGGAAAAAATCAATTGATTGATTGATTAATTGTTTAACAACCCTTTTCTCAGGGTAGTAGTGGTAGAAAAATGGTTTCGTCAACAATTGCCTAGTTCAAAACTATTTGCTGGTACCAATGTATCTTTAATATGTACTATAGTCGCCCAGTTTCTATGATATAAAAGCTTATACATCGTGCTCTATGTTCTCTATTATATTTATTATTTAACAAGTCGGATCAACATCTAAAAAAAATATCAAAGAAGAGTTATTTATTGTTTACATATTTATTTTACTAATAAATTCCATAAACCAAAATAAAAATCTTCCATAACCAAAATAAGGTTTGCATTAAGCTTTCTTGGATCAAAATAATATTTCCTCTTCGAGGAAATTTCCGATAAACCCTTCATAACTGGTTAAGATAATGGCGAATCTGTGTAAATAACCCTTAAAGTACAGTATGATCCCTAAGAGGCTTAGATAAAGCGAATATATTAGACTTAACGTCTCCTTGGCGCCAAATACATGGAGGGTTAAGTCTAAATAAAGATCAATGACCGGTTTTATGGAACAATATCAGGTACAGCCACCTGATCCCTCTTGTTCCATTTACTAAGTTACTTTCAAGATAAAGTAACGAAATAATACGATTTCCTTTATACTGTTATTGTGTTACTGTATGTCAGTTTTCCGTCACTATTTTCTTTGTATACGCGAATGTTTAAACAATGTTGTACGAGTATGATATTCAGATTCTCTTTGTATATAAGATTACTTCAAATTAAAATACATAAAAATAGACTAAAACTATATTTGTATAAAGCTATTAAAACATACCTTTAATAAATACAAATAGCATTATCTAGTAGAGATTTCTCAATCAATTAAATTGTCACGTTTTTTTTCTGGATGGATGGAACGCCACTTGCCACGATCCTGTCACAAACTCCGTCGCTTCCTTCACATTTACAATTCTCTTTACACAAGTTCTATGGTTATGGGCTCTATGCAACTTAGCTTTCTTGGGGATGTCTCCGATTTAGCCGGCAAACACTATCCTGAACCTGCCTCGTTTAATGTATGCATTCACATGAGATTTATTTACTCGATAAAATTAATTATTTAATATAATATAAATAAAACATATTATATTGTGATTTTTATACGAGGGCCATAAGCGACTAAAAAACAACAAAGTAATCGATTTTAACACGAGCGGCGAAAAGGATTCTGATTCTGAGTTTTTATCATAATATTTTAAAAAGATTCAGAGTTGTTGTTATTTTGGGATAACGAGTATATTTTGGGATTGGTATTTCAAACATATTTTCTCTCTAATTACAAACAACAAAGTATTATTCAGTTCAAGTATTTATGTTTTAAGGCATATTTTGTACAGTTATTAAACCTAAAGATAAAGCACGTTTCATATTCCTTTCACGTAGTCGGAATCTTCCATTTCTATGTTAATGTCAATACATAAGATAAATAATACTGAAGATAGATAAAATTGATATCAGTAAGATTATAATTTCTGCTAAGAATTTATTCTTAAAGAGTAGTAAATACTTATTTTTCTTATTGCCCATTACACTAATATTAACTACGCAATGCGATTGTATCAAGGTATAATAATAATCATGACCTATATTATTTTACAATTTCTTATTCGACATAAATTCCCTCTCTTTCTCTCTCTCAGTCATCCACTGCACCCCTAGCGATATCCAAATTGACCTACTGGAAATGCCCTCCTTTCCAGCCACCCCAGCAGGTCGTCAGTCCATTTTGTTGCCAGACGCCCTACGCTACGTTTTCCTGTTCGTGGTTTCCATTCAATAAGTTTTCGACTCTAATGGCAATCTGTTCTGCGAGTTATGTGCCGACATGACTTTGACATACACATTTCAAATACATTTTACAAATTTCCCCCCTTCGGTATCACAGGTGTGAATAGACGAAGTAGGAACAAGGTTAAAGAACACCTCAAAACATTCTCCAGGCTATAGGTGATAAAGGACGGATAAAGCCGCCATGTCCCTGAGAAGTTTAAGGTGCTCCAGAGTTCGAGTAACCTCTGCATCTCCTATAACTCGGACAGCTTGAAACTAGGGCCCCAAGAAGATACTTGACAGAGTCGTCCCAGTGCACAGTACTCTGCGCAAGAGCGGATTTGAACCTTGTATAGTAGTTGCTCTAACGCGAGGGTTCGCTGCACATTGTTTAGGATTCCATGTTTTGGTTTTAAGTGCCCGCTCAATGTGGTATTTTATAATATACATTAAGTTACCATAGATGTATATATGACCTTTAAATATATAAATAAACAACGATTTTTAACCTTATATTTTGCCTCATGAATAAATAGATGGTCTATTAAATCTTTTAGTTTATATTAAGGTTAAAATTTAGTCTTTGTGTAAAGTCAAGTTCATATATCCAATTACCTATTCACTTTGCGTCTAGACAGTTTCAATATCTCTAAAGTACATTAACATTGAGAATTTGTGATGTTATGATCAATGCGAATAACACTTTCAAACAATTAAAACAAAACTTGTTCTCGCTAAACATTATTATGTAATCAATTATAATAGGAAGTCGATTAATATGACATTCTACTCTACATAGAGTAGAGTCACAATAACAATAATATTATTGTTATTGTGACTCGACAAATATCTTCGACTTGCCTGATAGTTATCAAGGGGAGGTCAGAGTGCCGACGACTGAAATAAACGACTAAGTTGCTGGTTAAAAGACGATTACAACTGCCAAAGGCGCGGTTTCACACTCTGCTTAAAGGATCCAAAGTTTAGTGTGCCATAAAAGAACTAAAAAAACCAATCTAGTTCGACTGTCGATTTCCCTCGATAATTTATAAATGCTTTCCCGGCCTTTTTAAAACTCTTCAGAACATTCTCCGTGGAATTGGCAATGTAATGTTAAAATAATGATTGTGACTGAAATAAAAGATTCTAGCAGCATATTATTTCGTATATTTTAATTATTCTAATATGATGTTTAAAAATCCAGCGTCGTTGCAGTAAGATAGATAAAAAGCTTTTGAAACGTCTCGGATTAATATAATCAAAATAAGTGCGATATTAAGCCGAAAATATCTTTTATCTCGCAAATATCTTTATTTTAATATTTGCGCAAATCCTCAGAAGATTTATAAACTTTATTATTATTATTTAATTATAATTATGGTAAAAATTTAATAAGTTTGCACTACATTGCTAATGGCATAAATAACCATAGCCCACATTTGATAGAAGTATTTATAAATAAAACAAGTGTGAATTGTATATAAACTTTTTAGAATGTTAATGTTAACCTTTTAACATAAGTTTTACATTAAAAGTTAGCCTTTGTGACAATAAAGTCTTCGTTAAGTTATTTTTATTGTGGCTCGACATATGACAGCATCTTACCTGATGCTGGATCCATACATGGAGGTGACTGCTAATACAGTTATATGACTGTAAGTAACAGTCATATCCACTATGCCGGCCTTGTTGGAACCGCCAACTTACCAGCTGATCCCGAAACGCGCCACGCGTCACGTTCTATACATTTGTACATATTAATATACACATGGTGGCACTACCCCGGATCGCCAGACCACTGCCTACCACTCTTAGATACAATAGATAAGGTAAATGTTTTTTTACAGTACTGTATATATTTCAGTAAACTTCAATTGATGCGTAATGTAGTTGGAAAACATGGCACGTACAGAATCTGCGCTCGCTGCAGAGCATCGATCCGTCGTCGACGCGTCTCGCCTCTGTCTGACCACTTTATACTACACAATATTGCTCTTTTCAACAAAAAGGATATTTAAGCAATTTACATACATTAGTTCTTCAATAATAAATTCATTATCTAATGGGCACTGCTAATATTATTTTGATTTTGGTTAGAGCTTATAATGACACTTGTCCACCTAATATGTGTTCCCTAACCTATAACATTGTATAGTTACGTGCGTTCACGTTTGGGGCCACAAATGTGAACGGAGACAGTTTTTTTAGACCTTGCTCGGCGCTCTAGGCCTCTCCGTGCCTAAACACCAGGTAAGTTGAGGTCAGATGTCGAGTCACAATAACAAAAAGATTGCAATCTGAGAGAGCAGAGGACTGATGCTTCGGGCGAGTATATAGATTTCACTCATTTAATCAATAAAATTGTCACACTTTTCCCACAGGGATAGACAGAGACGATGGAAAATCACTTGTCACGATCCTGACACAACTCCCTCGTTTCCCTCATATCCACAGTTCCCTTTATACAAACTTTACGGTTAAGAGCACTAGGCAACTCAGCTTTTTTGAGGACACATTGTTATTAAAAATTCAATTTAGATAAATATTGTTTTATATTGTCGATCACTTTGACGTCGATCACGAATTGCTTTTCATGTAGTTTACGCTACTACAAAATTTATATCCAATTAGATAATGAAAGAGTTAAATGCTACTTGATATAAGTACCATACTTCATGGTCTAGTATCTATGAAACTGATACAAGCATATTGGACTGTTTTTTTTTAAATTATGTTAGTTTTAAAAACGCAGTGTTATTGTAGAGAAACTAGCTACAATAATATCCAGGGCTTTCCGACACGCTCGAACTTACGATGTAGTTATAAGAGTTCTCATATAAACTTGATAGCGGAAAAGGGTGGGACGTGATTTCCGCTCCTTGTCGCCACATGTTGAACGAATTTCTGCAAAAACTTAGCATCGAAATAAACGATGTAATTTTGAGGCGAACCTTTTTAACATTGTTGGGACCAATTATTGCATTTTGTTTTTGGGTATTAAAATGAATTTATTTGTAGGATAAATGTTAAAATTGTTTTTTTGCAAAGTGATGAGTTAAAGTAAACAAGGAAAGTTCGTTGAACTCGACTTACATTGATTGAACGCACAAAATACTCGCTGTAAATAAATCCATTTCACGTGTTTGAATAATATATTCCATTATCGCATATAAATTAATATTATTTTAAACATACATATTATATGAATCTGTTCTGTTTTCTGTTTTACACACTCTGATAATAAAAATAACTATGTATACAAATTAGGAATTTATTTATAACATTCAACCGGAAATCGTATCGAGACATTATTAGGCCGGCTGTGTGGACGCCACTGCTACTTACAGTAAATGAAGACGTTTTTGCATTTGTAGTAGTGCGCCTAGGACCGCGTTTCCATTATTAACACACGTTACGAAAACACGTCATGTCCTTAGGTTTTAATTGAAAGCAAACGGAAGATAGATGAAAAGTTTTAATGGAAAAACACGAAATTCGGTACTTACGAATTAACTATTTGATAAAAATTGCAGAATATCGTGCACAAAATCGACCAATTGTTTTCACCGACGAAACATATAATATATACATACGTCACATATCCTTTCGAAATATTGGTCAGATGGAAGCACTTCAGGTTTAAAGCGATATATATCTAAGGGCAATCGGGCATAATATTAAAAAATATATATGTATATGTGTTTATTTATTTATTTGCTAACTGTACACTACTACAAACGCAAAAACGTCTCGAAGCTAAATACAAATGCAAAAACGTCTCCAAGCTAATTTGACTGTACAGTTTTGTAACTGTAGTAGTAGTCGCCTTTATTTATGGTCTGCACTTCAGCTTAACATCAGACGGCGTGCTGTCATAAGTCGAGCCATAACAAAAAAATATTAACATATGTACTAGTCATAAATAAAACTAATAGCATAATTAGTTATAATATCACTTTATTCGTATTTACAAACTACATTCATAACAATAATAGCTTAGTTCAGTGACCTACTATAAAGTGAGCTATGGGTTGACTGAGTTAGGCTACAGACGGAATGGCGCCCACTGCAGATGAGATTACAGTTGGCGGACCATTTGTCATGGCCATTCCGCCTCTTTCATCCGACTGTTCGCCTTTATTCAGCTCTTTTGGCAACCAACTCGAGAAAAACTAACATTTGACCACTGATTTATATATTTTATTAAACAATTTACGTCTTTAAATATATTATTATAACTTTATTTGATTGAGGTTTAAGATATGACAGCACCCCGCCTGATGGAGTGTTGTTATTAAACAAATTTTATGCGCCTTATTATTATACTATTGCGTATCGATTTACTATTTTATATTATTCCGACGTTTCGAGAGCTTTGCAGCCATTGTAGTCGCGATAGTAAGCCGCATAAAATTTGTTTAACTCATTAATTTATATTAGCGCAAATTCTAAGAAAATACTATTTAGCAAGTATTATTAATTTAATTGAATAGTACAAATTCCTGTTAAGATAAAGTGGCGAATATATGCTCCGGGACTAGTTGTCTGAGAGTGGTTGGCAGTGGTGCCCTGAGTGCCAATCCTATGTAGTACCGCCACTTAAAAAAGTACAGACCGTGAAGTCGTGTTTCGGGATCAGCTCATAAGTTGCCAGTTCCAACTAGGCTGGCATAGTGGACTACTACTTGCAGTTATTTAACTGTATTTGCTTCCATTCAAGGACCGCACTCCAGTCTAACATCAGTCAAGAAGTTGTCTTGTGTCGAGCCACAATAAAAAAAAATGTCGCAACTTACAAGATAATCCCGAAACGGGACTAAGTTGCTTCACGATCTGTACACTTATGTGGTGGTCTTCTCCGGGTCAACAGACTGGGCACCACTGACTACCACGCTTAGAACTTTTATTATATTAAACAAATTTATATTATAAACGACATGATTAAAGTAATTAAGGCGACCGTGGTATAGTGGCAGTGCAATGGTTACACAAACCGAGAGCACGAGTTCGAAACCACCTACCGGTACCAATGTATCTTAAATATATGTACTTTGGTTGTCCTGTTTCTATGATACAACAAGCACTTTAGAAACTTAGTATAGAAATGTAAAATAAAAAAATGGAAATTTAAAAATATTAAGTGTAGTGCATGTACAGTAATAATTATTGACATTGAATATTGTAACAAAATGTAACCTGTCGTCGAAGAATTTCAATGTGTTTAATAGCTTCTGAGAAATAATTGAAAAGGAGTTTTTATAAGTGGTTTGAACATTTCTGTTGCATCATTGCAATCAATTCAATATCACGGTTCTGACCGTATATGCTTCACAATAATATTAAGTAAAATCTTCTGCATACAAGTGAATGTAGTCCGGTCTCTTTTTCGTTGTATGTATTTTTGAACGTGGTATTTTGATTCGTCAATAAATTTAATGAATGTCATTCTCTGTGTTGTCGGCACCAAAATTCATTGGTGCGACTTAAGAAAATAAACTTGATGAAACGACGCATATAAATTGAACAGACCTTTGTGCCGTTATTCACGTTAATCGCATTTAGCAACATAACGCATTTAACATTTTATTTTAGACATAACATAATATTTACGGCTGAATACATTTTATTATTATGATTGTATGTATTACAACACGTAATCATAAAATATACACTAAAAGTGCTAATATTAATTTAGGTAAAGTATCTTTATTTTATTATATCACCACACTATGCAAAACTGCATAGGTTTATTGTTGACGACCTTAACTCATTCTCAGTAAGTTAATATTTAATAAAATGAACAAACTAATCCATTTTAACTCATAAATAAATTAAATTGTTAAATATTGATATAATATATGTAATATATAATATATGTACCAGGTTGCCTAGTGCCCATAACCACAGAGCCTGTATGAAGAGAATTGTGAATGTGAAGGAAGCAAGGGATTTATGTAAGGATCGTGGTAAGTGGCGCTCCATTGTCTCAGCCTATCCCTGTGGGAAAAAGGCGTGACATTTTGATTGATTTTGATTGATATATGTACTCTGATATAATATATGTACTCTTTCTACCACATTAATAGCTTAATAATATGATATTTACATTTTTGTATAATCATATTACTGGATCTTTTTTGTATTTCATTTATTTGCTATTAACTACTTATGCAATATGATGTTAGATTATTTGAATAAATAATTAAATGTTATGATTGAAGATATCCGTAATAAACGGGTAAGTACAGTCCTTCATCGATATTCTAGATCGGGGATCTACATTTTTTTGCAGTGATATAATAAAAGTTTTATCCATGTATTGTAAACATAATTATAACAATTTTAAATTTCTAAATTAATAATACATAAAGGTGGTTAAAGGTACTTATTAATAATTGTGATCAGGTTTTTATGTTTTTGGTTTAATTAAGAATTTTATATTTGGAATATTGCAATGATAATGTTAATTTATGTATAAACTAGTTAATATAAGTGGACAGAATACCAACATAGACGGATGCAAATCTCTCTACCTAAACTTGGTTTCACAGTTCCAATTGAATAATAAAGGTACTAGTTGGTATCACTGGTAGAAACTAATAATGATAGTTCTGTAGGTGCTAATGTTCTTAAATGTGGCTTAAAATCAGTGAAGGTATTTTTTATTGTGACTCGACATCTGACCTCGACCCACCTGGTATATCGTTGTTACATATGTCGTTTAGATTGAAAATTAAAAAATATATACTTTAATACTATAATAGTAAACCCCCAGGATCCACGTTTGAGAGCAACTTAGCACGGATCCACATCCGTTGCAGTAACGAGCTACAGCGATATCTTATCAAGTGTTTTTATAACAGGATACGCTCCTGATAATAATATCTCGCTACCCACCGTCTGTTTACGTCACTTGAAGGTAGGTACTCTCGCTTGTCTTGATAGATTTATCTTAAGTTTTCTAATTATTGTTTTGTTTCTGTACCTATATGATAATTTTTTTATATTTTTATTGTGGCTTGACCTACTTTCCTTTGGTCAATCTATTTTCACCATCCTTCCCATATGCTCAAACCATCGAAGCATTACTTTGTCAATCCTTGTAACTAAATCTTTCAAATCACATCCATAGCGAATTGTACTATTACTCATTCTATCAACTATCGTCATTCCCTAATGACCGCATTTCTACATATCTAATGGCGGCTTTTCTAAACTATTTTGTGGTTATTCATTATATATGCTTTTAGTAAAAATTATAAATATTTATTGCAATAATAGGAGTGGTAACCAGACAATGGTCATTTGTCCACCACCATACGGTGTAGTTCCACCACTTAGTTTGCGGTTTCGATAAGGCCGGTATAGTGATCGGCACCATTGACTTAATATAGGGCGGGGTGTTATCACATCGAGTATCAATAAAAAGACTATTGTAGCCAATGATATTAGGTAAAATGAGGTAGATACCTTATATACACCAGTTTTAGTGTTCGCAAATGGCACGAGTTTGAACGATCAACTACAACGAAGTGGAAGTAGGACGGAATGATAGTTATTGAGTGCGAAAAAGAGACTTTCCAAGCGCATATAACATATCTAAGTATTTTCTTATTAAAATATTGTTGGTTGATTATATATAGCAGTATAATTGTTTTAGTAGGGGAGCCCAAGAGGCTAATCGGGGATTTACTCGAGCGTCGTAGGGACCTATTAAATATTAAAGTTTAGGTGATAAAAAAAATTAAATGTTATGTGGGTTTTTGGTTTTAGCGGTGGGGGAAGGGTGTACGAATTTTCAAAAATGTAAAAAAAAACAATTAAAAAAATATACTCGAGCGCGTCAGATTTTGATATTGTATATACTCCACGTGTCCATAATACTGTAGGTATGTTAATCTGACGGTTTGCATGGTGGGGGTGGCAGTACGGAAAGGTAGAAAAACAAAAAAAAAAATTTGCTCGAGCGCGTCAGACATTCAGAGGGGATGTTAAATAAGCCCCACAGAAGCTCCCATTCAAAAGACTGACCATTCCGACATGACGCAAGTTCGTGGCGGAGTTTTGAAAATGTAAAAAAAATCGTTAATTTGAAATACTCGAGCGCGTCAGTCTTTTATACAAAAGGTTCAGTAAGATGACCCAATTGTACTGACCCTTAATCTGACAATTATCTGAAGGGAATTCGTTAATCTGACAATTTGAAAAAAAAAACGAAATTTTTTTTTAAGGTAATTGTTACACACTCACTATAGCACACTAATCGGGGTATAGTTTAGACTATTTCTCTCTCTTTCACTCACAATCACTGCCCACTTTTACTATTAAGTAATAATATCTCAAAAACTGTGTGGAATATGAGCTATATTATTGTAAAGTTTCAATAAAATCCATTTAGTAGTTTTGCGTGAAAGAGTAACAAACATCCATCCATCCATCCATCCATACAATACATTAAACTTTATCAACAATTTTTGCTACTTCGGCTTATTGAAATTGATTATATTTTTTCAGTTATTCTTGAACATTTTCCTTCAAAATAAAACCAAAAATGACCGCGCTCGAGAATGTCAAGGTGACGTTGTTTTTTTTTACAAATTTGTGACCTTCCTATTCACTTTCGTCATACCCGAATCAGATTATAAAAATAGTAGGGGAGCCCTAGCCTCTTGGGACCCATCGAACGTCGTAAGGACCTATCGAATTTTAAAGTTTAGTTGATATAAAATATTAAATGTTATGTACTATATACCCTTTTGGTATATAGTAGTAGAAGCGTATGGAGATTGCCCACTGTTGTGGAGATAACACCAACAATGGTGCGAAATGCCACACAGCCAATGTACCGGCGAGGATGTGCATCGAGCAAGGCGGAGCACATTTTGAACCCTTAATGTAAAATGTTAATTATTAATTGTGACGTTGTTATTTACGAAAAAGTATATATTATTTATGGTTATTAAGATCTTATTAAGATAAGATCTTAAAATCTTCTTTCTTGTACAGTTTATACTTTTTTACATTGTACATTAGGTCAAAATGTTCATAGGCGTTCCATAAAATATATGTTCTATGTAATTTACTGTTTAATTTCACTGAAACAGGGTTGGCACATTATTGAAATAAATATTTTATAAGAGACCATTTAACACCTTTAAGGGGGTTTGGCTTTAGGAGGTTTTTTGTAACACCCTGTATATTAAGACTGTGCGAGAGAGTAATAGATAAAGAAGAAGTGAAAGGGAACGAGAGACGCGGAGTGGGGAATACATGCTCTACTGCAACTGCTCGCACAAAACTTTATCAACGATTTTTGCTACTTCGGCTTGTTAAAATTGACAGATTATAGTTTTTTAGTAATTCTTAGTCATTTTTCTTCAAAATAAAATTAAAATCGACCGCGCTCGAGAATGTCCAGGTGACGATTTTTTTTTACAAGTTTGTGACCCTACCATTCTCTTCCGTCATACTCAATTCGTCAGATTAAGAAAATGTGCACTGTATTAGTATTAATTAATTAGTGCACTATATTAGTATTAATTAGTATGTAATTAACTCGCCTTAGCTTAATCTGACGCGCTCGAGTATATTCAAAGATCGATTTTTTTTTACAATTCTGACCAGCTGCCATACACGTACCCCCCTGTATTAAGGGCTAATACTTGGTAGATATACTCTACAGGGTACAAGGTATCTCCCATAATTTAATCTGTCACGCTGGAGTAAATCCAGAAATCCCCGCTTGGGCTCCCCTACTATTTATAATGAGTAACAGTCGTATGTCTTGTTTGACTTATATTTCATATAGGTACATATTGTTTATTATATTTTCTAAAGTACTTACTGCATTTAACGATAAGATAAAGAAATTTTAATTAAAACAAAACACGTATGATCTGATGAATTTTTAGAGTGGTAGACAGTGTACCCAATCTGCCGATTCAAAATAGTACGTGTACCATCACTTACAAATATACAGACCGTGATGTGACTTTCGGGATTAGTTTGAAAAATGCCGGTTTCAACTATGTTGGCAAAGTGGATCCTACTGCTACTTGCAGTTATTCAACTGTAGTGGAGTCGCCCCCATTCATGGACCCCCCTCCAGCTTAACATCAGACGGGGTGCTGCTGTAGTGCCCCAATATAAACAAATATTGGATGTCTACTGATAAATCTTAACATGTCTGTTTTCTCTACGCCTTCAATCGCTTTATTTAAGTAACTTATTGAAATGTAAATTATCACTTTAGATGTCATATAGTTTAAAGATAGTTAGTAGTTAAAGATGTCATATAGTTTATAGATGTCATTTAGTTTAAAGATTAAAAAGAAATTATATTAATGGATGTTGGATAAGATACGAGTACTTGTGCATTAGTTATACATGAGTGTGTCATTTACTAAGGTATTACTAGTTTTTGTTTAGCATTTTTTAATAGTATTTTCTCAAAATATTGCTTACTAACAATCTCTGTAGTACATGAGTTTGTATAGTGGATATGTAAAGAGATAATTAGGGTTAGATAAAGTCTGTATTACTCAACTCTTTTTAGAATAAAATAAAAAGTTAAAGATAACTTTTCTTTTTGTTATAACGGGTTTACCTAATAGTCACTTAACTTAATAGTCATTATAGTCCATATACACAATTACAAATATATTTATAACTCAATATAACTCAATAATATTATTGACATGTTTTGGTTTAAAGAAAATACAATAATAGGATATAATATAACTTTATTTATTACAAAAAAAATGTTTTTTAAAATGCACTTAATTCACAATTAACAGTCTAGAATTATTCACACAGCTCATGTAATACAAATAAATTAAAAATAAATAAGATGTTATTATGGCAAAAATATATTTCGCAACTGTCGTCCCGTAATGACACTGGTGGAAGTGACATCAAGTATAGGTAGGTATAAGTAGATAGTAGCGAAGGGTTCCCGGAACTACTGAAGCTCCGCAATATCCGAGTGGAATACAAAATACTTAACGTTCTCCTTCCGGCAACATGTGATACTATCATTAGACAATATCGCCTATTACAATACCCACTTAATAGAATAATGCAAAATAATATAAGTATCGACAAATTTTGTGAAAACTTCGCGAGTTAATTTCTAGCCACTTATTAATAAAATACTAATAATAATGCTAATCGTAATTGTACGACTACTACCAATATTTGATAAGTAATTAAACAATTTATATACCTACCGCTTACTCACTTCATTAGTAAGGCGTAAATAATATTTGTGTCCTTTAAATTCAATATAATTTGATAACATCTAGATATTTTAAATAGAACATCACAAATGAATCAACTATCTACTTATAATGTTTAACCAGATATCATCCTTACTCTTCAAAGTTAGCGACGTTGTTTCATAGCGTAGTGGAACTTTGGTTCTATCGCATGGTTCCACTTTATATTTATGAAGGAAGCCAGCTAATCCCATCATAGACTCTACTTTTGCAAACCGCATTCCTGTAATAACAAAAAAATAAAGTATAGAACACAAGAACGAAACAACGCAGAGTATAATAGAGCATTGCGTAATTTTCAACAATGAATCATTAAAGGCTAATTACCTATGCAATTACGGGGACCGTCTCCAAATGGTAAGAACGTACATGGATGTATGTTCCTTTTGTTTTCATTCGAGAATCTTTCTGGATTAAACTCCTCTGGATTTTCATAAAACTGTGCGTCGTGATGAATACCAAATACAGGTATTAATACTCTCACATGCTTATCTATCTTCAATTTACAATTTGAAAACGTATAATCATCTACACATTTTCGTATCAACACACCTCCTGGTGGATGCTTTCGTAATATTTCATCGAAAGCCATTTCTAAATAACTCATATCACAAACCGAGTCATAGAATATACCGCCATGTTTTTTTATAGCGGAGTCAATGTCCTTAAAAACTTTATCCTGAATTTCTTGATTTAAAGCTAATTCGTATAATAAGAACGACATAGATGCAGAAGATGTTTCGAATCCTGCTGCATAAAATACCAAGGCTTGTGCTGCCATTACATTATCAGTTATCTTTAAAGTCAAAGGCGAGTCTTCAGATTGCTCATTTAAATTTGAACGTTCTCTCAATTCGATCAAGAGGTCCATGAAATCTTTTCTTTGAGAATGTTTCTCTTCTCTTTCCTTTACAACTTTCTTAACCAAATCTTGAAAAAATGTTGTTACTTGAGTGTTTGTGATAGTAATATTTAAGAAGCGAATAATTCCAGGAATAATAACATTAATTCCTCTCCATATGATTGATTTGAGGCGAGGTTTAAAAATAGTTTCCGCTATTTCTCTAAAATAATTTTCTTCATTTGTGAGTGCTCCTAATTTCAAACCGAACGCACAAGAGCCTATAACTTCTAGAGTATATTTAGCCATAAGACTGCGCATCTCTTGCGGAACATTTTCATCGGCTAATTTATCAACGTGTGTCTGGAATTCATCGACACATGTTTGTATTAATGGTGACATCGATTTTAGTTTACCGGATGAAAACATTGGCGTGAATCCTTGTCGCAGTTTCCTCCAAGAATCAACTTCTGCGTTGAAAAGATTATCTGATAAAGGTTCATTTGTTACTCTAGTTCCCCTGTCACTAAAGTGACCGAAATTTTTGATTAAAACTTCCTTAATCATCTCAGGGTCTCTGAGTATCAACATCGGAACGCTACCCGAATATATTCCCACTGCTTTTTCATTCGGATATTGTGCATATAACTTTTGACAGAGCATAGTAACAGATTCTTGTGTCATCATGACCTTGCCAAAATTTCCGATAAACGGAATTGGTTGTGGTCCCCGTACATTCCTATTTTTCCAATAGTTAAATTTCTTGATATAATATGCGATAGCTAAAGACAGACTTACTATTATCAACGCGAACGCGGTGGTATACATTTTTGTTTTCGTCCGTATCTCTCAACACACAAGTTCACATAGCGTTGTCTCACTATTGAGACTGACTGAATGTAAGAAACACGTTCAACTACTTATACAGTTGATTTAATAAACGGATTTATCACGGTGACGCGGCAACGTCAACACAAAGACTCTATCATACTAGTATAAAACAATTATTTGTATCCTGCGACGATAAAGTTTATTATTTTCATTGTTAAAATGATTACTCATTTTCATATTTGATAAATTTTACTTACGGTATGCCAACTTACTTATTGGCATACCTTTATTTACTTTTGCTTCACACAAATAGGTATATATACTTTATTAAATCGCAATCCAGGGTGATATTTAGGATTGCGCCGCCTGATGTTAAGCTAGAATGGGGTCCATTAATAACTAGAGTTATATAATTGGTTTGCCTAGTACCAACTACCATAGAGCTTGTACGAAAGTGATTGTGGATGTGAGGGAAGCGAGGGAATTATGTCAGGATCGTGGCAAGTGGCGCTCCATAGTCTCTGCCTATCCCTGTGGGAAAAAGGCGTGACAATTCGATTAAATTTAAAATAACTGCTAGTAGTAATCGCATCCTTTATGCTGGCCTAATTGGAACCGGCAACTTTCAAACTGATACCGAAATGCGACTAAGTCACTTCACGGTCTGTAAACTTAAATCTGTTCACGGTATCAATGTATCTTCGATATGTCCTAAGTACCTATTTAAGTATTTTGGTCGCCATTCGCTGAGTGTATATGATATAAGCACGTCTTATAAATATTATAATAACATTAATTAACATATGTTTTTTATTATTATAAAAGTAGAGATGGCACACTTTCGCACTTGTTTTAAATTTAAAAACATACAAAATTATGTAACTTCAAGGAAATCTAGTTTTGTTTTTACTAGTAAAACAGGTTTATTATAAATATTTTATAAGACTTATGTTTACTACTTTATCGGAACTTAATTCAATATTTAGATTTTATTTGGATGCTATTTATTGTAACAACTTAACAAACAATCTAATTGTCACGCTAATTTCCACAGGGATAGGCAGAGACAATGAAGCTCCACTTGTCGCGATCCCGACACATCTTCCTCGATTCCCTCACATCCACAATTCTCTTCATACAAGCTCTACGATTATGGGCACTGGGCAACTTAGCTTTCTTGAGGGTGTCTCCAATTTGGCAACAACCATCGATGTTTAAAATAAACATCGATGGCAACAACATATTGATTTATCACAAATATATTTTTGTATTGCGACTCGTCGTCGACTTACCTGATGGTAATCACGAAGAGGTCTGAAAGCGAAGACGACTGTAAAACCGTTAAAGTTTACGGTAGCCATAGAAAAAAATGCAAAATTGATAATCATTTCAACACTACTCTGATTGGTTTGATCAACTTATTGTTGTATTTACATATACATATCATCGTTCATAGTACATATTCACAGGTACCTAGTACATATGTACTAAGTTTATATGTTTCTTCATGTTAATTAGGTTTTATTTTAGTTATTCATATATACTTCCCCAATTGCCGATCTTTTTTTGTAGCAAAAATGAGAGGCATAGTAATTAAAATTGTGAATCGGTTATCAACTCCAATGGAATCCATATACCCCACGCAATACCCCGATATTATGTCTAAACATCCAAAATAAATAAAAATCATAATATATTCTTTTATATGAAACTACATTGTTTAATGTTTAGTATGACCATATTTTCACGAAGAAGACCATAGTTATAATAAATAAAGTCTGTAATAGCTAACCGGTCACGTACTATGCTCACTATATGAATATGAAGTTTTGGACGTGGTCACACATTATCAAGTAGGATGAATGTATAGAGTGTATAAGTAATTAGTACTATGTGTTTAACACACAAGATGTGCATTCTCTTGCATTGTTCTTACTCATACACTCCTTATATCAAAGAGCATAGGGACTAAACTCCAACAACAAATTAATACGTTAAATAAATGCGAACATAATAGTTTTAATGACTTTAACCGTTATATTCCTTTTATCTATTAGGCTTGAATACAGATTTGGTAAAACATTGGTCGTATAAAAAGAGATTTGTTCAAAAACCTTTAAAGATGGTGAGGGAAAAATATTCGCGTTATGTCTTCCTTTCTTGTCGTCTGATTAGATCGTTAGGTACAATGCTACCCTACATTCCCCTTTGAAATTTAATATTCATATTCAATTAGGATGTTTTTCCCGATTCCTTTTCACACAAAAGCGCTTTGGAATTCTGATACCCCAGAATCACAATCACCATAACATAAGCATTTAATACTATTGCATAGGTAGATGAGGTTAGAAATAATAGAGAAAATAACAATCGACCTTTGTAAGAATATCAAATAAAATCCGCTCGATAAAACGAAAATCAGTGGAATTTTACAGCAGCATTCCATACCGTGTCCTATTTCCAACCCTCGCGTTCGGTTAAATAAATGGCCCTAGTAAATTTATGCCGCCGACGATTCTTTCATTTCGCCAAATGTTTTGTCCTTTAGTAAAAACGCAATGACATTTGCATGAATATCACATCTTGTTGTGGCAAAACCGCATATAAAAACAGGCTTGAAATAAAAATAGATGCTATTTTTGTGCAGCAAGTAGGTATGGAGGTATAAAAAAAGAGACATGTTGGTGCAACCCGCTCGTCGCCGCTGTGTCAATATTTTAAGTTCTTGTAAGAAATTTGTTCAAACAATACACCATCTCCTGTCCTAATTTATACACGTGTTGTGTAGTTAGCTTGTTTCCATTCGCGCACTACATTAAAACTTTTACATATATATATTTTTTTATATTTTTATAAATTATTCTATTGTATTTTATTCCAACACATGATGTAGAATTTACATAATATGTAAATTTACCTCGTTGCAATAAAATCGATCGATAATAATAAATGAGTATTCAAGCTTTCTATTGATCATTAATCAACTATATATTTGTAATTTAAATGTTACATATGCATTACACATAATACACGTTATGAAACATCTTTATATGTACATTGGATACGTCCCCTGCAGGACACATAAAGGTGCGTGCACGCATGTTTACCCGCTGCTTTAATTATCCCAACGCTGTAAATCTTAGATTCCATGCACTCCA
Source organism: Tinea trinotella (assembly GCA_905220615.1). Lineage (NCBI taxonomy): Eukaryota > Metazoa > Arthropoda > Insecta > Lepidoptera > Tineidae > Tinea > Tinea trinotella. The sequence goes on from HG992306.1 coordinate 9,500,448, forward strand.
TGTAAACATACAAAGATTAGACAGACAACAGCTTATCTACATTACCTTAAAAATGTTTCGTTAAATAGAGAAGATAAAAATCTTTACAGTGAATTTTAGTGGACTGTGGCATTTAGAAATGTAACTTACACTAATAGAGTCTGGCAGTTATGATGGCTTTGGTTTTACATTTTTATCTTGTTTACCGATAAACAGACGTTGCAGGGACATCTGGTTTGTTACAGGTTCTCGAGTGTCGTAAGATGCGGTTAAAAAATACTCCTTTCGGTTCAGTGGCTCCATTAAAAAAAAACCTTTTGAAACAATTTAAAATCAATTTTACAAATTCTATATTTAAGTCAGTACATTATTTCACAATAAACACATACCTACCAATAGCAGTTTAATTAAAATTATATATACTTATTTTTTATGATCCTGTACCTTGACACGTTTTGTTTTTAATTGTGAGATTTCACAAAGTTGTGAAGATATTTAGGTTGCGTCGTGCACTACACTTACGGCGTTTGAACGTTTTCCAATGCTCAGTGGGGGGTTAAGCATCTCGAGCGAGAATGTGTGAGTCACGAATCATTGTAACAAATATTCGCATCGTTGACACGAAGATGAGTCCAGTTCCTCGTGCAGGATTACTACCAATTAGGAAGCACGAGGGTGCGTCTCGTCCGGCGAGGTCGACGAACGTGGCTTGGCGTTCTGCCAACTTTATTCCAACTCTTCTACTATTTGAACAATTTGCACTTAAATCTATGTGAGGCTGGCTACGCAAATGTACAGCGGCCACGGTTGCCAGTATTTCGGATGCTACTTTTGCCAATAGGGAGTTCAAAACATCGCATTTCGAGCCAAAATTACGCTTGTTACATATTACGAACTAGAACTACTTTCACAATTGCCTAGTTAAATTTTAGTAAGCAAAGAAGCATTTGCAAGTAAAGGACATGAATCATTTTGGGTTTGTTTTGTACTACTTATGTAATGTCCAATGATGAGAAAAAATATAAATGCTAGTTTCTATACTTGTATTGATAAACCTAATAACAATTTTGCTTTTAATTGCTGTGCAATTGAGTTATTTGATATGGATTTTGTATTAACCATATTTCTGCTTTAAACTGACATAATTATAGTTTGATCATTTTGCATACCCAAACTAGGATATTTTCCAATTACATGGTAATCTTCGTGAATAAAACTATTTTAAAATGTATATGCAACTGTAAAAACAATTAAGCCCACTTTACATCCTATTTAATATTGTATTCAATTTGTTCGTTGTATTTACTGATTTCGTAGATTAATCAAGCGTTGTACCTACATTATAGTATTCTGGTCTAGCCAGCATATAAAATGACACTTCATATCTAGCACAATCTACTAAGGTTAATGTTCGCATAATAAATTACTTTGTGCATCCGAGCTGATGAAAGCACGGATGAAATTCAAAACGCCAGCCGGTTGATTAGTGCCGCGCGGCCGAATGTACTCGTCTCCACTTACCATTTACTTGTTTATGGCAACAATTAAGAACACATTATAGACATTACATTCACCATTGTTTACTAACAACCGTCTATAATGAACTAACTAATGTGTTACCAACATAAACAACATAACAACCCAAAATCATATTTTAAATGTTTCGACATATGACAGCACCACGACGATGTTAAGCTAGAATGCGGTCCATGAATGGAGAGGCACCTTTGGCCGGCTTAGTGACTCTGTTTTTACAGGCAAGTCGAGGTCAGATATCGCGTCTGAATAAAAACAAATCCTAATATAGCAGTGTCCATAACTATAGCAATTGGATGAAGAGAATTACAAATATATGTAAGAAACCAACAGAGTTATTTCAGGATAGTAGAAAGTTGGGCTCCAATGTCTCTGTGTTTGCCTATGGAAATTGTGGCGTGACAATTTGTTTGATTGATTATATTTGTTATTCCATAATCTCAATAGAATAATGCCACTGTAAAAGAAGTTATACTATCAATAGACATCAAATATAACTTAATTCCTAAAAACAAATAAGTATTATTTCTAAGCTTTTGCGCAAAAATAGTTTTTTTCCCAAATTTTTCATACTAAGCTACTAAAGCTTCTATCATAGAAACTGAGCGACCAAGGTATCATCAAAGATACATGTGTACCAGCAAGTGGTTTTGATTTGCGTGAACTTTTCACTACCATTTTGATTGTAGTGAAAAGTTCAATGTTTTTTTAATCAAATACGCTGTATTTTGATTATAAAACATTTTTAAAATTTCCATATGAGTACTTACTACATTTTGAAAAATTAGGATCCACCGTCGTCGTGTGAATGGTAAGCATTCAAAAATAAACAAAATATATATTTAAAAAGTTAGGTAAGCATTTTTGTTATCGTGTTATAAATGAGGCAATATTCAAATTTCACATTTTCATAATGCTAATAAATTGCCTTTGCTGTTATTTTGTTTCCTAAAAAGGGTCTTGTATTCATTACCACAGATGACTTGCCACTTCAATGGCCTTTCCATAAGTTTGCATACAAATAAACTCAGTATATTCGAATACTATGCAAGTGCAAATCTGTTACTTTGCAGGAGAGCAACGACAACGAGGCGTTCACAAATATATTTTTTTTGTAAAACATATTATTTTAGATAATTACTGAGGCAACCCTAAACTGCATCAGTATTATCAGTCGTCGGCACTATTGGACTTTTATTCCCCTTGCGGCAGGCAAGTCGATGTTAAATTTCGCGATCTAATAAAAAAGGACTTTTAATTATCACGCTTTTATTAGCTTGACTTGTAGGTATGTAACTATGTATCGGAATGTTTCTAATTAATTTTCACCCAATTCTAAATAATTTTATAATTTATACACGTATTAAAAACCAATAACAATACAATAACTTTATTAGCCGGCATAGTGACGGTGGGTGGGTGAAAGCGTGTTTTTTAACTATAGATTTATTTTATTTATTTAGACGTCCATTTTAATTGCGTTCGTATCATGCTATGGTTGACAACATGCATGGCGCATTGGTAACACACCAGTCTGCTACTCGTGAAGTCTCAAATTCGATTCCGGGTCGGAGCGAAGATTTATTTTATCTGTAATATTTATTAATTAGGTAGTATATAAGAAATACTTGTTTTATATGAAAAAGGAGCAGACAGTAGGTGGTCATTTGCGAAGTCCTAATTTTATCACTTCAAACACTATTCATATGTGCAGTGGCTATATTCAAAGAACGCATTCGCTCCGTTGATCTATACATCATTACGCAAAGTCACGGTCATTTCACTAAATTGACGCTGATATGACATTACGGTATCTTAATGCTTAAGATATACAGCGTAACTGTAGAAAGTGTCCATTATCTAATGACAATTCGCAGTTAACACATTTCTTTGACAGTAGTTATGTATTCAGTTAATTTATATTTCTCTTTCAACCCTAATGTTATCAGCAAAATATTCATCATCATCAGCCGTCCTTAGAACGCCATTTTGAACGACAAGATGCCAGTTGCACCCACTGGTTATTCGTGACTTTTAGTATGTCGCCAGTTTACCTAGTGGGAGGCCTACCTATGTCTGCCGGTTCGTGGTCTCCACTCTAGAACCTTTCTTCCCCATCGTGTGTCGGTTTTTTGAGCGATGTAAAATATTAGGAACAAAAAAGACATTTTGATTCAAAACAATTACTATAATTGCTTTATTATGCAATTATAGTAAATGACCAGAACCTTCCAACCACTCTTTAATCCAAACCCGGAACACATGTGCCTGATATTTTTTTATGGCAAGTGGCGCTCCATTGTCTCTGTTTATCCCTGTGGGGAAAAGCGTGATCATTAATTTAATTGATTGATATTTTATAATATGTATTGTAATTATTATCTTCAAAAATCTTTACACCGACCGGGAATCGAACGCGGGTGGACTTCATTAGTGCATTCACATTGTAAAATGAGTATTGTAGTTATACATAATTCTTTAATTAACAATAAGTAATCTGCCTCAGTAATTGTGTTAGATTGGATTGAATCGAATCTGATCTAAGCTGATGTAATTTAATCTGATTTTATCAAATAGAATCATTAAATAAAACTTATGTTAACATTTAAATAGTTGGTTGGCTTTTGCGCAGTCTTGTAGCTAACTTGCACGGACACTTAAACACTTTACACATGTCAACAAATAAACCTGCAAAGTGACTCAGTCGCGTTTCGGTGTACGATCATGTATCGCACAACAATATAATAAAATAAATACATATAGAGAAGTTTGTTTTTATTGTGACTCTACATCAGACCTCGGCCCGCCTAATAGTAAGCAAGAGAAGGTCCAAGAGTGCCGACGACAGTTCACGGTTGCCCCAGTCTCTATCACTATGCCAGCCAAAAAATCATTAATAACAAAGAGACCCAATTTATACAGACCTATATAATAGCATCATTTGACACGAGCGCCGTATCTAAAGAACAAAAGTTTAACGCCACGCTCCTTTAAACTCCTACACGGACGCTTTCTCACTGCTCTTAGTTAAAAAGGAAGTCACGGCCTAAGGTTCGTTGATCGCCAATAGTTAAGATTAAGGACCGACGATTCAGACTTGACTAAAAATATCACTTAAAGTAACTGCTAGATTTTATTAAATGATGGTAGCCGAGGCCGTAAATTTTGGCGGTTTTTTTGAGTCTATAAGTTAAGGCAAGTTGAGAGCTGATTTATTGTTACAAAAGATAAACTTACAGTCATGACATAGGCCTCTATCATGCTTACTAGAAAGCAGGTCGAGGTCAGATGTCGAGTCACATTAAAAAATAAAATAAAAGATTTAAGCTTAGTATTAAAAAATGTATGTATCTAAGGGCGGATTCGACCAAACATATTAATACTCCGTATAAACCTTATCCGCAGTGTAAATAAGAAAATATCTCCCGTATAGTAAAGTTTTGCGTTCTACCAACCTTTAGTAGGAGCATAATTTTATTTATACTGCTTGTAATTTTAAACCGCCGAATTTGGTCAGGTAAGTTCGTAATCCTAGGGATAAGCGTGAGTTTGACAGTTCGTTCGAAGATATTTTTATTTTGACAACTAATATTATGCCACAAAATAAAAACGTCAAGTTTTCTATAGTATTTCATATAACGTAAGGAACTTTTTTTTTGTCATATTACTCAATCATTCATCAGTTGTCGGATTAACTAAACGGGATTAATTTATCCTGACAATCTGTTGGTCGAACGTCCATGAATTTTTAGTATTGGTATAAAATAACACCGTCGGTTGTTAAACGGCAGATATCGAAAGTTTGGTCGAATCGGACCTTAATCGCGTTTAATTTGGTTTTGATTTTATATATTTTTTTATTATTCCGACGTTTCGAGAGCTTTGCAGCCATCGTGGTCACAAAGAGACAGAAAACCAATATAAACGCGATAGTCAGCCGCATAAAATTTGTTTAATTCATTATTCAATGTTAGCGCTAAATCTAAGAAAATACTTATTATTACACTTAGTAGAGATTACTTTAGCGGCCAATAATAACTCTCTTGATGACTTATGGTCAGTAACGTATGAAAACGAAAGTAGTTATGTTATTAACATTGAAAAGATTGCCGTAAGATTGTAAGATTTTATGTTCCCTTCAGTAATTACTTATTAACTTGTAAGCATAAATATTTTTTTTACTAGTATAGTATCTATTTTTTATTGTAGCTCGAAATATGAAAGTACCTCAGCCAATGTTAAGCTGGAGAGCGTTTAATAAATGGAGGCGACTGCTACTACAGTACATTCACAGTTAAACTACGCCGGATTAGCAGACTGGGCAAACGACCACCAACTCTCTGCTTAAACAACCAGACTTCTGAAGAGTTCAAACTGAGGTAGCCGGGAACTAACTCGGTTTTTTCAGTCATCGTCACTCTTGGACCTCCTCTTGCTTATCATCAGGCGGGTCGAGGTTAGACATCGTGTCACAATAATTAAAAAAAAATTCTTTCACGTTAATTTTATTATCAGATATTTGTATAATACAAATACAATCTATCAATTATTACAAATATTTGCTCCTACTGGGACACGAACCCGGTACTTTACGCGAAGCAGTGTGTTACCAATACGCCACACCTGTCGTCATAACATAAACTATTTCATTGTTTATGAAGTAAAATTGTTTTTGCAACAAAATGAAAGACATTGCGGTAAATTTTATTATTTTTATTATTCCTAAAGTAATTATATTTATATATTTAGTTACTTACTCTTAGTAAGCCAAATAATTTATAAATCAATACTTTCCTCTATTTAATTACCAATTAGTTAAATAAAGACAGTCTTAATTAGTAAACTTTTCAATTAAATTTCAGACTCCTTTTAGACTTTTCCTTTCAATTTAATGTTGAACTTGTTGAAGATAGGTTTCTGTCGCTGTCGCTGATTGGTTTTAGTATTCCTTTAGAATTTTGAAATGCTCATTAAGTCCTACTCGAGACTATATTTTGTTTGATTACCAACAGATAATTTTAAAGCAAAATCATAAAAATAATACAAATTATAATTAAAATAATCATTCAAGTGGTTCATTTTTTATGGAGATAATTTTAGTGAAGAACTATAAACCATACCATTCCATAATAAGTAAAAATACCTTGTATTTACTTACGAGTATCTTATTACAAACAAGAAACATAAATATTTCCCTATTAATATAAAAATAAAAAAAATCATTAATAACAAAGAGACCCAATTTATTCGTTCGAAGTAAATATATGTTTTATACTATAATGATAAAATATAAGACCGATGGTTTTATAAAGGAAAACCAGAGCGACGGTCAAAAGGGGGGTGGGCAGTGGTGCACAGTCTCCGGCTTAATACTAAGTCGCGTTTCGGGATCAGCTTGTAAGTTGCCGGTTACAACTAGGCCGGCATAGTGGATGTGACTGCTGCTTACAGTTATTGAATTGTGGTAACAGTCACCTCCATTCAAGGACCGCGCTCCAGCTTAATATCAGTGCTGTCATATGCCGATTCACAATGAAAAATACATATATCGTCAAACAGAAACTAATGTCCAACGATACTCAGCAGTGAGGAATCAATTTAAGAAGATAAAAAAGAAAAAATACATACTTATTAAAATTTATTTTTTATTTTATATAAAATTGTAAGCTTATGATTGTTGATAGAGCATTTCATTAAATTAGCTTGAATTTATTGTAATTGTCTACAACATTAATATTCATGATTAATGTTGTATTTATCATTAACAATTTGTTGTCATATTAAGCGTAGTTTGCATTGCAACATGGCGTAGTTTAAAGACTACCGACGTAAAAGTTATTAAAAAAGCGTAAAAATAACGATATCAATTATTAAAAATGCATAATTATTTCTTTTTTTTTAGTTGAGGCCCATCAGCACCCCGCCTTATGTTAAATTGGAGTGCGTACCATTATGGAGACGACTGCTGTTACAGTTAAATAACTGCAAGCCACTATGCTGGCCTACTTGGAACCGGCAACTTTCAAACTCGAAACGCGACTAAGTATTTTTTACTCGAAAGCGGTGACAAATGATAACAGTCTGTTAGTAAAACACCCAGACCCGGAGCATCTGCCTCATGTATTTTTGTATCAATACAATGTAATTATAATTTACGATTTTGCGACAATAAAAATATAAAATGCTATTAATTTTATTATAATAATATATTATTTTTACATTCGGACCACACTTGATTTCTTTTTCTCTTATCGACCCTGTAAATTACCACAATTTGTTTTATTGGGAATATCATAAAACTAAGTAATGACCTTTTTATAGTCTTAGCTTTCTGTTAAACTAATTTTTAATATAAAAGCTACTTGTTTCAATATCAAATTGATACTAACTCGTTTCTTCTTATTTTATTAATATGTTGTGCAAAATCACCTTGAAGAGGTTGTCCTTTAAAAGTCCTAAATTAGTATCTGTTTTCATCGATTTTTCTTTTAAATAGGCGGAGTTATTGAATGCCAAATTTACGACAAGGGCATTTTATAAAGAAACAAGGTCGTTTATTAAATTTATTATATTATACAAAATAGCAAAAGCGTAAAATATTTTAACATGAATAAAAATTCTCCTTTAATGTCTTTCAGCCGGTTGTACCAAAAATTATAATTTTCGAATTTGTATAAAGTATCATATATGTAAAAGAAAATAATAAAAATGGGATGGACCACTTTTTAACTTCACATATTACATTTACGTTTAACGGATATTTTATACAGAGCTAAAGGACATCATTCATTTTGGGTTTCTATGTAGGTACTACTTTTTTATTTCCTATGATAAAAACATATATAAATGTCAGTTTCAATATATAACTATTAACAACCCATTTCATAATAGTAATTATAAACACGATTTAGTAATAGTAAATGTAATAGAATAAGTATAAAGTAAAACTAAATTCGTAAATTGAAACTTTTTTGGTACAACCGGCTGTTAGTATATGAACAAAACAACTTTTTTTAAATAATATTTTTGCAATTATTCGCAAATCCTAGGCGATGCTGAGGTCACGGGAGCTCCCAGATACATTGCAGCTCTATGTGTTTTATATCGCCTGCCTATGCCACAGAGAATGTTGTGAGGGGTTCCTACCTCGTCTTTAATCCCGAAGTATCTCCTTAGGTAGGGGGAAGCATCCGCATTCTGGACCTCGAATGAGAAATCCAACTAAACGGTCCAGCGTGGTTTCTTTGTTAAACAATCGACAAGTGGAATGCTTTACCAGGCCAATAGTTCTCACCAGACTATAACCTACGTAAAGAAGAATGGTCTCTGGTCGGCATAGTGATGGCGACAGCCGATAACTGAGTCTGGCAAGTCAAAAGCATCGAAAGCAAGTCAAAGCATGTCACATCTAAATTATAAAAACAAAAAACAATTTAATTGTCTTTTTTTGCAATCGGCATAGGTCAATCCAGTGACCTTTCTGCAAAATATAAACGACAAAAATAAACAAATCCGTATAGCCACCCACCCAACCTCTTTCTCGTTATTCTCTATTTTTATTTGGTACATTTAAACACGATATTTTTATTAAAGTATTGTAAATTCTTTATTGTTTAATTACAGTTATAAAACGGTAAACTAGTTTAATGCATTCAATGTTGCAAGGACCAGCAACAATGCTTGCATACAAATTTCTAACTCGTTAAACTATTATAGTATTTATTTATAATGTAATAGAGTTCAATATTGAATGGTGTTTTTTACTATTTGTGTTGACTTTTGCTTTGTATTTTTTAAACCAATAATTAGCGATGTCAGTATTGCACGTCGTGACTAGACACCTGCTGAAAGATCATAAACGTGGTTAACCGACATCGAGTTATTTTAAAGTAGCTTGGTGCTGTTTAATGGATGTTTTAGAATCAATATTTATAAGATAAAATATTCTAAATAGGTTAACATTTAATGTCATGTAGTTTAATATGATTAAAGTTAAACAGATACAACCAAATTGGCTAATTTTATTTATGTATTCTCTTAGATTTTGCACGAACATTGATTAATGAATTAAACAAATTTTCAGTCTCTCCGTGGCCACGATGGCTGCAAAGCTATCGAAACGTCGGAATAATAAAATTAAAACATAACTACATTGATTTAAACGATAACTTTATCAGTATGAAAATACAAACATGGTTCATTATGTAAACAAATCAATAATATAATCTAATGAATATAATAGAGAGCATAATGTGAATGTGCCGCCAGTAGTGAAGCGCTGAAGCCTACATAGCACAGCGGGCTTGCAAGCAGAACCTGTACCCATTAGCGAAGGCCTAGCCGCAAAAACAACAGGGAACGAATCGGGAATGCACTCAAAACTAGATTGCTACTTCTTATTAGGTAGGTACTTAAATGCTACGCTTTTTCTACACAAAAGCCTCATTTACTGTTCACTATCGGGTATTGATGATATGTTTTAATTGGGCAGTCTTGTTTTCTTAAGAAATCCATATTGAGTCGAGCTAATTAGATCACAGCCGAGGTCGCGTAGGCAGCGCGAGATCTAGCAAATACGACTAGTATTTAACATAAATCCATCATAAGATTCGTAGGTGGACTTAGTTTTATGCCAACCTAATTGTACAATTAATGACAATTAATAAACAAGTTTTCTTAGTTTAAACTTCAAGGTTCTTTAACTTATGGCATCGTATTTATTTATTATTAGTATTTAAATACCGGCTAATCGTATAAGTTTAGATGGTTTAATTTTAAGGTTTGTGTAAGTAATCACATAAATAGTACTAATGAAGACATTTCAAAATAATGTTTATTGTATTGTATGTTTTTATTTTAGACATGATAAGGCGACGGTGATAGATTAGTGGTGAAATGGTCAATTAAAGCGAGAGTCCGCGGTTAAAAACTACTTGCCGGTACAAATGTATCCTTGATACGAGTCGAGTATAATATGTATAAGTATGTACTTTGGTTGTCCTGTTTTTATGATACGAGCATTTTAAATAGCTTAGTATAGAACACAGGCGTATTTGACGACAAGCGTGGACGAACGGTTAAGCGATTGGTTTGTTACGCGTAAAGTCCCGGGTTCGATTCCCGGTCGGAGCAAATATTTGTTTCATAGCTTTTATCTGTAATATTTAATAATTATAATAAATATTGCAAATATTTGTTAATAAAAAAAAGAGATAAATATTTGCTTCAGGTCTGGTTATCAAAGAGTGGTAGGCAGTGGTACCCAGTATGCCGATCTGGGGTAGTACCAACACTTACAAGTATACAGACCGTGAAGTGATTAGGTCACGTTTCAAGATCAGCTTGTAAGTTGCCGGTTCCAACTAGGCCGGCATAGTGGATGTGATTGCTACTCACTCAGTTATTGAATTGTAGTAGCAGTGACATTCATTCATGCACCACACTTCGGCTTAACATCAAGCGGGGTGCTGTCATATGTCGAGTCACAATAAAAAAAAAGAAATAATAAAAATATCAGCAATATGTTATTATTTACAGATTTTCACCACTTTCACATTTGTATTTAATTTCATTTTTATGAATAAGAATGGGTTATCTATTTAGTTTTCCCATGGATCGTGGGATGATCTCGCCCAAGTCCATTTCTTTACTATGACCAATTACTGGTCTCGCCGGATGTACGACGTCGAATCAAGTCGAAAAGTAATCTACAGCTGTCATTATCATTAGCAGGTATTACGAATACTAGTGATGTACTATTATTTTTTGTAATAGTGATGCTTCAATTAATGTAATACTCTTACGTATCTATTCAATTATCATAATTGCTTCATTCAACGTTTAATTAAATTCATTTTGTTGTTGTTTTTATTGTGACTCGACATCTGACCTCGACTTGGAAGAACACCGCTTCAGTTCACGCCTGCCTCAATTGCCATCACTATGCCGGCCGAAGTATCTAAGGTTACATAATCGGTAGAACACATGGGCTGGTAAAAAAGTATTCCTCTTGTCGATTGTTCTATAAAGGTACGACGCAATGAACCCTTTAGTTCAACTGCCGATGCGGTAGACAGAACGCGGATGCCTCTCCTGACCCGAGTATTTTCTATATTGTTTCTGCAACTCGTGTAGATAAAGATAAATCTGTTACCGAATTCTAATATTTATTATGATATAATGTTGCGTATATCAAATGTAGTTTAGATCATCCATTTAACCAATAAAGGCGACCGTCGTGTAGTGGTACTGCAATGGTTACGCAAACCGAGAACCCCGGTTCAATAACACTTGTCAGATTGTTATTAACAATGCATCTTTGTGTGTACTTTCAGCGTCCTGTTTCTATGATATAAGCAAGTTTTGTAGTTTAGTATATCTATACTGTCCATTTTATGTCAAAAAAATTATTAAACAAGGCAGACCCAGAAGGGTGTTTTCCGACCAAATCAGAGATATCCACAGCTAGGTTGCCTTAGTGCCCATAACCATAGATTGTATGAAGAGAATTGTGAATGTGAAGGAAGCGAGGGACTTGTGTCAGGATCGTGGCAAGTGGCGCTCCATTGTCTCTGCCTATCCCTGTGGGAAAAAAGGCGTGACAATATTTCTCTAATGTAATTTTATTTTATTCTATGAGAACATTGACTTCCCGGGATCTAATAGAGACAAAATGAAATAATATTCCTGCTTTGCAAAATATGTACGTGTCTTCAATCATCTTCCTCGTGTATTCACATCCCTTTACATCGTAATTTTCGTAATAAACATAATCAGTTGACACTGGCGGCACTTTGCGCGCAGTGCAAATTGCTCGTTTGACAACTCGACTCTAAGAAAGTTCAATAATAGAACTCAAAGGGTTTTCTTTATTTCTTTGTGAAAATTACATGTGTTAGATAATCTACACAAGTCTTGTGTAGATAAATAGTATTTATATAAATTGCTTCTGGATCTCCGACAGGAAATTTGTAGGATGAAAAAACATGTCAAAGTAATGTAGATAATTTATACTCACGCAACAAGAAATATATTTATTTTTTTATTTTCTTTTTATTGTGATTTGAAATATGGCAGAATGGTCCATGAATAGAGTGAAGTACTACTACTACAGTGAAGAAACTGAAAGCAGCAGTCGCATCCTCTAAGACTAATTGAAACCGGCAACTTTCCAACGCTACTCAAACGGCAAATTTCAAAGTCACTTCACGAATTCAATGACCAACAACTTTCACCTACTACTCTTACAGATCCAGACTGGGGGCAAATAACTGCTTCATTTTTTTCCATCCCAGCATGCGACTACTAATTGTAAATATTTAATTGTAGTCGCCTTCATTCATAGACCGCTCTCCAGTTTAATATCAGGCGAAGTACTGTCATTTGTCAAGCCAAAATAAAAATAAATAGCAAGAGTAGCGTCCTTCCAGAAACTACACATTCATTATAGTTTCACAATTTTTTATCTTCATCCAAGATTTTTAATAATTAAAATTAAAACCGCGCACCACTTCTTCTCTAACCTTTATTCCAGAGCTACTTGTTCTTCTTGAACTTATGAAGCTTGATATTTTACATTCGGAGTAGACGGTATTACTTTTTTGGCTGGCATAGTGGTGACGAATGGGACAACCGTGAACTAACTCAATTTTTACAGTAGACGTCTCTCTTGGACCTACTCTTGTTTATCATGAAATGTGTGGAGGTCAGATGTCATGTCACAATAAATAAATAGTATTATAAAGGATAATAATACTGGAATGAAAAGTTTACACTAATACGAGTAGATGAATTCTATCAATATATAAATAATTTTCTTGCGAATGTTTATTTTTTTCTTCACCATAAGTGCAACCATTTTCCTAGAAAAGTATTCAAATTGTACATTCGTACTGGCACCGTTGCTACGTGTCGAACTACTTACTTAGAAACGCGAATCCTAATCAAGAAGGACCAGGCGATACTAAATTAAATGGTGTTACTAATGGGGTGAGGTTCGGTTCAATTCGTCGAATTGAAGATGATTTATACACGTATGACATCATTTAGTTCAGAATAACGAAAATATAAACAATTCATTCCCAGAAAAATCAACGAAATTCTTTTAAAGTCAACTTCCTGACAATTAGGGCCACCACAATTGGGTAAAAAATATTCACGAAGAATAAAATATTTGTAGGTAATAAAAGATAATACAGAAAAGGTGTTGACAATCACAATTATGTTGGCTCCAATATAAAGATAAAATAATAATCATTTAACACGTTTTGTGTTAAACAACCATTTAGCTAACGAAGTTGTTTACTAAGTGAAGGGTGAAAAGACGCACATTTTGAGATTACCATTTTTGATAAAGTGAGGGTTTATGATAAAAAATCCAGCGTACTACATCCGCGCGCTCGTTCACTGTCAAAAGGAATTGAATTTATAGCTCTCCTGAAACTTGAAGATATCAAAATATCTTTTCCTCGTTTTATTTTAGCTTACGTACTTACGTTATGGATACCTGTATTTTATCGAAATCCGAGGATATTGCAAGATATCGTTTTGTAAAACAAATTAGGCTTATTGCGTTTTAAATTAATATGTATTATTGAATACAAAAATACCATCGGTTTTTATCAGAATAAAATATTATTAATTTATACTGTTAACCGTTGTGCTGATGGATTCAAAATGCAAGTGATTCCATTCGATATCCGAGTCACAGCTTAAATATATTACATTGGATCTATCTGTAATAATCTATAAAACAAGCACGTTTATAATTTTAGTTTGTTCATAAAAGAATGTAATAAATATGTTATAAGTAATGTAATAAATAATTAGATTAGGGATTAATGGCAGCCCTACAATAATTACAGCCGTAGTTTAGCCGGTTTATGCCATTGTATGGTATTTGCCTTTCTTACTAGAATGACCTCGAAGGACGCCGACTTCAGACGGCTGGCTCGGGCACTATGACGGTCGAACATTACACGTATATTGATTGCAATATATCCGCAAAGCCTAATCGCAATTAACCCTTAATTACAAGCATCCACGCATAATTGAAATTTATTAATTAATTACAAACAAATTACGGCAAGCGTATCAAGTATGTAAAATCAATTATACATTTCTGCACCGGAATCGTGTATTTATTTTTTTACTACATATCGATGTGTTATTTCTAATCCTATTAGTATTAATTTTTTTAGGAGTTGTGTCAGGATCGTGGAAAGTGTCTCTGCCTATCCCTGTGGAAATTAAGACGTGACAATCGATTATGATGATGAAGTTCATATTCCCGTTTTTGTCAATAAAAGTGACTATGGTTTGAACACAATATAATATAAAGCTGTTTTGTACAGTACTAGTATATTGTATATATTTTATAATTATGGCAGACCCGACAGACGTTATTCTGCCCGGGAAAACAAAAATAGTTTGTTGCGTCATCTATAGGGTCTAATTGTGAATTACAAAAAATAAAAAACTACAAAAAAAAACATTAAGGTAGGTTCAGTCATTTAGGAGGAGTTCAGTGACGTACACACAGACAGAGAGAGATTTAATAGTGCAATACACGTGAACGTACATATATACATAAATGTCGTATTAATACAGCCGATCATCGTAATACGTCTTGACCAATATTTGTTGCATCAACCTCCGCATAGCTTGCCAAACAGTCAATACCTACTCCAGGAAACTGTAGCATTCCAATAGTTCACTGACTCATTTCGATAATACGCTTCTTCGAAAAATCAACACTTGTTTTTGCTAAATCATCACGGACCATTGAATTTAATATGCTCTTGCTCAATCTTAAATGGCGATAAGATTATTTGCATTTAGGTATAATGAATTTTAACAATATACATCCTCAATAAAGCTAGGTTGCCTAGTGTCCAACCCCATAGAGCTTGTATGATGAGAATTGTGAATGTAAAGGAAGCGAGGGAGTTGTGTCAGGATCGTGGCAAGTGGCGCTCCATTGTCTCTGCCCATCCCTGTAGGAAAAAGGCGTGACAATTTGATTGATTGATTAAATTTTAACAATGTTATTGTGGCTTGACATAATATGACAGAACCCCGCCTGATGTTAAGCGGGAATGCGGTCCATGAACGAAGGCGACTGCTAGTACAGTTAAATAATTGCAAGTAGTAGTTACATCCACTATGCCAGCCTAGCTGGAACCGGCAACTTTCAAGCGCATCCCGAATTGCTAATAAGCCACTTCAGGGCAGACTGGGCAACCCTTAAATAACCGAACCCGGAGCGAATATCTGCCTCTATTTTATTAATATTAACGTATATTTGTTTTATACAATCTAATTATTAAATATTACTAATAAGGATATGAAACAAATCATTGCTCCGACCGGGAATTGAACTCGGAACTTAACGTAGCGAACAGGGGCTTAATTCTCATAAATCACAACAACAAAATGAGGTGTTGACGGTCTATTAAAGGATTAGCATAAAAACAGTCATTTCGCCACTATTATTTCGTAAGAATTGAAAGGGTGTTTTCCGACCAAATCGGAGACCTCCACAAGAAAGCTGGGTTGCTAGTGCCAATAATCGTAGAAATGGATTGTGGATGTGAGAGAAGCGAGGGAGTTGTGTCGTTGTGGCAAGTAGCGCTCCATTGTCTCTGCCTATCCCTGTGAGAAAGAGGCGTGACAATTTGATTGATTGATTGAAATTATTTAAGTATCTATTAATTACCTGACTTATTATTCTTTCTTTATTCTAAATTTAAATGCTTTCTAAACCTTTATGTTGTATTTAGTTTCAAACATGTCTAGGGAAAGGGTGCAAATAGAATATAAATGAACAAGGAACCCTAATTTAAAGTTTTACTTCAGGGATGCATTATATTATGTTAATTACGGTACAACTGTGTTTGTACCACCAAATAAAGTATTTATTTCCATAAGTTTAGATATAAATTTTAATTAAAAATGACCCAAAATATGTAGATTAAGTAGTTAATATGAATTTATGATCACGTATAAAGCATAAATTTATTATTCAGTATTGCCGACGACTGAAAAAACCGTCTTAGTTTACGCCTACTTCGTTCGTCGCCACTATGCCGGCCAAAGATGTTATGCAGGTCCTATACATCGTCTTTTTACCCCTGTAATACCCGCGCTGGTCGGGGGATGTATACGCATTCAATTGACCGAATTGACAGCCGAACTAAACTTTTTAGCGCAACCTTTTATTTTGTGGAACAAGTACAAGTAGCAGGTATAGTACAGATAGCTTTAACTGCCCATGTGTTCTCTTCATCCTATAAAACAAAGCGTGGAAAGCACAGCCGGTGTAGTAAAGGCTTAAGAGTGGTAGGCAGTGGTACCCAGTCTGCCGATCCGGGGTAGTACCACCACTTACAAGTATACAGACCGTAAAGTGATTTGGTCACGTTTCGGGATCAGCTTGTAAGTTGCCGTTTCCATCTAGGCCGGCATAGTGGATGTGATTGCTACTCACAGTTATTGAATTGTAGTAGCAGTGACATTCATTCATGGACCACATTTTGGCTTAACATCAAGCGGGTGCTGTCATATGTCGAGTCACAATAAAAAATTATAAAAAAAGGCGACTGAGGCAACCGTAAAATAAATAAGTCAAGTCTTTGGTGCTCTTGTGCCATTTATTAAGAGGCCTTTAGTCATTTATCAACATCATTTTTAACCCTTTTAGTCGACGTCAAATATCTAGTTAAAATAAATGTGAAATCGGTAGAAATAATAGTCCAAACATAATACTCGTATAAGTAAATGACGAAACGCCTGGTGCTTTTAGTTACGCGTAAAGTCCCTGATTCGATGGCAGGCAGAGTAAATATTTGTTTCATACATTTATGTATAATATTGTACAAATTTATTAATAAAAAAGGCAAATTTTCCCCGGGTCTGTTTGCTTATGAGCATACAGACAGTTATTGGTAGGCAAACAGTTATTGGTAATTTGCCCAGTCTGCCGATCTGCCGATATTACCACCACTAACAAGTGTACAGACCGTGACTCAGTCGCGTTCCGGGATCAGTTTGAAGTTATTTACCTGTAGTAGCTGTCGCCTCCATACATAAAACGCACACCAGTTAATATCAGGCAGGGTACTGTCATATGTCGAAGAACAATAAAAAAATGAGGCAAAAAATTAACTGTCCATTGTTATCTGATGAAATCACGTTTCGAAACAAAAATTGTACACAATTATTATTCGAATACGTCCGCGTATCTTCTGCATGATACTTATCCCCAAACAATACAATACTCGTATAATAAAAGTAAATGAAGGCGAAGAATGTTTTGCTATAAACATTATTACGAAACGAGGGATGAATTCGGGTCTCCCTTTCACAATGACCTCTTTATTTTCAAACCACACCAACATAAATAAACTAGGACAGACATTCCCTAAAAACTATATTTCTTTTTTTTATTGTGACACTACATCTGACCCCGTCCCGCCTGATAATAAGTAAGTGGAGGTCCAAGAGTGACGACGACTGAGAAAACCGAGTTTCTATGCCGGCCAAAGGTGCTTCATCACGCATCGCTTGAAGGATCCAAGATCAAAGGATGGAGAGATCACATGGGCAGGCAAAGCATTCCAGTTGTCGATTGATCTACAAAGAAAAGACGCGCCGAACTTTTTAGTTCGACTGCCGATTCGGTCGATAGAATGCGGATGCTTTCCCCGACCTGGACGGGTATTACGGGAGTGAAAAGACGAGATAGGAACAACAAGAGCTCCTCTTTAGGTAAAGAGCTTCTGTTATATTTCTTTCTTTAAAAATAATTATCCATGTTTTTTTTCTGGACATGAATAGAAGCGACTGCTGGTACGGTTAAATAACTGTAAATAGCAGTCGCATGTACTTTGTCAGCCTAATTGGAATCGGCAACTTTCATGCTGATACCGAAAAGCGACTAAGTCACTTTACAGTCTGTGCACCTAAATGTGGTACCGGATCTATTAACAATGCCCATACTGCTCTTTATTTATCGTTGATTTTAATTTTTTGGGTTAAATGAATGCTTTTCCACGATCCGCATGAAGGATTCTAATTTTAAAGTAATCAAATTAATGGCTCGTTCGTGTTCAGTTATATAGAACACAGCTATGATTGCATTCGGATGTGTGAAAAACCATTACTGCTAATAAGAAACAAAGACTTGAGTGAACACGAGCACATAGTCACTAGAGCACGGCTATTCCAATTAGATTTCTTTCCAATAGGTAAATTAGATCGTGCATTACTTCCATTGCGTTGGACGCGTGAACGACCGCAAACGAATGTTGCACTCTGCTTCTGCGGTCGCATTGTCCATTGACACTGCACTTGTAAATATTGACGAGTGCCCCAACAACGTTCGTTACAAACTTTCTAGAGTAATGTTTCTCTCCAATTAGCGGAATGATTGGCGGACGGAGACGATCTCTGCATTGTGAGCACGCGACACACTTTAGATGTTACGCTCTAAACACTTTTTTCTAAGCATAAAAGCAAAGTTGAATCGTCCTTGAATTAATGCGGTTAAACTGTGAAGGCAACACTTTCGATATTAATTATGACGATTAATTTAAAGTGGGTTAAAGTTGAACTAATTATGAAAGATTTAATAAGTCTAATGTATGCTAATCTATGCTACTAGATGTACGAATAATGAGTTACAAATATACTGCATAATTGAATAAAAAGGTACTATGACTAAATTTGTAAAACCTTGTAGTATTAGTAGATAGTAGCTGTCGATCATTGAACAATGGGTTGCGTCATAAGTTATGGCAAAGCTCCAACTCCAAAATATAAAGGAACTGCTTCCATATTAACAAAATTGTTGAGTCACCTTCCTAGGGCCTTCCTGTGTACCTCCATTTTTGGAACACGTTACGTAAGCGAGAGGATGTAGGAGGAATATTATGACAAAAATTTAAATATAATAATATTATTAGAAGCTTTATTGTATTATTGATATATCAGTTATGATAATCTGAGGGGGAACATAAACAAATCATAAAAAATATCCGTTTTGGAATTGAAGTTGCCGGTTTCAAATAGGCCGGCGTAGTGGATGTGACGACCACTGCTGTCCATGATTCCATTCATGGACAGCACGCCAGATTAACATCAGGCGGTGTGCTGTCATAATATGTCAAGTCACTATAAAAAATATAATAAATGAACAAAGAGCTCAATAACGCAAAAAGCGACGTTCTTTATTCCTCTTCTTTGAGAGAGGATATAGTTATTTCTTTTCGTTGTATAGAATAATGTTTCTTTTTAGCTTTGTGACGTCTGCCAAGGCAATGAAAGTCCATCATATTCAACACTGTCGCTAGCTATTCCTACTTCGATTAATCAACGTCGTGCTCATGCTCCACGACATGGCGAAAGAAACTATTTTCCGCCATGGCGACTAACTCAATCCGAATGAAATTCACCTTTAAAAAATGATTTTCCTTAATTGGTTCCTGTACTTACTAAATATTTATACAGTATTTTTCCTCCTTTAAAATGAAGAATCATCATTTATGTTTTGAATGGAATTCTTGGAGCAAGCAAATAATCATTAATTCGTTCATCATATATTTAAATGCAATTACTTTGAGTAAAAGAATATTCACATCCTTTGTTAACTATTATAAAAACGTCAGTAATATTAATAGGTAGTGCGATGTGGAACACCTGTCCATAACTCATTTAATTGCTCGAGATCTGACGACATATTTCATCCGGTTAATCGTCGAAACCCGCTTCCAATTGTCGTTTTCTTAACATATTTTAGTACAACTCTTTAAAAGGCACACCTTTTTATTTTCATAATGGATATAGTAACATATTAATTGCTTGCACGAGTATCATAATTATTAATAATGTGATGCTGTAACTATATGACTCTGGACTTGAAAACTCTCCACAACTTTTGCATGTTACTAACATACAGTCGAAATTCTTTATTGCACAAAACAAAACACATAGAAAGACAATAAAAATGAAACATAATTTACCTACAATTCGCGGGTTTCACTAACAAACAACCTCTACCAGGCAACCAACCTTATGGCGGTGAAAGAGCAAGATCGCGCCGAAACCTACAGGTTTAACAGCGTCAAAAACACACAGGTGTCAAACCTATGAAGCGCCACTGTATGTTATTTTTTTGTGTAAAAAATTAATAATTTCAATAATTGGTGCTCGTATTTTGTTAACTCCTCCGGGGCGCTCCTAATAAAGCCCTTTGGCGCCTACGTGCGCCGCACACATCGACTTCGCACACAGGGCCCTATGAATATAATAATTATTCTCACTATATTATTGACATCTTGTAAACCATAGTTTTATGCAAATAAAAACCTTTATATTACAGGTATTATAATTTTTAACACAGAGCGACCAAAACAAGACCTATATATAAAATAGTGACACAAAGTTAAGGAACTTTTTCGTATTGCGATTTCATTTGAAAATATTTTGTATTAGTAGCTCAGCAAGAAAACATTAGTAAAATATTTATTTTTATTTACTTAAAAATACTTACATGCAATATGATATCAGGACATGATAAAATGGAATCGTTACATCTTGATTCACATATTAAAAAAGTATTAGAAATATTATGATAAATCAAAATTATATTTACATTCATATTTGGTATGACACTATATCAGATAATAAGATTGAGCCATTTTTATCAGAAATTTGTATTTACTAGAATTGGAGGCATAACAAGCTCAACGTTGTGTGTAGGTATGATTCCGCCAGCGACTGCAGACCGCCAAACAAGTAGTGCAGTCTGCGGTCTGCAGTCACTGGCAGAATCACACCTAATTCTACTTATAGATTTGACGCCGTTGCAGCACAGTTTTTTAAGAGTAGTAGGTAAAATTGGTGTTCATTTATTAATTTACCGATCCGGAGTAGTACCACCACTTTCGCTGTGACTAGGAATTTCGGGATTAACATAAAAGTTGCCGATTTCAAAAAGATCAGCATAGTGGATGATACTACTCTTAGCAGTTTTTTAACTGTAGTAGCAATCGTCCGATCAAGGACCGCACCTAAGCCTAATTTTAAAAGCGATGCTGTCCTATGTTGAGCTATAATAAAAAAGAGTTGAATTTGAAAAAAGGACATGTGAGTCCTACAAACTATAACAATACGTAAATTTTAGTACTCTATTTTTAACATTTTGATTATTTTAACCCCAAGTTTCGAAGGCTCTGCTCTCATATTTTGTTTATAGGGAGACCAAGGTGTTGATGATTTTATTTAATTATTTAATACTAAAATATTTGTATTTTAGTAATAAAGTATTAAACAAGACCTCAGTACTAAGTAATAATATTTAATTTAGTACTGAGAATTTTATTAGTATCTATCTAGACTAGACTAATACGATTTCACGGTTGTATTAGTATCATAAACTGTCGTTGACACATTAAGTTGTCAAGTATCACATGACCTAGAACTTTAGCCATCTAAAGCCATTCATTTAAAAGGCTTGACTGCTATTTAAGTAATTGGATTAGTTGCAGTACATAAGCGTGACGCATGCAAACACAGTTTTCATGCATCACTAATATTAACAACCTTTTACCTAGGTTTACCACTTTTGCGCTTATTCAAACCTTCTATAAAATAATCAAACGAGAGAGTTATGTCTCGATCGTGGAAAGTGGACGGACATTGGAGCCTTGATTGTTCATGGGAATAAAGGTTGAATCATTAATTTTGGCCGGCATAGTGACGGTGACTAAGGCAGTAGTAAATGACTTTTTTTCGGTCGTCGGCGCTTTTGGCAAGTTTCGTTTAGGCAAGTCGAGAACAGATGTAACGTAGAATTACATTAAACAAACATTTACTTGATACTGGGCGACCAAAACATACACAAGATACCAATATACGAGTATGAAAGATGCGAAAGAAGGGTTTTGAACTGGCGGCCTTTAGTTTGAGAGACCATTTCACTACCTCTAAACTACGGTCGTTTTTAATCAAAAAATGGATTAACAATGTCTACATCAATATCAAACATTTGACACATTATAATTTGACCTATTCAATGTAGTATATACTATATTCACGTATACAAGCCGTGAAATTACAGTGGAAAGTCGCCAGTTCCAACTTGATCGGCATGGTGGATGGTACTCCTACCTTCAGTTAATTAACTATAGTACTCATAGCAGTCACCTTCTTTCATGGACTGCACTCCAAAGAACGAGGTGCTGTCATTTGTCGATATACTCATACTCAATTTCTATATAGGTATATAATGAAATTAAACAGGATTGCTGTTGAATAACACTTAGGATACACAAACTATCATTACCCATATGGCAGCGCAATCCGTGATCTAAAAAAAGTCTGATTAACAAATAGGAAACACCACCTTTTTCCATAGTTTAATAATATACTTTATTCCCTTAAGACTAAAGTATATTTTAAATCGCATAGCCAAACACCGTATAACCTACCATTTTTGCTACTGTTTAGCAATATCAACAACAGACTGAACCACTGATATCTGTGATTTACTAACTGATATAACTCTAATTACGCATACTACCTTATTTAGTTTTTGTAATAGTTACTTGCGTATCCGAACAGCACATAAAAATGTTATCTATGAGATCTACAGTTATTAAATCATTATTATTAGGCTTCAATGATTTCTACACGTAAACATGAAATTGTGTTATTTATTACACCAGTGGTTAAAATAAATGAAGAATGTTGTAGCGGATAAATGCAATCTGTCGACCGAATCGAAAAGGTTCAATCTATAAGTAGAATTACCGGGCCGTGTTCTCCTCATTGTGACGGCGACTGAGACAACCCCGTAAGTTTTATAGTTTTTTCAGTCGTCGGCGCTCTTAGGAGAAGTCCCTTGCTTACCATCAGACAAGTCACGGTCAGGTGTCACGTCGCAACAAAAAATGAATAAAAATCTTTTGGCCAAATCTGCAGTTGAACTAAAAGTTTGTTTCTTAAATAACATTCGACAAGTAGATAGAATGCTTTACCAGTCCATCTTATAATCTCGGATCCTTCAAGTAAAGCATGAAAACCGTCATAATGACAGCGACTGAGGCATTTGTATATAGTTTTTTTGCAGTCGTTTGCGTTCTTTAACTTCCTCTTGATTACTATCAGGTAAATCAAGGTAAAAAATTGTATTACTCAACACACAATAATATTAAAATGCATAATATGTAGTACGAGCTGTTCAATATAGCCAGTAAGATGACGCCTAAACGAGTACCAGGTAATGATAATATCAACTGTATCAACATTAATAAGAATACTGTATCAAATGGAACGCAAACTGACACCAAACTGGATATAAACCAGTCTGTATTTGATAGCCTACTGTTTAATAGAATAGAAACGATATACGCTTCGCTTCAAACAATATGAAATACCAACTTCAAATATTTGTTTATTAGTAATATTTATTATTTAAATTGAAAATAGAGGCGAATATTAGCGTCTCAGGATCAGCTGATCGATAACTTGCTGACTGATAACTTGCCGGTTGCTACTAAAGTAGCAGTCACTCCAGCTTAACATTAGGCGGAGTGCTGTCATATGAATTAATAAAAATAATATGTTGTTAACATTGATGGTTTTAAAACTTTCCAGCTGTTTAGTTCGCATCGTCACGTCCTGTAGTTTACAGAAATTGTCTAAAATCAATGTCGACTTTGAACCGCTATCCTGACATCTTTCTTTTCTGAGACTTCTTCTGATATCTCCATCTTTTCCACCTATGAACTGTTAAAAATATGCAATTAAAAGGGTCATGTCTGGAGTTTGTCGCCCATACCACGGAGAACTTTTATACACTACCTCCTCTTCTACTCCTGTAATACCTACCCGTCTTTTTATACCATGATCCAACTCGAAGGAAGAATCCGAATTTTTTCGACCGAATCGGCAATCGAAAATAAAAGGTTAGGCGCGTCGTTTGTTTGTAAAACAATCAACTAGTAAATAAAATGCTTCACCAGCCCATGCAGTCTCCATATCAATAACCTTGGATCCTTCAAGCATACGTGAAAATACTTGAGGCTTAGTAACAGCGACTGATGCAGTTGAGATCACAATAAAAGTTGGAAGAAATGGTGAAGAAATTAAAATTCATTGAACCAATTGAAAGTAAATTTATTTCGAAATAGAAAGCTATTGCAATCTAATATAATCAAATCGGAATCGTTTTAGAACTATGTAGGTTACAAAACGATGACCCAATTGGACTAGGTCACTTGATGAATGGTGAATCTCCTTCGGCGAATTCTTTCAGTGATTTATTGTTTTGTATAATGTTATATACTCGTTATTGGGGCATTATATAGGTCACTGTATACAAAAGATGTTTATGTGTATGAATAATACTTTGTAGTTCATAAAAGTTTTTTATTTATTTATTTATATTGTATTTGTATACTATGTATAAGACATACTTATAACATTATCCATCTTTTAAATATTTATTTTGTAATCTACCGTAATTTAGGAAATACACTTGAGTTGTACAAACTTTTCAATTAATTTTAAATTAGCAGGCAGACAGTTGGTGGTGATCTGCCCAGTCTGCCGATCCAGGGTTCCATCACTTTCAAGTGTACAGGCGGTGAAGCAACCCAGTCGCGTTTTAGGATGTATCTATAATATATATACTTTGCTTAATTCTATGATACAAGCACTTTTAATAGCTTAGTATAGAACCTTAAAAATAAACTTAAGGCGGTTGATAAATGGTTACGCAAATCAAGAACTCCCGGTTCAAAAACCACTCCGTATCAATCTTTGATGGTTATGTTTTTATGTACAAGTACGTTCAGTAGCTTAGAATAGATACGTATATAAAAAAACTAGTCCTAACTATCCCTCATCCAATGTGTACAAAACCAATGTTGTTTAATAGAATACGTATGTTTTATTCATATATAGTTTCACTTACGGTTTTCCTCTAAAGCAATTATGCCATGACGTTTTGACATGAATCATGACGTAGAAAAAGGTGTTATTTGTGTAGCGATTAAATGAATATCATACTTTTGGAGTTGTAGGTACATACTTAACACTTTATTTACATAAATATTACTTACTATAAACTGATATATTTAAAATTTACTGAATAATTACGTAAAGTGACTAGTTTTCACTTAAGTTAAAGTTCATAGATTTATGGTCCACTATGCCGGCCTGGTTGCAACCAGTAAGCTGATCTCGAAACGCAACTAAGTCACGACACGGTCTGTACACTTGTAAGTGGTGGTATGCATGCCGCATGGCCGCCTCTTTTTTTATTACAAAATATTGTAATAATGTAATTATTGAATATTACTATTAAAAGCTATAAAATAAATCCGGCTCCGACCGGGAACCGGGCTTGAAACTTTACATAAAACGGACTACCCATTGCCTCAGTTGCCTCAGCCACCTCGTGCCGTTACTATGTCGGCCAAAGGATTTTCGCTTAGTTTTATATTTTCACTTCCATCACTCATTTCTCTTTAAAAACTGGATTATTGGCCGGCAAAGACACGAGTTTTCAGTCGTCGGCGCTCTTTGATTTCCCCCTTATCAAGTCGTAGCCAGATGTCAAGTCACAAAAAAAAGTTCTAAATATATATTTCCTCGTGTATTTCCTTGATTACCTTTTAATTTTTATCTATTTGAATTGATATAAAAATATATACCAATATAATTTATGTCTAGAATATGGCTGCCAGTCAGTGATAAGCTATCAGTTTCGTGGAATCAAATATAATTCGAAATTAAATATACTAGGTGCCCGTTGCGAGATAGTTTTTTTTTAAATCCTCCGACATTGAAAAAAGTTACTGCGTATAAATATTGAAATTAGGTCTACTAAATTAAGTAGCTAAACCTCTATTTTTTATTAGTCTCCAAACTATAATAAGAACAATATTGCTTATGCACCGTTATGCTTATCAAACAACGTAATTAATTTCAGCGAGGTGTTTCATATTTTTGCAATAATTAACAAAAAAAGGCACGCAAAGCACATCTCCGCTGAATAATGTATGAGACCAAATAACGGGTATTAGATAATTTTACTAATTCGTTCATATGTTACGGTATGTATTGCTTATCTGATCTTGGGTTTCCGTAATTTTTTACTTAAATGACATGATTTTTTGTTCAACCTCACTATTAACATAACGTAACTCTATAATTAGAAAGGCATTGCAATTGATAAGTACTACAAAAATAAGGAATTTTTAAAATCTTACATGTATTTAATAGCCATTTCAATGCAATGTACTTACGTCACATAAAAAAATATATTTAGACACTATCTTAGGAATTAATTTGCGTTAAGTATTTTAAATAAATGAAAGAAATGTTTTTTTTTATACAATTAAAATATTCAACTTATTAATTATTTCATTGTAAAATTTTAAAGCCGTGTTTTATTGCCAGCCAACTTGCAAAGAGCAAGAATAAGGTAGATGGTAATATATACAATATATTTAATTGTGGCCCGACATATAACAGCACCCCGCCTGATGTTAAGCTGGAGCTCAGTTAGAGGCGACTACAACTGGTAACTTGTAAGATGCCGGCCTAGTTGGAACGGCATCTTACAAGTTGATCCCGAAACGCGAATAATTCACTTCACGGTCTGTATAATCTGTACGGTCTAAACATATGAATAGAGGATATAATTATTATTACTTATAATACAATAAAACATGCACACTGATTAAACTAAAAGATATTTACTGTCACGAATTTTAAATGACCCACATGCCAGGCCATTCTAGAATCTAACAGCTTGCAGTATAAAGGACTCATTGAAGGCAGAAGAATGTTGAAGTAGAATTTCCATTTAAAGAATGTCCCCAGAACACAATACTGATTAATATTTTAGTATTGAATTATTAATTCCTGTTGAATTGTTCATGTTTAATTCATGTTTATGACTCGTAACTTTATTACTCAACGATATTCTTTGTACATTGAAGGGTGTTACACTATAACAACTAAATATACACTACACAAAGTTATATTAAGACTTCGTAAAGGATGCTTTCAATTTTAAAGTGATTCAACCGTTTCTTTATAAATAGATGTCATGCTTCAGCTTTTAAGTCAAAGAGGCGATCTGTTACATTGAATAGCAAATAACATGTTTCAAAGCATTTATTTGTAATATTAAATAAATTAAGGCGACTATGTCGTGTGCCCAGGACAATACTATCACCTTTATAGTGTATACTCTGTAGTGACTAAGTCGCTACAGGACAAGCTTAAAAGTTACTGATTTCAACTAGGGCGGCATAGTGAATTCGACTGTTATTTGCAGTTATTTACCTCTAGTAAGAGTCGTGTCCATTCATCAACTGCAATCTAGCTTGTTGTTTTGTCTGGCCAGCATTTTGTGTTTCAATAGCATTTTGTGTTTAATTAAAATTGGCTGTTACTTCATATATGTATATTTCATAGTTGGTATACTTGAGAAATATCTATAAATTATAATATTGGCCATGAAAGCAATGCTTATTTGCATGAAACACTTCACTGAGTAGGCGATTACAAGGTACTAACTATATAATTTACTTGTTATTTAGACAGGTGACTAATAAATGAAATAATAATGTAAGTAATATTGAAAACAAATAATTGGTGTTACATTTGTATTGACAATACGTTATTATTACGTTCCGCCACAACACAATTACAAGTAGTTACAATTTGATTAGTACTCGTAGATTGTTCGTGTAAAGGTAAGTAAATTAGTTGCATTTAAAGTAATAAACTAATACATTTTCTTTGGCTGGCAGCCGTAAACTAACTCGAATTTTTCAGTCGTCGTCACTCTTGGATCTCCTCTTGCTTATCATCAGGCAGGTTAAGGTCAGATGTCGTGTGACAATAAAAAAATATTTTCTTGGTCTGGTTTGGTTTCCGCGAACTGACTCGTTTTTTTCAGTTGTCGGCACTCTGGACCTCCTCTTGCTTTCCATCAGGTGGGTCGAGGTCAGATGTCGAGTCACAATAAAGAAAAAACATGAATAATAGGGAATATGCATGTGGTTTAAATATTGCTGCAAATTTTTCCCCCGATTCTTTATTGTACTAACATCATGCTAAAATAATTATATTTTTAATTTTCTTTGTATATATTGCATAAAAGCTTAAGGAAAAAGTGAAAAATAAGCAAGTGAAATTCAAATGAGTGAAACGCATCACCATTGGCCGAATAAAACGTGACGTCACATGACACGTTCGAGGTCGATGCTCATATTGTGCGCGTAGTGTTTAAGAGAAAAAATAGCTGTTATTTGTGTTTATGCAATGTTTTTGTTTAGCTAGTGCAATTTTAGCATTCTGGGACATTAATAATCATATAAGACAATGATTTTGTAAAAGCACAATCAGACAATCTACCGAAAATAGATGCATTCATGATGACAGCATATTTTGCATTTCCGTCCGCTGAGATCAAAGAAGTAAAAGCTGCAAGGTAATTGTTATAATACATAATATATTATAAAAAATAACATAGGTTATTATGCATGCCTGCACTTAGCAGAACTTACTTAAAACATAACCTATAAATAACCTTCGAACTAAAGCTGGTGTTGTACTGTCTGTATTATAATAATTTATGAGTATTTGTACGCAATTTTATTAACAATCATCTATGTTTATCATGGTTACTTACTTGAATTTTGAAAAAATAAAAAACAAACATATATTTTATGTAAAACTGATTTAGATATACTACTTAACACTTTTAGGTAATTAATACTTATTGCTTATTACAGATCTAAACGAGAATCTTAAGGCGACTCAGCAGTAGGCTATGGCAAGTAAAACGGGATGGGAGGAAACATAATGTGTAGTGAAAGGTTGAATTACACCCGAGCATAATGTTCATAGAAAATGTTATGCTGTCAGTGCTATTTGTAATGAAGCAGAAGAAACTATTGTTTCTGCTTAATGTGAAGATTGAAGACTAAGGTAGAATAATAATATCTCTTGAAAATAATTTCTTGTTATTAAAATGGCTGAAATATTTTATGTAAAATAAAACTAATGTTAATTTTATTTCTTTTTTATTAAAACATCCTGCAAACTTATCAAACCACAAGCCACTATTATTACTTCATCTATATCTCGTTCAACATGTATTCTTAATTCACTTCTGCTTTAGTGCTGGAGGAGGACTTTAAAACAGAAGGTGGTCGTACATTTCTTAGCTACCAGCAAATGTGACAAGTCTTTTAGTCCTCTGTCAGCCATCACTGCTGTATTGTATATGTTGGAGACAAACACTCCAGGTAACCACAGTCTTGAACTATTATAACATCAGTGGCCCTTGCACTATATATCCATCAGAAAAAATTGACCAGTGGTGTACATGAGATAAGGTACTTCAAGGTTACATTTTTTGTATTGTGACCATGTAAGTGACTAGAGGAGTGCATTAGATGGCTTCTCTATTTCTAGGCAATCAATGATGGACGAATTTTGTTAATCAAGTTAGGAGACCTATCCAAATATAACATACATTAAAGTAATTTTCACAACAATACAAACTTGATATTGGAGATACCTTACGTCTTCTCATAACCTTACATCATTGTTTTCGTATCTCTAGGAACTGGAAAAAAACACTTTATCTAATAGAGTTCTTGCACTTTGGTACAAGGCAATATCTATAAAATGTTTTTTTAGGTTTCTCCATAGTTCTTTAGCTATTACAACTTAAAAATCTACATAAATAACAGTAACACTTGTAGTAAACAAATACTGGTCGTGACGTGTGACGTCATCAAAATCCCGCGCTAGATGATGGCGTTCAAATGTGTCAAATTTAATCGAAGTTTTAGAATTAATTTTAAAAAAATATTAGAACTTTTCCAACAATATTTATATTTTTTATTATGTTATAACGATGTAATAAGTGAATTAAACACATAAAAAAAATACATGCATATACCCTATTATTGAGGATATTATTTCTTTTGTAAAAAATACAAGCATGTGGCATGAAGGCATGAGTGCTTAAAAATGGGACTTTTTTATCTAACGGTATTCTGACAGGAATTAATGTATGGTGGTGAATATTAATAAGATGATATGTTGTACATCTATTGAATAACATATGTCGCGTCGAATTGGAATGAATGGTGCACTTGTCGCGGCAATGGGCTTATCGTCTGTAGTGTGTAGTAAAGCAACGCGCGTGGCTTGTTCGGTCGACATTCTATGTTCTCGGCCGTCCGTGGCGCGGTCCGTATCGCGCTACTCAGTTACAGAGCTCACTCAGTTCTCTGTACGCACTCGCTCGAGCTAGGAGCGCCCGCAGTCGCTCGCTCGTCCCGGTCCAGACCTCCCGCTCTTTCGCGCCTTATCAAAACATTCCAGCGTGTAGGATCGATCGTCTACGTCGCAGCTCTCCCGCTGCTGTGAACTAACTAAAACCCCGCAGTGACTTTACTATGAGTGACTTCTAGTATTTGTGGTTGACCACTCTGTGCTGTGCTTCGTCAAGTGTCAATAAACTGAGCTTTAAGCCCCTTGAAATTGGGATAAACGAATCAATCTTTTGGATCAAAACATCGATAGACGAAACGTAAGTTTTTCTTTAGGTAAATAAATTATATCAAAACTGTTTTGATATAAATTAGATTTAATTTAATTTTAGAATTACATTATTTAAGTTAAAAAATAACGACACTATTTTTATATAAAACAAAACAAATATTTATTTGTCAGGGCATTGCCATTTGGGCATGTCCTTCGAAAAACATTAAATAGCAGGGATTTCTAATAATAGATCATAACGTGAACGGGTCGCTGCCACAATCCTGAATAAAAGGACGCCTTTAATATAAGACACAATGAATTTAGTCAGAACTTAAGAGATAAAAAACGGAAGGAAGATACAACACAAAGGAAAAGCCTTATTAACCCTTATCTAGTTGAAATTCTTCAGTAATTAAGTATACTGCTAAGTATAATTACGAAGCCAAGCAATTTACTTATAAACACTTAATTTTCATATTATTTTAAATATAAGTGTTATTATTATTACTCAAAGCTTTCAAAGCTTCGGCTTAAATTAATAAAAAATAAACGCGATAATAAGCCGCAAAATATTTTTATTAGAAGAATATTTTAGTAATTCGTTAAACCCTAAATATATTAATTATTTACTTCGGATATTAACTGTATCCGTTGTAAAAGAAATAAAAACTGTAGGTACCTTAAATTAATTAAAACAAATAACATGTCTGTACTTTAAGACAATGTGGTCGTAAACCGCCTTCTTACGTAACAAAATCACTAAAGTTTTAAAGTGACATTTGGGAATACATCAAACTTTTATAATAAAGTTACCATATTTTTATAACAAATTCTTTTTTTATATATTGTGGCTCGAAATATGACAGCAACCCGCCGGTTGTTAAGCTGGAGTGTGATCCATGAATTGAGGCGACTGCTTCTACAGTTACATAACTGCAAGTAGGGGTCGCATCCCCTAAGCTGGTTCAGTTGCTTTGCTATTCTCACGTATTTTTTTCGTGTTTGTTCAGTAAATTCTTCTATGTAGTCTATAGCGGTAGTTTAAGAGCGGTAAAAGGAAAGCACCACTTTCGAGTAATATTTCGGGATCAGCTTTATTGTTGCTATTGTTCATCTATGTCAGGGGGCCTACCACTAACTTTTAAAAACAAGCAAGTTTCAAGACAGTACTGTTTAATGTATAAAACAAAATTACTCAATTTCGTACCACCATCTTTTATTTGAATTTTGTTTTATTCCTTCAAATTTATTCTATGCGAATGTATAGATTTTACGTTCAGAAACGTTTGCTGCTGCATTTGAATATTAAAAACTAATATTATCTTTTGTAATTACCGCAGTGGTACGCTTTGGAGAAATGCATATTGATGTGACAAAACTGCTAATAGTAATTTTATTCAAATAAGCATATTTGACGTACGAAATGACATTTGACGATTAAAATAATAATGCTATAAAATATGGTGGTACGCCCGCACATTTGTCTGGGTTATACTCATATTAATTAAAAGGATAAGGTGATCACTTGTTGGGATGAGTAGATTTCCTCACAAACATCGTAATCAAGCAATCAAAACAACTATTTTTAGGTTAACTATATAGGTACCTACCTATGTACCTACCTATACGAGTAAAAACATAATTATCCAAAATTTTAAACAATTATATTTATACTCTTTAGACAAAACAAAAAAATACACATTTTTTCTGTTGTTCTAATTACTCATAATGATCAAGGTTATGTTTTTAAAATCAGTAAAAAATGCAATTTGACAAGACTACAATGTCAAATAGACTATAATTAACATGTACCTATATATACTTTGATATAGGTATGTTAAATATTTCATTCGATCAATCAAATTGCACGCCTCAATTCCCATCGTAATTGGCAGAGACATTGCAAAACCGCTTTTCACGATTCTGACTCACTTCTCCACTTCCTTCACATCCACAATTCTTTTTCCCTTTCTCCCCTATTTGGAGTAATACCCACAAAGGAATAATCTTCTTTACTGTTTTATAAGAACTCCTTATTCAAAGCTATCCTTGAAAATAAACGTGAGAAACAAACTAGTAGTAATCTTGAACTTGGAGTAATATTCATTATAACTTAAGATAAGCGTCGTTATATTATTAAGTACTGATTCGTGATATGGAAGTGCATGATTAGTTTTAAATGACAGTGTTGCGCACTTGAAAGTTCCTCTCATCAAGAGTTTAATCCCCTTTGATCCTTATAGTTGTTCCATTAGTGGCGATAAAATAGATAAAGGCGACAGACTCTTTGTACGTCCGATAAGCCTTTCGCTGTACTTATACTCACAAAGTTCATGGATTCATTGCATGCAGCCATCAGTTATATAGATTTCAAAACTACCAAAAATTAATGCCACAAATTATTTAATCCTATTGGTATTTATTTGGTAATTTTATTTTTATACAGTGGTAGGCAAAAAGTTGGAAATCTTTTGTCAAGTCTGCCGATTTCTCAAGTGTACGGCCAGTGAAATGACTTAGTTTCGATTCGGGATTAGCTTGAAAGTTGCCGGTCCCAACTAGGCCGGCAATTTGGATGCGACTGCTAAAGTAGCTATAGCAACCTTCTCCTCCATTCATGGACGGTTCTCCAGCTTAATATTAGATGTGGTGCTGTTATATGTTAAATCACAATAAAAAAAGAACAAAATATTTCCATTATTTTCGATGGAATTCTTTAGGATATTAATAGAAATATTCATTTTACAAAGTATCACCAATTCCAAAGAAACCCATAATTAGTAGGTAATACAAATGTAGTCTTATGGTACTAATAAATGTGGAACTAATCGGAAATGGTCCTTGTGGAACTAATAGAAAATGGTTCACCATCAGTGACTAACACATTTATGTTAACGACTATTCCTTTTAATGCATTGTAATAAACGTATGACCGTGATTATCTTGTAGGCTACTTTTAAAAGTGATCCATTGATGGACCGCACTTCAGCTTAGCACCAGGCTGAGTGCAGTCATGTTTAACAATAAAACAAAACAAAAATTATAGTTTTAAAGGAATTAAGAATGGTATTTTAATAAAAATATTTTTTTACAATTATTTTCTCATCCAGCCTCTAAAATTATATATGCTTGTACATTTTTTCAACAATTATGTTTCATAATTCTATATTTTACAGAGATTGCTTTTAGTTTTTTTTATATAGTTTACCTTATTTCTCATAAATGTATATTAAATGTATATGTTACTGTGACAGGAATACGGCGCAAAACTTTGCTTTAGCTATTTGTATCATTAAAAATCATATTAGAATGAAATATTTTTTTTTATTTTTTATTGTGTTTTGACATATGACAGCACCTTGCTTGATGTTAAGCCAAAGTGTGGTCCATGAATGAATGTCACTGCTACTACAATTCGATAACTGTGAGTAACATTCTCATCCACTTTGCCGGCCTAGATGGAACCGGCAACTTACAAGCTGATCCCGAAACGTGACCAAATCACTTAACGGTCTGTAAACTTGTAAGTGGTGGTACTACCCCGGATCGGCAGACTGGGTACCACTGCCTACCACTCTTTGATAACCAGACCGAAAGCAAATATCCATCTCTTTTTTTATTAACAAATATTTGCAATATTTAATGATGTTAACTTCCCCGTTGATAAAGTTAAAGTTGTGAAGCTAATTAGCAGCAAATTGAAGTTAGAACTCAAGTTGTCTAACTTTGGTGTTAATGAACGAGACGCGAAGGTAATTGACTAACGTGCGTTTTCCATAGTGCCTGATTTTAAGTACCACCTCTTTGATGTTTAAAGTAGTGTAGTAAAAGTCAGCATATTCTATCTCGTACCTATATTTAATTACTTTTACTAATAAATTTATTAGTTGATAGTAGATTTAATTTGATATCTATCAATCAAATTGTCACGTCTTTTCCCCAAGGGAATAGGCAGAGATAATGGAGCGCCAATTGCCACGGTCCTGACACAATTCCCTCGCTTCCCTCACATCCACAATTCTCTTCATGAAAGCCCTTTAAAATATATTTAAATTAAAAATAAAATAAATTAAAATTAGGGACGATCGAGCTATTAGTATTTTTCTTATTAAATTTATTATTTTATTTTGAGGTAATTAAGTTGAGAGGGATCTCTTATAATAGATGTAATAATTCTTTTTTTTTAACGACATATGACAGCACCCCGCTTGATGTTAAGCTGAAGTGTGGTCCATGAATGAATGTCACTGCTACTACAATTCAATAACTGTGATGTTGATGTTGCAACATCACGATGTTGCCTTGATATTTACTACCCCGGATCGGCAGACTGGGGAAATGCCGATTAACACTGCCCACCAGTTTAAAAAAAATTAATAAATGATTAATTTTTATTTTATTTTGTGCTATCTATAATTTGAATAAAGATAACTAATTAATTTACTTATCATACAATCTGTTATGTTAATTTACTTACAACTTATTGACCACGTAGATTTTTAGATATTATAATTCTTATCTATTCAGTGTCCTTTATGTCACTCAAACTGAGATAGAACATGTAATTTGAAGAAAGTAACCGCGACGTGACTTCACCGTAACATTAAGGGCTAATGCATACATAGATTAAACTGTCTTAAGATTAGGATGCTCTTAAGAACAAAGGAAGAATACTAGGCATTGGTGGCCTAAAGGAAAATAAAATTATTTTATTCATAATCTATTTATTCATAACTTGCATGCGGACTTAATGCTACCACTCCTACAGTACTCCTCAACCAGTCAACCTTTGGGATGTTATTTTTTTTAACAATTTTAATTTGCTATATAACGTAGAGGTGTTGATAACAACATTTAAAAATATTACTGTTAGAAAGTTCATGAGATGTTTATTTATTATTATTGTGTGACTCGTCATGAAACACTGCATCTCGATATTAAGCTGGAGTACGGTTCATGAATGGAGACGACTACTACTACAGGAAAATAGCTGAAAATAGCAGTCGCATCCACTATGTCGGCCTACCTAGAATCGGCAACTTTAAAGCTAATCCTGAAATACTGCTCCTTGTTTCGGGATGTTTTTGAGCTGATCATGAGTCGGGATCGGTTGGCACTTGAAAGTGGTAGTACTACACCGAATAGGCAGACTGGGCAGACTAGATTTACTACTTTTAGGTATACTTGTATTTCTGAATTTAAATAGGGTATCTAAATTTACACTGGCAAGTATTTCTTGAGTGACAGACTTAAGTCTTTAATATGCGCTAGCCATAACTCTCACCCAATAATTGACTACAGTTAGTAATTTAAATCTATGTAATACAATATGTAATCTCTTATGATTGATTTGGAATATTTAATAGGAAAAACGTAATGCATAATGACTACTGGTATGTAACATGTAGTGTAACTACACATTCTAAGAATGCGAAATGCAATGGCCAATGATGCGACAACATTCGCTATAGCGTAAATGATTTGTGTCGTACACGGATTCATAAACCTCAGCATAATACCCTTCGCTGGCGGGCATAGTGACGACGACTGAAGCTGCCGTAATCCTTTCAATCGTTGCAGCTCTTGGTATTACTCTTACCTACTCTAACATTAGGCAAATCGACGTCAATTGCCAAACGTTATTTTATTTGCTGTATTTTTGAAACTTCTATAACAGCCAGTTAAGCGTAAAGTCCCGGGTCAGAGCAAATATTTGATTGACAGCTCTTATTTGTAATATAAATTAATTGGATTGAATATACCTTTGGCCGGCATAGTGACGGCGGCTGAGACAGCCGTGTACTGGCTCGGTTGTATCAGTCGTCGGCACTTTTGGATCTCCTCTTGCTTATCATCAGGCAGATCGATGTCAGATGTCGTGTCACAATAAAAAAAATAAAAAAAAAATATTATAAATATTTTTTAATAAAAAAAGAGGTACAGGTGTATAGACCGTGAAGTGACACTTACTCGCGTTTTGGGATCTGCTTTCAAGTTGCCGGTTCCATTTGGGCCGGCATAGTGGATGTGACTATAGTAGGTGCTGTCATATGTCCATCCACAATAATTAAAATAAATAAAAAAATGTGCTTCACAAGCATATTAATTCAAATTATTACGTAATTATTTAAAACAAATTGCGAAAAATGTTCGTAATTCCGAAATGCATTTCCAAAGTGAGTTTCGCGAACGTTGCAAAATATTTTTCAAAACTGTAGCTATATCTCAAACGCTAGTAGATATAATCAGTATGCGCTAATGAGTATTACCACTACTTGAGAAAGAACAGGCACCATTGAGAGCATTCCGCATGGACGCCATAACATAGTCAGCAGCTGTGCCCTGCTTCCCGGTCGCCGTTCTTCACGAATTAATCTGGATAATTCATCAACACGTTCAGCGGCATAATTAAAGTTCTCGACGTCTGAGTAGGGCGTTCCTTGTCCGACCTCGAGACTCCTTAATCGTTCCCATTTATAAAACGATATAAAGTAACATTATTTTCACGTTATATCGATTGAAAAATATTCGAGATCGTAAAAACCCGTTACATGAGAAGTCAATGCAAATGCACTCGTAATTACATGATTATAACTTTGTTGTGAGTATAGCATATATCTATAATAAACATGGCTACTGGTTATGTTTACTGCGATATCTTTAATTTGTGTTCAGTTTATTGTAATTTATTCCTACATCTGCAACATCTACACTATACATTTAGCTTGTATAACGATAAACGGAAATGTATGACAAATCGAGAGGCTCTAATTTGTTAGGTAATAAATATTTATCGAATTAATAACATTAAGGATATCCGTTATAATTTAAACCTTAATATAGATTACATTTAACAAAAGGCATAAATAAAATGTCGATTTGAATTAATTATTGTTTATCAATAGTGAGAAATGTTTAAGAAGTTAAGTTTCATACCGTAAGCGAAATGATTTTAGTTATATTAAGTAGATTTAACTTAACAAATTGTGTATTATCTCCAAGTAAATAAATCCTCTCGTCCGTGGTCTATAAGTAACAGGTCTTGCAAACCAAGAAAATAACTAAACCAAAACCGCGTAATAACTAAAATATATGATACATGTACAGAGGTCGCTCGTTTTCTATGATACGGGCACGTTTAGTTGCTAAATATCTATATAAATATTTAAATAAGGTTTTA
The DNA here is from genome assembly GCA_905220615.1 of Tinea trinotella. Classification (NCBI taxonomy): domain Eukaryota; kingdom Metazoa; phylum Arthropoda; class Insecta; order Lepidoptera; family Tineidae; genus Tinea; species Tinea trinotella. The sequence goes on from HG992306.1 coordinate 9,538,729, forward strand.
TCTTTGTAGCCGTAATTTTTTATAATATTTAACATTGAAGCCATAATTCTATATTATTTACCTATATTTAATTCTTAAACTCGAATAAAGAGCTACTGGAAATTCACATTTTTTACCGTAATAACTTAATGATAACAAAACACCTACTCTCTTTTAAATATAAGTACACTGTATTATAATTTAATGTATTAACTTTCTACATAAATGTGGGTTTTAATACAAAATGATAATAATAGTTAAACTTAGCACTTGGAAACCACCAATTGATAAAAAACAAACGACAATTGCTTTTGAAGCCACAGAACGTTGGCGCCCTAATTAGAGACGGTCATAAAAATAAAGTTTAATATCTTTTAAAGATCTCTGCAGACGTCAAATTTGCAGAATAAAATTTGAATTAGCAACTCCGATTGCTAAGTGATTTAAAAAGAACAAATTGATGCTCTTTGATACCAAAACTGGTTCGGCGTAACTCCGGAAGCAGACAGGTTTCGCGCATTCAGATAAATAATAATTAAGAAAATAAGTTGTATGCGATGGAGAGAAACAACGGTTTAAAACTACTTTAATTTTTAATGAAAATAACTCAGTATTAAGATACAAAATTCTATCATAAACTCTATAGCTTAGAGCACTTGCAATGTTTTTATGGCTTTTTTACCTATACTTGTATGATAGTCTATACCACTAGGAATCACTAGTGTATAGTAATAGCAGTTGTAATCTCTATTCCTAGTGAGAAACGGCTAGTTTTAGGCTGACGTCGAAACGCAACTGAGTTTCTTCACAGACGATACACGTTACGCGCGGGCCACGCATCGCCTTCCAAAATCTTAGGTCTTTCATTTAAAAGTGGTAGTGCTACCCCGAATGGGTAAATTCTAACTGTCTGTCTACCACTCTTAAGTAATAAAGATTAAGTAATTAATTAAACAACGGCTTTCACTGTACAACATTTTAACTTAATATGTGTTACACGCAATGCTCTTCAACTAGATTTTAGTTTAATCATTGTGATTACAGCAGCATTAATTATGTATCGGTTATAAACAAACAAGCAGTAAAAAATAGATTTAATTTTCAATGATGCATCAATTCTAGTATCAAAGTTTCTTAGTAAAAGTATAATTTAAATTCATAGCATTTTATCCAATGACATGTATTCAAATTACATTTGTGTATGTAAATCTTATATGCGTGATGAAAGAGCATAAAACTCTTCATAATTTTAATTGATAGAATCAGTGAATGCCGGAACAAATTGTGAGGTTTTGTTCGAAAAGGTAATGATCTTGATCTACTTATCTATAGTTATATTCATGGTTTCGACATTGTTATAAATTTCATATCACTTGACATCAGTGACAGAAATAAATTCTTTGGAGCTATTTTAGGAAGCAATCTTTCTTTACCTAATTCATACAATATTGTATTTATACAATCACTAAATTATCTTAGCGACATACAATCCAATGCGTTACTATGTAAGATATTATAATAAAATAACAAAATAATTAAATCCATTACACTACTATATAATTAATATGAAATTCCTATTATGATTAAATATTTTAATTCCTTATTATTTCCCTCGTCACCTTTTTAAACTATTTGACGTACTATATTTCAGTATAGTTCTAATATATAGTGCTATCAATATATAGTCCAATCTTCTTTTCAAATACCTTTGTAAGGCTAATGATGGATTTGCGTGTTACTTAAAGTAAAGAATTTATTAAATTCTCTCGTGGAAAACAGATTAGTACAGTCGTTATGTTAACCACTTCTATATTGATTTATTTAACACAAAGACATAAAGCGTACACATTATTGGCATTAGAAATTATGTAACAGTTTAAAAGACCGTAGTTAACTATGCATTACATTATGATAATTTGAAGGAAATCGTAAATATCTTAACCCATGAAGAGCTGAATCCAATTTTGTAGCAGGAAACGGTGGAAGACGCGGATCGGCTCTTGGTTCTCTTTGTTTTATTACCTGCTATTAATGTCTTTCGCTTTGACGTGTTTGATTTGTGAACCGCGACAGTGGACCGAGAGGGCGACGACGCCGGCCATTTCCGACGACACCGGCAACGTTATTCAACATCAACATTATCTAATCTCCTATTAACATTCTACGCCTCGCTACGGATAAATTCAACTTAAAATCATTAGCTACTTATACTGGTTTTTAATTAAAAATATCTCATATTTAATAGCGAGCGGCGTAATAACGTTTACAATTCCGTTTATAAACTATTAGTGTTTAAATTCTAAAGGTTTTAAAGTAATAGTTAACATTTAAAACTACAATTGTAGCGGAAGTTTGGGGATTATAAAATTATGAATAGTTTTAAAATAAACAAACTTATTATCTTTTGTATTATAAATATTTGTATAAAGAAAATAAACTTTCTAAACAATATTCCTTAAGCCATAAAACCGACATCTGTACCTGCGCAGGCGCAAGAGAGTATCTTTATGAATGGCAGCGTCCGCCCACGGTAAGCACGCGCCCGCCCACGTTTAAATAAATTCTTCCCTTAACTGTACTAGCAAATTGACCGACTAATAACATAAATAATTTGTTATTGAATATACATTTCATAAATTTAAAATTAATAATAATACTAAATTACTTAGTACACAAAAACATAACTTTAACTGTATGATTCCCTTCTTGCATAATTAGAAACTCAACACTAATGATAAATATTATTCCTTGATAGCTCTAATCATACCACCGTTTAGTTCGTGTAAAACCAGAACTAAGTGGAGATAATAGGAATGTACCTATATTATGTTTAACTATTTAAATCTTTATTGTGCTGCAAAAGTAAAAAAAACAAGATTCCCTTGTTTTGTTAGACTTTTTTTATTGCAATACAAAAACAATTCACAGTTACAAAAAAAAATAAAGAAAAAATCTAGCTTCTTTCGAGAAACAGGCATGTTTTCTTTTGTTAATATTAGTACCACATGTTATTTATCTGAATTACGTATGGAATCTTTATCGCAAACAACAATCTGAACAGTAGTTTAGTAAGCATTATCTTGTTATTATTTAAATATTAATGACCTTATAAATATTCAATGATGCAAAAAGTATAATAAATTTTATACGAAAAGGGCAAACAAAAATTTAAGTATTTATGTAATTTATAAATTAATTATTAATTAATTAACTGTCTAATACAGGTATATATTATGATTAATTTAATTAATTTTATTTTTTACATAAACATTTTGCTGTCTATAAGATTAAATGATGCATCTAACCAGACCTTCATAACATACGTGACTGCTTTCCTGAGAGAAGTTCTCAGGTTCTCACTAGGCGTCCTACCTGAACACGAAGCGGGCGGCGCGGCAATAAATAACGTTTTTTTGCAAAATTATATCTGTATTCTATGAGGACATTTCAGCGTGAGTAAGGTGGATTTCGTGTGAAGCGGGACCACTAGAAAATTGGTAATGAAACTAAAATCGAGTAAAGCCTGTCTTTGAAACTAAGGAAGGAGTAATATGGTTTAATTCGTATTACCGTATGTAAATATCTACACTAGACCCTGACATTCTGAGTAAACTTTAACTGAAGATTAACACTTCAACGACGGTAGTGTTTTGTTTTTCAATTAATACTATACAAGACAAAAGTAATGACGTTCGTTGCAGCATATGCAACCAGATATACTTACTAGAGATAGCTTGAAGTAAATCATGAAATAACTTTATTATTTTTGTTACCTATGTACTAGCCGTTTTTACGTATTATTAAAAGGACATCATTAATTTTGGGCTTCTTTGTACTACTTTTGTAATGTCCGATGATGAAAAATACATAAAATTTATGTATTTTAATACATTTAATGGTAGTTTTGATACTTGTATCGATAAAACTAATAACAATTTTGCTTTTAATTGCTGTGCAATTGAGTTATTTGAAAAATAAGGTATGGATTTTATATCGTCTGTCAATCACGAAGACACGCCATAATAATAGTTATGCATTGAACTGTCATAATTATAGTTTGATCATTTTGCACACCTAAACTATGCAAAATAGAGGATATATCCCAATTACAGGATTGCAACTGTTAATATAATTAATCCCAATTCCCCATACAAAATGAATGATGTCCTTTACGCACTTTAATACGCAATATATTAAGTTTATGTGATATTATATTACTGTGAAAAACCATGTCAACATCACTTGTGTGGATCTTTAGTGTTAAATTACTTTAACCGTGAAATTGTCAACGGAGTTCCTCATTCTTGTGGACATTGTGGAAAAACTGGTAACTTTGCTGTGTAATAAAATATTAACAAAATAGTTTACATTCACAGATGCCAATAACAATTTTAATCGTAGCTCGTGTTACAATAAGTATTAGATAAAGATAAAGATAAACTTAAGTACTTTCTGAGGTTTTACGCGAACATACGTTTATAAAGTAAAACATTTTTGCGGTGAAAATTTGTGGGTATGAACTTTTCTTATAATAAGGCGTATGTAGCATGACACGACTGCTACTAGCTCAGACCTCTGTCTGTGAAAATTTCATAGATTTTGCGCGAACATTCATTAATGAAATAAATAAATTGTATACGGCTTACTATCGCATTTGTTTTTGGGTAATTATTGTACATGTTTTTATGCGACGTTTTGATAGAAAGGGGTGATTCCGCCGGCGAATGCAGACCGCAGACTGCACTACTTGTTTGCATGAGATTGATTCTGTGCAAGGCAACTCAAGTCGCCGCATTAATATTGTTTCCAAACATAATATTTATAATCTATGACTTAGCAAATGCTGATTATCGCAATAGTGTCGCCGTGCCCGTGAATCAATCTCATACAAACCAGTAGTGCAGTCCACAGTCTGTGATCTGCAGTCTTAGGCAGAATTACACCTTAAGCCGCATAAAATTTCTTTGTCTGTGGCTTAACTAGAGGCAGGGCGTTGATATATATATTTTGTATATTATGACGAGCTGTTTGCTTAGACATATTTATTTTATTTGATTTTAGTTTTTATTTTTATTGTATATTATTATAGATCCTATTTAATAATTAAATTGTATATTGCAAATATTAGTTAAAAATGAGGTAGATAATTTCTCCGGGCCTGGGTATTTGTCTCATTATTTTCGAGATCGGCTTAAAAGATCTCGTTTCCAGCTAGACCTCTATAGCGGACGCTTCTTGTACTTGTGGGTATTAAACTGTAGTAGTAGTCGCCTCCATTAATTTACTGCACTTCACCTTATCATTTGTTTTTGTCGAGTCATAATAAAAAAATGCATAAAATAAAATTGTAAATATATCTTCTAGTGAAATTTAAGGTCTTTTGTTTAAACGTGCCGATCTAGAATGGTATTAGCTAACAGCTGGTCTTAATTGCTTGCTTAGAATGCAGCTCAAACGGTTTTGCTACAAACTTGGCCTTTCAAGTACGCCTCATTGTCTGCATACCTGAGATGTTACCCTGCGCTGAATTATTATTAGGAACTTGTTAGATATTTTAATATTAATGGTGTGCTTTCTAAAGAATTTTGTATATACGAGTATATGCTCTTTAAAGCAAACAAATTCAAATTTATTCACACGTTTCCTATAAGCTAGTTACATCTATGTTAGTATTCCTAGCTACTGCAAGGCGTAGATATGTACTAAAAAATATTTTAATTCTATGTCAAATAAATAATGGGGATCATTTTTATTAGACGCGACATCTGACCTACTTGATTTGCCTGATGATAAGCAAGGGGAGTTCCAAGTGAAGTATAGATGACTGAAAAAACCGACTCAGATTTCGTTTGTCTCATTATTAACTTATAAATATCACCGGTGAATAAGTAACTTTTTTAACTGCAAAATTAAGTGATGTTAACTGATAAAATTGCTTAAATTTCCTAGATTTATAGGATAACCAATGGACCTAGGAATCATTTAATAGGTCCATTGGATGGCCTCACAAATATTAATTTGTCACGCCGGGATAGCAGAGGCAATAGAGCGCGTCTGTCCTAGATCCTGATACAATTCTCTAGTTTTCTTAACATCCACAATTCTCATCATACAAGCCTAATTGTTATGGGCACTACGGCCCAGTTTTTTTTATGTTGCCGATTTGATCGAAGAACAATGTCCTGGGTCAATGTCCGTCCCCGTTTTATTCTTTTACTTATGTCCTATTCAGCGTCGTTTTAAATTTGAAGGCGTTTGTTTCATAAGGCGACCGTGGTGTAGTGGCAGTGCAATGGTTACACAAACCGAGAGCACGAGTTCGAAACCACTCACCGGTACCAATGTATCTTTGGTATATGTACTTTGGTTATCCCGTTTCTAAGATACAAGCACTTTATTAGCTTATTGCAGAAATGTAAAAAATAAAAATCTGAAGATACAACTTACGTTTATGTTTTATGAAAGCGACTTTTAAATAACGACTCTTTTTTTACTACTATGACATTCCATATTCAAATATCAAAAAACTTGCTGAACGTTTTAGAACAATGATTATCTAACATAAAAATGTATTATACTTAAGCTTTATAATTTTAAATGCTTAAACCAATAGTTTTATGCCTTAATCCGAGCATTGTATGTGGTCATGGGGAGGACTTTACATTATAGTTATGAGATAAAAAAATTGCGTAGTGATAATGATTAACTATTTATGTTAATTATCATGGGAAAAAAAAAATTGAACCAAGACGCGATTGTTTAAAAGCGGTCACCTTACATAATAAAACATTATAGTTTTGTTTATAACCTTTTATTTCAACGAAATTCATAAAAAGACCAAAACTAGATTAAACCGTGTGATTAAACTATAAATTTTTTTGCGATGTCTTCATTAATTAGACAATAAAGCGCTCATCATTAGGTTAACGCGCCTCTAACGAAAATGTTAACCTCCTATTAAAGATATAATGACGTTGAAAGAATTTGAAAACCGTGTTTGAGAAGCTATTAATATTTTTAGAAAGAAAAGACTTCAATAAAATGTTAACATTTAAATTAAAGCAAGATATTCAAAATTGCTTAAATGAAGATAATTATAATAATGTTTTAGGCTTTTTAAAATTTATTCATATGTATGAAATGGTGTAATTTTTTAATTCTGTAATCCCACTGTTAAAATCTCCACTCATCAATCATAGAGATGTTCATACAAAATAGTGGATATAATACACCAGTTCCTGTGATGTTTAGTTTCTATGAGCTATAAACTTAACACTTCTCCACCAATTCATACTTTAACTCGTAAAATACAATTGACTATTTCCTGTTTTTCTGCTACCTCATTCGGGATACATTATTTATTAGTTTGTTCTAAAAGATTGTATTACGGCAGTCTATAAGTTTATTTGCATTTAACGTGAGGTTTGTACCTTCGGCCGCTATTAACCACTCTTTCAACGTCCCGCCCTATTGTCCTGCGATAGGCGATAAAACATTTTCTACGTGATGGAATTTTTATGTTTCCGATTGTAAGACGTACTCTATGGTTATTATTACTAAAGTTGAATAAATTAACTCGCAAATTTCTATGTATTAACTTTTATGTGATATTCGTTTTCAGTACGTACCTAAATAAAAGGTATCAGAATTTATTTTATAGGTAAATACTCGTAGTATACCTATGCATTTTTTTAGTCCCAATATTCTATTACCTTTATAATTATTTACCTTAATATTATGAATGTACTCATATATATTATTTCAAAACAAATATTATATTTTAATTTGTTAAGAAAGAAAAATTGATCCTCTTCTTGCGTGCTAAGTCCCGTTTGACAAGTTTAATCTCGTCGTAAGCCGAAAAATATAGTGCTATGCTATATGCTTACTCTATGTAGTTAGATACGAAAATATGCTAAATATAATTAATTGGTCTTATAAAAAACTTTATATATTTAATATAGATATTAATAGTACCAATTTTATTTATATATTGAATACCAGATATTTATATTTTCGAAATATTTATAGTACCAAAACTTACAAGCTTGTAAGTTACCGGTTTCAACTAGGTTTCAACCTGTTATTAACTGTAGTTGCAGTCACCTCCAATTATAGACCGCACTCCAGCTTAAAACCAGGCGGGGTTCTGTCATATATCTAGCCATAAAAAAAGTAATGCTTTATATTATTTATTTTAAAACTTAATGCCCTATGTACATTATATCGTAGGCTAATATCTAAGTCATGTACATTGGCCTTTATGTAGTTAATTGTATGGTATTTCGTTTCAGGTTAACTGTCTCGGTCGTGTTCATAGTTACTACCACAAACCACATGTGTACTGGTATGAGGTAAGTTATAACACGTGTAAGCATTGACTTAGTTGTTAGAATATAAAGTAATGGCGTTCCAAATTCAATTCTATGACATACTCTATTTTACTATATTTGAACAAATAATAAGTACTTTTGGACTTATAGTTAGAACCCTAAAGACTGAGCCGTTAGATACTAAACAAAAAATACTACACGTAGGTAACTGCAGTGACAGATCGAGCTGTAAAACTTTTTTTGATTTTTGAGCAATAATATTTAACAATAGTGTATTTATTAAGTTAGCATAGTGTACTAGGCTTTCTACTAGCACTTTCAAATTCTGCAAATAATGTTAAGTCGTGTTCCCTTCTAAACTCCCCCGGACGGATTTCCACCACTTTACTAAAACCGTCACCAGTAAAGTAAAAAACAGTAGCGTGTTTCATCTTCATCATTCATCCACTGTAGACACGATATTTAATTAAAGACTAGTCTGTATGAACTTAATTTCATTGCTTTTAATTGAACAACAGCATAAAAAAGAAATCCTATAATTGCACGACATATTTATGAGCACACACTGCCTGATGTTAAGCTGGTGTGCGATACATTAGCGAAGGCGATTGCTGCCAACAAATGTTGGAAACCTAACAAAATATAGGGTATTTTGCAATATACTTCTACTAGTACAAAATCAATGTAGGTACTTAGTATTTATATAAATACATCTTAAATTTAAAAGGTTCGATTAAACAATAAAATAGTTAATATTTTCTTAGATTTTGCGCGAACATTGATTAATGAATTAAACAAATTTTATGGGCTTACTATCGCGTTTATGTTGGTTTAAATAATTTTATTTTATTATTCCGACCTTTTTACCTAAATGTAAAGCTTTGCAGCCATCGTGGACACAGAGAGATTGTAATATCAAACCCAAAATAAACGCGATAGTAAGCCGCATAAAATGTGTTTAATTCATTAATAAATTAGTTGTTATGCCACGATTAACATTCAATTTATTCACATGATTTCTCATTATTTTAGTTTAACATTAAACTTATTTTGAAGGTCTTGGTGAAAGCGGACCTAAGCGTAACAAAAACAAATAAATTGAAATGGACTCGTCAAAAGCATGCTCTCAAATTTCTAATAAATTATATTAAGGCATAGAAAATTACATGCTAATATCACCAAAATAGAACAAAATATAAACAAAACCATTTAGGTTGGACTAGGTTGTTATAAATCAAAACACAGAAGTCTAAAAATTTAGGATCGTTTTTAGACACTCTATGGTATCAAGTTTGTCTAAATATTTTCTCGGTAGGACAGTGTCGTATTTTTATAATTTTACTTGGAAAACTTTAATCACTTTACGATATCTACACAAATGTAAGAAGGCAAATTAAAAATACCCTGAGTTTTTTTACTAAAAAAACATGAAAACCAAGTAACCCTGAATTCAAACCAATTCTACCAAAATGTATCAAAGATACATTGGTACCAGCAATGTATCTTTGATATGTATCGTTGGTCGTATTATTTCTATGATAGTATAGAAATATAAAAATAAATTAAATCTAATTGTCACAACTTTGTCCAACAGGGATAGGCAGAGACAATGGACACCCTCGTTTCCCACTCATCGACGATTCTCTTCATACAAGCTCTACGGTTATAGGCCCTAGGCAACCCAGCTTTCTTGAGGATGAATCCGATTTGGTCGGAAAACACCCTTCTCGGGCCTGCCTCGTTTAACGCATCCATCCACATGAGATTTTTAAATTCCTTTCGACAATCTATTTTCAAAAATATAACATTGTAGAATTGCTAGGTATGGCTAACATTAAAACGCGCGGACTGTGTTTTAAATTTCGTCAGCGTTGCTATAGTTGTGTGCACAAAATGCAACGTGCTTGTGTGATTAACGCCAAGTTTGTGCACCTGTCTTAGTGTCATTGAACCCACATAGATATGTCTCCGCTGTTATTTTGTGTTTGAACATTTCATTACAACAATTAACACTTTCAAATTAAAACTATAAACTTTGTATTTACTTTTTTTTCTATCTAAATTCAAACGTTAATAGATAAATTATGTTTCGTAGTATTTATTTAGGCCTATCAATAGATGATCATGGGAAAGGAAGGCAAAACTAAAAACAAAAACCTACCTCCCATTATTAATATACATGATATAATATGTACATGATATTTTTACCTATACATTGTACTAAAAAGTAAATACGATTACTTACATATTACGTTTTTATTAATGTAAAAGCAATAGGAAAATATTTTACAGTAAAAATAAGATTTGAAAATCCTATGTTATTTAATAATTAATTGTATATAATTATGTCATTGAATTTACAAATTTTGAAAATGAGGATATCTGATATCAATCTGGTGAGCATTTGCACAGTCTTTTGATCCAGAGTAGTACGAGTACCACCACTTTGAAGTGTACAGACCGTGAATTCGCTTTGTAACGTTTCGACATTCGTTTGAAAATTGCTGTCTTTAGCTCGGCTGGCATAGTGGGTGCGACTGCTACTTGCACTTATTTAACTGTACCAGCGATCATCTCCATTAATGAACCGCGCTCTAGCTTAATATCAGTACTGTCATATGTCGAGCCACAATAAAATTATTTTAGTGCAATTAAAACATAAGTAAGATTCACTATAGTTAAAATAATTTCGTATACTATAACCTCAAGAACGTAAGTAATTTCCAACATAGTACACACCTCACTTAACGCGTTTAAAATAACGCTTATTTAGCAAAACATTCACAGTCGTTATTATCATCTAATAATTCCTCATGCGCGTGAAGCTTTCTTAGAAAATTCAGTAATTTATGTTGCAGTTAGGTTTGGCGTCTGTCTGGTACGCAGCACGAAAGCTTAAGTTCTTTAATTATGCAATTACATTTTAATGTTAATTGATGGTCTGAACGTAAGTGTTGGCAAACAAGAAATTATAACACAAATAAAATAAGAAGTAATTGCGCCTTTGTTTTGGATACCAATCGCAGTTGCAAGACCAAAACATAGGATCGTATTAATTAGTAAATTAATAACTTCGAATTGTGGCAATTTTATATGGATAAAACCTACATAATTAGTTTCTTCACTAATTAGTTCACTATGCAATTGCAATATTATTCACAAAAATAATATATACTTGTACAGGAGACATTTTTTATCAACATAAAAAATGTTAGAGAAAAACAAAGGGGGTTTATAATGAACTAACTCGGTTTTTTCATTCGTCGTCTCTCTTGGATCTCCTCTTGGTCATCAGGCGGGTCGAGGTGAAATGTCGTGTCACAATATAAAAAAAACTTAGTAAAAAATCATTAATAGTTTTTTATTATTAAGACCCGGCGTATTCCGACCTCAACTTGTCTTATAGTAGTTTACGGTTGCCTTAGTTGCCGTCTGTATACCGGCCTAATGTGCTTTTTCACGCTATAGGATTCAAGGTTATAGGATAGAGAGAATCATTTCACTTGTCAATTGTTCTACAATGAAAAGACGCGCGAACGTTTTAGTTTGACTGCCAATTCGATTGATAGAATGTAAATGCTAATTAGTATTATTGATTAGTACCAACTTTACCTTATTGCTCGTACAATATATTTAGATTTGATTTAACTATAAACACATCGTCATCGTTGCGCGTCGCGTAGTTCCTTTTTTGTAATAATAAAGTATTTTATTAACTCATTTCTGTATTGAGAACAAAAAAACCTAGCTGAGATAGAGAATATAAACAGACGTACATTAAAAACCATATTTATTTGACCGTAAAATTTATAATAATACCGAGCCGACCGACTTGACTCTTGGTCATGTAATTGTCTGTGCTTCTTTAATGATAATAAATGTTGTCATGAAAATATTTAATTTAACGTCTTCGATAATAAAAGAGACCATTATAATTATTATTTTTAATGCTAAATTATTAACTTACCTCTACTACAGTAGGTAGCAGCTTACAATGATGTGGTTATTAAGGTACTTTATTTAACACGGAAATATTTAGACAAAATAGGGTAAATAAGGTCTTTTTGATGTGGACTGATGAGGACTTAACTTCCAAAAGATATCTAAGTATTTAGTTTGTCTGAACACAGAGACGCATTCTCCATTTTATATATCAACTGTTCTATATGGTATACATTTTTTCTAATAGTTCGATATATGACAGCACTGATGTTAAGCTGGAGTGCGGTCCACGAAATTCAACTTTATTTCAACAGAGCTATATTGCTACTAGCACAAAGTTAAAACTCCCGTGATTTGTATATAATATATATCAATATACCTTAGATCTTTCAAACGAAACGTAAAACCAACTATGACCAGCATAGTCAAATCAGTATTCTTATTTCTCAGCTCATGGAGGTCTATAACTTCCCTACCTACAGATGTCAAATCACGATTATTTAAAAAAACAATAGACCACGTTACATTGAGCTTACATATATTTAATGAATTAAACAAAGGACATCATTCATTTTGGACTTTTATTGTAACACTTTTGTCATGTCCGATGATAAAAATATATATAAATGGTAGTTTCGATACTCGTATTGACAAAACTATTAGCAATTTTGCTTTTAATTGCTGTACGATTGAGTTATTTGGAAAATAAAAATTATTATTTTTAGTTTCTAAACCACGCGGAAAAGACATATTAAAATATTAAATTACTATCGCGTTTATTTTGGTTTTGATAGTAAGCCGCTTAAAATTTGTTTAGATACTTAATCCATTAATCAATGTTTGCACAAAATCTAATAAAATACTTACATATATTTATTATTACAATTTATTATCGACTACCACATCACAGATAGAAGGCAAAAATAGCACATCTAATATCTTTTACTTGTTAAAGTTGGGATGTTGCAAACATCTGTGCCCCTTGGATGTTGAGAACTTTGGTAACAACGTTATTCCTTATAAATTAAGGTCGTTATGTAATTATTAAATTTAACTAATAATATACCCTTAGAATTCGATTTAATAATAATCGAATATTAAATAATTAAGTCTGTGGGCTGATGTGCTAGTCACTTATCATTACTTCTCTTTTTATATTGTGCAATGGAGTGTGGTCCATGAATAGAGGTGACTGTTTCTTATAATTAAATAACAGCAAGTAGCAGTCGCCTCCACTATGTCGGCCTAAGAGAAGTTAATCCTGAAAATGGACTGAGTCACTTCACTGAGTCACCAATTGAAAGTGGCACCATTCCGCATCAGCAGGCTGGGCAAATGACCATCGAGCGTGGGCACCGCACCTATCAATTATAATTCCTATTACTCAACTCTTGGAAAAATAAATACCATTTCAGTATAATTATCCCTTATCATTTGGCAATAGTCAATTCTAATGCCATAAGCAAAAAACAATCGCAAAATCATCACCTGTCCACCTTGGGTGAACGTTCCGTACGTGGTCTCCATTCGAGAACCATTCGGCCCTAACGGCCTTTAGTTCTACAAGCAATGTGCCCTGACCATTGCCACGTTTCATCATTGTTTCTCATTCGATCACGTAGAGCTTTATAGCTTGCTGGGTGACTTTAAATTTGTTCATGAAGCTCGTACTGAGTATACTTTAGCACCATACTCGTATGTCCGATTCGGTAACACATTCAATAAACAGTTATCTTTTTGAAAGCACTGAGGTATGTCACTCCAATATAACGTAAAAATAATATTTATAGACGTGGTGGTAATTAACAAACGTACGCATATAAATATACGTGTACCTACTATGCAATCACCTAATATTAAAACAGATGAGTAATATTATGAGACAGTAAACTGATATCGTCTCCAAGAGCAATAAGTACAGCTAGCATACCCACTAGACCCTGCATAAGAAAGTCTTTGTGTTGTAGTCAAGCAAGTGATGACTTATTTTTCGGCACATTGGTTATGAAAAGAGGACCCATGACCTAAAACACAAAAAAACGCATAGCGCATTGATAACGCACCAGCCTAACGCCAGGCAGGGTGCTAACATATTTCGAGGCAATATAAAAAAAAACTAAAAGTTGACAAACTTGTAAACATTTTAAAAAAATTCACACATTGATTATGCTAAAGTCGGTTAGAATACATCTAAAGTAAGTAAATTAACATTAAATAAACGTAAGTATTTTAAGTAAAGTATTTTAACATAAGTAAAGTAAATACATAAAGTATTTTTTGGGGACACAAACCAAAAAATACAAAATAAGCGAAGACAAAATATCAGTGTTCATTATAAAGTAAATTATGAAGTAAAATGTGCTTTGATAATATGTAGTCTGTGACACTCACTCAACGAGTATTTCACTAAAGTTCTTCATCTCATTTTAATCTATTAACGTTTCCTGTAACAGATAGCCATTAAAATTAGATTGAATGTTCCACGAAGGCACTGCTATTACGTCGAGTTGTGCTCGCTTAAGTAAAACATGAGAGTAGAAGTAATTTATTCCGGGACCTATACCCGGCAGAAAAAGAACGCTGGCATTCAAGATGCGGTAACTAGTTTTGTTAAGTTTTCGTTTATCGAGTATGTATAAAATATTATCAAATATATGTACGACTGTACAAGATGCGCAGACTTGCTGCCACCGCAATCATTCAGCGCTCTTTTTATCTGCCAATACTTATACTGCGCAGTCGTCCAGAGCTATTTTTATCTGCCAATCCTTATACTGCGCAGTCGTCCAGCGCTATTTTTATCAGCCAATACTTATACTGTGCAGTCGTCTAGCGCTATTTTTATCTGCCAATACTTATACTGCACAGTCATACAGCACTTTTTTTATCTGCCGATCCTTATACTGCGCAGTCATACGGCTCTTTTTTTTTCTGCCGATCCTTATACTGCGCAGTCGTCCAGCGCTCTTTTTATCTGCCAATACTTATACTGGCGACGTTAAGCCGCGTGAATTTCCGCTCTTCTAGTGCCACCAGTTTAATATGGATAATTATTGTAATATATCATGCTAATGGTGACACCTACCTTGTGGCTAACATACATTTAATAATCATAGAAGTAACTAATTTTAGAACCTACAAAAGTGCGTATATATATTTTCTAAATAAAGGCAGATCTATGAGGGTGTTTTCTGATCAAATCGGAGACATCCTCAAGAAAGCTGGGTTGCCTAGTGCCCATAGAGTCCGTATGAAGAGGATTGTGGATGTGAGGGAAGTGAGGGAGTTAGGACAAGATCGTGGCAAGTGGCGCTCCATTGTCTCTGCCTATTCTGTAGGGAAAAGGCGCAACAATTTGATTGATTGATTATACAAGGCAAAACAAAAAAATCGATTTTTTGAATAAAAAACTAAAATGTTAAGCGCATTCCAAGCATAAATCTCAACAAGTGTCTTCAATCGTCAATGCTGTCGAATCTGTGGCTCATCATCAAGTCTCTCTACTAAAAGTATTTAAATAATATAAATAGAAAATACTACCTACTAGTATATCGTATTAACTTCCTAGATAAGTAACGTGAAGACCTATATCTATCAAGTTTTTATCCCGCAAACTTTAAATGGCTCTTAAAACTGTACTTAATAATATGTGTTTTCTTCCCTAGCAGCGTTAATCTGAGTTGTAGGTTCTAAGTAAATATACGAACATAGTTATACATGTCTCAAAGTATAAAGGATTAGCACCTTTAATACGTTAAGATAAGGATTAAATTATACAATTTGAATATGTTTAATTAAATGCAATGCTAACGTGAGTTGCATTCTAATGCCAGTGATGACTCATTCCAGCATGAAGACTTTATAATCTATTTGCGGTATTTTTCATTAGATATTCATGTTTAGAATATCGCACGAGTATCATATAATAAAATTATTTTATAAGTACCTCATAGTATAAAAATAGGTAACTGTATTGACATGATAGATTCGGAAACATTATTGTTGGGTGGTTAATGCAACCAGCTCAGGAGGCCTACCACAAACTTTTAAAAACAAGCATGTTTCAAGACAGTACTGTTTAATGAATAAAATTTTGTTTTATTTCTTCAAAATCATTCCTACATTCGCATAAATTTTACGTACAGAAATGTATTACTGCTGGATTTGAATATTAAAACCTAATATTATCTTTTGTAATTACCGCAGTGGTACGCTTTGGAGGAATGAATATTGATGTCACAAAACTGCGAATACTAATTTTAATCGAATATATAAGCATATTTGACGTACGAATTAACATTTGACGATTAAAACAATAATGCTATAAGAAATGGTGGTACGCCCGCAGGACAGTTAATAATTCAATTCCAAGAACCATGAGTTACATTGTAATTGTCACTTACATTTAAAACAATGTAATTTTATTAATAAGAATAAACTGACGTCTCGTATTAAACTGGATCAGATATGGATCAGTATGCGTATAAGTTGTGCAAAGTATTTTTACTTGTTATCTTAATGTGTATTATAATTTAGTGCAACATTTAATTCAAAGTAAATTCTTGGTATTCTTAAAGTAAGCTTACTTTACTTTTGAAATTATAAATCAATAGAAGTCTTGTGGCCTATTGTGTTTTATAAATATTTTAAAGTAATGTGTCTGACCATAAGGCAACCGTGGGTTAGCGGTCGCGAAATGGTATCGCAAAACAGAGACTCCGGTTCAAAACCATTGATATTATATACAAGCACGCCTAGTAAGTAGCTTAGTATAGAAAAGTAAAACTAAACTAATATAAATTAATTAAGATAAAAGTTCTTACATGGTTTGTCTAGGCTTTCGTTTTACTTCTAAGACATAAGTATCTATAACCGTGTTAGCTATTAGTCGTTCCCCGCTGCTCATAGGCCTTTTGGAAGGGAGACCGCTCCAACGAACTGCATCCAGAGGATACCTAGCACCTTTAGAAAATTGTCAATCCACCTTGCAGGTTTCCTGTACGTGTTCTTTATTCGGCCCCACTGGCCGTCCGTGTTTTTTATTATTCTTATCGTAGCTCGATATGACAGCACCCCGCCTGATGGGAAGCTTGCGGTCCATGATTGTAGGGAATTGCTACTACAGTTAACAGACTTTAAGTAGCAGTCACATCCACTATGCCGGCCTAGTTGAAACCAGCATCTTACAAGCTGATTCCCAAACGCAGCTAAGTCACTTTAAAGTCTGTGTACTTGTAAGTGGTGGTACTACACCGGATCGGCAGACTGGGCACCGCTGCCTACCACTTCACGTTCTACCAAGTACTCGTATTATGTTCGAATATTATTCAGCAAAAGGATCGATTAATAAATCAATGTGTAAATAAATCTGGTTAATCAGAAATGTTTATTGAATTTAATATTAATGCGTACATTGGCGGTCAATCATGTCGCGACCTTACGTTGATAAGAAATTTATGGTCACTTCCTTACAATTTATGATCAAGGTTACAAGTTTTACGTTTATTTTATGTTTATACAATGCTGTACCTATTTATATTAACAATATGCATTTTCCATTTATATTAAAACAAGGTAGGCTTAGGGCATTTAAAAGTGGTAGGCATTTACCCAGTTTGCCAATCCGGGGAAGTGACTTGGTTAATGTTAATGACCGGCATAGTTAATGCCTTCATTATAAACCGAATTGCTGTCATATATTGAGTCACAATTAAAAAATCTGACCATATTGAAATGTGTGCAATAATAATATTATTTTTAACGTATTTACAGGCCAGTCGAACCACCGAAGCCGGTGCGATGGTTACTTACTAGTGGTCGGGGGTCAGAATGCGCCTATTCCGCGGAGGAAGGCGTGAAGAAGTAAGCGAGCCGCCTGCCGCTGCGGTCACGTCTGCCACGAGAGACGCCACCGCTGAGCCGCGAGGGCCCGCTGATTACCATCTTGTTACCGCACTACCAGCCATGGTCATGGAAGACGACGTTAAAGAAATGAAAAAAGGTGGGTACTTGGAAACTAAATCAAATATAGCTTAGACATAATTGTAATTATACATAAGACAATTATTATTTTATCTTGCAAAAGCTATTATTACAATGTAGAGTATAAAATTATAGTAAAATCTTCACATTATCTCACGGGAAATAATTTTAATTTTCAGTGTTTGCGACGTGGGGTCGGCGAATGGGTAAGAAACTGGATATGCTACGAAAAGCAGATTCTTCTAAAGACATTACAGAAACTGTTCAACGCAATGAAAGTTTTAATGGAGACTTGTCACCAAGTAATTCAATTTATTACAAGAAAAAACAAAACTGGAAAATGGGAAGAAGCAGTTCAGAATCAAGTTCATTAAGGAGAGACAATGACACAGACTCAATTCGAAGTAGTTCCAGAGACAGGTCACCAAGTCCTTTTAAAACTTTCTTTCATAGAATGGGATCGACCGGAATGTTAAACTCAACTAAAAGTCAAACTCTTAATAATCAAAAACCTTTAGAAAATTATCCTGTTGCAAACGGACCCACGCTTTATCGAAGTTGTTCTACTTCACACTTATCTACTTACGTTAAATGCGACGATCCTTCCGAAGGAATCGATCTTCAAAATTCGGGTAATGATTCTAAAAAGAATTCACCGACTAAACATGCAAATGTAAGAAATGAAGACAAACTAGTTGGATCATCTGGTAAAGCAATTAGTTGTGACAATATACCAAATTTAGAGGGTCAAGTAAATAATAGCATGGGTAAGAAACCAAACTTCCCTTACGCTTTTTTAAGATCCAAATTATCTGTTTTGCCGGAAGAAAATGGTAATAGTATAACTTCACAACAACGAATAGGTATGAGACAAAGTTTTTCTGAAAGAATTGATCGAAGATCACCTAAGTTCCGAAAAGAAAGGATGTTCCATACAAATTCAAATTTCGAAGATAAATATAGAAGCAGTGATAGTATATCAGTTCATGAAGATATGCTAGCTAATACTACGTTAAGAAGGGATTATGATTTTGCACGTTCATCTATTAGAAGTGCCAATCACATAGTTGGCTCTAGCTATTCTTTAGGACCTTCAGAGGAGGCACAAAGACGTTCCTCGATGGTATCACCACGAGGACCATTTGATTACGATCCAATGCTTATTCCTAGAAATAGAAACAGTCTTCCTGTTTATGACTATGGACTGATAAGAGATATTAGAAGTGAACTCGCATCTTCAACGCAAAGCATACATCGTCCGCATGAAGCAACTGATGTATTACACAACCATAGGTTGAGTAACTACATAAGTTCAAATGAATCCGGATATGATAGTGATAGTCGACCAATAGATGAACATAGTAATCATTCCCCACCAGGTTATTGTTGTAATATGAACTCCAACTCACCAATAAAATTAGAGAACAATGAGCCCAAGCTTAGAGATCCCCATGTACCCTTTTCAAGACAATTGAGTTTCAATCATAAAATAAACGTAAATAGAGGTCAAACTCCTACGCGTAGAAGCTCGACTCCTTGTGCTTTATTTCCCGTTGAAAACGGACTTCATAGTAATTATAACAATATGGAAGACCACATAAAAACATCTACTATGGACTTATCTAAGGCTTACCAGCCGAACGAAGTTAACAATGGAAAACCACCTCCGCTGCCAAAGAAAACTACTCCTAGAAAACCTCCTGTTTATAAAACGATAACTTTAGACGAAAGAGTTCAAACAAGAAAAATTAACTTTTTAAATTCTCAACTTGCTAGTGAAAATATTTCTGATAATATCGACGGAAGATCAAAAATTGTCGAAAATCAAAATCAACAACATTTATCTGAAACTGATATTTTAGGTAGAGGTCCGTGCACGAAGAGATTTAGAAAAATAAGGTTAATAAAATCCACTTTAGATGAGAGTTTAGGTGTTTATCTTGCACAGCACCGTGTAGATTTCGATAATACAGATAAGAATTTTGAAATTCGATACATTGTTGTCAAATTAGACTTAGATGGTATAGCACACCGTGATGGAAGATTACGGATAGGGGATGAAATTGTTAGTGTAAACGGAAATATGTTAAGAGGTTTATCATCGCTGAAGGAGGTTCAACATATTGTTAACTCTTGTTCTTCAGAAGCTGCTGTCGAGGATGGAGGTCTATTCCAAAGATATCAAGTGGATCTCGTAATGGCCCATGATGAAATTACTCCAATAACACTAAGTAAAATTATACATAGCCAATCTTATGAATGTGTTGTTCCTGTACCACCAGTTTCAAGTGTCCCTCCTGATATTATATCACAAACAGTACATAAACCCACATCTTCTAACCAAATAACAATTGAAACACATTTCCCAAGTGATAATAAATTGTATGATTCCAAAACCATTAAGAAATCATTAGGAAATAGATCCTCTAATGTATATGAATATCACATAGAAAATAATAATAAATGTGAAGTTGGTATCCAAGTTAACAACACTTCAGTGCTACCTAATGTTAATTTAAAGAGCGACGATGAAAAATTATTAGAAAGACACTGTTATAACCAATCTTCATCAGCTCTACAAAACGTAACGAATATTGAAATATCAACAAGATCTTGTACTACTCCCACTCCATCAAGACCTGCTACAGCATATAGACCTATATCACTTCACAACTCTAGACCACAAGCATGTCATGATTCACACGTCACATGCAACGAAAACATGAATAACGAAATGAGAGAAGGTTCTACTCTTTATATAAAACACACGCCAAGGCTCTACCAAAATAGATCATTTGAAAGTATTCCTGAGCAAATACGTGCTAGCAGTCGTAGCAGATTCTTTAATAGAATTGGTTCTCAAAGATTATCTAATTATGTGAACCACGTTTCGAGGCAATACGACCACAATACAGCTGTACACCAGGAAGAACATGTCAATCAGTACAATCCACATTGCACGTTACTTCGAGTAGAGTTTTGGAAAGGCGCTGGTCAAAAAAGTCTTGGTTTTAGCATTGTCGGAGGAACAGATTCACCTAAAGGACAAATGGGTATATTTGTGAAAACTGTCTTTCCAAGTGGACAAGCTGCTGATAAGGGTACAATAATAGAAGGTAAATAAAAACATTAAGCACCTACTTTAATGATAATGTCTCATATGTTCTTAAATTAATTTTTACTACATTATTATAATTTTAGGTGACGAGATCTTGTCAGTGAATGACGTTCCAACACGAGGACTAAGCCATGCTGGGGCAATATCGCTGTTTAAACAAGTTAAAGAAGGAAAAATAGAATTGACGCTTTCAAGAAGAAGGTAAATATTTAAATTATTACGCAAATGAATATAAAAATGAAATTGTGATGAAACATAATACATTTTTGAATCTGTTATCTGTTTCAGAGCACCTAGGTCAAGATCTGTAGAACCTCTTGGGAACTTTCGCTTAAATGGCAAAAGGGACTGAAGAACTGCAACACTTGATACCCCAAAGAATTATAATCTCAATGTGCAATAAACGATTTTCATCAACTTTGCCAAAGTCTAAAATGGTTTACATATTTATCTTTAAAAAAATAAGGGTCTAGATCACAAAAACTTCTTTAGTAATGTTTTTTTTAATCATAACATTGAATTCTCAATTTTGTGGTTATGTATAATAAGAAAGTTAGTTAATATGCAGAATTCTTGTGCTAAAGAAGTTCGTGGTGAGCCCCAGACCTAAGTAGTGTCACGCTTACTTGTATGTATTTGAAAAAGGTATCTTAAAAGTGCATATAAATCTCTTATTTATTGATTTTAATTAGACTGAAAGCTGCTTTTATTCAAAATATACAGATATATATATAATTATTTCTCTGAACATTTATTAGTTTCATTCAACGGAATAATGTAAGTGGTGTAATGTAAATATTCATTTAAACATTGTTGTGTTACAATATTTGGAAGTTCCGCTTTGATTAAGGCTTTATTTTAGTGTATTTACTTAAAAGACTGTATTTATAATTGAGCATGTGTTGTATAGAGACATGTTAAGTTGTTAAATATTGCGATGTTTCTTTAGAAATGCTAGATCTCGTTGTTTTACCTGTGCAAATATTATTTGTCTATATTAGGGTGCTTCGATTATCTTTAACTTTTTCTATTGTATGTATTTGTACTGTAATTTTTATTATTAACATGCTTGTTTTCTAAGAAGACGTTGCGTATTATACAGTTGTAAAATATTCGGTTTTTTAATATTTAAGTTATTGTCATTATTTTTTGTAGAATACTTTATGATTGTTTGATTATTAATATACCCACAGCTACTTGTGCGGTTATTAAAATAACCAACGTTAAAATCAATCATAAATCAATATAATCGGTGAAATCAATCAATCGCCAGCCTTGACGTTGCAATTATGGTGACTAAAGACTCAGGGCCTAATAACATAATGAGATAAACAAATATCAAACAATTATAATGTAAATTAAAAATGCTAACACATGTGGTATCAACCCAGCAATGTGCGTTGTGAACCCAGTTGAAATTACTGCATGATAAAACACTTTCGGCGCTGAGTGGTTAGGCGACAGACACTAGGTTCGATCCCCGATTGATATCGGTCAACTGCAAATCAGCGCGCGTGAAATTATTTTAACTATTTTTCATTACTTATTTAGTACATAGTAATAATACTAGCATTGAAAAATGCCAAAAAGTAGTTTAAAAATATATCGAACAATTATAATTTAAAAACAATGTTAATTTGAATACCAATAAATTGTTTCAAAACAGGAGACTGACTTTTCCAAAAACTGTCTGCCTAACTGCCCTCTGAGTCAAAGCAATTACGCGTATGTGTAGATGGCGACAGGCAAACGGATAGCTCTTGGTATTTAGGGTCCCCAAGTGATTACGAACCTTATCTACTGCACTATCCGATTTGGGCATAAATGAACAAGAATAAAGATAGGGGCGGAAGATGAAAGGAAACAAAAATCGTCTGGCAACCGAATGAAATTGCGACTGCCTAATAGTTCATATTTAGTTTATATGATGAAATTTTAATGCCATCCTAAAGGACCGTTTTCTACAATTTGTACCTTTTTCTGGCATAAAATTTGTAGGAAAAAAATTCACCCAGTCCATTTTAGCCCTAATCAGCACAGCAGAGTTCGGCATCACGGGACTCTAAATACCAAACGACATATTGTTTCCTGCCGCCGCCTACATATACGTCGTCATTGCTTTAACTATCTCCACTGCCAATCAAGATTTCCATCCAAGACACCAGAAATAAAAACAAAGCAGGGCTGTGATCATAAATTTTTAAAAAAGAGTACATTCCAATTTCCAACTCATTGTTTTTATTAAAAAAGTAAAAACAATTGTCCAATTTTGTAATAAATTTTAAATAAAGCGGAATATGATCATGAATGGCCCTGCAGATCCTAAAATCCGTCCATCAATTGAATACTTATTTCACAAATGTAATTGTTACATTTTTTATTCCTTATTAACCTTACAATCAGTATTTGTATCTATAGCTTAGATCTTAAGTGTTTTATAATATATTTTGTAATTGTTAACAATTTTTCCGTGTTATATTATTATGTAAATATATGCATTACCTTACGAATCAATTAAGGTATTTTTATTTCATTCGATATTTCAATTTTAGACATTTGAGAATTTATTACTCTCTGCTAACTTGTCAACCGAATTAACCTATTATGAACGAAAAATACCAGTGGATGCAACTGGTATCTTGTCGTTCGGAGGCCCATGTTCAGCAATGGACGTCTTCAGGCTGATGATGATGATAATAATTTTAAATACGTACCTATTCATTGGGAAAGAGAAACTGAATGTTTGTAAAAATTAAAATGCACATGTAATAAATAAAATAAAAACTTTATTAAAATGAAAACACTACAAGATAACAGCAATTCAAACGGTTATTTCTACAAACATAAGAGAAATATGCATTTTATTTGATTGAATGAACGATAAATTAAAACAAATAGTATAAAAAATAAAACATTAAAAATCACTTGATGTCACATAGAATAGCTACCCCTCTCAAGATCCAATGATCAGGGTTCTTCAAAGTTGGTAACCAAAGCGGTGTGATGAACGTCAACCCCGTCCTTACTGGCTTTTTATACACTGGACACTAATAAAAATAAAAGAGAAGAAATAAATATTGAACTATATAAGACATAGGGATATAAATAAGATATAGAGAGGTTGTTAATTGTAAGGTACTGAACTCCTGATTCTGAGTATGGAAGCATTAGTTTTGGCCGGCATAGTGACGGCGACTGAGGCAACCATAAACCGAGTCGTTTGTCGTTCGCGCTCCTAAACCTTCCTTTGCTTACCATCAGGCAAGTTGAGGTCAGATGTCGACTCACAATAAAATAAGGTCATAAATAGGGGAGACGTTGTTACAGAAACGCAAGTGGCGGTACCAGGGTATAGTAGTAAACCGAGAGCACGTGTTCAAAACCACTTGCTGGTAACGATGTATTGTTGATGTACTTTGGTTGGCCTGTTTCTATGATACGAGCACTTAAGAAGCTTAGTATAGAAATAATAAAATATATAAAGCGCTTAACATAATAGCCCATCCGTTGACCATATTTTTTACTTTTTTTTTATTGTGACTCGACATATGACAGCACCCCGCTTAATATTAAGCTGAAGTGTGGTCCATGAATGGATGTCACTGCTACTACAATTCAATAACTGTAAGCAGCAATCACATCCACAAGCTGATCCCGAAACGCGACCCAATCACTTTACGGTCTGTATACTTGTAAGTGGTGGTATCACCCCGAATCGGCAGACTGGGTACCACTGTCTACCACTCTGTATCATAGAAACAGGACAACCAAAGTCATTTTTTTATTTTATTACATTGTTACATTGATACCGGCAAGTGGTTTAGTACCCGTGCTCTCGGTTTGCGTGACCACGGTCGCCTGAGAGCAAATCGTATATAAAACACTTTTTTTTTATTGTGACTCGACATTTGACATCGACCTGCCTGATGATAAGCAAGAGGAGATCCAAAAGTGCAGACGTTTGAAACAACCGAGTCAGTACACGGCTGTCTCAGCCGCCGTCACTATGCCGGCTAAAAGCATAAAACCCATAAAAATATAAGTACCATATAAAGTTTAGGATCCTTGGGTGCTGTTGAATTAATAGCGTAGATATGAACTACTGGTAGCGCTGTATAAAGCACCTTCAGCTGTGATTCACAGAGACGCAAATTGCGACGATCCCAACTAGCACCTTCAAGAAATAGTCCATGGACGTAAACACCTTCCTGTCAATTTAATTACAATAATATTAATAAACTAATCTTAGCTAATAAAACTTTATTAATTAGTAAATATTTATACATAATAACTTCCCGAAAGAAGGATATTCCATCACTTAAATTGTTGGTTTCGACTATTATTTTTACAAATGTTGAGCTTTGTTTGTATGATACTCTTGAGTATAATGTTCCCTGTATGATACTAAACCAGCAGCAAGCTATGATTGCCGTTTTGTCGTTTGACCCTCATGAAGTTTCGTATAAATCATCAAATAAGTTTGAAGGAACAATTGTTGTTCTTTATAGTAACAATAAATTTTGCTCTTTCAAACGTAATTATAAATTTATATGAAATTTCATGAACGGTGTAAACCTCAAAACAGCCATCATAGCGTTGGTATAATTTATATAAGGCCCACTATTTTTGAGTGGAACGTAATTTATCGGGGATCCGTTATGTAGTTGTAATTTTGATCGAAGGTAAAGTCGGACTTGACAGAAATGACCACAAGATTCTCATTGACATCTTTTTTTTCTCATTCAATCACTTAAATAAAACAGCTTTTCGATATCATAAAAATTGCTAATAGTAATTGCAACCAGCATTAAGGTCAAACAGGAACCAATACGATAAGCAGTTAAATAAGCTGTTCAACTAACCGGAGGTGGTACTTTAATTTCTTCGTAAGTATATTTAGTAACGTCATTATGCAATGAAACCATGTCTAAAGCCCATCCTTTGTGGGCGCGAGTCACTTCTTGACGCATGGCAGTTAGGAAACCTAGAAATGTATGGAAAAGTTGGATCATCGATAATATAGAAATTATTTCTAGGTAACAATAAACACAATAATATAATTTGCAATAAAAAAACTATTCAATATCTCATACAAAACTTCGAACAATCAACAACAATGCATGACGAGGTTAGATGTCCTGTCTCAATAATAACAAAATGTATCTTAAAAAAGTAGGAAAAAAATATTACTCGCCTTGAGGATTAAAAAATCCAGTCATCCAGAAGGAAGCAGGTCTGCCTTGGTAACACCACGTAGAGAACTGAATATACCTTTCCAGAAACTCGGTGAACCAAAAACCAAGTGTTGATGATGACCACGAATTTTTCAACCAAATTTTCGGCACCTTTGCATCGTAAATGCTGTCCAATGAATCACGTAATGCCTAAAATATAAGTAACATTTTTACATATATATAACGTGCTTGTATCATGGAATTAGAATGGCCAAAGTATACAATATATATCTTTGATATATTGGTACTGGCAAGTGGTTTTATTTCGGACGAAGGCTCAAGAGCTTGGTTTGCGAGGACATTCCACAACCACTACACCACTGTCGCCTTAGCATCTTTTTCTATCAAGTAAAAATCTATTCTGTAATTTTATTTTATTATGTACTGAAATTTTAATTTACCTCATTCATAATAATAGTGCCGTCAATAGCCAATAGAAGATCCTTAAGTGTTACTCGCACCAAGCTGATAACTTTTTGCATACGGTCAATCTCTTGTCTCAAGAAAATCACCAATGAATTAAAGAAGCCCATCACTTTTAATCTGAAATTTAATTAAGTTTTTAATAGGTCACGACATTATGTTTTTTTTAATACGACTTTGTGCGATTTCACGCACAATAATGAGCCCCACTACACCGTATTTCATGCATTCGAAGACGCCATTAAGTTGAAATTGATTTATACCTATCGTAATAATAAAAAAAAGGAATACCTTTCTTTGACCTCATGAGGATCAAAATTGGGTGGTACTTTATCAAGCATTTCCTTTGATTGTCTGTAGACGGATGCTTCACGCGTTTCACCGCCACCTGAGCTTGATTCCTTAGGTTGTATAGACAAAATGGTATCCAGCAGTTCTTGCGTTGTGTTCTTCTGATAACTAATCATAAAAGAATTTGTAAATAAGTAAAATTGTAATATATTTCTTACACTTATTTAATAGTTTATTAAGTAGATTTTAGTATTATTTTTTATTTTCTTTACTTTTAGGATAAATTATTATACTAACGTTATATCGGCATTAGTATGTAAACCATAAGCCTGAGGTGGATCCACTGTCTTCATTTTATCAATTTCTTCGAGATATTCTGGAATATTCTTAAACTTCATGATGCCGTAGCTTTTGTAAAACTGGTAGTCCTCAGAGAAGAGTTGGTCTGAGAGCCATACCCTTGTAAATGTGGTTAGCAGACGATTGTCATAGTCATCCGTCACACGACCTCCGTATTGTACAGCTGACACCATGTATCTGTATATATCATTATTTTAAATATTAACTCAACTTGCCTAAGCAAGAGTGCCAACGACTGAAACAAACAATTCAGCTCACGGCGGTCTCAGGTATGCCAGTCAGTCATTATATTAAGTTAAACGTCATTGCGGGGTAGTATTACCACTTACTACAGACTGTGAAGTAACTAAGTTGCGTTTCGGGTTCAGCTTGTGAGTTGCCTGTTGCAATTAGGCATAGCAGATGCGACTGCTACTTACAATTAACTGTAGTAGCAGACATTGGATCGCACTCAAGCCTAACATCAGAGGAGGTGCTGTCATATGTTGATCTACAAAAATAAATAAAATATGACTAAGTATAATAACTTTACGGTCTGTGCATTTGAAAGTGGTGGTGCCACCCCGGATCGGCAAACTGGGTACCACATCCCTAATATTTATTTGTTTATTGAACTTAAATCCACAGCATTATTACTTACAATTTTTAAAACAGAATTATAACTAAAACTTTGCCAATAATGGATTTCACTATTCAACAACAAAATCTGGTAGGTACCTACATTGTTTTGCATATACTAGTATTGTAACAAATAAAATAAATTACGACCAAATAAAAGAGCCAAATAAAAGAAAAAATATATCATATCATACTAATTTTAAAACAGTTTTGTACCGTTAAAATAAACTTTACCTAACAGTAGTCCAGCTCACACCTTGTCCAGGTTCTAAAGCATCTAAATGGTTCTGAACAAACATGCATGAGGCAAGCCAATCAGCTGAATTAAACTCATATGGAATGTTCCATCCGAGAGGTCCAAACTTTCTTCTTTCCTACAAATAAAGACAGATTTAGTCATCTATATCGGTTAAATTACAATCTAAAAGCCTATTATTACAGTTGAAACTTTACATTAAAATTACACATAAAATTGGCTTGGTTATACAAAATTGGTTGGTTCATGTTCGCTACGCGAACATGAACCAACATGAACATGATTTCCGGTTGGAACAAAGATTTGTTTCAAAACATTTAAATTTAATATTTAATTAGTAGAATAGGTATGAATAATATATGTTAATTAGCCAGATATTTGCTTCGGGTCTGGCTGTTTAAACTGTTTGGGTCTGGGAAGCAGACAGTTGCCGATCCGATCACCACGAAGTGACGCAGCCACGTTTCGGGATCACCTTGAAAGTTGGCGGTTCCAGCTAGGCCGGCATAGTGGATGCACCTGCTATTTGCAGTGTCATTAATTGTAGTAGTAGCAGTCGCCTCCATTCATGAACCGCATCTCAGCTTCAAACTGCTAATTATTAAAGATATAACAAGGAAATAAACTAATAAAAGGTAAAAATATAACCTGAACAACGGTATGCATAAAGGAAATCGTATAAATAAGAGGCAAATAGAATGGACTGTCGCTGTAGTCCAAAAAGTCTTGACTCATTGCATCGTATGTTCTCATTAAACCAGCTTTAATACCTAAATAAATTAGGGTTATTATTTAACGGCTAATAAACTTTATTTAATGAACTTTATGTAGCAACATTATAATTTATTTCATTAATTATAATTAGGAAGAGCCAGCCACCTACATTAGAGGTGGCGCTCGTCTGTGTGTTAGAGCCACTATGTCTATCCTCTGTAGATCATTGAGGTATTTATTTATTCGGTCGCTAGTTAGCGCAAGGATTTTAATGGAATTATTTCTGTCCTCGAAAATTCGTTTGGTCTGGTATTCAGAAAAAGAAAAAAATAAAACAATGTTTTTATTATTACGTACCATAATACAAAAAGACGAAATATTTATTACTTTTATTAAACGTGTCAATGACAATTTACCCTAAACTATCGTACAATACCTGTAGGACTGTATTGCGTTTGAATACTGATTTGTTATACAAATTAAAGCCAAATGAAGATACTATTGGGTAAAAAACTTTCAAATGGTAAATGTACTCGTATTAAACATACCTGAAGGAGGTTCACATGTATATTTTATAGACATCTGCAAAAGAGTAATTGGGAATTTGGGGTGGACCTCAGTGGTGATCCAAAGTCTGTAAAAAGCAGAATTGAGACATAACCATAATACTAGTACAGCAATTAAGGCAATTAATATATTATTTTAGAGTTAATAAACAATTACCTGAACGTTTCGTGAACTTTATCCAGGTCCTTTTCTAATTCAGAAAATTGGTCCATGATTTCAACCATATACTCTAAACCCAAGTGACAGTTTTGTAGTAAGACCCAGAGACCCTATTTGGATAATATAACAATAAAATGTATTATAAGTATACAACAAGTAAAATTGAAGTAAATTTCCCTTTGGTTAAGATCTAGCTTTTAAATATAAATTTAGAAGTTTATAGAAGAAACTATAAAAGTTCAGCTCCGTTTCTGTTTCAAAGAATCTACAAGTTTTACATTTTTAGGCTTTTACCGGCCCTTTCCCTTTTAATTTTAAAGAAATAGAGACATTTGGAATGATAAAACGACGACTACCAAAAAAATATTCCGCGATCAAATAGCAGTGCACATAAAAAAAAAGTTTGAGGCCGTATACATCTATGTATACGGCCACAAACTTTTTTTTTACGTATCTACGTATGACACCATTGTCTCTAGTTTCTTAATTTATCCGTGTGGAAAAGTGGTTGACAATTTTTATTTATTAATATAAACTAGTTATTTAAAATCATCAATACCTCTTTAAGGGCTCTATCAATAAGCTTTCTAGCATGAACCTCTTGTCCTTGTCCCATAGATATAGATGAACAAATACACTCCATACGTTTAGCAGTAATTTCTATAGATGGTGTTGGATCTGATCCCATGGCTAAGAAACCGATCAAAGGCACCAAAGGTCTTGATTCTAATACCATTTGCTAAAAACAATTAAATAGATTTTAAATACTACGTAGTTGCAGCTACAAACAGATACAGTAAGCCTAGGAACAAATTACAACTTTTATTTGCTCACTAGATTTATATTTTATTATGGTTGATGATTGGAGATCCTTGCCGTGTCCGACAACAGCGACTCCATAGTCAGTTCTATTTCACAAAACCAATATTAGTTTTAAATGTGTTGCGGCATTGCATTATCTCCGCTAGTTGCTCTGGGGTGACATAATAAAATTGTTTTGCGTCACAATTTAACCGCATTACCAACCATGCGTTATATGTTATACTGGTAGCTACGTCTGGAGCTAGATTCCTGTTCACAGGCCTCTGCCCGGCTGGTGGATTTCCAGACAGGATTGGCCCCTTTTCTACGCGTGCTAATGCCATTGCGGATTATACGAGTAGTTGAACGCTAGCCATATAGTGACAATAACCGTACGTGACATCCAAGTGGAATCGAGATATTGCTACTAATAACCGCCCATCATTACTTCACCCGCGTGATCGAATCTTTTGTGCGTCACTATATTTTTCGTGACGTCGGGTCTGTATCCCTAAATCATACATACCTCATAGTTCACAATGACTGCTTCAGAAAACCTGGCACCCATAGAATTTACAACGTATTTCCTATAAAATAATAGTTTATTTAAATTATATTTCTGTGCCTCCTGTGACCGGTGATACAATTGAAAAATCACTACTTTACAGGACAGCCCAAACAATATTTAAAAAATTCTAGTTCATGAACGAAGTGGGTTAGGTTACATTTAAGTACCTTCTTTTGTAGATCGAAACATCCACTTTCATTGTGTTTTTATATTTTTGTGGTAAATATTATACTTTTGAAGTAATTCATGAAAAACTCGCAGTTGTACCCTTTTTAATTTCTAATATGTGATAAAATTACGTGATAAATGATACAAGTACAGTTAAATCATGTTGCACATTTATGTTGTCTTTGTGTAAAGTAATATACAAGAAGTGAAAAAATCCAATAACTAATAAGAATATGTTCAAAACACAATGTAGCTCAAACAAATGATAAAAATAATACTCCAAAGATTCGAATTTTTTACTTATCAGTCCTCTATTTTCATATTTTACCTGAATTGTATCAGTTTGCTAAAATTCTAGTCTTTATAAAAATGTGTTAAATGATACAAGTCCAGTTATATCCTGCATTAAATTACCTATGTATGGTGGAAATGAATACAAGTTTTAGAAAAATACTTCACGTTTATTAAAGTCTTCAAAATTATGAAATTACTTACAAATAAGGCACAGTTTTATCAAAATTATAAGAAGTAAATAGAGATCTTTTTAAATGCAATTAGTCTTAAACTTAAATACTTAGAAATGGCACAGATCAATCTTACGCAGCTATCACAATAATCAAAGTGAACCTACTCAGTACAAAACATAACAGCACAGCCATTGTGTGAATCCTTAAAAAAATCTAGAAAAATAATAAACATCAAAATTGCTAACACTTTAAAACTTACACAGTACAGTTAACAGCTGTTAACCTATCCTATAGGCAGTAATTCGACTCTATGAGTGAGGTAAAAGAATGAAGAGAACAAAGAAGTACGTAGGTACCTACTTAAATCAAAATAAAACCTTTAATAGGTCTTGGGAGTTAGATGAACATAACTATCATATCATAAAATTACTCATCATCAGAATCACCATCATTATCCGGAGCAGTGTCTTTGACATCATTCTTGCAGCTCAGACTTCTGTAAAACTCATGAGAGCTCTCATGAATAAAGCACAGCAAATCCAATAGATCCTTCTTCTTTTCGGTTGAAATAGTAATCTTGGAATGGTAGGCTTTCGGTACTGTATTTATTGTAATCATATCGTACGCTTTACCCCGCTTAGAACAATCCATGTTCATGTACTCAACATTCTTGAATTCTTTTTTGTAAGAAAAACGGGACATGTTTTCTTTGGTATACAAAACAGATCGAACGTCGCACCACAGAATTTATTCATTGTCTGTATTGGTTTTCCTGAGAGTATAACATTGTTTTGAAAAAATGTTGAAATCGTAGAACATATCACGAGTCATCTCGATAACAGTGAACTTCGCTGTTTTGTTTGAAGCTGTACGCACTAGCTGGTACCAACCTCTTGGCAAGTGAATATCCATACTCGTGTGCTTCTTCTTACGCTCAATCAACGCATGGTGGGTGTCAGCCTCCGTGTGAGTATGACCGGGTACGAGAAATTTATGTTCAATAGATTGTAATTGAGGGGATAGTTTAGCCACTAGCATCAACATTGTTGTAACAATCGAATTCTTGTTTTGACCCAGGCAACTATCTGAGTACATGATCAGCTTCTTGGCGTTTGGGTTTAAATGCGGCAGTTGATTTATGATAAAATCTTATAGACATGAAGCTATGTCGTTCGCTCCTCTATTCCCATCACACTCCGGCCACATGTAGCAAAACGCTTTGTTTGTTTTTAGATCATGTATGGTTAGATTGTACGTCCATAGCTGTCTCTTGTAAAATGCTACATTCGTTTGCAAGTGTGGGGTGGGCAAACATTGTTGCAAATCAAATGTTATTACCATTACATCATCGCATGTCTGAGCCAGGTGTTTATCTTTTTTTTTTCTTCGTAAGCAGCCTTAAATGCTTCTTGGTGCTCTTCGAGTGCCTTCGTCAAATCTGCAGCCTGTGCCTCGGTTGCGTACTTAAGTTTCATATTTATGGAGTCACATTTAGAACAAGTATCTACTGATGGTTTTTTAAAAGACAAATTCATGGTATCAAATACCTTTTTGAAAATGGTTTTGCTGACTGGAGTTTCTGTCTTCAATTTGTACGAATTATAAAGAACTTGTAAGTTGAGTTCAGAATTCAAGAATTTCTTAGTCGTTTTGTTACGGCCGTAGTGGCTTTCTGTGCAAGGGAAACAGGCAATATGAGCTTTTATTTCCTTTAGTTTGAAATCAGGAATCGACTTACCGACTCGACGTTTACGTGGTGGAAGGTGACCGCCATTGTCCCGTAGATTTTCGCAAATCGTTTGTAGAAATTTATGACTTTCGTCGAAAGTCTTCAAAAGACATCCTTTACAAATTTGATGTTTTGTTAGATCAGAACTTTGAACAAAGTATCTAAAGCTGACGTTGCGTTTTTTCTTTGGAGAAGACCTTGACGTTTTTTTTCGGCAAACTTCAATGCATTTCGCCATATAATCGATCCTACTTTCATAACTTCCCAGACTCCAATATGTATCGAAAAGATTTTTCCTTACATGCAATGGTAGCCTATCTTTGCACTTCTTACGACAGTTGTCTAGATCACGTAATTCACGACTTTTCTTAGTTTTTCCTGACTTTGTTGTGTATTCCAAGCCAGTGTTACGAAAAAGTTTTCTCTTTACTCTATCATGTCTTCTTTCTTTCTCACTTTTTCTTGTTTTTTTCTTTTTTCCGCCACTATTCATACCGCTATTTTTTTTTCTAGAAGGAATCAGCGGGAGCATTCTCTGATATGCTCGCATTATTTGGAGATGGTGTTTCAGGAACCGTAATATTCATAAGCTTCATAAAGGCCGCAGCGACACTAACGCCCGCGCATCTCCTACCCCGCGTCACGCCCTCACTTCGCCTCGCGCACCCCCGCCACTCTCGTCATGTTCGTACTTGTATCACATAGCACATCTAGTAATTAATAAAAAAAACAAATCTGGTTTGAGTTTTAGATACAACTCAATTTATATTCGTTTACACATAAAAAATTCTTTGTGTCGAATGATGTAAGTCGAGATGCATCACTTATCACAAATCAGGCACAACTTTAGATTCGGATTAGTAGGTACATGTTGAGTTATACCCTAATCAGTATGGAGAAAAATTGGTGCAAAGTGATAAAACTCTAAATATATCAATATTCACGATAAATATACTGAAAAATAAAGTGTGTAAATTAATATAATCGCTCTTATACCACGAGGCACAAAAAAAATGTGTGAAGCAATGACCTAAAGGGGTTACGACTTGACTTATATCTAAATTCACGATATTTTTTCCGAAATTCTGTCAGTTATATCACTTGGCACCAAATTATCTCCGAAACTATAGCAGATAGAAGGACTTGAGTTGTACCAAAAAAATCGTAATTTTTTTCTGACAATTCCTATGTAAAAATCACAAAAAAGGTACAACTCGAGTTAAATCACCTTTCACAGGAGGCACAGATTTAATTTCCACAGTAAATTTAATCTTAGACAAAACATGAATACTAACAAACTTTGTGCGAGTGTTCTATCGGGGCACCATGCACGTACAACCAAAAGCTTTCTAAACACGTCCAATGTGTGATAACCATCTGGTAAAGGCTCCTCTTCTGGTGCTTCTTTATCGAACCTTAATATGGAAAAATTTCAACATTATATATTGCAATTGTTTTTTATTGGCATTTGATCTTGAGTTGCCTAATGGTAAGTAAAAGGTCATCACTATGCTGGCACAGGTGTTTTTCACGCTTCGCTTTAAGAGTCTAAGGTTATAGTAGAAACTGGTAAGGTAGTGCACTTATCGATTGTTGAAAGACCATCGATGTGAAAGACAAAGAAACTTTTAGTTTGACTGACTATTCGGAATGCACATGCTTTTCCGACCTATATAACGAAACTAAAAAGACAAATAGAGATAGGAACAAATTTATAAAATTTTGCACAAAAGTTGTTTAATTACACAATTGACAGCGAGGAACCTTAGCAACCTTTATCACATTAGAGGAACGGAGCGGACGTGTACGTAGGTTCCGTCGTAATGGATATTGAGTTGATTTTTACCAAATATCGATCTAATGTCGATTGTGTTTACTTGATTTTTTATTATCGTATTTACAGAAGTGTTATAGTTAGTAAATTAAATCATGCCTCAATGTGCACAGGTAGCGACAACTGAGCGATACTTTCCACGATCCTAACACTAATCACAGGCTTCCTTCATACAGATGTCTTCTCTTCATACTAAGATAATTCTTTTCATACAGATCCGATCGGTTTGAGGGACAACCTTCTGGGTGGTTCCAGTCTCATGCTTTTGTTTTAATCTGATTTATAAATCTCTTTCGTCAATCATTTTATGTCCAGTCTTTTAATGTTCCCAAACCAAAATAAACGACAAAATATTTTTCTTAATGAGACATCTAACTTCGAATAGCTTGATGATAAGCAAAGGCAGATTCCGAGACTAATGAAAAAACCGTTGCCTTAATCCTAGTCACTATGCCGGCCAAAAAATGTATTAAAATGTTTCGTTAATACACAATAATAACATAGTATTCGATAGGTATAGGACATACCATGATTTCCATCCCTTCTCATTATTAATAACTTGACTAAGTATGTTAGTAAATTGCCGCAGACCGCTTAACTGAACAAGATTCAACCAGGACATGTCAGTTATCCATTTGTAAGGTTTTGGAGGGCATGCGTTTAAATCCAAAGCAGCACCACCTATGAAAGGATATTATTTAATAATAGGTCATTGCATTAAATTGCAGTTCTGTACGAAATAAATTAAAGTTTTTTTTGTCAATAATTTTTAATCAGTCTGTACAATGTACATTTGCAAGAATCCAGTCTTTTGGACCTGCCGAAAGACCCAAGAAACCATTCGGGAACAAAATAATAATTCTAACTGTATTTTACCTTTAATAAATGTTTGAAATTCATCAAATGAAACAATTTCTTTTTGCATGTCAATTTTCAATGTTAGTAATACTGTAAATAAGTATTTGTGCTGCTCATAGAATCCTCTGCTAATGAATTTGAACACATCAAACGTCTGCAATTAAAGTATAATATATTGTCTACACAGGGACTAGGTCAGAATATGCTTAATAAATCAATCAATGAATTGTCACGTCTTAATACTATGAAATATAATTATAGATAATGCTAACCAAATATTCAATAATGAAACTGATACGTCTCGAAGTAATCGGACTTTGAGGTGATCTTGCCATAGATATATCAAATCTTTCCAAAAATTGAGCTAAGGAAGTCTGATACATATTACAGACAAGTGACATATTACAAATGAGAAAGTATAGGACACTGCCTCGTATTGCTACAGGTCTAAATTCTTCACGAGCTGCGTTTATTTTTATTTCAGTCTCCTTTGCTACGTCCAATTTCTCTCGTACCTATTTTGAAATACACAAAATTTAATAACGTATTAAGAAAAACCATAGGAAGGAATATTTGATTTTATTGGTTAGTTTAAAAGTAGCTGAAATGAATGGTATCGCCACCATTACTTATGTAGGTACACCAATTTAACATCGAGTCTCAATTAATTTAAATAAAATAGGTCTGAATAACTTGACACTTACCTCTGTGGCTGTAGCTTTGGTAACATTAAGCACTTGAATAAGAGACACATCTTCAACAAGCGATCCTTGAATTGTAGTCAATTTATGCAACAAATTAGCTTCCAGTTCCTGCATTTTACGTCTATTACTTGTTACATCCATAATCAATTGTGTACGTTCAGATTCTAACTCTCGTTTCTCAGTTAGAATCACACGACCTAATAGCTGATCCTCCAAACCTGTTTAGCATATACATTATTAAGTCTTAGAAAATTTTAAAAATAAATTGAGTATGTAAAGTTTGATTTATCATCTATAAGTATTGCTTCATTTAATTGCGTATATTTCAGCGCTGGTTAATGTGGATTCACAAGAAAATTTTAATTGAAACTAAAGTAGAGTGAAGCCCAACTTTGGAGACAACGAATTTTTTTGAGCGAATTTTTTAAGCCCCGGCCTTATGCACGATTCCGTTCTAAGACATCAAAAATTTAATGGCATTTTCAAAATATAATATCTCGCACGAATCGACTTGCTGTAGTTATCTCAAACTGCTTTTCGCCTATTAATCAAATTGTCACACCTTTTTTCCAAAGAAGATCAAAGGAGCGCCACTTGCCACGCACCTGACACAACTCTCTCGCTTATACAAGCTCTACGGTTATGGGGACTAGGCAACCCAGCTTTCTTGAGCCAGATAACCGGATGTTTTTGCCTATCTCATCATTAACTTTCTATCGATATCTTTGTTAGCCCTTCTTGTTCTCTAGAAGTGTGAGGAATAAATATGGCGAAAAAAATACACGCGCCATATTATAACGCAACCCAGTACATATGGAGAAGCGTAAAATGGACATTTTATAATTTAATATATGTGCCTATAATTAGTTTTAAAAAGAGTTTGTTTTTAATGTTACAAAAAGACAATTAAATAAATACCTTGCATAGTTACAGTAAAATCGATTATAGAAGTTCGAGCAGATATTTCTGGCGTGTATGCAGGATTCGGTAATTTTGTAGTTATGTATATCTTATGCCCAGCTGTTACATCTATCTCTTTATCTCCCAGTTTTACCTATTTAATCCATAATAGAGTGGTTTAAGATTGGTAGACAAAATGTTGGTAATCATTAGCCCAGTTGCCGAACCGGGGAGGTACCTTCAACCGCACTACCACTTTCAAAGGGGCTGTTCAGAGACTCTGTCAAGTGTCGGGATCAATTCGAAAATTGGCTATTACAACTAGGCCGGCATAGTAGATGCGGCTGCTACTTGCAGTTATTTATCTATAGTAGACCGCGCTACATCTTCATCAAGTCACCCCGACTTGATGAATCACACGTCGAGCCACAATAAAAAAAATGAAAATACAAACCTTGTAAGAAGAACCAATTTTAATATAGTTCTTTTCCAAGATATTATCAAGAGCTGGATCTAGTTCTTCAGAAACATCTTCAATTAGAAGAGGACGCCCTAACGATACACAATCTTCAATATGATTTCTGTAAAAAAACAATGAAGTTTTACTTCAGTTAACTTCAAATATATATTTTTATTCATTAATACAATTATATATCCATATAATTATATCCATATATTGTATTAAACGAATACTATCTTCTTTATAAATTAATCAATCAAATTTTCACGCATTTTCCCACAGAGATAGGCAGAGACAATTGAGCGCCACTTGCCACGATCCAGGCATAACTCCCTCGCGTATCTCACATCCATAATCCTCTTTATACACGCTCTACTAAGAGTATGGGCACTAGGCAACCCAGATTCCCATCCAGTTTCTTTTATTGATCTTGAGCGCCGGCAACACCGTTACACAGCCGAGCAGCTCAGGCTAAGGCACCTTTAAGTAATGACAAAAACCGACAAACAACGCATGGCTTGTGATCGAGCGGCGCAAGTCCGAGAAAACGTGCGCCCGAGCTAGGTCCACACATGCAGGCATTCGCTTGTAAGGTGCTCGGGCGATCTGGACACGGCTGTTGCCTCAAACATAAAATCTGTGCCTCCTGTGACCGGTGATACAATTGAAAAATCACTACTTTACAGGACAGCCCAAACAATATTTAAAAAATTCTAGTTCATGAACGAAGTGGGTTAGGCTACATTTAAGTACCTTCTTTTGTAGATCGAAAAATCCACTTTCATTGTGTTTTTATATTTTTGTGGTAAATATTATACTTTTGAAGTAATTCATGAAAAACTCGCAGTTGTACCCTTTTTAATTTCTAATATGTGATAAAATTACGTGATAAATGATACAAGTACAGTTAAATCATGTTGCACATTTATGTTGTCTTTGTGTAAAGTGATATACAAGAAGTGAAAAAATCCAATAACTAGTAAGAATATGTTCAAAACACAATGTAGTTCAAACAAATGATAAAAATAATACTCCAAAGATTCGAATTTTTTACTTATCAGTCCTCTATTTTCATATTTTACCTGAATTGTATCAGTTTGCTAAAATTCTAGTCTTTATAAAAATGTGTTAAATGATACAAGTCCAGTTATATCCTGCATTAAAATACCTATGTATGGTGGAAATGAATACAAGTTTTAGAAAAATACTTAACGTTTATTAAAGTCTTCAAAATTATGAAATTACTTACAAATAAGGCACAGTTTTATCAAAATTATAAGAAGTAAATAGAGATCTTTTTAAATGCAATTAGTCTTAAACTTAAATACTTAGAAATGGCACAGATCAATCTTACGCAGCTATCACAATAATCAAAGTGAACCTACTCAGTACAAAACATAACAGCACAGCCATTGTGTGAATCCTTAAAAAAATCTAGAAAAATAATAAACATCAAAATTGCTAACACTTTAAAACTTACACAGTACAGTTAACAGCTGTTAACCTATCCTATAGGCAGTAATTCGACTCTATGAGTGAGGTAAAAGAATGAAGAGAACAAAGAAGTACGTAGGTACCTACCTAAATCAAAATAAAACCTTTAATAGGTCTTGGGAGTTAGATGAACATAACTATCATATCATAAAATTACTTATCATCAGAATCATCATCATTATCCGGAGCAGTGTCTTTGACATCATTCTTGCAGCTCAGACTTCTGTAAAACTCATGAGAGCTCTCATGAATAAAGCACAGCAAATCCAATAGATCCTTCTTCTTTTCGGTTGAAATAGTAATCTTGGAATGGTAGGCTTTCGGTACTGTATTTATTGTAATCATATCGTAAGCTTTACCCCGCTTAGAATCCATGTTCATGTACTCAACACTCTTGAATTCTTTTTTGTAAGAAAAACGGGACATGTTTTCTTTGGTATACAAAACAGATCGAACGTCGCACCACAGAAATTTTTCATTGTCTGTATTGGTTTTCCTGAGAGTATAACATTGTTTTGAAAAAATGTTGAAATCGTAGAACATATCACGAGTCATCTCGATAACAGTGAACTTCGCTGTTTTGTTTGAAGCTGTACGCACTAGCTGGTACCAATCTCTTGGCAAGTAATTATCTATACTCGTGTGCTTCTTCTTACGCTCAATCAACGCATGGTGGGTGTCAGCCTCCATGTGAGTATGACCGGGTACGAGAAATTTATGTTCAATAGATTGTAATTGAGGGGATAGTTTAGCCACTAGCATCAACATTGTTGTAACAATCGAATTCTTGTTTTGACCCGGGCAACTATCTGAGTACATGATCAGCTTCTTGGCGTTTGGGTTTAAATGCGGCCGTTGATTTATGATAAAATCGTATAGACATGAAGCTATGTCGTTCGCTCCTCTATTCCCTTCACACTCCGGCCACATGTAGCAAAACGCTTTGTTTGTTTTTAGATCATGTATGGTTAGATTGTACGTCCATAGCTGTCTCTTGTAAAATGCTACATTCGTTTGCAAGTGTGGGGTGGGCAAACATTGTTGCAAATCAAATGTTATTACCATTACATCATCGCATGTCTGAGCCAGGTGTTTATCTTTTTTTTTTCTTCGTAAGCAGCCTTAAATGCTTCTTGGTGCTCTTCGAGTGCCTTCGTCAAATCTGCAGCCTGTGCCTCGGTTGCGTACTTAAGTTTCATATTTATGGAGTCACATTTAGAACAAGTATCTACTGATGGTTTTTTGAAAGACAAATTCATGGTATCAAATACCTTTTTGAAAATGGTTTTGCTGACTGGAGTTTCTGTCTTCAATTTGTACGAATTATAAAGAACTTGTAAGTTGAGTTCAGAATTCAAGAATTTCTTAGTCGTTTTGTTACGGCCGTAGTGGCTTTCTGTACAAGGAAAACAGGCAATATGAGCTTTTATTTCCTTTAGTTTGAAATCAGGAATCGACTTACCGACTCGACGTTTACGTGGTGGAAGGTGACCGCCATTGTCCCGTAGTTTTTTGCAAATCGTTTGTAGAAATTTATGACTTTCGTCGAAAGTCTTCAAAAGACATCCTTTACAAATTTGATGTTTTGTTAGATCAGAACTTTGAACGAAGTTTTTAAAGCTGACGTTGCGTTTTTTCTTTGGAGAAGACCTTGACGTTTTTTTTCGGCAAACTTCAATGCATTTCGCCATATAATCGATCCTACTTTCATAACTTCCCAGACTCCAATATGTATCGAAAAGATTTTTCCTTACATGCAATGGTAGCCTATCTTTGCACTTCTTACGACAGTTGTCTAGATCACGTAATTCACGACTTTTCTTAGTTTTTCCTGACTTTGTTGTGTATTCCAAGCCAGTGTTACGAAAAAGTTTTCTCTTTACTCTATCATGTCTTCTTTCTTTCTCACTTTTTCTTGTTTTTTTCTTTTTTTCGCCACTATTCATACCGCTATTTTTCCAGAAGGAATCAGCGTGAGCATTCTCTGATATGCTCGCATTATTTGGAGATGGTGTTTCAGGAACCGTAATATTCATAAGCTTCATAAAGGCCGCAGCGACACTAACGCCCGCGCATCTCCTACCCCGCGTCACGCCCTCACTTCGCCTCGCGCACCCCCGCCACTCTCATGTTCGTACTTGTATCACATAGCACATCTAGTAATTAATAAAAAAAAACAAATCTGGTTTGAGTTTTAGATACAACTCAATTTATATTCGTTTACACATAAAAAATTCTTTGTGTCGAATGATGTAAGTCGAGATGCATCACTTATCACAAATCAGGCACAACTTTAGATTCGGATTAGTAGGTACATGTTGAGTTATACCACAATCAGTATGGAGAAAAATTGGTGCAAAGTGATATAACTCTAAATATATCAATATTCACGATAAATATATTGAAAAATAAAGTGTGTAAATTAATATAATCGCTCTTATACCACGAGGCACAAAAAAAAATGTGTGAAGCAATGACCTAAAGGGGTTACGACTTGACTTATATCAAATTCAGTCAGTTATATCACTTGGCACCAAATTATCTCCGAAACTATAGCAGATAGAAGGACTTGAGTTGTACCAAAATATTCGTAATTTTTTTCTGACAATTTCTATGTAAAAATCACAAAAAAGGTACAACTCGAGTTAAATCACCTTTCACAGGAGGCACAGAAATGTATCACCTCTTTCTTGTATTGTAT
This sequence comes from Tinea trinotella, assembly GCA_905220615.1. NCBI lineage: Eukaryota > Metazoa > Arthropoda > Insecta > Lepidoptera > Tineidae > Tinea > Tinea trinotella. Next base: position 9,581,389 of record HG992306.1, read on the forward strand.
TTTCTCATTCTTTAATCTTCATATGGGCAAACACAAAGTAAGGAAACCGTTGGATGCAGAAAGCTTTCATGTCTTATGTCATCCATTATCATTACTTAAGTCGTCTTATGGCTGATATCATATGAAATATTATTATTTTTATTACCTAAAATATTTGTGATTAAGGGTCGTAACAATCAAATCATTGTATTTCTCCATGTTCTTAATCCAAATCTTTCCCTGAGTCTGAGGATCAATTAGTAATGGGAATCTGGCCGCTTTAGTTACGATAATACCATTCTGTATTGACAAATCGTCTGTTGGCAAACCACAGAGATTCCAGTCACCAATCTAAGTAAAAACAAAAGTGTGAAGAGTTAGCTACGATTGTACGAGTAGTTTACATCTAATATAAATAAGGATTGTCGAACCAACCGTCGCTGTGTCAGTCAATTGATCAGTAATATTCAAGTTCATTGAAACAGGTATCTTTCGTTTTAATAGTTCTGATAGCCAATTTTGATTAAGCAATGATCTAAATTCTTGATTAAACGGACCGCAATATGACAAGAATCTAAAAATAAAATTAGTAATTATGCACCACTATTCATGTGCTCTTAAAGATGTAATGTCATAATATTGTATTACTAGAAACTAATTAAAATAACAGTAATAATAACACACCCAGTTAATAACAAAATATCGCCAATTAATCTCTCAATCTCAGATTTAAACAATGCCGATTGTTCAGTCCAACGCACTCGTTCTCCGCTCAATCCATTTATAAGAGCAGTTGCAGCGTCCATTTTCTGCTGGCATTTAGCAGCATCATCTAATACGGCTTGTTTCAACGACATAGCTTGATCAAATTCACGCTGGACACCAGCTAATTCTTTCTGTAATTGAAAATAAAAAAATATTAAATATGATATACCGAGTTTACCAACAAAAACGAAACTAAACAGATAACCGCCAAGAAAATAATTATATCAAAATCTTTTAATTATGTATGGAAATATTCAAGGTGACTAACACGTAGTGGGTTCAATGGGTGAACGTGGGTTTCAGTGATATTTAATCAGAATGCGTTTTTATTTCTCTACACGTAAATATACATATTCCTAATATACGCTTAGAAGATTAATGTTGAAAGTATTAAATTCAATATGTATTCAAAACTAAATCGACTGACTTTTTGACTGGAATACGCTTTCGCTTTAATTTTCGCTGGCACACCTCGATATTAATGTAATATGATCCCAATAACCGAAAGCTTGTTAAAATAATAAAGTGATCACCTCTTTAGCAGACAAAAGAGCTTCTGCGGTCTCAAGCTCTTTCTTAGCTGCTTGATACTTTCCTTGCATAATAGCTAAATTAGCTTTTAAAGGAAGGACATCTTTGTTTACGCTATAAAACTGAGCCATAGCAATTGTCCATGAAATTAAACCAGCGACGTTACCACAGGCTACTTTGGCCGCTTCAAACGTATATTGCCTGTTGATAAAAATACGATAATTAATATTTTTTTCAAAGAAATGAATATAATATAATTGAAATAAATGTACGTACGGATAACCAAAGTATGGTATGAGCAAATCAACCATCTCCGCATTAATTTCATCCTTGGGATAATTCTTCAAATTACTTAAGAATTTAGTATCGGCCATGACCTGTTTTAAGGTACAAAATTCTATAATATATTATAGAAAATAATAGTACATACTTAAACATACAAAACATACCTTTAAAGATTCAGCCCAAGAAGCTGTAATGAAATTTTTTTCAAAGTCTGGCTTTATAGGGTCAATTTTCTTTCTGAAGAGAAGAATTACAGCGTCCATAATAAGTGTAATTAAGTAAGGTGGTTTTCCCAATTTTCTTACAGTGGCAATATCAGCAGCATTGATTGTCTGCAAAAATATATTGTGAATATCAATCAATCAATCAAATTGTCACGCCTATTTTTCACAGGGATAGGCAGAGACAATGGATCACATGTAAAGAATAAGTGAAAGTAGATTGACGAAAGGAATTTATAAATCTCATGTGAATAAATGCGTTAAACAAGGCATGCACAGTTTTTCCCGACCAAATCAAAGATATCCTCAAGTAAACTTGGTTGCCTAGTGCTCATAACCAGAGCTTGTATGAAGAGAATGGTAAATGTGAAGGAAGTGAGGGAGTTGTGTCTGGATGCCACGTGGCGCTCCAAAGTCTGTCTATTGTGAATATTATTTTAGTTGATATCAATATTACCAATAAAGCTGCTTCAGCTGCTGCTAAAGCAGGTCTAGCAGCCTCTAGCTTATCTTCAGCTATTGCTGTTTCGGCTGCAATAACGCTCACTAATTTCACAGCTCTATCTTTTACTGCCAATACTTCTTGTTTAACTACTTCTGCTGCCGCCGCTGAATCTGCTACAGCTGCTAGCACCTAAAATTGATCACGAATAATTACTTAACGAATAGCATCGTGTAACATGCCAAAACTCTTATATATTGTTATATACTGTTATATTGGTTTTTTTTTTCATAGTGGCAATTGACAGCATTGCGTTCCGATATTAGGCTGGAGTACGATAAATGAAGGCGGCTGCTACGACAATTAAAAAACTGCAAGTAGCAATCACACCCATTGCTGTCTGTAGATACCATTGCAGACATTTTACAGCCTGTACACTTGAAAGTTCGTTACGGTAGTTCGAAATACTGGGCAATTGACAACTATCTGCATACCACTATAAAAATTATGAAATGATTTCTTTAATTTTGTAATTGTTATTGTACCTTTTCAGCAGCTGCAGTAGCGACTTTTATTTCTTGTTCTTTAACTTCAAGTTCCTTTTTTAATTCATCAACACTGGCAGCAGCTTCTACTAATTTATCTAATCCAGTTGTCATTCTGAAGTTATAGGATTTCATATTTTTGATACTAGTTTAGTTGACAATGTATTAATTTATAATGAAATTTACATTAATGTTAATGTGTTAATGTCACTTAATGTGCGATTGTTAATAACTTGGTGTACTATTTTATGTAACTTGTTAATGTATTTTTTAGCTGTACAATTATAGAAAATAAATAATAATTATAAACATTTTATTAACCTTCTAGCCATTTCAGCAATTCCCACATGTTTATCTTTATAAAGCACTTTATATCCTTCTAAGAATGATAGATAGGATTTAGGCGTAACGTGCGTTTGTCTCCTAAATCTATCATAATACATGGTACATGTTTCTGCTACATCGTCTTGCACCATTCCCATTATTTCAATCAATTGAGTTTTGGATTCGGCGGAGCAAACCACCTATAAATAAAAGTCAGGATTATATCCGTACATTACTCGTTATATAAGAGTCGAGGACTATTTAAGCTTTACACGATTTCAGTAGACGGTTGTGGCTTTAATGCCATGAAAAATATATTTGTTTAAAACTTGCCGTACAATGGTTACTAAATATAATAGTCTTTCTGCCTTTCTGCCAGTCAACATTTTTGTCAATTGAAGAAAGAAATAAAGGTGACCAGTTAGAAGCAAGTTTACATATACACAGTTAAAACATTTATTGAGACGCGACCACGGACTCGACTTGTTTGATATAAATAGAAACTCCAAGGAAGTGCATAATATCTACATTTCGGCTACTAAACCATTTGTATAACTCACATGGAATTCTGATAAGAAATGCTGTGCTACTTCAATAAGTGCTTCACGTGGCCATTTCTGGAACCAATCCATTACCGATCCAGATATCAAACCTGGGAATTTCAAAGCACGACTTCTAAACTTTTCACCGACCTGTGCAATATAATTTTGTCATTATAATATTATCAACATATAGTAAGTATAGATCCCAGTAGAAACGCTGGAATTGAAGCTGTGCAGTAACTTGTTTTGTTACAATCTTGATTTTCTTTTTACGCATGTATATATTTTTTACAACTTACACAAAAAGTTAAAATTTTAACAATATATTATTTTTTGAGTAATTTAGCCACCCCCTAACTAGGTATCAGCATAAAACTTTATGGGTACCAACTAAAAACTTAAATTATACGTAACAAAATGAAAATAACAAACCGGTGAAAAACACAAGACAACGTGCAAATTAGATCTTGAACGCATAATAAAGTATTCATATAAAACATCTGGTACCGGGATTCTTCTTGGCGCATACTTTTTCATAATAGGAGTCAATTCATTAAGTATTTCATCTGAAAGTGTTTTATTAATAAAAAAACATCCAAAAGTGGGGTAAAATTTGAACATATAAATAAACAATACAATTTAAAAAATATATAGGTAGGTTCAAGATAAGATTTACCCATTTCATCTTTAGCAAATAGATTTGCAATTTCACCAGAACTAAGAATGTTGTTCAAAAATTCAAGAAATTGTTCGTCTTTTATATCATTGTCTGTAAATATGAATGTGATGCCTTGTCCTTGGAGACCAGCGATACGATATAATAATTTAATGTCATCCATGAAATTACTGACGTTGTACGACCTGTGTAGAAACAAAACCATTTCTAAATGTTTTTGACTAGAAAATCAATGTTGAAAATATTTTTAATTTTAAAAAACTTTTATTTTGAAATGATGTCTTCTTAATATGCTTTTGATTGATATGTCCTTTTGTAAAAGTAACATGTACCACAGTAAAATAAAATATTTATTGGTTTAAAAGTCTATACATCCAGATCTCATAGATAAGGCCAAAAACCTCTTACCTAGTAAGTGTAATTTGATAAAATCTATAATTAGCAATAAATGAAGCCAATTTAGTCAAGCTTTGCTTTCCAGAGCCACCAACACCGACCAAAAGAGCGTTTCCTCTGAAATATTACATATTTCATTTAGAATAAATAATTAAACTTGTAGGCGAACTTCTTGATACCTAGATTAGTTGGTACTTGATACCTGATTGTAGAATACTTGATACCTAACATAAAAAAGAGTAGTAAATAGACAGTTAGTGGTTTAATGCCCAGTCAGTCGATTAGGGTAGTACCATCACTTTCAATTATACTGACCCTGAATTGACTTAGTCGCGTTTCGAGAGGGGCTTAAAAGATGACGGTTGCAACTAGGCCTACTTTGCACTACTTGCATTCGAAACCACACTTTTAACATCAAACTACATATAAATAGTAAAGACTTGTAAATCTTCTGGTATAGAGAAAACCTGGGCCCCAATTCTCTAAAGGCATCAAAAAAGCAGTAAAATTGGTTACGAAGATGTCAAATTTATCATTTCGCTGTCGTGTATTAAAAGAATCGGCATTGTGATCTTTTTACAATCACAACATAATCATTCGCCTATATAATTCTCACTACAGTGCACAGGTATCTCTCCAAATCGTGCGTGGCTATTCAGGCAGGATTTGGCCTGGATAATTTCTTATCTAAGAGTGTTAAGCAGTGGTGCCCATTGTGCCGATTCGGCGTACTACCACCTCTTACAAGTATACAGACCGTAAAGAGACTTCATTGCGTTTCGGGATCAGCTTGTAAGTTATCAGTATTCAAAGACTGAACCCCGGCTCAACATCAGGCGGGGTGCGATCTTGTCACAATAAAAACAAAACAATATGAACATCTATATACAATACCTAGGTGTATTTATAATACGTGATACAATAAACAAATGTATCATAGCGTCCATGAAAAATACTAAATCCAAACGTGCACCGCGTATTGCATCGTTAAATTGTTCCTGGAACTGGCCCAATTTAAACAACACAAAGTCCCATCTGCAAGTAATGTATGAAAATGATCAAATAATGTATATAGATAACATAAAACTAGACATATATTCTTCGATATGAGTTGTTCTCGAGAGTTATTACGAACCGTCTTGAGCCAGATTTCGAAAAGGCTTAAGCACCATTCATTTAAAGGCAAGGATGAGTTCAAGGATAAAATTCAAGTTCAATTTAAGCCTGAATAATTAATATAAAAATTATTAGAAGTCTTACGTAGGTAATTCCTCATAAATTTTAGGTGCATCAGTACTAAAATCTTCATCTTCATCTCCTGTAGGATCGACAGGCTCACGTAGAAAATTGACGAAAAATGTTTCTTGTTCTGGAAAGTCATTTTCAAATTCGGGTAACTCTTGGGCCACAGTTTTACGAAAATTATTCACAAACCATATTTTGTCGTCAAATGTTGTAAACCTAAAATATAAAAATGTATTAAAGTACTCAATTGTTTGTTTTAGTTCGACTTGTCAGTAATCCGACGCTTTTCGGGCTCAGTTAATACTATTAACGCAAAAATTCAAGCGATTCATGAAGAAGCACCTTTGGCCATCATAATGACGGCGACTGAGGCAGCCGTGAACTAACCCGGTTGTTTCAGTCGTCGTTACTCTTGGATCTCCTCTTGCTTATTATCAGGCGGGTCGAGGTCAAATGGGTTGCTAAAAGATTCTTGCCAATCCTGGAAACGCGCTGTGCCTCCGCTACTTTAAATACTCTTCTGCAATACTTGGTGGCACGATTATAAGCTGCTCGCAAGAGTCATGATTTCCTCGACTCCTTGACCCAGGCACTGTAGGCTGCGTTTTTGGCGCACCCGCCGTTGTACCAACGTCGGTCGTTACGAGATGCACAATTAGATGGAACGTAATATTTCATCCCCCGTGCTATCTTATTAGCAACGGCCGAGGCACACGGATCCTCACAGATGAAGTAGCGCGACCCGTAGTGCTATAAACGCCGCACCACTTTCCTAGTAGGAGAAGGCACGCCACGCGGCACTATCGTCGCGCCAAGGCTGCGGTCAGATGTCCCTAGTGGGCCCCTGACCGAAATTTTATGCCCGGTCGGACGATTGGTCAGTTGAAGGTCCAGCTAAGAAGGGGCATGGCTGACAATGTCTGATTCCCGGGTGGGCTGGGTCACGAGCTGTGTCATGTCATGCAGAAGGGCGAAAGCATGAGGGGCCCTTCCCGCGTAGTCAGTCCAAGCATAGCAGACAGCGACAACAGATATCGCAATAACATTAATAAACTTTTGGTGATAAATCTCATATTTACCTATCAGATATAACTCGCAAGCATTCATGGAACCACAATTTCAAAGCAGTTGATATTGAAGTTAATTCTTCTCTCTTTATAAATAGAATACCTTCCCAGATTCTGGACAAATCTCTCAAATTGAACACATAGTGGAACTTTGCTGGTGTTGGTAACATTTTAATCTAAAATAATTAACATAATTATATTAGAGGTAAGAATATAACCTACACTACTTATTCTACTAAATAAAAGAGTGGTAGGATGGATCCTCAGGGTGTAGTATAGTACCACCACTTTCAAGTGTAAAGACGAATTTCGGGACCAGTGTGAAAGTGCGAATCATAGTAGATGTACAGCCGTACTTGCAGTTGTCTAACTGTATTAGTATTTTGTATAAAAATCATCTATACCTTGGTCTGTTGCCAGATAACTCTTGTAACAGGAACTAAACGAGGCATGAATTCAACAATCTTTTTATCAAATCTTGTTTTGCAAAAGTAACCAGCGCTAATAGTCTCTGCAATTGTTTAAATATACGTAAATAGTTTTATTAATAAAATACCAAAAATATATTACATAAAAACAATATGTATTTTTATCAGATCCATTGATCACATACTTTTGATAAATATAATTTAATATATTTTTTTCATAATTGATTATTTCTGATTGAGCGTGTAGATTAGCAGTCTATTCCCCCAATCCGAACACATTGTTTAATAAAAGCGTTTTAAGCATGCTGTCCGTTTTGATAATAATTAGTGAATTTAAAAATATAAAATATTATTAATATTCACTTATATTTGCTCAACGTCATTTCCCAACGCTCAGTGCTTGGGTTTCAACGTAGATCACTCTATACATGAAAAGTCACAAACGTCATTTTTGTTAAGTTTTTTGCTTGTGTTAAAAAGTCTTAGATAACATGAAGAAGTCATTAAGTGAAGAATCAACAACAATGATGAAGATTTTTTATTTCTATCTGACTTTCTAGCCGTAAGTTGTTCTATTAATCTTAAATAAATTAATAAGTTTGTATAAATCTTTTTAAAAAACGATTGAGCACTGTATCTGATCATAACACTCAAATAAATTTAGAACATGTTTAATAAAACGTCTGAGTCCGATTCGGAATAAGAGGTACATGCTATGTGAAGGATCCGTCCACAAGCTACTCACCAAAAATTTTATCCATTGAAACGATACTTGGTAAAGTACAATTAAATACGTTAAACTGCCTTTTCAATCGAGGTGGAATGTCGTTCCTACCACCACCTTAAATGTAAAATTATAAAGGTTAAAATTTTGATGACAGACAGTCGGAGTAATGATTGATTTTATAGCATTTATTTCTAATAAATTATTTAGATTTAATATTAGAGATATTTATTAATAAAAAAAGAGGCGGATATTTGCTCCCGGTACAGTTGTTAAAGAGTCTGGTGCTCAGTCTGCCGATCTGGGGTAGTATTATCACAAGTATACAGACCGTAAAGTGACTTAGTCGAGTCGCTTGTCGGGATCAGCTTGTAAATTGCTGGTGTCAATTAGGCCGGAATAGTGGATACGACTGATGCAAGGTTAATTAACTGTAATAGCAGTCACCATCTTTATGGCCTGCAGTTCAGCTTAACATTAGACAGGGTGCTGTCGATATGTCAAGCCACAATAAGAAAAACTTTTGTTATTTGCTTGGTGGTAAGCAATATAAGGTCCAAGAGCGCCAACGACTAAAATATTTAACTCAGTTTTAGTCGGAGTCATAATGCTGACCAAGAGGGCTTTCCTATTTTAAAGCTCCAAGACTATAGGATTGAGAGAACACATGTATTCCTTTTAGGAAAGGTCTCTTACCAGCAGTGGACGACTTAGGATTGATACCTCCAATGATACCTCATAAATCATTGGATCTCCTTGGATTTTCGAAGCGAAGCGTAAAAATCACATCAGCCCAGTTCTTATTTGCTTAATTGTGGCTCGACTACACCCCGCCTAACGTTAGGCTACAGCACTCCAATGGTGTGCATGGACGAAAGCAACTACAGTTACATAACAGCAAGTAGCAGTCGCATCCACTATGTCGGCTTAGTAGGAAACGCAACTTACAAGCTGATCTCGAAACGCAACTAAGTCACTTTACGGTTTGTACACTAATTAGTAGTAGTACTGCGCTCTTCGATTTTTTTTTGAGTTTTTAAAGCTCCAACTTTTTCCTTACCATCAGGTATATAGGTTCAAATGTAGCGCCACAAAGATGAAAATAAAAATACCTGGATGAATCATGGCACCAAACATTTGGATATCAGCTATTGTGATAAATTCACCAGGTTTATCTAATGAAAAGAAACCTCCACACTCCATCATTTGTCTTACAATTTCATTGGTAACCTGAAATTAGACAAAGAATTTTAATCTTTTCTTAGATTTTGCGCGAACATTGATTAATGAATTAAACAAATTTCACAACAATAATTCACAAACTCAAGTCCCAAGTCCAGCAAACTGCCAAACCAGATGACACCGTCAGTTATTTTTGCAAAAATTTGAAATAAACCGGGAACAGAAAAACAAAATATGAAACGGGGTAGTTTTGGAAACAATAACAGCATCAACCAATAGGACGACCAACACCTCAGTCTCTCCGTGACCACGATGGCTGCAAAGCTCTCGAAACGTCGGAATAATAAAAAAATGTAAAATCAAAACCAAAATAAACGCGATAGTAAGCCGCATAAAATTTGTTTAATTCATTAAAGAATTTTAAAATTAACTATTTTAATTTTTATGTCAGCACCTCCCGTTGTTAAGTGCGTTCCATGAATGGTTACAGTGGCAGTTACATCCACTATGCCGGCCTAGTTGGAACTGACAACTTACAAGCTGATCCCGAAACGCGACTAAGTTCCTTCACGGCCTGTATACGTGTAAGTGGTAATACTACCACGAATCGGCTGACTGGGCACCACTCTGAAATAAATTGAGTTCACTATGCCCCGGATTGCAATACATCACCGGGCTTGATTATTGTATGAATTCAAGTTACCTGATCACCCCATTCATTCACAACTGGCATGTTGATATCGTCTACAAACACAGTCATGGCTCTTCCGCCTGGAGGGCCATACGTCATACCGACTCGTTTCTCGACATACGACTCTACAATTCTCTAAAAAAAGAATTTGTTAGGATTTTGTTTTAGAAATCTTATATTACATCATCATCCATTGTCACGCCCTAAATCCTACAGGAATAGGCAAAGACATCAGTGCACCATTTTTCGCGATCCAGATTCAACTTTCTCGCTTCTAGTGTGATCAGTTCATCACAAGTATTACCAACAAATATCTTAATACAAGCTCTTCATAACTTTCATTCATCTTTTCCATATGCCAAACCAACGCAACCAATCTTTAACCTTTCTCATAATAAGAATAATAAGGCTTTGCCTAGATCACAAGAACTAGAGAGCCCTGGTAACTTCGCCGAGACATGGTGGCTCTACGCGACTTTTATTACCTATAATACGAGGAATGTTCTGAGGAGATCTTTTACTTTGTTCCTTGCTTGTCTTTTTTCTCTCGAAGAGGTCAGAAGAAGCATCTGCATTCTGTCTGCCGAATTGACAGCCGAAGTAAAAGATTCGGCGCATCCTTTCTTGCTCGAACAAATAAGAAGTGGAATGCCTAACATCAGATCCTTTAAATGAAAGATACATATGGCCGGCATAGTGAAGGCTTCTGTGGGTCGGTTTTATTAGTCTCCTCTTTCTTGCTCCTGGAGGGCCCTAGCTTATTATCACAATAAAATCCTGGTCTAATTCACATTTGCTTCACTCTATATAAAATGATTATATAATTTTAAGTAAAACTGTATTTCTTCAGCACTATTGTGTAGACTTATATTTATAAAGAAAAAAAACAAAATTAAGCAGATTACAAACCTGGAACATATTAGGCGTAGTAGCAAAAGAGAAATTGATCATTTTGAAGAGCTTGACCTCATTGTCGTACTTAGCCATGTAACTCTTTAACATGACAGTTTTTGCAGTACCTTGTTCACCAATCAACAGTACTGCTTTATTTTGCTTAGCAATTGTATCAATTAAGAATGTTATACAAACATTATCAATATTTGGAACTAAAATTGACGCATATTCTGGTACAGAATCAGACGGGTATATATAATCTTCGACGTTTTCTGACCTGTTTAATGCAATAATATTTATTATACATATCTATAAAATTTACTATTTAATACTCGTATCTATAAAATTTTAGGTAGGTTTCTTTAACTAAATAAGGATTTTTTTGTGAGTCTTTTATTTTATTGTTACTCGACATCTGACCTCGACCCGATGATAAGCAAGAGGAGGTCCAAGAGTGATGACTGAAAAAACAGTGGCGTACAACTCTTACGCCAAGTAAAAGTATAATCAATCATCAAATTGTTACGCCTTTTTCCCACAGGGATAGGCAGAGACAATGGAGCGCCACTTGCCACGATCCTGACACAACTCCCTCGTTTCCTTCACATTCACAATTCTCTTCATACAAGCTCTATGGTTTTGGGCACTAGGCAACTTAGCTTTCTTGAGGATGTCTCCGATTTGGTCTGCAAACACCCTCCTGGGCCTGCCTTGTTTAACGTATCCCATTCACATGAGATTTATAAATTAGTCAATCTACTTTCACCTATCCTTTCCATGTGCCCAAAACATCGTAGCATTCCTTTGTCAATCCTTGACACTACATCCTCTTTCAACCCATATCTATCGCGCACTGTGCTATTCCTTATTCTATCCGCTATCGTCGATCCATATACTCGTATACTCCTTAACGACCGCATATCTACAGCGTTAATTCTACTCTCATTCTTCTTCTGCCACACCCAACATTCACTTCTATAAATAAATGTCGGAACATGCACTGCATTATGAACAGCCATTCGTGACTTTACAATACGAGTACAAAGTTATATAATTATAGATATATGTGTAATAAATCACTAACCAATGTTGCCAAACACCAGTCTCAGTAACAGTGAACTCAAAAGGCATAATAAATTCCTTAGACTTAGCTCCAGGCCAATCCATTTTTACTGGTAGTTTAACCATAAACTCTGCCATTTTCGTACGCTCCGGCAGTTCCAAAACAGCGCCCAAAGACCACATCAAGGCGAAAATGAATAATCTCTCCATATGGCGATCTGTGTGCGCCTCTAAAATATAAACATTAAAAATAATTAAATATAAATGAGGCTCGATATATTCCGCCTGTGTTAAGCTGGAGAGCGGTCCATGAATGGAGGCGATTGGTATTACAGTTAAATTACAAAGTAGCAGTTACATTCACTTACATAACGCGACTAAGGCACTCTCACGGTCTTTAAACTTTTAAGTTGTGGTACTAACTACCCCGGATCGGTAAACTGGGCAAATGACAAACAAATGTCTGCCTAGCACCTTTAAAAATAAAAATTTATATAAAAATATTTACTCACTTCCACCAGGTACTTCTATTTGTAGTAAACCAGTTAACACATCTATGCATTGCCTATAATATATAAACAAACATTTAATTTAATCGCATTAAAATAGTATTGGGTAAAATAATTACAAAAAGTCAAAATCTAATTGTCACACCTTACTCCCACAGGGATAGGCAGAGAAAATGGATCGCCACCTGCCACGAACCTGACAACTCACTCGCTTCCCTTCACAATTCATTTTATACAAGCTCTACGATTATAAATAATAGCATGGTCTAAATAATAATATTTCAATTATATAAAAATCCCTATTATATTATAATAATCAAATAAGCTTATAAACTAGACTAAAAATCGACAAATAAAAACAATTATTAATTGGGGGTATTTTTAAATTCACTAAATGTATCACTGATATTTCTTTTTCTGAGGACTCGTCACATGACAGCACCCCCTTGTTTTAAGCTGAAGCGGGTTCCATGGATTAAGATGTCTGCTTATTACTATAGTTATTTAACTGCAAGCAGCAGTAGCATCCACTGTGCCAGCCTAGTTAAGGCTCATAACTAGTTACTTCACGGTCTGTACAGAGGTGATACTATGTATTGGCAGACTGGACTCTACTGCCTGCCAAACCAATCTCTACCCTTGCTTACTAGGCACTCGCACCAGAAAATAGACGTGGTGCAATCACCTCTTCTTCGCCCAATGAACTCTAAATATTTAACTTACACTAATTACTTTATTTTAAGAGTGTTATGCAGTGGTGCCTAGTATGCCGAGAAAAGTACGACCACTTGCAAGTATACAGACCATGAAGTGACTTAGTCGCGTTTCAATATCAGCATGTATGTTGCAAGTACCAAATAGGCCGACATAGTGGATGCGAATGTTACAGTTATTTAACTGCACTCCAGCCTAACATTTTAAAAATTTTAGTAATATTTAAAAACGAATATAATTAAAATCATACCTAACATAAATAGCTTCCAATAACTTCATTTTAGCAGGCAATTTTTGTTGCACAAATTGATGAACATCGTCGTAAACTTTATTAAAAGCATTCCTGAAGCAATCAGATTCCTTTTGTGTTCTCTTTTTTAACCAACCCTAAAAACACTTATATGTGGGCACATTATTGATTTCCAGATTAAACTTAAATTATTAAACTATATATGACAACATTGCAATTTTTAATGTCATCTATGAAATAGAGTTGTATTTGTAGGTGGTTCTCGAGTCGGTACATAATTAAGTTCATAGCACTTCTCTATTAATGTTGAGGGCATTAAGGTATTTATTTATTTGGTTGCTAGATGATTTCATTTCTGTTCTTGATACAACACGCTCATTCGATTCGCTAATCGTCTGATGTTCATGACCTCTTAATCATTATGTCAATGAAAAAGCAGTGAAATTGCGCCTAATCAACGTATCTCACCCTTACTTATTGTTTTGTTATTCGCTAATTAGTTACGAAGACGTCAAATATCAGTGCAACGAAGTTTCACTGCTTTTTGATGCCATAATGTATTAAGAAAATCGAGGCCCAGAATAATGGCGGAATAGTAGCGAGCGTATGCCTGGAAATCCACTATTTCTAATATTACATTAAAAATTATCAGTATATTACTGCGAACAACCTCAAAGTATACAATTTCTTTCAATAATAAATAATAATTTACCTCTAAAATAGGTTGCCATTTAAGCACGGAAGACGACAGGAAAACCATGCCCATTCTACTGACAGTAGCTGGTGATGCATTGTCTACGTTATCAGGTTCAAATACTAATTTACTGTTTTGTGCCATTGTTATACGATCACCATTAGCCAGAGTTAATGTCTTATTGTCATCTAGCACTGAATTAAGATTTTCAATCCATACAGCATCAACTGGACCGTCTATATAATAAAATAGGACGATAAAATCTTAGATATTTTGTGAGCACCCAAAAACAGTTTAATATGCTCATATTTTAATTTCGTGGTTAATTACTAATTTTAATCCTTTTAAAGTTTATTATTAAAGTCTTTAATTTATTTTGTCGTATATTTAAGAAGTCTTTAGGGGTCGAAATATTATTGAAAAGATCAACATTAATTGAGCAAATTTAATTTCTTGTAAGTGATCTTAACGTCTTTTGGTGGATATTTTTTTTATAGACACCAAGTTCGTCGTATATCAATATAAAAAGTTAAGGGATTTATATTTTAACGGACAGACTGCAAAATGTCTTAATGGTGTGCTGTGGCCCAGTCGCAATCTCGATATAAATAACTTTCACACAAAAACAATACTAGCCTAAAACAATCCATGTAGTGTCACTTTTCTTAACTTTCAGAGCCCTCCTCCATAAAGTAGAAAATATTCCGTCAGTCCAATCGTTTGTCGCTACGTCGAGTCTTCCAAACATTTGAGGTGCTGTGATTGCCTAAACCAAATTTTGTTTATTAGGCACCGGGTATCAATAGGCAAGGCATATATCAAACCATTTAATCACTTGGAACACTGTATGACACTCGTCTAACAGGTGTGGGTTGAATGACCAAGATCGTTTTGCGTTGGCTTCCCAATCGGCATCAGACATGCCTATGTGCTGTAGCCCTGGGTATGAAGGTTTTTTAACACACAGTGGTACCATTGCGTTATGTTATTTTTAACCGACTTCAAAAAAGGAGGGGGTTCTCAATTCGACCAGTATTTTTTTTTATTTTTATGTTTGTTACCTCAAAACTTTTGACTGGTTGAACCGATTTTAATGATTCTTTTTTTATTTGATAGCTGATGCTTCCTGTTTGGTCCCATTTTAATTTGGTCCAGTTCTGATAATGGCATCCATGAGAAAATCATATAAGTCTTAAATTTTCAACATTCTAATTTATGTTTGTTGGCGGATAACTTCGTTGTTTATGAACCGATTTTGATAATTCTTTTTTTGTTGAAAAGAAGATATTTCAAAGGTGGTCCCATGATTCGGTTAAATCAGGGTTTAACCGACTTTTAAAAAGGAGAAGGTTTTTAAAATGACTTTATATCTTTTTTATGTTTGTTCGCGGATAACTTCGTTGTTTAGGAACCAATTTTGATGATAAAAGAATCAGAGTTTAACAGACTTCAAAAAAAGAAAAGGTTTCTTAATTCAGCCGTATATATTCGTTGTTTATGAACCGATTTTGATTATTATTTTTTTGTTGGAAAGAAGATATTTTAAAGGTGGTCCCATGATAAGAAAATCAGGGTTTGATGATGGCAGACCAGAGAAATCGAGGGGATCTTCATCGTAGGGGCGACTAGTGCGTTTGTTAAGTTTTTCTTATTATGTCTAATCGTTTCCGTCTATCATTTTCCGTCTGAAGTAACCGTCTTCTCTTCATTCGAGAAGCATCTTTGCTCGGTCTACCCATCACTTAAAATCGTAAAATAAAATAATTTCTAACAAAAAAAAACCGACTTCAAATAGTAAACTAAAAAGCAAAAAATAAATTTTCTTCGCACAATGTAATACGTATTTTCATTTAGTTAAATAGAAATGATTAAATAATTATTTTATAATTTTGGAGTCGGTGCCAAGTCAATGCTACAACAACCTTACTACTATATCATATTACTAAGTACACACAATATTATTAAATATTCTTATAAATATATAAGAAACGGTACCTACTAACTATCAAAGTATCTTTTTTAATATTATGTACCTAAATACTGGCTTACAAACTACTAGTAAATGAAAACGAATTATGAAAGGACACTAAATACAACTTAGACATATAGTAGCTATTTACATAACAAATGTACTCAAGATATCAATGTTGAAATAAAACAAAAGAATTTACTAAAATGAAATACTCAAAACGGAATCCAATGGCATTTAAATATGAATAACTATCCAATACTTATAATAATAGCATGTACGTATTAAATTTAGAAAAATCACAAAATCTGTTAGCAAAACCAAAACAAGGATAATAAGGAAGTACTGATAATTACCACAGAACAGATATTTCGTGATAATTACCTACTAATTCTATCGTCAGTTGTTAGAAAGATTCATCTATACACAGTTATTGTTTTACTTGGCACTGACTTTAAAATTATAAAGTAATCATTTAATCATTTCTATTTAACTAAATGAAAATACGTATTACATTGTGCGAAGAAAATTTATTTTTTGCTTTTTAGTTTACTATTTGAAGTCGGTTTTTTTTTGTTAGAAATTATTTTATAATTGGACTATTAAATGGAAAGATGCAAAAATATATAAAAGCCTAAGAAAAAATACTTGTAGTGCAGTCCAATGGAGCTCTTCCTAATATGGATAGGAGCTTAACCGGACGACTGCTAAATCTTGATAGAGATATACTCTGCATCGTAATTGGTGCCATACCATAACGGGACACTGTGCTTTTACCAAACACCTTTATAATCTCAATATTTCAGATAGTATTTGTAGAGGCTGCCTAAATGCAGCACATGTACTCTTCCCAAATGAGACGGAAGTACCTCGACAATGTGAGGACGCAGAGACAGGTGGTCTGCAGAAACGTGAAGGGTCTTTTTGTATTCTTGGAAGCAACGCCACCATTTCTTGAGATCACTCTATTATATATTACATCCAACTCATTGATTGGAACTATATTTTTTTGACTGATTATAATTAGAACTATAAGTAAATAATATTTTAAAATATAGCATAAACCTAATATAGCCCTCTTTTAGGAAAGGTAAGGTATATTTAACAAAAAAGTTAACCTTCGGATTCATCCTCATTTCCTTATGAGGTTTACCAACTTCAGTTAGGGCTGCCATTAACGTATGAATACAAGTTGTTTTCCCAGACCCAGTAGGACCCATAGTCATTAAACCATGTCGTACTAGAGATGTCTCAAACAACTGAATTATTTTTAGATTCCATTCTGGATGATTTACTAAGCCAGTCCTTTCTGTTATTAATGCTATAGCTTTTTGCATTTCCCTATAAAATAACAGAAAAATGAAAACATTGTTATTCAATTAGATTTAATAAATCTGTATTGTATTAATCTGACCTCTGTACAGTTTGAGTTAATTTCATTCCAGGAAAGAGATCTTCAATTAATGAGACGAATAAAGGCTCATCTTCGTCCACCAACTTTGATACATTCATTTCTCTGTAAAAAAATATGAGTATTATATCAATATTATATATTAACTTCCCAAAAATTTAAACAAATAGAATTATTCTTAGTTAAACCAAACGTCTAGGTAATTTTGGTTGATAACAGGCTATACGAATCAGGTTATTGCAATAAGCAATATTGGCCGGCATATGAAGGCGGCTAAGGCAACCGTAAAATGAAACTATTTTACGAAACTATATTATACTATGCGTCTAAGACTAATGTCTTAGACGCTCTTGGGCCTCCCCTCGCCACCAGGTAAGACAAAATCAGGTAACCTAAAGGTTATCCCGGAATGCGACTTACTTCATGGCCCCTTGATATTGGTAATATACCAATTAGGCTTAGGCCAATTATATTAGATCCACAATAGAGGAAATTGGATAAAGTTTGGGAAAGCAAACGAGTATGTCCAGCAGTGGACGGGTTGATTCTGTAGAAGTTTTTGACGAGTTTCTTATGATTTCTTCTCGTCATTTGCCTTTATGAAATCATGATAGAATCTGACAATGCGCAAGAGCTGGAAGGCCTATGCAAAATAAATGATTTGATTTTGAAGGGTACCAATTAAACCGTCTACTACTACTAATTTTAACCTTTTTAAATAATAATTATTAAATTCTTACTTCAAAACACGCATCATAATATTTTCCTCTGTGCTCTCAGGATTTGCTCGTTTCTGTGCGCCCATAGTACGTAACACTGATAGAATATTCCTCAAACCAAAATCATAATGCACTTGTTTTGACAATTGTTCCTCGCACAACTTGTACAATGTAAAGAACTTACGAGCTGCAAATTAAGCAATACACTATGGAATATAAAACTACATTTTCAGGGAAGAAAGTGATCGATTACTAACAAGGGTGTAGTTTAAGGCCCAAAATGTAGCCGCGAGCCTTAATAATATTGTTTTAATAATAATTACTACCTACATTCACAAGGAAAATATTATATAAGTGTTAAATCTACATATTAAATCCAGCGGCGTCATTAAATCTACATTTCTATCATTACTTTTTGCGGAGCTAGTAAATTGAAACAAAACAAAACTAAAGAAAGCTGCTTGCGCGTGATTTTGTTTTTTTAATTTTATTTAAATAATATGTATAATAATTGTATTTTCTTAGATTTTGTGCGAACGTTACGTGCGGGTTACTATCGCGTTTATTTTGGTTAGATTTTATTTAGTGGAAAGTCTGCAGTTTGTGAGCATCAACAGGACGGCGCCAACCGCTACATCCGTTTCGACAAACCGAAGATCCTCGCAAAGGAAAGTCGACTGATACCCAGGATGGTACACGAGACTATTGAGATTAAAAAACATCCTAACTTCAATAGAGAATGTGGTTGGCGATTATCTAACACCTGGGACCCCATAATACACAAAATCAAGTCCCAAGTCCACCAAACTGCCAAACCAGATGACACCGTCAGTTATTTTTGCAAAAAATTGTAATAAACCGGGAACAGATTACAAAATTAAAACATCAAACGGGGTAGTTTTGGAAACAATAACAGCATCAACCAATAGGACGACCTGCACCTCAGTCTTTCCGTGACCACGATGGATGCAAAGCTCTCGAAGCTTCGGAATAATAAAAAAATGTAAAATCTAAACCAAAATAAACGCGATAGTAAGCCGCATAAAATTTGTTTAATCCATGTATAATAATTAATAAATAAACAGTGGCCATTTCCTGACTCATGAGAATGCTCCACGTTCCTAATAGTAAATTCCAGTAAAAGTATTAGCTGGTTAAAAATAATAAACAATTAAATCAAACTTACCCAGAAGAATATTATCTTTAAAACCACAACTGGCAAGTTTTACTCTCATGATAATCTGTCTGTCTGGCACCATCATAGCAACAGATCTGAATTGAATCTTTAAATTTTCTGGCAACTCCTGCCGACCAGCGTAACCGGGATTCATTGTAATGATAAAGGCAAATTCTGGATTCAAAGTAACATGATCGCCATCACTAAAATACAAATATAAGCAAACCAATAAATTTGCAAAAAATATAGTGTCAGATTGCGTCAAATAGCCTAGAATATTTTATCTTCGTCATTACTATTTTTACACAACAATGATTTACATTGAAAAAATATTACTTTGATATTATTTATTATTCCCTGTGATCAAAATGTCGGTTTCAGAGCGGCTGGGGCAAAAGCAGCATCGGAGGTCAAATGATGAACGAAAGGTATTGCGAAAAGTATTTCATCAAGCCACTGTGGCTCTCGCTTGGGGAGCCCATTGTCCAGCAGTGGATTATTAATGTCTGACCTAACAATCAAGTGAAGAAAATAAATTAAGAATACTATTAGAACCCACAATAGAGGCGACTGCAACCACATATATCTACAAGCAACAGTCGAAGCTGATCAAGTTATTTTTATAGTTGATTCCGCAACCTATTGATTCAGCAGGGTTACTTAACGACCTGTAGGCATACTTGCTGCTTCACACGGGTTGTTATTATTTACTCAATAAACAATACCTAAATATAAAGAAATCTCTCTTCTCTCTTCTGGCAGTCAAGCAGATGTAAATTTGTTGAGCGGCCACGGAGAGTACAGGCAATTCGATTCTATTAAACTCATCGAAACATCCCCAAGTGCCAGATTGAGCCAATCCTTTGTAAATACGACCCAAACCTTTATAAATAAAACATATTATAATACATAGAATGCACCCACAACCACAATCCCTGCTCACTATCCCAAAAGTTAGCTGATAGAAAATTTCACTAGACATTAAGCTCGCCTATGTACACATGTGCCTAAGCACGCCTATGTAGTACATGCTTAATGATTTTTTTATAATATTTACTGTGCAGTGTGCAGTAAGGAATTTGTATATCTATATTAATAAAATATTTTTAAAATCAATCAAATAAAATGTTGTATAAATTCAATGTATTCCATTGTGACGTACTTATATTTTTTTTTTAATAAGACAACATTTGTCTTTTCGACAGTGGCGTAGCGTGGGAGTTAGCCTCCCGGGGCGAAAAAAAATTTGCCGCTTATTAAGGAATTTCAATCATAGGTACAACATAAATATGAATTTCAAGTTCAAAAATTACCGATTTATTTAGGTATTTTTAAATTTTGCCGCCCCCTCCGCCCCCGCCACGGTACGCCACTGCTCCTCGACTTGCCTAATGGTAAACAAGAGGAGGTCTATCTTTCAGTTTACGTTTGCCTCAGTTTATAAAAGCACATTAAGCTAGCATAGTGATAATGCTAGCTTATTGTGCTTTTTTAAACTTTCCTTATAGGATTTACGATTATAGGATGGGGAGAAAATATAGGCTTGTAAAGCATTCCACTAGTCGATTGTTCTACAAAGAAACCGACGCGCCCAACCTATGTAGTCGACAGAACGCGGATCCTTCCACTGGCCTGTTCAGTTATTAAACGAAGTAGGAGTAAAAAACGAAGTAGGAGTAAAAAACGAAGCAGAAAGAAGAGCTTCTTCTGGAGCCTTTGCAATTACGCAGAGACATGGCGGCTCTATGCGTCCTGTATCGCCTATACCACGGGGAATGTTCAGAGAAGCTCTTTAACCTTGTTCCTATCTCGTCTTTTCACACCCGTAACACCCGCACTGGTCGGGGGAAGCATTCACATTTTGTCGACAGAATCGGTAGTCGGACCAAAAAGTTTGGTGCATCTTTTCTCTGTAGAACAATCGACAAGTGGAATGCTTTGCCAGCCCATGTGTTCTCTCCCTCCTATAACCTTGGATCCTTCAAGCGATGCGTGCAGAAGCACCTTTGGCCGGCATAGTGACGGCGGCTGAGACAGCCGTGTACTGGCTCGGTTGTTTCAGTCGTCGGCACTTTCGGATCTCCTCTTGCTTATCATCAGGCAGGTCGATGTCAGATGTCATGTCACAATAAAAAATTAAAAAAAAATCTCAGACATTCCTTGGTAAATAAAAGACACATAGAGCCGCCATGTCTCTGCAAAATTGCAGGCGCTCCATAGTTCTCAACCTGGTCAACATGAAGCTTAATACGATTCTTAGTTACGTGATTACTCCAGAACGTTCAAAAGTACGTATGAGTAATATATGAAAGTAGAGTGCGATACAAACCTCTAAAGTCCATTTGATCAGAACAATTAAACACAATGACAAGTTTTCCTAAAGTGCGTCCCATATCTTTAGTAGTTTCAGTTTTCCCAGTGCCAGCTGGTCCTGCAGGTGCTCCTCCCATACTCATACCTATAGCTTGAGATAGCGTTATGTAACATCTATCTGTTAATGGTGTGATTACAAGCCTTTCCGTAATACCGAGGTATTCGTTCTGTAAAAAGGTGATGCGACTAAGTCACTTCACGGTCTGTATGCTTGTCTGTTATACTTCTGTCAAAGCTTTTATATTAATTTAACTATTACATAATAAATATTGCAAATATAAGCTGTGAAAGAATTCGCTCCAAACGGGAACTGAACCCGGGACTTTACACGTAACAAACTGGTGCCCAATGTACCACGCCTATCATTCAACTTATCAGCGAGTTCAGCAGGTGAGTTCCATCGCAATTCGATGCTAGTTTACAATTTGACGGTTGGGCATGAATAGGTTATAAACTATCGAAAATTAATACGTTATATTGCAAGCAGTTCACGACTTGTCAACCGTTTACAATCTCGCGAGTTAGATTATAAACTGACGATGTTTACAATTATACGGTGACATTTACGAGTACATCAAACTGTTGATTTCGGAAAAAACATAATGTGTGAGATATTATTTTAAAGACGTGTATTATATATAATATAATAAGGTATAAGTAACTAAGTGCTTAGTGCAGCAGGGACTCAAAAAATATCGAAAAACAGCAGATCTGCAGACCAGGGGTTTCAGCTCCTCTCTGTACCTGCCATTGGACCCCAAGGCTGTGTGGGTTGTAAAAGAAGCCGTCACAAGGACAATTACTAGTCAATTGTCTAGTCAGCAATTCCGATATTAAAAGTTTTAGTAGCTAGTATTAACTAGGCCGGCATAGCGGATACGACTGCTACTTGCAGAGACCTCCATTCATTTTCTGCACTCCTGCTTGAAATTTTAGTCACCTAAATTAAATCAGCAATTACATCTTGGTCCTTTTAAACAGTTTTAAGAAATTGATTTTATAACACTATATAGTATAATTGTATTTAAGATACCTGGTATATGAAATCGACATCAGTAATCGATACAATACAATCGTCATTATCCTCAAAGTAGTAAAACCTAGCTTGTTTCTGCCATTCAAAATCAACTGTCGATTTTATCCTCATTCGTACTAAGTCATCGAAGATATCTCTACAATCAAATTATTTCTATTATTGTACAGATAATTACAACTAGACGGATTTCTTATTCGTCTAATACTGAAATGTGTCACTCGCTCGTAGTTTGTAATTGGCGCAAGACACATTAAAGTATATTCTCTCTAAGACGAAATGTCGCGCCCCTTCACCGCATTTGCGCACACGAGAAAACATAAAATATTGTTGCATTCAACACACCGAAAATGCAATTATAATTGGTCATTCAGTTGTTGGATGAACACAAAAGAAGGAGCACGCTGTTAAAGTATAATAGTATAGTTAAAAATATTTGCATTCAAACATTTAAATAAACTAATAAAGTGGAGGGGCGCGTTATATATAGTTATACCCTCCTGGGTCTGTCTCGTTTACAGTATCCATCCATATCAGATTTATAATTTTTTTTCGTTAATCTACTTTCACTTATCCTTTCCATGTGCCCAAACCATAGAAGCATTTCTTTAAGCTTCTATTGCATGTGGTATTAACCCGCCAATACACGACGTGGAACAGATGGCAGAACTGCATAATAAAACATAGAAATTATCCCAAGGAGCGATATGATCAACTTTATTACTAAATCATTAAATTCTCTTTGCCATTCATTTACTTTGGTAGATGACTATTCGAGTTGATTATTTCTATCTGAATGGCATTCGTCATCATGGTCTAGGCGACGATAACAATGTAAAACGTAAAAATATTTTATTTTATATACAACTATACTGAATTAATTTGTTTATTGATTGAAATAAAATAGCAATCTACAGAACTTTCTAACCTTTGATGCACATGTATTGTTATCATAGTCTCAACTCTAGTTCTACTTAACGCATCCAAATCTGTGACAGTCAAATCGATAAGGCCGTTCAGCAAATCCAAAAACTTCTGATTAGTTATTCTCATAATAAAACGATCAACACGAGCTTTCTTCAAAGCATATTCTGCATCGCTTGTCCACAGAATTTGCATACCAAGAAGACCAGCCTATAACCAATATTCAACATTATGGGATTGGGTTAGATTTGTTTACATTTTATCTGTACGAGCTTAAGGTTGATATAATTATATAGTATAATAAATAATATATATAAATAGATAAATGACTAAGCCGCCATTATGTATTAGCTATGAAGAAATAAATAAATTAGATATATCCAGTTATATGTTGTGTATTGTTCACCTGTCCAGGGAAAGTCCAAAATCCAATCATAAATTCAAACTCTGGATCAGAACTCATTGCTTGTGAGATATTGGCAATCATGTTTCTTACTGTATCCTTCATTGTATCCAATAACACGTTCAACCAAATCTGCAAAGGCATTTATTCTTATTCACAACATTAAACACTGTTAGGATAATTTTTACTATTATGGACTTTTAACCAAATTTAGGGCGATCATGGTATAGTGGCAGTGCAATGATTACACAAACCGAGTGCACGAGTTCCAAACCACCCATCGATACCAATGTATCTTTTATATATGTACTTTGGTTGTCCTGTTTCTATGATACAAGCACTTTAGTAGCTCAGTATAGAAATGTAAAAAATAATAATAATAAAAACAACACCTAGAGTCTGACAAATTGAGTGAGGTTGAATGAATTGCCTGGCAATGTGATCACCTAATGTGAAAAATGTGCCATGAGTGAACTTAATATCCAAAAACTAATTAGATAAATAAACATATGGCACAATTAAATTAACAGATAGATACAGATATAGTACAGATACATACGCTTTCTATTAATTAACAATAATACTTATCACACCTCGACACCACCAATACAAGGCACAGGTCGATCCAAAGGAATACTCTCTCCGTTATCAGAATTCATCTTCATTATCCTCTCCTTGTCGTCAAAATCAACCGTGTACATAGCGTCGAATATACTTGGTAAATGAGGCTATAAAACAAAAATAATGTATATCTTTTTGTTTTTAAAAATAAGCATAAAGGTGTGGTGTGTCTCCAAAGGTTTAAGTACGCTCGTCTTGCAAAGATTTCTGTTCGCACCTCTGGAACAGCTTTAGCAAGTACAATAGCTTCCCTGGATTCGTCGGTATCGTCGAGCTGTCCGAGTTATAGAAGATGCTAAGTTCACAAAAAAACTTCAGAGCTCCTTTAATTTCGCAGAAACATGGCGGATTATTCGCTTATACCATGTAAAATGTCTAGGTGAACGTTTTTTACTTTTTTATATTATGGCTCCATATACGATAAGCACCCCGCCTGATGTTAAGCTGAAATGCCACAAATAACTTTAAATAACAATCGCACCCACTATGCCAGCCTAGTTAAAACCGGCAACTTACAAGCTAATATAGTTTTAGTTCACGGTCTGTATACTTGTAAGTGGTGGACCACTGGTGGTATCTGCACCACTGCCTACTACTCTCTAAAAAAAATATCCCCGTGATACCCACACAAGTTAAAGGATTCGATTCTTTTTGTATCGAACAATCGACAAGTGGAATACTTTACCCCGCTTATGTGTTTTTCCATCCTATAATTTGGATCCTATAATAGTGGATATAGGTCCTCTATATCCACTAGTGAAGCATCACAGGCCGGTATAGTGAATCTACAAGCTGTGATTTTTTCAGCCGAATGTGCAGATATCACGTCACAATGCAAAAAAAAATACGTAAAAAGGGTACAAAAAGAGCTATTTTAGCGGACAAGAGAATGCGCATGGCAAATATTGTACTATCGGAAAGTATTGTCACTTCTGTTTACCTGAATAGAATGTGGATTTGACGCTTGTCCAAGAATCTCTAGCAACACAGGATCTGATACGAAGAAGAACCGTGGGAAAATTAATCGCTTCGTCTCCAAATAACCAGTGAGTGACTTCTGGCAAGCTTCAAGTTGTTCAAATAGATGTGGCAATAACTGTTTAAGAGTATCATCTGATGTGCACACTTCTACGCAATTCACTATATCCCTAGCTCGGTACATTATCTTGACGTAAGTTTTGTCTATTGTCTAAAATAAATACACATTATTTTATTATTTAAATTAAAGGTGCGGTCATCGGTTCGAATTTTAACACTTCCAAATCCAAAATAAACGCGATAGTAAGCCGCATAAAATTTGTTTATTTCAATTAACACCAAGAATATAGTTGTAGAATAAAACTAACCGCAAAGCGTTTAGCCTCAGCAGGCAATTGTTTTGCAATATCACCACCAACGAACACAGCTTCCAAATACATCCATAGATTTTGTACTTGAAGCCATTTTTCAAGAATTTCACTCGTACTAACTAGCTTATTGATCCAGAGCAGAATATCACGTTTGAATGGTGCGTTGTATCTAAATAAGATATAATATGTTACGGAAGATAAAATAATAATAATACATAAAAATAATGAATAAGAAACCTAAAAGACCCGCATATGTACCTATTCTTTCCATTTTATTACCTTCGTATGACGATAGTGACGACGAATGGGGCAACCGTAAACGTAGGTTCTATTCAATCGTTTCAGGGACAAATGTGTTACCAGGAAAAATAAATTACATTAAAGCGTCATAGTAGTTCTTTAAGTAGCAGTAGTTCTAGGCAGAGTTGGTGGTCATCACCTAGTTACATCAAGTATGATGTAACTCAGTCGTGATTCGGGATCAGCTTCAAAGTTGCCAGTTTTAACAACACCGGTGTCATATGTCAAGCCGCTCATGATAAAGCTTCTTTAGCTGGTCAGATCCGGAAATTCAGTCAGGTCCAGCGCTCTTAGACTTCCTCTTGCTTACCATGTAGCGTCACAATAAATAAACAAAATTTTCCAAACCTATTAGAAGCTAATGAATTCAACACCATCAATGAATCTTCAAGCGTAGTTATAATATCCAAAGTGTCCTGGGCCTTTATCAACAATTCGCCTCTGTTCTTAAATTGAGCGAATGTCATGTCGATCACTGCCCAATCAGCTATAATCTAAAATATAATCATGATCCATCAGGCGTGGTTTAGCACGAATTCAAAACCACTTGCCGGTACCAATGTATCTTTGATAATTATCAATATTTAATATTTACATAGTATTCTTTTATACGCATTTTTTATTCATAGTGCATTTATTCAAATACTAAATCTGCTATGCGTAAGCCCAGGGGTTGATTCCTGGTCGCAAGTATTTGATTCATATTTTTTACTTACATTAGACATTTAAAAGGCAGATATTTAATCCAAGTCTTGGCTTTTAAGAGTTTTAGGCAGATAGTTGGCTCATTTGGCTCAGTCTACCAATCCGGGGTAGTATTACCACTTTCTACTATTATATATATACATAGACCGTGAAGTGATTGAGTCACATTTCAGGATTAGCTTGCAAGTTATCATTTCCAACTAGGCATTGTAAATGAGACTTTTTATAATGGATACTTGTTAACTGTAGTAGCAATCGGCTCTATTCACAAACCGCGCTTCAGCCGGGGTGATTCTATTCATTTTTTTTTTTTTTTTTTTTTATTGTGACTCGACATGACAGCACCCCGCTTGATGTTAAGCCAAAGTGTGGTCCATGAATGAATGTCACTGCTACTACAATTCAATAACTGTGAGTAGCAATCACATCCACTATGCCGGCCTAGATGGAACCGGCAACTTACAAGCTGATCCCGAAACGTGACCAAATCACTTCACGGTCTGTATACTTGTAAGTGGTGGTACTATCCCGGATCGGCAGACTGGGTACCACTGCCTACCACTCTTTCATCATCCGGGATGGTCATTTGTCAAGCTAAATTTTAAAATTTAAAAAAATTAAAATTGTACGTGGAATTTCATACGTCATTTTCAACCTCTGGGATTGCGACACAAAATAGGGAGCACAAAAGTAATTAGTACCACAAAAGATTACTTAGTTTTAATATAGAAGCTTAATAATCCGACCTCGACTTGCCTGGTGGTAAGCAAGCGAAGTCCAAGTTCATGGACGACTGAAAAAACCGACTTAGTTCACGGTTTAGTTACCGGACTTAGTAACGGTTGCCTTAGTCATTATACCGGCCGAAGATAAATCTCTAAAAATTAATATCATAAAATTAATCTTACTCTTACTAACCTGTTTCAATTTAGCTTCAATGTCTTTTTCTTTGACGGCACTTATACAGATATCCTAGAATAATTCAATTAGCAATTAGACGCGCATTGTAATTGATTATTTAATACGTTATTGTACCATAATTCCAGATGCAATACTTAAACCAGATATGCAAGGCAATAAAGATTAAGAAAACCAAAATAAAAAAGTAAAAAAAACATATTTTAAAATAAAAAATATTTTTTTAAAACTTAATGTATTCATTAAATAATATTTAAAAACGAAAGGAGGTATGTAAATTAATATTTTTTGCATGTCATTAATAAAATTAATATTTCTTCTAATATATAATAGCTTTTTTTTTAATTTTTAATATTTTGGGTTAAAATTAAATCAAATTATTGTTTCTTTGGCTCCCGAGGTAGTTTTACACTACATTTCATGGGACAATACATGTTGTTAAGAAAACAAACACATTCCCCCAATATCAGTGTAAGAGCGGTTGACAGAAAGTTGATGGCCATTTGCCCAGTCCAAAGTTCACCGAACCGGGCTAGTATAGTTCCCGGCAGAAAAAATATCGATGACTTGAGCTGCGCAGCATAAGGATCGGCTGATAAGAAGAGAGCTGGGCGACTGTCGTGCTCATAATTGGTAAAATTTTAAAATTTATAACCATTGGTAAAACGAAAAGTAGGTAACAAAACAAAACTTTTCTATTTGCCGGGTACAGATACAGACCGTAAAGTGACTTGGTATCGTTTTGGTATCAATTTGAAAGTTGCCAACTAGGCCGGCATACTGGGGGAGTAGCGCCTGCATCTATGGAAATCACTCTAGCCTAACATCAAGTGAGGTACTATTATATATCAAATCGAAATGAAAAAAGAGTTGGTAATTAAGTTTATATAAACTAAGAATATCAAGTTTACCTAAAGCATTTTTACTATTGTTGCTCAGCACCCTGTCTGATGTTAAAATGGAGACGATTGCTTAAATAACTGTAAGTAGACAGTGACACTATGACAGCCTGGTTGGAACTGGTAACTTACAAACTGATCCCGAAACGCGGCACCACTTCTTACCACTCTTAGAATTCAGCTAGACGATAATATCGTATATTATACTCGTATAAACTCGTATGTATTAAAAAGGATTAGTACCTCAACGTCTTCTTTATACTTTAGTAAAGGCGCCTCCATGACATTAGCCAAAGTAAACGAGTCCGATTCAACGTCCAACATGCAATCTGCCAAAAGAAATATTTAGTAAACTTCAATTCAACTGTAGAACAATCGACAACTAGAATGCTTTGCCAGCCCATATGTTCTCTCCATCCTAAAACCTTGACAAGCGATGACATTTGGCTGGCATATTGACGGCGATTGAGGCAACCGTGAACTGACGCGTGAACGCGGACCTTTCCTTGCAACAGGCAATTACAGTTGATATATTATGTACTTTGGTTGTTCTGTTTCTATAACACAAGCACTTTAGTAGCTTAGAAATGTTTAATAAAAAAAAACGTACTCATTAACTTCTCAAGTCTTCTCCAATGTCTGTCCTTCATAGATTTATCAGCCATTAACTCCAGCAATGGGCAAGTCTGATTAAAGTCATCGATTTTATTCTTCAGCTCAATAAATGCTGGCCAATCTTTCATAGCCTTTGGTAATTTGCGGCACCTAAGTTATTTTAAATTATTAAAAGTCTAGGCTCGAGGCCATGGAACACAGTATTCTAGGCGTAAAACTTACAGATAAAAATTGAAACACTGTACTGCGCTCTAAATCACAAAAATAGAACTGGGTAGGTTACTACGGCCGCATATCTAATGGACAAAATCCAATTCTGAGATACTACTGATAGGTTCACAATAGCAAAAGCCAAACGGAGATAGAAAGAGATAAGGTAGACTCCTACAATATTTGGTGGCGTGAGACCGCAAAGTGGCATGAGTCATGGAAAACAGCAGTGGGACTATAATGGGCTAATAATAATCACAATATATAAGCAGATGGATTTAAGAATATGATTATGTAATTCATAATATAATGATATGAATGATTGTAAGATACATAAATAAAAAATATTTAATTTACCTAACATCAAATTCAGCCAATGATGCAGTAATAGTTTCAATGTCAATTTCCACCCATGGGGTTTCAAACCATCCGTCAATGGAATTCATTACAGACAGATATAAGCTATACCTGCAAAAAGAAATAGAAACATTTAATGCTATTCCACGGGAAAGAGTGGTAGGCAGTTACCACTTACAAGTGTACAGGTTTTAAAGTGGTTGGGAAGTTTCGAAATCAATTGTGGGTGGGACTGATACTTATCTACTTATCTTGCATTCATAAATCACAGTCCATCGGTTGATGAACAATATTAGGCAGGGTACTCATGTAGAGCCCAGTGAGCACAACAACCAGACTTGGCACCACTACTTACTAGACTTTAGCAATATTTAGTGGTAACATTTAAAATAATAAAATAAAATCGTACAATTTACTTAGTAGATTAAATTCTTTCTTCTTCTGGTGCAAAATGGGATAATCTTTAACTTCCATTCCAAATAGTTTCTCACCATTAGAATACATTTCAAACCTCCTCCAAAGTTCATCGAATCTCGATTGAAATAATATCACTCTGAAATTAACAAATTAACAAAAAAATAATAAAAAAATTTAGCAGTGCAATGGTTACACAAACCGGAGATCACGAGTTCGAGACCCCCCATCGGCACCAATGTATCTTTGATATATGCACTTTGGTTGTCCTGTTTCTATGATACAAGACCTTTAGTAGCTTAGTATAGAAATGTATTATTTTTTTATTATTATTATTAGCCTATTTATTTCTCCCACTGCTGAGCAAAGGCCTTTCTCTCTTTTTTCCATAACTCATGACATTTGGCAATCTCTCGCCACGAACTATAAAATAACATAATTTAAATTAAAACATTTCTAAACCGTTTCGCGTTACGTGATGAGCTTGAAAATTGGCGGTTGCAATTATTTAACTGTAGTAGCGTCGCCTTTATTAATGGATCACACTGTATCTTAATATCAGGCGGGCCACTGTCATGCTCAAAATTTTTTTCAAAGAAACTTTAACTTTAAGTGAGCTTCTTTATGTTGAGGAAGGGGTCCTATCCTATAGATTTGCCTCATCCCTCAATGATATTGTTACGCTTGTAAAAAACCTATTGAAACACTCCTACTCTCAGGCAAGTAGAGGTTAGATGTTGCCTTACAAAAAATAACTTAAAAAGGCTTTACCTGTCACTGGCTTCCCTAGCAGATAAACCTGGTGTCATCGGACCAAATGACTCATAATCGGCATCGAACTTGAGTACATCTGTATTGAAGGTTGCAACACCATCTGTCAACTCTTTTTGTAGTGGCCCCTGCATATCTACAATTCTTTGCTGTACTTGTTGTGCCTGTATAAATAGATTTATTTTAATATAAATGGGGGGGGGACTCTGAAGTGATGACGACTCGCGACAGGGACATTCTTTAAACCACATGGGATCGCAGTGCCCAAAACAGCAATATAGCTTGTACGAAGAGGATGAGGTTGTTAGGCAAGTTTTTTTGCTTGTAAAGTTTTTTTTTGTGAAAATACATCTAGTACAATTCAATAACTGTAAGTAGCAGACATATCTAATATGCCAACCTAGTTGGAACCGGCAACTGACTAACCGTTAAGACTTAGTCACTTAACGGTCTGTATACTTGTAAGTGGTGGTACTACCCCAGATCGTCACACTATTACTCATAAAAAGATATGTCAGGATTATGAAAAATTATTAAATATATATTTAAAATTCTAAGGTCTACATATAATACAGTTATAATTACAGTTGTTAACATATTCTGAAAAGCATATCGTAGACCATCGACCAAGTCAGCATCTTCTCTCGGGATTTGTATTTGGAATTGATTAAACGTTGCGTATGTTTCTTCAATTAAATCTAATTCCATATCCATTCTGAAATTATATTACAGGTGAAATATTAACAGACAATTCGAAAATGATAAATTCTACCTATAAACGTTGGGGGTAGTTTTAGAAACGTTCACATAAATGACAAATAAGCCAGCGCTCTTTTTACTGCCAGGATGCTACACAGTAACTTGTTTTGATGTTTTCGTTTATTAAATGTTAATAAATTTTATAATATCAATTATATGGTCGACTGTAGATGCGCGAAGTTGCTCAAATATCGGTCGTCCAGCGCTCTTCTTTCCTGCCGATCCTTATACTGCGCAGCGCAACAGTCAGTGCTCTTTTTTTCTACCGATCGTTATACACAATATTGATTACTGGGAAATACACAATATTGAGTACTGGGAAGAACAGAATATTTTATAAAATCCTTAATAAATAATCTAACCCAATAAACTCTTCTCGTATTAACGCCAAACACTGCATCGCAACACGGACATCGTCCAAATCTTTTATTTTCTTACTCATAGTTTTCATTCGCTCTTTAATAAATGTCATTAGTTTCTGCACTCTTTCCTTATAAGCTACGCAAAGGAGTTTCCCTAAAATCCGTTTCCATTCCACAGATTCTAAATGTAATCCCAGTTTTATACTATCTGCAATATAAATACAATATTTATTTTGACGTGATAGTTTATAAAAAATTACTTAAAAAATAAAAATAAAATGGTTTGTTATAAAATATCTTGATTTTAACCTAAAAAAAAAAGCTTCGCAAAAAATACATAAATATATAATTCTACTTCTCAAGCAATACTGACCAGTATTAATTTGTATAGATCCAATGATATGCCTTTCTGGTAAATTAAGAACTTCTTCAGTTTCTTCTTCGTATTTCTTAAGCATATCTCTTATAGTTACATTCAGTGGATTGGAATCCACAAACGCTTGGATCTGTTGTACACGATCATCAGCCCAAAGGGGTGCGAAACGAGTATAACTCTGAAATTAACAGAAATTTTGTTAGGTGCTAGGTATAATTAGACGAAATTTTTAAGGCTTATTTTAAAGATAAATGGGCGGACACGCGCTTTCAGGTTCTCATTTTCCAGTCACAGTACTAGGTATACGATAACTAGACTAAACTACTCGTATTCACAGTAATTGAATAAATTTAACAATGAAAAAGAGGACTAGGATGCTCCACTGAGAGCAAACTGTGCACAACGAAAAAAAACGCACATAGAAGACGCGAAGGTCTCATAAGCGGAAAACGAAAACGAGCTCGTACTTAGCAATAGGATGAGGTGCAGATCATTCGATCACGCGGGTAAAGCAATGTCTGCACGGTATGTAGTTAGATGGTTAACCCCATTTGTATTTCGAATGGCACGTTAAACTGTAGGATCCGATCGTTGTCATTAGATTGCGATCGCTAAGACATCGGCATGTCCTAAAACTGTCGCAATTGGCAATCGCGGGGGAGTAGTACTTCAATTAAATCTTCTCTGGATTGACCACGATTTTGAGACAAGGCCGTGCAACATATTAGGTCGTTATTTTTTTATTATCTAGGCTTAACATATGATAGTACCCCACCTATAGCTAAAGTGCGGTTCATAAATGGAGGCGGCAGCTACTACAATTAAATAACTATAGTGAGGGAACGAGCTAAATAAACGCGCTTAAAATGCAATTGAGACGTAATGGTCACGTATCTATTACGAATAGTGAAGTAAAATGCAAAATGACGATAACGATGAACACACACACACACACACACGCAAATAGATTTAATTATTATAAATTATAAATATGTATTAAATTAAAGTATAAACATTAGACATCATTTTTTAACGAATTATATATTAATTTAATTTTGAGAATAGTGACTGCATGTTTTTTTCTTTTTCATACATTTTAATCACGTTTCTAATAATGATTCTAGCCTGACTACGGATGACGACTCTCTTTTATTCAATTAACTCACTAATGATTTAATAATCAAACAAAGAAAATATGGACACGTTTTTATCGATATTAAATGACATCGCCGAGCTATGAGCGTCACTAATAGCACCCATTGACGCCCCACCGCACCTCAGCCCCCGAATCTATTTAAGTCGTTCCCCCATCTATCTATACATGTATAGTGAATAGGTGCCATGAAATAGTACCAAATTAAAATGAATATTTTTTTGCTTGCGTAGTGACCAGGACTTTGGCAACCAAAACTGACACACTGTTAAGGTCGCTGGAACTCTTGGACCAGTATTTTCTCACCATCAAGCGATTCGAGATCAGATGTAGCGTCTATTAAAATAAAACAAAGCATTTTCAATTAACCTTGAGTAATTTCTCAATGTCAGGCTTAAACATATACATCATCCCTTGGAGAGCCATGACAGATCTGACAATGTCTTTATGTTCTGAGACCATCCTGAAGTAAGATCTCAGTCCGTGTAATGACGACCCTGACTTGGTACCTGTGAAAGTAAAAATTAAATTTAGGTACTGTAAATTTTCTTACATTTTTAGGGTTGCGTAGTAAAAAACGAAACCCTTGTAGATTCGTCATGTCTGTCTGACTGTCTGTCCGTCCGTATGTAAAGCCACTTTTTTTCCGAAACTATAAAAACCATACTGTTGAAACTTGGTAAATAGATGTATTCTGTGAACCCCACATTAAGATTTTCACACAAAAGTAGAAAAAAACTATAAATTTTGGGGGTTCCCCATACTTAGAACTGTAACTCAATTTTTTTTTTCAATCAAGTCGAGTCGAGATCAGATCTCGAGTCACAATAAACATTAACTCTGGGCACTTTAAAAAAAATATTTTTCTTCTCATACTACTAAAAGGGCTTGTATGAGGAGAATTTTGGATGTGAAGGAAGCGAAGGAGTTGTGTCAGGATCGTGGCAAGTGTCACTCCATTGTCTCTGCCTATCCCCGTGAGAAAAAGGCGTGACAATTTGATTGGTTGATTAATTGATCATTGAAACTGGGCGACCAAAGTACTTTATTAAAGATAAACCGGCGAATGACTTTTCACCAGGTTCTCATTTCATTACAAGACCAAGGTCACTAAACTCTATACACTTACTGGTGACACTTCTTTGCACAATTAACGAAGCTTCGCCTTTGCCCCTTTCCTTGATTTGATCCATTTGTCCCCACACGTATAAAGATTTATGGCTGTCCATTATACAATTTAACACAACCTGAAAAATATTGCATATAAATTATTTTATATATTATATTTATGATGCACGCCTCCTGTAGAATTTTTACACGAATTTTACCTGCATAGTGACAGGGACAAACCAACCTTAAAATTAAACGACTTCCCCTTACTTATTAGTAAAATGAAGCAAGTCGGGTCTCAAAAAATAATTATTAATTGCACTTACAAGTACATAGGCGAGCTTAATGCCATACGAAATTTTTTACCAGCTTACCTTTGGAAATATGAACGAAACTTTTATAACTATATTTATATATTTCGTTTGGTCGCTCAGTGTTTATGATAAAGCGCCATTGCTCATTCATATAAACAGAAAAACCTAACAAAAATACAAATATTCTAAAAAAGATACCTGTGAAAACGCAGATTGTATTTCTTCCAGAGTTGGTTTTATAGTAATTCTTGGTATTTGTAAATACATCATAGTTTTCATGAGTGGTTTTAATTTCTTCTGCTCTTCAGGATCTGTTGTCATCGTTAGGAAACTGAAATGGAAAATTATTAAACGTATGGCGACTTGAGAAAAGTCGCCATGTTTTAATTTAAATATTACGCCAAATCTTAAGAAGAAGAAGTAGTGTATGTAACGATCTCTTCTCTTATTAAAATATTTATTTTATTTATTTATTTAAAAACTTTATTACAATATGTATAAAGGCGAACTTAATGCCGCTAGACATTATCTGCCAGTTAACCTTCGGGACAGTCGAAAAGTTAAATGGGATATATTATATATTCTATATTATAATCCTCTTCTCTTAATAATTATTTGATGTGAAGTAGTGACATACATAATATGGTGGTTACACACCACGAACTACTCAACCATGATCTTATAATCTAATAACATAATTGTATTATGAGTGAAGTAAATATGTAAACGATATTAACCTGGACACAGAGGCTTTTTTCCTAAGAACATCTAAAGTATTTCTTGTGCATTTTATAAGAGCTTCTAGACATTTTGTATTGAAATAGGCAAACATTTCATTGCATTCATTTATAACATGCTGCGGTTCAAATCGATCGGGATTTTCGATTTCCAAAAAGGCTAAAATTGATAATACAATCAATTATTTTGTATAACGACAGGCGTGGCGCATTGGTTAGTCAGAGCAAAGATTACAAATATTTGTATATTAAAAAAGAGGTGGATATTTGCTCCAGGTTTGGTTATATCAAAGAGTGGTAGGTAAGTAGCTCCCCGTCCAATAAAACCATGAATGTTTCATGCGACTTTATAGTTAACCGCAGAAGTAGTTTTTTTTCGGTTGGAACTCTCCGTTATTGCCAACCTAAAAATCAACGTAAAATATATCGCGTCACATAAAAAAATACCTTACCAGCATTTTCTGGGAATACTCTAGTAGCTGATGTTACAGGCTTCAAAGCTTTCTCTATATCCAACCTATAACAATTATTAAGGAATTATTGTTATTATTCACTATAATTTGTTTTTACTGCTTAGAAAAATTATATTACCAATTATTCTTTAAATCTTGTATAGGTTTAGATGGTACAGAGTCGATAAATTTATTAATCAACTCCATTACGGCTAGTTCAGCATTCCAAGATTTTTGATGTAACTCAGCAACTGTAAATTATTTCATCATTTAACTATAAGTTATAATAAACAAGAAGGAGCATAAACATCCATTGTTAAATTTCATCAAATTTCGATTACTAAGCGAAATAAGGCGATTTAAAACTTCATAGTTGCCTGATTGGTACAGAACTTTAGTTATCAATGATAAACCATTAGAATGCATGTTATGTTATCATGACATGCGTTACGTTACGAGACCCAGTTTATAATTGCAAGTGACACCGCGGGGCGCATCTAACATATCGATGCCATCAGCATCAGATATCTTGAAAAAATAGTGGGTTTAAGTTTTTTCACAGAAAGTGTTGGAAATTGTATCCATGATGCACGCAACACTGACATCCACTGCATTGTGACATTATAAATATCGTAGATAATGTAATAATAATTTTATATAATATTGACCTATGATAATAACGAGAAAAAGATAATTATCTCAAAAGTATTTTTGTGGAATATCTCACTATTGGTTGGTGTATCGATTCGTCAAAAGATATTAAAGAACTGAAAGCATAAAATACCAATTTCATCACGACGCACAAGATTTTCTTCATAAAAAACGCCAGGCTCCACAGCAACATCTGGCAAATAGACAAGTGAGGTGTTGGCCATCGATTTTAGAATGGCATCGATACGGGCTTCCTTCATGTCTATCACCTATATAAGATAAATTGTAAATTGTAATTTGTATTGTAAATCAAGTTTTATTATCGACATATACTCGTACACCCCGTCTGATGTTAGGCTGAAGTGCGGTCCATCAGCTTAAAAGTTGCGGGTTTCAACAAGACCAGAATAGTGCATGCTGCAATAGCAATTACCTTCATTCATGGACCGCACTCCAGCTTAACATAAGTGGTGCTGTCATATATCGAGCCACAATAAAAAAAAACTCTATACGTCATACACTCCTAGAACGCGCTCTAGCTTAA
This sequence comes from Tinea trinotella, assembly GCA_905220615.1. Taxonomy (NCBI): domain Eukaryota; kingdom Metazoa; phylum Arthropoda; class Insecta; order Lepidoptera; family Tineidae; genus Tinea; species Tinea trinotella. Next base: position 9,619,181 of record HG992306.1, read on the forward strand.
CATCAGGCGAGACGATGTCATATGATAACTTAAATTATAATAATAAATAACCAAACATTGTTAAGATCGGTAGAGTTTAATAGTGAATATCGTTTTTTTTTTAACTTTCGTGAAAAAATATATCTTGTTTTTTGTCTTGACCTCTGACTTGCCTGATGGTAAGCAGATGGAAGTCAAAGAACGCCGACTGAAAAAAACCAACTCAGTTACGGCTGTCTTCCGGACGGCGACACCGAATCAGCACTGAACCCCTATATCACTAGCAATGCATATCTCTCCAATTTTGAACCTATAGACTAAAATCTTATACCTCTTTGACAAACAAATCCACTTCATCCAGCACAGTTTCAATGCGATCACAGTAAGCTGGGATCTCCAATGAGCTCCACGTTATTGTTGACATTCCAGGTTGAAAGGCTTTTTCTAATTTTATTAGTTGCGCTCTTAATAATGGCAAATAGAGTTTTGGCATGCACCTAAATGACGTTTCAAAAATATGTATATAAATAAGCAAAAAATCTATAGAGATATATTTATTTATAGCTATAAGATACGAGGTCTGATAAAATTTGACCCGGACTGATACATTCAAACTGCGTGCGCAAACGGAATCAGTTGGAACCAATTTTTCCTGGATTGGTATAATTTTGTCGACCCACATGGCTTAGTCCCGGGTTAGATTCTCGGCTAGAGCAAAGATTTATTTTATTGCGGATGAAAGTAGATTGACGACAGGAATTTGTCAGAATCAGGAATCTGATGAGGATGGATGGGTTAATTAAACGAAGCAGACCTAGGAGGGTATTTTCCGAACGAATTAGAGTTATTCTTAAGAAAGCTGAGTTGCCTAGTGCTCATAACTGTAGAGCTTATATGAAGAGAATTGGTAATGAAAGCTAAGGAATTGAATTGGGATAGTGGCAAGTGGCGCTCCATTGTCTCTGCCTATCCTTGTGGAAAAAAGGCGAGACAATTCGATTGATTGATTAAGCGAATATCAATCAACTAAATAGTCAAGCCTTCATTACGACAAGGATAAGCAAAGACATTGGAGGGCCACTTTCCACGATTCAAATAAAACTCATTTTATGAGAACATTAGAATTAAGGATACGTACATTCTGATTTGATTATTTCTATCCACCAAATACTTCATTCTTTCGAAATTCGCCAAAATTTTGTCTTTGCAATATGCTACAATTTGAGCAGAATCTGGGACACCTATAAATTATTTAGTGTTAAAATGTTTCTCAATTCAGAGTATCGTGTAGAACTAAATTACTTACTTAGGCCAAGTTGCCACATATACTCCACTTCTCTAATGCACTCCGGTATATAAATGTGGAAATTCACAATATACATATTTGTAACAGGATGTCTTATTAGTAATGGTGCTATGAGACCTAAGCGAACCTGAAATCACAAACCACTTTATTATTAAGGCACTCTTTGAAAGCTAGTGTTTGTTTTATTATTTTGGATACGGGCATATTGCGGTAAAACGCCGGTAGCCTGGACTCGACTGACTCTATCCTTACTAATATTATAAACGCGAAAAATTGTGAGTTTTGATGGATGGATGTTTGTTACTCTTTCACGCAAAAAGTACTGAATGGATTTTAATGAAACTTTACAATAATATAGCTTATACATCAAAATAACACATAGGCTACGATTTATGAAGACATTGTGTGAATTGTCCAAAATATGACGATAAGTGTCAAGTAAGTAGGATAAAAATCTACCATCTGCGAGCTATTCTGGCGTGCGCTGCCAAAACCCTTGGAGTTACACATATGTAATGTATGATTAAAATGTTTATCTTAAATAGACCTACAAAAAAGCCCTCGACAGTATATATCTATATCTTATGTGTAAGCCATTATAGCCAAAATAGTGTAGCGTAAATCCTACGCACGGCGGGTGAGGTGAGGCATATACAGTCGAATTGAGAACCTCCTCCTTTGTTATGACTATGTTATAAACCTAATTTTACGTGGGTGAAACCGCGGGCATAGCTAGTAAGTTATAATTTTTTTTTATTGTGACACTACATCTGACCTTGGCGGGTCACTTGAAACAAAAGGAAGTACAAAAGTGTCAACTGAAAAAAACGAGTTAGTACACGGCTGCCTAGAGTCGCTGTCACTATGCCAGCCGAGGGTGCTTCTTCACGCATCGCTTGAAGGATCCAAGGTTATAGGATGGAGAGAACACATGGACTGGTAAAGCATTCCACTTGTCGATTGTTGTACAAAGATAAACGCACCACGCACCGAACTTTTTAGTTCGACTGCAGATTCTTTATATTGCAAATAAAATTACGGCACATTCGTTATTGTGACTCGATATTAGACCTCGACTTGCTTGATGGTAAACAAGCGAAAGTCCAAGAGCGAGGTTTAATAAAGAATGTTATATTTAAAAATGAATAAATACTAAAATCAATTTATAGGTAAATTCTATTTTTACATAATGAGGTTTGATTGAGATATACTTATGTACTAGTATTTCTTATATCAATTTGCCATTATTACGTAAAAATATACTTTGTGTTCTTAGTATTAAGTACTATTATTGAAGTTCACTATGATTACCTGTCCAACGTTTTCAGCCCAAGCATCATGATAAATCAATTCATATTCAGTAAAAACAATACACATCACATTGAATAGTTTTATGCATCTTTGAGTATTCTGGAATTTGAATAAAATAGAAATAAATTAAACCAAATATATGTCTTAGAGATGAGGAGATGAAAATACTTGTAATATTGTAAATTCTATCCAATTTTTAAAACCTAAATAAATTAATAAAATCATCATTTATTACGCATAGATGCCGAGAAAACATCACAAGAAACTCTTTAAAAAAATGAGGACGTTAATTTGCAACAATATTAACTGCAAATTCGAGCTTTCAAGCAATAACATTCCGCGACAATGAAAAGATAGTATAGAAGAATTTCGATAAGATAGGAAGATAGGCACCGCACCTAGCTTAGTGGTCGAGCGATAGACCTAACTGACCATGTGCACCCTAGATTTTTAATTATCAGCAATAAGTTGGATCTTTGTCAAAGTAGACTAAGTAACTTCACGGTCTGTTTACTTGTAAGTGATGGTACTACCCCGGATTGGCAGACAGGGCACTCCTGCCTACCACTTTCTAATTGATTTACTGTGATGACAATATCAGTACAGTGATACGTATGACGTCATCCCGTCGTGTGACATCACTCTTTAAGCGCTGTGGCAACTGGCGGCGATAATACTAATCCATAGAGCAATAAAACCGTTACCATATGTGTTATAACTTCGTGATGTTTCATAAATACACTCATAGGTAACTTCATAATTTTATCATAAAATCTTATCCACACAATTCTACCAGAGACTGGCGGCATGTTACGAGGTAAATCGGGATTTTCTCTTTCTTCGTTGTATCTAAAAAATATTATATACAAAAAACAATACTTTATGTTAAACCAGGTTTTTTTTTCTTAAACTTCTCCATTCGTTGGTCCGAAATATAAATTATTAAATTCAATCAATTAAAGTTACATCCCTTATTCCAATACGAATTAGCAGAGATAAAGGAATGCCATACTCAACACGCAAAACACGAGTTGTGTCTTGATGTGTTATGAAAGATCTCTTAAGAAACATTTTTGTACTGTACCTATGCCTAGTCGTGTGTATGTGTGTGTGGAATCAAGCATCAAGCAAACATCGCGAACAAATGAGCGCCGACCACATTAATGTACTGCACTGTTTTTTTTTTAATAATCAACATTGATGATTTAAACAAATTTTATGCGGCTTACTATCGCGTTTTAATTTTACATTTTTTATTATTCCGACGATTGTAGTCACGGAAATCTCTCGAAACGTCGGTATAGTATAATAAAAAATTGTAAAATCAAAACCAAAATAAACGCGATATAAAATTTATTTAATTCATTAATCAATCTAAGTAAATACTAATCAACATTGACTAACCTATCTCTCAATGCTTCGATCTCTTCAGTATATTTACTGATTAAATCATAATATTGATCTTCTAAGTATAGACATTCAAGTTTTAAACTCTCGAAACGATCCAATAGTTTCAATGCTATTTCAGTTGTTGGACATTTGTTTACGCTCTGGAAGTAAACAAAGTATTTGTTCACGAATACTGACGTTTTATACTTTTTTATATTTTTAATTGTATTTTGACATAAGGAATTGGTCAAATAAATATCTTTACCAAGAGGATGTGATTTTGCTTTAAATACACTTTTAGCACAATATTTCGGTACCTGAACCAGCACAAGTACAGTCCTTATTTATTTTTAATAGTATTATTATCAGAATTTTGTTATTGTCCCTCGACGTATGACAACACCTCGCCCAAAGTTAAGTTGGAGTGCGGTCCATGAATAGAGACGACCGTTACATTAAATTAACTAAACTATTTTGGCTTAGTTAAAACCAGCAACTTTTAAACTAAACCAAAAAGGAATCACACTTAAGAAATATCTAATAACCCACCTCGAAGGCAAACTAACGTATAATTTCTAACGGAATTAAGTTTGCCTTTCGTAAATTATTGTATTGTTATTTGGTATTGCACCAAGAACATTTATTAATATTAATTTGGTATTGGACCAAGAACATTTATTAATATTAATTGCTAAAATATTAACAGCGACTGAGGCATCAGCAAAGAGGCACGTCTTTTTCAGTCGTCGGCGCTCTTGAACCTTCACTTGCTGACCATTAGGCAAGTCGAAGTCAGATGTCGCGGCTAAATAATAAAAACAACAACAGAAAAAACTGTATTTTTTAGTTAGTAGAAAATGTGTTACATACTAATAAAATTATTTCAAAATAAGAAAGTGCTTACATTAATCATAAAATTTTCTAAAAGTAATTCTTGATTAGCAACTAAATCTTTGTATATTTTGTAATCCTTATCAAAATCTGGCCTCCTGTAGAATAATAAAGTAAAATTAGGTATTGCAATCTCAAGAATGGATGCGTTAAACGTCTTTTTCCCACAGGGATAGACAGAGACAACGGAGCGCCACTTGACATGATCCTGACACAACTCCCTCGCTTCCCTCACATTCACAATTTATTTCATACATGCTCACGGTTATGGGCACTAGGCAACCCAGCTTTCTTGAAGTTGTCTCCGACTTGGTCTGCCTCGATATACGCATTCATCCACATTTTCTAATCCTTACAATGTGCCCAAACTATCAACGCCTTCCTTTGTCAATCCTTGTCACTATACTATTTTTTAAACCACTTCTATCGCTCGCGCACTGTGCTATTCCTCATTCTATCTGCTATAGTAACTTCAAATATCATGAGCATATATAAAGTATACTTATATGTATATTGGCACCATTAAATGGTTTTTAAACCGGATGCACGTTATTTTTGAGGCCATTCCACTACCACTACCACCACGGTCGCATTAATAAAGTACATATATCATAGATACATTGGTACCTTTAGTAGCTTATTAAAGAAACCTAAAAGGAAATGAGTCTAATGTGTCTAACCTATGATCAAGGGCATCATAAGTTTTATTCGATATAGTTTTGAAATATTTATTAAAATTGCCAGCATATTCTTCTATTCCCTCCAGAGTAGTTTTGTTTAGTACATAATACGTTATGTATGTTTTAAATAGATCTACAATCTGCAATACATGGATAACAATTGGGTTACAATATTTTTCTCTCTTTTTATCAATAACGAATACTTGTAATATTAAATCTAAATAATAAATATTACAAATAAAACAAATATTTGCTCCGACCGGGAATCGAACCAGTGCATTGGTGCTAACCAATGCGACACGCCTGTCGCCGTAGAAACCTCCTCAGGTAAGCGCTAGTAGTATAGTATTTTTTATTCATTTTTAGCATATTAAAAAGCTAGTTAGGCACTTTATATATAACGAGTGATAATATCAATTGCATTGAAAAATTCACCAGTGCATATTACTTGGCTGCGACCGGGAATTGAAGCCGGTTCAATTTTATAAATAATATACACAATGCGCCTAATAAAAAGTATGTATCACGCATGTGTGCTATGCAGATCTGAATTGAAAGAGAATTGTAGGTCTGGGGGAAGCAAAAGAGTTCCATTGCTTTGCCTGTGAAAATTTATATATTACCTTTTCTAGTCTTCTCCTAAATGTCTCGAATTTACCAAAAATATACATTTCCGAGCAATCAAACGGTCTCTCGTCAGAAGCTTCAGCCATTTCTCTTTGCGTTTCATTGTAACATTCTCGATAGAAGTTATATAAATTCAAACATAGCTGAAAATTTGTATATTTAAATACGTAGCTCATAGGTGGATAGAACAAATGTCCGTTGAAGCCGAAACGTCCTTACTGGAACAGGCAGCGTAAGAAGTCTACTAACAATATGTAAATCGCTGTAATTGCATGCATGTGTATGCTGGCAACTGTGGAAGTTCGCTGGATGAGGCTCATGTCCAGCAATAGACGACAATGGCTTATACAATAAAATACATAGATGCATTTTATTTCAAAGTTTTTTTATAAACATTCACTTTCCAAAGTCACAAACAAATTAATAAAGATATAAATTATTAATTATTTGTTAATATTTATTGCGTTTACAATATTCTTAAGGTTTGGTAGATTGTACACTAAATTATTAAATCATCATCATTAAGGCGCCAAAAGACGTCCACTGCTGAACATAGGCCCTTAGAACGAACGCCATTCCGAACGACAAGATATTTATAGAACACATTTTTTTAAATATGTAAATAAAATACAACCAGTCTAATGACGTCACAAAGTTATCTTAAAGCTGAAATTTGAACGAACTAATCGATATTTTGTTCAAAGCAAGGACTGATAACTGATGAAACCGACATTTTCAGTGGTGTAGGTGATAAAGGACGCTAAAGCCGCAATGACTCTGAGAAGTTGCAGGACTCTAAACTTCTTGTGACCTTTGCATCCTGTGGCTCAATAGTCCAGTCATTATAGTACGTTCACCTCGGAATTCGAGATACCCAGCTGTAAGTCTGTAAATACTTGTATATTGACACCCTAAAAGTTGTCTTAAAACCTACATATGGTAGGGTGTACGCAACTATTAAATTTCAAGGTCAAAGGTCACAAAAATCGTTTTTTTGCGCTTATTTTGTAAATATCTCATTTCCTATGGGTTTTTTGCTATTTGTATTTATTATCAATATTGTAGAATACAAAATTCTCTACAAATTTTGTTTGAAAAAATTTTTCATACGTTGAACCGTTTTCGAGATAGAGGGCGGAGAGCGCGCGGTCACAGCATCACTTCAGGTCAACCGGTGCCTCCGGTCAAAAACGCACCATATACACAATAGTTGTATAATGTATCTCTTTCTAACACATAAAGCTAGATGAGAAGCCATATGCATCGAGCGCGGCTTTTTCTATCTCGCTCACACCCCCGAGACTTCCTACGAAATAGAGAGAAACAAATACAGGCTCAAATTTCTTAAGTCATTCATTCAACATTCGCGCGAACGTAGTTTAGGCTCACAATGATCGTCGACATTTTCAGGAAAACTTCTCTGCTCCGTTACTTAAGATTTTAGTACTGAGTGGTATTAAAATAAAAAATACATAGTTACTTAATTTTCTTTTAGTATTTATTATAAAAATATTTGCTCGCTTGCCAATCGCATCCTGTATAGTTGATGAACTATCGATAAATTAATGATTACAAATATTTGTCAATTTTTATTGACTATTATATTATATTTTATCATTTTTTCCTAACCTATCCACTTTTTATTCAGTATTAATTTATTTAACAACACTTACCTGCCCATGTAATTGCAGAATTGTTAATGAAAATATAGGAATTATATTTGAATTTAAACCTAATTAATATTATTAACTTCTTACATGATAAAAAAAAACACATAAATTATGAATTTATCTTTTTATTAAAAAATATCATTCAATACATTTATTTTTATTAAAAGTAAAAAAAATGGAATAAAGGGTACAAAATCTACAATTTATAATTTTAATCATCTTCTTCCTCTTCATCGTCGTCTTCCGGCTGCTGGTAAATTTCAAACTGGTCTTCATTATCGTCTTCAACGACATTTGTCTCAAGTTCTTCCATGATTTCGGGGTCAAAAGTTCCATCTTCGTTAATGTCGCTCTGATATGGTAGAGCATTGAGACAAGCTAAAGAGCATTGCAAGCCCGCTTTCCTGCATCCGCATCGCGAACCACAACCACTCTTGCAGTTGCAGAAAATTGTATTTAGCAAATGTTCTGGAGCAGGTGGTAAAATTGTCATGATAGGCTTCAGAAAATCGTTTCGCATTGCCCAACCCCATACCTGGGGTTCCAAATCATGCCCTAACCAAGTTTGAAATTGATAATATACACGTTCGAAATGTTGATGAGCAGCTGCACTTGTTGGTGGAATATTTGAAAGCTGCACAGGTTTATTAAGTTTTGTAGACTTGACGTAATGCATATAACGAAGATGATCGAGACTTTTCACAGATTTCGGAGCATTATAGACTGCCAATAAGGTTTGAGTTCCACTCTCTAATAATCTCTGGGCCGAACAATTTTCTTCCTCAAATGCTGCAGGTAGTTCATCCAAATTTGTCAGTTTCTCAAAAACTTTTAAAAATGATTTTTTTCCCTTTTTAAAAAGCGCAGAAGTTGTGTCACATCCACTTAATGCGTGCAGAAATAAAATATAATAATTAATTCTACAACATCGCATAGTCAATAAAAATTGACAACTATTTGTAATCATTAATTTATCGATAGTTCATCAACTATATATGGCGCGTTTTTGACCGGAGGCACCGGTTGACCTGAAGTGATGCTGTGACCGCGCGCTCTCCGCCCTCTACCTCGAAACCGGTTCACCGTATGAAAAATTTTCTCAAACAAAATTTGTAGAGAATTTTGTATTCTACAATATTGATAATAAATACAAATAGCAAAAAACCCATAGGAAATGAGATATTTACAAAAAAAGCGCAAAAAACCGATTTTTGTGACCTTTGACCTTGAAATTTAATAGTTGCGTACACCCTACCATATGTAGGTTTTGAGACAACTTTTAGGGTGTCAATATACAAGTATTTACAGACTTACAGCTGGGTATCTCGAATTCCGAGATTCTTACCTAATTTAAGCTTAAATGACTGGACTACAATAGCAATTTTGGAAATACGAGTACTCGCATATTTTATTATTTTATGACTCGTTTCTTTGTCGAATAAATAATTGATACTAAAGTGCTTGCATCATAGAAACAGGACAACCAAAGTACATATATCAATGATACATTGGTAGCGATGGGTGATCTCGAACTCGTGCTCTCGGTTTGCGTAACCATTGCACTGCCACTACACCACAGTAGCCTCGTGGTGGAATAAAAATAATCGACAAGGAATAAAAATATAATCTAGCAGGCAAGACGATGACTATACCAGAGGCACGATGGTTGTTTTGACGTCGGACCCGCTCATGAAGTTTCGTATAATTAAATATTTACCGTTGAAGGAACAATTATCATTCTTTATAGTAACAATAAAGAATAGCAATTTACTTCTTCTAACGTAATTAGTAAACGTATCAAAACGTAAACGTAACGTTAACGTACGTAAACGTAACTGGTATAGGGCAACCGTAAACATTTTTTCAGTCGTCAGCCGTTCTCGGACTTTAATTACCAGGGAAATCGAAGTTTAATGTTATACGAAATAAATAAAAAACTCACATTAGCCTTCTTAATGAAATTCAACTTATCCTGATTCCAGATAGTTTTAGCTCCCTGGTTTGTCAAATAATTCATGCACATATTCAATATTTGATTGGTGACCTTAACAAGCAACGTTGAGACTTGTTTAGTTGTATTATAATATCTGGATGTTGCGTAAATCATCCTTATCGTATAAAGGAGACCAGGGATAAAAGGTTCCATTGAATCGGGATCGCATCTGAAAATTCAACAAACATTTTCTATATAACTGTTAAATTCAATTTACCAAATTCAATTTTATATTATATTAGTATTATCTTTGTTATACAACTTTTACTGCCCTAGTGATATTGCTTCATTAGTTCAACCACATATTGCCTATATTATATGACTCTGAACATATCGAGCTGGGAGACGTTGGCTCTCAGTTAGCTACAGATGTATAAAATGAAATTTTTTATTTTATTTTTTATTAAAAATTTTAGGCGCGCACATTGGTTAACTGCGACCTAAAATCGAACCCAGTGACTGTTTTTATTAATTATGTATACTATTAAGCATTGAACTATGTCATAAAATTAAATATATATATATATATATTTTTTAAAAATGTTGATTGTGGTTAGAAAATCTGATATTGCAAAACATTTGATTGTAATTTTAAATACTTGGGGCTTACTGACGCATTTTTTTGTATTTAATCAATATATTAATTAAATTGTCACGTCTTTTTCCCACAGGGATAGGCAGAGACAATGGATGGCCACTTGCCACGGTTAAATAACTGTAAGTACCAGTCACATGTACGGGCCGGCAAAATTAAAAAATACTAGTAATAATAATTTACCTGTATAAAGGTTCACAAAATTTCTCCAAAGCATATAAATATTTGACATTATCCGACGCTTCGTTATAATAATCTGTCACTTGATTATCTAGTAATCTCCATTTCTGAAATAGGTGAATTATCTTAGTTGAGTAAGAAGAGGGTGCAATACACAGCACACAAAATCCCCAAGACTCCGCTCCGCAGGCATCTGCTCTGTTGACAGAATCGACAGTCTGATCAGGAATACTACTGTCTTCTTCAGGGCCGTCTTAAGCATATTCAGCGCCGGGGTGCGAAAGTCAAGGCCCTGCTCGCGTGTTCTCAGTGTAGTAGGCTCCTATCGAAGTTTATGGCGGTCGGCATGCGCCCCCTAGGACTCTGCGCCCGGGTGCACCACACCCCTTGAACCTCCGGGTAAAGACGGCCCTGGTCTTCTTAATCAAATTCGACAGCCAAACTAAAAGATTCGGCGCGTCCTTTCTTTGTTGAACAATTATTAAGTGAAATGCTTTACCAGCCAATGTGTTGGCTTCATCCTACAACCTTGGATGTTTTGGTGAAAAAGGCCTTGTACCGGCGTAGTGACAGCGACTGAGTCTACAGTTGTGGGCGTTCATGAATCTACCATTAGGACCCATCATCATCATCATCAGCCAGAAGACGTCCACTGCTGAACATAGGCCTCCCCTTAGAATGCTTTTCCAAACGACAAGATGCCACTTGCATTCACCGGTTATTTGTGACTTTTACTGTGTTAGTTTAGGACCCATAAAGACTATAAATTTTATTTTTGAAAATTTTCAATGGGAACCAATAGATCTCTTAAATTACTTATAATAATTGAATAGACAGACGTGGTAAAAAAAAAATGCTTTTTCTACCCACATTTCATCCAGTTTTATTAACTAACCTATACAGTAGTAATACTATTATCGCAATATATCAAAAATTAATATTAAGAAATACCTTTATAAGCTTAGATTTAGCACGCAATAACGCATGTATATACATTTGACATGCATCACTTTTAATATGCTCTATTATAGATGTAAATGTAGTAAGTTGACGGCGCCAATGATCAAGTTCTGCCAGAGGTCCAATATTAGATGGCTCACGGCGTAATTGTTGACTTTGAACCAGTACCTGAAACATTGATGTAATGAAATGATAGGAACAAAGACGAGGGTAGCTAACGTAGTTTATCTGTGGTAGCTTCACTCGTGAATCGCTTTCCATCTTAACATCAGAGAGCCAACCGCGCAACTTCAATGGAAATGACAATAAAATTTATTCCCATTTGTCAAAAAGTTACGCGGTCGCTATTAGTGTCAAAAACAACTTTTATACATTCGGACAATGAGTTTCAATAAGCTTGAACTGTTAATTAAAAAGAACATCGATTCTCAGTGTGTTTTTTTTATTGTAACTTGACATATGACAGCACCCCGCTTGATGTTAAGCCGAAGTGTGGTCCATGAATGAATGTCACTGTTACTACAATTCAATAACTGTGAGTAGCAATCACATCCACTATGCCAGCCTAGATGAAACCGGCAACTTACAAGCTGATCTCGAAACGTGACCAAATCACTTCACGGTCTGTATACTTGTAAGTGGTGGTACTACCCCGGATCGGCAGACTGGGTACCACTGCTTACTACTCTTTGATAAAGACATGCCGACCTATAACTTGTCATTCGAATTGGAGCGGAAATGTCGAATGGCCACGTCGAGAGGAAGATAATAGTAAAGCGTAAAGTAACCATGGTAATCTGTTTATTCCACATCTTGACGAATGAGCATATTTCTTCTAAGACAGTGGTTTTTGTAATTGCTACTTTCACTTTATCTTCATCAGCTAACTCTTCCTCATACAATGATAAATTAACTTTGAACCTTGTACAACAATCTAAATCTATCTTTGTCTCTGAAAAATTAACACATAAATTAGCTTTTTAATAGGGCAGTATCACTACTTCAAGTGTACGTAAGACCTTTAAGTGGCTTAATCGCGTTTCGTTATAAGCTTGTAAGATGCCGGCATAGTGGATACGACTGCTATTTACCTGTAGAGCAGCCGTCGCCATTTATAGACTGCACTCCAGCTTACCATTAGGGGGCGTGCTGTCATATGTCGAGCCCTCAATAAAAATGTGATAAAAGCGAGAGTGTCAGGATTATGGTCTTTTTTTTATGACACCTGACCTCAACCTGCCTGTCCATGAGTTTTGACAACTAAAACAGCCGCCTCACTTCACCACTGTCTCAATCGCCGTCACTATGCCCTCCCGTGGAAAGTGAGGATATCAGAATGTAAATTAGATAATAATAAGAACATAATAAATTACTTTTGTCACGAGTTGCTTGCTTGATATAAAACAATCAAGCAACTCGGGTCAGTATCGCGGATAGTGGCTCTCGCTTCTCTGCATATCCTTGTAAGGGTGGAGGCGTTGATTGATTAATTTAATTGAATAAAACTTACTTTTAATGAATTAAACAAATCGTGGTCACGGTAAGACTAATGGCTGCTCCTCGTGACCACGATAGCTGCAAAGCTCTCGAAACGTCGGAATAATATAAAAATGTAAAATCAATAACCAATAGTAAACGCGATTGTAAGCCGCAATAAAATTGCAAAATCTAAGAAAGGACTTACTTTCAAGATAATCTATAAACAGCATAATCTTAGATATGTATTCTTTGATAATATCAGCACTTTTTGGGTTAGGCGGGTTAATTTCACCCCATGCAGAACATGCCATCAAAGCAGGCACATAGACTCTGTTCAACGTTTTATAGATAGCCGAAACCACGTTGTCGGTTTCTGGATTTACATCGAATAACACTAACAAGAAATCCTGGAATAAAAGTTACTAGTTAAATAGATTTGGCCGTGATATAGGACGAACCATATCTTTTTATTGTGGCTCGACACATGACAGGACCTTGCCTGATGTTAATTAAGCTGGAGTGTGGTCCATTAATAAAGACGACTGCTAGTTAATTAACTGTATGTAGCAGTCGCATTTTACAAACTGCCGGCAACTTACAACTTACAAGTACCACAGACTGTGAAGTGATTAGTCGTGTTTCGGAATCGGCTTGTAAGTTGCCGGTTCCAACTAGGCCGGTATAGTGGATGTGACTACTACTTACAATTATTGAATTGTAGTAGCAGTCACCTCCCATGGATCACACTCCAGCTGAACATCAGTCAGGGTTCTGTCATATGGCTCAATTAATTCGTCACAATAAAAAAAATGAAAATTGAACGGAGACCACGTATATGAAAACTCAGCGTGGTATAGCCACCTACAAAATGGGATCAAGATAGCAGGAAACGACCGGATACAGGCCGCTGCGGAGATCGCTGAGAAAGCCTATGTCCTAGACGACCATGGCAGAATTTGGCGTCAGGCACATCTACGTTTGTACCTACCGCAATGTCCAATATAATCTGAATTCCAACCAGTAGTGGACTTGGCCCATAATGCATTAGACATGACGTGCCTAATGCATTAATGACATCAATATTTTTTTTAATCTGACGAAGGTTGAGTTTTTTTTTATTTACGCAATCATTATTTTTTTATGTCAAGCCGGAGTGTGTTCTATAAATGAAGGCGACTGCTACTACTAGAGTAAATAATTTTATATAGCACTCCCATCTAATGTGCCGGCCTAGTTTGAACCTGCAACTTTAAAGCTAATCCCGAAACGCGACTAAGTCACTTTATGGCCTGTGTACACTTGAAAATAGTGGTACTACCCCAGATCGGCGGCCTGGGAAAATGACCAATACGTGTCCGTTTGTAATAATAATATAATATAATATAATATAATATAATATAATATAATATAATATAATATAATATAATATAATATAATATAATATAATATAATATAATATAATATAATATAATATAATATAATATAATATAATATAATATAGTATAATATAATATAATATAGTCGTATGCATACCTCATTAACATTTTTCATATCAATAGCTTTATTTTTTATTCTGTACATTGCTACACATCTTCCAACTGTTCTTATTGATGAACCATCAGAAATATAGACGCGGTCTGCATATGCCTTCTGATTATGAACATAACGCCCAGATTCTATCAAAATTATTAGAAAACTATGACATTATGACAAATTGTTTTTTTTAATTATGATAAGCTGGAGTGCGGTCCAATAGACGCAAACAGCAGTAGACGCAACCACTACGCCGGCCTCGTTTGGACAGACAACTTACAAGCTGATCCAGAAACGCAACTAAGTCACTTTACGGTCTGTATAAGTAGCAGTCAAATCCGCTGCCCGGCCTAGTTCGAACCGGCAACTTACAAGCCGATTCCGAAACACAAGTAAGTCACTATACTTGAAGTGGTGGTACTACCCCGTTCTCATTCTAAAGAAATTAATCTTGGCATAATGTTTTTCCTAATAAAATTGACTTAAAGGACATCATTCATTTCAGGATATTATGTACTACTTTTGTAATGTCCAATGATAAAAGAAATATATAAATGGTAGTTTCGATACTTGTGTTAATAAAACTAATTACATTTTTGCTTTTAATTGCTGTGCGAGTTATTTGGAAAATAAGGTATGGATATTGTAACGTCTGTCAATCACAAAGACACGCCATATTAACAGTTATGCATTGAACTGTCATAATTATAGTTTGATCATTTTGCACACCTGAACTATGCAAAATAAAGGGGATATTTAAACTACATTGTAATCTTCGTACACCAAACTATTTTGAAATATATATGCAACTGAATACAATTAAGCCCAAGTCCCCATACAATATGAATGATGTCCTTTATGAATAAAAACAAATTTACCCATTTTAACTGGTGGCAATAGAGCATCACATACAACAACACAATTTCTGCCACCGTCAGCTACAGCACTGTCGAGCAACTCAATATGGACGTCAGCGTCATAAACACCTTCCTATAAGCATAGTTAGGCCGATATTACAAGGTCATTTTCCGCGTAAATATAACTATGTTGTAACAATTTTTTAACAATGTTTTTGTTATTAGTTTTATTGTGACACGGCATACGACAAGCATATGACCCGCTTGATGTTAAGCTGGAGTGTGGTCCATGAATGGATGTCACTGCTACTACAATTCAATAAATGTGAGTAGCAATCACATCTACTATGCCGGCCTAGTTCGAACCGACAACTTACAAGCTGATCCCGAAACCCGACCAAATCACTTCATGGTCAGTATACTTGTAAGTGGTGGTACTACCCCGGTTCGGCAGAGTGGGTTACTGCCTACCACTCCTAAAAAGTCTAATACCAACTTAGGTTATAACAATCAATCAAATTGTCGCGCCACAGGGATAGAGGCACAGACAATGGAGCGCCACTTGCCATGATCCTGACACAACCCTCTCGCTTCCCTCACATCTACAATTCTCTTCATGCAAGCTCTACGATTATAGGCACTATGCAATTCTGCTTTTTTTGGGGATGTCTCCCATTTAGTCGGATAAGTCAATTTACTACGCAAATAAGTCAATTAGAGTCGTTTCTTACCATATCAGGGTATATATTTATAAACCAGAGCTGAGTCGAAAGATAAATACTTCGACCCTTTCTCGATAATAAGTCGATGGCGCTGCTACATTGCGTCGATAGCGCATGAGGTCTGCATACTACAAAGGTTTTTCTAAACTGTGCTTCGACATATGTTAGCACCCAGTATAACGTTAAGCTGGAGTGCAGTCCATGAATAGGGGCGATAGCTACTACAATTAAATATGCAAGAGTCACATTTACTATGCCGCCCTAGTTGGAACCGGAAATTCAAAAGCTGATCCCGAAAAGCGATAAATTTACTTCACGATCTGATACTGGTAAGTGGTGGTAATAAGTACACCGAATCGGTACTGCCTACCACTCTTAAAAAATTACAATGGTTACAATAACAAATACGTAGTTTGCCGCACGCTTCGATAGCATAAAACTCGCGTCCAAGGCATCTAAAAAACGTGGTGTATGAACCCTAATTTTAAGCTTATATGGGCAATATTTATATTTTACCAGAATATATTCGGGTGTTTTTCCTAATATCGCTGCAGACATTTCCATCAGATATCTATGTTGAGTTTTTAATGATCCAGCTCGATTATTGCGTAACTCTTTAGCTTTCGCCTATAAAAATACAAAATATTTTTTATATGCATCAACACAATAATTTTAAATTGTTCATCTGGCAATTTTAGTTTTTCCCTACATTAATAAAATTATTCACTATAAACAATAATAAATAGCCATTTGTTGTTTTATATTGCATAGAATTTAACACATTTATGCTTTATTTTTCACATAATTTTTAAAATAGTAGAACTTTATAAATAATTAAATAATACCCAACACGCTATTATAATAAATTAAAATTATAATAGTTATAATATAATATCACTAAGGTACCAGGTGCCGGATGAATAAAATAAAATTATTTGTCTGGTTGCCACATTGAATTGTGGGTAGTTTATTTATTTCTGGGTTGTTACTGTTGAACCTGGACTCCTTTGATGTTTTCCCGCCTTTTATATTTAATAAAAGTAATGTCGTCTAGAAGTTGTCAAAGGGATGTCACTCACAATTTTACATAAAATAAAGTAACTTCTATATAATTTGGTTTTCACTATTCTTAGTAATTCAATAGGTTATGGGCCCAGACCAAGTAAGCCCAGACCAAGTAAACCCAGACTAGGCGAAGTGTGATATTTTAAAATGGCTAAAGCGTCGTGTAACATTGAAACGTTAGGAAAAAATAATTTCGATACGTGGAAAATTCAGGCGCAAGCAGTGCTCATAAAAAATGGACTATGGGGATATGTAAGTGGAGCAAAAGTAAAACCAGTCGAAGACGAAAAGGCCAAAGCCCGTTATGAAGAGCAGGACTTAATTGCTCGTTCAGAATTGTTGCTCGTAATATCGCCCAGTGAACTAAAGCAGGTAAAAAACTGTAAAACTGCTAAGGAATTATGGGACAAACTGCTGAATACACACGAAAGCAAGGGACCGGCTAGAAAGGCAACACTTCTAAAGAAGTTGATACTGAATAAGATGAAGGAGGGTGATGAAGTACGTGAGTACCTTGATAATTTTATGGACACGGTCGAGAAATTGAATGACATGGACATAAATATCAACAGTGATCTACTAAGTATCATGATCCTGTACAGTCTACCACCCACATTTGATACATTCAGAATTGCAATAGAGTCGCGTGATAATCTCCCTGCACCTGAAGCTTTGAAAATTAAAATTATAGAAGAAAGTGAGGCAAGAAGTAACAACCTAGTAGATAATGGAAATGAAAACGAAGCATTATATGGTCGGAATAAAAAATACACATATAACCCACGTCATAGAAACAAAGAACCAAATGTCATATTCAAATATAGATGTCATAAATGTAGAAAAAAAGGGCACAAAGCAAAAGATTGCAAAGAAGAAAAAGCAAAAATTGTAAATGCTGAATGTAGCTACAGTTCTAATTTTGAAAAGACAGAAAAATTTAAATGGTGTCTAGATAGTGGATGTACGTTACATATGTGTCACGACAGAAATAAATTTTCAACATTTGATGAAAATTATATAAATAATACTTTGAAATTAGCCGCGGAAAGTGCGACTACGGACATCAATGGAAAAGGAAAAGTCTCCTTGGAAGTAAATAATTATAAGATAAATTTATTGAATACATTGTATGTTCCGAACTTATCTACGAACCTCATATCAGTCGCGAAGATAACTGAGAAAGGAAAGTCAGTTTTATTCAAGAAGAATGTAGCGACAGTTAAAGATAAGAGTGGAAGAGTTGAATTGAGAGCTATAAAGACAAATGGATTGTATTATGTGTCAGAAAACCAAAATAGTGTAAAGCGGAGCCAAAATGAAGCAAATTTTAATGTCACAAATGACGAGAATGAAATAACGAAATGGCACCGAAAACTTGGACATATAAATGAAACAGACCTAAGAATGTCAATTAAAAATGAATTAATGAAAGGATTGAAATTCAACCTGAATGAAAAACTACAAGAGTGTGAAACGTGCATAAAAGGAAAAATGACCAGATTACAATTTGCGAAAGGAAGTTCAAATAGAACAAATGAGCAATTGGAAATTATACACTCTGACGTCTGTGGACCAATGCGCGTGAATTCACCAAACGGTAGTAGATATTTTGTTACATTCATAGATGATTATACAAGATATTGTAGAGTATATTTCATGAAACAAAAGAATGAAGTACTTGTTAAGTTTAAAGAATATAAGAAAGAAATGGAAAATGTAACACAAAAACGAATAAAACATTTACAGACAGACAACGGAATTGCAGAATATTGTAATATAGAATTTACTAATTATCTGAAAGATACTGGAATAGTAAGAAGATTGTCGGCACCGTATACGCCACAACAGAACGGACTTGCTGAAAGAAAAAATAGAACTCTATTAGACAAGGCCAGATGCATGTTAATAGACTCAAATCTCGGACAAAAATTTTGGGCTGAAGCTATAGCCACCGCGAACTATTTGTCGAACCGATGTCCTTCAAGTGCAATTGGTGGAAAGACGCCATTCGAAAAATGGGTTGGACGCACTCCCAGTGTTCAACACCTACACATTTTTGGACAAACGGCGTACATTCTGAACAAAAATAATAAGAATGGAAAATTCGCTCCGAAGGCTAGTAAAGGAATATTCATGGGCTATTCTGAAACATCTAAAGCTTATAGAATATGGATACCTGATAAGAATAAAATAGAAATAAGTAGAGATATAAGAGTTATTGATAGAATGTATTACAATGATAAACAAGAAAAAGAAGCAATTATAAATGACGTTGTAGATAGAAAAACTGTAAATATATTATTAGATAACTGTAATGAACAGAATGAAGATAATGATATTGAAAATCCTGTAAATATTATTGAAGATCCTGCAAATAATGTAGATGAATTCAATGAGAATATCTCTGAACCAGATATTATGGAAAATGATGTTGATGAAGTCGAAAACGACAATGATTGTGAAACATGGCAAGACACCGAGTCTATAGAAGAACCTGAAACTTGTACATTAAGAAGATCGGAAAGAGTAACCAGACTTCCAAAGAGGTTGAACGATTACGTACTGAAAGTTAATGGTGATGATGATGATATAGATGAAAACGATGATGGGTGGATGGAAGCCATAAAATCTGAAATAAAATCACATTTGAAGAATAATACATGGGAGATAATTGATAGGAAGAAAAATCATAACTTGGTTAGCTCGAAGATGATATTGAGACATAAACTAGGTTCAGATGGATACATTGAAAGAAAGAAAGCTAGACTTGTGGCTAGAGGATTTACACAAGAAGCTGGAATTGACTATAATGAAACTTATGCACCAGTGTCAAAGCTGAGCTCAATAAGAACTTTAATAGCAATTGCTGCAGAAAGTAATTATAAATTATATCAGTTAGATGTAACAACTGCTTTCTTAAATGGGGAAATAGACGAAGAAATAGTCATGAAAGTACCGAAGAACTTAGAAAAATATCTAAAAGAAATAATAAAGGATGGAAGGAACACTGAAGAAAGTATTCGCAAGAAGGCAAAATACATGCTTGGAAAGTTGACTAATAGTACAAATACTGAAAAAGCTTGTAAGTTGAAAAAAGCTTTATATGGTCTTAAACAAGCTGGACGTCAGTGGTACATCAAACTAGATGAAAAGTTGAAGGAAATGGATTTTACATGTTCAAATGCAGATCCATGTGTGTATACATCACCATCAGTGGGAATAATTGCAATCTATGTGGATGACATAATAATAGCATACAAAAATGAAAGAAGCTTAAGAAAAATCAAAGATTTGCTTATGAAGACTTTTGAAATTAGAGATATTGGAGAACTGAAATATTGTCTAGGAATTGATTTTATAATTACTGGCAATAGAATAAAAATGTCTCAAGAATTGTATGTCAAAAAGCTATTAGAAAAATTCAACATGGAAAATTGTAAACCTGTTAGCACACCAATGGAATTTGGATTGAAACTGGAGAAATGTGCTGATGTATCTGAGAGGAAGGAAATACCGTATCAAAATTTAATTGGATCGTTAATGTACTTGGCTGTTGCAACTCGGCCTGATATTATGCACAGCGTAAGTTATTTGAGCCAATTTAATACGTGCTTCGGAACAGAACACTGGAAAGCTGCGAAGCGAGTTCTCAGATACATACAGGGAACCAGAGAAATGGGCTTGAATTTCAAGAAATCGAACAAACCGATAGAAGGTTTCGCCGATGCTGATTGGGCTTCATGTACACTTGATAGACGGTCATACACCGGATATTGTTTTAAGTATGGAGGGGCTATTACAAGTTGGGAATCTAGAAAGCAGAGGACAGTCGCTTTATCAACTTGTGAAGCTGAATACATGTCTGTCACTGAGGCTATAAAGGAAGCCATACATTTGAAGAGGTTGATGGCAGATATGGGCGTTGAGCAAAGGAAGCTTATTATTTATAATGACAACCAGGCTGCTCAACAGCTGATGAAAAATTCAGTCGTGAACTCTAAAACGAAACACATAAATATCAAGGAACATTTTATTAAAGAAATCATGAAGGCTGGAGATTTCGATATAATGTATAAAAGCACAGATGAAATGACTGCAGATATGTTGACCAAGTCTTTACTGGGACCGAGGCTAGCTATCCACAGGAAGGCTGCTGGTATATATTGAAATTGTTCGTGAGGGGGAGTGTTGAACCTGGACTCCTTTGATGTTTTCCCGCCTTTTATATTTAATAAAAGTAATGTCGTCTAGAAGTTGTCAAAGGGATGTCACTCACAATTTTACATAAAATAAAGTAACTTCTATATAATTTGGTTTTCACTATTCTTAGTAATTCAATAGTTACCTGTTTGTCTTTATAACTTTCATGGCCGAGTGCCATAGTGCTCTGCGACCGAAGTCTACCTTTGCTCTTTTGGATATCATGTAATTTAGTTCCGACATCTAGAATAGCATTTAGAGCAGTTTTATCAATGAATAGCGATTCTTGAGATTCAACAAATGAGCCAGCTCTATTGAAGACTTTTTCTATTTCTTGTGAGACTGATGGTAGAACCTCTTCTTGATCGTCCGCGTGGGCTTCTTCTTTAGCTTCCTGATTTTCACCTTCGTCCATTTTATTTTTCGGCTAAATCAAACTAAAAATAATAAATAGAGAGAAATATCTTCAACCTATAATAGATTTATTACGAATAGTTGTCAAACAAACTGTCAATTAGTTTTTAAAAAAGTGGAATATAAATGTTTTAAAAATAACTCCGGACGAAAGATGAAACTCAAAGCCTGACAAATTATAAATGTATATATGACAGATCATTGCGCGGGTATTGTTCTGTTAAAAATAATATAAATACTTTTGTAAATAAAATGGCAAATCGTGCATAAAAAACTTGAATAAGAACGATTTCTGAATACAAATAACAATGCAGCGAAGCTGGCGTGGTCGTGGCTCTTATAATCGAGGACGAAGAACTAATAACTCTGACAGTAGGAGTACAAACAATGCCTCTTGTTCAGGAGTCTCCAGATCTCTACCGAGTACATCTGGAAGCGTCCGTGCTCCTGCTAATCAGGCGCCAATAATAGTTACATTATCAGCAAACACCACAAGTACCTGGAAACTATACTTTCCCGCCCATGGTAAGTAATATAGTATGTAGGATAATATTTTATTAGTATTAGTTTGTATGAATTTATTTTGTATTTAACGATTATGTGTATTGTACCTGCTAAGTAAGTATTTAAAAGTTAGTTATATAATTCTTTATCTTTAAATATAGATAACTCAGCATACCCAGATGCATCTAACCATATAAAGGTTTTTAAAGAATACATAAATAAAAATAGAGGTCAATTTGATTTAGAAAAAATTGAAGTAACTCGGAGTGTACCCCTTGATGTGCAATCATTATTACAAGATGAAGAATTTAAGCATGGTTGGTCTACATTTGACAATGATTTATTTGAAAAACCAGAATACACATTAAGATTGTTGGAATATTGTTTACATGAGGTAAATAAAAGATTTATCTGATCTTATTTATTATATGTGCCATAGAGCTTGTATGAAGAAAATTGTGTCAGGATTGTGGCAAGTGGCACTCCATTGTCTTTGCCTATCCCTGTGGAAAAATGCCTGACAATTTGATTTGATATTTATTTAAATTACAAATAATAATAGAATGGATAAAGGAATATTGATAGGATGTAAAATTCTGATTTGAAAAGTAGAATGATAAAATGCGGAGGACCCAGAAGATTCTTCCCTGATCAAATCAGGGACAAATTAAAAACACTGTTTTCCGCAGTGTCCATAACCAAAAAGCATGTATGAAGAGAATTGTGGATGTAAAGGAAGCAATTGTGTTGTGTTAGGATTGTGGAATGTGGAGACTATGGAGTGCCACTTGCCACGATCCTGTAACAAATTAAGTTTTATGATTTGTTTTAGAGTTTAAACTGTGAATATAAAATTAAAGTAAGAATATTGAATCATCAGCCTTTAGTACCATTACACAATCTAAAAGTTAATTATTTTGGTGAGTGTTTGCTTTCAACATTTTGATCATATGTGATTTTTTTATTTCATTGTGACACCTTTTTTTTATTCTTATTGTGACTCGACATATGACAGCACCTCGCTTGATGTTAAGCTGAAGTGTGGTCATGAATGAATGTCACTGCTAATTCAATTCAATAACTGTGAGTAGCCATTCATCCACTAATCCGGCCTAGTTGGAACCGGCAACTTGCAAGCTAATCCCAAAACGTGACCAAATCACTTCAAACAAATCACTTCTGACCTCGACTCGCCTGATAATAAGCAAGAGAAGGTCCAAGAGTGACGACGACTGAGAAAACCGAGTTGATTCACGGCTGTCTCAGTCGCCGTCACCATGCCGGCCAAAGTGATTCTTCACGCTTCGCTTGATGATGTTAAACTGGAATGCGGTCCATGAATGGAGTTTACTGCTTGTACAGTGAAATTAAAGTAAATAGCAGTCGCATCCACTATGCCGGCTTATTTGAAACCAGCAACTTACAACCTGACCCCGAAACTTGACTAAGTTATTACATGGTCTCTAAGCATGTGTTGAAGTTGTCAATCAATCAATCAAATTGTCACGCCTTTTAGCAACAGGGATAGGCAGAGACAATGGAGCGCCACTTACCACAATCCTTGTGTTGAAGTTGTCAATTATTAATAAAAACATATTTACGTATTTTAGGCAAACTAGTTACGATAAAAGGGATAGTTATCAGAGTTGGAAGTGTTGGTCTCTTGTGTACGTCCATGGCCTTTGAATGCTCTAGCTGTCATAATATTCTGGCCGTACAACAACCCAAAGGAACTTTTACTGGTAATATTTATTTTTTTAAGACTTTTTTAATTCTTAAGAGGCCATTTAAGTATTATTTAGGGGTCGTGAGCAGATTTATTACAATTATTTACCCCCCGCATGCCCCTTGTCAGCAAAAATAAGCAATGTTGGTAAAAATAAGCAAAGCAAAGACCCAGCCTGACCCTATAGTGCTTACGTAATACTTGAATAGCCCCTCAGTAAAGTGGTATAAAAATAAATTCTGCTTCTAGTTTGGGTCCTCGATCTTCTGTGCTGTAGACGTTCGAGAGAGCAATCCCTTAATGCCACGCCACTTGCCACGATCCTGACAACTCCTCACTTTTCTCACGTCTACAATTCTTATGGTTAAAGGTACTAGCTTTTTTGAGGATGTCTCCGATTTGGTCAAAAAACACCCTCCTGGTCAACCTCGTTCACAAATCCATCCACTTCCGATTTATTTTTTGTTGTTAATCTCCTTTCACTCATTCTTTCCATGTGCCCAAACTATTGAAGCATTCTTTTTATCAATCCTTGTCATTACATCTTCTTTCAATCGCGCACTGTGCTATTCCGTATTCTACCCACTATCGTCACTCCACATACACTCCTTAATAACCCCATTTCTGCCTCATTAAGGCATTGCTTCTTCTGCCACACCCAATTTGATTGATTATTATAATATAATCAATCAATTAAAATTATAATAATCTGTATTCTATCTCATAACATTTTTCAGCACCGAATCACTGCACACATTGTAGGAGTGGTACAAAATTCGAGCCACTACAATCATCACCGTTCACAATAACAACAGATTGGCAAGTTGCTAAAGTGCAAGAAGTACATTCACAGGTACAGCTTGTTACATGCTTAATGGCGTCTGTAGTAACACAGATAACTAAGGATTACTGTAATCACAGGCTCGCCAAAGTATTATGCCACATGTCTACCCTCGTCACAGGGCAGTCGTGCTCTACGATACGCGTGGACGACAGGCGTGGACGAACGGTTTAGCGACTGGTTTGTTGCGCGTAAAGTCCCGGGTTCGATCCCCGGTCGGAGCAAATATTTGTTTCATAGCTTTTATTTGTAATATTAAATAGTATTAAATATTACAAATATTTGTTAATAAAAAAAAAAGAGATGGATATTTGCTTCGGGTCTGGTTTTCAAAGAGTGGTAGGCAGTGGTACCCAGTCTGCCGATCCGGAGTAGTACCACCACTTACAAGTATACAGACCGTGAAATGATTTGGTCACGTTTCGGGATCAGCTTGTAAGTTGCCGGTTCCATCTAGGCCGGCATAGTGGATGTGATTGCTACTCACAGTTATTGAATTGTAGTAGCAGTGACATTCATTCATGGACCACACTTTGGCTTAACATCAAGCGGGGTGCTGTCATATGTCGAGTCACAATAAAAAAAATAAAAATAAAAAATACGCTTGAGACCGTGTCACGTGCATCTAGCAATAGCCGTATATACATATATGTGTGTGTGTGTGTATTCCTCATACACTACAGCGTCTTCGAAGTTAGCTACTTCGCGCAGGTACGGTCACAATAATGAGCTCACCTACTTCGAGACCCACTATACCGTATTGCGCATCAACTTATGCCTAACTTCGGAGACGGCATTAAGTTTGAATTGAATTGAACGCGTCCGTGGTGTAGTGGTAGTGCAATGGTTATGCAAACCGAGAGTTCAAAACCACTGTACCAATGTATCTTTGATATATGTACTTTGGTTGTGCTGTTTCTATGATACAAGCACTTTAGTAGTCTAGTATAGAAATGTAATTATAATAAAAAAATCATAAGTAATCACATAAATAAGTTTTATTTTTCGTTTTTAGTTTTTTAAGCTTTGGTAAGTAGAGTAAATCCAAGTGCCCTGACGACTGAAAAAACCGAATCAGGCCAAAGGTTCTTTTTCTCACTTTCAAGGATGGACCCAACGTTTTATTTTTAATATTGTGGCTTAACATAAGCACCACGCCTGATGTTAAGCTGGAGTGCGGTCCATGAATTGCAAGTAGCAATCATATCCACTATGTCGGCCTAGTTGAAACCGGCAAATTACAAGCTGATACCGTAACGCGACTAAGTCCATCTGATTAATGCCAAGCTTAAATAGATCTTAAATCCATTACATCATTTTTCAGGGCATATCAGGATCTATACCAAAAAGTGTAGAGGTTGATCTCCAAGGTGATATGGTTGGTACTGCTTGTCCTGGTGATGTTTTGTCAATTACAGGCATTGTACAAGTAAGTATTGGATCACCTAAGTATATTCAATCACAGTGAATAGTAGCAGTCACATCCACTATGCCGGCCTTGTAGAAACGACAACTTTCAAGCTGATTCCGAAACGCGCCTAAGTCACTTCACGGTCTGTAAACTAATCATCTTTATCATCAGTCCGAAGATGAAGACTGCTCAACATAGTTGCATCCACTGGTTATTCGTGACTTTCACTATGTCGTCAGTCCACCTAGTGGAAGGCCTACCTAGGCTGTGTCCTTCAGTTCATGGTTACCACTAAGCTACTAACTGCTTGTATCATAGAAACAGGACAACCAAAGTACATATATCAAAGATACATTGGCATCGGTGAGTGGTTTCGAACTCGTACTCTCGGTTTGTGTAACCATTGCACTGCCACTACACCACCGTCGCCTTAAATAATAAATAAAATTATTATTTTATTTATTAATAAAATAAATATTCCCTCGCTTCCATCACATCCACAATTCTCCTCATACAGGCTCTGTGGTTATGGGCACTAGGCAACCCAGCTTTCTCTAGGATGTCTTTTATCATAATAATAAAAATATGTTTTCTTTATTTTTAGGTGAGAAGCGAGAGTAAAGGTGGTGAGGATGGTAAAAGAGCTGCCCGATTACTTCAATTATACATAGAAGCTGTATCCATACATAGTGAGAGAAACCTCAGTCATCCATCAATGCCATTTACTATTAAAGATTATTATGCTATACAAGTAAGTGATAAGCCGGCATAATGACGGCGACTGAGGCAGCGGGGAACTAAATCGTTTTTTTCAGTCGTCGTCACTCTTGGACCTCCTCTTGCTTATTATCTTGCTCTTCCTTCACATCCACAAATATATTCTTTTATAGGAAATACATGCATCAGAAGACGTTTTCCGACTACTCGTCCATTCACTCTGTCCATCCATATTTGGCCAGGAAGCAGTTAAAGCAGGCCTCATATTAGGTTTGATGGGTGGAACGGATTTAGATTCTGGACCAAGATCTAATCCACACGTTTTAGTAGTAGGTGACCCAGGGCTGGGGAAATCCAGGTTGTTGCAAGCAGCCGCTTCTGCTGCCCCTAGAGGTAAGTTACATCTATATATCTTAGGCCGGCAAAGTGACGGCGACTGGGGCAAACGTGAACTGATTCAGTTTTTTCAGTCGTCGGCACACTTTTTTATTGTGACTCGACATTTGACAGCACCCCGCTTGATGTTAAGCTGGAGTGTGCCATGAATGACATCCATTCATGGCACTGGAATTGCTACTACAATTCAATTACTTTAAGTAGCAGTCACATCCACTATGCCGGCCTAGTTGGAACCGGCAACTTACAAGCTGATCCCGAAACGCGACCAAATCACTTTACGGTCTGTACTATCAGTTGGATATTTGTAATATTTAATTAAATTAATATAATAAATATTACAAATAAAAGCTATAAAACAAATATTAGCTCTGACTGTGAACCAAACCCAGGACTTTCCTAGTAATGCCCAAGGCGATTGTGGTGTAGTGGTAGTGCAATGGTTACGCAAACCGAAAGCACGAGTTCAAAACTACTTACCGGTGCCAATATATCTTTGGTTGTCCTGTTTCTATGATACAAGCACTTTAGTAACTTAGTATAGAAATGTAAATTTAAAAAAAATTGTCTGGTGTGCTAACCAGTACGCTCGTCGTCATTGATTACACTCCATTGTTTCAATTTATTTTCAGGAGTATATGTGTGTGGCGCTTCGGCTTCAGGCAGTGGTTTGACAGTATCCCTTGGCCGTGAGGCTGGTGGAGATTTTGCATTGGAAGCTGGTGCACTTGTGCTGGCTGATAAAGGTGTATGTTGTGTTGATGAATTAGATAAGGTGAGTATTTATTTATTTAAGGTTGACTTACAGCTAGTATAATAATATAAACAGAATAACTTAAACTAATAAAAGGCCATTTAGCAGTCAACACAACTTGCAGGCAAAAAAATAAAAACATAATATAAATTAGTTAAGTACATTTAAACAAAAAATAGTCAATTCCATATCCATATAAAAAAATAATCCAATCAATTATTTATTACATTATTTATTATTACCAAAGAGTATGGTAATAAAATACTATTTGGCTGATCGCGAAATGCAACTGAGTCACGTCATTGTCTTTATGATCTGCGGGCCGACCGCGTAACTCAATGACAAAGGGTCAACTTTGTTTAGACAGTTTATCTCCATTAACGAGCTTTAAAATTAAAATTGCGTCCGCACAACACACTGAGAAACGATGTTCATTTTCATTTTCAACAGTTCAAGCTCATTGAAACTCATTGTCCGAATGAATAAAAGTTGTTTTTGACACTAACAGCGACCGCGTAACTTTTTGACAAATGGGAATGAATTTTATTGTCTTTCCCATTGAAGTTGCGCGGTCGGGTCTTCTGGTTACGAGTATGGTAGCAAAGCTATGGTTAATAGTGTGTTTATGTTTCAAAGACAAAGGTCATGAGAACGGGAGACGTATTAAAATGTTTGAACTCATTACTCTGAGATTATTTTTTTTATTGTGACTCGACATATGACAGCACCCCGCTTGATGTTAAGCCAAAGTG
Organism: Tinea trinotella; assembly: GCA_905220615.1. Lineage (NCBI taxonomy): Eukaryota > Metazoa > Arthropoda > Insecta > Lepidoptera > Tineidae > Tinea > Tinea trinotella. The sequence goes on from HG992306.1 coordinate 9,648,133, forward strand.
TGGTCCATTAATGAATGTCACTGCTACTACAATTTAATAACTGTGAGTAGCAATCACATCCACTATGCCGGCCTAGATGGAACCGGCAACTTACAAGCTGATCCCGAAACGTGACCAAATCACTTCACGGTCTGTATACTTGTAAGTGGTGGTACTACCCCGGATCGGCAGACTGGGTACCACTCTTGAAGTAATCCAGAAATGCAAGTGTCCATACAGTGGAGTTAATGTCCTAAAGGTTTAGCTGACAGAGAATGATTAACAGCATTAAGTCTGCCTCTATACATAGTGCAATTAAGTTTGAAATAAATATATTTTTTATTTGACAGATGACAGCTCATCACAGCAGCTTATTAGAAGCAATGGAACAGCGTCGTGTTAGCGTAGCAAAAGGTGGTGTTGTTTGTAGTTTGGCTGCCCGTGCTACTGTGTTGGCGGCTGCTAATCCTGCTGCGGGTAGTTATAACAGGTATATATTATACTCGCTGCGTAACCTGGGCGGCGTTTCATTTTTTTTATGTGTAATATTTTTTCCACCTTGGGTTACATTATTCGAGATTTCGTACGGAACCCTAAATATTTTGAAAATCCAATATAGCCTATGTTACTTACGAAGAATGGTATCTTTCTAATGGTGAAAGAATTTTTAAAATCGGCCCAGTAGTTTCCGAGCATATTCATTACAAACAAACTTACAAATCTTTCCTCTTTATAATATTAGTATAGATTATTTATTATGTACCTATCAACATCAGCCTACGTCCTCCTACTGAGCCTCTATCGGATTGTTTTTTTTTAATGTGACTCGACATATGACAGCACCCCGCTTGTTGTTAAGGTAGAGTGCGATCCATGAATGTGACATCCACTATGCCGGCAACATACAAGGTGATCCCCAAACACGACTAGGTCTCTTCACGGTCTGTACACTCGTAAGTAGTGGTACTACCCTAGATCGGCAAACTGGGCACAACTGCCTACCACTCTTAAAATGGGGCCATTTACAGAATGTTTGGCTACTCCCCATGCCTACCATCTTAACGATCCCCATCTAGTGATAATGACCGTGACCTACAGTTTAAAGTCACCCATCAAACTACTGACAGCGTTATCGAATTATCTGCGTGTTAAAATTAAATTTATGCCTTTTTCCCTTAGGGATAGGCAGACAATGGAGAATCGGTCGACATATAACATATGAATTATTTTTTATTCTTACAACAATTTATATTACTTTCAGGGCAAAAACAGTAGCTGAAAATTTGAAAATGAATTCCGCCTTATTGTCAAGATTCGATCTTGTTTTTATATTATTAGACAAACCTAATGAGGTATTTGTTTTATTTACTTTTCCTATACTAAGTTACTAAAGTGCGTGTATCATAAAAACAGGATAACCAAAGTACATTGGTATCGGCCAGTGGTTTTGAACCTGTGCCCTCGGTTTGTGTAACCTTTGCACTGCCACTACACCATGGTCGCCTTAATACATATATTTTTTTTATTACTACAATATTCGACCTAATTTCGGGAACGAATGATACATTAAAAAGTTAGACAAGAGATAATAGAGCGCCACTTTCCACTCTGTTTACTTTTTTAATCATTTTAAAGTTACTGAACGTGCTTGTGCCTTATCGACCAAAGTACATATATCAAAGATAAATTGGTATAGCCAATGGTTTTGAGCCGGAAGTTCTTAGTTTGCCTGTCCATTTCGCTACCACTAGACCACGGTCGTATATTAACCACGTGAAAAGTCTTCAGAGTTGTTTATGTAATTATGTTTTTTAATCAATCAATCAAATTGTCACGCCTTTTTCCTACTGGGATAGGCAGGTGCAATTGAGCGCCACATGCCAAGATTATTTTTTAGTTATATTTAATTTTGCCATTTTTTTCATTTGCAGGAAACGGACGCAATGCTATCCGAGCATGTACTAGCCTTGCATTCCGGTCATAAGAAACCAAGTGCTTCTACACGCAATCTACACAATAATACAATAAATAGTCTGTCAGATAAAGATATTTCATTGAGGTATTTTTTTAAATTGTCACGTCTTTTTCCACGATTCTGAAACAACTTCCCTTACATCCACATTTCTCTTCATACAAGCTTTACGGCTCTGGACACTAGGCAACCCAACTTTCTTGAGAATGTCTCCGATTTGGTCGGAGAACACCCTCCTTGGTCTGCCTCGTTCAACTATCCACATCAGATTTATAAATTCCTTCTGTCAATTTACTCCCACTCATCCTTTCCATGTGCATTAAAGCATTCCTTATTCAATACTTGTAACTACATCTTCTCTCAATCCACATCTATCGCGCATTATGATATTCACATACAGGGGCCCTTCTAGTATTAAGTAAGCAGATTTATTACAAATATTTACCCCCTAATCCCTCTTGTCAGCAAAAATAAGCCAAGATCCTACCGATGCTTACGTCAACATTAGTAATAAAATAAGCAAATTAGAGATCCCCTCCCCCTCATATAGTTCTTACGTAATACTTGAATTGCCCCACGCTCCTTCAATGATATAGTGTTCGCAAATGGCACGAGATTGAACGATCAACCACGACACGGCATACAGACAAGTGGAAGTAGGATGGGATATAAAGCGCTCTGCATAGCGACACTGAGTTTAGGTTTGCTTATTAGCATAGTTTTAACGTGGAGCGGAGCGCGTATAACATATCTACGTCTTTTTTTTTAATATCATTACTCTCCTTAATGATATAAATAATACTTTAGCGGAGCATTATTTCACATGTTAGAAAAGGAAAGGAGTACTCCCAGCTGTACGCGTGTTGCGTACAGGGCTCAACTTAGCCGGGTGACGTCTTTTCGTTGGAGCGCACAGGTCGGGGAAAGCATCCACATTCTATCGATCGAATCGGCAGTCGAACTAAAAAGTTCGGTGCGTCAGCCCATGTGTTCTCTCCATCCTATGACCTTCGATCCTTCAAGCGATGCGTGAAGAAGCACCTTAAGCCGGCATAATGACGGCGGCTGAAGTAGCCGGGAACAACCTCGTTTTTTTCAGTCGTCGTCGCTCTTGGACCTCCTCTTGCTTATCATCAGGCGGGTCGAGGTCAGATGTCGTGTCACAATAAAAAAAATGCGCATATATATTAATTACTTTGTTGGTAAATCGTTTTGCGAGATATTGGACACATGCAACGCCATCTAGCGGTAGCATACTAATAATATTTCTATTTTTAGACAAAGACTGACACTAAAACGTGGTGAAACTATAGATACATTACCAACAGTCTTACTCCGCAAATATATATCTTATGCGAGGCGTTATGTACACCCGAAGTTGAGTAACGAGGCTGCAAATACATTGCAAAGTTTCTATTTGGAGTTACGACATAACCATCAGGGTGATTCTACGCCCATAACAACAAGGCAACTTGAAGCATGCATCAGACTCACACAGGTGAATGATACAGGGCGTTTGTACTTATTTTTTAAATTCTATACTAAGCTACTTGTATCATAGAAACAGTACAATCAAAGTACATTTATCGAAGATACATTGTAATTGTGCTCTCGGTTTACGTAACCATTGCCCTGCCACTACATAACGGTCGCCTGATATTACAAAAAAAGTAGGCGACAAAAAGGCGTGGCGTATTGGTTAGCACACCAGCCCGTTACGCGGAAAGTCCCGAGTTCGATTCCCGGTCAAAGTAAATATTTAATGTATTTAATTTAATTGAATATTACAAATATATTTTAATAAAAAAAGGCGGATATTGGCTCCCGGCCTGCTTGTCAAAAGTAATAGGCAGTGGTGATAGCCGATCCGGCGTAGTACCACTACTTACCAGAAGTGACTTAGTCGCATTTTGGGATCAGCACTAGCTTATCAACTTACTAAAGTTGCCGGATACAACTAGGCTGGTAGCAGCACCTCCAATCATGGACCGCATTTCATCCTAACATCAGGCGGAGACTGTCCTACGTTGAGTAACAATCAAAAAAATCTGACATTGATCCGCCTGAGAGTAAACATGATGGAAGTCTAAGAGCTGTTTAAGTCGCTCTCAATACCGACCAAAAAATTGCAAGTCATTTCGCCGTCATGTACAGGGCACCGATTCTCTCGAAAAATTAGTGAAGTTGCGCCGCAAGTGACCAATCAACGTAGTTTACCCATGGATTGGTTATTCGCTGATTGGTTGCGAAGATGTCAAATATCAGTGCTTTTTCGACGCTATAATGTATATAGACACTCGAGGCCCTAGTTTTACCAAAGGACATCATTCATTTTGGGCTTTTATGCACTACATTTGTATTGTCCAATAATGAAAAAATATATAAATGGTAGTTTTGATACTTGTATTGATAAAACTAATAACATTTTTTCTTTTAATTGCTGTGTAATTGAGTTATTTGGAAAATAAGATATGGATTTTGTATTACCTGTCAATCAACGCTATATTTATTCTGCTTTGAACTGTCGTAATTATAGTTTGATCATTTTGCACACCCAAACTATGCAAAATAAAGGATAAATTCCAATTATATTGAAATCTTCGTACATCAAACTATTTAAAAAAGTATATTCAACTGTTAATACAATTAAGGCCAAGTTTCCATACAAAATGAATGATGTCCTTTATATTTGATATTAATTTTCAGGCACGCGCAAGAGCTGAACTGAGGGAGGAAGCAACCGAGAGTGATGCGCGGGATGTTATAAGCCTAATGAAGCATAGTTTAATTGATACATTCAGCGATGAGTATGGCCAAATACAACTTTCTAGGTCTATTAATGGATCTGGAGTTAGTTGTAGGGGTAAGGTGAGTTATGAACTGGTCTTTCTATTGCAAGGAATTGCGGTCGCAAGTGACCAATCAAGGTTATTTACCTATTAATTTGTTATACGCTGATCGGTTACGAAGATTTCTGATGAACGACAGTCGATCTAAACGTTACGGAGTGCGACGATGTTTTGTCAAACAACCAAGCAATCCAATTTGCCGGCTTTTTCAGGATAGCTTCAACATATAATCAGAATTAAATTTAACATAAAAATAAATGAAAGTAGAAAGTGGTGCTTTTGTTGTCTCTGCCTATCTCCTTGAGAAAGGGCGTGAAGTTGTCGGAATTTAGTCAGGAAAGTATGAAAGCCTACATACTTACTGTGCCGACCTACCTAAATTCTGCTAATTTTCATCCCGAAATGCGACTGATTCACTCACGGTCTACACACTCGGGACTCTAAACATTTGACCACCAGCTGTCTGCTTACCTATCGCACACCCAAAAACCTGTCTCATTTTTCTTGATAAAATTATATTTTTAATTTTTCTTTCTCAGTTAAAGAAATTCTTGGACGTACTAAGCAGAATATCCCACCAACTAGGTAAGGATGTGTTCACAAGGAAAGAATTAATGAAGCTACATAAGGACGCAGGAATAACAGGCGACGCTGGCGACCTAATAGACGCAATGCACATCCATTGTTTCCTACTATTGAAGGGGAATAATACATACCAGTTAATAACTATGTAATGGTCAATGACGATGTAATAGTTAATAACCATGTAATAGTCAATAACCATGTACTAGTTAATAACTATGTAATAGTCAATAACAATGTACTAGTCAACAACGATGTAATAGTTAATAACTATGTAATGGTCAATAACAATGTGCTAGTTAATAACTATGTACTAGTCAACAACGATGTAATAGTTAATAACCATGCACTAGTTAATAACTATGTAATAGTCAATAAGCAACTGTATATACCATTACTATTCGTTTATTTTTCTTTTGACAGCTGTTTAAAATTTGTTAAATGTATTTTATTCTACCATAAAAGGCTTATAACCAGGGAATAACCATATAATAGTTAAAATAAAAAGATTATTTCATTTTTAATATTGTTTTATTAAAAAAAAAAGACAGTTTATCCACTCACTAAAACACGCTCTAATAGTAATCGTAACGATTATCCCTGATGCTTAAAAGAGGACGGACATTAAGAGTGACAGATCATTTACACGACACCGATCACATAAGGCTCATATTCAAAGAAGTAAAGTAATTTTAACTTATTTTACCTCTACATTAAGGCAGTGCCGTAAATAAGGCGGTGCCCAGGCACAGGGCGTAGACTCTGGAGGGCGCGAGAATTAAATGGCCAGACGAGGCAGGACTATTATTTTTTCGGTTTGCTCCTGATAAGTTCCCGCTGCGCCCCTAGTGCTCGATTCCAACACATACGTACCTACATCCCAGTATCATCAAAAATCCTTGTACTTTATTTTATCACCCTAAATGAAATAAAGTAGGCTTATACATAGCATTGTTCTAGGGTACCTATATCTAAAAAAAACAAGGCCGCAGTTAACGAAGCTCGCACAGGGCGCAGAAAAGGCTAGTTACGGCACTGCATCAAGGCGTCAAATTAAAGGTTTTTAAACGTGTTCTAGTGTAATTTGAGACAATATTTAAAGCAACTTTAATTTTAATATAAGCTAATTAATTATAAGTAATTGTTAAAGTAGAAAAAATACAAAATAATCACAGAACTTTAATTTTTTTTACATTTCTATACTAAGCTTCTAAACGTGCTTGTATCATAGAAACAGGATGACCAAAGTACTTATATCAAAGATACATTGATTGGTATTGCACCACGGTCGCTTTGTAATTAATTATACGAACTACTACCCTAACTACCGCATGGACAAAACTGATTAAATGTAATCACAGTTAAATTTATTATGGTGTAGAGTGACAGCACCCAGTCTTGAAGCTAGAGGGCGTTACATACATGCAATTTAAAAAATTCATGTGGCCGTGCGTCGTCTCCACTAGTTTGACCCGGCAACTTTCAAGTTGAACCCAAAACGCGACTAAGTCGCTTGCAGTTTGTGCTTTTAAAATCGGTCGACTAGGCCACTATCTGCCTACCACTCTTAAAACTAGTGAACAAAGTAACAAGTTTTGAGGTGAAGTTTATGTAAAATGAGAAACAAGCTTTGTACTATACATAATTTTCATCAAATCAGTATTAGAATGCACTTCCGGTGCTATAAAACGCAGAACCAGTTCTGGAAGGCACATTTTTAAAAACATAGAATCTCGAGATTTGTAATTCACATAATTTTTATCAAATCAGTATTAAAATGCACTTTTCCGGTGCTATAAAACGCAGGATCAGTCCTGGAAGACACATTTTTCAAAAACATAGAAACATGACATCCAGAGTACAAGGCTAGTGATATAATAATGAAATTCCAAAAGGACGGCCGCATAGAATATTTAAAGAACAAATTGCCTATTTCATAATCAGCGAATAAGTAGAAACTAGAGATGGCAGACATTGCAAACAAAGGCGTAGCGACGAGAGCTTTAAACCTAATCTCCATAGCATCACTTTTTAATACATTATATTTAAATTTTTTATATCTATCAGTCTCCATAATAATGGTGCCGAATTGCTCTAAAGAAATGCCTATATAATTCAACACAGCCCATACAAATATAGAATATGTTGCATCATGCCATATGAAAATAAATACATATGTAATGAACGATGCGATCTGCTTCGCTGGAAGTTTACTCCATTTTGTCTTCATGCTTATTACTTTAATTAATGGGACATACATGTACCTGAAATAAAATATATATTTATTTATTGTGACTCGACACGTGACGGCAGAAGTGTATGTTGGATGTGGCACAAGAAGCATGAGAATAGAATTGACGCTGTAGAAATGCAGTCATTAAGGAGTTTATGTGGAGTGACGATAGCGAATAGAATAAGAAATAGCACAGTGATGTGGTACGAAAGAAGATGTAGTGACAATGATTGACAAAGAAATGTTTTTTTTTTAATTAGGACTCGATATCTGATTTCGACCCGCCTGTGGTAAGAAAGAAGAGGTCCAAGAGTGCCGACGACTGCAAAAACCGAGTCTTTACGGCTGCTTCAATCGCGTAGTTGCAGGGGCTCCAGAGTACGCGTGACCTCTGCATCACCTATAATTCGAACAGCTCGGCGCTGCAATGAATCCAGGTCATTGAGAAGATACTTGGCAGAGCCGTCTCAAAGGTGCGAACAGTACTCCGCGCAAGAGCGAATTTGAGCCTTGTATAATAGTATGCGAAGCTCTGGCGTAAAGAACCGCCGCACCTTGTTCAGGATGCTAATTTAACGGGAGGTAGTCTTAATGGCCAGCTCGATGTGGTCCCTGTGATTTAAGTCGCTGCGAAGGGACAAGATGTCTAGTTTGTCCGAGGTACCGAGGGAGATGTTACAAAGAAAAGGAAGCGGGGTAAACGGGGATTTTTTCATCGAGAACGTGAGTTTTGTCTGCGTCGATATGAACTAGGTTACAATCAAGAACCCAGTTCAGCTCCACTACAACAGACTCTCATATCGGCTACCTCATGTTTCGATGGTTTGGGCACATGAAAAGGATGAGCGAAAGTAGATTGACGAAAGGAATTTATAAATCTAATGTGGATAGATGCGTTGAATGAGGCAGACCTGTTCGGAGGCATCCTCAAAAAATCTTGGTGCTTATATATAATATATTGTAGTGCTTGTATGAAGAGAATTGTTATGTAAATAAATACTCACTTAATCAAAAACTTATATAGGCCAACATCAAAGTATCTCCACATTTGTGAGTAGGCATGTATTCTGGCAATGCACCTGGGCGTGGGTGGGGGTTCAATGTTATCCAATCTTGAAAAAGCACCAGCAGCCCCATAAGATATCACATATTTTAAATGAAATTGTAATCCCATCCATAATCCTCCGCCGCAGAGAGCCATGGCTGGCATTCTTTTTATATACTAAAATAATAAAAAATAGTAAAAATATAGCTACCTTAATACAAAAGTAAATAATTTAATGTATGTTTTCTTTTATTGTGGTTGGACAAATGATAGCACCCCACCTGATGTGACGCTGGAGTGCAGTCCATGAATAGAGGTGACTGCTACTAATACTGTTTAAAAGGTAAGGAATAGTAGTCGCATCCACTATGCTGGTCATAATATGTAATAATTCCATTTTAAGTTCTATTTCCATATTTTTTTATTCCAAAAAGTATCAGAGATGACCAGATGAATATGGCATGACAAGTCTCTTAAAATATTTTATGTTCATGGAATCACAGATTTGTAAATTATAGAAAAAAGGGAAGAGGGTCTTTTCCCAACAGTGAAACAAACTAAACTAACTGAGTCGCTTTTGTGAGTCGACGGCGCTCTTGGAACTCCTATTGCTTACCATCAGGCAAGTCAAGTCAAAATAAAAAAGATAGTAAAAAATATCAATCAAATAAATTGTCACACCTCAATTCCCTTTGGGACAGACAAAGAAAATTAATAAAAAAAATGTTATTGAAAAATAGATTGGTAAATAGTTGTCAAAGAGTAGTAGGCAGTGATACCTATGAAATAACTTGAGTCGCTTTTTAAGATCAGCTTATAAGTTTCCAGTTTCAACTAGGCCGGAATGAGTGAATGCAATTGTTGGTTAGTTATTTATTTGTAGTAGCAGTCGCATTCATTAATGGGTCGCACTCCAGCTTAACATCAAGTGGGGTGCTGTCATATAAGCAGGGTGAGCAATGGAAAACAATAACAAAACAATGGAGGCACTTCATTGTTTTGTCACAAAATAACATCTCCTGCTTCCATCACATACACAATTCTTTTCATGTAGCTCTATGGTTATGTTTTCATGAAGGCTCTATTGTTATATTTACTATGGATGCCTGCTTTTTTTAATTATAAAGGCCCTTGATTCCTTCATGTTCAAAACTATGGAGAGGCTGTGCGATCAGCACATAAGAGACTATGTGCAGATCATACAGCGCCCCTAGTCAAGGCGGAGCATTAACTAGGATACCACTAAGTAAAAAAGGTCAGCCATAGACCGAATGTCAAAGGCGGCATTGGTGGGCGGCACCTAACAAATACAATATTGGTTGGGTAAAGGGGAAAGTGAAGGTGAGTGTTGTAATAGCCTACATTTTGGTTACAAGTCCAGAACACTGCCTCCACTCCCCCACCTGCCATGCAATGGACCCCGCACCCGCACGGAGAATCCATAGAAGATCAATAAAATTATTACTAATTAAAAATATTAAGCAAAACTTACATTAATACCATCCAGCATTCCTAAAAAGTATATGTAGTGAAATGCAATTTCAAGCAACAATGTATATGTTAAATAAATTATTATATTCTTGAAAAATGATGCCAATTTCTCTAGTGTTTCATTACCCTTACATACAAAAGACTTTTCAAATTCATCATAGAGTATTATGGGGCCAGAGTATAAAGTTGGTAAATATAGAACATAACTAAGTAATTTTATAAGATCATAAAAAATATTTCTAAATCTTGTTCTTTTATTATCTTCAGTAAGCGAGCTTTTTTTGTCCCAAAAATCAATATAGTTTATACAATAACTAAGACATCTTAACTGAGTCCACCCTAGGCATATTATTAGTAAATTAACTTCCTCTTCATCTACTTGGAATTCATTGAAAATATCCCACATTATACTATTATTTTTTAACCAGTTTATACCAAGAAGATTAACTACACATGTCACCCAAAGAAATAGTTTACTAGCACCACAAAAAGTAATTATTCCGAATAGTATTGGCTGACTAATAATAAATAACGATTGTTTTGCATCAAAAAGCTTATTTATGTACATCAGACTTGCCAATATATACCAATATGGTACTAATTTTTTGAGTTTTTTTCTAAGAAACTCCGATACAAAAAAATGAAGAAGGTAGTAAATCCAAGATGAAGAGAATAAATACATCCAAGTGGTCCATTCAAAATCGGAGTAATCCTTTAACCTATCCAGGACGGGCCATCCTTCAGTTATATCTCTGAATTCAGCATCAGGGTTATTATTGAAAATCTCTGCAACAAATATTTCGACTTTATTTATTTATTTTATAACAAATAGAACTAAACACATTAAACTTACTGCTTTGGACATCGTACAGTTTGTATAAAGAGTAAATATTGGCTGATATCCAAAGAAAGAAGTATAAAAATATTTCATAGTTCTTTAACCCCGCTACCATCTTTTAAAGAATTAAATAAAATTCCAAAACATTTTTAAATTATGTCACTTTCTTCTTCTTGTTCATGGCTTAGTATTTAACTTGCCAGTGGTGTCGATTCTCTTGGCACATTCACTAACTTATCCTAAATTTTAAACTTGTCAAACATAAGTTTTTTTAAAGAAAACGCAATTCTGTTGTCGAAAATGAAATAAATATACGAAGTGTCTAAATTTTAAGATGACAGGCCTAAATTATTGCCAACTCAAAATTTATATTTTTGAAAAATAATATGAAATAATAAGAAAGTTATATAATTATTAATAATAAATAAGTAATAATGTACCATATTGAATGTTATAATGGTTTGAGTAAATAAAAACTTAATTTCACGTTAATAAAAATAGAAAAACTTTGTACTTTTGTAATAGTAACACAATTAATTTTTGAACGCATCTTGTTGGATAGATAAGTTTTGGCGGTAATTACAGGCGACAGATTTTAATTATTTGTAATACTTGTGTTTCATGAATATAATTGTATAATGATGGTGAAATTGTTATTAAGTAAATGTTATACAGTATAATGACAAGTAATCTAATGCTGTGATACGTGTTTTTTTTGTTCCCTCCCAGACTTCTTCAGATAAACTTTAAAATCGAAATAATTCAAGTTGCCGGATCCAACTAGGCCGGCATAGTGGATTCGACTGCTACTTTCAGTTATTTAAAAGTAGTAGCAGTCGCCCCCATTCATAGATCACACTCCAGTTTATTTTATCAGGTTGAATGATGTCGTATGGCGAGCTACTATATATAAAAATACATAAATCACCTTATTTTACCTTTCGGCATTTTCAGTTAGAGCATTAACCACATAATTACTCATATTTCCTATTAGGAATTACATTTTTTAGGTTAAGCGGGACCTAAAATGGTGTCTTCTAATCTTAAACGAATTTAGTTTGACGTTTCTAATTTTACACCTAAAATTGGTACAACAGAATAGGAAAACTGCCTAAAATTTTAAGTTAAGTAACTAAATTGACACTTAGGCCTGTCAAAGCTTTGACAGCTCTAAATTAAGACTAATATGGGACACACAGAATAGCGAAAGTCCTTTGACAGGTCTAAATTATTTTTAGGAGGATTTTAGGATAATCGTGTGCCAAGAGAATTGACACCAGTGTCAATGTAAAATAAATGTTAAAACATTGTCAAGTAAATATGAAGATAAAACACGCGAGTATTTTATCACAAGATGACGATGATAGTAATGTAAATGTTGATCATCTTAGTAAAGCGGCGGAAAACCTTTACTAAAACTTGGAGGGAACACGAAGAAACACGTTTCGCAGCTTTGAATTACTTGTCTACATTCGATGAACTTAAAAATAATTACTGGATAACAATTCCACCATTATTCCACATTAATATTTATAAGAAACATAAGTTTTCCAAATAATTTAAAATTTCGCGTCCTCTCACTTGCAGTTGTCCGCCAAAACTCTTAATTATACCGTACCACACGCAAGTGATACCGCGTTCTCACCGGGCGATTTCAGTTGATCAATATTTGTCGTTTAACAAAAATTATATATATTAATTGCTTCAATTTGGTTGAAAGTCTGTTCAGACGGTTCAATTCTCGAACGATTTCGCAGTTGATCAACTCAAATCGCCTCGTGAGAACGCGGTCTGACCATTCGTTCGTTAGAGGCATAGGGAACGTGACATACAGCCTAGTCTTTATTTAATATTTAGGATGCTTTTACACGAAAGCGCCTGCTCTCCGTTTGCGAAGTACTCTCTGTAGTCTGTAGTTTTCGTTATACCGCGTTCTCACCGGGCGATTTCAGTTGATCAATATTTGTCGTTTAACAAAAATTATATATATTAATTGCTTCAATTTGGTTGAAAGTCTGTTCAGACGGTTCAATTCTCGAACGATTTCGCAGTTGATCAACTCAAATCGCCTCGTGAGAACGCGGTCTGACCATTCGTTCGTTAGAGGCATAGGGAACGTGACATACAGCCTAGTCTTTATTTAATATTTAGGATGCTTTTACACGAAAGCGCCTGCTCTCCGTTTGCGAAGTACTCTCTGTAGTCTGTAGTTTTCGTTATACCGCGTTCTCACCGGGCGATTTCAGTTGATCAATATTTGTCGTTTAACAAAAATTATATATATTAATTGCTTCAATTTGGTTGAAAGTCTGTTCAGACGGTTCAAATCTCGAACGATTTCGCAGTTGATCAACTCAAATCGCCCCGTGAGAACGCGGTTTTAAAGTAACGAAAAGACTATGTACGATGTTGCGTTTCTACCACGAATCAATGAACGCAAAGTCAGCGCTGCGCTCATTGTGCTTAGTGTTTTACTCATTGATTCTCGAAGTGGACCCTCAGGGAAGACTCGACCCTGCTTACGACAGTGGTTCACATTTCGTAAGCAGGGATCCACGACATCATTCATTTTGTATGGGGATTTGGGCTTAATTGTATTAAAAGTTTAATATGTATTTTTAAATAGTTTGATGAACAAATATTACAATGTAATTGGAATTTGTTCTTTATTTTGCATAGTTTAGGTGTGAAAAAATGATCAAACTATAATTATGACAATTCAAAGCAGAATAAATATGGCGTTGATTGCGTTGATTGACAGACAATACAAAATCCATATCTTATTTTCCAAATAACTTAATTGCAGAGCAATTAAAATCAAAATTGTTATTAGTTTTATCAATGCAATTATCAAAACTACCATTTATATTTTTTTTTAATATTGGACATTACAAAAGTAGTACATAGAAGCCCAAAATGAATGATGTCCTTTATCTGATTTTGATAGTGTAGAACTAAAAGGCAGATATTTTAAGAAGCTCAGCGACTGGTACTTGTAAAAACTGGCATATTCCATATTCAGTACAACGTGTCGAGACTTGCAAGGGCGATTTTGCAAGCACCATATAGTTAAAGCAATGATGCGTAATTGGAGCATCGAGCTGTTAACCGGCTGGCTCTTGGTTACAATGCTCCTGAGGCGATTCCAAACATTTTATATTATTGCACAAACGCTCCCAAATTGGCGGCAACAGAGATACGCGAGGGTGGAAAAAAACTTTTTTTCGTTTGTTATCTGAATTAAACTTCGGTTAACATGAAGTTTATACCCAAACTATACTACTACAATTTCTCCAGCCGAAACGTACGAGGAGGTTGCAAATTATGAATAATTAAACAAAAAAAAACGCTTGTTAACTGCTTGAAACTTTGAGGGATTATTGATTGTACTCCCCTTATTATCCGAAAAAATTGCCATCCGTTTTTACTGAGTTGACCAGGGCCGGATCTACTATATGGCTTTTTGGGCTTCCGCCCAGGGCCCCATGGATTATATTGAAGACTTATCCATAGATACCCCACACGTATGGGTTTGATGTAATTTTCTTTTAGTTTCAGATCTAAGTATGGGGAACCCCAAAATTGATTGTTTTTATTTTATTTTTGTGTGCAAATCTTAATGCGGTTCACAGAATACATCTATTTACCAAGTTTCAACAGTATAGTTCTTATAGTTTCGGAAAAAACTGGCCGTGACATCCGGACGGACAGACAGACAGACATGACGAATCTATAAGGGTTCCGTTAGAACCCTACGGAACCCTAAAAATACGCAACCGAAAAGTCACATTAAAAAAGGGTTTTGTTTAAAAACTCTGAAAACAATTCCTATTTAGTAGGAAAAATATCCGCTTATTATGTATGTATTTGATACCTATGGGTTTGGTAGTTTATCCTTTATTTAAATTATAATTAAATGGCGCGGCCGGTCTCTTTCTCGTGCTATATTGACAAGAATTGAATAAGATTATTAATAATTCAACTTTAACTTAATAAATTGATTATTTCTAGATTAATGTGTAGCGAATAAAGCTTGTAATTCGTAAACTGACATTCAGTTAGCACATATTGTCGCATCTAGATATTTTTAGCTCTACCTCTGTTTACTAGATTACGTTTTATGTGTTCTTGAGCGCTTGAGATTCGTATGAGTCCACGTATTGTTGTCTCATTTATTCTCGATCAAACTAGTTGACTGTGCGGTAGTTAAGTTATTATTAATCTAAGTTTTGGATATTTTCGAACAATTAAAGTTTTACAAATTACTGAATGAAGATCTAATATGGCATTTTATATTTTATGGACAATAATTGGCTTGTGTGTTTTTATTATTACAAATACTAACGGTAAGCGTCTTTATTACATTTGATTCTTTGACCTCAAATGGAGATTATGAAAGCTCCTTGTTCTCTTTTGATTTTAATGTTAATATTTTTGCTGTTTTCCTTGTGATAATATACATGTAGTTAATATTTGTATCTATTTACAATTAGTACTTGAAGTTTTCACTATTATGTGGTTTTATTGTTTAGATTCTAAATTAAACTATTATATTAAATAGCTATAATAATTATATTTGAATATATAAATATGAAGCTTTTAAATAACGGATTTATTAATTTAAATTTCAGCCGGAGAAAGCCGAAACAATGCCAATGTTGACTTTTTAAACCATGAAATATCTAGAAAGCCTGATAAAGACTACTCATCACAGTTTCCCGCTTTAAACACACCTACGTCTGGGACAACAGGACTACCGAATAGATCCTCATCTCCAAAAAGAGATTATGTGGCCTCTCAATTTCCGCCATTGAACTCTCCTTCGCTCGTTAATACCGCAAATACAGGATCACAGAATGGACTTAATTCGCCTCCCAAACGTGATTACATAGCTCCACAAATTCCCTCATCAGGCACACCTGCTACATACAACAACAATCCTTCACAATTTCCGCCACTTATCTCTCCTTCACTCGTTAATGCCGCGAATACTGGAGGCAATAAACGTGATTATGTAGCGCCACACTTTCCTGCGTTGAGTACTCCAGTGCCAAATAATAATAAACCATTGGTGCTTACGAATTCACCTAGTCAACCCCCTAAAAGAGATTATGTTGCGCCAAATTTGCCATCTTATGGTAGTTCTGATATTACCCCTAAACCTAATAAAGTGAAAGACCTTGTAAATTTTTATGATAACAAGGGAAAGGATACAAACGTTCCAAATAAAATGCCGAGCTATAGTACAGTAGTAAATGGACAAACTACAAAGCCTTATCTACCTGTAACTCAGGCACCTCAAATGCCATCTACTGGTGCGACTGCAAAGCCGCCCAGTTTTAGTTCAGTTGTATCAGGGGGAAACAAACCCCCAAATTCAAATCCAAATGTCCCATTAAGTCCTAAAGCTCCGTCATACGTCCCCTTAAACCCAGGAAATAAACCACCAAACAGACAATCAGGAATAAATTCTAAACCCAATCCAGTTTTACCTAGTGATTTAGTGCAAAATCAGAAAAACAAGAATACTGAAGCCAATAATGGACCCAGCGACATTGAATTGCAAATTCTTAGTGAAGAACTTTTGCGCAAAGATGTAAATAATGCTGCTAAGTATATAACAATAAATCACCAAGAAAAAACTACCTCGCAATCAAAGGAGGATAAAGCTTCGTTGCCGTGAGTTTTATTGCTAAAATAAGAACAATAGCTGTAAAACAAGACTGGCTGTAATTAATTTGCATATTTTTCAGATTACTCACAGTAAGCGAGGATGCATGGAATATCCCGACGATAAAGAAAATGATACCATTATTAGATAATTATGAAAGAGATACTTTAGTTAATGAATATGTGACACCACAAGTACGTCATAATTCAAATTTAATAATATCACGAATGAGTTTAATTCAGATTATAATATAGAATATGATTTTAGGAAAGAAATGAAGAAATTGCCTTTATGGATGCAATTATGACGACTTCCGTTATCAGACATTTGATGACGTTCTTGAAAGAGAAGGGTATTTTTTAAATTAATTTTTGGCATATTAAAAAACGTGCATGGTCACAAATGACCGTTGTGCATAGGATCCTTTCCTAATTTTTTTATACATTTATATAAATATTTCTTAAGATCTATAATAATATAACAAACACATTGCTTTCTAGGCTATGTTACACCGGATCCAAAACAACAAAGAGATTTCCTGAAACAATTATGGTTTAATTTATATTCTCGAGGAAAAGGAAAAATTAGTAGTTCAGGGTTTGAACATGTATTTGTGTCTGAACTTAAGAATGGAGAAGTTTCCGGTAAATACCCTCACCTTCTTATTATTATGTTCTGTTGGAATTCAACAAGGACAGGCCCAGGTGAGAATGTACAGAGGAGCTCTTTAACTTTGATTCTACAGGTCGGGGGCTTCCCGACCTGTGGCGTTCCCGACTTCCGAGAGCATTCTGTCGATGGAATCGAATCAAACTTAAAGATTCGGCAGAGCATCTGAGTTGGAATGCTTTACCAACTTATGGGTTCTCCCCATCCTTTAATATTGATCCTTGAAGCAAAGGTTAAGCGTGAAATCGCACATTTGTCCGGAATAGTGAGGCAAACGTATAATGCAACAGACGTCGGCGCTCTTGTATCTTCTCTTGCTTACCATCGGGCAAGTTGAGGTCGCATATCACACGAGGTCACATCTCAATAAATAAAAGATGCCGTGCCCGTACATCTTAGTGAAACGTTAAAATACTCTTAAACACATTATTATTTTCTTTACAAAAGAAAATGACACAGTTGATTAAATTCTACCTTTATTTTATCAGGTCTACATAACTGGATATATTTTTCAAAAGAAGAAACTGCGAATCGCGCTAATTACTTGGGATATCTTAAATACGTTCAACTCAGTGATGTAAGTATTGTTTTAAATGATTCATAACCAGTTTTTGATAGGTCAGTCAGTAAGTTTTGTGAATTTACATAAATAAATGTTTTTACAGAAAGGCACGGTCATGAAGTTGCACTTTAATCAGCAAGGAGTGGACAAACCAGTCGACAGTATGTTTATAGGCACGTCTCCTGAATTAGAAATGGCCCTTTATACTTTGTGCTTCGTTACTAGATCGGACAAAGACTGCAGTTTGAAATTAGGAGGCAAAAATGTCGATATAGTCACTCATACGTTCAGATATAGAAGCAAAAATCTTATTGGAAGTGCCTATCCTCAGATATAAATAAAAATAAATAATAATATTATTAAATTTCTTATTACTCACAACACAATGCTTGTTAAGAATATCAGTCAATCAATCAAATTGATTGATTAATCAAATCAATTTTTTTCCCATGGGGATAGGCAAAGACAATGGAGCGCCACTGGCCACGATCCTGACACAACTCCCTCGCTTCTTCACATCCACAATTCTCTTCATGGAAGCTTTAGGTTATGGGCACTAGGCAACCTAGCTTTCTTGAGGATTGATTGATTGATTGAGGATTTGATCGGAAAACACCCTCCTATAAGAATTATATATTATTTATATTTGGTTTTTATTTATTTTATCATGTTAAAATTAAACCTAATATAATACTTAGTCTCAGTTCATACCAATTGTTTCATGGACCTACGTTTTGTTAAATATTTAATAAGTAAAACGGCTGTGTTTTTATACAATAAATCTAATACATATAATTTATGTTATTTTATTTTTAACTAATGATTACTTGTTACTGTTAGTATATTATTAACAATTATATACTAACAGCAATATACAAAACAATAATTATTAATAACCTACTATAATAATGTACACATTGATTTATTCATATACGTAACTGCCCGGTAAAATTACAATCAACAAATTTACAAATAAATAAATATACAACTTTGCATGTCAAAGGATAAGGTAAAATCATCGATGGTTAAAATACAACATCAATAATACTAAATTTATAAATACGAGTATATTAGTTAAAATACACATTCGTTTAAACCAGCAATATTAAAGTTGGGTATAGTTACATGAACGGAGATGGCGAGATGAAATGGACTCCTACAATAGTTCGTGGCGAGAGATTTCCAAATGTCGTAAGTCATAGAAAAAAGAGAGGGAGGTCTTTGCCCAGCAGTGGGACAAATAAATAGGCTTACAATAATATTAATAGTTACATAATATATATTTTAATAAAATCTAGTTAGCTTTTAGGTTAAAGGAAATTACCTACTTACTCTAAGCTAAAGAGTGGTAGGCAGTGGTGCCTAGTCTGCCGATCCTTAGAAGTATACAAACCGTGAAGTGACTTAGTAGTGTTTCGGGACCAACTTGTAAGTTCCCAGTATCAACTAGGTCGGCATAGTGGATGTGACTGCTACTGACAGTTATTTAACTGTTGTTGCAGTTACCTCCATTCATGGACTGCACTTCAGTTTAACATCAGGCGGGGCGTTGTCAGAAAATTATGACATAAATAATATTAACAATAAAAAATAAAACCTAATTCTAATATGTCTAAAATATTACTTACTCTATGCAAAAATAATTTACACTTCACATTCGTTCGCTTCATTTCGTTCACGTCTTCGTTCATCATTTCGCTATTCGCTCGCCAATTCGTTCGTATTAATAATCTGTGAATTCGTTTTACAGAACATCAGCTGTTCAAACGTCAAAACTCGCAATGTGTTCGAAGTTAACTTCGAAATTATGCAACAATTTTTATTTGTTTTTATTAAAATAAATCTTAATTAACATGTAAAGTTAGGTCGATCGATTCTATAGTATTTTATCTACGAAATAAAATTAGGAAATAAGTAATCCAATGTTTCGTTCTATTATTAGTATTTAATTATTGAGTTTTGTTGTTTTTATTTATTTATACTTTAAAATGAGTTTTTGTAAATCACTAAAGGCCGGCTTTATGTGTGTGAATTCGGGTTTATCGCAAAATTCAATAAAAACATGCGACGGCTTACTATATCGCAAATATTCTACTCGTGAGTTACTGAAGGAAGCGTATTGCAGAACCAAACTAAAATGCAGATGTAAGTAAAAAACATATTTATTACTATTTAAAGTTATATGCGATATTATTAATTTGATATCTAATTTACTTTCTGACAAATAGAGGTTCAAAATTTAAATTAGGAATTTTTGATACCTAATAATATGAAGATATTAAAAATTCAAATTATAAAATTAGCCATACTTAAATTGGCATAGATCAATATTAGAAAAAAATGTTATTTTCCTGCTATGTAGCTTTTATCATTCAGTATTAGGTTTTCTTTTTAAAATATTTATAATACTATATATTAATAATTCATTTATTTTATATTTTACAAATATCATTTAATATTAATAAAATTAGGGGCAGAGTAGGAATAAAAAACACATTGATACCTAACATATGACCTGAATGAATTAAACAAATTTTATGCGGCTTCCTATCACGTTTATTTGATTTAATTTTTTTTATTCCGACGTTTCAAGAGCTTTGCAGCCATCATAGTCACGGAGAGACTCACCAACAGGTTGTCCTATTGGTTGATGCTTTTATTGTTTCCAAAACTACCCTGTTTGATGTTTTGATTTTGTTTTTTATGTTTCTTTTCTGTTCTGTTCGGTTTATTTCAAATATTTGCAAAAATAACTGAAATCCGTGATATGTTCCTGTACATGTGTGCATATATTTGTTTTTGTCTGTCCTATATATGAGAGTCCACAGTCATATTCTAACTGGTACACCCCTGCATCTTGTAAAGGAAAGAAATCAATAACAGCATCAACCAATAGGAAAACCAACACCTCAGTATCTCCCTGACCATGATGGCTGCAAAGCTTTTGAAACGTCAGAATAATAAAAAAATGTAAAATTAAAACCGAAATAATTGTGATAGTAAGCTGCATAAAATTTGTTTAATTCATTAATCAATGTTCACGCTTAATCTAAGAAAATACTATATGACCTGAACTTGCCTAGGATGGTAAGCAAGGACAAGTCCAAGAGTGCCAAAAACAATTAGAGCTATAGTTGTCTCAGTTGCTGTCACTATGCTGGCCAAAGAATTAAGCCACTATGAATATTGGTATTTGCAAACAATAATAATTTCAGCTAAGAAACTACCTCAAGATGTAAATACTAGAGGAGTATTTGCTTGCAACGAGTTGGATTTGTCTGAAGTACAGGTTTATGGGTTTGATTATGACTATACCCTTGCCCACTATAAGCCAACATTGGAACATTTGCTCTATAATCTTGGAAGGGAGATACTGCTTGAAAAATATAAGGTTAGCATTTTTATATTTAAAAAAATTAATATCTTTTGAACAAATAAACATGAGAACAAAAAAGAACAATAAATAAAAATAATTTTATCCCAAAGGTTTCTTTTTTTAATTTAAAACAGTTGTTTGTTATTTGTTTTGTGATCGACTTTATTAGCTATCTTTGTTAAGGTTTCCTTAATACATAATATTAGAATAGTATGCATTATTTAAGTTAAAGAATAATATTTTACTTAGTACTAAAATTATTTATTATTTTCTGCTATCATCAAAAATATATTGTTGTAGTATCCAGCAGATATATTAAAATTAGAGTATACACCAAATTTTGCTGTCCGAGGCCTTCATTATGACATAGAGAAAGGTTTATTATTGAAACTGGACTCGTTTCTACAAATCCAATTTGGGGCTGTGTACAGAGGCTTAACACCAGTCAGTACCGAGGAAGTATTAAAAATGTATAAGAATAGGATAATTCCCATTGCTTATGTTGAAGGTGATCATAGATCTCATAAGGTAAGTCAATTTATTTTTTTCGAAACTAAAATTTTTATTTCCTAAATTCCGATGGTCCTACAAACTCAACTCTTATAAACTCTACCTATTTCATCCTTTTATTCCCAGGATGAGGAAGTATGTAGATACCACCACTTTCTTTCAACCAGATTAAACATATAATTTTATCAATCAACCAATCAAATTGTCTTGATTCTGACACAAATCCCTCGCTTTACTAACTCTTTCTTTTTATACAAGCTCTACGGTTATGGGCACTATGAAACCTAGCTTTCTTGAGGACATCTCTGATTTGGTCGGAAAACACCATACTGGGTCTGCATCGTTTAACGCATCCATTCACATCAGATTTATAAATTCCTTTCATCAACTTACTTTCACTCCTTATAAATGAATAAAGGATTATTTTACATTTCTCTACTAAGGCTACTCTAAATGTGTTTGCATCATAGAAACTAATAGAAAGTTTTAGTATTATCAGGCTATCAACAATCTTTGACAACCAGACCCAGAGCAAATATCCGACTCTTATTAACAAATATAAAACAAAAGCTACGAAACAAATCTTTGCTCCAAATGGGAATCGAACCCGCGCGCGAATCAACGCGTATCGAACTGGTTGCTAACCAATGCGCCACGCCTTTGTCGCATGTTGTCCTTGCACATGTTGTTTCCTATCTTTATTTATTTGAAATAGTACAATGGCAGATTTAGTGCCAAAGGCATCCTCTATCAGTCAAACCTTCAGGATGTTGACGAACGAACAAAGAAGTCACGAAGGACTCAAGTGCAGAATCGAGCCCGTACATAGCAAAAATAAACTTCAGGATGTTGAAGGACGCATAAAGAAGCCACGAAGGACTCGAGTGCGGAATCGAGCCCGTACATAGCAATAATAACCTACAGGATGTTGATTCAAGGATCTTTACTATTTCAAATTATACAAAGTATATGTACGTGTAGATCACACTGAGTTTATATTGAACGTAAACTATGACAAGTAAATGATTGCCCACATGTGCCAATCATCATCAACGACTTTAATCATGCGACTAGCTACCTATGTAGGGTTACTGGGTACATTTCCAGCAATGTGCGAGAAAATCTACTCAATGTGCAGTTTTGTTTAAAGTCTAAAATACCAGGAAATCAAGGAAAAGAAGCATTTTTTGAGATTTAGGCATGGCTACAGTCAAAATCTATAAACATATTTTACCGGTTCTAACTTAGCCGGCATAGTCGGTGCAGCTGCTACTTGCATATATTTAATTGTAGTAGTAGTCGCCTCTATTTATATTAACTCCAGCTTAACATCAGGAGGGCTGATGTCATATGCCGAGCCACAAAAATAAACATACGCATCCTATCGGACTTGATTATCTTCGCAATAACGTCGTTGGCCCCTTGTTTCGGACATTTTATATCGACCATACTGTACAGTGTACGGTGTCCAGTCCCGCAGACATGTATCGCGAGACGCATTATTTGAGCCGTGTAAACCCCCAGTTTAAAACCACTTCGCTACAAATGTATCCTTGATAATTGATATAAGTAATTTAGTATAGAAATGTAATTAGACCTCAGCCATCTTGTCACTTTGCAAGTTTTCACGCTCCTCTTAAATGTTTCAATTTAACGGGGAATCTATTATCTATTTCTTTATGTTTTTATTGAGAATCGACATTGGAATTCTGACCTCGACTTGTCTGATAATAAGCAAGAGAAAGTTGCAACCCAAAAAAAACCTATGGCGGTCAGAGGTGCTTTTCAAGCTTCACTTGAAAGGGGCAAGGTCATAGGATAGGCGGAACACATTGTTAAGTAAAGCATTTTAATCGCTAATTGTTCGACGAAGAAAGTTCGCGCTGATTCGTCTGTCATTCAACAGAATGCGTTTGCTTCCCCTGACCATGGTTTTTATTTAGGCCGGCATAGTGACGGCGGCTGAGACAGCCGTGTACTGACTCGGTTGTTTCAATCGTCTGCACTTTTGGATCTTCTCTTGCTTATCATCAGGCAGGTCGATGTGAAATGTCAAGTCACAATAAAAATAAAAAAAAAGAACGGAAATGGGTCACATATTTTATCGGATATGCCCATACTGTTGGTGAACAAGGTGAAGGTTATATGATGTATATTGAGGAAATGAGCATAACAATCTAATGATAACGGATAACTGATATGGTATCACTAAGCGAAAAAAGTTTGCGTAATACAAACAATATGTTACATATTTGACAATCACTGCTTATGGAGACGTATTAGTTATTACGAAATAATGTGCAATATATTTTATAATAAAGATAAACATAAAATAAACAAATCTTATATATAAATATATATATTTACAATATATAAAGTAGAAACAAGACAACAAAAGTACATATATCCAAGATACATTAGTACCGGTGGGTGGTTTCGCACTCTTGCTCTCGGTTTGTGTAATATACACGAGTTAAACCATTGCATTACCACTACACCACGGTCGCCTTTTATATTGCACACTCGTATAAAAGATGAATAAATGAAATCAGAGACATCCTTAAGAATGCTGGGTTGCTTAATACCTATATCCGTAGAGCTTGAATGAAGAGAATTGTTGATATCAGGGAAGCGAGAGAGTTGTGTTAAGATCATGGCAAGTGGCGCTCCATTGTCGCTGCCTAAACCTGTGGAAAAATAGCGTGACAATTTAGTATAATCACGCTATAAAAAAATATGGTATGGAGCATTTTATATAGAGATCGACATATAACGGAACCCTGTCGTCAAGCTGGAGTTCAGTCCATCAATGGAGGAGACTGCTAGTACAGTTAAATAACTGCAAGCAGCAATCGTATTCATTATGCCGGCCTAGTTGGAACCTGTAAATTACAAGCTAATCCCAAAATAGCGACGAAATTACGGTCTGTACACTTGAAAGTGGTGGTATTACCCAGGATTATCAGACTGGGCATTTGGGCACCAGCAACTGTCTGCCTACTACTCTTGTTGTTGTGCACGGGCTCGCTTCCGCACTTCCTTTGCGGCTTCTTTGTGCGTTCTTCAACAGTTTGCTATCAGTGGAGCCACCCGATCTCTTCTAAAAGACGACCGTGGTGTAGTGGCAGTGAAATGGCTACGTAGGCCGAGTGGCACGGGTCCGAAACCGCTCACCGGTACCAATGTATCTTTGATATATGTACTTTGGTTGTCCTGTTTCTATGATACAAACACTTTAGTAGCTTAGTATAGAAATGTATAATTAAAAATAATAATATAAAAATATGTTATGTTAAAAAGACCCTTCTCCTTCCCAAGACCTCCGGATGCAGACTTACGTTTCCAAGGAACTTCTGTTTCCCTTTGGTCACGCAGCTGCAACTCAAGAGCAATTGCGCGGCTGTTTCTTCCTCATTCAGATATCTTCTATTACAGGGGCTATTTGAAAGCCTAGTACTCTAACCATTACTAAAGTGTGATAAAAGAGCAGGCTTTCTAATCATTAAAGTGTCATAATTTTCAGGCAAACAGAGCGAAGATGGTGCACCTTGCCGATTTATTTTCAGTACCTGAAATGGGTTTATTATGTAATGTAGCTGAATATTTTAATAAGAATCATATTGACTATCATCCGGAAATATTGTTTTTAGATGTTAAGGTAAGATTTTTGATCAAAATAATACTATTTGTAAATAAATCACAAATGTTTCATCTAGGTCGGCATAGTTAATGTGACTGCTACTAGCAGTTGTTAACTCATAGTCGCCTTAATCTTAACATTAGGTGGGGTGCTGTCAAATGTCAAACCACAGTATAAATATATTGTTCAATATTATTTTTACAAATGTTTTAGTTAGGCCGGCATAGTAGCGGCGGGAACTGACTCGGTTATTCCAGTCGTCGTCACTCTTGGACCTCCTCTTGCTTATCATCAGGCGATTCGAGGTCAGATGTCGTCACAATAAAAATAAAAAAGTTAGAAAATATTTATCGAGAATCTGACTTACAATCTTGACGTCGATTTTTATTTGCGTCGTATATACGTCGGCATAAATACAATAATTTATAAACATGTTTATTTATATAGCTTTTAAAAATAGAATATCAGACACGAGTTGAATGTCGCATTTAGCTTTTCATATATTTTGAATAGGTAACTTTTATAAAGTCCCGGGTTCGATTCCCGGTCGGAGTAAAGATTTGTTTCATAGCTTTTAGAAGTAATATTTAGTTATTTTATTAATAAAAAAATGGCATATGTTTGCTCTCGTGGACTGCTTGTTTAATAGTGATAGGCATACATAGTTGGTGATCATTTTCCCAGTTTGGTGAACCAATTATTGTACAGACAGACTGTAAAGTGACTTAATCGCGTTTTAGGTTTAGCCTAAAAGTAGCTGGTTCTAATTAGACTGAAATAGTGCACCGCATTCCAGCTTAACATCAGGCGTACGTAACATCATGTATTTACATATAAATACATACATACACACCAACATTAATTGAATACTTTTAGCTACATACCAACATTAATTGAATACTTTTAGTTACATACCAACATTACTTAAATACTTTTAGCTACATACCAACATTAATTAAATACTTTTACCAACATTACATACCAACATTAATTGAATACTTTTAGCTACATACCAACATTAATTAAATACTTTTAGTTACATACCAACATTAATTGAATACTTTTAGTTACATACCAACATTAATTAAATACTTTTAGTTACATACCAACATTAATTGAATACTTTTAGCTATATAATTATATTTGAATAACCAAACCAAGTATGAAAATAATTGTGAAGAAAGCAAGAGAGTTTTGTTAGGGATCGCGGAAAGTGGTACTCCGTTGTCTCTCTACCTATCCCTGTGAAAATTAAGACGTGAAATTGTTTTTTTATTGTAATTAAAGTTTCATATTAAGTTGGAGTGCGGTCCGTAAATAAAGGTTAAATAACTGTGAGTAGCAGTCACATCCACTATGCCGCCTAGTTGGAACCGGTAACTAACTAATCTCGAAACGCGACTAAGTCACTTAACGTTCTGTATATGATATTAACGGTAT
This sequence comes from Tinea trinotella, assembly GCA_905220615.1. Lineage (NCBI taxonomy): Eukaryota > Metazoa > Arthropoda > Insecta > Lepidoptera > Tineidae > Tinea > Tinea trinotella. The sequence goes on from HG992306.1 coordinate 9,674,990, forward strand.
GATGATGATATAAGTAAAATGTATTTTTAATTTCAGAATTCAGTCCAAAGCTGTCATCCAATAATGCATAAGATAGTTGCACAAAATGTGAATGAGTATATTAGACCCAATCCTGATTTGAAGAAGTATTTTCAAATGCTGCAGGACGCTGGCAAAAAACTGTTCCTAGTCACAAATAGTCCATATCATTTTGTGTGAGTCATGCTTTAGATTTTTTTTTACATTTCTTTACTAAGCTTCTAAAGTGCTTGTATCATAGAAACAGGACAACCAAAGTACATATATCAAAGATACATTGGTACTGCTGGGTGGTTTCGAACTTGTGCACTCGGTTTGCGTAACCATTGCACTGCTACTACACCACGGTCGCCTTTTATTTAGAGCTTAATGAATAGTATTTAACAAATAACTAGATTGAAGGCCACCGTGGTCTAGTGGTAGTAAAATGGTCGCGCCAACAAAGAGCCTCGGTTAAATCCTCTTTCCAGTACCAAACCAATGTATCATTTATATACGAGTATGTACTTTAGTCGCTCAGTTTCTTTGATACTAGAACGTTTAGTGGCTTATTATAGTAATGTAAAATATTTTAATTCTTTTTTCACGCCTCACTTCAAAGAAAAACAACCATAAAGTAACTTAGTCACGTTTTGGGATCCGCTTGTAAGTTGCCGGTTCCAACTAGGCCGGCATAGTGGATGTGACTGCTTCTTACAGTTACTGAATTGTAGTAGCAGTCACCTCCATTCATAAACCGCACTCCAGCTTAACATCAGGCGGGGAGCTGTCATATGTCGAGTCACAATAAAAAAACCTGAAGTGATGTCCTGTCATATGTCGAGTTAACATGAATAAATAAAAATTGTCTACAGTAATGCAGGAATGGAGATGCTGGTTGGTCACGATTGGCGGGAATACTTCGATGTTGTTATTGTTAATGCAAGCAAGCCAAAGTTCTTCACGGAGGTGTCCAGGCCCATTCGCGTGTTCGACAAGAATGCCAACACACATATTTGGGAGAAAGTTACGTCTTTGGAAAAGGGCGTAATTTATTATGAGGTTATTAGTATTTTTATATAAACTCTACTATTATTGGCACTAGCAACCCAGCTTTTTTGAAGATGTCTCCGATTTGACTAGCAAAAACTCTCCTGGGTCTGCCTCGTTTAACGAATCTATCCTTTCGTCAATCTACTTTTACTTATCCTTTCTATGTGCCCAAGGAGTTTTGGATGTGTGGGAAGCAAGGGAGTTGTGTCAGGACCGTGGCAAGTGACGCTTTATTGTCTTTGCCTTTCCCTGTGGAAAAATGGCGGGACAATTTGATTGATTGTTATAATAATAACTAGCATAGTTATAAAGATCCTTGATAATTTGGTGTGGTGTAGTGGTAGTACAATGGTCAAGCAAACCAAGAGCCACCGGTTCAAAACCACTCGCCGGTATTAATGTGTTTTAATATATGGTTATAAAATATATATTATTTGTGTATTTCTATAAAAATACGAAAGACTTATAAAATTAATATTTTATGTTGTTATACCTTGAAGTTTATTGATTTTCTAATAATATATTTATCTATAAATTCTGATAAAGAAATTTTACGCCAAATTGTTTTATTTTAATTTCCAGGGCACAGTAAAACAATTACAAGACCTAACAGGATGGTATGGTCATCAGGTGCTTTATTTTGGTGACCATCCTTATACTGATCTTGCTGACGTTACGCTAGAGCATGGATGGAGAACAGGGGCCATAATTAATGAACTTACAGTAAGTGTAATATATAATTAAACAAAAATTGCGCGTTGTTGGACCTTACCATGATTTCTATCTTCAAAGATTTCTATTCTATACGAGATTACTGTTGTTTTTATTATATGGTATCAGCGCCAAAGTAAAAGTGACTGAAGGTACTGTAACCGGATTCTTCAGTCGTCGCCGAGGCCCCTTTACATTTAATATTATCAATCAATCAAATTGTCACGAATTTTTCCCACAGAGATAGGCAGAGACAATGGAGCGCCACTTGCCGCGATCCTTACACAACTCCCTTGCTTCCTTCACATCCACAATTTTCTTCGTACAGGCATAATCGGAGACATCCTCAAGAAAGCTGGGTTGCCTAGTGCCCAATAACCACAGGACCTGTATTTTTAAATGCTCTAAAATCATACTCGTATATGTTCTCTAATATAAAATTATTTTATTTTATGCAAGTAGTTTATCTTATATAAATGAACACATGAAATCACTATAGCTCGACAATAGTATAATTTTCAAATATATAATACAATACAATTCATTGTTGAAATTTTTGTGCAAATAATAATTAGTCTGTCAAAGTGAAGGTCAATTAACACTTAATATTTACGTAATTTTTATTTATTAACACTTATGTACAAATCGGTTCATTTACTCTATTCCTTTTGCGTTAAATAGTTATATTTGTTTTTAGAATTATCTATGCTCTCGCCACGCTTTGCGTTGTACGACGCCATGTTTGATTTTAATAACAACGATAATAAGTGTCCGATTCGATGGTGGCGCCATCTGTTACCGTTTTTTTTTTTGTTTTTGTGACTCGACATATGACAGAACCCCGCCTAATGAATGGAGGTGACTGCTACTAGAGTTAGATAACTGTAAGTAGCAGTCACATCCACTATGCCGGCTTAGTTGGAACAGGCAACTTACAAGCTGATCCCGAAATGCGATTAAATCACTTCACGGGTATACTTTGTAAGTAATGGCACTACCCCGGATAAGCAGAATACCAGGTCCGAGTTGTACCGGAGCGACCGTGGTATAGTGCTGGTACCAATGTATCTTTGATATTTGTACTTTGGTCCTCCTATTTCTATGATACAATCACTTTATTGGCATAATATAGAAATGTAAATAATAAAATTAATAATTCCAGCACGAAATAAAAACATTGAACACTCGATCATTTAAAGAGAACGCGAACTGGCTTCAAATGTTAACGCAGCTCATTGAGGACCACCAGGATTATAAGGAACCAGAGGCTGTTGCGGTGCTAAACGAATGGATGGCTGAGAGGGACTATCTTAGGTAAAAGAGTTAAAAATAATGGGGCTTTATATATGGTCGCTTTTAATGGACCACATACCACAGATTTCACTAGAAATTGCGAGATGGCCGTGGTCTATACTAGCGGCATGCTGTGATGACCGTTTTGACGTTTGATCTGTTCATGAAGTTTCGTATATATTTAAAAACGTTCGAAGGAACAATGTTTGTTCTTTATAGTGACAATAACAATAAAGAACAGCAATTTGCTCCTTCAAACGTAATAATTAATTTATACAAAACTTCATAAGCGAGTCAAACGTTAAAACAGCCTTCATAGCGTGCCGTTGGTCAAGTAGTATTGAAATGGTCACGTAAACCATAAGCCCCGGTTCTCAAACCAACTGTTGGCACCAATGTATCAATGATTTATCTGCTTTGGTAGTCCTGTTTCTCTGACACAAGCACTATCATAGCAATGTTTATAAACAAAACTTAGCTGTCAAAATTAATGGGAAGGAGAGAGGGGTTACTACGATTTCGAGCGGAAACCTGCTCTTGACAAGTGTTAGGTTATTATCCGGCATGTTTGCTTATGCTGTGTCCGGAGTTCTGTGGTTTGTGGTTCACGCTTAAAGGGATATTTATATGGGTTTGCTTGTATATATATATAAAATATGATATAATATAACATTTAAATATATTTTGTGCAATTATATATCTATCTATGATCGCTGTTCACAAAATTGTTTAAACTTTGTTTAACCAGAATTGTATTAACTTATTTCCTTTATAATAAAATCTAATTTGTTTTAAAGCTTGTAGAATTAAATTGATTCGGCGCTCCTCGACCTCCTCTTGCTCAATAAAAAAAACCATTCGGATTCAGACACTAATGAATTTCGGTTAAACCTGGTTTAGTTTTTGTGTAGCTTGGTGTAATGTGCTTTCTATATAAGAATGTATTACCATATATTATTCAATATTTCACTCATATCTATGTATGCATGTCATGTCACACGATTTTTAATACGAAATAAAGTAAAACTCTTATAAACTATATACAATACTTCAATGCATTACTGTTGTATTTATGTTGTCCTTTTATGGTCTTTATATCTATGTGCTATAAGACTGCATTTGGCATGTTCACTTATCTATCTTCTAATGAGACATATAATAATAAATGGTAAGATGAAAAAGCCAGCAGGGTTTACAAAGCTACTGTTAACGTCTTTGCTGTATTATTACAATCTTATTCGTGAATTGTAATGTTCTTTATGTACATATAAATAAAGATGAAAATAGAACATTATTTATTCAAATGTGAGATTATAATAAAGCTCTGTTTTGTAATCTTATTGACTAAAACACGAGAATTTTTTTATAGTCATAAAGTTCATAATGTATAGCGAGTACTTACTACTTTAAGTGGGAGTTTCTGTCAATTTTGACAGTGGTTTGGCGTGGTATTGTGGTAATGCAGTGATTACACAAACCAAGAACTTCCGTCCACATACGTAGTTTGGTCGTCTTGTTTCTATCTTTCAAGCACTTTTTAGTTGCTTAGTATAGAAATGTAAAAAAAAACGTGGAATTTTCCACTTCGAGTGGAGGTACGCTATAATGAATAATAAAAACTAGAAAGTTTTTTTTAAATGAAAGGCGCTTACTGTGAGTTTAGTTTATAATTTTACAAAGTGCATAGGCGCTGTACTTTTGAATAATATATGGTCGGTAAATTAACGTAGAAAATGTAGTTTAAATTTATGTTAGCGACCAACCATGATATGTTTCAACAGTACATTGTTGGGTACTCCGGCTTGGACGACTGGCTCTACAACATCGGATGGCCGTACTCATTGGCAAGGGTAAGTATGGCACCAACGAAATTATAACACAGTCTCTGGTTGTAGTTATTTTTTGAGTTGTTAGTCTTCATTATAATTCAATTAATTTCTTTTATTTTTTTATTTGTGTAAGTAAATATTTGTATTACGAAAAATATCTGCAAAATGAGACAACTATTGGCAATACAATGATATTTATTATATCACTTGGTGCATACACCGGCTAGTGAGTCAGTTTTCCAAGCCGGCATAATGAAGGCTATACATTTATTTTATTTTTTCTATTTCCACATATATATACACATACATATTTATATATTGCATTTCATTTTTACTTATTTGTATGAACTTTTCTTCTATCAATTAAAATTAGTATTCGATTATTGATTTAATGTCGTTTATTCACAACACTAATGACATTTATTCTTTTAATATTCATATCGGCATTGATCTAAAGTAATCCTCTGCCGATGCAAATTATTAAAAAAGCTGGAAATATATATAATTTTTTTCTGGTAATAAGTAAACTAATTTTAATAAAATAATAACGTTTTGTATTTTAATTTACAGGAATGAAATAAAAGCAGTATTCAACAGACAGTTTGGTAGTGTGTTCCGAACTTATCATAACCCGACATACTTTTCCCGCCGCCTCTTCAGATTTGCTGATATTTATACTTCCAATATATCTAATTTGCTCAATTATTCACTCACTCATACATTCTACCCGAGAAGGGGAGTAATGCCACACGAATATGGGTCTTATTTCGTTTAGATTTATGAATTACATTACACTAAAATACAAAAAAAATTAAGCTCAATTTTTATTTATACTTGAATTGTTTAAAATCTAGTAGCAATGCCTTTAATTATAAAACCTTAAAGACGGTTCTTTTTTGTTGCTTTAAGTATTGTATGCTTGTAACTCAGTGTGTTCAAAGGTATGTGTTTAGAAATAGATTTTTTTTATTTTTTTATTCTGTTTTTTTTTTAGGGGACTTTAGTCAAAGTTGACTATGCCAGTCCCATCTTAACAACTAACTAAACTTTCTAGTTCAAGCTTAATCATATAACTGTTCTCAGTTATATGATTAAGCTTGACTGTGTAACTTAATCACAGAACCTCTCCCAAATCGATAAACCTCCAATGCTTCCACTGAAGTCGGACATGCCAATATTGGTATAAACATACCCACATCCAATCTATTTATGTTACATACAGCAATTAGACTATTTCTGTCGGCATCGTTCCGGACACATTCCTCTAATAAATGATGACAGTCCTCTAATTTTCCACACCAATCACAATCACCAATCACCAATCACAGAAATAGATAAGTGAGAAATTTGTAACAAATATAAGCTTGTACACTGATCTAGTATTCGAACTTGAAATTAACTGCTCTCAGAGGCCTTCAAAGTAAGTCTCAGCGTCTAGTAGCGTTGTTCGTTCGTAATTATTATGAAAGATTTTACATGTTCGAATATGCGTATTCTTTCAATATGATATTTTAGATTTTTTTACATATATGATATTGATCTTTAGAGAGCACTGTGTCACATGTCAACGTGACGCCTCAATTTCCACAGGGATAGACAGAGACAACTTCCACGATCCTGTTACGACTCTCTCGCTTCCTTCACATCTAAAATATAGGGCGCTGTCATACATTAAAAAAAGCGTTATTAAGTTAGTAACTGCATGTTGCCCCATTTTTGGCTTATTTTAAAGCTTTTTATTGTATTTAACTTTGGATAGATAAAAATATTTTCATAGCTTTTTTTAAATATGTATTTGTTAGCAATGGAGTTATTTATTTATCTATTTCGATATTGTCTTAAGCGTTCTTTTTATATATATTTTTAAATAGTTCTAAGATCACTTATTTATGTGTTTTAAAAAAAGATGTTGAATTTCGCTATTTTCCCTCGAAGTTAAAATCTCATGTAGGAAGTTTTATTTAATACTAATATTGTAAAAAGTAATACCAAAATATAATGGTCGTGTTTGAATAAAAAAAATTATTCAAACACGACCCAAAACCTTTTCTAGTAAATAACGGACTACCGATTTAGTGGCTATTTCTTTTATAGTTTTCTTTAGATTGATTATTTATTTATTAGATGTCTAACTGATCATTATATCAACAAATTTAAAAAATTTCTGTTTTTTTTAATTACCTTATTTTAAGTTGCTATAACATCAGAACAAATTAGCAACTACAGTTGATACCTTTTAAACTCGAAACATGATACCTAAACTTGAAATTCGAAAATATAAAAATACTGTTTCAGGTAGTTTACATAGGTGTACATTACAAACTAGTCAATTAAATATAATATGTAAATAAACAAAAAACAATTTTATTCTGTGCCTTATTTTTTTTTGTTAATTAGATACTTTGGATTATACGTTGGCGTCACTATCCCGCGTGTATATCCACGCGGGATAGTGACGCACAAAAATGGGGTTGCCATATGTGTAGCCACGATAAATATATGTATGAAAAAACTAGCGGAAGTTATCCTGCCCGAAAGTAAAAAAAAAACGAGCAGCGCCACCTACCGAGTCCTTTTGTGAATCTAAAGCATCCAAGGACCCACTTAAACTCACACTAAATAAATGTTATTGTTCAATAAAACTACAAAGAATTAGCTGTCAGCTAGGATAGATTTACAAGACCAAACCTTTTTTACCTTATTTAAACATAATTAAATTCAACAGAGCGCCACTTCCAAAGATTCTGACACAACTCTCTTGCCCACTTCACATCCATTATCCTTTTCATACACAATCAAAACCTACTTTATTAAAAATGTCCTCGATTTGATCAAAGTACTATTATGTCTCGACATCTGACCTCGACTCAGCGTCGGAGCTAGAGTCATGAGCGCCCTCGCAGGATTTGAATTTTCCGCCCCTGGTCCCCTTCATACCACCGATTCGGCTTATCGGCTTATTTGGCGTTTTTACGTTATATTATTTTATTACCTGGGCTGTAGAGTAGACAAAACTCTATACTTACGTCTTGCTCTGTCTTTATGGGTTTTTTCTCTTTCTCTCTGAAACTTTGTCTACGGTCATGCTAGCCCAGCTAGTTACTTATTTTACTTGAACCGTAGATAAGCATTGAGCGCTCACAGAGGGTTGCGCTCCTGTGAGTTGCCCCTCTAGCCAACCGGTACCCGCTGACTGATAATCAAGGAAAGGTCTAAGAGTGACGGCGACTGAAACGGCAGCCTCAGTCGCCATCAGTGTGCCATCTATTATTCTCTATGTTTTTGTCTACTGTCCCTCGTGTACCATCCAAGTAATGTAATTTCAGCCTTATACAATGTTATTGTTTTTTTTTATAATTTGTAAAAGTATTTTAAGGTATAATCATATTTATAAGTTACCTGTATTATAATTTTATATCGTGTGTTACCGTCTAACTTTGTGATTATTAACTTTTTATAAGAAGCTAGTATTTTTTATTTGTTTGACAAAATAAGTTATTGTTTTATAAGTTTTGAATTGTTACTCTAAGTCTAAAGGATTAAATCATAAAATACTCTGATAAAAAGAGGATAAATGCTCTTGTTCTATTTCCGTATATTAATAGGTAGCTATTCATTTCACGCTCTGTTAACAGATGTCACTTGTGAAGAAAGCAATTTTGTCAGTAGAACCAGAGTGATTTTGGTTATTTGCTCAACCTGCCGACCCGGGGTAGTACTCCATTTTCTACGTGAATCACATTTCGAGAATTGAGTTAGGCCGGCATAGTGGATGCGACTGTAACTTATATTATTGTGACTGGACATATGACAGCACCCCGCCTGATGTTAGGCTGGAGTGCTACTATTGCTACGGTTACATAACTGCAAGTATCAGTCGCATCCACTATTGCAACGCTGTCAGTCATTAGTAACATTGTCTCATAAAACAATGTTCAGTTGATATTGCGGTTTACCATTGAATACCGTTACTTTATAATCTATCTCCCGAGTTTGTAAACTGTGGATAAATTATTAACTGTACCATACTGTTTACAATATAACGTATTAATTTACGATAGTTTATAATCTATCCACGATAGGTTATAATATATATATATATATATTGATATGGATATATAGTTGGCTGTGGATAAATTATAAACTTCGAAAATTTATACCTTATATTGTAAGCAGTATGGTAGTTCACAATTTATCGACAGTTTACAAATTCGCGGGATAGATTATAAACTAACGATATTCACCATTATACGGTGATATTTAAAAACAAATTCTTAACCTTATTTTAGTGCACTGAAGATGCAATTACATTTTAGCATAATATCTACAAAGTTATGTGTATAAGTGATGCGTAAAATTATGCGAATAAAATAACAACAGGAATAAGATTTTGAGTAGTTTCATTCATTTTAATTTAATGAATTTTAACTAAACCAAAGATGTCAAAATAGGAAATCTTAATACTAATCCTATTTTGATTTCCCTTTAATCATTTGCATGATTTCTTTACATTTTTATACTAAGATAGTTTGTATCAAATAAACTAGGCGACCAAAGTACATAATCAAAGATACATTGGTTTCTTTTGGTTTATGAGACCGTTTTATAACTACCACTATAGATCACGGCCGCCTTAAAGATGCATTTTACGCAACTGTTTAAATTACTCGTATTTTAATTGCATTTTGCGCATCTGTATAATCATGATCTTTGTAGCATCATGATCGAGTATTAAAAATGAAATACTAGAAATAATAATGACTTAATGTGTTCTGTAAAGGTTATCAAATTGTGCCATTTCTAGGACAATATATTATCATTATTAGTTGATTTATTTCACAATTTATTATTATCTATGTATTTGTTTTGTATTCATTTGTTAGTGGTTTTTAGAAAATAAATATTTATATACTTTTATGGTTGTTTTTCTAAAATTTCACATAATTAATTACCTTTTAGTGACATGGATTGACAAAGAAATGCTCGATGGCTGGGCACATAAAAGAATGAGTAGATTGAGCAAAAGAATTCAATAATATAATTTGAACAGATGCCGAAAATATAATTTGAACGAGGTAGATCTAGGAGGGATGACACCGACAAAATCGGAGACATCCTCAAAGAGAGCTGTGTTGTCTAGTTCCCATAACCGTAGCTTGTATGAAGACTATTGTGGATGTGAGGAAACCGAGGGAGTTGTGTCAGGATCGTGGCAAGTAGGGCTCCATTGTCTCTGCCGATCCCCATGGGAAAAAGACGTGACAATTTGATTGATTGATTGATTTACATTAATTAAAAAAAACTTTTATTGTGTCTATTTCTTTTTCTCTGTTGTCTAAGGCCGGGAATACAAATCCGATTTCGCTTCCGATTGTCTGATCAGACTATCGGATCGGATGCACACAATACACATCCGATTCTTGCGTCAGACTTTTTCTGAAGTCAGTTGTTCTCGAGCTGTGAATGATTGCTTGTCAAGAAAAGATAGAGCGAAAAGAAAAGATGGACGACGAATTATTGCATACTAGCTGTGCCCGCGGTTTCACCCGCGTAAAATTAGGTTTATAACAGATATAACAAAGGAGGAGGTTCTCAATTCGACTGTATATGGTTTTTTGTATTTATAACTCGATAACTCATATAAAAATGACAGACGAAAATAAAAATTAATATAGATAAATTCCAAATAGCTGAAACTATAGGAAACTATAGTAAAAAAAAAAAATTTTTATTAAAAGTAACTTATGTTACTTCTAGTACTTCCAAAATATGTGTATAAAGTTTCATGATGATCGGTTAAGTAGTTGTAGCGTGAGAACGTAACAAACAAACTCACATTCACATTTATAATAATAGTAGGATATGCATATTCAGAAGGTAATAACAATAAAGAAAAATTCCAAACACCTGAAAGTATAGTCTATGGAAAGTATAGTGTATAGTCTTCATAGTATAGTTAATTGGATTGGAATATAGTGCGATGGTATTATAGTACTCTATAATACCATGCACCTATTAAAAATGAATAAACTAAAATAAAATAAAAATGAAGTATCATTTTGTACGAGTAACACCTAACCAAAAAAAACCTGCCAATAACTAACCTTGGGCCTATATTACTTTAAGTATATAGTATACTTAAGTATATACCTATATACTTGAAAATTGGCAAAACGGACACAACCGTCAATGACGTCTGCCCTCACGCGTCTGCCTGTCCGCGTTCCGACTTCTTCCCCCACTTCACTCGCCGTGCGTAGGATTTACGCTACACTATTTTGGCTATAATGGCTTACACATAAGATCTAGATATATACTGTCGCGGGCTTTTTTGTAGGTTTATTTAAGATAAACATATTCATGATACATTACATATGTGTAACTCTAGCGGTTTTGGCAGCGCACGCCAGAATATCTCGCAGATGGTAGATTTTTATCCTACTTACTTGACACTTATTGTCATATTTTTGACAATTCACACAATATCTTGATAAATTGTAGCCTATGTGTTATTCTGATGTATAAGCTATATTGTGTTTATTAAAATCCATTCAATAGTTTTGGCGTGAAAGAGTAACAAACATACATCCATCCATACTCACAAACTTTCGCGTTTATAATATAAGTAAGGAAGTAAGGATAATTATTACTACTCCAGATGGGCAGACGGGGTACCACTGCCTACCACTCTTTGACTAGCAGACCTGAAGCAAATATCCATCTCTTTTTATTTAATAACAAATAAATAATTATTTTTCCGACCGGGAATCGAACCCTTTACGCGCAACAAACCATTCGCCAACCGTTCGTCCACGTCTGTCGTTAAAAAATCTTTGCGAGATTGCCAGCACATCACAGCATGACCAGTATATGAATGGTAATCATCACTGCTACTCAAGACCCAATCTGCACTAGCATAAATTGTAATAGGTTTACAAGTTTACTTGAAACATAGTTGCTAGTGCCTTTGATATATCTTAAGAGCCTTTTACCGCAGCTATGTTCACACTTCCCAATGCGAATAGAATTGGCTCAAGTAACTGACTGGACGTGTACAAATTGATAAGCACAATATAGAGCCTATTATCTCCTGGTATGAATAGTCCACAATTTTTGGACCTAACTTAATGTAGGTACAAGCGGAGTGGCAGCAGAATTACAGTCTTTCGTACCATATTTATTGGGCAAATTATTTAAAAATCGGAAGTACAAATTGGAAGTACAAATCGGAAGTACAAATCGGACGTGTATTTTGTTTCTGTATTTTGTATGCAAACTGCACCTTCAGACAATCGGATCGGCCATAAAATCGTAAGCGCCTTGGCGTTGCTTCCGATTCTGACATCCGATCCGACTATCGGATCGGACGTGTATTAAGTATTCAAACAAATGTATGGCACGAGTGCCTTCCGATTGTCTGATCAGACAATCGGATCCGACTATCGGAGAGCAAAATCGGATTTGTATTCCCGGCCTAAGCGGTTCTACGGATTAGACGACAAGCAAAAGTGGCAGTTTTTAAATGATAATATTAAATATAACAAATATCCTTTGTAATTAATTTCAAAATTTAAGTTCCCACATTGGTTTTGGAGCTTATTATTAGAATTTAAGCTAGAAAAGACGCAGTCGGTTTTAATAAAAAAATGTTGATTTTGTATTATCTCTATATTTGTAAAACGACATATCTACATTTTGTAAACGATATCAGGTAAAATTAAACATGCATTTAATTTTGTAATTAATGCGAGCGCGAGAGGGAATGATAAGGTAAGGCGCAATTATATGAGTATAATGAATAATAATACGAAAATACGTATTAATATAATTTATTTAACATTGTCTTAAACAAATTGATTACAAATAAATTAAGGGAATGTAGGGTAAGCTGTGTCAATGAGGATAATGTTTTCTGAACGTAAAGTTTTCACGTTGATTGTGAATGGGATGTTGTTGTAGCGCATCTTGCAAGATCTGTCAGGTCTGGCCATGAAGCATAGCGTGTAGAGGGCTGTTTCTAACTCAGGGGACGTCCCAACGAACATGTTCACCTCTGGTGCATCCTTGGTGTCACTGAGAATGGTGTGTTGCTTTAAGATCAATCCTTTCTGTAATTGTAACAATACTTTTTAGACGCCACGTTTTGCCAGGCCGATAAGACAAGGAGCCTAGAGAGTTTAAGAGTGGTGCCCAGTCTGTAGATCCGAGGTTGTATCATGTTTCGGGATCAGCTTGTAAGTTACCGGTCCAACTAGGCCGCACTTGATATTAGGCTCAATGTGATTGGTAGTACAGTTAAATAACTAAAATACGGTTGTCTCAGCCGCATAAAGACCTTAATTTCTTGACACAGTGGGTATTTTAAACTAGTAAATTAAACCTGTGGATGGATGCTTTAAACGAGGCAGACCCAGAAGTGTATTTTCTGGCCAAATCGGAGATATTCTCAAGAAAGCTGGGTTGCCTAGTTCCCATAACCATAGCTTGTATGAAATGAATTGTGGAGTTGAGGAAAGCGAGAGGGTTGTGTCAGGATCGTGGCAAGTAGCACTCCATTGTTTCTGTCTTTCCCTGTGGGAAAAAGGTGTGACATTTTTATTGATTTAATGAATTATAAATATTACTTACGCCAGCAAGATCAAGTTTATCAATGTAACCAAGATAATTAGCTTTTCTGTCCAATTCACGTTTAGCAAAGAACAACCAACTGTGTAAACCTGAAAATAGAGTACAATATTATAAACATATTTTTACAATAGTTTTATTTATTTATTTTAAAACTTAATGCACAATAGTACAATTCTCTACCAATCAAATCTTTAGGATTTTGAACCGACGATGTAGATGAGAGGTAGGGTGAAAAATAAAAATAGACATCTAATTACATATGAAAAATATATAAATTAAAACATGTTATACATAATTAACATGTATAACATGTTTTACCTTGATTTGATGATAGGCGTGGCGCATTAGTTAGCACACCAGTTCGTTACGCGTAAATTTCATAGCTTTTATTTGTAATATTTATTAATTAGATAAAATTATAATACAAATATTTGTTAATAAAAAAAGACGCGTATATTTGCTTCTGTTCTGAATATCAAGAGTAGTAGACAGTTGTCCTTATTCTACCGATATAGGGTAGTCACTTCATGGTCTATATACTTACAAATATATAGACCGTGAAGTGACTAAGTCGCGTTTCGAGATAAACTTGTCAGTTGCCGGTTACAATTAGGCCGGCATAGTAGATGTCTTTTTTACTTACAGGTATTTAACTGTAAGTAGCATCGTCTTCAGTCACTAAAAAAAATGGCAATGCAAATAAGTAGGAATTAATGTCAAAGTTAACAAACAATGCCTAGGCCTGTTTTAGTTGTAAAATTCGTCAACAATTTAATAATTTACCTAATTACCTTTCATACTCGTAAGAGATATAAATCATTATTACTTACCAAGAACTGTATCAGATTTAAGTTCAGCCATGAATACATTCTCAAAAGCGCAACTGCATTTGCACAATCCTGTCCAATGGCGGGCGTATTTTGTGAACCAAATCTTTTTGAATATTTCCACTTGTTCTTGATACTCATTGAATTGGTTTAATCCTAGAAAATAAAACGGCTTTTAATTTAATTACATACTATTTTTTTATTGTGATTTGATATCTGACTGACTTGCCTAATGGTAAGCACCCTTGCCCAAGGTCCAAGAGTGCCAACGACTTAAAAAACCTCAGTTCAGTTCAACATTCAGTCCACGGTTGCCTTAATCGCCGTCACTATGAACAAGAGTTAACCGGCGATTGAGTTAACCGTGAATTCAATGCTATAAAGTTTAGAAGTTGTTATACATACTTATGTGAAATAATTCAAACTAGTGCAGCTATTGGTGTACTGGTATAGCTAAGAAATAAATAAATTTAAAAAAGTAAAGATATAAAGCAGCGTAGTGTCCGAATTAATATCATTGAATAATTTAAACTAAAGATACAAAACAGAATAGTGTGCGACTAAATATTATTGAATAATTTAAACTAAACATAAACAACACAATTGTTTATGTTTGACCGCCAAAATATTTTAATTTCAAGCATACTCGTAGATCACTAGCATACAAATTAAATTGTATATTTTACAGGCTTATACATTTTGCGGCTTTACGATGGCAAAGGTCATTAAATAATCAAATGAAGATTAAATAATATTTCAGAAATAAAGGTCGCATTAATATTTACTACACATTATTTTGTAATGGAATGATAATATGAACACGATAATTAAGCAATAAATAGAGCGGTCAGTAGTTAGAAGGGTGACCAAAAGTAAAAAATATTTCTTTCCTAGACGTATTTTGGATGACACGTTAAACTGCCCCTCAGGCGCTGGGAAAAAGTCCCAGGCGTTGTCAGTAGATGTCAGTAACTCCTTAACAAAGGCCGTCATAGTGGGCCGTATAGGCGAAGAATGATAGTGAATTTGAAATAAATAAATTTTATGCGGCTTACTATCGCGTTTATTTTGGTTTAGATTTTACAATTTTTTATTATTCCGACGTTTCGAGAGCTTTGCAGCCATCGTGGTCACAGAGAGACCCTATAGATAAAAATCCTTTTTTTGACGTGACAACGTCTTATAAATTGGTTTGCCGGGTGACACTTCAAGAAACTGCGTTACGCTCCGCTCACGTTATGCGCTCACAATGAGAGCGAGTGAGAGGCACGCGTCCCTTCCACTCGGGCATGGTTAGCCCGCCTAAGAGCGAGAGAGACATATGTATATTTGTATATAAATACGTATGTATGTGTAAAGGTAAAAATAAAATTTTGTTAATATGAAATTCAGTGCGAGATTCTTTGTATAAATTAATGTTTTAAATATAATTCTTTGTATAAATAAATGTTTTAATTTGTTACTATTATTTCATCCTTCTTCCTACTATACGAATGAATATTCACATTAAAATTATTTTACCACTCAAAGTCGTTGTCACGTAAAACTTTCGCCCGTATATCGACTTTACAGGCAACCAATTTTTTTTTTATCTATAGATACTTATTGTTTTCTTACACGTCTGTGTCAAATTAAAGAGGCATAACGGAGTACAAAACAAACATGATATGACCTAACATTTTATTAGTATTAGAGTTGTTTACCTTTGCTTGTTAGATGGTTCATAAGTGTCCTTATAGGTCCAGTTGCAAGGATTGTGTTTATGTATGTCGTTTGCTCTGTCTCTTCCTACAATAAATTATTTACATTAAGTAAAGTACATTAAGTATTTAGATATTGTAACAAATGGTCTGTAAGCCTAACATAATACATAGATGTCAAATTATGTGTTTTGACGACAGGCGTGGCCGATTGTCCAATGATTAGTTTGTTGCGCATAAAGTCCCGGGTTCGATTCCCGGTCGGAGCAAATATTTGTGTCAAGCTATTCAATTTATAATATTTAATAATTATACTAAATATTGTAAATATGAATGAATCAATCAAATTGTCACGCCTTCTTCCCACAGGGATAGGCAGAGACGATGGAGCGCCACTTACCACGATCCTTACACAGCTCCCTTGCTTTCTTCACATCCACAATTATCTTTATTGTAAATATTTGTTAATAAGAAGTAAGAGGCTGATATTTGCCTAGGGTCTGGTTATCAAAGTGTAGTTGGCAGTGGTGCCCAGTCTGCCGATTCAGGGTAGTACTACAACTTACAAGTATACAAACCGTGAAATGACTTAGTCGCGTTTCGGGATCGGCTTGTAAGTTACCGGTTCCAACTAGGCCGGCATAGTGAATGTGACTGCTACTTACAGTTATTTAACTGTAAGTAGCAGTCACATTCATTCATGGACCGCACTCCAGCTTAACTACACAATAAAAAAATGAATTAAAAAATATTGTTATATCAGAAGTGCATCGAGGATTGTAAGATGCGCTGACACTAGTGTATTAAGTATATACAATGTATTATACAATGGGGATTATTATTCTTAATAATCAATGTTTTTTTAGAAAAGTAATGTCATACTTTTTAGCAAATCTTACAGTTTACGGCGACCGTGGTGTAGTGGCAGTGCAATGGTTACACAAACCGGAGAGGACAAGTTCGAGACCACCTACCGGTACCAATGTATTTAGTATTTTTTTTTTTGTTTAATTTATTATACATTTCTATAGTAAGCTACTAAAGTGCTTGTATCATAGAATCCGGGCAACCAAAGTAGATATATCAAATACATTGGTACCGGTGAGTGGTTTCGAACCTGTGCCACTCGGCTTACATAGCCATTGCACTGCCACTACACCACGTATCTTTGATATATGTACTTTGGTTGTCCTGTTTCTATGATACAAGCACTTTAGTAGCTTAGTATAGAAATGTAAACAAAAAAACAATTTAAAAAATTGATTTCCTTACAAGGAACTGTTAAATTCTAAATTGGCTGTTAATTTTAATAGCATGGTAAAGAATTAGAACACTCACTCCAGGGGTAGAGATTTCTGGCCGAATCACGTTCTTATGATAATTATTAAACAAAGCCACAAAAGGTTTAATAGTGGGGCCATTCCATACATTATCTGTGACTGATAATAAACTGAAATAAAGAAAAATATTTAAAAGACGTTTCAAAGAATTAATTATCTATAAAAACAAATTATTGTCTATAAAAACATAATTCTAACATTCTCTATCAAGTAAACAACATCTACAATCCGGTTAACGGTAACATAACCGCGATTTAAACAACAATAAAATACTCAATACTCACTTGTTGGGGGCTTGATCGTCTTTAGACATGGCGCTAGTTTTACCCTGGACATTTACTTGGATGTAGTTGTATGCATTGTTAATATCAGCGTTGAACATTTCTTCTCCGAGACGCAGCAGATCCTCGTCAGAAGTACCATCTTGAACTTGACGAAGAATATCCTCATAACTCTTCTTCTTCGCATAATCCACAACGCCACCAACGACTGTGCCTATTTGTTGGATAGTGTTCGATGTACCTCCTTGACCTCCAGACGTGGCATGATTAGAGATTAAATTTGGGAGAATCTGATTGAAAATCTGACCAGCAGCACTTGCTATATCATCTCCTCTACACGCGGCTACTGATAGTAATAAAATTAGCGTGAATTTAGACATCGTTGTCGAATTAGACGACGATGTATAACAGACCACAACGCACTAGTGATCTCAGTGCCCGCGCAGATACTATTCGACCTCCGAGGTGACGTCACCTCGTACTTTACTGATTGAGTCTTTAAATAGCTGTTTATCCTGTTTTTTGTATCATTGCGAAATTAAATTGGCTTCATGATAAAATCTGGACTAAGTTACGAAATTATTGTGCTCAGTTTGTTTTAAACATCTACTAGAAAGGTTCTTTGCTACTAGAAAGAGCAAATAATTAGCAAAAAAATTAATTGATCAGTAAAAACACAATACGAGTACTTACAATAGGCAAGCTTAATGCTATGAAGCATTTTTTACCAGCTAACCTTTGGGAGAGAGGCGACATAAAGGTTAAAGGTTCTCTAATAAAACCAATAAATCTAATTGTCACGCCATTTTCCCACAGGTCGAGACAATGGAGCGCCACTTGCCACGATCCTGACACAACTACCTCGCTTCCCTTACATCCTAAATTTTCTTTATACAAACAAGCTCTACGGTAATGGACACTAGGCAACCCAGCTTTCTTGAGGATGTCTCCGATATACATACCAATACAATAATATTTATATACTATTTCTAATACATACATATATGTACAATTAAAGTATATACGTATAGATCCATAAAGTAAATAATTGCATAGAAATGAGACTAAATTAAACGGTCATATATTTCTATAAAATTCCAACACACGGCTGATGTCCTCTCTCTATAATCGATATTCATAAATGTTACAATTGATTTGTTTTCCTGCAATTTTTAGAAGAAAGTCATCTATTGAATAGTCCAATGGCGCGGCGGTCCGTTGCAAGCGAGCGCACACAAGCTATGCTCGCGTGCTGGTCCATGCTTCGGGAAAATCGTATTTTACTTATGTATTATGCATCATCTGTACAGCACCCAGTAACGCATCTGCCCGTATGTGTGCGCAACATTGTCTAACTACGTGTTCAAAGTAAGTTAACTGGAAATATCAGTATAAAATTGTACCTATCAATAGGTACAATTTTGGCCGGATTATGCCGGCCAAAGGTGCTTCTTCACGCATCGCTTGAAGGATTTAAGGCTATAGAAGGGAGAGAGCACATGGGCACAAAGCATTCCACAAAGATTGTTCTACAAAGAAAAGACGCACTGAACTTTTTAGTTCGATTATATTTATTTGTAGATGGTTTATTATTCAATTACAGACAATTGAATGGCTTCATTGGTTAACAACGATTGAGGCTTTAATCTTTTTCTCCTAAGTTTAACTTACATTAGAATTTTCGATAAAATGGAGTGGCCTAAGAATGATCTCTATACGCCATCTTTAATGCGCAATTTGCATGTGCGGATGTTTCACAGACGAACGCTGATCTCACTTCCATCTACGAGTATATACTTACTTATCTAATGTTGTGCATATTTGCGTCAATGAATAGAAATAAAGTGGTTCTTATTTAAAGACTGTACTTACAATCTCTGGATGTCAAATTAAATCTTTATTTCGATTAACTAATCTGGCAGGTTGCAGTTATCAAGCTGTAGTGGCAGTCGCCTTCATACACAGACTGCATGCCAGATTAACATTAGACCCTTCTAATGTTAGTTAATCTAGACCCTTCTGAATGTTAGTTAAATATAAAAGATAAACCCTTGTTTATCTTTTATATTTAACTAACATTCACAATTCTCTTCATACAAGCCTTATGGTTATGAAAGGAAGCAAAGAGTTGAGTCAGTATCGTGGAAAAGATCACTACGTTATCTTTGCATATCTTTGTAGGAATTAATGCGTGACAATTTAGTTATATCAAATTCAATCAAATTGTCACGTCTTCCTCCCACAGGGATAGGCAGAGACAATTGAGCGCCATTTGCCACAATTCTGACACAACTTCCTCGCTTCCAACTAAATTGATCATATAAAAACCTCATTAAGTAATGAATACACTTCTTAGAACAAATCATAATTATAACTTAACAAAATAAGTATAGATTTCTCAGTTGTTTATTTCGTTTCCTATCTCATAGGTCATTTGGCATCAGTTGAGGTCACAAACCGTTTAATACCTAGCCACTGGCCTTTTGCACACAAACTCGTCTGCCTTGTCCAAACAAATTGTGTGTTTTACATACGAATATCAGTACTGGATTTTTTGTATCACGAAACGGTTGTCCTGTCTTTAAAGGCGAAGAACCAGAAATGAAAATGCGTTTGGTTCTACTGTTGTTTATCATAGGATATGTTCATTGTAAGTAAATTTGTGATTATTTTATGTACTTCGCGATAGTAAACAACTAACGATGTCTCTTTGATTATTATCTAGAGATATAAATTATACGATATACGTATATATTGGTAGAGTTATAATACGTATCTATACTATATAGGCATACAGGCAGAGAGTTGGTGGTGGTCATTTGCCAAGTCTACCGCTCTGGTGAACTACCAGTACTTTTAAGTGTCAGACAGTGAATTGATTTAGATGCGTTGCGGAATCAGCTTAAAAGTTGCAAGTTACAACGATGCTGGCCACAGTGGATGCGAATGCTACTTGTAGTTATTTAACTGTATAACAGTAATATACTAGCCATTTATGAACTAAGATTAAATATATAAATATTAAGAAATAGCCACTAAGATTAAATATTAATAAAAAGGGTTATTAGTCGACAAAACTGCATCAAAACAGGATAAAATGATAACAATTACATTTCCATAATATTATTTAAGTACCATAGAGTATGTATGAAGATAATTGTGGATGTGAATGTGGCTAGTACTACCACTTTTCGTGAATACCGTGAAGCAACTCAGTTGCATAGTGTCCATGGACAAATATTTATAATATTGTACATAATTATTAAATATTACAAATAAAAACCATAAATCAAATATTTGCTCTGACCGGCAATCGAACCCGAGACTTTACGCGTAACAAACTGATATACTAACCAATGCGCCTCGCCTGTCGTCAAACATCATGTTGTCTTTAAAAGTATTATATAATAAAAATTAAAAGTATTTACAGACTGGCCAAGCTTAATTAAAATAAATAAATTTAAGACAAGTTATAAATTTTCTCTGGCGCGAACTCGCTATAATCCGGTTATATTTAGCCATTTTTTTAACTTTCGATAATTTCGACAACAAGTATTTAATAAACATCAACAATAATATTTTGATTGCCTATATTTCAGGTAAGAAGACATACCAACCTATAGACAAAAATGCAAACTCCGCATTTATTAATATGGAAGGGGGTGGTGCTCCGAAAACTAAACCCGCCCCAGTGCCTAACAACCCAGCACCAACCAACCAGCAAAGTGGTGGATCATTGCACAGTCAACAACCACAGACACCAACAAAACCCGTCCAGCCATCGCAACCGTCCAAACCAACTCCCCCACAGACCCCTGTGCAGACTAAACCAGAACCTGTTAAACCCAATCCAACTCCTGTGCAACCTGTTCCACAAAACCCTAGTCCCTCAAAACCCGTGCAACCTGGTCCTTCGAAGCCTGTGCAACCAAGCCCTGCTGGCGGAAATACACCAACTCCAGGGCCAGGATCGGTGAAGCAACTCATTAATTTCTATGACAGCCAGGGTAAAGCCAGCCCAATTAGACCATACTCTTACAGCCAAGCTGTGAAGCAAGGAAAACAATAAGATTACCAACTTAACTTTATAATTTAACCTATTAATAACATAATATAAAAAATAAAAATATATTTTTTTCAAAAACAAAAATAGAATTTTAATACCAACTTACTTAAAAAAAAATTTTGACTCGACATATAAATGCACCCCGTTGATGTTAAGCCGGAGCGCGGTAGTCGCATCCAATATGCCGCCCTAGTTAGAGGTGGCAGATTTTAAGCTGAAACGCAACTGAGTTGCTTAACGGTATTCACGGAAAATGGTGGTTCTACCCTGGGTCGACAGATCATCAACTGATGACCACCGACAGTCTGCCTACCACTCAATTGAAGCGATTAGTTGGTTTATCATTATGAATGAAAGTGCATAACAAATCTGAGTAAATAACTACAAGTGCATAGAATAACCTTGACATACCGTAACATCAGTAATATAAACAGAAACGCAGCCAATTTATAGCAGTGAGAGTGACGCCGTTCGCATTGGATCCTGGTGCGCGGGCGCGGGCCAAATGTGCCACTTTCACTACCAACAAACTGAATCATACGCACGCAACATCGGAAGGACCCTCAATGCCTCTTACATTTACGGAATGCGACATATTGTGCAACACATTGTCTGTAATTTTACAAAACAATGACTCACGGAGGAAGTATAAAGAATAGGCCATTTTGTGTCACCTGTATCTTTCTTCACAGCATGCTGAATGTGAAAGTTATTTCACTGATTTATATCTAGCGTAAAATGTTAACTGCGTTGACGACGGTCTTTATAAATTATTTTTTATGTAATCCAGTTATATCGTAAGGTAAAATCTCTCAAACAATAACTTTTGCTTCATTATTAAACATATTATAGTCATACAATTAATTATAGTTTTAATATTACTTCTATAATAAATAACGAAATAGGCGTGCACATAAAAGTTAATGCGATTATCAACCTTTAACCTCTAACACTGATAATTTTTCTTTGTGAACCTTATCGATTTCATATAAATGCTTGCAGACAGCAGAATAGCATTCACATAAAAATTAGGAACATGCAACCAGAGAATAGGCAAGAACTTACTATTCATGTTCATAGAGAACAATGACAAAGTTATAGTATCACACCTTAGTTTTTAGATATAATGGAGTGCGTAAATATTCAAATATATATGAGTAAATATATGTTCTATTTTTATATTTGAAAATTTCAATTTTCGGTCTGTTGTTAATAAGGCACCGTCAATGACAGAGCTCTGAATTGGCAGCAGCCGTGTCCGCTTGAAGGATCGGGGATTATAGGACAGAGAAAGAACCGTTAAGGAAGGCAATGGAACACCAGAGAAAGGACTATCTGTAACATTTATTTTGCGTTGTAATAGGCTTATTATCACACAAAGTTGTGCTGATTATGTTTACTTTACTCAATACGTATCATGGGTCCCAATTCTTGTAAAATTCTTATAGCTTTGTATCACAAGTTGTATTAACACAAAGGTAAAAATATACATTAGTCTCAGTATAGTACAGGAGTTCTATGTATAATAGGAGACAGTTTCTTCCTAAGACTGCAATTCATTAAATTATCATAATCAAAATCATGTATGACAAACGTTTGAAGCATATAATTACTACGAATGATCATACACTGCCTCATGGTTCATACTCTGTTTTACGCGCCTTAGTTATATATTAATACGAGTGTCATACTAATCTGCACACAATGACACTGCATCATTTCAAACCACTACTTCCAGAATGCCGAGTTGGCGAAAGCACCTTTAAATTTAGCATGTGAACACACGATTTCATGTCATTCAATGAGTCGTTTACGTGTTCCAACTTAAATAAAGTTTCTATATTTGAATATTCAGTGATTGTTAATTTGCTTTAATCTCATGTTGTTGGAGAGAATAGATAACGATAACTAACAATAGGTAGTTTCTTTGAAAGTTTAAAATTACCTGGGTATATCGGAAATAAGCATGTTTAAATATAATACAATCTTGTATGGAAAAACAAATGGAAATATGATTAACAGAAAGAGTTTTAGTACCTTTAGTATTCCTGCAGCCAATGAAAGCAATACAAGCAAATAAGGCAGCCGCAAACTGAGTCGGGTTTTTCATACGTCGGAACTCTCCCCTCTTTTACGGTGAGTAAAGTCTAGGTGAGATCTCAAGTTATATTAAAGAAAACTCTTTTACATTTCTATAATAAACGTGCTTGTATTATAGAAAAAGGACAACTAAAATATATCAAAGATACATTGGTACCGGCAAGTGGTTATAAGCTCCTGGTTTGTGTGAACATTTCACTACCATTATGCATAAAATTGTAATAACTTAACATTTTTATTACAAAGTTCCCAATATGTCTTTAAATATGCAATAAAATCGCTTGGTGTATCCTGACAGTAACCGAATTATCTCCAGTGCATCTGAAAGTTGGAAAACGACGTCAGTCTCTTATACTTTATTTCATTTCGTATCGAATCAAGGCCCAGAATGTTGTCGAGAATTATTTGACGACCAAATTAGTATGGTGATAAGGAAGTCCTGCTGATATTTTGAATTGTCAATCAGACGTTTCGAAAGCTTTTATGTCAGATAAAAATAATCTAAATAAATTCTATATGTACCTAAGCTGCAAAAGTCTTTAATTTCATACACAAAAAATATAAATTTTGGTATAAGTATTTAAGAGTGGCCAGACTTTCTCCAGGTTACAACTGTCTGCCTATAATTTTTTTGTCTTATCCTATATTTAGAACACTTAATTTAGTCCCTAAGGTTATGACTAATTATATACACTCGAAAGTAATCTTTAAAAATAATGCTAAAATGTTCACACGGAAAACAAGAAGTGCTAAAGATCTGTATATACCTAAAACAAAAACTAAATCAGGAAGAAAGCAAATAGCTATTGAAGGGGCACAGTTGCTTGCCAGAGCAAGTAAAGTGTATTAAATGTTTGGATCAATTAAAATTTGCAGTAAAAACACTCTAATGGAAAGTACTTTACTAAATATTGTCACTGTATTGATATTAAAAGAAAACCTAACAATATAAGCGAATATTGTACTATGTTCTTATGAGTTAATAAAGTTGCTATAAACCTACTCGTAAGGTTAGAATGTCTAACGTCAAAAAATGTAGCATAGTTATATTTTATTTTTTATTTAAATCCTTTATTGTACCAAAATAAACTTAAAAATAGGTACATAGGCAAGTTTAATGCCTCTTAGGAATTCTCTAACAAATAACTTTGGGATGGTGAGAAATTATGGGCAGGGTGCAAATTACTACAAACTAAATATTTATTAACTAAGGTTTTTTTATTCTAAAAAAATAAATAAACCTATTATAACGAATAGGTAGATTATTATGACAATCATCTACACTAATATATAAATACGTGTATAATAAAACATTAAATATGGCATGAAGGTGATTTAGATCCTACTCTCACTTTCTTTTAAGTTTAATAAGGTATAGTTATTATGAAAGAATGTCCGCTTCATGATGTCATACTTGTGTCCGGAATACGCACGCGGGTTTATTTTCTTTAATCATTAAGGCTGACATTGTTATGTATACTGTGGTCACTGTGGATTTGGATTCTGTAGCGGTCTCCATCAATGACGACTACA
Source organism: Tinea trinotella (assembly GCA_905220615.1). Lineage (NCBI taxonomy): Eukaryota > Metazoa > Arthropoda > Insecta > Lepidoptera > Tineidae > Tinea > Tinea trinotella. The sequence goes on from HG992306.1 coordinate 9,700,348, forward strand.
GAATCCAAATCCACAGTGACCACAGTATACATAACAACTTCGAAATACTTTGCGAAAAATGCATAATTTTTTTATTATGCATTTTTAATTGGCGATGAGATCGTAATAGATAACTTTAATTATATCTCGAGTGTTGCAAGTCATGGAAAAGGAGAGTGAGGCCTTTGCAGCAGTAGGACAATTAAATGGGCTGATATTAATATTAGTGCTTTATATTTTACCAAAATTTTATTTCATTTATTTAAGGAATATATTTTTTACAAATTGAAAAGTAATATTGTATGATGATTTATAACCTAATAATTAAATATACAGAGGAGTATGGTTCACTTTAGAAAGTACATTGTCACCTATTCTATTAAAAATAGAAAATGTTGTAAATATAATAGTTCTATATCACTAAAAATTAATTATATTTATTTCACGCCTTTTTCCCACAGGGATAGGCAGATATAACGAAGCGCTACCTGCCATAATCCTGACACAACTCCCTCGCTTCCGTCACATCCACAATTCTCTTCATACAAGCTCTACTGTTATGGGCACAAGGCAACCTAGCTTTCTTAAGGATGTCTCCGATTTGGTCTAAAAACTTAAAAACATCTACCTAAAATATTTTTTAATTAGAAAAACAAAAATACTAACAAAAAATGCAATTTAAAGAACATGATAGGTCGCAAAATATTAAATGTCCGCTTCCAACTGAATTCGCTCGACATGCAAACAGCATTCGATTGTCATTACAATTTATTATGTAAGTGTTATATGGTAACAATGACTTATTATGTAGTTGAAATAGAATTTGACAATTGTATAAAAGAAAGTTGTACTTACGAATGTCGTATAGTTAAGTAGGCATAACATATTAAATAGAAACGGAGATAACGTAGAGAGGATAGGTTGCTTATGTTTTTTTTATTATTGTGACTCGACATATGACAGCACCCCGCTTGATGTTAAGCTGGAGTGTCGTCTATGATTGGATGTCACTGCTACTACAATTCAATAACTGTAAGTAGCAATCACATCCACTATGCCGGCCCTGTTGGAACCGGCAACTTACAAGCTGATCCCGAAACGCGACCAAATTACTTCACGGTCTGTATACTTGTAAGTGGTGGTACTACCCTGGATCGGTAGACTGGGTATCATTGCCTACAACTCTTCAATGTGAGTTAAAATTGCTGAAGGGAGAAAAAAGTTAGAGGTTTTATTATTATTATTGTGACACGACATTTGACCTCGACCCGCCCGATGATAAGCAAGAGGAGGTCCAAGAGTGACGACGACTGAAAAAACCGAGTTAGTTCCCGGATACGCGTTAGGTTAGGTAAGATGCATTAACTAAGTGCAAGAACTACACGATAGATAGAAAAATTTCAACGTGAACGCATGGGTGCTATGTTGCTAAGTGGACATAGCGATCGCACGTTAACCGAGACGTGCGTCTCCATCTCCATTAATGTTGAACTGTGTGAAAATGAAACGCGTTTATTTTGGTTTTGATATTACAATTTTATTTTATTATTCCGACTTTTCAAGAGGTTTGCAGCCATCGTGGTCACGGACAGACTGCGGTGTTGGTCGTCGGAATAATAAAATAAAATTGTAAAATCAAAACCAAAATGAACGCAATAGTAAGCCGCATAAAATTTGTTTAATTCATTATTCAATGTGCAAAATCTAAGAAAATATGTGAACTGTCAATTTTCATATGAAAATAACATGACCTCTTTAGGTATAATTTAATATGCAAGAAACAATATAAAATTCAATTAAGGTTCGACTTCTACATGTTCCGTTTACTAATAGATATTTATTTTGGCACACTTTACGTTGCATTGTTTATTATATAATGCATTTGAGTCATCGATACTTAATAGGTTACATATACATTACACTACATAGTTACATTATATTATACTATACATGGACATTCTTTAATGTTATGATACAATTTAACTTAATTAAATGTAATAATTAACTAATTAAACTATAAATAAAAAATATCATCTAATGACGTCGCATCAGAGATAGTCCCAAGAAGACTATATATTATACTATATCTATATTTATTTTAGAGTAAGTACTTAAAAAAATGTAGATATGGAAAAGGTTTTTATTCGATTGTTTTTATTAAGAAGCCACGTCTGACTTCATTTTGCCTGATGGTAAGCAAGGGAAAGTCCAAGAGCGCCGACGACTGAAAAAAACATTTCAGTTCACGATTGCCTTCACTGCGCCGACCAAAATAATTTTATTCATCTTTCATTTATCAAAATTTTATTTTGTTTTTTATTGTTTATTTGCAGAGAGAAACCCTGGTTCCTATTGTCGAGCCTTCATACACAATCACAATTAAAGTATTTTAACAAAAAAATAATAACATAAATTACAACACAATTAAGAAAAAAAGAGTTTTATTTTAGAAAACACAATTAAATGTAACAAAATTAACGTTATTTAGTAAGAGAAGGTAATAGAAATTTTGAATAACACATTAAAAATTTTCACAATACAAGAAAATTCCCAGCTAATAGTTTAACGAGTAAAGCAAAACTATGCAAATATGGTATGAATGAATGATCTCACAATGCGCTCACAAAATAACATGTAGAGATTCAAAATACCACAATGACTCTATCACAAGTACAATCATTTACTGTAGAATAATTTTGCAAGCCTTATTTCAATAAAAATAAAGTATATTTAAATACTTTAAATAAAGTATATTTAAAATAAAAATAAAGTGATTGCGACTGAAGCAATCGTACCTTAAATCGTTTTTTCAGTTATCAGCGCTCTTGGACTTATATAATTAGGAAAGTAAAGAGTTCCGCGTTTCGACAAATGTTTAACATAATTTTAATCCGGCGTTTTGAAGGATTTGCAGTGATCGTGGTCATGGGTAGACTAACGTTGTCCTATTTGATATATTTCTGAGGGTTTCCTAATCTACCAACGAGAAATATTTTTCACGCTTCTAGGTAAATCCCAAATAACTACTGGTAAAGGAAGTATTTATAAATAAAGCTCTGTGTTTAACCATAGTTAAATTAATTATAAGCCAAAAATCTCTTTTAACACCCTTTATCCCGACCAACATTTGTTTTAAATTACAGTGCAAATTATTATTATTGTAACGTTAGCTAAGTTAACTATTGCAACACGGGCTAGAAGTAAAGAAATATGAAATTGGCGGAGAGAGTGAAATTGTATAAAATTGCCTATTGTAAGGTGCACGAATTTGGTTTATACGAGTAGGCATTACTTTCTGTTTTCATCTCGTTATATATGTTACAAAGGTGAATGCTCTAAGATAATACATTTATTAATAACTTTAATTAATATTTTCCTAAATTTTGCGCGAACATTGCTTATTGAATGTGGCTTACTATCGCGTTTATTTGGATTTTACATTTTTTTTTATTATTCCGACGTTTCGAGATCCTTGAAGCCATCGTCGACGTCGGAATAATAAAAAAATTGTAAAATCAAAACCAAAATAAACGCGATAGTAAGCCGCATAAAAATTGTTTAATTCAATAACTTTAATTAAATTATTTGGCCGGCTTAGTGACGTCAACTGAGCAATCGTAAGCTGAATTAGATACATAATATGACATCACCATGCCTGATGTTAAGCTGGAGTGTGGCCCATTGATAAAGTGACTACTACCACAGATAAATACCTGCAAAAGTGGTTAAAAGTGTTAGTCTCTTTTCTATGGTAGCCTAGTTGGAAACGAAAATTTACAAGCTGATCCTGAAACGCGACTAAATCACTTTACGGTCTGTATACTTGTAAGTCGTGGTACTAACCCGGATCGGCAGGGTGAGCACCACTGCCTACTCTTACCTACTCATACTTTTACCTTAGTTTAATAATTCCACATATAAGTTCATTTTTAACGGTTTAGGCTTTTGTTACTTTCTATTTTAACTTACGATTAACGAAGATACACGAGGCAAAGAACTAAGCATCGTTAAAAAGTAATTAAAGAACCAAATAAAAACTAATATGATTTATCTCGTATTCGCAAATAATACAATGATTAAATGCCTCATTTATATCTATCCAGTGAACTTCTCAAAACGATTTAGAGATTTTAGATATTTATAAGCAATATCATTAGGCAATAATTAGGAGGTCCAAGAATGACGACGACTGAAAATACTGAGTCAGTTCACGGCTGTCCCAGTCGCCGTCACTACGCCTAAAGGATCCAAGGTTATAGGATGGAGAGAACACATGAGCTGGCATTATCAGCATTATTGCTTAATCTACGAGTATGCTGGTACACGAATAAGTTACAGTCTATCTTGGATTAGATAGACTGTAAAATAGTTAATTAGCAGGTAAAATAGATTTAGAATACGTTGCAAGTTTGAAGCCCTGGGAGTGGATATTATGTTTTTAGTATGTTATTCCATTTCAATCAAAATCAATCAAATTGTCACGCCTTTTTAGGCAGAGACAATAAAGCGCCACTTGCCACGATCCTGACACAACTACCTCGCTTCCCTCACATCCACATTATTAAATTTAACATACTAAAGAACACAATATTTACTCATGTTATACCTACACTTCGTTGGCCTAGCTTAGGAAACTGTGGTCTGTGGTAAATGGTTTACCACTTACCGGGAGCAGTGTTTCTGTGATATAACTACATTGGTTGTCTTGTTTCTACAATACAAGCTAAAAATATAAAAATATATTTTTTTATAAGGCAACGTACTCAATTAAAGTGTTAATGATATGTAAAATTGCACCTACTTACCTATATTTATTTGCAATACAATACATTCATATCGTGTTTAACAATAAATATTTGCATGCCACACTGTCAATTCTAATAACCATTCTAACAAGTTGTTTCGATAATATAAGTAATTGTGGTATAAAAATAGGTAATTGTGATAAATCAATCAATCAATCAAATTGTCACGCCTTTTCCCACAGGGATAGACAATAGAGCGCTACTTGCCACGATCCTGACACAACTCCCTCGCTTCCTTCACATTCACAATTCTCTTCATACAAGCTCTATGGTTAAATTCCAAATATCTTTTTTCTTTACTTTTGCTTTATCATAGACAAAAGTGTAGTTACATTTTTTCCTGCACCTAACATAAATCATTCTCATATTTACATAAACAGCGCAAAACAATAATACTCGTACAATTAAGGCGTCGGATTTATCTCACTCGATGATCGTTTATGATAGTACAACAATTTGCACTCTACCAACACTCGCTTTTCGTTATTAAACCGACAATTTAAAGGATTTGTTTATTACGGCAATAAGTTATATTTCTAATAAAAGTAAAATGAGCTCAACAATTCTGTTGCAAACCGTCTAGGAGCTCCCCTTGCTTGCCAACAGGCAAGTCGGGATCTAAAGCAGGATACAATAAAAAATATTGTATTATTATACTTTTCTTTAAGCTTATTTATTCATTTATCAATTATTATACCGTAATAAATTATACAAATTATAGTTACGTGCTAGATTTAACAAAATTTATTAAATGGTAAATTGTTCCATTGGAAAATGAAACAACCTTCCTAAACACGTCATAAATCTATCCTAAAACCCTGAATTTTTCAAGAGCAGCGTTATTTAAAAAAATACCATTTGGATGTTAATTATGTCATAAATTGTTTGTTCGCATCGTTAAAAAAGTTATTAGAAGTTAAAAGTATAATGCATGACGTTCATTGGATACCGGACATAACGCAATTATTAACGTGAGCAAAGGGTTACTAATGCAACTATGCAAAAATATACGTCATTCTTCATCAAGACGAGCGTCACCAAGGATTTCAACATCACACCAAATCACTGATCCGGGATAGAGCCTGTGGACTACCAAAGAAACTTTCACGCGTATAAAACGCAGCGACTGTAGACAGGCCCGACCAGTACGTCGATTTCCTCTGCCCCAATCGCGCGCAGACACACTGTGCCCGCGAAAACGAAAGTGACAGAACTGAAATAAACTTTTGTGATAACAAAACGCGCGTGAACAGTGAAAGTGTTACTGGAACAGTGATTGGTAGCTCCCAGTGTTATCCTGAAACTGTTTCGTGAAATTGCCAAGTGAAATCTCGCCACTGGAGGTACTATTTGGATTTTTACCTGTTATTTTCTGGTGAATGGGGTGTGGATTGTTATTTTTGTTAAAGTAAAAGAGGTAACGATTTTGCTTTTGTAAAACGTTGCATTCATTTCAACAATTATATGTATACATAATTAGTGTTATACATATATTTAAACCTGTTGTAAAACATATACCTAATATTCAGTATATTCTAAATATTGTAATCATGTAGTTTAAAAACAATAATTTCGATAACAATACAATAAAAAAACACTAAAAAAAGAGTGACATTACTAAAGGTAAAGAGTAGGAATATATAAAATAAGGGTTGTTTGTTTTCCAAAGACCACAAGAAAAATATTTTTAATAATACTCGTAGATATTGTTATTTACCAAATAAAAGAATAAATAGGTACCAATTACCTATATAATGTATAAACTATTGCATTTACATAAATAAAAGTTTTCGAAAAACTAACAAAATAAGAGTTAAAAGTTAATAAAAGACTAATCACTAATGTTTATTAATCGCTGACCAAATTAAACCAACCAAGTTATCGTGGTCGCGAGGATATAACGATAAAGTTCTTAGAGAATAGAATAAGGCAATCAAATATTATGTTAATTTAATAATACTTGAAGGATTATATCTACATACTCGTCATTGAGTATTAAATTTACTATATTGAGTTTAATTACCACAAAGTAGAAAGTTGCATAATTTTACTTTCACTTACGTTCGGCCAAAATTATCTTTCGCATATCGTAAAATATTACAAGAACATATTTGCATATATATATAGTTAATACTTTTTAAAATTATGCTTATAGGAATATAAATTCTATACATATAGTGATAAGGAATATTTTAGATTAATGTTACGATGAAGCACCATGTGGCTTGGTCGGTTGGTTGGAAAGTGGGCCATCGTCACAGAGGACGCGTTTTACACCTGCATGTTGTATGTAGAGATGCGCTTAGGTTATGGATTAATGGAAAATATTTTGAAGTCTGAGGTGTTCACAAAAATAATAATTAAAAGAATAATAAATAAACTAATATCGTAACTATAAAATATAGCAAAAGGGTAGTTTTGTTGAACATGTTGTTGTTCTGTTGGTTTTTGTATTATAATTAACAAAAAGATAAAAGTCATGAATCTGTGAAAATCTGTAAAAGTCATGAATGCAGTGGCTTTCATTCATGGACCACACTTCGGTTTAACAACAAGCGGGGTGCTGTCATATGTCGAGTCACAATAAAAAAACTATTATTTAAATTTGAAATATACTATAAAAACAATTGGATTAAGTAACAAAAAATATTTAAGGGATAAGGGGTATTGTGACTAATTGTGGATTCGCAATATATATAGTATATACTGCGGTATCTAATTTGTGAATAAAAAATAAATATTTTGTAAACCCTACTTTTATATAACTATGTTAATAAGTCTCAAATAAAAATATCTACATTATTGTTTATTTATAATTATTATATGTACTTACTTAGTATGTGTTGCTTAGTCTAATCAGTTTGTTACAATTTTTGTTAACATAATTAACAAATATGGCCAGAAGACGTCAATTGCTGAACATAGGCCTTTCCCTTAGAACGCCATTTCGAACGACAAGATGCCCGTTATATCCACCGGCAAAAAAAACCCAAACATATTTCCTTACAATAATTTACAATTCTGAAAGGACGTAAAACATAACTAACTATTGAGATAACATGCTTTCGACATAGCATTTAGCGGTGCTTTGAAGCTCCCCATTGTCAGCAACGAATGCAACTTTCGTAATATCTCCTGCGTCACGCTACCGGAGTTTAGAGATTGCGGATTCTGACTTCACGTCTTTATATTGTGCAAGTCAGTTACAGTTGCAAAATGTTACCAGGATACATTATTGTTTTACACGCAAAATGAATTAGTGTACCTAAGCATTTGAGTCTGCTTACTTCATACATTGTTTCAAATTTTGGTGACATAAATATTTCTTTCATAAACATACATTTATAATTAAGTAAATATAATATATATATATATTATATATATATATTCCTGGGGCCGCTGCAGAATCAGCCGCACGCCTTAAGCGCAACAAGTACGCGGAGATCATCATCAATCACCATTTCATTCCATTTGCAGTAGAAACGGTCCGAGGAGGCTCTTGTGTTCTCCCGCGAGCTTGGCGAGAAACTCTACTTGGCGACGGGTGACCCTTTGAGTAGAGAATATCTCGTTCAAAGGGTCAGCCTCGCTGTTCAACGGGGGAACGCAGCGAGTGTCCTCGGCACACTACGCCCATCGAATAGTCGTAATTTTATTTAATAATTTTTAGTTTTTAATTAGTTTTTAACTGTTTTATTAGGTAAATATAATGTACCTACGTATATTAAGGAGCTGCAAAAACTTTTGAATTTACTCAACAATGACTTTTGACGGCGAATTGTTGGCCAGCATTGTGACGGCGACTGAGGCAGCCGTGATCTAACTCGGTTGTTTCAGTTGTCGTCACTTTTGGACCTCCTCTTGCTTATCATCAGGCGGGTCGAAATCAAATGTCGTGTCGCAATAAAAAAAAACTACTAGTTGGTCTTCTTCTTTCTTACTATCAGGCAAGTTGTGGTCAGATGTCGAGTCTCTATTTAAATAAATGCTAATAAATTAAAATTAGTAAGTTAACCGTAAAAAGAGTTGACTTACCTTTACTATAATATGCAACCATAAATTGTTTATGTATTTAGAATAGTCAATTACTTTGTATATTGTCTTGAAGTTCTCTACTTCGTTCAAGCTTCACTGACTTTTAAACGAAACATTTTCGCTTCGTCAAGTACCTAATTTAAATAACTTACAATATTTATTTTAAAATTTATTCGTCATGTTATTTTTAATTAAATAAAAATATATTTTCTTTTCATATTTTAATTACATAACAAGATATAATTAATTAAATAGAAAGTAAATGTTAGAAACATTAATTTAAGAATGATAATTATAATTTTAATATGTACTTTAGAAATTGGAGCGTGTGTAATATTTGTTTTGTTGACTTTGAAACCGGAACAACAGAGTTTTCTTCAAAATCTATAAAATAAAATGTGACTCAATATCACGAGATTGAATTTCAAAAAGTACAAGATCTAAAACCGTATTTTATATAGACATATATAATAAATATATTTTACATTTATATTGAACTTAATATTTATTGACGACTGTCGCATTTGGTAATCAACAGTCCACTACGCATAAAGGCCCGAGTTCGATTTTCGGTTGAAACAAAAACTTGTTTATTTAAATGTTTAATATTTAATTATTGTATAGTGTCCAGGATAGTACTAGCACTTACAAGTGTACAAACCGTGAAGTGACTTAGTCGAGTTTCGGGATAAGCTTGTAAGTAGGGTTCAGCATCGATGATACGACTGCTACATGCAATTATAACAGTGTAGCAGCTGCTTCCATTCATGGACCGCACTCAGGATTAACATTACAGGGCAGGGTTGCTGAAGATAATCTTTCGTACGTAATTAAAAAATAGTAACTTCGCCATTAGAGCATAACTGAGGAAAGATGACATGTGAACGAAAACACACCCTTCCTGCATCTTCCCTTTTCTGAGTAGGATCCTACGGTTTTCCGAATAAAAGGAACCCATATGCCTAAAGTGCTTGTATTATATTTTATACTTTTTGTACATTTATATATTAAGCTAATCATTTGTCCAATAAACAGATTAAAACAATTAACTATAATTAAACTATAAATAAATAAAAATATAATCTACAGATAGTCCCAAGGAGACAGGCAACATTTCCCCTTTGTATAGCGAAGCTAATACGTTGGCAGAAATAATTGCCAGCCTTCCTGTCTGCAGACTTATTAGGCTACTAAAGTGCTTGTATCATAGAAACAGGACGGCCGAAGTATATATAACAAATATACATCGGTACCGGAGAGTGGTTTTGAACCCGTAATTTCGGTTTGCTTGATCAATGCACTACCACTACAACACGGTTCAACAATAAATTGTTTTCATTATAATTTATTCTCATGATTCTAATATGTAGTACTAATTAACACTTTCTCTGTCGATGCTTACTTTTATTTCATCAAGTTCAACTTGATTGTAACGGAAACTCGCGGTGAAAGCCTTAATGAGTATGTTTAATATAATTTCCGTTAAGAAACCTTAAATCTGTAAATTTTTGCGTCCAAATTTATTTACTCGAGATATTTTACGTAAATACTAGTCATTTTTAAAGGATTTTAGTTAATATTTGTTTTAAAATAAACAAATATTTTTATTATAATCCTCTGGGCCTATGCTTGCACTAAATTAAAGCGTCTAAAATAACGCTGATTTTTATAGATTTATATAGTTTTATATAGTTTATATAGTATAGAAAAGAACATAAGTTCGGCGTGTTTTAGAACGGCTATCCGCGTATTTACAACTAATTTTGTAAGTTAATTACAAAATAAGTAATTAGACTTCCAGGGCAGAAAATAATGATATATTCCGCCATCTATAGCACATTTTTTGATTGCAGAGTATTCTGTTACATTTTTTATCGTGACTCGACGTAATAAATAGGATAAGGAAAACATAGGGGCTGGCAAAGCATTTCACTTTTTGATCGTTCTACAAAGAAACGACGCGACGCACTGAACTGTCAAAACGAGTATAATGAAAATCTATATCAATAATGAAGACAATTTAAACCTATCTTACAAATAATGACTTATAAATACTTAACTATCTGCTTACGTTAACGAGACTCAACGGTTTAAAATTGTAATTGATTTTAACTTAAACACCGCTAAAGCCAGTAAAACATTCCAAGTCTTGTTCTACTTTTATGTTAGTTGCATTTAAACACTATAATAAATAAAAGTGGGATAGGCAGTGCAAAGGAGATGGAAGTAGAATCTTAGGGCGAGCTCACACCAGCGACACAAAACGGTTACAATATTATTTTGTAAACCTAGAGCCAGGAAGGGATTTGGGGTAGGGCAGGCGGGCCTACTGCTTCGGAGACTCCAAATTTAAACGAGTCAGCAACTTTTCCGGTTTTTATCCAAACAGTGTTTTTTTGCATTTTTACTGACTTGCACAAATATAATATTGTTCTTGAATATAATAAAAAAATATTTATTAATATTTGTTCACTTTAATCTGTATCAATCAATAAATCAAACGAATTGTCACGCCTTTTTCCCACAGGGATAGGCAGAGTAAATGAAGCGCCACTTGCCACGATCCGTAAAACATCACTATATCAGAAAGCCTTGATTGCAAGTTTTAATTTACTATAAATTATTTGATGTCGGTGACAGAAAGGAGCAAATGATTCTTTTATTTGAAAAACAATTATGGGTCTCTACTTCTTCGTTGCCTCAGGGCCTCTACACCTCCAAATCCGGCTCTGCCTAGAGACGTCAAAATTACAACCTAAGAACCTTTATCGCCTATACCACGGAGAATGTTCTTAAGAACCCTTTAACTATGTGTTTTTACATTTGTCATCCCGTAAAACAATCTTTACTTTGTTCCCATCAGTCTTTATGATACAAGTACGTTTTAAATATACACTTAAAGTCGTTTAGTAGTTATTAATTATTATACATTCATATAATTAATTGACAATTAAAAACAATATTTTGACATGAATTTACTTTCAAAGTTTGGACCTAATCGAAATTATTATCCTTGACGCTATTTATATACGTCAAAATCCTAGTTTTGTACTTCATTTGTACTCATAACACCGCTTTTTAATTATTTTGTAAAAGATTTATGAAAAAAATATAGTTACTCTAAATGTATACTGTACCTTAGTTATGTTTGTATCGGATGAGAATGAGGTTAGTGCAAGCAAGGCCGGTTCCGCACAAGCCTGTTGTAAACACATAGCAGTTTAAACACCTCACTCTGATTTTAAACACGTTAAAAGTTCCACTTTTCGTCATTCCAGAGATGTTTACTATTTTGTTGTACTGTGCTTATTAATCAACTTCTACGGAGAGGCAGAGACAAGCGTGGAGACTTTCCACGATCCTGGCACAACTCCGTCGCTTTACTCGCATCCACAATTCTCTTCATACAAGCTCTGCGGTTATGGCCACTAGGCAACTCAATTATAGTAGGTACTGTCTTCAATAAGCGCAATAAGCGTTCCACTTTATTAAATTATATTAAATTTCACTTCTATCAAATTTCCAAAAGTCGTGGAACAAAAGTACCTTGTGCATGATAAAAGCCTCTTATACCTTCACCGTAAAAGACAGGTGTGAAATTTGTTGTTTATTATATTTTCGTTTATCTCTGTTATCGTGAACTTGTCTTAGTTTTACTCACAGATTGTACCTTGCTATTGTTTTAAGATGTTATTTTCAATAGCTTGAGAACTGAGTCGTGGGTGCCGCACTGTCACGGTCATATCGCGACAGTTCATCGATTTATCTCACTAATGTGGGTAAACAAAAGAATTAAAAATACTTTTAGGAGTAGTAGACAGACAGTTGGCCAATCCGGGTTAGTACCACCACTTTCAAACGTACAGACCGTGAAGTGACTTAGTCGCGTTTCAGGACTAGCTTGAAAGTTGCCGGTTCCAACTCTGCCAGCATAGTAGATGCGACTGCTACTTGCAGTTATTTACCTGTAGTACTCTCTTCCATTCATGGACAACACTCCAGCTTAACATCAGGCTGGGTGCTGTCATATGTCAAGCCACAATAAAAACTACTCATCCTTAATTTGGTGAAATATGTGTGGGTTGTGCGAAATACGTAAATTAAATTGTTTTGACATTTGTAAGGCTTTCGAAACGTGACGTCTGTTAAGGCGTGAATTAATACACTTAAATGGAAAAGGATGGGTCCATCTCGGAATGCGGCTATGACAACTACTTTGACCAGCTTTCCTTCCTCGGAGCCTCGATTGTTTTGATCGATTTGCCTCAAGCAATATTTCATGTGCAGCTTTTTATTACCGGTCCGGCAATAAAATTATTATTGAGCATTAAAAATAGAAATGGAGAGTGAAAACGTTAATAAATATTATTAATGTTATTTTAGTTTATTAGATATTTGATGGAGCAAGTAATATATGTAAACAGATATAAATTTTACACCTTCTAAGTAAATTAAACTGTGGCCTATTCAATTTATATCAATATTAACTTTCTAGAGAATAATTATTTGCGATCGCGTCTATTAGAATGTCCCTTCAATATAACGATAAAACGTTTAAACGAGATTATGTTACGATTAGAAAGCATTGAAAGATATACCGGACACCTAGCGATACATTCAAAATGTCAAATAAATAGGTGTACTTGATTCTGTGGCCCGTATATTTATATGGCAAATAGATAGTGCCCTCATGCATTCTCCTAATCACTTGCAGAGAAACCGATACGATTTCACTTTTCTTTAAACTTTATACATTGTAATGAATTGCCTTACATGTTAGTCACTTTCAAAAGTTTGCCAATATTCGGTTATTGCGTCATGCGTATGCATTTATTTCGTTACAAAATTAGTTGGTTTTTAAATGGTCGGTAAATTCTTTTTCATTTGTTTTCATTGTTGCTCGACTTATTCGGTCCACGAATGGAGGTGACTGCTACCCATGTGCTTTGCCAGCCCATGTGCTTTCTCCATCCTATGACCTTGGATCCTTCAAGCGATGCGTGAAGAAGCACCTTAGGCCGGCATAATGGCGGCGGCTGAGGCAGCCGGGAACTGACTCGGTTATTCCAGTCGTCGTCACTCTTGGACCTCCCCTTGCTTATCATCAGGCGGGTCTAGGTAAGATGACGTGTCACAATAAAAAAAATCAATCTAGTTGAAACTGGATACTTTCAAGCTGATCCCAAAACGCGACTAAGTTACTTTTCGGTCGGTACACTCCCGGGATAGGCTTTTCTGGCAAATCAGAAGATTGGCCAAATGTCTGCCTGCCACTCTCTAAAATGCATTCTCATAGCATTATTAGTGCGATGACTGTAACTTAATTACCCTTACCTATGATTACTAGCTTTGAGAGGTGCCATAATGAAAATCTTTGAGACAATGAGTTAGTAATTTTATGTTTACTTGAGCATTACAGTAAGTTAGAAATTCCGCCTTTTAGAAAAGTCATTCTTAAGTAAGCAAAGTAAAGAAATCGAAAGTGCTTTCATTAATTAGTAGCACCACATACGTACATAGTATGTGAACATTTTAATGTATTTAGTGAATAATTTTAACGTCAAATCGGTGAAAGTAAATTAAAATTATTTTGCTCCAATTATGTTTTATGTTAGTAGATGATAGTTTGTGATCCGGCCTACACTTTCACGACGATATGGATGGTGTACCTGTGACATAGAGCCCCTTGGCAAATTAATTTGAAGCGTTTATGCCTATAACAGTCCCTACTGAATGTATTTAGAACAATAGCTAAGTGGAATGCTTTGCCAGTCCGTGTGTTCTCTCCATCCTATATCCTTGGATCTTTTAAGCGATTAGTAAAGAAGCACATTAGGCCGGCATAGTAACGGAGACTGGGGCAACCGTGAACTGACCCGGTTTTCACATTCGTCGGTGCTCTTGGACCTCCATGAAGCTTACCACCAGGCAGGTCAAAATCAGATGTCAAGTCACAATAAAAAAAAATATTACATTCACTTTTATTACTGGACTTAAAATTTTGTTAGAAAATTAGGAGATAATAATCAACTGTAGAAAAACGCTAAAAGTTAGCAATACTCCGAGGAACTCTACAAGTTATAGGGAGGCATACGAATTTTGTTGACCGAATGGACAGTCAAAATAAGATTAATTTTAATTCGTTTTTTTTATCAAACAATTAACAGGTGGACGCTAAAGAATCCTCTGATTGTCATAGTGACGACGACAAAGACACTCCGGTAACTTAAATAGATTTTATTTTATTTGTCAGACCTCTTAGTTCTCCTCTTGCTATCAGGCAAAACAAGGTCAGATGTCACGTCTCAATAAATAAATTATGTTTTATTGAGATTTGAGTAACTTTTTCTATACAAAGCTACAAAAACGAATTATAAAAACAGGACAACCAAAGTACATATATCAAAAATACATTGGTACCGGCAAATGGTTTCGAACCGTTCTTGGTTTACGCAACCATTGCACTACTACTACACCACGGTCGCCTTGATATAACTTCGGTGTGTTTTCAGTAGGCATTCATCATTTCTTTTTTGTACTTGATTCCAAATTCAATAACAAGCCTCCGTACACCGCACCGCCCAGCCTTTTCTCTGCTTCTATTCAAATACTCTAACCAATTGTTCTCAAAGACAACAATACTGATTAGGTCGTTGACTTTGATCCGGTGTGATTATAATTAGGCACTGAACCTATTGAATGCGAATGAGATTGCAATACATTCACAATCATATATTTAAATGACTTAACATTATAAGTTATGTTAATATTATGAAAGCTTTAAGGCACATATCTCTAACGAGGGAGAAAGAATTAATTTCGATTAATAGTTAATAATAAAATCAGTTCGTCTGTCCATTAGAAATCTGTATTAGAATTCCACATCGCTCGAAGAACTGACAACCGATGGAGAAGAAAGATTCTACAGTGGAACCGGAAGACGCAGCGTAGGTAGGCCTTCCACTAGTTGGACTGACGACAAAGTGAAAGTCATTGGATGGATGCAACTGGCATCTTGTCGATCGGTATGGCGTTCTAAGGGGGAGGCCTATGTTCGGTAGTGGACGTCTTCTGGCTGATAATGGTGATTAGAATTAAAATTTTTAGTGTTTTGTGGCTTCAATTATTAATTTTTATAGTGATTCAACAGCACCCCGCCTACGATGCAAAAATGGAGGCGACTGCTACTACAGTAACATAACTGCAAGTAGCAATCGTATTCAATATGTCAGCCTAGTTACACTCGGCAATTTTTAAGGTGATCCCGAATCTGTGCTATCCCGATTCTCTTAAAATTTTAGGATATTCTCCCTCTATCACACAAGTAACATACCTAAAGAGCCAATCATCTAAACGATTGGTTCCCCTGTGGGCTTAGATTTAATAATAAGATAATATTTCATTTTAATATTAATAAATTATTGGCTATTAGTTAATAAACTATCAAATTGTATGCGAA
This sequence comes from Tinea trinotella, assembly GCA_905220615.1. NCBI lineage: Eukaryota > Metazoa > Arthropoda > Insecta > Lepidoptera > Tineidae > Tinea > Tinea trinotella. The sequence goes on from HG992306.1 coordinate 9,716,626, forward strand.
TATTTTTTTATTTTTCAATTACTTTTCTATCGGATGTAATTTATTGGACATATCACGAACTTGTATCGCTCTCAATGTCAAAACTGGTACTTAAAGTACAAACTAGTTGCATCGCTGAAGGGCTCTCTCAAAACATTATGTTAATTTCTTTTTTTTCGTCACCATTACCAAACGTCACGCCTTAATTTTCACAGATATAGTCAGAGTATGTTTTAATTTCTATATTTTAGATAATCGTAATTTGATTTATCTTTTTATTTAATTGTTTTTTGTGTATTTTCAATTTTTAATATTTTCTAGTAATAATTTGGGTACTTTTTGTTACAGACTAGAAATGAATTTATGTCGTAAATTGGTATTCCAATTTGGTCGTCCTGTTTCTATAATAGAAGCACGTTAGAAGTTTAGTTTACAAATAAAAAATAGTAGACAAAAGAAAGCATAAAATAATATTAAACTTACTTGATACCTAGGCATAAAAGAAAACATCCATTACATTAAACAATGTTGGCGCAAACCTAACAAAATATTAGCTACATATAAAATTTATAACAGCCACTTCTTGTAGGTTTAAGTGTAGATTTCTCCACTTTCTCACATGCATCGGCGCTATCCTTACCTTTAGACTCACAGACAACATTCCTCAATAGTTTTATGACATATTGACATTTGGTATTCATGTTGATTTACTTATGAGATTAAAATGAAATGATTTGTTATTGACGTGAACTGTCAACCACGTTTGTAACAAAGCTATTTATAATGTTACTGAGATGTAGTATATTATTCGAAATCTATGTATTTGTATTTTATTATACTCGTAATAGCCTCGCGCGATTTCAACTAGCCGATTGTACTACACAAAAACAAAAAAACAAAAAAAAAACAATTATTTACTGGTCGAATCAAAGATTTATTCCATAACAATTATTTGTAATATACTTGAATAAAAATTGCAAATATTACAATTACAAAAATTACAAATAAGGCAGATATTTGTGCTAAAGACCGTAGTGTAATGGCATTGCAATGGTTAAGTAAACCGAGAGCATGGGTTCAAAACCACTTGCCGGTATATTTTTTTTATTATACATTTCTATACTAAGCTCATAAAGTGCTTGTATCATAGAAACAGGACAACCAAAGTACATATATCAAAGATACATTGGTACCGGTGAGTGGTTTTAAACCCGTGCCACTCGGCTCACTGCGACTACACCACGGTTGCCTTAAATGTATATTTAATATATGTACTTTGGTTGTCCTGTTTCTGTCATACAAGCACATTAGGAGCTTAGTATAGAAATGTGAAAAAAATGAATATAAAGTAATAATCTATGTTAAAAATTCAGTACGAAATAAAAAATAAAATAACATTTAAATGAGAATTTTTCATTAGTCAATCAAATTGTTACGCTTCATTTATTACAGGGATAAGCAGAGACAATGGAGTGTTGATTGTCAATATTTACAATCAATTATTTTTTTTATAATATATTAAAGAATTATTATAAATAATTGTATTAACTAAGAATGAAAATGAAAAGGTAAACAACTTAATAGTAAGTTCGTAATAAAAATTAATGGCTTCCTTCCTTATAGTATTAAATTCCTGCGAAAACGAAAGCGAGCGTTTTCATACAGATAACAAAATAGTTAGGATATTGTCAAAGAATGAATAGTAAATGTTACGGTATTCACAATTTACTGTAACTTTCACTTTTGCGTGTTTCCGTGCAGTTACCCGTTGTGCTCTAGGGCTACTAATGCAAACCTACCACTTAGGGTTGTGGATTATTGTTTATGTATTTTTTAATGTAACGCGACATTAATCTCTAGACAACTAATCTCGATTTTCCTGATAGCAAGAGAGGTTCCAGGAACGCCGACGACAGTTGTACCAACCGGCTCAGTTTATGGCTGTCTGCCAGAGATTTTTCAAGTAGTGATCAAGATCATAAAATGAAAAATGCGCTCCACAATCAAAAGAATACATTTGTCATTATTTAATTCATTTTCGGTCTACTTAGTCCATACGTGAAGTCTGTAGTGAAGTCGTCCATTGGCTCTACTTACCTACAAACAAAGGTTCGCAGAGTTTTAAATTTGTTGACAAACTGAATTTTTTGGTCATTATTTTTTCGCCGCAAATATAGCAAAAGAGTCAACGTTATTTTCACACATTTTTGTAATGTCTTCCAAAAAGTGTAAAAATAGTGAAAGGAAATCGGTTTTAAAAAGCGCGTACGCAAATTACGTGACAGCTCTGGCGCTCCCCGTAATCTCCCCTGTAATCTTTTCTCACTCCCTGTATTTCGTCATTAGCCCTTAAACAATCTGCTATAACCTTACGCAATTGTTTATTAAATTCCGTATAATAAATTCATAATTTCCATCTTAAATGTTTATATTAAATTCGGATATAAAAATTTAAAATTTCAGTCATATTCAAATTATATCATAGTATAAGATTTTCTATTATATTTAATTGTTAATGTATTTAATTTTGATTTGAACGCTTTGGCAAATAAAATATTTTCTTTTACACCTTTGGCTGGCATAGTGGCGGCGACAGGGGCAGCCGTAAAGACTCGGTTTTTGCAGTCGTCGGCACTCATGGATCTCTTCTTGTTTACCATCAGGCGGATCTAGGTCAGATGTCGAGTCACAATAAGAAAAAACACATAAAAACACATTACCTAAGAAATAAATTGAATTTAACAAAAATAAAACATATGTAGCAACCCTATAACGAACGCGTGCGCATGCCCAGTCGGATGGCAGCTTATCGCGAAAATGGTGTATTGTTCTGTAACCTTACTATCTGTCACTATTGTCTCGCAAGGACGACTTCATGCAACCCCAAACATAACCATGAGGTAAATTACCCCAATTGCATTGTCTCAGCATACGTTATGTTATGAATAAAACAGGAAACAATTGCGAGTGTAATCTTTTTAAAATCTTTATAGAATGTGCAATAAAATGTTACAAATACAAAATTCTTTAATTTTACTAATTAATTTAATAATGGTGGATTATTTATTTATGTACCTATATTATTGTTTAAAATAATTTTATTCGCATACTCGTTAGTAATATAGCGTTGATACTATATTATAAACAAAAATGCTAATAAAAATTGGTTAAAAAAAACATGTTTACTAAAGAAATAGTATGTGAAATTCCTTATTGAAATGCGATCGAAGAACAGCAGCACACATTGCGGGCGCAGGGTGGACAGAAGTGGTCGTTTCTCAGTTCCTACATATTTCAGGATTTAGACGTTTGGCCAGCAAACGCCATCAACACTGTGGTGTTGATGTTTAAAATGCTTCAAAACTACGTCGATCCGCCACTCCAGATTTCCGAACCATACAAGAATTTGAAGAAGACATTTTAATTTTCCTGGTGTCGTGCTGTTTTTTTATATTCTTGATAACTGGGTCATCGCTCTTCTGGGCATGCCTGCTCGATGTCGTACTTCGTTCGGCTTTGCCCTATGGTATTTTTTTTGTGGGCAGACAAAGACAATGTTAAATGAAGGCGACTGCTACTAGAGTTAGATAAAAGCAAGTAGCAGTCACATCCACTATGCCGGCCTAATTGGAACCAGCAACGGTCTGTACACATGAAAGTGGTGGTAATACCCCGGATCGGTAGACAGGCAGAATTTCCACCAACTGTCTGCTTACCACTCTTTAAACGCAATTTACACCTGAAACATACTTTTATTAAATAATTTAATTGCTTACACATGCAGGAAAAGAACGATTAAATTATTATTGGGCGTTTTGTCTAAATTGATTCAAACGAAAGTAAAAACTTCTTAAAGCATTTTTATTATTGCAAGTAATTCCGGATAATAGTGAAAGGTAAAAGTTGTCAATTTGTTGGTTCACACAATCAGTCAAAATGTAATTATGTAACAGTAGCGGGATATAGTCATTATATACGAGAGCATTAAAAAAATAAACACATTACTTGTATTATTACATTAATTAAAATTATTGTAATAATGGTACATTATGTCATGTACATTTTATTTACACTGATAAAATCGGATAAAATTTAAGTAAAAACTATTTTTTCGTATTAGTAATGACTTAATAAATGTAATTTATGGTCATTTGTCGATGTGGGGTAAATGCCTGTGCCACCAATTTCAAGTGAAGTGACAGTTGCATTTAGGAATCATCTCGAAAGTGATGCGAATGGTAGTTACTTAACTGTAGTGGCTGTCGACTCCATTCATGGATCACACTGCAGCTTAACGTCAGGCTGGGTGATGACGGGGTGAATGAAACGTTTTCTACCATGAACTCTCAATGCGAGTGCCGAGTCCATCACCTGGCAGGAGGGAGAGAGGAGGCAACATTCCAGACTTGTATTTTGAATCTTATTCCAAAATTCTGCTGTCCTCTAAAATGTGTAGAAAAATCAGCTCCTCTGGCTAGTCCGTAGTCAGAAGTTGTCATAAATCCAGGCTTTCTTGACATTTCCGATTAGCCGCTCTTCATTTTGTCTAATGTCGCCAATGAAACTTTTTATGACTACTTCTTAAGATGGAGATTTTCCCATAAATTCAATCCTTCTACCGAGGAATTTAAAAGGTACAGCTTTCTGCACAGGAGCTATCCTCTGCCCCGCCATTTTCAGTCCCAGTTTCAGTTTTATGTTTATTAAATTGACACAGATTTTTAAGTTATCTTAAATATTAGCTCGCAATTGATTTCACAGCTACTACTAGTACTCGTATATAGATATACTTAAGTATTTAATACAGAACAACACGTATAGTCATCACGAATAATGCATTATAATGCACAAAAAAAGCTTCAATTTTATATTTATTGTCATTCTCATTAGGCTTTTTACCTCATTCAAAGAAGTTCATGTTCATATTGCTATTTATTTTATTGTCGTGCAATAGTAGATATGTAGAACTAGGTCGACATTATTATAGGAAAATGATAACTGAGGTTTAAACATACAACATGTTCGATGGAATATATATTTTTTTAGTTAGGAATACTCGTATGTCTAAATATCTATAAAATTATATTTATTCTCTTTTTTATTATTATTTTATTGCATGTTGCTGTTTACATAATAAAACATTATATAAGGCTAGAAAACCAAAAAGTACCCATTCCTCTTCCCGTTACTTTTCTTTTTATGAATTTGGTTTTAAATTTAAACTCTTCTTGTTACAGATTTACGAAAGACATCACACGTGAAAATTTATGCCACTCAGATAAATCATTCGTAAGTATACTTGAAATTGACCGCACTCTCGCCTAGTCGTCGATTATCAAAGTCTAAAGCAAAACATAAAACTTTAGATAATTTATCTACCTCGAAAAAATAACTAAAGTAGTATTAATAAAACAAGTTTCTTAGAGTTAGGTATTATCGTTTACATTTTGCATTTCTTGACAACATTAAAATTGTGTACTCGTCCTAAAATACTAATTAAAAAAAACGCGCTAATGAGTCCCACTCTAGTCAAACTAATCTAATAAGAACTGACGCAACTATAACAACAATTAATAATGAAATAAATCAATAATAACAACGTATACTTACAAGGTGTTCAATCATAATCTATTGCAATGTATTTCGACTTTCTCCAAAACTATTAACTTCGTGATTTTGAATGTTACGCAATGTTAAACGCGGGCGGTAAAACAACTTTATTCATGCAGTGAAAGTATGGACCGTGACCTTCCTGACAATTGACAGATTAATTACGATTTTATTTACAATTAAACTTTATTTCGTTAATTATCAATTAGGCTGTTAAGTAGCCTATTAACTATTATATTATTTATAGTTTTAAACATATCATACCACAGTTCGATTATACAATAAAACAACTATATTCTTCTATTATTTAACTATTTTTATGTTTGTCGGCGGAAATTATTGAGGCTATGCGAAATATGTAGGTAAATTGTTACTAACGGTTATCTATGAATTTTTAATAATCAGTTTCTTAAATATCGCTTAATAATCTGTGAAATATATTAAATTATTGGATTATAAAATAAGGTCAGACAGACCGGCAAAAATCTTTGTTGCACAAACTAGCGTCAATTTATGTAGACTCCAAAAATAACACTACATACGATTGGCTTTATTACTAAAGATCCAAATCTTTAGGCTACCAACCTTAACATGGTGACAGATACGGGTACGAACTATAGATTAAGTTTAAGTATTTTAGGTCTGTGGTACCTAGAACAAACAAATATAGACACGGGCTGCAAATAAAAGCACTAAAAATGTTACAATACACAAATAAGATATTATTATAATATCAATTCACATAATAATAAAATATAATATAATACATATGAACATAAATATGTAATAGTTTATTATTATATTATTTGTTTCGAGAGATAGATCTTATATTGTATATTCATGCCTATCTCAGATATACAATAAGATTATACACAAATTATACCTAAATATTATCGATTTATTAAGTATTGATTTAACATTTTGACAAATTGAAGATTCTATATATACTGTTCTATACATCATAATCGCATTCGTAATTTAAACTTAAGCTTATTATACGGTTTCGTCTACATCTCCTAAACAGTTTATATTTGCACTACTAAACCATGTCTAGGTACAGTTTACACACATATAATTTACACGTTACTTAATCTAACTATTATAAAATATTTTATAGCAATCATATAAACTCTTAGACCATACTTATAAAAATGCGTGGACACATAATAGAGATACTTATCTAAATTATGATATGTTGTCATACTAAAAAGGGAGGTGCAGTGAAAGTTTTGATCGATGCACTGAATAGGGTTACCAAATCAAAAATCTGCCAACAAAAAATAATTTGAAATTCCGTCAATTATTTCGCAATAGGAATGTGTATAATGAGCGATATTTTTATTTTTTAAATTTATTTAGGTTCAATCATATACACAATAATACAACAAAAAGAACAGCGAAACTTTATCGATCAATCGAATTGTCACGCCATTTACCCACAGGGATAGGCAGAGATAATGATGCGCCACTTGCCACAATCCTGATACAACTATACAACTTCTACTATAATGAACACAGCATCCATTTATTTTTGCATAACTGAGTTCGGGCTAAGTAATGGCAATAAAAATATTAGTTTTCTAATTTTAACTGGTTCTAAACCTAAAATTTTGACATATTCAATTGCTAGTATTAAACTGTCTAAATTAAAATTTGCATAATATCTTTTAAATCAAATACACATATGCAAAAGTATTTTCACGTAATAAACTAAGAAAAAACAATTTATTTAATTCCAAATTAGAAAACTACCTACACTCACGGAAATCTGCTAACCCTATCCCCGTAACCTGTGACTGGGTCATCGTCCTTTAATGTTTGTATGTTGAAACAATAACTATTACGTTCCGGGAGGCTGGACACTTGGAGTAATTCATCTCACGCTATTGCGTAACATTTGTGGGCCAAAGGGATCGATGCCCCTGTCCTTGGAGAGACTTTCTCTTGAAACTCCTGCGCTTTACTTTGATGTAATTTCTGTAAGATGTTTACGAGCTGTGACGGTAGCGTCTTTTGAATGGTTTTATAATAATAGTAGTTTTTATGGTAGTCTGATGAATTCATAGAATAACTTAATAACCCGAATGTTGAAGTATACCTAATCAAAAACTTGAACCATGGAATATTGGTTTTCGTGCCTTATGTTATTTATTGTTATAATGCGATTAAAATAAGAATATTACGAAATCGGCGCCATTTTGTGACGTCTAACTCTCCAACCAACTTCACTTTAGTATGGTGTCTTTTTCTTTGCGGACCGTCAAGAAAAAGACACCTTGGAATCAGTCAAGTGAAGTTAGTCAACAGCCCGTCCTATTCTTATTCATTATTCTAATAGTACTTCAATTAGGAAGTTACAGTGGGTCGCAAACATAATAATAATTAAAAATGCAATATAATTTATAATTTCAACCTAAAATGTATACACACAAATAATCACTAAACAAATTAAATAAAAACAATAATTATAAGTGTAAAATATGTGCAAATAAATGTAATTGTAAACTCTGAGTATGAAAAAATATTCGCATTACAATTAGGTACGTATTTTTTTAAATTGTAATTAAATAAATAGCGATTAAAATCACTTTCAATACAAAAATAGAAATTCATTCAAAGAAGGTGATATTGATATATGTAGGTCAAATACAAGTCTAGTGCATCTGGGTGCAGTTTTCTGGTTAGATACAGTTTCACCTAGTTTGTTCCATTTAGTAGTAAAGAATTGTCCCACAGTGGGACAATTTCAGACACATTTCTTTTATTGATTTTCAATTCATCAACGCTATACAGATATTTCCTCCTTGCCTTTTCCTAGTATTATAGAATTATAATTATTATTTATTGTTTATATAATTTGTTATTAACAAGTGTAATAATAACATCCGGCAGAAATATTTTATGCCTTTATGTAAACTGAATAAAACTATATCTTACTTGGTTTTAGATTTTCAAAATGTATGTATGTTGTCATTACTATAGACAACTGATTAACTATGAACCATTATTTAAACCAGCTTACTATCAGGCAAGTAAGATTAGTTAAAGCGTCACATTAAAATAAGTAGAAGTAAAAATAAACATTACTCTAACTAAACAGTTCCATGTCAGATTTCTTTTAAAGTCTAAATAGAACCTAGCCCTTCTCCGTATGTCGGAAGTTGATTTACCAGAATGGAAATATTAGGAGAGTAGTTTTGCTTCTCTATATAAGATCTTAACAACTACATAGACTTAATAACATATTGACCATATTAAACATTCTTGACAGGTATTGGTTGGCCGTTACGCGGAAAGTCCCGGGTTCGATTCCCGGTCGGAGCAAATATTGTGTCATAGCTTATATTTAATATTTTGATTAATTTTTTTTTTCTGATAATATAAAAAATAGGTGAATGTTCGTAAGTGGAATTCGGGTCTGGTTGTCAAAGAGTGGTAGGCAGTAGTGGCCAGTCTGCCGATCCGGGGTACTTACAAATATACATACCGTATAGAACCTTAGTCGCGTTTTGGGATCACCTTGTAAGTTGCCAGTTCTAACCAGGCCGGCATAGTGGATGTGACTGCTACTTACAGTTATTTTGTGGATCACACTTCAGCTTAATATTAGGTGGGGTGCTGTCATATGTCAAGCTACAATATAAAAAATCTAATAGAAAATCTTAATGTACTTGACACTCACAATAATAATAAAAAATGTAATAACCGGACAAATATTATACGACATAATATAGTACGGAAAAATACAAACAAAAATATGAAAGTGCCACCAGTGAACTTTATGGAGGGTTAAGGGCAAACACCATGAAGCTTATCGGCAATCTAAAAAAGTATTTCCTAGTAATATACTTTCTTTACCAATCTTACAAAAACATCTTCATTTTAATTACGTAATATTAACATTTCTTCCTTAAAGATGAAAGGGATTTATTTTGTTATTACTAAACTGAGATATGTTTGGATGATTTCACTGAAATTGACGGTGGACAACGGATCTACACTTTCCGCGAACCTGACACAACTTTCTCACTTCCTTCGCATCCACAATTCTATTTATATATGCCCTTTGGTAGTTGGCACTTCTCCTGCTTTTATAAGAATGTTTCAGATTTGATCAAGGTACAGTCTTCTAAGTCGTCCCCTTTTTATCCCTCCACTCATCTCTGATACCACGATCTGAAAAATCTTCATACATTTAAAGTGTCCAAATACATTTTTAATTTTCTCCTTGTTACGAGTAAAATTAGATAACACATTTTACTATAAATAAAAAAATACATGGTTTTAGCCACTTGTTCTTTAATTTCGTAGCTTAATTTAGCACAGTCTAATGATATAAATAAAACAAGTTATAAAACGATTGAAAGTCAATTGAGAACACGTTGAACTCCAGTTACTTTGACACTAGTTTTTATCAACTGATCAAATCACTTAAAAGTTTTATCGGATCGGCAACCAGGGGACCGATTCTCTTCAAACATAAGGACGGCGAATAATCAGTGAATTTGCACCGCGGTCGCATGTGACCAATCAACGCTATTTACCTATTTATTTGTTATTCGCTAATTTTTTTTGTTATACATTTCTATACTAAGCTACTAAAGTGCTTGTATCATAGAAACAGGACAACCAAAGTACATATATCAAAGATACATTGACACCGCTGAGTGTTTTAAAACCTCGGTTTACGTAGCCATTGCACTGCCACTACACCACGGTCGCCTTAAACGGTCAATTGGTTACGAAGATGTCAAATATCAGTGCATCGGAATTTCACTGCTTTTTCGACGCCAAATATATTAAGAGAATCGAGGTCCTGTGCAATTGATTATAATGTCTATCTTTAATTTAATTTATTATTTATTTCTTTTTAATAGAGTTTCCTAGTCATTATGCGCAAATGATAGAGTTCTTCAATCCAGGAGAACAATTTTAAAACTTTCTATTAGAAGCGGACCAGTTATATTATCATGAGACCTTAAGAGTATATTAACTTAATGATAATAATAACATGTGATGTTGATACGATGCTAAGCTACTAGTAAGGGCACCTACATCAATTTTCTAGAGCCACTAACTATGTCAGTGTAACTGGAAGCTAAGCAACATCCTTACAGGCGAGTTGCTATCGTTTTTAATTCACGAGCCGACAACTTGTATGCAAATGAGACAATTTTCTCGGAAAATCGGGCCAATTTCTTCAAGTTACGGAAGCTTAACGATCGAAACATATTTACATAGTAACATTTTAATGGACACGCAATGTTTTGTTTGTTGTGGCTTGATATATGAGCCCGTTCCAGCTCTGAATGGAGGCGACTGCTACTACAGCTAAACAATAGTATGCCGGCCTAATTGGAACCAGCAATTTTTAAGCTGATCCTGAAATGCAACTGAGTCTCTTACCGGCCTTTACACTTAAAAGTGGTGGAACTGTCCCAGATCAAGAGACTTGGCATATGAGCATTGACGACAGGCGTGGACGAACGGTTTAGCGACTGGTTTGTTGCGCGTAATGTCCCGGGTTCGATCCCCGGTCGGAGCAAATATTTGTTTCATAGCTTTTATTTGTAATATTTAATAATATTAAATATTGCAAATATTTGTTAATAAAAAAAAAGAGATGGATATTTGCTTCGGGTCTGGTTATCAAAGAGTGGTAGGCAGTGGTACCCAGTCTGCCGATCCGGGGTAGTACCACCACTTACAAGTATACAGACCGTGAAGTGATTTGGTCACGTTTCGGGATCAGCTTGTAAGTTGCCGGTTCCATCTAGGCCGGCATAGTGGATGTGATTGCTACTCACAGTTATTGAATTGTAGTAGCAGTGACATTCATTCATGGACCACACTTCGGGTGCTGTCATATGTCGAGTCACAATAAAAAAAAAAATTGTTTGCCTACACCCAGAGTAGTTTTATTAACTAATATTTGCAATATCCAATTAATAAATATTACAAATAAATCATTTCTCCGACTGTTACCCGAGCGCGGCTGAAATCATACTGATTTACAGCCTCTCTTAAGTGACGTTCTCTATTAGTGTGTTTACGCTAATGTTTCTTTAAGTTAACCTAATGATTATTAGTACGTATCAATTATCTGCTTACTAAATAACTTATCAATTAGATTTAATTTGCATTTATTACTTAAGTAGATACTAAGCGCATTACGCGACAATTCGTTTCCCGGTCATAGTTAACCGATGAGTACGCCTGTTTTTTATTTTATGCGTTTTTTTTATTATTGAGATGCTTGATAGTAAACAAGGGGGTCCAAGAGCGCCGACGACTTAAAATAATATCTCCTTTTACGGTTGCCTCAGTCGCCGTCACTATGCCGAGGAAGGTGGCCGGCTCAAATATTCAATTTAATTCAAATTGTCACGCCTTTTTCCCTTAGGGATAGGCAGAGACAATGAAGCGCCACTTGCCACGATCCTGACAAACTCCCATGTCAAAAATTAATTTATAAAAATTGCGTAGATCTCAACTACAAAATGAACCAGGCAATATGCGATGTTTCATTAAAGAATTTCGACGCAGGCAATAAATAGGCACTGTGCACCGACCGAGGTGCACGCGTGAATTGTTTCTTACTCTATGAAGAACGTACCAACATTATGATCTTAATTATGTTATTACAAATATCAAATATCTATCAATGCATAGATATTTGAATTTGTGATTTATTGTGTCTAACGGTTTTAAACATTTCTAGTACACTCATAAGTCATTAGTGTCATGCTATTTTTTAACCTAAAGAAGGAACCAGTTTCTGATCAGAAGCGAGTAAACAAAATCCATATTATATTACTGGTAGAAGATACCATCACTATTTCTAATTAGAATGAAATTAATCAAAGTAATGTAGCGAATAATACTATCTATTGATGTATTATATTTCAAAATGCATGAGTCAGTGGCCTTATAAAAGATTAGAAATAACACGATTTCACTTCTATAGCTTTTCTTTGTATAATAGCAATTGATATGTCTAATACGCAGGCACATTTCAGTCGATTTGTATAGCGTATAATTTTGCACAAATAACGCAGATATGTATACGTACTTTAAATAAGTACGTATACATTTAAATGTTGTTATACTTATAAATAATTAATAAAACAGTAGTTTGGTCAATTTTTTTTTTATTGTGGCGCGACATCTGAATTTTAATTCAACTGCCTAACATCAGGTAATTCAATTTCAGAAAGGTTCAAAAGAGCCGAAGACCCAAAAAACAGACTTGATCTGTAAATTTACGGTTGCTATAGTCATCGTCACCATGCTGGCCAGAGATAATTTGTGTAGTATAGGTTGGAAATATACTTGGAGTTTTTCATTATACTCGTAGCATGACATTTGACAGCACTCTACCGGATGCAGAAGCAAATGCTACAATAGTCTGTTTACTAATTTTAAATACTAACAAGCATCTATTTAGGTTTTTGTTATATCTGTTAAGTATATAAAAATCTACATATATTAATAATAATATTGTGTTTTTGCTCAAAATCGGGTGCTAGTTTTGCAATAATGTTAAATGAGACGACCAACATCTTATTGCCAGCCACTACTATTATGGTTACAGCTTTCGAAAGTCAGTGTAAAATAAATAAACTAAAAACGTCATAAGCCAAAAATCCCTTCTATTTATTTATTTACAATTAATGAATTATTTTGTATCCATAATTAAAATACACCCAGTTTCACAATATTGTGCACAATCACAAAATACTTGTACAAGAGCTATTTTTATAAAACAATGATGTCAATCGATCATCTACTTTTCTTTCCATTCCAACCTCAGTTTATATCAAAATATCAAAGTTTTCAGCCTACCTTGAATGAGATAACAAGGCTACCGCAACTACTTTACAATAGCGAGACAAAACTAGGTGATTTTTTATAATCTGCATCGCGGCACGTAGAAGCAAATTATCTGCGTCCTAGTATTCAAAAGCAATAAAAATGTGTCCATCAAAATGGAGGCGGTTGTTAAAATAATATATTTGATGGGACAGAACTAGGTCCTACACTATTATATGACGAAGTACAAGTAACTTTTTATAAAACAACAATTTTAATAAAATTATTCACACTTTTCATAAAATAAAATATTTTGTTAATATTTTTTAAATTAAAATATTAACAAAATAAGCTGCAAAAATACTTTATTTCATAACAATCGTAATAACGGAATTGATAATTTAAACTATTTTTTCATATTATACATAGTAAAGTAAATAGTAGTAGTTATTAAAGTTAAAAATAGTCAGTAAAGTAAATTAAAATGGTTAGTAAAAAAAATTACGGCCTTATCGATATGGCGATCAAGAAGAACAAAAGTAAATAATTTAAAGGAAATTATGGGTAGTTTTTATTTTAATTGTGACTCGACATATGGCAGCACCCTGCCTGATGTTAAGCAGGAGTTAAATAGCAGTCACATCCACTATGCACAACTTACAATCTAACCCCGAAACCCGACTAAGTTATTTCACGATCTAGATCGGCAGACTGGGCACAAAAATTATTTGTATTTTGTCAACTTAAACAAGTCATAGATCCACTTATGTTTCAACTACAGTACGTTATCATAGCATCTTACGATTATATACGTACAGTACATTTTTCACTCTCTGCTTTATTTTGATGTTCCATAATGATACCTCAACTTTCGGATACGATGTGACAAGTGGTTTTGACAAAACAGTAGCCTACTAAGAGAAGTTTACTAAAAAAAAGTAACTTTAAAAAAAACATGACAGATTGGCGTGAGCATGACAAATTAAATAAAAAGTGTCTAATGGGATTAAAGACTCATAAAATATCTTACATAAATCTGAATATTTAAATGACTTTAAATGACTTATATATTGTGACTCGACATCTGAACTCGTCTTGCATAATGTTAAACAAAGGACAAGGGATAATAAAGAGTGCCGACGACAAATAAACGACTGCCTCAATCGCCGTCTCTATGCCGGCCATCACTTTATCATACGCTTGAAAGACAAGGCGAGGAGAACACATAGGCTAATAAATCATTCTACTTATTGTTCGACAAAGAAACGACGGGCTGAAATTTCGTTTGAGTGTCCATTCGCTGCAACATTAGCCATATTTAGGATTACTTCTAAAATTTGATATAATTTTGCAATGTATTTATAACTAATTCCAGATTTTATTTTTCATGAGGACTTTTCAGTGATTAAGGTATAAATAATATTTATTTAATTACTGTTTAACTAAACTACGATAACAGTTATGATTGAATAAATCAATAAACATACACTAATCAAGTAATTCAGAGCAATACAAATGCATTTTTAATACTAAGCGTAAATAATTATTTAATCGTAATAACAAGAGCCAGGCGTAGAGGTTAAACGTAACCATAGAAGGTCAATGACTATGGAATCATTGTTACGGCTCTGATAAGCAATGGAGTCCGAGATTACATAATGAAAGATCACTTAATTGTATCGAGGCTCGGCGGCGATGGCACGGTTCACCGCATTGGAAGAGTCAGCTAACGAAAGTTTCCGGATTCTGGCCGGCTCCAATGCCAAGTGCGGCGAAGAAAGCGAGCTGCTTCAGCATCAAAGCGAAGCATCTTAAGTACCGTCATCTCACTCTTTCTCGACATAATACTATGCCAACGACAGAGACTGTGTGTGCTTAAAAGAGAAAGTGGGCCACGTTATGTTTCTCGGTACTATTAGCACGGGCATTGAACGTAAACCTTTACGGATTGTATCTGCCACTACTGACGTCATTTAATTTAGAATTCTATTTATAATGTGTTAAAGTTTCGAATCGATCGTGAGATTTCGTCCCATCTGAACCAAAGTTCGAAACGTTAAAGGTTCGCTCATTGATAGCGCAGATGTGATTTCGGAGAGCAACGAACTGCGTTGTTCAGGTGAAAGTGTTGCAGATACGAGTACGTAACCTTGAGCCGGCCACATTGTGATCGGACTTACGCCGCGTCACGTGTTCCTGTTACACTAATCGAATCAATTGTCATATTATCAACAAACTATCATTAGCATTATGAAACTGCATGAAGTAGCCCAATGGAACGAATCTACTAAAATACTCGACCTGAATACATTATTAGAAAACAAAACATTTTAGCACAACATCTGCAATGGAATCTCCTCCGAATTCTTTACGCAAATTGTTTATCAATTGCGTTTTCACCTTTGTACAAAAATATGCGTTAGAAAATACGAATAACATTATTAACGACGAGTTCAAGAACAAATGTAGATATATGAAATATGTGAAATTGAATAAAAACATTATCTGTCATATCTGAGAACATAATGATTACCCTCGACGACGTTGAAGATGGGAACCATTGACAATGATCACGATGCACACAATAGGCTCAGTGGTCCGGATCGTTGACCCGGTAAGTGAAAACTCCGGAGGTGTCGGTGCCACGGCGGCAACAAGTGAAAATTGCACATGTTTTTTGCAGAAAAACAATAACTCCAATAAACAGTACAATGACTTAAGTAATTAATTAAACGTTACGGCCCCATATTAGACTTTTTAAGCGGTACGTCCATGTAATTATAAAACGTCTGATGTCGCATTTAAACTTTTTACTGTCGGTTTTTGTTAACATCAAATATCCACAACAACTGATAATACAATAGCTAGTGTTGTTTTTGTTCATCTAAATACTGTGAATTAAACTAATTGGTTGTTATGTAGCGAGATAGCTAAACAAAACATAAGAATGGTGGGAGCGTAACGAGTCCTGGGTCTCTGTGGGCACGAAACACATTCACTTTCTAACGACATGCACCAAAAGAATAATAGAGAAGAAAAGCACGCGCTCCTTTGTGGGCCATTCCCATTCATTAATTATGCAAAACTTTCAGCTCGTTACTATCGTACGTTGCCAATTAAGAGTCACATCACTAACCGCACAAGTCGGCAATCTCACTTGGTTATAAAATTACGAGTGCAGTAATTGAATGTGTCTAATCGTGAAATAAGATTTTACTATTTTAATTTAATTAACACAAATGTATATTTAAGTACTGAAATGTTCTTTATATAATAATATTTAATTATTGTTGTTTTTCATACATTTAATCAATCAAATTGTCATCCTTTTTTCCCATAGACAATGAAGCGCCACTTGCCACGATTTTACACAACTCTCTTGCTTCCTTCACATTCACAATTCTCTTCATACAGGCTCTGATTTATTTTAAACAAATTAATAATAAAAAAATTGTATTAAAATTATTTTTAATTGTATAAAAATAATTATTAAAGCCAATGAGCAGTAGCGTTTAAGCTGATCCTAATACGTCACGTCTCCATCGATACATTTAAACCTACCTACTACTGTTATATAGGTACAGTACTCGTATTTTTTTATATTTAATATAAGCAAGCCAAATTTTTGTTGATTATAGTTATAATAAGATTATAATTATAATAAAGGTGGAACCTAATTAACAATATTTATAGATGTGTTTAAACCTGTATTTTAAATTAAGTACCGGAACTCAGTATTAATTTAGTTAGTCGCGCATTTTCTCAGTTTATATGCATTCTTATTATAAGTAGTAGTTTTTAAATTGCATGTAAGTACTTTCACAAAAATTATAATTTTCTATTAAAATGTATTTTTTTGAATAATTTAATTACTTTTGTTTTTGTTGTTTTTTTATGTTTGTATTGTTTTGAAAAGAACATAATTATAATTTATGTCTTTATAGATGTTTTGTTATATTATTTTATCATACTCCATAAAAGTATGATAAAGCTATGATGAGCTAGGCTAGCTTTATTACCGTATAAATTAGTAATTAAAATTGAATACAAAATATCACGCATATATATCGGTAGTATTCTTGATACTAGTCGTTTTTCCCTAGCAAAGTTCTTCGGTTTGCCGAAACGTATGTAATGGCTAGCTCACAAAACTTCAAACTTTGAGCTACGCTAACTTTTCTTTTTTTAAATTTCTTTCCCGTATGCGTGTGTAGACGTTTATTATTAATGTCTTTCAATAATAATGACCAGGCCAATGTGGGGTTTAAGGCGATCGTGGTGTAGTGGTAGTGCAATGGTTACGCAAACCGAAAACACTGGTTAAAAACCACTTGCCGTACTAATGTATCTTTGATATATGTACTTTGGTTGTTATGTTTCTATGATACAAGCACTTTAGTGGCTTAGTATACATGTAAATAAAATAATAATAAATAAAATGTATGATTGTAATTTTAGATAAATTGTAATGTGTAATTGCCTAGTATAGGTTTCTTCATAAAAAATAAAAGTTACTATTAAATTTTATAAATAAAATAAAAATAGGTTTATTTTTTTAATTTTGTAATCTAGTTTCTCTTAGAAAACAATAGGACATATGATCGGATGAAAACTTATAAAGATAAGACTTGCACTGCCAAGTGTAACGCCTCAGCGTAATTACTTTACGTGACGAAGCTACTTTCGTAAAATAGAGCCTTAAAATATGAATCCGTGTTGTACGAGTCATTTAAATCATAGAAACTACATACAGAATCCGTTCACAACTCAAAACGTTTAAGTTACTTGCTCAATATATGTATTAAGTTTCTTTAATAATCAGATACCACAGGACAAACAATTATACCTAGTTATTAGATTCACAAGAAATATAATTAGGTATAATCATCAAAATAAACAAAAATCTCACAGGCATAATAAAATTTTGTAAATGAACTAATTGTAGAAGCTGAAACGAAAAAACATCTCTCTCATTCTTTAACTATGTTATATACGTACAGCCTATTTTAGCGTGTTACGATAACATTATTTTGTCGTGGTATATAAAACAGTATTTTATAAACCAATGTACGTATATATAAAAGTTCAACTTGTGTATCATTATTATTCATTGTAATAAGTTTAGTATTTTCTTAAATTTTGCGCGAACGTTGTAAACAAATTTTATGCGGCTTACTATCGCGTTTAATTTGGTTTTGATTTTACAATTTTTATTATTCCGACGTTTCGAGACAATAACAGCATAACCAATAGAACGACCAACACATCAGTCTCTCCGTGACCACGATGGCTGCAAAATAAACGCGATAGTAAGCCGCATAAAATTTGTTTAATTCAATGTAATAAGTTTTTCAAGTGTTATTTTATAATCCATAAAATCGAATTATAATCGACTTACATTGACTTGCAGATTAGGCCATGATAGAAAACGAAAGTGCCTCTATATACAATGTAATTCATATTAGTTTTTCTAACATCTCGTGTGAAATCTTTGCCTTTTTAATGCATTTAGTAAATTCTAGAAGACTTTAAACATGTCACGATTAATTGTTTAAAGTCGCGTGTTAAGAATTTACTTAATTTTTTCAATGAATGAGATGATTTTTTGTTAGTTTACATTTATTAAGTGATTTAACAATGATGTTGGTTTTTAAGTGAATTATATTTTTAAAGACATATGTAATTAATTGAAGATTTATTTATATTTCTCAAACTAAGAATTAAAATATAGTTGCTGATAAATTTAGACAAATTTAATAAATAATATTTAACTACCAGGTGTTTTTGTCAGGTGTAAGAGACCGCAGAGAAGGGCTATCTTATAGTTTGGTTAAATAAGTACGTATTTTATAGTTTTGATAGGCTAGTGTCCCACATTTGGTGTTTCTTGTCTGAAAGTTAATTGAGCGTAGCCAGCGCCTTAGACCACCGACTATTATAATAATATAGCCGTAGATTACACGAAAATAGAAACGCTGGAGGGCAGCTTTCTTGTGGTGAGCTTGATTTGAGCCAAAGATGTGAAGGTGGAGCCAAGAAAAAGTAATTGATATATGTACATTCATATTTAAAGTTTTATCCGTGTTTAAAAAAGTTTTTTTATTGTTCTGTCTCGGTATATGCCAGCACTCTTTCTGATGTTAGGCTGAAGAACGGTCCATGAATGGAGGTGACTGCTACTATAGCTAAATTATTGTAAGTAGCAGGCGCATCCACTATGCTGGCCTATTTGGATCCGGCGATCGACTATGGTCTGTATACTACCACAAGTATTACCTCGTATTGGGAGTGTGGGCATTACTGTCTACCACAGTACATGAAAGAACGTAAACAGACAAGTTAAAGTCTGTTCAACTGACTCAGTCGCGGATCTACCTTTTTTTTATTTTTTATTGTGACTCGACATTATTTTATTATGACTGCACCCCGCTTGATGTTAGGCTGGAGTGTGATCCATGAATGCATGTCACTGCAACTACAATTCAATAACTGTGAGTAGCAGTCACATTCACTACGCCGGCCTAGTTGGAACCGGCAACTCACAAGCTGATCCCAAAACGTAACCAAATCACTTCACGGTCTGTATACTTGTGGTGGTCCTACCCCGGATCGGCAGACTGGGTACCACTGCCTACCACTCTCTTATAACCAGACCCGAACCAAATATCTATCTCTTTTTTTATTAACAAATATTTCAAATATTTAATATAATTATTAAATATTACAAATAAAAGCTATGAAACAAATATTTGCTCCGACCGGGAATCGAACCCGGGACTTTACGCGTAACAAACCAATCTCTGACAGTTCGTCCACGCCTGTCGTCAAAACCTGAAAGCTGTGGGAATTCAGCCAGGCGGGTACAGGGGGCTCGACTTCTGCTTGCACCGCCATTGATGGATCGCACTCTAGCTTTTTATTAATTTTTTATTACTAATTAATTTCTATCTTTATTATCAAACATGTCTTATTAAACTTGATAAGTTCACAAATTTATAATTATTGTTCATTTTACTGTTCATAATTTAAAACAAATAATAAATAAATCATCGAATTCAGTTTATTATATATCTGTTATATTGGCAGACGTGACTTTCTAACAGCAAGCTATCGAGTATCTGTGGAGAAATCGCCGCAATACCAGCGCGTGCTCTCACAGAATACTCTGCCTGCCCACTGACCGATTAATATCAACTATAAATACGTAACTATTTTAATATATAAATTATATATACAAACAAATGTATACACACAAGCCTTTTTTGAACTATTAAAATTGTCATATAAAAGAGTTCAACGAAGAAGTATACATTTTCCGTTTTATAACATAATGACTCCAGAATCTGTATGTGCTCAAAACTTTCGCAAAAGTATTACATAATAATAATTTAAATATAACAAAGTACATGTTACGACAAATGTTGTTAAAATGTTAAAAATATGCTATTGTATACGAGCACACAATACAAGTAAAAATAAAGTACGTGACGAAAGTGACATGTAAATTATACCTGAAACTTTATGGCTACTCCGAGGTTATAATAGTTGTCGCTTATCATAAGGAATGTTAATTATCATCCGAAAACGGCACCCGAAAATCTTGTATGCAAAATGTCGTCACCGGTATCGACCTCGGACAAGGTGAAGGCCGAATATTTCCTCTCGTCGCAACGGGAGCGGTGCGAGTGAAAGATGCAGCCGGTGCAGTTCCGGCGCTGCGTGCATTGTGTCACTGGGTCACGGATAGAAGGGGGAGGCTCTCGTGTGTGGCTCGCGCGAGTCAGTCGGAAGCAACCGTAGTCATGGCCGCGTGTGTCACTTCTCGCGGTTAGCGTGGCGTCCGTCGCGCCCGCCCGTCACGGGATATTGCTGAAACAAAGTCTGTTATTTACAGGGGTGGAACGCGGGTTGTACAGTGATCATGAAGAGGACGAGGCTGTTGTTGGCGGTCGCGGCGATTCTGCTCGTGGTGAGTGTGAACATTTTATAAATTAATATAAATCTGTGAATAAATTATCTATTATAATTACATAGGTGGGTTTAACCAAATATATATTTAAAATTTCTTTACAATTAATATTATAACTCTCAATAATAATAACTGTAAAGAAATTTAGGCTAAATAAACTGAAATATTATTTGCAACAAAATTATTAATTTAGTTTTTAAAAAAAATATTCATTATTTGAAGTGAACTTATAGTATAATTCAAAATTAATAAGTAAATTGCTGAATTTATTTCAGAGCACATATTTAATACAACTTATTATTTTACACATTTTCTCTTACACTTTAGTAAGTAATTAAAAACGCTGTGTAACTATAATTATAGCATCTCGCATCAAGTAGAGTGCACGCATGAATACATTACAGTCATTCGTTTAAATAACGTTTTATTGTAGACTTTATGATCTTGTGCATCGGTCCAGAGCATATGTCTGACCAGCGGATCTTATACCGTTTGTTGTAATCATCCAACCACCTCCTAACTGCATCTGGGGTGTACTAACTCAACTGTTCTTACAACTATTTCATAACTATTTATAACGGAGTATTAAGTTTTTTAAATAGATAATTTGTTGAAAATAAACTGTTGAAATTTGTTAAGAGGAATTGAATATGCTGAATAGTCGCGGTAGCCTAGATTATTTATGGAATTATAATTATAAATAAGAACATTTAAATCAAGTGCCTAAAATCTTTGGATTAATTAGGATAATGAAAGTTGAAGAATGCCGAATATTTTCTTAATGCAAACTTATTTTATAACTGATGTTTTTTAAAATATTTAATAGTCTGCCAAAATCAAATAACTCATTAATTTTTTTCAGTTGCCAGTCTTATGACGGCAACTGAGGCAACAAGTTTTTTAGTCATCGGAGCTCTTGGACCTCCCCTTTTCTTACCGTCAAGCTAAGCGGGGTCAGATTTCGCGTAAAATTTTTAAAATACATAATTATATAAAAGTGACTTAGATAAAGAATAAAATTGTGAATGAAATGAAAATTGTTCATATGTATTGACTATACATATGAAAAAAATATGAAAACAGATAATATCTATCAATCAAATAATCAAATTGTCCCTTTTCCCTATAGGGATAGGCAGAGACAATAGGGCGCCACTTGCTACAAATCCTGACATAACTCCATCGCTTTCCTCCCATCCACAATCCTCTTCATACACGCTCTACGGTTATGGGCACTAGGCAACCCAGCTTTATTGAGGATGTGGTTTTAATGCATCCATTTACATCAGATTTAAAAATTCCTTTCGTCAATCTACTTTCACTCATCCTTTCCATGTAATATCAACATTCATTAATCATTTGACAATTGTAACTCGAAATAACATATATTTGAACTCAACTTGAACAAAACTCGAATATTTTTGGCATTTCAAAGGTCAAAGCGAAAGCATTTAAATAATAGTAATGATTGATTTATGGCGGCCATTTTGTTACAAAGATCGATAATGTATGTAAACTATGGATACTGTACATGTGCCGACCACACATTTGAAACCCTGAAACCACTCTTTTTTACAGTGTGGCCAGACAGTTGGTGATTATTTGTCGTCACTGCAGTCCTATGGCAGTCGCCTCGTTTTATGAGCCGCAGTCCAGTGAAGCTTTCACAATAAAATATAAAGAAAAACTTTAATTCGTATTCCTGAAACAATCGACAAGAGGAATACTTTACCAGCCTATTTGTTCTTGTCTTCCTTATAGAGCGCCTCTGAACGGCATAGTGACGATGACTGAGACAACCGTACTTATTCCTTTTTTTCAGTCGGCAGCCCTCTTGAACCCCCCCCCCCCCCCTCCTTACAAGTCGAAATAAGTATAAAAAAACAATCAATGAGTGCTTGTATCATAGGAACATAACGACTAAGTACATACATCGGTACCAGCAGGTGGTTTTGAACCAGATGCTCTCCGTTTGCGTGCCCATTGCACTACTACTGCACCACAGTTGCCATAATTCTCACAGTACACGTCTCGAGCCTGCCCATACATTATTCAAATACTTTTTCCGCCCGCGTTAACTTAATGTGGGCTAAAGATTCCGTTATTTAATCCACAAAACACCACTATTGGATCTTGATGCGTGATGTTTAGCTAATCGGATATTGGAAAACTGTTATCGATGTTACATATAAAAAGATATCCTTTTAGAATTTTCTTAGATTTTGCGCGAGCATTGAATAATGAACGGCTCACTATCGCGTTTATTTTTGGTTATTGATTTTACATGTTTTTATTATTCCGACGATTCGAGAACTTTGCAGCCAGACTGAGAAAGTTTTACTTTTATTTGACGGCTACCTTAGACGCCTGAGCCAGCCGCTCTATCATCAGGTTGTCCGTCAATTTACTATGCCGGCAAAAAAATATTGTAATTATTATAAGTTTTAATTATTGTCATACTAATTATACTACCGTTAATAATGATAGACAGTTACTAAAAATAAATTTCAAATTCTTTACTAAAATAGCAATAAAATTCACATTCCGCCATACTTTATTTGTGTTGTATAAATTATCACATCTCATATTTAGGCTCAACTCACTTTCGCTAATATATCATCAAAGTATTGATATTCGCGAAAGAACCTTAACTAAAAGGCTTCCATAATCGTTCAGTTACAGAAACAGCCTTATAAAGAGATGTCATTGACCGCCAAAATACTATTTTCTGAACACTTTCACTGTATATAAAAATTTCGTGAGACTGTTTGATGACGCAACATTTTTTTTGTTCGTCGATTTCGATTTAGAACCCACATGAAAATGCGTTGAATAAGAGTTATATGAATGTATACATATTAGGATTTATTTATTAAAAAATATATAGATGAAAGCATGGCATAGCGACGGCGACTGAGGCAAAAGTGAACTGAAACGTTTTGTTTTTTCAGTCTTCGGCACTCCAAAAACTTTGACCAAAAAAGTACATTAGGTCAAACTAGTGTATTTTATATTGTTTAGATTTACGTACTTTAAAAAGATACTTTTAAACTGCGTGTAATTAAATCTCAGTGAGAAATATTTAAGAAGTTAAATAATATCCGCCACAGAAATTAGTTGTAAATTTTGAATTTTGTTTATAAAAAAAAATTTTAGACTACTTTTTAGATAACAAAAAAAAACATCGCTTTCATATTTAATAAATTTAAAACTGTATTCAAAACTGTAAGATGGGTAACCGAGGAGCTCTTTAACCCTAATGCTCGGTGCGTCTTTTTTTTGTAGAACAATCGACATGTGGAATGCTTTGCCAGCCCATGTGTTCTCTTCCTTCTATAACCTTGGATCCTTCAAGCGATACTTCACCTTTGGCCGGCATAGTGAGGGCGGCTGAGGCAGCCGTGAACTAACTCGGTTTTTGCAGTCGTCGTCACTCTTGGATCTCATCTTGCTTATCATCAGGCGCGCCGATATCAAATGTATTACAATTAAAAAATAAACCAACTCAGAGCCTAACAAAAATAGTTTTTTGTTGGTTTACTTTAAGGACTCATTTTAATTCGAATCTAAATCCTGTGCAATCAAAAAAACACTTAAAATTCACTTATGAAGATTTGTTTCATAACTTTCTTTTGTAAGATTTAAATAATTAGATTGAATATTACAAATATGTGGTAGTACAGACCGTGAACTGACTTAGTCGCGTTTTGGGTATCAGCTTGTAAGTTGCCGGTTCCAACTAGACTGGCGTAGTGGATAATAAGTGCTACTTGCACCTATTGAAACTGTAGTAGCAGTCGTCTCCATTAATGGATCACACTCCAGCTTACAGGCGCTGGTGTGGAGCAAAATAAAAAAATCTCAATATAGCAATTTAGTGCAATCGACCACCATAGAGGAATTCGTCGTGGTAACAATGTTTGCTGTGATATTATGAAGCCGTTACACCAGCAACGGTGTCTTCGAAATCACGATTCATTCATCAACGTGTACATCTATTAATTTGAACAGCTTTATTGGCAGCTGCTCTACTGTTGCAAAGAAACGATAACCTATTCAACCGGTTTATAGATGCAATAATATAAGTTGACTACATTCTGAATTGTTGCCGAAAATTTATATGACTGCAGTTATGAAGTTTTGCATCAGCGTATTTTCTCAATCGGCCCCAATCCTGTAACGAAAATTATGTTTGTTTTAAATAGCCATTCTGTTTTTTTTATTAATCCGAAAATGTCAAGATTAGTCTTAGATATAAACCATAAACTTGTGGCTTTTTATTATTATTAATTCAAAAAAAGATTAGGTTAGGATATAGGCTCTGTGTAGTTTAGTGGTCAGAGCAGCCGCGCGTTATCGACAGACAACGGTTTTAACATATTACCAAGGAGTATCTGTGAATCAACAGTTCCGTTTAAAATTCCTAATAAGAAGCAATATTCCTGCAAAAGAGCAGTGGAAGAATGTAATAATAGGTTTTAGATTGGGATAAAAAGCTGAGATTATTTTGCTTTGTTCTGTGGCGTAGAAACTGCTTTGTGTAGAAACTGCACTTCGTAACTTGAATCTTCATCATTAATCCTCTGGAGATATGATAATTTTTTAAAAGTATTTACATTATTATTTATTTATGAAAGTATATTTAAAGACCAGGCTGTATAGATACGATTCCTTTGCCTAGACGACAAGTTTTGACATTTGACAATCCAAGTAAGTGACAGTTCGTGCCGTTTCAAATCGTTTGTGATTTTAATATAGAATTATAGTGAATTCGTTGTAATTTAAGTTTGAATAGTATACTTAAGTATAGACAAGTGAAATAAATACTATGAATTACCAAAATATAACCTATCTATGAGGTTAGAAGCTATTCCTACGCGGCAATAGAGTTTATTTATTGCAGCTCGTAGCATTCGTGTGGACGCTGTAAATGCTGTTAGTCATTGCTTATTGAGCTAAAGATATCTGAGACAATGGAAAAAGAAGAAAATGTTATGCATACAACTGCCTCATTGAATATAAATAGCAATGAAGTAGTATCAACAATGAGTGAGAGTATATCAACAATGTACCATCCGCAAGCTCTTCCCCGCCCCTCTGAAGATGATGATGATAACTTGGTGCTGATGGACGTTCCGCAAGCCGAAATGAATAAACGATTGAATAGTTTTTTTGAGCAGAAACGAGAACTAGTAAATATTTCTAACATAAAGGACTTTATACCTTCTATACCCCTGAATGATATAATTAACAAGACAGTAAGTGACTATGGGACTTGCGCACGAGTCCAAATGTGCTACACTAGAAAGAAAGACTTTAGGGGACATTTTGCTGTACGACAAGTGCATAACGCATGGGGACCTCTGACTCAGTCATTACCTGAACAGGAAACTATACAAGTCCCGGAAACGCCTGTTAACCCCTTGCCTCCTGCTATTGCTGAACGTATTAAGGTTCTTGAGAACTTCTTATTTGTTAAACCTGTGACCCCTGATATATACAAGCGTTTGAAACAATTAGAAGACAGAATGTCACACATGGAATCTATTTCACCGGAATATTGTAATGTTTGGAAACGCAGACAAGAGGCAGCACAAGCGGATACATTTGACTTTAAGTTCTGTGTTGGTGACATTGAGAAAAAACTGGAGAAGTTTCAGCAGGATATTGGAAAATAATGAAGGGAATCGAATAGTGAGGGAAGAGTTGTGTCAGGATCATGAATTGGCGTCCATTGTCAAGATCTCGGTGGGAAAAAAGCGTGACAATTTGATTGATTGATCTTTTTATTTTGTCAAATAATTGTATTTATGCAAACCATAGTAAAAAGTGATATTTTGAGAATACATTTTATTTTTTTAGTATTTGAAAGTAATAATTTTGTGTATCATTAGAAAAACTTTTTGTTTCTCTTTGAGTTAAGCCAAAATATTGAAGTATCCCTATTATATGTATACTAAACATTAAGTGATTTAGACACGTTTTGGGATTAGCTTACAAGTTGCTGGTGTTGAATATGCCGGCATACTTCATACAGCTGCCACTTTTTTTTATTGCGACACGACATCTGACCTCGATCCAATGATAAGCAAGAGGAGTTCCAAGAGTGACGATGACTGAAAAAAACAAGTTAGTTCACTGCTGCCTCAGTCACCATCACTATGCTGACCAAATGCTTACAGTTATGTAACTGTAGTAGCAGTTGCAACCATTCATGTACCACACTCCAGTATTTTTTTATCAGAAGTAGTGCTGTCAAATGCCTAGCCACAAAAAGTCCAGACCAGTTATTGTGACAAGGTTAGCCTCGGACATTAATTGTAATTCAACTTTAAAATGATATTCCTAGGTATGAAATTATGTGTTCATTTTCAACCTAAAAATAAAATCAATTTTAACAATCAGATAGTTTCTTAACTCCTAATATACAGACAGTAAAAAACTTAGTTGCGTTTTGGGTTCAGTTTGTAAGTTGCTGATGCCAACTAGGCTTGTCCAATTTTAGCTTGTCAGACTGAAAGACCTATTTGAAATCTTAAAAATCGAAGTAGAACCTGTGGGTTCAATTTTAGAAATTAATGTTCTTGTAATATGTACTAAATTAACAATAAATAAAATATAAAAGAAAATCTTGGAAAGTAAAATTGTTTTTACTCTTGTTAAATTTACACTGCAAATGTTTTAAGGTGCCTATTATTTTACCTCAGTATACATGGTATTATTAAGTGTCTTGAATATCACAACTTTGTACCAACATGTGCTTCGACATATATTAATCTGAAAAGCAATCCATGAATGGAGGGGACTGCTACTCTCAGTCATACACAGCTGGATGTAGGCCTCTACCAGCGATTTCCAATGATCTGCTGTAGGCAGCCTCTATCCAGCGATTTCCTGTAATATTTAGCTGGATTGCCTAGTGCTCACAACCGTAAAGCTTGTATGAAGAGAAGTGTGGATGTGAGGGAGTTGTGTCAGAATTGTGGCAATTGGCGCTCCATTGCCTATCTCTGCCTATCCCTTTATTTTTTTAGCAGGTCATCAATCCATATATTAAAATAAAATATTTTGTTGAAATATCCAATTGGTGACATAATTTGTATGATAATAATATAAAATAAGGAGACATTCAAGTTTTATTTTTGTAGACAATATTTTTTTAATTTTGATAACATTAACCTTATTGTGCCTGATGACGTAAGCAAGTTCTGATGACTGAGAAAAACGACACGAGTGTACGGCTACCTCATTCATCCTCTCTACGCTGGCCTTGCTTGAAAGATCCAAGGATATAAGAGGGGAATTACACACGGAGAAGCATAAAGCCACTTGGACTCTGCGAAATTGCAGGGCCTTAAACTTCTTGTGGCGTCAGCATTTGCATTACTCGGACCCTTTGACGCTACAATATTCAAGGCCACCTCTGCTGTTACAGAGGTGTGAACTGAGTCAGTACAGTTATCGGAGTATAGCGCAAGAGTGAATTTGTGGCTTGTTTTTGCCGTACGATGTAGTCCCTGTGAATGAACTGACTCGGTTATTCCAGTCGTCGTCATTCTTGGACCTCCTCTTGCTTATCATCAGGCGAGTCGAGGTAAGATGTCGTGTCACAATAATTAAAAACTAGTCCGTGGTAGATCGACCAATTCGAACAATTAATAAAAAAAATGACACAACTCTAACAATCAAATTGATACGCCTTTTCGCACAGGTATAGGCAGAGACAATGGAGCGCCACTTGTCATGATCCTGACAACTCCCTCGCATCCACAATTCTTTTCATACAAGCTTTACGGTCTATCCAAAATCAGAACTACCCTCAATAAATTGAATTAACGAATGATAAAACAATTCATTGTTGAGGTAAATGTCTGCCTACCACTCCAAAAATAGACCGGAAGCAAATATCTGCTTCACATTTTAAACGAATTTATTCAAATATTGTATACAAAAAATATTGTATTTAGTTTGGAAATCAACTATGTAGTAAGAGTTCCATTCAAAAACAATACATCATAGAAAGTGTAAACTATTCAGTCAGTTAGCTACAACTTGGACAATACAATAGGAGTATCTCATTGTTAGTTTATTGTGATAAATGTGCTCTTTAAATTGTCAGAATCTGTTTGTTTAATAACACTTTAATATCAACTATCAATCATTACGGACACCTTTAACGATAGGACATTTTTAAAGATAGAAATCGTTTCCGTTTTAATATTCTATTTGTCATTTATTGACGCAATGCATTTTATATCAAACAAATGTTGAATGTAAAATCTTTGGTATCTGGTTTTGGAAACTGTTAAATCAATTATTAATTGTCACGCCTTTTTCCCACAGGGATAGGCAGAGACAAAGTAGCGATACTTGCTACAATTCTGGCACAACTCCCTCGCTTCCCTTAGATGCATAATTCTCTTCATACAAGGTTTACTTTTAAAAAAATGTTAAATAAGACGACGACCGGGTCGTCTGTACCCCGCTTTCACGATGGCTGCAAAACTTTTCAAAACGTAGCCATCGGGATTATAATAATAAAAATAAACTCGATATATCCGCAAATGTCTCACAAAATGGCCAACATAGCGAAGGCTGAAAAAATCTGAATCTTATTTTCAGCCATCAGTGCTTTTGGAATACCTCTTACTTACCATCAGGTGAGTCGAGGTTAGATGTCGAATCTTTGTTTTAATGTGACTCGACATCTGACCTTGACTTGATGTGAAACGCCGACAACTGTAAAAACAGACTGTTTACAGTTGCCTAAGGTTCTTCTTCACGCATCGCTTGAAAGATCCAAGGTTATAGGATGGGAAAACCACATAGACTGATAAAGCATTTTACTTATTGATTGTTTTACAAAGGAACGACGCACCGAAACATTTAGTTTGACTGCCGATTCGGTCCATGCTTTTTCCGATGTGTGGGTGTGAAAAGACGAGGTTAACATTAAAAATCATAATAAAATCACATCTAATTATAGGATGGGAAAACCACATAGACTGATAAAGCATTTTACTTATTGATTGTTTTACAAAGGAACGACGCACCGAAACATTTAGTTTGACTGCCGATTCGGTCCATGCTTTTTCCGATGTGTGGGTGTGAAAAGACGAGGTTAACATTAAAAATCATAATAAAATCACATCTAATTCCTAAGCCCGATTAGTGTATTAGAAAAAAAAAATAGTCTTAGTGTAATCGCTAAGTGATAAATTGTCTCTTAAATAGTCGAGTAAGCGACGTGATAGTGACGGTTTTGCAGTAGTCGGTGCTTTTGGATCTCGTAGACCAATTTGAAGCCAGATGTCGCGTCACTATAAAAAAAATCAATTCAGTAGTTAGTACACATTCACAAAAACTTCATGCATAATATGGCCAAAGAAAAATGGGAAAGCATAACATGGATCTACAAGGAGGAAGGAGCGAAAGAGAAATGAAAATGTTACTCTCGACCTCACAAATTTCTTGTTGTGGTTTTGAGGTCTTAGGAAAGGATTCGGTGGTTGTTTCATGGTATGTTGTTGTAAAACATACATAACATCCATGATATAATGCTAGAATAAATTCTACCTGTTAATGATTATAAATAAATTTAATAACATTGCACTACACACCCTTGTTAAATTTTCCTATAACATTATCGTTTTGTTTAGAGATAACGCAAATAAAAAAATATATAAATATGCTTTTAAATTTAACATGTTATATAATTAACATTGCCAACAATAAATTTCTATTTAAAAATATATTTTCTAAATTAATAAACGAAGTTTTCTACAAAATTATATTACTTTCACGGCAAAATCAATTCAAATTCACTTCCGCAGTTAAAATAAGTGTACAGCATACGCAAATGAGTGTGCTTAAAAGTTTAAAGCTTTTATAAAAACACTTCATGAAGTACTTTTAAATATATTTAATTTTAAAAAAACATTCTTGGAAATAAAAGCAGAAATTAAATTATTGTGAATTATAAAATTATTTCACTTCATTTGTTCTTGTGAAAAATATTCACCCATAAAGAAAATAAATAAAAAAATATTTTATTGTCACGTCATATTAACAAAGTTTTTACTATAGTTTTGATTATGAGAGGCAAAGTTATACTCGTTATTTTCTTTTGTTGCTTTCGACCTGGGTTACCTTAATTTATTTGTTCATGTCAGAACTACAGGAAACTCGTTCTATTTGTTAATAGAAAAAAGTTTGAAAGGATTAAAACGGCAAACGTTTAACTTAAAAACGGCAACATAAAACTATTTATTTGATAGATATCAAAGGCTCCCAATTTAATCAATTGTTCTTGCCCGGAAACTTATCAAAGAAATTTAGTCGTCATACACATATATGTATTTATTTATATTTTAATTTTCTATTTACTAATCATAGAGATCGAAAGATAGTTCAAAATAGGAAAACACTAAAAACCAACAACAATACTTTTAGAATATACCATTTAATAATAAAGTACTGTGAAACAGGTTGTCTAGGTTCACGTGATCGCGGCAGATCAGATAGCAAGCACATCGTACGCACCCAAAACCTACTTCCCACGAACAACTTCCACTTGCTTCCTCAACAATTATATGACATGTGACTACCCGCCCGACATGTGCATTCATCCATTTGTATTAGAAATATCAGGATTTCATATTAATTTTAATATTTTGCAATACCCAATGCAAGTTGTAGTATATAACAGTAGTGTATTACAGTGGTAGGGAGTCTGTCGATCCGGTGTAGTACCACCACTTACAAGTGTATAGACCGTAAAGTGACTTAGTTGCGTTTCGAAATTAGCTTGTTAGTTACTGGTTCCAACTAGGCCGGCACAAGGCTAATAGCAATTATTTTTTTATAATGGAAGTCGCCTTCCTTCATGGTCTACATTCCAGCCATCATCATCATCTGCATTAACATCAGGCGGAGTGCTGTCATATATAGAGTCACAATTTTAAAAATACCATCTTATGTTAAAAAATAGGAATATAAAGTACAATTCGAGACCAGACAAGCAAAGAAACTATAAAGGAGACCATAACCAATACAAAACAAATTTAATTACATCAATGTAATATCAAACTTGTCGTTCGAAATGGCGTTCTAAGGGGAGGCCTATGTTCAGCAGTGGACGCCTTCGGGCTGATGATAAATATCGATGACCTTCCGAGACTAATAATAGGTATAAATAACATAATATATGCACTAAACAAAAATAGAATACCTACTACTAACTCGTAGAATGCTGTAGCGTACAAAAATAAATACTAAATAGGTTTAAGATTCTTGTTAATTGGCCCAAATACTATTTGCAACGTATAATCGGACAATAGCGATCAACTCTAAAAAAATAGTAGCTCGGGATTGTAGGAAGGAACGATTCATTGTCTCTGCATATGTGTTACTTATTGTCTCTTTGCAAATATTAATATATCGAAGTTAATAATTTCAAATAACATTCTTGGCAGCAGTCTCAAACACAAATCCGGTTCCACTCATTTCTTGTTCATTTAAACAACTTTCATTCATGCTGTTCCAAATTTTTCCACACTTGAGTGTATTATTTTGTAAACATATTGTCAATTAAGAGTTTGCCGATACATCGAATCCCCCGAATGGGGAATTCGGTATTTTGGTGATAATATTTGTTTAACGACAACCGTGTTAAACTTAATTTAACCTTAATGAGTCATAGACGTCATGACAATACACATTTCATATTTATTAAAGTTAGGTGCAGTTTTGTGGCCAATGGTAATCCTAAAAATATACCCCAATCAACTTCATTTTCAAAGGAAATAGATGATAGATAGACGTAGTCGTTCTACGTCTACCTAATTGGTGGTTTAATCTTTAACAAGTGAACATATGCAATTAAAAATAAATAAAATAAACAATATTTTCGAATAATAAAAAAATTCAGATTGTCACGCCTTTTTTCCACAGGGATAGGCAGAGACAAAAAAAAATAATATAACCAACAAACCATACATATTAACGAAATTAAAAATTCAATATCTCATTTAAATAACTTTATTAAACTCCGAGAAGAACCCCCAAAGATGCCTTATTCCATTGTTTTTATTGTGGCTTGACATTGTAACAGCACCCCACTTGATGTAAGCTGGAGTACGGTCCCTGAATAGACACAACTGAAAGTAACAGTCGCATCCACTATGCGGGCCTAAACTAACTAGTCGCAGACAATTACAGGGAATTTTTATCTTCTAATTTTTCTGATCGTGATCTTCCCAATTTTTTAAAATAAAGTTCGATGAACAATGTGTGGACGACGTACGTGATTTATACGTTAAAAGCTTATCTATGTACGTTTGACTCGTAAATAAGTCATATATAAAACAGCTGATTTAAAATGATAACAACATGGTTACTTTCAATTACAAAATTCACTACGGTCAATTGCACAAAACGTTAATGCTCAACGGAAAACGGATGCGGCGAAGCCTTACTTTCACCTGTGCTCGTTCAGCACCTGTATGGTGCTTCTTCACTACTAAGTTTTGGGTGGAAACTTAAAAAACATTTTATGAGAAAATTAGAACAAAATCATTTCTTTTGTTGCTTTGTTTTATATAATTTATTGTAAGAGGTAAAATAGTATTATAATGTAATTGCTATAATATTGAAATCAAAACAAAGTAATAGATTTTTGCGGCTTACTATAACGTATATTTTAACCATCGCGACAACATTAGCCGCAAAGTTTTTGTTTAAAACGTCTCTGATTAAAATGAATAAAAATAAAGGCGAAAGTAACCCGCAAAAATCTTTTGTTTCATAAACAATGTTCGCTGTACAGCAAAATATACATATTAAAATTGCCAAATTAATCAATCAATCAAATTGTCACGCCTCTTTCCCACAGGGATAGGCAGAGACAATGGAGCGCCACTTACCACGATCCTTACCCAACTCACTTGCTTCTTTCACACCCATAATTCTCTTCATACAGGCTCTAAACGCAAATAAACCAAACAAAAAACGTATTAAGATGGTTCAACACCTGTTCTTTTTGTTGGAAATCGACATGTGTTCTATAGCCTTGCATCCTTCACTTCTGGCCGGCATAGTGACGAAAACTGAGGCAAACGTAAACTGAGTCTGGTCTTTTAGTTTACCATCAGACAAGTCAATGTGGATGTCGCGTCTCAATAAAAAAAAGAAAGTATCAGCCGTTTTCATTGAATCACTATTCATTTACAATTCACAAATGGGTGATTGAAAGTGCGAGTCTCATATAAATCCATCATAACATTTAGTTGACGTCTGGGAACATCAGGAAAGCTCTAGTTAGTACATTATAGGAGTGGTGTTTTCTTCCGGACTGACAAACTCGATCACTAGGCAATTTCTAACTGGTTTAGAAAACGCGATCTTACGCACCTATAGCGACAACTGGCCGCATGAAGACTGGACTTGTTGCTATTCTTGAGCGCTGCTCTCGCCCCATATAAAGCATACAGTGCATGGCTGGGAAAATTAAATTTTCACACCGCACTTTATTATTCGTGTAATTGATTATCGTAGACGATATAAAGTAATTATATTCATACAGTTTTTTAATATATTCTAAATTATCTTGAAATTTTTATTAATTCCTAAATGATAATTCAAAGGTCTGCATTGCCCGTAATGTGGATGTGGAGGATAAAGAGCATTGTGAATGTGGATTTGGAGGAAGCGAGAGAGTTGTGTCAGGATCGTGGACAGTGGCGCTTCGCATATCTACTATATAAATTGAAATATGTCAAATTGATTGAAACAAATAATGTATTAGAAAAATATTCAGCAACACTTTGTAACCATAATTAAGCTAATGTGGCGTAATCGTGGCATAGTTGTTACGACCACAGATCGTGAAGTGACTTAGTCGTGTTTTGGGATCAGCTTGTAAGTTGCCGGTTTCAACTAGGCCGGCACAGTGGGTGCGACTGCTACTTGCAGATGTTTAACTGTAGTAGCAAGCGGGTTGCTGTAAAATGTCGTGCTTCAAAGGACATCTTTCATTTTGGGCTTTTATTGGGCAACTTTTGTAATGTCCAATGATAAAAAACTATATAAATGGTAGTTTTGATACTTAATAATTTTTCTTTTAATTGCCGTGCAATTGAGTTATTTAGAAAATAAGATATGGATTTTGTATCGCCTGTTAATCACAAAAACACGTCATATTAAAAGTTCTGCTTTGAACTGTTATAATTATAGTTTGATCATTTTGCACACCTAAACTATGCAAATTAAAGGACATTTTCCAATAACATTGTAGTCGTCGTACATTAAACTATTTTAAAATGTATATGCAACTGTTCATACAATTAAGCCCAAGTCCCCATACAAAATGAATAATGTCCTTTCTTTCTTCTCAATTTCTCTGTTCTGTGGTAACGTATGACTGCTGCTTGCTGACATTATTTATATGTGGAGTGGAGCACTCGTTATCTTACTCCACTACTAATATAAAAGATTATATTTTGTTTATCCTTAGTACAAATTTTAATATAACTTATTAAAATATTTTGCTGTGAACATAGGAGTTATGTAGGTGTACTGAAATACAATATCATTTATCTTTCGCTCATAAGGCATTCATTAATGCGTGAAGAAGCACCTTTGGCCGGCATAGTGACGGCGACTGAGGCAGCCGTGAACTACTCGGTTTTTCAGTCGTCGTCACACTTGGACCTCCTCTTACTTATCATCAGGCGGGTCGAGGTCAAATGTCGTGTCACAATAAAAAAAAAGTGTTAATTACACAATGTCAAATATCAGCAGAATAAAATTAATTAAAATAACAACATAAATAACATTTCAATGTCTAAAACAGAAAACAATTACTTTACAATAACATAACAATAATTATAGATTATACCTACCAAATTAAAATAATAAGAAATTTATTAAAAGTAATAACTAAATAAAAAGTTTCTCATTGATAAATAGATGTAACAATATTCAAATTTATTCATTCTCTTATAAATATTCAATTTGAAATAGACTTTTCAATACATTTCATGTTTTAATTGGCACGATTTATCGAGTTAACCTGCGACTACATTGTAATTACATCGGCATCCGCACTTAAGTCCGTAACTATCAATCGGGTAGTTTGGCACGTGCCCAACTAGTTACAAGCACGACATGCTTTTGCAATTATTAAATCACGAACTAGCCAAAGAAAATTTACTAAATGAGATTATGGCTAAATTCAAAGCTTACTTTTATTTTCTTGGTTTTTTAAACTGGCTAATGACATTCACGTCCGTAGCCTTAGCTTTATCTTAGTTTAAGCTTTTAAACTCTTTGTTTTTGATAATCACTGACGACAATGCTCTCAAGACATTTCTAGACCTTTTATATAAAAAGAAAATCAAGACCTTTATTTGAATCAGGCCTTTTTAGAAACTAAAAATTTTTCAATCATATTAATTTTTATAAAAAAAAGTTTTTAGTTTAATGATTTTTGCAGCTTACGAGAGTACTCGTTATTTTGATAATTTTAATCCGAGCTTGTATGAAGAGAATTGTGAATGTTAAGGAAGTTGTGTCAGGATCGTGGCAAGTGGCGCTCCATTAACTCTGCCTATCCCTGTGGGAAAAAGGCGTGACAATTTGATTGATTGATTGATAATCCGAGCGACGAGACATTACGAGATTTTTGCACTCGTAGCTCGCATATTAATATTTTCGAACAGTCATATTAAAATTAACGCAATACTTTTTTTGAGTTTTGTTACCGTAAAACTCAGAAAATATACTTATTTTGTTAATTACTTCATCACAAATGAATTTATAGTACCCATGAGCCGTATTATTAAACCTTTTATGGTTTTTATTCAATTACTTGGTACGTAGTAAAGGCATATAGTAGGAATGCATGGACAGGTGCTCCCCACGACGAGGTGCGGCTACAACAAAACCCGTTACTCGACAACGCGAGTCTATTCGACAACTTTTTGCAAGAGTCTCTCAATTTCTCTGGAAAAATGCTTATTCATGTGGTGAGATTGTACAATCACCATGTTTGATTTGATTCTCTTCGTGTCTCTGTGTAATTTCTTATATTATTCTTTATATACTATATTAATAAAGAATATAGTTTAGAATTACTTTCATTAACGTATACCACAAGATTTATATTAATCAATCAGTCAATTTGTCACTACTCGATTCCCACAGGGATTAATAGAGCCAATGGAATGCCTTCCACGATCCTGACACAACTCTTTCGTTTTCCCCACAATCACATTCCTGTACCCAATTTGATCACCGCACAATCTTCTGGGTCTTCTCCGTGCAGTCTTCCACGCACCGGCGGCATTCATCATTTTGGCACCTGATGGTAAATTCCGTAAATCTTCTTTTAATGTGCCCAAACCAGCGAAACATACCTTTGTCATCACATTTATATTATAGTTAATTCTTAATAACTACAATCTTAATAATATTCTGCTTAAAACAATAATAACTGAGGTAACAATTGTACTCTTAGAATTCGTGAAAGCCTCCTCGGAACTCGACACAACGTTATGATTGCACTAATTAATATTGTAATTGCGCGCGCGATTCATCTATCAGTGTAGAAAGTCGACGTTCTCGCCGCGAGCAAGATGTCGGCGGCTGCGCGTGCGGCGCGAAGTAGAGTGCGACCGCGCCGCAGGAATTTGCTCCACTAACCGTCTATGCACCCAACGAACGCTAGGGAGCCCACAGAAAGCGAAACCAACCCTTAAATTTTAAAATTCACATAAATGACGTATTATTTTTGCTTATTTTCAGGAAGCGGGATGCGAACCACCAGTAGACTCAGCATCGCTGCCACTAGAACATCGTGGCGGCGGCTATGGACCACCACTACCCGCACAACATGGCGACGACCCTTGGCCCCTAGCAACACCGGACAGTCCAAAAATAAAACATTTACAAGTGCAATGTGAAAAAACTCATATGCGTGTAAATATTG
This sequence comes from Tinea trinotella, assembly GCA_905220615.1. Classification (NCBI taxonomy): domain Eukaryota; kingdom Metazoa; phylum Arthropoda; class Insecta; order Lepidoptera; family Tineidae; genus Tinea; species Tinea trinotella. The sequence continues at coordinate 9,754,983 of HG992306.1, forward strand.
AATTCGATCGGCCGTTTTATGGAATGATATTCTCTAAAGGATTCTACAGTGATCCCCATTGTATGCACCTAAAACCGGGGACCGGACATCTCAGCGCAACGTTTGAAATCTTCCTCAACAGTTGTGGTATGTCCAGCTCTGCCAATCACAACGTGGCAGCTTATGGAAGCCCTACTCCCAGCGGATCATACGTTGAAAACACTATTATCGTACAGTACGATCCATATGTGCAGGAAGTGTGGGATCAGGCACGTAAATTAAGATGCACCTGGTATGACTTCTATGAGAAGGCAGTTACTTTCAGACCATTCCAAGTAGATATGTTACATGCAGTAACGGCAAATTTTCTTGGGGACAACTTGCAATGTTGGATGCAGATCCAAGTCGGAAAAGGACCATGGGCCTCAGAAGTATCTGGTATTGTCAAAATAGGACAAACAATGACAATGGTACTTGCCATTAAAGATGATGAAAACAAATTCGATATGCTCGTGAGAAACTGCGTGGCCCATGACGGTAAACGTGCGCCCATACAATTAGTAGACCAATATGGCTGTGTCGTAAGACCTAAAATTATGAGCAAATTCCAGAAAATAAAGAACTTTGGACCTTCAGCTTCAGTAGTCTCCTTTGCATACTTTCAAGCTTTCAAATTCCCCGATTCTATGAACGTGCACTTCCAATGCGTAATTCAAGTATGTAGATATAATTGTCCAGAGCCTAAATGCGGTGGCATCGGAGGCGATTATGGAGTACCACTACTTGGAGGTAATTCACTCGGTGCTGGAGAATATGGAGTGCCAAATGCACCTCATGCTGAATATGGGCCACCGCCATCACCACACGCGGAATATGGAGTACCACCTGCGTTCCCCGACCCACGACATCCTGGAGATGCGTCTGGCTCATTCTCAGAAAAACGAGACGATACTGTTCCACCACCTCAGGCTCAGGTTTCGTCAACACCAAATGCTCCCAGTCCTTCTTCACCGGCTCCAAGTAGAGAAAAGGATGAAATTAATCTAGCACCACCACCACCAAGGCGTCGTGGTACTTATACAACAGTTAAAAGGAAAGACGAGCCTCACGGAAATCTTGCGACTCTCGGAGGACGACCACGTTCCGTAGAAGATCTACCTGAGAGGCTAGTTGGTGTTCGAAGAAAGCGAGAGACATCCAAACAAACTCGAATTTATAAGAGAGATGCACAAGAAATGACTGATGTAAACACTAGTAGAATAATACAGGTCGTAGCGCCCGGAGATGTTAACTTCGCCCTGAACAACGCCGCAGCCAACGAGACCGTAGTGATTCAATCAGCGTCCGCCGCCGACTCCGAGACGATATGTATGTCGGTGCCGTCGTTCGTCGCCGGTCTAGTGATGCTCTTGCTGGTGCTAGTGGTAGCCTCGTTAGTGGCTGCCTTCTTGTTCGTGCGCGTTCGAGCTCTCGACCGCAAGGGTGGCGTCGCCGCCGCTTACTACGAGGCTGATTATGTGAAACATTCGAACTAAACGTTGAGAGTGCGACGAGTGACGCGGGGACGTTCCATAAACTCTTCACGGATCCAAAGAGAGTGCGCGCTTCGGCCCCGGCCGGACGGCGTAGTGTAGCTGTCACGGTCGCGATCGAAGCCCGGTAACAGTGCGTTATTTATTTAGTTATTTAATTAATGAGCGTGATGTATATGTTCGACTGGTTTTTGTAAATTATTTTATTAGTGTGAAATGCACTATGTACTGCCTTATTTAGTCGATACGCCTGATTGTAATTTTGTAAAGAGTCGTAAATTAAGGAAATAGCTATTAAGTTATATACCAATTAAATGTCGAGTGTGTTCTACATTATTTGTTTTGTAAAATTTCCCACATTTTGTTATTCCCAAATAAAACTTGTTAGCTAGTCATTTCAATGAACAAAGCATGTTTCAGGATAACTTATCACACAAATATATTGATTGTACTTATACTTAACTGAAGTAACTACAACGTCTAATCTAATGTCAGAGGTTATTTATTAGTAATAAAATACATTCGTTTTCTATTATAATTTATTTAATTAATTAAAATATAAACCCTATCCCATGAAAGCAAATTAAGGTACATTATATAATTAAACACATATAAATGTTCAATTTGTTGTAAAATTGATATGTGTATATTTGTATTATTATTTCGTAAGCTAACAGTTATATGGTTAATATGTCATTACATATATTAATTGTTATTACAGCATTACTAGCTTCAATTTTAAACAACCAATTTATTTCCTTCAATTTGTGTTTGACAAATCCTCAATTTAAAAGATGGTTCTAAACTTCACTTCAATTTCTTCTACACTAAAAAAATATTTAACTCTGAATTAACGAAAACAAATTCAATATTATAAATAAATAATTTAACAGGAACCCCAATTTCAAAACCACTTTATTTTATTGTGACTTAACTTGCGTGATGAAAGCAAGGGCAGGTCCAAGAGTGCCAACGAAAAGAAATACCGATACACGGTTACCTCAGTTGCTGTCGCTGTCACTATGCCCTTTAGTTAGGCTGCCAATTTGGTCGACTGAATGCGAATGCTACCCGCGACCTGTGCAGGTATCACGGATATGTAAAGACGAGGTTAAATAACTCCCAAAAAAATGTATAAGTGATATAAATCTAATATTTATATATCTATATGTACTTTGTTCGCCCAGCTTCTATGATAAAACTATAGAGCGCGTTTGAAGGGAATTGTGTGTGTGGTGGAAGCAAAAGTGTTGTCAGTGTCGTGGATAGTGGGGTTACATTGTTTCTGCCTATACTTGTGAAAATCAAGGCGTGATAAATTGATTATTTTATTCTGGCTCGATAAGTCTTATCTATAAATAAGCAGTATATAAATGTAGGTGACTGCTATTAGAGGTAAATAACTATAAGTAGCTGTCACATCAACTGCCTAGGTGAAACCGGCAACTTACAAGCTGATCCCGAAACGCGACAATGTCACTTTACGGTCTGTATACTTGAAGTAGGCATAAAATTGTACATAACTTACATTTTCACACTACTTTGGGCGCTAAAGATATGACACGAGAAAATAATAGTAAATATAACAATGTAGTAGTTACTTACAAATCGTGAACATAATTTTTGTCAAAAAATTTACTCGTAATATACCGTGTTTTATCTATTTTATTCAGAGTTCTTAGTTAAACATGGAGTTTCCTGTAATTTACAAAAAATGACTTATACCTACAAGTGACTAATACTCGTATATACTAACTACAACTTCATAAGAAATTTGTAAGGCGAATGTGATGGACAAAAAAGTTCGGTGCGTCTTTTCTTTGTAGAACAATCGACAAGTGGATTGCTTTGCCAGCCCATGTGTTCTCTCCATCCTATGACCTTGGATCCTTTAAGCGATGCGTGAAGAAGCACCTTTGGCCGGCATAGTGACGGCGACTGAATCAGCCGTGAATAATCTCGGATTTTTCAGTTGTCGTCACTTTTGGACCTCCTTTTGCTTATCATCAGGCGGGTCGAGGTCAGATGTCGTGTCACAATAAATAAAAAAACGTAGATGTTGAATGACCTCATGAACCAATAGCCTCCTGTTTAAAACCACTTGCGGGTACAAATATAATGTTTCTGATTCTATGTTACAAGCACGTTTAGTAGTTTTGTCAAAGAAAGGTAGGCAGTGGTGCCAGTCTGCCGATCCGGGGTAGACCACCACTTACAAGTAAACAGACCGTGAAGTGACTAAGTTGGGATCACCTTGTTACAACTATGCCGTTATAGTGGACTTGACTACTACTTGTAGTTATATAACTGTGGTAGCAGTCATCTTCATTCACAATGACCGTTCATCATAAGGCGACCATGGTGTAGTGGCAGTGCAATGGTTACGCAAACCGAGAGCACGAGTTCGAAACCACCCACCGGTACCAATGTATCTTTGATATATGTACTTTGGTTGTCCTGTTTCTATGATACTAACACTTTAGTATCTTAGTATAGAAATGTGTTTTTTTATTTATTGACCGTACTCCAACGGAGTGCTTGTCATATGTCGAGTCACAATAAATGGCTGCAAGCAATAGTAGTATCCGTAGTATATGCTGGTCTTGATGAATTTGATTTTCAAGGTGTTGCCGTAACACGATTGAGTTTCATTATGCTGAAAGGGAACACCTGAAATTGTAATATCCCGGGGCCAAATTACAATTATAAGTTTGTAATTTGTAAAGAAATGCTTCGACGGATTAAGCTGGAAAGGATGAGCAAAAGTAGATTGACGAAATATTTTATAAAAGTGGATGAATTCGTTAAACGAGGCAGACCCATGAGGGTGATTTCCGTGCCAAATCGTCCTTAAAAAAGCTGGGTTGCCTAGTGGCCATAACAGTTCGAGCTTGTATGAAAAGAATGTGGATGTGCATGAAGCAAGAGAGTTGTGTCAGGATCGTAGCAAGCGCTTCATTGTCTTTGCCTATCCCTGTGGGAAATATGTGTGACAATTTGATTGATTGATTGATTGTAATCAGTTTGTGAAGTATCCTATACATACTCGTGCCGATGGTAACGGTGTTATTGGTGTTTGAGCATAACGCCTGTGAGAGCGCACTCTCGATGCTGTTCGCCGCTTGGGATAACAACCTGCATAATTCGCATTGGCTTGTCGTTGTAGCTGCAATAGGGGAAATTAAGGTAAACACTAATTTTAAACAATTTAAAAGGCAATACTTAAGTATATTAAGGCGACCGTGGCGTAGTGGTAGTGGTAGTGGTCAAGCAAACCGACAGCACAGGTTCAAAATCTGTGTCAGATGTGGATGGATGCGTTAAACAAGGCAGGCCCAGGAGCGTGTTTCCCGATCAAATCGGAGACATCCTCAAGAAAGCTAGGTTGCCTAATGCCCATAACCTTAGAGCTTGTATGAAGAGAATTGTGGATGTGAAGAAAGCGAGAAAGTTGTGTCAGGATCGTGGCAATTCCCCATGGGAAAGAAAGGCGTGACAATATGATTAATTTATTGATTTGGTATTATTATACGAGAAAAGAATTGAATAGATTATCTTGAAAAGGGCGTCAAACTAGCAGCCGCTTGTCCAAATTCTCTGGCAGCGAATTAAGCTACGATTTGCATGGCCTTTCAGATATATAACCGTTTGTTTATTTTTGACGCTCAACGCTGTAGTTTGCAGCGAAAAGCGATCATGCTAATCATGGAGCGACGTGTTTCTGGGCTTTCGAGTTAGTCCAGGACTGTGGCCTCATCATATAAGTCAAATTACAATTTAAATGTCTGTCGAAAACTGAATCGTACATTAGCAGCACCTGGATCAATGTGTGAACAAAAGACAGAAGTGTTTTCCTCTGACAATTCCTCTTCCTCTTTCGCTTCCTTGCTCTCAAGTGCGTGTAGTTTTACGTTGTTTTGAATTAGTCGGGGCTTTATGTCTTCAAACCAAACGTCGCAAAGCTGTTAAGAGTAATTCATCATTCATTTTTTTTTCTTTTAAGGTATACTTAGACGACGTAGTGCCAGGCGTGGCGCATAGTTAACACACCAGTTCGTTACGCGTAAAGTTCCGGGTTCGACTCCCAGTCGGAGCAATTAATAAATATTACAAATAAGAACATTTTTAATATTTATTAACTATATATATAAATATTACAAATATTTAAAAATAAAAAAAGGGTTGCCAATGAGTGGCAGTGGTGCCCAACCAATCTACCGAACCGAGTATAACAAACCGTGAAGTGTCTTAATCGCGTTTTGGAATCAGCTTGTAAGTTGCCAGTTTCAACCAGGCCGGCATAGTGCATTTTATTTAACTGTAGTAGAAGTCACCTCGATTCATAGACCGCACTTCAGTTTAACATCAGGCGTAATCGTATCTCGAGCCACAATAGAAAAAAACAATGGACTGACGATCTGCTAAAGGTATCTTTAGATGTACATCACGCTTATGTCCAGCAGTGGACCACAACACAAGCGGAGCCTAAAAATACTTCACATAGATTCACATAAAGCTGGATTTACATATAGTGCATGATGTGCAGCGCAGACTCTTGGGGGCGCCAAAGGCCGTTTGAGACACTTCCAAGTTTCCTACTTTCCATTTGGACTGCGCGCTTACTAGATGGCACCAGGTTAATGCCATGTTCTGGTATAAAACCGTGAAGTAACTCAAACGCGTGAAGCCATCGGGACAGGGAAGCTATCGCTCGCCTCTATTAATAGATCGCTCTGCAGTTTAACGGTGGTGTGCGATAATATGTAATTCCTAAATGGTCGGTTTAACGTCGACCGCACTGATGCTTTAAGCGAGTGGGCTTGCATTTATCTCATTCATCAGATACTACATCTTTGTAGATAAATGTCAAATTCTACAGCACCTATTTCTGTATGCTGTAAATAAATTGCTGTATAAACAAATTCAGGCGTTACTCACCCCAACCAAAGCATTTTCCAAATCATCTCGAAGTGATTTCGGAACTTTATTCTTACTCTGATTAGTCTCATTTTTCCGTTTGGGTTGTGTGATGTTTTTTTGTAAATGGCGTGCAGTGCGTGTGTCTCCGCTTTTAGATCGATCTCGAGTACGTCCTAATTCCATAACAATAAAACAAAAGTAATAAAACTAACTAATAAATTAGTTAAAAAATGGTAAAAGTCTTAGAAAGTTATAAAAAATATTACAATGCAAATGGATCAAAAATGTCATTAAATATTTTCCAAAATTACATTGACTTTAGTTTTTTTTCTTGTGGTAATGTGATGTTTATTATAATAATTTTCTATTTGGCCGAAGGACTTATTTCTAAGCCACAATAAATAATATTAATTTTCTTTAAATTAATTTCAGGGTAGATTTAATTTTGAAATATCACCGCGTAATTCTGTGATTCATATAAAAACATATTATAAACAATGAGTTCAGTTTGGAAAATGGCTGCATTAGCTGGCAGTTCAGCTATAGCTTGTGCACTAGCTTACAAGATCAGTAACAAATTATTGAATAAAGATAACCCAGAAAGCCAAAGCAACTTTAACGATGTACTTGTCTACAATGCGAAAGACGATGAAGAACGAAAAAAAGAATACATGGATAACTTGAATAGCATAAAATATTTACTATGTAACGCTAGGTCTACTGTAGATGTTTGTATGGGGACTTTGACCAGTGAGATTTTTATTGATTCCTTAACTATGGTTGCTGAAAAAGGTGTTAAGGTTCGAATAGTACTTCATAGTTCCTCTCCCGAAGATCTGGAAAATCTAAGTTGCTTGGTAGAAGCTGATTGTGGACTTAAAACTTGTGCACCTGACGACAGGTTGGACCATGAAATCATTATAATCGATGGAAGAAATATAACAAAAGAACCTGTTGCTTTAGTTGGTGCCTTAAACTATACTGTTGATGATTTTGGTGATCAATATGATAGTACACTTGTTACTTCAGAAAAAAATATAGTCGATAAACTCCAGGATGAATTCGACCGCCTCTGGGATGCAACTAATGACTAAATCTGACTTTTTTGTCTTTGTTTTTAATCTGTCATAAGAAGTTCTTTTCAATAAGGAAATGTTAATAAAATAATTTATTTTTTTAGACAAATGTATTTTATTTAAAATATATTTATTTACAACTAACAAAAACCAACAAGCAACTAGAACGTTTAATACAAATATAACTACGCTCTTACACTGCATTCAATCAAACTGTCCCATGCCTCAGTTCCTACGCAACTCTCATGCTTCCTTTACATCCACACTTTGCTCATGGATATAGCCACGGTGAACACCAGCTATTATTAAATTTGAAATTGATTAAGGATAAAATTGAAATTGTCACGCCACAGGAAAAACAGCGGAGGTCTCATGAGGAGTGACGATAGCGGAAATAATGAGGAATAGCACTGATCGTAAAAGATGTGGTTTGAAGGAAGATGTAGTGACAAGGATTGACAAAGGAGTGCCTCGATGGTTTTAAGCACATAGAATGGATGAGTGGAAGTAGATTGACGAAAGGAATTTATAAATCAGATGTGGATGGATGCGTTAAACAAGGCAGACCCAGGAGGCAGTCTGCCCATAACCGTGGAGCTTGTATGAAGAGAATTGTGCATGTGTGGGAAGCGAGGGAGTTGTGTCAGGATCGTGGCAAGTGGCGCTCCATTGTGCATAACCTTTCGGTCACAAGACAGGAACACTGCCTCCGCACGGAGAATCTAAGGAAGCTAAGAAAATTGTCTACTAATATGTAAATCGTTGAACTGGCATACGGTTGCTTTTGGTATAGAAGTTGTATAAGTCTTATATCATCAATATACTTTTCAAGACACTTTTACTATTAAAATATGAACAAGGAGACTCGACATCTGACCTCGACTACCCTGATGTTAAGCAAAGGGAGATTCAACAGGCCGACACCTGATAAAAAAAAATGTAAGTACATTGGCCGCTCCATTTGTATGATACAAGCAGATCACTCTTTAAGAGTGGTAGACAGTGCTACCCAGTCTGCCGATCCGGGAGACTTACAATATGCAGACCGTGAAGTGATTTGGTCGTGTTTCGGGATCAGCTTGTAGGTTGCCGGTTCCAACTAGGCCGGAATAGTGGATGTGATTGGTACTTACAGTTATTGATTTGTAGTAGCAGTAACATTCATTCATGGACCACACTTTTATTATTACCTTTTAGTTTTATTTTATTTATTATACTTTTCATCATTATCATCAGCCAGAAGATGTCCACTGCTGAACATAGACCTCCCCCTTAGAACGCCATTCCAAAAGAATCTTGTCCTTTGCTAGTTGCATCCACCAGTTATTTGTGACTTTCACACCTTTTTATTATAATTGTTCAATATTATTTAATTAGGTATAAACAACAGATCCCAAACATAAATTTTTAAATAATGAAGTGCATGATGCGGTGGGCTGGTATGCAACCTGAAAATGTACCACACAAATAATTAAGCTAGCTAAACAATAACATTATTAAATCTAAAAGTGCAAATATAATAAATAATCATTAAAATTGAAGATAGTATCACATTAATTTATATAATTTATCAGATATTAAGGGATGCGTAAAGAACCTTTGGCCGGCATAGTGTTGGCGTAAACCGTAAACTAAGTCGATTTTTCAGTAGTTGTCGCTCTTGGACCTCATCTTGCTTACCATCAGGCAAGTCGAGGTCAAATGTCGAGTCACAATAGTGACGGCGCCTGAGGCAACCGTAACTGAGTCGATTTTTTTTAGTCGTCGGCACTCTTGGATCTCACACACATTTTTTTTTAAATTGCAGTTGAGTATTGTTGCGTTGGTATCCATTGCAATTGGCAGTATCGGCACATATCAACGAGATTACAAGCAGATGTATTTCAGCTCATTTCAGTTCATCACTTGAAGAACCTACTACCGATGGGGAAAAAAGGTTCTAGAGCAGTGTTTCCCAACGTAGGGCCCACGCCCCACAGCGGGCAATTTGATAATTAAGAGGAGCAATTTAAAAATGGACTCGACACGACTTTAACTCTTTCGCTTTGGGTTATTTAAATGCAATGCTAGATATCGGTGACAAAATTAATAAAAAAGGAAAATTCTTAAAAGAAAACTGTAATAATTTATATTTCTAAGGGGAACAATACAATTTTGAAAGGTTAAAAATTAAGTATGGGGGGGGGGGGGGAAACAAATTTTAGAAGTGGGGCGTGGTCTAAAAAGGATGGGAAACACTGTTCTAGAGTGAAGATCACGAACTGAAAGACGCAGCGTAGGTAGGCCTCCCACTAGGTGGACTGACGTCATAGTAAAAGTCACGAATAACCTGTGGATGCAACTGGCATCTTGTCGTTTGAAATGGCGTTCTAAGGGGCAGGCCTATGTTGAGCAGTGGACACCTTCTGGCTGATGATGATTATGTATTTCAACGCAAAACAAGAATTTATTTTACCAATCAAAATATAACAATAGGTTTACAGACTAAACAGATTTGTAGCGACTTTTACTGATTTTTGATTACAGGCCCAGGGTGAAATATGAAATAGTCCTACTTAGACACTTGGTTGTCTGCTTCGTAGTAGTTGCTGTCTTTACAGGCAATGAGAGATGGGTTTCTCTGAAATACACAAATAGGTATATTACGAGTAAGAAAAAATAGGTAATCAATCAATCAAACAAATTGTCGCGCCATTTTCTCGCCACTACTTGCCACGATCCTGACACAACTCCCTTGCTTCCCTTACAATCACAATTCTCTACGGTTATGGGCACTAGGCAACTCAGCTTTCTTGAGGAAGCTCAGATTTGGTCGAAAAACCCCCTCCTGGGCCTGCCCACATCATCCACATCAGATTTATAAATTCCTTTTGTCAATCTACTTATAATAGATTATTTATTTGTTATTTAAAACGGCAAGTCGCCTTTTACAATAAATTATTGACTATATACAAATTATTTCACTATCAAAAAACCTAAATTAAAAATATTCTTATAATTATTATTTACATACTATTAAAAATAAAAATACATTATAAAATAGGTTTATAATGTATTTTTACTGTTTAATTAACTATTACTGTTTAATTATGCACGCACGCCACATACTCACTTATATATATACACAAACATCCAATAAAAATAAATTACCTTTAATCAATTGCCAGCCTTTTCATTTACAGTCCTGAATGGAGCTTTCATTTTTAGATAATATGGACATCACAGGTAACTTTACCAGGATTGGTGTATCATTGTGAGTGAGGTGTTTGCAGCCATCAGAGGAACTCCTACGATGTCTGTTCTATTTCCAGTATTAACTTTCACAAGTTGTAGCGGAACTGTAATAGGTTTTTCTTAGAATTTTTTAATGGTCTTGGAGTCAATGTAACGAAAGACATACATATAAGTAACGAAATGCTGAGATTTGATAGTGATTATCTAAATATATTACTATTTAAAATAGTATGGCATCTTTTTTACAGCCCATTTGTTTTCCCCAATATATAACCTTGAATCCTTTAAGGAAAACGTGAAAAAGCGCCTCTAGACTGCAAAATGACTACAACGGTAACCCAAGCTTTTTAAGTTGGACCCTTGCCATCAGGCAAGTCACAAGTATTGTCACATTAAAAATAAATATTATTTAACATCTGTTTAAGAAAATAGACAATGGAGAAAAAATTATCAATATAAAGATGAGAAGAAAAAACATTATATTATAATATTATGTTATTTTAATAATAACATAACACAAGCAGTTTTCCCAGAAGCACCTGCATTCTGTTGACCGAATCGACAGTCATACTAAAAGGCTTCAGTTGTTTCTTTGTTAAGCAATTGATAAGTGAAATGCAGCTCTGTATTCCAGGCTGAATGTGTCGGTATGTTACAGGCAGCACACGCAATAGCTCCACATTATGGTAGGTGCTATAACGGGACATTGTGCTTTTAATAAACACCTGTACAACCTAAACATTTCAAATAGCCCCCTTTGTAGGGGCAGCCTAAATGACGAGGAGACAGCTGCTCCTAACTAGCAGCTACCAGCATATGTGCTCTTAAGTTGCAGTAGTATAGTCGAAGCAAGACAGATGTTCAACGCGAGGACGCTTTCGGAGGTCTGCAGCTACAAGAATGGTCTACTGGCCTTCCTGGAGGAGATCGGGTGGCTCTACTGAGGAAGAACCGTTGAAGAATGCACAGACACCAAATGAACTCAAGTGCAGAAATGAGCCTGTACATAACATTCAAGTGCAAAACATGCAATAGCCCCTCTGACGGAAATAGTAACAGCGATTATGAGACAAAATTAAACTTGCTTTATATTTATTTTATTTACGTGGCTAGATATAAAAACAGCAACCCAATTTACGTTAAGCTTTAGAGTGAAATCTTTTAAGCTAATCTTAGATGCAATTGAGTGACTAGAGGTACTAGACTAGAGTGTTTCATCTTTATCCACTTTTTTAGTGAAGACTTAAGATGTATGGTCAAAGTGGATTCAGCCTTTATAAAATTATAGTTTTTATATATTTAATAAACTAGAATTAAAAACATGTACTTTTAATATAATAATAGGTATCTTTTTAGAGGAAAGAAGATAAAACTTTATTTAATTTCGGACTTTTAATCAGTGTAAATTAAGCGTGTTAGTTAAAAACCGATAAATATTGACGCTTGTAAGTTATATAAATATTTTATTAAGGTCTGTGTAACACTTACGCATAGTAAAATTGTTATTTAGCTTAAGTTTTTTTAGAAATGCCGTAACAATAATTTAATTCGAATTATCGCAAACCAACAACAAACAAGACGACCGGCGACAGCCAACGCACGCAGCAAATATGACATTAGCATTTTTAAATTTATTATTTTACTTGAATTTTATTATAAGGCATAGGATAACTCTAAATATAAAATATTTTTTATAAAAAAAATTGTAAATCTTTAATTAATAGGTAAATTATTCGTGGTCCATACAACCTAGACTTCGATTAAATATCTAAAATGTCTTTAATGGATGAATAATTAGTATAACATTTAAACAAAATGAAAATAAAACTCGTAACTGTTTACATGATGGTGGGATCAATGGATTTTAGAAAAGCGGCAGATAAAATGTCAGATGCAGTTGCCCGCCAAAACTCCCAAACCCTATTTTTTACATATAAATAAAATTAATTTTAAATAAATATATGTACTTATAGTCCTTATAACGTTATTCTTGAAAAAATTATAAGAGTATAATTTTATATACATATAATTTAAATAGGACAAATTATGTAAGTATAGTAATCCAAATTCTTAATAAAAACCTACGATTTACGAAAATTTGCAACCTAGGAAGAAAATTTCTACATAGGAAGAAAAGTGACCTACAGTGAAAATACTAGAAATTAAAGGTAGGTACTTATTTACATTAGATAATGTAAATATAATGTCCTAATTGTTTGTTGTAGTAAACTTCGGAATAAATAAAACTATAAAATAAATGTTGCATTATTTTATTGCTCCAATTCATCAGACGCATTTAGTTTATATCTACTTGCCTAACAAAGAAGACCACTTATCAATCAGCAACTAATTTGAGTAAATAACACAGTCCAATCATTACTACTATCCAGTAATTTATCATACAAATAAATAGTAGATATCTAATTATTTGTGCCTTATTCTTCAATAACCAAATAGTCGCGTAGATGCAACGTACGTAATATAATCGCTCTTATATGTCTCAACGCAAGAAACAACCGCGTTTACTGATAAAAGATTACAAAGGCAAGACACCCAGTATCATTTAATCCTTCGTGCTGTGAGGAACGAAATTCTAGTACATTACAATCAGAGCAGTACCATCCTAAATTGAATCAATTTAACGAGTGACGGAAACGCTGATTGTTGCAGTTGTCGCGACGCTGTTTGAATGTGTTTTTGTTTTTAAATGTTGAAACTGAAGTTTTGTTTTAAAGTGGTGATTTAGTGGTTGTTATGTGGTCTCCTGGAGTTGATTAAGTTGATCGTGGTCATCCGCTTGTTGTGCGTTACAGCATCAGGTTGGTATAACAATTTTTGGCACAATAATGGGAGTTTAAGCCTCTGGCGTGTGTTTAAAACTATATGCGCTATTTTTATTCGATTTTTTGGAAATATATTTTAGCAGTTTAGTTTTTATTTAAATAATAAGAAAGACTAAATTTAAAAGTATTTAAAGTATACAAAAGTATTTAAAGAATAATTCAAAATTAATAAATACCTAATTAAATAGTAAATTATAAATAACTAGAAAAACAAATTATTAAATAGTTAAATATTCTCCTGTTTTATTTAATGGCGATTTAACGACATTATTAATTAAAATTATTGGAATTCAATTACTTAATACTATTTTGACGAAACTGTAAATCAAAATCTCATTAAAATTAGACCCTAACCTTTCCTAATGGAATCGACGGAATAATTTAAGGGAATTTAACGCATTGTACTAATAATTAATTTATGTAAATATGTAAAAAAAATAAACTGTAGTTACAGGCTACAATAACAATCTTTGTCTAATTAAATAATTACAAGAATATTTAGCCTGAAGTTAAGCTGAAATACTACACACTGCCACAGAGGAATATCGCAGCACTCGAATTCACTCTGCCCATAATATGCTGCTAAACGAGTTTGATACTTCTGCGATAACTACGACTAATTAATACACCAGCACACGTATCATCGCTTTAGTTTAGCTAAACCATATTCATTTGCATCACGATTGCTTATTCTACTCAATTTTCAAATTATTGTAGCCATACACCAATTTTACTCCAATATATAACAGCTTACGCCAATAGTTTCGAGCTGGTTTAAGTCGGGCACTGCTTTTCAGCCTTCAGTCTCGGATCTATATGGCATGAGCTAGCAATACCATCACTTACTAGACTCATTGGTTATACTTATTTGTCAACCTTTACAATCGCTGCTCAAGAGTCATATTTTTTTGCCGCCCGTCAAATGATCGCTTTGCATGCTCAATGCTCATGGGTCAATCAGAGAATGTGAAATTAAAAATTAACAATACACCACATGTGTTCAAAATATTAGTTTCACGATATTTTTTTTATTGATTTTATATATTTTAAAACTTGTATATAAATATTACCTGCTACTGAATTAATAATAGTTTTATAGTAGATATTCTATTATACTTTATATAATAGTTTATAGGATACTATTCTATTATTTAAGAGTTATAAACATAAACTTATTATTAATTTAAAAGGCTTTCATTATGAATAATAGCAACGACGTAACGTTACAAAATTTCAGGTATTTTTTCGATTAGATATACAATCGTCAATTTATATTATCATTATTTGATTGCCGAATTTGATATGACAAAAAAATACAGATAATGCGCAAATAGAAAAAGAATCTTAATTTCTATAAACTTTTATTCAAAAATAATATGAAATAAAATACTATATTTATTACATTTCGATACTAAGCTACTAAGAATGTTTCTATAATAGAAACAGGATGACCAAAGTATATACATATATTAAAGATACATTGGTAGGTACCGGCAAGTTTTGAACCGGGGACTCTCGGTTGGCGTGCCATTGCACACCATCTTCGCCTTAATATGAATTATGAATTTGATAAAAACAGCAACGGATAATTCTTTTGAAATCAATGATTATACTCAACGCCTTAAAATAAGGTAGAAGAATCATTTTAACAGAATATAGTTATTTTATTTCAAAGATTATACACTAGTACAGAGAAAACTTATACACTAGATTAGGAAAAGCACAGTACCAACCTACCTAGAAATCGGACTACGGTGTTTCTGGTGAAGATAAGTATCTTCTATAGTGTTTCTTATTTGTATATTAACTTTTAACGACCGCAACTGTAAACTGATTCGTCTAATATTATAAGATCGAATAAATATTACACATTCTTTGGCCGGCATAGTAACGGCCACTGAGGTAACTGTAAACTGAAATGGTTTTTTCAGTTGCCGACACTCCCCTGCTTGCGGACACGAACCCTTTCCCTTGCGTTTTATAAGACAAAATTCGGTGAGTTTCCGCGTGTTAAAAATAAATATTGAAACCATATTTGGCAGCATATTAAAACATGGCATAATGTTAAGCAGAGTGCGGTTCAATAGAGACGACTGCTATTACAGTTTAAAAACATCCACTGTGCCGGCTTAGTTAAAACCGGCAACTCACAAGCTGATCTCGAAACACGACTGAGTAACTTCACGGTGTGTACCCTTAGATGGTGGTACTACAACTCTATCAATTATTCCATTAAGTATTTTTTTATATTTATTATTGTGACTCGACATATGACAGCACCCCGCTTGATGTTAAGCTAAAATGTGGTCCATGAATGGATGTCACTGCTACTACAATTCAATAACTGTGAGTAGCAATCACATCCACTATGCCGGCCAAGTTGGAACCGGCAACTTACAATCAGATCCCGAAACGCGACTAAATCACTTCACGGTCTGTACACTTGTAAGTGGTGGTACTACCCCGGATCGGCAGACTGGGTACCACTGCCTACCACTCTTTGATAAGAAGACCCGAAGCAAATATCCACCTCTTTATTTATTAACAAATATTTGTAACATTTAATATAATTATTAAATAATACAAATAAAAGCTATGAAACAAATATTTGCTCCGACCCGGAATCGAACCCGGGACTTAACGCGCAACAAACCAATCGCTAACCGTTCGTCCACGCCTGTCATTAAAATTAAACCTAAAAAGTATTGAGTATCGGTTAATTCCACTATTCGATTGTGTGTGGGTGTTGTTATAATAAAGCTCAATCAGTCAATTGAGGTCGTAATGGGCGGGAGAGCACAGGAGGAGCGGCCATGACAATACTCACCGGCTTCCTGCCGACACAGGGAGACATATAACAACGGATTGACACTCCTTGTGTCATTCTATAGTTACTTTGTATCTATAGCTTTGTTTGTTAATTTAGTTATTACCAGTTTAAAGTAAAACGTATAAATTCACAGTTTTATTCTTTTACATAGTATACAAGAAAAATAAAAAATCAAATCAAATTGTCACGCCCCAACAGACAATAAAGCATCTGACATAATCCTGACACAACTACCTCGCTCCCATAACATCCACAATTCTGTCTTTACAAACTCCACGGTTATGAGCACTAGCAACCTAGCTAGCCTTGTTAAATGCATCCATCCACGTCAGATTTATAAATTCCTTTCGTCAATCTACTTTCACTCATCCTTTCCATGTGCCCAAACCTTTGAAGCATTCCTATTAATTAGGTACGTATCTAATAGAAATCTATATACACAGCTAAAAGCGGACTTACTAGCAAAGAGAGTCAAAAGAGGACTATATACTACAAAACCAGCGAAATCTTTTTTTTTTTGTGACTCGACATGGGACAGCACCCCGCTTGATGTTAAGCAGAAGTGTGGTCCATGAATGAATGTCACTGCTACTACAATTCAATAACTGTGAGTAGCAATCACATCCACTATGCCGGCCAAGTTGGAACCGGCAACTTACAAGCTGATCCCGAAATGTGACCAAATCACTTCACGGTCTGTATACTTGTTTTAATCTAGTATACAGACAGAATAATCTATTTTTTTAACACGCTTTTATTAACTTGACTTTTTTATGTATATAAGGGAATTTTTCAAATTAATTATCACCCACTTCTTGAGATTTGAATAATATAAAAAATTGTCCACGTATTAAAAACCGATGACAATACAATAATTTCATTAAATATTTTTTTGGCCGGTATAGTTACGGCGACTGAGGCAACTGTGATCTGACTCGTTTTCCTCAGTCGTCGGCATTCTTGGACCTCCTCTTGCTTATTATCCGGCGGGTCGAGGTCAGATGTCGAGTCAGAATTAAAAAAGTACACTCTCTTCTGTGAAGTATCGTTAAATCACTTTGTAGTTTACATTGTCTATAAGCTGCTATAAGCGTGTTTTATTAGTTTAATTTAAATATAGTTTCATTTTATTAACCTCATAAATAAAATATCAAACAACACGAACCAGTAAGCTTGTAGGAGCAAATACAAGAATTACATTCAACGAGTAATTCTTCACAATTAAAAGGAATTAATATGACCTTTGAGCAATTAAAACTGGAGTAAGAGATGTTAACAATTAACGGACTTACTTACAAAACATATTTAAACGTCTCCTAACTAATAAGACTTCCTATTCGTTAAAAGTGCAACGGGGAAAAGATTAAAATAGGGCAGTCTCAATGTATTATTAAACATAATAATAATAATAACTTTGACGTTTCGGCCCTTTAAATACCTATGAACCCAAATAAAAAAAGTTTTAAGAAAATCAAACTTAAGCTGCCTTAGATTTGAAATAGTAGTTTTTATTTTTAGACTCCGACATATGACAGCAACCCACCTGGTGTTAAGCTTGGAGTGCGTTCTACTACAGTTCAATTACTGTAAGTAGCAGCCACATCCATTATACTGGCTTAGTTGGAGAAACTGGCTACTTACTAGCTGATCCCAAAACCCGGATAGGCAAGGGCACCACTGCCTACCACCCTTTTGTTAGCCAAAAGTTGTCCTAATAAAATAAAATTCAAAAGTTCAATTGCTGGCAAAGAAATTGCTAAGGAACTTAAAAATTGAGATTCAACTAATATAAAAATATGTTTTTAATATTTATCTAGAAGTAGATATGTTAAAATAAGCTATTATTCTATAAGTTCATTGTATCGATCATCATCGTTTAACAATCGCCCTAATTTCCGCCGAGAGTAGGCAGAGGTAACAAAGCATCACTTTCCACGGTCATGACAGAACTCTCTCGCACATCCACAATTTGCCTCATACAATATACTCTACCATCATATTTATCCTACATGCACTGCGGACCCGTGCTACCTATATCTTGGGTAAATGGATCGCCTAATTAATTCAATACATGATGCAAATGCTTTCTCATTATCTATTCGGTATTTTTTTTTTATTGACACGAGACGCAAGACAAAGTCCAAGAGCGCCGACAACTGATAAACAGTTTTATTACACGGTTGCCTGTCACCGTCACTATGCCAAAGCTTCTCAAATAAAGCAATGAATCAATTTAATTAGGTTGACATAGTAAATGGAGCTGTTATTTGCATTTATTTAACTTTATTAGAAGAACTGCATTGACTTTGAATGGACCACACTTCAGCTTAATATTAGGCAGGGTGCTGTCATACATAAGTCTAATGACTAGACTCTAGTCACAATAAAAACATCTACGATTCGGACGGGTAATAAAAAAATAATATAGCCGGAAATTTTCCTAGAGAATGACGAATGTTATTTCAAGAAAACATGTTTTCCTTTATTATAATTCAGTGTAATAGTTTCATGCAGCGGTTTCATATTCATTATCATTGCGTGAGTTAGCTCATGATTAAGAAATGTAATAGGTCCGTTGTTATCATTTAGATCTCACAGATTAGGTCTTGTTTATACTTTTACCGCTGTATATGACAAGACAAACGACAGATGAGCCAAACGACATTGAAATTTATTAAGCTATTTATGATGCAGATAAATGACTGAAAGAGTGTGCAACCTCACTCAGAAGATTCTAGTGTTAATACAGAAAGAACAAAGTCGCCTCCATTCACGAACCGCACTCTAGCCTAACATGTTCTTTCGCCGGCATTCGCGGCAAACGGTAAACCAAAGGTTCCTAAACTTTTTTTTCTCATAGACCTCTTTTCAAATTTTCCTGGTTCCGGTGGACCCCCTGAAGCTACACTTCTACCATATTCCCCAAATTCGACAAAAACCGACCGCCTTTGCTAGTCTCGAGATGTTTTGAATATGGAATATGCAAGTTTTTATAATTAACAGTCGCTGAGCTTCTGCCAATGCATTGATAGGTGAAGTCAAGCCAACATTTAAAACCACATAAATTTTTGTGGACCCCCGCTTGCATCTACAATAGTCCCCATTTTTATGTTACGCAGACGTAGACCCTAGTCGTGTCCCTTGTGGACTCCCGTGGACTTTGGGAATCCATGCTGTAAACTAAATCGTTTTGTCAGTTCTCGGCGCTCTTGGACTTCAACTTGCTTACCGTCAAGCAAGTTGAAGTCAGATGTCAAGTTTAATCAAATAAATTAAAATTAAACATCGTCGCCTGTCTTGCGTATGCCTCTGATGCTGGAAGCTTATAGACATGCTGATGATATTATTATAATAAGGTCATTGTTCTTAGTAATGTATTTTATCTTCATATAAATTAATATGAAGTATTTGAACATTGTTTTCCTTTTTACACATTATTACTTATCTTAATTATAAGTACTTACCTAGATGATAAAATAAATATCTGATCAATTTATGTTTTGTTTTAAACTAATGGCTGATTATACGCGAGTAGATTATACTTGTCAAAAAATCATTTGTGATTTTAATGATTCATTTACGATTCTATTTTTGATTATAGAACCAAATTGAGATGGACGCCAATTCGACTTCCCAGATCTCTTCTTAAATTCTATTCTTTTTAAACCCGACACGACGCTTTAAATTACTGGAAAAAAATGTTTTCATGTCTCAGCTCTTCATGACAAATCCCTTCGTTCCGCTCTTAAAGTATATTATATTCTTGCAATTCCTTCCCATCACATTGCTTTCCATTTTTTCAATTCTCACTGCTTTCTTTGCTATTACTGCCTCCAGGTTGTTAAATGATCTTACTCATCACGTTCATTAAACCTCCTGAAAATACTTTACCGCCATATTACTTATCATCTTTGCCAAATATGAATATTTTTTTAAGTGTGTATATATTTATATTGGTACAATGTGTATTTATGTATGCATTTGTCTCATTTTCTCATTTACTGTAAAATTTCAATTAATAAATAAATAGAAAGAGCAAAAAGTAAAACTGTTTACTCATATATTTAAAATGTTGAGATAATTTGTATACTTTTTTGAATTATTTTCGCCATGCCTCAATAAAAAAAATAGTAGGTAACCATGTAAAGGGACGTTTTTTTAATGTAACTATTTATGACTACACTCCGTCAGGCTTGAATGTGGTCCATAAATTAAGGCGACTGTGTTGTAGTTAAATAACTACAGTCTCAGACCAATTCTTTGCACACTGCATAAGGCTTTATTCTCTAAACAACTCTACCCAGAACAGTACTAAATGTTCTAGCAATTTAAGGTCTTTACACGTACACTTTTTCCCGCATGATTCAGCTTTCGCTCGGAAAAGTACTTCAATGTTAACTGATTGTGAGACAAGAAGAGAAAGAGCGTCATTCCTTCTCTGCCTCTTAGCGCCACATTTCAACAAATTACTATCATAGAATCATTTTAATCAAAGGAGGGTATTTTTGTAGATGCAAGGTAAGCGATGAAGTTAGCCAGGTTCGTGGCAAGTGGCACTCTATCTGCCTTTCCCTGTGGAAAAAAAGCGTGACAATTAGATTGCTTGATTAATTGTAAATAACAAGTAATTATAGGAAGGAATTTTTCTGTATTTTTATCATGCCAAATACAATCTTTTTTTTAGTTTTTAACTAGGACGTGATATGACCAAGTAGGTCAAGACTTGCTTTTACGTAATAACGTTATCGATTTTATTATTTTTATATAAGTATTTAACTTATTTATTTACTATTATTTATCGTATCTATAAACTATACGGTCCATAAATGCTACTATTGACAAAAAATAGTAAGAAGCAGTCACGCCGGCCTGATGCAGAAACGCGACTAAGTCACTTCACGGTATGTATACTTTTATTTGGAAATAAGTACATATGACAACTTGACATAATATACAACAGCGCGATATAAAATAAATATATCTTTTATGTTGCTTTTATTTTTACGAATTTTGAAGTTTCATGTTAAATGGTACAAATCAAACCCATTAAGGTATGCAACAGCTGATTTTAATATGATACTTTGTCTATTTATATATTTTACTGCATAAATATAGGTATGCATATATACATCTACACACATATTACAATGTCATGGTAATAATTCACTGTCTCTCATGCATTCCGACCTCGCTACCTAAATGAAAAGAATAACTCTTTATTGCATGAAGCTAAGTAGCAATTTGTTTAATAACTCCAACAAAAGCGAGTGACAGTCGCAGGACAGGAACCGGCAGGCAAATAGTGATCACGTGTACTCAATTACATGTTGGGACATTTATTAGTTCCACTGATTTGTAGAAACACAAATTTTCCTAAGCTAAAAAATATATAATTTTAAAAAACCATTTTAGTTTAGGGGCTTGAGTTTTTGAAATAAAAAGAGAATGTTTAAAAATAAATCAAGTTATTGGACTAACTAATTGAAAAATAAACAATAAAGTATACTTTTATTTAAAGATTAACGGTGTTACCAAAAAATATTTAAAACCGTGATTAAATATTTGTATAAAATTAAACGTCATTTTGTAGTACTAAATTGACAAAAAAAACATGTGTAATGCATCTCCAAAGCGTGTGATACTTTTGGTAACACGGTAAATGTTAATTTTAATCTTTAAATGTTTTATTCAAAGAATACTTTTCCAACATCCTTTAGAAAACATACCCGTAACCGTAACCGAATTGTGATGTGAGGGAAGCAAGAAAGTTGTGTCAGGGTCGTGAAAGGTGGCGCTCTGCCTATTCCTGTGAGAGAAATGAGAGATAATTTGATTAATTAATATTTTCCAATCGCGAAATCACGCCTCGATCAACGCTCACAATTATCTCCACAAGCTCTATGGTTATGAATCTCTTTTTTTGTAAGCATGTACCCAATTTGATCAAGGAAAAACCTTACTTATTTAAATCTTTATTGTTTTATTCAAAAAAAGGGGGGCTTAATGCCGCTTGGTATTCTCAAACTCAAGAATAATACGAATTATGGCAAATAAAGCGTGCACTGCAGCAATAAAGACTACAATCAATTATTCTATGAAGTCATATTTATGTGTCATATACGAGTACATACGTACTTATTACTTACACTAAATTGTACATAATAGACAATCTGATCCGACAATTTAAACAAGACTTTCTTTTATTATTTTAGTTTAATAACAACTGAAAAATAGCCATCTCGCAAATACATGATAATTTCCACTTTTCCCCATCCATGGATAATTCTTAACACGGAAAACACAAACTAACCTATGAGGAGAGCTCATCATTAACTACTCTAACACATTATTATAGTATTATTTAAACCCTCTAATTTAATATTAATTTCGCTTCAATTATTTTTATTATCTCTAGTGACTATAGTTAAGCAGTTTTACAATGTCACCGTCCGATATGATGACAATAAATTATATGTGTGCTACAGATTTATTCGTAGAATTTACTTAGTTGTATTTTTCAGGAAGCGAAGTTAATTATATCCTATTATGCATATACAAAAGTAAACATGTATTTTTAAGTGAACGTATAATTTTGTACATTTTGTAGTTATTTAATGAATTGTTAAGAAAATAAATAATTATTTTGCCTTTTTGTATAACTAGTCAATTTTAATGGTTATTTTTTAATGAGTATTTAATTTTTCATGAGCTTAAGTCGTTTTATTAAGTTGTATCGTTTGTATCGTAAAACAAAAAAAAAACATTTTTAACACATTCAATACCTAATACTAATGATGTCTGACAAATGAATGTGGAAAGGGACTATTCCAGAAAATGAAAGCGCTGCAAAAAAATTTGATACAACATTAGTTTTATAGGTAAAAATAGGTAGGACACAGTTTTGAAAACTAAGGGACATATTATGGCAAGAAGATAGTAAGGCAAGACAATTTTACAAGTAACAAGGAGGACGAATACTGAGCCAATTATACGTGATAGTATTTTAAAACAAATAAACTAACCTAATACAAGAATTCATAATTATTATTCCTAATTTGTTTAACAATAAAAAGAAAATGTCCTTTTCTAAGTTAGGTAGGGTCCTGATGTTCCACAAAAAAAAACACATTAGCGACCCGCCTGGCGAATAGTTAGCTTCGCGAATCTTTCAGCTTGATTCCCACTTTATTTTTATAGAACATTAATTTTTTTAAGGGTGAGTGAAAGTAGATTGACGAAATGAATTTATAAATCTCATGTGAATAGATGCGTTAAACGAAGCAGGCCTAGGAGTGTGTTTGCCGACCAAATCGGAGACATCCTCAAGAAAGCTAGCTTGCCTAGTGCCCATAACCATAGAGCGTGTATGAAGAGAATTATGAATGTAAAGGAAGCGAGGAAGTTGTGTCAGGATGGTGGCAAGTGGCGCTCCATTGTCTCTGTATATCCTTGTGGGAGGAAGGCGTGATTGGTTGATTTATTTATTTTATAGAAACAAACATTTATTTTATAGAATTTATTTGTAATCTATACTAATATAATAAAGCGGAAGAGTTTGTTTGTTTGTTTGTTTGTTTGTTTGTTTGTTTAAACGCGCTAATCTCAGGAACTACTGGTTCGAATTGAAAAATTCTTTTTGTGTTGGATAGATCAATTATCGAGGAAGGCTTTAGGCTATAAAACATTACGTTGCGACTTATAGAAGCGAAGAAACAGTCAAAAATGTGGAAAAAACAGGGAATATTATTCGTCTTTGAGGGTTTCCGTTGTGTGCGCTGCGAAAACCGTTCGAGATACCCAAAAAATATGTATGAAAGAATTATTCCTCTTTAAATTATCTAAAAAATTGTCCGCGACCGTATATGTCTATCTTTTAAGATTAACTCACAATAACCGTTTTTATGATAGTCAAATTTGGTCTAAATTAATGCATTATTACAAATTATTTGTCAGAGTTGTATTAACATAATAATGTTATTCTTTATCGAAATAAATGTGTTATTAATTAAGAGTATTTAACTGTGAACAAAATTGTCATTGACATCACCTAATTTCAATAAACATCTTATAAGATAATACAATTTTAAAATAACTCTGAAACAAAATTCACACGCGTCGCATGATGAGCGCTAACCGGCGGGCGAGGAGAGGCGGTGCTTGCAGGCGAGGCGGAGGGGGGTGTAGCTCTACGAGGTATAGTCTGTCTAAGCCGAAATGACGTGCCCCTCCACTGCATTTACGCATACGAGCAAATATAAAATATGGATAAAACACACCGAAAATGCAGTAATTGCAGTAATGCAGTTATTCAGTTGCTGGTTAGACACAAAGGAGGAACGAACGTGATGAAGTTTATTAGTATAATTAGTAAAATATGCATTCACACATTTAAATAAACTAATAAAGTGGAGGGGCGCGTCATTTATAGACAGACAAGCATACTATGCGGTCGGCTCCCTACTGATCGGTTGAATGCAGCGTTAATTTGTTTTTACGATATAATATCATCGTGCAAAATCCTTTTTTATACAATTTCATTTTGTAGTAGTTTTCTCTATAGTAGGTAGTGTTTGTTTTAAGTATAGTATTTTGTTTCTAATATTTTCACAATAATACTTTTTTTGTTTTGTTGTAAATAATACCTGTAGGTGTCATCTACATTCTTTCAAGGTTAGGTTTTGCAATTCTGATTAGGTTAGGTTTTAGTTTAAGCATACAGTTAGTTTGGTTAAGTTTTCATTTCCTTCGTTCTTTCTTCGTGACTGTAATGCCTAGAAAAAAGACTCAGCGTTCTCGGCAGACTGCTGCTGCAAAGCGGCTGCGAGTTTTGCGCACAAGAAAATAAAACTGAAAATATAATTTACGCAGAAGTACTTTAAAATATATTCTTTTTAAAACTACTTTAAAATATATTCTATTAGTTACGTACTTTAATCGTCTAATCGTAGGTAAACAAAAAAATAATATGATTCCCAAAATAACTATTCCACGCGGACGCAGTCGCGGGCACAGCTAGTATTAAGTAATTAGATTGAGTGTTAATAATAAGCACTTTAGTTGAAAATCAGACGTATGCGGTGGGTGAAAAGGGTAGAAGAGTGTGTCATAAATATCGACACATAAAAAAATACATACTCATGTGAAACGTATATATCACGAGGCGTAAAGCTATTACCTAGTGCTATTAGAACAAATTATGCCAATCTATATTATAATATATTATATAAAATAGGTATAAGATGACAGGGTATATTGTTTAATTGACATAGTTAGATACTTAAACACTTCTAGTATATGATAACACATTGTTAAGCGACACCCAATGATACCTTAGACCTTAATTACCAATACTATTTGCTTTAACTATTTAGAAATTAATAACATGACTCTACAGTGTAAAGTAGAACATTAAGAGCGATCTTATTATCTTTTTAGAACATGCTAAATAATGGCTAATCTAGGGCGTTAACATATACACTTTTAAAGAAACTGTTAATCATAATTTAAGTGAGATTATATCTAGGTTGTTACTAATGAGGTAACAACCTAGATATAATAAGGTAACAACCAAGGCTTCAACCTTGAACGAACCAGGTTTTGTTTTGGTGAAATTAGTGGAAAATGAAGTCGAAAGTAAAGTCCAGTGGTGTAGCGTGGCGGGGGCGGAGGGGGCGCCCCGTGCGGCATATTTAGGGGGCTGCAAAATTTATAAAAAATGAAATAAATCGTTAAAATTTGAACCTGAAATTCATATTTTTGTTGTACCTATGATTAAAACTCCTAAATAAGGGGGCGGCCGACTTCCGCCCCGGGCGGCTGACTTCCACGCTACGCCACTGGTAAAGTCAACTTCATTTGATAAAGATGCTTAAATTTTGTCTCTCACAAACCAAACTTAAATGCCTACCACTCTTAAACGCTGACTTAGTAATATTAATAAGAAAAAACTTACAATGTTTAGGTCCAACAATGATCTAACTAAGCCATTCTTCACACTCATTTCCTAGAGATGTAATGTATATTTTTAGTCTATGTATATCTTTACAAAACATTTTGTTTAATATTTATAATAAAATATTTTTAATTTTTATTTTATTTAAAGTGTTTGAATATAATTATTATATGTATGTCCCTACGATGTGTAAATAATTTTGTATTTACTATCTTAATGTACCTATAAAGGGCAAATGCTGCCAGTCTTCTTGGAGCTATCTCTGTTGGGATGTCTCTAGCAGATATTTTTTATTTATAGTTAAATTATTATATTTATAAGTTTATTTGTGTAAAATAGAGAAAAATTGTCACACCTTCGGAATGTTAACTGGCAGAAAATGCCCAAAGGCTGCCTTTGACAATTGGTTTGTAATTATTTGCTGCATTTATTAACTTACTACCCAACATTTTTTTATTGTGACACGACTTCTGACCTCGACTCACCTAATGATAAGCAAGAGGCGGTACAAGAATGACGATGACTGAAAAAACCGAGTCAGTTCTAATGATGTAGAGTCTTCGCTATGACCACTGAATAGGAGACAAAAACTTTTCGGAAATCAATTTGGTCGACCTAGTTATTAGGTGTAATGACATGACAAAGGCGATTGAGATTCGGTTGGAGTTCGATCAGACTAATGTTGAAGTGACACTAAAGACGTATGTTACTCGTAAGTGACTCGAGTTCACTTGTTTCAATTTACACTTAATTCGTCGCATTATTAGAGCTGTTGACCGGTTTGCTGACCGGTGTGAATTTCTTGCTTCAATAAGACCGGCAGAGACGATAGATTTTTTTACAGTTTACCCAACAATATAAATGAAATGAAATGAAATGAAATGAAATGAAATGAAATGAAATGAAATGAAATTATTTATTCGTGGTACATAGGTTGTTACAGGTTGTTAAAAATATATTGATATGATCGCTATGACCTGCCCTTGGGCTTACAAATATTATTTACTTATTAGTACATATTTAATGTCTGTATTTTGAAACAAAATGTCACTTAAGCTAATCATAAATATATAAGCACTATGCAGAAGTTTCGCGTGAGTAAAGTTAATAGTATTAATCAACATTTAGATTTTGTATGGATTTGTCTAAGAGATATTCGCTAACAGTGTAGTATGCTTTTCCCAACAAAAAATTTGCAAAAATATATTTAAACTTCTTTAATGGATACACCTTAATTGTGTCTGGAATATGGTTATATATTTTCACAGCCATACCTATAACACTTTTTTCCATTAGAGTTGTGTGACATTGAGTTAACCAAAGTTTATCTTTATTTCTTAAATTTCTATTGTGTATTTGATTAGACACAGTGAATAAATGATTATTATTTTTTACAAATAAGGCTATCTCTAGTATGTAAAGACTGGGAAAAGTTAAGAGTTTTTCTTTAATAAAATATTCTTTACAGCTATCAGTGGGCTTGAGACCAAATATGGCTCTCACACATCGTTTTTGGGATTTAAATACAGTTTCTTTATTTGTGGAATTTCCCCAAAATATTAGTCCATATCTAAGTACTGAGGCAACATAACCATAATAAGCAATAATTGCAGTCTTTGTGTCGCTAACTTTTGTAAGATGTCTGAGGGCATACACAAAACGATTTATTCTTTTACATACATCTTCAGTATGTGCCTTCCAGTTCAAAGCGCTGTCAATGTAGACACCCAAAAACTTAGTGCACTTAGTGTTTTCTATTTTGTGACCTTTAACATGTATATTTATAATGGGAGAGTTCGTTGGCCGCTGTGTAAAATACATAATATTAGTTTTGTTTAAATTAATGACTAAATTATTATTATTTAGCCAATTTACAATGTTAGACATTGAAGAATCTATGTTATATTTCAAATCGTTAATACAGCCATCTGACTTAATAAACATAGTACTGTCGTCAGCAAATAGGACCATGGGATATGCAATTGATTTTGGCATATCGTTTATGTAAATAAGGAACAATAAAGGTCCCAAAATTGAACCCTGAGGAACACCATACCTATTATATTCATAAGAGGAAGCAAATACAGTTTCTGTTTTAGTTTTGAGGCACATTTTGGTTATTTCTGTACGTTGCTTTCTGTTGCTAAGATAGGATTCTAATAGCTTTAATGCATTACCTCTTATACCATAGGCATTGAGCTTGTGGAGCAATATTTTATGGTCTACAAAATCAAATGCTTTCGTCATGTCCATATAGACTGCGCAGGCTTGTTTCTTGGAGTCTAAAGATTCCAATGCTAGTTTAACAAGATCAAAAATTGCCATGTTAGTGCTTTTGCCCTTGCGAATTTATCAACAATTTATCATTTGTTGTAAAGTATGTTGATGTAATTAGGTAATCAACAAATTATCATGTTATGTAAACAAAATAATAGATAAAAGATCTAATTTTCCCCAACGTTTACATTGTATTTGGGACATTTCTGTGATATTAATCATTTAGTTGTCTAGAGTAGACAGGAATGTAGCTTTAACCTATTTTTATAGTTACTCAATTGAATGGCAAAATAAAATAGGGTGGTTTATAAATTGGCCATGCTAAGCTAATATTGAAAAAGAGCAAAAATCTTTTACTAAAGGGTCTGCAACCCTGGGTTTCTGCCTCGCCAGTCCATGTCATTCTTGCTCTTTAGTGGTGGTACTACCTGGGACCGCCAACTGTCTACCACTCTTAAAGTCTGCCACCGATTACACTTGTCTGTATAGCTTGTCTAATTATGAATGACGCGCCCCTCCACTTCATTATTTATATTAAATGTGTGAATACAAATATTACTAACTATATTACTATACTTTATCAGCGTGCATTTTCAGTGTGTTGCATCCATATTTTATAGTCGCACGTGTGCTTAAATGCAGTGGAGGAGCGCGTCATTTCGACTTAGACATACTCTATAACATTTAAATATGTAGAGTTGACGACAGGCGTGGACGAACGGTTAGCGAATGGTTTGTTGCGCGTATAGTCCCGGGTTTGATTACCGGTCAGAGCAAATATTTGTTTCATAACTTTTATTTGTAATATTTAATAATTATATTGAATATTGCAAATATTTGTTAATAAAAAAAGAAGCGGATATTTGCTTCGGGTCTGGTTATCAAAGAGCTACCACTCTTTGGCAGTGGTACGCAGTCTGCCGATCCGGGGTAATACCACCACTTAAAAGTATACAGACCGTGAAGTGATTTAGTCACGTTTCGGGATAAGCTTGTAAGTTGCCGGTTCCAACTAGGCTGGCATAGTGGATGTGACTGCTACTTACAGATATGTAATTGTAGTAGCAGTAACATCCATTCATTAACCACACTCCAGTTTAACATCAAGCTGGGTGCTGTCATATGCCGAGTCATAATAAAAAAAAGTTATTTGTAAGATAACATTTGAACTGATATTGCACTACTATCTTTAGTAATAAATGATAATAAAAATACTCGAGTTCGTTATTCCCTCTGTACAGAGATGAGGTCAAGTGGTAAGATAACCCCTTGAGTCAGTCTTTGACTTATAATGAAGTCAGTCTTACAATAATAATTTATATCTATTTATTATTTATTAAACCATAGAGCTGGTATGAAGAGAATTGTGAATGTTAAGGAAGCGAGGGAGTTGTGTCAGGGTCGTGGCAAGTGGCGCTCCATTCTCTGCCCATCCCTGTGGAAAAAAGGCTTGACAATTTGATTGATATTGTTTATTTAAATATTTTAAATCAGTATACTTTTCTCGTGGAAAAAATCAAATTGTCACGCCTTTTTCCTACAGGGATAGGCAGACAAACGGAGTGCCTCTTGCCACGATCCTCACTTATAACTTTCGCTTCCCTCACATCTACAATTCTTTTCATACATGCTCTACGGGCACTAGGCAACCCAGTTTTTATAGTTTTATAGTTCTTTTTTTAAATTGTGACTCGACATATGACAGCACTCAGCTTGATGGTAACCTGAAGTGTGGACCATGAATAGATGCCACTGCTACTACAATTTAATATCTGTAAGTAGCAGTCACATCCACTATGCCGGCCTAGTTGGAACCGGCAACTTACAAGCTAATCCCGAAACGTGACCAAATCACTTCACTGTCTGTATTTTTGTAAGTGGTGGTACTACCCTGGATCGGCAGACTGGGTACCACTGCCTACCACTCTCTGATAACCAGACCCGAAGCAAATAACCGCCTCTTTTTTTATTAACAAATATTAGCAAAATTTAATATAATTAAATATTACAAATAAAAACTATGAAATAAATATTCGCTTTGACCGGGAATCGAACCCGGAACTATACGCGCAACAAACCAATCGCTCACCGTTCGTCCACGCGTGTCGTTATGATAAATAAATGTCTTTAAACCTAAAAGATATTAAAATACATACTTATTTCCTAGTCTCGGACATTGATTGGTCTGAGTCTGGGACATAATTATATTTATCTTACGTGTTTAGGGTAGGACTTGCGTCATTTTATCCCTAAATACAAAAGGGGCTTACTTTACTTAGGTGGGGTGACATTCAATTGCACGTACTTCTGAGTTTAGGATTCAAAATTAATTAAAAGTAATAATATTATAATTGTGAATAATGTTTAATTTTAGGAATCGAACGATCTTGTTACATCTAAAATTGTATCTGTTTAATAATTCAATGAACCTTGTTCCTATATAGTCTTTGTACTTTTAATACTGAATCGGCGGTATAACTAAAAGAATCGGCGCATCGTTTCTTTGTAAAACAATCGACAGGTGGAATGCTGGTATAGCCCATGTGTTCTCACCATCCTTTAATCTTAGATTCTTCAAGCAAAGAGTAAGAAAGCACTTTTGGCCGGCAAAAACTATTTCGTCGTCGGCGCTGTTAAAAACTACTTAGCAACAACAAAAAACCAAAAAATATATATGAAACGATTTTATAAATATCTTTTTAAAACTTCTTGCCACTTTGTGTTACAGAATGAATGGATTTATACTGCTATATTTAACGACATTAGGGATTGGTTTAACTCTTGGAAAAAAGGAGTTATCAGAATTCGAGAAGTTAACTACGAAGCCGACACGATGCGTTTATGAACGAGCCTACGATATGTATGGAGCACATTGTGTTGGACTTAAGCTCTCTAGGATACCTAATTTAAAGGGTGGGATTGAGGTAATTATTAATACCTTATTAATGCATTATATAAATGCTCATAACCTTAGAGCTTGTATGAAGAGAATTGTGGCATTGTGGCGCTCCATTGTCTCTGCCTATTCCCATGGGAATGAGGCGCGACAATTTGATTGATTGATTATATATAGGATTCAATACGCTCTTTTTTTTTTGGCGCTCCATTATCTTAACCGGCGTGGACTAAACCGTTAGTCCACGCCCGTCGTCAAAATTTATAGTTTAATTATAGTTAATATACTTTTAAATTTATCTGATTCTAATAGACCAATGATATTAAATATGTTGTATATAATATCAATATGTCAGCGAATTTATTGGTTTGTTGCGCGTACAGTCCCGGGTTCGATCCCCGGTCGGAGCAAATATTTGTTTCATAGCTTTTTTTATAATATTTAATAACATTAAATATTACAAATACTTGTTAATAATAAAAAAGAGATGGATATTTGCTTCGGGTCTGGTTATCAAAGAGTGGTCGGCAGTGGTACCCAGTCTGCCGATCCGGGGTAGTACCACCACTTACAAGTATACAGACCGTGAAGTGATTTGGTCACGTTTCGGGATCAGCTTGTAAGTTGCCGGTTCCATCTAGGCCGGCATAGTGGATGTGATTACCACTCACAGTTATTGAATTGTAGTAGCAGTGACATTCATTCATGGACCACACTTCGGCTTAACATCAAGCGGAGTGCTGTCACATGTCGAGTCACAATAAAAAAAAGGAATATCTCGCAATCGAGACTTGACGAAGATGTAAAATAAATACCCGGACCAACCCAGACTGCTGGCCGGTTGGCGTCGTACACGATGTGCGGCTAAAGATCTTCCTTTCAGAGTCTCACAAGTATCTGTACTAGTTCTATGGTTAAAATACCTATGTTTATATAATAACCATACTAACATCCAATAATTGTTGCTACTAAGAAATAAATTTTTATAAAAAACTGAGTAGTATCTACCTATTATCTCGGTATTAATACCAATTTCTAATTTAAAGTACAAAGAATAATTACGATTAGGTATTCAAATATTAATAATGATGATTACAAACTGTAAATAAGTTTAGAGTTATATTCTTACTTCAATCAATTTATTACGCTTTAATTCTTACAGGGATATGTAGAGTTGACTGAGCGCCACTTTCCTGGCACAAATCTCTTGCTTCCAATTTTGTATACCTTTGTATATCTTAAAAACATGGATACAAATCTTTGTTACAATTTGTATATTTTAGAGATGTAGTATCCCTATTTTACTTTCACTTACAATTAGTTTACCTCTTACTTTTACAGTCACTCCACTCTATATATACGTATAACTTATTATTTTTATTTAAACTATTCCAATAAATGTTATTATTGTGCATTTATAATACGTAGCCTATTTCAAGAACTAAAAGAATAATCACTTTTTATACTGATATTTCTATATTAAACGTTAAATGGATATTTCTATATTGATATATCTTCCAAACAAAACTAAAATTGTTGCTTGTCCCCTTTTACCTTTTCAGCGGTTTATACCTCTAATAATCATAAAACTTACTATATTTCAGATCCTGGACTTGACAGACAACAAGCTTAAAGAATTGGAAGCGGATTCATTCTCCAGTCACACAAGCATTCGTTTCCTCTACTTAGCGGACAATTCAATCTACGCCATAGATGAACAAACATTCACACCACTCACCTCTCTGGAAACTTTAGATTTATCTGTAAACGTGATCCAAACTTTACCATTAACAATTTTCAACTTGCCTTCCTTAAGAAAGTTGTATTTAAGTGGAAATCCTTTAACAAGTTTGAGCGCAGATTTAACTTTACTACCAAAGCCAATCAAAGCGCCCTTAGAACGATTAGACATCTCCAATTGTAGATTATCTTCTTTGCCAAATTTTGGTAGCCTCCCACAGCTGGATAGTTATAATATTTCACACAATCTCCTGAGATCATTGGATGCGGAGCATTTTGCTGGTACGTGCAACTTAAGGAAAGTGGATATGACGGAAGCTCTGGCTTTGATTAATTTATGTGACATGCATCAAACCATAATGTGGCTTCAGCAGAGAGGAGTGCACATAACGCTGGCTGACTATGGACTGCTAAATTCTGATGGTAAGGGTAATTGAAAAATGAAACTATAGGTAAAAAAACAAAAAAAAAACGCTTATGAACTAAAAAGTGAATAAATGGAAATCAAGAGGAGGTCCAAGTTCTCGATTGCCTCACTATGCCGGCCTTAAAATTATTTAATGAAATTATTGTATTGCCATCGGTTTTTAATGCATGTACAATTATTTTCAAATTATACAGACCTCTAAAAGTGGGTGAAAATTGATTTGAAAGAAGCCTTACATAGTTACAAGCAAGCTAATAAAAGCGTGTTAAAAAAGAAAAACTTTATAGGAAAACAGTTCTTAACTAAAATTTTAAATTTGTGTTTCAGATTTCTTCAATTGTAAATCAAAAGAGCTGTCCCATGCAAACAACGTTACATACCAAAATTGTAGAAATGAATTCTTGCAGGTATTTAAATATGCTGTTCTTTAACACGACTGTCTTTTAGGATACCTATTTTAATAGCCTCTTGTTAATGAATTAAACAAATTTTATGCGGCTTACTATCGCGTTTATTTTGGTTTTGATTTTACAATTGTTTATTATTGTTAAATCAATACCAAAATAAACGCGATTGTAAGCCGCATAAAATTTGTTTAATTCATTAATCAATGTCGCGCAAAAATAGTTTTTTATCTAAGTATTGCTGTAATCTACTGCGAACATTTCTTCGTGGGTTAGAGTTGCGCCACTAGTGAAGCAACTAAAAAAATAAATAAAGTCGAATAAGCCTGACTTTGGAGACAGTGGATGTGAGGTGTGGAACTTAAGGATTTATACTAAGGGAGAACTATGGTCGCCTGGTGGGCGACACCTTTTCCTACGCGTATGTTTCTGAAAAGAAATCGACTGTGGTGCGTCAATGAATTAGCCTTGGATAGGGTGAATGTGATGAGGGAAGGCGCTGAGGGAAAACATTATGTTATAAACTCTAATCGATCTGTTACTTCAACTCAAACAAATGTAAAAACTTGCGATATTTAAAAACAACAATATTTACTTAGGCTAGCGTAGTACTCACGACTACAGTAACTTGAAATGTTCATCGTAAGGAACTTTATAAATATAAACATCTACCGATCCATCTACATTATTCCAATTCCAATTCGGTCCTGCCGTCTAGGTGTTTAGTCTAATACACACGGACAGACAAATTATATACCTATTCAATTTAAATATTTACAGAATTTCTTTCAAACATTTCAGGTGCAGACAGTAAGATCATCCCGAAGCAGGGTTCTGACAATTGGAGGTGGTTTAGCAGGCTTCTTAGTTGCATTTATACTTCTGTTGTATTTAATGCATAAACGGAATGTCATTCAGACGAAGAAACTGACAAATAAACAAACACCAACAAAGGAAGGCGACAAACATACAAATGCAGTATTACTTGAAAATGGTAGCTGATTATAAAAATTTGCTGTAATCTTTTAATGTTAAAACGCAAAAATTCTAAAATTTCAATATCAAGATATATAGCTTGATAAATAATTTTGATTAAAGAATAACGAAAATAGGCTAAGCTATGTTGTCACTCTTTTAAGCAGGGCAATCTTGGTCATTATTGGTATTATGACCTCGTGGTAGGGTGCTGTCTATCCTCATCATGCACCACACTGTCATAATAAAAATTAAAAATATGTAAGTTGGCGGATAAGATAGTAGGTACTTTTATATTTAAGTAATCACAAAATCGCACAAACAATTAAGTTTTAAGTTTTATTGCATCTATCTTATTATCTATAATATATAAGAGTAAATTCTTATTAAGCCATAATATTTTTTTTGTGTTAATATAACAGGATGTAGCTTACTTATAAAATACTAAGAGAAGTTACCAAAAAAGTGTTAGTTTTAGTATTGAGTCTGAATTTAAAAGTAAAAGGTAAGCCGTCCGCCCGTTCTAAAGGAAATTCAATAATTTGTTTTGTTTTTGACATATTTTAATTATATACTATTAATAAATTAGTAATGAAAATTGGATTAATAAATCATGCGAGCACACAGGGTTCGAATCCCCGTCGCAGACAAATTTTCAATAATAATTTATAAAGTAATATTGAATCGATTAATATCGTATGGTTGTGTAGTTTTATTCCAAGAGGATGTGTAAATTTATAGCGTATTTTATTGTATTTTAGATATAAATTAAATCATTTCCAAAGAGAAAATCCATTTATAAATATTTTAATGAGTAAGGGTGAATTGTGGCGGATTTACCAGCAGGCTGATTAGGCTGAAGCCTAGGGCGGTAAATTTAAAGAGGCGGCAGATTTAGTTTATTTAATACAATTTAAAAAAATACATTATATACACACAAAATTGGAGAGAAATTAAGTATTTAACAATAATCGAAATTCTTTGTTGTAAAAATAATCAAGGATCTGACAATATACTAAATATACGAAAAAAGTTGATGTAACGAGGATGATGGAGCACAAATCATAAAGTTGGAATTTTATTGATAGAAAATGCAATTAATATGAATGTGGACTAAGGTATCTAAAATCAGGGTCGGCAAAAATTAAATAGCGTACAGGCAGCAAATCTGTAAATCCGCCACTGAGCATGAAGGTGGTATGCCCAGCTATGCAACACGACTCACGACAGAAACATTTTGTTTTCAAAAAGGCGCCGCATTTTATACAAATGTTGTGATAACTAATGTCGTGTTGCTGGGGTACTTAGTTTAACATTATGATTATTATGCCATAATTGTTGCTATAGTAATTTAGAATAATTCTTACTAATTTTATTTTTAAGTGTTACCTCTATTGTTTTCTTTAACGCGTTTCATTTGGACTTGGTTACGCAAAAAGGAACCAGCACACAAAACACCTAATTTGTCTTTATTATACCAACAATAATATTTAAATAATAACTACACTATTAAAAATAAAAGTATGATAAATTTGAAATTCAATTACCAAATCAAACTTTACAGTCGGGTATCATTTTTTTTAAAATCAGCTTTATCTTTTAACTAATACATTAACGATGGATCTTTTTTGTTTTATTACGTCCAATTATTATATAAGTAAACCAAAGAAATTAGTAATCTTTAGATACCTTACAGTTCTGTTAATCCATGATCAAGCATTGGAGTAAATAATTAGGGTTTCAAGAAAATAGCCATGCAGTTTTGCAGGGTTTCGATTTTCTTAAACTTGATCATTCCAATAGTAAATCTAATCAATAGGTTGATTACAAACATGTACGTTGATTAGTTACCTACGAGAATACGAAATATCAGTGCAAGTAAGTTGCCAAGTCATTTCGCTGTCGTGTATTAGGCGAATCGGGGCTCTGCTTTTATGAACATAATTGTAAATGTGAGATAGGCAAGACAGGTTTTATTATTTTATCTAAAAGTGCTTGTATCATTAAAACATAAACACCAAAGTACATAGGTGTACATTTGTCTTCAGTGCCCCACCATGGTCGCCTTATGGCATGATCGTGGAAAGTGGTGCACTATTGTCACTGTCTATCCCTGCATGACATTGATAAAGGATATCATTCATTTTGGGCTTTTATGTAGTACTTTTGTAATGTCCAATTATATAAAAATATATAAATGGTAGTTTCCATACTTGT
The DNA here is from genome assembly GCA_905220615.1 of Tinea trinotella. Taxonomy (NCBI): domain Eukaryota; kingdom Metazoa; phylum Arthropoda; class Insecta; order Lepidoptera; family Tineidae; genus Tinea; species Tinea trinotella. The sequence continues at coordinate 9,792,285 of HG992306.1, forward strand.
ATTGATAAAACCAATAACAATTTTGCTCTTAATTGCGTTATTTGTAAAATAAGGTATGGATTTTGTACCATCTGTCAATCAACACCATATTTGTTCTGATTTGAACTGTCATAATTATCGTTTGATAATTTTACACACCCAAACTATGCAAAATAAAGGATATATTCCAATTACATTGTAATCTTCGTACATCAAATTATTTCTAAATTAAATCAACTGTTAATACAATCAAGCCCAAGTCCGCATACAAAATGAATGATGTTCTTTTAAAATATTAGATACTTACGTGAACTGTGTCAGTCTTTTCAGTCAACGCTCTTAGACCTAATTAGTCGTGTCTTATTTTAAAAATACGCACCACCAAACTCAATAGCTTGTTCTTGCTTAACAAAACCGCAATTGTGCTAAAATTGGATATATTTTTCAAGTAAACAACATTTAATAGAAAAAATGTATACAAATGTTATTAATAATTTTTTGCGGCTCTCGGAAGTCAGGGAACTTTTCTCATGATAACCTGGAATGGAGGCGACTGCTACTACAGTTAAATATTTTCAAGTAGCAGTTGCATCTACTATGCACTGTAATATAATGTATGCCAAATTAATACTGTGATAGGAAAATATTTATTTTCTAATAAATAATATTTTGTTTCTATTAAATGCTTAGTTTTATTTAACACTTCGACCAAAATACCACTTTGAACAAGTGTTGTTAGTTTTATGAAATCGTAGCACATTTCGATGCTACTTACTATTTAAAGTAGTAATGAAATTTGGATAGAAATAGAATAATTCAAGAGTGCACACCTGTGACCGGGTATCGAACACGTCGTCCTTCGCATGCTTAAATTTTTCTATCCAATTTAACACCCTTCTAAGGAATAAAGAAATCAGCCTATTCAAACCGGCGAGCTAAGCACATCTTTCAGAGAACTGACAACCTTCTCAAGCAGAGTATTTAGAAGCGCCCTCTAACTAGTGGAGCCACGGCCTTCGCAGGTTTACTGGCACACACTGGATGCGTAAGTATGAATAAGATGGTCAAGGATAACGGTGCTTGAAAGAGGTTTATGTGGATAAAAAAGACTACTGATATTTTTTTACATTTATATACTAAAGTGGTTGTATCATAGAAACAAGACGACCAAAGTATTTCAGGATACAAGATATATTAAAAATACACCGGTTGAGGTACCGGTGAGTGGACTCGGTTTGCGTGGCCCTTGCACTACCACAACACCACGGTCAAAATTAAAACGAATGAGTAAAATAAAACGGCACAAGTGTCGAATGGCAATGATACTATTTAATGAACATAAAAGAACAATATTCCTGAATTATAATGCGTCATAATTAAACTTAACAATTACAACAGTGATCGAGATCGTACATTGAATTTGTTATTCAAAAATATTTGACAATGAAACTAATCGCAATTATCGGAGTCCATAATCCCCTCAGATGACAAGTTCATATGTCTTCTTCTCTCGCCTGTGACATATTAAATGTCAGCTTCAGGTTAATTTCGATGAATGTCCAAAATTGGAGGTCTCTCTCAAATATCAGGTATCGCGTTTCTCAGAATCATTGACCTTTGCTGTTGTATCCTTTTCTTTTGCTAATCGTTGCTTACTAAATCTGCCCATACCTGGTTGGTAAATAACAAGACTTGGACGATCCTGCAACAGATTTTTTACACATATTAAGACCAGATTTTTCGTACGCTCACAACTAAAATATAAACAGTTTTTAAACATTTGTAAAATCAAATAAATAATATTATTATTATCAAATAGTCAAATGATTATTTGTAAAAATAGTAATACAAACCTCATTTACAACAATACTATACCTTGTTTCTAATACGTTTTTCACTGCGCCGTTCACCATCCTTATCTTTCTCCACAGAATCTTCCCTGCTGGAGTCATCAAGAGAATTTTGTCTCTTAAATTCATAATCATCCTTTGCTGACTCTACCTCCTCACAGCTATTACGTCGAACTTTCGTCGCGACCCTCGCTTCAACTTGATCAGACGACTTTAAATTTTCTTTAGATTTTGCATCACTCTCTTCCAATTTTAATTTTCTATCCATTTCCTCCATAACTTTAATCAAATCATCAGTTTTAATATGTGGCAATTGAGTGAATGGTTTTATATCATCATGGTTCATTGATTTAGATATTTTAACTTCAGCTTTTTCATTTGTTCCGGAATCATCTTCCTTGTCTTTCAATGCTTCGAGTTGTTTCAATCTTTCTCTTCTGGATTCACTGTATTTTTTAGTTTTAACCTCACGAGGTGACTCTTTAACCTTATCTTTTGATCTGCCTTTGTCATCTTCTTCATCTAACTTTGATGGTGACACACATTTCTTTTTCTCTAATGCTGCTTTTCTTTGATCTCTATAGTTTTTTAACTCTTGCATGCCACTGTCTTTATCTTCAGGTGATCTGGAGTAATCATCTTTCTTAGATTTATAATCCCATTCTAGTGGTTTGCCTTTTTTAATTTCTATATCATCTTCTTCTTCCTGCAATTTTATACAAATAAATTTAAACTTGACTTAAAATATAAAAATAATTTATGTTTCTTGCAGTACTCGGCCCAGAGGGGAGTGCAAGGCGGGCAAATAACCAGAGAGGTGGAAATTAACAGTGTCTTACTTTAATCTATGGAATAACATAGTCATTACGTGTAAGGATGGCAAATATTTTTTTGTTTGGAAAGGCGAACAAAAATGTCCTTAGTTTAAATGGCTGTGCATTTTAAAATAGGGCTCAGGTAAAGGTATTAAGAACCCCTGCTAGCTATATGCAAGATTTAAGAAATTATTTGAACTACAACTTATTATTGATAAAATACATGGTGCTAAATTAAATGTCAATCTAAATACAATAGAAAATTATTTTAAACTATTGTGCTTATTCAAAATCTACTAAATTGCCATGAAATCTTACAAAGCATCTATGTTCAGTGTTATCACCAGCACTTTTCTCATTATTCGCAAACAAGTTACAGAATTTTCCAGAACTTAATGTAAATGTATTATAAGGTTTTGTCGACAAAGCTGGGAATTGTACATCCCAATCTTTTTCCTTTGAAATAAATAAATCTTCAAAACTATGCGACTTTAATTCATGTTTAGATTTCTTGTGATTTATCCTATTTGAACTGAACCAACTTATAGAACCATCTTCACATTTATCTTCATCTAATTGAATGTTTTTCTGTGCAAGAAATATATTTTATTTATAAGAAATATATTTTTATTGTGGCTTGACATATTATTACTTCTCGCCTAAAACTAAGCTAAAGTATGGCCTGGGGAGCAGACTGCTTAAACAGATAAAAAATCTGTGAGTTGCATCCACATTACCATATTTGCCGGCCTCGAAGAATGCCTTAAGTTTTTGGAAAATTTTCATTATTCCGATAGTGGTAAGATGCTGACAAAATTCAAGCTGATCCAGAAATGTGACTTAATCACAATCTGCATACTAGAAAGTGGTGGATCTACCCCTGATCGGCAGACTATACAAACAACCACCAACTGTCTGCCTACCACTCCTAAAATTATTATTTTACTATGTTCTTGTAATGTTTTAATCAGGTCAAAATATTCAATCAATAAAACAAATTATTATGCCAGGGATGGCAGAGACAATGGAGCGTCACTTACCACAGCCATAACTCCCTCACTGACCTCACATCCAGAATTCCCTTCATACAATATCTATGGTTATGGGGTTTCATTTAATTTAATCCAGTTTAAGAGTTCGTCATGAGACTATAAGTAAAATAGATAACTTAAAATTATTAACCTTTAAAGATCCATCTTTTGATTTCAGAATTCTTAGCTTCCTCTTATCATTTTCCTTGCGTCTCCTTTCATCTCTATTTCTCTTATCAAGCTTACGAGCAGCAAGATAGTCCAGCAGTGGTGTGGATACTGTTTTCTTGTCATTAGCTGCAATTGTGAATATATGGAATTGTCAATGGGATGGTAAAAAAAAAAATGGAGCATTGCCCATCATTGAGACAATCAATAGGCTATTAATAAACAAAAATATATATATATATATATATATATATATATATATATATATATATATATATATATATATATATATATATTTTTTTTTATAGTGACTCGACATTGACAGCACCCCACTTGATGTTAAGCCAAAGTGTGGTCCATAAATGAATGTCACTGCTAATACAATTCAATAACTGTGAGTAGCAATCACATCCACTATGCTGGCCTAGATGGAACTGGCAACTTACAAGCTGATCCCGTAACGTGACCAAATCACTTCACGGTCTGTATACTTGTAAGTGGTGGTACTAAAAATATAATAAATAGGATGTCCTATACAAAATAAATAATGTTCTTTAATGGTACTCCTTAAAATACATCATTTATTTTGTATAGGGGCTTGGGCTAAATTGTATTAATACAATTAATGGTTGCATATACATTTTAAAATAGTTTAATGTATGAAGAATACAATGTAATTGGAAAATATCCTTTATTTTGCATAGTTTAGGTGTGCAAAATGATCAAACTATAATTATGACAGTTCAAAGCAGAAGTGTTAATGTGGCTTGTCTTCGGTATTGAGAGATGATACAAAATCCATATGTTATTTTCCAAATAACTCAATTGCACAGCAAATAAAAGCAAATTTTGTATTAGTTTTATTAATACAAATATTGAAACTACTATTTATATATTTTTTCATCATTGGGCATTACAAAATAGCCCAAAATAAGTGATGTCCCTTGTAACCTTTAAAAAGTATTTTAGGAGTGGTACACAGTTGGCTGGTGTCTATTTGCCCAGTCTGGCAACCCAGAGTTTAATGAAGTGTACAATAATCTGTACACTTAAAATTGGTATTCCACCAACTTCAAGCATTCAGACCATGATGTGACTTAGTTGTGCGAGGCATTAGCAGCAATTTCCGAACCGCACTCCATCTCTTAACATCACTTGAGCCTCTGTCATATGGTGAGCCGCAATAGAAATATTTATAATGAAATTAATTACCATCATTAATAGGGTATGAATACTCAAGTTTAGGTTGAGTTTCTGTATCCTGCTCATTGAGGCTCTCTAAGAATTCTTGATAAACTGGATCACTTTCAATTGTATTACATTTTGGATCCTTCTTTTTCTTCTTTTTAGGTATTCTTTGAAATGGGGCATACTCTACTATTGAGACATACTCTATGCCTGAAAATTAATTACTATGTTTAAAATTGTATTATAGCATAATTGTTATCAGAAAAGCACAGACACTGAACATCAGTCACTTGCTAGAGATACAAAAAAATATTATCCCTTGACAATACCATCAATATTGAATCAAATTATCACACCTTTTTCCTACAGGGGTAGGCCATTTGAATGGAGCACCGCGCCATGGCCACAATCTTGATACAACTCCCTCGCTTTCCTTACATCCACAATCCTCTTCAAACACACTCTAACACTCAAACAACCCAGCTTTCTTAAAGATGTCTCCAATACAATATTTATTAAAATAAATATTAAAAAATTAATAAATAGCATGTTTAATAGATTATGTGTAAATTATTTTGTAATTATTTTCTGTTCTGTGCTTAACGAATCACTAGTATGACTGTTAAGCAGTGTTATTTTTTAATTGTGAACAAATCACTTGTGACCAGAAATGTGTTCTATCGGTTTGAGAGAAAATGTATAAAGGTACTAACTAGGCCTCTTGTAATTTAGTTTGTAGTTATTTTAGACATGACAATTGAATTGATTTAATTTAGACTTTATTTCATATATTAAATATTGAATCATTTCTTAATGGACCACTTGGCTATTTGAATATAAATTGAATTATTAGAAATAATAGAATTTTACATCTAAAATGAATAAATTAGGAGTAACAAATTGAAATCATGACCTCTAAAAATACAATAATAGTATGCATTAATAATTGAGTAAAGGTTTTGAAACTGGGTACCTTTTATATTATTGCAAGAGGTTCATATTTATTTTTATAATTTTAAAAAGTTCCTTATTTTTATTGCATCTCTGCCTCTCTACTTACTATATACACTTTTAAAACACAAGCCTAAAATAATTAAATTTGCTTATATGAATATTTTGCTTTAAAAATATAAACTAAATTAGCATATTGTCTGAAACTTTATAAATTAGGTATGTATTTACATAATTTGTAAACAATAAGTACTTTACCTTTATCATCAAGAAAGATATATCCATCAAATTTATCCCTAAATAGATATATTTCATCGACATTAACAAAATTTATATACGCCCTCGCATAGCTTGATAATGTTGAATCAGGTTTTGCGAAATTAAAATAATCATATTCGGGAATTGGAGACACTTGTTCCAAAAAAGTTTCCTCTGACATAGTTGGCGGTAAACGTCTAATTATAACCTGAAATGTAGAATTTGTGTTTACATTATCATACCAAAATAACGTAACTCAAATAAGAAAAACCAGTACTGATATAAAAATACACTATTACGTACTTTCGTAAAAGGTTTTTGCAATTTACTTTTCTTATCCTTCGATTTGTTTGAGAAGAGTTTTCCCCCGGAATCGGATTCCTTTGATTCTTGATCTTCCGTCATTTTTTAAATTAAACTAGGGCATAATATTTGTAGAATAAATGGCCAAATGCAAGCAAATATTATCAAATCTGTCGCGTGTAGAATTTTTCTGAGCCAGGAAGAACATCGTGGTGACAGTTGTAAAGAAAGGCGCAGACACAAACATTTCAACCCATTTAAAAATGGATTTTTTACTTTTAATTGTGAAAGTGAATTTAATCGTCCATCGTCCCCAGATCCATCGTCATTATTGAAGCCATCACCATTGATATTCATAATCAGAATCCCAAAAGTCTTTTATTATGTTGAAATTTATTTGAGCTATGAGCTTAACTACCACGGCCTTAACGAGATTAAAAAAAACGTATATTATTACTTTTGAGGTTATACAGTTTATTTGTGTTTTGTGTATTTGTTGTACTATAAGGATTATAACAGTATTCTTAACCATGTTTGGAATGAGGTTAGCACAAAGTGTTAGATTATCCAGCATTCGTTCAGCCAAATTATTTTGCACAAGTCCTGAACCACCTACTGGAACTGCTGTAGGCGGTTTTGCTCAAGCATATGAGAAACATAGTCAAATTTTGGACAAACCTAAGGAACAAGATAATAGATCTTTTGCTACATTATTACGACAATCAAAATTAATGGATGTAAGTAAAATACCTAATTCAGTAGAACAGTATTTTTGGATATATCTTTGAGAAGTATCGCAAAAATAAATAACCTTACCGTTATTTAAGCCGCACTCTTCTATACTAAAACTTGATTGATTATATTTTTAGCTTGGAGATCCAGCAGGAAAAGTTGTTATTGGGAAGATCTTCCACGTAGTTGTTGATGACTTGTACATTGATTTTGGGTGGAAATTTCACTGCGTCTGCACAAGACCCGAAAACCGGGCTGAAGAATATGTGAGAGGAGCTCGTGTACGTCTACAAATTAAGGATTTAGAACTGTCATCAAGATTTTTAGGCTCCGATACTGATCTAACATTACTAGAAGCTGAGTGTAAGTTATTAGGTATTGTTTCATCCCCTGTCAGAACAAATATAAGTGAGACTAGTCAAATTTAGTGTAGAATTGTACATTTAAAACATTTAAATATATTATTTAGTAAGTAGTAATGGTGGGTTTTATTTATTTATAGTTATAACTTATGTGTGTAATTTTATCATGGTTCATGGCTCATTGTCTCTGCCTATCCCTGTGGGACAAGGCGTCACAATTCGATTTGATTGATTGATTGTTTATGGTTAGATCGTTGTTTTTTTTTTTGTCTTCGTGTAAGCTATTTATTTGTATCACAGGTGTGGAGTAGCCAAGGTACTCCACTTTGTATCTCAATTATAAACATTTATAAAAACTTTTCCCCTTTTTGTCTTTACAATGGTTTGGACATATTGAAAAAATTGGTAAAAGGAGATTGACGAAATATATTAATTAATCGAAGGCCAGTAAAAAGATAAATCAGGGATGACCTAAATGAAATAATTATCAACAACCTTGATCAAATCAGCGACATTCCTAAAAAAGCCAGGGTACACAATATACATAACCAAAGAGTATGTATGAAGAGAAATGTTGATGTGAAGAAAGTAATAAAGTTGTGTCAGTATCATAGAAAGTGGTGCTCCATTGTTTCTGCCTGTGGAAATTTAGGTGTGAAATTGATGATAAGGCACATACTATAATATTTAAATGTCAGATTGATAAAATCACTGTTTTATAAAATTTGCTCTCCCCCAAAATCATTAGTTTCAAACAAAACTGCTCTGTTTTATAAAAGCTACATGACGTCAAGTTCTTTTACATAATTGATGTTAGGAGGTCGACATATAATATATTGGGGCTGAGAAAGCTATGTTGGGTACATTGAAGTAAGAGTTGGAGGCAGATGGTTGATAGTCATAGACCACACTCTAGCTTACCATCAGGCACAGTCCTGTGGTATGTTGGGCCACAATAAATAAATATTTATAAATCAGAGGTAATGGAAGGAAAAATATAGACTATGCAGAAGATCAAATTGGGGTCAATCAAATTGTCAAGCCTTTTTCCCACAGGGATAGGCAGATACAATGGAGCGCCACTTGCCACGATCCTGACACAACTCCCTTGCTTTCTTCACATTAACAATTCTCTTCATACAAGCTCTATGGTTATGGGCACTAGGCAACCTAGCTTTCTTGAGGATGTCTCCGATTAGGCAAACACCCTCTTGGCCTGACTTATTTAACGTATCCATTCACATGAGATTTATAAATTCCTTTCGTTAATCTACTTTCACTCATCCTTTCCATGTGCCCAAACCATCGAAGCATTCCTTGTCACTACATCATTATTCAAACCACATCTATCGCGCACTGTGCTATTCCTTATTGGGATCATTATCTTTAAAAGCTGTTCTACCAGAGCTTATAGGAAGAGATGTGTGGATGTAAGGGAAGCATGAGTTGTGTTAGGATTGTGGAAAGTAGTGCTCCTTACTCCTTTGTCTTTTGATTTATTAATAAAATGCACACTGAGAGAGGGTAATTTTCATTATGACTTTACCAAGGTTACTAAATATATTTTTAATTATTATTCCTAATAATTCACAAACAATTTCTTCAACATGTTTAATTGACATCGTCCACAACATTAAAATGTATAATTTTAAAACATAATAAATTTAAAACTAACAGTAACTATGTTATATTATTGTCAGAAATTTGATATAAAGGTAAATACTACCAAAGATAACATTTATTTTTCTATCTATAAACATTAATTTAAATTCCTCTTATAAATACAGAACGGAATGTTATATATTATATCCATTCTAAAAATAGAGACTCATCAATAATTTAGATGCAGATGTAATAAGCAAGCAACATCATCAACAAATATAATATTGGAGAATAGAGATTATATTAATTAATCTTACTGAAAAATGAGATCGAGACCACTAATATCATGAAACTAATAAATTAAACAAATTTTATGCGGCTTACTATCGCGTTTATTTTGGTTTAGATTTTACTTTTTTTTTATTATTCCGACGTTTCGAGAGCTTTGCAGCCATCGTGGTCACAGAGAGACTGAGGTGTTGGTCGTCCTATTGGTTGATGCTGTTATTGTTTCCAAAACAAACGCGATAGTAAGCCGCATAAAATTTGTTTAATTCATTAATCAATGTTCGCGCAAAATCTAAGAAAATACTATCATGAAACTAAATTATTGAATGAATTGAGATTCTACATTCATTTGCCTTTATCGACGCTATTCCTTCGGATAATTTCTTTAAAGCCATCCTTAACTTCCTCATCCTTCTCAGATTTTGATGCGAGAATTTCGTCCATGTTGTTTGCTTGTTCCTTGAGTTTCTCCTGTGGATGTGAGACTTCCCATTCCTTTAAGAACTTCACTACCGCTGTGTGGCTGAACGTCTCTGCTTCGTTGAGTGGTCTGCTTCCCCAACGGTCGCGTGGATCGTGCGGTACTCCACATTGGGCAAGTAAGAAGTCAACGCAAGAAAGATGTCCCTCAGCAGCAGCTAAATGCAATGCTGTGCGTCCATCGTAGTCTGATAATGTCATATCCATTCCTGACAAGTGATGCCTGCCAAAAATATTGCAACGTAATTAGCTTGTTTACATCGCTAAAATAACTATGTTATATAATGCGAACCACGGGTACCTCCGATATGTTTGAACTAATGTAATAGGTTACTACGTAATAAATCTTTTAATCTTTACTAAGATTAATCTTTATCATTATCAAAATTACTTTCATAATTTATGTAATGCAAGTATACAGACCGTGAAGTGATTTGGTCACGTTTCGGGATCAGCTTGTAGGTTGCCGGTTCCATCTAGGCCGGCATAGTGGATGTGATTGCTACTCACAGTTATTGAATTGTAGTAGCAGTGAGCTTCATTCATGGACCACACTTCGGCTTAACATCAAGCGGGGTGCTGTCATATCTCGAGTCACAATAAAAAAAAGTTTATTTTTTACTGAGACGCGACATTCATATGTGATGATCGCGAATTGCCTGATGGTAAGCAAGGAAAAGCGTCGAAGACTGTAAAAACCGTGTCGTTTTACGATTTCCCCAGTCGCCGTTACTATGTCGCCCAAAAAGTTGTGAAAATTGCATTAGTTTATAATCATAACTAACCCGGTTGTTTCAGTCGTCGTCACTCTTGAATCTCTTCTTGCTTATCAGGCGGGTCGAAGCCAAATGTCGTCACAATAAAAAAATCGTTTTAGGGTTTGTGCTTACCTCCTGAGTGCACTAAGGTCACCACTCGCAGCTGAGAATAAAAGGTTAACGATGCTAAGGCCAGTTGTTTCAAACTTGTAACGACGAGGGTCCTTCTTATGGCTCGCGTATCTGATGTTGTCATATTTGTGGAAATTGAAGCGTTGTATCAATTCCTGTGAAAAGTAACCATTTGAATTTCGGAAATATATTCCATCGACAATTTTTAGATTCATTTTGAATTTTTATATATTTTGTTTGTCATACGAATGCGACCGTGGTGTAGTGGCAGTGCAATGGTTACGTTAGCCGAGAGCACGGGTTCTAAAGCACTTACCGGTACCAATGTATCTTTGATATATGTACTTTGGTTGCCCTGTTTCTATAATACAAGCACTTTAGTAGTTTAGAATAGTTATATTATTGTCAGGCATCAGTCGCTGTCACTATGCCGGCCAAAAGTTAAGACTGAAAAAATCAGTTCAGGTTTTTTATTTATTTTTATTGTGACTTGATATATGACAGCACCCCGCTTGATATTAAGCTGGAGTGCAGTCCATGAATATACTCCACTGCTACTACAATTCAATAACTGTCAGTAGCAATCACATTCACTATGCCGGCCTAGTTAGAACCGGCAATTTACAAGCTGATCCCGAAACGCGACCATATCATTTTACTCTATACTATTTTATATAATAAAGTTGTAGTTGTGGGCAATTAAAATCACCTTACCCCATTCTGTGATGTAGTCACGGAATGGTTGCCATGTGACCGTTTAACATTACCTTGACATTGACTCGAATAAATGTCAACGGTCTACATACTACTTACTTTAGGGTTTGTCGATCGTTACTTATAATTGATGTTTTGTCTGACAATATTGATATTTAGAACCTATGTGCTTACACTCAATGATATTTTAAGAAAAGATGTAGATATGTTATAGGCGCTAGAAAGAGGCACGTTAAAACTATGCCAATAAGAACTATGCTGAACTCAGTGTCGCGATGCAGAGCAACATATACTTTTTCGCTCTCAATTATTTCCATTCCGTCCTTTGTCGGTAACTTCCACTTCGACGTGGTTGACCGTTCAAACTGCACGAGTTTGAACGGTCATTTGCGAACACTATCAATCAGTCAATCGAATTGTCACGCCTTTTTCCCACAGGGATAGGCAGAGACAATGGAGCACCACGATCCTGACATAACTCCCTCGCTTCCTTCACATTCACAATTCTCCTCATACAAACTTTATAACCATGGTTATAAAGCTTAACTATGGGCACTAGGCAACCTAGCTTTCTTAAGGATGTCTCCCATTTGGTCGACAAACACCCTCCTGCGAACACTAAAACTGGTATACATATAACGTATGTCATTATGTTTGTTACGTATTTTTTAATGTCGGGAGATTCTTTTTGTTTTTCCTAACTAGGTCTAAGGCTTAAACTTAATGTTAGAAATAGCGTGTAACGCACCTCGCAAAATTGCAGTCCCCTGCAGGTGTTCCCGAGCGGGTCAAGTGGTGGTGACCATACACAAATGCCCATCACATTGGGCACGACAATTAACATAGCTCCAGAGACTCCTGATTTAGCAGGCAGGCCCACTTTGAAAGCAAATTGTCCAGAATAATCATACATTCCACAACTGTGCATTAGAGATAAAACGTTGCGAACGGAATCCGGACGGAGTACCTTCTCATCTGTTATTGGGCATATTCCGCCATTGGCTAAGGTAGATGCCATTATTGACATTAAGTCGCAATTTGCTTCCATGGAACAGCACTGGAACAATATTACCAAATAAGAAATTATTCAACTATCGTCTATCCATTTTATGTTAGTCGAAAATTCTTACATCTATGTTAGTACCTAAATTATTACTTATAATACATTAAATGATTCGTGTTCTTTGACCAACATGTTTGAGGTCTCCACGACAAAGGATATCGACAATAGGATCAACATTCTCCGTCCACCCCAAACAGATATATTTCTATGTTTGAGGTTGTCATTCTTGTAATATGGCCTAAATAAAGTTATCTTATAATATTTCCATATTGTGTATTATGTTTATATTACGTAGACAAGTGACGTCACAAGTTTGATTTTTATGTCTATTTAATTACCATGTTTGCGACTGATTTAAAATTTTCACGATGTCTATAAAATGATTCACGATGTGTTTAAAGATCTGAATAATTGGAACTATGTAGAATATTTACCTGAAAATAGAAGTCCATGCATTCGCGGAAATTGGACTTTTCCGGATAGCATTTATGCTCGCGCATATAAAAGCCCAGTGCATAGTTTCTGTCTGCAGCTTCCCTTTCAGATAAGAATACGGCATTGTTGAAACTTAGAGGTTCGTTTCCCGACAAGCGGCTGAAAAAGTTCATTACATAGTCGAATTTCTCCGCCAGAGTCATATCTGGCTTATCAAGACATTTAAGCAATGAGCATATTAAGATTGCACCAGCGTTTATCATTGGATTGTGTGGCTTCACTGCAAATATAAAATATGAATGTATTGCCAATGTGTTCCTATTATCAACGATAGATTATAATCGGTCACCTCATTAAAAACAAATAATACATACTGTTGTAGTCCAAAACTAACTCATTGAAGTTTCTGCCGCTGGGCTCTGTGCCAACATATTTGTGGACCACGTCTGACCCCAATGTTTCAAGCGCCATTGCATATGTCAGGGGCTTGCTGCATGACTGTAGTGTGAATGGTACGGTAACATCACCTGAAAAGAGGAACCCTTAGATCGAACTCTATAAAAATTAATATAAATATAAAAAATTAATAATAGATATCTTACCAATGGAGAACCTTTGACCATCTATGGTGCAAATACTGACGCCCCAATTATCAGGATTCGACCTAGCCAACTGAGGAATATAACTGGCAACTTTTCCATCTGTGTTAGTTTTAGTAGACCAATACATCTCCTCGATGTCTCTTATGAAATCTTGGAAATCAGGAATAACAAATTGACTCCGGAATGCTCTCGTAATTAAAACAATGTTAGGAGCAATAACATCCTTGAAAGTTTTTCTATCTAACTTTAAAGTTTCCGGTGATCCGCCAGATTCATAATTCGAATCTGTGTGCAATTTGTATAAATTCTGCATCACTTCTTTAACTCGTGGATCGTTTTTTCGTATTCCTGTTGCTCTCAAGGCCTGCAAATTCGAGATAATGATAAGATTAAGTAATGCATATAATTTGCGATCGCCACATGTAGGTATCATTAAACTCGCTTAAACTTGACTACTTACGGCCAAAAATTGACCAACTGGTAACAAGCCAGTATCTTCATTTTTGAACATGTCAAAAAGAACATCGTCAGCATTTTTGTGCGAGCCCTCTCGTACTCTGCAAGTGATAAATCATATCTTATACATGTGACAAGACAAGTGTTTGATAGATTGAAATAATTACGACCGCGAATTTTTATTACGAAGTTTGTAATTTCCTTTATCTTATCATCAACAAGCCTTAATCTGTTTACAGAAGGAAAAAAATTGGACATATTGTTTGAATGGAAATTATTATGAAATTCAATTACTAATACTTCCTAATCAGATAGAACTGAATTTTTTCGTTACTCCTATGAAAAATAATGTTTAAAATGAAGACATTTTACTTACGTTGGAGATGAAATGTTTTAAATCTATGCATGGTGTAAACTATAAGCAAGCAAAAGATATATCAGCAACTACGTGTGAACAATTTAGTGTTGGTATTTATCTAGATGGTGACGTAGTGCACGACGCGGGTGTGTCTCCTACGTACCTATCCGCGAGACATCTCTATTGCATAGAGATCACTATAGTCATCATATAGAAATAACGTTGAGGAAAATATATTACGCGATGTAAAAGATTTTATCTCCAATTTATTTGAACACATGCAGTAAGACAGTAACACCAGAAAACTCTAATTGAATAAGTAAATAGGTGCGCCACTTGACGTAACATTTTATAATTTGATAAAACCAAAAATGTATTGGTATATTTTAGAAGGTGTATATTTACGCCTAATAAAATAGTAGAGTAAACTCACACATAAAACTTATAAGCATTTACGAAAATGTTAAAAACATATGCGATTGATATTAGCATATCCAACCATTGAACGAATAGCTACGAAAATATCTATATAATATATAAAAACACATACAAATCTAATACACTGAAATCCGTGTGAAATTCTACAAATTACATAACTTAGGGAAATGTGCATGCAATGGATTCTTACACTACACACTCTCATTCTTTACTCACGATGTCTGATCGTAGTTGTGGACGAAAGAATACAGTCTGGATTGTCGGCTCCTTGCAGCAAAATTTAATGAGAGACTTATTAATTTACTGGAATATCGGCGCAACATAATGACACACTTGTCAGCCACAAACGATCTCACAAAACTAGTGTAAATTTAGTTGTGTAAATCTTATAAATTACATAAGTCTTTTCAGAGATATGTTCGACTCGCAAATGGATTATATCAACATAATCCACGCCTTTGGTCGCATTTATCTCTTAGTCTGAATGAATCAAGCCAGTAGCGATTACCGTATCTTTTTATCAATCCGGAAACAATGTTAAACAATTGATGGAGTATTTTGATTAAAACGAAGATCTAGGATATTTGTGAATATTCAAGTCAAAGTGAAATGTCAAAGGTGATTCTTTGCTGCATTGTCTCGTGCTATTTAAGGGTTATCTATTCTTTTAAACAATTGATTAAAATTAGGTTTGTATGTTTTATGACATTGTCAATCAATCAAATTGTCACACCTTATTCCCTTGACTTTATCCACCCAGATAGAACAGTTTATTCACAAATTTTAAAAATGTCGCAAATTGAAATAAAATTTTATTAATTAATTTATCAAAGAATATATAAAAGATAGTAAGTAGTTAAAAATACATACCTCAAATCGATGGATTGGGCGGCGTAAAATTGTGGAGCAGAATTACGCCATTTCTGAAATAAATATTAAATTTTTACCATACTAATTACAATTAGTGTATACGACTGCTACTTACAGTTATTTACTATAACTATATAGTAGTCGCAGTCACCTCCATTCATCGTCCGCACTCCAGGTTAACATCATATTATTGTGCCACAATTGTACAAACAAGAAGTTTATTTTTATACAAGGAATATTTACAAGGGAACCGTGGTGTAGTGGCAGTGCAATGGTAACACAAACCGGAGAGCACGAGTTTGAGACCACCCACCGATACCAATGTATCTTTGATATATGTACTTTGGTTGTCCTGTTTCTATGATACAAGCACTTTAGTAGCTTAGTATAGAAATGTAAATAATTAAAAAAAAGTTCACCCTTTCACCAATCACATCAATAATACAAAGGAACAAGGACGCGAGCTTTTCATTCAGTATTGATGTATTGCGGTTGCGATCAGCTGTAAGTTTCTAAGTTTCTTGAGTAACGAATTCCTAATACTTACATCCGAACGATCAATGATATAAACTGGGACAACTTGGCTGTAACGCCTGCACGAGCTGCGTTGGTCCCGCCATAGGGCGGCTGAGCCGGCAGCTAACCGCCTAACCTGACGAACGTTCATCACGGCAGGCTTGGTCTACAGATGACACCGGACTGGCGCTTTAACTCCACAAGACTGTACGCATGCGTGGATCTCTCAAACATACATGCCAGTATGACTCTTATCTCCTTCTGTTTGCCTAGTAGATGAAACACTGTATACGGGAAACACGCCAGTTCACGTCATTGTTTCACAAATATAACACGTTAATTTTCATTATAGTTTCACGATCTTGGGCCAATTGTCGCGAATTTTATTTGTTTGTTTTATTCTTATCATAGTACTGTAATATCTAAAAGGCAGTCAATTAGCACTTTGTCTATATGGAAGCTTATTCCTAGATCTTACGATTATGGTTTAAATTCCTACAATTGTGTATATACTTAAGTCATTTAGAATACTCGGAACCATTGGGAATAACCATAATGGTACAAATAAAAGCAATCCATTAGGCAGATTGTAACTCAATCGCCACAGGGATAAACAGAGACTATGAAGCGTCACTTGCTACGATTCTAACACAACTCACTCGCTTTCCCCACAACCACAATTCTCTTCATACAAGCTTTAATTTTATGGGAACTAGGTGGGAAAGGTTAAAGAACACCATCCTGGGTCTGCCTCGATTACCGCATCCATCGACATCAAATTTATAAAAATCTTTCGCCAAGAATTGTCAAAAGCTATTAAAGCCACTTAGAAATATACAAACAGAGAAGTGACTTAGTCGCGTTTCGGGATCAGCTTGTAAGTTGCCGGTTCCAATTAGGCCGGCATAGTTGATGCGACTATGCAGTTATTTAACTATAGTCAGTTATTTAAGCAGTCGCCTCCATTGTCAAGCCATAAGAAATAAATAAAAGTTAAAGGTTAATTCATAACAAGTTTTGGCTGGCATAGTGACGGCGACTGAGGCAACCGAATATTGAGTCGGTTTTTACAGTCGTCTTGAGCTTCCCTTTGCTTGCCATTGAGATGTGTTTAGATGTCGAGTCTCTATAACAAGAATGTGTCTCTATTTATGATTATAGAAAAATCTAAATGTAGT
Source organism: Tinea trinotella (assembly GCA_905220615.1). Classification (NCBI taxonomy): domain Eukaryota; kingdom Metazoa; phylum Arthropoda; class Insecta; order Lepidoptera; family Tineidae; genus Tinea; species Tinea trinotella. Next base: position 9,809,812 of record HG992306.1, read on the forward strand.
AGCTGTTCATATATTATGTTTGTATCACCTGTTGTTTGTTCTGGCAGATGCAGTTATTAATTGATAGTTACATAAACGTCAAAAATCCTTGTATTTTTTTAAATATACATTTCTAAACTAAGCTTCTAAAGTGCTTGTATCATAGAAACAGGACAACCAAAGTACATATATGAAAGATACATTGGTACCGGTGAGTGGTATCGAACCCGTGCCACTCGGCTTACGTAGCCATTGCACTGCCACTACACCACAGTCGCTCCTGAATTAATCTAAGAAGGTTAAGAGTGGTAGGCTGTCTTCAGTACCACCACTTACAATGGGGGTATCACCGTACAGGGGGATCGGATTGTAAGTTGCCGGTTCTAACTAAGCCAGCATAGTGGATGCCACTGCTACTTGCAGTTATTTAACTATTGTAGCATTCGTCTCCATTAAGGGACCAGCTTAACATCAAGCGGGGTCATATGTTGAGAACCCAATAATAAATCCGTAGACGTCCATAGATAGGAGTACGTAACAGCCTTACATTCTTCTAACTCAGAGGTTCCCAATTTTTTTTCTCATAGACCCCTTTCAAAATTTTGCTGGTTTCGGTTTTCGGTGCAGCTATATATCTACCATATTTTCAAAACGACAAAAACCGTCTTTACAAGTCTCGACACGTTGTACTAAATATGGAATATGCATTTTTACAAAAGAAACAGAGCTTCTGTGTCTAATAGTAAATAATATCATATTTACTAAATAATCTTCAAAAATGTAATTGGTAGGGAAGGCAACATTGGTAGGGAAAGCCAAGATTTTAGTTCTTCACTATGGAAACGAGATGAATTTTCGTGGACCCCCGCTTACGAATTGTTAACCCCCATTTTTGTCATGCCAACGTAGACCCCCGCCGAGTCTCCCGGGGACCCCTGGGTATCAATGTTCTAACTGAATCGTCACGCGTCTGTTCCTACACGAACGTCACTTTCCACATTCCTGGCATAACTCTTTCATTTCCTTCACATCTTAGATTATAATCTTTTGGGAATGTCTCTTTTGATTTATTCTATAAGCTTTTTTTTACTTTATACCTTCCTGACACGTTTTCTTGCTTCCTTCTTATCAACAACTATAAGATCTATGCATATGGACACTACTGAGGGTAACTTCTTTTGGATAGATAAGACGTTGTCCGCCTAATATTAAGCTAAAATTCTGTGTAGCTTTACATTTTTTTTACAGCTTATTTTATTTACATTTATAGCTTTAAATTTATTATTATAGTGAATAAAGGAAGCAAGAGAGTTGTGCCAAGATGGTGTAAAATGGCGCACCGTGTTCTCATCCTGTCCCTGTGGAAATTAAGGAATGAAGTTGATGATGATGTTGCCGTTGATTTATATCCGACTGTATGTTATTATAATACCTATGTAACGTTATATACATCAATATTGATTCATCGATATAATTTCTTCAATTGGTTTTCATCAGCGACAATTATTATTTGTTACTAGACAATTAAATGCAAATATGAACAATTTTTCCATCGTTACATTATATCGAATATTTTAAAATATAATAATTTTTAATCAATCAATCAAATTGTCACGCCTTTTTCCCACAGGGATAGGCAGAGACAATGGAGTGCCACTTATCACGATCCTTACAACTCCCTTGCTTCCTTTACATCCACAATTCTCTTCATACAGGCTCTGTGGTTATGGGCACAAATTCTTCAGGCCTTCAGCCACAGCATTTAAGTCGCAGTGTAGCATTTTGAAAATCTTGGAAATAATAAAAACGCCATAGTATTTTTTGCGTTTTTAGTTTACGAAATAAAATACTTTTGGCACACGCGTTTACTTTGATAATTTTAATCCTACATCTCGAATGCTTTGCAGCCATTGTGGCTCGACTGACGTGGGATTACAAACTATTATAATTAAAATAAACAAGTTAATACGTCTCAAAAAACAATTATTTCATAATAGCAAATAATTAAGGCGGCCGTGATGTAGTGGCAGTGCAATGTTCACGCAAAACCAAGAGCACGAGTTCGGAACCACCCACCGGTACCAATGTATCTTTATTACAGGTACTTTGGTTGTCCTGTTTCTATGATATAAGCACTTTAGTGGCTTAGAATAGAAATGTAAAAAAATCTCCATTTACCTATTAAAACAATATGAGTAATGTTTGTAATACTTAAACCATATGTAGATATTTTTACTTTTATTAGAATTTTTAAAGATTTAGAATTGGAGACATTCTCAAGAAAGTTGGGTTGGCTAGCGCCCATATCCGTAGGTAGAGCTTGTATGAAGAAAATTGTGGATGTAAGGGAAGCAAGGGATTTATGTCGAGATCTGACAAATTTTCAAGCCATTCACCATGGTGTGAAAATTTGATTTATTGATAATCGTAAATCTTTAAGTTAACTAAATCTTCAATGTTTAAAGTCCAAGAAATTCCCTTGACATTTAAAAACGATCTTTATGTAACGATTGACAAAATGCATAATATTAATGTAAATAGTATCCAAAAATATACTCACTTCAAAATCATTTTGATCCATAACGAAATTTGAATATCCATTGCTTTCGGATTCCATATGAATCAATCGTATCCCATGCGCTGCTCTGAAAAGAAACTAAATGTGAAGCGTCACTCCGGAGCGCTATGTATGCGACGTACTGAGCCATTCCCGCTAATGCAAAGTTATAAATATATTCCAGAACTTACTAAGACCGCTATATAATTTGCACAAGGTCACATTACATTGACATAATTGCTCAAATAGCATTGTCAGGACAGGATCGTAGAAAGTAGCGCTCTATTGTGTTTGTCTGTCCCTGTAGTAATATAGGCGTAATAGTTTGATTGTACAATATATAACTTTTAATTTTATAAAGCTGAACATCAGATTTGTATACTGATTTGATAAATAGTAGAAACATGATATTTTATATATCCGCACACACGACATCCACACCTCCTGATGTTAAACTGAATTGTTATGATGTTACTCTGTAAGTTAAGGTACTGCTTTTAAAGATAAATATTCGTAAATTTTTAGCAGTCGCATCTACTTTATCAAAATATACCTTCAGGATTTTTTAAGCTAATCACGAGATGAGCTTAAATAAATTACTTCATAAAAGTGGAGGCAGATTGTCTGGCCGGCGTAGTAAAGGCGAGTAAAGAAGTCTGCGGTCGCCATCAGAATCACACCTTCAGGCTCGTTTTATTGATTATTTTTTATTGATATATTATATCTAATAATTAATATGCTTTAAAACTTTTATCTATCATTTTGTTAAATTATTAAGATATACAATATTATAAACAAATGAGGCGACCGTGGTGTAAGTTCTAAACCAGTTGCCGGTGCAAATATATCTATGTATTTTAGTCGCCCTGTTTCTATGATACAAGGACGTTTAGTATAGAAAAAGGTATAAAAATAAGAATAATAATAATAATTTTATTAGAATCGTTTAGAAAGTATAACATAAATAGGATGTGTTGTTCTTAAAACTAAGTCGGCTGTGAATTGTAGCTCCGTAGGTTTCGTTACAGGCTTCAAATGGTAATTACGTATAATTGTTGATAGTACTGATTTCATTTCTAACATTGCGAATTTTTGACCTAAAAAAGAAACATATAATAATTAGGATAACTTTTCCTATCCAATTTTTAATACTGTTTTATAAAGTAATATTACTAGCAATGAAATGCGCAAAAAAACGTTATAATACTTATATAAAATAAACATTTTTCCTAACGCTATCATTTTCACAGTAAAATTGCGTGTCGTAACATGCGTCTCTTTACATCTACATTTTGTCTATCAATTAAATTTTCACGGCTTTTTTCCTACAGGGATAGGCAGAGACAATGGAGCGCCACTTGCCACGATCTTAACACAACTCCAATTTATGGTTACATTCAAATTTACATTACATCAAGGTTACATTGATATACAGGAATTGATAATGAACATTGGATAGAAAATGGCATTCAGGCGTGCACCGGTTAGCTACTACTAGGGTTTGAACCCGGCGTTTGTCGCTTTACATGCGACCGCTTTAACCATCCATTAAAGCGGTCGTTTTAATCCATTGTTAACACGAGATATTTTAATCCAACAACAATTCATAAAATAAGCTTGATAGCGTCAAGCTGTTTTATGAATGTTCATGATTTGATTGGTTTTGAGTCTACCTTGAAAGTCGTCGGTTCTATCTAGGCCGGCATTGTAGATGCGGCTGCTACTTTTATAGCAGTCGCCTTCATTCATCAGTGGCCACCAGGCTAACATTATGTCGAGCCACAATAAGAAACAAGTCACAGAAAAACAGTCTTAATATAACGTAAAGTTAAATAACATACCAATACAATTTCTTGGTCCAGCACTAAATGGAATATAGGCATAGGGATGTTTCCCAACCCAGTTCTCAGGTAAAAATCTCTCAGGTTTAAAGCATGTTGGGTCTTCATATAAATCAGCAAGACGATGCAGATCAAATATGTGAACATGACATAGTGTATCCCCAGGAGGTATTACTGTCCCATCTAAATAAAATTAACTTATTTAATTAATGTAGAAGAGGGGTGTTGAAAGTAGGCAATATGTTGAAGTCATATTTTTATTGTGACTCGACATCTGACCTCGACCCGCCTGATGGTAAGCAAGAGGAGGTCCAAAAGTGGCGACGACTCAGTTCGCGGCTGTCCTAGTCATCTTCAATAGGCCGGCCAAATGTGCTTCTTCACGCATCGCTTGAAGGATCTAAGGTTATAATAGGATGGAGAGAACACATGGGCCGGCAAAGCATTCCACTTGTCGATTATTCTACAAAGAACGCATACCGAACCTTTTAGTTCGACTGCCGATTTGGTCGACAGAATGAAAAAGCCGCCATTATGCCATCAACATTTTCTTTTTCACAATATGGTGCTAGTTGTCGCTATACGCTAGACATTCTCAAGAAAGCTACATTGCATAGTACCTTGTATAAAGAGAATTATGAATGTGAAGGAGGCGGGGGAGTTGTGTCAGGATCGTGGCAAGTGGCGCTTCATTGTCTCTGCCTATCCCTGTGGGGAAAAGGCGTGACAATTTGATTGATTAATTGATTGTCGATATACTGAATTTCGATTGTTGTGATGCCTTAGGAAAATTCCATTGATGTAAGATTCATAAAAATCGACCCACGCGTTTGGTCTCTAAAGCGCCCACAAAGAAACAAATATACATGTAGGCTGATGAACACATTACCCTTCTTTAGGTCGCGTAACATAAACATATCCCTTTTTCTAAATTCGTGTGCTCTCTTTGGTTTTAAGAGCTGACTGCAGGCTTTAATAATAGAGAGACACTTTAAGTTAACGAAGAGCTTGTATCATAGAAACTTACCACTTAAAGTCAATGTTTCAGTGATCTGTCGGCTTATGAAAGGCACTGGAGGATACAGTCTTAACGATTCCTTGATGCAACATTCTAAATATTTCATTTGTGTCAAATCTTGCATTGTAGCTGGACGCATTGTATCACCAAAAATAGATTTTAATTCTTTTACTATAGATGCCTGAAACCAATAATCTGTCATTAATCTCTCAATAATTTGTTATTTTTAGCAGCGATTTTTAGAAGTGGTAGGCAGTTAGTTGATGGTAATATCCCAATCTACCAATTCACCTCTTTTAGGTGTATATATAGACTAAAAGTGACTTAGTCGCATTTCAAGATCAGCTTGAAAGTGGCCGGTAAATCAGGTACATATTTAACTGTAATAGCAGTTACACCCATTTATGAACTGCACACCAGCTTAACACCAGGCGAGATGCTGTCATATGTCAAACAAGAAAAAAAAAGTATGCGTGAAAAAAAATCTCTGAACACATCTCCTCTCATCTATCCTTTCAATTTGCCCAAATCAACGCAACATCTATTTTTCAATCAGGTAAAAATCTCTTTTAATAATTATAATTCTTTACCTGCACATCTTGATTATTAGCGATTTCCATTAAAGTAAAGCTTAGACCCATTGAAGTTGTGTCATGACCCTAAAACAAATGGAAAATTTATTTTCGCTGCCATTGCAATGTAAAAATAATACATATATGAGTAAGTGATTACCTACCTAATAAGCAAGGTAAAGCGGCAAAGAGCAGTATACGAGTAGCTTGTCTAACTATAAATGACACGCCCCTCCACTTTATTAGTTTATTTAAATGTGTGAATGCAAATATTTCAAACTATACTATTATACTTACCCCAGACATCAGCCTGTACGAGATTAGAATGGCTCTCAAACAACTTAAGAATAACAAGGCACCGGGTGATGACGGAATAACGACAGAACTTCTGAGAGCGGGTGGCAAACTGATACTTTTAGTCCTCCATAAGTTATTTAATTCCGTCATACTCGAAGGTACAACGTCAGAAGCATGGCACAGTAGTGTGGTGGTGCTCTTCTTCAAAAAAGGTGATTACACTTTATTGAAGAATTATAGACCCATCTCACTGCTGAGCCATGTGTACAAGTTGTTCTCGAGAGTTATTACGAACCGTCTCGAACGCAGGTTTGAAGACTTCCAGCCTCCCGAACAAGCCGGATTCCGAAAAGGCTTTGGCACCATAGACCACATATATACGCTCCGCCAGATTATACAAAAGACGGAGGAGTTTATACGGCCACTGTGTCTGGCGTTTGTGGACTATGAAAAAGCCTTCGATTCAATTGAGACCTGGGCAGTATTGCAGTCCCTTCAGCGATGTCATATTGACTATAGGTATATCGAAGTGTTGAAGTGTTTGTATAAAAACGCCACTATGTCGATCCGGTTACAGGATGAGAGCACAAGACCAATCCAGTTGCAGAAAGGCGTGAGACAGGGAGATGTCATCTCTTCGAAACTGTTCACGAATGCACTGGAGGACGTTTTCAAGCTCTTGGACTGGAACGGATACGGCATCAACATCAATGGCGAATACATCACTCACCTTCGTTTTGCCGATGATATAGTCATTATGGCCGAGTCGCTGGAGAACCTCAATGCTATGCTCAGCGACCTGGGTAACGTTTCCCAACAGGTGGGTCTTAAAATGAACATGGACAAGACGAAAATCATGTCCAATGTCCATGTCGTGCCTATACCAGTAGTCGTTGGGAACGATACTCTCGAAGTTGTTGACCACTATAATTACCTTGGCCACATTGTCCAGTTAGGTAGGTCCAACTTCGGCAAAGAGGTCGCTCGAAGAATCCAACTCGGATGGGCGGCGTTCGGGAAATTGCGTCATATCTTCTCGTCAAACATTCCGCAGTGCCTGAAGACAAGGGTCTTCGACCAATGTGTGTTGCCAGTGATGACATATGGCACTGAGACGTGGCCCTTAAATGTTGGCCTATTGGAAAGACTCAGAGTCGCTCAGCGGGCAATGGAGAGAGCTATGCTCGGTGTTTCTTTGCGCGATAGAATCCGGAACGAGGATATTCGCCAAAGAACCAAAGTTACCGACATAGCTCGTAGGATTCTCAAGCTGAAGTGGCAATGGGCTGGCCACATCGCTCGAAGAACAGATAACCGATGGGGAAGAAAGGTTCTAGAGTGGAGACCACGAACCGGAAGACGCAGTTTAGGTAGGCCTCCCACTAGGTGGACTGACGACATAGTGAAAGTCGCGGGAAACTGGTGGATGCAACTGGCATCTTGTCGTTCGGAATGGCGTTCTGAGGGGGAGGCCTGTGTTCAGCAGTGGACGCCTTCTGGCTGATGATGATGATGATGACTATTATACTTTATCAGCGTGCTCCTCCTTTTGTGTCCAACCAGCAACTGAATGACCAATTACAATTGCATTTTCGGTGTGTAGCATTCATATTTTATGTTTTCTCGTGTGCGAAAATGCGATGGAGGGCGTCATTTCAGCTTAGACAGACTATACGCACATAGCTCATAGAACTTATTGTCTTGAGGACCGAAAAGGGCAATCGCAGCGAACGACGACATTCAAGAGGACCATGAATGATAGCAGGAAACCACTGAATGCATGTAGGTCGCTTCCGGCAGGCCTACATCCAGCAGGAATCTACTAATGCCTGCGACGATTATAATGACTTATGATTGTTGATGTTATATACCTCAAACATAAAAGTATCTACTTCTTCTTCAATACCTTCTTCAGTTATAAGGCCATCCTTTTCAGCCGTGATCAACAGATCTAACATGGCCATTTTCCGTTTTAAAGGGCCAAACACACCTTCAACATCCAAATTATCATCACTGGGTATTGTTATACCATTCTTCTCAATATAGTTCTTTCTGTCATGAATTATACTCTTTGGGAACGTTTGAATGATATCAAGAACTTTCTTCTGTCTTTTACCGGCTGCTGTCAAGTTGAATATGAATTCTTTAACTAGCCAGGCTCGAGCTATTCTATATATGATCAGTTTTCCCATTTCGTAAATAGCGCTTTTATAAGTTTTGCCATTCGCTGTGCTGTCATCGTCGAGTTTGGTTCCCATTGCTGTTTCTGTAATAATATGTACGTGTTATTATTTTATTTATGTTGGCCTGTTAGAAAAGCTCAGAGTCGCTCAGCGGGCAATGGAGAGAGCTATGCTTGGTGTGTCTCTGCGCGATAGAATCCGGAACGAGGATATTCGCCAAAGAACCGTCAACCGATGGGGAAGAAAGGTCCTAGAGTAGGAGACCACGAACCGGAAGACGCAACGAATAACCGGTGGATGCAACTGGCAACTTGTCGTTCGAAAAAGGGGAGGCCTATGTTCAGCAGTGGATGCCTTCTGGCTGAGCAAGGGAAGGTCGACTGAAAACATGAACTCAGATTACGATTGCCTCAGTTGCCGTCACTATGCCGGCCAATGTGCCATTTCTCGTTTTGCTTGAAGGATCCAAGTTTATAGGATGGGCTGGTAAAATGCGTGTTTTATTAATAATTTTGTAATTTAATAGAAATAGAAATTATCTATTGTTTAAGGTGATTGTAGGTTCGGTTTGAAACGAATGTAGATTCATAGCCTAAATATAAACAGTTCGATTTTATGGGTTCGTTCCTCCGTGTTAGTACTCCAAGGTACCAATCAATCTTTGTTAAGTTTTTTGGCATATTTCTATTCTAGTACTATTTACTTCAAGAATTTGCAATGGAAATTGGATAGGAAAAAATACTTAACATTAGAGGGACAGTAGGCGCTATGTATCTGCATTATTTTAAGAATTTGCCTTTTTGTTAAATTTGTCCCTGATATCTAGCATTGCGTTTAAATAACCCAAAGCGAAAGAGGTAAAGTCGTGTCGAGTCCATTTTTTAAATTGCCCTCCTTAACTATCAAATTGCCCCCCTGTGGGGCGTGGGCCCCACGTTGGGAAACACCGTATTAGAGCGAGATTTGTCAATGTCAATTTATTTTAGTCCAAGGAATTAAAAATCATAGTATAGTTATCTTACCACATATAGAGTTAAGAGTTATTTCTGACACAATTGGAATAACATCAATTTGTCCATCGTTAAGCTTCTTTATGTATTTCCAACTGTTTTCTTCCAAAATCGTTGTAAAATGACGCAAAATGTTGAAATGAAACGCTGGTGTGAGAATTTTCCTTCTTGTTTGCCATTTTTGCCCTATAATAAATTTTTATAAATATTAGTCATTAAAATGTAAATTGACATTTTTGATTAGTAATTTAATTTAAAATATTAAAATATAATAATACAAACATAATGGATGTGAGGAAAGCAAGGGAGTGGTGTTGGGTTCGCGGCAAATAGCGCTCCATTGTCTGCCTATCCCTGTGGGAAAATGGCGTAACAATTTAATTGATTTAATATTACAAACAATTATAGACGGTGGTGGGTATTTGCTCAGTCTGTTGTACTGCACGTTTTTACGACACGTTGATTAATATTGCTAAAATCTCGGGTTCGATTACCGGTCGGAGCAAAGATTTGTTTTTTATCATTTAATAACCAGACCATAAAGTGACTCAGTAGCGTTTCAGGATTAGCTTGAAAGTTGCTGGTTCCAACCAGGCCGGCATAGCGGATGTGATTGCTATTTACAATTATTTAACTACAGCTTTGTGGCATGACATTCCGTTTACTATTTTTCCGTTTAGACCATTTGGACCTTTAACCGTTATACCGTCATATCATCATCAAAGCTTAGCGCAATGTGTGTTCATCAAATCTACGAAGCGCGACAGCGCCCCGTCTTCATTGTTGGCGAAGAATTAGACTGGCTCCCCGCCGCAACCAGCCGCCTGTGTAGCTCTGTACTTGACATTGACAGCGTCTCGGCAGCCCATAAATAAATAGAGGCGCTTATGACTACAGTTAAATACGAATCGTAATGTTGTCGTAATCGTAATGTTGTTAGTTTATTCGTAGTTTGTAATTACATAATTCAACTTTATTATCTTCACTTTAAACTTGTTTTAATACAAATAGATAAGAATTGGAATTTGTACCATTCAATCAAGTAAATAATAATTATTTCAATTACCTTTACTTAAGAGCAATCCATCTCTTAGCCATGGTCTTATAAAATCATAAAGGATACTTTTCTCGTTATTCTTAGGCGTTGATAGAAGAATCTGCAAGAATGTACGTAATATGTATTGTTCTATTTTCTTTTTACACCTCTATGCCATACAGGCTAAAACAGAGTTGACGGAACTAGATACCTATCTAGTCCCGCTAGTGGCGTGAGATCGCAAAGTATCGTGAGTCGTGGAAAAGAGAGAGACGTTTGCCCTGGGATGACATAGGCTAATAGTAAAAATGTTTACATAGTAATAGGCTGAAGTGCGATCCATTAATAAAAGCGATTGCTACTACATTTAAATAACTGCATGTAGCAATGGCATCCAATATGCCGGCCTAGTTGGAACTGGCAACTTTCAAACTGAACACGAAACACGACTACGTCACTTTACGGTCTGTACACTTATACTTGTTTATTATCATCATCAGCTAGCCAGAAGGCGTCCACTGCTGAACATAGGTTTCCCCCTTAGAACGCCATTTCGAACGACAAATGCCATACATACATAAAAATACAACAGTACATAAAAAAATAAAGTAATCATAAATCAACAAAAACGTTTTGAGTGCCAAACACGGATTCGAGACCCGTGTTTGGCACTCAAAAATGTTTTTGTTTATGTTTCTGATAATAAACGCGTAATTTTAATTAAAATATTATTTACAACTTGAAAATGAAGGTTGGACCAGCTCAAAACCAGTTATTACTAATATTTATTACATTATAAAATCTCTGTTCTTACCTCAACATCATCAGGATTATAAAGGTTTAAAACTCCATACGGGGATACCCATTGCCGGTACAGGTTCTTATACGTTTTAGACCAAAGTCTCATTTTTAGGAATAGGTTTTCTAAAAGATATAAAGATACATTTTATATTATTTATTTTCTTATTAAATAAATAATATAATAACTTAATAATAATAAATAATAAAAAAAAATATTTAACTTTCTTATTATTATTGTGGTCAACATATGACATGACAGCACTTTGGCCGACATAGTTAGGGCGACTGGGGCAACTGGAAACTGATTTAGTTTTTCAGTCGTCGCTACTATTGGACCTTCTCTTGCTTAACACCAGACTAGTTGAGGTCGATCTATGGTTAAATTAGCAGGCTAAATGCATTAAAGATCAAAACATTAAAAAATGGTAAAATAACCAACTTTGAACAATCTAAGTAAAAACAGTAGACGCGACTACTACTTGTATTATCGCTACGCAGTTAACTGTAGGAAGATTTATGGAGCGCACTCTAGCTTAAAATTACGCGGGGTGCTATAATATATTAAAACTCAATAGGAAAAATGATATAACGCGCCTTTTTTTTACATTTCTTTACTAAGCTACTAAAGTGCTTGTATCATAGAAACAGGACAACCAAAGTACATATATCAAAGATATATATATATATTTATACCGGTGGGTTGTCTCGAACTCGTGCTCTCGGTCTGCGTAACCATTTCACTGCCACTACACCACGGTCGCCTTATTGTGATATGTATAGTGATAAATAGCATAAAGTACATAAACAAATACATTCTATCTATATTATCAGTCAATCAAACTGTCAAGCTCTTCTGCCACAGGGTAGACAGGGACAATGGAGCGCCACTTGCCACGATCCCGGCATAACTTCTATATAATCATAAACAAATACATAATACGAGTAGTATCTGTTACTGATATAAGAGTACCGTATCTGATATGTTTTGGTACTTATAGAATAAATTAACATTTGTCGAGCGCGAAACAAGAACTCGTACAGTTCGATAACATTGCATGTACATGTACGTAGGTTATATTTTTAAACTAATGGAGAGATATTTGATATATCGTATTGCAATAGGAGCGCCGACGACTGAAAAAACAATGTTATTTTATGGATGCTCCAGTCGCCGTCACTTTAATCACTGGACTTTTTATGTATTCGTAGAATATAAAAAACTCTATCCACTCTAAAAATCTCAGATTAGATAGGTAAACATTATGACATTATAGTTTGTATGCAGAGAGTTGTGTTGGGATCGTAAAAACTAGTGCTCTATTGTCTCTGTTTATTATTTATAACTACAATTAAATTGACCAATTATATATTTAGAGGGAACGCGTTCCGTAATAAATATTGTAAAGAAAACCTATCGTATTCTCATGCCTCCATTTTCAAAGAGATAGACAGAAACAACGTAGCAAAAAAAGGTGTATATTGGGTCTGGTTATCAAAAAGTGGTAGGCAGTGGTACCCAGTCTGCCGATCCGGGGTAGTACCACCATTTACAAGTATACAGACCGTGAAGTGATTTGGTCAAGTTTCGGGATGAGCTTGTAAGTTGCCGGTTCCATCTAGGCCGGCATAGTGGATGTGATTGCTACTCACAGTTATTGAATTGTATACCGCACTTCGGTTTGATATCGGGGTATGTCGAGTCACAATAAAAAAAAACACTTGCCACTTTGTTTAATGTTTATAAAACCGGTTTAGTCCTTACCTGGAGTATCAAAATATTGCAATGCATTGCCGAATATGAATGCTCCGGGTGGTCCATGAATTCCAAAGAATAATCTAGCTCGGGCTCTACAATTGTGATACCAATGGAAGATACACAAAATACATGCTATTATTACTAAAATCACAAACATTTTATCAATATTTTAATTGTTTTTACTGATATTATTTATATGAGAGTACAATAAACCCGGTTTATGTACACACAGATGGACGCACACTGGTGTTAATAAGATGTCGACCTTGATTTTATCAAATACGGACCGAACGTTTTTGGTTATAATGAGAAAGATCTCTACTATTTAGTCTTTAATACTTTTCCGACTTATATTGCGACTGAGGCAACCGCGAATAGTTTAATTATTGTATTTATCTCATACAATAATGGTACATGACTATGTTATAAATCTAAGTATATACAATTTATATGTGCGCACCTATATACAAGTATGAACAGCGCATTATCAGTTATTGGTTCATCATCATCAGCCAGAAGGCATAGGCCTCCCCCTTATAACGCCATTTCAAACGACAAGATGCCAGTTGCATCCACCGGTTATTCGTGACTTTCACTATGTCGTCAGTCCACCTTGTAGGAGGCCTACCTACGCTGCGTCTTCCGGTTCGTGGTCTCCACTCTAGAACCTTTCTTCCCCATCGGTTGTCGGTTCTTTGAACTGCCAATTATTGGTTACATTTTAATAAATATATAATATCGTTGTTGGTGTAAAATAACAATAATACAAATCCAGTTTTAAATTTACAAACTAAGTTATAACAAAGGGGATTGGTTTATTTAATACCATTGTAACTTTGGAAATTTACGCTTGGTTTTCACCTGTACGTGGAATCGTGAGGCCAGCAATCTTTGGATTGTCTAGCGATCTTTGTTAAAATGAACTTCAGTTCCAAATCGTCAACGTGTATAGGCAATAGAAGTTCTGTTTTTTTTTTCTGATTATAGATAATTAAGACTCTTTTTTTATTTATCGAGATTATATAATATTATACATGTATAAATGTTAGAACACTGTACAAAATCTTGGTCGTTTATAATCCGTCTCGCACTTGGCCGATTTTCAGGTGGCTGTGACCACAACCTATTTTGTGGGCTGAATCCGCGTCTGTTAAGCTAGAATCAAAATACGAGGCAGAAAATTCCTTGTTAAAAAGTTGTCCTTAAAACATTATCCATTATAGTTCATGGCGGTCGCATAAAGCTGTCGTTGCGAAAATGCAGAGCGTTGTTATGCTTTGCATGTTAATATAACAAATTATATTTTATTGTTTCCCTTTATTTTCCAAAGGTATTTGTAATCTTTGCCTTCGTTTATGTCAATTGTCAAATGGTTTAGAAAACATAAAAAGATATATCAAAACATAAAAACTAAAATACAAAAAAAAAGTAAAATATGCCTAAATTGCGAATTTCTTAATGCAACGATGAAGCCTTACCTTAACAAAGCCAATAAAGCCTTAATGGTTGAAGTAAGTTTTTTGCACTATTTATCCACGGAAAGATAATTTAAAATATATTAAAGTAATATTTGTTCACCTTCTTAGTCGTCATCAGCCTCTATGCGTCCACACTACCTTCCTTCTGCAGGGCATGCGGCTGACGCGTTGCAGGACGTTGTTGTTCACCATGTTCCGTGGCCTCCATTCGAAAACTAATTTACCTTATTGGTCATGGATTGGTTTTCTTTCAATTGTAAATTTAATTAACTCCGAGCATTCTCTACATTGGCAGGTAACTGATATATTGTGGAGCAGATCCAATATCAGAGTCTCTGCACCATACAGATCGAAGACCCCGTCTTTAGGCATCGTAGTAGCTTACCCCATCTTGGCCTAGAATACCTCTATATTTTTTTATATTATCATCTATTATGTAATAAGTTAAAGATACGGAAATATGCTTAAGTTTGAAGTAGTCGCTATTCCAAATTTTGGTAATTTTAAAGATAATCCCGAGTCTACACAAATAATACTGTTAATACAACCAGGCTCAGCAGAATAGGAAAACGAAAAGCCAGATTAATATGTCTCTCTAACCAAACACCTATGTGTTTTAGGCTTCGAGCAGAAATCGAACCTACTCGGTTTATGAAAACTTGACCTGCCTTCATGCTCTAGAATTAGTAATTAGCCAAGCTCGTCCTATCACCTCTCTTAGGATCTACAATACTCCGGTACTTTTTAATTCGTTTCCCATATTCAACAGCTACGTTCAGCATCAATCTGTGCCAGAATAAGGATTCACATACGGGAATTTATGAATGACGTATTCCTACTGTGGAAACATGGCTCATCCTTTCCCACTTTCCTTAAACTGTTGGCGACTGTACTGTTGTTTGTTGTCGTCATTATGCCGCTTATATATCCTGGCTTTTTACTTCTATGGACCTATTTTACATTCGAAGGACTTTATCTCAGGTTAGTAGAGATTTCATTTTTATTCTGTCTCGACATATGACAGCATTCCGTCTGATTTTATATTATTCTGCCTGTAAAGAGACCATAAATAGAGACCGGCGTTCACTAAATACTCCATAGAGGTTAGGGTTATTATGCAGAGAATTATATTTTGTGGCTCGACGTGTGTCAGCACATCGCCTGATTTGTTAAGACCGAGCAGTGTTAAGACTCAGCCACGTTCCGGATTCACCTTGAAATTTGTCGATTTAAATTAGGCCGGCATAGTGGATGAGACCAATATTTGGTACTAGCAGTCAGCTCCTTTCATCGACTGCACTTAATGATAAGGCAAATTAATGATCGTTCAGCAAGTGCTTAGGCATCACCAGAAACATTTTAATTGTAACTAAAACCACTTTTATATTTTAGTTGGAAACTATCAGATCCAAAACAATTTATGCCAATATCAATAGCCGAGCGGGTATATTCAATATTTATTCAACCGTGTGATGCCAAGGAATTGTGGAAGGTTCGAGAGCTGCTCACTCGTGGAATACTCGTCATCCACTCTCTAGCAACGTCCGTTGATTACCTCTGTGTTATGCAAAGTTTAATTGATGAAATGTAAATCGTTGAGCCCCGACCACAGACGAATAAGAATATACTAGGTCCTAAATACTTGTGTGTTGAAACAAGCAGAACCTACAATGTAATAAGTTACATAGACTATAGATACATTCAAATTATTAAGGTGCAACATTGTAAAGACGTTGTACACTGATATTAAAATTAGATTAAGCAACCGAATCTTTTTATTTTTTATTGTGACTACATTTGACATTATTATGTTGTTGATGTTAAGCTAGAGTGTGATCCTTGAATAGATGTCATTGCTACTACAATTTAATAACTGTAAGTAGCAGTCACATCCACTATGCCGGCCTAGTTGAAAACCGGCAACTTACAAGCTGTATACTTGTAAGTGGTGGTACTACCCCGGATCAGCAGACTGGGTACCACTGCCAACCATTCTCAAAATCTTTAACTTATTTAGTAAATATAGATTATGTTAGAAAGCAAAGCATAAAATTGCACCTAACCTATGCCTGTTCCTTTGGCCCGCACAGTGACGGCGACTGAAGCAATTGTAAACTGAATCGGTTTCTTTAGTCGTCGACACTCTTGGACTTTCCTTATTTACCATCTCAGGCAAGTCGAAACCAGAATAAAAACATGAGCGTATTTTTGAGTACTCAGAAGTGAGTTATCGGCAGGCCTATAACCAGGAAAATCATTTCAATGGTCTACAAACGTATTGGCTTTACTTTTATGAAGGTCAATGGTTTAATTACAATCTATTGTCAGTCTTTCATAGTTCACATGAATATTAATTGTGAATTAATTTAGAGATGCATTTTCTAAAACTAAACTAAAGACAACTAAGAATAATTTTATTATAAGTAGAAAACCCTTTTTCTAAATTTTGAAGGTGAACCCTTTATCTTTCGAACATCTTATTCTCAACAACTATTTACTTACCTCGTCGCGATCTTTTTAACGACACATACATACAGTGTATAGATAGTGGTATTTTCTTAGATTTTAAGAAACAAATTTTACGTGGCTTACTATAGGCTTATCGAACTCTCCGTGACCACGATGACTGCAAAGCTCTCGAAACGTCAGAATAATAAAAAAATGTAAAACCAATAACCAAAAATAAACGCGATAGTAAGCCACATAAAATTTGTTTGACCTATAGAGTAATTTGTTTATTTATCGCAGTTTTTTTACCTACTGCATGTAGCAAAGTAATAGTCTGCCATACAGTGGCAATTCGTTCTACATAGTCCACTGACACATACTGGCATTACTAGCTGTGTAGGATCCCTTAAACGCAACCCTCAACGCAACGCAGTGTGTAAAATGTGTAAAATACAATAATATACTGGTAGAAATGTATACAACAACTTCATAAGTACCTAGATTGAAAAAAAAATGCTCTCAAACCGAAATTGTTGATAGTGACGACTTTATCTAAGAAAATATAAATGCAATAAGATAAATACATATATAGATATAAGATATATTTTCTCAATTGGATATTGAAGATTTAGGGTGTGTTCACATTTAATTTCGGATATTCGCGCGAACTTCGCCTCATCGCGTTTTACATTCTGACCTCGATCTAAAGGTATGCAGCGATCTAAAGGTAATGAGATTTGGATGATATGTGAAGCCTTTTTCCCCAAGTTCCCAAAAATAAAACATTCACTAGGCAGGTAACATTTATTATATAACATCAGTTGTTTTTATGACTGTGTTATAACAATTTATCGTGACTGTAAAGATGCGCCCTTTTATATAACGCCTGTTTTTATTTTTAATACGACTCGACATCTGACCTTTACCGGCCACTACCGGCTTTTTTGTGAAATTGCTTTAGTGTCGGTAAAATCACCTGACTTTCCGTATTTACAAACTATCCGTCCTACAAAATATCTTGCATATAAAGGGTGTTCTAATACATTACTGATACTAGTATTTATTAAGTACTTTAATATTTAGGTTTTAAAAAAGTATTTAAAAAAGCGCAAATTACAATAAATAGTAATACGTTCAATTTACAATTTCAAATTGTATAACCACTTTTTACACGCCCCACTCTAAAATATCGACATCTCAAAGAGAAAGTTTTCAACGCGGGCACAAGAGCCATGTTGCAATTCAATGGATATACAGCTTAATATTGTCGTCTGCAAATAAACACTTAATTTCAATTCGTCGCACGCAGTTTATAACTTTACGTTGCGGGGGGCAGCAGTCTTTATAGTACTCCCACATCATGGATTGGTATAACGTTGTTGTCGTTATTCTGTCGCTAATTAAATTGTAAGTACACTTATTTTTTTATATTGAATCGACGCGACATCTATACTTGACTTGCCTGGTGGTATGCAAGGGGTAGTCATTAGGGTCAAGGTCCAAGCGCCCAAACGACCGAAAACCGTCTCAGTTCACGATAGTCATAGTCGCTTTCACTATGCCGGTCAGAGAGAGTTTTACTCTTTGCTTGATGGATACTTTGGGGAACTTTTAATTACTTTTTTTAGTTTAAACAATCAATCCCATTATGATTCTCCTCAACAAACTCTATTTGGAAGAGCATCGCGACTGTGGTCATAAACAGTGACGCTCTGCTTATCGTTTTAAAATTTGAATTAAAACAAGATTTGGAGTTATTTTCGATAAATTAAGGATAGGAATAGATAGATTTTTATATTGAGGTTGTCAGTATTTTTAGGTCGCCGAGGCTCTTATGACACGCATTTCTTATAATATTTCTAATGTTACTTGCAAACATTAATTTGTGGCAACAGCAGTCTCTGCTCATAGATCGCATTCTAGCTTAATATTAGGCGGGGTGCTGTCATATTTGACGTCCTTCAATTTAAAAAAGAGATATTCAAATGGTATCGAATATTTTCTACTTAAACGTAGTGGCTTCTATCTTTTCACAGAATTACGTCAGAATCGGAATACACCAAATTTCCAAAGGAATTTACTTTTGGGGTCGCGACTGCTGCTTATCAAATTGAAGGGGCGTGGAACGTAAGCGGTAAGATAGTTTTTTAATGCACCTTTGACGACAAAACGGCGGCGGCAGTAACTGAGGTCGCTATGAAGCTCGGATCGGATTTGTAATCGGCTTGGACCAATTTTTATTATTTTTTATTATTAACACCTGACCTCGACTTATTGTATGCAAAAATGGCCAAGAGAGCCAGCGACTGAAAAACCCGACATAGTAGTCACTATGCCAGCCAAGGGTGCTTCACGCAACGCTTGAAGGATTTAAGGTTATAGGATGGGGAGAACACAAGGTCCAAGAGCACCGACGGCTAATAATACTAAGTCGGTTTACTCGGTCGCCATCACTATACTGACCAGATCCGCTTTTCGTTTAATTTAAACCTGCCTGATGGTCTGCGTCCAACAAGCCGAAGCTGCAGTGGCGAGCATGAGTGCCTGTGCTTTGTTACTGCTGATCAATCGAGGTCACCAGTAGAGTCCTTATAAAAACCCACGCTTTTAAAGTACAAAAATGACGAAGTTTCACCAGGTATACGCACCACTTCTAAGTCATTGTTTTTTTTTAAATTTAAAATAGTATATAGCACTATAGTATATAGTATATAGCAATATAAATATAGCACTTTTCTAATTTTTTTATATGCCTAGAATATTTTGGTTCCTCTTATCAAGAGAAGCCAACGCCACTGTTAGACAATAAAAAAACTAGTTTGCATTATCTGAATTGCTGATTAAATTTATTTATAGAAATTCCGGATAAAGAGTTTTCTTTGTTTTTTATTCTTTTGCCGAACAATATTTTCTAAAAATAATACCAGCGGGCCGGCTGCGTAACTCAATAACAATGGAGTTCAACTGTCGTTTTGACAGTTAAATGAATAAAAGTTGTTTTTGACAATAACAGCACCTGTGTAACTTTTTGACAAATGAGAATGAATTTCATTGTGATTACCATTGAAGTTACGCGGTCATTCGATTCTGTTCACAGTGGCCTCAGTCGCCGTCACTATATATCACAAAGGTAATCTGTTTCTGGTCCTTTTTAGACCTGTCTGAAGAAAACGATTCCTGTGAGAACTAAAGCTTTTGGGTCGTACTTGTCATTTCAGTAAGAACATACTATTTTGGCTACGACGTGGTAGCAGCTGTTCTGTCCACTATGCGTCCTGCTGATATTCTTGACCGCGATGATTCTTCTTATATGCCTGAATTACTTAATATAAGCATTGTAAAAACCTTCTGTCAGAAAAGCTGACGGCATCAAAACCACTGTCGTTTCATTTTGAATGATTAAGTTGAATGATGGATTTGGAGGAAGGCATCAGCCATTAGTGGTCCACTGCTGGATCTCCCCCAGCGATCTCTACAGTAGCTTGCAAGATGCGGTCTGCAACCAGCGATTCCCTGCCGCCTTTAGCAAGTCATTAGTCAAACTTAAGGGTTTACGTTCCATGCGACGTTTCCCTGAGCCTAGACTATATTCTACTACTTAGCTGGCTACTACCATCTCCCATTGCTTATACGATGGGGTCAGTCACTTTAGTTTTTCTACGAACCTCCTAGTTTCTGATTCGTAAACTTGATTCGTAAAACATGGCTTCTTTTGAGTCGGGGATCAAAAAATACTTTAACTTATATCGTACGAAACGGTAGTTTTATAGCTAAAGACCCATTATGTATAAATTCGATACAGTTGATGTTGTTTGTAGAATGATACTTGTATGTTTAAATTGTCCTCAAGTTCTCATGCAGTTTTATTTCTAAAACAATATGTTTTTAGGCAAAGGCGAAAGCGTATGGGACAGGTTAACTCACACACGGCCAGAAATGATCGCTGACGGGACTAACGGTGATATAGCTGTGGATTCGTATCATAGATACAAGGAAGATGTTGAGCAGCTCGCGTATATTGGTGTTGACTTCTACAGGTTTCACATTTGTTAATTTACGGATCTACTTCTGAGCTTTAGTTATGTTATCTGTAGCATAATAAAACGGTTTATTATTTAATGAATGATGAATAATTGTTGAAATTGAAAAGTTAATTAACCATTTTTTTTGTAGAACGAACGTAAGATTCAAAGATCTTAAATGAAACGTTAACCAAAATGAAATTTAACTTATCATAACATTTTCTCTAGGTTCTCCTTATCTTGGTCTCGACTCTTGCCAAATGGTCGCATCGATAACATAAATTCAGATGGTATTCGATATTATAACGATTTATTAGATGCATTAGCTGATAAGAATATTAAACCTTTGGTAAGTTATGAAGGAATAAGAGGTAATGACAATCGAGACCTTGCAAAACATAGGAATTAAAATTGAAAAAAGGCCCTTTCTTCGAATATAAATATAAAAGGTAGATTCAGGGGCCCTAATATAATATAAATTATAAACATGCTGAAAGTAAATAGAGAACACCCATTATCATCGATGTTTATCGATGCCTATTATGTATATTCTTTTATGACTATTTGACAAGTACCAGCAAAATCTGAGTTTATGTTTCTTAACTTTATTGGACCTCCTGATAAAAAAGGTTCTTAGATATTTAAATAAAATTACGATATAAAATAATGTATTTTTATACTTACTTTATTAACTGATAAATGCTTTTATCAATTTATTGTTTTAAACTGAATAATAATAATATATTTTACTGTAATATATTAGTTTCAGTATTGCACTTGAATAAAATGTCTGCAAAAAATAAAGTATTCTCGCATTTCATAGGTAACACTCTTCCACTGGGATCTCCCACAAAAACTGCAAGATCTTGGAGGATGGGCCAATCCCAAACTGGTTCACTATTTCCGCGACTACGCTGACTTTTGTTTCAAACAATTTGGTGATAGAGTTAAATCTTGGATTACTTTTAACGAGCCTTATGAAGTATGTGAACAGGCGTATGGTGACATATTGAAGGCACCAGCGATCGATAGTCACGGAGTAGGAAATTATCTATGCAGCGATACTTTATTAAAAGCACACGCTGAAGCCTATCATTTGTACGATGAAGTCTATAGGCCAAAACAAAATGGGAAAATTATGATCTCTTTGAATTCTATTTGGTATGAACCGAGTGATCCCACGAATTCTGTGCAAGTTGCCTTAGCTGAGGACGCTAATCAATTTAAGGTAAAAGGGTTCATGAAATTTACTATAAACTTAATTAGCCAAGTGCACATAACCGTAGAGCTTGTATGGAGAGTATTGTGGATGTGAGGGAAGCGGGGGTGTTGTGTCAGGATCGTGGCAAGTGGCGCTCCTTTGTCTGTGCCTTGCCCAATAGATTAGACACGCTAAGACTTTTTTCATATGGCTTCACCCTAAGACTTATCTTTTTTTATTGTAACTCGACATGACAGCTTCCGCCTGATGGTAAGCTATGTGCAATCCATAAAAGGTAATTACTACTACAGTTAAATAACTGTAAGTAGCAATCACATCCACCACGCCGCGTCCCGAAAGGCGACTAAGTCACATTATAGTCTGTAGACTTGGTATATTGATGCCCAGTCTGTACCGGATTAGCAGACTTTTTTTTTGCTACTACAGCTTTGACTTTTACTGCTACTACAATTCAATAACTGTGAGGAGTAATCACATTCACTATGCCGGCCTAGATGGAACCGGCAACTTACAAGCTGATCCCGAAACGTGACCAAATAATCACTTCACGGTCTGTATACTTGCAAGTGGTGGTACTACCTCGGGTCGGCAGACTGGGTACCACTGCCTACCACTCTTTGATAACCAGACCTGAAGCAAATATCCATCTCTTTTTTTTATTAACAAATATTTGCAATATTTAATATAATTATTAAATATTACAAATAAAAGCTACGAAACAAATATTTGCTCCGACCAGGAATCGAACCCGGAACTTTACGCGTAACAAACTGGCGTGCTAGTCAATGCGCCACGCCTGTCATTTTATTTCTAGCCGGCACATTCATAATAACATTATTAATATATATTTTAGTTCGGTTGGTATGCGCATCCAATTTTCACAACCAAAGGTGGTTATCCGAATGTAATGGTGGAAAAAGTAGCCAATATGAGTACCCAGGAAGGTCTATTTGAAGCACGCCTGGAACAGTTTGACGAATATTGGATTAATAGAATTAAAGGTAAAATAACTAAGTACTTATAAGATGTTACACTTTTTATTAAATAAAAAAGCGAGTCGTGTTAGGATCGTGGCAAGTGGCGCTCCATTGTCTCTGCCTATCCCTGTAGTAAAAACGCGTGACAATTTGCTTGATTGATTGATTATAACATATAACTCAAGAAAGCTGGGTTGCCTAGAGCCCATAGCCATAGAGCTTATATGAAGAGAATTGTGAATGTGAAAGAAGTGAGGAAGTTGTGTCAGGATTGTGGCAAGTGGCGCTCCATTGTCTCTGCCTATCGCTGTGGGAAAAGGCGTGACAATTTGATTTTGATTATAAGATATTTTGAAAATGTCTTATGAAATAGCAATACCTAGTGGTGACAAAAGCAATATGAAAAACTAAAATCATATTTAATAATTTGACCATACACGGGTGTTTAACCACAGCTGCAAAGACCATGAAGCAACTTAGTCTGATTTTGGGATCAACTTAGTTTTTTTTTACTGTGACTCGATATATGACCTCGACCTACCTGATAGTAAGCATGATGGAGGTCTGAGCGTGCCGACGATGGCAAGAACCGAATCAGTTCACGGCGCCACACTCACCGTAACTATGCCGGCTATTGCTGATATTCAGCGATTCATATTTCTATATTAAGCTACTAAAGTGCTTGTATCATAGAAGAACATATATCAAAGGTACATTAATACCGGCAAGTGATTCTCTCCTACACCACGGTCGCCTAATGTACTAGTATTTTTTTAAATTGTCCACATCAGATTTCCACTTGCTTGATGGTTAAGTAAGAACTTCAGGCCTAAGTGCGCCGACGAGTTTAAAAAAATCGACTCATTATGCCTCAGTCGCTGCCTTTATGCAGTAAAATGTAATAATTTACCTATGTCTAATTTAAGTGTAAAGAGTGGTAGGCAGTGGTACCCAGTCTGCCGAACCGGGGTAGTACCACCATTTACAAGTATACAGACCGTGAAGTGATTTGGTCGTGTTTCGGGATCAGCTTGTTAGTTGCCGGTTCCAACTAGGCCGGCATAGTGGATGTGGTTGCTACTAACAGTTATTGAATTGGTTAATTGAACTTTAGCCTAACATCAAGCGGGGTGCTGTCATATGTCGAGTCACAATAAAAATAATATATTTTAGGTACATCAGATTTTCTTGGTATTAACCATTATACAACCCACTTGATCACGGGGCCTGGACTCGATAGTACAGCTAAGTCACCATCTTGGTTAAAAGATTTAGGTGCTATTATTTCTACTGATGTTGGTGATGATTCTGCCTCAGAATGGTTGAGGGTAAGTGTTTGATTTATTAGATATCATTTTTATTATCATTCGAAATTATAATAAAAACATCAGGCACATTGGCACATTGGTTAGTACACTAGTTCGTTGCGCATAAAGTCCCGGGTTCAATTCCCGGTCCAACAAAGATTTGTTTCATAGCTTGTAATACTTAATAATTAGATTGAATATGAATTAAACAAATTTTATGCGGCTTACTTTTGCGTTTATTTTGGTTTTGATTTTACAATTTTTCGAGTTCTTTGCAGCTATCGTGGTCACCATAGTAAGCCGCATAAAATTTGTTTACATCATTAATCAATGTTCGCGCAAAATCTAAGAAAATACTACAATATTACAAATATTAGTAAAGAAAAAAAAACGGATATATTCTTCTGGCCTGGTTGTCAGAGAATGTTAGGTAGTGGTGCCCAGACTGCCGATCCGTGGTAGTACCTCCACTTACAAGTATACAGATCGTGAAGCGACATGTTGCGTTGTAAGTTGCCGGTTTTAAATAGGCCAGTTATTTAAACTGTAGTAGCAGTCGCGTCAATCCATGGACTGCACTCCAGCTTAACATCAGGCGGTGTGCTGTCATATATCGAGACACAATTTAAATTATCACTCAGAAAGTAATATAAATATTGTTCCTGTCAATTTTTTATAATAACTATACATAATTGTTACTTTTTTTAAATAAGATGTTTATTTTTAACTTTTTAAATTTTTTATTGTGACTCGACATATGACAGCAAGTGTGGTACATGAATGAAATGTCACTGCTACTACAATTCAATAACTGTGAGTAGTAATCACATCCACTATGCCGGCTAAGTTGGAACCGGCAACTTACAAGCTGATCCCGAAACACGACCAAATCACTTAACGGTCTGTATACTTGTAAGTTATTACGGTGGTACTACCCCGGATCGCCAGACTGGGTACCACTCTTTAATAATCAGACCCGAAGCTAATATCCACCTCTTTTTTTTTATTACCAAATATTTGCAATATTTAATATAATTATAAAATATTACAAATAAAACAAGCTATGAAACAAGTATTTGCTCCGACCGGGAATCGAACCCGGGACTTTACGCGCAACAAACCAATCGCTAAACCGTTCGTCCACGCCTGTCGTCAAAATCTAATGATGTATTTGCAGGTTGTCCCATCAGGTTTGGGTAGTTTGTTACGTTCGTGCAAGACAACCTACAATAATCCATCTATTTATATAACTGAGAATGGTTTCTCTGATTTAGGCACTTTGTTGGATTATGGACGAATCAAATATTTAAATGTAAGTATTTCGTCTAATATTGTGTAAGTAATCTTTGTAAGAGCGGTAGGCAGATGAGCCCGGTCTGCCCCCAAGTTTTAACAATGCCAGCATAGTGGATGTGATTGCTACTCACAGTTATTGAATTGTAGTAGCAGTGACAATCATTCATGGACCACACTCCAGCCTAACATCAGGAGGGGTGCTGTCATATGTCGAGTCACAATAATAATAAAAATGTAAAAATAAAATAAAAAGTGTACAGGGTACGTAGTCGCGTTTAAGGATCAGCTTGAAGAATGCCGGTTTCAACTAGGCCGGCATAGTGGTTGCGGCTGCTACTTACAGAAAGTAAAAATGGGCCGCGATTCGATTCGACTCTAACGTATTAAGTGAATCAAGACCCCCGTACACTTTAGAATGGCGTTACTCTTAAAAACATTTAGTAATTTCTAATTTGCCTAGTGCCCATAACCATACAGCTTGTATAAAGATAATTGTGAATGTGAAGGAAGCGAGGAGTTGTGTCAGGATCGTGGCAAGTGGCGCTCCATTGACTCTGCCTATCTCTGTGGGGAAAAGGCGTGGCAATTTGATTGATAATTTCTAACTGGTCTTGTTTATATTTAAGGATTATTTAACTGAAGTGCTTAAAGTTGTATACGAAGATAAAGTTAATGTTGTGGGATACACAGTATGGACTCTTATGGACAATTTTGAATGGAGGGCTGGATTCTCGTAAGTTTTTTTTTCTATAGTAACTCGACATCTGACCTCGACTCGCCTGATGGTAAGCAAGAGAAGGTCCAAGAGTACCGACGACTGTAAAAACCTTCACGGTTGTTCCAGTCGCCGTCACTATGCCGGCCAAGGGTGCTTCTTCACGCATCGCTTGAAGGATCCAAGTATTTTTACACGTTTAGTAAGGCAACCATAATGTAGTGGTAGTGCAATGGTCATGCAGCCTGGCGGTTCCTGGTACTAATGTAGTTATTTTATATATTGTGGTTCGACATATGACAGCACCGTGGACGAACGGTTTAGCGACTGGTTTGTTGCGCGTAAAGTCCCGGGTTCGATCCCCGGTCGGAGCAAATATTTGTTTCATAGCTTTTATTTGTAATATTTAATAGTATTAAATATTGCAAATATTTGTTAATAAAAAAAAAGAGATGGATATTTGCTTCGGGTCTGGTTATCAAAGAGTGGTAGGCAGTGGTACCCAGTCTGCCGATCCGGGGTAGTACCACCACTTACAAGTATACAGACCGTGAAGTGATTTGGTCACGTTTCGGGATTAGCTTGTAAGTTGCCGGTTTCATCTAGGCCGGCATAGTGGATGTGATTGCTACTCACAGTTATTGAATTGTATAATAGTAGCAGTAACATTCATTCATGGACCACACTTTGGCTTAACATTAAGCGGGGTGCTGTCATATGTCGAGTCACAATAAAAAAAAAAAAACCGTCTGTTGGAGTGGGGTCTATAAACAGTTATATAACTGTAGTGGGCGACTGTTAGTCGACCACTATGCCGGCTTAGTTGAAATGGGCAGCTTAAAAAAATATTCCGAAAGAAAATAAAAATAACAGCGCCCTTTCTTGGTTTTTCTGTAATACATATATTATTTTACCTATTTCATTTTTTTGATTGTTATGTGACATCTAACCTCGTCCCGATTGTAAAAACGATAGTGGCGGCGACTGAGGCAGCCGTAACAAATCGTTTTCACAGTCGTCGGCGCTATTGGACTTCCCCTTGCTTTTTACAAGGGTAATGGGGCATGTAGAGATCAGATGGCCACCGTGGTCTAGTGATAGATACATTCTCGCAAACCAAGAGCCTTTCGTTTCAATACCCGTTTTCAATTGCCGTTGCTAATGTATCTTTGATATGAACATGGAGGGTTTTCCTGTTTCTATGATAAAAGTACGTTCAGAAATGTAATATCGACATATCTATTTTTTAATTACATTTATATACTAAGCTACTAAAGTGCCTGTATCATAAAAACAAGACAACCAAAGTATATATTATATATCAAAGATACATTGGTAGAATCTGTCGAAGTTGAAATGACGCGCCCCTCTACTACCTTTACGCACACGAGCAAATATAAAATAAGGATGCAACACACCGAAAATGCCATTGTAATTGGTCAAGCAGTTGCTGGTTAGACACAAAAGGAGGAGCATGTTGATAAAGTATAGTAATATAGTTAGTAATATTCGCATTTACACATTTAAATACATTAATAAAATGGAGGGGCGCGTCATCTATAGTTGACAAGCTATACCAGCAAGTGGGTTTTAAACCCGTGCTCTCGGTTTGCGTAACCATTGCACTGCCACTACACCACGGCCTTAAAATATGAAAGTGTTTTTTGTTTTGTTTTAGTGAACGTTTTGGTTTATATTACGTAAATATAACTGATCCCAGTCTCCCACGTACACCTAAATTGTCAGCGGAGTATTACAAGCAACTTATTGCAAACAGGGAGTTGCCTCAAGATGATAAATACAAAGATCCAGCTGTATGTTAAATGATAAATTCGTAGTTGGCTTATGTAGAAAATTCGCTTGTAGCTTATTGCATGTTTTTTTTGGTTTTGAACAAAGGTAATCATTCATATTGTATGGGGACTTGGGCCTAATTGTATTAACAGTTGCATATACATTTTAAAATAGATTGATGTACGAAGATTATAATGTAATTGGAAAATTTCCTTTATTATGCATAGTATATGTGTGCAAAATGATTAAACAATAATTATGACAGTTTAAAGCTATGGCGTGTCTCCATGATTAACAAACGACACAAAATCTATGTCTTATTTTCCAAGTGCACAGCAATTAAAAGCAAAACTGTTATTAGTTTTATCAATACAAGTATCGAAACTACCATTAATATATTTTTTCATCATTGGACATTACAAAAGTAGTACAAAGAAGCCCAAAATGAATGATGTCTTTTACCTACCTTTAAAATGATCATACCAAATTCCGCTTATCCAGTAGTTACACATCTTCAAAATTGCCATAATAATTTCTGCTAATCCAGCGGTTACCCATCCTTAAAATTACAGAACCAATTTCTATTTATCCAGTAGTCACCCATTTAAGATTATCCCTTTGAAGTCATCTTTTAGGTTTACAATATACTATTTTGCCTAATCAGCCCGCCTAGCACGGCAATCCAAGTAGCAAGATAAAGACCTGTGAGGAATATTAATGTAACTCATTTTAAATAACTTAATAGGCTGGTATATCAAAATGAAATTAAAATAAAGTTTTTTACGTTGTTTGTGTGAAATTTTACTGAACTATTAATTTTATTTTATTTTTTTGGATATGGACAGATACACTGTTCTGGTAAGTTATTTAAAATGAGTTGCAATGACGTTCTTTGCAGGTATTTATTTTGCTTCTTGCATTGCCGTGTAGCGGTCACGCACCTAAAAAGGGTTGATGCATTTAGTGCTAGCCAGTCCAGTAAACTATCAGAAATAAAAGTATAGTAGAAATTCTAATATTAATAACCTCAGTTGGAATAATTACTCCAAAATCTAGCAACTAAACTATTTACATACGCTCTATAGTAAAAAAACGAAAGGTCAAACTATTTTATTACCTTCTTTATTTGTACGTATAATACTAATTGCATGGCTTATATAAAAATAAATAATAATGTAAATATATAAACTGTATTTTATTTCTATAAATTAACATTATC
The DNA here is from genome assembly GCA_905220615.1 of Tinea trinotella. Classification (NCBI taxonomy): domain Eukaryota; kingdom Metazoa; phylum Arthropoda; class Insecta; order Lepidoptera; family Tineidae; genus Tinea; species Tinea trinotella. The sequence goes on from HG992306.1 coordinate 9,839,340, forward strand.
CGTTTTTTTTTAATTTTCAGGATAAAACAAAATCAAGAAACGAGTTGTAGATATAATATATTTTTTAATATTTTCTAGATCATTTCACTTTCATTGATTGCTGTGTCAGCTGGCACAGTTAAGCGACTGTTAGTGGCAGTCGCATCCGCTATGCCGGCCTAAACTCTACGGGATAACATGAAAATACTATAGTCTGTCTTGTCATCAAGAAAAGAGCGGCTTTAATTTTTTTTACCTGGAAACACTGAATGTATTGCGAAATTTTTTTTGTAATGCTTTACTGTATTGGTTATAGATCCGGTAGAAATAATTAACACGTTCACGCCGGCGCGGGTCACCGGTGACCCGCACTAAACCGTCCTATCAGGCGGCGTGGGTCACCGGTGACCCACACTAAACATTGAATTTTAATGATAATTATAATCAATAATGTATCAGAAACATAATTTTTGTTCATTTGTTAATTTGTGGTCAGGATGAAAAAACGGCACGGGTTAAAAAACTGGCACAATAAATCTCACTGTACTGCAGAGAAACAAACAACGCGTATACAGGTCTGAACAGGCAAAAATCACGCGCCGCCAGATGAAGCGCGATATTAATTTGAACGCCGCCTAATAGCAAAACAAATTATAATCGGCCCCGGCGTGAACGTGTTAATATTGTTATGATATAAATAAAACTACTAAGATGGACATTAAAAACAAAATTTTATTTATATATATAAATTATAAAATATAATAATATTATTTACAATGAAATTATTGTAAAAAAATCATTCATTTCTAATATCATTGTTATTTTTAATGTTGAACGCAATTAACTTTACACTACAGAGAAAACTTGCTTGTATGAAATTATAATTAAGTCTAAATTACGAAATAAGCTAGCTATAATACATACAGCCCTTCACAAAAACAACACTGAGTATTAATTGTTATATTTGAACCTTATTTCTTTAAGCATAAGGTCTCTATTTAAAGAGCCCAGTCATATTAAAGTTAATACAAAAAAATGTATTAAACTTCGATTTGAATCTTATTAACGTTAACCGAGGCAAGTGTGACTACAGGGTGAAAGCCATAAAATTCATTTTATTTATTATTACTGTATAAATAACTGATGAAAATTGAAAGGAAAAATTCACGTGCACACTTTTATCGTATAGTTCTTACAACTGCCGAGTCCAGTCCGATGTACACGCGTATTTTTTTATTCCATTATCATTACCATTATATACAGCTATATTTTTTCACATTCTATTGATTCTCTTTCTATTGATGCACCAAAAACATTCTTAGAACCTAGTAATTTTAGTCACTTTTACCCCGTAGTCATTTTATACGGTGAACCATAGCGCTCAAATCTTTATAACAATCAATATTAAAGTGAATAAAAAGAAAGGATAAAAACATATTGTCCAGATTATTATTCTTAAATTTCCCATAACACTGTGATTCTCAACAATTTCAGTACAATATGGAATGTTTCTCAATATTTTAAAAGGGAAATATAATATGCCCTGCTTTCGAGAACTCAAGAGATGATACAATTCCTCCCTGCCCAATCTTTATCTGTCAATTTTGACATACCGCTGAGATCTTGAACACAGGGCTCATCGTTATTTACGTCTACAAAATATAAATCTAGTAGCATAAAACACGGGAAGAATGTTTTAACGCCTACAAATGTTTAAATTATTCAAAGATTTACGCATATTTTGTAGATGCAATATCGACAAATCAACCTACATGGAATATTGTAAAATTATGGCTTTCAATAGAATAATAAACGGAACAATATGAAAAATTGATGCACATTACCAACTTGATGTTTGACCTCTCAAAAATAACTCTTTAATGAGGTAATTAAACCAAAGGGAGGTAAAAAACCAAATTGGTTATAATAAAATAATCCTACTTCAATGAGTACAGAATATAAATGGACTATAGTTACAAAGTATTACAAACCCAGCACCTTAATGCTACTTACACTGAAGATAATTAATTATAGTCTTAAAAGAAATAAAATAAAAGTAGTTTTACTAATATGGCAAAGTTTTCAATGTAGCCTTCATAAAAACTTAAAAATTACAGCTCTCAATAAGCTAGAAACAATCTTATATGAAAAAAATTAAGACTAGGTGGGCTACAACACATACATTTAACTAAATCTCTATCGTTAGGCATATTCTCTTCAATTATATGTTTTATTGTGACGCGACATATGGCGCCGACGACTGAAAAAGCAACGCTTTACTTCTGCTTCAGTTGCCGTCACCATGTCTGCCAGGTTAAAGTAGTAAGATGAGAACACATGAGCGGCTAAAGCATACCACTTGTCAATTGTTTGACAAAAAACGACGCCCATACATATTCTATAATTTTAGTCGATTAATAAGTTTGTTGGCACCAAAAATCTCGAATTTCTTATTCAGTCGTCACTCGTACGCCCGCTGGAATTACCAGGCAGACCTCACACGAACAGTTTATTGCACTTTCAAATGTAATAGTTAATAACATGTTAAAATTATCTCAGACTTCGTAACTCATTTAGTTTACATTAGTCTAGCTGCACCGCGACACACAAGCTCACACACGAGCATATCAAAAACATTAAAATACTTTTTTTAATATAATGTAAAAAAAACTTAACATTAATTATAATCTCGAAGTGAAAATACACAAGGACGGTGTAAATAGACATAACATGAGTAAAAACTGTACCTACATAATAAACGCATCAAAAAACCTGATGCATACAATTTAACATTAACTAATTTATATAATAAATAAAGTATTTTTAAAGGCACAATGAGGCACTAACATGTAAAAGATGTTATCACAATCGTAAATACTCCACAACGGTTACCAATTAATCTAATTAAAAGCAATTCGCAGGCAATGGATTTAGACACATATTCTCAGTTAAAGAATAAATGGAAATCATGCCGTAGTAATGGTTATGCTACACGGACCCTTTCGCCCGGGAAAAGATCCGTGTGCTCGAATATGACTAGCCACATTATGTTAGTCATGGCCTAGCTACAGTAAATGCCCATCGAAAATGCGTGAAGACCTCCCATGACAGTATCACCGTCTCTATTGCAATATTATAACGATACGTTTACTATGTCTGTCTTTAAACAAGTGAAAAAAAATAATGTGAGTATTAATCTGTGGTGTTATACTGTTTTGTTTTTGTTACTGTGACGTTTGCTGTGAGGATAGGCTTGGATTCAAAACTTTTAGCCAAGTGAGAAATTTAAGAACTTGAGTGTCGCCAGTAAGAAAAACAAAATTGTTTTTTTTTAAATGCTGAGACGAGAAATACGCACAGTGGTGTTCAAACTGCAACATCGATGAAGAAGTAACCACACACACACACACACATACACTCCCGAGGCGCTACGTCATCGCACGCACACTAATATGCTAATTATTGTCGTTATCATAGTTAAATTTACATAAGAATTACCGCATCGAGGCCGGCAACACAGGTGTAAATATTACTATAAAACATAAGTACATATCTAATATTAACTATCGCCTAACCTAAATTGAACAGTTTATAATGCATCTACAGCCAGGTGAGCACGTTGTCCGGCTTGCTGGGTGTTGGGTTTATAAGAGACTGGACGTCGTCGAGGATGTCGTTTGTGAACTCTCCAAGCTGTAACAATAAAAACATTTTATTGTTATTGTTATTTAACATTCTACTAAACATTCTTGTAGTATAGAAAGAGTACTACCAAAGTGCATACTTCAAAGATATCTTGGTACTGGCAATTTGTAATCAAGCTATTGGTTTGCGTGACAATTGCAATCCGTCAGGGTTTTGCGCGAAAATTGTTATTAAAATAAAATATTTTTACTACATACTATTTGTGTTTATTTTGATTATTTTCATCCGGTGTTTAATTATATAGACCAGAGGTTCCCAAACTTTTTTTTCATAGACCACTTTAAAAATTATGCTAGGTGATGTCAAGCCAACATTTTAGTTTACGAATTGCGAACCCAATGTTTTCGTCACGCCAACGTAGACTTCCGTCGAGTTTCCCATGAACCCCTGGCGGTCTACCTGGACCACTTTGGGAATCAATGATATAGACAAACAACCCGAAAATTATGAAGAGTAAAAAACATTATGGATGTAGCTTTTGAAACTTTTACAATAATGTTAAAAAAGACGAGCCATTAGACCAGTTGCCGATTCGATTCAAGTGTATATAAGTAGATCGTGAAGCGACTCAGTCGCGTTTTGAGATAAGCAGTCGCCTCCATTAATGGACCACACTCTATCTTAATATCAGTCGAAGTGTTGTCACACGTCTAGTTACAATGAAAATAAAAATATCTTTCGAAACATCTCGAATTAAAATAATCAAAATCAACGCTATAGTAAGCCTCAAAAATCTTATATTTCGTAATATTAGGCTTGAATGGTGAATCAGAGTAATTACTAGGAAGCAATTAGCTAACTAATGATACCAATGTGATTTTGTTGCTAGCAGCAACAGTGTGCTAATTGCTCTCTTGAATATGCCATAATGTACTTCTATACAGGAAGTTTGTTATACTACCCGCAATAACATTCTTATAAATATTGTGACTCGCCTCTGTATTATATTATAAGTATTGTATTCTATTTAGGGCCGGATTAATCATGTCAGGGGCCCTTAGGCAATGAAATTCTCCAGGCCCCTTGACTCAGTTCTCGGTTGCCTCAGTCGCCGGCACTATGCCATATTAAAATTATATGACGACAGGCGTGGACGAACGGTTTAGCGATTGGTTTGTTGCGCGTAAAGTCCCGGCTTCGATTCTCGATCGGAGCAAATATTTGTTTCATAGTTTTATTTGTAATATTTATTAGATATATTTTATATTGCAAATATTTGTTAATAAAAAAGAGATAGATATTTGCTTCGGGTCTGGTTTCAAAGAGTGGTAGGCAGTGGTACCCAGTCTGCCGATCCAGGGTAGTACCACCACTTACAAGTATACAGACCGTGAAGTGATTTGGTCATGTTGTAAGCTTCAGGATCAGCTTGTAAGTTGCCGGTTCCAACTAGGCCGGCATAGTGGATGTGATTGCTATTTACAGTTATTGAATTGTAGTAGCAGTGACATTAATTCATGGACCACACTTCGGCTTAACATCAAGCGGGGTGCTGTCATATGTCGAGTCACAATGAAAAAATATGACTATGATTACCAATAAAATTAAAATGAGGTAGATATGTCACCTACACGAGTTTTAGAGTTCGCAAATGGCAAAATCTTAAACGACGACTAGGCATACACATAAGGGGAAGTAGGACGGAATGATGATTATTGAGAGTAAAAAAGAGACAAATATATGTTGCTTCTGCATCGCGACACTGAATTCAAGTATGCTTATTATCATAGTTTTAACGTGCCTTGTTCAGCACGAGTGACATATCTACATCTTTTCTTAAAATATCATTGATGATCACAATAAAAATGTATATTGTGTTTTACCTGTAGCGATGGAACCAAGTCATCAGTCGCATCCCCGAGCGACATATCTCCATCCATATTAGTACCAGCTTCACTACTGCAGTCCATACGGTCATCCATTTGCGCGAGAAAATCTTCTGGAGTATGAGGCATAGAGTATGGTTGTGAAACAGCCATGCCCAATCCGCTGTCAGCTGATTCCTGTCGTTGGTGCTCTGTTAGTCCAGATAAAAATGGATCCAGCGGTAAATCTGTAGTGGAAACAGTTCCTGTGCTGTTTGCCAAACTCGATATAGCTGAAGATGTTTGTCTAGGCATTATTGCTTGCTGAAATAAAATAAAAAACTATAATTAGATTCTGAGAAAATATTAAAGTAGAATTTAAACTATATATTTCATTTCTGTTTTTTTATTATGATGATAGGCAGGGACAATAGAGCGCCACTTGCCACGATCCTGACACAACTCCCTCGCTTCCTTTACATCCACAATTCTGAAAGGCATTTATAATCCGTTAAACAAGGCAGGCCCAGGATAATGTTTTCCGACCAACTTAGACATCCTCAAGACAGCTGGGTTGCCTAGTGCCCATAACCACAGAGCTTGTATGAAGAGAATTGTGGATAATGAGATATCTGTCAAATTATGTAGAGTCCCCATAAAAAAAAATAGATTAGTATTACCTGGAGAAGTATCTCCTGCTGCCGTTGCTTAAGTCTCTCTCTTTCCAACTGTAGAGATTGGAGCTTTAATTTATGCTGTGATGCTTGCAGTGAGATGCCACCCCAACCTGGGCCTGTGCCTGGACCAGACGTAGGCCCAGCACCAGATGCGGGACTACGTTGTAGGTGTTGCGCTGCAAAAACATTTCTACATTAGTCTCTTAAGGGTATTTCTATTAGTTTTTGTATTGTTTTAATTAATAAAACCAAATGAAGTGATTATACACATAATATACTATTTATTTATTATTTTGGTCAGGCAACAACCATTATTATTATTATTATTGTTTTTACATCTATACTAAGCTACTAAAATGCTTGTATTATAGAAACATGACAGCCAAAGTACACATATCAAAAATACGTTGCACTATGTAGTGCACTACCACTACATCACTGACGCCTTTTAATATAATTTATTTTTTTGTGGCTCGACATACACGTTTGTCAATAACCGCCTGATCTGGAGTGCTATTTAAGAATGAAAGCGATTGCTACTACAGTTATTCAATTGCAAGTAGCAGTCACAAACACTGTGCCGCTCTATTTGGAAGCGGCAACTTTCAAGTTGATCCCGAAACTTGACTGGGAAACTTCATGATTTATACTCTTAAATGTAGTGGTATAGTTCCCGGCAGATAAAAAAAGCGCTAAGTTTAGAGCTTTTATAACTTTAGAGCTTGTGGTTCGGGTAATAAGAAGACCGCCGAATGACTGCGGTAGCAGCAAGTTAGCGCATCTATTCTGTCTTGCCATAATTGATAAAATTCTAAAATTTTCACATTCGAATAACAAAAAGTAAGTAGGTGACAAAACAAGTTACTGCGTAGCTTGAGTGCCATCGCTCTTTTTTCTGCCGATATCTATATTACCCCAGCAAATGACTACGAACTTTGTCTACCACTCTGTTTTTTTTCATTGCAGACTATAACGACATGCATAAAAATGTTTCCTATGAACCAGGTTTATGCATGTCGGTTATGCATTCATGAGGTGTCAACAAAATTTAAGTAAAAATGGTAAGAAAGTAATTAACTTTAAATATTAATAACAATAGCAAAAAAATAACAATACTAAGATTTTTAATTCTGTAGACTAAAATGGCAGGTGTTTTATATTGGTATCTCACTCTATTATGTAAAGAATAGATGCGAAAGAAATTATCTATCACTTTGGTTATCAATTAAAATCATAGTAGGTATAAGAACTTATAACCCAAAGAATACAGTTAGGACACATTATTAAGAAATAATTTATGAATATGTAAAATTATTCAATGATATAGGTACTTAAGTAAAAGCGTGCAACAGAAATGACATTCGCATGAAAACTTACATGACAATACAAAAAAATAATAAACAAACCTCAAGCAATGATTTAGAAAACAATATATCCGTACAGCTCAGGCAGACAATTCAAACAAATCGATAGATTTGATACTTACGTATTCTAGGATCGAACCATGACGTGGTTCTGGCCGCATGATTGATGAAGTAGATCTCTCCCTCTGATGTGGCAGCCTGCTCCCAACCGTCAGGCAAAGGACCTAAGGGGTCCGATGGACTGCTATTACTTGTACTCTTCGCTGCTGAAATTAATCAGACGTTAACTTTTATTTATCACTCTTTAATTTAATTCAAACTTTATAAATTAAGGTTTGATCCTATCAACAGCGACTAGTTGCAAGATAATATGAACCAAAACGCACGTGATCAGGTGGGCATGAAGAAGGTCGTGAGCTCGTCCAAGAAATGAGGCGCCAGACTTCGCCCGCGCCAAGTGATTCATACACGTTGCGGATGTCACACTCACAATACGACTCTGTTTCTCATTATTAACTCGTAAACAACAAATAATCAATCAATGTGCACGTCGCGCTGTACGAATACATTTTGCCATCGCCACAATATATCTCGGAGATGTCGCTCTATACAACTAAGGTGTTAATAAGTAGGTGCAAAGGAAACTTTACGTGAGATGTTTATATTACGTGCTTTGAAGAGAAAAAATAGATATTAATATGACCGTGTTGATTTGTATGTCGCTGTAGTTTATCTATCAAATCCGAAATAACAGGCGCCAGTTGCATTATAAGGAAAAATTGACGCTAGTTCTGTGAATACGATTTTTTTATAACAATCAATTTTGACGTTTTATAGATATCGTATCTATGGAAGTTCTTACTTAGAATTGTCATTGTTTTATATTCTGCATTAGCAAGTTCAACGCTGTCGTCGCATTACAATGGCTATTTATAATTATATTTATTTTTAAACATTGACCAAGCACACATTACTGCCTAATTATATCGGTACTGGTTACAAATTTGCGCCGTTTGGGCCCTTGGGGACCTTTAGCTAAGCGCCTGGCCAAGGAGTTGTCCAAGCGGCTAACGAAGAAGTCTGGAGACAAGAAGGCTGGCATTTTTTTTCTGCCAACGTATTAACCTTGCTATACAAAGGGGAAATGTTGCCAGTCTTCTCTAATGCGACGTTATTACATGATATTTTTTATTTATAGTTTAAATATAGCTAAAATAATTTCCTTTTTCAATCCATAGGGGTGAAAGTAGGGAGAAGTAGTTACTTATGCGTCAATCCCTTGGTGGCGTATTGGTTTGGATCAGCCCCATCTCTTAAATATGGTTGATGGAAGTGATGATGGATCGGCGGTCTGTTTCTGTGTACCATTTTTTTCTGTTTGCTACTAGCCTAATTGGTTTTTCGTTTCTGTTTTATTTTGCATGTTTTTTTTTCATTTGTTGTTTTGGTAAAGGCTAGTTTCTTTCGGCCTTCTTCTCATTATATCCGAAGCCATGATAGAATCTGACAATGAGCAAGTGATGCTAAGCCCATGCCTTTCATGCTTATTCGTTTTCCCATCAACTTTTATTTTAAACTTATTATTGTAAACAAAGCGTGTATACATAGTGTCAGTGGCGTAGCGTGGCGGGGGAGGAGGGGGCGGCACGTTTAGGAGGCGGCAAAATTTATAAAAACTGAAATAAATCGTTAAAATTTGAACCTGAAATTTATATTTTTCTTGTACCTATGATTAAAACTCCTAAATAAGGGGGCGGCAAAAATTTTTCCGTCCCGGGCGGCTGACTTCCTTGCTACAACGCCACTGCATAGTGTGCATCTTTTAAAACTTATTAAAACTATCTACAAGTAGTAATTAAAGTACTAGTAGCAGTCTGTAATTATTACACAACTCGTTCGTTGACTATTCACGATATTGCGTTAACATTACGTCTAGCTGACGACACCAGCTATGAAATTTAATTGTTGGCTTTTATAAGTTTTTTATTGTGTCTGGATGGAGGCGACTGCTACTTCAGTTAAAAAAATAATTGCAAATAACATTCGCATCCACTATGCCGGCCTACTTTTAAGCTCGATTGAGTCACATCACAGCCTGTGCGTTTGAAAGTAGTGGTACTACATCGGCTCGTCAGGCGGCAGTGCAATGGTTATGCAAACCGTGAACACGGGTTCAAAACCACCGGTATCAATATATCTTTGATATATGTACTTTGGATGTCCTGTTGTTATAATACAAGCACTTTAGTAGCTTAGTATATAAATGTAAATAAATTTAAAAAAAAAACTGTATTCCTACCACAAATATATTTTTTTTAGATTTATACGATGGTACGTGTTAAATTCATTTTATGCCCATAAGAAATGTGGAGGAAACGAGGGAGTTGTGTCAAGATCGTGGCGAATGGCGCTCCATTGATTTTGTCTATCCTTGTGGGAAAAAGGCGTGTCAATTTGATTGATTAATAATAATTAAATTGAATATAATAAATATTTGTAAATAAAACGCGCGGGATTCTACACCATGCGAGATTGCGGGTCCTGGATCCGGGTGCAATCACTAGATCCGTAATTTTTTAGATAGACACGAAGTTAAAATCCGGGTATTGTCCGTAAATATTCTGTTAAACACACATAAAACGCTATTTAAATATATTTTTGTTGAATTCAAAATATATTTGAGTGAAAGCGAGACTAAAACCATAAGCGATAAGCGTTTCATTTATAATGCGGAAAGTAATATGTGCGCATAATAGGCTTGCAGTGAAAACTGATATGGTACAAAATACATTATTCATTTACTAAGTACTCGGTACTGGCGCATTTGTCCGTACGTCCATGGGTATTTTTTAAAATTCTAGATTAGATTATGGTCTAGTCTGGTTCAATTGGAAAAGAATTGTATTGTGACTCGACATATGACAGCACCCCGCCTAATGTTAAGCTAGAGTGCGGTTCATGAACGGAGTCCACTATGCCGGCCTAGTTTAAACAACATACAAGCTGATCCCAAAACGCAACTAAGTTACTTCACCCCAACGTCGCAAATTTGTAACCAGTACCAGGTTAGCAAATTTTACCTAATTCAATTTTTGAATAGGATATCATTAGCCCAAAACAATCCTTCGAAACGCATCAGTTAGATGAGTTCATTTATGGATGCGTAAAATGTACCTATTCCACAACTACAAGAATTGCATATCTAAATAATCGTAAATACTGTAGAGATTATTATGTACTTAACAATCATAAATAATAGCATCTGTTATCGCGTTTATCATAAGAGATGAAATAGTATGATGATGATACATCCGGTGACATCAGATTAATGTGAAATGGGGAAAGAAAACACACGTGTGACTCTTACAATAAATTCACCGAAAAGACATCATTCATTTTGTATGGTGACTTGGGCTAATTGTATTGTATTAACAGTTGCATATATATTTTTAAATAGTTTAATGAACGTAGATTACAATGTAATTGGAAAATATCCTTAATTTTGCATAGTTACTAAGTTTGCATAGGACTATGGCAGGCTTTGAACCGGGAGTTCTCGGTTTTCATGTGACCATCAGCACTATCTACTACTATACCACGATCACCTTCGGCTTGATCAATAGCTAGAGGACAATTAATTGCAGCGGATTTCTTTATTTATACGAAACCAATTTTGGATTGGCTCAGTGGATTTTCTTGTAGTCTTGGCTATTGGCGTCGTGTAAATGGTTCATAAATCAAGTGCAGACAAGAACATAATTGGTCACATGAAAGTTTAGCATTGAGCTTGGAATCTAGATGTCATGCATATCGACAACCGTAGTGGTGGTTATGAAATGGCCTCGCAAACCAAGAGCCCCCGGTTCAAAACCAGTTGCCAGTATCAATGTCCCTTTGATTGTCCTGCTTCTATTTTTTATTTGTTATTTACATTTCTATACTAAGCTATAAAAACAGGACAAGCAAAGTACATATATCAAAGATACATTGGTACCGGCAAGTGGTTTTGAACCCGTGCCCTCGGTTTGCACTGCCACTACACCACGGTCGCTTTAGTTCGGTGTTTCTATAATACATTCATTAGTATAGAAATGTAGACAACTCCGCCTTTCTTAGACAATGCTTAGAAAGAATTTCGTGTTGTAAATAAACACAAAGACATGCGCGGTATATTGAGACAACGATTAAGACAGGATTAGGAATCAGTGTCACCTGCTGGCGACAATCAACGCCACAACTGTTCCCAACTTTACACGAAACGACGGCCATTTTCACACGACGTACGCGCTGATACAATAATCCATACAAAGTTCCATTTGTATATTAATTACGCTTTGTCAAGTTATAAACAAACCTTACGGCCAGTTTTGTTTACATTCAGTGGAACGGTGTCGGCGGAAAACATTCTGATAAATACCAATGAATACAACGCTATTCTGCTCAACCATAAACTTTGCTAAGAATATCTCCAATGACAAATATACCCTTTTTGATGTACCATTAATAGTATGTTAGAACAAATAAGCATCGTGCCGAGTCACGGGGACACGTTGTCGCAACCGTTGGCGCCAACGGGCGACCGCAATGTATTTTCCTCAGCTCCTTTCATCGCTCGGCTCACATCGACCGACGGAAACAAGGCGTTAATTCCCGTCATAAAATCACTTTTAGAATTCGGGTTATTTACTTGTTTTTATTTTAGTTCTACGGTAATTTTAGAATCGGTGGTGTGGCCAATTAGATCACGTGGAACCGGAATCGGGCTGTAAAACTGTTTGCTTGACGCTTTTTTGTTATAATTTACGTATGTCGGTAAGCCTATGTTTAACCTCTCAATCATAAACTTGGCTCTGAATATAATATAACTAATTTACAACAAAAGCGTTCTACAAATCAACATTTGTGAAGGAAAGGAAATTATAGGCGTAGCGCTTAACTGAGTAGGTTCCGCGGTTGTGGAGCAGCAACACATCCCTTCCTCAGCGCTTTACTGTCACATGAACGTCCTCAGTTAAGCGCTAGTAGTACCCTGTTAGCGCGTGATTGTTTATGACTTATTGTTTTGTTACATATATTGATAAATAAAATATGTAATCACCATTATTATTATTGTTGTTATTGTTGTTGTTGTTTGTTATTGGGTTATTCTGTGCTAGAAGTGTTTCCGCTGTCTGATGCTGGACACCCGCCGCTGCTGCCTGAGCCAGGGCCTTGCGTGGGTCCTCCCATGTCGTTGTTTTTGTTAAGTGGCTGAAACAATGAAAAGTATTTTTTAATAAAACAAATCTCAATTTGTTTTTTGATTGGGACGCGACATTTTGCCTATAAGTAAGCAAGGGGAGGTTTAGGAATGCCGACGACTAAAATAACCATCTTATTTTACAATTGCCTCTGTTACCAATCCAGACACCCAAAGAAGTAAAACATAATACATCAATAACTTGAATTGCACCACTTTTCACGATTCTTCACAACTATGTTGCCTTGATTACATAATTAATTCTCTTAATCAGCAAGGACAAATTTAAAACTTACGTAGGTATCAATCAAAAGTTGATTCAACTTTAAACAAAATAAAGCTAATAGACTACCTAATAATTAAAAGTACAATTATAGTACACTGGGCAACGTTGATTGACAAAAGGAATTTATAAATCTGATGTGGATGGATGCGTTAAATGAGGCAAACATCCTTAAGGAAGCCGGGTTGCCTAATGTCCATATTCGTAGAGCTTGTATGAAAATAATTGTGGATGCGAGCAAAGCGGGGGAGTTGTGTCAGGATCGTAGCAAGATCCGGTGCTCTATTATCTCTGCCTATTCATTTAGGTGTGACAATTTGATTAATTGATTGATTGATTGACTGGGTAATGTATGGGCAACCAATATACCAGCTCGGGCAGAGCGGGGGGTGTACGCACGCACAAATACAATCGGTGCCTGTTTATAGCAATATAGCTGTAGCAGGAAAATCATCATCAGCCACAAAACGTCCACTGCTGAACATAGGCCTTCCCCTTAGAACGCCATACCAAACGACAAGATGCCAGTTGCATCCACCGGTTAATCGTGACTTTCACTATGTCGTCGGTCCACCTAGTGGGAGGCCTACCTACGCTGCGTAATGAGGTAAAAAAGTAAATGAGGATTACTTAAGTAGAAGAACATTTTTTGCTATAAGCCACCGTTTGCGAGTTATTTACGGCAAACCAAAAAAGGTACCTTAACACCCCCCTCCACCCGTTAGCTTCACCCCCACCCATTAGTACTTTTAGTATGTCGTTTAAAACACCAGTCCCTACAACTATGCCAAAAATCGCTTTTACACGAATTATTTCCCCTATTAGGCAGTTTTTGGTCTTCGTTGGGTGGGCTATAGGTTGTCGGTTCTGCGAGCGATGTGGCAGGAAAATACTTATTAAATAATGTTCACTTCATGTTACATAATTTGTGAATAATATATTGTTTGTCATTAGTAAATGTAACGTTGCTTTTTAGTAAAATTAGGGATATATTAAAAACGTGGCTCTCATCACGTAAAAACATTTCATATAAGTGTAATACCACGTACGTAAATACTAAAGTTAATAATAATAGTTTACTGGTTTTTATTTATTGAGACGCGGATTCTGACCTAGAAATGCCTGATGGTAAGCAAGGGAAGATCTAAGAACGCCGGTGAATAAAAAAAAAACATATATAGCGATAGCTCCAGGTAATATTTAAACTAATTATTAAATATTACAAATAAAAGCCATGAAACAAATATTTGCTCCGATCGGGAATCGAACCCGGGCCTTTATACGTAAGTGTCTTTTCACACGTACCGGTTGCCGGACCGTGACCCTGTTATGTGTATCTTAATAGTCAAATAATAAATATATTCATTTTAGAAACATTAGAAACAAACAAGCCCTTTCCCTATACTAGATCTGTTAGGTTCGGAGTTAGAGGTTAAGCCGCTTTTTTTAGGAAATTAGAATCATCAAGAACGGTTTGAGGTCGATAGATTGAGCACCGACGACGTCTGGTTAAATCTATATAATATGCCGTATAATATATAGATATATAGATACTACACTATACGTATGTCAATCAATCAAATTGTCACGCCTTCTTCCCACAGGGATGGGCAGAGACAAACAGATAAAACCAAAGTATTTAACCATTGGTGCAGTCTATGGTTCCAATTGCCCGTATGTGAAGAATGAAAAAAAATGTTCTTGATTTTTGCATGTAATTTTTTACAAAGCCGTGTTCATTTAAATGCACATCGTTAATGGGGATACCTCAGTCGCTGTCATTATACTATACAGTCGACCAGTTTATTATTTATTTACTTTGCTCCCAGCGAATTTCTTAATTATGCGGAGCCTTGTAGTTGATTAGTAATTTTCTATGAATGAGAAATAAGTACGACACGTAGCATAAAGAGACCGGATATCGCCACGGTGAATGGTATATTGAACTACCCATGATGAATGAATGAGTCTTATACTTTCTTTGCCGAAAGTAGGTGACGCGTCTCGCTTGCAGTTTCGGTTACTAGTAAGGCAAGTCATGTGAAAATTGAACAATCAAAAGACTGGGTGATTGGTGGCTGATTGGCACAATAGCCAGAAGTAATAAACACAAAATGATTTAATTACGGGCCACTGATCTTCCAAACTAAAGTAGGTATGCCCTTTAGACTAAAGAAGTTATTCAATTATTTTACAGTTGTGTGGAGAGGATTACTGGATACTGAATTTGATTACTAAACACATGACATGAATTATGAAATCGTAACATGACATTTTATTTTCATTGAAGTTGAAAAACCTAAATATCAACAACCCATACTACAACTTATTAAACCTAACCAGCCAGCCATTTTAAATAAAAGCGATCTCTAATAGTTTTATTTATTTTAAAAAGTGAACAACGCTACAAAACAAATGTTAATAAAGTGATAATTTATTTATTTATTGAAAGCCGATAAAAACATAATAATAAAATAACAATTGAAACTATATCTAATTTTCAAAAAATCTTAGATCTAAAATGAGCTTGAGGAATAAATGTGAAGGCACGAGTAGCGAGTGAGTTATGTCAGTCAGGGTCGTGGAAAGAGGCGCTTTATTGTCTCTGTACTAGGTGCAAAGCTTTATTCATTTTATTCATTAGTATGAAATATCATTTCTTAATAATGTGCATAAAAGTTATGATGATGCTATATTTCTTAAAGAAAATATTATTAGTGCGCGAAGAGTATAGGGCTATAAGATACGAGTAGAATCAATAATACATCCGGTCTTAGATAGATATTCTACAAAAAGTAAATAAACGAGTTAGGAAGGAATCAAGGAATACGAGTTCGAACCTACAAATGGGATCATAGAATAATTCATGATTAATATGAATTACAGATCTTACAATCAATACTTAGTTATGAAAAACCATTTTTTTTAAATTAAATTGAATAGAAAAAAGCCTATATTATGGTCCAATATGGTAGACTGTCGATGCTTTTGCAGTTTTAAGCACATAAAGTACGAGACGAGCACGCTGCTTCCTTTGCAGGCTTTGCTCACTGCAAAGGGTTGATCTCGCAAATCAAACCTTTTAAATCTACAGTGTAAGTATTATAGGATTAATATTGTTAGGAAACAATATTAATGCGGCAGCTGCAGACTAGTGTCGCCTTGCACGGAATCAATCAATACAAACAAGTAGTGCAGTCTGCGGTCTGCAGTCGCCGGCAGAATCACACCTTTACGAAATCATTTGCAGCTGTCGCGTGCTGAGGTTTGCTGAAAATTCAAGAAGCATTTCAGCCGTTTGCACTTTATATATTTCCTATAGTGTGAACATGTTTATAAGTAGTTTATCGCCTATGTATGTGTGATTTCGTTTGTGCGAAGACACTCCACTTGTTGTACTATACGAGTATCTGTAATACAAGCACGTCTAGTAGCATACTACAGGCAACTAAACATGTTAAAAGTTTAATAAACACGTCCGAGTCGAATTGAGTTTGCATTTCGGTTGCTGTAACCATTAGCCTGTTATGGAAGCATTAAAGTGGCATTTCCTTCCTTCGTGACATGTGAAAAATTTAATACACACAGCCGTAAATACAAATAAAGAATATGTAATCGGTGGTGTTTGTTATGGAGTCATGTCTGCGGTATATATTTGTTACTCATCGCTTGACCTCCGTCTATTGTTATTCGGCTGCTCAAATCAAACCACGCTATACATAAATAAGTATGTATAGCATATATTTATTTTTAAAGAGAGGTAGAAGTGATTTTGTCGCGTTTCGGGAACAGCTTGTAAGTTGCCGGTTTCAACTAGGCCGGCATAGTGGATGTGATTGCTACTCACATTTATTAAAATTGTAGTAGCAGTGACATCCATTCATGGACCACACTTCAGCTTAACATCAATAGACAATATGCGATCTGCCTGCGTAGGTCTGATCTCTATATGATGAGTGTTTCGGTTATATAGCCACGGGCTCGGTAGTAAGAATTAACAAAGGCAGAAGATTAAAAGACAAGGTCATATCCTATGCCTATTAGCCGGTTATCATTACGTCTTGTGGGTGGATGTTCTATGCTGGGTTTTCGTTACGTGGTCTCTATTTAAGAACTTTTCTGAAAAATCCTTAAAAAATTAAAAATCTCTTACTAATTACCGCTATCTCTTTTATGAGCTATGTGCCATCCTTAAGTATAAAACTCGCATGAAAATATTTGTGGAGTGGAAAGTAGCACTGCATTGCCCCTATCAACCCCTGTTTAGGCGTAACAAGAACTTAAGAAAACAAATAATAATTAACTCAAACCTATAGTGTGTACTTGGCTAATAATTTGAAAACTTGGATGTATGTTAAATATGTATTTCCTGATTTGTGAAAATTTTATTTTTATTTTTTATTGTGACTCGACATATGACAGCACCCCGCTTAATGTTAAGCCAAAGTGTGGTCCATGAATGAATGTCACTGCTACTACAATTCAATAACTCTGAGCAGCAATCACATCCACTATGCCGGCCTAGATGGAACCGGCAACTTACAAGCTGATCCCGAAACGTGACCAAATCACTTCACGGTCTGTATACTTGTAAGTGGTGGTACTACCCCGGATCGGCAGACTGGGTACCACTGCCTACCACTCTTTGATAACCAGACCCGAAGCAAATATCCATTTTTTTTTATTAACAAATATTTGTAATATTTAATAGTATTAAATATTACAAATTTTACAAATATTTAATACTATTAAATATTACAAATAAAAGCTATGAAACAAATATTTGCTCCGACCGGGGATCGAACCCGGGACTTTACGCGCAACAAACCAGTCGCTAAACCGTTCGTCCACGCCTGTCGTCAATAAAAGTATTATAATGTATGCTGATTCACAACAACCATATTTGCTTTCTAAACATAACAAAAATATATAATATTTGTGGTAATATAAATTAATACAAAAATTGTGAAATAAATGGTTTTCCTTAATCATGTTGTAACAAATTAATTAAGTATTTTATTTATACATATTTTGTATGAGTGGTAATGACACAGCAGCAACCACCACTTTCAAGTGCACAGACAGTGAAGTGACTCCGAAGCTGGCATAGTGGACACGACTGCTAGTTGTAAATATTTAACTGCATTAGCAGTCTTTTAGGACTGATCTTGGCTGATATGTGACCTCGCCTTGCCTGATGGTAGGCAAGGGAAAGTCCAAGAGCGCGCTGGTGACTGAAAAACCGATTCGACTTACGTTGTGTCCCGGCAGATAAAAAGAGCGCTTACTTCTTACTTTTCGAGTGTGTATAAACTATAAATATTATTAATTATTTGCACTTCTGTACAGATACTCCTTATAGACTTGCTCCAACCGCAATGGTCCAGCTGCGGATCCTTATAGTGCGCTACTTAAAAGTTAGCACTATTTTTATTTGCATATAATTATACCTTGACATGTATCTTTAAAAAAATTCCTTGCAAAAATTCTTAGAATTTAAAGTGACAGTTTCTTTATGAACTGTAAGAATATTTGCTTGATTATCTTGAAGGCTTTACTTATCTTGATTTGCAAACATTTGAATTGATGTAACTAATTGACATAGGCATTTTTTGCACGAGCAAATGAAGTGCCAAAAAAACATTGCACGAATTCTTCAAATAAAACATTCACTGCATATTTAAATACTTTTTTTACTTCTCTATACTATGTTATTAAAGGTGCTTGTATCATAGAAAAAGAACGACGAAGTACACAAAATACCTATACCAAAGATCTATTCCCTATAGGCTAGTTGTTCGGTTTCCGGTCGGATCAAAGTTTTGTTTCATAGCAATGTGGCAGTGCAATGGTCATGCAACCCGAGAGCACGGGTTCGAAATCACTTAACGTTACCAATGTATCTTTGATATTTGTAGTTTGGGCGTCCAGTTTCTATGATACAAGCACTTTGGTAGCTTAGTTTAGAAATAAAATAAATATCATTTACTTTTTTCATACATTAAATTAGGTAGGAGACAATCAATCAAATTGTCACGCCTCTTTCTCACGGAGATAGGCATAGACAATGGAGCGCCACTTGCCACGATCCTGACACATCTCCTCGCTTCCTTCACATCCACAATTCTCCTCATACAAGCCTACATCCTCAAGAAAGCAACCCAGCTTTCTTGAGGATGTCTTCGATTTGATACCTACAGTTAAATGTTATTATTTTCATAAATTAAAAATCATTTTTGCAAATATTAATTTTATCAACTGCCGTTATTTATTTCGTTTAATTTACATTAAGTTTTCAGATATTGTGGTAAATAATTTTCCGCATTTGTTTTTTTTTCTTATAAAATGTATCTACTTGTTAAACATCATTATTTTTTTACAATAAATACAAGCCTCAGTACATGTAATTTATCAATGATAATATTGTATAGATATCGAAGAGTGCTTTATTATAGTACTTGATAATGGTAGATTAAATACAGTACCTTTATCAGTAATAAACAGATTGTACGATTATTATACCGGTATATAAAATGAATTCACAATAGTCACGTTTTGTTGCAATCAAACAATATTGGTAAATATAACTTTTCCTGCTCGAAGGACTAAAAAATGTATGTACCTACCTTCAAATGTTACGTAACTTTATAGGATGTCTAAGTTTTAAAATTAATAAAGTTACCATTGATTATTAACTGGTGGACCAGGCTGACAAATGTTCATTTTGGCTAAATAAATATACATAGATAACCTCTTGGTTTGTTTCTATTTTCCATCCAATTTATTAAGTACTGACATTAAAATATTTATGGGTAGTATTTTAATGGTATTTTAGAAGCATCTGTCTTAATTATTGGTGTACCTAAATACCTGAGTTTACATTTAAACAAAATGTATATGCTCGTATATATATATTTCTTACTATACATTTCTATACTAAGCTCCTAAAGTGATTGTATCATAGAAACAGGACAACCAAAGTACATATATCAAAGATACATTGGATCCCGTGAGTGGTTTCGAACCCGTGCCGCTTAGCTTACGTAGCCATTGCACTGCCACTACACCACGGTCGACTTTAGTGGATTTGGCAAAAGTGGCGTTTATTACCTTCTACCAATTGGTGATTCAATTGTAAGGTAAACAAAACAGTAGTCTTATCTTACATTAAGTGGAAAAGTAAATGTATTAACTCCCCTATTGTGTTGCATAAAAGCTGGAAAATTACGCACAATTGATTGAGAGGATGTGCGTCGAAGTGACGTCCGTCCGTTCAATTCACGAAACCATACCGCCTGATCTTGGCTTGATAATTCTACGAGATTGATTGGCTTTATCTCCAGATGCGGACCAAACATTGGCATTAAAAGTGCTTGTTTGTAAGACTGATTTACATATGAATCTATTTTTGGTCCATGAATGAAACACATTACGTTTTTATGCTCCGCTAAAACCATGCGTCTGTTCTTTACCCAGGTAATTTTGAGTGTTTTCGATTATATATCTTTTTATAAGTAAAATACCACCATAAATTTAATAATAAATAACTAACCTGCTAGAAACATTAAATAGGTTTTTTTTTAAATTTATTATTTTAACATGATTAAAATTATGATTCATTATTGTGGCTCGCCATATGATAGCACCCGAGCCCGGTATAGTTAAAACTGTCAACTTTCAAGCTCATCCTGAATCGCAATTAAGTCACTTTACAGTCTTTCCACCAGAAAGTGGTGCTACTACTCAAATCGGCAGCCTGTGCAAATGCCCACCAACTGTTGTTATTTAATTATTTTTGTTGTGACTCGACATATGACAACACCCCGCTTGAATGGATGTGACTGCTACTACAATTCAATAACTGTAAGTAGCAATCGCATCCACTATGCCGGCCTAGTTGGAACCGGCACATTACAAGCTGATCCCGAAACACGACTAAATAACTTCACTTTTGTATACTTGTAAGTATACCACTCTTCGATAACCAAACCGATAAACATCAGCCTATTTTTTATATTGTACTAGTTCCCCGCGGTTTCACCCGCGTTCATAAACTGTAATCACAATGTGAGTACATGACAGGAAAGGGTCCTCATGGTCCATCATCAGGTACTCCTGGTTTTTAACATCATATCAACCCAGATGGACGAACGGTTAGCGATTGGTTTGTTGCGAGTTCGATTCTCGGTCGGACCAAATATTTGTTTCATAGCTATTATTTGTAATTTTTAAAAAATCTAAAGTAAACGTAGCCTAAGTTACTCCTTATTACATCAGCTACCTACCAATAAAAGTCCCGTCAAAATCGGTCCAGCCATTTCAGAAATTCGCCGGAACAAACAGACAGACAATAATTGTAAAAAATGTTATTTTGGTGTATGTACCGTATATATATTCATATACATGTAGTAAAAAACGGTTATTTCAATATTACAAACAGACACTCCAATTATATTATATGTATATAGATGATATTGTTAGCGCTATATAGTTGTTTGGAGTTCTGTAAACAGTGTAGGCTCGGTAGGAGCCGGTTCTACAAGACATGATCCTTGTCATTTCACAAGAGTGGCTCGAAGGCCGTAGTGTGAGAGAAATGGTGCTGTTTCTTAATCCGCTTTGTCATCAGACAATTGTTTGCTAGTTACAATATTAATTTCCTTTGTGGCTTTAATGATAATTTTAGGTTCTTACTCAATATTGCAATATCTAGGTTTAACATATGTTGTAACTTTATTTTTAAAAAATGTGACTCGACATCTGATCTCGACCCGCCTGATGATAAGCAAGAGGTCCAAGAGTGACGACGACTGAGAAAACCGAGTTTGTTCACAGCTGCCTCAGTCGCCGTCACTATGCCGGCCAAAGGTGCTTCTTCACGCATCGCTTATATTTATTTATATGGAGCAAATAGTAAATATATAACCAAAAATAGATATAGATTTCAGTTTAAGGTTGATACTTATGAGTTATGAGTATTACGGGTGTGAAAAGACGAGGTAGGGACAAGGTTAAAGAGCTCCTCGGAACATTCTCCGTGGTATAGGCGATAGAGGACGCACAGAGCCGCCATGTCTCTGCGTAGTTGCAGGGGCTCCAGAGTTAGTGTAACCTCTGCATCTCCTATAATTCGGACAGCTCGGCGCTGCAATGAATCCAGGGCATTGAGAAGATACTTGGCTGAGCCGTCCCAGAGATGCGAACAGTTAACTACTTAGACATTTGGCAGTAAGTTTTTTTTTTATCAGTGGCAGGCATACAGTTAGTGATCAGTCTGGCGACTGAGGTAGTACCACCACTTTGAGTCACATTTCGGGATCAGTTTGAAAGTTCCCGGTTCCAAATAGGCCAGCATAGTGGATACGACTGCTACTTACATGTTAACATCAGGCGGTGACAACGTCGAGCCACAATAATAAATATCAATATACACTAATTTATATTCACAAGTGAAGACCGCCTATAGGCAAACGCGATTGTAAGCGCCCTACGGCTAGGTAGAGCGACGCAGAATAGTTGACAAACCCAGGATGGACAATGCAAGAAGGTCGAGTTTAAAAGCGCGATCTGGAAGAGCTCTATCTTCAGCAGTGGATAACTAAGGATTGTTTATTTTTAATTTTTTTACATTTCTATACTAAGCTACTAAAGTGCTTGTATCATAGAAACCAGACAAACTAAGTACATACACGAAAGACACATTAGTACCGGCAAGTGATTTTGAACCCGTGCTCACGGTTTGCGTAACCATTGCACTACCACTAGTCGCGCCAAATTGATTTTGTCATTGGGATTTTGTATTAAATTAATTACGTTTTAATAGTATACATGCATTTCGTGTTATAAATAAACACATAATATGAATGAAAACAATGATTCATATTCAGATTTTGCGACTTGGTGGTTATTTTTATACAAACCATAGAATTGAGTGTGCCATTTTTGTTTCTATTTTAATCTCCTCAACGACAGCACAACAATTTTATTTCTCTTCATTAGCACTTCATTTTATTATTAGCCAATTAAATATACCGGCTTACAAGTGAATGCATGACTAGTCTCATTAAAACAACGTTTCTTTTAATGGCCCAACATTTTTGGGTGTTTGTAAACGCTTCTGCTGCATCTATAAGAGAGTAGTTACATATTTAGCAATTTGGGTTATATATATACTTTTGTTGTGACTCGACATCTGCCCTCTACATGTCTGATAGTAAGCAAGAGAAGATCTAAGAGTTACGACGACTGAAAAAACCGAGTCAGTTCACGGTTGCCGTAGTCACCGTCACTATGCCGGCCAAAGGTGAATTTTCTCACATAGCTTGAAGAAACTAAGTTTGTAAGATGAGGAGAACATATGGGCTGGTAAAGCAATCTACTTGTATATGTTTAGCTTGAATAAATTTGAGTGGAGCGAAGTACATTTTGGTACTATGATATTAGAATAAGAATAGGACGGGCTGTTGACTAACTTCACTTGACCGATTCAAAGGTGTCTTTTTCTTGACGGTCTGCAAAGAAAAAGACACCATACTAAAGTGAAGTTGGTTGGAGAGTTAGACGTCACAAAATGGCGCCGATTTCGTCCTATTCTTATTTTAATCGCATATTAGTCTTTCTTAGAATATGGTGTTATTGTTGAGCCAATGACCAATGGCACGGGCACCAACGTAGGTTTTCCACACAGAACAACATGGCGGAGACGGCGCGTTCTAAATTTGAATCGCGGACGAGTCGGCGCTCGCTACGTAAATAAACGCACACACGAGCATAACGTAACTCTATACACATTTTGATCTGACAACGTAACCACACAACACTATCGCGCCCAAGCCAATCCCACGAATCTAATATCAACACCTTCGCACTCATTGACAATCACACATGCATTTCGTGGCCACACATCCAACCGCGCACACCAAAACGCACAAGTGACGCATCCACTTCCGGCCAATGGTTTTATTACGGGATCTACTGTACACAGCCAAAACAGATTTAACCTGTTTTGTTTATAAGATGTGCATGGTCCAGATTTCGCTTATGAATAACATAATCAAAGTGTGCCACGAGTTTAAAACATTATATGTATATGTAAATATTGACATTTATAAACAAAAATCATATGACAATTGAAGCACATAGTAACATTGTATCACGCAAGATGGAAGCTCGTATGGCGTCGACGTTGAGTAGTCGACCTTGCTGCGCGGCTCGCTCGCCTCTCGCTGCCAGAGGTTAACTTAGTGTTTTACATCTAACTTTAGAAAGTAATCAGATACTTCAGCGGCGGCACGCCTGAAATACTATGGGGTTACAAAATATGATATGAGATTGTTTGAAAGGGAATATCACATACAATCTCACAGCTAGAACAATTATTCTAAACCATAGCTCGTATATATTTTATTCAATTTTTTTTCATTTAAAAATCAGCAAACACAGTTGTCAAAATTTTTAACATTGTATTCAAAATTGGACATTATGAATCATTATACAAAACTCATTTTTATACATGACAAACAATAAATACAGTTACGAAGATCGAGAAAGCAAGGACGTCGTTGAGGAAAACCGTACGGCGTTGGTTTAAAAAAATGTAAGTTTATCATGACATCAGAAACAATAAAACAACAAGTCAGCAAAGAGCAGCTAATCAAGAAGCATCTAAATATCAAATTGGACAAATTATTTATGATCCCAACAAGGATGCTGCGAGCATCAACGTCGTGACCGGTCGTTTTGAGTTCGCCGCGGTTTGGTCTCTCCATTCACACACTCTAAGCATCCGGGTCGACGACATGCGACCTTATCTCAGACTCCCTTAAACTAATAAATCATTTTTTCCTAAGAAAAGGTTTCTTAAGGAAATTTAACTAGTTCATCTTTGTTTCAGAATGCTTTCTTTAGATAAATGAAAAGGTTGCTATTGAGATTATCCCGATAGCAATTCACTGCTCTGCAATGAAAAATATATTATAAGGAAACAGTATCCTTATCTGTATGTACATAATGTTGAAGGATAAATCAGTCATGTGCCCGGTCGCCAAACACTCGTAAACTAACGCCCACCGCGCTAAGTTCCATAAACTGAACACAACTACTAATAAGTGGTGAACTAAGGCACACTGAGTCACTGGACGCAAGCGGTAGAGGATGACGTTTGTATGGCCTATAATTAGAAGTTCATTGGTGAAAAAGGCAAAAGCCAGAGCGCACATGTTCCGGAACGAGCGGAAATCAGTCTGGCTTAAATGAGTTTCATTGTATGTACGCGTTGTCCATTCATTATGATGGCACCGGATTGGCATCGAACAGAGAACACGTCCAATCGGCGCACAGGAAGCAGTAATAGTCGCAGACGGAGCTGGACTGCCTTGCACTGTATCGGAAACGGAAATCACTCGTAAGCAAACAGTTAACCTAATTATACAAACTCAGAAGTAGTTTGTTAATATTTTAATAATAAAACATTAACCTCAAACGAGAGGATTGCAAACATTAATTCCCGTTATTTAAATAGAAACAATCCTTGATGATGTAGGGCTTCTATGCCTTAGTCGAGAGGCTACTGGCCGATGGCTGTGGACTTTGGACCCCAGTGTTTATATGTCCGTCCTGTTCGCGCTTGTACAATGCTCTATATCGCCAATCGGTCCTGCTCGCTCCCTCTGTTGTGACGGTATGAGGTGCATTAACTCACTTCTTGATTCGTGTCGGTGCACTTTTTGCCGGTTACGATGCGGTATAGGATAGAACCTTTCAGGTTTTTGATTAGATGTCGTTGATGAATACGTCAGAAAGAAACTGTTGATGATGTTCCATGTTATATGCGCATTCTAGAGAATATTGGAAAATAATTTTGTACCATCCTTTTCTACAATATCGCAGTAAATAAAGCTCAAGGCGTGTGGTCGATGCCTGCCATCTTTTAGCGGTCTGTGAACTCCAAATTACCTCTTATTCAAATTTTGCCAAATTGATTATATTAAAACTTTCCAGTATTTACATTAAAGTCGTTATCAATATATTTATTTATTTCGCGATAAATATGAACATTCAATGAAATGTTTTAAATGTCACAATAGTAACAATCGCTATGTGATCTTGTGGATTGAGCAACACAAAGGCGAAGAGGGAGCGCTCACCGCCCTCACTCTCTATGAAATGTCAGTTGTGAATATGCCATTTGCAATTGTTACAGATCAAGGTCATCCAGATATGATGACTTGATGACAGGGTTTCATAATGGCAACACATTATCAGACAACTCGATCACGTGCATAGTATCAAAAGCACATATTAATCGCTTGTTAAAATATCTATAGCATATTGTAATAATAATAGAATTCTTTATTGCACACAAACGTTTACAAGACGTAAACTTAATGCCTTAAGATATTTTTTCCAGTTTACCCTTTGAGAGATTGTAATTCGGTGATTTCTTCTGTGCAGTAAAAAAAACTATAAGAGAAATAAAATTTAAAGGACATTATTCATTTTGGGCTTTTATGTGTACTACTTTTGTAATATCCAATTATGAAAAAATATATAAATGGTAGTTTCGCTACTTGCATTGATAAACTAATAACAATTTTACTTTTAATTGCTGTGCAATTGAGTTATTTGGAAAATAAGATACGGATTTTGTATCGTCTGTCAATCACAAAGACACGCTATATTAACAGTTATGCTTTGAACTGTCATAATTATTTATAGTTTGATCATTTTGCACACCTTAACTATGCAAAATAAAGGATATATTCCAATTACATCATAATCTTCGTACATCAAACTATTTTATAATGTATATGCAACTGTTAATACAATTAAGTCCAAGACCCTATACAAAATGAATGATGTCCTTTAACAAATAAAAAAGATATATAAATTACATACACATAAACACTCTACATACACATTAATTAAACACATATAAAGCATTATTTGCATGTGGTTGTCTAAGTTTGAAAATGTTCAATGTAGGACTTTATGTGATTACTAAAGGCATACATACATACATAGGAATTGTCAAATATTTATAACTTAAATCCTTTAAAAGTAATCCATTACATAATATAACATTGTTAATAGCATTATTACAAAACAACCATCCTCAGAAATATACCCAGCATACTACACCGATTCCTACCTGTTCCTAATTCTTAATAAGAAATCGTTTAAAGAGAAAAAAATCTTAATTTAAAAATGTCATAGTGAATTGAATGGGGAATTTTTGAACGGCTAGTATTTGTTCTGTGGCCCCACGGGCGTGTGAGCGCTATCTGAGATTACTGAATGATCGTCGATGATTCCGAGAAATGGTGCGCGGCAAGCTACTCAAAGGCCGGGCGGAGTCGAGAGAAAAAATCAATCCCTTTGTTACTAACAACTCAGGTGTACAGAAATAAAATAGCTTACAAACTGGAAGTGCACAGAGAGGCGCCACGGCCGCAGCCTCGCGTTATCGCTTTATCGATATAAGAATATTTATGTGCCCTATACACAATTCGTGATTTAGTTGTATAGATCTGACGAATATACACGAAAGGACAAGGCTTAACAATTTGCAAATTTGATTTCCTATAATTATTTCGTATTAAATTTATTAGCAGATATATATATTCTTAATAGATACTCTTTTGTCTATTCCTCGCATATTTAATTATATTAATATCTAATAATTATTACTATTTAATTACTATTGTTTATACTCTGAAATAATGATTTCAATTATGTTTCTCGAGTTATTAATATCCCTATTACATGGATCCTAGAACATAACTCGATGTTAATTTAATTTCATCGATAAAATCCGTTCGAATGCCTCATCTCCACGACAGCCTTCGTTTCCAAGCAGAGAACGGAACGAGAACAGGGAAGAGCGGCGAAGTGCGAGGGGAGGGCGCGCTGCGGCGGCGGCCCACCGGCAGTTCCGAGAAGCTGGATCCAAGCCGCAGCCTCCAAGGCTAACCGCGGCTACATCACACAGGATACCCGCTCGTTAAGCCCGACGAGAGGTGAAAAACGAATGGTGGGCCCACTTTAACAGACTCAATTTAATTTAAACAGGCCCTAACCACCAGTTTTATAGTCAGATGGAAACTATAATGATTTTATTGTTATGAATAAATATGTTTTTATGCAATAAATATTTATGATCGTTCTCGTAAAAATTAATAATATAGAAGCTAAAAAGAAAAATTTGTAAATATAAGCCTATTTTTTATTGTGCTTCTATTTTAATATTGATAGATAGGTATTTGGTTTGTAAGCAATATATCTGGGTTGACTTTCCTTTGTATTACATTTGTTAATTATATGTACTTGTGTATGTGAATGTTATAAATGGTTTCTGTATTGTAAGTAATAATCACGGGATATGGTGCGTAGGGAACGCCTCGCAGCGCGCTCGCGCCAAAATTAGACGTAAACACGGGACATGAGGCGCCACTGCTCGTTTACTCTTCACCAAAACATCGAATATGCCACTCTCGATAACCACTAATTCAATTGATACGAATTTGTTTACACATCTAATATCTTCATTACTTCTAGGATTTCGATTCGCTGTTATCATGCTCCTGTCTGTTACAACTCAATCTAGGTTATAAATACTCATATATTTTGAAAACTAAAGTATTTTCACCCAAGAAGTAGGTTCAAAGACCTAATCATCAGCTTTATATGAATAAATATAAATTCAGTTGTTAGGCAATTTGTGATCAGACATTTCAAATTAATATTTAAAAAAAGAAGTGATCACGATCAATATCTGACGCGGACCCAATCTTCGTGTTTAAGTTTCGAGCAGTAAATGTAAATTGGTGATCCCTGAGGGTTAAAAAACGGATGCGAATAATTTAATAGTACTAAATCAGGTGTTGGTGAACGGTAATGAATCGGGCGTAGGGCCAGAGGCGGTTGATAACATATTAGTTTTGCGTGACAGGAGGGACGACAGCCAAAGAATTATTCATCAGACGAAAATACTCCAAAGGGTGGGTCACTGTCCTTTATAACCTTCGCAACTAAAGATCAACTCCATTACATGCGGCAGTGGTCGTAGACAATAACTTATGCAAATTATTTCCGTTTAATAATTTCAAGTTTTTGTATAAATCGCCAGCAATATGTCAAAGAGTGGTAAGCAGACGGTTGGTAATCATTTGCCCAGTCTGAAGTACCCGCTTAGTGCAGATACAGTGTACAATTCGTGAAGTAACTTAGCCGCGTTTCGAGATCAGCTGGTTTCAACTATGTCTGAATCAGTGAATGAGATATTTAAAGTAGTAGCCGGCTTCAGCTCAAGATTAGTCTGAGTTTTGCCACATGTCAAGCCACATTAAAAAATTTCGTAAGCATATTTTTCGAATTTATCAGCCTGTTTTCAAACAAACATCATAACATTGATATAGACTTCATATAACATTTATTTCTATGTATTCTTTAAATGTTCATGTCACATTGATCCAATATCTGCCGATCCGGGGTAGTACCACCCCCGGATCGGCATACAGACCGTGAAGTGATTTGGTCACGTTTCGGGATCAGCTTGTAAGTTGCCGGTTCCACCTAGGCCGGCACAGTGGATGTGATTGCTACTCACAGTTATTGAATTGTAGTAGAAGTGACATTTATTCATGGACCACACTTCAGCTTAACATCAAGCGGGGTGCTGTCATATGTCGAGACACAAAAAAATATATATATATATATATTAACTACCTGCAAACATTAGTTTACCAATCAACACAATGTTGAAATTTTATTAGAAGACATTAAATCGATGGATACGTTTTAATAATCACAACTTTATTGCTAATAATTTTTACTAATCATAAAAATATAAGTCAACGTACTCTTGTATTGTTATTAAATAATATGGAGCAACCATAACGACATGAGTAATAGAGCAATTGATAGAATAACAATTATACTTGGTACAATAGTAGTCTCTCATTTTGTTTACATATTCGATTTCAACAAACCATAACCAAATGTGATGAGAAGAAGTGAGTTCTGCCAGGTTTATGATAAGTGGCTCACCCCTGTGGAAATTGAAGCGTGACAATTGATGATAATGGTGACTAAATTTAAGAATCGCCTGATACATAAACTTTTTTTATTTTATTTAGATCAGTTAAATATTATATAATATAAATGACGCGCCCCTCCACTTTATTAGTTTATTTAAATGTGTGAATACAAATATTACTAACTATATTACCATACTTTATCATCGTGCTCCTTCTTTTGTGTCTAACCAGCAACTAAATGACCAATTACAATTGCATTTTCGGTGTGTTGAATCCATATTTTATGGATTCAACACACATTTTATCGCACGTGTGCTTAAATGCAGTAGAGAGGCGCGTCATTTCGGCTTGGACAGACTCTACCTTCCATTATACCCGGAAACCTTGGTCTTTGATCCTCTTTAAATCCTTCAAGCGCAGCAAAGAAGCATCTATCTCACCAGGCCAACGTAGTGGAGACGACTGCGTGACGATTTATTTGATCGATTGATTGAATAAACAAGCATCAGGGTCCATTAATTATAATTTCCTGATATCCCTTTTTATGTAATGTAAAAAAAGGCAAAATTAAAAATCGATTCCAATGAAGTACTTATATATTATATATTTATGACGTTTTATGATCGTTTTACTACAATCAGATATTTTAGATCTTTATCATTATTGGTAAGAGATAAAATTTAAAATAGATTAAGTTAAATAAAACTTGAAGGTTGTAGTCCAAAGTTCATGCAAAACAACCAATCAATTTGCGATGACCTGTCTATCTTATCATAAGTTTAATATCATTATGTTCAATTAACGTTAACGGCTATCATTACAGTTAATATGAAAGATGCTAAGCTTATTACATTACATCTATCTTATATTATCATCCAAAATATAGCAAGGTGTCTTACGTTGGGTTAGGAATCAGAAGAAATACTAATTCATAGTTGGATCTTATAGTTTAATTACTTTCCTCAATTCAATTACAGTTCCTATGACCTTGGACCCTTCAAGCGATGCGTGAAGAAGCACCTTTGGCCGGCATAGTGACAGCGACTGAGGCAGCTGTGAACAAACTCGGTTTTCTCTAACGTCATCACTCTTGGACCTCCTTTTGCTTATCATCATCTATAATTATCATATTTAAAAAATCCTTGTTTCTCCAACCTTCAATGTAATTGAAATTATTTATTAACGCTTATAAAAAGGTCTAAATTACAAAATTGGCAAACTTTTCTTTAGACTGACAAACTTATCTTTAATAATTTTGTGTTATTTGTTATAGTTACTTTGAAGTACTAAGATATTTCTTCAACGCCTTCTTTCTCATATAGTGTCTTATTTAAAAGAAATACTCTTATAATGTTAGCATTCAGCTTAATTTGGACAACTTATTCTGAGCCATGACGCTAGCCCTAAGGCGCCCGTCGTTCCATACACTTAACCCCTTTTGATCCCACAATTAGGAATGACGATACCAAGTTACAGTAACTGTCTTATATATGAATGCAACTATTGTTAAATATTGATAACATAATACTCTTTACTTACAATAAAGAGCATTTATAAAAAATATAGTTAGGAAGTTATGTATTATCACTGCTTTAGTCATTAATGGGATGAGATAATCACTCGTTAAATATTATGTAAACTAATTCCAGTAGCTAAAAGTCCAGCATTAAGATATATATATTTACATTTCAATATTAGGCTAATAAAGTATTACTCGTATCATAGAAACACGACGACCTAAGTTCATATATCAAAGATACATTGGTATCGGCAAGTGGTTTTGAACTCGTTCTCTCGGTCTACGTGTCTATTGCGCTACCACTGACTACATCACGGTCGCTTTATTACAAATTAATAATTTAGTAATGACAATAATTCAGATTAACGATGGATTAAAGAAAATTAACGAAAGAGGTATAGGGATGGAGAATTATAAAAGGATAATACGTGAAGGAGCCACGTATTATCCTTCCACTAATACAACCTTTAATCTTCAATATTTTAGTAGTGATATATATTTAGTTACTTCAATATATTTAGTTAGAGTTGTGGGTAGACAGACAGTTGTGAACATATTCCCAGTCTGCCGATCAGAAGAAGTACCACCACTTTCAAGTGTACAGCATCGTGAAATAACTCAGTCGTTTTTGGGACTCAGTCGTACAGCTTGGCATAGTGTATGCGACTGCTACTTGCAGTTATTTAATTTTAATGGCAGTCGCTACCACTTATAGACATTATTTCGCCTAACATTAGGCGAGATGCTGTCATTTATTTTTGCAAACAATATTTTTTCCTCTTATTGTGTCTTCACAAATGACAACCGCTCTGATGTTAAGCTGGAGTGCGGTCCATGAATAAAGGCGTCACTATGCCGATCTAGTCAAAAGTGGCAACTTATAAGCTGATCTCGATTAGGCCACTTCACGGTCTGTATACTTGAAAGTTTTAGTACTACCCCGGGGAGCAGAATGATCACCAACCCTGCCTACCACTTTTCCTAAAATAAAATAGTTAATAGCGCCAAACCGTGAGAACATTCTATGAATAACAAAATGGTACATGAACTTTATAAACGCGCAGTGAAATAGGACACATCTAAGATAAAACATGCGAATAACATCTGATAGCCGGATGTAGGTGCTTTATTATTATCAGAAATGACCACCAAGCATGGGAACATGTGCAAGACGGGTGGTCCCCGTCCCGGCACAACTATTTTTTTTATTGTGACTCGACATATGACAGCACCCCGCTTGATGTTATGCTGGAGTGTGATCCATGAATATATGTCACTGCTACTACAATTCAATAACTGTAAGTAGCAGTCGCACCCACTATGCCGGCCTAGTTGGAACCGGCAACTTACAAGCTGATCCTAAAACGCGACTAAATCACTTTACGGTCTGTATCAACTAGTATCAAACGGAAATAAATAAAAGACACAAAATATACAAGTGTATCAAAATCGTAGAAAGTGGATAGATTTTGTTGTTTAACTGTAATAGCAGACAACTCTCTTTATCCACCTCTATTTGTCCAGACGCTCTCCAGGTTAACATCAGGCGGGGTGCTGTCATATGCCGAGAATAAATCTATGAGAATTGAGTAACATATGGTAAAAGAGTGGTAGGCAGTGGTGCCATTCTGCCGATCCAGGGTAGTACCCCGACTTTTATCACATACAGACCGTGAAGTGACTTAGTCGCGTTTACAGATTGCCTTGTAAGCTGCCGGTTCCAACTAGGCCGGCATAGTGGATGCGACTGCTACTTGCAGTTGTTTAACTTACAAAAAAGTATTAACGGAGCTGTGAGAAGATGAATGATATCGTAAGAAAACTGTTTATAATTAAAACCGTGAGACTATTTTTTTATTAATTCACACGTCTTCAATTTTATTATTTTTACTTTCCTAAATGCAATATTTGACTTTTGGGGATATACTACAGTGTCAAGATTTATGTTTATACGAGTAAAACTTCTCCCCATCCTCCCAATGCGTAAAGAAGTACTTTTGACTGGCATAGTGACGGTGACTGAGGCAACCGTGAACTAACACGTATTTTCTCAGTCGTTCGCACTCTTGGAAATCACCAGACAAATCTGATTTTGATTCACAATAATAATACTTATAGTATAGTCTATTTTGGCGTATGACAGCACTGATTTAAAGCTGGAGTACAGTCCACCAATGAAAGCGACTGCTACTACAGTGAAACAACTGCAACTAGCGGTCGCATTTACCCAACCAGCATAGTGTGCAGGGGCAACTTTTAAAATAAACCCGAAACGCGACTGAGTCACTTCACATGTCAAGACGATGTCACGCCGACAATGAACCGTTTCATTTTACGGTCGCCTCAGTCTTGGGCCCCGATTCTCTTAATACACGACAGCGAAATGACTTGGCATCGAACTTGCACTGCATTATCAACGTGACTTTTATACTAATCTAAATAATATTAGTGGTGACGGAAAAACAGTGATATTTATTTATTTATTTAAAAACTTTATTGTATTTTTTTTTACAAAAGGCGGACTTAATGCCCCATGGCATTCTCTACCAGCCAAACCTTCATATATGGTGAACGTTAAGATGATGGTGGGTAGTGCAACAAAGTTTAAAATCTGGCTATATAAGTATTAAAATGAAAATATTATTTATAAGTTACTAAATATATATAAACTACATACAAAAATACATACTATACATTTAAATATATATGTATATATACATACATACAAATACATAGACACATAGATACATATTATTAATATAGAAATACATAAATAACAGATATAGAACTGATATTGCGTTGCTATTTATTATTGCCAAATATTAACACATTTCCACTCCTATTCTTTTTCCATAAATATTATTTAGGTTAGTACAAAAGTCACATTGATAAAGCAAATCAATTCGCTGTCATTTATTAAGAGAATCAGGATCCAGGACTATTATCAAATTCAAGACTTGGATATTAAATACATAACTCTAAAAGCCACCTGCATAATATTTATCAAACAGCAGAAATAAATAATAATACTTTACAAATAATGTTCCATATATGAAATGTTGTGTGCTTGTGTGTTTAAAAAAGGAATGCATGAAATGAAAAAAACGAAAGTTCTGATATATCTTAGCAACAATTGTATAAACAAAAATGTTCTTAAGAATAATATCACCCTTTAAATTCTTGAGTATTCTTATGTGTAACAAATATTGAAATTTAAAATATGTCAAGTGGTCTCAAATAATATACAAATTAAAATAACGAAACTTTACTACATGATTTCAAAAGCTGTGTGTGATACCTATGAAGTTAACTATTGAGGTTGTTTTTCACATTTATCTTTTATTGTGACTCGACATATGACAGCACCCCGCTTGATTTTAAGCTGAAGTGTGGTCCATGAATGATCACTGCTACTACAATTTAATAACTGTGAGTAGCAGTCACATCCACTATGCCAGCCTAGTTGGAACCGGCAACTTACAAGCTAATCCCGAAATGTGACCAAATCACTTTACGGTCTGTATACTTGGTGGTGTATAAGTGGTGGTACTACCCCGGAGTCACAATAAAAAAAGAGGTTTTTTTCATGTCGTCTTGATAAAAATAAATGACGTCATCCAAAAAAACTACCTGTAAAGGAATATTACGATTACGCATTCCCTTGTAATCTATGTAGATTATAAAAGATATGATTTTTGTTTGTTTATTTTGATGAAATAAACCCTCATGTAGGTCATCATCAATGTCATGTATAACAAATATATTCTTTATTTCATAATCGTGATAACGTAAACATTATACTTTGCTTCTTGGTGCGTTTAATTTTAAAGTATTTTATTTTACTTTCATATTTTATTTTAAGTCAACTTGTGTAGTATGTGCATTGAAACATTTAATAAATAACTGACCTAAGCACTGACTAGCTGACCTAAGTAGAGGACCACCTATTATATGTTATTTTTCTTTAAAAAACCTATCTCAGATCTGTTATTTTATAAATGCTTGTTGTCACCAATGGTATATAATGCGATTAAAATAAGAATAGGACGGAATCGGCGCCATTTTGTGACGTCTAACCCTCCAACCAACTTCACTTTGTGGTGGTGTCTTTTCCTTTGCGGACCGTCAAGAAAAAGACACCTTTGAATCAGTCAAGTGAAGTTAGTCAACAGCCCGTCCTATTCTTATTTTAATAGCATAGTACATACAGACAATTGGTGGTCATTTACCCAGCTTGCCGATCCGGTGGAGTACTTTTAAGTGTAAAGACCGTAAGATGTTTTAGTCGCGTTTCGAGATTAGATTGTATTTTGCCAGTACCAACTAGAAGTAGCAGTCGCCGCCATTCATGGACCGCACTCGTGCTAAACATCAGGCGGGGTGCTGTCAAATGTTAAAACTACTTGTTCTTTTTTTTTTTTTTTTATTGTGACTCGACATATGACAGCACCCCGCTTGATGTTAAGCCAAAGTGTGGTCCATGAATGAATGTCACTGTTACTACAATTCAATAACTGTGAGTAGCAATCACATCCACTATGCCGGCCTAGATGGAACCGGCAACTTACAAGCTGATCCCGAAACGTGACCAAATCACTTCACGGTCTGTATACTTGTAAGTGGTGGTACTACCCCGGATCGGCAGACTGGGTACCACTGCCTACCACTCTTTGAAAACTTGAAACTTGAAAACTTTAAAACTTCTTCGCTTGTTTTAGATTTTTTGGTAGTAGTGCAAACCAATGGCCTCCAATTCTAAACTTGTCGGTACCAGTGTATGTTTAATATTTCGCCCAGTTTCTATGATACAAGCACCTATGATAAAAAACCATGTTTAGAGAAATTGGGCATGAAAAAATTGGTGACTCTATTATGTACATATACGTTGTGGAAGCACTTATTTCCTTAGATTTCTGATCGGCTCCGATAAAGACATTGTCCAAGAGGCAACATCCAGTAATCAGAGCGTGGAAACTGAGTACAAAGTGGTGGCATTGCAAAAACTACTTTATATCTAATTAATACAGTCGTTATTTGTTTGTTGGGAAATAATAATTACATGTACTTTGCGACAGCTGGTACTATAACACTTATACCGGCTATTAAGGATGTAGCGAAAGCAGATAAACAATAACTATCATAATTTACGAATTGTCCGATAAGTATCTCATTTAAGATTTTTACATAGAAAAAATGAGTTAACAAATATGGATGTATTATTTCCATTTCTATACTAAGCTACTAAAGTGATTGTATAATAGAAATAGAACGACCAAAGTATATGAAACATACATTGGTACTAGCATGTGGTTTTAAATCGTAAGCTCTTGATTTGCAAGACCATTCCACGGTCGCCTTTAAATTAGATGTTTTGCCATCGCAAATAATCGTGGACTTATTATTAATCGATAATAAACTTTGGCTAATTTGCATAAAAACTATCTTTATTTTTTTGTAGTATATTGTAATGTTGGTGCTATTACTTTATTAAAACAAGGCACGTTAATTTGCAGTCGCAATAGCAAATGCAAATTAGAGCTATATGCACATTTTAATATAAGCTATTTAAGTTGGCAATATGTGACGAGAATCCACAGATCAAAGAACTGCACGATGAAGAACTACGTAGAATGTCGAGTTTGATTCCCGGTCTGTTATTGGTCGGACGACGATAGGCGCCCGTGACCGATCCAATTTTTTCTATTTAATTTTCACTACTTCATAAAACTTCTAAAACTCTTAATTATAATACTTTTTTCAATCTATTTATTACTCTTAACCTAACCCCCGGAAGTGGATAGATATAACTGACATAACACCACATGACATTTTGCTTAACAATATTGTTTTTTTTATATACCGGATGTCCGTTCTATATCAATGGAACATAATCTACACAAACAATATCTATATTCTTGAAAGATTAGATTTTCTCATATTTCAAGATTTAATTGTCATGTCAACGTACAAGTATACTACCGTGAAGTGATTTGATCACGTTTCAGGATCAGATTGTAAGTTGCCGGTTCCAACTAGGCCAGCATAGTGGATGTGATTGCTACTCACAGTTATTGAACTGTAGTAGCAGTGACATCCATTCATGGACCACACTCCAGCTTAACATCAAGCGGAGTGCTGTCACCATAAAAATTAATGTAATAACAATACGTTTATGACCTGATTCTAAAACTTATTTTTTGAGACGCGACATCTGACCTCGACTTGCCGGATGGTAAGCAATGGGGGATCCAAGAGCGCCGACGTCTGACAAAATAGTTTCATTCTACGGCTGCTTAAGTAACCGTCACTGTGTGGGCCAAATGTATTTTTACACGCTTGGCTTTAAGGATAAGGAGAACACATGGGCTGGTGAAGCATTCCACTTGTCGATTGTTCTACAAAGAAATGACGCGCCGACCTAAAGGTTTAGTCCGACTGCCGCTGATTCGGTCGACAGAATGCGACTGATGCGGTAGGAACAAGAATAAAGAGCTCATTGGAACATTCTCATAATTACAATCATAATGGAATATTACATGAGAAATTCTTTGCGTACGACAGTACGTAATAATATAAATAAAGTAACAGTGAACGATAAAAGACAATTAGCTGTTGTTTGTGATCATAACATCAATACAGTATCGTATCAATGACCGGATCTATCTCGGTATAACACCTATTTATACAATCACTGAAATATCATTTTCTCATCAAATCCTTTGGCCGGCATAGTGAACGTGATTTTTTAGTTGTCAGCGCTTATATACCTCCCTTGCAACCATCCGGCATATCAATAAAAAAATGTCTAAATAACTTTTTTGCAATCTGTTCTAGTCACTAAACAGTGTTTCTTACGAAACGGAAAATCTAAGGAGAGTTTTGAGTGATGATAATGTATTTGTAAAACAAAGGATATTTGAAAGTTACGAAACAGTTTGTTCTAAAATAGTATTCTGAGCGAGTGCCGTTACTCCACTACCTGTCCCGCCGCATCACAAACGAGCGGCCAACTTCTCAGAAGGCGATAGTGGGCCGTATTTTAATGTTATCGTCTCGAACACGACGACATACTGATAAGTTGACAATGTTCATGCCCACTTCACGTCTACTTTCAAGACCTTCCACGAACCCAATCCCTGTCAGGAATAATTAACTTTACTACCCGAATGACTCAATGCAACTAGGTAATTGCCTTTTTCTATTAGTAAGGATTATGAGCAATATTTACTTTCACAAATATAATTGTATCTTTGCTGCTGATAATGATCCAATCTTTATTTAAACTATGATTAGTTAAAACCTACCTGTCATTTTCTCGTTAAAATACATATTCCTATTCTTCACATTTATTTTATTTATTGTTTATCTACTTTCCTAATCGTTAGCAAGGAGATTTGCTAAGCTATGGATGTTCTAGTCGTCGCCAATTAGCCCAGAGGTGGTTATTCACACTTCGCTTTAAGTTTACCTATAACCTATCCAAAGTTGTTGAATCCAAAGGATGGGAAGTCTGCTTTACCTTACAGTTGTCGATTGTATATCACGGGACTAAAAAGACGAGGTAGAAACAAGGTTAAAGAGCTCCTCACAACATTTATTTTAATACTTCGATAATGCACTCGACGACTAAAGTAAATGACGTAATTTTTATAGATTCATTGTTATTTATTTGCAGTATTTTTACATTGATATGAATCATAACATCTGTTTCTATAAAAATGGCTTTTAAATACAATATTCTTTCAATAACAATAATTATAACATCGTCTTTATTATTCTGTACATTACCAGATAATTTAAGTTTCTTATATGAGTATTTTCCTAATGAGGAAGTAAAAGACCGAAAAGGTGCCAAATAGGATAATGGTAATCCTTTGGTTAAATGTATAAAGTTATCAAGTATATTGCGAAAGACTTCTTGGTGCTTAGACTTAGTGCCTAGGCTAGTCTGCGATCAAAATAGGTATGTATTGAACGTTATAATACCTGTTTCTAGTTACATAGCCAGTTACACATGCTGGACGGCCTTGCCAAAGTCACCGTCAGCTTGTCCGTTCCTTTCTCTACCTATACGAGCCGTTATACGTACCACTTACACTCCAATAACTATTTATTATACAGGCATTTTGTCTCCTACTACTTTAGGTTTAACCTTAAATTTTGTCTATTGTAAAAATTGTTTGTGCTAAATTTTAGAACCTAGTTAGTTTTTTAAATTTAGAAACTCAATTGAAACCTAGTAATATTAGTACTCATGGCTTGCTATAACATTTTTTTTACGTTTTAACAGGACCACCGAATCACATATAATACAAAGATACATTGGTGCAAGTGGAATTAAACCAGGGGCTCATGGTTTGCGTGACCACGCTGCCTAGAGTCGTTTATCGTTACAACTAATCGACATCCTAATTTTAAGTTTAAAATATTATATTTTGCATATATCCGTACATTAAGGAATTGAGTGCTATCATAGAAACAGGACAACCACAGGGGCAAGTGGTTTTGAATTTTAACCCATGATCTCGGTTTGCCTGACTACTGAAGTACCACTATAACGCCGTCGCCTTAAAATTATTTGGTAATTGCTAAAATGTAAATAGAGCTTAGTCCAGGTCAGATGTCGCGTGCCAAAATAAAGAAATATAATAATTGGAATGGATTCGTTTTCAATATTACTCAAATGTGTTTTTGAATCTTTGGAATTGGTATGTAATGCTAAACTAAAGGTTGAATGAACTTAACCACCTCTTTTTCGTTTAACGCACTACACGATGTGTTTGTATTCGATTCGAGAAGTGCTACTGATTAGGGATTCATGTGATGACATGTAAAAGGAAATATTGCTCGATACATGATTGGGCGTGCACATGGCAAACCGAACCAACTTGAATATAATATACAAGCGCTTGTGAATAATCATTGCATTCTTTTGTGTCCTATACGAAGAAAACATTATTATTGTTTTTGTAAAACATCGAACAAATGCAATCACTGCATTAACCAAAAACTTAATTTAGTCAACATCGCATTGTGACATGGGTTATTTAATTAAGAAATCTACCTCCATTCCAGACACAAATGCAAAGGATGCAGTCCGGTAGTATCCGTAGGTAAGACGTGTTTCCACGGAGCGGTTTGCTCGATGGTGGGCGACGGTAGCGCCGCGTTGGGCGTCCGCCAAGGCAATTTGCATCGCTACCCGTTTCGGAACATCGCCAAGTCTAGCCGAACAAAACCACTGAGAATTACCACTCCAATAATAATTAAAGCAAACATTTTGCAGTCGAGACGCACGCAGACGGATGTTATGGAGCTTATAAAGCATCGACACCGTTTGTAATTAAGAAGCGACGCATGCTAGCCGTATATTTGCCGACGCGGAAGGAACGCCTGCAACGATCCGTCCAGTCGAGCCCGAAGCCAAGAGTCTACAACTAAATTAATGCCTTTGATATTCGAAATATCAATATTTTCAGGGAGCTTATGAAGTGCGACGTAGACACGAGTGAACCTTCCGCATTGGCAACTTCGCTCTGATGAAGATGATCCATGTGAAATATTAATCACAAACAAGAATGCAGGTAGATGCAGTGGCAGATGTGGTCGAGTGGCAAGAATTAGATGCAATGGGCATAATAAATGGCGTTTAGAAATAGCAATTGAATAAATGCAAACGAATTAAGAGATTCAGTGTGTTCACTATTGAAAGAAATAATAACTCGTAAATAATTGACGTGTAATACATAGGTAGTTTATTATTTTTTGAACATGTACTAGGGCCGGTGTTTATTTACGAGGTGGCAAAAGCTTTGATGTCGCCTTGGCTGGCGTCCATTCTCAGCGACACCGGTCATCAAGACGAGGTAACGATGGTGCCGTGAAGCAAAGCGAAATTACCTTCTATCTTTATTTATTTTTACAATCCAATTAATGTAAGTACTTTATTTTCTTTTCGTTTTTTAATTAAATGTAGACACGGAAACCATATTAAACATTGTATAATTATTAATTAGATCTTTGGTCAGCATAGTGACAGCGACTGTAATTACTGTAAAATAAAAGTTTTTTCACCTATTGCTTTTAGAATCAAATGTCGCGTCTCTATAAAAATAATTTAAAAACAATTGCGGGCGGCATTTATTAAAGTAAACATA
Source organism: Tinea trinotella (assembly GCA_905220615.1). Taxonomy (NCBI): domain Eukaryota; kingdom Metazoa; phylum Arthropoda; class Insecta; order Lepidoptera; family Tineidae; genus Tinea; species Tinea trinotella. The sequence continues at coordinate 9,881,104 of HG992306.1, forward strand.
TTATTTAATACAAAAGCGTTGCTGGCTTAAAATAACATTTGCAATGGAGGCAATACTAGGAACACGAACCATAGCTATAATACAACACCGGCATTGCACAATTATGATTAAGTACACCGCTGGTGGTACAAAAATCAAATAACCGCATTTGCTGATTAAGTTGGATTTACAATTGCGATTTTAATTTACTTACATTATGTTTGCCAAAGTCATTATTTTAGAAGTTTTTAATTGCGCAATTCAATAAAAATCTATTAAGGGACAGATTAGGATGCCCGGTAGTACGTGGATTTTTGAAAATGAATATATTGCTAACACATCAAGTTTTTCTAAGTTTTGATATTTAAACAAAAAAAAAATATACTTAGGTAATCTGATGAGAATGGATGTGTTAAACGAGGCAAACCCAGGAAGGTGTTTTCCGACCAAATCGGAGACATCCTCATCACGAAAGCTAGGTTGCCTAATGACCATAACCGTAGAGCATGTTATGAGAAGAATTGTTGATGTGTGGGAAGCGAGGGAGTCGTGTCAAGATCGTGGCAAGTGCCGCTTCAGTGTCTTTGCCTATCCCTATGCGAAAAAGGCGTGACAATTTGATTGATTGTTAGGTATGAATAATAAATAATTTATACAAATAACTTTTTTCACATAGGTAGTTCGTACGGATAGGCAGGGCCATAAAGTTCTCGAATGGGCGGGTAACATAGGGCATGATCTCGTACTTGCATGTAACAAACATTAACAAGAAAGACTGACGACCTGCTAAAGGTACCAGGAAACCGCTGGTTGCAAGTCGGTTCCAGCAAACTTCTATGGAGATCTATGTCTAGCAGTACACGAAATAGTTCATATATTGATATTTAACGAGTTTCTTGTAATTTCTTTTCGTCATATGCCTTTTCGAAATCATGGTAGAATCTGACAATGACAATGCTAAGAGCAGGAAATAAATGATTTGATATTATGTTGATTTTATCTATCCATATTCACCTAGCATTATTTACACATAATTGCGAATTCTATATGTATGGTATTATGATAATATTATAAAGTGTAGGTCAAATAAAAAGGTCAATCGCCGCTTGCCTGACAAGGTACTTAGATTGGTTCTTTGTGAAAGCAATGACTGATAACAATCTTACGCTTTTGATGTTAAACAATCTACACCTTACACTTACAATTTTGTTACGGATAACAATTTCTTAGCATCCATGGATTCTACGTGCGGCATCCATCGCGTGGCAGGCGGGAGAGTGAAGTCAGAGCGTTCTGAATCGAAATGTAGGTTTTAAAGCTAATAGGTAGGTTTTGATCATTACCAAGAGCCGAGTTCAAAACCGCTTTTCGGCATGTATCTTTGATATTCGTACTTTGGTCGTCACGTTTCAATGTAAAACGAATGAGGTTCAAAATTCAAACCTCTTGATTATTAATCGTATGATACAGTCATCTTACTAGTTCAATTTGGATGTAGCTGCCTGTGGACTTTATATTTATTGTGACGTGACATCTGGCCTAAACCAGCTTGATTAGCTTGATTAGGCACGGAAAGGTTCAAGAGATTATCATCATCAGCCAGAAGACGTCCACTGCTGAACAGTGGTAGGCTTTTTAAGAGGGGTAGGCAGTGGTACTACCCAGTCTGTCGATCCGGGGTAGTACCACCACATACAAGTATACAGACCGTGAAGTGATTTGGTCACGTTTCGGGATCAGCTTGTAAGTTGCCGGTTCCATCTAGGCCGGCATAGTGGATGTGATTGCTACTTACAGTTATTGAATTGTATTAGCAGTGCCATTCATTCATGGACCACACTTAGGCTTAACATCAAGCGGGGTGCTGTCATATGTCGAGTCACAATAAAAAAAAACATAGGCTTCCTCCTTAGAGCGCCATTCTGAACGACAAGATGCCAGTTGCATCCACCGTTTATTTGTAACTTTCACCATGTCGTCACTTTACTTACCAATAGCTCAACGACTGAAAAAAACGATTGAAATCTGCGAATGCCGACTAGCGATGAATTTTCATTCATTAATTTAAGTATCCACGCTTATCAGACTACTGTGCAAGAGTCCAGGTCTTGTATTATTCAGTAAAGAAACTTTTCTTGTAAATGTTTATTGACGAAAACCCGAAACTCTGTACAATTTTACAACTCTGTACAATGAATTTTACATCTCGTAAAATTTTGGCGTCCTTCACTACCCAATTTTAATTAACACTTGCTTTAATGTGATTACGTAATCTATAATGATTCATGTGTCCCTTTTAGGTTTTATATAAGTACCTACAAAAGGTCATTAACACATCATATTGTTGTAGGTTTTTTATGTTCGACAATAGCTCTATCAGCGTTATCTTTATCGCTTAAGTAAGTTTGATCACAACTTGATACCATATCTGTGACGACAATGGATCTGCTATTTTTATTTCGTCAATCGAAGCCCAGTGTGTAATTATTACTTTGAAATATTAACTGGTCTAATAGCTGCTTGCAGATCGGCATTTTGATGGCTGCTTTTGGATTGTATACTTAACACTTACAGCCGGTTGTACCAAAAAAGTTTCAATTTACGCATTTAGTTTTACTTTATACTTATTCTATTACGTTTACTATTACAAAATCGTGAATTGGGTTGTTAATAATTTTATATAGAAACTAAGTACCATTTATATACGTTTTTATCATTAGAAATAACAAAAGTAGTACCATAGAAACCCAAAATTAATGATGTCTTGTAGCTTTGTATAAAATATCCGTTAAACGTAAATGTAAAATGTGAAGTTAAAGAGTCGTGCAACCCATTTTTCCTTTTTTTATTTACTTACTTATACGATACTTTTTACAAATTCGTATTATATAATTTTTGGTTCAACCGGCTGTTACTGTTCAAAGGTTTATCAAGATATTGTCATTAAGGCGACCGTGGTGTAGTGGTAGTGCAATGGTTACGCAAACCAAGATCACAGGTTTAAAATCACTTGCCGGTACCAATGTATCTTAGATATATGTACATTGGATATGCTGGATATTCTAAGATACTTTCTTCTAAGGATATTCATTACAGACGTTTGTGAAATTCGATTTTTTTATTGTCGCTCGACATTTGACCTCGACCTGCGTGGTGGTAAGAGTCGACGACTGAAAAAAAGTTAGTTTACGGCTGCTCACTCGCCTCCCTACGTGACTTTATACATTTTTCCATATTTGCAATTTTCCGCTTAGTGGTTTTTGTGGTTTCATAGCGATGCGCAACCTGGTCAAACCAATATTTTGGGCTTCGTCTTCTTTTGCCCTAAACCTCTCCCACAATAACTCACAAATAGCTAAGTGAACCCATAGGCTTTGTACCGACTTACAAATGAAACCTTACAAACGTAACCTGACTTGATGCATGTGTAGGTAGGTAGGTATGTTTGCTCTGTTTTAAGATTAGGCCAATGTTTTATATCGAATATCTATGTTACTTGGGATTATAGTAGTTATATAGCCAGTATATTTACTTACATACTCGTATACAACTTTACATAGTTATTGGATTTTCTGATATCGTAGGTATTGCGCAGTAAACGCTAAGAGTCTTCATACTAATTTTAGAAGCATACACTATGCCTTCTAATACCATTTAATAGTTAATACAGGTGGATTATCTATGTATTTGTTGGGTTTTAGATAAAGGCACGTAATAGGAAGTAAATGAAGATTTAACAAACAAAGAAAAGTATGACAACTTTATGTCCAAGTGTCTAACACTGCGATGGCAGTAAAAAGTCGGACAGGTAATTTTACTACCTCTGGTTTCATAGTTTTAATCTTGGTTTGCTTTACACCATACACCTGTTCAACACGAATGTTAACTGGGTCGGTATATATACCCTTATCTAATCAATCTGTGAGGCCGCTTCGCAGAGAACGGCGCCACAAACTCCACAATCTTATCGTAGCTGTATAAAAGGTCCTTTTATAGGTACCTACTTACTATAGAAACAATTACAATCGAAAATATGTTATGTTCTACGTACAATTCCATGTATCAATTAAATGTTAAAACTATAAACGTATTTGTTTATCATACTCGTAACACCTGTATACAATATAAAATAAAGATAAGTGGCGAAGTAATAACAAAACATTGCAACTTCACAAAGGGCACCTGTAAAGTGAACGTGAGCCTATGGGGTAGCAGGTTCAACAGGTGAATGCATCTTATTTTTATCCCCCATCCTTTTCATACCCGTAACTTACCTACCTGTTCCGTTAAAATGTTATAACATCAAAACGTAACCAAAGGAACACAAGTAAACGGGTACTCACTTGAGATAATAAATCTGTCCTTCAGGTGTGCGGGCCTGCTCCCACCCAGGTGGCAGTGGTCCGAGATCATCATGAATATGCGAGCCGATGTCGTAGGATCGTTGTTTGGCGTGTTGGTGTATGAGCGGCGGTTGTGTTTGCTGGGCGGCGGCGTAGGTTTGTTGTAAAGTCGCAGGTGAAGAGTGGGCTCGTGAATGCGACACCGGTGTCGCGCCCGCGGCTGATGACGAGCCGAACGCCGAATCGGCAGAATTTTCTCGCGAGTGCGACACGGATGGCGACCTGGAACCGGTCGACGGCGGGTTAAAAAACGACTTTGGAAGTTGGCGCATACGCAGAGGCACCTGTAGCGGTCGTTTAGAGTCCGGCTTGAGCACTGTGTCGAACAACAACTGAAGAACAGAGTCTGAATCCTGGTCCACGCGGAGGACCAGGTTCGATTTTTGTTCACCGTCGGTATTGAGAGCCATCTTTTCTGTCGGTACGAAAATGACTCGAAACCGACTCGGCTCGTTAATGCGACACAAGAACGGCACACGACGGGTCGGCGCCCGGCACCCGACGTACCTGTACAACGGCGCTCGCTGCGCGACTGATCGCCCCACCGCGCAGCGCCTGCCCACGCGCACCCGCCCGCGCCCGCCACCCGTCCTCGGACCGGTCTCCACTCAACTCAATATCAATAGGTAGTTAGTATTATAGGTAGTCAGCCCTACTAGTCGATGGTCTACGTGAGGCGCCCCGTGCAGAAGAGGCGCCTGCGCAGCTATAGCTACGACTTATTTCGGATTATTCCAATTGGTCTCAGAATAGGAACAAGGATAAGTTTATCGATAATGGTAAGATGTAAAAATGAGCTGGAAACACAGAAATCAGACGCAATACCTGTTGAGACCAACAAAATGCTTCAAATAAGTTTTTGGGACATATAAGTGAATTGATGAAAGAGCGTGTTAGATATGGGGTTTTATAGTAGTTTATATGTATAAATATTTATTAAAATGGATTGAGATGTGGAAATATCTATGGTTACATATAGTATCATATTTGAATATAAACAAATCTATTTAAGTGGCACACTTCTATTTAAATGTTTTTAAATAGAAAGACCACCACAAAATATTTGTTTATATTCAAATATGATACTATATGTAACCATAGATATTTCCACATCTCAATCCATTTTAATAAATATTTATACATATAAACTACTATAAAACCCCATATCTAACAAGCGCATTACTTTTATTAGTTAATACTAACAAAACAATATTAAAGCAACGGAAAAACTATACTAAGACCTCCTAAGGGTATATAAAATAAATTTACAGAATATATATATTTTATTGTGACTCGACATTGACAGCACCCCGCTTGATGTTAAGCCGAAGTGTGGTCCATGAATGAATGTCACGGCAGACTGGGTACCGCTGCCTACCACTCTTTGAAAATAGCTATCGGTAGACAAAAAGAGCAAGTATAGACAGATAAGAGCACTGGACAACTGCGGTAAGGGCAAATCCGCGCATTGTTTACGAGTCGTGCGTAGGGTAAGGAGGGGCACAGTGGAACGCAGGGCAGAGTGAAACACCCGTAATAACTCTGTCAATTTCTAACATTCCATATATTTTATTTGACAGCATAATCAAGTGCACAAGCGGCCATATTCATTCAGTTGTCAAAGTGAAGTTGTATGGGTCGTGTGTTAAATAGTTTGGAAAATTGGTTTTTTGACATTAATTTCATTAAAAATTTGATGTAGTGTTTTCCGATTTACGCGAAAACCGTAGCTACTGGTAAGTAACATTTTATCCCTTTTATTTAGGTATGTAATTGGTGATATATTAACGAGCAAAACATAACCTAAAAGGGTAACCTAATAAATACAACTATTTTTGTTTTTATGAATCAGAAGAGGGGCACAGTGGAACGGGGCACAGTGGAACGGGGTACATAGGAACATGCTTAAATACTTTATTGGACAAATTCTAACTGACTGTGACACTGAGAAGGACGAATATGATATCAGCTACCTGAAAAAAAGTGGCAAGTTTGACGGATTTCACTTTTCTCTAGAACCAGATATGGCAGTTGTGTCTAAAAATTACATAGGTCTCAAAATATTCCCATGAATAAGGGAAATATAAACTAAAAGACAGGCCAACCTATTGTACATTCCACAACGCATCCATAAAATGAATAATTTCAATTATTTTATTTATTATTTTTAGATTTATTTCGTATGTTCTACTGTGCCCCTAGGGGCGTTCCACTCAACCCCAGACCTGGGGCACAGCGGAACAAAATTCTCATCTTGAAAAAATTCCAATAAATATTAAAATAGGAACTTTTTTCAATATTTTTGGTTGGAAATTGATAGAGCAAAGACTGCTTAATATGTAAGTGATAGCCCCATTATAATTAAATAAAAGTTGATTTTTTTAAAAATCTAAATGCGTTTTTCGTTCCACTGTGCCCCCTCTTACCCTATAATAATTATTAATAATATTTTTAAATTTTAATTTTGATAAAGCAAGTTCCTGCGCAGCTTGAATGCCAGCCCTCTTTTTATCTGCCGGCTTTATACCTACCTAGGTATTATTATTATCAAATCATTTGGCTATGCTTTACATTACAAAAAGCTAATTTTTAATAAATCCGCCATTCTTACAAATTAATTATCAAGAACACACAAGTTTTACGGTTATACATATAAAAGTGGGAAGCAATGATGCCCAGTCTGCAGAACAGGGGTAGTAGGTACCACCACTTAAAAGTGAACAGCCCGTTAAGTCACTTAATCGCGTTTTTGAATCAGCTTGTAAGTTGCTGGTACCAACTAGGCAGGCATAGTTGATGCGACTGCCCTTTGCAGTTGTTTAACTGTAGTAGCGGTCGCCTTTATTCATCGACCGCACTCCAGCTTAACATCACGCGAGGTGTAGTCATCCAGTTTAACATCAGGCGGAGTGCTGCCGGGACTTGGCCCGTACCCTCACTTTCAAGTTCAGACCGTGAAGTGGCACAGTCGCGTTTCGGGATCAGCTTGAAACGGCAATGTGTAGACGGCAAATTCTTCATTGCGTTTGCATGATGGGTTTAGTGATGTAAGGTTACTACTTCTTATCAATTGTTTTAGGTACCTAAAATAATGCATTTAATAAATAAAAGTTGTGTATTATGTTAAATATTTATGGCGCTGTCCGAAATCCTGAATAAGCACATCAAAATTATTGCTTACTACGCACTGCTCAGTACATAGTAAATAATAACACGCACGTTAAATGCGAATCAGTGCAAAACTAATCATTTTCATGATTTTAAACAGCGCAAATTCAGTCAGCTCTGGCGAAATGTATTAGTGCAGTCAGATATATTGGTATTTATTGATACTTTTGTGCGTTGAAACAATTCCGGGATTAATAAAAAAAACAATATCATTGAGGGTGAGGGTTATTTTCAGGATTTCAGATAACGTAAGTTCAATCAGGTCTAGCGCAAATTGAATTATTAAGGCTATCATTAGGATTAGGAACATAAAAAGAGCTTTCTCACAAGAGATACACTTGAAGTTTTTTTTTATGGAAAAATACGTAGTATCAAGTAAAACAAATAAGTAGAATAACGAAGCAAGTTATAATCTTAGACTAGTTTTTATTGTTTGTCTTTTAGATACTTTTTTTGCGCTGAAACGATTCCGGTGTAAACTCTCTGAACGAGTTGGTATCGCAGTTGGTACTACTAACGAAACGTCAAAGTTGTCAAAACTGCGTCAACAAACGCGCCGTTGCACTTGTCTCACCGAATACGACCGTCTCGCGTTCGTATTCTTATGTGTACTTTGCGCATGGCTTTTAACTATAGAATTTTAATAGTGATGAAGTATAACAGAAGCATCGTCATAGCGCAAAGCGCATGCGTCGAATCGCATCGCACAGGATATTATAATGATTGTTCTATTTTTATACAATGTTGTGAAAATGTGCGGCTATGTAACTTAGATATTTTAAAACAGTTTAACTATGGCTAACTTGCAGGAATCATTTGATAGGACTTGCAGGCTATGTGCCGAAGTGCAAGATGTTACTGTTATGATATATGGTGCTGAAGCAGAAGTTATGGATATGCAAAACAGACTCAATAGATATTTACAAGTTCAGGTGAGACCCATATAAACAAATGCAAGTCAATGGGAAAAATTACAAAGCCCTTTTCTTACTTTAAAATTGTTGGTAACTATTTTTTTAGGTTAGTGAGGATGACAAGTTGCCCAAGAACATCTGTATACCCTGTTGCACCAAACTGGAGTTGGTGTGTGATTTTATAGACTCAATACACAAAGCCCAAGATAACCTTTTAGACCAGAGCAGATTGCTTGACGAATACCCTGTTAAAAAACTAGTTGGTGTGAATATTGAAAGAGTGACTGTTATACCATCAGAATCTCCATCTTATTTTAGTAATTTTAATGAAGATTCAGCCATTACAAGTATGGAAGTTAGTATAGATCCGATGACAATACTTCAAGACAGTAGTGACGGAGAGCTTGTGATAGATGAGAGTGTTTGTAATGCAGAGGAGGACATCTCTTATATAAGTGGTGTAGATAAGGAGAATGTAACAATTAGGTTAATAAAATATGGAGATTCATGTGTGGATTACCCACAAATTATACCTATGGTGACTGCGGAAATAGTCACTGAAGGTTCTTTTGAAGATAGTCCATTAAAACCATATAAATGCTCAGTTTGTACTAGGAGTTTTACATGTGACCTGTCACTTCAAAATCATATGTGGTCACATGGAGAGGAAGTCATATCTACTGTTGATCATAAATGCCCGAGCTGTGATCTATGTTTTGAATTTAAAAATGATCTAGTTATACATTTAAAGGATCATAGGATTTTTAATGATTGCACTATATGTGGGAGATCGTAAGTATTTTTTTTATTTATAGTTTTAAAAGCATCTTGCGAGCATTATTTTGTTTATCGAATGTTATGCAAAAAGTTTTATTTAATACAAGTTAGAATCAAAGATACTTTCTTACCAGCAAGTGGTTTTGAACCCGTGCTCTCAGTTTGCGTAACCATTGCATTGCCACACCACCGTCGCCTTATTGTTATGTATGGGCTTATTTTCGCATTTGAGATCTTTACAGATTCTTTTTGCGTTTCTCAGCTGTTCGCCCTCAGTTGCGTTCCCAATCTTTTCCAAGAAGGCCAGGTCATCCTTCTCATTCCTGCAGACTTCCGTAAGCGTCTTCCCGCCGTCACTGCATGACAAGGCAATTTTACTTCCTTAATAAATATGTTTTACACCAAAATTTGTATTCTTTATTTACAGTTGTTATGCCTTCCATTCTACTACTAATATTTGCTTTTGGAAAATTATTACAGGTTTAAAACTGAAGCGAATTTCATGACGCACATGAAGGTGCATGATACACCAGAAAAGGCATATGTATGTAAGGAATGTGGCCGTTCCTATAATTCTAAAAGCAATCTAAAAACGCACAGTATAACACACAGTAATTTAAGGCCATATAAATGTGCAATATGTAAGAAATGCTTTAAAAGAAATCAGGATTTAAAGGTACAATATTATTTATAAGAAGTTTTATCTTTATTTGAAGCCAGCATAGTGGATACAACTGCTACTTAAAGTTATTTAAATGTAGCAGCAGTCACCTCCATTCACTTATATGTCGAGTTATATTTAAAAAACAATAAAGAACATGGTACATGGATATGGTAGCAGGATACTGTGGATGCATGCCACTTTCAGCATTCCAATGCGAAGTTTGCCTATATTTAGTAGTAAATGGCTATTGGCTAACATGCCGATACCTCACAATAATTTAAACCTAAATAATATATTCAATAAAATCTATTTTTCAGTGTATTAAAGTTTCAAGAGCTTTGCAGCCATCATAGTCACATCTCTCCATGACCGTTTATTGATTGGCTGCAAAGCTCTTGAAATGTCGGAATAATAAAAAAAAATTAAAATACAAACCAAATTTAAATGCCATAGTAAGCCGTATGAAATTTGTTTAATTCATTAATCAATGTTCGCTCAAAATCTAAGAAAATACTATCTATTTTCAGTTCCACATGAATCAACACACGGGAAACAAACCATATAAATGTCCCTTTTGTGACAAATCATTTGCGAGTTCCGGAAACTGCTATTCACATAGAACAAGGATGCATCCAATGAGTTTTGTTGAGAAATCACCACAAGATCTTAATCCACTAGTGCAGCAAGAGGAAAACTTTCCAGCCCTGGCACCAGATAAGGCTATGAACAAATATCAATGCCATATCTGTGACCATAGTTTTATGAAGCGTGATAATTATATGGTAAGATGGTATTTTTATTGTGGCTCTCAACATATGTATAGATGGGGAACGAGTTAAATAGATTCAGGGGCTGAGGTGCGGTGGGGCGTCAAAAAACCCCACCCGTATCATAGTAACCGCTATTAGTGATGCTTATAGCTTGCTGATGTCATTTAATATCGTTTTATCGTGTCCATATTTTCTTTCTTTGATTATTGAAAAATTAGTGAGTTAATTGAATAAAAGAAAGTCGTCATCCGTAGTCAGGCTAGAATCATTATTAGAAAAATGATTAAAATGTGTGAAAAAAAAAAACTTTTCACTTAAATTATTTTGCAACATTATACCCTTGAATGCATTATCCACCAGTTAAAATCAAAACACGCGCATCGCATCCTAATGCGCCAGATCGTTTGCGCGCCTGCTTGTACTCCAGACAGGTTAATGCTCGCAGCTCGGCGGATTCAGCTGCACGATGCGCCTTGACTCAGGACTCAGTTTTAGATAATAGTTATATTGTAAAGTCGCTTCCACACGTTTGGTGTTTGCGGCAAACACCAAATACAACAAACAAACAAACATCGACCACAATCACTCAACAAAAACACCCAACTTTGATTGTTGAAAAAAAAAACCGACAACAACGCCGCACACGGACGACCACAAACAAAAACAGGCAAACCAACAACACCATGTTTGTTTTGCTGTTTTCCGTTGCTCGCCGAGCATGTAGGCGTGGCTTAACACATTACAAGAGTACTTATATAGCAAGAACTAATGTAATCTTTTTATTTTCAGTACCACTTATATCAGCACACAGGGGAGAAGCCATTCCAGTGTTCCTTCTGCCCGGACAATTATGTTACACGACGCGGCCTGTTACTGCATCACGACAACAAACATCCTGACAAAAACCGACCATTAGCACTAATCTCTAAGAATATGCTGTTCAAATAACTATTTTCAGTTACAAAGCCAGTAATTCTAACCCCACGTCACTATTTATCTTTATTTTTTATTGTGGCTCGACATATGTTAAGTTGCCTCGTCTGATGTTAAGCTGCAGTGTGGTCCATGAATGGAGGCGACTGCTAATACAGTCACATACACTAAGATTTTTCATTTCATGGACTAAAATGACAGCTGATTGTATGTATCTCACTTTAATACGTGTGTCAAAAAGAGATGCAAATAGGAATTATCTGTCACTTTGGTCTATTAAATTAAAAATCATAGTATAATTGCAAGTAGCATCTATTGGCAACTTTCAAGCTGTTCCTAACTGCAGACTAGTTGTTAAATAATGCGCGTTATAACTTTGAAATAATTCCCCAAGATTAATTGTCAAAATTATAACAACATTATGATCACATTCTGCCTGATTTTGACTTGTTGCCACAGATAAATGTAAAGTACATATTGGCCGGTTAACTAAAGCTAGCACGTTCACAGCACTCACACTAATGCAATACAGAATGTTTGATAAATAAATGACTGATTGAAAATGCAATAATTCTAAAATGTGAGAGTAGTAGTTAGTCTTAGGTTAGGTGGGTTGTGTTGTGAATTAATTTTAAAAATATATTACTTCTTATACACTATTGCCTCTAATCAAATCGTCCAGAACTTTAATCGGTTTATAAATCTTATCGTATATAATAACTAGATTTAACTCAATGCTAATATCACATCCCATCAAAAATTTGAAAAAAGCTTATCTTTAAACCACCTTATTTTGATAAAAGAAATTATTTACTCTCACAGGATTTATATTGTAGCAGAATCATTTATTGGCGGTACATAGATTTAAAACTTTATAATCTTAGCGGCTGACGTTAACGGAGGAATGCAAAAAAAAACACTGTGTTTATAAGCACAAGCTAAAGTAAAAAAATCACTCTCCTTATAACTTATAACTTTGAACGCGCGCGGGAGACACTGACAGATTCATTCTTAATGCCCATGCAGTGCAACGTCACGCCGCGCGTTTATTCACAGACACTTCACAAGCGCAACGTGTAAATGTATTGAACGTGCCAGATTTAGTTAACCGACCAATAAACAGGCAACATTCAACTAAATTTCTAAGAGTGGTAGGCAGTGGTACCCAGTCTGCCGATCTGGGGTAGTACCACCACTCACAAGTATACAGACCATGAAGTGATTTGGTCATGTTTCGGGATCAGCTTGTAAGATGCCGGTTCCATCTAGGCCGGCATAGTGAATGTGATTGCTACTCACAGTTATTGAATTGTATTAGCAGTGACATTCATTCATGGACCACACTTCGGCTTAACATCAAGCGGGGTGCTGTCATATGTCAAGTCACTATAAAAAAAAAAAATAGTTTTTTTTTTCATTTGTTTGCATTCTTGGGTATCATTAAACAAGTTGAGGTTAGATTAAAAGCCAAAATAAGAAATTGTAAGCAATGAATTACCGGCTTTAATTAAATAAATGTTAGACTGTAAGAAGATTGTCTTATGTATTTGTGAAAGAGTGTGAATGAATTTGGATGTAAGGTATTGTGGGATAATATTATATATAAGTTTGGTTATCAGCCATTTTTGTATTTTTTTTTCGAGACCTAATACGAAAATAAGTATCAAATAATATAAAACAAAAACCTAATAAGCGTTTCGGGTTCCAGGGAAAAATGTTCTATAATGAGAGATTATATTTTTGTATTGTGAAAAAGTGTATGTGGCATCTCTGTGATTGTAATAATATATCCAACATAAAATCTGTATATTAGCTACAAAATGGCTATATGTAATAATTAAAATATTATAATCTTAGTAAATATAGTATTGGGGTCTCAAAGAAAACATTATACTTTAATTAAAGAAAGTTGGTCTTTTTAATTGTTAAATAAGAGTGCAGTATTTTAGTATGTGGCTATTTTGGGGTTAAAATATATTAAATATTTTGTCCCAAAATAATATAAAAGTTTGAATTATAGTATCCAAAATAACATAATATTGAATTATAGTATCTTCAGTATAATTGCGTTTGTCAAGCTATTCAGTACTTCTGAAACCCCGTTCGGCGACTTCATGCTTTTCCAAAATTATAGTAAATTAAAATTGGGGTTGAATTTTAGTAGGTGTCAAAACAAGCGCTTTTACCCTGGAAAGATGTATTATTTATTGCATTTTTTTAAAATACATTAGGTGAATGTGAAGGTGTACCAAAGGAATGTATACTTTAAGTGGGTGTGCGCGGTATCTCAACTAACTTGCAATGTTCAAGGTTTTGTTATCCTATTTCTATTGACTGTTTAATGAATTAACCTATTTTACAACATTAATTAATTGTAAAGCTCAAATTTATTTATCAATGTTATATATTACAGTTTTTTTTTTTGATAAGTGCACTGTCTCATACATTGAGTCATCTATAAGTAATAAATATAAATCCTTTATTATGTATTACAATGTTATTTTTACACAAATCTATGACTGATGCAAATATACTATTTTTTTATTATATATGTCAATAAAGATCTCGTTTTACTAAATCAATTACTTATATTTAAAGATATTTCAATAAAAAATAAACAAAACTAAATAGTTTTTTATTATTAAAAAGGCTCCTGTTTTATTTTACAATCTTTTTTTTATTGTGACTCGACATATGACAGCACCCCGCTTGATGTTAAGCCAAAGTGTGATCCATGAATGAATGTCACTTCTACTAGAATTCACTAACTGTGAGTAGCAATCACATCCACTATGTCGGCCTAGATGGAACTGGCAACTTACAAGCTGATCCTGAAACGTGACCAAATCACCGTCTGTATACTTGTAAGTGGTGGTACTACCCCGAATCAGCAGACTGGGTACCATTGCCTACCACTCTTTGATAACCAGACCCGAACATCGATGTGACCCGAAGCAATTATCGATCTCTTTTTTTTATTAACAAATATTTGCAATATTTAATGTTATTAAATATTACAAAATAAAAGCTATGAAACAAATATTTGCTCCGACCGGGAATCGAACCCGGGTCTTCACGCACAACAAATCAATCGCAAAACCGTTCGTCCACGCCTGTGGCTTGTGTAATCTTCCTTAATTATGGTTAAGGTTTTTATATAAGCTTCTAGCGCTAAGAAACATCAAACATCGGTAGCTAATGAACCTTTTTATTCTATAAAGGTATATTATTTTGTACATAACTGCTTTTCTACGTAGTCTTCACACTTTTGTTTGACTTAACTATACAAAATAAGCTTTATTTGAACCGGATTGAAGCTAAGTGCTAGAATGGTAATACTACAAGAAAAAATATGTATATATAGAAAAAATGTATTGAATCTAGGCCTTAAAAAATAAAATCAGCTGTATACTTTGACAGTTTTGACATTTCACAAGTTTGTTTGGTTTGGGCAGGGTAACTCCATAAGTTCAAATAGGTGTTTCACAACTTTCTAATGTAAACAAATATAGTTCGTATCACATTGTATTATAGTACTTTATTCTACAAAATAATTAAAGGAATGAAATATTAATATAATTTTAAATAGTGAGTGTAAATAAACTTACCTTTACCGACGTCGAATTGCGGTCGCAGTGTATTAGAGTCCAACTTCAAAGTTATTCGCAAGAAAGGTAAATACTACTGGTACCGGCGTTATTAAAGAATTATTTAGTTGCTAAAACTGTGCGTTTTCGTTGTTGGTTCAATTAAATCGTCGACCTTCAGACATGACCTCTGCTTTTGAATTTAGTCGATTCGATAGTAGTACGCATGTGTGGTATCTGTCAAAAACAGTTTGGCGCGCTGATAACTATAGTGTAGCGAGCGATGATATTTATTCCTTTAGTATCTTCGCGAGAATCCAACGATACAGACGCGTTTACTTGTTTCTTTATAAACTTTAAAAGTTGCAATAATGTCTGGTGACGAACTTTTGAACAGGTCCTGGGGCATGGCTCGGCAGAATGGCATCGTTCAACCGCTCCTCACGGGTAAGGGAATCATTTATTCATAGATACTTAGTTTACTAAAGCAGTGTTTTTAATTATTAAATGAATAATAAAGTACATAATCACCCTCACAAATTTTATAACTTAAACTAAATGTGTAATTATAAAAAAATGCTCAAAATGAGGTAAATTAAAATAAATTTGCATTTTATATGATAAGTACCTATCCTAAATAACTTAAAAGTTAATAAATTCCTCGAATAATTCCTGCTACTGACCTCTACATTCCATTACGGGTTTGTCATGTTATTGTGCAATTAAGAATATTAATTTACTATGGCAGGTCTTAATTAAAGGGCTAGACTTTGCTGTTTAAAGTATGTCAATGGAGTATCCTTTTAAAAAAGCCCATTTTTACTTTTACTTAATCATAAAAATTGAATTTGGAATTCTTTTTTAAAATCATATCTTTAAAAGATGTAACTTCTTAATTTAAATGGATATATTATACTGTTTCCCGCATGTCAATAAAGTGTCCTTAAAATAAGAATGACCATTTATATGTTCCATTGTATT
The DNA here is from genome assembly GCA_905220615.1 of Tinea trinotella. Taxonomy (NCBI): domain Eukaryota; kingdom Metazoa; phylum Arthropoda; class Insecta; order Lepidoptera; family Tineidae; genus Tinea; species Tinea trinotella. The sequence goes on from HG992306.1 coordinate 9,897,280, forward strand.
ACTTACCTAATAATAAAATAATAATAATAAAATTTATAATAAATAGTAATAATAAATATTTGAATTTGGAATTAATTTTTAAACTAGCTTTGCTAATTCTTCCTTTTCAAAGGTCTTAAATAAAGTTTTATTTATCCCAAGTGGACCATGGATGTTATGTAATTTAATCCTTTGTATTTCTTATAATTAAAAAAAATCAATACCTAATAATAAAATCATTTAAATTTGGAAGTATTTTTTTTAACTGCTTTCACAAGTTCTTAGCTTACTTACATGTTTAAGAAAGCGATTAATTTTTATGTTTTATGAATGTCAATGAATTTTTATTTAAATAAGAAGGACTTTATATGTTCTATTAATATAAATAAATATTTGAATTTGGAATTAATCTTTAAAAAGTCCCAGCTCTTTCAAATCCAATATATGCAAATCACGAACAATTATAAAATATGTACATATACATTAAACAATTACAAGTTAAAAACCTACCAGTAATATAAATAACTGCCTTGCTTCCTTCACATCCACAATTCTCTTCATACAGGCTCTGTGGTTATGGGCACTAGACAACCTGGCTAAGGATTGTGGTAAGTGGCGCTCCATTGTCTCTGCCTATCCCTGTGGGAAAACGGCGTGCCAATTTGATTAATTGATTGATAATATAAATATATAAATTGTGTATAATATTTTTTAATTTCAAATCCAACACAAAAACCTTGCCAGTCCTACAATAATAATTTAATTGCATACAATTGACTATGATTACTATGTTGCTGAGGTAATTCTCATGAATCAGACAGGTTAACTAAAGGTTGTTCTTACAGTGTTTGTCAAAAAATAAAAACATTTTCTAAGAGTATCTAAAATAATAATTCAGTAACAATAATAACCTTTCACAGAAACTTTTAAAAAATCCCTTTTTAAACTTTAATCAATGAACCAAATTGTCACGCCATTTTACCACAGGGATAGGTAGAGGCAATAGAGCACGATCCTGACACAACTTTCTCGCTTCCCTTATATCCACAATTTTCTTCATGCAATCTCTATGGTTATGGGCACTAGAAAACCCAGCTTGCTTGACGATGTCTCCGATATGGTCAGAAAACTTCCCCTTTTAAATAAAAAAAAATTCCTATAAACAAAAAACACACAATGACTACTAAAAAGCAGTCAGTATATTTAAGTAATACTAAAAGAAATAAAAAGTAATCACAAAAAGGAAATATTTAATTTTAGTAAAAAAAAATATAATTTAATTTTCGTGTCTTCTGCTCTTCCATGTTCTAACCATTGTACTAAAATTTTAATTTACCTATGTTGTCTAAAAATAATCATTTTATATATATATTTTTTTCTTGTGACACTATCTCTGACATCAACCTGCCTGACGGTAAGCAAGAGGAGGTCCAAGAGTACGAACGATTGAAAAAAAAACAAGTCAACTCACGGTTGCCCCAGTCGCCGTCACTATACAGGCAAAATAATAATAAAATAGTGTCATTCTTATTGGCCGACATACTAACGGCGACTGCGACAATTGTGAACTGGCTCTGTTTGAAATAGTCGGCACTCTGGGATCTGTTCTTGGATCGAGATCGTGGTCAAATGTCGACCTGCCCCCCTAGCACGGCATTTCAAGTAGCAAGATAAAAACCTGCAAAGAACATCATTGCAACTCATTTTAAATAACTTACCAAAACAGAATGTCCAAAAAAATATATTTAAAGGTTCAATAAAACTTCACACAAAACAACTAAGAAAACTTTAATCATTTTTTAAAAACATTTTGATGTACCAGCCTATTAAGTTATTTAAATTGAGTTACAATAATATTCCTTGCAGGTCTTTATCGTTCTTCTTGGATTGTCGTGCTATGGAGGCTGCCTAAAAAAATAAATAGTTTGGGACTGACGTAAAGCTTTTCTTTTTAAGATTTGTACCAGATAACGATGGCTTATGCTTATTGGAAGTCGGGGAAGGTGAATGATGTGGCTGTCTTTGATTTATTTTTCCGCACAAATCCATTCCAAGGTGAATTTACCATATTTGCCGGCCTCGAAGAATGCCTAAAGTTTTTGGAAAATTTTCATTATTCCGATAGTGGTAAGTTGTTTGTTTTATTCACTGATTAGTATTTGTTTCTCTCTCCTAATTAGATTTTCCTTATTAAGGAAGTATATAAAATAAATAATATTATTGTTTTGGTCCAACTTAAGTTTTATTGCAATAATCCAAAATTAATAAAGCGAATTCAATCAATCAAATTGTCACGCCTTTTTCCCAAAGGGATAGGTAGAGACAATGGAGCGCCACTTACCACGATCCTTACACAACTCACTCGCTTCCTTCACATCCATAATTCTCTTCATACAGGCTCTGTGGTTAAGGGCACTAGGCAACCTAGCTTTCTTGAGGATTAAAATTAAAGCGAATTGTGTATAGTTTATTATACTTTTCTTCCTTAAATAAAATGAATGGGATGATAATCTTAGGATGAATGGAATTTTCTCGCCGGCGTTTTTATAACAACACCCTAATTGACCCTTTTCATGATCTACAAGTGTGAGGTATAATGTCCACAGACGGACGGACGGACGCACCGTATCACGTTTCTTAGTACAGACAATAATAATATAAAATTTAGGCGTACTGAAAAATTCTTTGTTTTCATAACTACGTTTCATTGTTGCGCAAATCCCCAGTGATCAATCAAGTTGTCACGCATTAATTAACACAAGGATAGGCAGAGATAACGGAGCGCTATTTTTCACGATCCTGGGTCCCAAAACAGAACCTACTTTGGGAAACACCTTTCTTATTACTTAACAGCACCCTCCCTGATGTTAGTCTGGAGTGCGGTCAATGAATGACCGCACTCCCCCACTACACCCGGAGCAATTATCAACATCTTTTTTTAGTTTTTTTTAATAACTAATATTTGTAATATTCAATTTAATTAATAAATATTACAAATATTAAACAAATATTTATACTATTAAACAAATATTTGCTCCGATCGGGATTCCCGGTCAACGATTCAAGCGTAATAAACCAATTCGCCACGCCTGTCGTCAAAAAATATAATGATATGCGAGTTAATAATAGTTTCATTATTATGTACGTGTAAAAAATATACGGCGGAATTATATAGTCTGTCAGTCAGATTGTCACGCCTCTTTCCCACGGTGATAGGCAGAGACAACGGAGCGCCACTTGCCACGATCCTGACACAACTCTCTCGCTTCCTTTACATCCACAATTATCCTCATACACTACTACGGTTATGGACACTAGGCAACACAGCTTTCTTGAGGATGTCTTCGATTTGATCGGAAAACACCCTCCGCTGGGCATGCCTTGTTTAACGGATCCATCCACATCAGATTTATAAATTGCTTTCGTCAATCTCTATCTATCTACTTTATATACCTCCTTGTTTTTGGGACGTCGGTCAAAAAATCTATATAACAATAAGTTATATAGATCTTGTTTACGTTTAGGTACTACGCTTAACTGGACTGCATAACAATCTATTTAATTTAATTGCATTCTCTATCTAAATGAGTATATTACCCTATACTAAGAGACAAGTAATAATTAATTAGTTTATTTGTTTTACTATCTTTGTTATGTTTTGTGACCCTACCTAAAAATAAGTAGGAAAAAAGCTGACAGCTACTTCGTGTCTACTACAGCATATACAGCAGTGGGGAGTGTTGGCAGACTGGGAAATCTGTGGTAATAGCACCTCTCACAGACCGTGAACTGCCTACCACTCTTAGACAACCAGACCCTATTTGTAATATTCAATCTAATTAATAAATATTACAAATAAAAGCTACTGAAACAAATCATTGTTCCGACCAGGAATCGAATGCTGGTATGCACACCAATGCGCCTGACTCTTTTGTGTACTTATTCGCGTGAAATTATGTTAATTTATACATTGATGTTCTTACGAGTTTACGAGTATGTTTTGTGATGTTATCGATATTTTTGACAATCCGTCAGCGCAATGGTTAAAACATCAGCCTGCTGCGCGTAAGCCCCGGGTTTGATTCCCTGGCGGACCACAGATTTGTCACGTTACATTATTTGCAACTATTTAACTGTCGAGCAGTCGCCAGAATGCATCGCATTCTAGCTCTTCTGAGGGTGTGTGATATGTCATATGGTGAACCACAATTTATTATTTATTATTTTTTAATTTACATTTCTATACTAAGCTACTAAAGTGCTTGTATCATAGAAACCGGACAAGCAAAGTACATATATCAAAGATACATTGATGTCGGCAAGAGGTTTTGAACCCGTGCTCTCGGTTTGCGTCACTATTTGTCACGCAAACTGTCACTGCCACTACACCACGGTCGCCTTAAAATTGCAAATACAATAACATAATATTTTTTTCACAGATATTGAATATTTAATGCAAACACTTCCTGATAATATTGAACCTGAGTTTTTTTCATATTTAAAAGAGTTAACCTGCAAAGATGTTAAAGTTAGCGCTATCGAAGAAGGCTCCGTGGCTTTTCCAAGGTTAGTGTCAATTATTATATTAAAGACGACAAAGTAAAGACGAATTGTTTTTTTTTTATTGTGACGCAACGTCTGATTACAAAAACGACTTACTGCTATATGTCGGTGTAATGTATTGCGTATTTTTTATGGTGGCTCGACTTAGCACCCCGCCTGATTTTAACCTGGTGTGCGGTCCATAAATTGAGGTGACTGATACTACAGTTAAATAACTGCAAGTAGTGGTCACATCCACTGTGCCGACCTAGCTGGAACCGGCAATCTAATGCTGAAACGCGACTTAGTCACTTGATGGTCTGTACTTGTAAGTAGTGATACTATTCCTGATCAGCAGATTGGGAACCACTGCCTACTACTCTGACAACCAGAGCCGGAGCAAATATCCGCCTCTTAGTTATTTTAATTATTAAATGTTACAAGAAAAAATTAAGAAACTAATATTTTCTCCGACCGGGAATTGAACCCGGGTCTTTACGCGTAACAAACTGGTGGGCTAACCAATGCGCCACGCTTGTCGTCAAAATCTTAATAATACACTCAAAGGGTCTTATTGAATTGACAAAACGTTCTTAATCGATTTTTAGTTAATATAAGCTACTAACTAAACGTGTAAAAGCTTGTGCCTCCTCTATCGCCTATACGAGTACCACGGACAATGTTCTGAGGAGCTCTTTAACCTTGTTCCTACCTCGTCTTTTTACACCCGTAATACTCGCACAGGTCAGGGGAAAGCATCCTGTCGACCGAATCGGCAGTCGAACTAAAAAGTTCGATGCGTCTTCTCTTTGTGGAACAATCGACAAGTGGAATGCTTTGCCAGTCCTCATGGACTGAACACATGTTCTCTTTATCCTATAACCTTGGATCCTTCAAGCGATGCATGAAAAGCACCTTGGCCGGCGACTCCAAAAACCCTAAATTTACTGTTTTTTTAAAAGCTTGTCTTAAGGCAAGTCATATATTGCGTCTTTATATTTTTAATAGAAAGTATCGATTAAGTTAATTAAATACTATGGAACCTTACATTTTCCTATAGATGTTGTTTATTCTTAGAACGACATTGTTGATCATTAAATTTAAAAGAAAGTTACGCTTGATTTCCTATTACTTGAAAAAAATAAGCCTTGACATAAACCTTAATCGTTTTTCTATATTTTTACGGTTTAATAAATATTTTTTACAGTTATATTATTTTCAAACAATAAAAAAATTGTTATTATTGAAATATAATTTAATATAAACATAGTTAATAGGAACTAATTTTTTGATTTGATCTGAATTATATTTTATATTACCTTTGATATTGTTTCATATATTTCGAATTTGAATTTCTGGGCACATTTCGCAAGTTAAAAAAACTTCTACAAATAGTTTTTTGTATGTTTTAATAAAGTAAGATTTGTATTTTTTATTACAACAAATTGTACGCAGCTTTTAACAATTAAAGAAAAATCACTGATCTTAGATTATTTTAGCACTAGGAAGTAGTTCTTCATTATCGAAACCAGATAAATTTTCGAATTGTAAATCTCCATTTTTTTTGTCACGCCGACTTAGATTCCGTCCCGGGTCCACACTGGGGTTCCACCTGGACCACTTTGGGAATCAATGGCTCACCCATACCCATTATTATCACCCGAGCTAGTACTGGTCATTTTAAGATTCTGAGTTTATTGAGAAGGGGATGTCAGGGATGTCGCTCCAGCTTATCATCAGGCAGTATGCGATCAAATGTCATGTAAACATAAAACAGTTAGTCTTCTATTTTCTTAGATATTGCGCGAACATTGATTAATGAATTAAACAAATCGCGTTTATTTTTGTTTAGATTTTACAATTTTTTATTATTACGACGTTTCTAAGGCAAATTTAAGTTAATATTAGATTAAATTCCTTTGCAACTGGCCTTGCAAACCAAGAGATTTTGGTTAAAAAGCTACTTACTGGCATCAATGTTATTTTAATATATGTACGTTGGCCCTCCTGTTTCTTTGATAAAAAGCACATTTAAAAGCTGAATATAGAATTATAAAAAATATTTAGATAATAAATTACTTGACTTACTATGTATAAAACCTACTGGTTTGTTTACTATACAAGTGTATAATTTTTTTAAGTTTTATCCATCATGCTTTTGAATTTGATTTCTAGGTAATGCTGAAGTTACAAAAACTCTGGATAATAATGCAGGGGCATTATTATTTTTAACAATGATATATATATATAAAAATGATCTTTATTTTCAGAGTTCCATTGCTACGAGTTGAGGGACCATTAATAATAACACAACTATTGGAAACTACATTATTGACGCTTGTTAACTTTGCTAGGTAAGTTACTATAAAACAATCATCAGTACTTAGTTCTGAGGTCTATTCACTGCTAAACATAGACCTCTTCCAGTCATTGACCCTTGCAGCCGGAGAGAGCCTATAACCAACAGAGATTAGCCGGCAACTATGCTGGCCAGGGGTGCTTTTTCACGCCTCGTTCAAGGTAGGGGAGAACACATGTAAGTAAAGCATTTCACTTGTCGATTGTCTGACAAGCAAAAGAACGCGCCGAACTCCGATTCGGACGACAGACTGAGGGTCTTCCTCTGACTTGTACGAAATTTTATTCCACATTTTCAGTTCTGAAATTCTAGTATGTATGTCGTAATTACTTCATACGACCAATGTTTTTTTAATTTAATTTAAATTACTTTATTTCATAACCCTATATAATAATAAAACCCAATAAATTCAGTATTGGTACATTCGATTACAAGATTAATTTTTATACCTAATAATAATATGAGTATGTGTCAGGGACTTAATTTAAACCTACTCTGTATAACTAGCGCTTAACTGAGTAGGTTTCTGCGGTAGTGTAGTTGTGCTCCTGCACCTTCACAACCACAGCAACAGACCCAGAGAGGCGCTATACATGTAATCGCCAAGTTGTGCTCTAAAATAATCGCGTCTTTTACAAGTATCATATATGTTTAATTTTATATTTATTCACATTTTTAACTATACAATAAAAAAACCTAATAAAATAATCCTTTTAATCATTTATTTATTTAATGAATATACCTCCAAACTGCCTAACGATTAAACGTAACCGACTTTATATAACGTTTATCTACAATTTCCAAAGTAAATATAATTCAGACATCATTATATATGTCATTAATTATTTCACAGTGATGATCCGTTTACATTTTTAATTCCTTATTACATTTTTACATCTTTCGAAGTAATGTAATATACTCGTATGTGCAAAGACTGCGATAGATAGAATTTAGAATACCACAGTGCGCGATAGATGTGGTTTGAAAGAATATCTAGTGACAAGGATGATTTGGGCACATGGAGAGGATGAGTGAAAGTACATTGACTATAGGAATTTTTAAGGAATGAAGGACAATATGATGTGGTTGGATACGTTAAACGAGGCAGACCCAGGAGCGAGGGAGTTGTGGCAAGGGGCGCTCCATTGTCTCTCCTATCTCTGGGAAAAAGGCGCGACAATTTGATTGATATTGTGTTCCGAATTTTATCTGTGAGCTTTACGCTTAGAATAGTACTCTCAATGGATATTTGACATCCTGAGCCTGGACTTCTGATAAAAAAATGTTTTAACAATTGGAACATTTTATAATGGTTAACTTGCATATTGTAATGTATGAGGATTTGATGAAACAAATGTGATATAACTAACCATTTTAATAAAAAGTAATAACGTTTTATCAGATTAACGTTATCTCCAAGGTTTGGTGATCTCTGTTGTACGCACTTGAAATTATCAACACGCACGAGTGAGCCAGTTAATTTAATATTGTATTAACCACTAATTGATTTCCAATTTAGCCCGAACACATCACGACTTAGTCGCGTTTCGGGATCAGTTTGTTAGTTGCCGGTTTTACCTAGGCCGGCATTGTCGATGCAACTGCTGCTTTCAGTTATTTAACTATAGTAGCATTATCGTCACTCGACCCCGCCTGATGTTAAGTTGAAGTTCCGTCCATGAATCGTAACGACTGTTACTACACTGTGTTTTTTCTTACTTGGCACAAATAGTAAACAAACATGAAAATTACCATTTACCACGCCCTTTATATAAGAAAACTTTAGAATACATTGTGTATGTTTATTTTATAGAATGCACAAAATTTATTAAAATCGTGTGATTTTGTGTGTAATATAGATTATTTTTCTCAAAAACTGGAAACGATGGAAAAAATGGAAACGATAATATCACAAATGTCAAATATTGTGCCCCAATATTAAAAAATATATTTTAAGATAACAGTAATTCAAAGATATTTTTTAATGTTCGTTCGTCAGTAGTAATTGTTTTTTATCGTTAATCCGTCATTATGCCAAAGGTTTGTTTACTACTTTTACCAAGTAAGAAAAAATGTACATTACAGTTAAATGGTTGCATGTAGCAGTTGCATTCACTACGAAGTCAAATGTCGCGTCTTAATAACAAATAAATAATGTAGATATTACGATAACAATTAATTAATTCTAAAATTGATCACGAATCCTAATAATAATGCAAAGTAGAATTATTTATAGAACAACATAGACAGTTCAACAAACTGTATTCACTTTAATTTGTCTATATTTAAAACGGGACAATCAAAAAAAAGTCAACAGTTTTGTGACTATATATTAAAATGTTTACAATTAAGCAACTGTTGGAACAATTCCAGATGTTTATTTCTTAAGATTTTATATCAGCTTTTAGTTAGGTATCGGTTAATTTTAACTAAATCAACATCACGCCTCAATTCCAATAGGCAGAGACAACGGGGTGCCACTTGAGATCTTGACCCAACTCTCTTGCTTCCTTCATATCTACAATTCTCTTCATACAAGCTCTTTTGTTATAAGCACTTTTTTTTTAAGAATGAACAATAATTTAATTAAAGCACGATTATCTGGGTAATCCCCGTTTTACCACTCGCGTTTAATTTATAAACCTCTTTCGCCAATCATTAACAGTCATGTGATATAAAGGCAACTGGGGTATAGTAGTAGTGCAATTGATGGCCACGCATACCAAAAGCTCCCGGTTCAAAACAACTTGCCGGTACCAATGTATCTTTGATATACTATTATTATGTTCTGTTGTCGTCCTGTTTGTATGATATAAGCATTCTTAATAGCTTAGGATTGTATAGAATCAACAATCATATTGTCACGCCCTTTTTCCACAGGCATAGACAGAGACAATGGAGCGCCACTTGCCACTATTCTGACACAACTCCCTTGTTTCCCTCACATTCACAATCCTTTTCATACTTCACATCCCCAATCATAGAGCTTCTACGATTGGGGATGTCTTCGTTGGTTGGAAAACTCCTTCCTGGCTCTGCCTCGTTTAACACATTTTGTATAGAATGTATTATAGAAATGTAAAACAATCTTATTAAAAACTTAACCCAAAAAAACCTATGAACTTTTTTGTGATTCTTTAAGGCGACCGAGGTGTAGTGGCAATGGTTATGCAAGCCGAGAGCAAGGTTTTGAAACCGGTTCACCGGTTCCAATGTATTTTTGATATATGTACTTTGGTTGTCCTGTTTCTATGATACAAGCACTTAAGTAGCTTAGTATAGAAATGTATAATAAAAATAAATGATGCAAAAATATATCTTATTCCCAAATTTATCAGTACATGGGTATAATATAATGATGATAACAGAATTTAACGTAATTTCTGAAAATTTTACATTTATCTTTTCCGGGCATTGTAGATTGTTTTAAACGTACGCGATTCAGATTTAAAATGTATCAGAAATATTAAATTTCTTTGTACCACAATTGGAATACTTTACTAGCCCTTGTGTTCTTTCCATCCTTGAATCCTTCAAGATAGGCATAAAAGAACACCTAGTTGGAACGCTAATTCCGAAACGCGACTAAGTCATTTTACGGTCTGTACATTTTTAAGTGGTGGTACTACTCTGCATCGGTACCTCTGCTTCTACTCTAGACAGACAGACCCGAAAAAATATCCACCTCGTTATCTTATGAACAAAATATTTAATAAATATTACATATGAAACAAATATTTGCTACGTCCGGGAATCGAACCCGGGACTAATTTGCCGCGCGTGTCTTCAAATACATAAATACATACATTAAAAATATTGTATTAACATTGAATAGTTAGTATTCATGTAAAATATAGATTTCAGATTAGGTAGATATCGTTGTCAAAGTCCACGATGTATTCGTTCAATGAACTTTATCAGAATCGTTACTTAGCCTCGTTTTTTAGTAAACAAATATCGTTAAATAGGTCAAAGATAACTAACTATTTTATAGAATATAATATGTTCAATCAATCAATCAAATTGTCACGCCTCTTTCCCATGGGGATAGGCAGAGACAATGGAGCGCCACTCGCCACGGTCCTGACACAACTCCCTCGCTTCCTTTACATCCACAATTCTCCTCATACAAGCTCTACGGTTATGGGCACTTGGCATCCCAGCTTTCCTAAGAATTCTCCGTATGGCCATGTTCGTAGGGCACAATCGTATTGTGTGATGTTTTATGATGGCACTGCTGGCCTAGAGTACTCACCACCAATGTGCTTGTATATAAACACGCGACCAAAGTACATACTCGTATTATATCAAAGATACATTGCTATCATCAAGTGGTTTTGAACCCTTACACCACGGTCGCGTTTCGTAACAAAAGGGGAACGATAAAAATATTTTAATTTCATTTCATTAATTTGAAAGTTGCTGGTTCCATCTTAGTAGTCTCCTCTGTTCATAGTTGAACAACCGCACTTTAGCTTAACAGGGTGACGTCGACGACGACGCGTGGCCGATCGTCCAACAATTGATTTGTTGCGCGTAAAGTCCAGGGTTTAAATCCGGTTGGAGCAAATATTTGCTTCATAGCTTTTATTTATAATATTCAATAATTATATTAAATATTGTAAATATTTGTTAATAAACAAAAAGAGGCGAATATTTGCTTCGGGTCTGGTTAGCAAAGAGTGGAAGGCTTACAAGTATACAGACCGTGAAGTGATTTAGTCGCGTTTCGGGATCAGCTTGTAAGTTGCCGGTTCTAACTAAGCCGGCATAGTGGATGTGACTGCTACTTACAGTTATTGAATTGTAGTAGCAGTGACATCTATTCATGGACCACACTCCAGCCTAACATCAAGCGTGGTGCTGTTATATGTCGAGCCATACCTGTCTCCTATATTTTCATAGAAGAATTAACAATTTTCAGTTTGATGGCAACAAATGCAGCTCGATACAGAATGGTTGCAGGCAAACATGTATCACTGTTGGAATTTGGATTGAGAAGAGCACAGGGACCTGATGGTGGACTGTCAGCTTCCAAATATGCTTATATTGGTATGTGGATTTATTTATGATTGAAAGTTATTGTAACGGCGACTGAGGCAACAGAGAACTGAATCGGCTTTTTCAGTCGTTGGCGCCTCCCCTTGCTTACCATCGGGCAAGTTGAGGTCTTTCAGTCGTTAGTAGGTCAGCTTGATGTCGAATCAAAATTTAAAGTTTTTTTGTTTGTTTGCTTTTTGGCATTTTGACATTATTAATGTTAGTACTTTATAAATTAGCAATAAAAAAATAATAGATATTGCGACCTGCTATCGAACCCGGCGTCTGTTGCCGAATTCAACAACGCGCAAGTGGAACCATTTTTCCTTTTCCATATTTGTTATTCATTTTTTTTAAACTATTTTTTAAACTAATAGTACTACAATTGGGTATTACAATTAATCATAAATAACTATTTATTAACGTCACAAAAACAACTTTCAAAAAATAATTTACAATAGAGGGGCTGCTATTGTTATGTAAATTAAACTTTATTTTAACAAAAGTGAGAAAATTATCGTTAGTATTAGTCATATTATTGATTGTGTTTGTAAGTTTCCGCAGTGTAAGGGCGCGGTTGTAACCGTACCAGGTACGAGTCACCTCCTGTTCAAACTTTCGTGGTAATTTAAAACACCCCAACGAACCTATTGACTCATAAAGACGACTCCAATAGCTAAAGCCCCCGCCACGAAAAGCTATAACATAAGTACATTAACCAACTTCTACAGAGTTAAAACTTTTATATAGCGACAATTTACGAGTTATAATATTAAAATCCAACCAAATCCAATTCGCCTAAATTATTCAATCAATCAATCAAATTGTCACGCTCTTTTCCCCACATGGATAGGCAGAGACGATCTGAGCCACGATCATGACACAACTCCCTCGCTTCCCATACATCCACAATTCTCTTTATACAAGCTCTACGGTTATGGGCACTAGGCAACCCAGCTTTCTTGAGGATGTCTCCGATTTTTGTCTCTAACTTAAATTAATATTGAATTAAACAAATTTTATGCGGCTTACTATCGCGTTTATTTTGGTATTGATTTTACAATTTTATTATTTCGACGTTTCGAAAGCTTTGCAGCCATCGTGGTCACGGAGAGACTGAGGTGTCGTCCTATTGGTTGATGCTGTTATTGTTTCCAAAACGACCCTGCTTGATGTTTTGATTTGTTTTTTCTTTTTTCTGTTCCCGGTTTTTGCAAAAATAACTGTAAATATACTAACTAGTATTACGAAACTAATAAGTAATTTAAATTAGTCGGATTATAGTTTAGTAATACAAAGAAAGTGCTGTCGTTTACTGTTTTGTGGTAGAAACGCGTTATTATTGGAGTTTTGTTTTTTTATTGTGACTTGACATATGATAGCACTTCGCCTGGTGTTAAAATGGAGTGCGATCCATTAATGGAGGTGGCTGCTACTAAAGTTAGCACTAAAATGCGAATGGCAGTCACATCCACTATGGCGGCCTAGGTGAAAACTTACAAGTTGATCTGCGGCTAAGTCATTTCACGGTCTGTATACTTGTAAGTGGTGGTACTACCCCGGATCGGCAGACTGGCACATTTGATCCAAATTTTGCGAATCCATGAATGTTTGTTTACAAAATTTCTACCTTTTTTAAATTTTATTTGTTATTCATATACATTCCTATACTAAGTTACTAAAGTGCTTGTATCATAGAAACAGGACAACCAAAGTACATATATTAAAGATACATTGGTACCGGTGAGTGGTTTCTAACCCGTGCCACTCGGCTTACGTAGCCATTGCACTGCCACTACACCACGGTCGCCTTCTCGTGAGTGTTACTTTAATATAAAGTTTCACAACAGAATAAACTGTTTCATCATGCAATCTCCTAGAACTTGGCCTTGCACGAACTTAAACCAAAGTTTTGTCAGTTTGACACTTTGATGTTCTTGACTGCAGTCTTGATATTAAGTTTCCAAGTTTTAATAGGTTTTGTCGAGTTTATGGGGTTTGTTTTCAAAGTCAAGTATTACGTAACTTTTTAATGTATTTTAATTGCTTTTTTAAAGACAGCTGTGATAATAAAAAGCTTTACAATCCCATTCCACTCTATTTAATATATAAGGAGTTATTTAAAGTATATTTTCTCTCTCTCTTTTCTGTCTTACGCTGAGGATTGTGACTCTGCTTAGGCTTTCTCTGCCATGCACTGCCCACTATTTCTTAACTTGCCGGTACTAATGAATTAAAGATACATTAGCGCCAGCAAGACGTCCACTGCCGAATCCCTTCCCCTAGCGTCCTTCACAGTGGTATTGTTGGAAGCGTCCTGCATCTGACAGTTTTCTGTATATAGATGAATATAATAATAATAATAAAATTCTTTATTGCACAGTAAAAACAATACAATGGGCGAGCTTAATGCTAAATAGCATTTTCTACCAGCTAACCTTTTAATATAGATTCTGTATATAGATCTTTTAGTATATAGATGAATTTGTGGGTGGAAGCCCTAAGCTGGGTTTTGGTAATCTAGTAATGAATAACAAATGAATACTTTTCTCAGGTGGATTCGATGGGACAAGTAACGTATTGGCTGGAAAGATGTTCAATATACCCGTGAAAGGAACCCACGCGCACTCCTACGTGACGTCATTCACCAATCTGGAAGACATTAAGTCTGCACTACTGCCGGACGCTCGAACAGGGAGCTCCTGCGACCTACTGAACCTCGCCACAGAATGGAGGAAACGTGTCTCCACTATCGTAGACATATCGCCGGAGGAAGCGAGCGACGGTGAACTTGCTGCATTAATATCGTACGCCCACGCTTTCCCCACCGGGTTCCTGGCGTTAGTGGACACGTATGACGTGAAGAGGTATAATTTTCAAGGCTTGCCATCACGACACAGGCTGCATATGAACGGGCATCCCGGCTACAATAGCAACTGTGGATCCAATGGATCTAGTTATACAAACTCTACGAGTATACATTATACATATGGATCTAGCACTGTCGAACGCACACTGAGGTAAACATGGTGAAAAGAACATTTGTACTCACATTCGATAATTATATATATTGCATCGTACATTTGTGAACTTGTTATGTGAAGTTTTATTTTTGCTCTGGCATAGACAAATCATTGACACACTTCTCATACAACAGGCATGAATAACTCATCAGCCAGGACTGAATGAACTAATGGGGGGCACGATACGATATTTGTACACGATACTCAGCCATCCAGTACGTAGTTGGTAGATGTTAAGGCAAAGTTCGCTTCAACCATTAGGACAATACGTCTGTGGTTAATCGATGAGACCGAATGTTAATATTTAATGAGTTAAACACGACTTTTACATTTTGCTTCAGTGTGTCGTAATATCGAGGATATGTTAAACATGATTAGTACACACTGGGCATTGGGCACAGTTGCATTGTATAGGGGCTATTCGCACACACACACAGACACACACCTGTGCTTACAAATTAACCACACACTCACAACTCACACATTAACTGCACGACAATTAACATTAATTAACCCTTTAGGGACCGTACTACATTAAACGGAATTAAATATAAATTACGTATTCTAATACAGTGTGAACTCTGGTAGTTTTATTTACATACTTAAGATGATCAGTACAATATAATATAATCGATTTAAGTGTGTACTAATTTAGTAAAATAATCGATTACTAAATTAGACTTAATTAATTATCTAACCGATTACTAATTACTAATAATTTGATTCTAAATAATTTTTAACATAGCATCATGTATTAACTTTTAATATAATATACTAATTATTAATTTCTATGCCTTCAATGATTTAATCTATACAAGATGCAAGCCTTTTATATTTAAGCAACAATAGCTCTAAAGTAGTATAGCATAGGATAGCTTTTGCAATGCTTTTCGTTTCACATTGAGCTTAGTCCATATTTTATTGTCCGTCTAATGACATTTTCAAGTTTCGTGGTTTAGAAGCTGGGTAATAGTTAGAAAGCTGCCTATATGATTTACTGACTGGCAAAGAAACCGTATTCTGGACATGAAGTATTGTTCTTAGTGTTGCCCCAAGTAGCCTGAATTCGAATAGACCCTAGGTCAGTTTGTGACTGATCCGGAAACTGTTTTCTGGTTAGATATTTCGATTGATACGATCATGGACATACCTTCTGCCAAGTTGGACTGCGAATGGGTCAATCACTTCATTCATCATGTTGGGAAAAATATTATTCATGGGTTAAACTTGGCAGAAGGTATGTCTGGGATCATATCTACCAAAAAATCTAACTTTGATATCTCGGCGGTTCAATATCTAATTTTTAAACGCCTCTTCTCCCGGACCTTGACCTGGGAAAATTCCAAAACTATATCTTCTTGGAGCAACACTAAGAATGCCCATGCCCATCAGACGGTTTCTTTACCAGCCAGTAAATCATATAGGCAGCTCTTTACCTATAATAGTCTTCGTACTTTTATGACTATGTAATGAAAGAGTAAAAGGTAATAGTATATTACGCACTTCGGGAGAAAATTAGGAAACTTCAACCCGCGTGAATTGAATCCCGAGTCGAAGGCAAGGGTGGCAATCACTCACACTGAATGAGATGCCCTACTATTCTCCCGTGGTGCGTATACAATTTTTTTTCACACCAGGATGAAAAGTTCGTTAAATAATATTTAAAAAGCCGTTGCTACATTGCGTAAATGTCAAGAACACTTGACGCATGAGCATAAACAGAGAGAGAATGTGGCACTTTTCTCCCGTAAAATTTGTGAGGACGCTTTAACTCCGTATTAGGTCCCACTATATCAAAATACTAAAAAAATCAAATAAAATAGTTTTTGGAGTACTATAGTCGCGTTTACCCCGTAGTTGTACCCACTTCTCACTAAAAAAAACAAATAAAAATGAAATAGTTTTTAAGAGTACTATAGTCGCATTTACCCCGTAATTGTACCCACTTCTCACTACAAAAAATCAAATAAAAATTAAATAGTTTTTGAGAGTACTATAGTCGCATTTACCCCGTAGTTGTACCCACTTCTTACTAAAATACCGAATAAAATAGTTTTTGGAAGTACTATAGTAGCATTTACCCCTTAGTTGTACCCACTTCTTACTAAAAATAATCAAATGAAATAGTTTTTGGGAGTACTATAGTCCCATTTACCCCATAGTTGTATCCACTTCTTACTAAAATACCGAATAAAATAATTTTAGGGAGTACTATAGTCGCATTTACCTCGTAGTTGTACCCATTTATTACTAAAAAAATCAAATGAAATAGTTTTGTTTCAAATAGGAGTGGACTATTGAACTTCTGCGCTGTCGCACTAGCATTGAACGAGTGTGGTTATAGAGCTGTTGGTATTCGCATAGACAGCGGTGACTTGGCATACTTGTCTGTATTGGCTAGAGAGACATTCGAGACTGTTGCAAAGGCTTTGAAGTTACCATGGTTCTCGAGTTTGACTATTGTGGCGTCGAATGATATAAATGAAGAAACGATCCTCAGTCTCAATGAGCAAGGACATAAAATTGATTGTTTCGGTATTGGAACTCATTTAGGTAAGTTTTTTGATTGTGGTTCAAAAATTAGCCCTGACTGATGTTAAGCTGCAGTGTAATTCGTGAATGGAGGCAACTGATACTACAGTTAAGCTAGTCTCTTCCACTATGCCTGCCGGCCTTGTTGGAATCGGCAACTTTTAAGCTGATTCCTAGTCTGTACACTTAAGTGTGATGTTAATTCCCTATGTGGGCTAATGACCACTAACTGTCTGCCTACGACTCTTAAATACCCAAGACCCAGAGCAAACATCTGTCATATTTTTTATGTAAAACATCTAATGGCGCGGCACGGATGGCCGACTCTTGGCGTGGCGACGAACCGCAGCCGGCTCCTTTCGACTCATATCGCTGATCCAATAGGGTTGTTACATTTGTACACAAATATATTTGAACATATCCATAGTATTTTATTGTGCTGAAGTGTACATATTTGTAATGTCTTTGTATATTTTTTAACTTACGGTTGACCCAGTCTCCCCGCCGCCGTTACAAGTATTATTATTAGCCTATTTATTTGCCCCACTTTTGGGCAAAGGCCTCCTCCTCTTTTCTTTCTAATGCCAGCCCGAAAATTCTATATCATTGGCGTAGTTATTATATTAAAATTCTTATTAAATTATTTCAGTCACATGCCAAAGGCAACCAGCATTAGGTTGTGTTTATAAGCTGGTGGAGATAAATGGTCAACCAAGAATAAAGCTAAGTCAAGACGTCGGCAAAGTCACTATTCCCGGACATAAGGAGGTAAGAGTTACTATACTAGCTGTTCCTCGCCGTTTCATCCGCGTTTACAGTTGGATTACAAAGACCTGTCAAATATACGTTAAAAAATGATACAATATTCAGTCTTAACTGCTGTTTGATTTATTATAGCTTGATATAAGATATGCCAAGCTTGCAATTTTTTTTTTATTGGGACTCGACATGTCATTACTGTTCTAATGATAAGCAGCAGTGAGTGCCGACTGCAAGTCGATTTTAGATTTTAAAAAAAAGGTCACATAATTTGTAGAATCGGGTTCCGTCGGGCTCAACTTGATGGGCTCATAAAGTTTACTTTATTGTATAAAATAATAATACATAAAGCGTACTAAAAGCCGTAAGAGTTTTCTGATAGTCGTAATAAAATATAGATAATAAAATATTACGAAATAAATATGTAACGTACGAGTATTGATTATTTATATACAAAAAATACAATCAAAGTACTTTTCTTATCTACAGGCTTATCGGTTATTCGGCGCTGACGGCCACGCACTTATTGATTTACTCCAGAGGTCATCGGAACCAGCCCCCGTTGTTGGTCAAAAGGTTTTATGCAGACATCCCTTTCAAGAATCTAAAAGAGCTTATGTTATTCCTAGTAAAGTTGAACATTTGTACAAGGTAAGTTATTGGTATATTTAATTTGCCATGAAAGAACTCGCAAATAAACAAATGCCTGCAAAAAGCAGTCGCATACACTAAATTTGACTAAATTGATTCCAAGTTACTAAGTCGCTTCACGGTATTGACTCTTAAAAATGGTCGTACTACCCTCCTTCGGCAGACTGGGCAAATGACAAATGACACTCCAACTGTTTGCCTACCATCCTTTAATGTAGATTTAATTCTGTTTTTTAACATTATTAATATAGGTTTTACGTCTCGCCTGATGTTAAGCTACGAGTAGAGCGCGGTACATGAGTCAAGGCACCTGCTGCAGTAGTCTAAGCTGTCTAGTACAAACTTCCTCTTCCAAAACTCTTGAAATATTGAAATAAATTAATATCAGTGCTGAGTTTGCTGGTACAGTTCTTATTAGCAGATCTTATCCTATCATCATCAGCCTATCAACATCCCACTACTGGGCACATGACCGGATCGCTGTTATCCAGAAAGGATTGATCTACTCACCCACGCGTCCTATTACTATTTTTAAAATTATTTTTATTTTACCGATAGCGGTTACCCATCCAACTACTGACCACGCCATTCATTGCTTAAGTCACGTAACTGATAGATCTGCGAGTTAACCACTCCGCTATGACCTCACTTTAATGATTCTATATTCAATGATTAATGATGTTATTACTTCCAGGTATATTGGGAGAATGGTCACGTATGTTTACCAATAAAACCTTTAAGCGTTGCCCGCGATAGAGTACAGGCGTCACTGCTTACACTACGACAGGATATCAAGCGAAACCTAAACCCTACCCCATACAAGGTATACCCTATGGTGTGTTTATTGGTATTTAAGTAATTATTTTTGTTAAATTGCACAAACGATCAATCTATCAATGGCGATCAAAGGTGACCGTGTGCTAGTGGTAGCCGCCTGATGTTAAGCTAGAGCTCGGTCTATGAATGATGGTAACTGCTACTACAGTTAAATAACTGAACAGCAGTCAAATCTACCATGCCGGCCTAGATGGAACCGGAAACTTACAAGCTGATCCCGAAACGCGACTAAGTCACTTTACAGTCGGCAGACTGGGTACCACTGCCTACAACTTGTGTATATTTTAAGGATACATGAGTCATGCGAACGGGGCATATGTTGATTTGTCCGTACTTATGACTATGTGAAAGTTACTCCGGAAACGAAGTGTCCACAAAAATGGCGCTTATCAGAGTCTAGAAAGGAAGGAAGGACTCTGCAACGGGCGAGTAGGCATTCTTTTGTTAATACTACCGTTATATCAGTTGGCGCTCATTGTGCCTTTTAATAATTCTGTTTTAATATTTTCTGCTCTTCTGCCAGCCCTAGTGCTCGGATATTATCTAAGGAGTAATCTAATAAAGATATTTATTTGATTTTATTTTATAGCGCTATCCTTAATAAACTACTCGTACTATGGAAAATAGGTATAAATTTAGTCTACGCGTGTTACAATAAACGTGTTTTTAAAAGCCTTTATCATTATACCAGCGGCACGCTACGATTGATGATGATTTTGACGTTTGATCTGCTTATCAAGTTTCATATAAATTAATAATGACGTTTAAAGGAACAATTGTTGTTCTTTATAGTGACAATAAAGAACAACAATTTGCTCCTTCAAACGTAATGAATTAATCATACGAAACTTCATGAGAGGGTCAAACGTCAAACCGGAAGACGCAGCGTAAGTAGGAACTAGGTGGACTGATGACATAGGGAGTCACAAATAACCGGTGGATGCAACCGGCATCTTGTCGTTCGTAATGGCGTTCTAAGGGAGAGGCCTATTTTTTTTTATTGTGGCTCGATATATGACAGCACCCCGCTTGATATTAAGCTGGAGTGAGGTCCATGAATGAATGTCACTGCTACTACAATTCAATAGCTGTGAGTAGCAATCACATCCACTATGCCGGCCTTGTTGAAACCGGCAACTTACAAGCTGATCCGGAAACGTGACCAAATCACTTCACGGTCTCTATACTTGTAAGCAGCATGTCTTCTGGCTGGTGAAATATTAAAAAAATATTAAGAATTATTTTCTCTTCCAGGTGGCAGTGAGTGATGACTTATACAACTTCATTCATGATTTGTGGCTGCAAAACGCACCCATTGGAGAATTGTCATGAAATTAAGTTTCATCACGTAAAAGGGATTGTTGGCATTAAATATTCATGTAAAGTTCATCCATTACATTAAGGCTGCTCCCTTATTTGTCGTTTGCCTTATCATATTTATCGGTTCAAATAATAATAATATCTTTATTGCATTCCTGTTTTTTTATTGTGACTCGACATCTGAGCTCGGCCCGCCTGATGGTAAGCCAGAAGAGGTGCAAGAGTGCCGACGACTGTAAAAACCGAGCTATTCACGGCTGCCCCAGTCGCTGTCACTATACCGGCCAAAGGTGCTTCTTTACGCATCGCTTGAAGGATCCAAGGCTATAGAGAACACATTGGCTGCATTAAAGCATTTCTAATTACACTTAACAAAAAAAAAACAGTGTCTTGGACTAGGTCTGTAAGGACCTGTGTTACAATGACTTTTGCTCAATGAACTAAATAGAAAATATATACTCAATTAAAAATGCTGTGTAGTGGTAGAGCAATAGTCGCACAATCATGGGTTTTAAAAACCACTTGCGGTACCAATATATCTTTGATATACAGATGTACATTGGTCCTTCAGTTTCCATGATCCAAGTATATAACTTTTATGATAAATGAAAATTAATCATAAAATACAGAATAGTTGTGAGTGTATGTGTTCTTGCGTGTCTTTGTGTGTAATTACGCTCAGTTACTTTGAGAATTTTCTCAGTACTATGTTCTGAAACCTTACGCGGGCTCTTGTTATAGCGCATCTTTCGTACAGATATCGCACCGATAAATAAGAGATCAGTCAAAGCGTCCATTACACGCTAATGTCAAAACTATCAATCGTAACCAAATGAATAAAAAATATGCAGATAATTTCTCAATCAATGATTCGTACAAACGTCAGTCATTTAACTGAGAGCAAAACCTATCGTCTAATGGGCGCTTTATAGGAGGAATCTTAAAATTAAAAATAGACCTAGAACTGCTCTGAATATAAGAAAAAAGAAAAATGTGTTAATAATTATTTTGAGCTCTTTAAGGTCTTTTTTTGCGTCTGCGTCTTTCTAATGGATGAACCTTAATTATAAATATGAATAGACTAATTTCTAGTCAAAATTTTATTGTGGATCAAATATTGTATTTTATATAAACTTATACTGGCTTATAAGTTATAAATAAACAATATTTTTTATTAAGAAAATTATATGTAATAATAATAAATGGTTTAAATAATAATACATATTTTATTGTAATATTTTCTTTGTGTAGTTTACAAGTTTAACTAATTTCAACAAACCTAAGTTTACGTGTTTAAACCTTCAACCAAAATAATGAATACTTTTAGGTGGCCCTATAAGAATACTTTTTTTAGTGTGTCAGGATCGCGGCAAATTGCGGTCCATTGTCTCTGCCTATCCTTGTAGGAAAAAGGCGTAACCATTTTATTGATTAATTAATTGACACGTAAATGTATTAAAAGCATTGTGTTGTGTCTTTCATTCATGATTTTATCTTATTTTGTTCGAAGATTTAAAGTCATGGAAAATGTGATTAGGTAAAGTAGTTTGTGAAATTGGGCTACACTTGAGAACATTTGTTGTATATTTTTAATTTATTTATAAGTTTTTTTTGTAATCAATTATGTTAAAATAACAATTAAGACACATTACAAGCTTTTGGCTTTAAGTACCTAATAATCTTGAAAAAAATGTATTTATATTTGTATGACTGCACGCCGCTTGTGAAGTTGGAGTGCATTCTAACACAGATGTCCGCTATGCCGGCCTCGCTGAACTTTAATGCCTATTTGTTAACTATATTAGTCCAAAGATAAAACTTTCAAATCTAAATCAAATAATATTTTAGTGTGTTGAATGATATTTAGGTTTCGGTAAATTTAGTTTAAAATTTTGACAGCCAATAAACCAATGAAAAAAGCGAAGCTATCGCAAGCGCAACCGATATTTTACACGAGGATAGTAAAATAAAAACACGCTTTAATTCAGTTTACTATTCAATTTAACGTATTTTTTATGTTTCGTGTAAGTTTAAGTTAATGGCGATTATTTAATACCCATGTAAAGATAAAAATACATTTTCTTTTAATTTGATTGATCAAGCAAATCAATTAGGGTTGGCCACGACTTCGTTGGACATTTCCATGGAGTCACAGTAAAATAATTATAATAGATATTCCGAAATATAGGGGCCGAAAACTTCTCGAACAAGCAGCGTAGAATGCCCACTCAAAAGAGAAGCACGGTGCCACGCAGGTCCCCTCCAGCATGGCATCGTGGAGTGGCCTATATTCGATAGTAGACGGCTAATTGCTGACATGATGATCGTGAAGTACTTATAATTTGTTAGATGGATTGAATTTGAAAAAAGCTTTAAAAATCTTAGATGTTGCGCGAACATTGAATAATAAATTAAACCGTTTTTTTTAACATATAATAAACAAAATTCTGACGTTTCGAGAGCTTTGCAGCCATTTTCTCTCTGTGACTACGATGGCTGCGAAGCTCTCGAAACGTCGGAATAAAAAAAAAAGTAAAATCAATAACCGAATATAAACGCGATAGTAAGCGACATAAAATATGTTTAATTTATTAAATCATAGTTACTAGTACAATGCTATTTATTTATTTGCACAAAAGAAAGTACATATGCGAGCTTTATGCCTTAGGCATTATCTATCAGCTAACCTTTGTTGTGTTGTGCTGTGATTGGCTGTCTAAGGCATCCGTAAACCTCTCCTATAGTCAAATCGAGATCAGACATTGCGTAACATAAAAAAATAATTTATAGATTTATAATTTTGGCTATTGAAATATCGACAACTTATGTTTCATATTTGTTAAGAGCAAATGAATGTGATATTAGTTTTTATATAATGCAATAAAGTTTTGAATGTTTTTTTTATTGTGACTCGACAGTTAGTTAGACGTTGAGACAGTGTAAATAAAACTTAAGATAATAAAAGAGGCGTTTTGAGTTTTATAAATGGTACCTAATTTAGAATTGAAATTTTGTAAATTAATAACACATTTTTAAATAGCATCCACATTTTAATCTACGTGCGCGACACGTTAAATAAAAAAAGACAATCAGATCTAATATTTTTTGTTTAAGCCTAAATTATCTTCCTAACATAGAAGCTGTTATGTTGTATGAGAAGCTGGACAAAACTATACTTTGTAAGATATTTTTTAAGAAATATCAATACTATTGAAATTTAAAGTTGTATTTTTTGTATCAATAATTGTATCTTTTAAAAAGTATTAAATATGCCAATGTACGTGTTTTCTACTACCACTAACTTCTAATTAAATTTCTATATAATAATACAATAAGGAAGGAATATTAACGAAACTTTTCCTAATTACGAAATCACACATTGAAACATTTTCGGTATTTGTTATACATTACTCTGTACGGTTTTGTACAGATCTCTCCTTTTTAAGGTCTCTGCCCACTACAACGTATCAGACATGAAAAGCAACACGATACGCCCTGCTATGCCCACTGAAACGGATCGACAGCGTTCTGTGCCCGTATACATCCCGTATGATGCCCGTATGCAATCCGTATGTTGGATTAGATAATAATCCACCAAAATCGATAGGAAACCGTTTCATTCTCGCATGCGTATCGATGTTGCGTGGACGTCTTGTGAGTGCTATCAAGTTTTTAAATAATAAAATAGGTATGCCTATTAAAAAAATAACTGTTAGACAACTGGCAATAATTGCCATAATATTGGATGAGGAAGAAGAAGAGAACCAAAAAATCACTCGACGCTATTGGATTCGGCACCGGCAAAATATTCTCGCCCACAATTAACGCTCCGTGTATAGTAGGCGACGGTGCTGGTCGGTGACGGAACGGTTTAGTGGGCATGCATAGTCTCATACTTTTTAATACAAAGAATATTTATTACCAGACACGTTCCTATTACGGTCATATTATGATACATTCAGGGCCGTCTTAAGCATATTCATCGCCGGGGTGCGAAAGTCAAGGCTCTGCTCGCGTGGTCTCAGTGTAGTAGATTCCTATCGTAATTTATGGCGGTCGGGATGCGCCCCCTAGGAATCTGCGCCCGGGTGCACCGCACCCCTTGAACCCCCGGGTAAAGACGGCCTTGGATACGATGTAGTGGACAGAGACCTTTAAGTTAGTTTTATTGATTTAAATATTTTTGAAATAGTTTTTTTTATAGTTGCGTATGTTTGGTTCCTTGCTTAGGTTAGATCATTTATTAATTTTGTTATTTTTAATTGTTTTGGGGTAATTTTAGTCTTTTTAATTAGTAATAAATTATTCCATATAGTTATAAAAGTTTATTTAGGTATTAGATGAAATAAAAATACTTTATGCGGTTTTATTATTTTATACAAACTTTATTTCGATGTTGACGCTATGCGGAACGTTTGATTCGCTCATGAGTTTCGTATACTCGTATAATAATAACTACGTTTGAAGGAGCAAATTGCTGTTCTTTATTGTCACTGTAAAGAACAACAATTTATATGAAACTTCATGAGCTGATCAAATGTCAAAACGGTTATCATAGCGTGCTGCTAGTTCATAACAGACTGCACCAAGTTGGAATTTAGGTCAATTTGGAAAATACGCCTGCTTGTATAAACGCACTAACCTCTCGTATGTGGTGATGATGTCGAAACTTTTGATAGCATTATTTGACACCTCATGGCAATTATATTAAGTAAAATGAGTAGATACGTCACCTACACGAGTTTTAGTGTTCGCAAATTGCACGGGTTTGAACTATTAACCATGACTATGCATACACAAAAGTGGAAGTAGGACGGAATTATAGTTATTGAGAGCGAAAATGAGACAAATAGTGCGCGACGCGTTTAGGTTTGCTTATTAGCATAGTTTTAACTTGCCTCTTTCGGATAACATATCTACGTCTTTTCTTCATATAATATCATTGCCTGTTAATTTTAAATTTGGTAGGACAGTCTTGTGGTGTCTTTTTGAAACTATTCTAATGGAATATAATATAGCTTTTAGAAATGGAGACCAAATAGAAAGCCGCATAAAATATTTTTATTCAGTTATCAAAGGTAAAGTACAAAATCACAGAGGTAATAATGAAATAGAAATTAATTATTTTTATAAAAATAAAAAAAAACAAATTGAGCTTTTTGTATTTTATTAAGATGGGCACAAATGTCGAAAGAAATATTTTGTAATATACATTTTATATTTTTAGAATTTTATTTAGAAACAAAACATAATTTCCTATGAAAATAATTAAACATTCTATAGCATTTATTTCATATTTTTATATATATTTGTTATTAACCATAGAAATCCTAATTCTGTCTAAAAAGTAGTAACTTGCTAAGCTTTAAAGTAGCGTCCATATTGTAAACTTTCTGATGAAGCTCGTTTTTAAGAAAAAAATAAGGATTTTTCATTGTGAATTTGTTATAGTTAGCTCATAGTAATCTAAGTACATAAATGGAACATTAACAAACATAGGTTTTTGTAGAAGTTTGGCTGCTTCTCGATTATTAGCGTTTTTAAGATAAACATATTCTCGCACTTGTATTGCTTTATGAACGAATACGAGTAGCATAAAAAAAATGAAAATGAATGGGTGTTCGAATAAAATCCCTATTTTTATATGATTCCTATTTATAAACAAAAACATATATTTTTAAAAATGTATTTTAAATTTTTTGCAATAACTATAGACGGGCAAAACGCATTTGCACGGTTCTATAACAACGTATTCACGCATTATTAGTGCCTTCAATACATAATTTTAGGTAATAAGAATGTTGTAATTTAAATTTAATATTAAAGGTTAAACAACGAATATAGTTGGCATTGTGCCCATTTTCTTAAGGGTTACATGAATAAAGTTCCATTTAAAATAAATGATTATTGCGGCTACAAAGCTTTCCAAACTTAAAATTGAAATATTCAATATAAAAGCTGAATTTCTTTATTTGGTTGGATATTGTGATCTTTTAACAAAGTACCTACTAGATAATAAACTAAGACGAACTCTGCAAAACTTATTTATGTACCTAAATGCTTATAGAAAAATGTAATGGCAATAAAGAAATATTTTATTTTACTTGATATTTTATTTAACGAATACCTAAACTTTCTCACTCCATTAAATTGTCACTCCTTATCCAAATTATACTTTCATCGTAGAGTGTGTACCATTTCCCATTATCGGGTTGTAACTTTCCACATCTACAATTCGCTTCATGAAACCCTTCACGAAAGATAGTATTTTCTAGCACATGAATTAAATAAGTTTAGTATACTTTTATATTAGATATCTAGTCTAGGGGAAGTGTGCTATACTTTTATGCTTCTTCACAGTAACTATACCAAGAAGCTTTATAATAAAGTGTGAATTAATCAATATAATTAAGAAGATCTCGATTAGATCAAAGGCAGAGATATTCCGATTGATGTATTAAGATGTTCAAAAGATATTGACCATTAAACTTCGAAAACTTACGCAGTGTACAATAGGATTTGTTCTGTGTAGAAGCATGGACCCATTAGACTAAAATCGTGTATCGCATAGAGATCTTTTAGATTTTCCAAGAAATTTCTGAACGATTATTATGCAACAAATTTAAAACGTGCTACCATAAAAAATGTGTGGCCCGTTCCTGTTAGTTTCGTTATAAGTAAGAAAGAGACAACAAATTTATAAGTGACGTTTGTATATGCGTAGGGTTATGTATTTTAGTGACAGACGCGTAGTGACGAAAGAAAAACCAAAATTATTGTTAAACTGACAAAATAGGTAACCTATAAAGACTGACTTATTAATATTTTATGTGGTGCGTTATTATTTATTTAAGTATTAAATAGTTTCACTTTGCCGGCATCTACCGACGTGGAGTAAGCAACGTTAGACATCATTTATCTTATGTGAGTACCGTAGCGATTTAATGTTGTTTTAGCTATTTAGAACTTATTGATTATATACTGACGATGTTAATACAGTATTTAAAGTTTTTTTTTTGTTGAAAACTTAAGTTATAATACATATATTCAATACATTCTATGTTATCCTAAATACAAAAAAGTATTTTGTTATAATTGTTTAAACAATCTATAATGTTTACTAACAAATGCTATAGATAACTTTATCAGTTTGTTCTGATTATACATAAATGTCAAAACTTTTATATAAAGAGTCGCTTCAAAAAAATGTCCTTGGTTATAATGTGACTATAGTGCACTCTGAAACGACACAAAATCTGTCCATTTTTATTAAAATTATTAAATTATAAATATTTGCTTTAATGGCTAATTAAATCATTGGTTCTGCATATTAATGATATGTTTGTAGTTATTCGGTTATATATTATACACTATACACCATCCTTATGCCCTCCAGGTTACTTGAATTAAATACACAGTGGGTTTTACCATATATTAAAGAACATAAAGAAATTAACAATTTTCATGACTTACTAAAACATTACGACATATTAGACATGTTAGATGACAACCTTCAAATTTACTTCTTATAAAAGATTGTACATTCTCACACTCCTCCTCAATCTTTGAAGACCACAACACCTACTCATACTCTTGACACTCTAGTCCCGTGACACACCCATGTTCGATACACAGAACTCAAACTTACCTCTCTGTAAAGCTTTTGTCAAACTATCAGCTATCATCAGATTTGTTTCAAGATACTTTAAAACAACTACACCTGACTGAACTGCATCTCTCACAAAGTGTAACCTAACATCAATGTGTTTTGTATGGTTGTGTTGTACAGGATTATTTGCAATAGCCATTGACGACTGACTATCACAATGTAACAACATACCTGCTTCCTTATTTGTGACCTCCTTAATAAATCTTCTGAGAAATATTACCTCCTTAGTAGCTTCAGACAAACTCACGTACTCTGCTTCTGCACTCGATAAAGCTACTGTTTTTTGCTTCTTGCACTGCCAAGAAATTGCACTACCTGCAAATTTGAATACAAACCCAGAATATGACCTTCTGTCACAAATGTCTCCAGCATGATCTGCATCTACAAAACCTTCTACATTTAAGCCCGTTTTGCTATAAATTAATCCATAGTCCTTAGTTCCTTTTAAATATCTGAGTACCCGTTTAGCCGCCTGCCAATGCTCTTCAGTATAACAATTGTTAAATTGACTCAAAAAACTTACTGCATACGCAATATCCGGCCTTGTACACACATTTAAGTACATTAGACTTCCGATCAACTCTTGATATGGAATCTTCCCTGATGGTGTAAAGTTTTCATCAGTTGGCTTACTTAACCTCTGACCTGCTACAATTGGTGTAGTCACAGCCTTACATTCAGTCATATCAAACTTTTTCAATAGTTTATCGATATACTCCGACTGATCCATCTTGATCTTTCCATTTACTTGTCTCAATCTAATGCCCAAAATCAATTCAGCCCTTTTTAAGTCTTTCATCTCAAATTTTGACATTAGATCTTTCTTCACATTATTCATTTCCTTTTCATTATTCCAGAATAACAGAATATCATCAACATAAACAGTTATAATTATTATATCATTCCCTTTTGTTCTGAAATAAACACAAGGTTCGTTCTCTGACCTTATAAACTTTAACTCTAGTAACACGTCATTTAACTTTTCGTTCCACATTCTTGGAGCTTGCTTAAGTCCATAAAGTGATTTCTTTAACAAACATACATAATCTTCTTTACCTTTCTGTTCAAATCCTTCTGGTTGATTCATGTATACCTCTTGCTTCAAATCTCCATTCAAAAATGCTGTCGTGACATCCATGTGATCTATATTGAGTCCAGCTTCTGCTGCGAACGCTAAAAGAAATCTCAGTGTACTATGTCTTACTACAGGAGAATAAGTCTGATCGTAATCTACACCTTTTCTCTGTGTAAATCCTCTCGCTACTAATCTAGCCTTGAATCTAGTCTTATTTCCCGCCTCTTTTTTGATTTTAAATACCCATTTAGAATCAACACAATGTTTACCCTCTGGTAATTTCACTAACGACCAGGTATTATTCTTTTTCAACGCATTCAGTTCATTCTCTATAGCTTCTTTCCATTCTTTATTCTTGGAACTTGTCATCGCTTCTTGAACATTCTGCGGTTCAGACTCATCTTCTAAAGCTTGATATAGAATATAGCCAGAATAATCTTTTGGCTTACGGTTTCTTAATGGATATCTTCTAGCTGGAACCTCTATTTCATCAGCAGAAAAATATTCTTCTTCAGGAACTACTCCTCCTTGAATAGTATCCTCTTCTATCTGATTATCTTCCTCAAAAGAACTATCCATATCTTCTCCCGTATTTACATTTTCATTTATATGTACAACTGCTTCTTCATGTACATTATCACTGGGAACTACATTTCTCACTCTATCTGTTAACAAAATCTCATTATCATCAATTGCATCACTTACATTAGGCTTTCTATTTACAGATTTATACATCTGATTCTCAAAGAATACTACGTCTCTAGCTTTGAACACCGAGCCTGTTGACGGTTCAAGTAGTCGATACGCCTTAGAATCATCACAATATCCTACATGTACTAACTCTTTAGACTTAGGATCCCACTTTGTCCGCTTTTGGTCTGGAATATGCATGAATGCTCTACATCCGAATATCCGTAAAAAACTTAAATCTATTTTACTACCTGACCAAGCCTCCTCGGGAGTGACATTCTTCACAGCTAATGTTGGTGACCTATTCTTTAAATAAACCGCTGTATTGACTGCTTCAGCCCAATACCGTTTATCTAAGCCTGAATCTTCCAACATACTTCTAGCTTTCTCGTTGATTGTTCTATTTGCTCGCTCTGCGACGCCATTCTGTTCTGGAGTGTATTCTACTGCTAATTGATGTTGAATTCCATTTTCCCTCATAAATGTTTTCATTCTGTTGTTAACAAATTCTGTGCCGTTGTCTGTTCTTAATATTTTGAGTTTCTTCCCAGTTTGCCTCTCTGCACGTGAAGTAAACTCAACGAACCTCGCATAAACCTCATCTTTAGTTTTCAAAAAATATACAACAGTTTTACGCGATTTGTCATCTATAAACGTCAAAAAATATTTGTAACCACACGTCGAGGAATTACTCATAGGTCCACAAACGTCGGAGTGTACCAACCCTAGTATCTGCTTAGCCCTTCTCGCTATGTTCTTCTTGAACGGGAGTCGCGTCTGCTTACCCTTCAAGCAAGGAACACATTCTAAACTACTTAAAGAATTAGAAAAACTTACCCCGGTTACCATTCCGTCACGTAATATTTTAAGATTTGTCAACCCTAGATGACCAAGTCTCCTGTGCCATAGATAAGTGTCATTATTTGCGGCTGCTGCAAAACCTGTCTCATCTTGTGAATAACTTTGTGTAACTTTATATACCCCTTTATTCGCTTTGCACGTTAAATAGACTTTTCCTTTCAACTGACAATCATCTTTCTTGTATAACTCACAACCTCTTTGCGAAAATACACATACGAATCCTTTATTTACAAGTGTGCTCACGCTTAATAAATTCGCTGATAATTCTGGTACATACATTGCATTATTAATACTAAATTCATCGCCACATACATCACCTACACCCTGACCTTTTAACACATTCCCATTCGCACATACTATATTCACATTATTATTACAGTTATCTACATAGTTATTTAACCAGTCTCTTCTGTTAGTCATGTGTGACGAAGCGCCCGAGTCCACGAACCATTCCTTGTCTTCTCCAACATTGTTAACTGACAGAGCTAGAAATGACGATCCTTTATCCGTATTATTATCTTGCTTTTTATTTGGGTTATTTGGACATACGTTCGCCTTATGCGGTCCATTACAAATATAGCACTTAATCAGTCTTCTTGTATTTATCTTACTATTTCTACTCTTCTTATTAAAAATATTTTTATTTGACAATAATGCTGAACTTGTAGGTTTTGCAGTGATCTCCTGATTATCCATTTGAAGTAGTTTTGCCTTCACATAATCAGTCGTAAGTGTGATGTTAGAATTCTCCATAGCAATTCTCATAGGTGAATAATTTGATGTCAATCCTTGTAGCAATAAGGCAGCTAACATCTCATCATCGACCTCTTTACCAATATCTCTCAATTGTTGAGCTACTGACATAAGCTCCGTAACATAATCTCTGACAGTAGTAAAAGACTCCAACTTCAAACTCACTAGTTTACCCAGAAGTCTACAACGATTGTTGATACCCTTATCTTCAAAAGTTGTCTGCAAAGCTTCCCAAGCTTCTTTGCATGTCCTCGTCTGTCTCACATGGACTAAACAATGTGGCTTCACCATCAAGCAAATTTTTGCTCTTGCACGTTGATCAGCTCTCACGGCAGCTGCATCTGACACGTCCGGTGTCATTGATGTATATCGCCACACATCCTCATGGATTAGATATAGCTCCATTTGGAATTTCCATGTGTTATAGTTGCTCTGCCCATCCAATTTCTCAAAATGCGGCAGTCCGCTACTATAATTCTCGGTCTTAGACATACCTTTGCCGTCTCCGTTTTCAGTCATGGTGAAATCATGCGTAGCCCATGACCTGTAGTTATTCGGTTATATATTATACACTATACACCATCCTTATGCCCTCCAGGTTACTTGAATTAAATACACAGTGGGTTTTACCATATATTAAAGAACATAAAGAAATTAACAATTTTCATGACTTACTAAAACATTACGACATATTAGACATGTTAGATGACAACCTTCAAATTTACTTCTTATAAAAGATTGTACATTCTCACAATGTTGGACTCTTTCTGGATCTGGCATTCATTACAATGCAAATGAACAGCACTAAACCCAAACACTAATTTGTATTGTCCAAACACTGCCTAAAGAATTTGGACTTAAGACACAGAAGGAGCCCTAATATAGTTACAAAATACAACTGTTTATACTATTTTCACTTATGGCATTAAAAAGAAGTCAGAAGAGGATGAATATACATTTTTACATTCGTAATTTAGAAGGATGTTACTAGTTTTGATGATCATTTGACTAAAGAATTTGGAAAGAATAGAATCTGTGCTAAAGTAAGAACTAATTCATTGTTATTTGTCTCATTTATATTATGTTTATACCACATGTGACTGAAAGAGAACTACTTGTACTTCAAAAAAAAAAATTCTATATTTCAAAGGTTGGCACTACTTTTTTGCAAATACAACTACTTGTAATTGTGGTTGACTTTTAATACTGCTTAAAAAAAGTCACGTGTAATGTGGTAGTAAGAGTAGCGGCATAATTGTTTCGTCATCCTTTTTTAGGTATTTTAATGTCATTTGTTATTCTGTCAAATTAGATCAGAAACCGCCTGACTTGGGACGGTTGGTAACCTTGCACAGGACAAGATAGGACAGAGATAGCATCCTCATTTGGTTAACTGTTACTGTTATGTGCAGACTTGTTTCTGCACTTTAGTCCACTTCGGTTCGGTTCCAATCTCCTCCAGGAATGCCAGTAGAACCTTCTTGTTTCTGCAGCCCTCTGGAAGCCTCCTCACGCTCTGCCTTGTTCAGCTACACTACTGCAACTCAAGAGCACATGCATAGCTGTCTCCTCCTCATTCGGGCAGCCCCTACCAAGGGGGCTATCTGAAATGTTGATGTTGTAAAGGTGTTTATTAAAAGCACAATATCCCATTATAGCACCTACCATGATGCGGAGCTTAGCTCTAATAAGACTTAGCAGTCGTCTAATCAAGTGTATGGAATGAGAAAGAGCTTTCCGGGACTGTCTGTTGTCTGTGACATTTCAACAGGTTGTCTGTTTTTTGGTGCAGCCAGCTACCCAGGAACTGGAATGGTATCATTTCTTTATAGACAATAGGCAAGTGAATGCACTAATGTTCATCCTTTAACTTTAGTATAAGTAGTAACTTTAAGTAGAAAAAAATCTCTATTCCTATGTTACATAAGAAACAACATTTCTTTGACATTAAAAAAACAACAATAAAAAAGTAATTATAATTGGGAAGCATAGTTACGATTTTATTTACATAAAAAGATAACCCTTGTCCGGCATCATGTAAAAGATGAGTTCATATGTCGAGTCACATTAAAAATAAAATTCAGCGCATTCTTTATGTGGTACAATTCATTATGAAGTAAAATGCTTTACCCGGCCATATGTTCTCCCCATCCTTTAACTTTGTTTCCTTTAATTGAAGCGTAAACATGCACCTAGCTAAAATTGTCTCAATTGTCTTGGCGCTCTTTGATCACAATTATTACCTCTCTTTGCCTAAATTGGTCAGAATAATATAAAAATGTAACCTACATTAAAGCTTTAAAAAATATCTAAAATAAATACATCCACCATTTTGTCTTAGTTGGAACCAGCAATTTCCGACTTAGTTGGAACCGAAATACGAATATGTCACTTCACGGTCTATACCAGTTCCAACGCCCCACTGGGGGGCAATTCTATAGTTAAGGGGGGCAATTTAAAAATGGACTCGATACGATTTTAACCCTTTCGCTATGGGTTATTTAACTGCAATGTTAGATATCGGTGACAAATTTAACAAAAAAGGCAAATTCTTAACAAAATGCTGTAATCATTTATATTTATTAGGTAAACAAAACGTTTAAAGGTTAAAAATTATTTATGGGGGGCATAAATATAGTAGAAATGTTAAGGTGGGGCATGGCCTATAAAAGGTTGGGAAACACTGGTCTATACTCTTGAAAGTGGTGGTAATACCCCAGATTGAATTCACTCTTCAAAGTATCAATCTTTCCTTCGTTCTTTATTACAATCTTATTCTTTTCATTTCGCCCAAACTTTCGTAATTGACTGTAGTGGCTGGAATTCTAACTTAATATAAGTTCTTACTTAATGTAACTTCGGGTAGAGGCAATAAAACACAGAACAATTTTAATGAAAGCCAAAGGTACTTAGGAGACTTCCATCAACTACAGAACTGCGTCAATAGAGGCCGGAATTAAAATGAATTGCGACAAAATTGAGACCGCAAATTCGGAACAGACGATGCGTGCAGCGCAGGGACCCGATTCTCTTTATATACAACAGCGAAACTTTCACCTGCTTTGTCAAAATGACTTTTGTACTAATCTAAATAATAGTATTTATGGGGACGGAATGTCAGTAATCATCATCAGCCAGAAGGCGTGAACCTATCCTCCCCCCTAGAACGCCATTCCGAACGACAAGATGCCAGTTGCATCCACCGGTTATAAGTGACTTTCACTATGTCGTCAGTCCTGTCCTTCTAGTGGGAGGCCTACCTACGTGGATGTGGCCAGCCCATTGCCACTTCAGCTTGACAATCCTACGGGCTATGTCGGTAACTTTGGTTCTTTGGCGAATATCCTCGTTCCGGATTCTATCGCGCAAAGAAACACCAAGCATAGCTCTCTCCATTGCTCGCTGAGCGACTCTGAGCTTTTCCAACAGGCCAACATTTAAAGGCCACGTCTCAATGCCATATGTCATCACTGGTAACAGACATTGTTCGAAGACCCTTGTCTTCAGGCACTGCGGGATGTTTGACGCCCAACCTGAGTTGGATTCTTCGAGCGACCTCTTTGCCGAAGTTGGACCTACCTAACTGGACAATGTAGCCAAGGTAATTATAGAGGCCAACAACTGCGAGAGTATCGTTCCCAACGACTACTGGTATGGGCACAACATAGACATTGGACATGATTTTCGTCTTGTTCATTTTAAGACCCACCAGTTGGGAAACGTTACCCAGGTCGCTGAACATAGCATTGAGGTTCTCCAGCGACTCGGCCATAATGACTATATCATCGGCAAAACGAAGGTGAGTGATGTATTCGCCATTGATATTGATGCCGTATCCATTCCAGTCCAAGAGCTTGAAAACGTCCTCCAGTGCATTCGTGAACAGTTTCAGAGAAATGACGTCTCTCTGTCTCACGCCTTTCTGCAGCTGGATTGGTTTTGTGCTCTCATCGTGTAACCGGATCGACATAGTGGCGTCTCTATACAAACACTCAGGGCCGTCTTAAGCATATTCAGCGCCGGGGTGCGAAAGTCAAGGCTCCGCTCGCGTGGTCTCAGTGTAGTAGGTACCTATAGAAATTTATGGCAGTCGGCATGCGCCCCCTAGGACTCAGCGCCCGCACCCCTTGAACCCCCGGGTAAAGACGGCCCTGCAAACACTTCAACACTTCGATATACCTATAGTCAATATGACATTGCTGAAGGGACTGCAATACTGCCCAGGCCTTGAGAGAAATTAATTTTTATATTTGCAATTAAATAAAATAATCAGGGAGGGAGTTGTGTCAGGATCTTAGCAAGTGGCGTGACAATTTGAGTCAGGATGTGGGCAAAAGGCGTGACAATTTGATTGATTGATTGATTCAAATATTTAAAATTTTATTAACATATTTTTTAAAAATAAAATTGATATGATTTTAAATAAATAAATATATTGCAATTAATAAAAATAAGATTATATTTGCAATTAAGTACATATAACATGTTGAACCTAAATACCTAATATTTCTTAAGGAAAAGTTTTACGTAAGCTTGCTATATTTTATCCAGATGCACGTGCTATTATCTCGTGGGCTATAAATATTTTAGTAGATACGTGGAATAATAAAAATTGTCATACGTCAAGTTGTAAAACAGATGCACTAGAATTTCTGTATCCCAACGACTCCTTGTCACGTCAAAATTCTAAGTTTTATATCCCATAAGTTCTAATGGATACTAAGTTGACATTCTTATAAAAACCAATTCACATGTTATTGTAACTGTTATCAACAAACAATCAAATTGTCACGCCTCCATTTTCACAGGCATAGGTACAGACAACGGGGTCCTTGACCGCCCGGCGGTCGGTCCAAAAAGGGTTCGTGCGTTTTTTCTTTGTAGAGCAATCGAAAAGTGGATTGTTCTACCAGACCATGTGCTCTCCCCATCCAATACCCTTAAATCCTTTGCGCTATGCGTGAAGAAGCACCTTTCGCCGGCTTAGTGACGGTGACTGAGCCTTTTTCAGTCGTTGGCACTTTTAGACCTTCTTTTGCTTACTATAAGGCAAGCCGCGGTCACAATAAAAAAAACTATTTCGGATGTGAAGGATCACTTCCACAATTTTTTTCACTTTTTTCTCCGTCTCTCTTTCAACCTTTTGTTCAGAGCATAGATTTGTTTAATGGATATATTGTAATATTTAATTTTTAAATTAACATTACAAATATTTGGTAATAAAAAAATAAATTGAAAATAGAGACATATTTGCTTCAGGTTTGGGTAGACAGACAGTTGGTCATTTGCCCAGTCTGCCGATCGGGGGTAGTGCCACCACTTTTAAGTCACTTAACAGACCATGATTTCAGGAATAACTTTAAAGTGGCCGGTTCCATTTAGCCCGGCATAGTGGAAGCGATTCCCAGTCGCCTTCATTATTGGATGCACTCCAGTTTAAGATCAGGCGTGGCGTTGTTATATGTAGAGCCACATTAAAAAATACTTGTAGCCTTTTTATGTATAAAAATTTTACAAGTCACTAGTAGTCATTTTTACCTGTTTATTTTTCGTCTCACCTTGGAAATTTCTGTACAAAAAAGATATTTTCTAAGCAATCTTTTGTCAGGTAGTTTGGTGGATTTAGATAATGTCATCAGCAGTGTCCTCAACTGAGAAGATAGATTATTCATATTTTTTATACAGGCTGCTTTAATTATTCTATTATTTTAGGTCGCCAAATATCTACTGGATTTTTATAACAGTTGCGTAGGTATTACTTTTTATATACCTTATTGTTTTATTTTGTACACGGTGTTATCATTTATCAGTACCCGAATTGGTATCAGATAAACTATTATAAGGTAAAACATGCTGTTGATATAAAGCTGTGATTTATTTGATTGATGTCTATTGTTTATTTTATGATAGTTTTTTTTTAAGGTTTTACAGTTTTTCTTTGGGTTTGGTCAAGTGAGCGCGTGTATTTTAAATTCATCTTGTATTTTATGAAAATTGCAAAGTATACTCATATTGATGTATCTTATTTAAATGTTTATATTAAACGGGGAATGCATAGCAGCGAGTGTAGTGGTGGTTTCTAAGGGTGAGATTTTAGGGTCGGTCGGTGGCTGCGGGGTGAGATGCGCCGGGTGAGGGCGGGCGGCGCATCCGCCCTGCGCCAGTCGCTTGCCGCCGCGCACGGCTGGCTGCCGACTGCTGCATTTCATCCTCTGAAACACATTAAACTCGCGTCTATGAACCGCTGTTTTTAAATAATTGTATGAAACTTATCTTAATAGATAATTATTGGTTTTGTTGTGCTGTGATGTAGAGAGTATTGTATATTTAAACTGTTGTTTAAAAGTTTTTTATTTATTGAAGTGTTATTTAAAATATGTTTAAAAGTTGTTGTTATCGAAAGAAAATGAATAAAAATAAGGAAGAATCAGTGGATTCGGCTCTGGATTCCCAGTCAACTTCAAATTCTCCACAAACTATTAAGATATGTGATGTAAACAAGGAATCTAATTCCAATGTTATAAACGAAAAAGAGGTAACAAAATTACAAACTGAAGGCGTGAAAAATAATAATCAGGATGATAAATGTCTCGAAACGAAACAGGCGACAATGAATGACGAAAAGTTGGAGAGCCCCACTGAGGATTCATTTGAAATTCAGCCCATTTCTAAAATAGATTTAATGAAAAAGAGATACTCTGTGGATTATAAGAGGAGTAAGCATGAATTTAAAAGATATTCTGTGGATTTTAAACATGATTCGGAAACACTGGAAGAACTGGCACGTTTGGAAAAACAATTAGCTCGAACCAACGTTGACGTTCGACCCTCAAATGGCCGACGTAAATCTGTTGGCATTTTGAAATCCACTACAAGTTACAGCGATATACCAGAAACTCGTGAGCCAGCAAGAACGGAATCACTTTCGGAAGACGATGAGGTTTTCGAAAATGTAGGTGGTGGTATAAAAGATATTGAAGGCCCTGTCGAACCACCAGCAACGCCTGTGGGACGTGATGAGTTAGCATTACGCAGACATAGGTTCTTCTCAGATTTGGTATGTGCTGCCAGAGCAGCCGTGGAACATCGTGTACGATTTGATCCACTGGGCCCTGTTGTAGCTGATAACGGTAATGAGATATTTTTCTTTAATCGTAATTGTCTTATTTCGGGGAAAAGTTATGATCTTTCATTTATTGCGTTCAGATCGTAAAAATCGATGTCTTTGGCTTAATGCCCAAAATGTGAAGTTTCTTGACCTTTTAAGCAGTTTTTATAAACCAATCTTATCTTGAAATTTCAATTTGCATCAATGAGCTGATGTTAAGTTTGAGTGCCGTCCATAAATGAGGGCGACTGCAACTACAGTTACTGCGGTGGAATCGGGACCTTACCCGCAGATTCTCAAATGCAGCTAAGTCAAAGCACGGTCTGTACACTTGTAAGTCATTCCTTGTTCAACTTCTTAGATCATCAGATCCGGAGCAAATATCCACCTTTGTTTTTTATCAGAAATAATGGTAATATTTAATGATTAAATATATAATAAATTAAATCTGTGATAAAATATTTTCTTCAACCGGGAATCGAACCCGGTACCTAACACGGTGCTAACCAATGCGCCACTCGTTTCGTTAAATTTATGTTAAAATATTCTACTTCACATGTAGATTTAGCATACTACACTGTTATCGGTACATCTCTTTGTTAACTTTTTATTGTCAGCAATAATATAAAATTGCAAGGAGTGGTCTTTATGCCTGCCACTAATAGGGTTGTAAAAACAAGAAATTGGAAAAGTTTATGCATGAAATTCAATATTCTGATGGATCCATTGTTCTCTTAAATGCGATCATTAAAATATGAGCAGAGATCTATCATTTTACATTTAAATTAAGGTCCAGTGCGTTTTTAATTACACTTGTGTTAGTAAGATAAAGGTCATCATTCATTTTGGTCTTTTATGTACTTCTTTTGTAAAGTCCAAAGATGAAAAAATATATAAATGGTAGTTTCGATACTTGTATTGATAAAACTTTTAATTGCTGTGCAATTGAGTTATTTGGAAAATAATATATGAATTTTATATCGTCTGTCAATCACAAAGACATCATCAGTACTGCTTTGACCTGTCATAATTATAGTTTGATCATTTTGCACACCTCAACTATGCAAAATAAAGGATATATTCTAATTTGATTGTAATCTTCGTTCCAACTATTTCAAAATGAATATGCAATTGTTAATACAATTAGGCCCAAGTCCCCATACAAAATGAATGATGTCCTTAAAATGTATTTTTTTAAGTGGTTCGACAGTTATAACCTGAACTAATAGTGCTGTCGGTTAAATAAAAACGACTAGTGCTTGTACTCATATTCCAGTTGCAGCGTAGTCGGTGCCGTATAGTTCAATTTATTGTTGAATAATAAAATTAAAATTATTTATATCACAATTAATTACAAAAGTTTACAAGAGGCGAACCTAATGCCCTAAGGCATTTTCCACCAGTTAACCCCTTTAGGTATCCAGTGATTAACCGACCAAAGAAAATTGTAATAGTTGTTTTAAAGTGACAAGGCTACTTTTATGTGTAAATTAATCCAGCGGGTTAAGCAGAGGGTTAATTATATCACTAGACCGATATGTTAGGTCTTAGGTCATCTAACGTACGGTGTCCCTTTATTAATATAGTAACAGCTAATGTAATACAATCAATTAGACAACCATGAACGCCGACGTTTTATGTGGCTTGGTTAATGCTTTTAACTACGGTTGACGTTTGGCCTTTATACCTGTATACTAGTGATATTACATTATTTGTAACTAAGCTTTGGGTACAAATGTTATCACAGGTATAGCGCTTAACTGAGTAATGACAATGGGAGGGTGAGGGAGTTCAGTTAAGCGTTAGTAGTATTATACTATAATAATTGGTCTAAAACATCTCGTTCTTTTTTTTTTTTTTTTTTTTTTTTATTGTGACACGACATCTGACCTCGTCCCGCCTGATGATAATATATATATATAATATATAGTACCCTAATATAAAATTTGAAAATACAAGTTTTCTGCTTTGCAAATTCTATGCAAAGAAGGTTTTTTTGGATGCTAATTAGTATCGTCGGGATCGTATTATTCATACATGACGGGTGATTTTTTAAAAACATTTATTTTCTTGTAATCGTTTTGAAACCATGTCCTTCACGATTAACAATTTAATAGAAAAGCGTTTTAAAGAAAATGTTTAATCAATAACAATAATAATAATAATAATGAATAGCGTAAGAAGACTCTTTATATTTTTTTATAATTTAATTAACGCTTAGTTTTGTCCTGACTCAGGATACTGTTGCTACTGAATATGTAGTTGTCTTTGGATTCGCATCATTCATTCACTTCTTTGGCATCCGACCAGTGCTTGTATGAAGAAGATGGTGGATGTGATTGAAGCAAGGGTTGCCTAGTGCCCATAACCATAGAGTCTCGGCCTGTGGAAAAAAGGCGTGATAATTTAATTAATTGTGTAAGGAACGTGAAAAGTGGCGCTACTCTCTGCCTGCCTCTGTAGAAAATAATGCGTGTTCAAATAGATTGATGTATTATAGAATAGATTGATTCCTACACCAATAGAAGCTTTAACGTTATGTTTACGTAAATAATATTTTTCGTAATGACGTATTTTTGAAGTGGCACCGGGAAACTTCTTTCAGTATTTCCAAGCTTTTATCTACTTAGGATGTAACTCCATTTATCATCTAACGTTATACTATGACAACATGACACCCTATTTTTCATAAGCCTTACCCCTTGAAGCGTAAATACATAAAATAACTAGTTTTTATAAACAAGTAGGAAAAAGCATAAAGACGCCGTACCCATAACTATAGAGCCTGTGAATAGATTTGAAGGAAGCGAGAGAGTTGTGTCAGGGTCGTAGAAAGTGGCGATCTGTGTTTTTTGCCCATACCTGTGGCAATCGGCGTGAAAATGATAACGAGTACCCTACTATTATTATAAATGTGAATGTATGTTTGTTTATTACGCTTTCACGCGAAAACTACTTAACCGATCATCATGAAACTTTGTACACTTATTTTTAGTGTACTAGAAGTAACATAGGATACTTATAAAAAAAAATAAAAAGTTTTAGCTGTTTGGTATTTTTCTATATTTATTTTTATTTCCGTTTGTCATTTTTATATGAGTTATCGAAAAAAGGGATATACGGTCGAATTGAGGACTCCTCCTTTTTTATGACTGTGTTATAAACCTAATTTTACGCAGGTGAAACCGCGGGCACAGCTAGTCTTTTACAATTTAACCTCTGCCTAGTGATAACCATCATTTAAAACTATTATAATTAACCTAAACTAACCTAAGTAGAAATCAAGAACTATGGAATGGCAAGCAACGTTGCCGCCCTCGTAAAACCTTTGTCAGCTTAAATACGCTCATTGCTCAATTAGGACAATTACAAAGATCACGGAAGTCCTCGGGGATCTTACCTCAGATTATAATTTAATCTATCCTTTGGAAGTTTATATTCAAAATTTTTGGGTTGTGTGTATAAAATTATAAAAGATTTCCTTTTCAAACTCTTGTCTTGTCTCCATGTCTTGTTCAAAGACCGTGGCTTGGGAAATCATAATTAATTTTTATTCAATCTTTCATAGTAAATTTGGTAATATTAATTCTTTGACAATTTAATTGATTGATTTTAAAAGGCTATTTGCAGTGTCGTATCAAGGTATTTAAAGGCCTTAGTGAAAAAAAAAACTGCATCAGTCTCAAAAAGAAAGTTGGCAACACTATACAAACAACACAGTCGAATTGTTTTTAAGTAAGTAATCTTAAAGGTGGGAGAAATTATCGTAAGTTTAGTTAGCTTAGTGGTCAGGATTCGAGGGCACCGTCGAGCCCTTTAGAAGCTACGCCACTAGCAATATGTTAGGATCCACTAAAAACTGGTGTTCTAAAGGACCAAAGTATGGAGATGTTTAAAGTTAAATCTTTCAACTAGCCGATCAGGGTCTCTTAAAAAATATGTTTAATTATACAAATTTTATGCGGCTTACTATCGCGTTTATTTTTGTTTAGATTTTACATTTTTTTTATTATTCCGACGTTTCGAGAGCTTTGCAGCCATCGTGGTCACGATTAATGAATTAAACGGATTTGTTTAATTCATTAATCAATGTTCGCGCAAAATCAAAGAAAATATTTGTTATATCTAGATAAATAAACAAACAGTTAACAATAGATTTGAAAAAAACTAAAATTAGCTACCTTTATAACATGCAAAGTGGGCAATATGTAACGCAGACCCAACAGATGAAAGAATTGCACGTTAAAAAAAATACTATACGATGGTCAGAGCAGTCGCGTAGTTGGCAACCGATATTAACTCTATTTAAATTTCATTATTATTTTATAAAGTACTATACGATAAAGTATATGAATAAGACATCCGTGATCTAGTGCTAGTGAAATGGTCAAACCCTCAGATTCAAGACCAGTCGCCGGTACCAATGTAGTTGATACATGTACTTTGGTCACTTAGTTTCTATGATACATATCGTTTAGTAGCTAAGCATAGATATGTGAAAAACATGCCTAAAATTAATGAAACAATTGGTATTTAATTTATAATTCTGTTTACAAAGCAAGCGTTTCAGTTTTATGAAATATAAATACTTATAAGATTACAGGACAAAAGTTTCAAAAGTATGTTTCATTAAATGTTCCATTTATTATTTAAGAGTTACCTTAGAAGCTTTCTGTTAGAAGGGAGTGAAATGTTAAGCCCAAATGTACAATTTTACTGTGGGCGTAATACTTGCTTTTCTATCCTGAGGGAATTATAGCCCTTTCAGACGCAAAGTTCATACCAACATACTGATTTATAAATTAAGATATATATTTCATTTCATTTTTACATTTCTACACTAAGCCACTAAGTTGCTTGTATCAAAGAAACTGGCAGACGTATATCAAATATACATTGGCACCGGTTTGAAACAGTTGTTTGTGGGTTTGCATGACAATTTCGTGTCTACTAAACAACGGTAGAGTCTGTCCAAGCCGAAATCACGCGCCCCTCCACTGCATTTAAGCACACGTGTGACTATAAAATATGGCTGCAACACACCAAAAATGAAATTGTAATTGGTCATTCAGTTGCTGGTTAGACACAAAAGAAGGAGCACGATGATAAAGTATAGTAATATAGTTAGTAATATTTGTATTCACACATTTTAATAAACTAATAAAGGGAAGGGGCGCGTCATTTATAGTTAGACAAGCTATAGCCTTTTATTAGTTACTGATATAATATTATTATTTTATTGTCAACCACAACATTGGTTCTCTGCTTGCCTGATGGTAAACAGGAAGAGGTCCAAGAGTGCCGACGACTCCGTGAAGTTACTTAGTCGCGTTTCGATAACAGCTTGATAGTTGCCTTGACTACTTATTCATGGCACTTCAGCTTAACATCAGGCGCAGTTCAATCATATCTCGAGCCATAATATTTTTTTATTATTATTTACATTTCTATACTAAGCTACTTACTACTACTGCTTGTATTCCAAGTTTTTTATATTAAGATTATTAGGACCTCTTTATTCATCGTCATATTATCATCAAAGCTTAGCGCATTGTGTGTTCAATCTGAAGCGCAACAGCACCCGTCTTCATTCTATCATAGAAACAGGACAACCCAAGTACATATAATATATCAAAAAAACATTGGTACCGGTGTGTGGTCTCGAACTCGTGCTCTCGGATTGTGTAACCAATGCACTGCCACTACACCACGGTGGCCTTAATAGAAATATATAAAATTATTTCACGGCTGCTTTAGTCGTCATAACCATGCCGGCTG
This sequence comes from Tinea trinotella, assembly GCA_905220615.1. Taxonomy (NCBI): domain Eukaryota; kingdom Metazoa; phylum Arthropoda; class Insecta; order Lepidoptera; family Tineidae; genus Tinea; species Tinea trinotella. The sequence goes on from HG992306.1 coordinate 9,942,256, forward strand.
GAAACAAAGATTAAACAAAGATCACGCAAGCTTAACTTCATTACACGAAAATGTTATTAATATTAGTGAATACTTAATGAGAGTTTACCTGGAATATGACAATGTCTTTATGTAAAAGTTTGAAAGCCTTTGTTATCCTTTGAACTTAAATGTTCGGTTAAATGTAGCGGTTAATTTATAATTAACTAAAAAGATACTTTCCTTAATTAGCCTTTTATTACAATATCCATTGGCCGGCATAGTGACGCAGACCGTAAACTGCGATGGCGTTGTTTCAGTCGTCGCCACTTTTGGAGCACTATCATGCTTACCATCAGGAAGATCGAGTTCATATGTCGAGTCTCATTACGGAAAAAAACAGTACAAAGAGAATTGTGTATGTGAAGGAAGCAATAGTGTTGTGCCAGAATCGTGGAAAGTGACGCTCCCTTATAGAGATAAGGGAGCGTCTCTTTCCAGAAGCCCATCCATGTGGAAATAAAGGCGTGAAAATTATGATGATGATGTATCTTGTTATGAGCGGTAGGCCGACAGTTGATGGTCATTTGCCCAGCGATTGGGGTTAATAAAATCCACCGCTTTCAAGTGTACAGACCGTGAAGTGACTTAGTCGCGTTTCGGGATCAGATTGAAAGTCGTCGGTTCCAACTAGGCCGGCATAGTGGACGTGATTACTACTTACAGTTTTTTTATTGTGATACGACATCACTGATAATCATGATGATGATTAATCAAGATAAGCAAGAGGAGATCCAAAAGTGCCGACGACTGAAACAACCGAGTTAGTACACGGCTGTCTCAGCTGCCGTCACTATTCCGGCCAAAAACTATAGTTATTGAACTATAGTAGCAGTCACCTACATTCTTGGACCGCCCTCCAGGTTAACGTTGGATATATGTCATATGTCGACTCACAATAAAGTGGTGATACTTCCCCGGATCGGCAGAGTAAGCACCGCTGCTACTCTTCAAATATAGGAATGTATTTGCTTGCATTGTTTAATATAAAAATGTTAAATAGCATTTATTTATTATATTTGGGATATAGTGACGGCGACTGAGGTAGCCGTGATCGGAGACGGTTTTTTTCAGGTTTCTCTTTTCTCCATCATGCTTCTCTATCAGGAAGGTCGAGATCAGATTTTTTATAGTCACAATAAAAAAGAAATGACATGACCTTGGCATTAATAAAACAGAATATATAACAAAATAATCAATAATAATACATTATTACTAATATAAATTACCGCACATTCTGACAACAAGCGTTGTCCTTGGTTAGCACACCAGTTTGTTACGCGTAAAGTCCCAGGTTCGATTCCCGAGCAAATATTTCTTTCAAAGATTAATTTTGTAATATTTAATAATTATATTTTTTTAATTGTAATATTTAATATTTATATTACAAATATTTGTTAATGAAAACAAAGGCGAATATTTGTTTCTGGTTATCAAAGAGTGGTAGGCAGTGGTACCCAGTCTGCAGTGGTATCAGGGTTGGTACTACCACTTACACGTATACAGACCGTGAAGTGATTTAATCGCGTTTCGGAATAAGCTTGTAAGTTGCCGGTTCTAACTAGATCGGCATAGTGTTATTGCATTGTAATAGCAGTGACCTCCATTCATGCACCGCACTCCAGCTTAAAATCTGGGTGCTGTCGTATGTCGAGTCACAATAATAAAACTCTTTATATTTAAAGTACATACATAATTTTTATTGCACATTTCTATACTAAGCCTCTAAAGTGCTTGTATCATAGAAACAAGACAACCAAAGTACATATATCAAAGATACATTGGTACCGGTGAGTGGTTTCGAACCCGTGTCATTCGGCTTACGTAGCCATTGCACCGCCACTACACCACCATTGAATTGGTGCTTAATTTATCGTAATTAAAATGTCATTAATGAAATTAATTACTGGTGCCGAGTTTCTATTGTTTGTGTATTTTGTGTTTGTAATGTGGATGCTTGTTATTTGCCATTTATTTGTATACGTCATGTCATCGCAATGACTCATTCCAGTAGTTGAATTGGGCGAGGCAACAGTGACTATTCCAGCGATGAGCAGTGTCGTTTGGCCGCGAAGCAACATCAGCTTGCCGGTCCGGTAGTTGTGATTCACGATCTTGTGTATTCATCCGGTCGAGGTTCTCTCTCTAGTCTACATCGGCGTACACGCACGCACGGACGCCTATTATGATCGCCACTAAAATCTAAAATAAAACAGTGTTTATTGTGCCATTTAATTTAAAAGCGACGTTTAAAATAGTTTTTTTTGTGATTCTCATTCAGTGTGCCTTGTGGAATTTTGGTCTGGCGACTTCGTAAGTAATTGAAAATTAACAGATATTAATATGGAATTTGATCAATTCATTATTTTGCCGTGGCGATTCTTGATTAGAGTTCAGAAATGTATAGTTGATCCGGTATTCTGGTAAATTGTGGTTTGCGGTTTGCCGGCTGAAGCCGGTAAATATGTTCCCAGTGACAATGTGCGATGTTGTTATTGGAAGATGTATTACTTGGTATATTAGTCACGTAGTATTTAGCTTTACATGCTTGCCTCTACATCGGGTCCCTATCGACCGGAACATCTGTAGATAATGGCTCCCTGTATTGATCGCAATATTTTCCCTCATAAATCTGTCCTATCCTCTATAAATTATGTAAATCTCACTCTTCTTATACGTCAGACCCGTAATACCCGCAATGGTCGGGGGAAGCATCCGCATTTTGTCGACCGAATCGGCAGTCGAACTAAAAGTTCGGTGCGTCTTTTCTTTGTAGAACAATCGACAAGTGGAATGCTTTGCCAGCCCACGTGTTTTCTCCCTCCTATAACCTTGGATCCTTCAAGCGATGCGTGAAGAAGCACCTTTGGCCGGCATAGTGACGACGACTGAGGCAGCCGTGAACTAACTCGGATGTTTCAGTCGTCGTCACTCTTGGATCTCCTCTTGCTCCTCTAGGCGGGACGAGGTCAAATGTCGTGTCACAATAAAAAAAAAAGAAAATATAGTAAATATGTATCACACATTAGCTCTTAGTGTATTAATTAGAGTGTATCTTTTCCAATATTATTTCAAAGCACATACATGCATATTGTATATTATTTTCTGAAACACATAATTAAAAATGTTCTAATTTCTCTTTGTATGCATTGTGTTTAATTTGCTAGAGCACAGTTTCCATCGGCGGCATACTCTCGTTGGTGTTGCTTTGTATTTTGTTATCTAAAATGGGTATTATATTTAATTTTGGACATTTGTGATGAGAAAGCATATTGTGCTACTTTATGAATAGATTTTTGTTTGTCGGAAATTGTATTATGTATTGTTACCTGTGACTAGTCGTCTGGAAAATTCCGTTCAGTTCAGTTTATAAAGAGTTTTTATAATATAATTTTGAGAATGTGCCTACTTTTGTGACTAGAATCCCTGTCAGTGATATACCGCTACTGTTGGCTCTATGACCTTCTGCCCCACATTGTTCGTGTTCCACCACAGCAGGTGATAGGAAGTACCAACTTACTATGTAGCTCATCAAGCGTAGTGTGAAGAGGCACCTCACCAGGCCGGCATTGTGGACACGGCTTTTGTTAGCTAGGACCTCTGCATGGACAGAGACTTTTGACAGCAGTCGTCTCCACGCGAAGCATTGACATTTTTTTGTTTTATATTTGTTTATATTTATATTTGTTTTATATTTCGTAAATATACAAAAAAAACTTCGCTTTGCCTACACAGCTTTCAATAATGGATAAGGCGACTGTGGTGTAGTGGTATTGAAATGCGATGCGAACCGAGGTCCTTGGTTCAAAACCACTTGCCGGTACAAATATATCTTTGATATTATGTACTTTGGTTGTCCTGTTTCTATGATGCAAGTACTTTTAGAAGCTTGGTAAAAAAGATAACTGTTGCATGCTGAAGTTGATTGACCGAATATCTGAATATTTTATTGTGTTATTCATTATCTATTAGTCATGGCTGACGCCTTTCCTACCGTCAAAAGGTCTCCCTTTGAATAAACGATATAAATATTAATGTTCATCATTAAATATGCAATATCAATTTTGATTTCTCCATAATTTAGGTGGTTTTGTCAATGTAGCTTCTCTCTATTTCTATTTTAGCATCAAATTATATTCAAGAGAAGGTCTGGCACTTTTCCCAAAGTACAAAAACACATAGATGTATTTTAATATCTAATTATAAACGATTTTATGACAATTAGGATTGTTGGTGACACTTTGATAGAGGGAGAGGAAGTTTTTATTCATTCAAGTGTTTTATGGTCGGCATAGTGACAACGGTTACAGTAATCTTAACTGAATCTTTTTATCTGTCGTCGGCGATCTTGGACTTCCCTTTCCTCACCTTCAAGCAAGACGATTTCAGATGTCGCGTCTCAATAAAAAAAATGTTTATTTACCTGGCTGTAATTACTGGGTTATTGGATGGAAGTACACGTAGGAATTAGTTAAGTCAATAAATAAAAGATTAATGGTTAGGATTACTTTAAGCACTCATAATTCCTTCAGTGCTTACGACTAAAAAATAAAAAAAAATAACCTTGGATGCTTTAAGCAAGGTGTGAAGAAGCACCTTTACCTAGCACAGTGACGGCTCCCATAGGCCTTTCCCTGCTTACCATTAGATAAGTCGACGTCAGACGTCGAGTTACAATTTAAAAAGTGCTTTTTATCATTGTTTTATTTTTATTGTGACTTGACATATGACAGCACCCCGCTTGATGTTAAGTCGAAGTGTGGTCCATGAATGAATGTCACTGCTACTACAATTCAATAACTGTGAGTAGGTGCCGTTATGCCGGCCTAGGTGGAACCAGCTTCTTACAAGCTGATCCTGAAACGTGACCAAATCACTTCACGGTAAATGTATCTATGTGAAAATAACTGTAAAAATGATAACAATGACTCATACTATTTTACTCTATGTACAGGCTAAATCTAATGTCCATATATGGATATAAAATATAAATCGTTTGAATGTTTTGTTTACACTACCTTATCTCATGTCATAGCAAGGTCTTGTATAAAATTTAACTTTCAAACATTACCGAATACGGTGTTTACTTGTTACTAGCAAATGCGAACTTGACACGCTTTCTCAGTTCATTCACACTATAGATTTTTTTTTTACATTAATCAATCAAATTGTCACGCCACAGGGATAGACAGGGACAATCGAGCGCCACTTGCCACGATCCTGGAACAACGCCTTCGCTTCCCTCACATTCACTCTTTTTTACATTTCTATATTAATCTACTTAAGTGCTTGTATTATAGAAACAGGACAACCAAAGTACATTAATTATATCTAAGATACATTAGTACCAGTAAGGGAATTGAATCGGCTGCTCTCGGTTTGCGTGACTAATTGCACTTCTACACCATAGCCGCTCGCCATGTATTTCACTGTGATAGTAAGAAGCATACTACGGTCGATTCGGTCGAGAGAATGCGGATGCTTCCCCCGGCCTGTGCTGGTATCATATATCCTTGTTACTACAATGTTGTGTTTTTTATACAGTAAATTAGCCTATTAATATAATGACCGTATAATTTTGGATTATATGAATATAAAAAAACGTCGTTGAATTAAACAAATTTTATGGGGCTTACTATCGCGTTTATTTTGGTTTTGATTTTACAATTTTATTTTTATTATTCCGACGTTTCGAGAGCTTTGTCGTGGTCACGGACAGACTGAGGTGTTGTAATTCATTAATCGATGTTCGAGCAAAATCTAAGAAAATATTATGAAAGACGTTATTAAATTGTACGAAAGTATGTTGCGGTACGTTTCGGAGGGGTAGGTCACGGGAATGTGGGACGCGATGAGAGTTGCACGAAGGACGCCTTCGCTGGTCGTGTGGAGCTCCTTTACTCTACAGCTCGTTTAGGAGCCACGTTTGAGTGGTCTTCACATAACCTGGAGAGCACTTAGCAGACTTCTCAGCTTGCCGCAACTACCAAGGTCGCTAATGAGAAAGAGGTGCTCAAGATATTTTCATTTGTCTAAAATTTTAACGACACGCGTTGCGTATTGATTATGTGCCAGTCTGTTACGCGTAAAGTTTCGGGCTCGATTCCCGGTCGGAGCAAATATTTGTTAATTAAAAAAATGATGCGGGTATTAGCTCCGGGTCTGGGTCAATAAGTGATAAGCCCAGTCTGCCAATCTGGGGTAGTACCATCACTTGCAAGTATACAGAGCGTGAAGTTACATAGTCGCGTTTCGGGATCAGCTTGTAGGTTGCCAATTCTAAATAGGCCGGCATAGAGGATGTGACTGCTACTAACAGAAAAAAACCTAAAAAAAATAATATTCAAATCAAGTTAGTTAATCAAGGTACGGTTTAATTGATTGTGCAATTTAAGGCCCAAAATAAAAGCATCCGTTCAGCCACTTGCCGGTATCAATGTATCTTTGATATAAGTACTTTGCTCGTCCTGTTTTTATGATACAGGCACGCTAAGGAGCTTGGTATAGAAATGATAATAATATAATAATTAACACCCTCTATTAAAAAATACCAACGTTCATATTGCTAATTTTCAGCCCGACCTGTATAATCCTCATAATTTGCAATAAACTGTAAGTTATAAATTAAAGTGTTAAGGTTACTCTGTACCTTGGGCATGAATGAAATGAACAATCCTAAGTTACGGCCCATAAAGTTTATTAACTTACCAATTTCATTCCACACTAAGCTGCTACCAAAATTGACTATAATGAGTACTGAACTAGAATTGAAATTTATGGCCCGGTTTCCTACGTTTGCATTTATCAAAGTCTAAAAACTAAAAATCACCGAACACTATAATCTTCCTGTTTTGGACACTGACATGTAAGTTTTACGTAATTCTGCTTTTGTGATATTATAGAAATATAAATAGAAGTTTTTTTGTTTATGTTTTTTAATAAAATCAGAGATATTCATTGTATTTCTATTTTGTACTCTGCTTCAGCTTCACTGTTATTTTTTTTTATCAAGTTTTTATCTTTTGTCTCCCAAACCCTAACAATTCTTCTTTCCTCCATTCCACCGTTGCACGAATTCAATAAAGTGTCAAAATAACATTTTTATCCTGGTATTTAATAGTAAGGCGACCGTGGTGTAGTGGCAGTGCAATTCAAACCGAGAGCACAGGTTTGAAACCACTTGCCGGTACCAATGTATCTTTGATATATATAAGTTGGTCATCCTGTTTCTATAATACAAGCTCTTTAGTAGCTTAGTTTAGAAATAAATAAATAAATTCGCCATTTTGGTAATATAGTTTGTGTATTGTACCCTACTTATATATAGTTCTAGAGTATATAATATCTATCTTATATATTCTATATTATATCATGGTAATTGTTGACGCGAAGGAAGTTAGAGTGTCTGGACTTAGGATTGTTGCAAGTAGGCATCCGTTGTCTGTTGTAATACCAAGCCTACAAAAGGGCCTACCTACTTGAAATAAGCCTCTTTCATTTCGTATAGACCATGCAATTCTTGTTATTATGTTGGTGGCTTTTTGTTGAAGTTCTCCATTAGTTGCTTTAACGTACGAGTACTCACGTAATTGTCAGTGTTAACTTTAAAAATGTATAGAGTAAAAGGTCACATTGCCCGACATGCTCTCTCCATATTAGGTTAGGTTGTCCATGTTGAGATAAATTGCTGTCAGAAAGATTGGCTTGAATCCCAGAGGGTAACACAATTTTATTATTTAAAAGCTTAGGTTGTTTTAAAAGTGTTTTCATTTGCACCTTATAATTGAAATGATTTAAATCTAGGCTTTGACATTTAATTCATTATTTTAATAATGTTAATTGAACTTATGTTGTACTTCAGGTGTTAAGAATATCTAATTCTACTTATTTCAACTTTACCCTTCAACATTTATATCTCAAATAAATTTTGCTCTTCAAAGTTCTTAATAACTTAGGTGGCACTTAATTCTTTATACGATCATTAATCTTAATCTAAATGTTTGCATTAAATATTTTATTAGTCGTTAAATAGAAATATCAATAAAACAGAATTACTCTTCTAGCTCTCGCAATTATGCAAGCTTGTCATATTAAATCTCCACTCGCTATCTCTATATCTCTTAGAATGTGTAGAACGCGCGATCATACCTCCCTCCTTCCCATCTAAAGGCTAGAAGCCTCAAGGTCGAAGCACCGCTGAAGATGTAGAACGAAACTAGGCCGGTACTAGAATTCCCCCTTAATCGTGGACCGCACTTAAGTTTAACATCAGGCGGGGTGCTATCATATGTCGAGAACAATAAAAAAAAAGGATCCAGAAGTTTGTAACTAAAATATACCGTTAATAAATTAAATTTTGTAATTAAACTTTTGGGTATATTGTCAGTGTTTGTTTGTTTAATTTAATTTAGCATTCAGTATAATGGTTTGCCACGCGATTTTGTTAGTAATTGGTTCACTCTTGCAATGAACTATCCCTGTTTATTTAGTAGCAATAGGGTTCGATGAGCTCAATAATAATTTCATTGGAAGTATTGGGTGCGTCAACAATACAAAATGTAATGAATTGGTTAGTTATGTAGTGGGAGCAACACGCTATGGTTCCGTAAAGTTTTATATCACGTCCCTTTGAAGGTAAACTCCCTTAAACTTCAGGAACGCGACCGCTTACAAACTAGAATTTCAATTATTTAACCCTCTTACGTCACGGCGTGGGTGGTTTTTGGAATGTTCTGAAGGCGTAATCATACGTACCGGCATAGTGGATGTGACTGCTACTTACAGTTATTTGATTGTAGTAACAGTTACCTCTATTCATAGACCCTGCTCCACCGTAACAATAGGCTGATTTCTGTCATATGTCGAACCACAAAAAAAACGTAGAAATAATGGACAAAAAAAAACTGAGCGAAAAAGAAAAGCAAATAAATACGAAAATATTAAACAAGGCTACCGTGGTACTTAGTGCAATGGTCAAACACAAACCGATAGTCCCCGGTTCTAAATCACTTGCCGGTATCAATGTATATTTGATAAATGTACTTTGGTCGCCCTATTTTAATAATACAAATACTTTTAGTATTAATCAATCAATCAAATGGTCAAGCCTTCTTCCCAGAGGGATAGGCAGAGACAATGGAGCGCCACTTGGCACGATCCTGACACAACTCCCTCGCTTCCTTCACATTTACAATTCTCTAGCTTAGTATATAGGTGAAAAATATTGCTGTGTGAGATCAAACACGCCTACCTGAATATTTTGCGTTAAAATTAAAACCCTGTCTTTCCTCTTAATTGAACCTGGGGTTCATGTTATTAATTAGATATGAAAATTGATCCAAGTTCACTTTACGTTCATAATTAATACGTTTACCCCTTTTGGAATATGATGGATGAAATACCATTTATCTTTTATAGCTTGATGACATTTGATATCAAACTACATCGTTGCTTCATTAGACTATTAATTGTTGCTCATTTTATCCATTTGATTTATTCGTTCAAAAACAATATGTTGTCTGAGTACGATTTTTTAGAGCGGTAGGCAGACAGTTGGTGGTCATTTGGCCAATTACCGATCCGAGGTAGCAGCACCATTATAAGTGTACATATCGTGTAGTGACTTGGTCGCGTTTCAGGATCAGCTTGTAAGTTGCCGGCCTAGTTCCTTCTAGGCCGGCATAGTAGACGTTTTTTAATTGTAGTAGCAGTCGCCTCCATTCATTGTGTAATTAGTAATACAACTCCATGACGTATATAATATTATATAATTTATAATAAGCTATTAGGATAGTTATCTTGTTTTAATGTTACGTGATTTAAATTCATAATTAGAATAGATTAAAACGGCTTTTAATTTGTTATTAACCCAAACGTTTCGGCGCTGTCGGTCACGAAAAATTAACAGAGCCGAAACATCGAGGTAAAGGAAAATGTTAATAAAATGAAATTTTTATTTGCTTATTATGGGTGGGTTACTGATCTAGGTGATACATGTTGATCTTTGTTATATAACCGCCATATTTTGGCAATATATAAATCTGTCGTGCAAATATTATTTGTCATGTCGTTATTAAAGGCGACCGTGGTGTAGTGGCAGTGCAATAAATACGCAAACACTGGTTCAAAACCACTTTTTTTTATTTTTATTGTGATACGACATCTGACCTCGTCCCGCCTGATGATAAGCAAGAGGATGTCCAAGAGTGACGACGACTGAGAAAACCGGGTTTGTTCACGGCTGCCCCAGTCGCCGTCACTATGCCGGCCAAAGATACCAAAGATACAAAGATACAGATACATTGCTGGTACCAATGTATCTTTGATATATGTACTTTATTTGTCCTGTTTCTATGATACAACTTAAGTATGATATTGTAAAATAAAGTGAAAAATAATGCGTTAAAGCCCGTTTCAATGTTCAAGTTATTAAGATATTTGCGAGATACTTTTACCATAAAAAAGTGTTTTCGTTTCCTCCTATTATAAACATATTTCAAACATTATGTAAATCTTGAAAGAGGTCAAAAGGAAAATGAGATTGTAAAAGTCTTCTCGGAAATAGTTTTGACCGTTTCGTAGCTATTCCTATACACATTATTCAAAGATAAAAGTAATTTTAGCTATCCCCATTCGTTAGAAATAAAGATGTATCATAAGTTAGGCAGACAGTAAAGCTAACTTTATACATTCATACAATCTTCTTTAAAAAAATGTTGATTTAATGGGCGATCAAAGATAAGTGGCTGTTGAAGAGACCATTCAAAAACCACTAGTTTGCGACTACCACCAGACCACGATCGCCTTACTAACAATAATCAATCAAATTATCACGCCTCCCTCGCTTATTAGTGAATTAAACAAATTTTATGCAGCTTACTATCGCGTTTATTTTTCGTTAATCATTTTACATTTTTTTTATTATTCTTATGTTTCGAGAGCTTTACTTACAGCCATCGTGCTCACGGAGAGACACGATTGCTGCAAAACTCTCTAAATCGAGGGCGAGCAAAAAGAGAAAACGTGGACAACTCACAAGATTGTTCCTTGATTACGGTTCTTTTAAAGAAAATTAATTATTGAAATAATAAATTATATTGTCACGCCTTTTTACCAGAGGGATAGGCAGAAACAATAAACCGTCACTTGCCACGATCCTGAAACAACTACCACGTTCCCTCATCCACAATTCTCTTCATATAAGCTCTACGGTTATGGACACTAGGCAACCAGCTATTTTGTTAAGGATGTCTCTGATTTGGGCGGAAAACACCTCCTGAAGAAAGAGCATGTATAAAGTAAATTTTAAATGTTATTAATGTATTATATGATACGAGTAAAGTAGTCTGTAGCACAAATCAAGTATCAATTATTCAAAATTCTTTCTATACAATTTATTTTTTAAATTGTTCCTGATGGCATAGTAGCCGGTCAGATATTAAAAACATTTATGTTTTCTTTTACATTTGAATAATGACTCAGTTTTCTGTAGACGAATGTTTTAGAATTATTTTTTATTAATAATTACTCTCCTACTTTGTTTCTAAAAATATATACCGAAATATGTTCGGAATTATACAACTTGTTCTCAGCCCATTTGTAATATTTCTGGCCTTGTCAGTTTTAAGAATAGACGCTATAAATATTTATAGATTTAGTTTTCCTGCATTTTCCAATTTATTTATTTACAGATTCAATAAACCTAAATATAATATCTAAGTTTTAATCTATAGGAACCAATCATTTACCAATCAAGCAATACATTTAATACAATTAGACAAACACATTGTGGTGCGTATTCGAGCAGAAGGCTGAGATGGTGCTCCTTTTCGGACACACACCATTCAGTTGGTAGATACGAAATAGAGCAATGGACTGTATATTTGATGACACGCCACGTAAAACTATTGTTGACGCATTCATCCACCCTCGACGTCAGGCCGAGTTCGGTTCCTGGCCGGCAGAGAGCTTCGAAACCCGCTGGGTGAAGGTGAATGCTGCAGAATGATAAAAGGAAGGGACTTACCGAGGATGGCACCCGTCGACACTTAACACTCTGCAGAGCGAACTGTTTGATACGCGGGATATGTTAGTTTTCACAATTGTTCAATAATGTTGCTGATTTGGCAACTACGCGAGGTACATTGAGTGCCGCGTGAACCTCCAAGATCGCGGCTTCCGGGTTTCTTTACAACACGGCGCGCGACGACGTTTTGTTTGTCTGAAGGCTACGCGATTCTGACTATTGGGACGTCACATTCGAATGACGACCGCTCTTGTTCACTGTTGAACGTGCACCTTTTGACTCTTCTTACTGGTCGATGCAAAAACGAGTTGCGGGTGCAGGACTAGTGATGGGAAATGGGTCAAGGTAATGTCGAATATTGGATAGGGATGTACCAAGCCGCAACATTTCCCCCCCTTTGAAACCAACGTGGGGTTTCACAAACGTCTGCCAACCCGATGACCAAACATCGGTCTCTAGGATACACACTCAGATAATGCATTCAAACCAATACAGAGTTAAGATAAATTTATAGACACTAGGATACGTGCCCTAAAATCGAGTTAAGATAAAACACTTAATTCATAGATGCTAGGATACAAGGTATGCACCTAAGAATATTCAAGATAAATAAACTATAGGTACTAGGATACAAGATGTGTACCTAAGATTGAGTTGATTACGCTAAGTACAAAGATATAAGATAATAAAGAATTCTATTTACGCTAGGTACGAAGATATAAGATAATAAAGAATTCTAATTACGCTAGGTACAAAGATATAGATTTAAAGGATTTTAATTACGCTAGGTACTAAGATATAAGATTTAAAGAATTTGAATTACGCTAAGTTAATGCTAGGATATAAGATGATTAACTATGGTACTAAATTAAAATAAAACTATGCTAAATTTTGTTAAAGATCATTCGTTTAAAGGCAAAGGACATACTTTGACCACATGCCTAACTAAGTAAGCTCCGGTTGCTAGTCGTAAAGTAACAACACGGATTATGTTATCGCGACCTGGATGAACCTTTTCAACTGCCTAATTTCCACTCCGAAGGTGGAAGATTCGCTTTTGTTATGACGTCACCTACTTGTGGTTCCCGCCTTTGTGCGGTAAACTATTTAACCCTCTGTTTCAGGGTGTGTAAATAATCTCAGAGATTTGAGATATAAGCAAATTGGTCGAACTGCTATTTTGCCAGTGACGCTTAAGAGATACGTTAAATTAGTCGAACTGCTGTTTTGCCAGTGACGATTAAGAGATACGTTAGATTAGTCGAACTGCTGTTTTGCCAGTGACACTAACGTCTTTCTGACGAGTCTGAGGATAACACGCAGAGTGGTCGGGATTTTAACATCGCTTCAACCATAGTAAGTACGGTTATTCAGACGTTACGTCAGAAGATGGGTCCTTAAAACACGTTTTAGTATTCAAGGACCGCTAAGAAGATAAGTGATAAGTTTAGATCTTTTAAGTAAAGATAAAGTAGGTGAACGTTTTAAAACAGTTAAGATTCTATTTTGATTAAAAATATATTAAATTAAATCTAATTTGAAGATAATTAGTTTAACTATAAATTATTTAAAAGGATAATTAGCGTAATTTTTTTTTATAATAAAAGATAAATGTTTTTGTTAAACGATTTACTGCGCAGGCTAACTCATTAGTGATTGTAGTTACTGCATTATAAACACGAATTTGAGGCGTAAGTTTATAATTGTTAATAGATTGAAGCCACCAGGCAACACCGCGCTGGAGCCGAGTTACGGTAGAATAATAATTAAAAAATTGAATTATTACCGATTCAATATTGATTGATTGAGATATAAAACAGGAAGATTTAAGTTCAGGCACTGGGTATTGACTACTATTGATCATAGAAGACGGCCAGTCTGATTGAGGTTTGCTCAGCCAACTTGAACTGTGCCACCATTGACGTAATACGGCAAGTTGTGAGCATTTTAAACCGCGACTACAGTGGTCGGCTGGGTTTTCTTTTGCAGACACATGTCTCCAGCATGAGGGAGATACAAGGTCGTTAATACGCACTACACGATGAGCTACGAAGGTCTTAAGTGTGTGCGGTTCGGTACGCAACCATGCAAGTACCGTACTGCTGTCCGTGAATGCTATAGTTTCGGATATATTTATTTTATCGCTAAATAATTGTTGCATGTGATTTAAGACGCGTGCTAATAGCAGCGCACCACACAGCTCGAGTCTATTCACGGTGAGTACCTTTAAGGGTGCCACTTTTGATTTGGCAATAATTAAATTAGTTATTATGTGATTGTTTGTGACTGCTCGCAAATACACGGCACAGCCGTATGCTTTGGACGAACCGTCACAAAACCCAATCAGCTGACAAGTCGTGTTGACTCCAGAAGGGAGAACGTGACGATTTAATGAGATATGATTTAAATTGTTAAGTTCATTACAGAATTCATTCCATTTATTGGCTATCTCAGTTGGTACTGTTTCGTCCCAGCCCAACTGCAGACGCCACATATTTTGTAAAATTAATTTAGCTATAAGTATAACGGGGGTGAGCCATCCTAAAGGGTCGTATATACGAGCTACACTTGATAGGATGCCACGCTTAGTGTTAACTATGTTTATTTTAGATGAAGTATAAATAAATTTATCGATTTGCGGATCCCACTTGATGCCTAATATTGTGATTTTACAATTTTCACTTTGATCAGTGAAAGTCTTCGGAGTGATACAATACTCCTCAGGTATGTCTGCTAGAAGTTCAGGGCAATTACTACTCCACTTTCGTAATTGAAACTGACCCTGACTTAGCAGCTTTATTAAATCTTGTTTTAGTTCCATTGCTTCTGCGATAGAGGGCGCTCCGGTTGTTATATCGTCGACACAGATTTCTTCTTTCAGGACTTCAGAAGCACGTGGATAGTGGGCACCTTCGTCTTGTACGAGTTGATGCAGGGTGCGTATCGCCAAGAAAGGCGAGCTACTTACGCCGTACGTGATGGTGTCTAACTCGTATTCCGTTACTGGATGTGTAGGTGTATCACGCCACAACACGTGTTGCCATGGACGATCGGATGCGCGTATTAAAATTTGTCTATACATTTTAGATATATCGGCGGTGAATACAATGGGATGCAATCGAAATTTCGTTATAATATCCACTATATCTACTTGTAGTTTTGGCCCTTTGTAAACGATGTCATTGAGCGACATGCCGTTTGAACTCCGAGCGCTGGCATCGAAAACAACCCGAAGTCGTGTAGTTTTACTTTCAGGTCGAATGACGCAATGATGAGGGATAAAATATTTTCCTAAAGATGCGTTTGCGCAATGCATATGTTTTAATTCTTCATACTCTGACATAAATTTTGAATATTCTATTTTCAAATCCTGTTGATGAGATAAACGTTTTTCTAAGTTCTTTAAGCGGGATAATGCTTGATTATAAGATTCTCCAAGCTCTGCTGCAGGCTTGAGGAGCATAGGTACGACATATCTGCCGTCCTTTTCGCGAGTTACATGTTCTTGATAAATGTGTTCACAGGCTTCATCTTCTGGAACTGTGATGTTCATGGATGGAGGTTCTTCAACTTCCCAGAAACGCTTGACCACCTGATCCAAGGTGCAGGTTGCAGCTAACAATGAAGATGTAGTCGATGGTGGATGACACGTTGAGTCGAGTCCACCAGACAGAACCCATCCGAAGATGCTATGAAGCGCGACCGGGAGTCCACGTCCGGGCGCTATACGTTGACCGTCGTATATTTCGTGAAACAGCTCTGCACCCAATAATAGGTCGATCCTCGGTGGTTTGTCGAAGTCTTGATCGGCTAAAACTAGGTGGCTAAAATGCTCGCGAATTGAGGGAGATAATTCAGTTACAGGCATATTTGAAGTTATTTTATCAATCACAATTGGATTGATGTTAAAGATTTTATTATTATTATTTAGTGGAGAAATTGTACATGACGTTTCGCCTTTTATATTCATTAAAGTATTCTGTCCGAGTCCAGCTACAGTTATATTACAACGTCGTAATGATAAACCAAGTCGGTTAGCGCAAGCGGTCGTTAAAAAACAATCCTGCGCGCCGCTGTCAATTAGCGCTCGGGCTATAATAGTGTTCCCGCGCGGCGATCGAAGACGCAAGCGGCATGTGCCTAAAAGTATATGCGCTCGACCGTTGCCGAAGCATGCACTGGTGCCGGCGTGTGACACAGTGGCTGCGGGCGTAGCGGACGGGGCTCCGCCGCTGTCGGTTGAAGCGGAATCCTCGTGTAAAAGAGCATGATGGCGAAGGCCACAAGTTCCACAATTGATATTTGATAAACATTGACTAACATTATGATTTGAACGCAAACAGTTCAGGCAAAGTCGCTTCGACTTAACTAAGTTAATTCTTTGCTGTGAATTGAAACTTAGAAAAGTGGGACACCTGTACAAACTGTGAGGTAAATCACAACAATAACATTTGTATTTAACATGACGAGATGAGTTATTATTATTTTGAAGTAAAGTCGAATGTTTTGTGTTATTGTTGTTTACACGGAAACTCTGATAATTATTTTTATTATTATTTTTAGTATAAAGTAATTGACGAGATGTACTAGGTTTAGAAAATATTAAACTATGATCACTTGTTTCTAAGATTTTGATATAATCTTGAAGAAACTTAAGTAGGTCATTTAATGTTGGTATTCTGTTTATGTTCTGAGATTCAAATCTCTTACGAGTATCATTATCGAGTGCGCGTGCACCTAAATAAAAAAGTATAAATTCACCTAATTGTTCAATGTTCAAAGCCTTAAGGGCGTTTACAGACTCATATAGCACTCCTGTTAATTTCAACAATTCATTAAAATTAGGTTGCTTGAGTGGGGGAAAAGTACATATTTTTTCTAAATAATTTGACGCTAAAATTCTATTGTTATGATATCTCTCAATTAAAATGTTTAAAACTATTTCATAATTTTCTGAAGTTATAGGTAAGCCTTTTGCAATACAAAGTGCAGACCCGGATAAGCAAGAAATTAAATAATGGAATTTTTCTATATTAGACAAAGAATTATTTTTATGTATTAAAGATAAAAAGGTATCATAAAAGGTATGCCAGTTCTCAATATTGCTATCAAATTTAGGTAATTCTAATTTAGGCAATCTTGCACGAATTTGGTTCTTATTACTATCAGGATAAGATTGATTATCGCATGGCAAATCTACAACATGCGCGGGAGGTTTAAGTATTTCGGCGACACTGATCACGTGATAATACAAATCGTCAAATGCTTTTATATTTTGAAAGTTTATTTCTTTTTTAGGTTTCAATTGTAGTTTTAATGAATTGATTTCTCTGTTTAATTGTAAGAATCTATCTTTTAAAGTTTCGATACATTTAAATCTACTATTGAATAACGGTAATTTTCTTTTATTAGTAGTTACTTCATTAGATAAGTCATATAAGACTTGAATTTCGCTAAAGTTATAGTTCAATTCTGCAGTAAGAACTTCAATTTCATTTTCAATTGTTGTTCCTTCCGCCATTTTGATTACTCAGATTATAAAATGGCGTCTATGAATGAATGAATGAATGAACGAATGAATGAATGAATGAACGAATGAGTGAATGAATTTGAATGAACAACCGAAATATTATATTTACAACAAATTTATTTTAAAAGTGGGTAGGTAGGGAGATTTTAAATTTGTTATGATTTGTATTTTATATTGATTTGAATGCACTAAATCGAGTATGTAACCGTTAACAAAGATAGATAAATGCATCAACAATGTTTTGAATGATTTTAAGTTGTTTTGAGGTATGTAAAATAGGTATATTTTTGGATATTTTTCGCTGGGAACAAAGATAAAAAGGTAATAAGGTATTTCGCTAGGAACAATTAAATATGGTTTTTCGCTTGGAACAAAGGTAAAATAAGGATGTGACCAAAAAGGTTAAAGGTCATCTGTTTTGAATGGAACAGAAAAAATAGGATTCGTCATCCGGCTCGATTGGAGCAGAAAAAAGGGGAATGGTGCGTATTCGAGCAGAAGGCTGAGATGGTGCTCCTTTTCGGACACACACCATTCGGTAGGTAGATAGGAAATAGAGCAATGGACTGTATATTTGATGACACGCCACGTAAAACTATTGTTGACGCATTCATCCACCCTCGACGTCAGGCCGAGTTCGGTTCCTGGCCGGCAGAGAGCTTCGAAACCCGCTGGGTGAAGGTGAATGCTGCAGAATGATAAAAGGAAGGGACTTACCGAGGATGGCACCCGTCGACACTTAACACTCTGCAGAGCGAACTGTTTGATACGCGGGATATGTTAGTTTTCACAATTGTTCAATAATGTTGCTGATTTGGCAACTACGCGAGGTACATTGAGTGCCGCGTGAACCTCCAAGATCGCGGCTTCCGGGTTTCTTTACAACACGGCGCGCGACGACGTTTTGTTTGTCTGAAGGCTACGCGATTCTGACTATTGGGACGTCACATTCGAATGACGACCGCTCTTGTTCACTGTTGAACGTGCACCTTTTGACTCTTCTTACTGGTCGATGCAAAAACGAGTTGCGGGTGCAGGACTAGTGATGGGAAATGGGTCAAGGTAATGTCGAATATTGGATAGGGATGTACCAAGCCGCAACACATTGGGTCCACAATAAAGAATGTACAATAAAACCTGTATAGTATATTATAATGATATACATTAAAACTTAAATATTATAAAACCTCGTATGTTGCAGCTAAAATAATACTTAAAAAAATAAGCGATATAAGATATATGTGAAAAACATCTTTATGCTTCATGTATAAACTTTATTAAATTCTTCATTAGTATAGTAATGTATAAAAAAAACTTACGAGGGACGATTTTCGCAGTGTTTCAAGCTTTTCTTTGTATCTACACACATTCTTTTAATTATAGCGTCAGCCTTTTCTGGCCGGCATAGTGACGGCGCAGCGCGTGAGGCAACTTGGACCTCCCCAAGTCGAGTTCAAATGTCAGATTACAATATAAAAAAATGCATTATTCAATAACCGTTCATATGTAAACAATTTCTAATCAAATAATGCAGGCGTGATCATTAAAGATGTGAAACGGGTCAGTGCATTGCTAAATCTGGACTGGCAGATAGATGGAGAGGGTTAGCTACAGTGGAGGTCTTGTAATGATGTATCCACGTAGCCCTAATAAAGGTTTAAATTAAGGCGTAATTTATAAAAAAAAGTTAATATAATTTACATTTCTAGGTTGTATCATAGAAACAGGACAAAACCAAAGTACATATATCAAATATTGGTTGTGAACTCTCGGTTTACATGACCATTAGCACTATCGCTACACTACGGCACTTTTATGTTGAATTGTATAAGTTCTGTTGTTTTCAAAGTATTCTATTCGTGATTTATTCTATTCTATTTTTTAACGTCCTCTAATATGGATCACTGCGGATCCCTGCGTTTTAAGAATGTCTCCCATTTTATCAAGTAACAATCTTCTGGGTTGCCCGAGTCTTATCCTTTCATTATTCCTTTTATTTATTTTATTTTATTTTATCCTTTTATTTTATTTATTCCTGAGATTTATAAATCTATTTTGACAGTGGTGTCGATTCTCTTGGCACATTCACTAATTTATCCTAAATTTTAAACTTTTTAAATATAAGTTATTTTAGCGATAACGCAATTCTCCTGTCGACAATAAATTAAACATAAGAAATGTCTATATTTTAAGATTAAATTATTGCCAACGTAAAATTTATATTTTTGAAAAATAATATGAAATAATAAGAAAGTTATATAATTATTATTAATAAATAAGTAATAATGTACCATATTGAATGTTATAATGGTTTGAGTAAATAAAAACTTAATTTCACGGTAATAAAAATGGAAAAAAACTTTGTACTTTTGTAATAGTAACACAATTAATTTCCGAACGCATCTTGTTGGATAGATGAGTTTTGGCGGTAATTACAGGAGACAGACTTTAATTATTTGTAATACTTGTGTTTCAAAAATAAAATTGTATAATGATGGTGATATGATGGTATAATTGTTATTAGGTAAATGTTATACAGTATAATGACAAGTAATCTAATGCTGTGTTACGTGATTTTTTATGTTCCCTCCCAGACTTCTTCAGATAAACTTTAAAATCGAAATAATTCAAGTTGCCGGTTCCAACTAGGCCGGCATAGAGGATTCGACTGCTACTTTCAGTTATTTAAAAGTAGTAGCAGTCAGCCCCATTCATAGATCGCACTCCAGTTTAATATCAGATTGAATGATGTCGTATGGCGAGCTACTATAAATAAAATAAAAAAATCACCTTCTTTTACCTTTCGGCATTTTCAGTTAGAGCATTAACCACATAATTACTCATATTTCTTATTAAGAATTAAAATTTTTAGGTTAAGCGGGACCTAAAATAGTGTCGTCTAATCTTAAACAAATTTAGTTTGACGTTTCTAATTTTACACCTAAAATTGGTACAACAGAATAGGAAAACTGCCTAAAATTCTAAGTTAAGTAACTAAACTGACATTTAGGCCTGTTAAAGCTTTGACAGCTCTAAATTAAGACTAATATGGGACACACAGAATAGCGAAAGTCATTTGACAGGTCTAAATTATTTTAGGAGGATTTTAGGATAATCGTGTGCCAAGAGAATTGACACCAGTATCCTTTTATCTATTCTTTCAATGTGCCCATCGCAACATACCCTTCTCAATATTTATCTCTGCAATCATTTTAAATCGAATTTATTACGCACTTAATTCTTCGTGCTATCCGCAATCGTTACCGAACATGCACTCCTTAACCACACATTTACAGCATTATTCCTACGTTCACGCTTCTTCTGCTTTTTCTCGGATACATTAATGTGGGGACAAACAACGAACACGTTTCTTTTAATAATATAATGAAAATATACGAAAACGAATTTCAAACTGACTCTATGCTTCTAATTTCTTGAGATTGGTTTCTAAGATGGACGCATGAATGTTTTTTTTATTATTATTTTATTTGTTGTAAAATCATTATTGATTTGCTTCTAAAAAGCTACCATGGCGGTCCTTTCATACACACAATACCCTTGTACTACTGCAAACAGAAGCAGTGGATTTATTTACTCGTTCGTACGAATAGTTCATTGTTTCTGCTTTTGAATTACTCCGTAACTTGAGATTGTTATACTTGTGCTTTGTATCACATGTTATGTTTATATTTAGTGTTAGTTTTGTTTAAGTTTTCATTTCTCGTCCTGTAATATAAGATCCTTCAAGCAATGGTGACTAAGCAACTTGGGCTGTCATAGTGATGGCGACTGCTTCAACTGTTGACTGAATCGGGTTTTTCAGTCACCAGAGCTATCGAGTTCAGTTGCCGCGCCTCAATAAAAAATAATAATATATAAATAAACGAATAAAGGTCTTAAATTATTACTATTTTAAACCTACATTTCTATAATACGAGTAATTTTGTTCCGTTTGATTAAACTTGTGCAGCAGGGAGTATCATTAGTTAAATCTGAAAGCTCAAATCTTCGTAATCAAGATTCGCTTACACTGTTTTTTATATCCCAGCAGAGCTCCTCTTCCTCGTTAAATTGCTTAATGAAGATCTTCTTACTTTCTAAGGAACAGGAAAATAAAATTTATAGCAGAGATTTTTTTAGTTTTAATAAAGTTTTAAGAAGTAAAGCTTCTCTGGAAACAAGATTTTTTTCAGTATGGTATTTAATATTTTATGAAGTTTTAAGCGAGGTTTTGTGCCTTACTATCGCGTTTATTATAATTACTACCTTTATAATTAGAGTTGTGTTAGGATCATGGCAAGTGACGCTTCATTGTCTCTGCCCATACATGTGGGGAAAAGGCGTGACAATTTGATTGATTAACCACCGTAAATTTCCCCCGCGATTAAGATGGCTTTAATCCCGACGCTCGTCGGGTTAAAATAAACAAAAAAACGTGATAATATGTAACCTGCGAACAATGGTATTTATAAAAAGAGTTTTAACCACATAAAATAACCCATATTTATACCGATTATTATACGTTTCATTACATTCTTATAAAACTTATAATTAAAATAGAGATGTGAAACTTTATCTATACTAATACTATAAAACGAAAGTAACTCACTCTCTCTGTGTGTTACGTATTCACACCTAAATTAAAACTTTACTGAAGATGTAGAGATGAAGATGAAGATAGGCTACATATTATTATTAGTACATAATGTTGGACCATGAGGATACAGGGGATATTTAGAAGACAAAACCATTAGTAATCAGTGCTTTAACTAAAATTTCCAATTATGACCCTTTACCTGGGCTGTAAAATGTAGACCTGGGTGGAGTAGGTACTTGATGATAGATGAATTGATGACGGCACATTGTAAGACGTACTTTCAAAACGTTTTTAAACATTGAAACTAAATAAATTAACATTTGATATTAAACATAACGTTAATTAAACCGCATAACGTAACCTACACTGACATTTACAAGTTTAACAAACCAAAAATTGCCAAGTGCTTATATGTGGTATCATCCAATTTAATATTCTGTTGCTATGGAAAATACAATTATGTGATCCATATGGATTGTGTGTAATATCAGGGACATTGTTGATTGTTCGCATAAAAAAATATATCGTCGTTGAAATTACAATACAGTTGAGACTAACACAGTATACTAGAGGAGCGAAAAAGTTGCGGAAAAAAGCGACAATTTGATTTGATTCTATGATATATCATAAAATTATATATCCAATAGTTTCTATAATTAACAATAATTTGAAATAGTTCGGTTAAAAATATTAAAAGCTGTAAAAGTATTTTAAAGCTGACATTAAACCTATTGTAATTTTAACGACGATTTTGGATAGTGTAGTGGAAGGCGAGTGGAAGGATAAAACAAAGCCAACTTGTTCCTTGTTCAAATCGGGGATTACCATAGTCTGTATAAAAAGAATTGTGAATTTGAAGTAAGCGAGAAAGTTGTGTTAGGATCGTTTAAAGTGACGTTCGATCTATCTATCCCATTCATCTATTATATTGAACAACTGATGATGAACTTTTATTTGTATAGGTGATAAATATGAAAAGAATTAGGTGGGTCAGGCGGCAAAATCCCTAATAGTACTCGTCTACTGTCTAGTGTAATTAACGGCAGATTTTAGTATACGATTTCGTATGTAAACAAGTTGTCATCAAGACGCGTTTCATTTTCATGTAAAAATAATTCATTTATGATAATTTGAATATTATCAAGTTGTTTGAATTTAGATTTTGTAATTAAAAGTACGTTGACTCGCGTGTTAAATTTTAAGTTGTGTCTTTTGAAGCGTCTCGTTGACGTAATAAGATATAAATAATTGTATGATTTCTCGCAGTTCTTAGTGTAAAATGTTTACTACGCTCTGTTGGCAACCGTCGTTGTGTGCAACGCCCCCAATTCATGCTAAAATTAATAACAAGATGTGTCTATTCAAACAAGTATTATTACACATTTTGGCCTAATTACACAGGAGCTTGTGATTTATTTGAATGTGTATGTATGTAAATATTATATAACTCTAAAACAAAATTTCGTATATATTTAGGACTTCGTTGGGCTCAACCCGCTACTATGATTCCATCAAGTTATTAATCATTCTGAAATTCATTCATCATTGGAACCCTTTAGCCCAAGGATTTAATTTTTTTTTTAAATATTATTATTTACATTTATATACTAAGCTACAAAAGTGCTTTTTTCATAGAAATAGGACAACCAAAGTGCATATATCAAAGATACATTGGTACCGGTAGGTGGTCTTGAACTCGTGCTCTTTGGTTTGTGTAACCATTGCACTGCCACTACACCACAGTCGCCATATAATCTTATTGATATCCATCTAATTAATAAGTATCAAAATTGAATAGAAAAATTCATGCGTGCACACCGGTCGACTGCGATCGGGTATCTAATAACTTTATCTTCTATCTATTTGGACACAATTATCTTGCTTCCTCCGCAATTCTCTTTATCCATGCTGATTTTACATCATATACCTATTAACAATGGGTTAATACTAAGTATTTGTAAGACGAAGCGCGGCCTATTGTCTTACGGACCGCGCTTAGAGTTAATACCACATGCAAGAAGCAAACTACATTTTGCAGTTTGCTCATTGCGAATTAATTCACCAAATAGGTTAAAGAGAAATTAGTGAAGTGCTTTTTAAGAAGTACTTATCAAGAATACGAATTGTATTAAAACGTCAATGCTTTCTTGTGCTTAACTTAGATTTTGAACAATTTACATAAATTTTACGTAGATCTGTTCTTTATATTGTAAGTTACGCTCTAAATTCATTATTAAACAGCCTCTGGGCTTACGAAGTTTTATTGTTTAAGTAGCCCTCCTTCGAATTCTTATACATTAAGGAAAAAACATTGTGACTTTAATAAAGTACCTCTAGCTAATGGCGTCTGTGAAAGGATATCAAAATAGATTTGTTTACTTTGATAAAATCCTTGGATATCTTATACTAACGTAGTTTCTTTTTTACTATAGAAAAAAAAAAACTAGAATTCTTTGCGTTTATGTCTAGATCCTTGAGGCAACGATCTGTAAGTATTTTCCAAAGAATTTTCCTTAAAAGAGAAATCAGACTAGCATTAGTGGATGAGTTTTCTTTTTAATAAATACAACATTATTTGTGATTCTTATTTTTCATTAATTTAAATCATTATTTACGTTCGATTATTACTTTAAAGTCTAATTAAATTGCTAATGGATACGTCAAATGGATTAGCATATTAATAACTTACTGGAAATTTTAATTGAACATTATTATTTTGAATTAAACAAATTTTATGAGGCTTACTATCGCTACTATAATTTTATGCGATAGTAAGCCGCATAAAATTTGTTTAATTCATTAATCAATATTCGCGCAAAATCTAAGAAAATACCATTATTATCTTATTCAAAAAAATATATTTTTATTAATCAAACAATTAAATAAAATAGATAAATAAAAGGAGATCGATTAAAGAGGAAAAAATCGGCAGTCGAACTGAAAGGTTTAGTGTATCGTTTCTTTATAGAACACAATCCATAAGTGAATATTTTGCTAGCCCATGTTTTCTCCCCTCCTATAACCTAGGATCCTACTAGCGATGCGCGAAGAAGCACATTAGGCCGGTATAGTGACGGCGACTGTGGCAGCCGTTTACTGAAGTTGTCGGCACACTTGAACCTCCGTCTTGCTTACCATCAGGCGTCAAGGTCAGACGTTGAAATACAATAAAAAAGTAAATAAATCAAACAACGGTCCGTAGTACCCTTTACGAGTGTAACTTGTATAATGAGAACTGTGGAGTAAAGAAAGCGAGAGAGAATATTCTTTAATTTTCACAAAATTAAAATGTGATAATATGTTTGTTGAATATAAAAGTTTTACCTTACCTGTGTTTTCCGCTTTTAATAAAAAAAAGTATTTTAACAATTCTGATTTGGAGATGAGTGGATTCAGTGAGCACGGCAGAGTTTGCCGTGCTCACAAATATTTTTTATACTTTATACAAAGATTGTTTTAGGCAGGATTAAGTAAGCTAATTTTATCATACCTCTGTGTTTCTTAAGATAACGTCGAATAGTGAGTAATGATAGGTATATTTGGTTATCTACTGGTGGATTGGTTATCACAAGTAATTGTGGTTGAGTACGACTTGGTTATGTTTGCTAGTTAGAATTGTGCATTAGAAAAATGGCCAGTGATAGAAAAAATATTAGAGATATCATTAATATGTTTAGCGGTCGTAACGATGTGGAAAGTGACTCAAATATGTTTGGTGAAGACGGTAGGAGATTCTTTATGTTATTTTTAACAGTGTTCTTATCTAAGCTAAGCGTCATATTTTGTGTGAAAGATAATATTTATTTAGACGTTGTAATTTTCTTATTTGATTTTGTAATTTGAAGTTGTAATTTCCTCTTTGGGCACAATAAAGTAAAATTTAGCAACAACGGTTTTAAAAATTAAAAAGCCACACGCATAACTTACAAATGTTATTCAATTTCGATTTAAATGTAGATTTTAATTTTTCAGTATAATAGTTTATATAATTGTAACTTATAACCTATTTCTGATTAAACTACAATTTCTCCATATAATTCAATAAATTATATGGAGGTTTTTTATATGAGAGTGTTTTCCGACAGCATCGGAGACATCCTCAAGTAAGCTGGGTTGCCTAGTGCCCGTAACCGCAGAGCTTGTATGAAGAGAATTGTGGATGTGAGAGAAACAAGGGAGTTGTGCCAGGATCGTGGCTGCCTGACCCTGTAGGAAAAGGGTGTGACAATTTTATTGTTTTGTTTTTAATCGTATAATATAAAGCAATATATTCTTTTAACAATAAAATACTTTTATTTCGTTTCAAGAAATGTTTTATTTGTAATTTCTTGTGTATATTATGTTAGTATGATTAAATCACGTAGAAGTAACCTGATATTAATTTATAAGATGTAATTCGATTATTATTGTTTTGACACGTAATTACGTTATGCCTAATTGCCCTTGTTATATCAGTAAGTGTGGGAAATTGTAGGTATTAAATTAGTATTTTTGAAATATATACTACTAAAGTTTCCAATATAGGTGTAAAATAAGATAGGATTGACAAAGGAATGCTTAGATGGTTTGGGCACATGCTTAGATAAAATAGGTGCTTAACCTTAGCCCGCATAGTGACGGCTAAGGCAACCGTAAACTAAGTTGGATTTCGCAGCGCCTCGGTATGCTTTTGGATGGTTTTGATTCTAAATGTGAATCTAAACAATCGAGAGACACACTTTAGAAGGATTTCAGTTACATACACATGGACAGAAAAAATATATCTTTATATATAATTTTTTATTATTATTATTTATTTTTATTGTGACTCGACATTTGACAGCATCCCGCTTGATGTTAAGCCGAAGTGTGTATGTCACTGCTACTACAATTCCAATAACTGTGAGTAGCAATCACATCCACTATGCCGGCCTAGATGGAACCGGCAACTTACATATTGTATAAAGATGAAAAGCGATATACATTTTATGTGCGTTGTATTATTGTCATTTTTATTGGGTGAAAAAGGATTGAAGTAATTGTCTTGAGTAAATAATGAAAGTTTTTATTGAGACGTATTTATTTACGATATGAAATTAACCCGCGTCGTAATATCTCGGAGTTAGTCGCTAACTATGACAGTAATGGGTGTAATTGAGCTCCAAACATTATGTGTAACTTGTTTTAGCTGGCTTCGGAATTATATTAAACTTCCCCAAAGTCCTAAGGTTTAATTTTCTAGATTAATACTAAAATTAATTTTGTATGCAAAGTCCTTTATACTTGTCACTAAACTATTTATTAATTCATTATTACTTACTTACATTTGATTATAATTTTAACATTCTGTATATAAAACTATGCAGTACATCCAAAAACATCGCGTTGCGTTTCGGTTCAACTTGCAAGTTGCTGGTTTCAAGTAGACCGGCGACTGTAACTTACAGCTATTTTACCAACGTCTTCATTTATATACTGCCATTCCAGCTTAACATCAGGCTAGGTGCTCTCATTCGTCATTCATGTCGAGCTCGATTTCATTATTCTCATATTTGTGTTTTATATTTTGTGGCAAAATATTTTTGATGTTTCCTATATTAAATTTCTTATTTAACTATTATTTAAAGTAAAAAAGTCCAGTTAATCGTCCACAAAGACGCTCTTGGTTAGCGTACCAAAGTTTTCATCTTGGTTCATGTGACCTTTTAAAATAAAAATTAAATAATTTATTTTAAATGTCATTTTTAAGCCACGGTAATGTTATGTTACGTATCATTGCTATGCTTAAGCATTACAAAGGCTCCGCCGTCAAAAAAATATAATTATTAACTGTAAACTGTCTGTCGGTTGCCTCTCAAAAACTCAGTGATCAATTTTGAAAACTAGTATTTTTTTACTGGCATGAAAATTAAATCTGACAATAAATAAAAAATAAAATATTTGACGAAAATATTATTGCTGCGCCTGACGAAGGTTTGAATGTTGCTTATTTACGAATAGTACTAAGAATAGGGCTCAAACCAATCATTCTAAAATAATTTCTCAAATATAAATAAAAAATTAAATATACTATGTTAGTATTATGATGTAATAAAATAGCCGAAACTTACTCTTTCACAAAAGATATATTATTTCCATAAAAGAAACTGGAATGTTTATTGTTCCTTTATCTTTTACGGCGGCCTTTCTTTATATGAACACTTCAACCCCATTGTTTTATTCATTTTTCCTCAAAAAATTAGATGGTGAAAAAGGAAAAAAACTTTTATTAAGGACCTTATTCCCAAGTAACTGAAATCCTCCATTGTTTTCGTTGCTAAATTAAACCGCAAACGTTTGAAACAAACTTACTGTTATCGAGTACTAACTAACTCCACAACTTTGATTTAATTTACACTCGCTCTAGTTTTGCAATGTCATACAAATTCTAACTACAATATAACTATAAATTGCAGTCTAAACCTTATATAACTTTCTCTTTCTTTCATTTAGACGCGACATCTGACCTCGGCTTGCCTAATGACCGTTTCATTATATGGTTTCCTCAGACGCCGTCATTGTGTCGGCCAAAATAAAAAAATAATAATTTCACTTTAAAACCATTTACGGACTACTTTTTTTAAACTTATGTACAACTAATTTTTAAAAGTCGCATATTAATAATATTGTCACGTCTTTTTCTCACAGGGTTCTTGTACAATAATTACAAATAATGAATGAATAAATAGTAAGAAATTACAATTAAAGTATTTAAAATAATATAAGCTCCAATTTACTTTACCTCCTATAAGAAAAGACCGGAATAGTGACGACGAATTAGGCAACTGCAAACCGAATAGTTGGATCGCAACTATTAGACCTTTCCTTGCTTAAAATTAGACAAGCCAGGTTAGATGTCGGATCTTATAAATAATCAATCAATCAAATAGACACGCCTTTTCCCACAAGGATAGGAGAGGCAATGGAACGCCATCTGCCACGAGAACTTCCTCGCATCCTTCACATCTACAATTCTCTTTATACATTTATCGGCACTAGGTACACAGCTTTCTTGAAGATTTGATTTGATCAGAAAACACCCTCCTCGGACTGCCTCGCTTAAAGCTTCCATCCAAATCAGATAAATAAATAACAAAAAATCTGTTACAAATGCGTTTTTCTACCTAGATTTTCCATTAACGTTACGTAAGATTTAGAGCAAATTGAGCGAACAGATTGCGGCGAACATAATAAAAGATATATCGAAAATCTCGGACATTTTCCCATTTAATATTCGAGAGAAAAATGGGGCATTTGTGTGTGCTTCAAGAGACACTTAAATCTTTATGACACTGCTTTATATTCTAGACTAGTCCTTCAATAGGAGTTAAACTTTATTTAATGAGTTAAATTACTTTTTTATAATACAATTAGATATTCTGTTAAAATTGTGATACGTATAAATTAACCTACCTTTATTAATTTATTGTTATTTCTATACTAAGCTACTAAGTGTGCTTGTATCATAGAAAAAGGACGCCCAAAGTACACATATCAAAATACATTAGTCCGGCAAAGAACCGGAGGCTCTTGGTTTGCTAGGCCATTTCACAACCACTACACTTCACGGTTCCCTTAGTCGACGTCACTATGCAGGCCAAAGGTTCTTTCTCACGCATCGCTTTTTACCCAAGGTCATAGAATGTGGAGAAAACATGGTATTAGGGTTATGATTATTTTAAAAATCTAATGTAACTGTTGTTTCAGGATCTGAACTAGAAGCGGGCATAGCGGCTATTGGGCCAGCTTCTGACCTTGAGGCTCTTATCGAGCGCCTAGAGCGAGTGACGCTGCGTTTGGAGCGATTACCCGTGTTGCGTTGTCGCACACCCCCTCGATCGCCCGCACCATCTCCGCAATCAACACCGCCGGCGACGCCAACTCCAGAGCTAGCAGCTGAGGAGGTACTACAAAGTGACAACATGAGCGTCAACGGTTATCAAGACCTAGTCCAGGTGAGACTGATCGATCTATTTTATTTGTTGTTATATATGTCTGGTTGTTTAAAATTAAATAACCCGTTTTACCACCAATAATACGTCAGACCGTGAAGTGCTTTGTTCGCGCCGGCATAGTGGATGTGATTGCTACTCACAGTTATTGAATTGCAGTAGCAGTGGCATCCATTCATGGACCACAATCCAGCTTAACACCAAGCGGGGTGCTGTCATATGTCGAGTCACAATAAAAAAATTGTATTTTTCAAATTAGGAATAATACTTCAGCGGTCTCGAGTGTTCTCTTTGTTGTGTCTAAATCAAGTGGAAAACAATTGTCACAAGCAAAGTCGTTGCTTACTCGAAGAAGCTTTTACAGATGCTTTCAAAAAGGCAAAGCTTTTATAAGACTTTGACAGGACGCTGCAGGGCTTTTGTTCAGTTCAATATTGATTTTTAAAATTGTTTCGTATTAAAATAGAAGCGACGTTTTGTCAAAGTAAGGCTGACTGTATATAAATTATTTACGAAGCTCGTGACGACCTTTGATTGTAATAGTAAATATTATAGTAGGGTCAGGTAAAGTGTCATTTATAATGGAATTACGATTTGTTAGCCGTCACGTTGTAGTTTTTATCAAGTTTGGTAGAAAACATAAATCTAATATCCACGTAGTATTTTCGAATGTCAATCTCAATCAAGTTGGGAATTTTTCCATATACTCGACCTCTATATACTCTTGGTTGGTATGCCGGGAAGAAGTATAGAAATAAAGTGTTTTTATTAAAATGCTAACTTGACTAATTGAAATAGATTATTTAAATTTATGTTACACGTTTTTTTCCTTAGGGGTTTCTACATGATTTTTATTTCAAATATAAAATCGACTGAATAATTAAAAATTCTGTAAGGTTAATTTTTTTCTATTTATGATGAACTGTTCTGGAAAGTTGTTTATATTTAAAACTAGCTGTGCCCGCGGTTTCACCCGCGTAAAGTTTGATTTATAACACAGTCATAAAAAAGGAGGAGGTTTTCAATTCGACTTTTTTGTATTTATAACTCGATAACTCATATAAAAATGACAGACGAAAATAAAAATAAATATATATTCCAAACAGTTAAAACTATAGTCAATTGGAAACTATAGTAAAATATATTTATTTCAATTAAAAGAAACCGTGTTACTTCTTGTACCTCCAAAATTAAAAAAACCTAACAAACAAACTCACATTCACATTTATAACAATAGTAGCATATGCATATAGTAACAGAAGGAAATAATAATAAAGAAAAATTTCAAACAGCTGAATGTATAGTTTATATAAAGTATAGTGTATAGTCACCATAGTACAGTAGATTGGATTAGATGTTGACGTGACTGTCGGTAATTCAGTGCGATGGTATTATAGTACTCAGGGTTTGAACCAAGGCCTTTTTTATTTTTCGTTAAAAAAAATTAAAATAAAATGTATACTATGTTACTTCTGATACCTCCAAGAATATGTGTACAAAGTTTCATGATGATCGGTTGAGCAGTTTTTGCGTGAAAGCGTAACAAACGAACGCACATTCACATTTATAATAATAGTAGGATAATAATAATAATTATGTTAATATAATATAATAATTTGTTTTCAATTCTCAACAGCTTGATATATTTTCCTTAGTTTACCCAAAATAAATTTCTGAACGCACGCAATTTTGTATGGGAAAATGATTTTTCTTTTATTTTATTTATTATAAAATATTTTTTTTTAAATAAACGTAGCCTAAGTTACTCCTTGTTACATCAGCTACCTGTCAATAAAAGTCCCGTCAAAATCGGTCCAGCCATTCCAGAGATTAGCCGGAACAAACAGACAGACAGACAGACAAAAATTGTAAAAAATGTCATTTTGGTGTATGTACCGTATATATATTCATATACATCTATTAAAACACGGTTATTTTAATATTACAAACAGACACTCCAATTTTATTATATGTATAGATATAGATAAGTTACATTTCTATTTCTAGCATGTGACGAAAGATTATTAATATATATAAAATTTAGTTCATGAAATTAATATAACTTTTTTACTTGTTATTTTGATGAAGGTACCAAAATAAAAATCAGTTGTTGGACAACGTTTTTTTGGCATATTTCTATCAATCAAACTGCTCCGTCTTTATTCCCACATGGATAGGACGGGAACGGAGCGCGTAATTACTTCGGAGCTCTACATTTTTTCTAACCAATAATTGTGATTTATAACTACATATATTTAGAACTCATTTACATTTATTCTAGACAAAATTAATTCATATATTTCTTTGTTATTGTTATTAAATTAATCAACTGGTAGATAAATAATGAATCAGGTCCGTGTGAATGTGCCACGTGACCTTTTATTATGCATTATCTTACCTTTTATTGTAGCTTATCGCTTTGCTAAATATTAATGACGTCATAATTTATGCATTAAGGTTAAAAGCTACCATCGTAGGGGTTAAGCGGAAATAACTAAATTATTCAATCAATATAATAATTGCTTTCACGCCAAGGTAAGTCAATCGCGTAACATCTTTCATTTGACAAAGATCGTAAGAAAATACAAAGCTGTATCCATAGTTCCATAGTTAGGTTTTTTGAAAGAAAAGATATGTGAAATAAGCTAGAGATTTTGGGAAATGACGCTCCCTTTTCCCTGCCTGTTCCTGTGGGAATTGTACGTAACCATTTCATTGATTGATTGAAAGAGAATAATAGTAAAGTATAATAAAATATTACAAAATCAATTATATTATAATTGATAGTTCACCGTGGTTCGCGTGGTATTAAAATGCTTTGATTGTTCAATCTATTTAATACAATGCATAGTAATATTGTATTATTAGCATTATGTTAAGGTAATGTTGTGACAGTCTTTAATTAATCAATCAACCGAATAGTCACTCGCCAATTTTGCCCATCCCTATGGATCAAGCGAGCTCTCCCGCTAACATCAATGTAATATCATAAGTTCGTAGAACATTACGATAATAAATTTTTGCCATTTCAAAGATACGAGTATTTTATGAACGTGTAAGAAAGTATTTTACTTGTCAATTTTATCACGAAATGTGGGCTCTTAACTTTTATATTACTCGGAAAAATGTTTCCTTATTTTTAGAACATGATAAATTCCATTTATTTTTTATTTATATATTTTAAATCGTAGCTCGACATAACCATACCCTACCTGATCTTATACTAAAGTGCGTTCCATGAATAGAGGCGACTTCCACTAAAGTTAACACTTCACTTGTAAGTGTTGGTACTACCCCGGATCGGCAGACTGGTCCAATGACTACCAACTGTTTGCCTACCACTCTACGATTCAGGTCAGCATAGGGTGAGATTTTAGGTTCAATAAATAAGTCTTAAAATAAGTACTGTGACACGACATATGACAGCACCCCGCTTGATGTTAAGCCAAAGTGTGGTCCATGAATGAATGTCACTGCTAATACAATTCAATAACTGTGAGTAGTATCACATCCACTATGCCGGCCTAGATAGAACCGGCAACTTACAAGCTGATCCCGAAACGTGACCAAATCACTTCACGGTCTGTATACTTGTAAGTGGTGGTACTACCCCGGATCGGCAGACTGAGTACCACTGCCTACCACTCTTTGATAACCAGACCCGAAGCAAATATTCGTCTCTTTCTTTATTAACAAATATTTGTAATATTTAATATTAAATATTACAAATAAAAGCTATGAAACAAATATTTGCTCCGACCGGGGATCAAACCCGGGACTTTACGTGCAACAAACCAGTCGCTAAACCGTTCGTCCACGCCTGTCGTTATAAACTAACGCGTTTTATGTTGAAATTTAGAACAGATCTTAACAAAATATAAAAAAATGTATAAAATATATATATAAATATATAATTATAAACTAAATCTTATTGTAAACTAAACCTTAAATTATGTTTGAGTTTAACAAACGCAAAATTAAATTGTGTGTTTGAGCTGTCGAAAAATACTCGTGGATTATACGTGCTTAGAATGACAAAACGGTGGCACCTGTCGGAAGTATTAGGAACGCAATTTCCAGGGACCCGTTTAAGTTCAAGAGCTGCCAGTCTAAATATAACCTTAAATTTACTACGACACCTGGGTTCGACTTGCCTCAGACAAAGTACAAGAGCGCCGACGACTCAAAAAACTAATTCATTCATACTTCGTTATTTTTTTGTTTTTACGTTTTATACCCTATGTATTATTTTAATCAATCTGTCAACAGGGTATCATTTTTCACGATCCTGACACAACTCTCGCTTTTTTTTATTGTGACTCGGCATGGTTAGCATGATACTCATTTACAAAACTTTGTGAATGGGTTTAAGCCTTTCTCGTACCACATTTCTCTTCATACAAGCTGTACGATTTTTTTATACTAAGCTACTAAAGTGCTTGTATCATAGAAACAGGACAACCAAAGTACATATATCAAAGATACCTTGGTACCGGTGAGTGGTTTCGAACCCGTGTCACTCGTCTTACATAGCCATTACACTACGGTCGCCATTATGGGCACTAGGCAACCCAGCTTTCTTTAGGATGTCTCTGATTTTGTCGGAAAACACCTTTATTGCCTCGTTTAACCACATCAGATCTATAAATTATTTATGAAAATACTTTATAAGAGTTCTTACAAATGGTTATGACGTATTATTTATTCACAACTTAACATGAAAGAGGTTATAATAAATAAAGTTACTGTGAAGCAAACAAGTAGTCTCGTTAATTTATAACAAGCTCTCGGGCTATCATGGTCTTACACTTACTTCATGTCGAGGGATCTTGCGCTACTTTACTAAAGTTAGGGACACACTACAACGACGTCGAATCGCTGAAATTGGAGTAGATTTTTTTTGTGACGCGATATCGAGGGGATATGATCGCCGATGACTTAATTATATTTTATTTATTTTATAAATTGAATATTATATCGCGCCCTCTCTCGGCACACGAATAATTAAATGTAAATTATGAATAACATGTAAAATAATTTTTAAACTTGCTATCAATCAATATTATCATAACTTAATCCTAAAATTATCCTACTCCTGAAATTTTACATTCGTCTTTTTATCTTGAAGTTTATAGATTGCGGTCAATGAACAGAGGCCTGCTACTAAGGGGGAGGCCTATGTTCAGCAGTGGACGCCTACTGGCAGATGATGATGAATTTGATTAAGTAAAAGTAAAAAATACAAACAACATACAATGTATAAAGATATATTCTTTTGAAAATCCTTTATTATTATAATTCAAACCTACATATATTATTCTTATAAAATATATTACTTGCAATTAAAAAACTGTAAGTAGCAGTCCCTTCTACTATGTCGGTCTAATGATAGTGTTTCTAACGATGCTATATGCCACTAAGCCATAGTGTGTTTCTGCCTTAATAATTTATACCATGCTATTTATTATGTTTGCATAGCCTCTCAAACTTTATTATACATATAATATATTATATTATATTTCTGAATTGTTTTATTACAATATATTACAACGGGTTTTAATGCGTTATTAAGCATATTTTATTTACCGCTACTTTTCGGCTATGTTTCAAGAGCCGTGGTCACGAGAAGTCTGCATTAGCTGTGACCGTGGTGTAGTGGTTATGGAATTGCAAACAAAGAGCCTTTGGTTAAAAACCACCTGCCTATGTATATATGTACTTTGATCACCTGTTTCTATGATACAAGCCACTTATAGTAGTCGTTATTGTTTAATTTTATTAGCGGCATTTAATTCTGAGCTTTGTATTGAAATGCTGTTGAACTACTTTTAATTCAAGTGTACATACGAATCATTTATGAATCAGTCGAGTTTCGGGATCAGCTTGAAAGTTGCTGGTTCCAATTAGGCATACTTAGTGCATGCAACTGCTAATAGCAGTCATTAAACTATAGTAGCAGTTGTATTAACTATGTCGTCTCGAACTCCGCTTAACATCAGGTGTGGTGTTTTCATAATAAGTCGAGCCACAATACTCTTAAGTATTTGGTAAAATACATTACCAAAAGTATTTCCTTTATCTAGCACAAAGACATATAAAATCACAAAAAAAAATCCAATCTATCTGATGCCTTTTTTTGTGTTCCAATACTTTTTGCAATTGTACTCAGAAATAATGCGTTGTTTGATTCCCCAAATTGAGCCGAGGCAATTTAGGGCTACACAAGTTTACAGTTAGGGTTAATTAGGAACGAGCTTTGGGATATCTCTAGTTTCGCCGAAATAAAAGAAATTAATGTCAATCAAGTTATCAATCAAATTGTAACGTCTCTTTTCCATAGGGATAGGTAGAGACAATGGAGCGCTACTTGAAATGAACCTGATATAAACCCCTTGCTTCTCTTTCATCCACAATTCTCTTTATTTGTATCAGCTTGTGCTCTTCGATCAAATTATAAATTTACCAAAAGAAATGTGAACTGAATAAAATTAACCACAAAGTAGCATAACTCGCGAAGCTTGTTATTAGTTTAACAGAGCTGTACTAACATATCACAAGTTACAATCCTTGTCATCAACAAGGAGTCACGTAGAAACGAAATAAAATCTTGTTTTATATATAGATTATTGGCGTTGCAATAAAAGGAAATTGCGAGAAAATTCTACGAATAGTTACGAAAGAATATGGATGAAGATGTTGCTTGTAACGAGTGACACGTTATTACTTTATTATATTGCCAAGTCAAAGTTTGTTTTGTCGATTAGATCCTATTGCTATCATCGTTTATTGAATTAACTAAGTCGTATATTGAAAAGATGTATGTGCTTAGATAAGATGACTTCGGTAATGTAACCCTAAGGAAGTTAAGAGTACACTCAAACTAATTTGACATTTAGTTTACAACTAGCAGGTTACTTCGGTTACTTACAACTGTTAGGTTACTTCGAAGTATTACTTCCTGTATAGTTTTATATACTTAGGATATAAGTTATAAAGAGGATAGTATAAAGAGGTATTATAAATAAGAAATAGTAAAACGTGCTTGTGTATGTTACGAACGTTATACATAATACCGAATGACGACAGGCGTGGACGAACGGTTTAGCGACTGGTTTGTTGCGCGTAAAGTTCCGGGTTCGATCCCCGGTCGGAGCAAATATTTGTTTCATAGCTTTTATTTGTAATATTTAATAATATTAAATATTGCAAATATTTGTTAATAAAAAAAGAGATGGATATTTGCTTCGGGTCTGGTTATCTAAGAGGGGTAGGCAGTGGTACCCAGTCTGCCGATCCGGGGTAGTACCACCACTTACATGTATACAGACCGTGAAGTGATTTGGTCACGTTTAGGGATCAGATTGTAAGTTGCCGGTTCCATCTAGGCCGGCATAGTGGATGGCTACTCACAGTTATTGAATTGTATTAGCAGTGACATTCATTCATAGACCACACTTTGGCTTAACATCAAGCAGGGTGCTGTCATATGTCGAGTCACAATATTTTTTTTTATGGAAACAGCAATAATTGTATTATAGAAAACATTACAATCAAAGAAATGCTGACAAAAGTTTAAAATATAGTATTTTCAGAGGTTTTTGTGAACATATTTTTACTATCTCATTTATTTTCGCAGCCGTGTTTAAAACTAATTAAAATAAAAAATCCAATTGTTCACTCGTCCCCTGATTTATCTTTCCACTCAGTTTTGTTTTATTAATCTCTTTCTTTATTAAATAAAATAACTTTCTGAGAAAAAAAATTTTGGAGGTGAATTTCTTAATGAAATCATAAGATCTTTATAATCTCTCATAATTCAGTTATAACGCTCCAAAAAATTTTGAATATTCCAAATATAAATTTTACGCAGTTTTTTATTTCAGTAAGTTTTCTGTCTAAGGTATTTTTGAGGCTTTACTTCGAGGTTAAATTACAAGGGCGAAGCACTCTTCTTCTTACAAGGGAAAAATGATCGAAATCCTCCGATATTTCGGGATATTATTGGAATTCCTGTCATATGTCATGCGCAGATGAAATTCTTAACACTTATAACATTTGCATAGTCCGGTCAAATTACACCATATAATAAGAGTGAAGCTACATAAATTCCCACCAAGCTGAAAATCGGTAAGATTGTTTAAAATACAATGAAAAATAAAATTTGAAATTTGAAATTTCCTGTAAGGAATTTTTTTTATTCAAGGTCAAAGGTCAAAATAATGAGTTTTACGCGATTTTCAGCAAAACGGTAAGTTTTAATATAAAAATAACTCAGACAAATTTGTAGATCATAAAATTATCTACAAAAAATGCATCAATACTTTTTCTCTACGAGCCACCGGTTTTGAGATATATCGATTCAAAAAGTTGTAAAAGTAATCGTCATAATATGCATGGGTACGCCACGTATATATATATATATATATCTCTATAGTTGTAATATATATTAAAATATTTTTCTATAGGTCATTGTAACTTATAATAGTATACTAATAATATAAAATATACATGAGTTATAACGGCATTCGCTTTCTTCTATCTATGTACGGAGCTCCTAAAAAAACTACCTGCTTAGATAAGTATAGATACGCATGTTTCGTTAAAAACACCAAAAGTAAAAAACAAGTACAATAAGCTTGTCTTCCTCCAACCTCAGTTGCTGTTCATCAACATCTTTTTCGGGTATATTACCAAGTTCAATTCATTAGAACCAGTGCAAACTTTTCTTCCACCTGCGCCGGAGAAACTGCTAAACACAATTTTTTGCAACTGCAAAAAGGGATGCAGTGCTAAATGTGGTTGCAAAAAAGTCGGACTGTTTTGTTCTTTGGCATGTACACAATGTCAAGGCCAGTCGTGCTCTAATATCGAATCACCAACAGTAGAGGATCCATTTGATTCCAACGAGGACACATCGCTATTAACGCAGTTTACATGTACTCAGGATGAAGATGAAGAACAAGAAGAAGATGAACAAAAACAAGAAAATCAAGAAGAATAATTCGAAAGTTACGACTCGGACAATTAAATTTCACTACTTTTTTTCAACTTAAGTAGCTTTTGTTTTTTCAATCTCTGCTAATATCCATTATTTTGCATTAGTTTCAAATTAAACAGGATCACAACTGACCTGTGGAATTGGCCTACTGGGGAAACCACGTTAAAAAATCGCGCTAAGTACACTACCTCATAGGTAGCGTGGAAACGTGTGCACTGTGCATATTATGACGATTACAACTTTTACAACTTTTTGAATCGTTATATCTCAAAAACGGTAGCTCGTAGGAAAAAAGTATTAATATATTTTTTGTAGATAATTTTATGATCTACAATTTTGTCTGAGTTATTTTTATAATAAAACTTACCGTTTTGCTAAAAATCGCGAAAAACTCATTATTTTGACCTTTGACCTTGAATAAAAAATTTTCCTTACAGGGGAATGATGGGGAACTTTAAAATTTTATTTTTCATTGTATTTTAAACAATCTTACCGATTTTCAGCTTGGTGGGAATTTATGTAGCTTCGAATGTCTAAATTGACCGGACGCATTAATATATTCGCGGGCTTAATGCCATTAGGCATTTTCTTACAGCTTACCACGAATAGCTTATTATGCATATTATTATAATAATGTTAGCCGTAGAGCATTATTATTTAGTAGATAGATATAATATACGTTATTTTGCATGTCATCCTCTCTCTCCGTTTAGTCCCTAAGGTTAACTGACAAAGATTTTTTTACCTTTATTGCCGTTGTGTAATAAAGGTAAAAAAGGTTTTATATGTGATTTTTAAAAGTACAAATGTAATTGCATGTTAATTGCACATTATTGGACAATAATTTTTGTTGTTATGTGGTTGTTTTTAATAATTATTTTACATTAATTAAAATATTAATGTAGATAATTAATCAAAGCAACCAAAAAAATATTTAATCTAATTATAATATATGCATTTGTATAATTATACTACTAGTGCTTATCTGAGAAGATAAGCAAAAAGGGTGTGTTTTTGTTTACATGTCACCTCTCCCACGGGAACGTACTCAGTTAAGCGCTATGCGTGTACGTCGAGGAATTATTGTTAAAGTATTAATAACTGTTCCATAATGAATGTAATTATTTCCAATAATCTCATCGAACTTAATAAATCGATTATAGCAGATTAAATTGGAGCATCTTTGTCGCGCGTTTTAATTAATTAATCACGCAAAGTTTAAGGATAATTA
This sequence comes from Tinea trinotella, assembly GCA_905220615.1. Classification (NCBI taxonomy): domain Eukaryota; kingdom Metazoa; phylum Arthropoda; class Insecta; order Lepidoptera; family Tineidae; genus Tinea; species Tinea trinotella. The sequence goes on from HG992306.1 coordinate 9,982,625, forward strand.
TTGCTAAGTGAGGTTGAAGTTTTAGTAAAGGTGAAACCTATTTGATGCTTTAATTTATTAAGCTCCCATTATCCATCCACTTTAACTTTACGTGTTAAGAGCTATTAAATTACTTCATGTCTTAAATAAACTAATATGTTAGCAATAGTTAAAAATATGAGTTTTTTTTGAAGGCAACAAGGCTTGCCTTGTCTAATGACACGGTGTGCGGTAAAGCAATGGAGATTCAAAGATCGCCGACTACTAGAAAATCCGTTTTGCCCGTCATTATGCGGACCAAAGTAAAGTTTTGTAATTGAATGCGTTCCTTTATCGCCTTTATCGAGGAGAATGTTCTAACTAGCTCTTTAACCTCGTTCCTACGTCGTCTTTTACTCCCGTGACACCCGCTCATTGCGGTGGAAGCATCCGCATTCTGTCGTCCGAATTGGTAGTCGAACTAAAACGTTTACCAGTTTTAAGTGTAAAGACCGTGAAGTCGAGCTATGAAATTAGCTTGTAAGCCAATTTCAACTCGGCGTAGTGGATGCGATAGCTACAAGCAGTTATTAAACTTTAAGCTTAATATATCAAACGGTATGCTTTGTTGAGACATAATTATTAAGCGAATAAGTAGTGCAAATGTAATATAAAATGTGTGTAAATACTTTAGCTTTTCAAAAAACAAGCAGGTAATCTTCAGGAATGGTTAATATTTACATAACATTTCAAAGAAACAAACGGTAATTTATTTTATGTCTAGTTTAAATTACCATCATCCACGGGCACACCTTTTTATTTTATAGATGCATACTATTTTTTTTACCTTCCTTCAATATCTTTAAACTCACTACACAATCACATGCTAAAGAATCAGAATAATTTACATATTTGACAATGCTTTATATGTATGTATGTGTATAGGTAATTTATATATTAAATCTATTTATTTTTCGTATTTAAAACTAATTATCTTTTCTTTCACTTCCTGCACTGAGGAAATCACCGGATACATCTCCCGAAGGTTAACTGTTGAAAAATGCCTAAGACATTATGTTCGTCTTTTGTAGTTATTTATTCTATTATTATTAATACTATCATTGTTTTAGAATGTGATTTGATAACAAAACATTGTTATAGGTGTTTTTTTATTTATAGTTACAAAAACGTCCATTATCTATAAGTGGAATCGTTTGCTAGCTAGGCCCTGTATTCTTTGTATCCTATAATGTTGAATCCTTCAAGCGAAGCCTGTAAGATCACCTAGTGACGGCGACTGTAGCAAGTAGGTACACGTATTTTTCAATCGCCGGCGCTTTTCAACCGGCCCTAGCTTGCCACCAGGGAAGTCGAGGTTAGATGTCGCGTCTCATTAAAAACTTTATACCCGCAGATCGTAATATAAAATTGCATCAGTAACTGCAACGCTCAATATCTTTTACACAACTTGACATACCTAATATCAACAGCTTTCAGCTTATCTCGCCTAGATCTTTCCAACGACACTGGACTTGCGTACCTTAACTAGTACTGGGAAAAATAAATTGTCCATGGTCGGACGGACACGCACACCGTGTCATTATGATTACAAGTAGATAGTACGGTGTAAAAGAATCATTAAAGCACATGTAATTGCATTTTAAAGTAGGCAATCCTTTCAACTTTAATGGATCCGGGCGTCACGTAAGCCAGGGCCGCCTTATAAAGAGCAAATTCATTCAACCAAATATGTTGAAAGGAAACTTAAGGGTAACGTTGGAGCCAGGCTCTACCCGGGAGATTATAAATCCATTACCATATGAACGAGAGGCTCTTATTTGCAATAATACACCCTACCTTATAATTTATGAATTACAGTTGTTTAGAATTATTTAGGATTTTATTACCGGAACATAGGGGAACGATTATATTACGTGATAATAATCGTTTTCCACATTTATTTATTTAATTAAGTTAGAGAGCAGTTAGTATAATAACAAATCAAACGGTTTGCCTTGATTGATGTGTTATTCGCTTATTGGCCACGAAGATGTCAAATATTAGTACGACGAAATTTCACTCCTTTTTCCCACAGGGATAGGCAGAGACAATGGAGCGCCACTTACCAGGTTCCTTAAAGAACTCCCTTGCTTCCATGTGCCCAAACCATCGTAGCATTCCTTTGTCCATCCTTGTCACTACATCTTCGTTCAAACCACATCTATCACGCAATGTGCTATTCCTTATTTCTATTGCTGTAGAAATGCGGTCGTTAAGGAGTGATCGTCTGATCGACGACATATCATCAATAGTCTCAATTTGGTGGATTTAGCCTAACTTTTATTATTTTGCCAATCGTCGACGAGAGACGATTATCGTTTTAACTTGCCCAACCTAACGGCGCTGATCTAAAAATACGACAAAGTAAGACTAAGACACTTTACGATCTGCACACTTGATTTTTAATGTTATTTCTATTCTAAGCCACTAAGATTGTTTTATAATAATTATAGTTTGTTTTGTTAACAGGGTCCCCTGAGCAACTTCTTGGCATTGTCGGAGCAAATCGGTGGAGATATAGCCATTCAAGCTAAGCTTGTTAATGCCGCTTTCCAGTAAGTCTTATATTGTTTGGTATTAGGCGATTGGCAAGGTGCGACGTGAAACCAACAGTTCACGATACGCACAATAGATGATAAGTTAAGAAACGCGCAAGAAAAAACTATCTATTCAATTTTCATGATTAAATTATACAATATTTATATATCAATCAATCTATCAATCAAATTGTCACGCCTTTTTCCCACAGGGATAGGCAGAGACAATGGAGCGCCACTTGCCACGATCCTGACATAACTATATATTTGACACAATATTCCTATATGGAACACAATGGCGATTATAACAATGCTAACTAGTAAGAGATGAATTTACATTGAATAATAGTAATTGATATATCAGTGCAAAACTATGTTATAGTGGCATTTTCATGTTCGTGGCATGTGGCGCTTCATTGTCTCTGCCTATCCCTGTGGGTATAAGGCGTGACAATTTGATTGATTGATATATAAAAATTGTATAAATAAATCATAAAAATTAAATAAATTATTTTTTCTTGCGCGTTTCTTTACGTTTCATTCATTGATTGATTGATCAATTTTCATGTTATTCACCGAAATCTTGAACCCCAAGTTATTAATAATAATGATTTCAAATATGGTAGGTAATTCTATCTATTTTAGCCAAATTATTATTTTAGTTATTTTGATATTCTCTCAAAGGCATGAATTTGCGGTTGAAATGCAGTATGTTAGCGAGCATCGATATGGATTCCGAAGCTCGCCAATTATTTTAATTAAATATCATATAATTTAATTTTCCACGTAATATAAATTAATAATATTATTGACATGCGATACTAAAGGGAATTTATTATAAAATTAAATTAAATTGTTTTTGTTGCAGAAATATGGAAGATTATAACTAAAAGTATTGTCGTTACATAAAAGTTTCAGCTTGAATGCCTTTGCCATTAATATTCAAATTTTATGTTCATATTTTAATGAACTTTTTCTTTCTCCTGTTTTTATTATTTTATTTTCAACGTCCACTGTTTAATGAAACAATTATTTCATCGATGTCTTCTCAGTGTTTTCTTCTTTATATATATATATATTTGTTTGGGATACCCCAACAAAAAATCAAAGCATCCTAATTTGTATATATGCACGATTTAAAATATAAAATCACAGCGTACACTAGATCATAATAAGTATCAGGCAAAAGAAAAAAAAATACAAAAGTGAAGCCAAATACAGCTAAAGTTATGAAATAAATAACAATTTTATTTCATATCTTTAAATAATTTGTAGTTTTTCTACTCAATATGTTAACTTTCTTTAACTGGGCTACTTTTAATTCAATAACTTTTATTTTTATTATAAGTTTTTTAACTTAACTTAGTACATATGTTAAGCATTAAAGAAGTATTTGTTAAGACATTTCAATGATGATCACTGCTGTCACAATATTTCCTCATTCGTCAGCGCTCATCATTCTCTACTAGCTGCTTTGAAGGCCATTGGTTCTTTTGTGGTATCTAAACATCTGCCCGACATACTGACGAAGACTGAGACTACCATGAACCAAGTCGAATTTTTCTAAGAGCGCTCCTAAACCTCCCTCCGTCAGATATCGCGTCACAATAAAAAACCTACAATAAATTTTTAATAATTTCAGAGCCCAGCTCCGCTACGTCCACCTAGCTTCATCTCGAAGCAAGCCCTCCAAAACTGAGGAGGATGGCTTACTCGCACCGACCAGCGAGCAGATATCCGCAATACAGCAATTCCGCGAGAAGAATCGCACTTCACAATTCTTCAATCACCTCTCAGCTATTTCTGAGAGCATCCCAGCATTGGGTTGGGTTGCCATAGCTCCAACTCCAGCTCCCTATGTGAAGGAGATGAATGACGCTGGCCAGTTTTACACAAACCGCGTTTTGAAGGAATGGAAGGAGAAGGACAAGCGTCATGCAGAGTGGTGCCGTGCTTGGGTGCAACTGTTGACAGAGCTCCAAGCCTACGTGAAGCAGCATCATACTACTGGTCTCGTTTGGTCTGGTAAGTTTGTATTACTTTTGTTTGTTGTTAATAAAAATATTTGAGTTATTGGTAATGTGTTTGTTTTTAGTGGAAAGTAAAGAAATGAGTTATACATTTTTCTTAACATTTTGCCGATTTTGTTTCTACGAGCAACGAGTTATTTCTTCTATTTCTATGGAGTGGTTAAAAAAGGTTTTGGTCACTTCAAAAACGCAGTTGAATTTCATAGGTTTTTCATGCACAGAAAGAACTATAATAAATAATATTAAACGTTGATGTTTTCGATGAACTAATGTAAATCTTACATATTGGTTTTATGTACTTCAGGCGTAGGATCTGGCGGTGCTCCTCCCCCACCACCTGGTGGTATGCCACCCCCACCCCCCTGTATGCCGGTCGCGGACTTCGCCGACTTGAGCATCGATGACAGAAGTGCACTCTTCGCAGAAATCAACCAGGGAGAGGGTATCACAAGCAGTAAGTTAATATGTCTATATTGTAATATGATAGACGACAGGCGTGGCGCAGTGGTTAACACACCAGTTAGCACACGCGAAACTCCCGGGTTCGATTCCCGGTCGCTAATAAATATTTGTAATATTTAATGTAACTATGAGTCAAATGTCGCGTGATAATTAAATGCTTGCAGATATTTAAAGAGACACACAAACCGAGAGCACCAATCAATCAAATTATGTCGACTTTTTCCCACAGGGATAGGCAGAGACAAATATAAATATATCTCTTTACCAAGAGCACCTCGGTTCAAAACTATTTGCCGGTACTAATGTATCTTTATACCTTTATGTACTTTGGTCGTCCTGTTTCTGTGATACAATACTCTTAGTATAGAGATGTCTTTTATAAAAATTTTCTCTTTCAGGCTTACGTAAAGTAACATCTGATATGCAGACGCACAAGAATCCCCAATTGCGTCAAGGGCCTGCTCCGTTTAAGGCTGCACCAGTGTCGCGTGGCCCTGCCAAAGCTCTGCCAACTCCTGGGGCAGGAAGTCTGTCTGACAAGCCACCAGTATTCACGCGCGATGGCAAGAAGTGGCTCATTGTAAGTACCTAAATGATTTTGGCAAACAAGAGGAGATCCTAGAATGCCGACGACTGAAAAAAACGAGTCACCGTTGTCTCAGTCGCCGTCACTATGCAGGCCAAAAATGCCATATAGCAAATGAATAAGGAAAAAGAAGTCAGTTTACTCATTGGCCTATTCATGACAATGGAGCGCCACTTGCCACGATCCTGACACAACTTCCTCGTTTCCCTCACATCGACAATTCTTTTCATACACTCTCTACGGTGATGGGCACTAGTTTTATAATTCAGAATTGAGTGTGAGGGGACCATCCAAAAATTTTAGTCAGGGACATTTCTTAAAAGAATTCTGGAAGAGAGGGAGGAAAGCGAGAGAGTTCTGGTCTGGTCTATGGTAATGGTCTAGCCTAATTTAGGCGTGACAATTAGATTAAAAATAAGATTTATTACTTTTATTGTGACGACATATGACAGCACCCCGCTTGATGTTAAGCGGAAGTGTGGTCCATGAATGAATGTCACTGCTACTACAATTCAATAACTGTGAGTAGCAATCACATCCGCTATGCCGGCCTAGATGGAACCGGCAACTTACAAGCTGATCCCGAAGCGTGACCAAATAATCACTTCACGGTCTGTATACTTGTAAGTGGTGGTACTACCCCGGATCGGCAGACTGCCTACCACTCTTTGATAACCAGTTAAGCTGTTAAGCTGGAGTGCGGTCCATGAATGAATGTCATTGCTAGTACAACTCAATAACTGTAAATAGCAATAACATTCACTATGCCGGCCTAGTTAGAACCGCCAACATAAAAGCTGATCCAGTAACGCGACTAAATCACTTTACGGTCCGTATACTTGTGAGTTGTGTATAAACAAAAATAATGCAATTTCGTTTATAAATCCCCAGGAATACCAAAAAGGCAACCAGGGCTTGGTGGTTGAGAACGCCGACATGAACAATGTGGTATACATGTTCCGTTGCCGCGATTCCTCCTTGACAGTGCGTGGCAAGATTAATGGAGTAGTACTCGATTCTTGCACTAAATGCGCGGTGGTATTCGATAATCTCGTCTCCAGCATCGAGTTCGTGAACTGTCAATCGGTGCAAATGCAGGTTAGTTTGTTATTATTATTATTTAATCCATTTGTTTTTCAGTAAGATAAAAAGGTGACCGTCGTCTAGTGGTAATGAAATGGTCTTGCAAATCAAGAGCCCGGTTCAAAACCAGCTCGCTTATAAGCTTAGTGGAGACAACCAATCATTCAAATTGTCACGCCTTTTTTCCACAGGGTTAGGCAAAGACAATGGAGCGCCACTTGTCACGATCCTGACACAACTCCCTCGCTTCCCTCGCACCCAATATCCACATATCAAAACATGTAATAAATAAATGACAATGAGTAATCGTGATGCTTGATCTCCAGCTTAGATACTACTACTTAGAGCTTTTAACCTGTAGATTTCGCAAGATTATTTCAATTCCTTGGCCGGTATAGTGAATGGGGACTGAGGCAGCCGTGAACTGACTTGGTTTTTTCAGTCGTCGTCACTCTTGGACCTTCTCTTGCTTATCATCAGGCAGGTCAAGGTCAGATTTCGTGTCACAATAAAAAAAAAGATAAAAAAGAACTTATTAAGGATTTTCAGATAGTTAAGAAACACGAGAAGATGGCATTAGGCTAAGTGGGAGTATAATACTTGAATATTGACCAAATTAAGCAAAAATTTAATCAAATTATTATCAAGAAGTCCGATCCTAATGTGTATTACCAGTTTCTCCTATATTTCTGGCCGGCATAGCGAAGCGACTGTATAATAAAACGGTTTTTCAGTCATCAGCGTTCTTGAACCTCCCCTTGCTTACCAATGGGCATCTCGCATCCCAATAATATATCATTATTATTTAAGTTTTCTAAATAAATAAAACATATTTTTTCATTTAATTAAAATATAAAATTATATTCATTTTTAATTTGTTTTATTTTCTTTTAAATAATAATTCTTGGTGAGTTCTAACAGAGCTTCTCTAGACAGGAAAAATACTTTCTCTAGATCTTCCGATAAAAACAATTTGTTTTTAAATATTATTATTTAAAATCAATGTTGTATAACAATTCAAGATATATAAAAAATAAGTAAAATGATTAAAAAAAACCTTGTAATATAGCATTCATAATTCAATAAGATTTTCACAATCTGTTATATCAAATTCACTTTTAACATCCGTTCCCATTTGACTACTAGTTTCCTCATTCAAAACAGATAATTTTGTTGACTTCAACTTGTCAATGTACATTGACTCGTATTCAAATTGGCCATAAGTTTGAATGTCGTCTAGATGATCACCTTCGTAGAACCGCTCGTCTGTTTCGAAGTCGTCATCCATTTTGTACCAATTCTCGTTGCAGTCGTCACAGCTGCGTTTCTCTGAGTTGTATTGTTCGCTGTTTTCTGAATCAACATCTTGTAGGTTAGCTTTGGAATTATCGCCCATCGCCTCTTGTGATGCAACGTCGATTGGATGTGATTCTATGTTGAATAAACTTAATCTGTTATTGATTGCTTTGCCAAGCATGTTTTGCCAGTTTTCTAACATTTGTTCCATATTTTCCATCTGGAATATATTTTTTATTACCTACAACCGTTTCATATTTAGTATTACATATTATAGTATTTTTTTATTGTGTCTCTATATGACAGCACCCCGCCTGATGTTAATCTGGTGTGCTGCGGTACATGAATGAAGGCGACTGTTACTACATCCAAATAACCGGCAATTTTCAAGCTTATCCCTAAACGCGCCTCAATCACTTCACGTCCTATACACTTGATAGTGGTCGATCTATCTAAATAAAATCAAATTAATTAAAAATACAAAAAAGCTTTGAAACAAATCTTTGCTCCGACTGGGAAGCGAACCGAACTTTGGTTGCTGATTCCAACTGGGCCGGCATAGTGGATGTGACTGCTACTAATACTTGCAGATATTTAACTGTAGTAGGAGTCGCCTCCATTCATAGATCGAAGTAACACGTCGCGCCAAAAGTTTAAAAATAGCAAGTTACTAGAAGTAGTAATTCAGTTCGTCTTGTCATGGTCTCTAGTTTTCGATTCAGCACTGAAGATTAGCTCGAGAATGACTATCAGTAGAGATGTAACGACTCGACTTTTCAACCCGGGTTAAACCGAGTTAAGACCTAAACCGAGTTAGGTCGGTTAACATATACAATAAACCGGTTTGAACTATTATATACTTAAGTATTTATAATTTTAGATTAGAAACCAAAATTTAGTCATATTTGACATCCGAATGTATTAGGCAATTTAGATTATCGGACCGAATTGTCAACTCGGTTTGTAAACCGGTTTGAATCGAATTGATCAATTTGCGAATCGGGTTATCCATATATTTAAATCGACCTAACTCGGTTCAAAAATGATAGTAGGGTAGTAGAATGCTAAAGAAAGGCCATCGTTAGAAGTATGTGGAGCACACGACTTAAAAACAAAAACTAGTTAGATATAGATATAGTTATCTAGTTAGATATAGAACTATAGATATGGAAGTGAACGTTTCTATATATAGAATAAATATAAATCGGGCATGTTGAAAGCATGGGTGAAAGGAGTTTAAAGAAAGACATTTTGTTAATTCAGAAATAAATCTTAGGTGAGTGAAATAATAAAACGGGGACGATCTGTGTGAAAAAAGCAAGAGAAGATCGCAACAAGCGGCGCTCTATTATCTTTGCCTATCCCTGTGGAAATTAAGAAATGGAATTTCAATTAATAAAAGAAATTATACCGATTCTTACAAAATGATACCAAAATCAAAATTAAGATATTAGGAGTGGTAAGCAGTGAAGCCTATTCTGTCGAACCGGGGTAGTACCACCACGTAAAAGTTTACAGACCTTGAAGTGACTTAGTTGCGTTTCGGAATCAGTTTTGTGGATGCCACTGCTACTTGCCACTCGCCTCCATTTATGGATCGCTTAACATCAGCTGTCATATGTCGAGCGACAACAAAATAAAACCAGTTACGAACCTTTTTATTGAACAAAGCTTGCTTGTTAGCCCTTCGCAGCCGTTTCTGTTTGATGTAATTCTTCAAATTGGCACTTTTGTATATATTTGTAACTTTGATAATTTTAAATTGATAGTCTTTTCTATTACTTTTATCGCCAGCCGATTCGTCCATAGTACTCTCCGTGGGCATAGTTTCACCGCATCCAAAGTCGTCCATTTTCCTTTCACTTATGCCTTCTTGCTCGTCTCCCATTTGCTTCAACACTTCTACCAGGAAGAAGTTTTCTATAAAACAGATTTTTATATATTATTATATGTTTTTTCATGATACCAAGTATCATAACATCATCGATTCACACATACACATTTGACATTTTGGATAAATAAGGCGACCGTGGTATAGTGGCATAAAATAAAATTAAATATCTGAAATTGTCACGCCTTTTTCTTACAGGGATAAGCAGAGACAATGGAGCGCCATTTGTCCAAAAAAAAATGAATATATTATATTTTTATTCAAATATATTTTTATTCAAAAATCAGGCTTTAGGTTAGGTTGGTAACCTAAATGGTTTACCAAGAGTGGTAGTCAGGCCATTGATGGTTTTTGGCACAGTCTGGCGATCCGGGGTAGTACCACAACTCAAGTGTACAGAATGTAAAGTGACTCAGTCGCGTTTTGGGACCTACCTTAAAGTTGTCGGTTCCAACTAGTGCCGATCTGGGACTAGTTAGAAAACACATTTAGAACAGTATTTTCGCGTTTCAGTATCAACTTGAAAGTTGCGGTTCCAACTAGGTCGGCATAGTGGATGCGAATGCTACTTGCAGTTATTTAACTGTGGTAACAGTTGCCTCTATTCATTTACTGCACACCAGCTTAACATCAAGCGAGGTGCTGTCTTATAGGACTTCAGGGGTCACAAAAAAATCTAAAAGCCTTGTTGAGTTAAAGAAATTTTATGCGCCTTACTATCGCGTTAATTTTTGGTTATTGATTTTACAATTTTTCATTATTCACGGGGAGACCACGATGGCTGCAAAGCTATCGAAACGTCAGAATAATAAACAATTGTAAGATCAATAACAAAAAATAAACGCGATAGTAAGCCGCATAAAATTTGTTTAATTAAATAATCAATGATCGCGTAAAAACCTTGTTCGTCGCAGTTGCCATATTGGGAATATAAATTATTATTTAAATGTGTGTATCTAGTTGTAATAAGTTCGCGAACTTTTGCGCGGATCTCTCTTAATTTCCCAACTTCGCGTCGCATCAAATTCATCCTTTCTTTGCATTCTGTGTCTCGCACGCTTATTTTTGTATTCACTATTTCAATCTGAAATATTTGTGTACGTAAAGATTCGCTGATGTGTGGAAAGCAAGGGAGTTATATCAGGATTGTGGCAAGTGGCGCTACGTTGTCTCTGCCTATCCCTGTGGGGAAAAGGCGTGACAATTTGATTGATTGACATTATCATTGATCCTTCAATCAAAGCCGGCGTAGAGACAGCGGCTACTAGCAACCAAATGCAAACTTAGTAAACTAAGTTTGTTTTCTCAGTCTTGGGCGCTTTTACGAGTAGACCTCCCTTTGCTTATCAAAGCGCCCAACGTGTATGGCTCTTGTAACAAGGTCGTTTCAACAATGTAATAGTGAAGAGTGGTAGGCAGTGGTGCCCAGTCTGCCGATCCGGGGTAGTACCACCACTTACAACTATACATACCGTGAAGTGACTTAGTCGTGTTTCGGGATCAGCTTGTAAGTTGCCTGTTTCAACTAAGCCGACATAGTGGATGCTTACACAGTTTTTTGACTGTAGTAGCAGTCACCTCCATTTGTGGACGACACTCCAGTTTACATTCTGCCGGCGCTTTCTCGAGTTCTCAAACGAGAGGAACCATTCACAATGCGATTGAAAATACGAAACTTTGAAGCTACTGTGGCTTAGTGGTAGTTAAAAGTTCATTCAAGTTAGGGGCAAAACCCCTTGCCCGTACAAATGTATCTATGATATATGTAGTTTGGTCGTCCAGTTTCTATGATATAAGCAAATTCAGTTGCGTAGTATAGAAATGTAAATAAAAACAAAACCTGTAATTCTAAATCTTGAATTTCTCTCTTTTTCTGTTTAATTCTTTCATTAGAAGCTTTGAACATGCTATTTATTAATTTATACAAGTAAATTCCTGTTGGAACATATTTTACTATAGGTATTACCTGAAATTAATATTTAAAAAAATATATAAAATCAATCAATCAATCGTCACGGCTCAATTACCAAAGGGATAGATAGACAATGGAGCGCTTCAAACAACATTTGAATTCTAAATCAAACTTGAGTGAAATATGAGTAGAATTAAATCAATCATTCAAATTGTCACGCCATTTTCCCACAGGGATAGGCAGAGACAATGGAGCGCCACTTGCCACGATCCTGACACAACTCTCTCGTTTCCTTCACGTTCACAATTCTCTAGTAGAATTTAATGTTTCCTTTAAATATCGAATATAAATTATTAGGCTTCTACAGTATACAATTTGTATGAAGAGAATTAATTGTAGATGGAAGGAACAAAATAGATGTCGGAATGTTGGAAAGTTCTATGGTCTCTGCTCATCCTTGTGTCAATTAAAAGGCGTGGCTATTTCAAAATATTATATATTTAACCATACAAAAGCAGACGTACAGCTAGGCAATATTTGTTTAAAAAGATTATGAAAATTATGAAGAGAATTGTGAATGTGAGGAAAACGAGGGAGTTAAGTCAGGATCGTGGCAAATGGCGCTTCTTTGTCTCTGCCAATCCCTGTGGGGAAAAGGCGTGACTATTTGATTTGATATATTGTGGAATATATATTACAGTTAGAACATTAAAAAGATATAACAAAGTCTGCGTCAATTATATTGAAGTGAATGGACAAAGAGTAATAATATAAACTTACAACATTTGTAAAAGGCACATGAGTGTAAATTAGAATCCAAAACTTAGATAAATATTCATTGATCGAAAGCAATAAAGATGTATTAAAAACATTGTCGAATAATGTCGTTATATTTGTTAAGGAACTAAAACCAATAGATAGCACTTGAGATTCATTTTTTTCCATTTGAATTAAATTATAATTATATAAATTAAAAATATAGATAATTTAAACATTAATAATAAAAATAGAAGATTTGTAATTCCTCTGTCAAACCTAATATGCCAATTTTATCTGCGTGACGTTTTTAGTTCTTTAATTAATAAAAAGCAAAGAATAATTTAATAAGTGGATGATAAATAACTATTTTAATCATTTTGCGCTGCAATTATCAATTTATTTAATTAGCTATCTATTGTTTTTTATAAAATATGTACATAAAATATGCCAGGGGTAAAACAGGGAAAATATCATAGATAATAAATTTTCGAATCTTTCAATAACGTATCTTTCACCACTTTCAACGTATCTTTCAACCACTTTCAACGTATCTTTCAACCACTTTCAACGTATCTTTCAACCACTTTCACTTGTAACGTGAAAATCGCATTGATTTAAGTTATTTAAATCAACGATGTGGATAGATGCGGTAAACTAGGCAGATCACAAATCGGAGACATCCTCAAGAAAGCTGGGTTGCCTAGTGCCCATAACCATAGAGCTTTTATGAAGAGATTTGTGGATGTGAGAAGTGAGGGTGTTGTGTCATCATCGTGGCAAGTGGCGCTTCATCGTCTCTGCCTATCCATGTGGAATAATGGCGTTACAATTTGATTTGCAAATTTTAGTGCGATTACACACACCAGGCTTATTTAGGCACGTATAAGCTTGTTTATTGCCGTTGTGCGTACAAATTTGATTGATTGACAATAATTTTCAGGTATTAGGCAAGGTGCCAACCGTATCAATTGACAAGACGGACGGATGCCAGATTTACCTGAGTCCCGAAGCTCTGGGAGTCGAGATCGTGAGCTCTAAGTCATCAGAGATGAACGTGCTTGTGCCCAAAGGCAATGGGGATTATGTAAGTTACGTCAATAATTCTTAAACAGCGTCCCTTAAATCTTTGATTTTTAACTCTGCATTCAAAGTTTTAAAAAAAAACCGCGACCGGAATTCGAACCTGCTAAAATTAAAACCTTAAAAAATGGAACAACCTTTCTAAACAATTTATTTTTCTTTTTATCTTATAATTCTGTATCGCATCGTGAATATACTGGATGGGCACAGTGGCAGTGTATTGCCAGCTCAGATCACATCAGTCGCTAATAACTTCAGCCTAACATTAGGCAGGGTGTTATCATATGACGTATCATATTACGTAAGCCACCAATGTTCGAAACCACCGGTGCCAATGTATCTTTGATATATGTACTTTAGTTTTTCTGTTTCTATGATACATGCACTTGAGTAGCTTAGTATAGAAAAGACCTAAGTATACATAATACTATAAAATATGCATTATATTGTTTTATTAATTTAAGAAAAGCTACAAAATATAACATATCCATTAATAATCACATTATCATCATCATCTTCTTCATATTTAATGAATATAGACAAGATGATATTTCTATATATCAAAGAAATAATAAAAGTGTAGTTGTAAACAAACTAAGGTTATGCCTTCTTGGGATTTTTTAGATCATAAATAAACGAAATTCGGATTACAACGTTCCGAAAGCCTTACAGCCAGTCCTCCTGCGTCCGCGATGAGTGCAAAGCTCTCGAAACGATTAATAAATTGATAGTAGCCGCAAAAATATTATTTGGTAATTAGTAGAACCTATTCACGTAAATGTTTTAATTTTTATTTTGCCTTTCCAGAGCGAGCAGCCAATACCAGAACAATTCAAGACGACTCTCAAAGGCAAGTCTGGACTGATCACCACTCCAGTCGAGAGTACGGGCTAAGCTGATGGAGACACGAACAACTCCCGAGGCCGCACATCGCACAAAATATAACTTTATATAAAATAATCACTCGTACATACATTTATTTAGATTAATTATTGACATTATTCATAGTATTGCTATAAAGTCTTATTCAAATACATGATTTAAATAGGTCAAAGAATTTGGACTTAAGAAATAGAAGAAGCCCTAAAATACAACAGTTTATACTATTTTTACTTATGGCATTAAAAAGAAGTCCGAAGAAGATGAATATACATTTTTACATTCGTAATTTAGAAGGTTGTCACTAGTTTTGATGATCATTTGACAACCTAATTGGACAGAATAACAAATGACATTAAAATACTTCAAAAAAGGATGACGGAACAATTATGCCGCTACTCTTACTACCACGTGACTTTTAATTAAGCAGTAATAAAAGTCAACCACAATTACAAGTGGTTGTATTTGCAAAAAAGTAGTCCCAACCTTTGAAATAAAGGAATTGTAGTAGTTGTCTATTTCAGTCACACGTGGTATAAACATAGTATAAATGAGATAAAACACTGAATTAGTTCTTATTTTTTTTCTACTATTTCCATATTCTTAGAAATAGGTAAAACTAATATTTACTATTCTTATTTACCTTGCTATATTTATGTTGCAAAGGCCATTTCGATTGAAGTAAGTTAATATGTTGTACGAAACGTGACCCAAAGCTAAAAGAAGCATTATATTGGAGCATTGGGCATATTGGATGTGACTCCTACTTGCAAACATTTCACACATGGATTAAACCCCAGATTAACATTAGACATTGAGTGGTTATGTATTATGTTAAGCTAAGATAAAAACAGTGCTGACTTTAATATATTTTTAAATTTTCCAAATCAATATTTTTAACAAAGTCAATAAATAATCTAAATAACTAACATTAGGTGAGGCTCTCGGTTTCATTTAGTTAATAATTGTTGCGTTGAAAATAATTTTACGTTCCATCTTAAGGGGAATAATTTTCTATGATACAAGAACTAGAAATGTAAAAAAAACCTTACAAATGTCGTATAGTTATTAAAGTATGATAAATACAACCTCTGGTTTACGAGATTGCTATGAGGTCGAGTCTCAATCAAAAAGGCATGACTGATGCTTGCATGGCTTGAATGATATTTGGATCAATCAAATTATCACACCACCATTTCTCTAGCTGAGACAAAAGACATTTGTTAAATTGCAACAATTATTTTATATAAGATCTTAATTACGTATCCTCATTATTCATAATAATTTCAATTGACGTTCAAATTTATACTCTGGCCTTTTTTAGACATTAATATTTTGTCATACTATATAATAATGTTCCTCGATCGGTTTTATATGAAGCCTTTTTATTTATTCAATGTTTACATTATTTGTAATTTGTATCGGAAAGGCTGTTCAGACGTGCCCAGTACCACAAACACTGTAGCCCCAACATTTGGCTTGCTTTTCGAAATATTTCAACTTTAATATTATGACTTTAATATTTAAACTTCAATGTTCTAATTTTCCAGTTAAAATTAAACGTTAACGAAATCACTTCAAAGAAAGCTATATTGTCTAGGTTTTATCAAAATTATAAGACGGACAATTTTAAAAGTAGTTTTCTTTGAAGCTCGTATGTTAAAGGTGTAGACTATTCTTAACTGTCTGATTTATACATTTTTATTGTGACTCGACCTAG
This sequence comes from Tinea trinotella, assembly GCA_905220615.1. Taxonomy (NCBI): domain Eukaryota; kingdom Metazoa; phylum Arthropoda; class Insecta; order Lepidoptera; family Tineidae; genus Tinea; species Tinea trinotella. Next base: position 9,998,878 of record HG992306.1, read on the forward strand.
CTACAGCACCTGACAGCACCTAGCTTGATGTTAGGCTGAGGTGTGGTCCATGAGACAGTTGTAAAATAATCCTCCTACGAAGCACTCCCCGCCACGAGAAGCTTTAATGTAGCGTTAATTGCGAGTGAATCAAATTAATATACGGAATTAATAATCAATTTAAATTAGTCGGATTATATTTTAGCTATATAAAACGCTGTCGTTCTCTGTATTGTACAGGGAATGCGTCCGATTACTAGGATGTAAACATTTTAGGCGCCATTTTGAACTGAAAGCGTTAATTGCTTGTTATTTTTGTTTCGAACCAAAGGTTGTGAAACCATAAATGTAATTAAAACCATAATTACACAATATCTAGCTTCTCGTGAAGGTTAGTTTAGATTTTCCTGACGAATTCCCTCTTCAGTAAAGATATGTAGAATATTACTTGCCAATATAATTACTACTCGGCCAAAATTTGTGGTTATTGTGTGTTTGTGATACTAGCGTGTATTTAACAGTCTCCAATCTATACCTAATGGGTATTACTTTAGAAATAAGTGTGCTTGTGTTTTCATTTTTTTTTCTTAAATACGCGGCGTAAGTTTCGACTTTATTAACCCGCTTAATTAGACTTTTATTTAATTCAAATTATTATTTCTCAATTTTATATAATTTAGGACGCATTTTTCAAATAGTTTATTGTAATTAATAATTTGACGTTTGATTTTAATTAAAATGCCTTCATTTTTTTGATTATTTTTAAATGCCATCTTTTATTTCTAAGAATTGTAATATTTTATTTTGATTTGCATTTTTTGTTAATTTATTTGTCAAGAGATTAAACTAATTTTTAATGACTATAATTGTTTTTTTAATTAATCTCGCCCTCAAACAGACATATCTTATAATATTATATATTAATCTTAGTTTTTGGCCGGCATAGTGACGGCGACTGAGTCGCTAAGTCGCTACTCCTCCCCTTGCTTACCACCAGGTAAGTCAAGTCACAATAAAAATAGAGTGTAACCTTGTGAAATCGAATAAAAACTAGATACGTTGGGTTTTGCTGAGTAGAATCATTTACCTAGTCTGCTGACCCGGTGTAGTAATGAAACTCAGCGTTGCAGGATCAGCTTGAAAG